>OZ005653.1:4472200-7247641 GCA_963930645.1 Salticus scenicus
CTATATAAACACTCTATTAGATGTCCTTTCGAATAATATAATTGGTTAGTTCAGGAAAATGGATTGGCGTCCTGTATAAATAGCTCAATTTGTCACCATTGAAAATTTTCAGGAATCTAATTTATTTGTTTTCTTTCAAATTCAGTTGGTTCAATAATATAATTATTATTAGTCCATATTATAGTAATATAGAAAAAATAAGAATGAAAATAACAAAATTAAAATTGAATGCATTCATTTATTATTTCTTTGCTATTTATATTTTAGAGTATACAATACTACATATTATTGCTTTTAAAAAATTTGTGTTTAATAACAATATATCAATATATTTAAAATAGAGAATCTATTTATTGAAGTTGACTGATAAACTAGTATGTTGTGGCCACCACAAGACTTTCTTCTAGATTTACCTATACATATTCAATCAGTAACAATATTAAAAAAAAAAAAAGGTACGATTTTTTTTTCCTGTTTTTTTTTTTGTTAAAAGTAAAAAAAATCGATAACTTTGTTTTAAATTATCACAGATTTATAGTTCAACCATTCGTTTTAAAGGTATTGACGAGACCTTTCGAAAGATACCCATCTTGAAAATTTATCCCCCCCGGGGGGTACTTCCCCCCCAGGGGGGGAAGCGAAGCCCCCCATGCAGAAATTTTTTTTTCCTAGTTACATACTACTATTATCAATAATTCATATTAATTTTACAATCACAAGTTTAAAACAACTCTTATTATGCACATTTATACGAATTTTTGTCCTATGCTGCCATGTTAAAAATTTAGATAAAATGCTATCACAGCGCCAGCTGTTGAGCTATTGATCCCCAAACATAATCAGCACCAGTTAATGTCGGGGACAAACTAAATACCAAGTTTGGTTAAATTTCGTTAAAAAAAAAAAAAAAAAAAAAAAAAAAATTGCGATATTTTTCTAAGTTTTGTTTTGTTAAAAGTAAAAAAAATCGATAACTTTGGTTTAAATTATCACAGATTTATCGTTCAACCATTCGTTTTAAAGGTATTGACGAGATCTTTCGAAATATACCCATCTTGAAACTTTGCCCCCCCGGGTGGGAACTCCCCCCCCCGGTGTGGGGAGGGGGGGAACCGATGCCCCCACATGCACAAAAATTTTTTCCTAGTTAACTACTACTATTATCAACCTGATCTTTCGAAAGATACCCATTGTGAAAATTTACCCCCCCCCCTGGGGGGGGGGGGTATTTCCCCCCTAGGGGGGGAAGCGATGCCCCCCCCCCCCCATGCAGAAATTTTTTTTCCTAGTTACATACTACTATTATCAATAATTCATATTAATTTTACAATCACAAGTTTAAAACAACTCTAATTATGCACATTTATACGAATTTTTGTCCTATGCTGCCATGTTAAAAATTTAGATAAATGCTATCACAGCGCCACCTGTTGAGCTATTGAGTCCCAAACATAATCAGCACCAGTTTATGTCGGGGACCAACTAAATACCAAGTTTGGTTAAATTTCGTTAAAAAAAAAAAAAAAAAAAAAAAAAATTGCGATATTTTTCTAAGTTTTTTTTTGTTAAAAGTAAAAAAAATCGATAACTTTGGTTTAAATTATCACAGATTTATCGTTCAACCATTCGTTTTAAAGGTATTGACGAGATCTTTCGAAAGATACCCATCTTGAAACTTTGCCCCCCCAGGTGGGAACTCCCCCCCCCTTCCCCGGTGTGGGGGGGAACCGATGCCCCCACATGCACAAATTTTTTTTCCAAGTTAACTATTACTATTATCAACGAGACCTTTCGAAAGATACCCATCTTGAAAATTTACTTCTCCGGGGGGGGGGGGGAACCGATGCCCCCACATGCACAAAATTTTTTTCCTAGCTAACTACTACTATTATCAATAATTCATATTAATTTTACAATCACAAGTGTAAAATAACTCTCTTTATGCCCATTTATACGGAATTTTGTCCTATGCTGCCATGTTAAAAATTTGCATAAAATGCGATCACAACGCCACCTATTGAGCGATTGATCCCAAAATCTAATCAGCACCAGTTTATGTCAGGGTGCAACTAAATACCAAGTTTGGTTAAATTTCATTCATTGGTTCGTGAGATACAGCGTCCACAAAAAAATGATACAGACAGATAGACAGACAGACATTTTCTAAAAACTATTAATTCGTGTTCTCCATATCCCAAAACATGTAAATCCATCAAAAAGTGGACTTCGAAAATTTTCGCGAATCCAATACTTTCTCTATATTACATATAGAAGAAAGTAGAAAAAAAAAAAAAAAAAAAAAAAATATGTAAACAGAAAATTAAAACTATTACAGTTAAAGTAAAATAAAAATATTCACTCATTATAAATGAGGAAAAAATTCTAAGTACGGAGCGGGGGGATATCATACATGAAACACTTTTTGGAAAAGCTTCCTAATTTAACTTTTAAAATCTACTCAATATAGAAAATAATCAAATTGTGGAAAATAATGAGGTTTCAATGTAGCATACTTTTTTTTTTTTTTTTTAAATGTAGCATGTAAAACCCAATTAAACATTTATGATGGAATTTATGAAAAATATATTAACATCTTTCAACTAAACAAATTATTCAAATATGAATGTGTTTAACAGAAAGATAGGGTCATGTGTTGTAAAATAGATCAAAAAACAGCATATTTTACATATGCACTTAAACAGCAGAAAATGTATTGGTTCCATTTGTTAAAAAATTGCACAAAACATGCAAATGAATATTCCTTATGACATTTTAAGAGAAATACCTCTCAAAAAACAAAAAAAATTGTGCTGAAAAATAAATTTTAAAATATGCTGTTTGTGACTTATTTTACCCCATGGGTTGGGGTAAAATAAGTCATCCTTTAAAACTGTTTTAAATTTTAATACAACTTACATCATGCAAATAAAATTACACATACATATTCCTTTTTTTTGATAAAAACTTGATTTTGTGTTCTTTCAAGGGAAAAAAAATGTCTGTATGGTCCATCATTAGTTCAGGAAAAACATTTAGAATTTACATACGATGCATCTACATCAGAAATATCTTTCTCTGGAAAATTCCAGTAGGAACTTCCATTTCCACTTTTATTTATCCCTTCAAATTTTTCAGAATATTCATGATTGGGCGAAAGAATGATGCCATGAAATATTTTCTTTGATCTTTTCCCAGGAAATTCTACTTTAACACATTCTCCAACTTTTATGAATTGATTAGTATTGATGCTGTCCAAATTTTCTTCTTAAGAAAGACTTGCGTTTTGTTTCTTTTACAATTGGTGTTTCTGTGATTTTAGCATCTCTGTTGATTTTTTCATCATACAATCAATTGAAAAATAAGTTGGTTGTTAAAATTACTCCTGATTTTTGTGTGCATTTTTCAAAGTATCTTTGGAAGACAATGTTTGATTGGGTGATAAAGTGTTTATAATAGCAGATTTTATGTACTTAAAAGGATAATATATAAATAGTATCCTGTTCCATGACTGTTGAAGTCGCACTAGAATTAATTTGTCAAATTGGAGATTGATGATCTAGATTCATCCACTCTTGCATTTTAAGTTGATGCTAAACTGCAGAGTTTCAGGAGAATGCTGTGTCCTGCCTGCCATTTGTATGAAAAAGTGGCACCTTTCTTAAATAAGCTGGAATGAAACAACTTTTTGAATTACACCTACAAACTGAATGCTTTGATTCAACTTCAATATGTATTGTCTTTTTGTTTTTCCCTCTTAACATTAAATTATTTTATATATATGTGTATGAAATAGCTCTAGAACAATATATAGCTTAATTTTAAACTAACATATTAAAAGAATGCATATGGAGTTATTTAAAACACAAAAAATGTAATTGTAATTAGTTACTTTATGTTTGATAAGCCTAACATGATTCAACAATTGACCTATTTTACCCCACATGTGTTTTTTTACTCCAAAATATTAATACAGTAGAGAGTCAAAAATCCGCACAGCTCGTGACCAGAGGTTGTGCAGATTTTAGGATTTTGTGGATTTCGGGGCCCATAAAAAATGATTTTCACTTTGAAAAATAAAAACAGAATATTATTCAAACTAAACACATACTAGTGAATAACACTGAATATTAAATTACTAGGTACATAAGAACAAAAATATAAAATAAAACAATAAATAAACATGAAAAAAAAAAATATATTTGTCAAATTTAGATACAATCTGTTCACATGTAACTAGTTTTAAACTAAATTTGAACCTGCATGATTTATTTATTTTTTTATTTATTGTAAATAGTAGGAACACAAATTTATTTTTCTACGAATTTTATTGAGTTCTTCCTAACAAATTATGCCTTCTTCAGAAAGCATTTAAAAAAATTAGTTTGTTACTGTCAATTTCATTAGCAGCAACTTGGCTCTTGCAGTCTTTCATATTATTATTATTTTGTTTTTCTTTTTTGTAATCATAAAATGCAAACATAAAATCTGTATTCAAGATCTTTTTAAAAAATTCTGATTTGCAGTTTTGTAATTTATTAATAGTGAATTTCATTGTTTGTATCTGACAAGCTGTGTGGATTTCGGACTTCGGCAGATTTCTGGCTCTCTACTGTATATACATTTTTTTTCTCATGAAAGTTTAGGAAATTCATCTTAAAAATGTGCTTTTTGGAATATGATAATGAAAAACTGTAAAATTTGCTTTTGAATTAGTTCAAAACCAAAGTTTTTCTTAGCAACACATTCAAGTTACTAATACGAAACATGCAAATAATTACTGGCTGTAACTAAAACGTATCAGTTACAGTTAATTTTGTATACAAATGAAGACTAATTTAAATAATATATGATACCAGCAAAATTGGAATTTAAAAAATATTTGGATGTTTTTTTAAAGAGTTTTTTTTAAACTGACCTATTTTACCCCACCTGACCCTATGCAATTTAATATTTTAAATTTACACAGATGATTATAGGAATAAAGAAACAGCAAATGTCATGGTTTAAGTTAAGTTTAAAATTTATTTAGCAAAAAAGCTTAAATGATTTTTTTTTTTAAAGCAAACAATAAGTTTATGAATGCAAGTTAGCATACTATTCTAGATTTCTCTATATGTTTCACTTTAATTTGTAAATTTACTTTTAAAATTTAATCATCACATGCTGAAAGAATTATTATTACACATCAATAAAAATAAATTTGAAATGAAAAAATAATTATCACACTGTTTAATGAGATACATTAAAAGCCTAACATCATGGAACAATAGGGCAATATTTTATATAATGCATTATAACTGAATAGTGTTAACTCAATTTGAACATCTAGCTGTGTTTGATTTATAATCTTTTTGAATGGATATACATATACAGTAGAAGATCTTTATAACGCAAACCTAAAAACTCAAGGTTTTGCGTTATATAGAATTTTGCATTATATAGATCACATTTCACACATCATTAAATTTATGTTGTAAGCATGGCCAAATATGTTGAAACATCAAAACAGAGTAGGGTATTTTTAAGTTAGATTCCTTGGAACAGTAATTGGATGTATCATAAGTTTTATAGTTATATTTAGTTTATAAAAATAATCCATATGTGCCTGCACCAAATCATTCATTATGACTCATTTTCAAAAAGGAAAAAAAAAAAAATGTAGCTGAGTAAAATGAAATTTAAATTTAAGTAAAAAAAAAAAAATGTAATGAAAGCAGTTTTTTTCATTAAAAAGGTTTGAATTAAGGATATAAGAAAAACAAATGTATCACTCTAAAGTTCTCTACAAAGTAACAGTTTTTTACAAAGTATTTCTTAACTGCAAAATTCATTGTTTATGTTTGAGAAGTTATGCGTTATATAGAGAATTGCATTATATAGAATTGCGTTATAAAGATCTTCTACTGTAGTTAATGCTGTAGTAAAAAAACTGCTTTATCTCAAGCTTATACTGTACTTTACATATAATAATATAGTAGAAGCGAAGCAAAAAAAAAAAAAATAAATAAATAAATAAAAAAAAATAAATTCTTTTTGAAAATTAAATCCACTTTCAGGGCCTTCAATAATAATATACATCATTCATAAATGACTTACATTTTTTAGTAACAGCCTGTTTTCAATTTCTTTTTTTTTTTTTACTAAATTTAGGTGACTGAAACATTGGTCAGAAATCCCAATACTTAAAAAAAAAAAAAAAGATTCATCTTTAATTGTGACATTCTCGGCGAAGATTTTTTGAATAATAGTAGTACTTAATGAAATTCTATGATAAAAAAGTGAAAAACTTGTTCTTTAGGTATTGCATTTTGGATAACTTTTCGCATTTTGCAAAATAAAATGACTGTGATAGAGATAGTGGTACAGCAAGCACATTAATACTTTATTTAACTACTTGTAAGTGATAACTTGTTTATGAAATTTTACTAAATTCTGGAAATAGTAAAGAGTTCCTAATCATTTAGACAATTTTACATTTTGAGAAGTCTGAAGTATTTAAATTCATAAGGAAGTTTCTTTTTAAAAACTTATGCTGGGGGGGGGGGGGGGGTTAATCATACATGAAGCACTTTTTGAAAAAGCTTCCTAATTTAACTTATAAAAACTACTCAATATAGAAAATAATGAAATCATGCAAAACAATGTGGTTAACTTGTTTTTTTAATGTAGCATAACATGTAAAACCCAATTAAACAAATATTTATGAAAAATATATTAACATCTTTCAGTTTAATTTAGTTGAATATGGGAAGTTTCTTTTGAAAAACTTATGGGGGGGGGGGAGGGATTTAATCATATATGAAACACTTTTAAAAAGCTTCCTTTAGTTTATAGGGAGTTTCTTAACTTAATGGGGGGGGGGAGATTTAATCATACATGAAACACTTTTTGATAAAGCTTCCTAATTTAACTTTAAAAAACTACTCAATATTGAAAATAATGAAATCATGCAAAACAATGTGGTTAACTTGTTTTTTTAATGTAGCATAACATGTAAAACCCAATTAAACAAATATTTATGAAAAATATATTAACATCTTTCAGTTTAATTTAGTTGAATATGGGAAGTTTCTTTTGAAAAACTTATGGGGGGGGGGGAGGGATTTAATCATATATGAAACACTTTTAAAAAGCTTCCTTTAGTTTATAGGGAGTTTCTTAACTTAATGGGGGGGGGAGATTTAATAATACATGAAACACTTTTTGATAAAGCTTCCTAATTTAACTTTAAAAAACTACTCAATATTGAAAATAATCAAATCAGGCAAAACAATGTGGTTAACTTTTTAAAAAATGTAGCATAGCATGTAAAAACCCAATTAAACAAATATTTATGATGGAATTTATGATAAATATATAAACATCTTTCAGTTTAATTTAGCTGAATATGGGAAGTTTCTTTTTAAAAACTTATTGGGGGGGGGGGGGGGGGGATTTATTCATACATGAAACACTTTTTGCAAAAGCTTCCTAATTTAACTTTTAAAAACTATTCAATATAGAAAATAATCAAATCATGAAAAATAATGTGGTTAACTTTTTTTTTTTTTTTTAATGTATCATGTAAAATCCAATTAAACAAATATTTATGATGGAATGCATGATAAATATATAAATATCTTTCAGTTTAACTTACTTGAATATGAGCAGATTTCAACTGAACAAATTATTCAAATATGAATATGTTTAACAGGAAGATATGCAATTTAATATTTTAAATTTACACAGATGATTATAGGAATAAAGAAACGACAAGTATCATGGTTTAAAATTTATTTAACAAAAATCTAAAATCAGTTTTTTTTTTTTTTTTTTTTTTAAAGCAAACAATAAGTTTATGAATGCGAGTTAGCATACTATTCTGGATTTCTCTATATGTTTCAACTCTAATTTGAAAAATTACTTTTAAAATTTAGTCATGATATGCTGAAAGAACTACTACTACACATCAATAAAAATAATTTTGAAATAAAAAAATAATTATCACACTGTTTAATAAGATACAGTAAAAGCCTAACATGATGGGACAATAGGGGAATATTGTATACTATAATGCATTATAATTGAATAATGTTAAATCTTAATTCAATTCGAACATCTTAGTTGTGTTTGATTTATAACCTTTTTGAATGGATATACATATAGTTAATGTTGTACTATAAAATCTGCTTTATATCAAGCTTATACTATACTTTACATATAATAATATAACAGAAGCAGAAAAAATAAATAAAACTTATTGAAAAAGCTTTCTTATTTAGATATATACATATATTCATGGCAATCAGTTTTATGAATTCTTCTTGAAAATTAAATCCCCTTTCAGGGCCTTCAATAATGATATATATCATTCATAAATGGCTTACATTTTTTAGTAACAGCCTGTTTTCAATTTCTTTTTTTACTAAATTTAGGTGACTAAAAAGCTAATGGTCAGAAATACTTAATATAAGTGAAAACTTGTTCTTTAGCTACTGCATTTTGGATAACTATTTTGCATTTTGAAAAACAAAACGACTGTGATAGAGATACAAAAGAACACTAATACTTTATTTAAAATTGTTTTTCAAACTATTTTTCAGTGGTAACTTGTTTATGAAATTTTACTAAATTCTGGAAATGGTAAAGAGTTTCTAATCATTTAGACAATTTTACGTTTTGAGAAGTCTGAAGTATTTTGTATTTAAATTCATAAGGAAGTTTTTTAAAAAAAACTTATTCTTTTTACTTTCAGTATCTAAATTCCTTCCAGAATAGCCTGTTTTTCACAAACTCCAAATAAAGAAATTGTTACCTCTCATTCATAATTATAAGCTATAAAATGCATTTATATTGTGTAAAATTATAGTAAGAAAAAATCAGGATATTTATTGGAAGTAATATGGACGAAGTAAGAAGGATAAATAAAACATTTTTTGAAAATAATAAAATTTAAATTTTTAATGTATCCCTTTCCTATTTCTTAGTCATTTTAGTGTTTTTACAATACTGCACATTACTGCTTTAACAAATTTGTAAGTGTTAAAAAGAAAAAAAAATGCGATTGTTCCATTTTTAATAACTTTTACCTTCAGGCAGGATCACAGATTCCTGTAAACAAACAATAAATAAAAAAAATAAAATAGCAATCATTGTTTGAGCCAGATAGTGATACATCATAATATCTATCAACCCTACTCCTGTAGAAAGGAATGAGGTTACCGTAATCAACTTTTTTCTTCATATTTTCTTTTTCCTCCATTGTACACTTTTCATTGGCTAGCAGAAAATTTAACCAAAACACAGCGAAGCGCAGTAGCCTACTGCGTCGGCCGGTCAGGGAGACCGGAGATCTGGAAAACCGGACCAGCCGGTCGCGTAGTCACGGCCCTATAATTACGGTAAGTACAAAACAATAACAAACTATTATTCGAATTTCACATTTATTCGTATTATTCGACATTTTAATACGATTCTGTATTCTGATTGGCTTATCAGTCATATAATCGATATTAGAGGCCGAAGATTACCGAAGATAAAATCGGAACTAAAGAAAGCCGAAATAGTCCGAAATCGTGACGTAGGCGTTAAGGATCCTTATTCTTGGCCGGTCTGAATTTCTTTTTAAGGAAAAATCTTTAACTTTGTGTTAAAGATCTTTAGTTAAGGATCCTTAACAGCGGACATCTGAATGTGGGTGTTGGAGTTGATTGCCCTCCATCTACGTCATATGAAACTTCCCTATTTGCCCTTAGCCCACCAGGGAAACTAAAACAGAAAAAAAATAAAATCAGCAAAATTTTGAAAAGTCTCCAAAAGTCCCCAGCATAATTTTGAAAGTCCCCAAAAAAGCCCCTAAAAATATTTATTCCCCCCAAAAGTCTCCATCAGACCAAAAAGTCCCTAAATTTAGGGGCTAAGTCCCCTAGTTCGTAACCCTGCAGTCTGAACACAATAAAATTACAATCAATAGGATAAAATTGTTTAAAAGAATTTTTTTTTAATTTTTACAGCTTTTGGATTTTATTTTATTTTTCTGCATGTGATAAAAAAATCGATGATAAATTATTTCTAATCGATATTTTTTTGTAACTATTTTGTTGTTTTTGTTTACAACCAACCAGCCTACCTACAGCTACACCTATTTCACCGTCACGGATTGAATTCTATATAATCTGTGCACGGATTAATCAGTGATTCTGTGATTAATTCCGTGACAAAACAAAGAATTGCAAACCACAAGTTTTCAGGGTGTGATTGCAGTTTTGTTAGTCAAATATGTATAAACGAATGGTGGATAAAATAAAGCAAATTTATTTAGTTTATGAATTAAGAACTGCGATATCCATGTTAGAGCCTTGGGAAAAACGAATGTTTAGTATCCTTTTATTAGTATACTTAGCTACCATTCAATTTTGGTCTATACACATGCAATAAGCAAAATGTTCTTTTAATTAGAAATCTCATGTAGTTGATTACTTTTATAATGTTTGGTATTATCACTAGAAATTATCATTGCTAAAGCAATAAAAATGTTTGGTATTCTTACAACATTGATGTTGGAAGCTTATTAAAATAAACCCATTAATTCTTAATATTCTAATACCGATTACCTTGTATTTTAATTTGCTTTGGTTTTTAAATTGATTTCATGTTTTATTTCATCTAGATACTTTATTATTTTATAAATTGCTAAAAGAGCTCTAAATAAATATATATATGTTACATATTTTTATGTGCTACAAAGGGTTCATCATATTAGAAAAGGGTTTTCTTCTGCAAAATTCCGGATTGGTGATATTTTCATAGAGTTTGAAAATAAATAAAATCCACAACTCAGGTGTGTGTGTGTGTGATTTAAGGTTAGGTTAATTGTCTTTGTCAAAGATAGGATGTTTTTTGAAGAAAGAAAGAAGGGAGGGTCTTGGGGATTCTAACCCATAATCATGCAAGTTTCTTCTTAAATTAGAATACTGAACTGATTTAGAATGTGATCATAAAATAGTATTGGATCATGGTATATGACAAAATCATTAAGAACTGCGGTATTGCATTCTGGCTAGAAAAGTGATACAAGTCAAAAAATGGCAATTTTGAGTTTATATAATTGAAGAATGTATATGAAGTCACCCAACATTCACGAAAAGCATCACATATCTACTCTGACTTGCAATTTATGCACCTGAGAGGCAGTTGTATCAATTTTATTGTAGACTTGTTACTGCTTTACATTATTTTTGAATTGATCTTTTTAAAATACTGTATTAAATAATTATATAAACCTTTAAACATTTGCCTCATATTTTGGCTGTAAATTTTTCAGCTGGGCGCCCAGCTCTCCTCGGCGGCTTCATCTGTTGTGGAGTTCTTGGAATGATATTCTTTGGTGGTCTTTCCCATAAGGTGGTGCCACACTCTATCTGGTGCCATTGCGCCGCTGTCATTGCACACATCTAAATTAATTGCAATTTCGATTGATTCCCGTTACATTGCATATTGATAATTGTTATAATCAGCTAGTTTTTTAGTTCCATTAAAATTTATCTTTATATTTTCATTATTAAATGTCTTAGCAAGGGCCGTGTTAATCTTACCAATTTTTATATCATATTTTTTTTCATTAATTCGCTAAAGACCTTTTATAGCTAAGGACCCTAATAACAAGTTAATAGAAAATACCCGGAAAATAATTAAAGATTGAAAAAGGCCCGATAATAACCCCCCAAATTTCTAAATCACACACACAATACCCCTTGCATTTTTGGTCGATAGAAAGATTATAAAATCCCTCTAAAATTCCGCCCAGTTGTTAATAAAAATGAAGCCCCCACCTACTGTTAGAAAAATATATCGTGAAATTATTCCCCCTCCGAACACTCTTTAGAATCCACAGAAGATTTTATCAAGAAATTAAGAAAAATTGAGAATAAAAGCAATTACCATTTCGTTAGTTTTGACGTGATTAATCTATACCCCTCTATCAATATCGAAGAAGTAACTCAAATTGTTAATAGTGCCATTAATGATAATTTTCAGGATCTTAAAATAGTCCAAACACTTACCGCTACAACTAATCTTTTACTCAACGAAAACTATTTCAAATTTAATAATAAAACGTACCAACAAAAGAAGGGAGTCCCAATGGGATCACCCTTTTCGGGCTTTACTGCAGAATTTAAGCTAAGACTAATGGAAAAGGAAATAATCAAATGTTTAAAAGACAAAATATTCTACTGGTATAGGTACGTTGACGACGTTTTCGATAAAAATTGTGATGCACAACAATTATTGAATTCTATTTATAGCATTGATCCAAATATAAAATTTACTTATGAAGAAGAAATAGACCAACAAATTAACTTCCTGGACGTCAAAATTATACGAACCGAAAATAAAATTAAAACCACTTTTTAACGAAAACTGACCAACAGTAATGAAATTATTCACTATAAAAGTAAAACACCTTTCCAATATAAAATTAAAGCAATCAACTCATACATCAATCGTGCTATTTTAATTTGAAATGAGACCGATGACTCAGACTTAAACCACAAATTAAATGTTATTAAAGAATTTACTAAAATAGCAGGTTACCCTGATAAAATAGTTAATAAACTTGTTAAAAATAGATTAAAAACCCTTAATAATATTCCTAATTTTCAAAAAAAAAAAAAACCTCTAAATTTACTTCTTCAGTCCCGTTTGATCGCAGAGCCTCTCATAAAATTAAGAATATAGCTAATAAATATGGTATCAATATCCCCATAAAACCAAATAAAAACATTTTTCAATTAATACAGTACGCAGTGATAAAGACCCTATTTCACCACTTGAAACTGCCAGAATCTATAAAATACCATTTATAAATAAAAATAAAAATTCAGGTTCATATATTGGTGTTACAAAAAAAAAAAAATAAATAAAATGCGAATTAATGAGCATAAATATGATATAAAAACTGGTAAGATTAACACGGCCCTTGCTAAGACATTTAATAATGAAAATATAGAGATAAATTTTAATGGAACTAAAAAAAACTAGCTGATTATAACAATTATCAATATGCAATGTACCGGGAATCATTCGAAATCAATTTAGATGTGTACAACGACAGCGGCGCAATGGCATCGGATAAAGTGTGGCACCACCTTATGGGAAAGATCACCAAAGAATATCATTCCAAGAACTCCACAACAGATGAAGCTGCCGAGGAGAGCTGGTCGCCCAGCTGAAAAATTTACAGCCAAAATATGAGATATAATTATTTAATAGTTTAAAATGTCTCATTATTTTTTTATAGTTTCTAAATAATGTATTTTTGAATTGTCACTTTTCTTGCGATATGTGGAATCAATATTAGAATCAAAGTTATCAGACCAAATATGCACTTTTGTTTTCAGTTTTTATTTCTGTATTATTTATGGGCTCATTCAAAAAAATAGATAGTATGCTTGCTTTTTACAAAATAAAAAGTTTAGTGTTCAAATCCGTGCAGCCTGAAAAGAGTGATTGTTTAAGGTGTTCAAAATTTATCTTTCTTAGTAACTTAATAAAAATAATGTTTCATTAAAAAGTCATATTTGGAATCACATAATCTTCAGCAATATAACCAACATATATTATTTACTTAGATTAAATCAATTAAATTAACAAGGAAGATTCTGATGACTGTGATTTCCTTCCTAAATCAGTTATTCCCCTCTTCTTCTTTATTTATCATTAAAAATTCATCATTTACTATTATTGCTTCAGTTTTTTCTTTCTTTTAAGGGTCAGTTTTGGCGGTCCGATAGCCTGGTACATATTTAAACTGACTCACGATTCCCAAAAAGGGTCAGTTTGTAGAGTAAGGTAGATGAAGGGAGCAATTCATAGCATGATCCAAACAATTTATCGGTTGTAATCAGGGATGTATGAGCAGGTAATGTCTTGATAAAACTTTTTTTTTTTTTTTTTTTTACAGATATGGCCATTATGTTACCAGTTTTGCTTTGAAACTGTCAAGTATAATATAGTTGGATTATCATTTTTTCTTTTCCAGATAACTTATAAGGATTTTGTCTTGTGAGTCTTAAAAAACCATGGCCATAATAATTTTGGTCGATGGAATTGTTTTTGCTTTCTGCAATGCATTTTTGCCAACAGAAATCCACTGTTTAGATTGTTCTTTTCTAGTATGTTGTAATATACAGGTGTTGGACAAAATGATGGAAACACTTTTATTTTTTTTACGCTTTGTTGAATATCTCGAAAAATACTTAATGTTATTCTTGAATTTTGGGAATAAGGAAAACATGTCTTTCCTCAATATTTTCCAGCAAAAATTTTGTCACGAATGCCTTTAGGAGGTGAACAACAGATCCAATAAAATAAAAAATATTTGTGATTACCCTGTATCTGTAAGTGTGTCCATTCGTCTGCAAATTTTAGATGTGGTTATAAATGTTATATTTTATAGTGTAGAGTTTTGTGAGGCTAGCTCGAATATTTAAAGAGTTATAAATGTTTTATTAAAAATTGCAAAAATTTTATGCTAGTTTTTACTTTGCAACCCTAAAATTTTTTTTCGAAATTTCATGAAACTTTCAGAAAACTTGACAACATATGCCTAAATTATTATACTATATTTTAAAACAAATACATTTAATATTCAAAGAGATATGAGCAGTTATAGTAAATAATTTGTTACTGTGCATGCACGAACTTTAGCAAAAGAACTTTGACATAGTTTAATACTCAACTGTATAGAGTACCATATAAAAAATATCCAGTTGAATATCAGGAAAATTCATAGATATCGGTGATTAAATGAGCTGTTTTCTGAAAAGGTCTTTATGTTAAGGGGTCATTCACAAATAAAAATTTGTGTCATAAAAAGTTTCATTTTTCTTTTTAAACAATTAATTTTTCTTTTTAATAAGTATATAGTCCATAGCTATGGAAAAAAAGAAAAATGAATCACAAATAATGTATTAAATTTCATTGTGTAACATAGTTTATTTCTGATACAAATTTTAATTTGTGAATGACCCCTTATCATAAAAACCTTTTTAGAAAACAGCTCATTTAATCACTGATATCTCTATGAATTTTCCTGATATTCCGCTGGATTTTTTTTTTTTTATATGAGGTACTCTATACTGTTGAGCATTAAACTATATCAAAGTTATTTTGCTGCAGTCTGAGCATGTGCAGTAATAAATTATTTACTACAACTGTCCATATCTCTTTGAATATTAAATATATTTGTTTTAAACTATAGTATAATGATTTAGGCATATGTTGTCATGTTTTCTGAAAGTTTCATGAAAAAAAAAAAAAAAAAAAAAAAAAAAAAACTTTAGAACATTCAAAAAAACTGTTTAAAAAAAATGAAGCATATTTCATATTTAACTAAATAAATACCTTTATTCTGCTTCGTTACTTGGCAGAAAGCTCTTTCGCCGGAGGATCCTCTGCGTCTTCGATGCCTCTTGCTAGTAGTGGACGGCGACTGTTGATATCTTGGTCTTGACTTTTATCTACGAAAAGATGGTGCCACACTCTGTCTATCTCGGCCGATTCGTGGTCGTTAATGACATTTCTGTCATGCACAATTTCGATGCTCTCTCTAAAAAATGCGTAATTCTGGTTATTATAGTTCGCTATTTTTGTTACGCTGTTAAAATCTATATCGATATTATTTTCTTGATGGCATCTGGCTAGGGCAGTGGTATTTTTATTATACTTGATGTCATTTTGGTGTTCTTTAATTCTGGCTTTTATTTTTCTTTTGGTTACACCTATGTAGTCATAGTCTTCATTGTTTTGGCTTTTAAGTGGGATTTTATATATGTCTGAAGTTTCGATAGGGGAAATTTGATCTTTGTCGCTTCTTATTACTTGAAAGATACTAGGATTGGGTTTAATTGTAATATTTAAGTTAAGGCACATCGAAATTAAAAATGCCGCCAGCAAATTTAACTTAAATATTCCGATTAAACCCAATCCTAGTACCGTTCAATTAATAAGAAGCGATAAAGATCAGATTTCCCCTATCGAAACTGCAGGCATACATAAAATTCTCCTTAAAAACTAAAACAATGAAGACTATTACTACATAGGAGTAACCAAAAGGAAAATAAAAACCAGAATTAAAGAACACCAAAATAACGTCAAGTGTAATAAAAATAACACTGCCCTAGCCAGATGCCATCAAGAAAATAATATCGATATTGATTTTAACAGCGAACTACAATAACCAGAATTACATGTTTTTTACAGAGAGCATCGAAACTGCACATGACAGAAACGTCATTAACGACCACGAATCGACCGAGATAGACATAGTGTGGTGCCATCTGTTCATAAATAAAAGACAAGACCAAGATATCAACAGTCGCCGTCCACTACTAGCAAGAGGCATCGACGACACAGAGGATCCACCGGTAAAAGAGCTTTCTGCCAAGTAACGAAGCAAAATAAAGGTATTTATTTAGTTAAATATAAAAACTTTAGAGTTATAAAGTAAAAACTACTTAACGTAAAATTTTTGCATTTTTTAATAAATTATTTATAACTCTTTTAATATTCAAGCTAGCCTCACAAAATTCTACACAGCTATAAAATATAACATTTATAACCACATCTAAAATTTGCAGATGAATGGACACACTTACTGATACAGGGTAATCACGAATATTTTTAATTTTATTAGATTTGTTGTTCACCCCTAAAGGAGTTTGTAACAAAATCTTTGCTCGAAAATATGAGGAAAGACATGTTTTCTTTATTCCCAAAATTCAAGAGCAATACATTAAGGGTGATTCCATGGACGAAGGTAACATCAGTCACCAAAAAGTATAATATTTTCTCTTTTTTTGCCACCAGTATCACCATACAGAAATTTTAACGGCATATTTACTGCGATGTTTATGATTGAATAGGTTAGTGATTATAGTTAGAAAATATTGGTGTAAGCAGAATTACTTCTATATGTTACTGACGTTATATTTTTCATGGAATTGCCATTAAGTGTTTTTCGAGATATTCAACAAAACGTAAAAATAAAAAAGTATTTCCATTATTTTGTCCAACACCTGTATGTTTCATTAATTGTAATGTAACAGCACAAAAATTCTGTTGAATTGCGCTTAAATTTGTCTAAACACTGCTTTAAAATGATTATGCAAATTTGCTTTTGGTCGACTCCTTACCTCAGATTAGTGATTGCAGAATCCATCTTATTGGCATCATTTTCATGCACAAATGGTAACACAGGATATTGAATATATGCTCTCTTGAGATTTACTTTTTTGTTATCTCGCATGCATTCATAACACCCAATATTTTCCTGTTTCCATAATTTAAACAAATATGTTAGCTATCTGCTTTTTATTCCAATGGAACTGAAAATATTTTAGATATCATTTGCATATTTTAGGAGTGTTGTTTCAAATAATAATAAATTGAATATATTATACTGAAAGTGTGAGCAAAAAGCAATTTTCTTTAAGTCACAAGACTTCTCAAGCTGTTGTCATAGGGATTGATACTATACTCATCACTCATATTGATATACTTTATCACTCATATTGATACATACTATATTCATCCTGAAGAACAATGAACTTAACTGATGAACAGGCCAGATATGGGATTAAAATTCCACACTCTTTAGTTCAAACTTTCTCAAGGTCGATATATTTACATTTTCTAAGTTACTACATAATTTTATATGTGTCAGTTTTATATGTTAGTCTTCATGCAATTTCATGCTATTTATCATATAATAATATTTATAATGTAAATAATGCAAAATATTGTCCTATTTTGCCATGTTACAAAAATCTTTATTTTTAGATAACTTAGGAAGTTTTTTAAAGTTGTGTTCATATTTGATATTGGGTTGGCAACTAAGTAATTGCGGATTTCACTCATAGATGGCGTCAGTTGAATTTTTAGGTTTGCAGACGTAGTAGAAATGTAAAACACATTTTGTTATTTGATAGTTGGCAATTCAGCTGTCAATCAGTAAAAAAAGTTTTTTAATTGGTTGCGTAGTGTTCGTTTGGTGTTCGTTGAAAAATGGAAAATCAAAAGGAACATTTTCGTCATATTTTGCTTTTTTATTTCCGCAAAGGAAAAAACGCATTGCAAGCTCATAAAAAGTTATGTGCTGTTTATGGTGACGAAGCCTTAAAAGAACGGCAGTGTCAAAATTGGTTTGCCAAATTTCGTTCTGGTGATTTTTCACTCAAAGATGAAAAATGCTCTGGTCGTCCAGTTGAAGTTGATGACGCCCTAATCAAAGCAATAATCGATTCGGATCGTCACAGTACAACACGTGAGATTGCAGAGAAGCTTTATGTATCACATACATGCATTGAAAATCACTTAAAACAACTTGGCTATGTTCAAAATCTCGATACATGGGTTCCTCACGAACTGAAAGAAACACATTTAACGCAACGCATTAACAGCTGCGATTTGCTAAAGAAATGTAATGAAAATGATCCATTTTTAAATTGACTGATAACTGGCGATGAAAAATGGGTTGTTTACAACAATATCAAGCGGAAAAGATCGTGGAGCAGGTCAGGTGAACCAACTTAAACAACATCAAAAGCTGATATTCATCAAAAGAAGGTTTTGTTATTAGTTTGGTGGGATTACAAAGGAATTGTCTACTTTGAACTCTTACCACCCAACCGAACGATCAATTCTGATGTCTACATTGAACAACTAACAAAATTAAACAATGCAGTTGAAGAAAAGCGGCCCGAATTGACAAATCGAAAAGGTGTTGTATTCCATCATGACAATGCAAGGCCACTCACATCTTTGGTCACTCGGCAAAAATTATTGGAGCTTGGTTGGGATGTTTTGCCACATCCACCATATAGTCCTGACCTTGCACCAACTGATTACTTTTTGTTTCGATCTTTACAAAACTCCTTGAATGGTAAAAATTTCAATAATGATGATGATGTCAAATCGTACCTGATTCAGTTTTTTGCTAATAAAAATCAGAAGTTTTATGAACGTTGGATTATGATGCTGCCTGAAAGATGGCAAAAGGTCATTGATCAAAATGGGCAATACATTACAGAATAAAGTTATTTAGTTCCATGAAAAAATTGTCTTTGATTTTCTAAAAAAAATCCGCAATTACTTAGTTGCCAACCCAATAGTTTTCCTATCGGTATCTTAAATTATATTTTAAATTAGTCCAACTATTTTACAAAGAAAATAAACATCTTATAATAAATTTATGCCAAAATTTATCTTTTTTTCTGTCATGTTAAGAAAATCTTAAATGTTTGATAACAAAGATAAAAATTTTCAAAGTAGGATGTAAAAGTTTAATACGGTACCAGTATCTCCCATGAATGATGTCTGAAAACTAGTCTGACCTTTTTAAAGATTAATAAAAGGTTTCATGATTAATAAGAAATCAGATTAAAGTTCTTATGATTAATTAAAAGGGGGAAAAATGTTTATGCTACACATATGCTTATACCATTCTTTGAAACTTAAATGATTAATCATTTTGGAGTTGATATCTATACAGACTGGCAAACTAACAGAATAACTTACAGACAGATCTAACATTGATTTTCGATTTTCGGATATCTCCCACCTCACAAAAATGTCCAAAATTTCAGCTATAATTTTTTTTTTATAAATATCAAAATTCCCCATACTTATAGCTTGATGGAGAAATGAAAAAGGTATATAACAAGTTCTAAAATTATGTGTGCAACCCCCTCCCCCAAAAGAAAAAAAAAAAAAAAAAAAAATATGCTACTCATTTGCTTATACCATTCTTTGAAACTTACTAATCTTAATCAAAATTTCCAAATGGCATTTCATATGATCTTCAAAATACCCCATTAGAATTTCCTTGGTTTATTTCTTTTCGAGTTATAAATAATGATAAAAAATGTAAAGAGCAACTGCTAAAAACTTAATATCTGTATTTAGGGGAACCTCGAAACACATAATTATAGCAAAAACTCAACATGAAAAAATTGGACTCAAAAACAATATATTGTTTACAATATGAACAAGAGATCCCTAAACACTTTCTCTGGATGTGGTATAATTTACTAAAGCATTTTCATCAACTACATTCAGTAAAAAATAATGTATTTAATTTTGGGTAGCCCTGTATATCGTCTTTAAATTGTATCATGCACCACATATTCAGGGTTTGCACTAGGGAAAAAAAAATGAGTGGAATCCTCCCACTCTAATAAAAAAATTAAGTGGGATTTTAAAAATTTAAGTGAGATTTTTAAAATTTAGTTAGTAATTACATTTTGCAGAAAAAATTTATTTTCAAGAAATATATACAAATATTAACAATTACAAGCTGTCAGTGGCGGATTTAAGGGGGGGGCTAGGGGGCTGAAGCCCCCCCCAAAACGCTGACATTCACTATTGAATATTGCAATTGTAAATTTTTTATTGGTCTAGAATAACACTTTGAAAAATCTTAGCCCCCCCCCAAAAGTCAAGTTCTGGATCCGCCACTGCAAGCTGTAACAATAAAAAAACTGCTAAAGTAAGCATCTAATATCTTTTTTGTTTTTCTTTTTTTCGCGTTAAAAGATTTTTGCAACTTCTTCAAATTAGAAACTTTCTAATTCTGAGTCTTCTTAGAAGATACGAGTAATAATGCTCAAGTTCTTATTATTCAGTCTGTTTGTAATAAAAAAAATTGTAATAATTTAGTCATTTACAAATGCAGTAAAAGCTACTTTAACCAGCATGATCGGGAAACACCACTTGCCGGGGAAAAAAAAAAAAAAAAAAAAAATATATATATATATATATATATATATATATATATATATATATACACATCTGGAGAGTTGTGAGGTTCGAAATTTAAACAAGAATGAGGAGAGGAGGGGGGCAGTCAACACAGAAATAATAAATCAGTTTTTTTGCTTTTATTTATTTATTTATTTTTTTCTGCTTCAGTCATAAAGCCTTTTGAATATTTTTTTGTAACATGCAGTATATTATTATTGACATTGAAAGAAAAGTAAAGGTAAATTGATAAAAATATTAGTGTAATTTTTTAATGTTTTGTATTTTAATTAGTCTTTAAATATTGTTATGACATAGTTAGCATCTCTTTACGATTTAAATTTATCGCTGGTATTGACATTGTGTGACACCAGAGCCAGGTGATTTAAAATTTGAGAAAAAATTTGGGGGGGGGATAGTACATTGTGACCACCACAAGACTTTCTTCTATATTTTCCTGTACAAATTCACTCAGTAATGACCAGTAAAAAATTGTCTGCCAGGCTAAAATATTTCATATATTCAAATCTAATCTTCCAGTGAATAAAAATTAAAAGCCAATAAAAAATCAAAATAACAGCCCACTTGGAAATACAGTAAAACACCGTTTATACATCTCTTGTTTATACATCTTTTACATTTAATCGTCCTTTTAGTGACGTCCGGATTCATTCCTATTCATTTTAATGCAAAAATTCTTCGTTTATATGCCGCTAATATCGGTTATACGTCTTTTTCCACTTTACTAAAATACGCAAAATTTCTCGACCTGCCATTATTTTCCATTCTAAATAAGACGGATTTTTCCTAGAAAGCATCTTAAATGGAGGAACATGGGAAAGATAGAAAAATACTGATCAAAGAATCAATTGAATTCACAGTAGAATTTTTAATACTCATAGACAAGCAGCAAATCAGACTAATATTAAAATATTTTAATGTTATTTAATAACTATCTGTATGTACATAAATTGTATGCTTATTATTAGAGATACACAATATATATAATTAATATTTAAAATGTGTTCATATAATTCTTAAGAAATGTAATATAATACAAATACTCAATATATGTAATTAGTACCCAGTCACGCATTGATTAATAGTAAGATTTTTACTTTTTATAATATATATATATATTTTTATTAATTATTGTCTTTAAAAAAGTGTAATATACATTTACTAACTTAAGAAACTTTATTAATTAGTATTTTCATATAAATTTTGCTTAAATGTAATTAAATTTGTAGTAATAAAAATGTTATTATTAAAATTTCATTTATACGCCCTTTTACGTCAGTCCCTTGAAAGACATATAAACGGGGCTTTACTGTATTTATTAAAATTATCTACCATGATGCAGACGATTTTTATCTTAGAGAAAACCAATACTAAATATCTAAAGAAAGACAGCTTTGTTCTCTATAATCAATATCTTAAAAAATGTGTTTTCATAGTGGTTATCTCCATTTCAAATTTTGTACAGTTATGTGCCATAGAAATTGAGATATTGTCTTCCCGTTCTCGGAAAATACTATTGGAGTATAACAGCGCCACCTATTAGTCAATATGCATCAAAATTTAATTAGCATAATGTCCCATAACGTCCTAACGTATCCAGTTTTGTTTGATTATACACAATAGAATCTGAGATACAGCTTTCCCTTAAATTGCGGAAATCGCTGTATAGTAGCACCACCTGTTGAGAGATTGGCACCAAAAGTTTACAGGCACTAATTTATGTCAAGGTGCATGTACATATAAATTTATATGTAATCAGCGATCGATCCAGGCAAAATTTGGGTCCCTTTTGCGGACCCTTCACAAAATTCAAATTCGTAAAAAGGGACCCTTCACAAAATTTAAATTCGTAAAAAGGGACCCTTCACAAAATTCAAATCCCTAAAAAGGGACCCTTCATAAAATTCAAATCCATAAAAAGGGACCCTTTACAAGATTTTGTTTTATAAAAATAATCCTTTTATTAAATGTTTTCAGTATTATTTTTAATTACTGCCTTAATTTGGCTCAACAAAACTCTATTAACTTGATATTAAGCATTATATAAAGTGATTGTAAAAACGGAAAATTTTACACAATATTTTACTTTTCACAAAAATATTTTATATTTCACAAAAATATTTTGTTTTTCACAAAAAAGGGACCCAAAATTTAAAACCTGGATCGACCCCTGGTAATTCTGTGCAGTAGTTCTTGAGATACAGCCTTCTCTTACATTGTAGAAATTGCTGTATAGCAGCGCCACCTGTTGAGAAATCATTACCAAAACTTAATAAGCATTTATTCAGGTCAGAGTGCATCCATATATAAATTTATATGGAAATTTATGCAGTAGTCTCTGAGATACAGTTTTTCTTAAAATTGTGAGAATCGCTGTATAGCAGCGCTACCTGTTGAGCGTTTGACACCAAAAAGTTTATAGGCACTAATTTAGGTCAAGATGCATCCACATATAAATTTATATGTAATTCTTTGCAGTAGTTCTTGAGATATCATTGCCATAAAATGTGTCACCCACACAGACATTTTCTAAAAATGGTCAAATCGTTTTCTGGACCTCTCACAACGTGTAAATCCATCGAAAACCGGAAGTCAAAAATTTTTACGAATCCAATACTTCCTTCTATTAAATATAGAAGAAAGTTTAAAAAAAAAAAAAAGTCTATCTAACCTACAAATTTCTTATTTCATTATCATTAATAAACTTTTTTACAGTGTTAACCACAAAATGTAATCTAAAATTTCTTTTTCTTTATCACTCTTTAACCCATGTTTCCTTGGGGGGAAGAAAAAAGAACATAAATAAAAAGAATATTGTAACTTCCCATTTCTAGCAAACGTTCGATTCTCTCACCCGTGGATTCATTCTACAAAGAAAAACAAAGTGAAACGATCATTGATTTGACTGCATTTTTCAGTGATAAATCGATTAATTATATTATCATTGAAGATAAATAAACATAGAAAGAAAAAAAAAAAAAGTCTGATCATCTGACAGTTGTTTTTCTAGGAAGGGGGGGGGGTTGCAGGTTGGTTTATCAATTAATTATTCACCATTAAAAGGTATTTTAGACAAGGAATTCTGTACTAATTTATTAATAAACATTAGTAAAATAAATGCGAGAAAAGCGTGCAGATAAAAAAATTTTAACTGAGTTTTTTTTTAATATTGCGTGATCCCGCACTCTAGCGTGAATCCTGATATTGCAATAAAATTTAGCACAGTAAGAGAAATACATAACACCATTCAAAATGCACTTTGAGGAATTTCCAGATACAGTGCCTAATAAATCCAAATTCTTTCATATGGCACACTGTAAATGGATGATGAATGCTTTTCATACCATATTCTAAATGAAATATGGTCATGTGGTTATAAGAAATATACATTTTTTAGTTTGTTTAGTACAATTTAAGAATGTCAAAATGTACCAAAAAGGAATTTTGCCCTTATTTGTAATGTATTTGAATGTCCCTGTACATGAACTACTTGTCAGATTTCAATAAAATGTTTCATGTAGCATCATTCTATGATACAGATTTAGATCACTAAGTTTTGACATTCTGTTATTATTTGTGTTTGAATTATGCTGCTTACAGACACATAGATACAGGGACTGATTTTCATGTCTGGGGGACCCAGGGCACTTACAGCTATGGATCCTCCCACTATCAATTAAAAATAAAGTTTACTGAATGTATATGTAAAAAAAAAAAAAAAAAATGCCATTTTAAATAAACTACAAATGTCCTTGGTATTCCAAATCTGTATTATATGGGGATGCTACATAAAGATTTTATTAAAATCAAACAAATAGTTCATGTTTCCAAGAACGTCCAAGAGAAATTCAAATATATTATGGAGAAAATTTTTGGTAGGGGCAATTTAACATCTTTATATATATACATACACACATCAGATAACACGAAATGATATAGCAGTCCAGACAGTATACTATGCAGTTTAATACATTTTTTTTCATTTAACACGAAACAGAAATCAAATTAGCTTTCGATTTTCAGTGGCATGTTTGCTACAATATGTTGCAGTCGATACTGATTGTGTACAATATCAATTATGACAGACACAGAGATTTTGTAGATCTTTCATAATTTAAATAATCCCAAAAATGTAGATTCCGACAATGATCTCGAATAATTTGTGGACAATATGGTGCTGCAAACGACACTTCAATAAAAGATGCCTGGTTTTTCCCCCCAAAAAAACTATATTATTTTTTTCTTGTTTTTTATACCAATAGATGCAAACTATTAATAGTTTAACAGGAAATTGAAATAAAATTTGACGTCATGAAAAATTTTAGTGAGTTTTGTACTTTTTTTACGATTCGTTTAACACGAAAACATGTTTCGGTCCTTTCAGTTTCGTGTTAAACATTTTTCACTGTAGTATGAAAATAATTCACCATTCATGTACAAACAGAGCCACATAAAAAAATCTGGATATATTTAGGCCATACTTGGAAATTGCTAAACATGCATTTCAAGTTATGTTGTGTGTTTTCCGTATTGCGCAAAATTTAAGTACATTGTGGCTCGTATATAATTTATAGACAATATACAGGCTGTTTTCTTAATTCTCAAAATTAAGTAAAAACAGTCTTTTCTGTTGAATGCCATTGATGGAGGGGATAAATTTTACCAAGTAAAGGAAAACTGCATAGGAATGATAATTATTTTCCGATACCCATATATTAGATAAAGTATTGTTAGAAGTTCAATTTTCAACACTGAGTTTTTAGTATAATTATGTGTTTTGAGGTCTCTGAATAAAAAAATGTGTTTAACAGTTGATATTTGTGTCTGTCTGTTATCAGCATTATTTAAATAATTGTTAGACATTCAAATCAGAATTTCACTAGAAAAGCTTGACAAAGATGTGTAAGTTTTAAGGAGTACTGTGTGGGTGAAAGTTGCCTGAATAATTTGGAATAACATAACAGCTTTTAATTTTTTGTGAATGTAGGTACATTCGAGCAAGAAATTGAAAAGGGGGCAAGAGCCTACTTCGCACAAAAGTAGGAGTGAAATAAAACTGTTTCTAAAACTAATCTTACTTGCTTAATTTGTAATCTAGTTTTATAATATTCAAATGAAGGGTAAGAGAAAGTGGTGCGACCATTTTCTCCACAGATTGTTTTGGTACATTTTATTGCATAGCTGACTAGTTTATAGTGTTTGCAAAAGTTCATGCTTAGTTTTATAGATGATTTTATCTGTGATTTAATTAGTTGTATGTGTTGAACCCATCTCCAATTATGACTAGATTCAAGAAAAATTAAGTTTATTTCATTCTGCAAAACATATGAAACTCATATATGAAGTTTATAAGTTTACTCAAGTTTTTTAAATTATGCAGCACAACACAATCTTCAATATATAGTCCCTCAGTAATACTTTCAGCAGTAATCCATATCTTATAGTGACCTAAATCACAAATAAAGTCATCTATGAAAGCAGGCATGAACTTTTGCAATTGCTCAATAATAAAAAATTAACTTTCATTAATGTTTATGTAATTATTTTGTTAACTGTTCTTTAACAGCTTCTAAGATAGCATGTTGTTACTTCTGATTGGAATGTCTTGCTATACTACATATATCTTCTTGCCAAGATACACCCGGAGTATACTTGCCTATCTCTTCAGTTAAAAATGTGTACTATCATCATTGCCTCTGTTGAATACTGTTTCATCAGCATTAAACATCTTTTGTATAATCTTTTATAAAAATGTAATGTATATAATAAATCCACTATAAATAAGTTCAGTAGTTATTTCATTCCTCCTCCTCCTTTTTTTTTTAAATGACAATACTTTCTTCTCTTATGGAACTTCAAATAAATATTTTCATGAGAAGTTTTTTATGACTGCATCTACAGTATGAAAATGTGTTTCCAACATGCTTATGTTTTAATCAATAATAACAAACAAAAAATAGATGTTTCTTGAAATATTGAATTATATGCACATATAAACATTTTCTTAGTGCATTATATAAACAGAAAAAAAGTTAAAACATTTCATAGGGAAACTACATTGGTCTTCAAAATTAAAACAACCTGTTTTCTCATTTTCTTCTTTTGCACATAACTTTTAAACAAGTAAACGTATGAGTATAAAATTTGGATGGCATGTTTGTTATATCATTAATCGAATTTTATATAGCTTTAGCATAAGTAATAATTTTTAAACTAATAATTATTCAATTTTTCTCAAAAGTAAGCTTTGGAAAAAATGAAAAATTTCAACTATTTCAGAAAAGAAAACTTAACGAAAAATGGTTTTAAAGATGTACTACAGATAGGTGAAGATGGGCATGACTTCAAATGCTAAACTAAATCCTGATTTTTATTTTTGTATTCGCTTTTCTTTTACTTTTATAACGAACTTTTTGAAAAAAATATAATTACTAATTTATAAACTATTCTCAACACCAGAATAATAATAATGTCGATAAATAATTTTACAATGAAATAATGAAACGTAAAATAAATAATTTTTTGTGTTATCCAATTTTTAAGCTTGTATGTATGTATTTTAAAAAGTTATTCACATGCGAAAAAAAAAGAAGAAACAAAAAAGTGAAAACAAAAAATCAGGTTTTAATCTAACACATGGATGCATGTACATCTTTATCTATGTGTAATGCTTCCTTATGATGGTTTTCGGTTAAGTTTTCTTTTTTAAAATTGTTAAATTTTTCATTTTTTCCCAAGCTTACTTTTGAGAAAAATTGAATAATTATTAATTTGAACGCTATTACTTTAGCTAAAGTTATATAAAATTCGATTGATGATATAACAAACATGCCATCCAAATTTTATGTTTAACTGTTTAAAAGTTATGCGCAAAAGAAGAAAATGAGAAAATAGGTTGTTGCTTTAATTTTGAACACCAGTGTAGTTGGCATAGATGAACTCTGCTTAGTTCTTCATTATATAAATGTTCTCATAAATTTCTAGTACAAGGCATACTTTTTATGTTGAGAAAAATTAATTTAACCAATCGCTGGACATGGTAATAAACTGAAATGTTCGACCTAATAGGCTATCCACCATTTACTTTGATATATTTTCCTTAGCTATGTTAAGAAAAACCTAAATATTCAAATATTCATAGTTAATGATGAGAATATCTTTTAAAATAGACATTTATGCAAAATTTTGCCCTATTTCTGTCTTGTTAAAAAAAAAAAAAAAGAATAATTTACAAATTTTTTTAATTAAGAAAATTTATTGTGAATACCAATATCCTAAATGATAATTTAAAACTGGTCTGGCATCTTTATAATGAAAATATCCCTCAAAATGGATGTTTATGCAAAATTTTGTCCTGTTCTGCCATTTTATGAAATTCATAAATTTCAAATAACTTACAAAGTTTTCAATGTTGAATTTTTAAGGATTTGCATGCCAGCAGCATCCTAACTGATATTTTAAAGCTGGTCTTAACACTAAAAATGTTCTTTTTAATGCACATTTAAGAAAAAATTTGCTCTATTCTTTCATGTTAAGAATCTCATAAATTTTCAATACCTTACAAAGATTTTAAATTAGAATATTGCAAATCAATAGGACTCTTGCCAGTATCATAAGTGATATTTTAAAACTTGTTCAACCTTTCTACAATCGTGTGTTCTGGAGATAATACATACACTGACTAACGAACATACGGATGGACACCATACCAATTTTGTAATTTTTGGATACCAGGGCATGAAATTTCATTTCCAAAGTTACTAGCCAGACTAAATTTTCTCTCGCCACTATTTTACATCCATGAAAAGTATCATTTTTTGAAAGGATAACAGATGTTTTAATATGGATAACTTTTTTGTGACTGAAACCTTAAAAGAATGTGGAAGATAAAAAAGTGAAACACATTTATTGTAATGTACTAATAATTCAAAATAAGATTATCATAATGTTTCAATGGTTCCAGAAATTGTCACATACCACTAAAAACGTCATTTCAGAAAAAAATTGCATACTTTTGTAGCGCTACTTTTCTTCACCGAAATACCATTTATCAATAGCAACTGTAGGGTCAAACTCTGGATGGTGGGTCTTTGGGAGGCAAACCCAAGGTGTCAAAAACATGCAAAGATGTTAACACATCTGTTGACATAGATTTTAGTCTTTCTTTGGTGTATGTATTTTGCATGTTTAATTAATCTCCCTCTTAAAGTCTGAAACTCTTGCTTCCAGTTTTTAGTATTTGTTAATTGCACATTCTCAATAAACCCTAAAATAGATACTTTATCCAAAAACTATCTTTCACTTGGTCAAACAGTAGATTCGAGATCTGTAAGAACTGAAATGCAATGTTCAGTTTCTATTTTCAAGCATGAAATGGCAAGTTCCTTGTTTTCTCATGCCACATTTAAAGGGTTCAATTTTCAGTAGCAATTTAAGTACAGAACTCTAAAATTTATTATCCTTCAACCTTTTTAGTAAACCCTTAGCTTTAGCACTATCATTGTCTTTTCCATTGGACACCCGTTCAAGATGGGTTATAACTAAGCTGACCAAATATCCCCATTTTCTTTGGGCAGCCTTTATTTTAAAAGTATTTTTCTAAGTTTTAAAAAACTGTTGACATTAAATTATTAATCAATAATATTTTAATTTTAGTCCTTATTTATTAGGAATGAAAAAAATACATCCATAATTGGATGATCGTAGTAATTTTTAACGCTTCTCTTTTAGAAAGGTACTCTAATCTGGTCAGCCTAGTTATAACAGTATTGGAAGATTGCAAAAGATCTCTTATATCACTTTCTTTACAAGATAACCATCTAATACTGTGAATATCATTCTGTTTAAGAATTTATTCTCCTAGATTTTCTGAGGATCAAAATTGTGATGGCATGTCTCCGGACCACCTCTAGGGGTGTGTCCCAGATCGTCGCCAATTGCCCACCTGCGCAGCACTAGTGCGACGTAAAACCCAACCAACGAACCTAGATTTTCTGTTATTTCTTTTAACGTGTGAACATAGCGTGTATAGTTTGATTTTTGAAACACAATATTTCAAAAGAGAAAACTTACTCGCCAGTGGCGAGTGGAAATTTTGCGCCTTGCCTCATGACTCAATTCTTTCTTTCTTAATTTTTTAAAAAAGGTCAAAACCTTTTACAATTTCCTAAGTTCCCTATACTTATAGTATGATGAATAATTAAAAAGAACTGAATGTAACAAAATTCTTTTGAAGAAAGAAGTTAAAATAAGACTCTAACACTAAAAATAAAAGAAATTGTGTTATTTAATTATTTCCAAATAATCCTTTTAGAATAACACAAGGCTTTTGTTGGAGCAAATGCTTTAACGAAACTTATAAAAAAGTCCAGCAATCTGCACCAGGTGGCGCTGTCTACCGTTTCAACTGTTGCCAAGTTTTAGAGCAACGTGACAGGCATCTAGTTAAGGAGGCTAAGAGTTAACAAATTGAACAATATAGGATAAAATTAATATTTTTTGCGATATCAGTTGAAAAATCTATATCTAAAGTTATCTTTTCTCTTTTCTTAAATATTTGTAAATAAAAAAGTTAGCAGATATATTAATTCATCCAAAGTCAAGTATTACTTACAAACTTTGAATAAACACCATAAAATGCAAAACTCACAACAATTGTTTTGGGTCGAAAAAACACACGACCCTTCATCAGGTGAATAAAGTAAGCACAAGTGCTGCAGTCAAAGCGGCAATGCACAAAATCGTTTAAAATGTGAGTGGATGTCGTGGATGTCTAACCCGTACAAATGTACGATTTCGGTCGGAAAAGGATATGGAGACCTCCACTGACGTTTCGGTAATAATTTAGCTACATGTCAGAGTAAAACTTACTGTGTAACACTTTCTATGGTAACCTATGTTGTTGTCTAAAGACAGTTTGGACAGTTCATTAATTTGAAGAAGAAACAAATTGGTAGATATTTTTCTTTCACAAACATTTAAAACTTTCCACTGATCAGCAAACAATCTCACTTCAGAGCCCAGCTTATTTGAGAAAAACATGTCACCTTTGAATGCATCTCATCTCCGATGTACAAACAATAAATAATTTCTTCTGATATTATATTACCTGTAATAATTCTACTTAAAAATAAAGGGAAAAAAAAGAGTAATAAAAGAATTCGATCAAAATGTTAATAATACGCAAGATAATGATGTTGAGAGAAACTTTACATCTTATTTGCGAAAAATACTACATTTTTGAATTTACCTCATTCCCGATATATAAACAATATGTCATTTTTTTCTCACATTATATGAAGTGCAAAGATTACTTAAAAATACACGAAAAGAAAGCAATAATAGAATTGGATGAAAATGTCAACAATACTCAAGATAAAGTAAACATAAATAAGCGTAAACAAAACATATCAAATGCTAGCGCGCGCCGTAACAGCAGCTGTCATTGGGCTAAAAATAACAGCGAAGAGGAAATTACTGTTTTGATTGGAGGATAAGCCAATGAATGAGTAGAGAATTTGGCTATCTCTAAGTGTAAGTAGAATAGCAGGACCGCAGAAATGTCAAATTTGTAGAATTAATTTAATTAATTCTAAAATAATGTGCACATCTTCAGAGCAGAACATTGCGAATTCGTAGATAATAGAATATTCTTTTAATTTTAACATTAATTTGAAATTGCCCCTCGATGATTGAAACGGACTTGAACGATATCAACCTATGGCCCACGGCCTATTATTTTAAATAGAACCTACTTAAAAAAAAAAAAAAAAGAAAAGAAAAAAAAAAATAGGAATGGGTTTTGCAATATCATTAAAAGAAAAAAATATAAAAAATTTAAATATAACAAAAAAAAAAAAAACTGTCCCCCCCCCCCAAAATTTTTAAATATGCACCTACTTTTTATTTATTTATTTTTTCCTCAGAAACTAATAAATTCCAAAATACATCCCTGATTTTTTATGTAGTTTCTATTAAACATTAAAAAAAAAAAAAAAAAAAAAAAAAAAAAATTTTTTTTTTTTTTTTTTTTTTTTTTTTTTTAATTTGTAGAAGTTTTAGCATTTTGAAGATAAGATTATGAATTGGTGAGAAAACACAATTTAAAAATTTCAAATCTGTAAAACATGTATAAAAAATAATAAAAATTTTTGCCAGAATATAAATTTTATTTAACAAAACCTAATATAGTTCAATTTATAAATATTAAATGGAAATATAAGCTTTTATACAAAACCAATTTCAATGGTGCCATCAAAAGTGTCTCTCAAAGAAAGCCCCCTCTCTTAATGTAGTTGAAGCAAAGTTATCTCATTACTCATCATAGTGTTTGGTAATTTTGTTGTTTGCATTTCTCTTTATTAAAATTTATTAAACTGCAGCTAAAACGTAACAAGATTTAGCAAAATATTAATTTGGTCTGGAATTGTTCAGATTAGCTCAGTGAATAAGAACGTCATCACATTAAGTCAGGGCCCGAAATTTCAACTTTAATTACACTCGCTAAAAAAAAAAAGTTACTCGCCATAAAATATGATTAACTTATTCTATTTTTTACGTATAATGTGATTAGAATTTTTGGAAAAAGAGGAGAAATTACAAAATGTCTTTTATTTTATAAGGAAACAGAAGACATTCAATTTTGAGAAAGAGATCATTTTAGAGGACACAAAATTGAATGAATGATTATAAAAAACGAATTCAAAAACTACTTTACACAAGTGGTGGAAACATTTTTATCTCGAATGATGAATCTGGATTAGTACACCTTAATTGAAATTAATACTACATGGATATGAGAGGAAAAATCTCTAATTTTTATAGATATCACTGGACAATATAGATTTTTTGTTATTATTATTAATTTTTGCTTATAGACAAAAACTTTTTTTTTTTTTTTTTTCAATGGTACTTTTATGCAGTTACATAAAAAAAAAATTGGTAGACAATTTTTTTTTATTTATTAAAACCATAATCACAAAAAAAATAAAATTGGCATATGAAAAAATAAAATTAATATTCGGCAGATGAAACAATACGTTTTAACGAACAGTCGTTCTTTATCAACATTTTATAAAAGTTCTCACAAATATAACCTAAATTAGTCTTAGTAGTTAATAAATTTTTTAAAGTAGGTATATAAAGGGGATTTTTTTCACGTATTTAAATTTTGTTCATTGAAGAAAACAGTCGCTTTGTGGAAGCGTTTTTCCCAGGAGGACATAAAATTAATTCAACTAATTTTTGCATATTTTTGTGAGGTGGTAGTAGTGTTATCATTAAGGCCAATTGTCTACACTAGTTCTCTAGGCCTAAGTAGGAGAGTCTTCTGCAGAGTCTTTCTAGGAAGTCCTAGACCATATTTACTCTAGTTTCTGAGAAAACTATGGAAAACTCTCAACGGCTAAGACAACGAGTGTGATCGGATATCGAGCCCAGAACTCAAGTACACCAGCTTCGAGGACAGAACATCTCGGTCACTGGTGAGCTATTTTTATGAGGAATATTATTCATTCAAAAGTGAGAACACGCGTCAACCCAACATGTATCAACTGGAGCACAACCTTCTTAATGATTTCATGACAATTTCAATAGTGATTGCGTGTTCTGGATAAAAGAACCATACAAATATAGGGGATACTTTTATTTCTTTGTGATTCAGAGAATCTGAATAGACATAAACAATAATATGTTGGCAAGTTTATTAGAATGTTGTTCTTTTGCGAACTTAATGCAGAAAAAAGTTAGTGTTCACTGCTCGATAAAGCCAACAGCCGATTGAGCTTCCGAGTTTTGCAAAATTTTTGAAATTAATGACTAAATCCTTATTATTTTAAAAAGAGGACAAATGACGAGAAACATAAAAAAGAGTACTGTTTAGTCCTGTAATGCTTTTTTGTTTAAGCAGGCAGAGAGTTGAAAAAGAAGACTGGCCTCTTAAAAAGAGGATGTCTGGTCACCCTCATCTTACCTAAGATTAGCATGATTTTACGTTTTTAAATAGGTAATTTTATTTTATTATTTTTTGGTAGCACTGTATACTGTAAGAATTCTATCAACATTTAGACCAAAATTTTACTCGCCACAGTAAAATTTCCACTTTCCAATGGCAAGCAGAAATTTCGTGCCCTGCATTAAGTCAAAAATTCCAGATTTGATATCTGTCCAGAATATTCATTACTTAGTACAGTAAAAACCTCGCTTATCCAAGGTCATGTGGACCAAGAGAACCTCAAATAATCAAAAACTTAGTCAAGGGGAGAAATATATGGCAAAGTTTAAAATGAATAAAAATGTATAGACAATGAAGTAAAATAATACATATAGATATATTACATATTTAAATATAGTCAGCTAAAAATGCAATACAATACATATACATTATAAAATACAATACTGTATAGTAAAATTTGTCAAAGTTATCTAAGCCATTTGTAAAAAGTCATGCCTTCTCCAGGACGTAGCCTTTTTGGTACTACCTCGGTTAATCGGGGCTTGATGAACTGCGGTTCTACTGTACAAAATTAATTGATTTTTTTATTTAGTGTTCTACAATGTGTGCACGCACACACAATATATATTATATAATATATATATATATTCTAAAAATATAATTTATTCATTTAATAATGTAACATAACAAATGTTTAAACAAGGCTTCATTGGAATGTTTCTTTAATTACATGATTGATTTCTTCTTGGTGATATTTTCCAGCACCAACAGCAACTGCTGCAAGAGGTTTCCTGCCAGCATATCTCAGCTGTAAAAAAATATACAAGAATCATAAATAATTATGAATTGAACTTTAATAAAAAATAAATGACAGATTTGTGAGTAAAAAAAAGTGCTTTAACAAGAGAAAAATTGATCTAACCAGATGTAGAACTTTCAGCCCATGCAAAATATACCACTGCTTTATGTGCTCAGCTAATCTGATTGACTTCTGATATACAATGTTTATTCACATACATTTTTTTATTTCATTACTGCTGGGTGACAATGAATAATTAGAATTTATAACTTTAATCAAATGCAAACAAAACATTTTCAAGGTTCATATACTTTAGAAAAAAAAAAAAAAACTAAATACTCGGAGAGTTTTACATCTCATGGGAAAATATTGGGTGAGTGCAAAAGTTCTACCTGTTTTTATTACCCACTAGCAGGCTGCGCCTGCTTTGCTGGTCCCTATTTTTAAATGAATCACTATAATTACTGAATTCTCAAAATTGCATTAATTTTTATCACGTGAAAAAAAAAAAAAAAAAAAAAAAAGAGAAACAAAATCTGATTAGGAAAAATGAGATTTGAATGAAAATTTTTCTCACTGCCTTCGGAAAATATCCCAAAATGCTCTAACTCTTATTTCTATTCTTTTCCCTTTTCGCCTCCCCCCCCTCCCATCTATCCTAATAATTTTACAAATTCGAAAATATTCGCAATTGATTTGTAGGTATCAAAAACCTCTATGCACCAGTTTTGAACGATCTATCTCTATTTTTATTTTTTTGCCCCTCCGCTCCCCCCTTCCCAATAATTTTACAAATTTGAAAATATGCGCAATCGATTTGTAGGTATCGAAAACCTCTATGTATCAATTTTGAATGATCTAACTCTATTTTATTTTTTTTGCCCCTCCTCCTCTCCCCCCCCTTCCTAATAACTTTACACTTTCGAAAATATCCCCATTCAACTCGCAGGCCTCTAAAACAGGGCTGCAAATAACAACTGAATCTAGAATTAGGAATTTTAAATAAGCAGAAAATTGAGCAAAACTCCTAAATAATTAAAAATCAAACAAAGTTAAAAACAATTTCTTTAAGAGTTACTTACTTTACAACCTAAAAGATTCTGGAATCTAGGCTGAATAAAAGCCCATGCACCCATATTTTGATGCTCTTCTTGGCTCCATACAAAACCTGAGAAAAGAAAACTAATTCTATCGACGATACATGAAATTCCATAAATAACCATGATATTAAACAGATAAATTTCAGTGTGAGTGGAATAACTGTCTCTAATAGCTTTTTACAAGGTTGCTAAAGACATATAAAACAAAGGTTACATAGCATGTTTAAAAAAAAAAAAAAAAAAAAAGGTAGTTATTTTTTGAAACTTCAATTAACGAGATCTAAAATTTACCTACCAAAGCAAGATGACTTAATTTTGCTGTAATAACTACATAATACATGAGAAAGGATAGCTAAAATGGATTTATATTACAATTTTCAATTAAAATGTTAGAGCCGTTTTTGAAGTACCAACTTTTACCAAAACTTGGTAAACTCAATTATTGACCGGAAAACAAGAATTACATACAAAAGGATATTTAAAAGGGAGTTAATACGATGAGTTTGAAAAAAAAAAAAAATCCATACAGTTGTTTTTAAAGGAATGCACTTGCGAGACCTGAAATTGAGCTATTTATTCAGGACACCTATCAATTTTCCTGAAGTAACCAACTACATCATTCGAAAGAACATCTAATAGAATGTTTATATAGCAACTTTGAAGAAAATTGTTAGAGACGTTTTTGAGATAGGACTTACAGTCCCACTTCCGGTTTTCTAATGTTCACCAAAATTTGGAAAATTCATCTGCACATCAGACCTGTATCAATTCTGAAGTTTTGTAGTTCTATCTTCATTAGTTTCGAAGATACGATAGCCAGAAGATTCCGCACATACATATGTACACACATATATACGCACACACACTGACCAATTACCAAAAACTCCTTTTTTGGACTCAGGAGACCTTAAAACGTGTAAGATCAAGTAAAAACTCAATATCAAATTTTTGGACAGAATACAATACTTCCATTACCTATGGTAGTAGGGTAATGGAAGTAAAAATTAAATTATGTAAAAAATATGAAAACACATAATTAAGCAATAACATATAGCAAAAGTAATCAAAATATCAATAATACTAATATTTTAACTAATTAATTTCATTAACAATAGAATGCTAGATTCTTTACAGAATATTTTATTTTCCGCGAAGTTAATATTTAGAAAGTTAAGAGAGATGTAGATATTATAAAATATAAGGTAGCCAATTAAGGCAGCCCTATTATAAATAGGGGCCACGGCATTTGCCCCTTGGGAAATCAGACCCTGTTGAGAATAATAATAACACATATATTCAGGGTTCTTATCAAAGTGTGAAATCGCAAGATTACCTCATTTTTCTTTATTTTCTGACATAAAATTTTTATCATTGAGAGAAATTTGTGCACTATTCTGGGGCAATTTTATTACATTTTTTGCTCTGTAAGCAGGTCATTTATAAAAATCGATAATCTTCAAATAAAAAACCTTTCACAAAAATCAGCAAATTTAAACAGATCTTTCATAAAAGTTGAATGATTTTTAAAAAAGTTTTCAAAAGATTTGGATAAGAAAGTTACGTATTTTGCTGATTAGCTGCAAAATTATATTTAAACTCAATTTAACATTATTAGAAATTTACATTGATCCAGATTTTTTTTTTTTTTTTTTTTTTTTTTCACATTCTTTTTAAAAAACTTATTTTGTTTTTTAATAAGAGTGTGAAATTCTCACCCAGTTTTTACCTCTGATGAGAAACCCTGGTGTTAAAAATCCTGATACCAGTTAATCCATTAAACACTGCTATATGAATCCCATTGAAAATTTTCTAAGTTTTGTATGTTTTGGGTTTCAATGTGCACCTCTAATCATATGTAGTTTAAATAATAATAATTATTATTTTATTTATTTATTTATTTTTTTTTTGCTAGAAGATACGATATGGTTCCAAAATGGGAGACTTGACACCTAATGGGGGTAGAACAGATGTAGATAAACTTCAAAACCCTTTTAAATTAGTTTTCTTGAAGTCTGTTTGTTATAATTCAAGAAAAGAACTGCTTTACTTTAAGTAAAATAATTAAATACCTTAAAAAATTTCACCTTTATTGATGTGCATACATATTTTAAATGCTAATGCATTCATCCTCGGTACACTCAGTGACACTGACATTTCTGGTTTGTTTTCCCTCTTCCTTCTTCTCTCGGAGATTTTTTTCACTTCACTTCATTCCTTTTAACAGGTTTTGCCATTCTATAGGTATTAAGTAAGCTATGCTCTTGTTTGTGGATAGCTGAGTTAGTCGTTAGGATCTCTATTGCTTCGCGTTTTACTGCAAAATAGTGTGAGTTACATGGAGCTATTTTTCGGATATTAAGGGTATTGGGGTTTAGTTAATAGGGTTATTATTAATATCCAAAAAATAGCTCCATATAACTTGCACTAAAATGTGAAGCAATAGCAATCCTAACCACTAACTCGGCCGTTAACACACTAGAGCATAGCTTAATACCTATAGAATGGCAACACCTGTTAAAAGGAATGAAGCGAAGTGAAAAAAATCTCTGACAGAAGAAGGAAGAGGGAAAACAAACCAGAAACAGCAGTGTCACCGAGTGCACTGAGGATGAATACGATAGTATTCAAAATATATATGCACATCAATAAAGGTGACATTTTTTTAGGTATTTAATTATTTTACTTAAAGTTAAACCATCCTTTTTATTAATTACTAAGAACTGTTTTATTTCATATTCAATATTTTAAACTCCTGTCTTGAATGAGTTATTTTTGGTAATATTTTTCCCCTCTTATACAGTAAAAACAGGCAATTTTCTTTGAATAATTAAAAAAATAAAACTTACATTACAAACTTTTTGAAAAAAAAAAAAAAAAATCAATAAATAAAATAATCTATAATAATAAAGGAAGATGCCTGTCTGTCTCTCTGTCTGAGCATCTATACGTTCAGCGCCTATTGAACGCAGAACTACAAAATTTGACATATGGGAGCTAAGAAGCCTGCCCGAGTGTATAGTGAAAAAAGAATTTAAAAATTTTAATTAGTTCCGGAGATATTAATTAAAACGTCGACCAATGTCTAATTAAAAAACGAGCTGATCGTATTTTCTGCCCTCCAAGTACAATTCAGCCCATTCCTCAAAAGAAGAAACACAGAGAGAAATTTTTGCGCATTTTTGAAAAGTCATCCCAGCTTAGCGGTTGCAGATATTGAAAATACACCCATACCACGAGAAAGAGCATTTATTACCGATTCTTACAATACAAATTTTTTTGAAAAATACAGTATTTTTATATTTTTTAAAAAAAAAAAGTTTTTAAAAGGGTCCAAAATTTCTCTTTTTCTCAATTGTCATTTTTGAATCGCCCTGCATGACAGAGTAACTGTTCCATTTCTTAACAACGGGTATATTTAAAAAGGTCATTTAATCTTCTTTCAAACCATATAAACATTTTAACAAAATACGGATTAGCGATCCATATTTTTAGATTTTACAAAACATTGATTTTTTCACAAAACATTTTATAACTCAAAATCTTTTTGAGATAAATCATTTTTTTTTTTTTGTACATAGACCTCGATTAGACAAATCATATTTCAAAAGATTGAGAGATTTTTTTCAAAAACTGAATCCATTATAAATTTTTTAATTTTCTGCATGCCTGCAGTTTTTGATGACATTCTGAATCCGCATTTGCGATCAAACAATGGTGGAAAATCCCTTTTAAGTTCGCAGACGATATTTCGAAAGTAGAGCGAAAGAGGAAGATCTTTTTCTGATCGATGTCACATGTTTTTGGACTGCGATTAAAAATTTCAAATTTCAAAATTCTTCAATTTTCTATTGTCGCACACGAAACTTACTATACAGAGTTTTTCATCACAAGACAAAGTTGTAGTTCAAATTTCATCGATTTCGTAGAATAAACAAAAAGTTTACATATTTAATTGCAAATTAAATTTTATTCTAATATGCGTATTTCAAATTCTAATTATGATTAAATTATTTTTAATTAATACATCATTCAAAAGATATTTTAAAGTTCTTTTACATTATCGAAAGTGGAATTCGAGATTTCACCTTATTTACACGTTTTGAGGCCTTCATCAGGTACCGAGATGTACCTGATGAAGGCTGCGGTCTTAGCAGCTGAAAGCGCTCGTATGGGTAATTTAAAAAGGTTTTCAATGTTTTAATATAGTTTTAGAATTTACCTTTTATCTAATTTTAAATCTAATTACTTTTACAATCTATCGGAAGAACGGCACGCTTAATCGTACAATACTCATAAAGAAATAGCAAAGAAAAAAAGGAAGAAAAACTTCCAGTGCAAGGCATTGAGAAATCCAAATATTGCTGACTTAGAACAGAACGGGAACAAGTCCAGATATTACAAAGACTTTGTTGATATGAGTTGGTTTGCAAAGGAAAATTTTTCAGAATTTTTCCAAAAGCTAGTACCAAAAAAAACTTGCTTAAATTCAAGTTAAAAGACATCAAAGTTTATTCAAGTTCAGATGTTCTGCAAATCTGAAGATCATGCAAAATATAATTTTGGACAGTCTTGTAAACTGCATGATTTAAACCAGTGTTGGGCATAATTGATTAAAAAGTAATTGAATTACAATTATAATTTACTGTCAATCGATTAACAAGTAATTGATTACAAATAAATTGAAGTATTACAAATAAATTGAATAAGTAATTCAATTTATTTCCAATCAATTACTTGTTAATTGATTGACTGTAAAATAATTATAATTGTAATTTAATTGTAATTCAGTTACTTTCTAATCAATTATGCCCAACACTGATTTAAACCAGTATATAGAAAACTTAATCAACATTGTAATAAATACTTACTTTAATAGTTTGTAATAAATACTTACTTTTAGCACTTTTGTATTTCTTCAAAGCATTGTAAATACCTTCTGCTGGGAATGGGCATAATTTCTGGAAAGAATAAAAAAAAAAAAAAAAAAAAAAAAAAAATCTGATAAACACAAAAAAATTAAACCAAGAAACAAGTATCTTAAAAAAAAAAAAAAAAAGCAGAGGATGGGTAGATGTTTAATTAAGGAGGTGGGATTGTGTTCTTCGGCTCGGGTGGGTCGTTGAAATTAATAATAATAATGAATCACTGCATTTCAATATACAATACAATAAATTTTATTCTATGTATATCACACAGTGAATTCATTTGAATTGAACTATATTATAACAATTTTAAATATTAACATTACTATACACCATTTATGGGTTTAATAAATTATTTAAGCTTGAAAATATGGATTAATATAATTGATACATAAGTTTAAATAAACATCAATATAATTGTACTTTTTAAAAAGTAAGGCTATTTATAATGAAGGTGCTTAAGATAATAGTTAGATTATTGTATTTAATTGAAATTTATTTTAATGCATGTCTTTAAATAATATGAAATGTTGCCTACACAACTGTTTATAGTCTAAAAATTTCTCAACTTGTAAATAGTCTCAAATTTAATTTTAGACCAAATAATTTTTATACCTTATGGTCATATAAATACTATGTTAATTAATTGAATCCTTCATGTTTTTCTCATTAAGTTTTAATTTTTTCTTGCTTTCTTTTTTTCAGAAATTATTATCTTTGTTTTAACATTTTACTTTATCAGCACATGATCTTGCAGAGGTTTTGGGGAAAGTTGGATGTTCATAAAATTTGCTTAAGCTGCTATATCCATCTTAAGCCATGGCCACCTCTGCTCCTCCTTTTTCTTCTAGTTATTACTATTATTTTTTCTATTATTCTTTGACCATATATGATCTCATCCACTAATGCTTCAGAAACAATACATATTAATTTTTTAAATATCTTTTGCCTTGTATAAGGCTTCATTTCCATATGCGGTTCTTTGTTCATTCATTCATGTCTTCCTTCATGGTGTTTGATCATTGTAAAGATGAATTATTATTAAATAATAACAGGAGACTTGGCGTTGGAATATTAAAACCCGAATAAACTACTATGTCAGAAACGTCAAAGAAAAATATTAGAAATGCATACAGCTGTTCTGGTAGCCTTAAGCGTACCGTCTTCAGTGCAAAAAGATGCCTTTCTGCACTGAAGACGGTACGCTTAAGGCTACCAAAACAGCTGTATGCATTTCCAATATTTTTCTTTGGCGTTTCTGACGTAGTAGTTTATTCAGGTTTTAATGAATTACACTCATGTCCATAAATTAAGGATAATGCTAGCTGAGGCAAATAAAGGTTCAGAAGCAAAACAAACATGACTTATTCATAAAGTCCATTTATTAAACAAAAGATCAAGAACAAAAAAAGTGGTTTATGTAGGATATCTTTTATAAAAACTACGATTTTTGCTCCCTGAAGCAATTACAAAAAATATCTCCCTTACAAAAACTTAACATTACATGGTTGGTATGATGGTTAATACATTGTATGTCTCTCAGATGATGAAATACAGTCCTTACAACGCCTAGGAATGTTGATTATTAAATTATTGATCTGATCTTGGGGACGATTACTCTATTCAGTAACCAATGTTCTCCGAAGTTCCGGTACACATGTAGGAGGTGGTTGACGGACTACAACTCGTCGGAAAAGCATGTTCTACACATGCTCTATCGGATTCTAGTCAGGTGAAAATGCTGGCCATTCCATGCGGGTGATAGCTTCAGATTGTAGGCATCCGTGTTCAACGTTTGCACGGTGAGGACGCGCATTGTCATCCATAAACACAAATTCTGGGCTCATGGTACCCCTAAACAAACATACGTGTTGCTCCCGAATGATGTCTCGATAAACTTGGCCTACCATTCTTCCGATTTGAACATGCAGATCTGTTCTGGTGCCCAATATCCCCCCCCCCCCCAAACGAGCACTTCTGCCCCACGGTAACGGTGTCGTTCAATGATGTTGTTTTGGTGGTAATGGGTACCTGACGTTCTACATATGAAAGTCTGGCGTGAATCACGCTGCAAGCTAAACCTGGACTCGTCGGAAAACACCACACAAGTTCACTGTGCCGCTGTTCACATTGCATGTTCTCTACTCCAAGTTAACCGCTGGCACAGTGCATTGCTGTGAGTGGAACACATCTAACAGGCGTGCGAGCATATAGACCAATATCTCCCAAACATCTATACACGGTTTGTCTTGAAACGGTGGCACTCGTGGCTGCAGACAGCTGACTAGACAGGTCTGATGCTGTGCTTTATCTGCTTATTTTGGCAGTTACTTCCAAATACCGGTGGTCATTCGGCATTGTAACTCGGGGCCGACCAGTGCTGTAACGTCAACTGGCATTTCCATCATTTTGGAATCGTTGCCAAAGCCTAGAGATGACACTTTGGGCGATTCTAAGTTCCCCCGATACTTTTATCTGAGTACGCCCACATTCTAGTCGGCCGATCTACCACGCAAAAAATTATCTACATGTGTCCTCTGTGTCATAACCATTCGGCTGTGGCACTGAGCGGCACACAGAACGCTTGTGAACAATTTTCCTTCTTTGCTCCCGTTCCTTATCTACCCCCTTCTTACACTTTCGCCATTGTAACATCATATCGGCGTCATCTGATGGCTTCCTATAATTTGCATATTATTCTTAAAGATGTCTGTGGTATTTCTACAGGTGAAATTTTTGCATTAAAGTTCGATTTCAGTGAGAATCTGAATTATCCTTAATTTATGGACATGAGTGTATTATTATTATAATATCAATGTAAACTTTACTTATTTTTCTATTCTTTATCACAAGGTAGGTTTTTGAAAACTATGGTGAATGAAAATAATATGATATTAATCATTATTTAATATTTGATCTCTGTAATTTATTTCAAGAACCCCCTTTATTTAAACATTTTTTAACCAAATTAAAAAGTGTTTATGAATTTGATTAATCTGTTTGTTAGTCTATGCAAGTCCACATTTCTGTAAACATTTTTTGAATAGTATGATAGGATTGGAAATATATTCTCAAAATATTCCCTATTGAAAATAGCACAAATAGGTTTGTGTGTAGGAATTCTTAGGATATATATTATGATCTCTTCTAGGCTTTCCTTTAAAGTCTATTGAAGTACCTTTATACTACACAAAACAAAACAAAAATTTAATATACATTATTCAGATACACAAAAGCCTGTTTCTTATAAATTAGATATTATTGGCAATGATGACTGGTTTGCAGAGCCACACTAAAAGTCTTTAGAACATTATGAGGTATAAAACATTGACAAAATGCATTTTCAGTTATAAGGCTTTTTTTTTTTTTTCTGACCTATGCAAATTTTTTTATACATTGTATGAGATGTAAACTTTTTTTCGACAATACACATGATTACACAAAACAAAAGTAATACATTATTTCTCTTAAAAATAAACCTATCTTTTTCTTTTTGAAAATAAAGCAATAAATTTCTTGATCCATAAATAAAAACAAAATACAGTTGAAGGTGCATTTTTGTAGTGATATACACTAAAGGTTAAATTACATGGTGGATATATACAGTTTGAAATATTTTATAATCAATGTTAACTGTATATTTCCCACCCAACATTTTTCTTTTTTTTTTCATAAATATACATAATGAGTAAACAAACTGATATTTCTAGATTTACATGAATTTTAATGCACTAACAATTAAGAAAAACCTATGACAGAATCTCCTATTCTTGGTTTTGAACTTCTTATCGCTACTTGAAAAATCCCTTTTTAAGTAAGAACAAAATAAATGGATAAATAAATAAAGGAACATTGTAAAAGAGCAAAGTAAAGACTACCATGTTTTGGTTTCATATTCTGTCACCTGGTTTATATAATTTTCTACTCTAAACTGCTATCTAAAATCTATTGCAATATGAGAAAAGCAAATTTTTGGTCATACATTAACTGCCAAATAAAGCCATGTCATTTAAGGAAGGGAGAATCTTTGGACACCATATCAACAGTCATCAAATTATTTGTTAATGTAAGAGAGAAAAAAAAAATGTTTTTTAATAATGAATGCAAATGTCTTCTTCTCATGTGACTGCATCTTATACAGAATACATAAAAACAATATAAATATTTAAATCTAGAAGAAAACAGGTTTACCTCTAATCGAATAATTGCACAATCTTTAATATTCTTTAACTCCTTTTCTTTTTCCAACAAATAAAAATGTTTTCCCGAGCAGAAGATTACTTTATTAATCTCTTTGTTATCAATATTGCTATCTAAGACGGATTGAAAATAGCTGCCAGGTTGCATATCTTGAAGTGCTGATACTGCTTGTGGGTGACGCAGTAATATTTTTGGTGCAACAACAATCAAAGGTTTTGGAAGTTCAGTCAATACCTAAAGGAATAATAATAATAATAATAATAATTTAGGAAGGAAATGTTTCAAAATAAGAATTTATATGTATTTATGAATCATAATATATAACAGCACCACAAATATTATATAGAAAATAAACAATTTAACATTTCAATAAGATATTTATGAAAAATAAGAGCTTAAATACCATAAATTGATATGCAACAGTTGTTTTTGATCTAAATAAGGAACCAAGAACTTTCACAAGGTTGAGAAAAAAGTACGCTTTCCTTTTGACTAGAAACAATTCATTTGATTTTCGTTTTTGTAATGTTACTTGCTTATAAACATTCCTATTCCATACTTCATTATTGAACACTAATTTTTTAGTGCATTTTCCTGCCACATATTATTTAACTTTCTGTTTAATCAAATTAATACACTAGAACCTCATTAGTTTAAAGTTTGAACTAATTGGAACTGAGACCAGTTTAAATAGGTGAAAATTTTGATTACCAGGGTTAATTCACTGTTGAATAATTTCAACTCTAAATAGGGCAGAGCAACATAAATTCTAATCCAGTATTACATTTTACAATACTGCATATCCTGTATCTATACTGTGTAAAGAAATAACAGTGCAATATTATACAATATTGTATATTATACAAAAGAAATTTTTATGCATAGTTGTTTGTATTGATCAATACTTTTACAACATGCCTCATATAGTAGGCACTGCAGCTGTCAAGAAAAATCTGTAAAATTTACGAGTACTTATTTTAAAACTGTAACTGAGTTTGTCATTGGCATTTAACCATTTCAGTTTATTTGTAGTTTTCAATCTTTGCCAATATCGGCTTGGATTATCCAGATTTTTCCATTATGCAGGATGTTGACTAATGAGGTTCCACCATATTTACTGAGATAATTTTTCTTCAAAAATAATAACTACAGAATATTCAATAGGAAGCTGAATGATTTTTGATACTGAACAAAAGACTTGCACATAAAAAATTCAACCTAGGACTTCTAGCTCAATGGGCCAGTGCTCTGAACCACTGAGTCATCCTAGATCAGGGCCTGAAATTTCAACTCAGATTACACTCACCGAAAAAAAAACATTACTCGCCACAAAATAGGGTTGATATATCTATTTTTTATGTATTTTGGAAATTTTTTTCTCCAATTATTTGAAATACTTTTACAAATATGCATAAAATTTTACATAATAAAATGATCTCATATATCATCATATCTAATAATCATCTATAATTAAAATTCATTTCAATGTATTGAATTTGAGATTTCAAAAAGATTAAAATATCTAAGAGTATAAATGTGAAGAGTCATTTAAAGAAACACTTTGTCAAACTATATTTAATCAAAACATTTTCCCCATGAAAGATTAAACTTTCATTCCTTTCTTTAAACTTTTCACATTGAAAAGTTTAAAAAAAGTATTATAATTAAGGATTAAGGACAAATAAGGATTAAAGATTAAAGGATTAAAGACATATTTTTTTCGTCCAATTTAATTTCTAATTTTTTAATTGATCTATAACTAGACTGAATTTTTACTCACCACAGTAAAATTTCCATTCACCAATGGTGCGCTGGCAAGCAGAAATTTTGTGCCCTGTCCTAGATGGATAATTTACAACTAATTTACAGGGTTTATCCTAAAACAAAATTTTTTTGAGTTTTCCAGATTCTTTTCAAAGATGAATGTATCCACTGCTTTTAATAATGAAGCTATAGGGGCTTAGCCCAATATAATTTTTTTCTATTAAGACAGGATGCATAAATTTAATTATTAGTACTTTTCTGTTACACTTTCTGAATGAAAAACTATTACATAATAGAGATTATATAGCATTGTTTTATTACCAGTCATGGAAAAATTCTTAGGAATGCATATTGATCTAAACAAGAAAAATACAGGAGAGAGAAGGATAAATTTGATTTTTCTAGATTTTACAATCATTTTTTCGATTAATTTAAATGAAAGTTTTCTTTTTTATGAGATTCCCCTATGATTTTGAATTGAAATTTTGATTCCTTGAGTAATCCAGATTTTGCTGGTTTCTTAGAGGAGTATGAATTCTGATTTCTTCACTGAAGGTTGCTATGGAAAATCTCATTTTGTATTACATATAGATATAGTAGACTTACATATAAATTTTATTTATGGTAAGATATTAAATTAAGAACTGAACTGTCATGTTGTATGATAATTTTTTTTTTTTTTTTTCAAAAACGGAATTTGACAATTTTTGTTCACCTATCTGTGGGGGAGAATGTCATATTGCATGACAACATTTTTTTTCATTAATTCATTTTAATAATTTCATTTTTTAAAAACACTTTAAAGTAATCAATTAAAATAATCATTTGTCCTTATTTCATTTTTTTAAATTAATTCTGCCTATAAATAATTTAAAACTTTATTAAGTAAGCAAGTAATTATTTACTTGCTGTAATTGGTTATTAATTTAGTCATTAAAGTTGTCATTCTTAGCATTTTAAACGCATTTTGGCATTTAACGAATTTCGAAAAGCTTTCCGTAGTGCCGCAATCTCTTTGGTTCCGTTTTGCAAAACCAGATCATATTTTGCTCTCAGTAGTTCTTCATTTTTGGCTGATATGCTTTTCCTCTCTTAGCCATATTGCACAATGCTCCCGATGGCCGTTCGGATTAAGCGTGGGTTCAAGCAAGGACGTTGCTTGTCACGTGATCAAGTTTAAATTCCTCTTTAGCTGATTGGCCGATGCGGCGTGTGGCTCCTCTTGCAGCATTTTGAATTTGAAGTGAGCATCACTTATGTCTTGGGTTCCAATACGAAAAACATAAGAAAAATCATTAGTTCATTGATTCTCATCGCCTCCTAACTTTCCCTCATGTTTATAGACATTACTACTTGATCATATTATATCATCTGTTTTGAAAATTCATGTCATGTTTAGTCATTTTATCATTTTTATTAAACAACTTATTTAATTTAATTAATAGATTATAAATTAAAACATACTTACTTCAGTTCCTTATTTTTCAGTTGTTTAAACTTTATTCTTATACTGTTAATTATCAATTGCTGTTTTGTTTACATTATAAACAATCTTTTCCATGCAACACCTTTGTTTACCAATCCTGGACTGTTTCAATTTTCGTAACAATATTTTTACCACTAGGTGGCGACATCGTAGTAAATGTCATTATGCAAATCATAATCATTTCTTTTTACATCTGCCAGATGTTCGTTTGTGATTGGAGATGATCGATGACGATCTAAACTCCTTCTCTCATGTATATGAATACCAGAGCTTTTTAGTTCTGATGTTGTGTTGGTGATTAGCATGGCTTTTTTACTATGTTATAGTAATGTAAGAGTTGACTGGCTGGTCTGGATCAATTGAGAGTATGTTAAGTTTGTGAGTACTTTATTAATGATTCAAGTTGTTTTATAATTAACTGCTTTTATAAAAAGAGATAAAGTGTTAGTAATGATCACCTTAAAGTTCAAGTTATGCTTATAAGTAACTGTCTCCATTAAGAAGAAATAAAAGTGATTTAATTTTATATGAGACTATTTTTATTTTCAAGTAGCACGTTTTCAGATAGGTTATCTTCTGGTATGGTTTGTCAGTAACACTTCTACTGTAGAACTGCTCTGTTTTGAAATTACCTTTGACATATATATACACCAATACCCAATAAAACATGCTGTGACACTCTGTGCGGGGTGCAGTTGTTCATTTGAATGACGGGCATGATGCCCTTTATATATGTTTAAATATTCGTAATGAGTAAAGTTTCAAGTTACTCACTGGTAAAGCTGAAGATTATCAAAAGCATTTTTTGGATAAACATAAATTCTTACTCATCATTGCTCATAAGGATATGAAGTTACAAGTGAAGCTGGAGTCATCTCCTCTAAATTACAAATGTTGTTTTCCTAAAATATGAAGACTTCAAATAAAACTAAATTTAACTCTCCAGAAATGTCTCCTCATCTCTGATTTGCCTTTTGACTCACCATTAAGCAAAGTAAGACCATTTTTTTAAAAATTAAAATCACACAACAACTGTGGAAGAAAATCATATTTATTGAAATTTTATTTTTCCGACTGAGTCAGCCTGGATAGCTCAATTGGTAGAGTCTTGACCTTGTAAGTCAAAGATCCGGGGTTCGACTCCCGGTCCAGGCATTATTTTCACTCAGTCGGAAAAATAAAATTTCAATAAGACCATTTTTATTTATATTTTTTTAATTTGGGAACTCTTTTGGTTGTCATAGTGAGACCTGCTGTACCATGGGTTGCCTTTGCAAACACAACGAATATCAACATTTTGTTTAACTTTTTATATTATTTTGAAACTCAATTCATTTGGCTATTTTTGATCCTGATAAAACTAACTTTATTCGAATTTTCCTTTCACTATACAAACCGTCCTAAATAAGCTTGCCAAAAGTTATCTTTCAAGATAAGCTCAACTGAAAAATTATTCAATTCTATCTATACCATCACATCAAGGTAACACACTCCACTTTGTGATATGAACCAGTGGGATAGCATGTTGGTTCAATAAATGACAATTCTTTAAAAAATATTTTTAAAAAGTCAATGAACAATTTTGCTTAAACTGAAGTTAAAACATAACCAAATTCATTCAGTGTCAAATAAACTTGAAATTACAGATAAAAGCAAGAGACACACACACACACACACACACACAGAAAAAAAAAAAAAAAAAAAAAAAAAAAAAGAGAGAGAGAGAGAGAGAAATACTATTTTTTCTTAAAAACACTTACCTGATACCTTAAAATATGAAAATATTGAGCAGGAGTTGTAGGGTTTACAATATGCCAGTTAACATCATCACTGTCAATTTGTGATTCATGGCTGTTACTCATCTGTAATAAATTTAATTACTGCTAAATGGGTTATACACATACAGGGCGATCAATTTTAAACAGTACCTATTTATTTTTTGCATCGCCCACATCTCTAACGTATATGGCAAAATTTTCAATGCCATAACTTATTTAATGCATGTCTATATTTAATACACAAGTATTGTATGTTTCACTGTTTAAATACACAAACTTGTTTCTCAAACATACATTTGCATAACTGTCATTATTAATTTTTAAATCCTGCTTATATGATAAGTAAATTGCCTGCTTTTTTCAACATTTTTAATGTTTTTACATTTGAAATCAGAGAATTGGATTAAAAAACAATACTAATGTTCACAGAAAGTTTTATTTAAAAAACACTCTTCACATTAAGGAAGTAAAACAAATGATATCCTCACATTAAATGTAGACATGTTTAAAAAGTTATGATGTTGAAAAGCCTACTGCATACATTAGAGATGTGGGTAATACAAAAAACAAATGGATACTCTTTTAAACTGATTACTTGCATAGGTGCCACGTTTCAATAATCAGAGATGTATACTTATGCAAGAGACATGTACAACAACACGGAATACTTTTCATGCACAAGCCCATATATAATAATGAATTACATCACATTTGTAAACAAATATAAAATATCTTAACAAATAAATGAAGACCTTACATACTTCTTGATTATAGCCTTAGCACTTTCGGGAAGGGGCCCCTCCCATCATCAGAGGCTGCACGGTAGCGGCTTGCTTTGCTGTGAACACAGCTGTGTTCACAGCAAAGCAAGCCGCCACCGTGCAGCCTCTGATGATGGGAGGGGCCCCTTCCCGAAAGTGCTAAGGCTATAATCAAGAAGTATGTAAGGTCTTCATTTATTTGTTATAATTTGCTTTTTGCTTGTTGAAATCTTCAATAAAATATCTTAATTAAAAGATTAGAAAACTTTCTTGACAAAATTAAATAAATATACATTTCTTTACTTTCTTATGAAATATAATTAAAGGTATACTTACAGGATTTCACATTTACAATTATCTTCTAAATTACATAAAGTTTAATTATATCCTGTATAATTTGTATAAAATATTAGCTTTTCAGTCATTAGCTAAAATCTTTAAATTTAGTGTTTGTAAATTTTCATGAGTAAGTTTCTTAAAAATATATTGCATGAATATTTTCAAATTAAAAAAAAAAAAAAAAAAAAAAAAAAAAGACTTGCTTTGGTTGGGAGAAAAAAAAAGAAAAAATGGTATTATTGTTATTATTTTATTTATTTATTACTTTCTCTTACCCTTACGGTAGAGAAAGTATTGTTTTAGGGTAAAATTTTTGAAAGTGAGTTTTTGTTATATTTACATAGTCTGAGGTCCCCTGAATACGAAAATCATGTTTTTAGTGAATGGTCAGTGTGTCTGTCTGTCTGTTATCAGCATATCTCAAGAACAAATAGTAGCAGAAATTCCAAACTCGGTATTCGAAATGTGTATTATATAAGGATGCTACACTAAGCTTTTCGTTGAGACGAAGCAAATAGTTCGTGTACAGAAACACTCAAAAGTATTCAAATACATTACGTCTATGGGGGAAATTGCAGGTAAGTAGAGTTTAACATCAATAGACTGCACTAAACCAAATGAAACGAATGTATATTTTTTGTAATAGAGATAGTCAACTGGGAAAAAAAAAATTGTGTATGTAGGAGTCTTGCCCCCCCCCCCCCCCTTGATGGGAGTAAATTTTCATGATGGGTATCTTTCAAAAGAGTACTTTTAAAACGAATGGTTAAACCATCGATCTGCGATAAAAATATATATATATATTTTTTAATGTAATATTGAGAATAAATTCAACTTTTTTTTTGGATATTTAGTGTTATACTACTTCTCTAATATGGAAACTGTCTGCATTATCATGGAAGATAATTTTTTTAAATAATAATTTTAATAAATTATATTTACTGAGTGAATTTGTATAGAAAAATATAGAAGAAAGTCATGTGGTAGCCACAACACACCAGTTATTTGTTGTTCGTGGATGTACTTTACTAATAATATTTTATCATTTCCAGGAAAGCTGTTCGGGAATTGAAATAAATTCCTCATAGAGATATGGTAAATGATGTATGTTATAAGCTAAATATTCATTTCTTGTTTCTTTTGTATATTTACACATTTTGAGGCTTCCTGATTATCATAGTCAAGTTTTTTAACATTTGATCTTTATCTGTGTTTCTTAGCCCCCCTCATACTGAATTAATTATCACATAAAACTCTTCCGAAGCCTAATTTGAATTGTTTAACATAGGTTTACATAACAGTACTCGTTATCTTACCTCTTAATCTCTAACCTGTATTTATAGTATTAAATTTCATGGTAAGAGAAAGTTGTGTAGGTGGCACACCAGATTATTTTTTTATGCGAAGAGAAGTTTACAAAAATTTTGTGAAAATTTTTTTTTTTAACAGTCAGTTTTTTTATAGACAACTTTTTACAACATCAGGTAATTATTACTTTATCAGTTCTATTACTTTATAGGTTCTGGAATCTAATAAAGCAAGTTTAAAATAAATGTGTGTTGACATTTATGTTGCTGATGGAGAAAGACTAGCAAACAAAAGGCTTCTGTAGAGCTTGTAATCAATAATCACTTGCTGGAGATAAGAAAAGAGGGGAGGGAGTGCAAAAAATAATTACATGATCAAGAAATATTGACAATTCTATTTCTTTATAGTTCCTAGAATCTCACAAAGTAAATTTAAAATTAATATTGACATTTATGTTGTGGATGGAGAAAGATTGGAATCAGAAAGCTCCAGTCACTTGTTTGATTATCAACTATTATTATTATTATTATTTTTAACAAAAATATCCACAATTTTTTTTAAAGCGTATAATCCATAATTTTTATATGGTGTCCATAAGGCCATAATTATTGTCGTAAATCCATAATAATTACAGAAAAAATCGTAATGCTTGGCACCTCTGTACTTGTTATAATGGATTGAAACAAAGCTTCCTCTTAAAACATTTTATCAAAAAATGAAATACAAAAAATAAACAAATTTTAATACAGATATGAAAATTAATTGATAATTCATATTTTTTATTGAAGTATACAAACTAACATTAAATGTAGCATGTTTTTCCATCTTTCTAACTTTTCCAGCATGACATTTTATAGAGGGGGGAACCAAAAAGAATTGTAGCTAAGTTTCAAATCTGAAATCACAGATTAAGCACAACATGCATTTATTTGTTGTTTTTCCAAACATGAAAATCGATTCTTAACATATGAGATGTTACTGTAAAGTTTCAATTATGACTAAGAAATAATTCAAATAGCTGGATAAAATTTATTCTACTTCTTAGCTGATTTTTATGTATATAATATTGTGAATTACAGCTATAAAGATTGATTTATTTAGTTTTAGGAAGCCATAGATTGAAGGAATCAAACAAATAACCCTTCGGTAGTTTAAGTAATGCTGTGAGAAATGTTTAATTTTGGATAATGACTATGTGGTGACAACATGTTAAGAATAACAAATAAAAATTATGTTTCTATCTTGATTATTTTTTATCAGTTATTAAACTGAATTACACCTTACCTATATGTGTTTACTCAATCCAGATCCAAGCTTTATTGCTATAAAAATAACCATGAAGCATAACTTTGACTAAATGTATATGACACATTTTGTTGGGGGGGGGGGGGGGGGAATAAAAAAAAATTAGCAAAAGTAGAAATTGAACAGAATAAAAACTGAATATGAGTCTTTGGCATAAAATTATAAAACAATAATAATAATAATAATCTACCACTCAGATAACCTTGTCAAGTTTTGACAAGCATTATTCTCGTTCACACAGACAATTTATTTATTTATTTATTTTTTCCAAATCTGTTCGGCAAATAAATAACGATATAAGTAGTTTAATCATCATTTTTTATTTTAAAACTCTATTATTGCTAAATGACATTGGATAATTATTATTATTGGATTTTTAACCTGGTTACCTTTCACCCATGTTAAAATAACTCAGACTTTTCCAACAAAAAAGTTAAATATACATATAATTATACTTCTAATTTTTATTAAATTGGTTGTATAATGCTTTGAAGACAAAGATTTCTTTTTTTTTTTTTTTCTTTTTTTTAATGTTATCTATATATATAAAAGAGCAGAGTCTGTGTGTCTGTGTGTCCGCTATAGAATCCTAGGCCGTTTCACCGAGCGGGACCAAATTTGGCACGGTTAATGTTTACAACCCGAGAAAGACAACGCCGCAAGCGATTTTACAAAATTCGCCCTCCAAGGGGGGGAGGGGGGGCAAAACGTAATTTCACAAAATCCTTCCTATCTCAAACAAAAAAACAGATATCCGTAAAATTTTTGCTTTAAAATATAGCTAATACAAATGTCTAAAAATCGGTTTTTGGAATTTTTGAAATTCGGTCCCCAAGGGGAGTGGGGGGGGGGCAAAACGTGATTTCACATGCGTAAGGGGGGGCTATGGGGCAAAAACAAATAGAAATACAGTTAGGCCGTTCAAAATTGGTACAGATAGGTTTAAGAGGCCTGTAAGTCGAATGGGGATATTTTCGATTGTGTAAATTTATTAGGAGGGGTGAGAAGGGGGGGAGGGGAGGGGGGGGGCAAAAAAAATAAAAATAGTGTCAGATCGTTTAAAATTGGTACATAGAGGTTTCCGATACTTACAAATCGATTGCAGATATTTTTGAATTTGTAAAATTATTAGGAGGGGCGGGTAGGGGGGTGGGGCTATGGGGCAAAAACAAATAGAAATACAGTTAGGCCGTTCAAAATTGGTACATATAGGTTTAAGAGGCCTGCAAGTCAAATGGGGATATTTTCGATTGTGTAAAGTTATTAGGAGGGGCGAGAAGGGGGGAGGTGAGGGGGGGGGGGCAAAAAAAATAAAAATAGTGTCAGATCGTTGAAAATTGGTACATAGAGGTTTCCGATACTTACAAATCGATTGCGGATGATTTTGAATTTGTAATATTATTAGGAGGGGCGGGTAGGGGGTGGGGCAGTAAGGGGGGGCTATGGGACAAAAACAAATAGAAATACAGTTAGGCCGTTCAAAATTGGTACAGCTAGGTTTAAGAAGTCTGCAAGTCGAATGGGGATATTTTCGATTGTGTAAAGTTATTAGGAGGGGCGAGTAGGGGGGAGGGGAGGGGGGGGGGCAAAAAAATTAAAATAGTGTCAGATCGTTCAAAATTGGTATATAGAGGTTTTCGATACTTACAAATCGATTGCGCATATATTCGAATTTGTAAAATTATTAGGGCGCTCAAATATATGCATTCGCGCGTGCGCGTTGCGCACGGGTCTACGCTGCCGAAGGCAGTGGGGACCCGGTGCGACATTTTTCCTGATCAGAGTTTTTTTTTCATTTTTTTTTTTTTCACATGATAAAAATTAACGCAATTTTGAGAATTCATTAATTATAATGATTCATTTTAAAAATAGTGACCAGCGAAGCGGGTGTAGCCTGCTAGTTAAATATAAAATACAAAGAAACATTTTGTTATACATATGAAAATTAATAAACAAATTTCCTTTTTACTTTTATTGACCAACATTAAATCTCATACTGCACCTTCATCCTAACTTTCAAAGCATGTCATTTTACAATTCAATAACCCGAGTAATAACCAAATTTCAAAACTAATATTACACATTTAGCACAAGACAATTTGCAATTAGTTAAGATTTCATCTTGCACAAAAATAAAATCTTAAGCTACCCTACCCACTAAAATTAACAGTCTAACTTCATCCCTGATGATGATCTACAGAAACTATTGATTAAAACACAGTAACACTAACACAAGAGAAAGACGTTTTAACTGCAGTGCTCATGTCTAACAGAGATTTTCATTACTTTTATAATTCAACAGATTCAGCTTTATACTCAAAGCCATCAGTGGTGGCCCGTCAAGGGAAGTAAGGGAAGAGCCCCTTCTTCATATATTTCATAAAAAAAAAAAAAAAAAAATCATAAAATTTTTTTTCCTGTTTTTTTTTTTTTTTTTTCCTGTGACTTTTCTATCTTTCTTTCATTCTCTCTTTTTTTTTTTTTGTGTGTGTGTGTGTAGAATTTAACCCGGATTTTCAACAAAATTTCAATAACTATATAACAACTAATAAAATCAGCAATTTAAAGCATTTTTTTACCATCCAATTCTGTGCACAAGTTCATATAGCCTATGCAAGGCAAGAGAGGAGAAGCAACCCTTTTCAACTCTACCTTTGCTGCATGGTTACCACGGTAATGCTTACGTCACTAAATATTCTACCATGAGTCTTCACATGTTGAGAGGAAAAGGGAAGACTTCTCATCAGGTTGAAAACAGATCTTCCAGCTTTGCTTAAAAGAGAATTCTTATTGAATTTGATTCCCTTAAAATGTAGTGTTTACCTTTTTAAATTTTATGTTTTTTTATGTTTTTGGTTGATTTTTTGTCAGATTTTATAAACTTTATTGTATACTTTTTAAACACAGTTTAAGAGATGGTGACAAAAAGGTGTAAATTATAGAAGACTAACAGATTCTTTAAAATTTACCGTGAAAAAGGGGAATGGAAAAATGTCACAATGTTATTTTAGAAACCTCTTGGTTTGAGAATTATAAATGGTTATGTAGTTCAGCGCAGGGTTTAACCTGGCAAAAAAATTACTTTAGCATTTTAGCGAAAATAGGCAAGCACTATTTTAGCTTTTTCGAAAGTTAATTAATTCTTTGGATACCATTGATTTCTTTTACTTAGCTTTGTTATCCTCAGTTTTGTTTTCTATTCCTTTTGTTCATTGATGATTTTAACCAAGCATCCATATTTGTGACTTTAAAAATATGAATCATGGAAACTATGTTTTGATTTTAACAATAGAAAAAGAGGTATTCATATCATATGTGTAAAATAAAAAAGCAATTTAAAAATTAAGTAAAGTGTAGTGGTAGGTAATCGTGAAATACTAGTGCTAAGAATGCTTCTATGAAGCAAATTCTGAATTCTGACATACTTTTAAATATTTTTGCATTTAAATTCAATCATTGAAAATTAAAAATAAATCCAAATTACTATGTAAATAATGATTCCCAAAAATTTGTCCTTTTGTAGTTTTTGCCTGCAAATATTAAAAAAAAAAAAAAAAAAAAAAAAAAGAGTTATTTATTATATAGAGATATTTTATACAGTTATCCATTTTTAGCTTTTTAGCGAAATTCTGACCGACATGTTTTAGCAAAATGCTAAAAAAACTAATGGCAGTTTAAACCCTGGTTCAGCGGCATTAGAAAAATTATGCAATATTGGGCAACTTTTATATTTTTAGCTGAATATTTAATTTTTAAAATGAATGAACACCAAATTCATTTTCATTTATTTTATCTATCTATCTATACATACATATGTTATTATTATTATTTTCCTGTTTTATTTATTTATTTTTAAATAATTTTAAAGTTAAAATAAGGTTTTTATTTAATGACTTTTAAACCAATTATCCAATTAAACTGAAAAATATGGCATTGACTACTTTTTGTTCTGATTAATAAGTGCACTAATTTTCGTAGCGATCAGTTGAATGGTTAGCTTTATATAATTATATTTATATATATATATATGGTTTCTTCTTGGTAAATGTTTTTTTCTGTAGTAAATCATAGTCTTCAAAGCATGATACTTTTCACATAGTTATTGACACTATCTTACCAGTGAAATCGAACAATGATCAATAAAATTGAACTTTTTCCCGAGAGCATGGAAATTCTTATCCCCCTCCCCCCCCCTCCTCCATCCCTGCAAAGAAATTTTGTCTTTTATCCAGTTGGTTCTTCCCCTATTTTTTCTATCACAAGCCGCCACTGAAAGCCATTGCTGTTAACCCTTAAGTGAATAAAAGAGTGATTTTAATCCTAGTAGATATTTTTTCCTATAATTTTATATTCCTATAATTTTATTTATTTTCACAAAGATGTTAACAAGTAAGGAATAATCCCGTGGATACAATATTGCATGCATAAATTATGTATGTGAGATACATTAAAAGAAAAATGTGTGAATTTTAACTGTATACAAAAGTTTTGATAGAAAGAAAATGCATACTTGAAGGAAACGTTCCATTCTGCAAGATGAATGTTCAGGACCAGCTCCATCATATCCATGTGGTAAGAGAATAGTAATCCTGCTAGGAAGAAGCCATTTGCCTGATGGAAAAAAAAACAAACCTCATTGTTCATTTGATTGTTACTGCAAATTTAAACTTATCAGCAATTAAATGTATTTTTATATAATTTTCTGACTTTTTGCTTTTCAGTATCCTTTAATAAAATCAGATGAATTTTAAACACCTACTTTAACTTCAGATCTTTATAAATGATTTTTGATCGGAAGACATTCCTGATTGGAAGTAGCTTAACCCACTGCTTGGCACTGAACTTGTTTGACAATAATCAAAATCATACATCTCAATTTTTTTTAATACTTTACCATTAGCATAGAACCATCCATCCCCTTCCCTTTTTTCTTTTAAAGCAAAAGTTGAAATTTTAAAAGTTTATACTTATAAATATAAAAGTAATTTTATACTAAATAACTGGTTCAATATTTAAAAAAATACAAACTTCTTCTTTTATTTTTTTTTTCTCCTTTAACAAAAGACTAACAGCAGGTTTATTCAATAGCAAATGAATAGCATGAAAATAATTGCATTTTTGTTTTATTTATTTATTTATTTTAATACTAAATACTTCTTGATCAATGAGATTCTTTTTCTCATAAAGAAGTGAATAATGCTAAATGTAAAGCAGGGGAAGGCAAAAAAATCTCCTAAAGTAATTATGAGATTTTTATTATTTCTGTCAAGGAAAAGATTTTATTTCTTATCGTTGCCACTGACTAAGAGTTAGAACCAAGCACTGTGACCAGAGGTTTATTGTACAAGAATAAGGATTATTATTGCTGCTTTTTGCTTAATGCAGTAGTACATTTTGATCAATTTACTTTTTAGAAACTGCAGGATGCAGGTTAACCAAAAAAATTTTAGCCATCAAAGAAAAACATAAGAAAATGTTTTCCGTTTGTAAAATCATAAAGCATGATGAAAATTCAAAACATAAAAAAAGAATAATTTGCAGCTATGCAATAATGCTCTAAATATTGTTAACTTCATATATATTTTATTACTAGCCGCCTTCGGCAACCAGCTGGTTCGCAATCCTTGAAAAATCCGACTTTACAAAACTCCCGCGCTCAGTAGGGGCTGAACGTATAGATACACAGACAGGCATCTTCTTTTATTATTATAGATATCTCTCAGAGGGTTGCAAAAAGGCAAAATATTGCACAAGTTGGCAAATTTTTAAAAACATGTCAAACAATTTTTTTTTTTTTTTTTTTTTTTTTTAAATCTTGCCAATACAAGATTTTATGCAATAGATCATTGAGCGGCTCGATTTCCCTCCAGAATCAGGAACTGCTTTTTTTATATTAGCCTATATTCAGTATATTAACCTCTATCATTTTAAAATGTGATTTTGTTGTTATTTTGTTGTTTTTACTTTCAGCTATAGGGGAGAGTAGGGAGGGATGGGACAGTTTTAACAAAAATATTTTTTACGAATTTATTTTTACTGGTACAACACTGTAAGTTTCAGAGAAACAAATTGAAACATTTTAGCATCTTTTAAAAATATAAATTTGATGGTAATTATTAAAATATTAATTTTATAAGCCAATTAACATAGTCATAAAAATGTCCCATCCCTCCCTTATATGAGGGAGGGATGGGACATGTTTATAAAGTTAAAATAAATACATAATATACAGACATACTATAAAAAATGACAAAAACAGTGGGACACAATGTATGTAAGGTTAATTAATTACTAATAACATCTGTTTTATTCAACATTAGAGTATAATGTACCACTTAAATAAAAATTTTCAAATGCTCAATCAGTTCATTTTTTTTTTTTTACTTCTAGCAGAGAAAATACTGTTTTTTAGTTCAAATGTTCAAAATTAAGTTTTTGTTACATTTATATGTTTTGTGGTTCCCTGAATATTAATTAGGTTTTTAGTGGCTAGTCTGTGTGCGTTATCTCAAGAACAAATATTACTAAAAAATCCTAACTGTAATTGGTGAATGTAATTTCTTTTGTATATTTTACCATGTCCAGGAAAACTGCTCAGGAATGAAAATTAATTCCTCATACATATATGGTAAATAAAGTATTTTTTAAAATTAAAAGGGTAAACAAAAGTCGTGTGAGTGCCACACCAATTATTTTCCATAATTTTGAATTTGTTCCATGAATTTTTTCTTCCATCTATTCATTCATTTGCCTCTTGATATTTTCTGTTTAAGGAGTATCAGAATCTTCATTCTTCTTCCTTTTCATACATGTCCCATCCCTCCCTGAGCTCCTCTGTCCCATCCCTCCCTTTTCATTATTTTTCAAAAATATAATTTATTATTAGACACATGCTACTTTTAGGCTTAATTTAGCTACTAATTCCTAAAAGTTATATTATTAGGTATATAAAATATGAAAAGTAATTATGCTAACATCAGTGAGTGACATTGAAAACTTGCCTTAAAAATTAAGCAATTGTTTACTTTTGGTGTTATAAAATAGTCTTTTTGTTGCATAAACTTACATAGTTCTCCAACTAAAATGATACATAGCAACAAATATGGGGCTGTAGTTACTTCACCTGGTGGAAGTATCAAAATTAAAAACAATGTTTATTTTAAGAATAATTTTAGGTGTCCCATCCCTCCTGACTCTCTCCTACATCCCCCCCTTTATAATTTATTAAAGTAGAAATACATTTTCTTTAAAATGCCATTGCCTCAATTCTGTAACCACTTCATAATTTGCTGATACAAATATTTTTCTTTGAGAAAGCATTTAAAATCAATTTTAGGAACCACTTTCACAAAGTTATATGAAAACAGAATTTTGTTTTCAAAGTAAAATAAGTATTTTTCTAAGTACTAGTAACTAGACTCAGATTCATTCAAAGATGAAACAAATAGCACAACTTACTGGTTCAATTTAAATGTTCATTAAAACAAGCTATATTAAAAGTAGTAATTTACACAAAAATAAATTAGAAACAATTTTAAAAATATTTACTTTTTTATATTTCATTTTAGGCAGAAAAAAAAAAAAATCTTGGTGGTTTAATTTTGAATATAGCAAATGTGGTTGTTTAGGATTTATAGAAGTGCATTAGTTCTCCTGTCACTCCATGTAGAGGAAGAGAAGGGGGGGGGGATTTGTTAAATCCAAAACATGCCATAATATAAAATTGATATAATAAGTTTTTTTTTTTTTTTTTTTTTTTTTTTTAAACACTAAATCAGCCATTTGAAAAACAAAATTCCTTATTAAACCAATTTTCAGAGTGCATAATCAATGAGTATAATTGTATTTCTAAATGTTTTTTTAAAATGGAAAGTAAAAATAAGCTCTTTTAAAGACCTGAAGGGAGACCTTGTTTAAAATTATGTAATAGAGTTATTTTTAATAGAACAAAAGTATCTATATATATATATATATATAAAGATTATATTTAAATTAATATAAATTGACATACTTTCACCAGATGAAATAAAAGTATCAAACACAACTTGAGCGGAGTTGAAAAAGTCTCCAAACTGAGCTTCCCATATCACCAAGTTGTTGGTATTTTCAATACTAAATCCATACTCAAAACTCAGAACTCCCTCCTCAGATAAAATACTGTTTGTTACCTGTGAAAATTACACAGTTAAATTTTAACATATTAAAAATTATAATTGAAAATCTTTTTGATGGTAAAAATTTTATTTCCTTTTGTAAATGAATATTGCTGAACATGCAACTTTATTGAAGGTGGTCTGTCACAAAATAGTGACAATACTATTTTTTATCACCTTCTTTTTAGGATTCCCTTTCCATTTATATCCAGAATTAAAAATGAATCGCAAAAAAAAAATAATAATAATAATATCAATATCAAAGTTGTTTTTGTGAGGAATTTTTTTTTTTTTTTTTTTTTTTATTGTCACCTCCTCCCCATTTTTCCCCCACCATGGATAACAATTTATTTCTCCTTGTAATGACTGTGATGTCATATATCCTGTCATTCTATCCTTTTATTTCTGTTTCTGAGTGTATTATTGTACATATGACATCAAAATATTAACCTTTCCAAAGATTTTACATTTATATCAAAATACATTTTTTTTTTTATAATAATTAAATTGTTTATTTTAACTTAATGTCTAAGTAAAAAAAATAAATAAATAAGTAAAAATCTGTTTTAATCCAGCTTATTTTCCGTAAAAGAAATGCGCCATGCTACTCCCCACCCTCGCAAAAAAGAAAAAAAAAAGGTGGGGGGGGGGGGAGGAGAGGAAAAGAAAATATAATTTTTAGGAGAGAAAATCTTAAGATGTTTTCATGAAAAATCTCTCACTAAATCTTACTCACAATAAAAAAGTTTTATAATAGATCTTCTAACATTAAACTATTTAAAAAAAAATTGGTGTGAAACAACCACAAGACTTCCATTACCCACTATAACACATGTTATATGCACTTTTTGGAGATAATGTGACCAGAAGACATAGAATTGACCTAATGAAACAGACAACTAAAAATTATCCGGTAAGAGAAAGTTAATACACACGTAAAGACATGTAAAATAGAGTTTACATAGCGAGTAAAAAAAAAAATAATATTAAATAATAAAAAATAAAAAAAAGTAGAGGTTTTTTTTCATTTTTTATTTTTTTTTATTAAACACTAATTTCCGAGATCTAAAACTGATCTATCAGATCAGGGTGACTATTAATTTTCCTGTAATAATCACATAAAGCATGAGAAAAGACATTAAAATAGGTTTATGTAACAATTTTCAAGAAAATCGTTAGAGCCGTTTTTGAGATACCGACAACTACCAAAACGTGGCATTTGTTGACCGGAAAACAACAATTAGATACAAAAGGATATTTAAAAGAGGGTTAATATTGAAAGTTTGAAAAAAATCCATACAGCCGCTTTGAAAAGAATGCACTTGCAGTACCTGATATTGAGCTATTTATACAGGGTGCCTATCAATTTTCCTGAACTAACCAACTATATCATTCGAAAGGGCACCTAATAGAGTGTTTATACAGTAATTTTCAAGAAAATCGTTAGAGTCTTTTTTGAGATACAGACTTATGGCCCACTTCTGGTTTCGAATGTTCCTCTTCCGGTTTTCCAATTTTCACCAAAATTTAGAAATTTCATCTGCATACCAGACTTGTCTCAATTCTGAAGTTTGTTAGTTTTATATTTATTAGTTTCGGAGATATAATAGTCAGAAGATTCCATACACACATACATACACACACATACACACACTGACCAATTGACAGAAACCGCTTTTTTTGGACTCAGGAGACATTAAAACATGTAAATCAGGTGAAATCTCGATATCAAATTTTTGACCGAATACAATACTTCCATTACCTACGGTAGTCGGGTAATGGAAGTAATAATAATTCAGATTCTTATCAAATCAGTGGTTATAATAAACAGGTTCAACTGCAGTAATAACTTTAATGACACCAGACATAAAATACTTTCAAAGAATGACAAGACTGTTAAAATTTGACAAACTCATATTTGCAGGGTTGTTTGTGGGTCTTAGTAAAATCCTTAAAAATTGTTTTAAACCTGGGTGAAATTCCATAAAATTGCAGAATCAGAAAAAAACTGCCTGATTATAATTTTTTTTTTGATGTCTGAACTATAAAACTAAATATCAAAATTAAGTTGATTATTTGCTCTACAAATTACATCTAACAAGATGCATTTATTTTATTTTATTTGTTCAAAATGGAAAAAAAAAAACTTCATTTTAAATTATTACAGATCAATGGTTCAACCATTCGTTTTAAAAGTATTTACGAGTTCTTTTGAAAAATGTTCATATTGGAAATTTACACTCCCTCCTGGAATGTACATGTAGGAAACACCCTCTCCTGGAAACAATGCTAATACATGTAACTTTATTTTTAATTGACTAATACTATTCTTTTCAATTTTACAGAAGTTGGCTAAAAATAATTCTCATGCACATTTATATGAAATTTTGTTATATACTGGCAAGTTAAAAATTATGAAAAAAAAAAAAAAGATGCTACCTTTTGGGTAATTTGCATAAAAAGTTAATAGACACTAATTTAAGTCTATGTACAACAACTTATAAATTTATAGGAAATTCTGTGCCTTAGTTCTTCAGCTTGAGATGCCACAAAATATTTGTCATGCACACACAGACATTTTCTAAAAATAGTCAAATTGTATTCTGGATCTTTTAAAACACGAAATGAATCCTAAACCCGAAATTTAAACAAAAGTTTTTATGAATCCAATTGTTTCTTTAATTGAACATAGCAGAAAGTAAAAAAATAACTATAATGCATATACATAAACATGTACATGTGCACATTTAATTGAAAATCTTCTACTGTATTGTCTAAATATAAATATTATTTATGAAAGAAAAGCGAAAAATGCAGTGATTCACTCAGACTCACAAGCAGCAATAAGTGTACAAAAATTTGCATCTGTTCTGCAGTCCCGCCTACAGGCACGGATCCAAGGGGGGAAGTGGGGGGATGATTGCCCCCTCCAAAAATCTGTAAAATTGTTTTTTCTGATGCTAGTGTTTTTTTGTAAAAAATTTTTTTCTTTTTTTCCATTTATCTTGTGCATTATCAGAACGTGACTGGTATCTGTTAAAATCATCAATCAATTATAAAGCTCCCAATCTTTCCCATCCTAATTTCCAATTAGTAAATCAACTAAAATTTCTGTTTCCTTTCTTTCAAAAATGAATAGGACGAAAACAACGAATGATAGGTGTCGGTCTTTTATTTCTTTAAAGTAGGAATGGCATAAAGCATGTCAAAGCCATGTTTTTTTTGCGTTACCATTGACCTTTGAAGATAAAATTGCATAGAATATAGCATGATTCTGATAGAGAAGACAAGCTCTTTTTTCGCATTGCATTGTGAAAATTGTGATATTGTTGAAAGGAAAATGTAAACCCAATTAGATTGAAGAAGAGTGTAAGTGGGAAAAGGAAATTAAGAGATTGGCTTCCTATTCTATCAATCTAAAGCAAGAGCCCTAGGAAGTATATAATTGGCCTCATTGGTCTTTTTACTTTCCACAAAATATAATAAAATACTGTAATATCGATTTGCGAAATGGATTTTATAACTTTAAAACCAATAGTCGTAGAATATTGCAAATTTATATTTGAGACTGTCATTACGAGCAGTTTTACATCTTCAATTATGGTTTTGACATCAGCTCCCCTTTTAGAGATATCTACGATTTTACACGATTTTTCTTCCCCTCTGTATCTACGTATGCGTTTATGTCTGTGTGTCTCTCATAATTCAAAAACGGTTGGACAAAGAACGTTGCAAATTTGTATGTAGGTTTGTTAACACATTTAGTGTTGCACCTCTCACTTTGGTCTTTCTGTGATTTTCCATTTTGGAGAGATTTACGAAAAATATATTCATAATGATTACAATATACAAAATTTTTGGCCATTATATATCATATACTGTCATTTCGATTTCAATAAAAGCTAATTATATAATTCATATAAAAACGGGAAAATGTAATACAGCCTTAGCCAAAACTTTCAATAAACAAGACATTAAAATACAATTTGATAAAGCCACTAAAATTGCAAATTACGATTATTACTATTACGTGATGTTTAGAGAATCGATTGAAATTACAACCAATAGTGAGGCATGCAATGACAGTGGCACAGTACCGTGTATGGCGCCACCTTTTGGCAAAGGATTATCAACATCAGTCAAGCTCAAGTCTTCCACAAAAGATGTCGTTCGGAAGAGGGCCGGGTACCCAGCTGAAAAATTTAAACGACGACGCATGAAGTACAGGGGTGGCGTCAGAAGGGGGGCCGGGGGGGCACAGGCCCCCCCGTCGGGGAGTTCGTGTCCCCCCATCGGGGCAGATTCTCAAAATCTGTCGGGGAAAAAATACCCTTTTTTCCCCTTTGTTCAGCAACAAAATATTTTTTTCCTTTTCATCATTCGGAGTTTGTCTTTCTAGGGAATTTTTTTTTCTCCAGAAAAACTAATGGCATGCAACTGCGATGGCTTTCCTAGCATTGATATACTATGTATATTCCTCTTCTATGTCAGCTGGTGGGAACGACAACAGGAAAGAAAGCGGCGAGTATTATTACAAGGATTGACCCATTCCTTATCTATTCCTTATCTTCTAAAATCACACTTGCGATGCTTCTGTGAAGAAGTCGCATTTTTATTGCCTATTATCCAGCCCTCTTTGGAATGGATAAAAAGCATGTAGGCTACGTATGTTTCCATTTCCCTTTTTGTCTGTGAACAGCAACTAGACCACACACACACATATGATTTTTTTTTTCTTCCCTGGAAATTTTTAAGAATAAGATATCTCTTCAAAAAGTACATCGGAAAAAACAATCTTAATCACCCCCCCCCCCTTAATAAGAACAAAAAAGAAAGAAATTTCACTCAAATAGATCACGAAAATATAATTTGCATATTGATTTAAGTCACATTTCCTTTAATTCTACTAATTCTTATTCAGGATGCTGTTTTCAAATATTGTGTGTCTATGTCGGCTGATGTGTCGCTTTTGCTTTAGAACTTAAAGACAGCTTTAACAATGAGAAATGAAATAAGTAAAATAATTGAGACCTTTTAATAAGATTTTGTTTTCTGCATTCTATTTCTAAAGATAAAATTCTTTTAACTATTTGTGAAATTTTACAATGATAATTTGTTTAATATCTGTCAAATTCAAAGCATTAAAATATTTCCGTGTAATTAAGAGTCGTTTTAATAATTATATGAAATTAAAATTGTTGTATTTATTTTACATCGCGACACTCTGCATCACCAACAAATTAAAAATAAATTTCTCTTTTTAAAATTTACTTTTAATTACTTTTTGCTAGAGAGTCAGGGAACAAAAGGGAAGAAAAAAAAAAGGCAATCGGGGAACAATACAACTTTTACCGATTTTTAATGCTTGTTTGTATGAAAATCAAAAATTTCGGAAACAGTAAAGAATATTCTTGCTCTATTTTATCAATTCAGCTGCTCATGAATGTTTATATTTTATTATTATCTTCAAAAGTCATATTGAAATTTTTGATTCAGCATTTTTTTTTTTTCATAAAAAAATATTATCCCCTCCGTGGAAGATCAAAATTGTGATGGCATGTTTCCAGGCCATCCTTAAGGATAGGGTGAATCCCAGACTGTCGCCAATTGTCTATTGAGCAGCACTAGTGCAACGGTAAAACCCAACCAACCAACCAACTATAAAATATATTAATAATTATGAAATAATTCAGCCAACGACTGAAACATCTGTCGGTTCAATTTATAAATGTTAGAATAGTGAAAAACTACCTCAGAAATTGCAGTGCAGAAAGCAGGTTGCAAAATTTGATGATTTTAGGGATTCACAGTGCAAGATCAAAGAAATTAGATTTAGAAAGAATAGTAAAAATATTTGATAAAACCTATCCCAAAAGCCGAATTCAGTTACAATAATACGTAAATGGATTTTATTTTTTTAAATTTAAATTTAATGTGTATGCAGGAGATTCCCAGAAATCCACACAAATTGGAAAAAAATTATGTGTATTTTGGAATTTTGTGAAAATTAGCATTTATGAAACGAGATTTTGATACTGTAATGCATACAAAATGAGGAAAAATACAAATAAGTATGCTTGGAAAATAATTAACATAATTAAAAAAGAAAAGAAAAAATTAAAGAGAATAAGCAACTTAGTAAAAAATATGCATATAATGAAATTTAATTTAATTTTTTCTTGAATTAAGAAATTAAAATTTATCTAATACACTAAGATACAAAATTTTACTCAACATGTGATACAATATAAGCTTCAATTACAAGTATATTACCTTTTATTACTTTTGTTTTAAATATAGGCAAAAATAGTTTTTTATTTTATTTATTTATTGTTAATTATGAACAATTATTATTTCTTGTTTATAGCATTAATGCATTTAAAATTTATCATCAACAGAAAGTAATCTGCATAAAATTGACTTTCTGTGTTTTGTGAGATTCAATTTCTGATGAATCATTGTTAATATCTTAACCTTTTCATATTAAAAATTTTACTGTCGGTTTGATAGTTACATTGGTTACAACATGCGGATTTCTGGAAGTCTACTCCATTTGTTCATGAAGTATTTAACATTATGAAGATTAAATAACGTAATTTTAATATTGATGTTGTATGATTATGAGAAAATTATACCTTAAGTGCATATTTAAATCAGCATATTGTAAGTAAAATTTGAACATTTAAGAGAAATGTAATAAGTTTTATCTGACATTTGTTGGATGTCTTTGACTCTATTTATTTTATCACAACTATGCTCATGCTCTAATATGCATGATTTATTTTTTTTTATTTTTTTATATACATATTACATATATATTATTTTAGGAGGGTAGGAAATAGCTCGATACATCGACGAGATGACACGGCGATTAAGTGAAAACCTAACTTTATAAAAACAATCTACCTTGAATTTAATACTCTAATTTTTCCATAAAATCTCTAATTTTCAGCTGGAAGAACACTAGCTGATAAATTATGAAATGTAAATGTGGCACTGGTGATGAATTTAATTAAATATAATTTGTCTTTAAAAACTCCAATTTTCAACTGAATTTAGGAGTTTTTTACTGTGAAATCATAATCATTATTTTTAATATTTGACAAAACCAATTAAAAATTATCAATTGCATTAAAGACGGTCTATTCGTTTGGATGTTACAGTGCCTCAAACACACAAAGGCTTCAAACTTATAACCCCCTCCTCTTTCTTATCTTAGTTTGTGTTAAAAATAATACGGTATGGAAGCACTTTAAAAAAACGGCCAAAAAACAAAAAAACTAGTATGTTGTGGCCACCACAAGACTTTCTTCTATATTCTCCTATATACATATTCAATCAGTAACAATATTAAAAAAAAAAAAAAAAAAAAAAAAAAAAAAAAAATTTTTTTTTTCTTTGTTAAAAGTAAAAAAATCGATAACTTTGTTTTAAATTATCACAGATTTATAGTTCAACCATTCGTTTTAAAGGTATTGACGAGATCTTTCGAAAGATACCCATCTTGAAAATTTACCCCCCCCGGGGGGTACTTCCCCCCAGGGGGGGAACCGGTGCCTCCACATGCACAAAAATTTTATCGTAGTTAACTACTACTATTATCAATAATTCATATTAATTTTACAATCACAAGTTTAAAATAACGCTCATTATGTACATTTATACGAAATTTTGTCCTATACTGCCATGCTAAAAGTTTACATAAAATGCGATCACAGCGCCATCTGCTGGGCGATTGATCCCAAAATCTAATCAGCACCATTCCATGTCAGGGTCCAACTATATACCAAGTTTCGTTCAATTTCATTCATCGGTTCGTGAGATACGGTGAAAAATACGAAATTTTGCGATCACAGCACCACCTGCTGGACGATTGATTCCCAAATCTAATCAGCACCATGCCCCGTCAGGTTGCAACTATATACCAAGTTTGGTTGAATTTCATTCATTGGTTCGTGAGATATGGTGAAAAATACGAAAATTTGTCCTATACTGCCATGTTAAAAATTTACATAAAATGCGATCACAGCGCCACCTGCTGGGCTATTGATCCCCAAATCTAATCAGCACAATGCCCCGCCAGGGTCCAACTATATACCAAGTTTGGTTGAATTTCATTCATTGGTTTGTGAGATACGGTGAAAACACGAAACCACAGACAGACATTTTTAAAAAAACTATCAATTCGTGTTCAGGACATCCCAAAACGTGTAGATGCGTCAAATAACGGAGGTTGAAAATTTTTGCGAATCCAATACTTTCTCTATATTACATATAAAAGAAAGTAAAAAAATACCATTGTATATTAGACATAGCGGATAGACACTGACAGGAAGGTGCATGGTGTTAAATATGCCTGTAAAAATGTTTCTACCTATAGTGCCCCCCTGTCGGGGAACCGGTGCCCCCCCGTCGGGGAATTTCTGACGCCACCACTGATGAAGTAATGTTTAAAGTTTTATCTATAGTTTTTAATTTTTAGCTAATTGTAGAGTTTGTAATGATACTGTTATGAACGTTGTGGACATTTTTGTGTATAAAAAGTATTCATAAATACATTAGCAGGTTTTAGTCAATGAATGCACTTTATTTAATGAATATCTTATGAATAGTCGAATAAAACTTTCTTTGTACCACAAAAATAAATAATTAATAAATATTCTCAAAACAGTCCAATAAAACAGTCATTCATACTTTAGAAGTCAAGTAAACACTGTTAAATACGCCACAGAGCAGGAATTTCTCTGAATCTGGAACAATAATCAATCACTCACTTTTGAAATCTTAAGACTCTAGATGAATTTAAATTCTATTATCAATGGTTTATAGAACTCTCGACGTAGCTCTGTACTAGAACCCAGTGGACCATTTGAAAATTCCAAAATTTGGCTCCTATGGAAATTCCAAACTTTGGAAAACCTAATTTACCACTTTTTGCCTAATTTGTGTGCAAAATTGCCTAATTTGATGCCAAGTGGTGAAGTCTTATGCCAATGCTCACACCTTCATGGATGTTGAAAAACTACCATCTGTTTTCACTTTTACTGTAATACCATGTAAAAGGTAATATGTTAAAAAAAAAAAAAAAAAAATTCTAGTTTATAATCATCAATAACGATACTTCTCTTTTTAAAGTCTTGTTAGTGATTTATAGAATTTTCGAGGAAGTTAGTTCCATGCTAGAAACCAAATAATCATTATGGAAAATTCCAGAACTCTGTTCTTGTTGAAGTTAGAGCTTCTAAACCTTGGCTACTCTAAACTAAATGTTTTTGCTAAATTTGGTGGTTAAGTCACCAAATTCGACGCCAAGTCCATTCTGTACTTGCAATAAATTTCATGAGATTAGTAATGAAATTTGGCAGAAAATAGTAGTTTAAGGTTGCCAACATCAGTAAGCACTTTCTATATTTTAACGGAGTTTTATTTTTGTATAATGTTACGTTTTTTGCCATTAAATTTCTCCCAATAATAGAAAAGTGGGCCATCTACTTGCGAGTGAAATTTATTTAAGTAATAAGATATGGAATATTATTCCTGAACAACTGATATTCGTTCTCTGACTTGCATATAATGCCATAGCTGCCAATCATACCTATTTTTGGATACTGGTATTTTTTATAGAAAGTTTTTGTAAACTTATGTAACAGAATCAACTGTGGAAGAAAATCATATTTATTGAAATTTTTTTTTTTTTTTTTTCTGACTGAGTGAAAATAATGCCTGAACCGGGAGTCGAACCTCGGATCTTTGACTTACAACAAGGTCAAGGCTCTACCAATTGAACTATCCAGGCCGACAACCGGTCAGGATTACTCACTCAGACAATCTTTAGGCAGAAACATCTCTGGTCTATCATGTAGATAGCTCAACAGAAATAAGCCGCAGGAAATGGAAAACACCATTAAATAATGGGAGGAAGAAATACAATTTTTATTAAAATCGCACAATCAACTGTGGAAGAAAAATCATATTTATTGAAAAATATGATCAGCAATCTCATGAAACCAAGATAAATACAGTAGACTCCCGATTATCGGCGGTCGGATTATCCGCTTTGCGGATTATCAACGGTCCTCAAGGGCCTGAATTTAAAAGGGAATTTAAAAATACAGAACAAACTTATTACAAAAAGAGATTGAAGAGGGTAATGACCTTCAAGGCTTTTGGAGAGATTACACGATTCTTGACAGCATTTATGACATACACACTGCTTGGGAGGCAGTTAAGCAGTCTACATTGGTAAGGTCTTGGAGAAAAATTTTACCAAATGTGGAAAATACTTTGGTAAGTTTATAGAGGAGGAAGAAATTTCTGCTCATGATTTGGCAAATTCAGCTAAATCTGTTACCGGAGGAGAAAAAGTCAAAGAAGGAAACATTGAAGAGTGGATTAATCGTGACGGCAATGATCCAGGTTTTGAACACCTTACAGATGAACAAAATGTGGGCCAAGCATTAGACCCAGATTCAGAAGATAGTGAAGAAGATAAAACTCAGCAGACGCTGAGCCACGACACAGTCCTAGCACATCCATATGGACTTATAAAATATCTTGAGGAACAGGACGATGTATCACTTTGTGACAAAATGCTGATAAAGAAACTGCAATCGCAAATTAAGAAAAGGTTTTTTTTTTTTTTTAGACCCAGGGTAGCTCAGTGGTAGAGCAATCCGCGCGTCAAGCGGAAGACCCGGGTTCGATTCCTGGCTCTGGTATTTTTCACATAGTTGGTATAAAAAAAAAAAAAAATCATCCTTCCACTCCAAATTTTCTGAATTAATTAAGGTTGATAAATAAAGACTTTCTAAATTTAAATTTCGTGGTCTATTGGAGTTGTGCCACGAATAATTATGTCACTTGATATAGCTGCGTTTGCAGACTCGGTGACCTTGCCAATGAATATTATGTGAGAAATGCCTAGCTGGTTATCACCCAGGGTAGCTCAGTGGTAGAGCAATCCGCGCGTCAAGCGGAAGACCCGGGTTCGATTCCCGGCTCTGGTATTTTTCACATAGTTGGTATAAAAAAAAAAAAAATCATCCTTCCACTCCAAATTTTCTAAATTAATTAAGGTTGATAAATAAAGACTTTCTAAATTTAAATTTCGTGGTCTATTGGAGTTGTGCCACGAATAATTATGTCACTTGATATAGCTGCGTTTGCAGACTCGGTGACCTTGCCAATGAATATTATGTGAGAAATGCCTAGCTGGTTATCACCCAGGGTAGCTCAGTGGTAGAGCAATCCGCGCGTCAAGCGGAAGACCCGGGTTCGATTCCCGGCTCTGGTATTTTTCACATAGTTGGTATAAAAAAAAAAAAAATCATCCTTCCACTCCAAATTTTCTAAATTAATTAAGGTTGATAAATAAAGACTTTCTAAATTTAAATTTCGTGGTCTATTGGAGTTGTGCCACGAATAATTATGTCACTTGATATAGCTGCGTTTGCAGACTCGGTGACCTTGCCAATGAATATTATGTGAGAAATGCCTAGCTGGTTATCACCCAGGGTAGCTCAGTGGTAGAGCAATCCGCGCGTCAAGCGGAAGACCCGGGTTCGATTCCCGGCTCTGGTATTTTTCACATAGTTGGTATAAAAAAAAAAAAATCATCCTTCCACTCCAAATTTTCTAAATTAATTAAGGTTGATAAATAAAGACTTTCTAAATTTAAATTTCGTGGTCTATTGGAGTTGTGCCACGAATAATTATGTCACTTGATATAGCTGCGTTTGCAGACTCGGTGAGCTTGCCAATGAATATTATGTGAGAAATGCCTAGCTGGTTATCACCCAGGGTAGCTCAGTGGTAGAGCAATCCGCGCGTCAAGCGGAAGACCCGGGTTCGATTCCCGGCTCTGGTATTTTTCACATAGTTGGTATAAAAAATAAAAAAAATCATCCTTCCACTCCAAATTTTTTAAATTAATTAAGGTTGATAAATAAAGACTTTCTAAATTTAAATTTCGTGGTCTATTGGAGTTGTGCCACGAATAATTATGTCACTTGATATAGCTGCGTTTGCAGATTCGGTGACCTTGCCAATGAATATTATGTGAGAAATGCCTAGCTGGTTATCACCCAGGGTAGCTCAGTGGTAAAGCAATCCGTGCGTCAAGCAGAAGACCCGGGTTCGATTCCCGGCTCTGGTATTTTTCACATAGTTGGTATAAAAAAAAAAAAAATCATCCTTCCACTCCAAATTTTCTAAATTAATTAAGGTTGATAAATAAAGACTTTCTAAATTTAAATTTCGTGGTCTATTGGAGTTGTGCCACGAATAATTATGTCACTTGATATAGCTGCGTTTGCAGACTCGGTGACCTTGCCAATGAATATTATGTGAGAAATGCCTAGCTGGTTATCACCCAGGGTAGCTCAGTGGTAGAGCAATCCGCGCGTCAAGCAGAAGACCCGGGTTCGATTCCCGGCTCTGGTATTTTTCACATAGTTGGTATAAAAAAAAAAAAAAAATCATCCTTCCACTCCAAATTTTCTAAATTAATTAAGGTTGATAAATAAAGACTTTCTAAAAATAAAAAAAAAAAAAAGAAGAAAAAGTGTTTTAGAACAAAAAAAAAAAAAAAAAAAAAAAAAAAAAAGCCTGACCGATTTTTTTTTTTTTTTTTTTTGTTAAAAAATAGAGCAAAATGTAAGTAGAAATTTTTATTAGTTTGTTAAATTGTATATGTAGGCCATGCTTAACTGTTAATTAAATAGTATTGCTCAAAAGGCTTTATGTGTTGATTTATATCCCTTTTTTGACCATTTTGCGGATTATTCGCTGATTCGATTATCCACGGTTGTCTGTTCCCCGCTCAACGCGGATAATCGGGAGTTTACTGTACAAATAAAACTTCAATAATACAAGGTCAGCAAAAAATAAACATTGACCGCTGATAAAACAATTTAGGATTTTTCTGTTTTTAAATTTTCTTTATTTGTTTACCTGCTTTTTTAGGGATTTCTCTATTTATTTTAGTTGCTTTACTGAAAGGATAATCGATTAAATTATCATTTTAATCCGGAAATACTGGAATTATTTATTTATCTATTTTTTGAAAAAGAAAACAATTTTACAAAGTGAAAAATGAAATATTTTAAATAATTAAATCGTGACTGATTTTAAATAAAATTTGCAGAGTTTCAAGTTTAATTTCAAACAAGAAAGCTTTTTACATATGAAAAACCTAAAAATCTATGGTTTAAAGTAAACTAGAGTTATGCTAAATGAAACATAAAAATAAAATAGTGTTATACTAATTAAAGCATAACACCTCTGTCCCTCATTTTTTAAAGTTCAAAATTTGGAGCATATTTCCTCTCCTCTGATGTCATTCTCAATGCTATTTTCTCTAGTTTTGTATGCATATTTCAGCAATTCAGTACTAAAGGAAAACACTGCTCTGTTAACAACTAATCAAGAACTTCCCAGGTCTTAATTTCATGCAGTTAGAGGACAGAATGTATCTCTTTTATTGACAGTTTAAGTATTATTAAGTATTTTACCATAAAAGTTAGGTTACAGAGACAATTTCAGAATTACCTTCAGTTTTTGAATAGGTTTTTCATTTAAAAAATGAATTTTTCTTTTCCTTTAATACATATAAATAAAATAAATAATAAAATACGAATAATAATATCTATACAGTTAAAATGATAAGTTAAGGAAAAAATAAGATGAATTACTTCATAAAATGCAGATTGGTTGTCCACCATATGATTTAGAGGTATGTACATTTCTCCAGATGATTGGTCGATCAGCATGGCATGTCTGTGACTAAATGTTCCTCTTCCAACATCTTGGCCACTCAAGCGAACATTGTGACCTTTGAAAGGAAAACATTTAAATTAAGGAATTGAAAGTAATTTTTTCTTTAAGAACAGAAAAATTTTGGTCACTTAATCATGAATTTAAATGAATATTAATAACAAAATAATTTTTTTTTCTTTCAATGTGTGTATGTTTGATGCATTTGAAAAAAAAAATTAAATAAATAATAATAATAATAAATAAATAAATATTACGATGAAGTTTTTTTTTTTTTTTTTTTTTTGTGTGTGTGTGTGTGTGTGTGTGTAATTCCCAACATAACTCTTCTTTATATATTTATATATATCATGACAAAATCAGGCTTGGCTAAGTTTTAAAAATTACAGTATTAAAAATCAAAACCATAGATTTCACCAGATTGTTCAAACACCTTAAATTGTCCAAAACTATTTTGTAGGAAAATTTATTTTAACAAAACAGAATCTAGGTAAAAGTATTTTAAGTAATTATTGAAAAAAGTATTTTATTTATTTATTTATTATTTTCAATTGAAATAAATCCATAATATTTTATATTTGCTTTGAATTTTTTTTATCAGAACAAGCAAATAAAATAAAAATTCTATCTTTAAATATAATCCAACTGAAAACATATAAAAAATGAAATATATATGTAAACAATTTATTTATTTATTTTTAGCACAAGAGTATAACTATACCAAATTATTGAAATAGGCATTTTGACCAATTATAAGCTGTATAAGCGAAAAAAGAATTTATTTTAACAATGTCATTTTTAGTCATAATTTTATATTTTGTTTTCTTCTTTTTTGTACTAAAGACCTACTTCCTTCAATCTGCATACAAACTGTGATAATCTATTTTGTATACACTGTTCTATAAATAAATAAATTTTGATGGCTACCAAGATGAATTTAGACAAGATTTTTGCCTGGCTTTTGGGAGAAAATATGAAGAATATAGGCTTCTGGCACTCTTGTCAAAGATTTCTTTTTTAAGTTTTCATAAACAGTTGATTAATAAAATCCTTTTTCAATCAGAATTATATATAAAATTCACAAAAAATATCCAACTGTAAAAAACAACAGTCCAACAGTTATTAAAACAGTAGTTTAAAATGTTAAACTTCTGTTTAAAATGATTGGCAGTGAAGTTCAGAAGATCAGTTTCTTTTTTGGAGAGAAGATAAGGTGCCAATTGCAGTGGCAAACTTACAACTCTTGAGGCCTCGGGCTAAAATCTCCCTGGGGCCCTCTAACTGGAGCTCTCCTATATTTAGGCCTCTTTGCATTTCTTCGCTTTTAATTATTACTATGAAAAAGATACTGAAGTAAGTTTTAAGATTGATTGACATTACAATGCGAAAATACTTAGGTAGATATAAAGAATTTCGAGATTGAGACTATGGCTTAAAAAAGAATTTCAGGGAATTTTTCAGGTTAAAATAATGGCACAACAACTTCACCAAATACATATACTTAATGGCAAAGTTTCTTTGGAGACCCACTCATGACCAGAGGCCTGAGGAGGGTTGCCCCCTCTGCTCCTCCCTCGGACGCTACTGGACAATTGTAAGGTTTTGTGCTACTCTGTTTTAAATTATTTTAATCGTTAACTTAACTTAATAATATCTTAGCCATTTAATTATTCATTATTATTTTTATTTATTTATTTATTTTATTTTAATCTCTTTGAAGATACAAGGCAATTAAAAATAAATAAACTATTATTCTACATAAAAAAAAAAGCAAAAGAATTAAATTAAAACAAGATAAAAATTATATGTATATACCTTGATATAGTAAAGATCCAATTGCCAATGCTTCTGCAGTAGCCCAGTCAATTTGATTTCCATTGATAAGTCTTTTTTCTCTTTCTTTGATAAAATTTTTGCTCAATGTAGGATGAATATTCTGCGAAAATGGATTTGAAATGAAAATTAGTTTAAATACTTGATGAACAAAAATACAATCGCCAGGTCAACACTGATGAGATAAATTTTTAAACTGATGGTCAGTTTTTCAGAATCATCAATTATTTTCACTTATTTAAACTCTTTCTTATTTTGATACTGAAATAATGTGCAAAAATGTTTTTTTTCACAAACTGCTGCACACGCAAGACTTGCTTCCTTTTTACCCTTCTTTTTAACAAGAGCGAACAAAAACAACATATTGTATAAATTTAATAGTGTTATTATTTCCTAATTAAATTTTGTTTTACAGATATTACTACAACAATGGATACCATACGAATAAATTTGCATTGTCATTGTTTAAAATCTTAAAATTCATCATGTAAAAATTATTGTATATATGTATATTAGCGTTTAGTAATTTGGATATTAACAATTAATAAACTTCATTAAATTTATTATAAATTTAGAGAGTATAAGAAATAATCATCTTCATTAAGAAACATAATTTATATTGTATATTTAAATAAAAAAAACGTTAACTGAAAAAGGTTTTGTTCAGTTTGTCCAGGACCTTAAGCTGAAGTCTGAATTGCCAGCTGACATCCAATAGGTTGCAAAACCACTGAATCCACTAAATATCGTACAAATCGAAACAAACTTATGTCTTACAGAAGGGCTTTTTGAGAAGAACAACTCTATAGATGTTTTGAAGAGTTTTGCTTTAGACACTGTTAATACAAGGCACACGGAACATGAATGGTTACATGTCTATACAGATGGCTCCTTTTGTGAAATTATTGACAATGCAGGTTCAGGAGTTTTTCCAACTTATTCTCCTTTTATGCTTCTGCAGGAAAATTTTGAACAGCTTTTGATGGCGAGGTGGAGGCTGTCCGAATTGCTCTTAAGTATTTATTGATTTTTCCGATAAATTTGATAAAGAGGTCTTATTCTCCGATTCCCAAGTCGTAATTCAGGCAATTAGCTCGGCCAGTTCGCCCTCTTCAGAAGAAATCTCCCAGTGCCGGCAACTTTTGTGGGAATTGAGTTTAAGAACAAAACTTGTGGTACTTCAGTGGATACCTGGCCAATGTGGTGTTTTTGGTAACAAGCAAGCTGATAGCATCACAAAAAGGGGCTCAAGACTACTTCAAATGAGATCCCCAGCACTATCATTCCATTCCATAAAGCTGTATATTGAATAAATACTGGACAAGTATTTTTAAACTGGAAATTTATGACAGAATAAAATTAAAGCATTGGAGGGCTGAAGATCTTTTAATAATTCCCAGCAGTTCACAACGGCAAGCTGTGGCCCAGTTCCGCCTCTGATTCGACATGATTGCTTGGCAGAACATCTCCATCACATTGGAATCTTTTCAAATCTGGCTGTTCCCTCTGCAATTCAGCAGAACCAATGAAACATAAAAAATCACCTAAGATAGTTCAGAGAGTTGCGCATGGAAACATAATTTTGCCCCCACCTCCACCCCCAGGGGGATAAGGTGGAATTTTACAAAATTCCTTTGTAGTGTGTGTCTTGAGTATGCATAACCAATCGCACCAACCATTTAAAGAAAAAAAAATAAATATCCCAAATCGCAAAGAAAAACAAAATTGGAAATATCCTAAAGAAGTCACATGGCTGTTTTCAATATTTCTGTAGCATTCTTAGTAGAGATCTACTCAAAAATCCAGAATTTCTGAAATTTCCCCCCGAAAAATAATTTTCCCCACTCTCTCCTTTAAGAATCAAGAATTCCAAAATCGCACATAATGTTTTGTTTATACTCAAGTCTAGTCTCCTCTCGTGCAATTTCTTCACCGTAAAGTAATTTGGGGCCGAGTTACACTTACGATAATTTTTTGCCTCCTGTTTCAATACCTTTGTTCCATTTTTGGTAGAATTCTACTCAAAAATCTAGAATTTGCAAAATTTTCTGCCAAAAATTGATTTTCCCCTCCCTTTCCTTAAAAATAAAATTTTCCTAAATAGCAGATATTGTTTTATCTGTACTCATGAGTAGTCTCTCCATGTGCAACTTCTTCACTGGGAAGTAATTTGGTGCTGAGTTATGCTTACAAAGATTATTTTGCTTTCTGTCCCCCCAAGGAGGGGAGGGAATGGGGGCAATTTTGATAAATCGTGTTACTTTAGGTGCTTGATACATATAAACTATCCAAGCATTGAAATTCGTGACCGCAGCTTCCATAGATTTTCTAGGACAAAGTTAGTGCTAAAAGGTGTGTCTCGATTTTGCCCCCTTGAAACCCCTAAAAATATCGCAAATCATAAAAAACAAAAATATGTTTTTGAAAATAACCTAAGGAAGTAGCATAGCTTTTTTTAAAACATTTTTGTTCGATTTTTAGTAGAGTTCTACTCAAAAATCCAGAATTAGCGATATTTCCTGCCCAAAATCGATTTTCCCCCTTCCTCCTCTTAAAAATCGAAAGTTCCTAAATTGCAGACAACGTTTTATCTTATGTCTAGTCTTCAAATGTGTAATATCTTTACTGTGAAGTAATTTGAAGACGAGTTATGCTTACAAACATGTTTTTGAATTTTGCCTCCTCAGGAGGGGACCGGGGGGGGGGGATTTAAAAAAGGTAGATAGATATAATTTTATGTTGGGTAAGGACCTAAATTCCTGCCGAGCGCCGTTGAATTCCGTTCAGCCGTTCTCACATGATACCCGGACAAAAATAGCGTTAACAGACATACACACACAGAGAGACAGACAAAATTTTCTAAAGTCACTTTTGGCTTCCATGGTGTGTGAAATGTGAAGATATCGCAAAGTTTTTTGATTCTGACAAATTTACAGACAAATGTCTGATTTTATTAATATAGATAATAATAAATTGAAACCCTATTTACAATTATTTTTTAAATTTATAATTTGTTACATACATCTTGTTTATGAGTTGTCTGAGAGAAGAAAAATTCAAATGACTTAGGCTGAGATTACGGTGCCTCGTTCTTAAGTCTGATCTTAAATCTTATAAACTTTCGTAGAATGAGTGTGTTTAAGAACAATCTTATCTTGGTATTGTGGTGCCTCAAGTGTAAGTCACTGGCGGGAGAAACGAGTTAGCCAATTGGAGACACCGAGCGACCTACATTGTGATTGCGTGCACATCCAGTTACAATTCGACTTAAGATATCTCTGAAGTCATCATAAGATAGTGAGACGCTGCAATACGACTTGCATTTTATTTACATCTTAAGACAAAGTTTGTGTGTAAGATAGTGTTGAGCGAGGCACCGCAATCCCAGCCTAGATCCTGCCATAAGCAATCTTTTTGTAACACCGTGTGCATTCATCGCAAAATACGTCAAATAGCATGGCAGTGTTGCTTAATTTCCATTATATTTTTTTAAAGTCTATTATTTTCCCTTTTGTAGTTTTCTTTGGAACAGCTTTAGTATGAGATCCCCAAACAAAATTTGAAATTTGGCATCAAAGTACCTAGGACATTTCTCGCCAACTTCTTTATATCCGACTCTGCTATAGCCATTATAATTCATTGTCAAATTGGCAAAAATAAAATAAAATAAAATAAAAAATTGCCAAGAGAGTCTTATACTAAAACTATATCTTTTCTTCAATATTCAACTGCATCGACAATCTATTAGAGTTCGTCAACTGATAAATATATGGAGATATTTGAATTCGGTATCGATATCAGGTTGTATATATATATATAAAGAGAGAGAAATGCAAAGTATTCTCATAAAAATTAGTATACAAATAAAAAAAAAATCTTTGATAACTACAAAAAATTAAGGTAGGTAACGGAAATCATTCTTAGAAATTTTACTTGTTTGTTTATTTATTTACTTAATATTATTTTTTTTTTAATAAAAATTTTTGATTAAAAATACACATGTTCAATTTAAATGTGTTTTAAAATAGAGAAAATAATTATATTTTGAAGCAGTTTTAATAGCCCCAAATTGGCGAAATTAGAAATTTGGCACTGAAGTAGCTCTGTCGTTTCTCGCCAAGGTCTTTTGTAATGTAACTGCTCTAGCTATTTTAGTTCATCGCGAAAGAGACAAAAATTTAAATATCAGCAAAAAGGTACTGTACTAAAGCTGTACCCAAGCCATGTAAAAGAACACTCTTCTTTGTGATGAATTAATATTACTTTACTTACAATTACTTTAAAATTTTGCAAAACCACATTTAAAAATTTTTTTTTATATATGTATATATAAAATGGAGAAACAAATGGATAATAACATATTAACTTTTATCCATAGGTTATTATTACGTTAACTTTTTTGGGTATTTCACGTTGCACACTTAGAAAAAGTTCTGAAATCATTTTGAGGTTACATGCTGTCTAAAACGTAAAGATACCCCCCCCCCTTCATTCAAAGCGTTTTACTGACAAAATCTTCATGGCACATGTGCAGACTTTTTTACCCACAATTCAAAAACTAATCAAAATTTCTATAGATATAATTTTAAGTTGGGTGAAGACCTAAATTCATGCCAAGTGCCGTTGAATTTTGTCCAGTGGTTCTTGCGGGATACCCGGACAAAAATAGCGACATACAGACATGATGACACACACACACAGGCAAAAATTTCTGAAGTCATTATGGTTTAAGCCACCCTTTTCTTTGTTTGGGATGCAATTTTATAGGAATATTAGTAAAATGCAAGTATTCAGATTGGCAGTACTGAGCTGAAAAAGTTATTTTGTTCTTTTTAGTGCATTAAGAAAAAGGCATTTTATTTTTTTTAAATAAGTGTTATTATTGGATATGCTGCTTATACTAAGGGATATAGAGTTTTTGATCCTCCAAAGAAAAGAGTTATGAAAGAAAGACATGCAAAATAAAACATGTAAAATTTCACGAATCCATTATAGGCATAGATGGATAAAAAAATAATTTTCTCCATCGTACAATATTTGACTCAGAGTTTGGTGACCTTGCTTCAGATTCGAGTGCTACCGAAGAAATAACGGACTCTAACTAACACCTGCGATATGGCCAACGATCAGATTTCCCCATTCTTAGGCGAAACCGAAACCACCACAATTGATGATTTTACGTCACAAGTCCCGCCTCTCAATTTGGCGCTGGATAGAAAAGCTACGGAGAGCTCGCCTACTTTGTTAAAGCAGGAGGAGAAAAATTTACCTACCTGAGATGACACAAGGTCGCTGCCCCAGCACATAATTAGGTCAAATGAAATGATGAGAATACTGCTCCTAGCGAATGGAGAAGAGTAGAGATAAAAAGAAAGACAGTGCATAGGACGGATGTCTATTATTATAGCCCGGATAATGTTAAGTGCTGATCATTAAACAATATAAAGAAATTGGCAGAATAACAAAACATAGATGTGAATTTAGACTAGAGATGTAAAATTTCCGGAAATTTTGAGGCGGTGGAAAAAAACCCAGTTTTTTTCCAGTTTTTTTCTAGAAAAATTGGGAAAAATGAGAAAAATTGAATTTTTACAAATAAAAATAGGGTTTCTTAACAGTTATAATATCTTAGAAAATATAAAGTGTTAAATATTTAAAAATACTTGCAATCCATATTATTTTTTCTTAACAGAAACATACAAAAAGCTTTTACTATTAAAAAATGAGCCTTTCTGTTTCATAAATGCCAGTACCTTTCCTTGTACAAAACATGAAAAACTAGTCAAATCATCATTCAAACATTAATTTTGCATAGAGTGTGCATTCTTATGGAATGTTCTTCTCCTAGCAGCATTAATACAATAAATTTAGATTAGAATCAAACCGACCTGAACTTGATTTCTTTATATCCAAAACCCGAAAATTAAATAATTAGTAAATAATTAAAAAAAAAAAAAAAAATGGATTTACTGACACACTAAGTTAAAAATTAAAAAATCTGAAAAAGAGATTAATAATTTTTAACCATTTATGTGTGTTGTGTTCTTCAAGAGTACAAAAACATGCTTTAAGTTTAGTATATATACATATATATATATATATGATTTCTCTTTGTTTATTGCCTTTCTGCGATATGCATGTAATAATTTGTGTACACGTATAATTTAATCATGGGAATATATAGCATGTTTATAATTATAACAAAGAAATTCCTGTTTATTATGATAAAATTTTTTGAAAGATGTTCTTAAGTCGACCCGACTAAATAATGCCTAAAACCTCCTCCTACTTATACTACTTCTATTCCTTATGACAAAGATACATCTAATAAAATTAAAGCTGAAGCTGCCACAAGCGGAATTAATATGCCTATAAAACCAAATAAAAACATATTTCAAAGAATTTGTAATGATAAAGATAAAATTCATAATCTAGAAACTGCAGGAATCTATAAAATTAATTTTCAAAAATATGGGGGGGGGGGGGTTCCTGTTTCTTATATAGGTATGACTAAATGCAAATTAAAGGATAGGATTAAGGGACATTCCAATGATATTAAATTTAATAAAAATACCACTGCCCTTGCCCAGGTTCACCAAAATGAAAACATTAATATTGATTTTGATAATATAAAAAAAAAAAAATCTCTAATTACACTAGCCACTATTACATAATAAAAAGGGAAGCAGTGGAAATTATTACCTGTGAAAATACCTGTAACTCAACCGAAGTCGATATCAACGAAAGATGGTGCTACATGCTGACGCTCTCAAACAGATGAAGAGCAAGTGTCATTCACCTATGATATGATTATTGCCATGAATGTGTTTGGCCGAAAGTTCTCTGGAAAATTGTAAGTGGTCTTTGTGGTATTATCTCTATTAATAAGTTAATTACGACCACTTTTATTCATATTTTATATACTTCTTTTATTTTAAATATTATCTAAATACTTTTTTGACAAAACGGGAAATTTTAAAATTAAAAATATTTTCTTCATAACAAAAGAGAAAAAAGTATTTAAGTGAAATTAGATTTAGTATATATACAATAAATATTTAAAACATGTAATAAAGTATTTTTGTGTTAAAAAAAAATTAAATCTAAATAATTTATTGACTGCATTCACATTGGTCAGCCAACCAATGTGACCAACTCAAGCATTACAATTACAAGTAAGAACCGCTTCACGGCATTTTCGTTGAAGAAAAGCATCCAATTCGTGGATTAATATAGTTCCATTTTTAAAATAAATAATATAAAAAACAAGAGTTTTCCTGAAAGAAACAGAAACGTTACTGGATTCAGAAGGTTTCCATTAACAACATATACTAATTAAAAGAAAATCATTTGTGCCGTTTTAGAGATATTTGTAGTGAGTATTTTATTTAGATACATCAGCAGAAGTGTAATGCAGAAGAAGAGTGACTGAGAAAAAAACATACTAGAAGAATTGTTTTGTTTAATAGCTACTTGAAAGAATGCAAATCTCATATGATACTAAAATCTCTTTTATTTCTTTAATATAGAGACATTCAATCACTTTCAGCATTTCCACTAAAAGCAGTTAACTCATACAACTTTAAATCATTAATAAAACTTAATAAATATATTTAGAAACTTAACAATTAAAAAATAAACTCAACAAATTATCAATTTGATCCGGACCAGCCGGTCAAACTTTACATTACTATATCAGATAACAAGATCCATGCCAATTACCAACACAATACACCTCAGAACTAAACAGATCTGATATTTATATATCTAAAATAAGGACGTTTAGATCGTCATCGATCAAACGGACGAATCACAAACGAACACCTGGCAGGTGTAAAAAGAAACAATTAAGATTTGCATAATGACGATCGATCTTTAGCTATGATGTCGCCATCTAGTGGGAAAAACATCGTTAGAAAAATTAAAACAGTCCAAAATTGATAATGAAAGGTGTTGCATGGAAAAGATCGTTTTTTATGTAAACAAAACGGTAATTGATAATTAACAGTATAAAAATAAAGTTTAAACAACTGAAAAATAAAGAACTGAAGTAAGTAAGTCTTAATTTATAATCTATTAAATAAATTAAATAAGTTATTTTATAAAAATGATAAAATGATTAAACATAACAAACTTTCAAAATAGATGATATAATATGATTAAATAGCTATGTCTATAGGCATGAGGGAAAGTTAGGAGGCGATGAGAATAAAATAAACTAAGGATTTTCTCATCAAATGCCCCCCCTCTCATTGCCTCATAAAAACAAAATGCATGACTCCTTAAGAAGGAAAAATCAGCATGGACCCATTACCAAACATCTTAAACAAGATAAAAAAAAAAAAAATTTAATTAAATTTCAAACCAATGCAGTCAAACATCCCAATAACACAAAAGTTAATAGCTAAATTTAACACGAAGACAACAATTAAGTTGTAACAAATCCAACTTCAAAAAAATCTTAAAGCATCTTTCTCCAAAGAAAATTTCAATTTTTTTTTTCATCTTAAGTCTTAAAACTCCATCAATTAAAAAGAAAATTTTAACTACTCCAATCTAGAACAGAGTCTAGAATATCCTAGATAAGAGGCTAACAAAAAAAAAAAAAACACAATTCCTTCCATTTCAGAAAACAAGTCCAAGAAAAATTTGTTTCATTTTAAAATTTCATTAACAAACATGGAAAAATATATTTACCAAAAAAAAAAATTACTTATTAATTTCAAATCCAACATTAAACTCCAAATCAAATATTTAAACCTATATCAAAAGCAAATTACAAATACAAAATAATCTTTATTTAACAAAAAAATTTCAATTTCTAGCCATCCAGAACTTGGTAAAAAGGACAAAACATCGGCCTTTCGCATTCACTTATTCGTCTTTCAAACATATTCAAGAATGAATATAGGCACAACTATTCACTTCTTTTAAAACAAATTCCGGCTAGCACGGAAAGCATACGTTCCACATGAAATGAGGTTTCTAGATGCCTAGAAAAGAAAAGAAATTATAATACACATAAAAGATATAAACAGAACAAATTTTAATTATGGTAGACGGGGCCTAGTGACATTGCCAAAATTCAAAAATTGGGACTTACAAAAATAAAAGTAACATGCCCGCGCAAGGGCCAACATATGGTGGTAACTCCCAGAAAAACTATTCCTAAATGATTCTCTGACAATTTACCGGTCAAGGGTCACCTATCCGAAACGGTACTATAGGCTGTTCGAATCATCGTAAATAGCCACCAAAAGCACCATTTCCATACATACACGGGAATTAAATTGTCTACCAAATTAATTTTTTAAAAGAATACTAAATGAAGTAAAATAAATTTAAAGTACTAAAAAAAACTTGCTTAAATTAAAAGTACTAAAATAATTACATAAGTAAAAAAAAAAAATGCTGGGACAAACTGTTATAATAAATATGTACAAATCAGCAATTTTAACTAATCAAAAAGTCCATGAAGTTGAAACACTAGATTAGAACAATGTGCAATCCAAATTTTAAAACAATGTAAATATTTAAACAATTTCTATTTTAAAACAATGTACTGGACAAAAAAAATATATATATTTAAATGTACTCAAATTATCTATAAGAAAAATATGACATACAAAATTCATATATGTACAAGAGAAAAATTATGTTATAAATATTAAATTTACAAAATTCAAAAGTTCATTTTTTGTCAAAGGTTTGGTGAAAATATCCGCAAGGTTTGATTTACTACGTACATAAGAAACAGAAAATTCACCATTATTTAAAAGATCTCTAATAAAAAATAATTTAACGTCTATATGCTTAGTTTTATAATTTTCCACTGGTGATTTTATGAAATCTATAGCAGCTTGATTATCAACTCTCATTACAGCATCATTATCTAAATTAGAAAAAATACATTCCTCAGCACATTCACGACGTATCCGATCAAACCAAACCAAATTCTTTACAGCCTCAGTCATTGCGATAAATTCAGATTCCATGGTCGACAAACTAACACATTTTTCTTTAAAAGTACGCCAGTCGACCGGAGACTTATCAAGCAAAACTATCTGACCGCCAATTGAGGTCCGATCGTCACGGTTAGCTGCGAAATCTGCATCGGAGAAAATTACTAAATCATTAGATTTACAAGAAAGTTTAAGTTTGTAATGAGAAGTTGATTTTACATAGCCCAATAATCTCAATAAACCATCCCAATGGAACAAACCAGGATTTGATTGAAATTGACTCAGGACATTAACAGAGTAGGCTATATCAGGACGAGTACGACCAGCTAAAAAAGAAAGACATCCCAAAACACTACGATACGGTAAATGAGACATTTCAGTTATATCTTGACTAGATGTAGGACAATGAGATTTGGAAAACACAGTACCTTTACTGATAGGTAAAGAGGAATGAGGAATTTTAAACTTAGAAAATCTTTCACAAACATCATTAATGTAATTGGATTGGTGAATTACTACTCCAGATGGAGTATCCTCAAACTCAACCCCTAATAATTTTCTCGTTCTCCCCAATTCTTTTATATCAAAATTTGACTTTAATAAAACTAAAACTTTATCAATAAATTTCTTATGTTTTCCAAAAATTACGATATCATCAACATAAAGAAGAAGTACAACATCTGTCCCATAAAGATAAACACAATTACAAGATGATAACTTTCTAAATCCAATCTTAATTAAAACATGATGTATTTCATAAAACCATTCTCTCCCACTTTGATGTAATCCATACAGAGCCCGGTCCAGTTTGCAGTACAAAGTCTCTTTACCAGGTTCAACAAATCCAGGAGGTTGTAGCATATACACGTCCTCACTTAGTGGTGCATACAGGTAAGCACAGGTGACGTCACACTGAATATGCGACCACCCACAACATGAAACAAGAAGGGAGAAAAAGAACCGAATAACACCAAAATTTACAACAGGACTAAATGTTTCTTCATAGGATTCACCTTTAACCTGTTTAAATCCCTGGGCCACAAGGCGAGCCTTATGTCTAACTATCTGTCCAAACTCATCCCTTTTTATTGTGTAAACCCACCGGCAACCAACAGGAGTGACGTGATTAGGTAGTTCAGACAAATGCCAAACTCCACGTTCTTGCATAACCTTCATTTCCTGTTTCATTGCACTCCACCAAACCTGACTCTGCCTGGAATTACATGCCTGTTTAAAAGTCCTGGGAGTCTCCTCCCGATCTAGTCATGCTGAAGGGTGAACTAAACTCGAAACAACTGAATCACTCTCACTGCCCCCCCGACTCTTCTAAATTTTCATCCGTTTCAACCTTTTTACTCATTTAAATTAACAAGTATCTTTCATGAAAAAAAACTTGTAAAAAAAAACTTGATCCCCTCAGTTATTGCTGTAATTTACTTTAGAAGATTAAATATTGCCATACTTCAAGTCTATTTCAACAAAAAAACCAGTTGGAAAAATCAATTCTGTAAATCAATTAAGTTCAATTGCAGAAAAAAATTATGAAGAATTTAACTGAGTACATATTATAATTCAGTTCAATTGTAAAAATTCAAATTTAAATGAAGAAAACTTGTTAAAACAATAAAGTTCAACTGCATAAACTAAAATTTAAATGAAGAAAACTTGACAAAATAAATCTTAATTTCAATAAAGTAGATGCATAACTGCACATTTTCAACTGTAAACAAACTCTTACTAAAGCTGTAACTTAATCTCTTGAAATAAAAGTTCTGTAACTTGAAATTATATATAGTTTACTTCATAAATACATACTGAAAATCATCTTCTAGTTATGGAAAATATAGCCCATAACCTCTTGTAGTGAGTATTTTATTTAGATACATCAGCAGAAGTGTAATGCAGAAGAAGAGTGACTGAGAAAAAAACATACTAGAAGAATTGTTTTGTTTAATAGCTACTTGAAAGAATGCAAATCTCATATGATACTAAAATCTCTTTTATTTCTTTAATATAGAGACATTCAATCACTTTCAGCATTTCCACTAAAAGCAGTTAACTCATACAACTTTAAATCATTAATAAAACTTAATAAATATATTTAGAAACTTAACAATTAAAAAATAAACTCAACAAATTATCAATTTGATCCGGACCAGCCGGTCAAACTTTACATTACTATATCAGATAACAAGATCCATGCCAATTACCAACACAATACACCTCAGAACTAAACAGATCTGATATTTATATATCTAAAATAAGGACGTTTAGATCGTCATCGATCAAACGGACGAATCACAAACGAACACCTGGCAGGTGTAAAAAGAAACAATTAAGATTTGCATAATGACGATCGATCTTTAGCTATGATGTCGCCATCTAGTGGGAAAAACATCGTTAGAAAAATTAAAACAGTCCAAAATTGATAATGAAAGGTGTTGCATGGAAAAGATCGTTTTTTATGTAAACAAAACGGTAATTGATAATTAACAGTATAAAAATAAAGTTTAAACAACTGAAAAATAAAGAACTGAAGTAAGTAAGTCTTAATTTATAATCTATTAAATAAATTAAATAAGTTATTTTATAAAAATGATAAAATGATTAAACATAACAAACTTTCAAAATAGATGATATAATATGATTAAATAGCTATGTCTATAGGCATGAGGGAAAGTTAGGAGGCGATGAGAATAAAATAAACTAAGGATTTTCTCATCAATATTTTTTATGATTTTAGACCATTACAAACTTACAACATCGTTTTTCCCCATTTGGCTTTAAATTGAGATTTCAGATCTCAAAACATACTGCATGTTGAATTGTAAAAATTTCAGGATAGATTAAGACCGAAGATAAAAGACTATTTTGAAAAGATCAGAACGAAATATCGCATATTTGTTGAGATATTAACTGTTGAATTTACGAATCTGATGTCAAACTAGCCGTATATATGAATTTGCAGAGTTCCGTTTGTCCTTCCGCTTGCGCCACTTGAAAAACTGCTGTTTTTCATGATATTTTTTCCACAAAAATAGGTCCCAAATATTAAATTTTGCATCCATCTTTAAATATATATATTACTACTACAAGAAAGTAGCTCAAGTTTTATTACCACCACCATTTTATTTAATACAATTACTGTTTTTATAAATGCACTCAGTCTCATCATCTTAATTTTTAATAAAGTTACTTACAAAATCATCTGGTAATTGCACAGATTTACTGCCTATAAATTTCAAAACTTCACTTGGGACACCAGTGTCATAAATATTGATCGAATTGCTTATTTCACTACCAGGAACAGTTCTCGTCTAGAGGAATAAATTCAAATAAAGAAAAATCAATTATTTATTATTAACAATAAAATGATAGTTTCATGAATTTATCTGATAAAAATTATACAAATGCATAGACATAAATAATGTATTTTTAGATCTTATAAAATGATGATGAGGCTCACTAAACAATGAATTCCTTTACTAAGTGCTTTTTTCTCTTACAGTGTGGCCAAGATCCTAAACACTTTAAAAAGCTAAGAAGACTGCAATATAAAGATATTATGTAGGATGAGGATCATGCTTTTTCTTTTATTATAGTACCTCTTAGCATGGCAAAAGACACTGTGAAAGCACATTTGAAAAAATTATAAATTAAGTTGCTATGTTTTGGCAATAGTTGTAGAATAGAATTTGGATTTAGAACAAATGAGAAAGAACACTCTCTCAGAAATAATTAAATGATATATTATACTTTAGTGTTTTAATTAGTTTTGATTACATTAGTTGATTTAATATTGTCTTCAAATTATTAATTACCACCACTGAACCAAATGAATTAATAAAAATGTATAATATCAGAAATAAATTATTATTCATGCACCTTTTCATTTTAAATGCTTCTTCATTAGTGATGTCTGTTAGTGCATGAAATAAGAACAAAACTTTGAATCAACATCATGAATACATTTTATGGTGTTAATTCAAAATGTGGATTTAATTCAAAGTTTTGTACTTATTACTTTTAAATGCCAGTTCTGTGGTGCTTTTTTATAATTAAAGTTACTGCATGGTCTTAGTTTCTTCACCATACAATAGATGGCCAGCACATCCTTTTCAATAACAATTACTGCTTTTTAATGGTCAATTATCTACTGATTGACATCTCAGGCATCATTAAAAATTTTCAGGCTGTAATAAATATGCAATCTAAGACCACGGGAAATTGCAAAAAAGTATTAAATGGAGAATTTTTGTTTTTAAAATTTGTCCATTTTAAAATTTGTCCAAAAAAAAAAAAAAAAAAAAAAGCTTACAGGGGAAATTCAATAATAATTTTAAAGTTATAAATGAGTTATATATTATGAATACAATTTTCCTTTAGCTGTTATAAAATATGAAAAATTTCTATCCTCTCCTACATATATATAACTGATTTAAAATAAATTAGAATATTGAAGGCTAAGTATTGAACTTACAAAATATTATTTGCACTTTAAGGAAACAATTTCACGTTTCTGATTTTCATTAGTATTTTCAAGTACAGATTTAGCATCTTCAGTTATAACTGTTTTGATCAGAAAGTTGAATGAAAGATTATTTGGAAAATGACTTCTAAAATAGACAGCTTGAAGATTATGCATGTGTTCTTTCTGATGAAAATATTTGTATTAGCAAAATACTAAACAGTATAAAAATTTTAATTATTGTAGTGATATTATGATGGTTATTTTAAAAGAGTTGTGAGGTTGTGACGGTAAGTCACCACAGTTTGTTTAAAATTAAGCTGGATCCAGCAAAGTATTCAGTTAGGATAGTTAAATCGCTTTGGCGCCAGTGACTCGGCAAAATTTTAAGTCGGATTAGTTTTGTGTCGACATGGTGTTGCAATGAAGGAATTACGTTGCGAGGTGTAGACGAATAGGAAGCAATTCTTAAAGTTTGGTTGAAATAAAGAGAAAGGAAGTTGGTGCAAAGTTGTATAAGAGGGAGATGATTTTCGTAAAGGTGTGGGGCAGTGGAGTCTTGTCCGACGTCTGTCTACAACAAAGTTTAAGGCTTAGAGTCTGGAGAAAGTTATATTTTGATAAAGGAGATTGAGTTGCACTTAAGTTAAGTAGTTTAATGAGTGTGGCTGTGTTTTAGTGCAAGTATTTGTGAATGGAAAATTGATTCAGCCTGGAATCCGCTGATCTATTTAAAAGTTACGGTATCTAAGTAAAGGTGTGCACCCATCTCTAAGACTTCTACTATTTTCTGGGTGAGATATTTCAAATTACCTAAATTAATTACTATATTTATTTTCTAAAATATTTAATTCTGCTGACTGAGCTACGTAATTCAGACCAATCCTCCTATTATTCTAGTTGAATAAACTCTTAGTTTTATTTTATATATCTGAGTCTTTGTGCTTCTTATACTTAATCCTTAAGTTAACTAAGTTAAGATGGGGGTCTGCGTCAATGCAAATCACACAGAGTAAACAGTCAAAAGTTAAAGTGTGGGGAGGGGGGAGGGACAACTTTAAAATAATATTTGAAGACTATTTGAAAACGAATAAATAATAATAATTGTTAGGATAGAAAAATTTAGGAGTTTGATTTTTAGGACGGATTATAAATGATATGTTTGTTTAATGGCCAAAAATACATTATCGTGGTCTGTACATTGCTATCGTGCCGCATTCATGAAAAGAATTCTAAATATTGAACTTTTAAATTTTAAATAAAAATGCTGATTAAAATAAAATCGGGAAAAATAAATATACTTTTAATTTTTAACTTACCCCATTTTGAAGAACGATACCTGAAAGGCAAAATATTATATCCACAAGTGCACAATTTTAAGAAATAAAACACATTCTCTTTTATTTGAACACAAATTTCTTTTTTATTTGAAGCATTTTTATACTGAAATATTTTCTGTGCCAGCACGTACATTTCTCATTATCAAAATAGAATGCTTGGAGGAACACAATATTTCAACATATTTTTATTTCATCATAAGAGGTTTGTATTAGCACAGGTAATCTCAATTTTTTAATCCATGCTTTCAACGTTACACATATCTTGTGTCCTCGATATTTTAGTTAGACGAAATGATGTTGAAGGTTCACATTGCCTTAAATACCACCAAACATTTTGTGAAAAATTCTTCCTTTATGGTGATGGACATATTTCAGATGTAATTAAAACTAGGGCTGTGCCGATTAATCGGTTCGGTTAATCGATCAATGCTTTGTCCTGATCAATTTTTTTAATAGAGTTAATCAACCTGATTAATTCGATTAAAAATTTTGAAAATCCGATTAAAATTTTCAAACTACTAGTAACTCAATTCAAGTAAAAATTTAAAACGCTATTTTAGCTACAAAATTTTTTTTTCACATTTCTAAAAATCTTTCCTCAAATGATGAAAAAAAAAAAAAAAAAAAAAACTCAATAGAAGTTGTTACATTTTTGTTGATAGAGAAAAAGGGAATGCAGAGAAAACAAAAGGACTCTGGAAGATGTCAACAGGTTTTTGCAATACCTTCGAGTGTTTATTGTCCGTTCAGAATTGCTGATAATAACTATTGAAGTACAAACAGAAACAACATTCTGTTTTCTAGTCTGAAGTGAAAGTATGTGATCTTTGTATTTCTTTCATTTTGGAAGGGAAGTTTAGGTTTTAATGTTTGCCCAGTATTTAAAGAGGGTGACATCTGTCCTTGTTCTCATGCGGCCTCATCTTGAAAAATATGAAATTTCTACAGCTCTCAATCCGTTGTTTAAGTCTCTTAATTGTATGTCTTTGGAACGAAGATATATTGTTTGGGAAAATGTTTAACAGGAGATGAAAGAATTTGAAAATACTACTGAGCTTCAAAATGTACAAAATCATACAAAAGCCAAACGAAGAAAATTATGTTTTGACTCAATGTGCAGTGAAATGTATATAGAAACTCCTCAAACTTTGCCCTCGTATGAAAATGAATTAAAATTATATAAAGAAATGGCTGAACTTGATGATGATTTTATTAATCCTCCTGACTGGTGGAAAAATGAAAATGCAAAATTTCCAACTCTATTATTATTAGCAAAAAGACTGTTATGCATGACTGCAATATCTGTACCGGTAGAAAGAGTATTTAGTAGTGCGGAATTTATTGTGAGTAAGAGAAGATCGAGCTTAGATCCCGAAAATGTCACTGTGCTGTATGTTTAAAAGATTGGATATGGGTTAAAATAGTATAGTATAGTTTTTTTTTTTTAATGATCTATTGTATAATATAACATATTAAATATAAAAAGACCTAGCTTTACTTCGTGGTCGTTTAAGATCTTTCGGTACCGGGCACCCGGTCCTCATCAGAAACGTTGCTTCTGTGGTGGAAAACTTGAGACTGTTGACTCCTCTGCTGATTTCTCATCAGGTGGCTCCAAGCTCTATTTGGGGCTACTGCGCTGCTATTGTTGCATACGTCGCTATTGGTTAATATTTCAATTGACTCGCGGTACATGGCATAGTTGTAATTATCGTAATCTGCTAATTTTACGGTTTTATCAAAGTTTATTTTAATATTGTTTTTACTATATGTTTTGCCTAACGCGGTATTATATTTTCCGGTTTTAATGTCGTTTTCATGTTCTTTGATCCTAGTTTTTATTTTTATTTTAGTGACACCAATATATGAGCCTTGTTTATTATTTTCATCTATGAATGGAATTTTATAAATGCCGGCGGTTTCAAGAGGGGGGGTGGGGTTTTTATCGCTTCAGATTAGCTGAAAAATATTTTTGTTGGGTTTGATGGGGATATTAATGCCATATTTGTTAGCTGTATTTTTAATTTTGTTAGCGGCTCCGCGATCGTACGGGATGGATGGGGTAAATTTAATGGGTGCTTTTTGGTGGCTGGGTATTTGGTCGAGGTTTTTGAATCTATTTTTAATTAATTTGTTAACTATTTTATCAGGATATCCGGCTTTTCTTGTGAAATTTTTAATGATGTTAAGTTCTTCTTCGAGGTCGTCTGGTTCATTACATATTAAAATGGCACGGTTGATGTATGATTGGATAGCATTTGTTTTATAGCGAAAAGGTGTTTTACTTTTAAAGTGGATAATTTCGTTACTATTAGTGGGTTTTCTATACACAGTGGTTCTAAAATTATTTTTATTGTGGGTAATTTTAACATCCAGGAAATTTAATTGCGAATTGTTCTCTTCTTCGTAGGTGAATTGTATATTTTGATCATGGCTATTGATACAGTTGAGAAGTTTATTAATGTCAGTGTTTTTCTCGACGATGGCGAATACGTCTTGTATAATATTTAGAAATAAACATGTAGGTGAGTTTCATTCTAATCTTTCATTATATATGAGTGAGTACAATTTAATAATTATTAGATATTTTTTAATTGTGTTTTATTATTATTACATATCAATAATTAAGAGGCAATAAAATTAAATATATTTAATTAAATATCTCCACAATTAAATCTAAGTTTAACCAGGAAATGTATTTCATAAGATAAAAAATAATTTATAAATGCTCTATCACGTATGAATATTTGCAGTTGGTTTTCAAAGTGTTGCATTATCTATGTATTTAAAATAATTTTTCATTTATTAGAAATATCATAAGGTTCTCTTTTTTCATTATTTATTTGCATGTTTATTATTATTTATTGTTTAAGGAACTAGTTAAATTAACATCTGTATCATTTTTATGGTTTGTTGTGTACTATCTGGGGGAATATATATATACAGGGCGCATAGGAAAGTCCCTTTAACCTGAAAATACTTGCGAACAGAGAGTGCTACAGCCACGCAAGTGAGGTAACGGTATAGTAAAGTGACTATGCCTGACCTAATGCAAACAACAGCAGCGCCCCTAGTGGCAAAATTTGGAAATTAGCCATTGCAAATCGAAAACGGAAAGAGATAAGAGCAAAATTTCCAATTAGAAAGTTTTAGAGCATCAATTAATTAGTACGAAACGATATTTGGCTCACATGGATAAGATAATTGGTGCCTGTATACCCAAAAGTGTCCATAATCTATGCATGACTGTTCTACTCTACATATTCACATTTCGGAAATGTAGCAGTGTGAAAATGCAGTTTGTGACTTTGTACTGTACTGTAATGTCTGAAAACTTTAATTTCCAATGCATTTAAAATTTTTGTTTAAAAGGTGTTGGCGCTCGCTTGATACAAACAACATAATCTCATAGCATAAAATTATTGATGGCAGACAATTTTATTCCTAATGTGCGAGCGCTTTCATTTTAAAATTTTTATTTTCTGTGTTGTGGCGATTTCAATTGTTGCCTAGCGACGGGTAGAAAATATGTGTTCTTTTTTGAAAATGACAAAACAAATGGAATTTTGGAGGATCCTAAATGAATGAGATCCTATAAAAGATACATTTCTTAAAAATAAACATTTGGATTTAGAATTTTGGAGCTGTGTGAGAATGTCAAGCTTCACTAACTTTCAATATTGCGATATGGTGCTTATTTATGGCGAATGTCAACGAAACGCAACGCATGCTGCACGGGAGTATGCCGTTCGTTTTCCAGGTGGGCCACATCCAAATGCAGTTACCATCGCAAATGTAGTGCGACGGCTCATGGAGACAGGAAGCGCTAAAAGTCATCTGCGTTCTGGCAGACCAGTGAGTGCAGGTATGCGTATACCACCAAAGAGTATTTTGGCATATGCACTAGCCCATCCACACAGCAGTACAAGAGAAATCAGCATGGCTTGTGGCTTAACACGGGCCCGAGTATGGCAAATACTGCATAGTCAACATGCACATCCCTATCATGTCACTCTGCAGCAAGAACTGTTGCCACGGGATAATGAGCGTCAATTTGATTGGTGCAACTGTGCATTAAATAATGTTGAAGATAAATCAGATTTTTTGTCCAACATTGTTTAGTCAGACGAGGCACTGTTTCAGCGTACCGGAGTACTAAACCGACATAATGCCCACTACTGGGTGCTGGAAAATCCCTCGTGGGGACTATCCACAAAACACAAAGTGCGCTGGTCCATTAATGTGTGGGGCAGTATCTGGAAGAATCGCTTACTGGGACCTGTGTTCTACGAAGGCACATTAAATGGACAGAGGTACCTCCGACTATTACAGGATATCATACCCAACTTTTTGGATGATATTCCCCTGCCCGCATTACGGGACATGTGGTTCCAACATGACGGTGCTCCTGCACACCAGCCAGCTGGACTGCGAAGCTTTCTAAAAGATTGCTTTGGACAACAAATTATTGGGTATGGTAGTAGTATTGAATGGCCTCCGCAATCGCCAGACCTGACTCCGATGGATTTCTTCCTGTGGGGTTACATAAAAGATCAGGTTTATGCAACTCCACATACAAGTCTGCTGGATCTACGTCATCGTATTACAGATGCTTTCAATAGTGTAACACCTTCCATGCTGAGAAATGTGCATGCAGAATTACTCACACGAATACAAACGTGTATTGTGAGCAATGGTAAACTTTTCGAACATTCTCAACATTAACTTTTTAGCACTATGAGACTTAGAGTTTAGTTTACCTATTTTGTTTTTGTGTGAATGTTATCAAAATGTATTGATGTAAGTACATAATATTTATTCATTAAATTGTGCATATTTCTTCTTTCCTCTGGCTATTCCTTTCAAATATTTACAGAAAATGGAGTGCATCGATTTTGGATATTTTTTGGGTATACAGGCACCAATTTATCTTATCCGTGTAAACCAAATATCGTTTCGTACTAATTAATTGATGCTCTAAAACTTTCTAATTGGAAATTTTGCTCTATCTCTTTTCGTTTTCGATTTGCAATGACTAACTTCCAATTTTCGCCACTAGGGGCGCTGCTGTCGTTTGCATTAAGTCGGGCATAGTCGCTTTACTATACCGTTACCTCACTTGCGTGGCTGTAGCACTCTCCGTTCGCAAGTATTTTCAGGTTAAAGGGACTTTCCTATGCACCCTGTATACATAGGAGAGTCTTATTCATTGTTCAAATAAAATTATATAAAGAAAAGTGAAAATCGATTAAAAATCCGATTAATCGATTAATGAACTACGATTAACCCAGTTAAAACTCTTAATCGATTCCCATCCCTAATTAAAACTTATCTAGATGCAGCACTTCATTTCTTATTAAACATAATCATTATAATGAGATACACAATCATGTCATAGAAGGATGAATTTACGTCCATAAAGAAAATTGACACAGTAATCTTGAAGCTATCTCATACATGTGCATCACAGGTTTTAATTACTGTTGCTATGGTATGCCACTGTAAAATAAGTAAACGCTGACTCCTAGGAACCAAAATAAGTCACTTTCGCTCCTTCGCAACGTAAAGAGATGATTTAATCACTATATAAGTGAAGCATGGCACTGATGGGGAGACTTTCATATCTTAGGAATAGCAAGTATCGGATCCTCCTTACCAAGGCTCGAGTTAGGCCTAGTATCGGATAGGAAGCCTCGTTGAGTCACAAATAAGTTATACTTTGTCAAAGATCTTCTTTTACCCTCATTTATGTCCATATAGTCTTTTTATAAAACCTTTTATGCAATTATACGAGCATATCTATAAGTAAGATTTATATTCTCGTAAAACAAGCCTGTCCACGACACCCACTTGCTCACTATGGCAAGAAGTGGTGCTGAGGACTGGTGAAAAACATGTCGATACTATCCGACAACTACTATCCAAGAGAGTGACGCACACATCCAAATTTTCCCGCTAACGGAGAACTAATCACTGGCGTATTCCTGTGCGGTAAATAGTTCTTAATAAAAATATTTTACTTCGATTGCTTGCTCAAATAAAGTTAATGAAATAGGATTAAATTAAATTAGTTTTGATGGAGGAATATTTTACTTTAGACTATTTTTTGGATCGAATCTATCTTATTAAAATTACTCATTCTTCTAGAGGAACGCTATTTTGAATCAGCATACTGATACAGCTTAACTGCGGACCTCATGGAATGTTCTAGAAGGAATTTTTGAAAAACGTAATAAAAGTGATGTCATGAACTTTAATTAATGAAATATGAACATCAGAAAAATTATTAATATTAGTTTTAAATTATCTGAGGACGATCGAAAATGATTTTGAAACGATTTAAGTATTATCCATTTTTGATTTTTCTGATAGGTTGAAATGTTTGTTTACATTTCGAAAACATCGATCGTAGTTTGTTTACAAACAAACGCTTCATGTGAAATTTCTAAACTTTTCTATTTCTTTGAAATTTGAGAACTTTTAAAAGATTAATTGGGGAAAATAAATTAAATAAATCAGAGCAAAAGTATTTTTTGGAGGATATGATGAAAAATAATTAAATTCAATATTGTTAAAATTTTCAATTTTAACATTTCCTCCGCTGTATAGAAAGAAAAAAAAAAAAAAAAAAAGAGAAAAAAAGAATTTGGATGTGGGAAAATGGATGGGCGTTGTACACAAAATATATAAAACCATTTAGGTTCTCGAGTATGAAAATTACATAAATAACACTAAACACATACATGATTACATGATTGGGGGCAAGTTAAAAAAAAAAAAAAAAAAAAAAAATTCATATGCATGCCACGTTTTAAACAACTGTAAGAGATTGCACTTTTTACTGCTGTCTATTGTTTAAAACAAATTTTTTCAAATGTGTATTGCTGCCATTTTTTAGCATTTCCTTAAAATATAAATGAATTGAAGTTCTGAAGTGCCAAGTTACAGATATTTATAGGCTATAGAATTGCAAATTATAAATGCTTCACTGCATTTAATGAAAGAAGAAAAAAATTACCTGAATTTTGTATGATTCTGTTTGTTTCAAATTTTCATTAAGAATACTGTGATATTTAGATTGCATGTCAGTGAGTTCCTCTTTTTTCACAACACCTTCATCCTATATTAAAATAAAAATGTTTACAGCTATAAAATAAATAAAGATAATCTATTATGAAGAACAGACAGATGATATATATTCTTTTATAAAATAAATCAATTAAGAGGATTAAAAAAAGAGCATAATTTCAGGTTATTGAAAGAATTTTAAAGTGAGCAAAAAATGTTCAGACCAGAAATTAAACCTGAGACCTTTGTCCCAATATACTTAGGCTTTTAATTATTAAAAAAAAAAATAATAATAATAAATAACCAGGAACAATTGATAGTTAATGTATACTATATAGTTAATGTATGTGCTATTGCATTCTGCATTAGGGTAAACTTGAATGATGATAAATACAACTATGAAAACACCCAATATGAACAAGTAATGAGCTAATATTTCCTTTAACTATATTAACATTACAAAATAGAGAATAAATTTTATAGCAATCAAAAATTGTTCTGGCCAGGAACTGAACCTGACACTTCTAGCCACTGTTAGTTTGCTAAAATGCAAAATGTGGTAAAACATAGCAATCTTGAGCATAATAAGTACTCAAGGAATTATCTGGAATAGCTCAGTGGTTTAAGAGCATTGAGCCAGAGGTAATGAGTTTGATTCTTTACTTGGTTATTTTTTACATTTCAACATCTTATTTAATATCCTGAAATGCATATGGAAACATTACTTTATATTTTTATTTTGGACCAGTTCAAGTTTGGATATTAGGCACATAAAGTTAGTTTAAAACAGGCAAAATACTTTTCATCCCCGAAACTATTTAGAGTGATCTAAAATTGTTCAAAACATTAACTCTTTACACTGTAATTGTATTCCTAGTTTGTTCTCGGCAAATTCTGAATACAGAATTTAAACAAAATTTTTAAAATAAATTGCTTCTCACTAATTTGTTTTAATAATTTTATGAAATGCCATGCTAGAGATGACTTAAGAGTTTTAGTGAAAAATAGTTTTGTCACGCCAAAAGTGACTTAAAAGATTTAAGGACAAATAATTTTGTCACATCAAAGGTGATCTCATAGTCCTAAAGTTTAAATTAATATATGATGGGAATACTCACAATAAAAAACAAGTGAACTATAAATGAAAAAGAAAAGGTTTCTATCCTTCTCCCTTCATGTTTAGAAATTTCCTTTTAAACATAGGGGATGGGTAAAAATGGTTAGCAGAAATTTTAAGTTTGGGTTAAATCAGATTTATATATTCAGTGACGTACTGATGGAGTGGGGTGAACGGAGGGGTGCCCCAGACCTCTGGTCTTGAGGGAGCCTCCAAAGAAACTTAAATTTTAAGTAAATGTATGTAATGAAGTTGTCATGCCATTATTTTGACTCAATTTCACTTTAAATCATAGGTTCTGGTGTAAAAAGCCATAATGTACAAAAAGTGACCGTAGAATGATAATATAAAGACAAAAAGAATCCATTCCACTAAGGCATGTCAAGCAAAGGCAATGCCCCTGTCTATGTTAAGGCTGTGCATCTGGAAATGGAGTTTCCTTTTCAATATGGCCGCCCAGGTTTTAAGAAGAAATTGGGATGGACCTAACTTTAAAAACTGACAGCCAACTGCTCCAATCAGTGAATAGTATAATTCTGCTATTAGTTGAAAAATTATCTATTTAACTACAAAAGTTATTTTGAGACTTCCTTTGGGGTGACAGAGGTGATAAGAGACAGTTTCCCACCTGTATTCAATTATCTACAAGAAGAACGCTAAAAAAAATCTATAAATTATTGCATCGCTTAGTGAAATATTTTGTGAAACGTAAATCACTAAAATAAATAGATTTACGATTTAAATTCTAATGTCAAGAAATTTAATCTTATTAAATAAATAAATAAAAATTCTTTCACAAAATGTTTCAGAACAGAAGAAAATAATTTTAAAAATATAAATACATGCAGAAAATATATGTATATTATAAAAAAATATTTATTGAATTATTTATACTACATATATAGTCTAAAACAGAAAATAAAATGTCTTTCTCTCTTGTCGAAAGATTCAAACCTATGGTAGTGTGTTTTAAAAAATAGTGGTAGAATTTTTTTTTTTTTTTTTGAAAGTTTTCATGGGAAATATGTTTACTCAAAAGGTTTTTTAATTCTAAGTTTTTCACTTTCTTTCACGCATATGTATGGTAGAGAAAGTATTGTTTTTGGGTCAAATTTTCAAAATTGCGGTTTTTTTTTTCTTTATTATATAATTACACATTTTGAAATCTTCTGAATTGCAAAATAATGTTTTTAGCAGCTGGTTTGTGTGTGTCTGTCTTTTATCAGCATATATCAAGAGCAAATAATAGCAGAAAGTCCAAACTTAGTATTTTAAATGGGTTTCATATAAATATGTTACACTAAATTTTTCATTGCGAGAAAGCAAATGGTTCACGTACAGAAATATCCAAGAGAATTCAAATACATTATGTTTATGGGGTTCAAATACATTTTGTTCTGGTAAGTACAATTTAACATCAATAGGCTGATGAACAAAATTTTTTAAATGCATAAAAGCATGTTTTGTGTAAATTGTGGTATGGAAATCATTCATCATTCGTTTAAAGAGCTCCAAAAGTATTTGGATATATTGGGGCTATACTTGGAAATTGCTGGGATTATAATTAATTTTGTGTTAGAAGTTTTCCAAGCAAGAATAAATTTAAGTACACAATATTGTTTATAGACAATATACAAAGCTACCCAAAATCACGGGTACTCCTTTTATGGTTGTGAATTTTCTGATTGTGAAAACAGAATTAAAAAAAAATGCATTAGGTAATGTGTAATTCTATAAACAAATTTTGCAATAGAATAACATGGGCTTTGGATGACCTTGACGATCCGTGATGCACCCCCTTAAGCTTCTGAATCAGTTTTAAAACTGAATTTAATGCCTTTTTATGGTTATGAGTTTAAGTGAAGAAGTACAAGGAGATCCTAAAGAGGGGATGTGGGGGCATCAATTAGGCACCCCCAGTGACACTTTTACTGTGAAACTTGAAAGTTTTAGGTCCACCATTGTATATATTTTTATTATTAAGCATGGTAAAAGCTTATAAAATTTTTTAAAACTTTTTTTTTTCTACAACCTAATCATTCCTCTAAGATAAAATGTTTAAAGACAGAATTTCACTTTGATTGAAATGCATTTTTAGTTTAGTGCATAATATGGAGAATATACAATTTTTAGATAACATATAGAGTTTCATCAACACAATTACAGCTTCTCTTTAAACTTATAGCTTTAAAGATAATTTTTGTGAATATTTTCTTCCATAATAAGATTATTTTAAGGTGTTGATAAAGAGGAAAAACACATTGAAAGTTATATAATGTAACAAATAAGGAGAATTGCAAAATGTTTTATAATCTAGACAAATTACACGTTTGTGTTTTTAACTAAGAAGATTACTAAATAAGAAAATTAAAATCATATAATGCACAAGAATACAGTTAACATACAGCTAAAGAATTTGCAAATACAATAAAGCTAATATAAAGCTATAGCTAAGCCAGATAGTAAGCCAAAATATATCTGCTCACCATAATTATATAGCTATAAAACATAAGAAGTCAAAGCAGTTGAAATAAATGGCAGGAAATTAATCATAGGTTCATACCTGAAACAGAAATGAAAGGGTTTAGAAGAAGTATGGAGAAAGATATAGATAAATTTAGAAAAGCAGAAATTTAAAAAGGAAGAAAAAAAGCAGCACAAATTTTCATATTTCATAATATATGGCAACAGATTAATTGAATTTAAATTTAAATTACAGAGATTTATAATTACAGAGATTAATTTAAGAATCAAGCAGGGATAACTAACAGACCATATGCATACATACAGTAGCAATTAATTATCAAAATTTAAAATCTAGTTCAGTATAAAAAAAATATATAATAGTCAAATTATCATGATATATTTTACGAAATAAAGGAATAGCATAATTCTTTCAAAATATTTGTATTTCTTAAATTCTAATGTTTTTTCCTACATAACATATATTCTATTTTAACAAAAGGTTGTTCACATTTTTTGAAAATAATTTCTGTATAGCATTAGTTTGAAATAATGATTTGTCTTAAGTAACAATTTTCTGCCACTATTTGTCGTTTAGACCAATGTGCAGGACTTTCAAAAACTGTGAAGGGGGTGGGGGGGGGGGAGGTAGGTGAACAGAATTGCCTTGATTTTAAAATTACCTTTTCAGAAAATATTTATAATTACCTATTAATGTAAGCTAATTATGCATAAATTTTAAACAAATTAAAATTTAATCATAAAATTAGTTAAATTAATAATTTATACTAACTACATATTAATTTAAGATACTTTTATATCATTAAAACATCTATAGAATATCAATTTTTAATAAAATCACACAATAAACTGTGGAAGGAATTATTTTCACTCAGGCATTATTTTCACTCAGTCAGAAAAATTAAATTTTCAATAAACATCTATAGAATATATTTTGTTTACTCGTTATGAAGAAAAAACACAAATGTTGTTCAAACCTAATAAGAAAAAATTAGTCCAAATTATCACACATTAATTTACATAAACTACTAAAATATACAGAAATGAATATATACCTTTTTCAAATCTTTTCTTGAGTAAATAACAAAATAATTTTATGATTTTTCTCATGAAAATCCTTAAAACAACATAAAACTAAGTTGTTACCAAAAACCAAGATGTAGCATTAAAATATTATCCTCTTTTCTTCTTAATGGTCAAAGAGAGATAATGAATGAAAAATATAAAAATTCGAAATATGTTGAATAGAATTTTTCAATAATCCTACATGTGAATTAACTTTTGTTGGTTGAAATAAAAAGGAGATTGTATTTGACTGATGGAAAATATTAAAATTGAATTTAGAATTTATATTGATGCTTTCTTGTATTTATTTTCTGCATATTCATTTCTAAGGTGTATAAATATAGACAAAAACTTAGTTTTGAGTTTTTAAGGCTGAAACGTTCTAGCATATTCTTGAAAATATTTTGACAGGCATGATTGAAATTTGTTGCTATTAAGAAAGAAAATGGTACTTTATGGACTACAATATGCTAAAAATGTATAATTCTATAATAATATGCATTGAATTTGAATACATTTTTTAAAAGATGCATATCAAAAGTAGAATAAAATAGATAACACACCTTTTCATTCTAAGTTTTTTTAGAAGTAATTTCATAACGACTGATTTCTGCATTTAGAGATTACTACACCAAATAATAATAATAATAAAATTTTTTGTAAATAGAAAAGATATGATGTGAAATTTCTTTGCACTAGAGTCAACAGAAGCATGAAATTCCCACAGACTTAAAATTCCGTTTATGGTCACTCCATTTTTGGTTTCTGTTATGTTCTCTCTCCTTCTCCTACCTGCTGTCTAAATGAAAAAATTCACTTTGGTAGGATAGAGCTTAGGACTGAAGTACTAGTGTATAATATATTAGAGCAGAAAGAAATAATAGGTGTTTGTCTAATTCAGTTATTAGTCATATATGATCAATTAAAACATCAAATCCCTGTGAAGATGGGTCATTCATGGCTCTTACTTTGACAATGAATGTTGAAGTTCATTGTGGCAGTGATTTTCCTCGTGTATATTGAACTTACAATGCAGTCAGTTTACTACTAAATTCAACACTAGCATTATGGGTAGTATTTCATGTATATAGAGAAATAACAAAGCAAGATGGGGGAGGAGGTGGTGATATATTAAATAGATGAATAGATTTCATTACTTCTAATTTATTTATTTTTTATTTGGCAGGACTAAAATAGATAGTAGGTAGGATATTTTACAAAAAAAAAAAAAAAAAAAAAAAAATTGGAAGTATCAAACCCTCCTTAACCCCTTCCCTTGTGCATGGCCTTGAGGTGCTAACAACAACTTGGTGGGTATTCTCGCAAAATCTTTTAAGGGGTCCTTCAAACACACACACAAAAAAAAAAAAAAAAAAAAAAAAAAAGAAGAAGAAAGAAAAACCGTTTTTAGTAGTTTACTTCTAATTATTGAGCTATTATTTATAATTATTGAATTGTAGATTTATTTTCATATAAAATATCAGTATAATTATATTAGGAAAGTTGCTATGATTTGAAAATTTAGGTTAATATGATGGACATATTAACCTATATGGATATTAGGTTAATTATGGATATTAGGGGGGGGGGGGGAGGGAGGATGTAGAATATCATATGAAAAGTACTTAGCTGCTGATAATTAGAAAATTACAGTTACACTCGATGAGGCATATGTATATTATGCTGATTGTTAAAAAATAAAAAAAAAAATAAAAGAATGAATTTTATATTGTTTAACTAATGAAAAGAACTATATAAAATGGCTCTGAATTCCCTTTACTATCAATAGAATATTTTAAAACATATTTTTGACAAAGAAATTCCAACTATATATGGATAAGATAATATCCATGAAGTTGAGCTACATATGGATAATGCCTTCAATTACATATTAGAAATAGAAACAGGAATAAAATGCACCTCAATTAATGAAATACCTATAAAATTATCTGACACTTCCTTTATGGATTTTTAAATTTTAAATTTGTCAAAAACAATCTTGGGAAAACATCATTCCTGAACAATGCGATGATAAAGAAAGGGATAAAATTAACATGATGGAATTAAGTAAAAGTTAATTTTCATAGAGAATTTGAGCTAGAACTATAAGTCAACAAATTTTCGGCAATTACATGTGTTTTTCATATTTAAAAATTAATTCTGGAATTCATTTCTATAAGGAGCAAACAACTTTCTGTACAAGAGTTTAGAAATCTGAAATAAAATCTATAATGAGCACTAAATAATTAAGAAATAGACAAATGTATTCTATTATATCTTGTACTAAAATAAAATAAAGTTGATTAATTCTAATTTTTTTTTTTTAAGTTAATGTGACTTTACATCTCAAGCAGTATGAAAAATAAAGTCACATTTGGGCAACATTGTGATGAAAAAATACACTTAACACTTATGTTATGATGAGCGTTATTGAAAATACTGATTAAAGGATAAGGGTCCATAAGGAGTTTTTTCGGCTCTAAAATTGAGGAAAATATCAAATTGATCACATGTGTGAAAATTTTGAAATTTAATTATTCTAAACATGTGTATTTTAAGTTTCAATCAATATTATTTATATTATTCCAGTAATTGTTTGTTCCCCAGGGCCCCAAAGTATCACAATTTTGCATTTTTGGCCAAAATTCGCCTATTTTTTGAGACTTGACCTACATTTTTTATATGAACGTGAAGGAGCAACACTTTCTTATTAAAATATATTATGAAGTACACTATGACATAAATATAAAAATGTTGCTCTACTGCGATCATATAAAAACTTAAAATTGAATGAAAAACAAACATTGATTACAGTAAATACACTGTCTATGCTACTATTTCTCACTCGTTGGAAAAAGATGAAACTGATGAAGTTATCTAATCTATCAAATTAACTTCTATTTAAATTTCACTTTTGTTACACTAAATATTCATTAAAAAATATTTAAGTCTTTTTTTATCGGTACAGTTTATATCTTAAACAATATTAACCCTTCTAATGAGGAGAGTAGAATCTGCGATCTTTGGAAATCTGTAACTCCCCCCATGGTGTTTCTTTTGCAATCTGTATGCTACAATATTATGTAAGAACATCCTCCGTATCCCCAATGTACAACAGATACAAATAATCTGATTAGAAATAGTATAGTTATAATATATATTCATTTGTATTATAAACATCATAGGTGCTAAGTCTGTTACTTTCAACGGAGATCGGAAAGAATTTACAAATGTTTTCAGTTTATTTAATTTTATTTATTCGTCAAAAATAGATTTCTTTTTAAAAATACTGGTGTTAAAATCAGGTTTAAAAATTAGTAAAGTTGGCAGCTATGAAACATGTATACAAAAAAAACTGTTCTAAAATTATGTAAATTTCAACAATAATGTCCACAGGCCTGTGTACATTATATGGCCACATTTTAACATTATGCAGGGGTCACACTCTCCATCTTTTTTTTTTAGGAGACTTTCAAGAATGAGAAATTTACTTTTATTTTTGTTACCACTATTTTTATAAAAAAATCTCCATTCTGTTAAATCTCAACACGAAAACACCCTAAAAATTTCTCTATAAAAATAACGGTAGCAAAAAGTTGGAAATTTTTCAGTCCTGAAAACATCCGTACCCCCCCCCCCCCCCCATTAAAAAAAAAAAAAGGCAAAGAATGTGGCCCATGATTATGCCAATGGACTGTGAGGGGGTCTAAGGATTGATATTGTTATATCATATTTCATAGTAATTATACTGAACTTTTGGAGTTAATTCGCATCATTTTTACTTTCTTCTATATGTAATATAGAGAAAGTATTGGATTCGCGAAAATTTTCGAAGTCCACTTTTTGATGGATTTACATGTTTTGGGATGTGGATAACACGAATTAATAGTTTTTAGAAAATGTCTGTCTGTCTGTCTGTATCATTTTTTTGTGGACGCTGTATCTCACGAACCAATGAATGAAATTTAACCAAACTTGGTATTTAGTTGCACCCTGACATAAACTGGTGCTGATTAGATTTTGGGATCAATCGCTCAATAGGTGGCGTTGTGATCGCATTTTATGCAAATTTTTAACATGGCAGCATAGGACAAAATTCTGTATAAATGGGCATAAAGAGAGTTATTTTACACTTCTGATTGTAAAATTAATATGAATTATTGATAATAGTAGTAGTTAGCTAGGAAAAAAAATTTGTGCATGTGGGGGCATCGGTCCCCCCCCCCCCCTGGGGGGGAAGTACCCCCCCGGGGAAGTAAATTTTCAAGATGGGTATCTTTCGAAAGGTCTCGTTGATAATAGTAATAGTTAACTGGGAAAAAATTTTTGTGCATGTGGGGGCATCGGTTCCCCCCCCCGGTGGGGGGGGGGAAGTACCCACCCGGGGGAGCAAAGTTTCAAGATGGGTATCTTTCGAAAGGTCTCGTCAATACCTTTAAAACGAATGGTTGAACTATAAATCTGTGATAATTTAAAACAAAGTTATCGATTTTTTTTACTTTTAACAAAAAAAAAAAAAAAAAAAAAAACTTAGAAAAAAAAATCGTGCTTTTTTTTTTTTTTATTAAATATTGTTACTGATTGAATATGTATAGGTAAATATAGAAGAAGGTCTTGTGGTGGGCACAACATACTAGTTTACTAATAGTGGTCTAACTATTCATATAATAAAATAGGAACTTTAAATTCCTCAGGCCTGAAAAACCCTCTTATGGACCCTCATCCTTTTTCATTATGTGCCATGCGAATGCACAATAATATCAGCCATATTATTTATAACTTATTTTAATATGTTTGGCCTAAGAAGAAACATAACAATGCTTTTAAGGTAAAAGCAAATTTATTTAAAAAGTAAAAGTATTATACTGCGGCTATTGCTATCATAAAATTTTCTTCTACATAATGGAACGAGAGTTCTTTCAATGAAAATTTCTAGAACATAAATCAAAAGTCTATCTTTGACTGATTTTTTATTTGTTCAAATGCATGTTATTTTGATATTTGTTTACTTCTTTCGTAAATTGAAGTCTTGATCAGCTGTCTGCCATTAGATAAAATAATTATCATGTGAATGTCAAAATTATCCTTTTAGAGACTATAATTTTGACTATTTTTCATTCCCCTGTATGTTTTGGGTTTGCAAATTGCTCTTCTTGAAATCTCCTTGGTATCACATTACTCATTTCTTTTTTCTTTAGTGTTTTGAATATTTTCTCTTGAGCAAATGAACAATTTTAGTTCTCCCAGTGCAGAAAAAGGCTACTAAATTCTTCTCAGCTAAATTTGAAAGGTGTGATTCACCATCCCTAAATCCATTAAAAGACAAATGTTTTGGCTTGTTTGAGGGGGGGGGGGGGATCATTAAAATTTAGGAGTTAAACAAAAAATTTGGAAAAAAGTCACCCCCCCCCCCCAAAAAAAAAAAAAAAAAAAAAATAATAATAATAATAATAATCGTAAATAAGTATCTTCTATTGGAAACATTAATTACTCAAAAATCTGTCTAAAACTTTTGAGATTTGAATTTGTAAGGAAATGTTACATGTAAAAAGTGCTTTATTAAATTTATTTAAAAAATTACTTTTAGATTTTTTTGGACATGAATGATTACATCAAACATTGTTTTCTTTTATCTCTGCTAAAAACTCTTTAAACATGCTTTGATGTAATCTAATACTTTGTATATCTTTAACCTTAAAAGCGAACAACACATAATCTTGCTGACAGCAAGGCTCATGTTATTTGATGGGAAAAATCTGTTTCCACAATTTCTCACCACCTAATATATTTTTTTTTAAATCCATTTTCACATTCAGAAAATTCACAATCGTTAAACTAGTACTAATTTATTAAATTTTATTTATGAGTTTAAAAAGCAAAAAAATAACTAGGTGCATTTTTCACATTTTTTAGCCAGAAAATCAATTATTGAAAATGAAAAATCAATTTTTCAAAAACGAGTGCTAATTTAATTCTGAATTTTCTGAATGTGAAAACTGAATTAGAAAAAAATGTATCAAGCAATGAGTCATTGGGGAAACAAATATTCCCATTAAATAACATGGGCTTTGGCTGTCGAAAAGATTAAGTATTATCTGCTCGTATGAGCTTATGTTTCCTTTATTTTATCCTTCTTTTTCTGATTTACTAAAAGAGATTTCTTTTATAATTTTCCTACTGTTTCTTACGTGAAATCAGGGTGAGGAAGGACATAACAAATCACAGAAGTGTACTAGCAGAAAACTGGAATAAGCAAATTGACCAGATTAATAGCTACATATGTCATAGCTGGTGCAATTTCTAAATTCTCATTGGCTATTTCACCTGCTTTAAGATCAACATCAAGGATAAGCCATACTTCAAGGTGGTAATAAATAAATAAATAAATAAAGGGTGAAAAGGTTAAGATATGGGATTGTTTATAAAATGAATGAATAAAAACTATTTCTTTCTGGAAGATTTTCCTGATATTTCTGGAAGAATTTTGCAAAGGTGAAAAATAGTCTCCCAATAGTTGCCTTTTTGTGAAAATAGTTGCTTTTTCAAGCTTTTTAGGCAAAAAAAAAGTTGCCATAGTCTCCTCAGGCCGAAAATAGTCACAAATAGTTGCCTTTTAGTAGCCTGTGGCAACCCTGCCTGTGTGGCTTTCACTAGAAAAGATGGGGGATATTAATTATGATTATTCATGTTTTTCCTGTGTTTTGTTATAAACTTTATAAATATTCATGCAAGTGATTATTGGACTTCTGATTACACAACAAATCTAATTACTTATTATTATTATTACTTTTAAACTTTCAAGACTTTTAATCTATATCAGTAACGATTATTTCAAGTAGCTATTTTATACATGTTAAACAAGACAGAGAGGAAAAATATGAATATAAATTGATTTATACATTATATATTTTTAATGGATATACTGTGTTTGTATATTACAATATATTTTATATCTGTTTATATAATTAAAATAGAGGCTGGTGAGTGTAGCTTGTAATGAGAGGAAAGGAAGGTGTTTCCTAATATCATATCTATTTACATATGTGTTCTCTAGTTGTAAAATCGGCCATCTTCAAAAATTAAAATTTTTGGATAAAGCTTTTTTTTTTTTTTTTTTTTTTTTGCTACACCTAGTCAAAATAAGATTGGAACCAAAACTCTTCAGTTTTATAGTGATTAGAGAAGTATGTTTGAAAACTCGAAATAAGGTGGCAGGGGCACATAAAAAGAGGGGGTTATTTATTTATTTATTTTATCTTTTTGGATTTAGCTGTTATTGCAATTTACTTTGGAGTTGGCCAGTTTTGCAACAAATTAGAACTTAATTTTCGTTAAATTTAGTTTGATTATTGAATCTTTAGGGTTGCAAATACACAAAATGTTTTTTTTTAAATTAAATTTTATTAAATAATTGATTTATGTTATCTGATAAAAAAAAATAACTGATATCCATAACAAAATATAACTCAAGAAAATTATAAAAATATATCAAAACTTGTCCCGAACTTATTAATCACGAACCATTCTTTAATAGAAAGGGAAATCATTCATGTTGTAAAAAAACTTACATAAACATGTCGCTATAACCTGCTGCATCATCATAGGTATGTTATTAAATCAATAACATATGATTAAAACACAATATACTAACTATGATGCTTTTATGTTATCAATTAATATTATGGTATTACAAAGTGATAGTACATTAACTTTGGCTTTGTTCCTTTTCTGTGTTGTAGGGTCACTTTTCCTCTTCCTTGATTGATTAGATGATACTACTTCTACAAACGTCTCCATAATCGAAGGAAATACAAATTTAATTATTAAAAATTTTATATGCACCAAGTAAGTGCACTCACAGGTGAGAGAAAACAAGATAACACTAACCTAAATATCAAGTGTGCTGCTGTAGTCGGGTGGAACGAAATCATGATCTCACAAATATGGAGATGACCAGTTTTGAAACTCACTAATCTTAGGATATAACTGGTTTTGCAGCATATCATAATTTTCAAATGCAAGTAAGGCAGGGATGGATCAGCTTTGGTATGGTTTCTTGTTTCCAGATGGTGGAAACATTTACTTATGGCTTTAAAAAAAACTGAAAAAACGTATTTTTTAATTTTAAGGAGTTGGTCGGTTTCACAACAGGATGACACATAAGCGAGCGAGTAAAATCCCCAAAATTAAAGAGCTGTGTTGTACAAAACATTTTCCCAGTAACCAGTTTTTATAAAACCTTGAAAAAAAAATTATAAACAATAGCAAATAAACAAATAAATAATAATAATTAAATTAAATTAAACATGTTTTCCAAAATGTACTAAAAATTTAAAATGGATTTTTACCACTGGAACCTGCTCTCGATAAGAAAAGACTGAAAATATTTCTGTATTGCATAGTCATTGATTGTGAAATCATGAATAAAATTTCAGTAAAATCAGTTTGGCAAAAATGGATTAATGAAACACAAGATTTGACATAGACAGACAATCTTTTGCCTATGTAACCAGTCCCTGTTGAGATAAATCCCTGAAAATGCTTTTTGTGTGCAACATTTGAGCAAAATCGTTTTGATGAAAGTTTCTTAAAAATTAAGTGCAAGATCTGATCTAGATAGGTAGAAAAACAAATTTAATAAAAATATGCAAAAAGAGTGGACTTTTATTATTTATATGGCAGAAAAAGTTTTTACATGGTAGGAAAGACTGTAATTGAGGAAGGGGAAAAGGGAGTGAGATTTGAGGATTAGATACTCCTCAAAATTTTGCAAACTTCTGGAAATTTTTTGAGTTATACATTATTTCCAACACTGTATTTTTGGAAAGCGAGAAATATTTTAATGGTTGTGAATTTTCTAAATGAGAAAAATGGATATAAAAATATATATGTTACGTAATGAATAATTTACAAAACCAATTTCTCCATAGAATAACATGGGGTTAAACTGCCGGTCAAATTAGGTGAAGCATCTTCTTAACCGTGAATGTTTTACTTTTTTTTTTCTTTTTTAAATGTGTATATTGATGTTTTCTTGACTATAAGAAAAAAAAAAAAAAAAGTATATATCCATTGTTAGAAATACTGGGATAAAACAATGATCTCATAAGCTATGTCAAATTCTTTGAATTAAGTTAACATAATTGGAAAGCTACTGCACATTCATATTTTACTGCAAGATTCAAGAACATTTTACTGAATAGATTTTGTACTGAAATACTAAATGTTTAGTATAATAAATAAAATTTTGTAAGCAAACAGAATGAATTTCAAAAATACACAATTGTTTTGAGTCAAAGTAAATATAAATTACTCTTAATACGGCAAAAAAAAAAAAAAGTAACCATGAGTGTAGCAACATTGTATAAACCTTAAATAATTCTTGCATGTTACTGCAATTTATGATGTTTATATATAAAATTTTATTCATTACCACTTTTTACTGTTACTCTAAGCAGAAAAGTAACAGATATTTTTATCACTATTAACAAAAGTAATCACAAGAATAGTTAATAACAGTTATGGAAATTCTTACAATCAGTTTTTCTGCATATTTATCAGGAACACTTTTGCGAGAATGAATAGCTTTATACATCACTGGATTTGTGAAAGTAGGATCATCAAGCTCATTATGGCCCCATCTTCTGAAGCAAAGCATGTCAATAAGAACATCTTTTTTAAACTGTTGGCGATAATTAAATGCCAACTTTGCAGCTTTTAGTACATCCTGAAAATTAGATATAATCACTAAATAAACATGATTAAAGAAGATAAAATAAGAAAAATAATAAAATAACGAAATTAATGGATAGATTGGTTACATATTTTGAAAGATTGATATTAATAATATGATAAAGATAATTAAGATGTAATAGTAATGATTTTTAATACGATACAAATATGTGAAGCCAGACAAGGGAAAAATCTGAATTAAAATGAATTACTGAAAATGTGAATAGATGTATAACTAAAATATGATGATCATAATGTAAATAAGCCATAAACAAGTAATTATTATTAATAAATAATGAGAATGTTTATTTACCTCTGGGCTGTCTCCATTCACATGAATGACAGGGGCAGAAATCATTTTCATAATATCACTACAGTAAGCAGATGACCTAAAATTACAGAATAATAAAACATTATAATTTACTAAAAATGTAATTCATATATACATGCGTTTATATATGATAACATATGCATATGAAAGGATAAAAAAATATTTTATATTAACTAAATCAAAATCCTATTCAAAATTTATAACTCAAAAATTTCCCATGGAACCTTTGTTTTTTGTAAAGCACTTTATAAAACAAGCAATCTCAAAATAGGCAAATTTTATAAGCAAAAGTACTTAGTCTAATGAAATGAATTTTGCATCTCTTTACAGTCTTAGATTGCATATTAATTATATCCTGAAAATTCTTAATGAGGCCTGGGACTTTAATCAATAATTAATTAATCAATAAAAAGCAATAATCACTAAAATGGACATACTGTCTCTTTAGTACATAGTGGAGAAACTAAGGGTTTTAAAGCAGATATCATTAACTGAAGACAATCTTTATGCAATGCTCAGGGTTGCTATAAAATTAAAGAAAGAGCACAACCATGTCAGACTAGTAATTAGTTAATAAATCTAATTAGGGGAGAGTGGAGTTGAATCTTAAATGGGACGCAGGATGAATGGGACAATAGCAAAATTTTTATGTTTTGCAAGCACTGGAAACTTGACAATTTTTATGATCTATGGCAGCACTGAGGTAATTCATCAAGTGTAATTTCAGAATTGTGCTATCCATAGAAGGGCAGAAAAAAATTAAAGTGTCTTTTTAAGCTGTCAAAGTAAGTTTTTACTGATTCAATTAGGTAGTAGTTAAGACATTAACAATTTGCTTAAAGTTAATATAACTCTTATATAGTGAAAAGGCATAATCTTTTATTGTGTTTATGATATTCTAGATGAATATTGTCACGTAGATGTTGTGAAGAGCCAAAGTGAGCACTCGAAGTGAAGTAACAAGTGTAGTTTATTAGCAGAGCGAACTTGTAATACAGCTACACTCGGCTGAGAACATACTCAAACTGAGGAACAAGTCGCTTAAATACAATATCAGAATACAAGATTAACATAAATTAGAATATTCTAGAAACTGCAAGAATAGGAAATTAAATATGCAAAGATAATTATAAGAATTTAAAAATAATTTTTTAGAGTCTTTAAATCTACTTGCCCCCGGCCGGAATCGAACCGAGGCCGTCTGGGTGACAGTCCAAAGACATACCTCTATGCCATGGCGGCTGTACAGAAAACTGACTTTGTGGTAATATTGACAATTGTTGATTAAGCCTATTTCCTGTTTTACATGATCATGTGGTGGTTAGGATGAATGGGACAGTTTAAATGGGGATGAATGGGACATTTCCCACTATGTGCTAATTTAAAATTGCACACAAGAATTATATTAAAACAAATCTTAAATAGATTTTCAGTATTTTTATAACCTGTAGTTCAATAGTTATAACATGGAATTATAAAATTAGCATGGATTTAGTAAAAAAATAGATTAAAATTAATTGTTCTGATTTTTGTTTATAATAATTATGATTAAAAAAATTATAAGTTAGAATATTCAATGCAATTTAAATCAATAATTAAAAAAAATAATAATAATAAAAATAAACTAATAATAATTTGATTAAAATCACAATTTCAATCAAGCTAATTAAATAAATCCTGATGATTATTAATGCAATACAGAATAGAATGCTGATTTTTCCCGATCAATCGGAAACAAAAATTTATCTGGATAATTTTTACTTTTTCTAGTGTCTTATCTATTTATTTATTTTTAGATTAGATCTTATTAGATTAAATTATCAATTCCTAGAGAATTAGGAACTGTGCGAATAACTGGGGGAAAATTACCACTGCGATAATACAGTTAAAAAGTTGAATGAACAGTCTCAGGCGTTTTCGGGCCAGAAAGAGATTCAGAGCTATCGGGCCCTTTTGGCCGATATGGGAAAGAAAGAGTTAAAATAGATGGTTACTCTAATCAGTAATCATTTATAAAATATGAAGTTTCAGTTTTTATATACATTTAACTGTGTGTCCGCCGAAGTTGCTTTTATGGATTGTATTTCCAACTTTTTTCCAAGAAAACCGCTTTTTTAAGTTTGAAACAAATAAATGAATAATAAATCAGAATAATGAAAATTGGGTGGGCTGGGAGAGTAAATTATTGGGTGGGCTCGAGCCCCACAGGCCCATATAAGATGGCAACACTGTACACATCTGCAGCGTATAATAAATATTCCACTTTTGAAATATTTATTTAAAAACATTAAATGTAAAGCACAAGAGAATAAAATGATATTTCTCTTTACAATCTACAATCAAAATTAAGTTTCATTACTTACCTTCCCCGTTCTTGAGGAGTGGTGAAGCCTATTTGATTATTCACAACAAAATGAATAGAGCCACCAATTGTAAAATTTGGCACATTTGACATAGCAAGAGTTTCCATTATAACACCCTAAATTAAGAAGAAAAATACTCCCATTAATTACAAAATAATTAAACTTTTAAGCAAATTAGTGGAGTTTCATGATTGTGCTTTTTGCATAATGCTCGACAATAAAGTGTGTAGTTTTTTATTTTTGTTTTGAAGCAAAGGAATTCCTGAATTTTATGGATATATATATATATATATATATATTTAACTCATAATATTAAACTGAATGATTTATTGAAATGGATAAATTTGTCATAAAATCTAAACAGAAAAATTTTAAAACCCATTGTGAGCTAGACAGTGTTCTGAAAAATGATAAACAAAAAAAAAAAAAGAAAAAAAAAAAAAAAAAAAGAAGAAGAAGAAAAGAAAAAGAAATTGAAAATGTTGAATCGATTACAACTAGTGAGAATTTAAAAAATGTTAATTAAGATCCAAGACAAAAATGTAAGGTATTCCTTTATTTATTTATTTTGTGAACCAATTATAAGTTCAGCCAACATAAGAGAAAAAATAAAATAAAATATAATAAAAAATACAAGCCTGCCGATTCGAAAGCCACAATATAAATATTAAATAGTCAGATCCTCAGGGCCCAATAGTCAGGGGGCTCTGATCTCAGATGCCCCTCCCCCCCAAGCCAGGCACATCTATGGTTACACTGGCTTCACCAGTGGCCATTTCAAGCATTTTCTGTAACTGGAAATTCTCCTATTCATGAACAATTGTTCATTCTGTGTCACAATTTTAATTATTTTTCCAGGCCATTTGTATTTTGTCCACCCTGTAAACTGTAGTACAGCAGTGCTACCTTAGCCGATAAGCACCCAAATGGAATCAGTATAGTGTTTCATAATGAGCCTCTCATATACCAAGTTTTGTGCAGTTATATACAATAGAATCTGTGGTATGACCTTCCTGTTCACAGGGAAAATTTCAGCATAGCACCATCACTTGTTAGCCAATATGCAGCACTTAAATTGAATCAGCATAATGTTTTAAAATAGCCCTCTCACATATCAAGTTTTGTTTTATTATGCACAATAGAATCTGAGATATAGCCTTCCTTCAAATAAGAGAAATCACAATATAGCTGTGTCATCTGTTGAGCAATTTGCCCAAGAAGTTGATAGGCACTAATTTATGTCAATGTGCTACTACAAGTACATATAAAAAATAAAATTCTGTGTAGTAATTTTTGAAACACAGTTACCGTACACAAGTTTTGATACATACAGATACACAGACAGACATCTAAAAATGGTTAAATTGTGTTCTGGGCCTCCCAAAATGTGTGAAGCAACAGAAAAACAGAAATATATATATATATATATATATTTTTTTTTACAAATCTAATATTTTCTTCTACTCAATATTGAAGAAAGTAAAATAGAAAAGAAAAGAAAAAGAAGACAGGAATCAGAAAAAGAGAGTAATGCCAGAATGAAATACAAAAGATTAGAGTAAATGAAATCTATTAAAGCATAGAGTGTAAAATAGAGTAAGTAAATCATTGGGTGAGGCATTTGAATCACTGTTTAAGCTTGTTGTTTCAAGAAAATTCATGAATTAAAGCTTTATTTTTTACAGCATAATTTTAGATGAAAAGTACAAATTAATTTTAAAAAGAATGAAAAAAAAGCTTAGCCCGGAATCAAATTTTTGACATAATGTACCCTCTACCACAGAGCTAGTACCTCACGGAGTCTGTGTTAGACAGGCACTATTTGCTCACTTGAAAGTTGGAAATATTTATCTATTCTACAATTAATAATAGTGGTAGAATATTGTTTTATTATGCAAATGGATTCAGATTCTAGCTTTGGCTTGATCACTTTTCCTTATTGTTAAAATTATTTGACATGTTTCATCTAAAACACACTATTTACAGTTAGTCAAAGTTTTAAATCCTTGTTTATTTCAGATATTTATTTACTGTATAAAGTGCATATTGTATTTTCTATCTAATTATAAATAAAGGATGCAAAACATCTGCTTACTTGCCCAGAAAATGAAGCATCGCCATGAACTTGTACAGGGAGGACTGAATAAGCTGCATTTTCAGACTTGTTTCCATAATCAGCTGCTAGTAAAGTCTGCAAACGGCTTCGAGCATAGCCAACAGCAACAGGGGAAACAGCCTTTTTTTGAAAATTATCTCCAAATTAAAATCTACCACATTTTAATTACTAGAAAACTAATACAAATTTAAATCAACAGAAGTTTTAATAACTGGTGCAGAATACAATAGAAAAACAACATTTCTTGTAAAAAAAAAAAAAAATGCTTAAAAGATTACATTTATCTTCATCAAATGCACAAGATTTTCACTTATGAATATTGTTTCTGCTTTTCCATTTTCATTTATTATTTATGTTATGTATTTTATTGTATTTTTAATATTGTATTTTCCCAAGGATTGCCTTTTCTATCTTCCTATTGCTTAACTCTTTTCTATCTTCCTATTAATTATATCAATCCTTTCTCTTACTTTCTTGTTTTTCTTTCAATTCGTCTTCTGTTTTTACAGAGGTAACTAGATGTCTTTTACACTTGGTGAAGACAGCAGTCTTCCAAAATGTGTTAATATTTTACAGATTTTAAATATAATTACAGATACAAAAATTATTAAAATGATTAAATAAATTTGTAATTTTATTGTTTTATTACTTTCCTTAAATGCATACAATAACTTAAAAAAATAAATAAAACAAAATAACAATAATTATCTTTCATTTCTTTAGAACAGTTAAGGAATATTTTACCATTGTCCAACAAAGAGTAAAAATACTCATGATATTTATCCATCTGTTTGTGTCTGTGTTTTCATTTTTGTAAATGGTTCTAGAATTCGATAAAATATTTTTTAATTGTATGTAATCGTCATGTCAAAAATACTTTTTAACATCACTGAAGAGTATGAATAACATAACTAAATAAAATAACAGCTAAATAAAATAACATAACCTTTAGCAATTGCCTGTAATGAATCCAAGTATTTCTGTTTGGTCCTGTAAATGAATCATTAATGTTAATCACATCATTAACATTAGGAAGATGTGTGACGCTTCAGATCATTAACATTTTTTTTAGGAAGCATCCTTTATTGCATCTGAAAAATGTATGTTGATTTCATATGTTAGTGCAAAATAAAGATGTTGAAATGTGCTTATAAGAAATACGTTTCTTCTAGACTGCAATGCATTCCAATACTCAAATTACCATAATTTAAGGAAGAAATACCTCATTCAACGTAAACATTGCATACCAAATATCAAGATCAAAAAGAGGAGAAAACATTATATATGCCACATATGGCACAACTGCAGCAGTAAAACAATTGTTACTATATTCAATAAGTAAAAAATATCTTAATCACTGCACAGATTAATTATAAATAGACAAGCGACATTCATTAAAAATTACAGAGGGTACTCTCTAAAAATCCATTTCCTTTTAGGGCCAATTTTTCAAAGGTCCTAAAAATGTTCCCATTGGATTTAATACTAATTTACTTTCATTAAGGGCCTACATACAGTTGTGTGCCTCTTGAAGAGATCACATTTAATATAACAACAAATTATTACAAGAAAGAAAAATATGAGATTTCATAAAGGATATGTTTATATTATGATCTGTATATTTTTGTGATGTTTATTTCTTTACTTTTTATTTATTTTTACATAACTTAACACCTGCACTTTTTTTTTAAAATTAGGTGCAAATCTGTTCAAACATTTTTTCTACAATATTTGAATATTTATGCTTTCCCGTTTTGATATAACAATCATTAGTGCTGTCAAAAGGGCAATATCGCTATATACTTGACATTCTTTCTTCAATTAATTCAATTCACTCTTGAGATTGAAAAGGATTGCTCTTTGCCTTTTCTTAACGTTTTTTTGTCTAAAGACAAGGATCAGTTTTCAACCACTGTCCTTAGAAAACCATTCTCTGTCTCTCTTCCGCCGCATGCTCTCTCAAACCATGCCCCTCAACAGAAAATGTTTCCTTTCTACATTTATGTTTTTTATGCCTTACACATTTGTTCTCATCTGTCTAGTCTTTCAACAGAAATTAATTATTTATTTGCTCTTTCTCATGGCTATAATCTCTCTATTATCGATAAAGCTCTATATAAACTTAAGTATCCTAAACATTCTGCTCCTAAACTGAATGATCACAGTCTCATCCCAGTTTTTTACCTTTTTATTCTCCACTTTCTTTTAAAATTTCTAAAATTCTTTCACCATTTGGTTTTAAAGTCATTTACAAACCCATCAACAAAATTAAAAATTATCTTATCTTAAAGATCCTATTCTTACTGAAAATCGATCCGGCATTTATTTAAACCTGTGTTCGTTGTGCAATTTTGGTTATATTGGTCAAACTAGGAGCCGTTTGAAATATAGAATAAATGAGCACCATCAAATGTTTGTAACGAAGAGATTTCCAAATCTTCTATTGCTTCCCACTGCTAGGCTCATGGTCATTGTTTTGATTTTTCTAAAACTAATATAATTTCCTCTCCTGTCTTCTTTTCCCATTTGGATACCCATAAAGCTTTTTATATATTTAAAAATTCGAAAAATCTTGTTAATGATATTTCTTCCGTCGGTTCTTGTCTGATGCTTGGAAATTACTCACATAACTTCGATTTTCATTTAATTTTGATACTTTTAAGATTTTTAGATTTTGTTATATTTTTTAATCTTATTTATTTATTTTCTTCTTTTATTTGATAATTCTAATCACACCAGTATTTATATTTACATTAATCTTTATATATTTTTACTCTTCACTTAAAACGGTTTTGTGGTAGGGCCGCTTTGATTGCAGTATTCATGCCTACTTTGTTCGCCTGACGAAGGGTTGCATGTTCTTTCAATCCAAAACAATTGTCGTGATTTTATTCCATTTTATGGTGTTTATTTAAAGTTTTGTACTTATTATTTCTTTCTTCTCATCAAGGTTTTTTTTTTTTTTTTTTTTTTTTTTTTTTTTTGGGGGGGGGGGGGGGTTGGATGTGCAAGTTTTTCTACACACTCCAGTAAACTCGTTGGGTGGAGAGGTGTTTGTGCTCTTCTCCACGACTTTTTATATAGGGGAAAACTCAGGTAACATGAATAATAATATCATTATTTCCTGCTTCTGAGTTTCACCTGCTATTTTTCTTTTAAATAATTTATTTATTTATTTTTATCATTTGAAAGTTTAAATGTTTAATCACTAGGAGGGGGGGGGGAAATAATAATTCTAAATGGCAAACAGTGATCTTTGTAACTTTTTCTCAGAAACAACATAGAATTTCTTTTATAAATTATGATATTGGGTCAGTCCTTCTACACACACCAGTGTTATCTTCTCTTAATTTATTTTTTCCTCCCAATTTGTGTTCTACTTTTATAGTATTAGGTGCTGTTTTCTTTTTCAATTGATGAAGAAAGAGGCAATATTTTGAAACATGTTGCGTCCTATTTAATTATGGTCATATTATGCAAACAAAAGCAATTCTCCTAATTGCTTTTGTTTGCACAAAGTGTTGTTCCTTCACCTTCTAGGTACTTAGTGTATACATACACCTTTTATACATGATTTTTGTCAAAAAACATATTTTTCAATTTTCATCTAGGAATAATCTTCAAACCTTTGACTTTAATTATCTGCTTGAATTTTGTTTCTAGAGTAAATAGAACCTGAGTTATGATGTTTTAAAAAATACACAACAGCACGAAACAAAAATTATTTTGAAGAAAAACTTATTGCAAAATATGATATCTCCTACACTCTTACTTCAAAAATTATAACATTTGGCATAAATGTTTACAGTGTTATTATCCAGGTTTTGAACTATTTTTATAAAGATATCGTAAAATGTGTTCATTTTCCGGGGTTAAAAAGTTAGAAATTTTCCAATACAATTAGTCTGATAGCACATAACTCCTAAACTATCATACATAAACTTATAATAGTTGTTCAAATCCTAAAACATACTTTTCTCAGTAAAATGCTTTGAAATTTTTAAAAATTGTTTTTTATTATTATTTGTTTTGCAAAACTGTCAGTTTTTTGGACAAATCATAGGTGTTTTTACTTTTTTTTTTAAAGCTTTTTTATATATTATAGTATTTTTTAATATAAGTTAAGTTCAAAAGAAAAAAAACTTAAAATGAATTTAAGTATTTAAAAAAAAAAAATTACCTCTAAAGGTGTATGTAGGGGAGAGTGGGGTACAATAGACAGCTCCGTATAATTTTATTTATTTATTTATTTTTATGGTTCGTATTTTGATACATAGATAGCAGCACTACAATAATAAAACTTAGCCAGCAACTTCATGCCTAACTAACAGTTTAGCCATTTTATTCATGAAATTTAGTTTACGGTAGCCAAAAGTAAATATTTTCAGTTAAACATTTTTTCTTTTCATCTTTCAGGAATAATGATCTGGAACAGGCTATTTAGCACAATAAAGAGCTCAGGTCACCTATTATAATATTTAACCTCATTAAAATATTTTTTTAAGAGGATTTTTTATTTTTTTTAATCATTTGCTGTCAGAGGTCCAGACGGGGTACAATGAACCATGGTCCATTTACCTCAGTTCTTTGTCATAATAAACTGATTTACGAAATCTGCATTTTTGAAGTGTTAGCTATAAATTATATATAAAAATTTCAGAGTTAACCTTAATTGATCTATTATGTCTTCAAAGATGAATAAGAAAGCAATTTACTTTGAGGTTTCTTCTTTTATTTTTAATAACCATTCAGTTACTTTTGTATTCTTATATTTTTGCAAATACCATACAGCTATAACAAATTAAATTAAATAATGCAATTAAAAAATAATAATACAAATAAATTTGACGAAAAAGACGGTTTTACATTTTGTTGGTTTAATCACAGAAATAAAAGATAAAGAATCTGTTTTTGTGAGATTCATGCAATGAAAACTTAAGATCTCTACATTTTTTCCTGAGAGTGTTGCTATAGCCCTTGTAAATTTTCAAGCTATTGTAATGTTGAGTTTTCCAGACCCTAGAACTTCACAAGAGAACAGAAATTTTCAGTGACACAAAAATTGTTTAGCATATCATTTTCTAATTTTAATGTTTATTAATTTGCATTATTTATATGAATCAAAGACATAAATAAACAAATATAATATATTCTACATTTTATACTATTAAAAAACATACTACATTGGTATGCTTTTTTAATTTGACCTATGGTCCATTGTACCCCATGTCATGGACTATTGTACCCCATGTCATGGACTATTGTACCCCGCAGTCGGGGTACAATGGTCCATTTTGTCAGTTGTTATTAAAAAATTTATATTAAAAAAAGTAAACATAATTATTGCTTTATAAAAACTAAACCATGAAGTAAAAATCTATTTAAAACATTTAAAATATACAACCCTTTTTTATTTCTTCATGTCACTTGCCGACTAGTTTCGCGTGGGGCACCTCAGCTTGGTCTCCGGCGACACGGTGCTTAAAGTTCACTAAAACTGACTGTTTATGCCACCTTCTTCTCTTTTAAAGACTCAGGGGCATTGCCGGTCAAGTAGAGCCCCATCATTGCCATTGCAATTATTAAAATTTGACAAAATTTCTACAGATTCTATAATTGTGGCATAATTGTGGTTATGGTAATTGGCTAATTTTCACACTCGTTCAAATTTAATATTGTCTTCCTCGTTTACTTGTGTTAAAAATTAGCCAATAACCATAACCACAATTATGCCGCAATTAGAGAATCCGTAGAAATTTTGTCAAATTTTAATAATTGCAATGGCAATGATGGGGCTCTACTTGACTGGCAATGGCGCCGAGTCTTTAAAAGAGAAGAAGGAGGCGTAAACTGTCAGTTTCAGCGAACTTCAAGCACCGTGTCGCTGGAGACCAAGCTGGGGTGCCCCACACAAAACTAGTCGGCAGAGGACATGAAGAAAAAAAAATGTTGTATATTTTAAATGTTTTAAATAATTATTGCTTTTGATTGAGTGCCACATAAGACCCAATATATACTATATATTGGGACTTATGTGTGCATATTACCTATAATAGGTAATATGCACACATATTTTCAATAGCGAGAAATTCTTACTTTGTGAGTAAACACCTAAAATTTCAAAAATTTGTCCATTGTACCCCACTCTTCCCTATACCTTAAATGGTATATGTAAACATGTTTTGATATGATAAATAACTAGCAGGCTTTGCCCGCTTCGCTGGACATTAAACTTAAATGAGTTGTCAAAATCCCATATCTTTATTAATAACCTAAGTTCTCGCTGTGATTGGTAGAGATTTTCTCGCTCGCGAAGTGAGGAGTCTGGGTCTCCACTGTCTTCGGCACAACTTACCCACTCCTTACTTCCCCTTCCTCAGCGGGTGAGTTCGAAGTTTTGCAAAATCACACTAAGGTACATAATGCGTACACTTAATCAATATCCAGTCTGGGTCCCCACTGCCTTCGGCACAACTTACCCACTTCTTACTTCCCCTTCCTCAGAGAGTGAGTTCGAAGTTTTGCAAAATCCCACTAATGTACATAATGCGTACCCTTAATCAATATCCGCACACCAAAATTGGCCATTCTAAGATAATTCAAAGCGAATTCAAATGGAAAAACATGTTTTTACACATGTTTATTGGGAACAACTTCAGTATAACCCCACAATGATATTTGGCGATTTTTTTGTTGGCGATTATGGCTAAATCATAAATCTAACAATCATAAATCATACATGATAAATGATAAAATCATAATATAAATCATAAAACATAAAACATAAAATCATAAATCCAAAATAAACAACATATTAGGCTGCCATATTATATCGCAAACAGTCCAGAACGACATCGTTATTCTTCAAAACGGCGCCAAAGAAAAATCGCCAAATTCAGCTGTTGGGTTATACAGAAGTTATACCGTTTATTGCCCTCCGACTCCGAGAAGGGGGGGGATTTCGAATTTCGTGAAATCCAGTTACAATAAGTGCCGGATGCAAACAAACAATTTACGCACCAAATTTCGTGACCACAGAAGTCTTTAATAGAAAATATTACAAATAAATAAATACAAAAAGCACAGCTTTAGTATGGGACCCCTTTAGAGAATTTAAATATTTTAAGCCATTTTTGCGATGAACTGAATTAGCTATCTCAGTTGTGCAATTAAAGATCTTGGCTAGAAACGTCCCAGCTACGTCGGTTCCGAATTTCAAATTTTGCCAAAGGGATCCAATACTAAAGCTGTTCCATACACAAAATAAATAAATAAATAAAATAAAATAAAATAAAAAATCGTTTCTGAAATTTACAAAATAAAAATAAAAAATCTTAATAAAATCCAAGTTATAATCATTTACAATGAATGGGAGAACATAAAAAAACCCTCATAATGTACATAACAACAACAAAAAATTTTGTTTTACTGCAGGAAAGAAAAGTACTACTTAATTAAATAAAAATATTAAACTAATGCCAAATATCTCTATGAAAATATTTATCTACGTGCAAATTCCTCATAAAAAAAAAAAAAAAATCACCAACTTTTGTAGGTATTTTTCTCTCTAATTTTTATTAATCACGTGAAATTAAAAATATTTAATTTTATTTCTCGAAAATAAAAATATATATAAATGCATATTTATAAATATAAAACCTTTTACCAAATCCGCGTTGAAAACGGAAAAAGGGTAAAATAAATTAGAAATATCTGACCTATATTTATAAATTTGATGCAAAATGAAAGGGGTGATTTTTCTGAATCCAGGGGTGCAAACAGTTTTTCGATGCGACAATTAGATTTTTAAATAATAACTAAAGTATGAAATTTAAGTGGCAACGGAAAAGGGGGAAAACAAATTAGAAGTATCAGACCTATCGTTACAAATTTAGTACCAAATGAAAGGGATGATTTTTCTGCATCCTGGGGTATAAACAGTTTTTCGATACGATAATTAGGTTTTTTAAAATTAACTAAAGTGTGAAACTTAGATGGCAACACTTCATTTCAATCTGTTCATAATTTGTAGTGCGAATCACGCGAATAAAAAAGTCTTTAACTTACAAATTTATTTTTATGTTTTATTTTTCAATTGAAAGCGTTTTAGTGAAAAAGTGTTTATGGCGCATGCGCAGGCGTTTTTTACCCACAATTTAAACACTAATCATAATTTTGAAAATTTCTATAGATATAATTCTAAGTTGGGTGAAGACCTAAGTTTCAGCCAAGCGCCGTTGAATTCCGTCCAGCCGTTCTCGAGTGATGCCCGGACAAACGTGTTTTAGTCTGTTACCCCCCCAGGGGGGAAAGGGGAGGAATTTCTGAAAAGTTGATAGATATAATTTTAAGTTGGGTGAAGACCTAAATTCCTGCCGAGCGCCGTTGAATTCCGCCCAGCCGTTCTCAAGTGATGCCCGGACAAAAAAAGCGACATACGGACACGATGACACACACACACACAGGCAAAATTTTCTGAAGTCACTTTCGGCTTCCATGTGGTGTGAAACGTGAAGTTATCGCAAAATTTTTCGATTCCGACAAATTTACAGACAAAAGTCTGATTTTATTAATATAGATTTTGTATGAAGTCACCAGGAATTACAAAAACACACAATTGCCTTGGCTGAAATAATGAACCCAACCCTTCATCAGGCAGAAAAATTACACATGAGTACATTGTAAAAAATCTTGCCAGTTGAAGTCAGAATTGTGTGATGCCAGAATCAAATCTGTAAAAGAGCGTATGGGAGAAAACAAAAACATTTCCAGATGTAAAATATTTTCAATTTCTTCAGTTATGCATAAACAAATAATTATTTTTTGGTAAAAGAAAATAAAATAAATAAATAAAAGAGAGAGAGAGGGGGGGGGGGAGAAAATACTCATAAAAAAGTGTGTGAATTGACTTAAACATTATTTGCTGTACTCATCCCACATTCTTCTGAATTGTGTGTCTGCATAGCATTTCTATCTACGGGAAAAGTAAAATTTTATGAATGTATATGAAAATTGAAATCAGATATTCAGTTTTAAATTTCTACATTTAAAAAAAAAAAAAAAAAAAAAAAAAACAATTTTTTGAAATATTGAATCAAATGCTTGAAATTTTTGGGCTTGGAGGTGCATCATAAGAAAAAGAAATGGATTTTTGTTCCAAATTTTATAGCTCAGCAATTACTAGAACTAACTAAATACTGTATGCACACATACATACATTGTGACTTTTTTTTCTTTTCGTTATTAAGATTTATGGCATTTCTTTACAATTTATGGCTTTTTTTACTCTTTATCATTTAACAGTTCATACAATACTGATACATTTTAGAAATATAAAGTCTCATAATTTATTAAAATTGCAATAAATTATCACAGAAAAAATTACCTCTAAATGTGAGGGATTTGGCAGCAACGTGACATGGACAGGATGTTCTTTATACATGTAATCAATTGAGCTAGCTTTAAAAATTAATAAATAAATGGATCAATGAAATTGAATAAAACGACACAACATTCTGCATTAAATAATGATAATGAAATGATACAGTAATGATAATGAAATGGTACTTTTCCGATAAGGGCCCAGCAATAAAAAATGTGTGTGTCTAGATGTAAAAAATGAATAATTTGCACCACTACATACAAATCATGTTAACCCAATTCTTTTGATGTCTGATCTATTTTGTTTATTGAAAAATTCATAGTTTTTTTCTTTCTTTTTTTAGGGTAGGAGTTTCTGAAGAAGTACAAAAAGATGCAATAAATATCAACACTGAGCACTGCACCACCTTTAGATTCATACTTATCTGAATTAATATGGTGACAAAATCATTTAAATAGACTACTTTTCCCAGCTATGTTAAAAACAATTACAGATTTCATGCTTCCAGTTTATACTTGTTTACTTTTAATGTTTTGTCTTTTATTTCTCATTTCATTGCTTTAATTAATATTTAGCTTTTATGTATTTATTGTTTTATTTAATTTTTGTATATTTCTTTCAGCACATTTGTCATTAAAATCAAGCCCTATCAGCTTTTCATGTCCTTTTTACACTGCAATAACATCAACTAACATGATAAAGTTAAGAATCTTTGTCAGTGAGTGACAAGGTCATCCAAATCCTATGTTAATTTATGGGAAAATAATCGTCAATAGAATTCATAACATGAGACATATATTTAAAATCTGTTTTCACATTCAGAAAATTCAAGTCTATTAAATTATGTCAGGTTTTTCAAAAATTGATTTTCTAATTTTTCAAAATTGTTTTGAAATTATAAAATGCAAAATTTCATATAGTAAAATTTTGCATTTTACAGCTTTAAAAATAAATAAATAAGTAAAAATTTAAAAAATCAATTTTTGAAAATCAGTGTAATTCAATGGACATATGAATATAGACATACATAAGAAAAATATATTAAGTGTTGACTATAGTAGATATTTTTACAAAAATAAATAAAAACATAATTATACTAATAAAATATAGATTCTTAATCGTTTAGCTTTTGTTCATAGAATAAAACTCAGATTACCCATAGGTATTGTATACTGGTAGACAAAATTAAAGCAACAACCTGTTCTCTCGTTCTTTTCTTTTGCACATAATTTTTAAACAAATAAACATATGGACATTTGGATGGCCTATTCATTATCATATTATTAACCAAACTTTATGTAAATTTAGCACAAGAATAATTTTTAAGCTAATAAATATTCATTTTTCTCTCAAAAGTAAGCTTAGGGAAAAAATGAAAAATTTCAATAATTTTAGGAAAGAACACTTAATGAAAAGTAGTGTTAAACTAAATCTTAATTTTTCTTTCTGTATTAACTTTTCTTTTACTTTTATAATGGACTTTTAAAAGAAATGTAATTAATACTAATTTGTAAACTATGAATATCACCAGAATAATAAAAATGTCAATAAATAGTTTTATAATGAACATCTTATTTAATTTTCATGTTTGTATGTATATTTTTTAAAAAGCTATTCACATGCAAAAAAATGAAGAAAAAATAAGAAACGGAAAAATGAATACAGGTAGAAAGATTTGGTTGTAATCAAACATATGGATGTGTGTGCATCTTCACCTATCTGTAGTAAGGCATCCCATCCTTATGACAATTTTTCATGAAGTGTTCTTTCCAAAAATTATTGAAATTTTTCTTTTTTTTCCAAAGCTTACATTTGAGAGAATAATGAATATTTATTAAAAATGAATATTAATGAAATATTAATGAATATTTATTAAAAATTATTCTTATGCTAAAGTTACATAAAATTCAGTTAATAATATGATAACGAACAGGTCATCCAAATTTTATATTCATATGTTTATGTGTTTAAAAATTATGTGCAAAAGAAGAAAATGAGAAAACAGGTTGTTGCTTTAATTTTGTCTACCAGTGTAGTTAAAAAAATATAGTACTTTTGAAGTTTAAAAGAAAATACTCATTTTATTAGTAAAAATCTAATAATTGAAGATGACATTATAAAATAGTTAATTTTACACGCTTAACATCAATAATTCAAAAAGCTTATAAATGCAAAAATTATGATTTTTTTTTTTTTCTTAATTAAAAAAAAATATATAAATATAGAATGAATACTCGTTAAATTTGATATATGTCATACATTGATGTACATTTATTTGCAACTAAATTAATATTTTGTACATTTACATGCACACAACTTACTTAAATGAGATAATACATCACAAGTTGCTTTTGTATCTGGAAACTCTGGAAAACCCATCATCTACAACATAGAAAAATAAGTTTTTTTTTTTTTTTTTTTTTTTTAATAGCTATTTAAAGCAACTTAGAAAAACCTCTACATAATATATATTCTTCATGTACATAATAATAACTAAACACAATAGAATTTTTTTTTTTTTTTTTTACTTTATAAATAATTGATCATGCACAATTATTATAATCAGCTAAAATAAACTCTTAAATGATATAAACAAACCTCCAGAATCACTAGAAATTTTTGTATATTTCTGTTAAGATGGTAGAAGTTAAAAACACTACATTTCCTATAGTAAAAAATTAAGAATTTGTGCAATAATATATCAAATATGGTAACCAAATTAAATAAATACTCAATATGCTCCAAATGCTGTAATTCAGTTATTTCAATGGCTAGTCAACTACTTCTGTACAAATTAGCATTATTATTATTATTATTATTATTATAAAACATGTAATACACAATTTGGGAATAACGAATTGATTAGAGATCAGCTATTGAACTATTTCAACCCTTTAAGAGTTAAGCCCATCTTTTTCAATCAGGCAGTTAAAATAAAAGGTTGGTGAGCTAAATTTTGAAATATATGTTGCTATTTTTGAAAAAATAAGATTAATAAATGTGTGTAGTGAACAGTATTAAATTTGCATATTTATACTGTGCATAGTATAAATTTTTGTGAATTATTATACAGATATCCGAAAAATGGCTAATGCTGAAAGAGTTCAGAAAATAGAATTATTCATATAATTCCTCAAATGGTCCCATACTTTGACTACTTTTTCTCATGCAATTGACACATTATTAGAGTCATACTCTTTTATCTTTCTCTTTTCTATACTTATGATTGTGCACATAATCACATCCCCCCCCCTTTTTTTTCACATCTATATATATGGAAGTGTACAGCCACTTATTGAATGACTGATTCAACATGGCGTTGGCAATTGTATGGAAAACGGCATCACAAATTTTGGAGGGAAGGTTGCTTTTAGAACCCTGACCTCCCACTAAGATGGGAATTTACAAATTTCCTTGCCAGGGGAGATAGGTGGCAGAAACATGTTTCCAAGCATAACTCAGCTCCAAATTACTTTACAGCGAAGTAATTGCGCATGAGGAAACTAGTTTGAGTACAAAAAAAATTATTTTTCGTGTAATAAATATAAATACCGTAAAATTTTACTTCGTTTATGGCAGAAGAGCTCTTTTCGGAAGGGGGAGGGGCCTTTCGGCTCTTCTCTCTCCAAAAAAATGTCTTTCTGAGAATATTAGAAGCAGGATTATGCATGGAAACATGTTTTTTGCTTCCTGCTTACCTGTTCCCAAGGGAGTAAGGGGGAGGGGACTGTCAAAAAATTCTGTCACTGTAGATGTTGGATGCACCAACCAATATACCAAAATTCATGACTGCAGCTTTTATAAATTCTCTAGGGCAAATGTAACACAAAATGGGGGCTCTAAAATTTGCACCCTCACAACACATCCCCACTCTGCCCTGCTTAAAAAAAAACTCCCAAAATGAGTTTTTAAAATATATTGCAAAAGACATGCAGCCGTTTTCAACATCTTTATGCAATTTTTCATAGAGTCCTACATTAAATTGGGATTTTTGTGAATTTTTTCCCTCAAAATTGATCCCTTTAAAATCAAAATTCTGAAATCACGAAAAATAACATATAATAAATATAAATACCTTAAAATTTTACTTCGTTTATGGCAGAAGAGCTCTTTTCAGAAGGGGGGGGGGGGGGGGCCCTCCTTCATCGGTGCCGTCCGCACTCCGTGGCTGGCGGTCTTGTGTTTGATGTTCTTCTCTTTTAAGTAGGTAAAACACCCTACAGATACAAAATCAATACCATACGTAGCTATATTAATCGCGCCATCCTGACTTGTTCTGATGAATACGAATTAAAAAAAGAGTTAAATTTCATTAATAAATTAACAATTGATGCAGGCTACCCCAAAACAATAGTAAACCAGTTATATAGAAAACAAATAAAACAACTAAACAATATTCCAGATGCCCAAAAAACCTCCACAAAATACGCTTTTTCCATTCCCTATAACCAAGGCACATCAAAAAAAATATAAAGTACCGCTAGTAAATTTAACGTAAACATTCCTATTAAACCCAATCCTAATATATTCTAACTAATAAGAAGTGATAAAGATCCGATCCCCCCCACCGAAACTGCAGGTATCTACAAAATTCCCATGAAAAACCAGGAAAACAAAGAATTTAAATATATAGGCGTTACTAAAAGGAAGATTAAAACCAGAATAAAAGAACATAAAAATGACATTAAATTTAACTGTAACACAACCGCGCTTGCCAGAAATTATTTTGAAAACAATATGGAAATTGACTTTGAAAACGTCGCGAAAATAGCAAATTACAATAACCCAACCTACGCGTATATCCGTGAGAGCATCGAAATCGCGCATCAAAATAATGACGCAATCAATGACCACGAGTCGGCTGAGATAGGAAAGATATGGTGTCACCTACTTAAAAGAGAAGAACATCAAACACAAGACCGCCAGCCACGGAGTGCGGACGACACCGATGAAGGAGGGCCCCCCCCCCTTCTGAAAAGAGCTCTTCTGCCATAAACGAAGTAAAATTTTAAGGTATTTATATCTATTATATGTTATTTTTCGTGATTTCAGAATTTTGATTTTAAAGGGATCAATTTTGAGGGAAAAAATTCACAAAAATCCCAATTTAATGTAGGACTCTATGAAAAATTGCATAAAGATGTTGAAAACGGCTGCATGTCTTTTGCAATATATTTTAAAAACTCATTTTGGGAGTTTTTTTTTTTTTTGAGCAGGGCAGAGTGGGGATGTGTTGTGAGGGTGCAAATTTTAGAGCCCCCATTTTGTGTTACATTTGCCCTAGAGAATTTATAAAAGCTGCAGTCATGAATTTTGGTATATTGGTTGGTGCATCCAACATCTACAGTGACAGAATTTTTTGACAGTCCCCTCCCCCTTACTCCCTTGGGAACAGGTAAGCAGGAAGCAAAAAACACGTTTCCATGCATAATCCTGCTTCAAATATTCTCAGAAAGACATTTTTTTGGAGAGAGGGTTGATTATATGTACCCAACACATACTATAAAAAGATCTTGTAGAATTTCCTTCTATCCCCCCTTTGGGGGCAGGAGGGCAAAAAACATGTTTCCAAGCATAACTTTGCTCCAAAATATCTCAGAAAGGTGATATTTGTTGTGTGGGTAGTTTATGTGTACCCAACACACATTATACATGGATTTTACAAAAATCCTCTTTTTTCCTTTCTTTGAAGTGGGTAGAGAGAAATATGTGATATAGAAAATCACATATTCTTTCTTAAAATTAAATTGCATTTAACTTTTTAAAATTATTTATTTTCCTTGTTTAAAAGGCTTCTTCAAAACGAAAAGAATTGGATTTATTTTCTGCAAAAGTGAACATTACATTCTTTCAGATATTGCAGATAAAAAAAAAAAAAAAAAAAAAAAAAAAAGCCTTGAATCATCTCTTCTTTCCAACAACAACAACAAAAAAAATATATATATATATATATATAAACGGAATGAAAATCACAAGTACCATTGTATGTTGCGGCTGCTTGTGATTAATTAACGCTTATCAAATAAGTCTAATACTTCTATCAATGGTTAATATACGTTTTAAGAAGTAGATTTTAAATGCAAGAAATAAAAGTTATTATAATTTTCATAATACTAAATCTGTCAATTCACCATCGAGACTCAAAGAAATGTGTAATTATATCTGGCGTCAGCGTGAATTTTAATGCGTAATCTGATTTGATAGTTTGTAATTCCAGAATTAAATCGATTTGATTTATCACAATAATTCAACGAATCTTATGGTTAACATATAAAGTATAATGTACTTATCGTAGGAAAAATCTGAGCCACAATATTTGAAAATAATACAGATAAATCTTCCTAACCGACTTAAAAAACTGATGTTGCTGTGGTGACCTAATTTGGCGAAAATTCTTTTTGAAATTAATGTTTTTGCCAAACTTCTAGGTCACCTTTGAGCACTTTTCCATTGACTGTCAACCATGTAAGAACTGAAGAAAGATTAGGGCTTGTAGCCCGGACTTGTGTCACTACTGTTTCCTCACACCATGCTTAAAACTCGTTACTGTTATTCCATCTATGGTCACATCACAAATTAGCTTCTTGAGAATATGCAATAAATTTACCTGAAATAACATATTGCCTCTTGGGTTCTTGGGTAATCTGTTTCATTTTTAATTAATTTTTAACTTGACTTTTTTTTACAGCTTATCCTGGTAGGCCAAAGCAATAATTTTATATTTTCGACAGCTAATAAACTTCATAAGATACTGTGAAAAATCTTCACGACATACTGGGGGCAAAAAAACATTTCAAACTCAACTTTGCTACAAATTACCTTAAGATGGTAAGTTTTGGTGTGTGGCTGTTGATTAAGTGTATGCAACATGTCTTTGATTGGCTTTAGTGTAATTCCCCACTTCATTTGCACCTGCAGGAGGGGTAAAAACATAATATGAAGCACAATTCAAGATTGTTTTAAATATCATTTCAAACATGTTTCAAAAGACCTTAGGAAGGTAAGATGCTGACACAGGCAGTGGGGATTCAGATTTGGCAAACTGGTGCCTTCCTTAATTGAACTTTTAACAATTTTTAATGACATTTTTTTAATTTTTGAGAATTTTATATTAAAAAGTTATATAGGATTTTGAGAGTTCATTTAAATATAGTGACTAGCAAAGCAGGTAAAGCCTGCGAATTCTAAAATAAACTAGTATGATGTGACCCCCTCATGACTTTTTTCTATATAATTTTACACAAAATTCATTCAATACAAATTATTTATTAAATCATTAAATTATTTTCCATTGTAAATGCAGACGATTTTTATCTGACAGAATTATATCACTAAATGCCAAAAGAAAGTCAATTTTTTGCAATTATCAGAAGAAAAATAAGATTTTTTTTTCTAAGTTTTTTTTCGTTAAAAAAAAAAAAAAAAAAAAAACTATAACTTTGTTTTAAATTATCACAGATCTATTGTTCAACCATTCGTTTTAAAGGTATTGACGAGATCTTTCGAAAGATACCCATATTAAAAATTTACAGCCCCCGGGGGTGTACTTTCCTCCCCCACAAAATTTGAGATACACACACACAGACCATGGCTGCCTGCGATTCAATAGCGGCTCGGCTATCCAGACGAGGCAAAAAAACCGTACAGCGAGAACTTACATTTTTTACCGCTACCTAGCAATTGACGCTGTATACAAGCCTCGATTTTCTCTGATTTAAAGGTCCAGCCATAGGAATAACATTATACAGAAGCATTTGTAATTAATGCTGTAAACTCATTAAAATGCTGAATTTTTTTTTTTTTTAATATGCATAATAATTAATATCAGTGCATGTAGAATTATTTGTTTGCAAAATGTTTTCACCACAAAAAATATAATTAAAAAATCATTTCTTCATTGCTAATTTAAAGGTACGGTCACAAGAATAACATTTTATATATGCATTTGCAGTTCATGCTAGAATATCATTAAAATGTCGAAACTTTCTTTGAATGGGCATAATCTATTATATTAAAACACAAGCTACTTTCTGTAAGACCAAAATCGCACAATCTGGGCATGCGCGGAGGCTGTTCCTGTCTTTAGACGAAACCAGTGACCAATCGCTGAGAGCCTCTTCGGATATCTAGAGCGAGCGAATTCAGAAACCTGAAACAATCAGAATATGAATTTGGTTCATGCCTTCTCGAGACTCAAGGTGATGGGCCTAACATACCTAACTACAATAAAAATAGAAAACAGCCTGAATGAAAAAGGAAAGTAAGAAATAGGGGAGAACAAATTTAACCAATAGGAAGAGAGAAAAGACAACAACCAGTAGAAAGGAGAGAAAAGAAAAAAAAAAAAAAAGGCAACTGATGGAAAAATGCACTAGTATAAAACACAGGCAAATAAATTAAGATGAATTTTTAAGATGAAAATTAAACAAGAGGTAACTTTAATTTCCCATTTTTTTGTGCTAGTACACTTTCCCATTAGTTGCTCTTCCTCTGTTCATATTGGTTGTTTTCCATCTGTTCAACCTCTTGTTAAAGTCTGCCCTCCTTTTATTTTACATTCTCTTTTTTATTTCAGTCGGCTGTCTTTTTTTTTGTAATGATATCATATTTCTCCTAAAACTGATGAAGAAAGACAAGAAAAACCTTTAAAAATTTGTTGCATCTTAATTTTTGTGGCATTTTTAAGAAGTGCTGTTTCTTCTGACATTTTTAATATTATTACAAATCACATATAAAGTTTTGTTTCTTTATTGAAGAAATGTTTAAAAAATTAAACAAATTGAAATTTTTTTAAAAAGCAAACTTCTAGTTATTTTTTTTTTAAATCAAACATTGATTTCTAAGGAATTTTTTCTTACTTTTTGAAACATTGCTACAGGTGGAAATTGGAGCAGTCCAGTCAAAAGATTGAGACGCCCTCTATGCGGAATTCCAATCACAACATCTGATAAATTACCTGAAATTGAAAAAGAAAGTAATACATCAGGGGCGAGGTAAGGTTCAGAAAACTATAGAAGCGCCAACGCGAAGCACTTCCAAAAGCAGAGGAAGAATCAATTCAGTCTTTCAATAAGGCGACGTTATTTGATTACTTTTTGAAAATCTTAAATAGGGGAAGCATTGATTCCATTGCTTCCATGGACACTTCATCACTGTAATACATTCATTCGGTTATTTAGTTTTAATCACTTTTTAGTCGTTTCCACTATCCACAGACTTGATAAACTTTAATTTTTATAATTTTTTAATTTTTCGCACAATATTTTTGTAAACAAACTAAATTCACATGTATTCTGTTTTTAAAATCACCAAATGCTGTTATGCAAAAGTGCAAGCATTGAATTTGATCAAAGCACCATCTTGCGTATTTTTCAAAATTTATTGAAAATGAATTAAATTTTGCTTAAAGATGGCTAAAACATTAAAAGAATGCATTGTCATTGTGTTCTGAGATATTCTAAAAGTTTCAAATGTCTAACCAGTCAAGAAATTAGTTAAAAATCAATAGCAAGATTTGTACTGGACTAACAAACAAGAAAGCGAGTTAATAAAAACATGGTAAAATACAGCAATTGTGATGTAAATGTGAATAATTGTAATGTTCTGCAATAATTTGCAATAATTTATCATACAGGGCACTTTTCAAGCATTTTATATATATATATATATATATATATATATATGAAAACTACAATTTTGCAATTAATTTTTTACATTGCGAAATAAGAATTGTAATGAATAAATGCAATGGAAATGTGCCAGATATGAGTAATTACAATATTCTGCAGTATTAATTTCACACAACTGTAAAAAATACCATAATAGCCAAATTTTAGTATTATTTTGCCAATAATTTAGGTTAACAAGTAATTTTTTACCAGAAGAGACTTAACTTTTGTATAACTCTTTAATTGACATAAAAATTTATTTGAAACTGATTTGTTGCTGATAGTAAACTTGTTTAAATGCTAAACCTTCACGACAAATTTAATTGTGACATAATAATCATAAAAACTTAGTAAATCTGATTAGGTTATTCTCCCTTTCTCCATTACTCTAGTCTAAATACATGTATACTGATAAACCATAGATTATATGCACAGGTAGTCATCCATTTTTATGCTAGAAATGGACAAATAAATCCATTTGATAATGGAGGCTCTAGTTAGATTTTTAGAAAGCAAGAATATTCAAAGCTTAGTTATAAAATAATAATAATTATAAATTATAGAAATATATTTTAAAGTAAAGATTCAGTTCTATGAATAAGGTTAATGGACAAATCTGATTAATCCATACAATCACAATTTTGATCTTTTGCATAGGAAATCGTGAAAAAGATGAAAGGCATAACAAGGTTGTAGTGATTTAAATCACTGGTTTAAATCATGATTTAAATCAATTGATTTTTTTTTTTTAAATCACTGATTTAAATCATTTCTTTTAAATATTAAAGTTATTTTAATGGAATGAAATTGTTTAGCTAGCTTTAAAAAGTGAGATCTTATTTCTTACATAAATATTTCTTACGTAAATTTAAAAACACAATTTATAAACCATAATATTGAGTATTATAACACTCTAATTTCTCATGACATAAAAAAGGGCCTGCGATGGATCAACAGTGGTTACTGAATGAATATGTATTGGTAAGAAAAGATATAAGACAGTAGTAACACTTTTTTTTTTTTAGAAAATAAAGCGTGAGGCCTTTTAAAGCACGAAGCCCTGTGCGACCGCACCTGTCACACACCCTTAAGGATGGCTCTGATAATGTTTAAAATCTCATGCATTTTTAAAGCAATATACAGTTTGATTGAAAGCTAAAAATGTCTAGAAAGCAATAAAATCATAACAAACTAAGCAAAAATAAAAATCTTAAAAAAAAAAAAGAAAAAAAAAAAAAGATTATGGCATACCCAAGATAGCAGTTTGAGTATCAAACTGCTATTCTCCGATTATGAGTTTGCCATTCTATAAAGTATACTACCCCAGCCCATTCAGAAAAGGTTCAGTCAAGAAAGTGAAAATTTAAGCCAAGTACCTGCAATTTAAATTTAAGATAAACTTGTCTAACAGGACATACTTTTTTCCCATGCATCACGTATAAAATATTTCAGTTTTTTTTTTTTTTTACTTTTTGTTTTTCCTTTCAAAAAGAGAATGTAACTTGAAGCCTTTCAAAATGTATTGCGTTTACTTTCAAAATTTCACTGTCATATTTTGAAAATTGATATCAAAGGCAACAGAGCCTACTCTTATCTTCTAAAAAGGACTGCCTGGCTAGATTAATATTGAAATAAATAAATCAAAATATAAGTATTAAAAATGAGTGGCATGTATAGAAAATTATGATAAAGCAAACAAAGAACGGTGAAATGAAAAGAATAAATTAAATATAGAAAAAATACATGCATAAATAAATTCTTCTGCTTTCTTTTCTCCCTAATAAATCAATTAATGTAAATTTGCCTTTACTGGCCGCTTTCTAAAATTTCACGATATCCAGTAGAAATTATTACAAAATTCAGTTACAGAAATACTCCTACAGTATACATACATACACAGATTGAGTCTTTTATTAAAACAAAGAATTAGTTTAAGTTACCAATTTTGAATAGCATTACCTTTAAGTTATTACAAATATTAAAATAAATAATTCTTTTTTTTTTTTTTAAGTAAATTGGAGTGTAAAGGTTGATATTTTTTTATTTTACCAACTATGTGAAAAATACCAGAGCCGGGAATCGAACCCGGGCACCTCCGCTTAACGCACGGATGCTCTACCACTGAGCTACCCTGGCTGACAACCAGCTAGGCATTTCTCACATAATATTCGTTGGCCAAGTCACCGAGTCTGCAAATGCAGCTGTATCAAGTGACAATATTAATCGCAGCACAACTCCATAGACCACGAAATTTCAATTTAGAAATATTTTATTATTTTAAGTAAATTGGAGTGTAAAGGTTGATATTTTTTTATTTTACCAACTATGTGAAAAATACCAGAGCCGGGAATCGAACCCGGGCACCTCCGCTTAATTTTAAGTAAATTGGAGTGTAAAGGTTGATATTTTTTTATTTTACCAACTATGTGAAAAATACCAGAGCCGGTAATCGAACCCGGGCACCTCCACATAGTTGGTAAAATAAAAAAAATATCAACCTTTACACTCCAATTTACTTAAAATAAAAATTCACGGTTGATGAATTCATTAATAAAATATTTCTAAATAATTCTTTTTATCCTTTCATACATACATGAATCAATGAAGTATAATAAATATCTATGTCAACAAAAATACCATATAATGAAATTCTATAAATGAAAAATATACATACATAAGGAAGACTGTTTCAAAATTTCCATAAAGAAAGCCATCATGCTTTCTGCACCTTCTCCTCCATAGCGTTTTACAGTGGAAAATTTTGTTGCTAAAAAATTATCAAATACCTGAAAAATACAAAATGTTCCTAATAAATTTATATTTGAATACCCTAAAAGCTTTTCTGAGTATTGGAACCTTCATCAAAGTTGCCTTTAGGATGAATGTGGCTGGTTTGTGTCTTTCTCTCCGACTGTAGTTGATAGGGCATTACCACTATGTTTTTTATTGGCTGTATGTTATTGTTTGCATGTTTGTTAGCTTAGATGTAGAGCCAACAAAAATCATAGACATAAGATGGCACTATCGACTACAGTCAGAGAGACAGAAACAAAATAGCCACATTCAACCTAAAAGCAACTCTGAAGAAGGCTGAGATCCCAGCAGAAAGTGCTCAGAATAACTTTAAGGTATTCAAATTTAAATTTATTAGTTAAAAAAAAGTTCTTAAAAATAAAAATGTATATGAAACATTTCATCAAAACTAGTTTAATCACACCATAAATTCTTAAAATTTACATTTTAATACAACTAAATTTCTTATCAAAATTCAATTTCACAAAAAAGAAATGAAATTCCAACTGGCTATACCAGTTGCTGTAACAAGTTTTGAGTAAGATAATTTAAAAAATTGGAATAAGCATTGGTTCAGGTATAAAATGGTAATTCTCTTATCAGGTATGGGGGGGAAAAAAGAGGGGTGAATGAAATGAGAATTCAGCAGTATACACGAAAATCTCTAAAGGTGACAAGATATAAAAAATAATAAAAACTCTTTAAACTGCTGGTTTGGATTAAATAAAATGAAAAAAAAGGAAAGACCCAATACAGTATCCACAATGTTTAGCTAAAACACACAAACACATATTTTCTACATTTAGCCGAATCTAATCTTGTTCTTGACATCTCAAAACATGTAAATTAATCGAAAATCAAAAATCGAAAGTTTTTACCAATCCTATACTTTTTTCCTATGTATGGAGATAAAAGTAAAAAATCCATAAAATTAAAAAATAAGAAATCTATTACAATTAACTGTAAGGCATTACGCTTTAAATAAAAACTATGACAGCAAATTATAGCTGACAATCATAAAAACAAAAATTACAAAATAAATAAATTAGAGTTTTCATTTGTATATATATATATATATATATATATATTAATAAAATCAGAGTTTTGTCTGTAAATTTGTCGGAATCGAAAAATTTTGCGATATCTTCACGTTTTACACCCTATGAAAGCCGAAAATGACTTCAGAAAATTTTGCCTGTGTGTGTGTGTGTGTGTCATCGTGTCCGAATGTCGCTTTTTTTGTCCGGGCATCACTTGAGAACGGCTGGACAGAATTCAACGACGCTTGGCAGGAATTTAGGTCTTCACCCAACTTAAAATTATATCTATCAACTTTTCAGAAATTTCCCCCCCGTTCCCCCCCTAGGGGGTAAAAGACTAAAACACGTTTGTCCAGGCATCACTCGAGAACGGCTGGACGGAATTCAACGGCGCTTGGCAGAAACTTAGGTCTTCACCCAACTTGAAATTATATTTATAGAAATTTTCAAAATTATGATTAGTGTTTAAATTGTGTGTAAAAAACGCCTGCGCATGCGCCATAAATATTTTTTCACTAAAATGCTTTGAATGAAAAAGTAAAATATAAAAATAAATTTTTAAGTTAAAAACTTTTGTATTCGCGTGATTTTCATTACAAATTATGAAAAGATTGAAATGAAGTGTTGCCATCTAAGTTTCATACTTTAGTTAATTTTATAAAATCTAATTGTCGTATCGAAAAACTGTTTACACCCCAGGATTCAGAAAAATCACCTCTTTCATTTGGTACTGAATTTGTAATGATAGGTCTGATATTTCTAATTTATTTTTCCCTTTATCCGTTTTTCCGTTGCCACTTAAATTTCATACTTTAGTTATTTTTTAAAAATCTAATTGTCGCATCGAAAAACTGTTTGAACCCCTGGATTCAGCAAAATCGCCCCTTTCATTCGGTATCAAATTTATAAGTACAGGTCTGATATTTCTAATTTATTTTACCCTTTTTCCGTTTTTAACCCAGATTCGATATGGAACAGCTTTATTATTGGATCCCTTTGGCAAAATTTGAAATTCGGCACCGAAGTAGCTCGGACGTTTCTCGCCAAGATCTTTAATTGCACAATTGAGCTAGCCAATTCAGCTCATCGCAAAATATTTAAAGTCACCAAAGGGTTCCGATACTTAAGCTGTGCTTTTTGTATTTATTTATTTATACTACTGTCTATTAAAGACTTCTGTGGTCACGAAATTTGGTGTGTAAATTGTTTGTATGCATCCGGCACTTATTGTAACTGCATTTCACGAAATTCGAAATCCCCCCCCCCCCCCCCTTCTCGGAGTCGGAGGGCAATAAACATGTGTAAAAACATGTTTTTCCGTTTGAATTATCTTAGAATGGCGAATTTTGGTGTGTGGATATTGATTAAGTGTATGCATTATGTACATTAGTGGGATTTTGCAAAACTTCGAACTCACCCGCTGAGGGTGGAGAAGTAAGAAGTGGGTAAGTTGTGCCGAAGACAGTGGGGACCCAGACTCCTAACATTGGGAGCGAGAAAACCTCTATACCAATCACAGCGAGAACTTAGGTTATAATTAAAGATATGGCATTTTGACAAATCATTTAAGTTTAACGTCCAGCGAAGCGGGCAAAGCCTGCTAGTATATATATATATATTTAAGTTAATGTTAAGTTTAGTAATGTAAAATTTCGATTTACTGACTGTTATTTAGAAAGAATGACTACGAAAAAACTTCAAAATTAAATATTTAAATTGCAATATCTGCAATTTTTAACTTAGGAACTTGATTTTTACAGCATTTGGTCAATTCATAGAGATAGCCAGATTTACAAAGTTTTGAAAAAAATGGGAACAATTCTATGCTATTTATGGCGTTCTTAATTTTACCCCAATACCTTAAAGATTAAAATATAATTATCTTTTATTCCAGACAAGATGTCTGTTATTGAAAGAGAATTGTCTGTGAGAGGGAATTCGCAAGAGGTACTGCATCATAACATCGTCGGAAAAACATAAAACAAAGTCAAATTTCATATTTTTATAATTTTTATAACTGTAATAAAAAATTTGAAAATCAAGCTTCAGGGTGCTTCATGAGGACTCAAAACAGACCTCCACGTAATATTTTTTATATTTTTGCTGGCATCCGTTTGTCCACAAAGCGACTGACATACATAAAACTTATTCTTTGGCGATGTTTCTGTCAGCGATGTTTTTGGCACGGCGATGTTTTGACGAGCTATGTTTTTTGCGGCAATGCTATGATGCGATACCCTTTAAAATGTAATAACATTGTTAATGTGTCCATGTAATAATATTGCTACAAAGGATAAAACTTTTTTCTTTTATTAGGGCTATTGTTAGAGTGAGAGTGCATGTAAAGTCAGAAGGAACATAATAGAAACATACTGGTTTCAACAGAGGTTGGCCTTGGTGACATGGCAACCAAATTTTGTAAAATTAGTAGTGATGAAAAGTAAGTCGAACATAAACATGTACTGACTCATGCTTATGTCATCTTTAGTGCTTTGTACTAGCAATAAAAAATCATTTCATATGAACGGATATAAAATTTTAACGTCACAGATAAGGATTTCAAGAAATAATTGCCATAAAGTTCTATTGTATAAAAAATATTTTGGTATCAAAATAATGCATATCACTAAAAATCCATTTCACAAAATATCCACTATGATAATATGTTGTGATATAAAATAATTTATGAAATTTGACGACGTTTATCAACCAAATCTATAAAATCATTTGAATATTTTTCAAGGATTAATCGTTCATCAGTATACTGCATGAGAATTACAGTTTAAGCTGACTATTAAGTCTGCTTATTTACAAACCACTTACCACACACGAAAATGTCGACTTTTCTATTACAATATGTACAATTTAATGTGTACAAAGAAATCATGTGGAGTCCATATCAGATTATTAATATTATTATTATTTTGCTATTGCATATTAGTAATAATATTTATTTATTTATTCTTGTCTTCATAAAAATCTAAGATACTGTTTTCACAATATACAATTTTGCTACAAAATGTAATTTTGGACAGTTTAATACAACTTCGCACAATATGGTAAAAATCATAGTTTTTACTCTACTGGAATTTTTACCACTATGTCCAAATTCTAATCAATCCTGTTAACAAATGTTTAATGAAAAATCAAAAAACAACAGTTTATTTTACTTGTGATTTCAATAGTTCATAAAGTATTTCTTTTCTTTCAGAATCCGTAAGAAGAACTTCAGATTGAATTTTTTCGAATTCTTTAGCAAACCATTCTTTTTCTCCTTCCTACACAAAAAGATAATAAATCTTTAATTTAAAATTATAACGACTAAATAAAACAGAAAACAAAATAATAATAAAAACAAAATATATTTTTTTAATTCTCTCATCGAAGTTTTATTGTTGGAAGCTTAAACAGTTTATCTTCTTAAAAATAAAAAGTAATACAGAGAGATGTGAAAATTATTTGACTCAATGCAGGAATTTAAAATTTTCTAACTTTTTGACTCTACTTTTCATTATTTCAGTTTTGAAACTTCTGGGGTGTTAAGAATTTGTACTATTTCCTATATATTTAGTAAAAAATAGTAGTACAAATTAAAGAGGAAAGAAAATGTTTCAGCACACTCTGTAAAAAATGTGTGCAATTAGCTGTAGTTGTAATGTAACAGATGATTATGATTTATGATATCTTTATTATTATTATTATTATTATTATTATTATCTACAGTCATTTGTATGAGAATAGCATGTATATTCATAGAAGGAGGAAGGGGGGGGGGAGTTTATTTAATACAGACACATACAAAAAGAAAAAAAAAATTAGAGTTTTTAAATCATTACAATGTCATTTTCAAAAAGCTTGACATACTACAGTAGAGATAACTACAATCAGAATGTAAAAATATTAAGAATCTAGTGAAATATAAGCATTTTTATTAAATAACATTTAACAGGGTTGCTACACAAATCAGGAGAAAAAATTCCCTGAGTTTTCCTTGTCCCTTTTAGAAGTAAAATAGATGACACACAATCATGCAGTTTACAAGTTAATTGAACATATTTAAGGTATATTAATTTTATTAACTTACTATAGTTAAGGAAAAACACATAATTGATTCATTATAAAGCACTAAAATTTAAAAAAATATTTTATTATGAAAAATTTTTCCTATGTTTTCCAAAAAATTTACAAATTCCCTGAATTTTCCATGCTTTTGCAATAAATTTTGAAAATTCCTCGAGTTTTCCCTGTTTTTTAATAGATTTTCAAATTCCCTGGGTTTTCCAGGTGCTGTAGCAACCCTGTTTAATAATAATAACAGCCAAATTTATTAGCCACATGTATAGAGCTGCTCTTAAAAGAAAAAAAAAAGAAAAAAAACTCTGAAGATTTAGAAATTGTATATTGTTGAAAAAAATGAGATAAATTTCAGTTACTCTCAAAAGGGTTTTATTCACATTGTTACTTTTAATTAATGTATACTTATATTAATATCAATTAATTCAAAATGTATCATATACAATTTTATAAACCAGAAACTGTAATAATTGTGTTTTAGTAACTATACAATGGCTGGAAAATATAACACAGTTTACTTACTTCAAGGTAATAAATTTCTACTCCAATTTTATCACAGTATATTTTCTTTAAATCGGAAACAATATTTTTCAAAGTGTCTTGAGATTTTCCAACATTTAAAAGTCCATCTAATGGAATTTGCAATGAACTAGAGATATCCAAGTCATAAAAACTTGGATCAAGTTGGGAAATATCCCTAAAAAAAAGATAAGCAAATAATAAATAAAATAAAACATATCTGAATCATTGAAAAGACACAAAAAGCTAGTTAGTATAGGTGGACTCTGCTCAGTTCCCCATCATATGTATGTTCTCATAAATTTCTAGTACAAAAATATTATTTTCATGTTAAGAGAAATTAATTTGACCAAATGCTTGACACAGTAACAGAACAAAATCCCCACTGTTCAGTTCAATATATTTATTTTATTTTAATCTATTAATTTATTTTATTGGGGTCAATTTCATAGCTTAGTTTTCATGCTACTATTTCCAATGCAACAATCCCCAAAATGCATATTTATATGGAATAACGCCCCATTTTGTTATGTTGATAAAATCTTAAATTTCGAATAACTTATGAAATTTTCCTATTAGAATATTTGTAGTGAATCATGTTCAAACAAGTAATCATAAATATTATTTTGAAGTTATCTGATATATTTCTGATCCTCAAAATGGACGTTTATGCTCAATTTTGCCCAATTCTGCCATGTTAAGTAAATCATAAATTCCAAATAACTTACGAAATTTTTAAATTAAAAAATTCATAGTCAGGGATGTTCCTGCCATTATCTTAAATGATATTTTAAAAGTGTTCTGACATCTTTACGATGAAAATGTTTCTCAAAGTGGACCTTTATGCGAAATTTCGCCCTATTCTGCCATATTAAGTAAATCATAAATTTCCAGTGACTTACGAAATTTTTTAATTGGAAAATTCATAGTCAAGAATGTTTATACCAGCATCTTATATAATATTTTAAAAGTAGCCTGACAACTTTACGATGAAAATATCCCTCAAAAGGGACATTTATGAGAAATTTTGCTGTATTCTGCCATGTTAAGAAATTTGTAAATTTCGAATAATTTGCGAAATTTTCAAAGTAGCATATTTGTAGTTAATTATGTTTATCACAGCATCAAAACTGATATTTAAAAGCTGTTTTTACATCTTTACAATAAAAATATTTCTTTTCATACACGTTTATGTAAAATTTTCCCATGTTAAGAAAATCGTAAATTTCGAATAACTTCTGAAGTTTTTTAATTTGAATGTTATGAATGAATAGGGTTCTTGCCAATGTCATAACTAATACTTTAAAACTGGTTCGACCTCTCTGCGATCATTTGTTCATGAGACATCGTGTATGCAGACTAACATACTAAGAGACCTCCTACAGACAGGCACCATACCCATTTTGATATTTTTGGATTCCCCACACCCGAAAATGTATAAAAAAAGTAAAAAAACTGAGGTCGAAAATTTTCATGATTACCTAAGTTCCCCATACCTATAGTATGATGGAGAACTAATATGCATTTATTGTGTTAGGAAAAAGATTGTGAAATGGCATGTTAGCCTGCAGGAGAAATACTGTTCTTTTCAGTTTCTTCAAACTTCAACAAAATTTTTGCTTCAATAAGAGAGAAAGTACTTCATATGTATAAGATCTAGGTTTTTAAATCTTTCTTTTAAATACGAATTGTACAAGTAAATAAAGAACAATTTTATTTCTCTGCCTCTTTTAAAATTAAAATAGATGACATACAATCATATAGCATTAGAATCTAACACGTTTACAAGTCAGTTGAACATATCTAGGGTACATTCATTTTACTTACTTAAGCAAAGATCTAATAATTCACTTTTTTCTTCACTACAAAGCCCTACGATTTAAAAAGATATTTTTTCAAATTATAAAACTAGACAATTTAGTATTTATAACTGAAAATTGAAATTAAAATTTTATTATGAAAAAAATTTCCTATGTTCTTTCAAAAAAATTTTAAATTGCGTAAAATTTTCCTGTTTTTCAATAGATTTTTCAAATTTTCTATGTTTTCCTTAATTTAAAAATACTGTAGCAACCTCAAATATTTATTTTTAGATTGATGATAAATTTATATATAACTTACAAAATTTTTCCTAGCACTGTAGTAACACTTTAATGAATACACATTTGATCATTAGGTAATGGGTGAATAATGCTTACCAAAGACACAATAATTATGTTAATGACAGTAGAAATAAAACCAAAAGAAAGACAACCTATCCCTTTTCATTGATGGAAATTGTAGATGAATCAAAACAAAAACATAAAACATGATAAAAGAAGAACTCAAAATATAATAATTTCCTGTTTTCAAATACATAGAATTCTACACAGCAGTAATTTATCATCTATCCGCGATTGCAATGATCGATAGATGGCGCTTTCTCAACACTGCAGTTGTTAGTAAACATAGCCACGTGTGTTCCATTAGTGTTCTTTATGTTATTCTACTTAATATTCATACTATAATTTCTCCGCCATTACATTATGGAAAATTGATTGCTTTTGGAAAAATACTTCTGTTTATTCAAAGTTCGATCGTAAGTAGATTTTTAACTGAAGCTGAACAAATATTAATTTCAAATCATCTGATTAATTCTTTACTTCCATTAGCCGAAGCAACTGAAATTTTAAATTTGTCATTTGGAAATAAATGGAAGCTCAATTCTGGATTTCTTGATCCTTTGGAGTTAGATTGTAGCACACAACAGTAAGTGTTATCTTTTTTACCGTATTTATTCATTTTTATTCAATAAATATATGTGAAACTAAATATCGGCAAGCAATGGCGGCTGTATGGAATTCGAATTAAACCATGTTTATTGTAATTTCACCTTAGCCCACCAGAGGGCGAGCATTTCATTACAATCGCGGATTGTTATGGTATTTGTAAGTGCTTTGAAAAGTGTTCCTTGCAGTTCTGATGTGATATGCCCTTAAAAAAAGAATGCTAAGTTAGGAGTTTCCATGAAACAAAACTTGTTCCAAGACATGAGAAATTTTCAGATTTAATGAGATATTTAAGATATTTGTATTCCGACTGCAGTATCTTGTTTCAAAAGTGTTTTTTCAATTTATCTGAAAATGAGCATAATTTCAATTTTGAACTCTATCTATTATTAAATAAAAAGCATGCTGATTTTTTTTTTTAGTTTTTTAAAATAAATGCTTATAATCTCCATTATTTAGCAAGCTGTCGTCACACAAATTCATCCCCAAATTGTACTGGGTCTATGTTAACAAATCCTAAAGTTACAAATCATTTTCTTCACTTAACGATACAGGATTATCACAAACAATATTGATTTTACTCAATTTGTTGCTGGCCCCCTAATTATTGTCATAACCTAATCTTCACTGAAAAACACAAGGAAGATCATGTGCTTTACACATCCAGAGTTTAAAAGCATTTCATTCAAAGATAAGTCTTTAAAATGAAATAAACTGATCATTTGTAAATCTTGTTAAACTTTTGAGCAGGAGTGTACAATTAATTTTCTATCATAAATTGGGGAATAATATAGAACAAAATAAAATATTATGTTAATTTTTTTTTTTTTTTTTTAATTGAAAGAAAATCTAAAATAGCAAATGAGGAGACAATATTAAAAATAAGTACATAAATGAATGCATGTGATGCAAATTGTGAAAACAAATGAAAGAATTGAGACTTTGAGAATAAAAAATGCAGCACTTAAATTCTAGCCCAATTTCTTTAAAATAGAAAATTAGAAAAAAAAAAAAAGATATATATATATATATATAAATAAAGAGAGAGAGAGAGATTGATAGATAGAATATAGATAGATTATCATAATTTATAAACTTAAATGCATGAATACTATGAAATAGAATTAAGCATTGTGTGTCAGTGTCAGTTGAGTAAACTTGATCCGCACCCAATCTGAGCCCACAATGAAACAATGTTAAATTTAAATTACAAGACACTGAATTGGAATTATATTACAAAAAATATACTATTGAACATTTTTTAAGAAAATTACATACTACATAAAGAATTACAAGTATATATATATAGGGGTGAAGAGTCGGAGATGTGGAGTTAGAGTCGGGCAGATCTTTCAGTAAAAAGTATCATTCACTAAAAACATACCAACTCCGATTACACTTTCTGCTAGACAGTTTGAAGTAGAAATAAACAAATTATATTTTATTTTACTTTATTGAATACTTTAATAAATATCTAGTTATTTTATTACTACTATATATTATTAAATGAATATAGGGAAGAAGGATAGAATTGATATTTGTTACATTTTAGTCATTAAATGATTAAACTGATTGAGGGCCGCAGATAGAAAGAATCAGGGGAAGATGGGCAATATTGAATCTTTGCATTCAAAAAGATAGATTAATAAAAAATAGTGTAAATTTTTTTTCAAAGAAAACATTCTATCGTGTGTAACTCATGGGTAAAAAAAAAAAAAATGGAAATCTGATTTGTACTCAATCTGCAAAGTGGGTTGACATGAGGGGTACCCAACCCAATGCAGGGCACTGTATAGAATGTATCATAGAAATGCAGACATTAAAATTAAATAGGAATAAATAAAATAAAATAATTAGGACTCTAGTAATACTTATTCTATAGATTAATATAGAATTTAACACTCTTTTTTACTAAGTAATAAGTTCCCCTAATGATTAAAATAATAATAATAATAATAATTTTTTAAAAATTAATTTTCCAAAATAAATTAGCAATGTGAATCTTCTTTGTTAACTTTTCTTTCTTTCATGCATCATGTTTTATACGCATTTTATAACAAAAAATTAGTATAAAAAGAAAAATAAAACTAGGAGAACAGATCATTGGTTAGGTTTGTAAAACTCATTGTTTCATATAAAGGGATATTTTTTAATGGTTTGATAGGGTAGCTATAAATTTTTTCTTGCATACAGATTTTAACATACTCTTTAAAAAAGACAGTATAGCTCAACTACACATAAAAACACGGAAGAGCGTAGATTGAGCATATATCGAATTTAGGTGCACTTAGGAAAAAAAATAGTATCTTCTTAATAATAAAAGCCCAAATTTCTGGAATACAACGTTCTAAACTGATGCCATTGCTAAAACAAATTACTAAAACCAAGAAAATAAATTTCTATTATTGGTTTGAAGGAATGAATAAAATAACAGAAGTCTGCATTTAAAGGGATCAGGGTCGAGTTATTTAAATTTGCGAGTCTGAGTTGGATTTTGGGTTGATAAAAATTGTATGTCAAATTTAGGCTGGACATTGGTTTGACTCTTAATTCAAGTCAGGTAAAACCTGACCTGTACAGGACTCCAATTGCAGTGCATTTTATTGCTGTAGAACTATTGATGGGGGAAAAAAAAAAAAAAAAAAAAAAAATTATGTTAAAAATATGAAAATGCATAATCAAACAATAACATATAGCAAAAGTAATCAAAATATCAATAATCAAATGTTTTAAGTTTAACTAATTAATTTCATTAACAACAGAATGCTAGACTTTTTACAGAATATTTTATTTTCAGCGAAGTTAATATTTAGAAAGTTATGAGAGATGTAGATATAAAATATATGGTAGCCAATTACACAAAATGTCATATAAGTAGAAGTACAAACTTTTAAGCATAGGCAGGTACTTAAAAAAAAAAAAAAAAAAAAAAAAAAAAATGAAAATTGGATAAAAACATGTGGCTGGAAACACCACAAAAGAGTGATAACAAAAGTACAAATAATGTCTTTTCATTATTTGACAAGAAGACAGTTTATTAGAAACTAGAAACATTCATATTTTTTGCAAAATAATCATGAAACTGTAGGGGAAATATGATAAATGTCAACAACTGTAATGTTTTGCAGTGATAAATGTGCGAAATTTAGATTTCAGGCACTTTTTAAGCATTTTATGAGAAAATCAAATTTTTTAATTTTTTTTTCGAAATAAGCAATCAAACATAATAGAAATATACTAACAACATTTTGAATGTTCTGCAATCTTAGTTTGGTATAATCGGTGAAAATGTTATTTTAGTTAAATTAAGTTCCATGAGTGGAAATTAAAACTCAGCTATTGCGACATTTTTGCAAAACTATCATTGCAGAACATTGTAAATGCAGGATGCATTTAGCACATTTTCTATGCATTTGTTTTGTTGTAAATGTTATGGTTATTTTGCAAAAAATAGATTTTTCTAGCTATCTCTGTTTTGTGTCTTTCCATTTCTTATACCCAGCACTACTTAATATTTCCATTTACTAGGGTTGCTGAAGAATGCTCAGTCTTTTTATTGCCTCTGTTAAAGTTTGTACCTCTACAGGGGTCGATCCAGGTTTTAATTTTTAAGTCTCTTTTTTCGTGAAAAATAAAATATTTGTGTGAAAAACAAAATATTTTTATTACAAAAAAAAAAACTTGCAAATTTTTCTATTTTAACAGTCATTCTATATAGCGTTTAATATCAAGTTAATAGAATTTCATTGAAGTAATTAAAAATAAGACTGAAAACATGAAAACATTTTATAAAAGGAATATTTTTATAAAACAAAATCTTGTGAAGGGGCTCATTTCTTAAATCTGAATGTTGCGAAGGATCTCTTTTTATCGATTTGAATTTTGTAAAGGGCCAGCAAAAGGGACCCAACTTTTACCTGGATGGACTCCTGCATCTATTCATGTGACACTCTGTATCAGGGTTGGTTTTTGACGTGACGTGTGTCAAAAATTGGTTTAAACTGTCAAAAACTGGTTTAAACTGTCAAAAACTGTCGAAAACTGTGTTTAAGTTGCAATGTACTAAGTACATAAATTAACATTCATTATTTGTATATATATAAAATATTTTTCTAGAAAAAAAAAAAAAAAAAATGTTAGGTTTTTTTTTTTTAGGTTTATAATATTAATGCATCATCTTAAGGAAAGAGTGAACGTTATAAATTTTTCGTAAACTGTCTTAACGCTATACAAATTTGCATATATAGGTGGTAAATTATAATAATATAATTAAGTATATAAATTCTTGAAAACTAATTAAATTAAAAAATAAATTAAAAATTGCTTAAAATTAAAAAAAATTTCCTGCTAATTATTATTATTAATTTTTTCTCTTCGTTTTAGCATTATTATGGTTTAAAAAATGTATATTAAATGTATTATTAGGTTATTACTTTGTGAATTCAATGGTAGATTAATTTTTAAAATTATGTGCTGAAATTTCAATGAAAATTTTTAGCCTTCAAACATAATATTTAAAAAACAAAAAATATGCTGACTGTAGAATAAAAGAGCCTCCAGGGGGAATTCAATAAAAAGGGCAAACTATTTTCAAAAAGGGTATTTTATTTGCATAATTTGCAGTCTTCTATGTTGTGATTTTTGCATGTGACAAAAGTAAATTATTAATTTTACATGCGTATATGTAGGCTATATGCATTTGTTCTTCCAGGAATGCTGTAAAACTATTGCTAGATGGTTACATATCAGGAAGAAAAGTATTTAAAGGCTTCTAACATTTAAAATATTAGAAAAAAACACTTGGTACTAATATGTTTTTAAAAGGGCCACCAGGTGCTAAAAATGGTGAGAAGGGCCACTGGGTGCTAAAATGTGTTTGAAAGAGCCACCAGGTGCAGCATCCAGCCAAATTAACCTAGAGTTAGCACTAAAAAATCTGGAGTGACTTCACTCGAAATTTTAATGTATTTAATGTTATATTTCAATGCATATTATATAAATGCAGATTTTCATACCTTTAAAGCAGTAATTTACAAAGGAGATCTGTCCACCATCCCTTTCATTAAAAATAATTAATTTAAAATTGCATTATGTAATTTATATTAAAATTTAGTTCGCCTTAGAATACACAAATTCCTATGTTCGAATTTTTGTTTTTTGTAAAGATATAAATATAAATTTTTTCTACTTAAATAGAAATCATTAGCATTCATAGGAAACAGATAATAAACTTCTAAGAATTATTTTTAACTATGAGAGAGACATATAAACACTCTTTTGTAAAATTAAAATTTTTTATTTCTCTAAATATGACTACTTCATTGTTAAAATATACCAAGAAGTGTAAAATGTGAGGTTTTTGACAGTTTTCGACATGAGTTTTTGACATGACAGTTTAAACTGAGGTTTAAACCGTCAAAAACTGTCATGTGTCAAAAACCTGCCAACCCTGCTCTGTATAAACCAAATGAATTATCACAAGTATGATAAATTTCTAGTTGGTTAAATAAAATTCTCTTGTAATAATCCAGTGAAATGGCTCTGAGAAGAACAACACAATTCTCTTAGCATTTATAATTACCTTTTTTCTACAGAAAGAAGGGGATTCAATTTAGCGACTTGGTAGCCAAACTTCTTAAAAGCTTCAGACAGTGAATAAACCTTGTAATTAATTTTTCTGTTTTCCAATGCATTTCTAGAAACTTAAAAGAAAGTAAATATAATTAAAAAACATAAAGCACATATGATTTTTGGTACTTTTAAATATAATTTATCCAAACTAATGTTAAATAAAGAGAATTTCAATTTAAATCATATAAGTGTGGTGGCTTTTTATTATGTTCTATGTCTAAAAGAATTGGGGTAAGTAATCCCTTTATTTTCTTTATACTAATAAATCTTTTATTTAAATTATTTTTGAATGGTTTTGTTGTTTTTTCTTAAGATTTTTTTTACCAAGGACTTAGCATAGTATCTTTTAGTAGCATTTTCTTTTTTCATAGAATTCTGAATAACATTGCCAGTTGTTTGTCAGAGAAATAACTCCAGATGTATGTTGGGCGATGGCAATGATATTAGGGGCAAGTGAGGAAAATAAAATCCATAAAAAATCAATAAAAAAGAGAAAAAACACTAGATTTATATACTATTACATGTACATGCACATTAAAATGTATGGGAAAAAGTCAGAAATATTAACTGCTAAATTCTGCCGTGGATGTAAAAACCATAGCCTGATTGCATCTTGGATACTCACATCCATTAGCAATCAAACCTTAAAATATAAACAACTTTAGAACAGTTTCATCTTAAGTTACCTTGATCTGTTAATAAATTTACATTATTATAAAGGTTTGAAATTTAAAAAAAGTGCAGTTTCTTTGGCATCATTTAATATGTTTTTGCAATTTTAGCAACCATTGCTTATTTTTTACTAGACCCTGAAAAACGTCCGAGATACTTCAGTGCCAAATTTCGCCAAAGGATAAGGTCCTATAATAAAACTGTTCCAAACACCTGTTGTGTTGCAACATGTGAGGGAAACTAAATTTGATCGAGACCTTAGGTTCAGAAATCAAAGGATAAGCTCGGGACAAAAGGTTGATAAGTTGTGGGCACAGCTTTAGTATAGGACCCCCTAGGTGAAATTTGGCATCGAAGTAATCGGACGTTTCTCACCAAGGTATTTACTTGTGTAATTGCAACAACATTTCAAGTCTAGTTAATAATGAATGACAGATGCCAAATGGGATATAAACCCGCCAAATGCAGTTGTTTTTTTCCTCTCGAAATCGCACACGAGAAAATCAACATGATGTCCTGTTGGCATTGTTGAAATTTGAAGTGGCACCAAGGCCACTGCTCATTCTTAACTAGACCCACTATTTCAATTCATGGGCAAAATGACATACAATATTTAAGTACAACTTGCAAGCTGGTCCACAACTGTATTCAGGGGCATAGGAAAAAGTGGGGCTCAAGCCCCCCCCCCCCCTATTCATTATTACAAAATTTCCATTTAATGCCAAATAGAAGAATCACCAAATTAAAACCAAAATTAATGTGTTATAAATGCTCATAAATGGTAATATTTTATAATTAATACTAATAACTAGTGAATACTAATTAACATCTAATTATTAATTGATTTTGTTAAGATTAATTTTGTGTGATTTCTAAAATGAAATTTTCTGAGCCCCTCTCATGATTTTTGAATTGTTATGCCCTTAACTGTATTTGCCAGTATTTTGATGACAACAATGTCATTCTAGATTCCTTGCAACATAATATGGCAACCTGTTTGCTGTTTATTTTTGACGACCATGGCAACCAGTATTCTAATTATTTATGAAGACAACTTGATCGACATTTAAATATTCAGTATTCTATTCTATTTTTGCTATTTTATTTAATGAAAGATACGCCTATTTTCGGAAAAGAAGATGAATGTACTAGAATTTAAGTGATGGTATAAATGTATGGGAAGCATATAAAAAATATATTGATGCATATTGATGATCCTTGCAGTAATAGAACTTCATGCAGTTATTTTTTCATGAAAAGTGAAATAAGTTAATTTTAAATATTTGCTTTATTAATATTAAAAATAGGCTTAATTTATTTATGAACATTAAAATTTAAATTAAAGCAAAAACTATTTTATTTATGAGACAACACTTAAGTTAAAATACATTTAAAAAACAATTATATACATATAAAAACAATTAAAATCTAGACGTTTCGAATCCCGTCCAGGTTTCCTCATCAGTATCATTTACAACATAATATGCAAGCATTACATGAATACCCAAGAAATTTAAAGAAGTACCGAATATTGAGGAGCCAGTGCGCATGCTTCATTGATAGTGTGAAGATGCTTGGCAGTGTGCCAGCTCTCAAAGAAAATACACAATTTATAATTATCAAAACCAGAATTTAGAACTTTTATATTATCGAAGTCAGGAATATGATCAGTTTCTATTGAATGGATTACAATTTTAGAATTTTGGTTGCAATTTTTAAAAGATCGTCTGTACTCCTAATTCGTTATGCCCAGAAATTCAATTTACTTTGGAAATAGAACAAAATAACAGTTTGCCTTTTCTTAATGTTCTTGTTGAACTCGTTTCGAATTCACCTAGCATTTTTCAAACTTCTGTTTATCGTAAGGCCACTTTTACAGGTTAATATCTAAATTTTCATTCTGCTAATCCTAATTCTCATAAAATTGCAGTCTTCTGAACTTTGGTCAATAGAGCTCTTCAGTTATGCAGTAACGAGACATTTTTTAAGTTGGAAATTAAAAGAATTTTTCAGGATTTAATAAATAATGATTACCCTCTTAATTGGTTAAAACGAATTAATCGCGAAAAAATTATCCACTTCCCTTCTCCTTCGTTTCCTCCTGCAATTTCCCCCTCTCCTCCAATGCAAATGAAAAATTCACTAATTAATAAGAAAAATTATATTTCTATGCCATATTTTGGTTTTCCTTCAGAATTTATTTCTAAAATACTTAAACCACATAATATTTATACTGCTTTCCGGCCGATTAAACAATTAATAAACATTCTTTTTTACTTTAAATCCATAACCCCCTTCTCTGGATCTAACTGGCGTAATATATTTAATTCCTTCTAAAAATTGTAAATATGTTGATATAGGTGAAACTGGCCATACAGCAAAAATTAGACTACAGGAGCACAGACGATCTTTTAAAAATTGCAACCAAAATTCTAAACTTGTAATCCATTCAATAGAAACCGATCATATTCCTGACTTCGATAATATAAAAGTTCTAAATTCTGGTTTTGATAATTATAAATTGCGTATTTTCCTTGAGAGCTGGCACACTGCCAAGCATCTCCTCACTATCAATGAAGCATGCACACTGGCTCCTCAATATTCAGTACTTCTTTAAATTCCTTGGCTATTCATGTAATGCTTGCATATTATGTTGTAATTGATACTGATGAGGAAACCTGGACGGGTTTCAAAAGTCTAGATTTTAATTGTTTTTATATGTATATAATTGGTTTTTAAATGTATTTTAACTTAAGTTTTGTCTCATAAATAAAATACTTTTTGCTTTTAATATATATTAATGAGACGGTTTGATGTTTGTATACGTTAAAAATTTAAATGTCTAATCCTAATATACGGTACCCCGTCAAAGGTGGTGATGACACGTTGCGCCTGGCAAACCCATCGGCTGGTCACGTGAATTCCCTCTCTTTGCTTCTCCTAGTGTAACCCATCAGCGCTTTCATCTCATTGGCTTAGCTGCTTGGCGGGACCGTTAATTTGAACTCAATGATTTAGCTTTCGTAAAAGAGCAGCTATTTTAATTTTAATTAATTGGAAATGTCTTTTACCGGTGGATGATTGATTATAATAGATGCTTGTTTTTTGCGCTTCAATTTTTTTCGAAGTATTTATGGCATTTGTAAGTAGATAAATCTAAGATTTTTGCATTTTTTGGAATTTTCTGGGCAAAAGGCAGTTATTGAATGGTGTATGAAAGAGGATATGATTGCTGATAAGTATGAATGTCCTATGTGCAAGAAAGATATGATAATGACTGAACAAAAGGATGTATCGGATGGATTTTCGCGGGTGTGTCGTGAAAAAGAGCTAAATGCACATTACCTCAAAAGGTCTATTAGGAGCGGTTTGTGGTTTGCTGAGAGTCAAATGAAAATTATTGATATATTAATTTTTATGTATAATTGGGTGTATGAAGCTGGAACGAAATTTATGATGAATGAGGGGGGTGGATGTAATAAGAATACAGTGGTAGATTGGAAGAATTTTTGCAGAGAAGTGTGTATGGATGTGTGTTTAAGAGAAAGTGAAGGAAGAAAGACCTGGAAAGACTGTTGAAATTGATGAAAGTTTATTTGGTAAAAGGAAGTACAATAGGGGAAGGAGAGTGAATGGAGAATGGGTGTTTGGAGGAATCGAAAGAGGCAGCAGCAAATATTTTTTTGAGGTGGTGGAAGATTGATCGGCTGCTACGTTGATTGGAATTATCCAGAAATACATCTTGCCTGGATCCACGATTGTATCCGACTGTTGGAAGGCCTATGATTGACTACCACAGTACAATTTTGTACATTTGAAGGTCAATCATAGTGAAACCTTCAAGGATCCAGGGACAGGTGCTCATACCAACACTATTCAAGGGACCTGGAGACAGTCAAGCGAAAATTGAGATTGTGGGGCTATCGCTACACCAACAAGCTTTTCGAGGGATACATCTTTGAATTTGTGTGGCGGCGCAGGTTAGAAAATGCGCCTAAGGACGTTGACATGACATCTTCCGGGAGTTCCTAACATGCATCAAGACCCTCTACCCGCCACTCATAGCCAATGGGCAGCAGCAGCAGACAGCAGCTGAATGATGTGCTTTTAAATGTTTTATTCAGATTTAAATTTATTTTTTATTTTTTATTCTTAATAAAATAAATTATTTGAAAAAAAATATATAAATACATGATAATGGTTGCTGCACTGCAGATTTTCATGCATTTTCTGATTCATGCATCGTAAATTAGGGGTATCCAGTGATGTTTTTCTTGGTTTTATTGCTTGCTAAGCAAGCATACAGCAGCTGGTTTACTGACCGCAGCCTCAGCCTATACAATTTTTTATGCATTTAATGATTCATGCATCGCGAATTACAGGTATCCAGTGATTTTTTTTTTTTTGTTGTTGTTTTATTGCTTGCGAAGCAAGCATACATTACATACATACATTGCAAGCATACAGCAGCAAATGTACTAATTGCAGCCTATACAAATTTTCATGCATTTACTGATTCATGCACCGTGAATTAGGGGTATCCACTGATGTTTTTTTGGTTTTATTGCTTGCGAAGCAAGCATACAGCAGCAAGTGTACTGACCACAGCCTATACAAATTTCCATTCATTTACTGATTCACGCATCACGAATTAGGGGTATCCAGTGATGTTTTTTTTGGTTTTAATGCTTGCAAAGCGAGCAAACAGCAGCAAGCATATACTGACCACAGCAGTTAAGATTTCAGCATGATACTGCTTAATACCGACCTCTGCAATCTACAGAATGAAAAAACTAAATTTAAAAATATATATTTCAGTACTATTTTTATTATATTGAATGCGACTTTTGTTGGTGCAATCCACGTCAGCTCGTTAGTGTCATTTACATTTAAAAATGGCTTTTGTTGATGTTTTTTGTATTTAAAATTCCATTAACGATCAAATTTTTTCACTTTCATTTGCACATAAAAACAATCATCAAAGTCAAAAGCCGCCATCTTGGAAAGTAAATCACGCCAACAAAAGTCACCAAAAAAGTACCCAGGCATAGGCGTGCCTGGCTTCAAAATATTGGGGGGTACATCTGAGGTCAGGGCCTGATTAATGTAGGGACGCGTGCTCCGGGCCCTGAGTAGAAAGGGCCCTAAAACTGGCCTTGAAAATGCCCTTTTACTTTTCTTGCCACTAAAAATGACAAAAAGTAGTACAGTCGACTCGCGTTATAATGACCTTGTGTTATAACGTCCCAGAGTGATATAGCAACCTTTTGAAAAGTCTCGACTGACTTCCAATTAAGATAATGCTATTTAATATTTGATATAACAGCCAGGAAAAGACAACACTCTTGATATGACGGCCCAGTAAATGACTGTACTTCCTTCAATTTATAGTTTAAGATGTGATCTTTACTTAAATAAAAAAAAAAAAAAAAAGACAGAGATAGAATCCGATGAATTTTACTTCATCAAGAAAATGAGATGCAGTTTGATGTTAGCCTTTTAATTGCAATCCGAACTACATAAGCTGACTGGTAAGAAAAATTTACAAAAAAAAAAAAAAAAACATCAGAAATCACTTTGAACAGATTTTCTCAAATTCAGGGAATGTGAAGAAAATTCATCGAATGTTCCTCGTAAAGATTATAGACAGTGGAAAGGCAAAAGTGGTATTAAATGCAGAAAATAATGAAAGCATGAATTATATTCAGGGGTGAAACTACCTAGCTTGCAAAAATCCTGAAAACTGCTCCTTACATGCAGATAGGGGACATTTATTAATGATATATCATATGACTACCTGTATTAAGTAATATTTATAGACATTGTAATAACAAATCAAACATTCAAAATGAGAATTTTTTGTAAAAATAGAGTAATTTAACATTAAATTCAAAGACAGCAAAATTTTCAAAAACCCTGAATTCAGGGGAAGCCCCTGAAAAGTTTCAGCCCTGTATATTCCAAAAAGTAATCCTACAATCTAAAATAAGCTGCAAAAATACATAACAAACTTTCGGATACTGTTGAAAATGAAAATTATGGAAATGAAGAATTTGAAAACACCATTCGTTTTAAAAATTCTTCTTTCCAATTTCAAAATTACATCAAAACTTGATTATTGCTTTCTTCATAAAATATTAAACATGTAATTAGTTGTTCATAAATAGATACGAGAATTTGATTTTTGCACTGTATGTATGCAATTCATACCTTCTTTCCTTTTTTATTATGTAAATTTTATCAAAATAAAATTATTCTTTCATTTAAAATTTTTATGGTACCACTTCTACTTTATGGCAGGGTTGGCAAAAACCCGGGTTTTTCTGGGCATTTGTGGGTTTTTCTGGGCTTTTGTGTGAATACATTTGCATTACAATGTTAGATATGTTATTTAGCATATTAGTTGTAATACACCTAATTATATTAAACTACTAATTAATAATTGATCTAATATTTACCTTAGAAATAAAAAATGGTTTAATTCTAATATTAAAGTTGTGTTAATTAGTAAGATTAAGCTTACTAATGTATTATTTTAATGTATGCTTATTCAAAATAAATATTCTTAATGACAATAACTGATAAAATAAAATAATTTAAATTCTTCAGTACAATACATATCATTTAAAATTTTAGTTCCCCATCATGCTATAGATGGAGAACTTAGGTAATCGTGAAAATTTTCGACCTCGTTTTTTTTACTTTTTTACTCGTTTTCACATGTGAGGAATCCGAAAAATGACAAAATTTGTACGGTGTGTGTTAGTTCATTAGTCTGCGTACACAATATCTCAAGAACAAATTGTCACAGAGAAGTCAGATCAGTTTTAAAATATTACTTTTGACACTGGCAAGAACCCTATTCATTTGCAATATTCAAATTAAAAAACTTTGTAAGTTATTAAAAATTTATGCTTTTCTTAACATTGAAGAATAGGGCAAAATTTTACTTAAACGTGCATGAAATGGAAAATTTTTACTGAAAAAATGTGAGACCAGTTTTAAAATATGAGTTTTGATGCCAGAATGAACATCAGTAACTAGAAACATGCTACTATTTCTTAGCATGGCAGTATAGGGCAAAATTTCACATAAATGTCAATTTTTAGGGATATTTTCATCGTAAAGATATCAGACCACTTTTGAAATTTATTTAGGGTATGGCATGAATGTCATAGAGTATAAATTTTCCAATTTAAAAAATTCGTAGATTATTTGGAATTTACGATTTACTTAAAATAGCAGAATAGGGCAAAATTGAGCATAAATGTCCATTTTGAGGATCATAAATATATCAGACAACTTCAAAATAACATTTATAATACTTGTTTGAACATAATTGACTACAAATATTCTAATAGGAAAATTTTGCAAGTTACTCGTAATTTAAGATTTTATCAGCATAGCAAAATGGGGCGATATCCCATATAAATATGCATTTTGAGGATTGTTGCATTGGAAACAGTAGCATGAAAACGAAACTATGAAATTGATCCTAATAAAATAAATTAATAGATTAGAATAAGATAAATATATCAAAGTGAACAGTGGATAGCCTATTTGGGGATTTCACTCTGTCAAGTGTTTGGTCAGATTCATTTCTCTTAGCATGACAACCATGTTAAGAGAATGTTCTGTACTAGAAATTTATGAGAACATATATATGATGGGGAACTGAGAACTTGAAATAGTTGACTAAAATTATTAGAGAAATGTATTGTCACCGTGTTGCGAGCTGTCCTGAAAATTTCAAATATCTAGCTAGTCGGGAAGTTAGTAAAAATCGATTGCATGATTTGTCCCTGACAAACACACAAACAAACAAACAAGAATCGAAGTTAATAAAAACATGGTAATAAGTTGCACTGCTTTATCCGTTTTTTTTTTTTTTTTAAGTTTTTTAATAATTGAAACGGTTATAGAAGAAAATTTTATTTCATTAGATTTATAATTATGTTGGTACTAAGTTAAAATAAAATTATTATAAAGTTTTAAAACTAAACAATTTAATTAGTTAAATATTGATTCTGGACAACATTTATGTCCGCTGTTAAACAAAAATATCATTCGGTTTTACAGGAAAAGGAAAATTGAACAAATTATAGAAGATAAACTTGCTTTTATTATATTTATAACTGTAGTTACTTTTTATATTTAATACTATTTTCTAGAAAATAAAAATAAGAGTGTTTTCTTTAAAGGTAAGGTGTTTTCTATACTTAATAGATGGGATTTGTAAATTATAAATAATTTTTAACAAAAACCCAGTGGGTTTTTGTTGGTGGGCCCGCCCAGTTTGCCAACCCTGCTTTATGTTACACATATATTATATAATTAATTCAAATGGTCATTGGAATCATTATTTCCATTTTCGTCAAATTTGAGAAACTTATAATGTTTCTCATTTGTTAATATTTTTAATTGATTTTAATTTTAAAATTTTATTTCACTTATAAATTCTAATATAATTCATATTTTGCATGCAGTATGTCATTTGCAATCATTATCAAACCAAATTTAATGAAAAGGCATCATTTGAAAAATTATTTTTGATTTATTTGATATAATGACCCAAATTCAGCTGTCCCGATGGGGTTGTTGTAATGCGAGTCGACTGTATTATAAAATGCAAAATTCTGTCATGTTAGTCCCAAATACAGTTTTATATGCACTTTTGCTGATTGTTGCAAAGTGCGAGGGGGCTCACAAAAGTATGTGTGTTCCAGGCCTCACATGAAGTTAATCAGGTCCTGTCTGAAATATATGGAAAGAGGAGGAATATCCTTTCTCAAAATAAATTTAAGCAGACATAACGATGTCCATGTGCATGCATCACAACAGCATGGGTGTTAATTAAATAACAGTATTAACACGTTTATTAAATGTTATGGATTATTTCAAGTTACAAACAAATATAAATTTCATCTAGTGCTTTTTCTTATTATTTTCTTTAATCTATGTACATACTGTTGATAATTTAATGAACACACACACACACATATTTATATATATTTTTCTTTATCTGTGTACATAAAGAGAAGTGACTGTCTCTTTGTTCTGGAGCTTAGACTACTGATTGCAGACTACAAAGCTTGACAAATGGCCACCTTGAACCCTGCCGGGGTGCACATCATTGAAATTCTTTTCCATTTTTGAATTTTATTTATTTATTATTATTATTATTTTCAATTTTATCCACAGATTTTTCTTAAATTTTTGCATTCATTTCAATTATCTGTGCTGCTTAGCAACGGGGCTATTACACGATTTTTTAGTAATTTATTTAATTCCATTCAAAGGGAAGTCTTTTATTATTATTATTTATAGTATTTACCAGAAAATAGGGTAATACTGTAGAAAGGATTAAAATTATTATTTATTATTATTATTTATTTCATTTCATTGTATTGTTTATTAGAAAATATTTTTGTATTTAAAACACTTTTGCATTGTGTATTGGAAAACATTTTATTTATTTATTGTAATGTTTGGAACCAATGCAATTCAATGTTTTTGAGTTAAATGCAGTGGCCAGCAAAGCGGGCGTATCTTGCTGGTAATGAAAACAACAAATTTAATTGATTTGTATCCATACCTCCCCTTCTAAATATTCAAAGTAAAATTTGTATTGCTTTATTTCTATAAATTAATCTCATATATATATATTTTTTTTTTAAACAACGTAACACAAATTACATTAAAGCAAATAAAAATAATCTAACTTAAAAAAAAAAAAAAAATCTTTAATAATACTGAATGAATTATATATGAAAATATCAATTTGAAAAATAAATAAAATAATTATGTAAACACTAATTTGAAATAATATAAAGAAAATGTAATAGCTTAATTTTCTGCAGTTCAGCTCTAATAGCAAATTAATTTTCAACAAAAGTACCTTTAAACTAAGTGACTAATTTTAATTTTCATGAAGTTTGAAATCAAGACAAAATTTTACAGTTTGAATGCTATTTTATGTCATCCAGACCTGAAAAATCCCTATCATTACTCATGAAATAATACATAATTTTAACATTATAAGGAATACTTTTTAACGAAGTTTATAATTAATATTTAAAATTAAAATACCTTTAACATAACTTTGTGCGGGCAGAAAGCTTTTTCGGCAGGGGATCCCTTCCTTCGAAGGTGCCGACTGCTTGGCGGTCATCCAAAGACTGATCTTCTCTCTTATAGCTGTACATGTGACGCCATACTTTGTCTATCTCCGCCGATTTGTGGTCGTTCATCACGTGATAAACGACCACGAATCAGCGGAGATAGACAAAGTGTTGGCGTCACATGTACAGCTATAAAAGAGAAGATCAGTCTTTGGATGACCGCCAACCACGAAATGCAGTCGGCACCGTCGAAGGAGAGGATCCCCTGCCGAAAAAGCTTTCTGCCCACACGAAGTTATGTTAAAGGTATTTTAATTTTAAATACATAATTTTAAATTTCATTTTCACATTCAGAAAATTCATGAATTTTCTGAATTTCGACAATAATCCAACTTTCAAATCCGAAAGATGTTGAGATATTTCAGACACAGAAAATGATAATAGTAACAATGCAGATTATTTAGAATTCTAGCGTATTTCACATTGAACATGGAAGTGATTGGGAGAAGATGAAAGATTTACAATTTTAGAATTAATTTACGTCTTGAAATGCCTAAAAAAATTTTAGGTAAAGGAAAAAATAATAAAATTCTGACTATTTTAATATTTCATGCGGCTTTTGGATCAGCGGACTCGCAATTTTGTTTTTCTTTTCTTTTCTCCTATGTTGGCTGCACTTAAATTGGTTCACAAAATAAATAAATAAATAAAGGAATACCTTACATTTTTGCCCTGGATCTTGATTGGTATTTCCTAAACTCGCACTAGCTGTAATCGATTCAACATTTTCATTTTTTTTTTTCTTTGTTCACCATTTTTCAAAACACTGTCAAGCTCACAATAGATTTTAAATATTTTCCGTTTAGTTGTTATGACAAATTTATCCATTTCAATAAATACTTCAGTTTAATATTACGAATTAAAAAAAAATATGTATCCAGAAAATTCAGGAATTACTTTGCTTCAAAATAAAAATAGAAAACTACACATCAAGAAGTGCTAATGCTACGAAACACCAAACTAAGGCTTCTATATACATATATGTATAAACTCTACACCAAACTCTCACTTATGATGAACATTAACCTAATCAGATCACCTATGTTTTCATCGCTTCTTTTCTCTAAAATGCATAAAGGAGCAGGGGGAGGATACCATATGCAACAATTTTGTCATCAGAGAAAAACAATTTCTTTAAACTAAATAAAAAACACACACAGCTAGATTTCCGAAAAGTAAAGTGTTTCCCTTTTTTCTGGTAATCAAGAATAACATCCTAAACCTATTTAGTAAGTCCTTGTCTAATTAACATTAATCTGGAAAAAATCATCATAGCGCATCAGAAACAAGCTGGACCAAACATAAATTCATTTAAGTAAATTTATTTCAATGTTTATGTCAAAGTTGCCGTGATTTATATTAGTTAATAACTTAGACACGTTCAAAGAGGTTACTTTAAAATATCCAGATAATTTAAAAACTTATTTGTAATCATTAGGAGATAAAGACCTCCCAGATTTTCTCGTTACATCAGTAGTTTGTCATTGAATTCAAAGCAAGCTACTTTCGATGATTGCTTTTTTAAGCTATCCAAGATTGTAGAAAACACTCATTATAGGGAAAGAAAAGGATAAAGAAGACCCTCGGGCTAAAATCCTCTGGCTTTTGAAGACAACACTTGTTCTTCTCTTCTTCACCCCTTGTAGATATCCTCCAAAGAAAAGCATAAAGAATCATAACCATTATCTCCACGAACGATGATAATTCACAATAATTAAGTAATAGGTTTTCCTTGTAGCAGGCGAAAGGCTATTTTGTGTTTTCATTTAAAGAAAGGTACTTTAAATTTGCGTTGCCTCTTAAATCCCAAAAAACACATAGTAGAATGGGATATTACAGAAACGTTTTAACTGAAGTAAGATCGACTGACACAGGGTGGCTAGCAATTAAACCTTTTCAAATTCCCTGACTATTTTTCGAGATTTTCCTCCATTTTTCCCTGACTCTCACGTTTATTTTCTATGAAAATTTCACGACACTAGCAAAAAATTTAGTGATTTAAAATATCATTAATAATTTAATGATTAAAATAGCTTATTTTCACAAAATTTGTTAAAATTCCCTGACTTTAAAGGAAATTCCCTGACTATTCCCTGACTTTTCCAGATTTTCTAAATTCCCTGACTTTTCCCCGATTCTTTGATTATCCCTGACTGCTAGCCACCCTGTGACAGTACGCATATCTGGTTAAAAAACTTATTGCTGATTTCCCTTGCCTATGCGATGATGACAAAAAACTTTTTCCAATCTCCCCTTCCACCCCCCTCACATACACACGCACAAACACAAAATGCAGAGGGGTTTGGGAGAATAGTCTCACACTGATTTTTTAAACCTTCTTTTAAGTTTAAAATTAGAGAGTTTAGAAATATTTTTGGAAAGGACCGTCCATGCAGATGATTTTTTTTTTTTTTTTTTTTTTTTTTTGGGGGGGGGGGGGCATATGTCCCCGTCAGGCCCGGAAAACGCATTTTCGCTTTGTTTACGCTTATAATCCATGCCAAGCATTTTCGAAAATCGCATTTCGTCATAATCACTAGAGTTGTGGACCAACTTGCAAGTTGTTCCAATATTTAAAGTCGACAAGGGTTCTCATACAAAAGCTATGCCAAGTGACGCGGCTACACGCCGCTTAATGTTTAAAAGAAAAAAATTCTTTTGACTCTGTAATGCCGTTTAAAATATTACCAAGTGAATAAAATAAAATTGTTATTAATTATACTCATTTCATTCATAAATTACAATAAATTGGACGCTTCCAGTTCAAATAAATTTATACTATAATCTTAATGCAATGTCACACGCGTTAAATGACAAATAGTCATAAAACATGTTTTCACTCATAAATAAGGGTCTTGTACGATAATGTTGAAAATATTTTTCATACTTGAATACGCAAGATTAGTTTGAGGTTTAAATCCGTAATAACCAGTTGATGAATGATAATATTTAGGAAATTTAAGAGATGTTACAAAAATTACACGATTCATTTTTCAAAACATGCTCGTTTATTTACAAGAAAATAAATCACTGCAAATCACTGGGTACTGGGTAGTTGGTTGGTTTATCAGTTAAACAAAGTAGTGCATGACTGCTAAAACCACTGAAGTAGAAGAAGAAGATTAGAAAATCAGACAAGATTGATCAGCGAGAGGTAAAAAGTGATACTTTTTTTCTCGGGAAAGGTCACTCTAATGGCTGCCTTACCCGAATAAATCACATCGATGACGTCAAATGACATAGATGGAGGACAATCAACTCCATGTGAAAATACATGGAAGCCATTTTTAGCACAGTAAGCAAATGGCAATTGAAATCAGCTCGTAGCACCATGGCAACCAATGTCGGAGGACAAGCTGTCACGTTGTCATGCTGTTATCAGCTGTTTGCAACTGCCCTAACGCTTGGTCGTGGTCACGATATCTCCTCGCTAGCTCCCCAAGCTGTTCACAACTTCTCCCGATCACCTCGATCAGAAAAATAAGCTGTTCACGACTTCTGACCATCCGCGATTGTAATGAAATGCTCGCTCTCTGGTGGGCTAAGGCGAAATTACAATTAACATGCATAGCTTTCGGCTTTCATTGAGACGCCATAGAGTTCTAACAACCACGTGACTTTCTTCTTAGCTAGAGCTCCTTCAATAGGAGTCTTATTCTTTGCTGGGACAATGCTAATTTTTCCATGCCTTTGGAAGCGTAGTAGTCGAATTTTTTTATGCTTTTACAAATACATTTACAACACTGTGTTACATTAAATTTGTAACACTATTCCGCAATGATAAAATGGGTCAGTGGGGTCAACTGTCCCTCAGCAAACATACTCGTGACGTCATCTGTTAGAACTCTATTGCTTGCCGATGTTTAGTTTCACATATATTTATTGAATAAAAATGAATAAATCCGGTAAAAAAGATAACACTTACTGTTGTGTGCGACAGTGTAACTCCAAAAATCAAGAAATCCAGAATTAAGCTTCCATTTATTTCCAAATAACAAATTTAAAATTTCAGTTGCTTCGGCTAATGGAAGTAATTCGCGACTCAATTGAACTATAGCCCATACAGCACACTTTGTTCCAGCGATGTTCCAGGTACATCGCAACGTCTTGTTATCATCACATCTCAGAGAGATGCAAATAGATCATCGCTGAGACACAGAAACAGATCATCGCTGAGATGTAACATTTGCGATGCGTTCAGAACAAGAGTGCATAGCTTGCCCATGCGCAGAAGGGAGCAAGTTGCCATCTCAACTCAAAAGCTTCATTCTCCCGCTTCATTTTCTCCCGCTGGTTTGCATTTGTTTGGATTTCACAAGTGTGCTCCTGCTCTTACTTGTTCTAGTTAGTTTATTGATATTAAATCCTGATTCTGTTTCTGTCTCATGTAAGTATTAGCTGTTTTCTCTGTAATTATATAATGCTTTTGTAAAATATCCAGTGAAAATTTGTATAATAATTTACACTCTGTTTTAATTTGAATTTCATGGTTTACGATCGTAAAATTTTCAATTGTGTTCTGCTTTTTCAGGGATGAGATTCTTCAGCTGCTTTCAGCTTTATTTATTTATTTAGCCTTTTTTTTATCTTTTGGAATTTCTTATTATGCATTAGTTACATTAGCTGATCAGTTTAAAAACTTTATTTAATGCTTAAGCCTGTCGGTCTAATCTTTTTTTTTTTTTTTCTCTTATAGATTGATGATTAAAAATACATCTACCATTCTAGTATAATAGATTTTGTCATTAAAACACTAGTTTTGCAGATTATGGTTTATTTCAAAAAAATTTTATTTGGGATAAAGCACCATTATTTTACATTGCTTAAAATATTATAACTTTCTGATTGAAAAGTAACTATTTTTCAATTAATTGTATCCAAATTATACTTTATATAATTATAAAATTCACGTATACTAAAAATATCGGGAATTCTACTTCGTGCGTGATTTCCTCTTTTTTATTTTTAAATTTTTGGAGTGACATCCCTGAATCAAAATGACCGACATTCTTGTTTCATAAGAATCAAATTCTTCTTCTTGACATAATCCGATTCAGTTTGTAGGTTTGATAAGATGAAATTTCACATGTCTATTTATAAAAATAAAATAAAGTGTGCTATATGAATAATTTAAGAAATTATTGTACTGCAATTCTTTCATTCATATGAATTGTCAAAAAGTTTTAGTTGCTTTATTATCCTTGTGTTTAACAATAATAATAAATCTTCCAAAATAATTCTGCAAAAAATTATCAATCTCTGAAAATTTGTGATCTAACGGTTATGATCTTGCTGAACACTGAATATTCAGAAAATTTTTAAGGCTCTTTTAATTGCATTTATATATTTGATCTGTATTTAAAAATAGAATTGCACTGTATTTGGCAAAAAATTTAACAAAACATTTTTACTTATTACTTTTTTTTTTTTTTTAATCTAATTTATTTGAATATCCATTGCATGAAAATTTACATTCAAAGAATAATTACACATGTTTATTAATTATTAAAACATAAGTAATAAATATCATTGCTCCCCATCTTCAAATTTATAATTGGGAGGGGGAGAGGCATGATAATTGTAAATTTTACAGTATTAAAATCTGGGTTCATACTTCTGAAGGAAAATCTGGAATACGCAAAGGGTTAAGACTTGGGGAGAATTTGCATGATAAAAGAGGATGGCGACAATCAGGGAAATCATAGAAAAATCAGGGTACTTTATCAATCTGGAAAAATCGGGGAATTTTGTAAAAACACCCAAACATTATGGAATTTTTTCATTTTTGCCCAGAAAGCATGATTGAAAGATCGCCAAACAGGTGATATCTTAACCATGATTGTACAGGATTGGCTGCTTTTTTTTGTTTAGAAACTATGAGTGAAAATTTATTTCTCTTAATACATTGCTTCAGTTATTATATCATTTTTCCTATTAAATTATCCTTTTCCAAAATTACTTTATGTGTTCTATACCGTGAGTGAGTAAGATTTTTTTTTTCTTTATTTCACTACATTATTGTAGCTAAAAAGTCTCAAGTTGAGTGGCTCATACTGCTGCATTTGTGATTGCTATAAAATTATTTAGGTACTATGTTGAATAAAAATATTGGTAATAACAGGGTGGCGACAATCAGGGAAATCATGGAAAAATCAGGGTACTTTATCAATCTGGAAATATCAGGGAAAAATCAGTGAATTTTATAAAAACACCCAAAAATCATGGAAAATTTTCATTTTTGCGAGTCATATTTTATAATTTTGTTAATTTCTCCAAAATTTTGAGTTTTTGATTTTATTTTCCTTTTTGTAAGTGAATAAAATTAATAAATAAATTGGGATATTTTTTAACATTAGTATGCTTTTTTGAATTGTAGAGATTGATCCAAACTTATTGTAAAGTAATTTTTTTCCCCAGGCTTTTTTTTTTTTTTTTTTTTTTTTTTTTCAAGGCTGTGAATTAAAAAAAAAATAATAATAATTTATCATATTTTTTGTTCAGGATGTTATTTGCAGTTGCTGAAGTTGATGACGGGTTGCACTTAGTACCTTCAGTTTGGCTGACAGAAAATAATCAGAAATGCTTATGGCCAGAAAATATAAGAAGCCAAGTTAAACTGAATTCTATAATTGCAAATCAAACAAAACCAGATTCTAGCTGGAAAATGTACATTGTCAAGAAAATCTATGGATATGCAGGTAAGGAATTTTGTAACTTTTTTTGATTTGAGAAATCAATCTTAGTATTTTAGTTTTTATTACAAGACATGATAATGCTACCAGGGGTCAATCCAGGCAAAAATTGAGACTTTTTTGCTGCCCCTTCACAAAATTCAAATCTCTAAAATAGGCCCCTTCACAAAATTCAAATCCATAAAATGGATCGTAAAAATTTTCAATGTTTACAGTATTATTTTTAATGAGTTAACTTTTTTAGTGGTTCAATAAAATATTATTGTGATATTAAACGTTAAATAGAGTAACTGCTAAATAAAAAATTCCATGTGATAATTCTTTTTATCTTAAAAAGAAATAGATTTTCACAAAAATGGGCCCCAAAAATAAGAACCTGGATCAAGCCCTGACTAAAAAATGTTCATTAAATTTTAAATCAATTTAAACATCTTAGCTGTGTGTGATTTATAAACTTTTTTGTGGATATAGATATGTTTGTAGTATAAAAATTGCTTTATAACAAGCAAGCATATACTGTACTTTTAGTATAATAATCTAGCAGAACAAAGAAAATAACCTAAATAAATCTTATTGAAAGCTTTCTTATTTAGATCTTTTTTTATTTTCTTTTTTCATAGCAGTCAATTTTAAAATGCATCTTGAAAATTAATTTCATTTTTAGGATCTTCAATATTTATCATTAACAGATTGCTTACACTGTTTAATGAGAGCTTATTTTTTAAACGAAAATTAAGCAACTAAAAAAAATTTCTTTTTTGTTCCTTGTTTGAAATCACAATATTTTAAAGAACGGTTCACTCTGAATTGTGACTTTTTCGTGAAAGATTTTTTTTTTTTTTTAAATAGTAGTATTTAATGAAATTCATTAGTAAAAAAGAGAAAACTTTCCTTTAATTATCACATTTTGCTAAAAGAGTTAGTGCAGTGGAAACACTGTTTACATGTCTTCAGCGATGCATTGAAATCACCATAATTATTATCTTTTCATTATCTGTATTTTTATCAATGTTTATCAATATTTTTATCTGTTGAAAATTTTATTTTTATATGTGTCTATACAGTTTTTAATTAACATTTAATAATATTTTACATGTTTTTCTTGTAATAAATAGTATATTTTTATTTCTTTTTTGTCAAACACTCCAGGGGTTGATCCAGACAAAAATTGGAATCCTCTTACTGCCCCTTCTCAGAATTCAAATCTTTAAAATCTTTTTATAAAAATGATGATTTTGTAAAACTTCCATGTTTACAGTATTATTTTTAATGAGTGTCTATGTCTATATTTGGTTCAATAAAATGCTATTTACTTGATAATAAATATTAGATAGAGTAATTGCTAAAATGAAAGGTTTCATGTGATAATTCTTTTTATCGTAAAAATAAATAGATTTTCTCAAATATAAATAAAAATTTCACAAAAGTAACTTGTTATTCACAAAAATAGGCCCCAAGAATAAAAACCTGGATTAATTCTGCAGACTGTTTTTTCTCTTTGACTTACATTTTTTTATGAATTAAACTCGCAATTTTATCATTAGCAAGTCAATCTGATTCACGAAATTTCAAGTTAAATGCAAACCTGTCTTAGGAATTCTTTTCTGATTTGAAGTTTTTCTGCCAATTATTTTTGTGACTTAAGGGGAAGGGGGAGGGGATGTTGCATAATCGCATAATGGAAATTTAGGAATATCTTTTGTATTATTTATATACCTATATATTTATGTACAAAAACTTTGCATGTATTTCATTGTTTACAATCTTGGGGGAAAAAATAATAATAAAATACAGTCGAACCTCGTTAATGTTAATCTTGGGGGATAAAAAATTTCTTCGTGTTATCAGTAATTCATACTATCAATAATTCATAAACCAATCTTCTTTTGGCGGGGATTGTGATAACAGTTCATGTTAAAAGTAATTCACGATAATTGTGTTCACGTTAACAAGGTTCGACTGTAATAATAATAATAATCATAACCCTAGGTCCTTTTTCTTCCTGTATAATTTCAGGATTTTTAAGGTAGGGTTACAATCAGCCTAAAGTAGAATTTAATAAAATAATCAATAGTTAGATCTTGGAAACATTTTCATCATTTTGATGTTTTTTTTTTTTTTTTTTTTTTTTCTTTTTTAGAAATTCAATAAGAAAAAAAAAATCAAAACTATAATATGAATCTTATTATTATTATTATTATTTTTTTTTTTTTTTTCAGATAGTTATGTAACAGGTATAGAAAAGTTGAAACTGTACCAAAACATATCGGACATAGACTCCAATTCAGATAATGGGAAATCACAAAGAAAACTAATAAAAAGAAAGAAGTTCATGTCAGATAGTGATGACGATGAAGGATCCCAGTCAATAATTCCCCACTACCCTAAAGTGCCTAAAAAGTTAACGGGAGTAGTAGAGGACTGCTCGCTCTCATTTTCATCTTTGGGTGAGTTATTGTTTGAATTTTGTTATCTCTAAATTATTGTTTAAGGTTTTTTTTTTTTTTTTTTTTTTAAACATAGGAAATAATTTTTCATAAAGCTTTAATTTTAAACTGTCTAGTTTAATCATTTAAGAAAGTTTTTTTTTTTTTTTGTGTGTGTGTGTGTGTGTGTGTGTGTGCTTTTATAATTTAAAAAAAATGGATTTTGTCTAACTATAATAAATAATAAGTTATATATATATATATATATATATATATATATATATATATATATATTTATTTATTTATTTACGAATTCAATATTGTTGTAAATTTTAGTCATTAATAGATACATGGCCAAATCCAAAACTGTTCAGCTAGCCGAATATCAAATTATTCGGCTAGTTAAACATATAAAAATTCAATTTTTTAAAATTTGTAATCACTTGAAAAAATTCTGCTATTTTTAATTATATCATTAAATTAAGATTTTTCAGAGTAATTAAGAAATAGATTATATTTAAATGAAAACAACTGTTTTATCTAGTTTTAAGTAACATTAAAGAAAATTAATTATTAGATACATTAATCATAACAATTAATAATATCTAACAAAAGTTGTCTTTATCAATAACAGTATAATGATGTATGTTTCTAAAAAAAAAAAAGTAAAATACGAAAGAGCATAATTCACATGATGTTGCCACATACATAATTTACATGATGTTGCCATCTAGGAAACTCCAAGAGATCAAACAAAGATCACATCAAAATCTGGCAGGAAAAAAGATTGACACAAGTTATAAAATAGCAATTTAGAATTTGTTATTGAAAAATGCATATGCAGTGCCCCAACATGCATTAAAAGTATCACATCTCTATCCCACGATTTATTCACATGAGAGTGAGAGGCATTTGCGTCAGTTTTAATGTAAGGTGGCCAATAAGTTGTTACTTTTAAATTGATTTTTCTCAAATATTGCATTTCTGGGTTATATTATTTTTATTTATTTATTTTCTTTGGAGTGGGCGTGACAAGATATTGTTATTTAAGAAATTTTATGTTCATTAAGAAGCCTAGCAGTTAATAATTTTCTTTGACTGTGAATTCAGCATTACACCACTACTTATGTATAGTAATATTTCCTAATATTTTTCCTGTTTTTATATAAACCACTGTTTCTGAATAGTAGTTTTTTTTAATAATATTTTTTCATAATTAAAAAAATAAAATATTACTAAATGGTATTACTGAAAAAGTTTGCAAAAAATTAGGTGATTGACCTAAATATAGGCGTAAATCAGCCAGCCGAATATTCGGTATTTGACCAAATAGTTAGTATTCAGTTGGCCGAATATTCAGTATTCAACCAAAACTGCTATTCGGTGCATCCCTAATAATTATTTCTTTATACGTTCTAGAATCTCACAGAGTAAGTTTAAAATGGATATTAACATTTATGATGTGGATGGGAAAATATTGGGAATCAAAGGCTTCCGTGAAGCGATTGATTCCCAATAGTTATTATTATTATTATTATTATTATTTTTTTTTTTTAAGTAACGAACGGTATTTATGATTTTTTAAAAAACGGAAGAAATTGATTCATTATCGGACGCTAGCTTAAAAATCGGAAAACTTCCACCAAAAATGGAAAAGTTGGCAGCTATGAATAAAAGTGAAAATAACAAATAAAGAAATGTCAAGTTTGAAAAATCAGAGTTTTTCGATAATTTTCGGAGTAACGAAGCATGACAATAAAAATCAGAGTACTTTGCGTGCATCTCTAGTTCAACTGATGTAAATGTGTCTATGATTGCATGTTATTTTTACTTTTAAAAGTGATAGAAACTATCTTTTGGTATAGTTGCTTAGAAACTTCTCTGTTAAAATTTAAAGATTGGCATGTATTAGAGGAGGAAGTGCTTAGTGATTGGATAAGAAATAATTAAAACAATAATTTGTTTGCGTATAATGAAAACATTAGTCTTAATCTAAGATTTTCTGAGCATTTAAAAATGTATTGAAGGGAAGGACTGGCTTTGATGTTGCTCTTGTAAAGATTTTGTTTGGCTGATGGAGGTTCGTGTTATTTCAATCTGATCTTGTTTGTTGAGAGATTTTTGCGATTTATAGTGTTTAGATGCAACAGAATTATTTAATAAAATTTACTTAGTTGAGTTTTTCCTTGTACCGTTCTGTTTCCTTTTTATGATTTTCTTTTTTTCCATTTGTGCTATGATGAAAAAGTTTTATGGGTGATTTCTGTGTTATTTAATTATTTATTTTACTTTCAGAATGGCAGCCAAAATTGATAAAATTTCAAATTTGCATCTTGATTCTTCATTATATAATCACTCTTCTGCTGACTTGACTCTTCTACACACTGAGAGTACCACATAACTGTTATGATATGAAATAAATTAAATTTGGAAGAACTTCGTTCTTTTAACAAGTACAGTAGGTGATCAAATTATTACTTTTTTATTTATTTATTTATTTATTTATTTATTTTTTTTTTTTTTACACTTTTTAGATTTTCTAAAAAAAATCTTGACAAAATGACACAGAACTTCAAATATGCCAAGAAAGTTTAAAAACTCACCTGTTCTGGAAATTGCACAATTATTTAGGCATATATATATTATTTTGTCCTCTCAAGGGTTTTGCGTATAACTAGAATGGCTTTCCATAAAATTTGCAAAAAAAATTGCTGAAACACTAGATAAGCATTGTTCTGAAACATAAAATTTGCATGTATAATATTTGATAAGATGAGTATTTATAGTGATTTTTTTTTTTTTAACTGTGCATGTGCGGAAGATAGAAAAAAAATATTACATGGATTAAAAACTAAATAAATTGGGCAACTTTTGTCAAAAACTCATTTAAATAGAGAGTAAAAATTAAGCAAATTATTAGTAAAAGAGCAAGCTAGATTTTAGGTATTTTCTAGAGTTGAAATTTCATAAGGTTTTTTTTTTCACATGCTACATATTTAATTAGAAAATTCAGTTATTTTAACCACATTGCAAAAGTTCTTTTTTGTGAAAAACCCCTTATATGCTTGTAGCTGTAATATATTTTTATTTACTAAGATTTGTGAGTTCATAAGGGGTTTTTCACAAAAAAGAACTTTTGCAATGTGCTTGAAGTAATTGGATCATCAAATTAAGTACGTGGCATGTGAAAAACTTCTTTTTAAATTTCAATTCTATAAAATACTTAAAATCTAGCTTGTTCTTTTGCCAACAATATGCTTCATTGTTATTCTCTATTCAAATCAATTTTTGACAAAAGTTGCCCAATATATCTAGCTTTCAACCTATGTAATACAAAAAATGCTATCCTTTTGCTCATGTGCGGTAAAAGAATATTTACTATAAAAATTCATTTCAGCAAATATATGTGTAAATTTTATGCTTAGAATAATGTTTATCTAATAATTATAAATTTTTTTGCGAGTTTTGTAAAGTTTTATGAAAATCTGTTCTAGTTATAAGCAAAAAACTTGCAAAATAATAATAATAATAATAATAATTTTTGAAAAAAAAAAATGTTTGCCTAAATAATTACACAATTTCCATAACAAAACATATAAATATTATGCATAGTCTGCACGAAGCTGAACATCCAGACAATTTCTGCAACGTTAATCATCATCATCAATGGCTTTTTTTTTTTTTTTTTTTTAAGTATAAATATATCTAAATTAAGAACCGAAAAAGTATTTTATTTCTTTGTACTTCAAAACTGGCATTTGCTAAGTCTGAAAGAAGGAGGAGGAAGAAGATTATAATAATAGTAACAATTCTTAAATGTTTATCTAATTGAGAACTAAATTCTATTTCAATTATGTTCAAACTTTTAATTAAAAAAATCCTAAAGTACTAAAAAAAAAAAAAAAAAAAAAAAAAAAAATACAGAATATATTTAAAAGTCATAATATATTATTTTTTACTTGAATTTGCATATTATCCAAGTACTTAAACCAAAATATTATATTTTTTTAGACATGACTAAAAATCCGGAATCAGCTTGGTCCCGATGATTCCTGATTTTCAAATTTGTACTGCATGTGCAATAAAACAATGTGTTAAAGTTACAAGTCATTTATAGCTTTTTATGATACAGGGCAATCCAAAGTATTTTTGCTCTTCAATTTGTGGTTGGTCCCCTAACTGCACTCTGAATTTAATTGATAGTGGAAAATGTGAATTTTTAAATCTTTATCAGAAGTTTCAGGCCATTTTGTCCAGTATTTTTTTAGAAAATTGAAAAAAAAAAAAAATTCTGGTGTGAAACAGCCACACAACTTCCATTACCCACTATTACACGTATCGTATGCATTTTTTGGAGATAATGTAATCAGAAGACATAAAAGTGACCTAACGAAGTAGTAGGAACCTAAAATTTTTCCAGTAAGAGAAACTTTATACACATGTAAAGACATATGAAACGAAGCTTACATATAGCAAGGTAAAAAAATACAAAAAAAAAAAAAGGCAGAGCTATTTTATGAAACACCAATAAGGAACTGGATTTATATAACAATTCTCAAGAAAATCGTTAGAGCTGTTTTTGAGATACCAACTTTTACCAAAACTCAATTATTGACTGGAAAACAATAATTACATACAAAAGGACATTTAAAAGGGAGTTAATATGGTGAGTTTGAAAAAAAACTCCGTTCAGCCGTTTTTAAAGGAATGTGCTTGCGAGACTTGAAATTGAGCTATTTATACATGATACCTATCAATTTTCCTGAACTAACCAACTAATATTATCTAATTTGAAGAAAATCGTTAGAGCTGTTTTTGATATATGAACTTACGGTCTCCCTACCGGTTTCCGATGTCCCACTTCCTTTTTTTTTTTTTTTTTTCAGTTTTCACCAAAATTTGGAAAATTCCTCTGTACATCAGACCTGTCTTAATTCTGAAGTTTTATAGTTCTGCCTTTATTAGTTTCGGAGATATGATAGCTAGAAGATTCCATGCATACACACACACTGACCAATTGCTAAAAAACACTTTTTTGGACTTAGGGGACCTTAAAACATGTAAATCAGGTGAAATCTTGATATTAAATTTTTGGACCAAATACAATACTGTCATTACCTACGGTAGTAGGGTAATAGAAGTAAAAATCCTGATAATTTGATCACCCACTGTACGACTGTACTTAAAATATATTTTGATGTGTGTAATGAATGGAATGTAAACTGATGGAATGCTGTTTTTTACTTGTAAATAAAGAAAAGTTTGGATCATATGTGGTTTTATTTTATTGAACTTGTACACAGTTACTGTAAAAGAATATACCATTCTTGTCCCAAATGATTTTCAATGGTAAGCATCTTTATGTCAATATTCTATGCTATTAAATCTGTAATATAAATTTTTCAATTACTTTAAAGCTAATTTTTAATTGAAGTGTTATATTTGCATTTAATAATATACAAATAAGTAATGTTAAATATTTTGTGCTCTTTTACATATAACAGTAGGGTGGGGGGGGAAGCTAAAATTTCCAGAAAATGGTTATTAGACAATTATCAGCTACAAACAGTCGTTACTTAATATGATGCGAGTATAGCTTCAGTTCTTATAACTGTGTAAAAATATCAAAGTTTATAGGTTTTCTTCAACTAAATATTGTGTGAGGCTGCCCTGGTGAAGACCTCCATGTATATTGGGATTACATTTCATTTGTTTATCAGTTTATTTTCATATATGTAAATTAATGAACTTTTCATGAGTACAGTTTAGTCACCTGTATAGAAATAGCCCAAAACATTCACAAGATGCCATTTATATATATTGGAGAGATGGGTATATAATAAAATATTATGAACACTTTTTTTCAATTTATGTGTTAGTGATCTACAGTATTTCTACATTTTATATTTTCTTTAATTAAATTTGCATCAAAGTAATTTATCTTTTGAAATACTAATGGGAACATTATGTAAAAGTAGTTTCAATAAATATTTTTAAAAGAAATAATTTGGTGTAACACAACTTTCTCTTATCCTGTATTTCAATTCTAAAAAGACAGATTGTATATTGAGGAGTAAGATAATAAGAACAATTATTTCTGTGAAATCCGTGATTCTATAATCCACAGCTCTTTTCCAAATGTAAACAATAAAAATTGCTGTTGACAGTTAAGCAAATTTCAATTATTTTTCAAAAAAATAAAAAATTTTGGTAAGTGTGCGATCAAATTTGTGAAATTACAAGGAAAAGGTCTACTCTTATTAAAAATTTTGCAAAATACATTTTTAATTACTTTTACAATTGCATGTGATGGATCTGGTATTTCTCAATATTAATTTTGTTTTAAGTATGTTTTTAATAATTAAATTACTTATTTAATGTAATTGATAATTTAATTTTTACCTTAACATTCCAAAGTTATACTCTAAATAAGAAGCAGAGTTTCAGAAAGGTGCTTCATTCTGACTGCCCTATGATTGAAAAAAAATACCACCCTTCTTGCCCTTAATCTAAAAAAGTTGTGACCTTACTGCCTTTTATTGAAAATAACCTTCAAACTGAAGATATGTTATAAATGAATGTGTTGTGCATAACAATAATTGTCTGTTCGTACAACAGTAACATGCAAAATTAAGGCGTAAAGAAAGTTGAAATTTAAAACTTTTTCTTCTATTTACACACAAAATAAAAATTTTTAAATAATTGTTTGTATTTTAAATGTTAAATATGCTCCTTAAGAATCCAAAACTGCCCCCATGAATCTCAAGAAATGCCCATTTTTTATAAGCAGCACCTGCTTTTTTTTAAACTTGAAAAACTCTGGAGAAATAAATGTAAATAAAACAGTGATCTATAATTTGCAAAATTTTATAATCCATAAGTGTTGGTCCCAACTATTGCAGATTTCACAGTGTCGACTGTACTGTATATAAACTCGCACTAAACAGAATTAAAATTAGATTTAAAAACTGTTTTATATGAAAAATAATTCTGCAATTGGTTTTAACCCCACATTTGAATATATTACTAACATTTATAAAGAATACAAAACTTATTAAATTAAAAAATATATATATTCAGAATTATTTAGACAACTTTCAGCTGCACCATTCCTTGAAAGCTATCAATCCCAATCAAATAAAAGTATCATCCTCATACGAACTTCATAATATAACAGTTAAGTTGCCTGCAATTATTGTTTATGCTGATAACAGACATACACAAAAAATAACTGCTGAAAACTTTGGTATTCAGGAATGCCAGCCACATCTTTAATTCATAGCATGCTATACCAATACCTCTAGTTAGTAGCATGGCATATTATCAGGCTCATTGATTTTTTTAGAGGTTAAAATAAATACATTTTACTGAAGTTTTGAAACAAAACAGTCAGTCATAAAAAGATATGTAAATGAAAATATGAGAATATTATACTATATCATGGTCAAAAAATTTATTGATGTTTTGAAGACATACCTTGTTTGAATAAGGGGTTACATATGTTTCGAAGGCTATTAAAAAAGCATAATATCTCATTTTTTTTTTAATATTATAAAATTTTTAGCTGGTGGGTCTTAATTTCCAGGAAAGCGGTGGACGCAATTTTAGAAAAATTAACACAAATTTGATTGAAATTGTGCAAACTTCATTAAAAGTAGAATTGACTAGTGCTTGAACAAATGATATATATATTTTTTAATTGTAACTTGTTTTACAAGGTTATACATAGGGAGAAAAGTACTGAAAATTATTTTTGCACACAACTCTGTAAAAAAATTCAAATTTCAATTAAAATATATATATTCAGTCAAGCACTATAACAAATTCTGTTTTGAAGAAGTGTGCAAAATTTCGATAAGTTTGGTGTATATAGTTTTTGAGAAATTGTGGCCACTGCTTTTCTGAAAGGCCCTCCGGAATCAGGGCACACCAGTTGAATTTTCCAAATATTTAATGAAAATTTTATAAAATGTTGCTCTTTTATATTCCCAAAATTTTGAGTAAAAATTTTTATTTTATTAAAAAAAAAAAAAAGTTTCTTTAAGCCTTTCAAAACCCATGTAACATTCTTAATCAAACTAGGTATGCTTTCAAAGTATCACTGAATAGAATAATTTTTTGACTATGATAATAGCATAATATTATCATGCTTTTATTTACATTTCTTTTTACGATTGTGACTTTTTAGACAGTCTTCAGAAAAATGTATTTATAGATACAAACTACAGATGTAGCATGTGATGAACTAGAGATGTAGCTTGCAATGCACTGGAGATGTAGCTTGCAATGTACTGGAGATATAGCTTGCGATGTACTGGAGATGTAGCATGCGATGTACTGGAGATGTATCATGAAATGTACTGGAGATGTAGCATGAAATGTACTGGAGATGTAGCATGAAATGTACTGGAGATGTAGCATGTGATGTACTATAGATGTAGCATGCGATGAACTGGAGATGTAGCATGCGATGTATTAGAGATGTAGCATGTGATGTCGCAAAGCTAAGACATTTCCACATCCCTAGAACGTATCTGAGATGTTCTAGAGATGTAGCAGAACATCTATGGGACATCGCAATGCGATGTATTGAAGATGTAACAATGCGATGTACTAGAGATATTGTATGTGATGTGCTGGAGATGTAGCATGCGATGTCACAAAGCTGAGACATTTCCACATCCCTAGCACGTATCTGAGATGTTCCAGAGATGTAACAGAACATCTATGCAACATCGCAATGTCGCAGTGCGATGGTCTTGTAACGTTCCAGAGATGTAAGTGTGCTGTATGGGAGAGGGCGTTCTATTGTCGTCTGCTTCAAAAGTCGTGTCGGATAACGGCCAGCGTTCTACGCGTGTACAATGGTAAGCAATGGCTATTTTGAGTATTCAGTACATTATTAATTTGCAAATATTACGTCGAATTCAAGAAATTTAGTTAAAGCGGAGGTGATTTTAAAATTAGAAAGGCTTATCGCTTTTGGTGGAATCAAATTAACCGAAAACAAATTTGATATTTTGGCGATTTGCTTACAAGCAAGTACAATGAAAATGTCCCTACATACTATAAAAGAAATGGATGATAAATGATTTAAATTGCGAACTCCGATTTTATAATATCGCAGTTTAGATGTTCCTGTCTGTTTATAACTTCCTGTAAAACTCCTGTGCAAGATGCAAGCATCAGTAAGCAGTTTTTGATATTTTGTTACGGTAAGAAAGCAGCTTGTTTATTGTTTTATTTTTCTCCCCGGAAAGTGATCAAATTTTGAAAGTTAAGTGAACTTTCCTGTAGCATTTGCGATTTGATAAAATATGCTATGCTTTACGGAAAGTTTTCTTATACTAAAAATTTGGTTTTTTAAATCAGCAAATACAGAATTGAAAAATTGAAACATTCATGCTACCCACAGAAAATTCTCAGGTATGTTAAAAATTTGTTTTTTTTAAACTACATTTAGTATTTTCATGATTTTTTTTTTTTCTTTTTGATTTTATACTTTTATGAATATTGCTTTTATTACTTATGCACTTAGATTTGTTTGATTTACTTTTCTAAGAATATGTTTCATGTATATTTACTTGTTTAATTATATCATATATATAATCTAACTATTTAATTGACATATATTTTTAATATTTTCAATGCCCGGGTATTTTTTAAACTATTAGCAACTTTCCTTTCCTTCTTTAGTTAAAACACTAATAAATGAATTAAGTTTTTACTTATATTATTAATGTAAAAAAAATAATAATTTAATTATATAGAACAAGGAAATAACTGAATGAGTAAACTGAAGTTGTAGGATTCTCATCAGACATAAAAACTGAGTGAGAATTTCACACTATTACTCAGAAACAAAGTGAGGTATTTAAAAAGAATGTGAGAACAGAAAAATACATAAATAAAATTCTGGATTAATGTGTATTTGTTTTCTATTAAAAATTAACATTTCTTTTTCTTTTGTTAATATATTGCTGCTAGTTTTGGATTGCTACTTAAGATTCTTCCACTGTTTACATATATTTCAGTTGTACAGTTTGTTTGTTTTTTTTTTAAAAAAAGGAAGAATGTTTTTTTATTTTTATGAATGGCAAGGATATTGGTCTCATTTTCAGACTTCTACAATGTATATGACAACAAATGTCAAATACATTGGAGTAATTGTGATTGCTAATTATGTCTAATTTCACAGCTCATAGGATTATTTGAGTTTAAATGCATTTCATTGTTTAAACATGTAGTTTTTTTTTTTTTTTTTTCTTCTTTTTTAAATATCTTCAATACAAGGATTGTTCAGCTATTTCTAGTTTGATGTTTTATTGTAGAAATATAATGTATTTTTGCAACTGATCGAAAATGTAATTTTCTTATCAAAGTTTTTTGATTTTTTTCTTTTTTAAATCATTCAACATTTGTGAAGGGTTTTGTTTGAATTAGCTTATTTTTGTGAAGGGTGAAAAGCTTATCAAGTTTCAAGATGAAGGGGTCTGTGAGGAAAACTTAGGTCTGTTGAAGGACCCATTACAAAAATTTTCTTCTTAAATAAAAACTGACCTTTGATAAATCTGTTTAATTTTGAAAGCTAATCTTCCCTGCTATGAATAGACTGCCTGAATAATCAAATGCGCTCTGCTGTATTTCTCCCAAAAACCTGATATTCAGTTTCTAATTTATAAAAAGATTTCTATTCATATTTGTGTGCTTAGCTCTATAAAAATGAACTGTCATTATTTAAATGAAACCTTAATTTTAATTTTCAAAATTACATTTTTCACAATTTCACAAAAAGAGGACTCATGCCAAGAAGTTTGCAAGAGCTTTATTTTCACGCTAAATTTAGATTTACAAAACTACATACAGATTTTTCACAATTTCGTAAAAGCAGGACCCTGTCTGAAAAGTCTGGACAGACCCCTGAGCAGAGCTAGAAATTCGTGGTCACTAGTCGTATTTTGCAACTATAAATTTTGTTTTGACGACCGTGATTTTACAACCAGTCATCATTTGTTACGCCTAACTTTCTGTTATTTCGTTATTTTTAATAAGGCAAGTGACATCTCGAAAGCTTTGTTTTTAGTACTTCAATTTATTCAATAACATTAGGTAATGAGTTATTCTATAAATAAATTTTGCCATAGAGTTGATGGGATTTTATGTCCAGAAGCGGGAAAATTGTAAGAGGGAACCTTTTACAGTATCTAGTGGTCCATAAGTGGATTTTTTTTCTTTTTGCCATATTTTCAAATTGTATTTTGGAGGTTAATGTACAATGAACTAAACCACCTAAAAATATTCACTTGCCACATAATGAATAAGCGGTGACTTTAATTTGCTTCCCTCCCACGTCCATCATAAAAATGAGTATCATTCCATTGTCAATGTAAACATTGTGCATTTCTACAATTAAAACTAAATTTAGTAAAGTAACATCATAATATCCAACATTTCAGAATCAGTCAGCAAAAATATAGTATTTTTTAGTTCCTTCAAATGTATTTTGTTGCTATGGGAACTCCTATCGTCTATTGAAAGATAGATTACGTGTTAGAATAAAATTTAATTTGCAATTAAAATGTAACTGCTTTGTTTATTAATGAAAATTGATGAAATTTTAACTGCAGGTTGGTTTTGTGCTGAATAGGTTGTATATTAAGTGTTGTGTGCGAAAAAGAAAATTTGAAGCACTTTGAAATTTTTAATTTTTAACCCCAGTTCAAGATCATGTGACATTAATTACTTCCAGATGTTTTGTTTCCATTCCAGACAACGGTTAAAATCGTCTGCTGATAGAATGCTTCTTTTTAAGCAATAAACCGTGGATTTTTTGTCATTTTTCAATCGACATGGGTCGATGTTTTTATTAATATCTCCGAAACTAATTAAGATTTTTAAATTCTGTTTCGAGGAGGACCTCGGAAAGGCTCCAGAGCATCCGTATGTCAATTCTTGTACTTCTGCATTCAACAGGGGCTGAACGTATAAAAGAACAGACAGACAGACAGACAAACCTTTCCATTTATTATTATAGATATGAATAAAGCAAAATGTCTTCTTCATGTGTGCCTCTATGCGCTTCGAAGGTCAGGCCACTGATCGCAAATTTACAAAAAATTGAGAGATGCTTAGCTTTGATCTTGCAGGTGTGCATAGAATTATTTCTTTCTTTTTTTTTTTTGGTTTATTTTCTTTCCTTGTTTACTTTTTCTTTTTTTTTTTTTTTTTTTTTCGAATCTGAATTTCTAAAATTATTTAATTTGTTTATTTATTTATTTATTTTGGAATGTTCCGTTAATTTTTCTGCTTTATTTTCTCAAATTTTATTTAATTTGCGTGTTTTTCTTTTCATCATCTGCATTCCTTAGTAAAAATCGCTATTCTATTTATTTTTCCTTCTTTCACATTAAATAATGCGATCAAATAGTTTTCATATAATAAAATTTTAATACTGCTTCCTTTTTTTTTAAAATACAGATAATAGTTGCGTTTTCAATGGTAATTGTTTATGTAAAGGTGTAATACCTCCTTTTGAAGAGGAATGTTCATTATTTTTAATACATTGTTTCTATCGAAATCAAATGGTAATATGATAGGAAGAATTAAACTTATTAAATTTTTAACTTTATTAAAATGTGTAACAATTAATTTCTTGTATAAGAACTATCAGAGAACAGATAAGACTACCAGCGCCTTAAGCGGTCACTTAAGGTGCTGCCACTAGTAGTGTGGTTGTGGAAGACACAGTAGAAAGCAGCGAGGACCTGAAGCCAAGTTTTCAGTGATTTCAGTGGATTTTTTCTTTCCGTTTCTCACAATTCTTTCTTTTATTTTTTTTTTGTTTCTAAAGTATATATAAAAAAAATGTGATTAAATTTCTTTGAAAATTCATTTAAATACAGCGATCAATGAAGCGGCCTTCAATAAGTTAATATAAGAGTCCTTTAGATATATGCTTTAAAGTTAAAGCGACAAAATTTTATATACGATTCCGAGAAATTGGAGGCCCACCAGTGGCCGAGTGGTTCTGTGCTCAAAGTTGGCAGATGGGAAGAGCCGGGTTCGACTTCGATCCAAGGTCGTGCTCATCGACCTAGCCGTTCGGAGATTTCCATGGTTTTCTCTGAACTCATGTAAATATAGGCTAAGATCCCTCAGAAAGACCCCCACAGACGGTATTCCACCCATAGGCCTAGGACCCAACCCCAAGTGTCGTCAGACTTTAATCCTACAACCAAGAAACTGGAAAAATCCAAGCTTAAATTTGATGAAATGGTATCGCCTTGATGAGTAGTGTTTAGCCATCGTTGACTTCAGAGCATACCCAGATTCTAATGTCACGCTATGCCACTGTTAAAATGATAATTTAAGAAAGAGTGATTCTTATACAATGTGCTAAAACTTTACAAGACTATTTTCTTCATTGTAGATGACTATTTCTTGAACTGTATAAATAAGACTTTGCAAAACATACCATTGCTGAATTAAAAAAAAAAAAAAAAAAGGAAAAAACCTCACAATTGATTTGAGTAAAAAAAAAATAGCACACACCTTCATGAAAAGTGCTGCTTCGATGCTGTGCTAATGCCTACCCTTTTTCTCTAGTAAAGCTTTGTGCTATTATTTTGATCCAAAAGAACTGCAAAGAATTTTTATTTATTATTTATTTTTGCTACACCATTAATTGAAAAAAAAAAGAAAGATAAAAAATTTACAAGAATTGTTTTGGGCCGATGTAATAGCACATCCCTTCATTAAGGACCCGCTTCACTCACCGCCGCCAGAAGCTGAAGCTAATGTTATTCTATGAGAAATTTTTCTTTACAAATAACTTATTAACTAATACATATTTTTAAATTCTGTTTTCACCTTCTGAAAATTCCCAGCTGTTAAATTGACGAACCTTTTTTAAAAAATTATTTTTTTAAATTTTTTATACTTTATTTTGAAGCTGCAAAATACAAATTTTCAATATGTGAATTTTTTTCATTTTGCAATTTCAAAATAAAATGTTAAAAACTAAAAAAAAAATACATTTTTAAAAAAGGTCCGTCAATTTACCAGTTGGGAATTTTCTGAATGTGAAAACAGAATTTAAAAATATGTATTAGTTAATAAGTTATTTGTAAAGAAAATTTCCCCATAGAATAACGTTGGCTCGGGCTTCTGGCGACGGTAAGTAAAGAGGGCTCTAAAGTGTAAATATCGATATAAGTGTTGCTTTCATGATGTGCTAGTGCCTAGCTTTTTCGTCTGGTGAAGCGTTCTGCTTTTATTTCTACCTGCAACAAACGTTGTAATTTTTTTTTAATTTATGGTGTTTGCTTATTTTTTTTCATCATTATTATTTGTTACTGTTGAGCGCTAGTCCTGCAGCACATATTATTAATAAATAAATACAATCAAAATACTATAAAATTAGCATTTTAATTGCACTTATCAAATTTGCATATTCTTTGAAAAAAAAAAAAAAGATTATTAAAAACAATTGGATTAACAATTTTAAAAAAGTGCTCCTCACACAATGACTTTAAAAAGTTTATAAAACTGTTTTTTTTTTTTTTCATTGTAGTTGACTATATCCTAATATTTATATGTTTACATAAAAAAAAAAAAAAAAAAAAAAAATGTTTGCAAGAAAATATTGTAAGTTGAAAAAATAAAAAAACATTTCTCACAATAATTGTTTTGGGCTGAAAAACAGTATATCACTTCTTTCACTGTAAAAAATATGTCCTATTTGCTGCCAGAAATTATGTTCTGACAACATAATTTTTTCGTAAATTACACATATTTTCTCAAATTACAGAGAATTTCTGGCAGCAAATAGGACAAATTTTTTGCAGTGTACTTATAAAGTAGCTATAAGTGCTGCTTTGATGCTACGCTTGTACCTATCATTTTCGTCTGATGAAGGGTTGTGCTATTATTTCTAATTGAAAGAACTGTTGTGAATGGTGTTCGTTTTATTTTTTTATTTTCTTATTTACAATTAATTTTTTTATAAAATGAGGTTTTCAATTGCACTTATGAAACTTACTTAATTCTGAAAAAATACATAGCTTGAAAATAATTAGAATGATAATTTAACAAAAAAGTGATTCTTGCACAGAGATTTTCTAAAATTTTTGCAAGATATTTTCTTTTTCGTAGATGATTATTTCTTGAACTCTATAAATTTAGAATAATAAATAAGTCTTTGCAAAAAATACCATAAGTAAAAAAAAGAAGACAAAGAAAAAAAAATAAAATCTCACGGCAATTGATTTGAGCCAAAATAATAGCACATCTCTTCATCATGTGCAAATGTAGATACAAGTGCAGCTTTGATGCAGTGGCGAATCCAGAACTTGACTTTGGGGGGGGGGGCTAAGATTTTTCAAAGTGTTATTCTAGACCAATAAAAAATTTACAATTGCAATATTCAATTGTGAATGTCAGTGTTTTAGGGGGGGACTTCAGCCCCCTAGCCTCCCCCTTAAATCCGCCACAGCTTTGATGCAGTGGTATTCGTCTGGTTCAACGAGTGAAGCTTTCAGTATTTCTGTTATGGTAGCATTTTTCGCAAAATGCTAAAAGACTTATCCAAAATGGAAATGCGAAAACGAAATAACATGTTTTCGCTTTTTTGCTAAAGCATCTTACTAAACACAAATTGAAAAAAAAAAAAAAAATCTTTGGCGAAAATATTACAACGAATCTTTCATGGAAAAAAAAAATCGCAACACTGATCAAGAAAAATCCATTGGTTCAAGCATATAAGGAAAATCAAAAGCTGAATTATGCATAAGAATCGCATACAGGAAATCAATTTGTAAAGTGGTCTAATATGAAAGAAAGAAAAATTATAAATTGTAAGCCAAAGAGCTTTGAATAGTAATAAACAAATTTCACTTATATTACTTTCTTTTTTTTTTTTTTTTTTTTTTTTTTTGTAAGTTATGTTTTTATTTTCAGATACAGTATAAGGTATAAGCTTAATGTAGTTTTACATGCTACAGTGATAATTATATCTCCAGAAAAAGAATGTAAGTCGTATCTACGATGTTCCCATTGCTTTAAAAAAGTTTACAATATAAAGTAATAATCTAAAAAGTTTAATATTTATCATGTCTGTCAATAAATGTGTTAAAATATATGCTTGTACCATATTCGAATTGATCTGATTACAGTGGTAAGTACAATTATTAATTACTCTTTTGTTTTCCATTTCAAAAAAAAAAAAAAAAAAAAAATTACCTTCTGTGTATAACTCTTTAGACCTCATTAAAAACTTTTAAGTTTAATTTACAAATGAAAATCAAACATATCGAGGCATTTAGAATAATGTGTAAACTGATATTCATCTTATAAGTGTTGTTTGCTATTTTATTTTTTTATTATTATTACTTTGGAACATCTATCTTTTAGAGCATATTGTCTAAAATATTTAAAACATTGTGCATGGCATCAAATTTTAAAAATCTAGGAACTCCTTTAAAAAGAATCGTGTTTTACTTGTTATAAATGATATACATAACATACATCCTATAATGCTAATAGTTCAATATGAATTATAATAGATATTATACAGAGAATACTTCTAATATAAAATTATTAAAGAATTTTTACTTTCATTACATTTAGAGTTAATAAATTCTTATTGAAAATCTGTTGATTGTCAAGTGATAGTATAAATTGTAGGATCAAAATTAAAAATGAGTTACAATCTCACAAAATACACTTTCACTTAACCAATATTCTTTTCTGAATATTGTAAAAAGAAAAAAGGGAAAAAAGAAAAAAAAAAAGGGGGAATTTGATGTTTAAATCATTTTTGTGGATCGCTGAATAACAAACCTAAAGAAATTGTTTTATCCCTAACAGAAAATTATAATCAATCATTTTAACAGCCATCAACAAAGTTACTACAGCTTTTCCAACTGGATGCTAACTCATGAGCATACATACTCTTTATTTAGATAATTTCAACTCATAACAAAAACTGCATTTCCATATTTTATAAATTCATTTATATTGTACACCACAAAGAACACTTGTGGTGTTGAAAAAAGTGAAGGGTCGTGTATTTTATTTTGAAGAAAGTAACTTAAATATTGTAAAAGTATGAAACCAATATTACACAAAGTTTTTCAAAGAATAGACTTATGTGTAATAAGCTAAAAATGTAAATAAAAATATAATTTTATTGAAATGTGGATGTATGCAAGTGAAAATAATTATCCTTACATACTAATTAAACAATAAAAATTGCAAATGAAATATGACATGCTATGTAAAACAATACAATTTACACATTGTCAGAGTACTTTGGAGTTTCAATGAAAAACCTAGTCTAATCCATATTCTATCTTATTATAGGATATGTGAAAATGTAACATAAAAACAAATAGAAAGATTATATCTCATATATGTGTTTAAAACGTTTCTATATTGCTCTAAAATATCTGGCGACTGAACTTTTTAGTCCAGTACCATAGTTTTTATTTACATTGTGAATATGTAAACAAACGCTATTGCTCAGGATCATAATATTTTACTGTATTAATTACTGACATACATCTTACGATTTTTCGCAACAGATTACACTGCCGATTCAAAAAGTAACCATATTGAACTTGTAGTATTTTAAGTTTTAAACACAATAATTTAAAATGAAAATCAACGAGAATTGTAACAGGTGTGAGTAGGTCAACATATAACATTTTTTTTTATTATTATTAAAGCTCAAATAAGTATATATTAAATACATCCTCGTTAAACAACAACAACAATAAAATCTGAAAGCTTTTTTTACCATATGCGATTATTTATCTTTAATTAATTGATTTTAAAAATACGTATCCATTGTTTACAACACTACACTGATCGGTATATTTTACTCTTGAAAATTAATCGAAGCCAGTACAAAATCAATAAAATCCCCATGAATTGCAAAAAAGTGCCTATTAATAACTATTGTTTGTGGTTAATATGAATCAAATTTTTAAATATTTAACAGAAAATGATTTTTAATTTAATAACTCTAAGCATATGCATCAAAAGGTTTTTAAATAGACATCCGACACAATAACTTAGGCTTTTGTCCACCAGAGGGCGTATTCGAGCGCTGGAGTTGCGAAAAGAATTAATCAGATGATTTGAAACTAATATTTGTTCAGCTTCATTTAAATATCTACTTCCGATTGAACTTTGAATAAACTCAAATATTTTTTCCAAAAGCAATCAATTTTCCATGATGTAATGGCGGAGAAATTATAGCACGAATATTAAGTAGTAACACAAATAGAACATTAATAAATACACGTGGCTATTATAGTTACTAACAACAAAAGCTGAAAAAGCGCCATCTATCGATCATTACAAACGCGGATAGATATAGTAATATATATAGATCTATCATCCCCATGTTAACGTGCAAAGATTTTTGATGCCGAAAATAGGGTGGCCAGTTTCTTTTATGCAAAAAGAGGACAAATTATGCAATGTCCTCATTTCCATGAGAAAAATGAGAACGGTTCTCTTCTAAAATGAAGACATTTCTGAGGGCAAAAATTTCATAAAATTAGCTTATATTAACCCCACTTGCAGATAAGAAGCCATTAATCGTCATTATGATAAACTTATAAGATAAACATTATTTATATAAGCATTATTAAATTTACAATAAACATTATCATAAACTTGTGCACATTATACTTCTCTTCCTATAATATAATGGCCATGCTCTTTATCTTTATATAAAAGTATTAATTTCTGATAGGCGGTTGATACGAATGTACCAAACTATTTTATATCTACTTCTGTTAATACTTTTATACAGTGGCGGATCCAGAACTTGACTTTGGGGAGGGGGGGGGCTGAGATTTTTCAAAGTGTTATTCTAGACCAATAAAAAATTTACAATTGCAATATCCAATTGTGAATGTCAGTGTTTTTTTTTGGGGGGGGGGGGTCAGCCCCCTAGCCCCCCCCCCTTTAAATCCGCCACTGCTTTTATAAACAATTGTTACTGTTGAATAGACCAAGTTTTTTGTGTAAACGAAATCATAACTACTTCATATGGAAATGATCCAATAAATAAAATTTTAAAAGGAAAAGGCAATGTCAAAAACTGGTTAGGCTAGGAATAGGAATTGACCTCTAGTCTGACGGCATAAAGCATTGATGTTCTACAAACTGAGCTATTATGTTGACTTTTTAGTAGCACTATTTACTCACTACAGAGCAAAAAATCGGGAGATGTCAACAAGGTACAGTCGGCAGCAAAAGTATCCGAGTACTAGCAATAATACCTGTATAAAAAAAGTACACTTAATACTGCTTTGTTAAATAAATCCTTGTCGAGTCACGTTCTTAGTCAGTCTAAGAACATGATTCGGCAAGTATTTATTTAACAAAACAGTTTTATATTTACTTTTTTGATACCGAAATTAATGGCTAGTACTCGGGTACTTTTGCTGCTGACTGTAATCTGCGTTCAGCTCCTATCCCTGACTTAATCAGTTTTCTGTCTTGCTAAAAATTGTTTTTCCATTCCAAAGTCTAAAATCAACCAATAGAAAAATATATTCTGTGTATTATCTAGTAATAGACATGATTTAAAAATGAATGAAATGAACATGAAGGTAGAAAAAGAAGGAGGAATATCTCCTATGGCGTTTCAGAATCAAAACCGGTCCTAAAATTCTTTTCGCCGCATCGTGACGCTAGTATCGGTACCTGCGTCTATTTAACATTGTTTGAATACGAAATCTTTATTATTTTGTTTATTAAATTAATATTTTTAAGTAATATCAGCTCAAAAATGCTAAAAAATTATTCACAGAAGTTAAGGTGCAGATTTAGAATTTAGATATCATTTAGAATTTATTTCCTAAATTAAGATTTTTTTAATGTAGAAGTCCACCACTATAAAAGTATAATATTTAAAGGTACAGTGGGTCAGCCTTTATAGAGAGGTTTTACTGTATTTCATTTTTAATCAATAATTTTTGCATTTCACCAGTGGTTTAGTGGTTTTTTTTTTCTTGAAGCTGGAAGACTGGAAGGTCCGGGTTCAATTCCAGGTTGCACTTATCCCTATGCCATTCGAATTTTGCCACCGTTTTCTCCGAAACTCATGTACATACAGGCTAAAACACCTTATAAAAACCCCAGCCCCACATAGGACATCTTCTTAAAAAGAATTCTCTACTATACACAATTGGTCGTAATCCGAATAACATGCCTACCTATAACTTTTATTGAAATATTTTCACATTTAAGTAGAACATATGTACTTCAAAAAGGAATCCAAAAAACCTTACATTATAATTATTAATAACCTAGAAGAGAAATAACACAAAGCTAAGCAATTTTTTATGTTTGGTATATAAAATATTTAAAAAAAAAATCCATAAAAGCTTTCAAGATTAAAATAATATAAATGATTATCAGGAAGCTATACAGACAAATTATTTATAGAGTTAAAGTCTTTTAGAATTGTTTTTTTTTTTTTTGCATTTATGATATTTTGAATTTCTATTTAATGACCACCTATGTAACCGTCCAAAATTTAAAGCTATAGTTTGTAGTTTTTTTTAGAGAGGTCTTACTGTATTCTATTTCTAACCGATATCTTTTTGTGATAACTGTAATTTTTAACAAAATATCTTCACATTTACATGACAGATAAATACTTAAGAAAAGAACAACAACTTTATTCCTTCAATAACTGATGTTTTAGTTAGATAACTTTATAATAAAATCCTGTTGAATAATATAGCATAAACATTTTTGTTACTTATAAATTATAATTTTTGTTAAATTAATTTTACGTGGAAAGAAGATATTTCAACTTGTATTCTGTATTAAAAACACAGATATTAATATTTTAACCTTATTCAACAAATATAATAAGCAGAATAATTAATAGGAGGAGGTAAATAATTCCAACAAAATTTCTTCTCCTCATAACAACATGAGTTCAAAGAAAATAAAAGAATATTCAATATTGCTATTTTAAATTAAAAATATTAAAACGAAAATCGAAATATTTACATCCATGTACGTGCGGACAGATAGGACAGATAGGACACTCCCGTATATTCTTCGGTAACCGGAATTTGACTGCAACGACCCTATTGTCAACGGCTGTAAGTTTCTCGAGCTCTCCAGCTTACGCAATTGCTCGTCTTATTTTTATTGTATCTATGTTCATATCGTAATATTAGAGCAACGTTAAACCCAACATCCAACCGACTAACCCTTTATTGATGTTTGCATTTGGACTTTGTTATTGTTTACGAATTTGATTATCGAAAGCAATTTATTTTAAGAAGCAAGTGCTAAATAATAAGAAAATAAACTTTGAAAATATACATAAAATTAAAACATTTTTTTTTTTTTTTTTCATTTTAAGGCATTTTGTATTATTTAAACCAAGCAACGTTAAATATTTAATGATTTCATGCTGCTATTTTAGAATTACAGTTTGTAATTTTAATTTGTACTTGAATATGAATATGTTTCACAAAGCATATTTTTAAACATTATAAAAAATAATTTTTATTTCTTAGAAGAATAGCTGTGAATGTTTTGGGGATAAATTTTGCGAATTCAAAAAAAAAAAAAAAACAATAGAAAGTGAAGAAAACGAAAACTTCCCATACTAACCTGCTACTAACTACTCGCGAAATACAAAAACAATTTTCGATCAAAGATGCTATTCATGTAGACTTAACACATGTAGTTCCCCTCTGTTGACGCTAGTGGTGCTATTATATTTCCGGTTCGCGTTTTAGCTTCATTGTCCCATCTGTATGATAATCTGTGGCCTGAATCAAATAAATATATAAATAAATAATACTTTCTAGTTGCGACAACAGATAGCAGCAGCTCTGATATATGCGTCCCGGAAAGTTCGTTTTGGAGGAGTGGATCGAGACAGGACATTTCCTCCTTTGAAATAGACATCTAAATTTTTAATTGTTGCCTTTATTTTAATTTTTTCAACCATAAAATAAAATATGCTTTCCCGTGAAAAAAAAAAAAATAAAATAAAATAAATAAATTTCTTTATGCATGTACTTACGGATAATACGTAACTATCGTAATTTCGTGCACTTTTGCGATTCATATACATTAAGATAGGGGTATCCATTGGTTTTTTTGGGGGGGAGGGGGGGGGAATGAGTGTTCGGGGGATGTGCGTGATACTGATTGCAGCAAAAATGAGTTACATGCGTTCTCAGATTCATGCACAGCGAGGCAGGGGTGTCCAGTGATGTTATTTTTTGGTTTTCATGTGAGTGAAGCGAACATACGTGCGTGATGCAGATGGCTGCGAAAACGAGTTATATGCGTTCTCAGATTCATGCACAGCCAGGTAGGGGTGTCCAGTGATTTTTTTTTTTTTTTCATGTGAGCGAAGCGAACATACGTGCGTGATACAGATGGCTGCGAAAACGAGTTATATGCGTTCTCAGATTCATGCACAGTGAGGCAGGAGTGTCCAGTGATGTTTTTTTTTGGCTTTTATGTGAGCGAAGCGAAAATACGTGTGTGATACTGATGGCTGCGAAAACGGGTTATATGCGTTCTCAGATTCATGTACAGCCAGGTAGGGGTGTTCAGTGTTTTTTCATGTGCGCGATACTAATTGCTGCGAAAACGAGTTACATGCGTTCTCAGATTCATACACAGCGAGGTTGGGGTGTCCAGTGATGATTTTTTTCCCCTATGTGCGCGAAACGTACATACGTGCATGATACAACACAAGTTTACGTGTTTTCCCATTACATCTTTCGTTTTTTATTTCATTACTTTTAGTGGAAGGATCTAAATTCATAACTGGGGTTTCAGGTAGCAGGAGGCATTCTTACAAAAGAAAATATCGAATCAGCATTTTAAAGCATTTGGATGCCAAAAGAAAATATTAATATTTTATTATTATTATTATTATTATTTTTTCATGTGAAAGCATATTTTATTTTATTTTTGAAAAATAAAATAAAATAAAGGCAACAATTAAAAATTTAGATGCCTATTTCAAAATTGGAAATGTGCTGTCTCGATCCACTCGAGGGGGACCAGATTTTTAGGGACCAGATTTTCGTTTAGGGACCAGATTTTACACCACGACGTTATCGTACCCACAGACCATCACTTAGACCCGGTCAGACGAGTATCTGGAATAGTGAAAAGTGAAGTAACTGTAAGGCGCTTAGAGTGACCGGCGGCCATATTGGTACAAGCAAGAAACCAGTAACAACGTAATCTATACATGTAAAAACGAATGCATGTCTGTCTGTTTGTCCTTTATGCATTACAACACCATTCTTCCGATCACCATGAAACTTTGGGAAGTTGTTCAGTACACTCCCTCGAAGGTTTCTGGTATAATTTTTTTTAAATATCGGCCCCCCTAAGGAGCAGGGAGAGCGGCAAGAACGGGATTACAACATATTTTTCACATTTGCTTTACTTCTCAAGGGGAAAAAAAATATTTAAAAGGTTCCAACTTCAAGATTTTAAAAATAGATATTACAGAATATCTTAAAAAAAAAAAAAAATCGCCAACATGGCGGGGGGGGGGGGAAATATGTATATATATACATATATATATGTGAGTAAACTCACTGATTCAACACAGCCGCGGGGATTCTATGGGAGATGCAGTCACAAATTTTAGGAAGCAGGTTGGTTTTAGGACCCTGACCCCAACTAAAACGGGATTTTGTGATATACCCTCCCCCCCGTTCCCCCTCCTGGGGGGGCAGAAGGCAAAACACCTTTATTAGCATACTCGGCTTCAAATTACTTCACGGCGAAGAAATTGCAGATCTGGAGACTAGAATTCAGTAGAAAGAAATCATTATCTGCGATTTTGGAATTTTAGATTTTTAAGGAGAGGGGGGATGATTTTCGGAGGCAAATTTAGAAAAATACGGATTTTGGAGAACTCTACCAATAATAGCACAAAGATATAAAAAACCGCCAAGTGTCTTCTTGATGATAGTTCCAAAAATTCATTTTTAATTTTTTGCAATTTTCGATTTTTTTTAACGGGGGGGGGGGGAGAGAGTTATGGGGAGCAAATTCGAGCTTCCTTTTAGCGCTAAATTTGTCAGGGGGAATATATAGGAGTTGAGGTCAGAAATTTTAGTGTGTGGCTTATTTACATGTTAAATATATTCAGATATCTTTTTATCGTATCCCTTTATTAATTCTATTCACATAAGACAAAAATATTGTTCTGGAGTTCGAAAATTTTTGACCGCCAGTTTTCGATTAATTTACACGTTTTGAGATCTCCCGATCATGGTTTGACCAGTTTTAGAAGGTATATGTCTGTCTGTATGCGACGAATTTTGTGAATGCTGCATCTCACAAACCAGTGAACATAATTAGATATTTAGTTAGATTTTGACTTAAACTGCTGTTGATTACATTTGGGGAACAATTTCCTCAGCATGATGCAGTGTCATCCCATTTTTCTCATAATTTTTAATATTTCACTATTGAACAATTAAATATATTTTCAAATTTAATCTATTTATAATATTAATATATATATATATATATATATATATATATATATATATATATATATTCAAATTACTAATTTATATAATAAAAATTGCAAATTTAATTTGTAAGGTGCGGAACTCAAAAATGAAGCTAAATTAGGGTAACATTATTTATTATTTACACTTAAAGTTACACACTAAATATACGACACATAAATTGAACTATTTACAGGGGTAAGTTAAAGGGGATTTGATGAAATAATGGTAATATAGAGTCCCACACCCAACATGATGTGTTATCTTATGGTCGTGGGCCATTTCGGCTAACATCGACCATACGTTGCATGCACTTCCTTCTCTGGAAACTGCTGGAATCAGAATGTTCTCTCTTTGGGTCTCTCAGCCAAACGGGTCGCTAGGGGGCGCTGGGGTTTCGTAGCATAGGCGCGCTACAATCTCCCCCTCTGGCTCTGACGACGACTCGGCGAGGAGCCAGGAAATTATTTTCTTAGTCTACCTCTTTTTCTTATGGGTACCATAGGAGAATTAGTACATGGTACATTTTGAAATGGAGTTAGAGCTGACACATGGTAGACTCCTAGAGGTTCATTAGGCTTCTCAGAGGTAGCTATTTCGAAGCTATTTGGTGATTTTTGTGATCTTATAACATAAGGTCCATCTTGTCGTGGCATGAACTTTGCAGTCTTAGCTTGGTTGGCGTTGCTTAATGGGTGAAGTTTTACCCAGACCAAATCACCTGGTTTGTATTTTGGACTTTTTCTACGTGATTTATCAGCATACTCTTTTCGACGATCTTGATTTTTCTCAATGTTTTCTTTAATTTGTGACATATATTTTTCAAAACGTTTCAAATAAGGTGTGATTTCTGGTACAAAATTGTCGTTTTGAATTACAGAACGATAATCAGTAGTGACGTCATCTACTGTTCTGAGTTCTCCTAGCAGAACTTAGGTATGCTGGTGTGTGACCTGTAGTTTCACATTTTGCAGTATTCATTGCAAATCGAATAGCTGGTAACTGTTCATTCCAGGAAGAATGGTTGTTACCAACCATCATTGCTAAACGAGGTTTTAAGTCTCTGTTTTTTCTTTCAACAGGATTCGCTTGTGGGTGGTACACAGGAATAAGACTTTGACTGATATTTAAAACATAGCATAACTGTTGCATGACTGCACTAACAAACTGAGGACTATTGTCACTTATTAGACGGCGAGGTAGCCCATATCTTAGGAATACTTCATTTAGAAGGGTTAAGGCACATTCTTTAGCAGTCGCTTGCTTTAATGGGAATAACTCTACCCATTTTGTAGTACAGTCCTCAACTATGAAGATCCACTTCATACCTTCGCTTGTTTTTGGTAAGGGTCCGAAGAGATCAATTGCAATAGATTCAAAACGTTGAGCTGGAACAGGTGTTCGCAGCAAACCAGCAGGTTTCTGGTTGGAGGCTTTATATCTGATGCACTCTGCACAACTCTTTACATAATCAGTGATGTATTTTCTCATGCCAGTCCAATAATATCTTGAGGATATTCTGGAAAAAGTTCCATTGGCTCCATAATGGGCAGCTGTGGGGGCATCATGATGCAACTTGAGTACCATTTCTCTTTCATGGGAAGGAACGACTAACTGGGCTTCCTCCATTTCAGAGTGCGGAGAATAGCGGTAAAGTACAACTTGGTTCATGACGTAACCTCGTTCCGTCCAATTTGCGAAATCTACTCCTTGGTTGACATCTTCAAAACAGTCTATAATTTTCTTCATTTCTGGATCTTTTAGCTGTTCTGACCTGAGGTCACTCGCAGTTCTTGTTGGGACATCAAGAACGATAGTTTGTAAGTCGCAAGAAGTATCTTCTTCACAGGTTGGGCGAGAAAGCAGGTCGGCAATGACATTTGCTCTTCCAGGGACATATTGCACTTTTAGGTTGAAAGACTGTATTTCCAATGCCCATCGAGCAAGTCGGCCTGTTGGAGATTTGAGAGTGAGCAGCCATCTCAAAGGTTGGTGGTCGGATGCCATAGTTATTTCAGAGTTTTCTATGTAGCCTCGGAATTTCTTCAGGGCCCAAACAACAGCAAGGGCTTCTCTTTCCGTTGTAGAGTAGTTGCGTTCTGCTTGGGTAAGCAAACGACTGGCATATTCTATAGGATGTTCCTCTGAATCGTTTCCTTGTAGTAGGACAGCTCTAATAGCATAGTGACTTGCATCTGTACGAATGATATATGGTTTTGTACCATCAGCCTGTTTTAACACTGGGGAAGTGATGAGGCAGTTCTTTAACAATTCAAATGCTTTTTGCTGGTTATATCCCCAATTCCACGGGACTTTCTTTTTTGTGAGTTCACTTAATGGTCTTGCCACATCAGCAAAATTTTGAATATATCTTCTAAACCATGAACATGTCTGGAGGAAAGACTGGACTTCTTTCACATTCTTGGGAGGCGGAATTTTCTGGATAGAAGAAACCTTTTCTAGATCAACTTCGATACCATTTTGTGTGATCCAAAATCCCAAATATTTCACTTTAGGAGATACAAAATGACACTTTTCTCTGTTTGCTGTAAGCTTAAAAAGTAAGAGTCTCTCAAAAATTGCTTGTAGATCTGAGAGGAGCTTTTCAAATGATTCCGACAACACTATTATATCATCAAGGTAAGTTAAGGTGAGTATATCTTCAAGACCATTGCGGAAACAGTCAATTAAACGCTGGAAAGTTGCTGGTGCATTCTTAAGTCCGAATGGCATCCGAAGGAAGCGGTATGTTCCAAAAGGGCAAACAAAGGCTGTTTTGTCTTGGTCTTCAGGGTGGACCTTCACTTGATGATAACCTGCACGAAGATCTATAGTTGACATGTAGGAAGTTTGTTTTGCTTCATGGAGTAAGTCATCCATTCGGGGCAATGGATAAGTATCTGCAACTGTAATGTTGTTTAATTTTCTGTAATCAATACAAAGGCGAAAATTTCCATTAGGCTTAGGGATTAGAACGACTGGAGAAGCATAAGGTGATTCGCATTCTTCAATGATATTTTCCTTTAACAGTTTATCTATTTCCTGTCGTAAAATTTCTTTCTTTTTAGGATTCATGCGATATGGTGGCATGGACACTGGGAGGTGGTTTCCAGTTTTTATTCGATGTTCTATAAATGGGGTAGGTTCTCCCCCTGGTTGAAAGCATTTTTCATATTTTTGGGGAATTCATTTGTGACTGTTGTTGGAATGTCAAATGCTGCCCTTCATCTTCACGAAATCCACATGAATGTGACTCATCAGCATGTACTGCCAATAGACTATTGATGTTAGGTGGTACTTCAATAAAATTAAATTTTTCCTGAGGATTGTCATAAAAAAAACCACAGACGTTTCTGGAGATTTAGAACTACTCCTGCTTTACTTAGAAAATCCACACCAAGAAGTGTACGGTTATTTCTGGCATGTTTGAGGACTAACAGTTCGATTGGAACAACTTTTTCTTGAATTTTTATGTCAACAAAAGTTGTGAGGATTTCTGTTGGTTGACTGCGGCCATCAGCAAGTGTCATTTTCAGTACTTTATCTTCAAATGTATGGCCATTTTCTTGGAGAAGGCGATATAATTTCTCACCAGCCACAGAGTGTGTAGCACCAGTATCAGCACACACTGCTGCTCTTTGGTTACAGATGGTCACTTCTAATAAACTATTTGGGTGATCTTCTGTTGAGAAACTGTAAAAGTTCAAATTGTTGAAACTGGATGTCATGACATCAGCTTTAGGCATGGATGGGTTACAGGAACGGCATTTTGATTTAATTACATTAGGAGCTCCACAACCATAACAGGATACAGGGTTTGTTCTACCTCGTAAAGTGTCAGAATTTTTATCTTGAGCTCTGTCATTGTGAATGGGATCCCGCCTACTTTGACTGGGGAGCCCGGAATCCCGCCTACTTTGATTGGGGACTCCTGACAGAGGGTATTGATGAAAGTCATAATTTTGGGAATAAATTTTCTTTCGAGTGTAGTTATATTTCTGTTCCGTCTGTTTTGGATAAAACTTTTTGTTTGCATCAGTGCTTGTCATCTTGATTTCTTTCTTAGGTAGACGAAGGTTGTCGTAAGTATCAAGCTTTTGTACAAGTTGTCCAGGAGTTACCCATTCATTACAAATGTCTAAAAAATGTTCCTTGACATCTGGAGGGACACGTTTCTTCAGTTGGTCAACTAAGATTAAATCTTTTAATGCTTGGAAATCATTAATGTTGAGCTCAGTGATCCATCCTTCAAAATAACTCTGTAGTTCAAAATGAAAATATTTCCATGTTTTTTCAGGCGATTTTGTATGCGTGGCGAAAAGATTTCGATATTTATCACGACTTAATTTAAATCTTTGTAAAAGTATGCATTTAACATGGTCAAAATCTTGGGCTTTTTCTTCAGGTTCTCTTGCGATGATCTGGGCAACATCACTAGGAAGAACTCCAAGTAGGTAAGCTACCCAGTTTGTTTTTTCAATTTTCAAAAATTTTACTTGTCTTTCAAATAGGTTTATGAAAAGATTGCGGTTGCGGAGCAACTTAAAATATTCACTTAAAACATTGAAGTAAAATATACACTTAAAATATTGAAGACTTCCATGGAAACTAGCACGAAAAAAAAAAAAAAAAAAAAACGGCGGGAAGAGAGAAAAAAATGTCGAAATTTAAAAAGAAATGTTCTCGTAGTCATTAATTGACTTTAAAATAAACCCTTTCAAACTGCACCAGTACAAACTGATAACTGATATCATTTTGTACTGGTCACTCGTGATAATCTATATCGCCTGATGAAGGGTTGTGTTAATTCAAATCGACCAAAAACAATTGTTGTTGTCTTTTTTTAAATTTATGGTGTTTCTTCAACAAAGTATATATCTCATAGTATTTTTAGGACAGCAGTTTGTGGTGCTTCCTTTTAATTACAACATACACTTACTTACTTTTAAGCTACAATTTTATTTTATTACAAAGAAAAATATGGAAAAAGTAAAAAAAAAAAAAGATAAATAGAATATTACTAAAAAATGAAGAAAAATTATTAGTATTGCACCACAACTTTAGTTTAATTAAAATAGTAATAATAATTTTATTCTATTCATAAGAACTTAGTATTTTAGTCATATATACATATGTAATCCAGAAAAAGATAAAGATAAAGATAATTTGAATTAATGTGGGAAGTATTATATTTTGTAATTAAAGAAATTCCGTATCATAGTCACATAGTATTTATTTATTTTTAATTTTATATTCATTTATGGGGTCCTATTCCAGTCACTGTCTTTTTTGTTTAATTTATATAGATATATCAAAAGTTTCGTTTCTCAATTTAAATGGTAATTTGAACCTTTCCTTTTCTATTACTAATTTCATTAAGAATTAATGATAAATAAGCTTTTTTCGAAAGAAATTTTAAAATTAATCTCGAAATTAATCGGTTGATGAGAAAAAGCTAACTAAAACAGAATTTTAAATACTTAACTTAACCTTCGTTCAAAATATGAAAAATGAGATTTTTTTAGCATCGCTATGGTGGCCCCCTGTGCTTGGTGGCCCCGGGGCATTGCCCCGCTTGCCCCGGTGGTAGTTACGGCCCTGACACAATAAGAGAAAGAATGCAATTAAATATGAAGACATATAATTTATTCGAATATAAATAAAATATCTTACCTAGTTAAAATAACAAGCATCCGAAAGTGAGTCTGCCTTTACTTTATATACTAGATTACTGGAAATCCCAATACCGAAGTAATTATAACTAAAACCATAACTTTCAAATTCTCTTAATATTGAAAGAAAAAAAAAATATTCCATAATAGTATATAAATAAATAAACCTGATTCTAAATACATAGGGTAATGTATTACTTTTACTATCAAAATATTGGTATCTATAACCAAAGTTGTTCTGAAATGAATAGATTAAAAATTTTCTTCATTATAGCAATGCGAAATCGAAATAATTTATAATGTATAAAATTACGTTTAAAGTATTAAAGTATAAAAGGATAAAATTACGTTCAAAGAAAAAGTTACGTTTTCAAAATAACTGAATTACATTATTTTCAGAACAAGAAAAACAATAACGTATTTACACAGAAACCGAAAGTGAAATAAAATACACTTTTAAATGACTTGAGAACAAGAAAAGTAATAACGCATTAACATAGAAACCGAAAGTGAAAAATTATAATATGCACTTACCTGTATTATCCTGTGGATGTCCAGCGGATGCGGACTTTACCTCAGTCCAATGGATGAGGACTTTACCTTTTTACAGCGGGTGCGGATTTTATGTGTGTCCAGTGGGTGCGGACTTGAAGAAATTTATTTAAAAAATATTTCAATATTTAAAATTTTCACGTGGGCGCCAATTTTTAAGGTGCGGAACTCAAAAATGAAGCTAAATTAGGGTAACATTATTTATTATTTACATTTAAAGTTACACACTAAATATACAACACATAAATTGAACTATTTACAGGGGTAAGTTAAAGGGGATTTGATGAAATCATGGTAATATAGAGTCCCACACCCAACATGATGTGTTATCTTATGGTCGTGAGCCATTTCGGCTAACATCGACCACACGTTGCATGCACTTCCTTCTCTGGAAACTGCTGGAATCAGAATGTTCTCTCTTTGGGTCTCTCAGCCAAACGGGTCGCTAGGGGGCGCTGGGGTTTCGTAGCATAGGCGCGCTACAAATTTAATTTTTACTTTCTCTAACACATGCAATGATAGTGAAAATATTTTGGGGTCAAATTTTTTATTTTCTGTTTTTGCTATATTTACACATTTTGAACTTCCCGGTGTTTGTGTTAGCATTATAAGGCCAACTGACTGTGCTATGGTTTAGGGTTTAGAAAAGGGTCCCTTTAAGAGAGGGTCTATCTAAGGGTTTCTAGCCTGCACTTATGCATATTTAGGAGAAAACCATGGAAAACCATTTTTTTCACAAAGTTCTGTAATTATATTAATTTAAAATAATAATAATAATAATGAAATCAACTTTAACTCATTCAAAATTACATGCATAAATAACTGTAAATACCAAACTATAGAAATTTGCTCTTCTTGTTCAAATTCTTTTTTTTTTTTTTTTTAATGGAACCTTAGAAGCATCAATATTAAAATATTCAGCTCCTTTAACATTTTCTATAAAATTTAAATTTTTTTTAAGTTCAACATGTTACAGTGAAATTTTTTTAACCGACTTCAAAAAAGAAGGAAGGTTCTCAATTTAAACCGCATGTTTTTTTTATGTTTGTTATCTCATAACTTCTGAACGGATGCTCCGATTTTGATACTTTTTGTTTTGTTGAAAAGGTCTGAAATAGGTCCCATTGTAATATCTTTACGATCTAAAGAAAATGCAGGGTGCCCAAAAAATTCAGCCCTAACTCTTTTAACTGCTAAACGGCTACAGCTATAGTGATAAAAATGGTATGTAAGTATAGCAAAGTGACCATGCAGTGCAAGGTTAAACCGCTTGCAGCACCACCTGGTGGAAAATAGCGGAATTTGTGTTCCCATCTCGAAAACGGTTCTAAAGAAAAAGTGAATTACAAAGCTGAAGAGTATCACCGATTTATTACAAAAATATAGTTTAGGCATTTATGCTAACGTTCCTATCTCGGAAACGGTTCAAGACAGGGGAAAAAAGTGATTTATAAAATTGCAGAGCGTCATCGATTTAGTACGAAAAGATAGTTTTGACATTGATGCTAAAAATACAAGGCTAAAAACGTGCATTTTTTTGTTCGCTATTTCTTACACTATACACACTTGAGCTACATTGCTCACGTTGTAGCGTAGCTGGTGAGACATACGCTATATACTTCAAAATACGGTTACTTGATATTTTTTGTTTTGTTGCAGAGATCTTGGTCTGAAGTAGGTCCCATTATAACATGTTTACAATCTAAAGAAAATAAAGCGCCATCTCGTGAAAAACAGCGGAATTAGCGCTTCTATCTCAAAAACGGTTCAAAATGGGAGAAAAGTTAATTACGAAGTTGCAGAGCATCATCGATTTACTACGAAAAGACAGTTTTTAGACATTATTGCTAAAAATAAAACGCTTAAAACGTGCAGTGGTTTGTTCGCAATTTCCTACACTGTGCAGACTTGAACTACGTTGCCCACTTTGCAGCGTAGCGGATGACACGTATACTCTGTGGTTCAAAGTACTGTTATTGTAAGCGGTCACATCGATTAGCGCAAAGTCGTTTTCAACCAACTTCAGAAAGGAGGGTGTTCTTAATTCGAGCTATGTGTTATTGTTGGTGTTTGTAAGCTTATAACTTCGTAAGAGATGCTCTAATTAACCGACTTCAAAAAGGAGAAGGTTCTCAATTCAAAGCGTATGTTTTTTTTTTTGTTTTTGCTTTTGTTTGTTAGCTCATAACTTCTTAACGGATGATCCGATTTTGATACTTTTTGTTTTATTGTAAAGGTCTTGGTCTGAAATAGGTCCCATTGTAAGATCTTTACGATCAAAAGAAAATACAGGGTGCCCAAAAAAGTCAGTCCCGACTCTTTTAACTGCTGAACAGCTGCAGCTATAGTCATAAAGGTGGTATGTAGGTATAGTAAAGTTGGACATGTGCTACGCGATTCAACCGCCTAACGCGCCACCTGGTGGAAAAGAGTGGAGTTAGCGATCCTATCTCGGAAACGTTTCAAGACAGGGGAAAAAAGTGAATTATAAAATTGCAGAGCATCATCGATGTAGTATGCAAAGATAGTTTAGACATTAATGCTAAAAATAGAACGCTTAAAACGTGCATTTGTTTGTTCACAATTTCCTATTTTGTGCACACGTGAACGACATTGCATATGTTGTAGCGTAGAGGGAGACATTTATGCTATGTAAAATTCAAAGTATGGTTATTTTAAGCGGTCACATCGATTAACGCATTGACATTTTAAACCAACTTCATAAAGGAAGAGGTTCTAAATAAAAACTATGCTTCTCGTTGTTGTTGAAATTTGTTAGCTTATAACTTCGTAAGAGATGGTTTAATTTTAATACTTTTTTTGTTGTCGTAATGTACTTGCCCTGAAATAGGTTTCATTATGATTTCATTAAGAGATAAACAAATTACAGGATACTCGCAAAAGTCTGTTCTCACTCTAACTGCTGAACGCATGCAGCTACAGTGGTAGAAGCAGTATGCAAGTATCGATGTTGAAACTTCTGTCCGTCAGCTGCAATGCATATTTTGCTCTTTGTTTGAACTTTAAGCTGCGCAATTTGCAGCGCAGCGGGCGACACGTATTCAGTGTAAAGTTCAATATATATGCCCATGGACGTACACTATGGACCGCCGACGCTGTGTTATCAGAATGGCCCCATTTTGGCCGCTTTTAGAAGATGGCGCTCGCATCGACTGCCTTTCCACTTCAGATTTGAAAGGGCGCTTTAACGTGAGAATTAAATGTAATATTTAGCGGTTTTAAAAGCATTGATACATATTTTTTCTTTTTTTTTCTTTTTCGCATCATCCCCCACAAACACTAAAATACCACATGTTATTAAATAATCACACATTTTGTAAGATTATTACTTTCTTCTATATGTAATATAGAGAAAGTATTGGATTCGTAAAAAATTTCGACCTCGGGTTTTTGATGGATTTACACGTTTTGAGAGCTGTAGAATACGATTTGACTATTTTTAGAAAATGTCTGTCTGTCTGTCTGTCTGTCTGTGTGTGTGTGTGTGTGACAAAATTTTGTGGCAACTGTATCTCAGGAACTACTGCACAGAATTTCATACAAATTGGTATGTAGTTGCACCTTGACATAAATTAGTGCCTATCAACTTTTGGTAAAAATTGTCTTATAGGTTGCGTTGCCATTCCGCTTTTTCTAAATTTTTAACATGGTGATATAGGACAAAATTTTGTATAAATGTGCTTAAAGAGAATTATTTTTTAGTAATCATTATGAAATTTACAATAATTATTTATAATAGAGATAGTCAACTGGGAAAATTTTTTTGTACGTGTAGGAGCCTCGCCACCCCCCTGGGGGGGAAGTCCCCCCTCGAGGGAAGTAAATTTTCAAGATGGGTATCTTTCGAAAGGTCTCATCAATACCTTTAAAACGAATGGTTGAACTATAAATCTGTGATAATTTAAAACAAAGTTATCGATTTTTTTTACTTTTAACAAAAAAAAAAAACTTAGAAAAAAATCGTATTATTATTATTTTTTTTTAACAAAACTTAACCAAACTTGGTACTTAGTTGGTCCCCGACATAATTTGGTGCTGATTACATTTAGGGATCAATAGCTCAACAGGTGGCGCTGTGATCGCATTTTTTCTAAATTTTTAACATGGCAATATAGGACAAAATTTCGTATAAATGTACATAATGAGCGTTATTACTTTCTTCTATATGTAATATAGAGAAAGTATTGGATTCGTAAAAATTTTCGACCTCGGGTTTTTGATGGATTTACACGTTTTGAGATCTGTAGAACACGATTTCACCATTTTTAGAAAATGTCTGTCTGTCTGTCTGTCTGTCTGTGTGTGTGTGTGTGTGTGACAAAATTTTGTGGCAACTGTATCTCAGGAACTACTACACAGAATTTCATACAAATTGGTGTGTAGTTGCACCTTGACATAAATTAGTGCCTATCAACTTTTGGTAAAAATTGTCTTACAGGTTGCGTTGCCATCCCGCTTTTTCTAAATTTTTAACATGGTGATATAGGACAAAATTTTGTATAAATGTGCATAAAGAGAATTATATTTTAGTAATCATTATGAAATTTACAAGAATTATTTATAATAGAGATAGTCAACTGGGAAAAAATTTTTGTATGCGTAGGAGCCTCGCCACCCCCCCTGGGGGGGAAGTCACCCCTCGAGGAGAGTAAATTTTCAAGATGGGTATCTTTCGAAAGGTCTCGTCAATACCTTTAAAACGAATGGTTGAACTATAAATCTGTGATAATTTAAAACAAAGTTATCGATTTTTTTTTACTTTTAACGAAAAAAAAAAAACAGAAAAAAAAATCTTTTTTTTTTTTTTTTTTTAAACGAAATTTAACCAGACTTGGCATTTAGTTGGCCCCTGACATAAACTGTGGCTAATTAGATTTGGGGATCAATCGCTCAACAGGTGGCGCTGTGATCGTATTTTTTCTAAATTTTTAACATGGACAAAAGTAGTACAAAATTTCGTATAAATGTACATAATGAGAGTTATTCTTAACCTGTGATTGTGAAATTAATATGAATTATTGATAATAGTAGTAGTTAATTAGGAAAAAAAACTGGGGCATCGCTTCCCCCCCCCCCCTAGGGGGAAGTACCCCCCCCCCCCGGGGGGGGTAAAAACGAATGGTTGAACTATAAATATGTGATAATTTAAAACAAAGTTATCGATTTTTTTTACTTTTAACGAAAAAAAACTTTGGAAAAAAATCATATATATATTTTTTTTAAATATTGTTACTGCGTGAATTTGTATAAGAAAATATAGAAGAAAGTCTTGTGGTGGCCACAACATACTAGTTTTGTATAAGGTTTTAAAAATATGAAAAATTGTAAAAACGTTTATCCTGATTGTGTACAGTTTTAATCATTGGTTTTAATAAAGCTAATAGAAATAAATGACTTTTATAGATAAATTGTATATCATACTATCTAAATAAAAAATATATATATATATATTTTTAACATTCTCAGACACCGTATAAAATAAAATACTTTAAAATTTCTTACTTTTTAACCATTAATAGCAAGCAACTAGATTCAAGAAACTAGAAAAATTCATCAATTTGATAGATAAATAAAGCAAATTTCCTGTGAATAAGTTAAAATAATAATAATATCAATAAATAAACGAATCCAATATATATATATATATATATATATATATATATATATATGTATGTGTGAAAAACCTATTCAGATATTTCACAGGAATAAAGAATATAGCTATGAAAAATTTATTTATTTATTTATTTATTTTTTAAATTCCAAGAATGAAAACATTCATTATGTGTAAATATATCTATAAATATAAATAATTCGCTCCCCCCCCCACCCCGAAGAAAAAAAAAAAAAGGACGAAATACTATAATGAAAACATATGATATTTAAAAAATAAATATGAAAATATGAATTTTCATAATTTAAAACAATGAATGTATTTCAAAATTCACAATTTATTCCAGCATTTCAAAAAAAAAAAAAAATTACAAAGTATGTAAAAAAGAAAATTTTAAAATTTTATTATGATTTTTTTTTTTTTTTTACAAAGGCGGCCCTTTTCCCTCTTCCGAGACTCCAATGGTGGTCGAGCGGTTCTGCGCTCAAAGCTGAGTGACGGGAAGTGCCTGGGTTCGATTCCAGGTCGCGTTTTTCTACTTAGTCATTCAGAGTTTTCCGTGGTTTTCTTCGAAAATTGCATGCATACGGACTAGAATCCCTTAGAAAGACCCCCCACGGAGGGCACTCTTCTTCAGACGTAGGACCTACAGCAGTCAATCGACCTTATTCCCAAATCCAATAAATCCATAAACCGAAATACAGCACTTTTTCATTTTTATCAATATTTTTCATTTTTAAATGTGCACTTTAAAGAGATTTTCAATCTGTATTATTTGCTACTCATTTAAAGCAAATAATTTATTCAAAAAATAAAATTGACTTATATATCTATATATTAATAGGCAAGCATAAAATTTGTAGTCCCGTTTTAACATATTAATTATGGGAGTAGAGGGTTGAAAATGGTATCATTCGAAAGGTATGCTTAGCCGGAAGGTGCGAATACAAATATTATTTTCTTACGATGTCAAGAAGGTATTTAAAAATACATTTATTTTTTATGCATTTTCCCCCATTTTTCCCTTTTATACACGTATTCCTTTACATTAAAAAATACCTAAAAGTAGAAAGTTGTTAAATCTGGCAATTTCATAAAGCTCAAATAAAACCATAGTAATTTGTATAATGTAGCATCACTATACGCAAGCGAAGTGATGACGTCACTGTCTGTCCATGGAGCCATGAAAAAGATTTTCTATGTTAATCGCCCATTGGATTTTTTGTAAAAAATTATTAAAAAATAACGGAAATTATCTGCCGATTTTAATTCCGATATTTGGGTATAGTTATATATAAGTTACTGTCTACATGTGTTTGATTGAGTTATTTTTTCTGTAAAATTGATAAAATTTTAATTTAAAATCACAAAACTCCAGAAAAAAAAAATGGCACACTTCCAGTTTCGAATGTAAACATAAACATTTCATTTCAAAGGGTGATATTTAAACAATAAATATTCAACTAATATACTAAATAAAAGGAAAATGGATTTGTTACTAACTGCTCCATGTATAAGTAGACGACACGGAAAAAATTCCGATTTCCGTTTTTTGCTGAATTTACATGTTTTGAGCTTTCTTTACGTTTCAATTAACTGAAATTGTCTACTTATTTTTTTAAAAAGTGTCTTTATTGCTAGCTTTTGTGGGTAGAAGAAGCAAGTAGAAGATACATAAAAACTTTTGATTTCCGGTTTTCGATGAATTTACACGTTTTGAGATTTCCTTGCATTTTAATTAAGTGAAATTGACTACTTATTTTTATTTTTTTTTTAAAGTGGATTTATTATTCTTTCCTCTGCATATATAAGTAGAAAATATAAGATCCAGAAAAGTTTTAGATTTTCGGTTTTCGATAAAGTTACACGTTTTGAAATTTCCCGAACTCAATTCGACCATTTTTGAAAAATATCTTTTTTTTTTTTTTTTTTTTTTTTTTTTTTTTTTTTTGGTTCAAACACTGTACTTTATGAACCAATTGAATTAATTTAACAGAATTTGATACTTGGTTGGGCCTTGGTTTGACATGGTACCTATTAGCTTCTGGGCTGTATCACACAACAAGGGGCGTTTTCACGTTGCGATTTTCTCTCATTTCAGGAAAGGCTAACATCTACAGAGAGAAATAGTTATATTAAGTAAAACTCTGCTGATTCAGGTAGAGTGAATATCGACAAACAATTGCCGCAGCTGTGGTGCAATTGCATTCCGTTTAGGACAAGGCAATAACTTTGCTTTGCCTCGCTTTGCAAAATAAAAATGGTCGAGTTTCGACCACTGGGCGATACTAGTATATTTAAATATGCGCGATATAAAAATCAATGTAATGAAAAGCAAAGTCAATCATAATAATTTGAGCATTCCCTTTCAAAAAGCTAAAGGAGCATTTTTTTTTATTAATTTTTTTATTTATTTATTTTTGGAACCAAAGGCCATAATACTGTATAGGGAAATTTTTTTAACTCTGAATATTTTCTTCTAAATGATTCGAAAACTGCTTTTAGGTCATTCATCTGACTTTATAGCCTAAAATCAATGTCGGTGTTGGAGATTAAAGCCAGCTGACTGCATTAGGGTCCAAGGCCTGGGTGTGCCCACCGTGGCGGTCCTTCTAAAGGGCCTTTGTCCACAATTACGCAAGTTTCAGGAAGAAAAGAAAACGCGCAAAACTCCGAACAGTTAGACCAATAAGCGCGATTTGGGATCGAACCCGACACTTCACGCCCACCAGCATTAAGAAGTCAATTTTTGAAGAACTAGAACAGATTTAATGGTCGAGAAATTTCTGAATGTGCAAATGGAATTATGAAAAATATACTGGATAATGTAATTCTATGAACATCCATCTTTGTAACAAACAGTATGATACCACTGTTTCTTGCATGTAAAATAATACTCTGTTCCTTAACAACATTATAGCTGCCTTGTACTCATGATTTCTAAAGTATTCTCTCAGCTTTTTAATACAAGTTCCTATAGTAAGATTTTTAATTAAAAACTATTATATTGAAGCTTAGAGAGCATTTTTATCTTTCTAGAATACATTTTTTTCCCTACTTGTGCAACAAGAATTGGGAAAAAAAGAAGGAAAAAAACCCTGTCATAACAACATAATTAAAAAGTAATGGTTGGGTTTAAGGCCGATTGCCTATGCTAAGTTCCTTGGCCAATAGGTGGAATGCCCTCCGTGGGCGTCTTTCTAAGGAGTTCTAGCCCGCATTTACGCGAGTTTCTGAGAAAACCACGGAAAACTCCTAACGTCTTGGTCGATGAGCACGACCTATGATCGAACCTGACATTTCTGAAAGGTAATAAAAATCACTTTAAAAAAAATTGATTCAATTTATAAATAGTTTAGAAGATTTCTTTCTTCTTTCATTTCTTAATTTTTGAAATATAAGGTTTGCCACTATGTATTATACAATGTGTCACAAGGAGAATGATATATGCTTTAATACTTAATTTTTATAGATAAATGGGCAATGTGACTCAAGTGTGTTAAAAATAAGATGTTATTAAAATTTATCAATATTAGCATATTTATTGAAATTTTTATTTTTCAAGTGAAAATAATGCCTGGTGAAAATTTGAGTGAAAATAATGCCTGGACCGAGAGTCGAACTCCGGATCTTTGACTTACAAGGTCAAGGCTCTACCCATTGAGCTATCCAGGCCGACACCCCGGTCAGCATTATTCACTCAGACAACCTTTTAGGCAGAAACATCTCTGGTCTATCATTTAGATAGCTCAACAGAAATAAGCCGCAGGAAATGGAAAACACCATTAGATAATGGGAGAAAGAAATACAATTTTTATTAAAATCACACAATCAACTGTGGAAGAAAATCATATTTATTGAAATTTTTATTTTTCCGACTGAGTGAAAATAATGCCTGGACCGGGAGTCGAACTCCGGATCTTTGACTTACAAGGTCAAGGCTCTACCAATTGAGCTATCCAGGCCGACACCCCGGTCAGCATTACTCACTCAGACAACCTTTTAGGCAGAAACATCTCTGGTCTATCATTTAGATAGCTCAACAGAAATAAGCCGCAGGAAATGGAAAACACCATTAGATAATGGGAGAAAGAAATTATTTATGGGGGATTATTTCTTAGTAGCCTTTTTTTTTATCAGATTGCGCAGTTACTTCAAAGGAAAACATGCAAAATCGACAAAGATATGTGCCTCTGGCCCCTCAATTATCTTAGCAGGGGGTTAGGACCAGGAACTTTCCCCTTCGAAGCAACCTCGTTGAACCCGGTCCAACCGCTTGACCACATCAATAGTGCCGTTCGAACCAACCTCAGTGGAAACTGCACTTATGTCCAATAGTTTTTTCGACCAAAAAAACTTCTAACCAGACAGAAATAGTAGATGGAAACGATAAATTTCTTTAAATGCCGTTATTCCTAAAAAAAAAAAAAAAGAAGAAGAAGAAAAGAGAGAAAGAAAAATGAGTATCTAGAGATTTTTCATTCATCTTTAGTACATAAATTATTCATAAATTTTATTGGCTAGATTATCTGTGTGTATTCCCGTCATGAACCTATAAAGAGGACGGCGATCGCGATGTTTTAAGAATAACCCCAATTTCTCCCTTCGCTTCTCCCCAGACATCTCGGGCTTTGCAGCGCCATCACGCGGCGGTATCAGAAATTCCGTCTTTCGAATTATTGAATGTTGAAAGGTAAAAGAAAAGATAAGGAAGGATTGCGCAAAAATCGCGGATTTTCATTTGGAATATGTTAATAAATCCGCATCAACGTATACTGTTGTAGATTCCGAAAGTTCGATAATTTTAAAATCATTCTGCAAAAACTTTTTTGAGAAATCTAAAATAAATAATAATAATAAATTAGACTTTCGTTTAAATAAATTAATAATAATAGAATGGAACAATCAATTTGAAATGTTCCAAATAATAATAATAATAATAATAATAAGTGGGAAAAAATGAAAAGAAAAAACCCACCAAGGAATTGTATATAAGGAATATTTATCAATTGTTCTTGAAATTATTTTCAATGTTTAATATTTAGCATTTGAAATAATTTGTTTTTAAATATCTACATTTTGAACACTCGCACTAAACATTTTTCATTTATATAAATTAAAACTTTCTTTCAATTACACACACACACACACACACACACACATATATATATACATATATATATATATATTCCACACATGTGCAATGAAATATTATAATAATTATTATATTTATATTTCTTGAAAATTATTAAATAAATACTCCCTGCAAACTAATTATTATTATAATTTTCTTTCCTACAGCTCCACTAGTAACTGAGAAGTTCTGCCCTTAAAGCTGGACGATGGGAAGTGCTGGGTTCGGTCTCAGGTCACGCTTGTCGACCTAGCCATTCGGAGTTTTCAGTGTTTTTCTCCGAAACTCGCGAATGATATGGGCTAGTACCTTTTAGGTAAATGTCCCTAGTATAGACAATTCACCTTAAACCGAATACCAACATTTTAGAGGTTTGGTTAAGTTAATAGGTCCCACCAGTAGCCGAGAGGTTCTGCATTCAAATGTAGTGGCCGAGAAGTGCAAGATTAGATCCCAGGAAGCACTTGTCGAACTAGACGTTTAGAGTGTTACGTGGTTTTCTCCGAAACTCACGTGAATACAAGTTAGGATCACTTAGAAAGACCCCTACAGAGGGCATCCTCTTTAGGCTCAAGTCCCTAGTACTAAGTCCCCAATAACTTTAAGCAGTGGCGGATCCAGAACTTGACTTTTGGGGGGGGCTAAGATTTTTCAAAGTGTTATTCTAGACCAATAAAAAATTTACAATTGCAATATTCAATTGTGAATGTCAGTGTTTTGGGGGGGGGCTTCAGCCCCCTAGCCCCCCCTTAAATCCGCCACTGACTTTAAGCCAATAGAGGAAAGTTGCACGGAGCATGGTTCAAGTCCATGTCATTTGTCTGCCTAGACGTTTCTTATCTTCTACAAAACTTGCATAAATATGGGCTAGGGTCCCTTAGAAAGACCCAAGGAAGTAATCCACCCTGGCCCAAGTTTCTACAGCAGACAACTGGCCTTAATATAGATTTAATACATATATATAGATATAGATATATAAAGTAATACTTGAATATACTGTTAAACTATAATAAGGTAGAATCAAGATGAAAAATTAGAAATTAGTGAGCAGTAATCATTTTAAATATTTTGAAAAGAATCTGAAATTCTGAATCATTTATTTTTAAATAATTTTTGAGAAAAAATAATATACTTAATAATCTCATAATTTAATGCATATGTATGTGCATTTTCATAATTATAAAATAGTAATTTATAAAGCGTTTTATGTAAATTTACCACCCGCTTTCGTAATAAATTTATCTAAAAAATTTCCAGTTACAGAGCGCAAATAATTTATGTACAAAGATATTCAAAATAATTTCAATATATTTCGTTCAATAAGAGATAATATTTAAAAAAAATTTTTTTTTAATACTTTTGTACTAAACAACATATAAGGAAATTGACCTTATTATGGTTAAAAATATGTTTTCTGTGGAACAGGGTATGAATAGCAAAGATTTACTATTAACGGATACACAAAAATATTCAGATGCATTATGGGCTGTAGTTGAAAATTGTTAGAACTGCATTTTTAATTGTGTTAAGCGTTTTTAATAATTTAAAACATTGCTAATGCATGATTATAACTTTAATTGGTGTGTCTGTTCTTTAATTTCTGGTGGTATTTATAAAATACCTTAAAATTAATATATGTTATTTAAGTGCCAAGTTCTTTACTGAAAATGATACAATAATACTCTACAGGATGGCTAAACAAGTTTTAGTCCATATATAGGCTATACAAATGCAATATTTTTCTCAATTTTTTCTTTAGACATAAAGCTGTGAAGAAGCTTTTGTGAGATTTTTTCCTCTATTGCTAAAAACAGAATATATTTTTGCAGCCTTGTTTTTTGAAAATATAAAGGAGTACAGAAAAACAATCTGCCTTTTAGTTTTTGTTTGAAATTAAAGCCATAAAGATATTCTTTACTTTATTCTATATCCAATAGAAGAAAGTATTAGATTCGTAAAAATTTTCGATTTCTAGTTTTCGATAGATTTACATGTTTTTAGAGGTCCAGAACAGGATTTAATCTTTTTTAGAAAATGTCTGTATAATTCCAACTGTATCTTAAGAGCTACTTTAGAGAATTTCATACAAATTGACGTGTAGTTGCACCTTAACATAAATTAGGGTCTATCAACTTTTGGTGAAAATCGTGCAGCAGGTATTGTTGCCCTCCCGTTTTCTCTGAATTTTTACTTGGCGGTATAGGACAAAATTTCTTATAAATCTACACAATTAAAATTGTTTTAATTGCATCCTTATGAAATTAAAAATATTATTCATAATACAAATAGGGAACTAGAAAAAAAAAAAAAACATGTAGGGGCAATGGCAAATTTTTAATACTGATATCTTTCATCAATAAATTTTCTTCCTCAGTATAAGAAAATACAAATTATATTTTAAAGCCTCATTACAGAGAGAGACAATTTGTTTTAATACCATACACCACATCCTAAATATTTTTAAGTTTGAATACTCAAAAATTATATTACATTTCATCATTCAGATATTTAAAAAAATTTATTTTACGATGAATCAACAAAGTAATACCTGAATATCGTAAAGGGTATGCTCTTAAACTATAATATTGTGAAATCCAGGGGACAAAAATGAAAAACTAGTAATCATTTTAAGTATTTCCAAAAAACTGACATTTAGAGTTTCAGTTTTAAAATTTTAAATAGTTTTTGAGAATATTTAATATGCTTAATATTTTATATTTCAATGTGTACGTAAATTTTCCCAACCCTAAACCAGTAATTTACAGAAAGGTTTATAAAATTACTGCCTTTTTTCACTGTAATAAATTTACTTAAGAAATTTCCGATTTCAATGTTAAAACTTCTTTTTTTTTTTTATCAATCTTTACAATTTTACCGTTATCTTGCATGGGTGGATTCTGGGCAAAGCAAAATTTTTTTAATTTCACAAAACTTTGAAATACTATTTCATACATATATCTATATATATTCATATACACATACACGTACATAACGTATGGTTTGTCTTGATTTTATTACAAGCTAATCGTTATTAATTAAAATGGTTAATTAGACATTAAAAGCAAGCTATTTTCACTAAGAGATGAAAAACATTAAAGCATTATTTTATTTTATTTTTATTAATTCTAAAAATCCTTTATTTATTTATTATTCTTTTTCATTTTTTTGGAAATTTTTGAACAAACAACCCTTCTCCCCCCTCCACACACACACACACTTACCTTGTTAAGAATTTCAGATTTTGTGCATGTATTATTGACCAATATATATAATTATAGTTCCCAATAACATGCAAATCTGATTATCTTATATATATATATATAAAGATATATATTATTTTGTAGACAGTTATCATTAGATGTCAGTTATTTTCCTTTTTTAAATACTTAATACATATAGTATTATCTGTTTATCTATCTAAATAAAGAAACGAAACATGTAAGTCATTTAAAATTTTTTATTCATTAACAAATCAAATTTCATTTCTGAAATTGATTAAACAGCATAATATGTCACAAATAATAAAATTATGCTTATTTTACATATTTTTTTTATATTCACATTTCTTAAGACAAATATTCATAAAATGAGAATTTTTAAAGGCCTTCAAATACAAAAAAGAAACGACACTGGTCCATAAAAACGGAAATATGCATTTTATATTAAATGAGTAACTACTTATAATACTAGAAATGAAAATTATTTGTTAAATATCAGTAGATTAAAGCTCTAAATTAAGTGGGAATAGCTAACCTTAGGAGCAGGAAATTAACTTGGATTTTTCTTCCGTAAAGTTTTATTTTTTGCGATAGCTGATCGAAAGCCGCTATTACATACATAAGCAAAGCAATTTTTCGCCATTATCACTTTGTGGGCAATTTAAATTAATTAATATCAATTAAAATCTTAAATTTCCCGCATACTTCTCGGGTAAACGATGAGTCTCGTATGTTCGGAGCGTCCCCTATCACCCACTTTCTCTTTAGGTCCGTTTTTCATGCTTATCGCCATTACCGTTCCCCCTCCTCTAATTATGTAGCTTCATGATTCCCGTGTATATTCACTCGGGGAAAGACATCCATAAGAGAGTAAAATCGAGTGAAAAAGGCATCACTTTTTCGCCCTCGCTGATCAATCTATGTCTTATTACTATATCTATGGTCTTATAGAGCAGTTGCAAACAGCTGATAACAGCATGTTAACATATGGACAGCTTGTCCTCCGACGTTGGTTGCCATGGTGCTATGAGCTATTTTCAACTGCTATTTGCTTACTGGGATAAAAAAAGCTTCTATTTATTTTCACATGGAGTTGATTTGTCCTCCAAATACGCCACTCTGATGTCATACGAAACTTTCCTAATATTACTAAGACTACTGTTATATAGTAGTCTTACCTATTACTATATGTATGAACGTCTGGTGTATGAACACGAACTCCATGGCTTAGGAGTGTTCGAACTGAACTGAGATAATTTTCATATCTAAGGTGGCAATGTTGCTGTATCACTTAGTAAATAGCTATTTATGTTTTGTAAATTACTTTTTAAGTTTTCAATAATTTCTTTTATTTATTTCTCTAACTAACTGTAAATATCAACACCGATTTCTATGAATTCACAAGCGACAAGTGAGGCTTCTCGTTCTGCAGAAGCAAACAGGTATTATTGCTGTATTAAAAAAAAAAAAAAAAAAAATGTAATTTTAAGATTTTTTTAAAAATTCTTTTATCAGTAAACTAGAATGCTTATTTTGTAAGTAATTGCGCATCGTTGTTTAATTAAAATATTATTCGATCACTTAAAGCTACATTCAACTAAACCTTATCTATTAAACGTTTTATTTTCTCGTAGTGTTTGTTGCGCATCGAACAAAGCATTTAAAAATGAATTAAGTATCGCCTGTAAAATACATTTTTAAGGTTTTACTTTTGTGTATATTGATTCTGATGTTAATTCTAAAAGCTGTTTATCTTTTTACAGTAACTAATACAATTTAATTACATAATAAGTTTTTACTGTTTGTATAAACACTTCATTTTAGTTTCAAATAATTTTCTGTTGTTGTATTTTCGCATATTCACATTTATATGTGGTGTCAGTACTCAGTAGTTGTAATATCCATATTGTAGTAATCATTCAAATGCTCAAGAGCTCCAGATGTTTTAATTTATATTGCAAATGGAAAAACACTATTTACTGTAATGATGTGTGTAGTGATCAATCTAAGTTTTAATTTTTGGGAAACACTTTTGTGTAAAACAATTGTTTTTCGAATCTTCTATTCATTTATGTGACTTGAAAATAAGACAAAACTTTACATTATGGTGCAGAAGCATTGGATGCAACTTTTTTCAAGGCATGACACTGAGTGATACCGTCAACTATTTGTTGCCAAGATATGACTTTTAAGTGTATACGGGATAGTAAGATATGCAAATCTCAAATGTAAACACAAGAGTCAATCCAGAAATTATTTAGGACTACTTTGCAACATCTTTACAAAGTGAACTTTTAGTACAGTGGCATCTGTACAAAGTCGCCTCTTACAAGGAAACATTCAAAAGGTGTCGTCTTCAAAATATATATGTGATTTTACTCTTCATAAAAGACCAGGAAAAGAAAAAGTTATCGGCTGAAATGAATTACAGCGACCACAAAAAATTATCAAAATTAAGCATATTTAGCGTAGGGTGGCAAGTTTTTGACAACTGACGGTTTTATCCGGATGAAACCATGGCTTTAACCGTCATGTCAAAAGCCCCTTTTTGACATAGTTTTTGATAACAATTGTTAAATAAAAACCTAAAATTCTGTACAAAAAAAGCACTGTGAAACTATTTTTTGCAACTAATTTATATCTACATTTTATTACATTTTTCGTTTTAGTACCTTGAGTAAATTTTATAACAGTTTTAGACACCAAAAACCACATGTCCCATCAAAAATTAAAAGTGTGATTTTTGTCAGTAAGCTTCTTTTTGAAATTAGAAAATAATTTTAGGCTACTATAAAGTATAAAATATGGAATGAAAAATTATAATTAGAAATGTACATTAGTAAAATAAACAATGCACTAATTCCTTTTAACTTTTAAAAGTAAAAATATATATTTCAATCTTATACTGTTACTTTTAGCATTTCACACCATTCTAGTTCTTTTTCTCTTTAGAGAAAGTACGCAATAACAAGATACTAGTTGTGAAGCCTTTTGTATTATGTCTTTTTCTTAACCCCTTGGGTACGGATTTATTTGAGAAGATATTTGCATGTGAAACGAATATAATTTTTGGTTGCTTGGAGTAGTATGTAAAAGCAGTACATTTTACGTAAGAATTTATTTCTAAAATATTGGTGACATATGTAGTATTAAGATGCCTTCAAGTAATTAGAATTGCAAAACAAAAAAAGTGAATGATGTGTCTCAGACATCAAATGTACCCAAGGGGTTAATTTAGAATATATTTATGCAAAATTAAGAGATCCTCTACAATCAACACTGAGTTGAATGGTGCAAAATGCATATGCATTATGAGCAGAATAAATTCTGTTGGAATATTAATGCTTATTCTACAGCAGAGCCCGAAATTTCAACTCAGATTACACTCGCCAAAAAAATTTTTTACTTGCCATAAATTAGAGTTGTCTTCTTTTTTACTTTCCGAACACTATAGTGAGGAAAGTATTGTAATCATGTCAAAAATCCGAATTCGAGATTTTGATGTTTCTATACGTTTTGAGGTCCCCTGAGTCCGTTTTCACTATTTTTACGATGATGTATGTATGTGTGTATGTCTGTGAGTGAACACGCTAGCGTCTAAACGCTTCGTTCGATTAACCTGAAAGTTGGTACGCATATTGTAAGTCACCATAGTACGAACCCTATAGATTTTAGTGAATCTAGCACTTATAGTTTTTTTACAGGGACACAAAGAAAAATTCTTTATCATTATGGCCTATGGGAGCAAAATCTTAAAAGTGCGATAGCATCTAAACGCCTTGTTTAATTGAGCAAAAAATTTATACACATATTATAGGTCACAAATACTCAATTTGTATAGATTTTGGAGAATCTAGCACTTATAGTTTTTTTACAGGGACACAAAGAAAAATTCTTTATCATTATGCCTATGGGGCCAAATTTTTAAAAGTGTGATAGCGTCTAAACGCCTTATTAATCTGAGCAAAAAATTTGTACACATGTTATAGATCACAATTGAACTAACTGTATAGACTTTGGTGAATCTAGCACTTACAGTTTTTTTACAGGGACACAAAGAAAAATTCTTTATCATTATGGCCTATGGGACTAAATTTTTAAAAGTACGATAGCATCTAAACGCCTTATTGAATTGAGCTGAAAATTTATATGAGTATTATAAATCACTGTTGCACCACTAACTATAAGCATTTTGGTGAATTTAGCATTTATAGATTTTTACAGGGACACAACGAAAAATTCTTTATCATTATGATCTATGGGCTCAAAGTTCAGTAGCGTTAAACAAAACATCGTGTAATAGATGGAGAAAAATACTCAAACACTCTATTATGGTTTTCTCTCTTTTGTTTGTTTAACAACTCCTCTTTCTTTACTTTATCTACAAAACTGTTAATTACTCAATGTTCGGAAAGTCGAGTGGAGTCACTCCAGATTTTTTCTTTTTTACGCATCTTGGGTTTTTTGTTTTTCCTGGGTTTTTTTGTTTTTCGTAACTATTTGAAATGCTTTTACAAATATGCCTAAAATTATATATATTAAAAGTGTGTCGTATATTAACATATCTCATAATCATCTATAATTAAAAATCATTATAATGTTTTGTATTTGAGATTTGAAAAAGATTAAAATATCTAATAACATAAATGAAAAGATTCATTAAAGCAAAAAAAAACTCTTTGTCAAACGATATCCTGTGAAAATCTTTTTATTTTGAAATATTAAGCTTCCTTATTTACCTATTTATTTATTTAACTTTTTATATCAGAAATGTCTTTTTTGTGCATTTTATATTTATAATCAGACGGAATCTCGATGTGTATAGCTTGTTCATTATTGTCATTTGAATTAACCATTTCAGAATAACTTTTCCGATAAAATCGCTGCTTACAAATCATTACAAGCGCAAATCCTTGGCGTTCCAGTAAAAATACTGGAGAACGTAAACTGTTCTTTGGTAATTATTCAACAAAATAAAAATGAGCAGTATCTTTAAAAGGGCTCGGGCTCATTTTCGTGCGCCAATATCACATAGGCAAACTTTCGCGTTTGTCTTCTCTCGGATAGTAGACGACAGTTGAAGAGGTTCTCTGCTCTGCTCGTCTATTCTCACTCTGCTTGGAGAAATCAAAGTGGGAGAAACGAAACTGCCGAAGAGGTTAAAACTTTTATGCATGCACTAAACATTTTTCCTTTCCCAGGCTGGGGCAATCCTCGGACAGCGCACACAGAGACTTGACACTCCGAGAAGAGAAAAAGGAGAGGTTAAATATGAGGTTAGAAGATCACAAGATTTTGCCATATTTGAATCTATAAAAAGAATGTTTTCTGTCACTGTATTGTGTAAGAATTCTATCTATAACTTGACCAAATTTTACTCGCCACAGTAAAAATTCCACTCGCCAATGGCGAGCGGAAATTTCTCGCCTTGTTCTACAGTAAATTTTTAGTTTTGTAATTAGTATTACAGGGTTCCCAGCATGAAAGACACTCAAAAATAGTTGCTTTAGTCACCTTTAATGTATAAAATAGTAGCCCTTAGGATATGAATAGTAGTCTTTGATTAATTAAAATAATAGATTACTAAGATTAATTAAGATAATTACTAATCAAGATAAATAATTAAAATTTCAATTATTTCAAGGAAAGTAACCTTTTAACTATTTCAAGGCATGGTAATAAATTTCCTTGCCTTACACTTCCACTGTTTACCCTAGGTAATGGAAATTAGACAAAGAAAAATAGAGAAGAACAATTTTCTGTTTAAAAAAAATTTCCATTTTTCTTAAAATAGAGTTGATTAACCTTAAAATAATAGTTTTTAAGCTACTTTCGCACAAAAGTAGTTGCCATAGTAGCCTGGGATTGATTTTAGTAGTAGCAAAAAGTTACTTTTTTAGTCACTGCTAGGAGCCCTGTATTACTCATTACCTAAAATATAGTTTTTAATTTTTATTATTTGATTTTGAAGCTATAAAATGCAAAAAAAATACACTTAGTGTGATACACTTTACAGCTTTAAAATTAAATTTGAAAAATTCAGTTTTAGTACACAACTAATTTAACAATTGTGAATATTATGATTGTGAAAACTGAATTTAAAAAGTAATGAATAATTTTAATAAAAAAAAAAAAAAAAAAAAAATCAATAGAATAGCTTGGTGTTTAGACATTTATACAATAGGTGATATGTCACTTTAAGCCTTTCCACCATCACACCTTTGTGGAGACATCCTGATATTGATAATAATAATTGCCTTTCCAACATAACACCCTTGTGAAGATATCCTGACATAGACAATAATAATGAACTTTTTATTATGAACTATTAATTTAAAACGTGTAGCTATAATGATTTCAAATTATATAACAGTGTTGTAATTGCTGCTTATGTCACGTCTATGTACAAAATGAAATATTTAGGTAACTTAAAATCAGTGATTGAATAATAATAAAAATCATGGATTTAAAGAATTTAATATTTAAATTAATAACATTATTTGTAACTGACTTTAATAATTAAATAATAAAAAATATAAATAGTACTTTGGAAAAGGCATCTAAATATTTCAATATTTTTTTGATATTTTTCCTTCACAAGTAGGAATTATTGCTTTGTATTTTAATTAAAATTACACTAATGCAATACAAAACTATTTATAATATATAAATTATGTGTTATTCAATTTTGTATCTTGATTTACAATAAAATACTTTTAATAAGGTTTTTGACGTCAAAAATCCACCCCTGATTTGGTGGCGATTTAGCGCTGTTAAGCGTTCAGTTTGCTAGCACCGAGATTGCCGTGTACGAACAGAACCATGTTTGTTTCTCTGCCAAGTACTCAAAATCAATCGCCTAACAATGCGAAATTGCCAAATATGCTTAATTTGATAATTTTTTGTGGTCGCTGTAATTCATTTCAGCTGATAATTTTTTCAGTTTCTGGTGTTTTAGGAAGAGTAGAATCACATATATTATTTTGGGAAAAACAAAGGCTAATTTAATTTTTCTAGATTTTTTTTTTTTAATAATGAAAACAAAATTTAAAAAAAAAAAATCATTAATTCTTATAAAAATTTTCCCTATATAATGAAATGGAGTTCAGCTGTTGGTAGTGATATGTGAGGGTCTCTGACAGCTACAGAATGTTCACAGACACCTTTTCTATATAGATTATTCAACCATTATACATGCAAAACCGTCATTAAAAATTATAACTTTCTAGCTTTATACATGTTTAATAAACCATTAAATCATAATTTCTGTGTTTTGTTTATTAATTTCTTTTTGAATTGAATTATTATTCATACTTTTCTTTGAATTGTTTTGTTTACTTGTAGCTTTTAATGTGTTTAGTTTTATTTTACAAAAACCTTCGTAATTTAGAGATTGAAAATTTTCCGGAAAACCCACATCCCTAGACAGGGTACAGAATTTCCACTTGTCAGCTTGCCGTTGGTGGGCATAATTTTTACTGTGACAAGTTAAAATTCAGTCTAGTTATATATGAAATTCTTACAGTATATGGTAGCAATTTTTTAAAGTCAATTAAAAAATGACAAAATCTTGCCTATATTAGGCAATAACTTTAACTGCTCTTTTTTTTCTCTTCTTGTAGTGCCGAGTCTGTGGGGGCTACTGATGATTGCCCAGCCTCTTATCCTGACTCACAATTATAGAGATGAGAAATGCTTAGTGCATGCATAAAAATTCTAATTTCTTCAGTAGTTTCGTTTTTGTTTCTGCAAACAGAGAGGCTCTTTGACCATCACTCGATGCTCTACTTACCCCCCCCCCCCTTGCCTTCCCATTCTTCCGAGAGAAGAGAAATGCAAAAGTTTGCTTTTGTGTTATCACCACATGATTTAAGTGAATATGGGATGGAATGGAACAAGAATAGACCAGTGCACTTCCAGATATTGCCTATGTTTATTTTGTTGACTAATGATGACCATAAAGCAGTGAACACCAGGGTTGTTCGGTTTTTTCCATAGTGGAAAAAACCTGGTTAAAACCGTCCCGGACAAAATACAGTTTTGTCCACTTTTGTCCACTCTATTAATTATTTGTGAGAACTAAATTAAAAATTACCTTTATTCTTTCCATATATATGAAAAAATTCTTTATCAATATGTGTATGTGAGAGCTCGTGAAATACGGTCACCTGGTTGCCATTGGCAACAAATATTTTTTAACTAGCAATAATGTTTTCAACTCTAACGAAACTCCTTTTTAAAAAATATATATATATATTTCGGTGTAAGAATTCGGTGAAGCTCCAATTCTACTTTCGCTGTTTCCTGCTTCTCTCACCACTTTTTGTTGAATTAGGGGATTTACACATCTCCGTGCATGTTTCACAAGTTGGTGTTAAATTAATGCACCGTTTTAGGGAATTGGTTTACTTTAACAGGTGTTTCCTGATTTAAAAAATAAATAAATAAATAAATAAAAACATTCAAGCCTAATAAATAATTGGTTTTTATATATAGAATCTTAATTTCTATGTTCGAGTAAATTTTGAAACTGATTATTAAAAAAAAAAAAAGAATGAAAACGGTGGAGATGGAGAATATTTTTTTATGGGTTACCAGAATTTTTTTGTTGATGAACATTTTTTTTTTTTTTTTACAAATTCCTGAACCCTGTTTATGTGAATATAATCAATTTAAATATTTCAAAATAGACATGAATGATTGAAATAGACATGCAAAGTTAACAATATTTAATAAATAAATATAGCTATTTTTCTAAGGGTGGATTGGATGCAAAAGTGATAGTTTATAGTTCTAATTTTAATTCCCTTCTTCTCCCCCCCCCCCCCCCCCTGCTTTCAACTACATTGTCATCTCCTCCCACATAGTCGTAAATACCTTTAAAAAATTTGTTATTAAACATCATGAAATTAATGGTTCATATATCTTTCATGGAATTTTTTACTTTCTGAAAATATATAGGTAAGGAAAGTATTGTAATCATGACAAAAATTTGACTTTGTGATGTTGGTGTATCTACATGTTTTGAGATTCCATGAGTTCATTTTGCTATTTTAGGATGATGTATGTATATCTGAGTAGAGTGAACACAATATTATCTAAATGCTTTGTTCAAATGAGATGAGCTAAAAGTTGGTGCATATGTTATAGGTTATCGTAGCACAAACTGTATACAGTAGTGGCACCAGAAATTCCCCGACAGGGGGACACCACCTCCCCGACAGGGGGGCACTACATAAAGAGAGTTTATTATATAAGTATTTATCAAAAACTGCAATACTGTTAATAATATGACTGTTAATATTTGTACCATTCCATTTGTTAGTACTCTTCGTGGTTTTGGAGATCATCGTGCCACAGACAGACATTTTCTAAAAATATCGTGGTCAAAACGTGTTCTGGACCTCTCAAAACATGTATATTCATGGAAAACTGGAAGCTGAAAATTTTTACGAATCCAATACTTTCTTCTATTGAATACAGAATGAAAAAACTGGAATGCTCCAAATTTGTACAAGGAAAGAAAAATGCTGCCAAAAGTAGAAAAACTGAAAGTTTTTTATTTTTTCCCCCCGAGAGATTTTAGAAGTATACCCCGATGAGGGGTCACAGACTCCCTGACGGGGGGGCCTGTGCCCCCCCGGCCCCCTAGCTGGCGCCACCCATGACTGTATATAAAGGGCAAAATTAACGGTCGCCACCGGCCACATGGCGACTAAATAAAAAAAGGTGGCGATTAAAAATTATACATCGATCGCCACTAAAGTCGCCACTTTTTGTGATCATTAAAAGATTCTAAAAATCAAGCGACGATAGGCAATCGAAGCCTTGTGATTTTCAATCTTTTTCCATCCATGGCATAAATGTCAATGTTCATTTTAAACTTGCTTTATTATATTCTACAACCTATAAAGAAGTAGAATTGCTTAATATATCTCCCTCATATAATTTTTGGACCCCCCCCCTTCCCTCCCCCTAACGATCTGTGATCACACAGCTTATAGAAAGCTTTATAATCTCTAATCATTCTCCATTTGCTGCAAAAATATAAATATCTATTTTAAACTTACTTTATTAGATTCTAGAATCTGTAAAGAAGTAGAATTGTTTAATATCTCTTACTCATAATTTTTGTAATTCCCCCCCCCCCTGTCCCCCCTCCAACGATTGGCAATTACATGCTCCACTGAAACCTTGTGATTTACAATCTCTCTCCATCCATAACATGAATGTAAATATTCATTTTAAACTTTCTTGATTAGATTCTAGAACCTATAAAGAAGTATATAGATGTATCCCCCCCCCCTGCCACACACACACATGTGCGCTCCATTTCAACTAGCAGTTAATGATCAAATGTCCTGCAAAGCACAATCTTTTTCCATTATTATCTCCATAGTATTTAATGTATATTTAACCCATTTAAGATATTTGACAAATGTGTGTATCAAAATTTGATTTGGCTTAAATGTGTATTTTTCAAAAAAAAAAAAAAAAAAAAAAAAATTGTATTTGCTTTCTTTTGAGTAGAAATCTTCCTTTTTCCTTCCCATTTTAAAGCAGAAATCTCCCTATTTTTAAAGCTACAAATTTGGCAGCTAAGTAAATTATTTTTAATGAAGCAGCTAAGTTTCCATATCTATACTTTTTAAGAGGAAATATTTTAACTCTATTGAAATAAAATCATTTTAAAAAGTGTGTCTTTAAAAATAAGAAAAAATAATAAAACTGCTAAATGTATTTACACAGGACCATGTAAAAGTTGTGATGATGATGAATCAGCTGATTCATTTACTAGAAAATATCAATGTGAACTGTGAATGATAACAGCTTATTTCACTTAAATAAATTGAAAAAAAAAAAGTACTACTGAATTATCTGAAAGATAAAAACTTTTGCTGTTATTATTACAGCCCTAAGCAGATTTTAATTTAGGATGTGCAATTTAGGATTTTTAAAAAGAGCGAAATTACAATTTCAGTGTCCCTGTGTTAATTTTATTATTATATGTATTTCTTATTTTCATATTTTTCTTGTGATAATTATACCGCAAAATGGTGACAATGCTTTTTGCAGTCTGAAAGAAATAGTCTTATCATGTGAAAAGTGGCCACTAACTTAAAAAAGTGGCTACTAATGAAACTGACAGTACCGGCCACTGGCCACTAATGAATTTTCCCAGTTTTGCCCTTTAACTGTATATATCTCAGAGAATCTAGAACAGTTTTTTTTTTTTTTAAACAGGGACACAAAGATAAATTCTTTATCATTATAGCCTATGGGCTCAAATAATTTAAAATGTGATAGCATCTGAAATGATTATTCAATTTAGCTGAAACTTTATATACATGTTATCAGTCACTGTCAAATGAAACGTATAGATTTATTTTGGTGAATCTGGCATTTATAGTTTTTTTACAGGGAAATAACGAAAAATTCTGTAATATTATGGCCTATTGTCTGAATTTATTTAAAATGTGATGGCATCTGAATGCCTCATTTGATTGAGCTTTGAATTCATATTAGGGTTGCCACTCAAGTAGGAGAATGAAATTCCCTGACTTTTTCAGGTTTTCCAGAAATAATCTAAGAAAATCCCAGTCTAATCGTATATTGAGCATTGGCTGTGTTGTGGGCAAAATAATTATGGTACCACTTGAAAACGAAGTTGCATATGATAAAAATTACATATAATGATCGAATCTGTTGCTTATGAGTGAGATAAGAATTTTCTTTCATGAGCGAAAAAGAAGGGTGGGGGGTGTTTTAAAACAAATGGAGGGAGCTAAAGAGAGAGAGAAATGGAAAAATGACTTTAAGTTGGCAGAAAAACTGTTTATTTTTTGGCAATCATCATGTGAAATTCACTGACTTTTCCAGATTCTGGCTAAAATATTCAAATTCCCTGACTTTCAAAGTCGATTTTTGAATTTCCTGACTTTTCCAGGTAGTGTGACAACCCTGTCATATACAAGTTATAAGTATATGTCACACAAACTGTATACATTTTGGTGAATTTTGGTCATTGGTGTTTCAGTGATCTTTATCTGTTGCTTGGCTTCTACTATGCTTAATAAATCATCATTATTGTATACATACATATATATACAGTCATATACATATATGTGACTTTTATATTATTAAAGACATTTGTGAAAATTAAATAACTTTTCTATGTGGAAATAAAATTTAATTTTGCATTTTTTTCATCTGTTTCTCTATTATCAAGTAATATTTTTTTTTGCAAAATTAAAATAAGAATATAAAATGATTACATGATTAAGTATATAAATTTGATTTTTTAAATTATTGAATAAAAAAATGGCATGTTGGTATTGTAAATAAAATGTAATATAGAAATGAAACCTTTGCTTTGAAAGGACTTATGGACATAAATTGATAAAAACATTCTATTTACATTTATGAGATTTTTTTTTTTTTTTTTTTTTTTAAACCTAAAAAAGAAATGTTAAATAAGATATTTCCAAGTTAAGTACAAAATGGTAAAGAAGCAACTTAAATTATTTTTCAGATTATAATCGTCTATGTATTAATCTATCTCGTTGTTTGTGAAAATTTTTAATATTGAAAATAATCTCTTTCGAGGGAGGATGGGGTGTTAGGGGGTTTAAGTTATTCTTCATTTTTAACAGCTGTCAATTTCTTTTGTTTTTAAAGATTTAGATATAGCGTTATTTTTTTCTTTTTCCTTAATATCCAGTATGATAATATTATAATAGCCCACCACAACAGATTTACTTTGTTACATCTAGAAACTGTAAACTAATGTAATTAGCATTTTCTTCATGATTTTTTTTATCGTGATTAAAATGATATTACAGTTTTCATTAATTAAATTATTAATTTTTAATAAAATATTTCTATTGCTAAAACTGCTAATTTAAAGTTAAAATTGCAATTTATTGTTTTAACAGAATAATTTTATGCACTGAACATGTACAGTTCAGTGGATTTTATTTTGTCCAGTTTCGTGTGGTTTTTTCCAGTTTTGTCCAGGTTTTTTCCACTTTTGTCCAGCGTCCCGGACATTTGACAAAAAAGTGGACGAAATGACAACCCTGGTGAACACTTTCCTCAATTTTTATTAAAATGCCAAAGGTTTGTGCTTTCAGTGATGTAGTGAACAAGGATTATATCGAGAAAAATTATTCGGAAACAGCTGCTTCATACGACAAAATAATCTGGTGTGCCACTCACATGACTTTCTCTTACCCTGAAATAATATAAATACAGGTTGCAGATTAATAAGTAAGATAACAAGTACTGTTATGTAAACCTGTGTTAAACAATTCAAATTAGGCTTTGGAAGAGTTTTATATGATAATTAGTTCTGTGTGAGGGGGGCGGTGGCCCCGGGACTTTGCTAAAGTCAGAAATTTGAAAAATCGTAACATGGTAAGTGAACAGGCTGTTTCAGATATTGAAAGTGGAAGAGGGCGCCGCAGGCTACCGAGCGGGAATTTACTACGATTAAATTTTTCAATAAAGCTATTTTCACTATATGTCAGTAAGCAGTTTTAAGATCTGAAACTGGAAAAGGGCGCCGCAGGCACCACAGAGCGGGAGTTTCATAAAGTCGGATTTTTCAAGGATCGCGAACCAGCTAGTCGCCGAAGGCGGCTAGTTACCAATAAAGAAATAGGGAGGAGATTAAAACTATACCAGAAATACACCAAAATTATGTCTATAAAAGATGAAACACGCCAAAATTAAGGGTGCTTCTCCAACCATCCTCTGTTAAGAATAATCTAACAAAGTTTAATTTCACAGGCCACCGGATTCGAAAGCTAAATGACGGCAAGTTCATACAACAACATAAAGGAAGCCCTAACCAACAGCCGATTCCCATGCAGTCTGAGACCGTAGGATTCAAGTACTGCGACTGTTTGCAGAATAAGAACTGTCCATTGCCTTCTGCTCCCTTCAGTCATAACTGGGATTAAATAAAGTTACGTAAAGTAAGGTGACGTGTGATTATTGAGCTCTGCCTGCAAGTTACTGCCTCCAAAAAGAGTGAAGGACCCCCCTGATGTATTACATATATATGCATATATATTATACCTATAGTATCAAAATTTGAAGATGTTATTTGAATTGTTCCCATTTCTTTATTCTTATATTTTATATATATATATATATATATATTAAATCTTATTGTAAAATATTGTGTCTAGTTATGTCTATGTTTTTTATTTCAGGAAACGAATTGCAGCTAGGAAGTTAATTGAAAGATATTATTTTCAGTTAACGGATGGTTGTGGCAACCAATCTTGTAGAAATGAAAATTGTGCTTCGTGTCAAAGAGCTCCAAAGTTAGAACCTAATGAAGCTGCAGCTCGTGCCATTCAGCTCTTCAATTCACAAGCCAAGCTCTGTGTTCCTCCATGCCCCGACATTGATCATTCAGAGGAAACCTACCGTTTGAGTATTCCAAATGGTACCTCCGATATTTCTAGAAATTTGTCTCAGACTGAAAACTGTACCAAAGGTATATCAGAACAAAAAAATGCATCTGATGCAAATATATGTAAAATGGACACTGATGCCTCTGAAATATCTCACTCAAATAAGAAAATTCTTTCTCTTGTATCACCTTTCGAGAACTCAAGCTGTAAAAATTCATCTTCTAATTCATATGTGCCAATGGACACATCGAAAGAAACTTCATCCCCAGGTAAAATATATATATATATACTAGCTGACCCAACAAACATTGTTTTGTCATATAAATTATTTCTAGAGAATATTTTGCTAGAAAAAAATAACTAACTAATTGTAAGTGTGTAAGGATGTAGTATATAAGTGGAAGATGTATGGAGCGTTGTGAACGGTGAAGGAATATAAAAATAACAAAACACCAAACATTTATTTTTTTAATTTATTAAAATTGATTCTTTAAAATTATATACATATCGCTACTATAACAATATTACTAAAAAACAATATCAATCCCTTAATGCAACAGAGTGTACAATGTTTTTTGTTATCCCATCTTTCCAGTAGCGCAGCCAGAAAATTTCGGTAGGGGGGGTCCAAAAAGGCAAAAAAAAGAAAAAGTAAAAAGCATGAAGGGCCCTTTGAAACCTATTTTATATATATGCCCTGACTAACTCTAAGGCATGCAGGCAGCTGCCCTGGGCCCCTATTCTTTAAGGGGCTCACTCAGAATCGTATGCAGGTATTCTGCAACCTAAAGACCTTTACTGCCACTGCAAGCATAGCCCCCAGGAAAAGCTTACCCCGGGGCTCTAGGTAGTCTAAGTCGGGCCCTATATTTGAGTTTTTTATAGCTGTCATCATTTAAATTTTTAAAATTACAATTATTTTTTATAGAAATCATTAAACGTGCTTTCGTGCAATTTTATTTAATGAGGCCCACTATTATAAAAATCTGGTACTAAGTTTATTCGGAAATTGGATATATTTGACAGCTCTTTGTATTCTTAGTCTATGGGACTGATATAGGCAATAATTTTTTCGCTTCATTTGTAATTTTTTTTCTGGTTTAATGGGTCGGTCCCCCTTTCCGAACACTATAGTGAAGAAAGTATTGCAATCATGTCAAAAATCCGAATTTGAGATTTTGATGTTTCTGTAACTTTCGAGGTCCCCTGAGTCCGTTTTCACTATTTTTACGATTATGAATGTATGTGTGTATGTATGTGTGTGTGCATGTCTGCGAGTAAACGCGCTAGCGTCTAAACGCTTTGTTCGAATAAGCTGCAACTTGGTACGTATAGTGTAAGTCACCATAGTACGAAGCCTTGTGATTTTGGTGAATCTAGCACTTATAGTTTTTTTACAGGGACACCAGGAAAAATTCTTTATCATTATGGTTTATAGGGCCAAATTTTTAAAAGCGCGATAGCGTCTAAACGCTTTATTAATCTGAGCAAAAAATTTATACACATGTTATAGGTCACAGTTGCACCAACTGTATAGATTTTTGTGAATTTAGCACTTACAGTTTTTTTACAGTGACACAAAGAAAAATTCTTTATCATTATGGCCTATGAGACCAAATTTTTAAAAGTGCGATAGCATCTAAACGCCTTATTCAATTGAGCTGAAAATTTATATGAATATTATAAATCACTGTTGCACTAAGTATAAGCATTTTGGAGAATCTAGGTTTAGAGGTTTTGACCGGGACACAACGAAAAATTCTTTATCATTATAATCTATGGGCTCAAAGTTCAGTAGCTTTAAATAAAACATCGTGTAAATAAATAAATATATGTATCTTTAAATAAAACATCAAACTCAAACACTCTATTATGGTTTTCTCTTTTTTGTTTGTTTAACAACTCCTCTTTCTTTACTTTATCTACAAAACTGTTAATTACTCAATGTTCGGAATGTCGAGTGGAGTCACTCCAGATTTTTTTGGTTGTCATGGGCTACCACATCTAAGAAACCTGAAATACCTAACATAATTATAATAATTAAAAAATTAAATAAGAAGGGGAGAAAATACTTTTCAAGTTATTTTAAGATTTTCGCATATCACATTTTTTCTTGTTAAAAAGGGATGACCCTAACAGCACGATTCAAAGTCATATCCTTAAATTTCGAAATAAAATTAACGTATTCAAATGCAAAACGGGGATAAAATCTCTGAAAATGGACGAAAAATATCTTTACAAATCGTTTCATTGTTTTATTTTTACTTTCTTCGATATTTAATGGAAGAAAATATTAGATTCGTGAAAAATTCTGACCTCGTATTTTCGATGGATTTTCGTGTCTGGAACATGATTTGAGTATTTTTAGAAAATGTCTGTCTGTGTGTGTGACAAAATTTTGTGGTATAATAATGTGAACTAATGACAAAATATGTACTTCAGGGGTTACAGCACAGAATTTCAAAAAAATTGATATATAGTTGCACTTTGACATAAATTAGTGCCTACCAAATTTTGGGGGAAACTGTCCAACAGGTGGCGTTGTCATCCCACTTTTTTTAAATTTTTAACATGATGGTATAGGAGAAAATTACGTATAAATGTACGTAAAGGGAATTATTTTTTAATAATCATTATGAAATTTAAAAGAATTATCTGTAATAAAGATAATCAACTGGGAATAAAAAATGTAAAAGTTAATTGACTTTTTGATATCCGAATTACAGGCTATTGATCGGATACTTTTGCTGCCGACTGTACATGTCATTTTTCTCAAGGATAGTTTTAAAATCCCATGCAACAGTACAGTAAGTTTAAGTTTGTCTCACAATGGAAAGGGAAAAAGAAAGAAAAAAAAAAAAAAGGGTAATTAAATCACTTTAAAGATATTTACTTTCATCCACAAATTTTGGTTAAAATCAAAAGTTTATCCAAAACAGTAAGAGTTTCTTTTAAAATTAAGTGTTTTACTACCCCTTTCAGGATTTTGATTAAATTAAAATTGTACATAGATCTTAATTTGGAAAATTCGTTAAACATTATTTTAACAAACTATATAGGGGGGTCTGCCCCTGCTCGCTCCGCTCACCAACCCCCGAGGGAGGCTTCGCCTACCCTCCGACTCACTTTACTTATTAACACATGCAGAGCTCTGCCCGCCTATTCGCTATTTTCTTTCACTGAAAAGGAATATTAATAGTGCATATTACAAGACAAAAGCAGAAATTTATTATGGAAATCCTCATATTCAATGTCAAATTGAAATATATAATATTTATATATTTTTTTAATTGAAAGAAATTCATAATATCTAGACTATTTTGCATTATAGCTTTAGTATATGACCCTTTTTATTTATTTTTTACAACCTTAGATCTGGACCGCGGCACCCCTTCGTAATTGGAAGATTGCGGGTTCGGTTCTCGAGCCGGCCAAAAACCGTCGTGTACACTAATGGTGGCTGGTGCACGTAAAATATGTCGTGGCCGCAATATCCTCCCTGTTTTAATCAAAATTATATCTCTGGGGGTCACTGAGGCTGGGGGCCATCCCCTTCGTGTAGGAGCAAAATTGTGGTGACATGTCTCCGAAACATCCGTAGGGATGCGTCTCAGACAGTCGCCAATTATCCATAGCGCAGTAATGGTGCAACGTCAATCACAACCTACCTAATTATCTACCTACCTACAACCATGGATCATATTTTAATTTTTCCGTGTAAGAAAATTAATTTTCTAAAAGTAGAGGAAAAAAGTTTATATTTATTTTCTTTCTTTTTTACGCCCATGATTTCGGGCCGCGGTACCCTAGTCTGTAAAGCGCCAAGCCCATAATTCGAAGATTGCCTATTCGATAGTTGAGCCGGCCAAAGACCGTCGTGTACACTAATCTGTGGCTGGTGCACATAAAATGTTTCATGACCGCAAAGTTCTCCATGTTCCCACCCACACTATACCTCTGGGGATCACCAAAGCGGGGGGGGGAATGCCTTCCTTGAACGGGAAGGATCAAAATTGTGATGGCATGTGACCGGAACGTCTCTAGGGGTGCGTCCCAGACCATCGCCAATTACCCATAGCGCAGTACTGGTGCGACGTTAAATCGAACCTACCTACCTACGTACAACCATGGATCATATTTTAATTTTCCCGTGTAAAATGACTTCATGACAGAAGAACAACGTTACTGGGAGAAACTTTGTTCAAAATGGCAAATAGAGTACCTTCATAAACTTGTCGTTTTTAGTTAATAACTTCTTTAATTAAAATGATAGAAATTTCTAAGCAGCTGAAATGTCTTCCTTGGAGTATTCGGAACACATTGATACCTCTCATGACGCGAAGGACCCTGCCCTCCGCTAGAAGATGCTGTCGCAGACAAAAAAAAATTGACGCCAGTGACAGTAACCTTTTTTTTTTTTTATATAGAGAGAAAACCTTTTAGGTTATGAAGCATATAATATTTCTTTCTTTCTTTCTTTTTTTTCTAGGTCTAACCAAGAAAAACATTTAACTCTAGACTCAGTTTTAAACTTCTAAATTTGTATTTGGGTTGAACTTATTGAAGATGAAAAATGCATAATATAATTCCTGACAATTATATATTTGAAAAATAATAAATAAATAAATAAATGCATAAATAAAATTTTTTTTAAGAAATATCAAATGAAAAAAGAACTTTAAATCTTATATTTGCAAATTAATTTATTAAAATTCGAGATTAATTTTATGTGAGTTTTTCCACTTTCTGTTGATTTAGATCTATATATTTAACTATTGATTTAAGACATTTAAAACTAGACTTATCGTCCTTTTAAATGAACCCAAGTTGCGCTCCTCTGTCTAGCGGTACAGTGTTTGCCGTTGTTTCCTCCGAAACTCACGCGAATACGGACTAGAATCATTCAGAAAGAGACCGGAGGGCATCCCACTCAGACCTAGATCCCTATAGAAGATAATCGGACTTAACCCTACTCCAATACAATTTTCTTTTTAACATTTGTAATTTGATTTTATAATTAAACTATTTAAAACATGAACAGAAATGTGCTTACCTTTTTTATCTAAAAAAACAAATCAAAACCTTTAACTGACTGAGAAACTTTTAAATTGTTTCACTGATTCTGAACTTCTCCCAAACTGACCCTCGTCTATAATCCCCTTTTTCTTATAAATTCTAGATGCATATGCATGTAAACAAAGAAAAAATTTCAAGAATACTTACCAACGGCGACCTGTGTGTGGGGTCATCTGGACTGGAGAATGAATAATAGCGCACAACACACGTTTCCGCAAAGCCAACAAAACGCGAGAGATTAAAAACAGGGATTTCAACTCCAACTTTTTAGTCTGTTAACAAAGATGATTGTTCCCATGTTTCCAATTTCAAAATAATTTGTCACCTTCCGTGAAAAGGTAATTTAGTGCTTTGACGCTAGAATAAGATGTTTTCTGAAAACTGTTACACCTGAACTTGCCGAAAAACATTCTTTCAAAAAAGGATAATATAATCCGCCCCTTGGATACTTTCTGAAAAAAATTAAGTGAAAATCAAGAATATACGCATTGTGAAACAATTTTGCTAGCATACTCATATATAGGGTTAGAGTGGATTATGAGATATATACTATGTTAATTTAATAGTTTTAAAGAGAAGAGAGAATGTAATAAGACAAAAAGGCTTTTATAAAAGAGAAAATATGGAGTGACAGTGACTCCACTCGACATCCCGAACTTTAAGTAATTACTAGCTGTATAAATAAATTAAAGTAAGAAATGTTGTTAAATAAACAAAAATGAAAATTATAATACGAGGTTTGAGTATTTTCCTCTTTATAGTATATTGTTTAATTTTACACTATTGCCCTTCAAATAATTTGAGCCCATAGATCATAATGATAAAGAAATGTTTGTTGTGTCCCAGTAAAAATCTATAAGGGTTTAATTCCCAAAACCTATACAGTTCATGCGACGGTGACCTATAATATGTGTATAAATTTTCAGCTCAATCGAATAAGGCGTTTAGGCCCCATCGCACTTTAAATAATTTGAGCTCATAAGCCATACACTGATAAAGAATTTTTCGTTGTGGTGTCCCTGTAAAAAAACTACAAATGATAGATTCTACAAAATTTCTACCCATCGTGAGACGGTGATCTATAATATGTATATAAATTTTCAATTCAGTCGAATAAGGTATTTAGACGCCATCGTACTTAAATAATTTCTGAATTTTTCTTTGTCTGCTTAAAAAAAAAAAAACAAAAAAAAAAACAGTGCTAAATTTACCAAAATCCTTAGGGTTTGTGCTACGGTAACCTATAACATACCCATCAAATTTCAGCTCATTTGAACTATGCGTTTAGACCCTATCGTGTTCACTCACGTATATCGACTCACATTACAAAGCCGCTATCGCACTTAAAAAAAATTCGGGCCCATAGGCCATAATGATAAAGATTTTTTCTTTGTGCCATTTCAGTAAAACTGTAGTTGCTAGATTCACCAAAATCTACACTGTTTGTGCGATGGTGACCCATAACTTGTGTATAAATTTTCACCTCTATTGAATAAGGCATATAGACGCTATAAGTTCTATATTTTATTTCATGAAAGATTTTTTCTGAATTTTATTATAATTATTTAAATTTATGCCTCCCCCCCCTCTTCTTTTTTTTTACTAATTGCGGGACTCTGAACGGTTTACCGTGTTTTTGGGGACGCCCTGCTTCCTTTCCGCCGTCCGGACTTCTCTCGTCAACGCATGCAATAGCTTTCTCTGTTGAACTTAGGATTTTTCAAGGAGTTAAAAAATTTATTTTATTTTATTTTTATTTATTTATTTTTTTAACTCCTGGTGCTTTACTCTGAAAAAATTCTGCTCATGCATGGAATATTTTCAGAGTCTAAATTATAACCCCCCCTTTTTTTCTGAAAAATCATCTTCAAGATTTTTGTACTTTCGATGGAGGTAAGCATTAGTTACGACCAATTGCAGGTACTCCGAAGCACTTGCATTGACGTTAAAAAAAAATTGGGCCCATAGGCCATAATGATAAGGAATTTTTCTTTGTGTCCCTGTAAAAAAAAAAAAAAAAAAATCTATAAGGACTAGATTCATCAAAATCAATAGGGTTCTTGCTAAAGTGATTTATAACATACGTACACACTTTCAGCTTATTGAAACAAAGCTTTTAAACGGTATCGTGTTCACTCACAGGAAAACATACATACATATTTACACACATCACCGTAAATATAGCAAAAATGAACTTAGGGAACCTCAAATCGTGTAGAAACTTCAAATTGTTGCAGTTTTATTTTTTGGCATAATTACAATACTTTCTTTAGTTTGGAAAATAAAATTATGTCAATTTTTGTAAAAATTTCTGGTCGAATTTTTATACGTAATGCCAGAGCCTGATTGACTTAATGTAAGGCACACATGCTTTCTTAGGGCACACATGCTTTCTGGGGCACACATGCTTTCTTAGACCCCCGCCAGTACTTGACGATGTGAAAATGGTTGAAAAAGCGACCAAAATTTTTGAACACACAACAAATAGTGGTCAAATAATCACAAAAGAAATTAGTTTTAGGGCCCTCCTGCTATTCAGGGTCCGGGGCCCGAGCCCTACCTGCCAATGCGATAATCAGGCCCTGCATAATGTATAAATTTCCGAAAAAAAATCTTAGCTCATAGGGGGGGTCCGGACCCGCTGGACCCCCCCCGTCGCTGCGCCACTGCATCTTTCGTCAATACAAACAAATTGGATGGTTTGCTCACTCGAGAGCACGCCACGTATAATTGTCCTTGTGAAAAACATGATGTGCTCAAATCTAAGCCACAGACAGACACCGTTTGACCCTAAGACTTATTGATAGTCATTGTAAATGCCAATCTAATTGGAAATTGAGGGCGTTTAAATTGAATTGGCACATCTGTGGGTATAATAGGTAATAATATATTTTCACCTCGGAATTTGCCATTTAAAATAAGGGCTTCGATAACATTTTTCATCCATTTTTTAATGACTAATCACTTGCCGTTGCACAACCGTGGTGGGTTCAAATTACGAAGCAAAATAACCGGAGATCCAACCTTCAGTTGTAAATTATGCGGTGGCATGCCTGGTAAATCCAATGAGTTTAAAAACTCTGTTGGATAATTTAAAGCTTCAGTGGCATCGCAAACTGTATCATTAGATTTGTATGACACCAAGTCTCCTGGTAACAAATGTTGTATCTTGAGATTGAATTCGTTGATGTCCACATTTTTTGCTGCTAAAATTGCTCTTTCTGCCAGCCACTCATGATTTGTTTATCGTCTGTGTACATCGGGAAATATCTGGTCAATAAGAGCATTTTGCGAATCAATGATTGTGCAGAAATCGGTCGGTATATTTTATGCATCCAGTTTCATCTCTAGTAACTTTTCCATCGCCGATATCTAACAGTTATTTTGAGAATGTTTCAGCGGATGGATCTTGAAGTATTTGAACGCGCATATTTACTTTCAGTTGTACTTTTTCAACATTATGCCACAATGGCGATGATTTTAATCACGCGTTGATCTTATCAGCGTATGTTGAACGCGGAATAACGGGAAGTGTTTGTCTGAAATTACCTGAAAGGAGTAACAGAGTGCCGCCAAATAGTTTGTCATTGTTTTTTATATCTTTCAATGTCCTGTTCAACACCTGAAGCGAATGTTTGTGCCATAGTGCATTCATCCCAGATAAGAATTTTAAACTGTTTCAGCACTGTGGCCATGGACGATTGTTTTTTTTTTATGTTGCACACTGCGTCTGGGTTATTTTGAATATGTAGTGGTAGTTTAAATAATGAATGAGGTATTCTGCCTCCATCCAATGAAGTTGCCGCAATGCCAGATGATGCAGCAGCCAATGCGATGCCATTATTTGATCGTATTTCGGCGAGAATTAGCAAAATAAGGAATGTTTTGCCAGTTCCACCTGGTGCATTAAAAAAAAAAAATCCACCTTGTCCTGCCGAAACTGCGAGCATGATGCGGTTGTAAATGGTTCTTTGTTCTTCATTCATTAGTGGGGCATTGCGAGCAACAATCGCCATTTCTACAGTATTGTATTGTAGTTCACGATTCAATTCAGGGTTTATTAAATCAGATGCATTTCGATTTGTTGAATGCATACTGAAATGACTGAGTGGTAAGTTGGCAATGATAATGGATGCAAAGATCTTCAATAACAATCAATGCTTCATTGTACATAGCATCACTGAATACTATCGTTAGATCGTTGCACCATGAACGATGTTGATGAAATATATCATCAGTCATTGAATCTTTGTGATAATCTGTTAGCTGGTGTGAAGTAGATCCAAGGCTAAGTGAATTAGCAGAGGAGCCTACTCTAGACATAAACACCAGCTTAACAACATTTAAAGTTAATTAAATGAATTTGATAAAATGGAAGCTAGAGTAAGTAAATATGCTGAAAGATAAATATGTAGAAATTGTTAAATAAATGACCATAACAAATTTTAATTTAATTTGCGTTTTAATTGAAACAATAAAATTCAACAAAAAGTTTATATAAATATAACAATAAGTTTATATGAATAACAATAAGATAATTAAAGTAGACAAATATTTTTTATGAACAAACATACCAAAGCAGATGCTGGATGACAAACAAGGTGAGTAAGAAGACAATATTTGACATATTTTTATTTCCCAATGTAGGTTGCAGAAAAAGACAATTAAGTTCCTTTTTCAAAGAACTGGTGAAACTTATGTTGACGGCGTGACGTTCCACTTGTTATTGTCGCGATATTAACACCTATAACTTTCATTTAAATTTCGAACTCACAAAAAGGATTAACGTGAGTTATAACTAACTAAAAATGAAAAGATTTTATTTGAATATAAAAAAATAAACGCCACATATTACGGCGATATCTTATGAAGCCGGCATCGGCGAAAAATGAACAGAGGCAAGGGCAAGAACAACCGCAAAGGCAACCACGAACACCCACTACCATCGGCGTTCGCTATTTATAGCTTCGCGGGAGAAACGAAGTGATCTTCCGGATGTACGTTGGGGCATGTGCTGACGCGGCGCGTGCGTAGACTTCGGCTATCGTTCTTAGAGATGTTTTATGCAAATTTTTTAACTTGGCTCAGTCGGAACTTCCGGAAGGTTAGCTATTGTTTACGTTTCGCGTTTGAAAAATTCAAATGGATGATTTAAATTTGAAAGCTCTTTAATATAGCATTTCATTGAACGATATATTTATTTTCCTGGTAAGTAGAAAATATATTAAAAGGAAATTAGGATTTTTAATAAATGTTTAATTTTTTTCAACTAACGTTTTTTTTTCTTTAAGCTTTATTTTAAGAGTGATTAATTTTTAATATATTTAATTAGCATAACGATAAGAAAAAAACGGCAAACTATAGGTTTACTATTAACAAGGCCCCCCCTCTTATCGTTTGCACTTTTAAGCTTAAGAAAGTTAATAAAAAAACATCATCCAGCAAAACTTTGCACAAATTACATAATCATACGACTGTGACTAATCAGTTTAACAGTTTCTTCAGAATTAAAAACAATTAGGTATGATCTTCAGCTGCACAGCAACAGAAATCAATATCTGGATAGAGGTGATTTACAAAACAATTTGTTTTTGAAACACAAATAACATATACCTGTTTACTCAAACCTCTCCTCCAGTTTTGAAAAGATTTTTAACATGCTCTTTTAAAAAAACTGTAGAAAAGAAATTCATACAATGAATTATTTGTATAATAAGTTTAACAACAAATATAACATGAGTATAATCACATTCAATATTATAAATATATGTATAAACACAATTCTTTCTTACAATATAAAAGTATAAATTACATACAAATATTTAACAAAAAGAACAGAATGGATTATTTCGGGAATGGAGAGGAGAGAGAGAGAGAGAAAAACAAAAATTGCCGTGAGCAATTGAATAAAAAAAAATTGACTTACTGTCAAAGAAAGAATGAGAATTGAAATTCTCAAAAAAAACTTCCAGCCTAAACCTGGAAAAATTTTGCTTAACTTGCAAAAATTTGAATTTTTTTTTTTCCGAATTCAAGGAAACATTTGAATTCACAGAAAAGTTTAAATTTTTGAATTCATAAATTTTGAATTCTTAAAAAAAAGTTTGAATTCATTAAGGATTTGAATTCATAAAAAAAATTTTTAGAAAATTTACATTTTTAAATTTTATAAATTCATAGAAAAATTTGAAATTGAAAATTTACGATTAACTTTTGAAACATTTTCGAAGAAAAGATTTTTCACAAATTTTTGTAATTCAAATTTAGTTTGTGGCTTAGTAAATATGTCAGCCAAATTTAATTTGCTACGAATGAAAACTAATTCAAAAATATTTTTGATAACAAGATCTCTAATAAAATATAGTTTGACCTCTATATGTTTGCTTCTATTATTCTCTATAGGAGATTTAATAAAGTCTATGGCAGCCATATTGTCAATTAGTAATTTTGAAATTTTCTTATGTTTTATAATCTTCATGTTTTGGCATTCTTCTAGAATTCGATCTAGCCAGACAATTTCTTTTGCTGCTTCTGTAGCGGCAATGAACTCGGATTCCATAGTGGATAAACTAACAGCCTTCTCTTTAAAGGTCCTCCAACTGATGGGGCTACTATCTAGAAATACTATTTGTCCACCTATGGATGTCCGATCATCACGATTTGAAGCAAAGTCGGCGTCTGTGTAGGCTACGATCTGTGAATCAGCACATGAAAGTTTTAATTTTAATTGGCTTGTTTTCTTTACATATCACAGTAGTTTGATCAACCCATTCCAGTGATGAATTCCTGGATTCGATTGGAATTGGCTATAGATATTGACGGCATATGCTATATCAGGTCTTGTTCTGTTAGATAAATATGATAAACACCCTAGAATATTGCGATATGGATACTTTGTCATTTCTTTGGTTTCTTCTTCGGTTTGAGGACAGCTTGATTTTGAGTAAATACAGCCTTTGCTGATTGGTAAGGATGAAATTGGAGGGTTAAAACTATTAAAACGACTGCATATTTCTTGAATATAGCTTTCTTGATGAATGAATAGCTTTGAGTCAATTTCAACAAATTCTACTCCAAGTAGTTTCTTTGTCCTTCCCAAAATTTTTAATTTGAATTTTTGTTTTAAAACATTAATGGCTTCCTCTAAAAACATTTTACTTTTACCAAATAAAACCATGTCATCAACATATAATAATAGGATAACTTGAAATTTGAATGTATAAACACAGTTGCAAGAAGTAAATTTAATAAAACCGATATTTGATAAAACTCTGTCAATTTCGTAAAACCATGCTCGTCCACTTTGGTGAAGGCCATAGAGAGCTTTGTCGAGCTTGCAAACTAACTTCTCTTCTCCTTGTTTAATAAAACCAGGTGGTTGCTGCATGTATATTTCATCTTCTAGCGGAGCATATAGGTATGCGCCAGTGACATCACATTGTACGTGATTCCACTTGTGCTGCACTACCAAAAGTGAAAAAGAAAAAACGAATTAGATCGAAGTTTATAACAGGACTAAAAGTTTCTTCGTAACTCTCGCCTTTTACTTGAGCGTAACCTTGAGCTACAAGCCTTGCCTTGAATTTAGCAATTCGACCTTCTTCATCTCGTTTTATTGCATATACCCAGCGACATCCAATTATTTGCTTATTTTGAGGAGGTTTTACAAGATGCCAAACCTTTCGTTCTTGGATGGTTTTTATTTCGGTTTTCATTGCTTCTAGCCATTCTTGAAACTGGTCTGATTTTTGGGCTTGTTTGAAAGTTCTTGGTATAATTAACTCTAGTCAAGAGGAATTATGACAAAAATTGGCACTTGTGTCTGAGTCAGATTCTTCTATTGGAGTGAATGAAAATTTAGTGGGGTCATACTTGATTTTGTTTTCTTGGCAATATTTTCTAACGTCTCTATGGGATCTTAATCTTGTTCTTGTATTTTCGGGATAGTAGTATACGTCTGTTCTGGATTTATCACTTCTTAAAACTTGTTTTCTTTCAAACTTTATGTTCTTTAATGATTGAGCAGGTTTTTCATCATCTGAGGATTCCTCAGTGTCAGATAATTCAGACGGTACGCTGGACTCTATTTCAGGAGTTTCGTCAACAGCCTCTTCATCAGAATCATCGTCACTATCCTTTGGAAATACATCTTCAATTGTGTAATGCTGGTTGATGGTGCCCAGCACTGCTCTACTTGCTTCTGTTTTGAACAAACGATCTTCTTTAAATGTGACCTTTAAAGATTCTACTATTTTATTTTGCTCTGGGATCCAAATACGGTATCCTCTTGTATGGTGTGCATATCCAACTAGATAACCTTTCACAGCTTTTGGATCCAGTTTCTGTCTTCTTTGTTTTGCCAGTCCTACATAAGCTACACATCCAAATGGTTTAAGATGTCTGATTGATGGTTTTCTTCCACCGTACAATTCGAATGGTGATTTTTCAAAATCTTTATGGCATAGTCTGTTCCAGGCATAATTGAAATGTGAAACGGCTTCTGGCCAAAAACAAAAGTCTAAACCACTTTCATATAATGATGTACGGGCTCCATTAATAACAGTTTGGTTATAACGTTCAATAGCACCATTTTGTTCTGGAGTGAACGTGTTTGTTAGTTCATGTTTGATGCCTTTTTCCTGACAAAATGTTGAAAATTCTTTGTTGACAAACTCTGTTCCATTATCTGAGCGGATAGCTATTAAAGGTTTACCTATAAATCTTTCTGCCCTTTTGATGTGATTAATTAAGGTTTCAGCTACTTCAGATTTTTGGACTACAGGATAAATGAATACTTTACGGGAATAATCGTCCATGATTGATAGAAAATATCGTTCTCCATGTTTGCCTCTTACTTGACATGGTCCCCAAACATCTGTATATAACAGTTCTAAGGGTCTCTTGGATCGAACAAAGTTTCTGTATTTAAATGAAGTGCGTTTAAATTTATTCAACCTGCAATCTTCACAAAAAAATTCTGTATGTCCCTTTAAGAATGGTAATCCCTTTGCACCCCTCTTATTACTTGTATGCGTCAAAGTTTGAGGATTTACATGAGCGCATCTCTTATGCCACAGGTTTAGAACTTCCTGTTCTTTTGAAGATGTTGTGGAGGCTTCGAAAGTTACATGTTTTATAGATTTTGGGATTTTTGCTTGGACACGATAAACACCACTTTTTAATTTTGCTCTGAACATTATATTATCATTGGACGTAATTTTGACTTCGCCTCTTCCCCCAATAAACTGTAGACCTTCTTTGTCAAGTTGTGGCCCTGATATAAGGTTTCTCCTAAGCTTTGATGAATACATCACTCCCTTTAAAGTAAAATTTCTTTGGCCAAAACGCAATTTAATGTCTCCTTTTCCTTCGATTGGCAAAGTGATGCCTTCCATGGCTACAGCCATTTCTTCATTTTGTTGAGGTTTAAATGATGTGAAAAGTTCACGGTCTTTACTAAAATGATGAGACGCGGCTGAATCGAATATCCAATCTGATTCATTTGTTTGCTGAGCTAAACTGGCCTCAGTAATGTAGTAAGATGAATTTGAATCCCTACTACTATTACGGGTCTTAGAATTTGATCTAGATTGATATGAAGATTTTTTTCGACTCTGTCTACCTCTTGATTGGAAGGATTTCTTAGGATTGAAATTCTGAGAAGGTAAGTTTTGGTTTTGAAAAGAGGGTTTAAAGTCAACATTTCTACTTCTATTGAGAGAAAAACAATTTTGTCTAGCATGGCCATTCTTATGACAAAATGTACAAATTAATTTTTGTTTTAGAAGCTTATTTTTACCTGTATCATTTAGATGAGAAAACTGAGCAGAAATTTTAGCTTTACTTAATTCATTATCTTTATTTCTTAAATTTAGCCTAGTTTCCTCGGCTACCAAGCAAGTTACAATTTCATTGAATGTAAATTTATCATCTTCCCATCTTAGTATGTTTTGAACGATACCGTCGAAATATGATGGGAGATAACGTAACAATTGATAAGATGCAAAAATTTCCGTCAGTCCCCCCTTAGAATTTTCTATTTGTTTAAATATCCTCATGACCCGGGACGCAAAGACATTTACACCCTCACCAGGCAATATTTTGCAATCACACAGCTCAGAAAATAAACTCATGTGCTGTGCACGAGTATCTGGAACAAAACTTTTGTTAATTAAATTCCATGCCTTTACGGGGTCATCCTCGTTTTCTACAATTTTCCTATACTCAGTTTCTATATTTAAGTATAAGGCAGCCAAAGCAGCATTAGCTCTAGACTTAAATTTATTAACAGCAGAAGCATTGCTTCTGTCATCAGCCAAAACTGGGGCTGTTTCCGTACCAACAACTATGTCCCAGAGTCCCCGGTCAAGAAGAACAAATTTAATGTCACTCCTCCATTCCTCGAAATTAATCGCATTCAGTTTGGGAATAGAATGTAAATTGTTGACAGCCATTTTTGAGTAAAAAAAAATTGTATAATTATGGTTCAAACAATTTAAAAAATATAATATATCAAAAATATCACAATTTTTCTTATAAAAACCTTTGCCCCCCCGAATTAAACATTCGGTAAATTCATTTATTACTTGAAAATTTATTCAAATATATATATATGAAATTTCAAAAAGTTTTTTTTTTTTTTTTTTTTTTTCTACTTTACTGAAAAAAAAAAAAAATTTACAATATTCCCTCAACAATATGCAAAAAAATGGTCATCATTACTTAAATTAAACAAAACATTCAAGATTTTCATTTATTAACATTAAACAACTTTTAATCTAAATTCAAACAATTTCTTGTTTCAAAAATTTACTATAAATGCAAAAAAAATTTAACTTTCAATTTATTTTTCAAACAAAACAGAAAAACATTAATTTATGAAAGGGCCAGCATATTTACATGCTGAAAAAGGAAAAGCCCATAACCACTTTTTATTTCTCTTGTTAGCTGGTGTGAAGTAGATCCAAGGCTAAGTGAATTAGCAGAGGAGCCTACTCTAGACATAAACACCAGCTTAACAACATTTAAAGTTAATTAAATGAATTTGATAAAATGGAAGCTAGAGTAAGTAAATATGCTGAAAGATAAATATGTAGAAATTGTTAAATAAATGACCATAACAAATTTTAATTTAATTTGCGTTTTAATTGAAACAATAAAATTCAACAAAAAGTTTATATAAATATAACAATAAGTTTATATGAATAACAATAAGATAATTAAAGTAGACAAATATTTTTTATGAACAAACATACCAAAGCAGATGCTGGATGACAAACAAGGTGAGTAAGAAGACAATATTTGACATATTTTTATTTCCCAATGTAGGTTGCAGAAAAAGACAATTAAGTTCCTTTTTCAAAGAACTGGTGAAACTTATGTTGACGGCGTGACGTTCCACTTGTTATTGTCGCGATATTAACACCTATAACTTTCATTTAAATTTCGAACTCACAAAAAGGATTAACGTGAGTTATAACTAACTAAAAATGAAAAGATTTTATTTGAATATAAAAAAATAAACGCCACATATTACGGCGATATCTTATGAAGCCGGCATCGGCGAAAAATGAACAGAGGCAAGGGCAAGAGCAACCGCAAAGGCAACCACGAACACCCACTACCATCGGCGTTCGCTATTTATAGCTTCGCGGGAGAAACGAAGTGATCTTCCGGATGTACGTTGGGGCATGTGCTGACGCGGCGCGTGCGTAGACTTCGGCTATCGTTCTTAGAGATGTTTTATGCAAATTTTTGAAACTTGGCTCAGTCGGAACTTCCGGAAGGTTAGCTATTGTTTACGTTTCGCGTTTGAAAAATTCAAATGGATGATTTAAATTTGAAAGCTCTTTAATATAGCATTTCATTGAACGATATATTTATTTTCCTGGTAAGTAGAAAATATATTAAAAGGAAATTAGGATTTTTAATAAATGTTTAATTTTTTTCAACTAACGTTTTTTTTTCTTTAAGCTTTATTTTAAGAGTGATTAATTTTTAATATATTTAATTAGCATAACGATAAGAAAAAAACGGCAAACTATAGGTTTACTATTAACATAATCCCATAATGTCTCTGCTAGGGCCGGGAAACATGTAGTCAACACTATAGCAAATAGTAGACGAATTTGTTTTGCTGTACAGTTCAATCCTGCTTCAGCAAGCATACACTCCCACTGGTTGTCATCTTCCAGCAAGCCGAGTGCAAGGCATGCATCTTTATACGTTGGATACTGTTGTCCATTCACTTTACGTAAATCTTGAAATGACAAAGGGCCGGTGACATTAACCAATAACAGTCGAAGATAAAAGCACTCAGTCTGCCTTGGATTGACTGTAAATACTCGCCCCAAGGTGTTTGATTTGAATAAACCGGGACATGTATCAATCGGCGTGCCTTGCTTGCAGGGCATCCATTTTTTTGTTGTAGCCCATGTGAAAAAGCGTGGTACTTGAAAATAGAGTAATGTCCGTGCAAAAGCATCCGCACGATTACACAATTAAAAAAATTCGGTGAGTGTAGTTTTTGGTGGATTTATAGCATGATCAATCGCTGTCTCGCTCGTGAAATATACGCGCTGGCCATTTTCAAGATGGACGGATAAATGAAGAACTGCTGGATCCTGTTCTTGAATTGGGAAACCAAAGATACGCCAAACAGCTTCATTGGAGCTGACGTACCGGCCAATTTGGTAAAGTGTTGTTTCATCGTTGTTATTCACTGGAGGAGCATTCACATTGGTATTTTCAACTCTAAATAAATTCTGACATCGTGTTTACGATTCTAAAAATATTCACTTTGAAAAAATATTTTAAACACTTCGTAAGATACGGTTACGATGGTTATTATAGCCACAACGCCAATATTAACTTTGAAAAACTATTAACTTTCAATATTAACTTTGAAAAAATATTTTAAACACTTCGTAAGATACGGTTAAAAATTCATTTTTCATTTCAACATTAAATAAATTCTGACATCGTGTTTACGGACAACTCATACCATCTAGGTGGAAAAGTTGTTGAAAGAATTGGTTAAAAATTAATTAAGAAAGAACTAATTAAGTTACAACTTTCATTAATAGATAAAAACCTATTCGCAGACCTACCGAATGTACATACAAAATTTCATTAAAATAGGTTAAGCCGTTTTGGAGGAGTATGGTAACAAACACTGTGACACGAGAATTTTATATATTAGATATATTATATGTGTATGTGATGTAGTTGAACAGGAGTTGATCTGAAAGTTCAGTTTTTGGAACTCATTTTTGTCAATTATAAATTTTTTTCAGAAAAACTAAGTATTTAAATATACACAATATCTTTTTTCTTTTTAAGTCATTGTGTAAAACCTACAAAATTTGCAGTTACTTTTTTTTTTTTTTTTTTTTAATGTTGATTATCAAGATGTGCATTTAATATTGAGCTGATAGTGTTTCATTGAACCAAGTAAGTGCAATAATTGGTTAAAATAAGCCTTACACAAAAAAAAAAAAAAAAAAAAAATCTTGGGCTTTATTTGTAAAGACTAATTTCCGCTGCTTTTTCATTACCCAATTTGTTTCTCAGATTTGTGTGTACTAAACCATGAGCAGAAAATAGTAGTTTTGATTAGGGATGAAACAGATATCCGGTAACTATCCGGTATCCGGCCTATCCAGCTGAGTTTTAAATATCCGATGGGGTACTGGATATCAGCACTCCAGATATGGATAGCTGGCAATTTCAAGCTGGATATCTGAAGCAGAAAATTCAAGCTTAAACTCCCCTTAAATGAAAATTTTGCGACAATTTTTTATTTTTATTTTAGATCAGTTGTGGCGTAAAGGTTAAAAAAAAAAAAGTTAGTCTTTATGAAAGTTGAAATTAACCACTTTAGCAAACAAATTTAGACAAAAGTAGCTTCAGGTCTAAGAAATATAGAAGCCCTATTTTAATTTTATACAGAGTTAGCTAGATTTTTCCTAATCTTCCCCATAACAATAAAAAGAATTGTTCATTGTTGTTCCTAAACAAATGGTATTCATTCTGTGCAGTGCATATAACTCTGTTTTCATGACTTTTGTTTAATATGTTGTTAGATTGGTTTGAAAATGAGTCAAATAATGTGCATTTATTGACTAGAACCTGCTTGTTTATTTACAATACACTTTAACTACACAAGAAAATTGTTTTTTGTTTTTGAGACCGTATATTTATACTAGCAGAGCATCTACATTGCCAGTGTAATCTACCTATTCGGTTAAATGCGCCATCTATCTATTTGATTTGTATTTTAAAAAATATATATATGTAAATTACGCTTTTAATGGAATATCTTGCTAAAGCACCTGAATTTAGAATTCCCCGTTATGTTGCATAGATATATTCCCAAACATTAAAATTACTTCAAATAAAAGTACATATTTAAATTTTCAGAAAGTCTGTACTTTCACTTTCAAATTGTTAAAGAAGAAGAAAAAAAAATTAAAAAAATGTTTAATTATTTAAAGTTTTTGATTTTGTACATTAGAAAAACTTAACTTTTAATTTAAGAATTTTAATAAATAATGGACATAATTATAAGACACCTATCTAATTTGACAAATAGTGAAAGAAAAGATTCAGAGCTTAAAAATGTTTTATCAAATACGTCAAAAACATAAATTTATTCTGTTATCATATATAATTATTTTATAATAATGATATTTTCATACAATTTAATGAAAAAACTTAAAAACATAATGGATAAAATTATAAGACACCAACCGTTTTTTCCATAAACAGTGGTCAACATAATTAGCAAACACTAATGGTCTAAAAGAAAATCCTCTAACATGGTTATTCAATATTTGGTGTAGCCGCCATTGTTTTTTATAACATGAAAGATGCGATTTGGCATCAAATCTATCAATTCTAACAAAATATCGCAAGACAGTTCTTCCCAAACACATTTTATAGCATTCTATAGGTCTTCGACACATATAAACTGCGTCCCATTTTGATAAACTGCACAAGTTAAGATCCCCCACAAGTTTTCGATGGGATTTTAAGTCTGGGGAGCGAAAAGGCCACGGGAGAGCATTGATACTTTGCTCTGAAAGCCACTTTTTTGTTTCGTGTGTTGCATGAATCGGCACGTTATCGTGCTGGAAAGTGTAGTTTTTGCCACAAAGGAGTTCTTCGTATATGGCTAGTTGATCTTTAAGAAGATTCTGATACTTTTCGGAATTCATTCTTGAATGCACAGAAACAATATCCGTTTTCCCTTGAGCCGAAAAACCAGCCCAAACCATTACTGAGCCTCCACCCATTTGGCAGCTCATTAGTACATGAGGAGACTTCTGTAAATCATGCCAATAATATTGAAACCGTCAGGACCATCCAGGTTAAACTTTTTTACATAAGAAAATAACACAGAGTACCATTTGAAGGTCCAGGCCATAGTTTGTTTAGCGAAGTTTAGACGCTCCATTTTGTGCGTTGCTTAGAAGCAGTGGATTTTTCTTCAATTTTTTATGTTTCACATAGGAAGCTTTATGCAACACCCTGCAAATGGTTCTCCTTGAACAATTCAGTTTCAAAGCATTTTTAATGCCTGTAGTGGTCATCTTATTCTGTGTAGTGAGCAGGGATTAATCCAGCTTTTTAAAAATGGTACCCCATTTGTGAATTTATAAAATAATTTGTGAAAACATCAATTAAGTTTGTGAAAATTAATGGTACTTCAGAACAATTAACTAAAATATGTAAAGCAGTTTTTTTTTTTATTTTAAAATACATTTAAAAAATAAAATGAAACAGTTGTAAATATATTTACATATATATATATATATATATGGGCGAGTTAAGTTGTTTCTTATATGTAAGATAAGTAGGTGTTTACTTAGATATTTATCATTGTCTCCAGTAAATATTCAAATTGGGGGTATTTTTCTGTGTTCGATGCAGTGAAGCTTATAAAATGTTTTAGTGTGCAGTTATATTGCAGAGAATTGACTTTGTGAAGGTACCTCTTTGCTGAAAGTTGAATTTGTGAAGGTACCTCATTGCTAAAAATTGACTTTGTGAAAGTGCCTCAGTGCGGCACTAAATTTATTCTGGATTAACCTCTGGTGAGCGAAAGCACATGGCGTCTGTCTCTTGAGGACAAGCAAGGAGTATGTCCCGATCTTTTAATCACCGATCCATTAATTCCTCTTTTCAAAACATTTCTAATTGCACATCTAGAGCGTTTAATAACTTTTGAAATATTATTAATTGAAGCACCAGTTCCATTTAATCTCCAAATTTTGCGAATTTCACTTTCTTTTAATTCTGTACCTCGTGGCATGTTTGTAAATGCGTGAAGTCAGTTATCGTCTGCTTTAGTTAATTGCTAACGTCATAACAGCGTGCAAAAAATTTGCATATTGCACATTATTTTCGAAAAAAAGCAGATATTTTAATTAAAATGTTAGGGTGTCTTATAATTTTGTCCATGGTATTTTTAATTTTATTTATTAAACTCTATAAAAATATCATTTCTGTAAAATAATTACGTGTGATAACAGAATAAATTTATGTTTTTGACGTATTTGATAAAACATTTTTAAGCTCTGAATCTTTTCTTTCACTATTTGTCCAATTAGATAGGTGTCTTATAATTATGTCCACAACTGTAATCTAAAAGTTTCTTTCTTATCTGCACAGAATATAATAATATAAAATAAGTAAAAAGCATACAAAGAAAAAAACATAAATTCGTTTTGAATTATTATTTTCTTCTATATTAAATAGAAGGAAGTATTGGATTCATAAAAATTTTCAACTTCCAGTTTTCAGTGGATTTACGCATTTTAAGGACACCAGAATACAATTTGACCATATTTAGAAAATGTCTGTCTGAGAAAAATTTTGTGTAGCAGCTCTAGTTCAAGTGTTAATGCACAGAATTTCATATAAATTTATACATAGTTACACCTTAACAATAATAAATAAATAAATAAATAAATAAATAAAAAATTGCACATCAACTTTTGGTGCAAATCACTCAGCAAGTGGTGCTGCTATACTGTGATTTCTCCTTTTTAAAGGAAGACTATATCTCAGCTCCTACTATGTATAATTAAAAAAAAAATACTATGTCACAGGGCTATTATAAAACATGTTTACAGTGGAGCACCGTTTATACGTTTTTCAGGGGACCGTTCCTAAAAAACGTATAACTGAATAAAACGTACAACTGAAAATTCGTTTTAACATTAAAACACAATGAAGTATCATATTAATAATAAAAGTCTAATCAATTTTCATGATTTCCTTTACATTTATTCGAATAAGATGTATTTTAATTATATTTAAAATATTTTTAAAAGGTTAAATAAAAATTAAATAATAATTAAAAATATAGAAATTCAGAAATTTTTTTCAAGATTTCGATTTTAATCTTTAAAGGCAAAGCCTTTAGTTCTCTAAACGAAGATGACATTTTTGCAAACAATTAAAAGGAATGAAAGAAAAAAAAAATCTGGAGTGACTCCACTCGACTTTCCGAACATTGAGTAATTAACAGCTTTGTAGATAAAGTAAAGAAAGAGGAGCTGTTAAACAAACAAAAGAGAGAAAACCATAATAGAGTGTTTGAGTATTTTTCTCCATATATTACACGATGTTTTATTTAACGCTACTGAACTTTGAGCCCATAACATCATTATGATAAAGCATATTTCATTGTGTCCCTGTAAAAACCTATAAACGCTAGATTCACCAAAATGCTTATAGTTAGTGCAACAGTGATTTATAATATTCATATAAATTTTCAGCTCAATTGAATAAGGCTTTTAGATGCTATCGCACTTTTAAAAATTTGGCTCCATAGGCCATAATGATAAAGAATTTTTCTTTGTGCCCCTGTAAAAAAACTGTAAGTGCTAAATTCACCAAACTCCATACAGTTCGTGCAACTGTAACCTATAACATGTGTAAAATTTTTTTGCTCAGATTAATAAAGCGTTTAGATGCTATCGCACTTTAAAAATTTGGCCCCATAGGACATAATGATAAAGAATTTTTCCTGGTGTCCCTGTAAAAAAACTATAAGTGCTAGATTCACCAAAATCTATAGGGTTCGTACTATGGTGACTTACAATATACGTACCAACTTTCAGCTTATTCGAACAAAGCGTTTAGACGCTAGCGTGTTCACTCACAGACATACACACATACACACACACATACATACATCATCGTAAAAATAGTGAAAAAGGACTCGTGGGACCTCAAAACGTATAGAAACATCAAAATCTCGAATTCGGATTTTCGACATGATTGCAATACTTTCCTCACTATAGTGTTCGGAAAGTAAAAATGTTTCTTCAACCGTAATGTCAAATAAACACGATAAGAAATCTTCCAAGTTGCCCAATGGAAGTGAGTAATAAATCTTCAAGTTTACAAAATGCCTTTAAAGTTGTGGGCTTTTTCCCTTTCACACCCCAGTCCTGGAATCAATTAAAAGAGAAAGTGGGAGGTCTCAGGACTATAGTCCTGGGGAGGTCTTCAAGTGGTCACTGGCTACTTGGCTTGTCTCTGAAAGTTTCTCTAAACCCCCCTTCCCTCGAGGCTATCGATGGAAGTCGCACTTTGTTCTACAGCCGCAATTTGTCACCATAGTTCTAAGAAAAAATAATTGAAAAGAATAAGAATAAAACATAAAGAGCATTCATCTTTTTTTTTTTTTTTTTTTAAATCCTGGAATGAAACTCAAACTTGGGATTTTACAAGGAGGAAAAAAAAACGTATAAGTGAAATTAAGAATTTACTTGTGTCGTATAAACGAAATATTTTAACATTAGAATTCAATGGAATGATTTGGGACCGAAGTCAAAAGACGTATAAATGAGAAAAACGTATAAACGAGAAACGTATAAAAGGTGCTCCACTGTATATAATTTCTGTGCATATTGATCAATAGGTGTGCAGCTATGCTGTAATTTTCCTGTGATTGGGAAAGTTATATCTCAGATTCATTTGTGTATAATTGCACAAAATTTGGTATGTGAGGACGGAGGCCATTTTTATAAAACATGTTGATTCAGTTTTGGTGCATATTGGTCAATAGGTGGCTATACTATGCTGCAGTTTTACTCTGTGAATAGGAAGGCTAAATCTCAACATTTATAATATTTAACTGCACTTAACTTCATATGCAAGATAAATAATATGAGAATGAAAGCTGGCTTAATTTGGGTGTATATCGACCTACAGGTTTTGCAGCTGTTTCTCTCCTTCTATGATTCTCCACAGGGCTACATCTCAAAATCTTTTGATTAAAATTGCACTAAACTCCATATCTAAAATCTTTATTGTGAGAAGCTATGACTAAGTGTCTTCTGTGCATGTTAAACAGCAGGTAGCATTGTTATGTAGAGATATAGAAGGAAGTTTTGTGAGTGCCATAATATACTAGTTTAAAGCTTTTAGTTTTTTATATGTTTTCTTATAAACGTCTCAAAAGAAAGTATTGAATTCATAAAAATTTTTAACTTCTGGTGTTCGATGGATTTACACATTTTAAGAAGTTCAGAACCTGGTTTGATCAATTAAAAAAAATCTGTCTGTGTGTATGTGACAAAAATTCTATCCAACTGTACCTCTGAAACTACTGCATATAGTTACATATAAATTTATATGTAGTTGCACCATGACATAAATCAGTGCCTATCAACTTTTGGTGCATATGGCTCAACAGGTGATGCTGCCGTACTGCGATTTATGCAACTTAAAGAAAGGCTATATCTCAGGAACTACTGCACGGAATAATTTCATGGAAATTCATATGTAAATGCACCTTGGCATATATTAAGTGTCTATCAACTTTTGATGCCAATCATTCAGCAGGTGGTACTGCTTCTTGCAATTTTAGGCCATATCTTAGGTTCTATTGCATATAATTACATGAAACTTCATGTTAGAAGGGCATTGTGAGAAATTATGCTGATTCAATCTGGGTGCATGCTGGCCGATAGGTTAGTGGGGGAAAAAATTGCAATTTTAAAATTTTCATTCACGTTACATTTGAGTTATTATTCGGCCTAGACAGCGTATTATAAAGCTACTGTTCAATTTTCATGAAAATATGTGGATAAACAAAAAAATTAGATTAAATTTTGTTTTATATTTTGCACTATTTTAAATTGAGATATGCCGTTGAAATTTCGTAATATTTGGTTTCAACGCCCGATAATTTGATTCTGAATATTTTTAAATGGCCCGCTTCGCCAGTGAAATGGGCGTAGCCTGCTAGTTACTTATAAAATTTTAATTTTGTATTTTTTTTATCTGGAATTTCTATTACCAATTAATTTTTTTTTTTTTTTTTTTTTTTTTTTTTACAGAATTAAATTAAAATAAGAATATAAAATTATCAAATGATTATGTAAATTTGATTTTTTAAATTTGTGGATAAAAAAATGACATCTTAGTATTGCAAATAAAATGTTATACAGAATTGAAAGCTTTATTTTGAAAGGATTTACTGACATAAATTGATAAAAACATTCAATCTACTTTTATGATTTTTTTTTTTTTTTTTTTTTTTTTACCTGGTATAGAATTGTTAAATAAATAAGGTATTTTCATGTTAAGTTCAAAATGACAAAGAAACAACTTGAATTATTTTAAAGATTATAATCATATATGTATTAATCAATCATGTTGATTGTGAAAAACTTTAATATTGAGAATAGTATCTTTAGAGAGGGTAGGAGTGTTCAGTGTTTGATTTGGGGGGGGGGGGGGGGTAAGTTATTCTTTATTTTTAACTGTCAACATTATGTATGAAATCTTTTTCTGGCTACAGCCTTTTCTATTTCTGTTGTTTTTAAAGATTTAGTATAGCAATAAATAACTTTTTTTTTTTCTCTTAATATCCAATATGATAATGTTATAATAGTCCACAACCGATTTACTTTGTTACATTTGCAAACTATACATAACTAATATAATTATCATTTTCTTTGTGATTTTTTTTTATCTCACAAAAATATCTCACATTAACAAAGGTACTCTATTTGCCAACTTCCAAATAATTTCTCTTATTACAATGTTCCTTCTGTCAATGACGAAATTTTCTACAGGAAAATTAAAATGTTATTAATGATGTAAAAAAAAAAAAAAAGATAAAATAATAATAAAATAAAATAAATGTCAATGTTGCTCTATTGGTAACAAAGAAATTTATCGTCTGCAAATAAATAAAAAGCATTATCTTAGATATTTTTAGTAAAAAATTAATTTTTAATTACAGTTAATTGTCTGCAGATGCATTTTTTCTACTTTTAGAAAACTGAATTCCATATGTTCGTTATCAATTTTTTTATGTGTTCTTTTTTTGTGAATAATGAAATAACTAATGCCTATACTTTTTACTATTGAATTTTTTTGTTAATTTAGGGCAATGATATATAATACTTTCTATGTATTTCTAATGTACAACTACACTGTTGAAAATTTCAACAGAAAACTGTGAGTAATTTATTATCTTAAGTCTTACGTAAAATTACAGAGAAAAATAAACGGAGATGTTAAAAGACTTATTTTATACATTCATTTTAATAACTAATATTAATTAAATTAATTATTTTTGAGAATATATTTTGGACTTAGAATGCTATTTAAAGTAGAAACAGTAATTTTTAATTTTAATTTAAAAATTAAATAATAAAATTAAATAAAAATACAGAATAAAGATTGAGAATCTCGATTATTCACTTTTAACTAAGGACTACTGTATATTTACAGAGACTCTGCATAAATATGTACATTAAATTTGCATAAATTTTTAACAGTGTAGGCAATAATTTTACACATTCAAAAATATCTGAAAAGAAAAAAAAAAATTATTATTATTATTTTAATTTGGGAAAATTTTTTACAGCTTCAATTTTTAATTCTCTCCTGTGTGCTTCTTAAAATAATGCATGATAAAATGTATTTGATTCTCTATAAGAGTTTTAAGTGATGAATGTTTTTCTTCGAATAATTACGAATATGAATATGTCATAGAAATGCTTAATTCTGTGATGTAAAATTTATTAGTGTGTGAAATTAAAAGATGCTGTTATTTATGAATGAGTTTGAATTTGACTATAAAATATTTTTTTTTTATGTCAAAATATATTTGAAGTATTTTAAAATATGTTTTTAAATAAATAAATGATAAATGCACAGATATTATTTAATTTAGTTTTCTTTTTTTTCTCTTTAAAAATATTTAAGTATAAGAATCTTTTTCTCAAGAGAAAAGTAATTATAAATTTTTCAGATAAAATTCTCTGAGTGCAAGCAAATCATTCTCAAAAGTTCCCAGTGTTTGACATTCCTACCAGTGCTTACAAGGATGATATTTTTAAAAAGAATTAAAAAGAATTTTGGATATTAAATTTCCACCTAAATGCAGTTACTTTTTTTAAAACTTGATATAATACAAATGTAAATATAAAAAATATCAACAAATTAAGCATTTGCCTGTAATGGATAGCGGAAAAATTCTAGTCCTCAAAAAGATCACATTTAGGTACTAGACTATGCCATTGATTAATATAGTAGACTGGTGGAACAACTAACTAAAAAAAATGTATTTAAGGTTCATTTAAGTTATTAAAAAATAATAACTTTATTTATTTTTTTCATCTTTGATTCTTGGAGTTATAAGATTTAAAAAAAAAAAAATACTAAATTTAGAATTTTTTTTTTTTTTTTTTTTTGTAATCAGTTTTATAATATGTAATTTTAACATCACATAAGTATTTTTAAAGGATTTATTATTTTTAATTTTTTTTTCATTATTTTGATGTAATGGTGCATAACCTTTTAAGAGCGAGGGACATTGATACATTTGTGTCGATGAGCCAAGAAAACAAAGTTAATGCCTTTACATGTATCTGCGCATTAAACTTGCCATTTTTAATAATAAAATAAACCAATTATTTTATGAATATAAATTTTAGATAAATTTATTAAATAGAAATAATTAATTATAATTAAAAAAAAAGGCCAATAAATAATAATAAAATTTTTAATATGTAATATGGCATTTTAATGGGCAACAATTTATCTCTCACAGGCCAGAGGTTGTGCACTACTATTTTAATGTTTTGTTACATAAAATAATTAAAATATTTTTTTTATTCATTGGATTCTTAAAAATATTTTTTAGGTTCAACATTTCTGGATGAAAGCAGTTTAATAGAAATAATAGAAAAATGTAAAGAAATCAATAATTATTCATTACTAATTCGAACTCTTGGTCAAGTGTTTTCTTCAGAAGAATCTTTAAAACAAAGTTTTATAAAAGATATAACCAAAGACAATCTTTCCAAAGAAGATATTAGAGCTATGGAAGTGGACGAAGATAAGGATAAAGATTCTACAAAAGAAGGTACTAGTGAAGAAGAGAATGAAATTGTAGATAAAAAACCTGTAACGTTAACTGTTGATATAGCATCTGTACGTCGAGCTTTTTCGGCCCTTTTTAAAATTCCAGATTATCCTTTTCAAAGAGCATTAATAAATGCCCTTATCATTCTTTCAGAAAATTTAGAATTTGATTTCAAATATGGCAAAAAACAATCTGTTGATCCAAGTCTTTTAAATATATTTATAATGGTAATGGAAATTCCGATGATGGAATGTCCAGAATATATGGAACAAGCATTACCTGCATTCTGTAAAGCTGCTGCCCTGCTTCCAGTTCAAAGCCAAGCTATTCTATCTCGTACCTGGAGTACGTTTGCTCCTGAACGTTTGAAAGAAATGTTAGATACATTACATCAGTTTATCACTCTGAGAGTGATTGGTGGCCAGTTTACCCTTGATTACTGTATAAATGATGAAGAGTCTATAATCGCTGCCACAAAGTTTATGAAAATTATATTTTATGCTAGTTTAATGGGTGGTGTTGTTGAGGATACCAATATAACAAATGAAGATGATGATGCAATAGAAAATGATGAAAACCTTCATGATCTTCTCGGAGCAAGATCAAACTCTGATTCTAAAGAAAAAGAAAAAATTAAAGAAGATCCTCTTAGTGTTGAACTAAAAATAAAAGTGATTGACTGTCGGGCTCCTCTTTTACCATTTGAAGAATTTTATAATGAACCTCTTAGTGATCAATTAGAAATGGATAAAGATTTTTCCTATTATAAATCTGAACAAAATAAGTTCTCATTTATGAACTACTCTTTCATTCTCACTCCTGCTGTGAAAGCTATGGGTTTGTATTATGATAATCGTATTAGAATGTACAGTGAACGTAGATTATCCGTCCTTCACAGTTTAGTGCATGGAGCTCCACCAAATCCTTACTTGAGATTAAGAGTAAGAAGAGATCACATAATAGATGATGCTCTTGTTGGGGTTGGTATTTCTTTTTCTTTCTTTCTCTTGTAATATTTTATTTTCAGTGTTTTTCAAACTTATTCCAGTCGGGGTGCATTTTTAAAAGCCCTACAAACAGATGTAGGTGCTCTCTATATAAATTTCTCAGGAATAAATTGTAATATTTAAGTTATGTATTTGAAGTGCAATTTCTCATTTTCTAGTCAATACCTAAAATTCTTTTCTTTTTACAGGATGTTTTTTTTATTGATTTTTTGTGGCGATGGTAGAAAACCTAATTCATGCAAATATAATATTGAGAATAACTTTCATTATATTTCCGAGTAGGCTATGACTTTGCTTTATTATTGCACTTAAATTTCGTTTAGTTCCAGAATGGGATGATTGTTCAGTAGGGTGGAGTGAAAAAGATTGAAATTTTAAAAATGTTATCCAGTTAAATAGCACTAGCTGCCAAAAGTTGTGATATATTTTTTTTTCCTAATTCATCTTCATTTGCCGCACGGATCTTGAAGTTTGGGCTTCAAGGCCCGTGCAGCAAATGAAGATGAATTAGGAAAATTCTGAAAAAAAAAATATCACATTATATAAAGATCAATACACAACTTTAAGCAGCTAGTGCTATTTAATTGGATAACATTTTTAAAATTTCGATCTTTTTCACTCCACCCTATTGTTTAGTATATTGCTTTATTTTGAGAAATCTGTGCATTTTATTTGTGTATATTTATTTGAAAATAAGTATTAAGCACATAACATCTATTTTCAAAACTTTCAAAGTAAGTATTATACACAACAAAAAGGAGATGGTTACTTTTTACGAGCAAAATCACTGTTAATTAATGTAATAAAGATGTGTTAATAAAAAAAAATCTGCAGTGACTCCACTCGACTCTCCATACATTAATTAATTAACAGTAGTCAGGTGTTTGTCTTGAAGAAAACCTAGGTCCGTTAAAAGGACCTTTCACAAAATTGTTTATTCCAAGAAAGGACTTTTCACAAAATTTTTCCTCTTAAAAACAGATCTTTGATAAATCTGTTTTATATTGGAAACTAATCTTTCATGTTATGAACAGACTGCTTGGATAATCTGATGTGCTCTGCTGTATTTCCCCCGAAAATTTGATTCTGACCTCGCCGATTCCAAATTTTGGAAATTTCTGGATTATAGATCTTTGTTTCAGACTAAAATATAATATATAATTTGTTTAAAATATTAAAAATGCACAATAAGCATTCATTATCATATAATAAATTATAGATTCTTTTTTTAGTCAAATAAAATTAACAATTTTATTTGAAATATTAAAAGTAAAACATCATAAAATATATCTTTCTTGTGTGTGGTGGTGCCATCTTTATTAATTTGAGGGAAATGACGTTTTAATGAATAGATATAATTTTTTGATTTTAAATCATAACTATAATACAATGAAATAATAAATAATATAAATTCCAAAAACCAAAGCTATATTATTAAAAAAATTTTAATTATTTAAACAGATTATGACAAGTAAATTAATTTTATTATTATTATTATCATACAAATTAATGGCCAGTGTAAAAGATTTAAAGTTAAAAGAAATTATACGTGAATAATGCTAAAAGTATACACATTACCAAATATCAAATCAAAATTTATATATATAAAAGAAAAATACAGAAATATATTAAAATTAAATTGATTAAATATATATATATACATACAGTGAATTCTCATTAAAATAGACAGTCAAGGGCCGTCAGTTTTTGTCCATATTAACGAGAGTCCATCATAACGGAAGTTCATAAACTGAAGTTCTATATGAACTCTAAAATTACTATTATGTTATGAATGAAAATTTGTTTCCTCAAACCTTTTTATTCACTAAAAATGTAAACGTAGGAAAAATGATACTTACTTACAAAACTTCTTCTTCATATAGTACAACTTGATGTAGTACATAAAGAAAAAAGCGTGATAGTACATAATAGTTAGTTAGTCTATCATTTAAAAAAAAAAAATCTTGGTTTGTTTTTTTAAGGTAAACGATCTTCTTTCAATGTCATTTTCAATTTTTTTAAATTATTATCCGGAACCTTTTCAACCGATAGAAGTGGAGACAGGTGCAAATTGTTGACCTCAATTGACATTGTTAAGGCTCCTATATGATACGAGCTGGCGCAGTGTCCACCATTATCTAGCCCATCTGGAAAAATGTTGACAGTAGAAAAGCTAAATTACCTGATTTAGCACTGTTATCATCTTTAAACTTCTACACAGATCATGTGAGCTAGAACTTCTTGTCATAAAACAAACAAGTTGGCAATTTTAAGAACATCGCCAACATTCTGAAAACTGCAACCCTTTATGCTAAAAGAAATATCATTTTAAAGTTAATTTTAAAAGAATTTCAAAACAATAACTTAAAAAAACAATACATTCATATTAAATTTGTCAAACAACTTTGAAAATAAAATGAAATAAGTTGAAAATAAGGGAAATCTTATGCTATAAAGTTGTGCTCCTGCTCCGGGTATCCACAAGTTAATTTGCAATTTATAATCCACTCTTTTTCCTTCTTTCTGAGTTAGAAAAAAATATAAGCAGGCAGTGCCCTTTTCTGGAGTTATTCGTGCAATTTATTGCCGAAAAACCACCAATAATAAATTGTCAGCCGGTCTTGTGGGCTAGAAAATGGCAGATACGTCAGCCTATCAATGTAGGAGTTCTAGTCGTAAATCAATACTGTTTACCTCCCACGGTGTAATAGTGCAGAATGAAAGAAATTAACCCTTTTATTATTACACCTTTTCATGTTAAAAAAGAAAAAAAAGAACTTGAATTTGAAAAGATTTTGGGAACTGACACTTTTTCGAAGAAAGTAAGCTTTGAAGGAAAAAAAATGTCCATCTTAACGAATGAATTGTACGTATAAAGCAATGTTTATTACATGGAATTCTTATAGGCTTTAGCCGGGGATTCTGTTTTTGTACGTAATAACAAGAAATCCATCTTAAACGGAGCCGTCTTAACGAGAGTTCACTGTGTATTGAAGTAATTTTCAAGTGTAAATAAAAATTACTTTAGCATGTCTAAAAAGACAACAGCTTAATTTTTGGCTTGTTAAAACAATCAGATTTTCATATATCATTCATTTTAATAACCAAACTTACCCATACAAAAATGTAATTTAACAACAAACTCCTAATAATCTAAAATGAAAACAAACAGGAATCAGACATTGACTATTGGCATACAGCTAACACAGATATTTCTTCTAAACATCCAATCAGACACCTGTTTATTTTAATAGTTATTGAAAAGAAAAAGTGAGAAGCATTCAAATTGGTTGTTTAAAATAAAAATTTTCTAAAATGGAATTATTTGTTTAGTGGCACCATCTGTAGTCATCCATCAAAACCAGAAACAAAAAAGAGGGAATTTGGTTTTCAAAGTCCGAATTATAGATACAGTAGAGAGTCAAAAATCCGCAGAGCTCGGGACCAGAGGTTGTGCGGATTTTAGGATTTGGCCGATTTTGGAGCCCATAAAAAATCATATTCAATTTGAATGATAAAAGCAGAATATTAATCAAACTAAACATATACCAGTGAATAATAACACAATTTTACTTGTATATTATATTATTAGGTAATATAAGAATAACACTGAACATTAAAAAAATATTTATAATGAAAACAATAAATGAAAATGAAAAAATATTCAACAAATCTATACAAAATCTGTTCACATGCAGTTTGTTTTAAGCTACACTTGAACATGCACATATATATCATTGAGATTTTTTTTTTTTTTTTTTTTTGTCTATTGCAGATAGTCTTCAATTCTTATTTTGTAACACAAATTTATTTTTCAAAGAATTTAACTGAATTCTTCCTTACAACTATGCCTTCATCAGATAGCATTCCTTTTTAAAAAATAGTTTATTATTTTCCTTGTTGATATCATCATCATAATAATCATAATTTTCTTTTGATTAATTTATATACTGTAGATAATTTCCTTATCAGCAACTTTGTTCTTGCAGTTTTTCATATTTTTATTATTGTAATCATAAAATGCAAGCACAAAATCTGCATTCAAGATCTATTACAAAAATTCTAATTTGCAGTTTTGTAACTTAAATTTCGTTGTTTGTATCTGAAAAGCTGTGCGGATTTCGGACTTCGGCGGATTTTAGGTCGGCGGATTTCTGGCTCTCTACTGTATTTCCAAATTATAGAAGTCCGAATTAAAGGTGTTATACTGTATATAAATTTTCAGCTCTTTTGGCTAAGATGTTTAGACATTATAGCATTTTAAATAATTTGAGTCCATAAGCCATAATAATAAAGAATTTTTCTTCGTGTTTCGTTGCTAGATTCTCCAAAATTCATACCATTTGTGTGATAATGATCAATAACATGTATATAAATTTCTAGCTCAATCAGATAAGGCATTTAGACGTTATGACAGTTTAAAGAACTTGAGCCCATAGGGCACAATGATAAAGAATTTTTCATTTTATCTCTGTAAAAAAACTGTAAGTACTAGATTCTTCAAAATCTATGCAGTTTGTGAAATGGTAACATATAACGTGTGTATAAATTTTTAGCTGATATGAACAAGACGTTTAGATGCTATCGCACTTAAAAAAAATTTCAGCCCATGAGCCATAATAATAAGTAATTTTTCTTTGTGTCCCTGTAAAAAAATTATAAATACTAGATTCATCAAAATCTATGCAGTTCGTACGACAGAGTTTTGTAACTTGGGTATAAATTTTGAGCTCAGTCAGATAAGGCATTTAGACACTATCGCACTTCAAATAATTTCAACCCATAGGCCATAATGATAATGAATTTTTTTTATATGTCCCTGTAAGGAAACTTTAAGTGCTAGATTCACCAAGAGCTACACAGTTTTGTGCAATGATAATCAATAACACGTACATAAATTTTCAGCTCAATCGAATAAGGCATTTAGATACTGTCGCACTTCAAATAATTTCAGCCCGTAGTCCATAATGATAAAGAATTTTTTGTTGTATCCCTGTAAAAAAAACTGTAAGTGCTAGATTCACTGAAAACTACAAACTTTGTGCAATGGCAACCTATAACATGTATGTAAAGTTTCAACTCAGTTAAATAAGGCATTTATATGCTATCACACTTCAAATAATTTCAGCCCATAGGCCATAGTGATAAAAAATTTTTTGTTGTGTCTGTCTAAAAAAAACTGTAAGTACTAGATTCACTACAATCAATAGGGTTCGTGCTATGGTGACCTATAACACATATATAAATTTTCAGCTCAATCGACTGAGGTATTTAGACGCCATTGCACTTCAAATAATTTCAGCCCATAGATCATAATGATAAAGAATTTTTTGTTGTGTCCTTGTAAAAACCTATAAATGCTAGATCCACCAAAATGCTTATAGTTAATGCAACAGTTACTTATAATATTCATATAAATTTTTCAGTTCAATTGAATAAAGTGTTTAGACGCTATCGCACTTTTAAAAAATTTGGTCCCATTGAGATAGACCATAATAATAAAGAATTTTTCTTTATGTAGCTGTAAAAAAAACTGTAAGTACTAAATTCACCAAAATCTATACAGTTCGTGCAACTTTTTTATAATATATTTATTTGTATATCTGGACACATCTCTCTCTGGAATACCACACGGCACACCCAGAAATCTTGTAAAATATACCCTGGCAAACCCTTTGATAGTCACTGTTTTATATAATAATGTGATAATCATTATTTTAGAATAGTAATATAAAGTTCAATCTTAATAAAATCTTGATTAAGAATAAATTAGCTGATAACTTCTGATTTATATTATTAATTGGTTTTTGAAAATATTTTGAGCTCTTTCACACTAGAGAAAAGTAATTCGTAGAACATTTCATAAAATATTACAAACTTTACTCTTAAAATTGGTTTTCAATGTAAAAAATTCTTTTTATTATTATTATTATTATTATTATTAATAAAATGTTTGGCCGCTGTTTTTTTTTTTTTTTTTTTTTTTTTTAATTATTATTTTTTCTTTTTCAAGATTAAAATTCTTTTAGAGAAATTGGAGTGTAAAATTGATTTTTTATACCAACTATGTTAAAAATGCAAGAGCTGGAAATTGAACCCACACTCTCCACTTATTGTGTGGATGCTGTACCACTGAGTCACTCTAGCTGCATATCAACCTATTTCTTATGGAAGTTGTCTTACGTAAGAAATCTATTTATATATACAGTTGAACATCGTTAACGTGAATTACTTTTAACCAGATTTGTATAAAATAAAAACTTTCTGCACACATGACCTAAAAGCTAAAAATTTTCTGCAGGCTAGGAAAAGCTGGAAAAAAACACCAATCGGCACTGCCCTAGATAAAAATTGTAAACATCTCAAAAAGTTGTTTACGTTATACCTTTTACGTCGAAACGGTCGCTGCAATGTTTGGAGATTGGAAATAGTAAACTTCCTTAACAGCGTTCACCTGTCAATGAGGACTTAGAAAGTGAGAAAAAAAATAAATAAATTTTGTGAGTTATCCTCAAGCTCTTATTATCTGTGGGTTGTTGCGTGACTCAATTCTGCAAATAATCGGGAGTTTACTAAATTTACAGACAGGTAACCTCTCTCTCCTCATCCCCTAAAAATGTTTTAGTCTTAAAAAAAAAAAAAAAAAAAACTAACTTTCCACAAGATAAAAAAAATTTCTGCGCAAACATTCTTCAAGATAGGAAAATTTTCCACTCATGGCGTGCATGCGTGTGTCTATATTCTACAGCCCTGCTTTTAACATGAACTGTTTCCACAATCTCCGTCAAAATGAAACTTAGCTTAGTTATATAGGAAGATTAGTTACTGATAGCATGGGTTACTGATAATATGAAAAATTTTTTTATTCCCCTTGAGATTCATGTTAACGAGGTTCGACTGTATATAAATTTGTTTGTCTTAAGTGACTGGCTGATTCATCATCGCCTAGCCCAAACCCCTCACCTAGAAGCACGAAACTTGGTGAAAACATTCGTTCTGTGAGATGACACCCTCTAAGAAGCGATTTTAGAAAATTCTCCCCCAATAGAGGAATAGAGCAAAATGCGATTAAAAAAAAAAAAAAAAAACTTTCTATCTCAAAGGGGGAAAAACATATATGTACAATTTGTACTTTAAAATATAGCTAACATGTAACATTGATATATAGCTTGAAATTGATTTTAATTTCGCGGATTGTAATTATATTTTTAAAAAATTTCCAAGGCTGTTTGAAAAATTATGCAATAAAAGAAATAAAAAAATAAATAAATAAAAAATCCGAAATCGTAAATAATTTTTTTTCTCTTTCCCTTTGAAAAATAAGTCGTATGTGTCATTTGGTAGTTACATTTATATAAATAAATTATTGATGATTTTATATTTATTTTATATTTAAGGAATTTAAAGATTTTTTAGTAAATTAATTCTCTTTTGAAACCAGTCATATGCATTTATTATGTAGAAAATATTGGAAGTGTTTATAAATTTTTGTGATTTTATAAGTGTATATTTTAATTTCTGTTTTATTTAATTAATTTGAAGGTACAAAGTAAATTTTTCATGATTTTATATTATATTTTTTATTTAAGTAATTTGAAGAGTTTTGGTAAATTATTTTTTTTTAATGTGTTTGTAGTAAAAAGTGGTATTTTTTAATTGCTATAATATATTTTATTAAATTTAATTCACAATATCTAAAGATTCTAAAGATGCTCATCCTGATAGCGAGGCAGGAAATGCAATTTCTAGTGAAGACAAATTAAATATCATTGAATTCCATCCAGACATAGGAATAGAGTTCAAACAGTGGCTCAGCTATTTTAACAGTATTTGTCAGGGGGGAAAAAAATGATCTGTGGAAGATAAATCATATTCAAAATTACTTGAAAAGAAAGGCCCTTACTCTTTACATAAATAATTGTTTGCATGTCCTCCATTGAGAGGAATTTCTCCAATTATTTAGAGAGGAGTTTACTGTCCCTGATACTAACTCATTGGCTGATTTTTCTAATATTAAATTTAATTTAGATGTTGATGTTAATAATTATTATAATAGCAAAATACAAATGGGTTGCAGACTAGGACTTGACTCAGAATTCATATTAGAGGGATTATCCAACGGTCTCACACTTTCACTCAGGCAACTAGTATTGGTAAATTCACCTAAAGATACTAATGAGTGGCGAGAAATTGTATATAACTAAGGCAAAATGCAACTAACTGAACAGAAAAAAGAAAGTAATAACTCCTAGCTTTACTCCACAATGGAGAGTTAATCAGTGTAGACCTGAATATTTGTCTATCCCTATAAATAAACCCTGGACTTATAGATACCCCTATCACAACCAGCCTCAACAAGCATATGCAGCTCATAATCCTAGCAACTCTCAAACATTCAGACCAAATCGTATCTCAAATAATGTACATTTTCAAGAGAGGCTGCCTCCATCCCCTTGTTGTTTTTGCTTAAATTGAGGAATTACTAATTCCTACCACTGAGAGCAGACCTGTCCTTTTAAATTTGAACAGTGTAATAATTTTTCAATGCCTAGAGCACCTCTCACTCAAAACTCAAATAGAAGTGTCAACCACCCTGAAGAGGCAGTCAGCCAGGAAATGGCCAGTGAGGATACATCGAGTGGTTGTTGACAAATACTAGTGTCCGGACACCTAACACAAAAATAACAGTGATCACGAAAAACACATCAATCAGCTAACTTGAGTTCTCTCCCTAACAAAAACCTGTCTTGTCTCCTCAATACTGGAAGTTCAATTTCTATTATTTCATGTACTTTAGTAAAGAAGTTAAAATTAAAGAAGACTCCCATTGATGAAGCCATAACAGCTAGACAAACTCGGGGAATAATTCAAATTAAAGAAAAATGTGAGCTCTCATTAATAATTGGTAACATTAGTAAAAATATTGAACTTTTTGTTATTTCTAATCAGTTACCATATCTTCTTATTGGTTTACCTCACTGTGCATTATTTAAATTGAATCTTAATTTAGTAAATTTTTCAGTAACTCAGAATGGTAAAAATATCCTATTAATAAAACAGACAAATCATCATTATCAGTCTTTGCATATTTTGAAACATAAAGTAGGTAATTCCAGAGTAAATATGCCCACTGAGAACCAGGTGCACCATTCACAGTGTGTTATACAATGCTCTTCTAGACCTACTGTATTGTCAGCTGAAAAAAATAATGATTTACCTACTTTGTTAAATAACTATGAGAAAATTTTCTCAAACTCGAAATATGATGTTGGTCGTGTCAGAATGGAACCTCAAAGAATCCATCTAACATCAGACTTACCTGTTTCCATAGCTGCCAAGTTTTAGCCCCGAGTGTAAAATTTACGCTTTTTTGACATTTTTTATGCTTTTACGCCTAGATCACTATTTTTACTCTTTTTCTACTATTTCAACATTTTTCTACCGTTTTTTTTTTTTTTTTCCATTTATTTGTTTAAGTATTCGATTAAATTTAATTAAAAAAAAATTAAAAAAAAACTCATCTTAAAAAAAAATATATCTAAAAGTACGATTCTTGTTGCTAACGCTTAGTAAACAAAGATCTCAATGTATTTGATTCTGAGTTGATGCTTCTATAACTATCATTGGCCCCTATTTATTGGTTGAAGCATTTGCCACCACATTTGGATTGTATGAATGGCTTGTTTTACCCTTTGGACTCAAAAATGCACCTGCAATATTTATCGCACTATAAGAAGAATTTTACATAAGTATAAAATTGATTTTGCTTGTAATTATTTTGATGACATTATCATTTTTTTCTGAAACTGAAGAACAACATTTAAAGCATTTAGAAACCATATTTCAAATTTGTGTCAATAAAAATTTAAAGTTGAAGTTTTCTAAATGTAATTTTGTAAAATCTAAAATAAATTTCTTAGGTTATGAGGTTTCTAATGGCACAGTTACACCTGATAATACTAATATTTAAACTATTAAAAATTTAAAACGTCCCACTAATGTTAGAGAGTTACAGAGGTTCCTGGAATCTGTAAATGTCTATAATAAATTTATAGCCAATTATGCTGAAATTCATTATCCCTTAAATAATTTGCTCAAGAAAGATGTTCCCTATGTATGGGATGATAAATGCGAAAAATCATTTCAAAAATTGAAAAGTGCATTAATTGAAAAACCTATTTTAAATTTGTATGATCCCAAGAAGCTTTGCCACTTAGTTGGAGATGCTTCAAGTCACAGAGTTAGTTGTGTAATTGTAATCAAACAGCCAGATGAGAAAGGAAAATTACATCCAATAGCTTATCATTCGTGAAATTTAAAAGATTATCAAAAAAATTATGCCATAACTGAATTAGAATGTCTTGCCATTGTAGATTCTTTAGATAAATTTTATCATTATTTGCATTGTCAAAAATTTGCCATTCATACTGATCATGCAGCATTAACTTGGCATAAAAATCTTAGAGGACGTCTTTTTCACTGGTCACTTAAGCTTAGTATGTTTGACTATGAAATAAAATATCAGAAAGGAACCACTAATGTAGAAGCTGATTATGCTGTCTATATTACCTGTAATATAACATATCTCTCACCATGTGCATCTCCTTGACTTGAATGATCTGAAACGTTTGCAAAAAGAAGAGAACACAATAGTCAATAGTAAAAAATATTTTGAAGTAAATGATCTCATAGTAAGAAAAAAGAAGAGTTTGTATAAGATTATCGTTCCTATGTCACTAAGATTAACATTGTTAAATAAAGCCCACACACAATTCGGCCACCCAGGGATTAAAAAAATTATCAATTTAATCACTCCACAATATTGTTGGCCTTTCATTAATAAAGATATAGAAAATTTTGTGAAACTTCCATACTTGCCAAGAAAATAAAATATGTAAACAAAAAAGATTTGGCTTATTGCAGCAGGCACCTCCCACAGATAATCCATTTAGATGTTTGTCGTTAGACACTGTTGGTGGATTTAATTATTACAACTCAACTAAAAAATACTTGCATTTGGTCGTCGACCATGCAACACGGTATGTGTGGGGTTTTCCATACAAAAGTGTGATAACTGAAGCTTATACCCAACTTTTTAAAACAGATTTTCCAAATTCAGGTACCTGAAAAATTACTAACTGATAGAAATGCTGCCTTTACTTCATCACGTTTTAAAAAGTTCTTACGTAATTACAATGTTAAACACATTTTAACTAGCAGTCATCACCCTGAGACAAACAGAAAAATTGAACGTCTTAACCAAACTATTGTAACTAGATTAAAGTATAAAGTAAATTCTGCTTCATCTAAAGTACCTTGGACAAAATTACTAGAGGAGATCTTAAGCCAGTATAATGGTACCCCTCATTCTGTTACAAAATTTTCACCTTGTTATCTATTGTTTGGAAATTTACCCTATGACCCTTTAATTCCTAATAACAATTATTATCCAAAGGTTGATGAAGCGAGAAAATTGGCAAAAGAACATACAATTGAATATCATAATAAAAATAAAGTAAGGTATGACGCTCGATTTCTCCCTGCTAAATTTAAAGTTGGTGATGAAGTATTATATGAAGAATTTCAATATCTTTAATACACAAAAAATAACTGCTCCATATTCAGGACTGTATACCATTTTTTTATCTGACGTAAATTTTGAAATTGATAGACTAAACCCTCATTTTAAAAGACAGTCTGAAATTGTGCATTCATCTAAACTAAGATATTATAATAATCCTCAAAATTTTAAACTATGTCATGAATAACCCCTTTGACAGTCAGGAGTCACCCTGAATAATTTTTTTATTTTTTGCTTTCCTATCATCCCGTTACGTGTTGGATGAGGATCCTAACTGAGTCGGAGAATTTGGAGGGATGTCGGGAGATATAGCTTCCATTCTTTCACTCAGTGGCACTAACGTGTCCCCTAACTCTTTTTATTTTTATTTTTATAAATATTAATTTATTTACAAATAGTAGTAGACGAATTCATGAAATGAGGATCCTCCACTCCTTACCCCCATTTCTTTTAGGCCCTTGTTTACTCATGTTCTTCTGGACTTCACCTGATGGGAGACCTAGAGGTGCCAAGTATTGCGATTTGTCTGTAATTATTACGGATTTACGGCAATAATAACGGCATTACGGACAACATATAAAAATTACGGATTATGCGCTTTTAAAAAAGTCGCGGATATCGTTAGTTAAAAAATAAATATAGTTTAAAAAAACTAAAAAACACGCTTTTAAAGCACATCAAACTAAAAAGTGAAAAATAATTCTTAATATAAGCTGAAAACAATAATGAACGAAAAATACTAGTATAATTGTGAAAAAAGCGTAGGGTGCTTTGTGCCATATTTTTCGTATATCGAGCAACCCACGCTTTTTTCACAATTATACTAGTATTTTTCGTTCATTATTGTTTTTAGCTTATATTAAGAATTATTTTTCACTTTTTAGTTTGATGTGCTTTAAAAGCATGTTTTTTAGTTTTTTTACACTATATTTATTTTTCCCTTTTTGTTCGATGTGCTATGAAAGCATGCTTTTTAAACTATATTTTAAACTATATTTATTATTTTATTACTTATCACATAAATAGCTACAGTATGTAAGTTTTTGGTTAAAATATTTAAACACAATCGAAAATATCCCCATTCGACTTGCAGGCCTCTTAAATCTATCTGTACCAATTTTGAACGGCCTAACTGTATTTCGATTTGTTTTTGCCCCATAGCCCCCCCTTACCCCCTCACCCCTCTACCCGCCCCTCCTAATAATTTTACAAATTCAAAAATATCCGCAATCGATTTGTAAGTATCGAAAACCTCTATGTACCAATTTTGAACGATCTGATACTATTTTTATTTTTTTGCCCCCCCCTTCTCTTGCCCCTCCTAATAACTTTACACAATCGAAAATATCCCCATTCGACTTGCAGACCTTTAAAACCTATCTGTACCAATTTTCAACAGCCTAACTGTATTTCTATTTGTTTTTGCTCCATAGCCCCCCCCCCCTTGCTGCCCCACCTGGGGGCTGAATTTCTAAAATTCCAGAAATTGGTTTTTAGATAGTTGCCTTAGCTATATTTTAGAGCAAAAATTTCACGTATATCTATTTTTTTTGTTTGGGATATATAGGATTATGCGAAATCACGTTTTACGCATGTGAAATCACGTTTTACCCCCCCTCCCTCCGCCCCCCTTGGGGACCGAATTTCAAAAATTCCAGAAACCGGTTTTGAGACATTTGTATTAGCTATATTTCAAAGCAAAAATTTTATGGATATCTGTTTTTTTGTTTGAGATATGAAGGATTTTGTGCAATCACGTTTTGCTCCCAGAGAAGTTACAAACAAACATACATACATACATACAGGTGAAGCTAATATAAGCGTGTTAAAAAAAAAAAAAAAGAAATCCCACTAATGATTTACGATCAAACACATAATGGAAGCATTTCAATTCTCAATCTTTCCCCATCCACAAAATAAGTGTCAATATTTATTTTAAACTTGCTTTATAATGCACGTTTCTTCTGCCCGCACGAAGTTATGTTAAAGGTATTTTAATTTTTAATTTTAAATGTATTGTACACTTCGTTAAAAAGCATTCCTCATAATTGCTTTATAAGATTCTAGAAACTATAAAGGAATAGAATTATACAATAGTTCTTGCTTATCTGATTATTTTTGACTCTCCCCCCTTTCCCTCTTTTCTTATCTCCAACTAGCCAGCATAGATTAAAAGCTCTGCAGAATCCTTTAATTTCGCAATCTTTCTCCATCAGCAATATAAATGTCAATATTCATTTTAAACTTGCGTTATTAGATTGTAGAACCTATAAAGAAGTAGAATTGTTTAATTTCTCATTTATCTATCTATTTATATTTTGACTGCCCCTCCTGCTTCCCAGCTTGTTATCAAGGATTACTTCTAGAATAAAAAAAAGTGATAGAAATGCTCAATATTCCTCACATATGTAATTATTTTTAGGCTTTATTACTGAACTTGATGAATCTATTTGTTTTTCCTTAATAAATTTAAAATACATTCTATACCATCAAACAAAAGTTATGTTAGGTTTTATGCAAGATACACGAAGAAAAAAAAAATAATAATAATGTTTTTTTTAAAAAAAGAACAATGTTTCAGTATTTAATGCCATAAAAACAGTTGTTTATGAAAAAGTTACTATTAAATAATAATAATAATAAATTGTAACCCCCTCCCCCCCCCCCCCCCCCCCAAAAAAAAAAAAAAAAAGAGAGAGAGAGAGGGTGGAGAGATCTAAATGTCCTCTCCCCTCCTCCCCTCTATAGCAGTTTTTTTTTTTTTTTTTACTTTTATTTTGTAAGAAGGTAAAGAAATACATATTTGTGTACTTTTGTTTTAGAGATTTTTCTAATTAATATATTATATACTTGTTTACAAAAACAGTGCAATTCACTATTATATGTGGGCTTGTGCATAAAAATTATTCCATTCATGTCTCCACGTTGCACAAGTATATAACTCTGATTACTAATAGCTTATTGAAACTTGGCACCTCTGTGTGTGTATATAAATGTATAATATATAAATATTATCTATTTTTTTTTTATGACCATTATATATATATTTTATGCATACACATGTACATTAAATATTATATACTGTATTATATATATAGTAAATAGCGCGATACGGCGTATCAGTTTCTGATGGCAATACCATTACTGATAACAGTTTTAAGAAATTGGCAGCTCAAGAGACCCCCAAAGAGCATGAGGCTACAAGTTTGCTCCCTCCTCTGATGAGACTTGTCAAAGAACCACTTTTTACCTTTTACAGAGATTACTTTTTTGGTTGACAAGCTCTCACAGAGTTTCCCGGGTCTCTGCATCCATTGTTTATGTCTTAACTACGTTATGTCTACATATCATTGTTTATGTCTTAACTACGTATTATTTGCATAAAGTATCATATTTTTGTGTTATAAACTTTTAATTATTGTTTTAAATAAGTGAAAAAAAAAAAAAAAAATGTGTATAGTGAAATTTTGCTTAAAGACTCTATTGATTATAAAGACTATATATTTGCTTCAAGAATGGACATTTAGTTTAAAGTCTATACCTAAATCAGAAACCTCCCACGCGTATGAGGTTCTCAAGAAACTCTGTCGTATAAGAACATTCGTGGACAATTAGAAAGCAAAGAAAAACATATAAACTGTTGCTGTTATTTTTTGTTATACGACTTCTGAAAAACGTTTTCATATATTTCAGAGACATTTGGCCCCAAATAAACTAAAATCAATCAATCCTAAGTAAATAAATCCAGAAATAGAAAATAAATAAATAATTAATTAGTTAATTAATTAAAATAAAATAGTAAATCAAAATTATTAGGTCCGTATCACCTAGAATATTGTCTACCTCCAGGTGAGCTCCCACCGCTTTGCAGGCAAACCCGGGGGATTTCGCTTGGGAGGGGGGATATGAAAGGGATAAAAATAAATAAATTTAAATTATTAAAAAACCCAAATTAAAAGTGTAAAAAATCACTAGTCGAATTTATAATTGCGAATAATTCATAATTGCCCCTTTAAAGATCGTTTTCTAGCAGAAGACTTTAACTCAGAAATCAGAAAAGGAACGAAATCATAAGTTGAAATTCGCTGACGTTAACGCAATTTGCAACTTTCGCAGCATCGATCATGCATCCCATTAATCCCAGAAATTCTTTTAGTGCCCAGACATCGATAAGTAAGGAATTTGATGAGCACAAAACTTCGATAGTATTTACTAACACATCTTCGCTTACAAATATGGACTATGTTCATGCATTTACGAAGATCATTGGTGGCTAGGCATAGTCAAAGATGAGCGATTAAAGTAATGATCTATTAGTTAATTTTTTCCATCCACGTGGCCCAAAGACTGCCTTCCAAATATCTGAAAAAGACATGGTGTGGGTGCCAGTAAGCAAGGTTGTGAGGAAAATTACCCCTGTCAAACTAACAACGGTTTCGGGCACTAAAAGAAAAATTATGCAATGAAATTTCAACACTCTTCAATACTTTGAGGAAATTTTAAAATTGTCATGCTAACTGGTAAAATGTACATCAACAGTTTGAATAAAATTTTGTATTTTAAGTTACAGTGTTGACTTTTACCATTAATTGTCGTCAAATTCTGTATGCGTCAAATGCAATTTCTGGCCAATTTTGATGTACTATAACTCTAGAACCAGTTGAGTCTCAGTCACCAAATTTTTGTCATATGTTTATAACATAAGGAGATGTTATCTGTATTAATTTCATAATTTTTCACTCAGTCCCTTTTGAAATATTCAACTTTAAATATTGCCAAAACACAATTTTGGGCATTTTTGAAAAATTATATGAAAAAAGGATAAAGCTCTCAAGCTGGAAACTTCTACGATAACTAGTCCTGTAATAAATCTATGCAGGAAAAAAAAGTTAATGGTGAGTCTTTCATTTTTTAAGTAATTTTGCAGTACTAAAATTACTGTTTTAAGTTAATTTTCTATTTATAGTTGTGAATTTTTTTCTTCACTTTCCTCACGACTTAGGAAATACTATGCATATACAAAACATCTAGTGGGTCATTCTGATAATTTTGGTTTTTATTTTGTCTTGATATCTATAAAATTAACAGAGTTAGATACTTTTATGCAAACCTTGTTTTTGTCCAAAAAACAGTTACGACGCAAATTCAAATGGCTGCCAAAAAAAAAAAGTATATGTCTTAAAAAAAAAAAAAAAAAAATTCTACAGTTTTGATCTCACCTAATAATGCGGAAAAATTATTTAAAAAAAATTTGAAAAATAAAAAAGGTTGAGCAACATGGTCTGGGAGTCTGGGTGATTTCTAATGGATTGACCCTTTAGTAATTATCAATATTAAAACTTTATAAAATCCTTTCTTCTTTAGTAATCTGAAAATATTAAAGATGTAAAAATTCTCTCAGTTTGTTGAATAAATTCTCAGATTATTCAGAAACTAATGTTGTTGTTGTTGTATGCCACTCGGAAATTCCGAGCCCTGGTAGTGGAACTATCGAGATTTAAGGCAAGAGGGGTGCACCTTCCGTTTTTAGGACCGCCACTTAGGAAGGAAGACTTTAGCTCCAGAAGCTGGTGAAAGATAGCAGCACCAGCCATTCAGAAACTAATCATATAGTGTAATAATTTTTTTTGCAATAGTGTTGAGATAGCTTTTTAAACCAAATATATATAGGGGAGAGTAGGGTTGAATGGGACACAGGATGAATGGGACAATAGCTAGATTTTTATGTTTTGCAAGCACCAGAAATGTGACATTTTTTCTGATATATGGCAGCACTGAGATCAATCATGAAGCGTAGTTTCAGAATTGTGCTATCCATAGAAGGACACAAAAAAATTAGTGTGTCTTTTTCAGCTGGCAAAGTAAGTTTTTGCTGATTTAATTAGGTAGTAGTTAAGACATTAACTATTTGCTTAAAGTTAATGTAACTCTTATACCGTGAAAGAGCATAATCTTTTATTGTGTTTATGATATTCAAAAAGAATATTGATAATTGTTCATTAAGCCTATTTCCTGTTTTATATGATCATGTGATGGTTGGGATGAATGGGACATTCCCCACTATGTACTAATTTAAAATTTTACACAAGAATTATATTAAAACGTAAATTAGCCATATTGATTATCAGGATACTTAATTTTGTGGACTTAGAAAAAAAAAAAAAAAAAAAAGAAATTAATTGTTCTGGTTTTTGTTTATAATAATTATGATTAAAAAAAATTATAAGTTGGAATATTCAGTGCAACTTAAATCAATAATTGAAAAATAAATAAATAAATAAAGTAATAATAATTTTAAAATCACAATTTCAGTCAAGGTAATTAAATAAATCCTCGTGGTTATTAATGTAATACAGAATAGAATGCTGATTTTCCCGATCAGTCGGAAACAAAAATTTATCTGGATAATTTGTATTCTATTATGATGATTTATCTCTTTCTAGTGTCTTATTTATTTATTTATTTTTAGATTAGGTCTTATTAGATTAAATTACCAAAGCCTAGAGCACTAAGAACTATGCAAACCAAAGGACTTTTGCCTTTTGATGTTAGAGTCAATACATCAGTTTATGTTAATTCATAGTGCGTAATAAAATCACATAAACCAATTCAACTTTAAAAATTTATTTACTTTCCATTTTGTTTTCTTTGTTAATTTGACTCCTGTCCCATTCATTCCCGTAGGTGGGGATGAATGGGCCAATGCACATGCATGTAAAAAAAAATTATTATTAATTAAAAATGATAACTTCTTATTAAAGTTAGTATGTTTATATGTAACTGATTACTGAAGTGTACTTATGAGCCATTTTACAAAATTCTGAAGTACATATGGCTAACGTTATCAATAAAAACATGAAAAATGTCCTATTCATCCCCACTCTTCCCTGTATTATAAATATGCACTTGGAAAAATGTTGTTTATATATTTTAAATATTTTTGCAAATTATCAATGAAGTACTGAATTTGTTTCTTTGGTGATAATTAATAAGTCTTGGCATCATTTGCCTTCTGTTTCCTGTGTGTTATTTATTGAAAATTAAAGTAGCTCTATTATTCTCTAAACAAAATTAACGAGAAAGAAATTGCCAGGCGAATATTATTAGAAATTACTTTTTAATGGAAGATTATTAATATATATACATATATATATATATTTTTTTATGTATAATTATAAATAATATCTGACATCACCTGAGTTTTGTCATCTAACAGCAAGTCTATATTTAATTCATATTTAAAAAAAATAAACCAAACTGTTTTACGAAAACAAAATAATAAAATTTAATTAAAATTCTTCATTCTAAAATAAAAATAAATTCATAGAAGTACCTATATTTCAAATCACAGATGCGATAGCAAGATTACGTTTAATTATTTGTTTTTGATTATATTGATTGGAAATCTGGTTAATATAAAATAAACTAAATATACTTTCAAATTAGTTTACAGATGATAAAATCAAGAAATATAAAACATATAAGATTGTTTGTGTAATTGAAATTAATATTTAAATGGCAAAATAAATAATAAAAAAAAAAAAAAATTAAAGCTATTATAATGTCAGTTTTATCAGAAATTTTTAATGATAATTTTTTTTTTCCTATTACTATTATTATTCATATGTAAGAAAATGTTTCTTTTTGTGTAAAAAAAAAAAAAAGTTTGCATTTTATTGTAGGGGAAAAAAATAAAAACAAAAAAAAAGTATTTATATATACATATAAAAATTTCTCAAAAGTAGACATTTGTTACATACAGCACATCACAATTAGCTGATGCATATCTTAACAAAATCTGATAAGGTTTCCGTGAATAACTTTTGAGTTGCCCTATTTCAACACTAAATATCACTTAAAATAATTCTTTGCCCTGTAAACGCTTTAATTCATCATGTTTATTAGATATTTCTGCATAAAACTGCCAAATTTCATGTTTGTATGTGAAACAGTTTTTATGGTATAAGCTAAGACAGCAGAAAAGGTATGATAAATTGAATAATGGTAGCAGTAGTAGAGATCAAGAGTCACCCTTTACACTCAAAAAGTGACTTTTCTCCACCTGATTTGATATGGTAATTTTTTGTATGTTTATCAAATGTTCTTCTTTAAAATATAAAGTTACATAAAATGGTGAGATAAAAAGTTTTAAATGTTAAAAATCATTTTATGTTAATGGTAAGTACTAATTCACCAAATGTGCAGAAAATCATCTCAAACTGCTGGAACAAAAAAATCTTGAGTACAAAACTTTAAAAAAAAGAAAAATCTAAAGTTTTATGAATGTATTAGTGCAACATCCTCAGTTATTCAATATAATACAATCATAAGTATTTTTAATCAGGGGGAATATATATATACTTCAACTTCCCTTCAATAACTTTAATTATCCTTATATAGTTCTCATACCTAAGTTTCACAAATCTCCAATTAAATTTCGCACTGTCACTGTTGGGTGTAACACTTATAACAACAATGCTAATAAAGCTCTACTGGATATTCTAAAACAAATTTACAAATGTACTTGCAAAGTTGATAATTTACACTGTCTTAAAAATAGCTTTCAATTAATTCAATACATCAAATCGCTCGATTCAATAGACAATATTATGACTTTTGACTTTCAAGATCTTTTCAATAATATTGAGTTATCAGATCTTAGTAATATCATTTACAGTCTTTTTCAAGAATATAAAGCTCAAATTAATCTTCCTTACAATTTTAAAGAAGAAAAATTTAAAACACTTCTTAACTTTGTTATCCATAATAATTATATCTTCCACAACAACGATATCTATTTGCAACAATTAGGCATTCCACAAGGAGGTTGTAGCTCCAGTATTTTGGCAGATCTCTATCTTTATTATTATGAAAAGCAAATTTGCAATGATGATGTTCGATTTTATCGTTACATCGATGATATTATTGTATTTTATCTCAACAAGAACTCACAAAATAGCTTTTCCTTCAATTATCCACCTAATTTAAAGCTAACTCAAAATACTCTGACTAATCAATCTATTAACTTTTTAGATCTCAAAATAATCATCGATGGTAATAAACTTTACACAGATATCTATGACAAACGGCAAGATTTTTGTTTTAATGTAAACTTATTTACACATTTTAATTCATGTCTGCATCTTTCGGTATTTAGAAACATCATCATTAACCATTTATTTCGAATTAATAATTTATGCTCTGCAAAGTTTAAAAACAAGAATATTAATAAACTGATCACAGCCACTGCTAAAATGGGTTTTCCTAAAAACTTTGTATTTTCTATTTTATATCCTTAACCATGTCTCTGTCAGTACAAAAAAAAAAAAAAAAAAAAAAAAAAAGCTGTGTACACTCTTGTGTATATCAACAAAAAAATTATAAAATAATAAAAGACAATAAAAAAGGTGGCGGTTGGGTGGGAAGATGTTTGATTACGGAGGTGGGGTGGTGTTGTTAGGCTGGATGGTTGGGTGGGTTTGTGAAATTAAATTTAATAAAAAAAAAAAAAAAAAAAAAGTAGAAGGCTTGTTGCATTTGCTTTGTATTACTATGCAAACTTTCATTTTCCATTAAAATTTCAGTTTTTTCCTTTTTGAGTTGTCAACTATATTTAATGTTCTAATTATACTGTTAAACACAATGTGATCAATCGGTGAATTTCATTGTGGCTTCGTGGTTTCATTGTTGTTCATCTGCTTTGTAATTTGCATTTTTAAATCCATATGGTTCCTGTTCTGGTTGTGGCAGGCTGGGGGAGTGTTGCCGGCATAAAACTAGTGTAACCCCACAGGCAAGTCACAAGTCTTGCCGCCTGCCTCCTTCTTCCTACCTTGTGTTTCTTAGGTTGTTTTTTCAGTAATTTTGATAAGTTTATGGTTTTAAGTTAAGATTTGTTGTTTTACTTTATTGATTCGTTTGTTTTGCAGGCTGTTAATTAATAGATCTGGTTTCTTTACATTAGTGTATTTCATCCACTGATGATTTTTTTTTTTTTTTCTTTATCTTATTGGTCATTGGTGTTTCAGTGATCTTGTATCTGTTGCTTGGCTTCTACTATGCTTAATAGATCATCTTTATTATATATATATATATATATATAAATTTATTAATGTATTTAAAGAATGTATATAGAATTTTAACATAAATAATCAATCATCCTTTATTGGTTTAGAGAATATTAGGGTTTATAAATAAAGAAAAGTCATTAACCCTTTAACTGCGCCGGGCATATATATACGTTTTTCCGAAGTACGATCCTTTGCATTGTACTGCTACCAGTGAAACTACTGACTCGGCTTAACAGTGCAATAAAATAAATAACCTTGAAAAAGATCTTGACAGTGTTTTTGAAAGATTTACTCATTTCAAAGTTGAAAGAGAATGGTGGCACTTTGAACAGAATCTCATAAATTTTCCTTGGCAGTTAAGGGATTAAAAGCTTATTACTTCCAATTACCATTAATATCTAATAAGGAAAGCATATTATATTTTCCTGTCAGTGATTTTAACCGTTGTTTATTTTGAGCCATTTTTTTCAATATTGCTTCAAAATATTCCACACATGCAGATTACAGTTAAATTGTATTTGATTGATATTGCAGATAATTATATCTCAGAATACCTTTTAAGAACGATTGTAAAACATAATGGGGAAAATATATACATGAAATTACAAACTATTTTTATCATATTATAATTTTCATTTCTGAACAGTTTAGTAATTTCAGCTCTCAGATTTTTCTATGATCTTTCTCGTATTAATCTCAGTTTGTGCCAAGACCTGTATGTGATCATCTAGTTAGCAAATTCAGCATTTAAGCATAAATTATTTATTATTATTGATGCAAAATAAAGTAATAATTATTTTGTAAACAAATTTATTTCAGCTGGAAATGGTTGCCATGGAGAATCCCACTAACTTAAAGAAACAATTGGTTGTAGAATTTGAGGGTGAACAAGGAATCGATGAAGGAGGAGTTTCAAAAGAATTTTTTCAACTTGTTGTTGATGAGATATTCAATCCTGATTTTGGTACATGCAGATTTCTCAAATATCTTTCTGCAGTTTTAATATATATATATATATATATGTGTGTGTGTTGTGTATGTGTGAAAAAAGAATAATAAATATATTTCTACTTTGTGTGTACACACAAAAGTAGAGAAGATTTTTTATATTTTCATCATCTACAAACTGATGTAAGTGTATGCAGAATAAATTTGTATTTTTACAGTGTAAACATAATGTAAAGGTACATCTGAATTTTAATTTGCATTAATTTAAATTTATGCATTATTAAAGCTACTTAAAGTAAATGAAAATATAGATGTACTAAAAATATAGAAAATCTTAACAGTAAACAAACTTTTACATAATGGTGGCATTCCTGTCACATTTTGTCCAGCAGTAAACTTTTCAAAAGTCTTGACTATAGTCTCTATTATCTCATTCACTTACCCATTTCTGCTTATAAATCAGGTGTTTTTACTTTTCCATCATCCATGATAGAAGGATGTATGTAGAAGATAGAAGAATGTCATATCTTCAGTAGATGACTTTTGAAATTCAGACTTAATGATGCTTTCATAGTTTTAAGAGTATGTTTTATTTAGACTATCATCGCTGTCTTACAACACATGCTTAACACCGAGGCTTAACTCGGCAAAATTTTGGATAGGAATTGAGACATGTTGAAATCTACTTTGAAGTACCCAAAACTAGAAAAGTCTTTAAAAACCTACTTTTTCACTGCCATTAGCGGCCCACTTCACTTATCGTCGCCAGAAGTTCAAGCCAATGCTATTCTATCAGAAATTTTGTTTCCATATATTTGATTACATATCTTTAAATTCTGTTTTCACATTCAGAAAATTCAGAACTGTTAAATTGATAGACATTTTTTAAAAACAGATTTTTTTAATTTTTTATATTTTATTTTTAAAACTGTAAAATGAAAAAATTCATATATTGAAAATTTGTATTTTACTACTTCAAAATAAAACATTTAAAATTTAAAAAACTCCATTTTTTTAAAACGTCCATCAATTTTACAGTTGTAAATTTTTTGCAATGTAAAAACAGAATTTAAAAATATGTATTAGTTAATGAGTTATTAGTAAACAAAATTTTTCACAGAATAACATTGGCTTGGGCTTCTGGTGACGGTAAGTGAAGCAGGCTCTTGATCCATTTTCTTGAAATCATCGCTAGAGGGCTGAAACTTGTAAATTTTGTTCCTCTTATACTAGCGATTCTCTATCAGCTATTGCTCTAGATTTTTTTTTTTTTTTTTTTTTTGGCTGAAAATAGTAAATTAGGATTTCAAGCTATTCTACTTACAATTTCAATTTATAAAAATTTAGTTTTTATTTTGGAATAATTTTCAATTCATTTACACAAGATTTAAACATTTACTTAATTTTTATCATTCTGATTTTGCAAAAATGTATTTAAATGCTTATTTTTTTAATAAATTATAGTTATTTTTAATATCCTGCCATGTTTTAATTAGTGATATAATCCTATTTCACTAAATCTGCAATTTGTGTGATTTTCAAAACAGACAGTTAAACCATTTCAATTAAAATTTTAAAACCAAGAGTAAAGATTTTTTAAGGATGAGAAGTTAATTTGACTGGTTGTTAATTTACGATAAAATAAATTTTTGTTGGTTCTCCTACTTGGTAACCCTATTTTCATTGGGAAAGAAAATGGCTTTAATAATTCTGATAATTAATAATAAATAAAACTATAAAAAATATGTGGTTTTTTTTAATGGGAAACAAAGTAATGAATACATGTTTCTGATATTAAATTAAAATCTGTCAAACAGATTAAAAAGCAACAAAAATGCTATGACATTTCTAAGTTTTGTGCAAGATTTTTTACCAGAGGAATAGCAAGATACATCAATATAATCTCTTTCAAAGCTTAATAAAAATTAAATACAGTCAAACCTCGTTAATATGAACATGCTTAATGTGAATTACTTTTAACATAAACTGTTCCCACAATCACTGTCGAAATAAAGATTAGTTTAGTTATATGAAGATTAGTTACTGATAGCATGAACTACTGATAACATGAACAATTTTTTTCCCCTTTGAGATTCACATTAACAAGGTTCGACTGTTATTCTCTATACTTGTCTCTTATTCAACATTTAGTCTATATTCGGGGCAAGCACAAGTTGATAGCATGTGGAAGCCTGTAGAAATTGTACCTCCGCGAAAGAAAATAGTTCTTTACTTTATTTAAGTGCAATAATATTTTTACTCGATTTTTTTTTTTTATCCTCGTAAACTGAAAAATGATTGACTATTTAAACTAAATGTATTTATGTTAACACATGGTATTTTTTGTAATAGATAAGCATAAATTTTATATGAATATATTGTTTCGCGAAGAAAGTCTGTTGACGGAATATTGACGGAAGAGGGAATACCGGAAGCAACCTGTTAACCCCTATTGTGAAGTGTGAAACAGTTTTGTGGGGCTAATAGATTACTTTTTTCCGAAAATTTGAAGATAATTAATGCACAGTCTGTTTCTTTAATTTCACAACTATCAAAAATAGAGTAAAATTTTGACGAATTTGAACTTTTCGGAAATTTCCATACCAGATACACAACAAACATGCCAATGAAATATTCAAACTAACAGGAATAAGGAAAATTATTTTTCCATAAAAATATGTACATATGTATATATATATATATATTATTATTATTATTATTATTATTACTACATTGATAATATAATTTCAATTCATCTGCACTTTGTTAAATAAAATATTTTTACCAATACAAACAACTAATCTGGTGTATACATTAATTTATATTATGCACTATATACTAAAGATTTTACTTTCTCTCTCTCTCTCTTTTTCCCCTAACAAAACAGTAAAAGAAAAACATAATTATCTTGAATAATAATAATATAAAATAAATCAGACTTATATATGTGTAAAATTTATAGATAAATGAGAGAGAGATCAATTATATAAAGCCGAAATTACATAATTAGCAACCATTCCATTGTAAGGCAAATTTTATTTTAATGGATATTTACATAAAGAAAATAATTGGAAAATAAATATTATTTCATACTTTATAACAAATGGATCGATACCTTGGAGAGAAATTACAAAATTTTAAACCTATATAGAGCATTTATGTAGCAATTTCTTTATTGTAGTTTAAAATATTTACTGTTAAAGATAAAGCATACATTGAATTGAATTATTGCTTATAATTCTTTGGATTTAGTTCATAAAATAATAATTTCATAAAGTGAATAAAAACTATGTTATTTAACTACCATTATGTTTAAATTAAATAAAAATAAAGGCTTGTAGTGGCCAAGTTAATTGAAATGAAATATAAATTCTGTCCTACACATAATATAATTTTGTAAAAGAGGCGTATTTATTTATTGTGTATGCATGAGACTATACTCCTGACACTGCCTGCTTTAATCATGGTAGTCTACCGCAAAATTTTAACGACACAATTATTATTACTGTTATTGGTTCTTTGAAAGAAATAGTTCTATCATCCTTACAAATCTATCATTTAGAGATTTGAATTTAGAGCCAAAAGCCTCCTATATTCATAAAAAATGCCTCGAAGTTTTTCCAAAAGCCATACAAAAGTCAAAAACTTAGATTTTTAGATATCTAAATTAATTCCAAATGGCTACAAAATTGGTATTGATTCAATTGCTAAGTTTTTCAATATCAAGTATGACAGAATTTTCACTCATTTGCTGCAATTACTCTACATAATTTATTATAATAGTTATTTTTCGATTTAAATATACAAAAATCCTTAAAAAAAAAAAAAAAAAAAAAAAAAAAGGAGGGGTTTCTTAACTTTGTTTATAAATTGCAGCTCATTGAAACAATTACTGTATAATTTCTGCCGAGCATTATCTCTCAATTTTATCTTTAATATTTTTTTAACTGTGCCAAAGGAAAAAATAAAGAAATAAAATAATAAATCATTTTTATTTAGTCTATGTTGTCTGAAAGAAATAGTCCTCAAAAAAAGTTTGGAAACATTGTTTTCGAAAATTTTAAGATTGCTTTTAAATTTAATCAAATTAATATCAAAGAATTTTTATCCATTGCATACATCAAAATAAATTGAAAAATGTGTGAAATGTCATGCTTTCATTCATATTCCAAAGAATCGAATAACGTACATTTCCCTTTTTCTCACCTGTAAAAATCTTAATCCAACCTCCTAAAAATGCTATGAAAATAAATGTTTCAACATAGCAATCACAAAGGTATGTGTTTATCAGTATTAAATAAAGACGTCAAGAAAAATCACATCTATTGGTTATTTAAATTTCGTTTCCCTGTCACATAAATTGTGAGTTTCTTAACTTTATCGAGAAATGAATATAAAAATTCTCATTCCAATTTAGTATAAAAAATCAGGGTACAGACAAAATGAATGTATAAACAAATTGTAAACAGAAATTGCATCTGCATATGGAAATTCACTATATTTATTTATTTTAAATTAATATATATATATTTTACTTTTAAATTTTTCTATAAATCATTAAACTATTTCCACTTTCTCATTTTCTTACTACTTTTAACATTTACTGTTTTACTTGTAAATGTTAATGCAAATTGAAAATCTGTTACCTTTTGTTCATTCACAACTAGAAGATACTGCCATTTATAAATCACAGTCTAAATCTTATGATAAAATTATTTTTCTGCCAAAATATATCTGAAGTATTTTAAAAATGCATAAAAAAAAAAAAAAAAAAAAAATCAATACTCTTTAAAGAAAACAAAGATAAAAAATATACATACAGATAATATTTAATTTAGATTTTTTTCCCCCACAATATTTAAGTATAAAACTTTTTTTTTTTTTTTTTATCTCCATGTAAAATTTAGTATGGTACTCGATTTGCAGTAATATGGATTCACAATAAATTGTAAGTAACCAATTCAGTGTAAATTCATTTCTAAAGAAATTAAAAAATGTACTCTGAAAAAATATTTGTAACTTTAATCGGGGAAAAAAAAAAAACATCCCCAAATCATCGCTAAATCGCCCAATATGGCAACCCATTTAACGGCAAGTGCATAAAAAGGTCTCTATAGCCTTTACAATGCTATCAAGTTTTGCGTTCCTCGAGTATAGAGTAATTAATACTAGCTGCTACATGTTTCACTAGCGATAATCTCCTAGTTCATAATTCATAGCATAAATAAGTTTTAGAACTAGAATTTCAAATTAGTAAAATATAGAAATATATACTACCTAAAGGTTAAATAAATACATTTCGTAAGATAAAATATCTGGTTTAATATATAATTAAGACATCTAAAAAATATTTTTTATTTTATTGTTTAACAAATTGACCATAGATTAATTATTATTCTTTTATTTATTTTTTAATGTCTCTTTTTCAGCTATGTTTACTTTAAATCAAGAAACTAGAATGTACTGGTTTAATCCAACTTCATTTGAAAGTGATGCTCAGTTTACATTAATTGGTATAATTCTAGGCCTAGCAATCTATAACAATATCATTCTCGATGTACATTTTCCTATGGTTGTGTATAGAAAACTTATGGGCAAGAAAGGAACTTTCTATGATTTACAAGATTGGAACCCTGTAAGTTTTTTTTTTTTTTTCATTTAATTTTAACTTCATTTTCAAATGATGGCAGTTCAAAGAAAGGTTAGCTAGGTTTTAGGCTCACTGTAAAAAATCATGGTTTTCACTAGCTTTTCCATATTCCCTTTTTTGCTAAAATTGTTTGAAACTATCCAAAACTACATTTTACAGCAATATTTATTTTCCTGGTGGCAAAAACACCTCAACATGGCAACATAGTCACGGACACAGAAAAAAAATAGCTTGCAGACAGTTTTTGCCTGCACTAATTAAAAAATTAGTCCACAACTTTCGGACACTCTTTGTACTAATAAAAAAAAAATGCCCTCAACTTTCAGACAGTCTTTGTCTGCAGTTAATTGTCAATAATTTACGGACATTTTTCACCCGCGGCAATGCGCTACTGATGTATGACATCTTACACTCTCTCTGGTAGGAACTCTAGAGTCCCCCTATAGTTGCCTTGGTAGGAACACACAAAACAGTGCTTAACAACAGCGACCTAGGGAGCCTAGATCTCCCTTGATAGGCAGTGTTATGCGTGTATTCTTTTCTCCTGTTATCTGTTACTGAGATTCTACGGGAACGTAAAAAAGTGCTAATTTCATTTAAAACTGCTCCAAAACTTCTCCTCCACTTTAAAATTCACTTAGAAAAATTTCTGTATCAAAACTAAAATTGATACTTTTATTATTTATATTGTGTTTTGTTAAACATTGCTATAAAATATTTAATTGAATGAGTTCAACTTATTATTTTATAATTGTTTATACTATTGTTCTGTAGTAAAATTGTATTTGTGTATTGTTGCACGAGAGTACCACTGTTGTTAAGCTCCCCCCCCCCCTCCCAAGATTGCCTTTTAGGCTTTTTGAGTGTAAGTCATTTTCACCCCCTGATTACATGCAAATTTCGCAGACAAATTATGAAATTTTAAAAGCCTGTCGCAGACAACTAAAAACTTTCTGCCACTGGGCTTATTTTGACAAAAGAGTATATAGATTAATAAATCTAATTAACAATAATAATAATTAATTCCAAATACTTTTTTTTTTCTTCATAAATAATGCAAAAATGAAGTAAAAGTAAAATAAATACTATACTGTTTAAATGGGAAATCATTGATAGTCTTGGCTTTTTTTTTTTTTTTTCCCCCCAGTGTAAAAATTTCTGTCCTGCTCATGACAGAAAGTAATTATAACTGGTTTAATCTTGCAGAAATTGGCTGTGACTGACAAAAACAGATTTTGTGACATTGTCTGAGACGTTATTTGTTGTATTAAATTCTTAAATACATTTTATTCAGAATTAATAATAATAGTATTAATAATAAAAAGAAATATTATGGATGGTTTTGATTTATAGAAGATAAAATAAATTTGAAGAGGGGTGATGGTAGAAGAAAAAGAATGTAGCATACAAAATTTTTGTTAGAACATAGTTATGTAATTTTGCATACATGCATTTATTAGATTAATGTACAATTTATACTATTTAAAATTTCAGTTTAAAAATCAAGAATAAAAGTAGAAAACTGTATTAAATACTTTAAAAAAGAGAGATTTAAAAATTTATAACTTCCAACTGAGAGAAAATTAGTTTGGTTACTACATAATATTTATTATACAAACAGAATATATTAATACTATAATTTAAGAATATTTGTTACTTTGAATAACATTCATAATTCTTAATTTCTTACATATCAAATAGTTGTGGATCATTGAAGATTAAATTTTTATTAGTGTTATTTTTCTTAGTTTCTTCAAGTTATTGCTACTTTTTGTCTGAAACTAGTTTTTTGCATAATATTTTTAAACAGGGAAAACCCTGCTGTTACCCTCTTTTTGTCCAACCATGTTTAAGGCAGAGGGTTTTCATTTTGTTTTTAAGATAGTTTTGAGGAATAAAAATCTAGAACCTGGTTTGAAGCTCAGAAAAAAATTTCTACTTTTCTTGGTGCAAATATCCATAAATTAATTTTAGGCTTAATTTAAAAATATATGTAAATATTTAGATTTTTATTATTTTATGTTTATATACGTGTATTTATTTAATATTATGGGTTAAACCTATATTTAAAAATTTCAAATTTTATAGATTTTGTTTGTGTTTTAAATAATACTGTATTTGAGTATGTGTTTTTATATTGTGCATGATAAAGCCGACCCCCAAATACATCTTTTTATCCATGAAAAGGGAAAATTGTGTTGGCATTTCTGATTTTCCTCATACCTCTCAATTTCAAAAACAGATATGTGTCACTAAAAGGTTTTTTAATTGATTTATGTTTTAACTCTGAAAAATATGCTGATTTATGTATTTAAAAACTATTTTGGGCTTGATATAAAATTTATTAATTTATTTTAATTATATAATTATTCATGTGCCTGATATATAGTACAATTATATAAGTGTATTCATGTATAAAAGAAAGACATGTGTATAAAAAGATTAAAAATAAAATTTTTATTATTAGTTTTTTTTTTTTTTTTTTATGATCTTAAACATTATTTTTATATAATTCACATCTGTTACTAGAAAATATGTATATGCAATAAACAATATTTGGAAATAATAAAACTCATAGATGTATTAAAATTAAAAATTAGTGATTGTTGGGAATTAATACTTTTTTCTTCATTTTTGTTTTCTAAAAGTTAAATGACTTAAATTTATCTGTACACTGTTTACTGTAAACATTTTTTAATCATTAACAGAGTCTAAGCAAAGGATTGCAAGATTTGCTTGATTACCAAGGGGATGATATGGAAAATGTTTTCCTCCAGTCCTTTCGCATTAGTTATCAGGATGTATTTGGCCGTGTTCTTATTCATGACCTCAAGGATGATGGGGACAAAATATTAGTGAGCCAATCAAGTAAAGAAGTTAGTAGAGATTTTTTTTTTTTCTTCAACATATGAGATCAGCGAGGTTAAGTCAATTTATATTGTTTGATTTAAAAAATATGTATGTGGGAACAAGCAATCAAATAGAACAATGGAGACATAGAAATTTTAAGCGATAAACTTTAGTGAGTGTAAAGATGCAATACTCTTACTCAAGCAGGGGGTGAAACTTTTCAGGGACTACCTCCTGAATTCAGAATTTTTGAAATTTTTGTTATCTGTTAATTTTATGTTATTTTATTTTATACTAGCCGCCTTCGGCGACCAGTTGGTTCATGATCCTTGAAAAATCCGATTTTACGAAAATAATTTAATCATAATTAGAATTTGAAATACGTATATTAGAAAAAAATTTAATTTGCAATTAAAATGTAAATTTTTTGTTTATTCTCTGAAATCGTTGAAATTTGAACTACAACTTTGTCTTGTGATGAAAACTCTGTATAGCAAGCTTCGTGTGCGACAAAGGAAAATTGAAGAATTTTGAAATTTGCAATTTTTAATCGCAGTCCAAAAACACCTGACCTCAATCAGAGAAAGATCTTTCTCTTTCATTTTACTTTCGAAATATTGTCTGGGAACTTAAAAGGGAGTTTCCATGGTAACCAAAATACCAACTGTTGTTCGAACGCAAACGGAAGAATTTCAGAAACGCGGATTCAGAATGTCATCGAAAACTGTAGACATGCAGAAAATTAAAAAATTTATAACAGATTCAGTTTTTGAAAAAATCTCTCAATCTTTTGAAATATGATTCGGCTAATCAAGGTCTATGTACAAAAAAAAGAAATGATTTATCTCTAAAGGATTTTGAGTTATAAAATGTTTGGTGAAAAAATTGATGTTTCGTAAAATCTAAAAATATGGATCGCTAATCCGTATTTTGTTAATATGTTTATATGGTTCAAAAGAGGATTAAATGACCTTTCCAAATATACCAATTGTTAAGAAATGGGACAATTACTCTTTCGATCTCCGGATCTAATTAATTTTTTTTTTTTTTCACTATGTTTTCAGGAAGGCTTCTGAGCACCCATATGTCAAATTTTGTACTTATGCGTTCAGTAGGTGCTGAACATATAGATGCACAGACAGACAGACATCTTCTTCTATTATTATTGATAAAAATTTCACATTTTGAACGTTTAATTTACCTTATAATGTAATTAAAGCTCTTAAACTATCACTTTTTATAAGTATAAATAAAATATATCATTATAATATTAAGTCTTACTTTACCATTCATTCTGCAATAAGAAAAATAGTTTTCATGATTTTTGCATGTTAGGTAGTTTCACCCCTGCAAGAGGACAAACAAACATAAAAAGACGAAACATTAAAAAAATTAGAATTGTGTCACCATTAATAATAAAAGTAGTGTAATTAATGAAAAGGATCAGTACAGTCGTCCCCACTTAATCAGGTAACGGATAATCAAATACCCCGCTTATAAGAATATAAAGTTATAGAACCAATTTTTTTCCCAAAGTAATGTTAAATTTCCTTGTTTGAAGAAATATTTTTTACATTTGCCACCCCGCTTAATCGCATAAACACTGAAAGTTTCTTAAATAAAATTCCTCTATTTCTGGACAAATTTTTCCTCTCATTTTCAAAAAAAAAAAAAAAAAAAAAAAAAATTCGTTCTTCTTTTAAAAACTTTACATAACTAAGGGATGCTCTTTAAACATGAGACGTTATTCCTGTCAAGGTGATGAAAATTGTTTTGCAAAAGCCAAATTTATAAAATCAGTAACTGATGAGAAATTAAAATACAAATTATCTCCAGGAATCACAAATTTTGAAAGTTTTCAGATGATTGAAAAAGAACTTTATGAACTCATAGATGTGGATAAAGATGGAGAAACAGAAAGAGATGAAGAGTTTAATCTTCCAATAAAACCTTTAAATGAAAGTGGTAAAGAAGAGCAAGCGAACAATAAATGAAGTAGCAAAATCCTTTAACATTATTCATCATCATTTTGAGTCTCATAGAAGCGGTTATAATCTATTTATGTGCTTTAGAAAAATAAATTGAAAAATATTTAGTCAAGTCTATGTTAAAGTAATCAATCATAACTGTTTTTTTTTTGTTAAATGTAAAATTGTAAGTGCACTTTATTTTATATTTATTCCAGCATTAATTACATTTATAAATTACTATAATATTTTAACTTACAAGGAGACGGCAAGGGTGTGGGGTCCTCAAATCGAACGGAGGTTCCACGTGTAGTTAGCACTCAGTGAGTGTATTCATATACTCAAACCCTAGAGCGCACTACTTAGCCATCGCCGAGAAAAAAAATTCCTGAAGTTTGAAAATATGTCCGTTCAGAGCAAACTCCAAAAATAAACTAATGAACTGTATATTTAAAATGCAATAAAATGCAGCTTATGAAATCCAAGGACACCGCAGGTATAGAAGGCCGAGAGACCCTTCTTTTAATGTGGGAATCTTTTGTATAGTGCAACGGTCAGGTCAAATGAATGTACGTCGAATGGAGCGTTAGTCCCACCACACACTGAAGAAACACGAGACAAAGCTTGAAGCAACATGCGACACATGCATGCTCTAAACAGTTTTCAGGAGATGAAGTTGTATTTAGAGCATGCGCGTGTCGCACGTCGCACATCGCTTCAAACTTTGTCTCATGTCTCGTCAGTGTATAGCGGGCCTTACGAACAGATGAATTTGTAATTTGTAAATTCTTCATATTTTTGATATATTGAATTTTATTTAATTCCAACAACATGCGAATAATAAATTTCCGTATGTTTTATGTTAAAAAGTTAGAAATCATTAAATTCGCGATTTAACAATATATAAAAGTTGAAAAGAAATTGTTTATAACGATTTATTAAATTTTAATACAAATTAAAAATTTTTTTTTTTCAAACTTCAGGAATTTCTTTTCTCGGCGATGGTTAAGCAGTGCGCTCTAGGGTTTGAGTATATGAATACACTCACTGAGTGCTAACTACACGTGGAACCTCCATTCGATTTGAGGACCCCACACCCTTGCCGTCTCCTTGTTAGTAAAAGTTTTGTTAAATATTTAAATAAGAAAGAGGTATCGATCATTTATCTTTTCATGTAAGTATAAAACCATTATAGTTATACATGTAATTGTGTTTCTAGTCTTCCCCACATAATTGAATATGCCGCTTAATTGAACAGTTGATATTCGTTTAAGCGGGGCCGACTGTATTATAATAAAGTATCGTTGCAGTTGGAAAAAAAAAAAAAAAAACAGTCATCATTTCTTATGCTTTATATTCCACTTCAGCAGTGATATCTCATGTTGACGCCCTCATTTTTGAGATTTTCTGTGCTTATTCTGTTATTTGATTACTTGTTTCTGCATATATCATTAAATCTTAATTTAATGATGTCATAATTTAAATCTTAAAAAAAGGTTATATATATACTTTTACAATGTGTTCTTTTTTTTTTTTAAGTATAGTTTGTGATTAAGTAGGAGGACTTTAAAAGAGTAGCAAGAAATTTATTCAAAAGATTTAAAGAAGAGTAACAAGAAATTTTATTTATGAGTACTATTAATATAAGAAAATAAAAAAATATATAATAATAAAAAAGAATCTTTTAAGGAAAATTTCTGCTATGTGTCAATGATAAATAAATTAAAATAAATAGGTTTTTTTTTTTTTTTTTTCCCCAGTTTGTGCAAGAAACTAATATTTAACATCAAATAAGTGTGAAAATAACTAAAATAACTGTAAACATTTATCCAATTTACTTTTCTGCTTGTAGACTAAAAAAGGTTTTTTTTTTTTTTTGACTGACTTGTAAAATAAAAACATAAATTTTTTAAAAATTTAAGAAAATGTTTGTTTTATATCATTTTACCCTCTTTTGTGTTAACAAATGTAATTTATATTTGGTTTCATGTATATTCAAGTATGTACTTGTGATTTTAAAATTAATTTAATAAATTTTTAAATAACACTCTGCATGCTTAATAGTAATGAAGATCTTGTTATTGCAAAGGGTTTTATCTATCATTTTAATTTGCAAAGCTTTTGTTGACAATGTAATAATAATAATAATAATAATGATTTAAGGGGGAAGAGGGATCATGAATTTTGCTAACTTTGGTAATTAGTGTTGCATTTGTAATTGGGGGTACATAGATACTGTGAAAATTAATATGTTAGTCAATTAGATTTAAGGTACTGGAGCAAAGTTGCCATATTTTCTATGTTATATTTATTTAGTTTAGCATCAAATCATTTTGCACCTTCAAAATTACAGAACATAATAAAGAATTTTGTGTTATCATTTCATAGATCATTGACCTTACTTTGTAAATATGGTTAATGATGTATGGAATATAGAAATAAATATGCACAATAGAAAAATTTAAAAACATAATTATATGCAATAACAATTAATATTTATTATTTCAAAAGAATAATATTGGGTGAGTGCAAAAGTTCTACCCATTTTTAATTACGCATAAAGAAGACCAAATAAATGCAAAATGAACAGTACCTATTATTGTGCATAATCTCTATTGCTATCTGTGACATCTTACCATCTTTCTGGTAGGAAATGTATCCCACGGCAGTAAAATTCCAGCGGTTTCGAGTAAAAAAAGTCTTGAATCGCAGTTTTCACGGCATCAAGATCATCAGAGATTTTTTGACTGAAGCAATTGTTCAACGCACGAAATAGGTGATAGTCAGTTGGTACCAAGTCAGGCGAATAGGGAAGGTGGAGTAAAACCTCCCAACCAAAGCCCAGTAAGTTTTGGCAAGTGATGACAGCAGCATGTGGCCTGGTGTGATAAAGGATAACACCACAACGATTGATGAGACCTGGCCGCTTTGCTACCAATATTTGAATGCAGCCTGTCTAACAGTAGACAGTAGAAGGCAGCATTGATGGTTTGGTTGAGTGGCAAGACCTCCCAGTGAATTATTCCATGCACATCCCAACACACACTCAATAACACCTTCTTGGGATGAAGTTCAGCTTTCGAAGTCGATGCAGGCAGATCGGAAGGGCAACACTGTAGATGCAGTGCATTCTACATTCGTTGTTTCCCCATGCATATTCAATACAATTTTTTTTTTTTTTTACCTCTTAAAGGTTTGAATCAATTTATAAATATATTTAATTACCTTTTTTTTTTTTCCCTTAAACATCCAAAGTTTTAAATTTATTTCTTAATTTTATAGTTTCCTGTTAAGAACGATCTAACTAGACGTTGTTTTGTTTACAAAACTTACTTTAATGAGCTGTTGCCACTCTTAGAAAAACTCCCAGTTTTGGTATTCAGCAATAACAGTTGCGATCGCAACTGCATTATAATGACTAGCTACTAGTAAAGCTACTAAAACTTAATTTTTCTCTAGACATATTCGTTTATAAAAAAAAAAAATTCATTAATTATTTTACTTTGGATGTTTTTGTTGTTTTTTTACTTTACTTTATTTAAATTTTTTCATACCAATGCATTTGCATAGATAACGCAACTAGCATAACGGCGAAATTCGCTGTTAACTGCCAATCAGCAAGATATAAAACCAGACGTCGTCTGCTGTCAAATCGCTTTTTTTCTTTTTTCCTTACCAGACTCATCAGTAGACGGAGATATGCCATGACAGTTACTAGAATGGATGCAAGTGTTGGAATAGAAATTTCCAAATGTTTGTTTATCTTTGCAAAGGCATTGGGTATGAGTTTATATTATTTAAATTAATGTTAGAAAATTATTTTCAAGATTTCTCTTGTTACTGTCAAGACAATATTTTTGTAACCATAAGGATCAAGTAGAATTCTTAAATAAATTAATGTATAGCAAATTCTTAGTTTTTATTTCAAGACTTTTCTTATGATCAATTTTACATCAAGATTTCATTTGCTTCAGGCTGCTTAGATGAGTGAAAGTTTATTTACTTATTTTACATTTTTTAAGGTTAAACTTATATTACTAATAGCTAAATGAAGATTTCAAGTGTGACTAAATGTTTATTACAGAAGCAACAATCTTTTCTAAGTATTCCACTTTATATACTATTTATTCTTTCACTCATAATTTTCTTTTAAAAGTTAAAAGTATCCATAAACTTAAGTTTAACAGTGGGTTATGGGCCCAGCCCTAACCTGAAGAATGAAGTATTGTAATATGTTTTATTGTAGTCTTTATTGATCGAAAAGTAATAGCTAGAGTTGCATTTAAATTCAATTGAAAAATGGCATCCAATATAAATCCCCAAATGTTGCTTACTAGATATAATTACCAATCTTGGTCAACTAGTATGAAACGAATTTTGCAAACAGAAGGGTTAATTGCTTGGATTGATGCAGAAAAGCATCCTCAAGAAATGGATAAATTATCCCCACTAGAGCAATTTAAATTAAATCAATCTAAAGCAAAAGCAGCAGGCTTAATTAAAACCTATTGTAGTCAAGAAATAGTTTTAATGATTGATAATTTAGAAGAACCAGAAATTATCTGGAATACATTAAAAACTAATCTATTGACAGCCAGTCGTTCTTATAAATCTCTATGTTTAGCTGAATTCAGAACAATGAAACCAAATCCAGATGAGGAACTCCCAACTTTTATTGATAGATTTGAACATCAGTATAGAAAAGTAACTGATGCAGGGGAAACTGTAAGTGAGGAACATCGATGTTACATGCTTTTGCAAAATTTGCCAGAAGATTACGATTATCTTGCTCGAGAATTTGAAAATTGTAAGGATACAGATTTTAATTTTGCAAAACTAAAAGCAGAAATAATTAAAGAATATAATCGTCGTAATTTGCATGAGCTTAGTAAAACAACTGAATGCTTTTCTGTTGAAAAACACAAACATCCTGACTCATTTAGTTCTGTAAAACAAGAGTCGGCAAGATTAGTTACATGTAGTTTTTGTGGAAAACCAAACCACACAGAAAATATTTGTAGGTTTAAAAATAAAAGTAATAGTAAAAATCAAACTAATGTAAAAGAATCCTCTTTTGTAACCGAGTTTACTTCAGAATGCTTTGAAAGCGAAAATTTATTACCAACTAGGGAATGGACATTAGATAGTGCATCGACTGCACATATTTGTCAAAATCACGAGTTTTTCACATACCTAAAACCTTCTTCAGAAGGTTCAATGATAAAAATGGGAACTACATCTCATCCAGTTAAAGGTATAGGAATTGTGCAGTTTAAAATTAAAGATGGTCCAAACATAAGAGGAATTACACTTAATGATTGTCTTTATGTCCCAACAATTCATAGAAATTTAATTAGTATGAGTCGAATGGATAAAGCAGGTTTTCATGCTAAACTTGATAGAGGATTTAAAATTTTTGATCCAGATTGGAACTATTTATGGTCTGCAAAAATGAAAAATAACTTTTATGTTATACAGGGTTTACCTATTCATAACCAACCTAATGTTTTAAAAATAAAAGATACTTTGGAAAATAGCCATCATAAAGAAGTAACTAATAACCAATGTACACAAACTGAGAGCTCATCTAAAAAGCTAATACCAAAACATACAAAGCAAACATTTAATCAAGCTTTTGCTGTAGATACTAATGAAATTATGATTTGGCATGAAAGACTTGCTCATTGTAATATACAAACTATTAAGAAAATGTTTAATAATGACCTAGTAGAACCACAAGTGAGATTAAAAGGGGAAGAGGTCTGCTGTGAGGCTTGCATAATGGGGAAAAATACAAGACAGCCCTACCCAAAACTTAAAAGTATTCGTTCAAAAGACATTTTAGAATTAATTCACACAGATATTTGGGGCCCTGCTCCTTATCTTTCAAAGCATGGTTATCGCTATATTTTAACCTTGCTTGACGATTATAGTAGAAGAGCCTTTTGCTATCCAATGCGAAGTAAAAATGAAGTTTGTGAAAAACTTAGAAATTTTATCCAATTTGTTGAACGTCAAACCAATAAAAAAGTAAAAGCTATAAGAAGCGATAATGGATTAGAATATTGTTGTACTCCCGTACAAAAATTATTAGAATCATTGGGTATAAAACATGAAAGATCAAACATATATTCACCTCAATCAAATGGTGCAGCAGAACGTCTTAATCGAATGTTGTTTGATGGAATGAGAACTTTGCTTAATTCTGCTAATCTTCCAGAAGAACTTTGGCTTGAGGCCATGCAAACAACAAACTATATACGAAACAGACTTTTGCATAGTTCAACCGGGGAAATACCGTTCAAGCGCTGGTTCGGCAGAAAACCTTCTCTCCGTCATTTTAAAAGATATGGATGTGTAGCTTATGCTCACATTCCATCCCAAAAGCGTAACAAATTTCAAGTTCGTGCTCAAAAAGGAATTTTAGTAGGTTATAGTTATAGTACTAGAGGTTATCGAATATGGCTACCCACTGAAGACAAAATAATAGAGACAAAACATGTCAGATTTGATGAAACGAAATTAGGTATGGAAAAACAAGGTTATATATTAGCAGAAGAATCAGATGATGAATTAGACATATCCGAAAATCCCTACCAACCTGTAGATGACCCACAATTAATGTTTGAGAGATATATAGCAATTAGAAAGACAGGAGAAAGTAGAGGTAAAGAAGACATTTATGTGAAAACACCAGAGGGGAAGGTATTAAGGAGTTCTAGAGAATTAAAAGATTATTGTGAGGAAAATAACTTCATATATGACGATTCATTAAATATTTTTTCTAAAAATTGCAAAATCCTTGGCAAATTTAAACTAGAAAGAAAATCCCCCATTAATGATATAGATGAGAATCTAAATGAAGCCGCAGAAAGTTCAGACCAAGAATCTGAAGAAATACCATTAGTCGAAGATGAAGCAAATTGTGTAGAAATAATTATTCCAAAAACAGCTAGGGAGGCAAAAAGGTTACCAGAGGCTGCAGAATGGAAAAGGGCCATGGACAGTGAAATAAAAACTATGATAGACAGAAATGTTTGGACAGTTGTTCCCAGACCAGCTAATACTAAAGTAATAGGAACCCGTTGGGTCTATACCCTTAAAAATAAAAATGAATCTAGAAAGTTTAAAGCAAGATTAGTTGCTTTAGGTAACAACCAAAGAGAGGGTTTAGATTATAATGAAACATACAGTCCAGTAGTTAATTTCATGTTAATAAGATTGTTCATTGCACTTTTTATATGTATTCTCCAGTGGGAACATAGTCTTTTAGATGTAAAATGTGCATATTTGTATGGTAATATTGATAAGGATATATATATTAACCAACCTAATGATTATATAATACCAGGCCAAGAAAATTACGTTTTAAAATTAAATAAAGCCCTCTATGGCTTACACCAATCTGGAAAATGCTGGTTTGAAGAACTGCATCATAAACTTATTGCAAACGGGTTCACAGAAATTCCGGGACTAACATGTATTTATAGATATAACACTAAAGCCATCATTATGGTATATGTAGATGACCTCCCGATTTTTGCTAAAGACAAGTCAACTCTAATAGAAGTTATTCAGTTATTAGAAGGATTATATCAGCTCGAAAATTTAGGCCCAATCACTCAACTATTAGGCATACAATTCGACATTAAAGACGGTACAGTTAACATAAATTGTAGCAAATATATAGATTCCTGTATTGAAAGATTTGATATTTCTACGATAACTAACATATCTCTTCCTATACAACCAGGTACAGTTTCCTCCAAACAGGAATCTCCTAGAGACAACCAGTCAAAAGCCGCAATGGAGAAGATGCCTTACAGAAACCTCCTTGGTTGCCTTCTGTATATATCTGGACGCTGCCGCCCTGATATCTCGTATGCTGTTGCTACCCTTGCCCAAGTTGCGGAAAACCCAGCTAAAGTCCATTGGAACCGTCTCAAGCAGATTCTTAAGTACCTTGCCTCTACAAAGACTTTGGGATTAAGGTATGATTCCCAAGATTCTACCCTCCAGATTTCATCATTTGCCGATGCAAGTTGGGCCAGTGATCCTTCAGACCGAAGATCCTTTTCTGGGTACTCTATATTTATGAATGGAATGCCCATAACTTGGAGAGTCAAGAAACAAACATCTGTTGCCCTGTCGCCCATGGAGGCAGAGTTCATTTCTGCATCAGAAGCGGCAAAAGACCTGAAGTATATTAAGGCCAATATGAAAACTGTAATATTGACTATGAACATAGACGTTAAATTTCAAGTACCTATACTATTCTGCGATAATTCAGCTGCTATTCAATACATCAAATTTAGATCTGAAAATATTAGGAATCGATACATAGATATCAAATATATGTTTGTCAGAGAACTGTATGAAAATAAAGAGTTTAATATACAGCAAGTAAGATCACAAGAAAATTTGGCTGACCTTCTAACTAAGGCACTGAACAAAACTATTTTCTTAAGATTAAGAAGTGCATATTTAGTGCCAGCTATAAAGTAACTCTTTAAAAAAAAAAAAGGACTAAACTACAAAGTGACTTATTAAAAAAAAAAAAAAAAAAACTTTTTGCATTTATAGTTTCAATTCAAGTTTACCCTGAACATGTTCAGGTCGTCTGTAAAATTCTATATTTTGATTTCTAGTTTTTATGGAATATGTATGGGGAAAGGGAGGCATTTGTAGATGCAGTGCATTCTACATTCGTTGTTTCCCCATGCATATTCAATACAATTTTTTTTTTTTTTTTTACCTCTTAAAGGTTTGAATCAATTTATAAATATATTTAATTACCTTTTTTTTTTTTTCCCTTAAACATCCAAAGTTTTAAATTTATTTCTTAATTTTATAGTTTCCTGTTAAGAACGATCTAACTAGACGTTGTTTTGTTTACAAAACTTACTTTAATGAGCTGTTGCCACTCTTAGAAAAACTCCCAGTTTTGGTATTCAGCAATAACAGTTGCGATCGCAACTGCATTATAATGACTAGCTACTAGTAAAGCTACTAAAACTTAATTTTTCTCTAGACATATTCGTTTATAAAAAAAAAAAATTCATTAATTATTTTACTTTGGATGTTTTTGTTGTTTTTTTACTTTACTTTATTTAAATTTTTTCATACCAATGCATTTGCATAGATAACGCAACTAGCATAACGGCGAAATTCGCTGTTAACTGCCAATCAGCAAGATATAAAACCAGACGTCGTCTGCTGTCAAATCGCTTTTTTTCTTTTTTCCTTACCAGACTCATCAGTAGACGGAGATATGCCATGACAGTTACTAGAATGGATGCAAGTGTTGGAATAGAAATTTCCAAATGTTTGTTTATCTTTGCAAAGGCATTGGGTATGAGTTTATATTATTTAAATTAATGTTAGAAAATTATTTTCAAGATTTCTCTTGTTACTGTCAAGACAATATTTTTGTAACCATAAGGATCAAGTAGAATTCTTAAATAAATTAATGTATAGCAAATTCTTAGTTTTTATTTCAAGACTTTTCTTATGATCAATTTTACATCAAGATTTCATTTGCTTCAGGCTGCTTAGATGAGTGAAAGTTTATTTACTTATTTTACATTTTTTAAGGTTAAACTTATATTACTAATAGCTAAATGAAGATTTCAAGTGTGACTAAATGTTTATTACAGAAGCAACAATCTTTTCTAAGTATTCCACTTTATATACTATTTATTCTTTCACTCATAATTTTCTTTTAAAAGTTAAAAGTATCCATAAACTTAAGTTTAACAAACACACAGTCTTACGACGCTTTACGTTACAGTAGATAACCCACTTCTCATCTCCTGTCACAATTTGTGTCAAGAATGGGTCATTTTTGTACCAGGAAAGCAAGGAAACACAGGTGGCGATTCAGTCATCCTGTTGATTAGCTGTCAGGTTATGTGGAACCCAACAATCCCAACTTTCTCGTAAAACCTAACTTAACCAGCCGTCTCTCGACTGTTGACCGGTGTATGTTGAATGTCTTCGCTAATTCTTGAATGGTTATGTTCGGGCTGTTCCTTATGGCTTGGTCAATATCGTCGTCTCCAACGTGTGATGGCCGCCCACTCCTAGCCTGATCTTTGCAGTCTCCTTCCCTAAATTTACGAAACCATCGATGACATGTGCTGTCGTCTATTACATCCTCCCCATAAACTTCACAAACATTGCAACATGCTGCAGCTGCCTTACTCTTTTTATTGAACTCGTATAACAAACAATGTTTTATAGGCTCCTTCTTGCTTTCCATGTTACACCCTCTGACATATTTTTTTTTTTTTTTTTAGATGATTAACTTTGTGTGACACGATGCATTTATATGTGAGGCAACCACACGATTGATTGGTCGACGATTTGCGTCATTACAATGTCATGTGTGACATCAATACCATTGCAAATTTGCACATCCAAAAATGGGTAAACTTTCACACTCACCCAATACTTGAGATTTTCAACTTTTAGGTTAAAAAAAATTAAATTTAAGATTGTTTTTCAAACAAATTGTCAGTTTTTGTTTCTTTAAGAACTTTTGACATTTTAGTATTTAGTTGTGTTATAATCAGGATTGACAGGATTTTGACGCATGACAGTTTTTGATGATTTTAACCAGGGTTGGAATTTGCCATGTCAAAACCTCAGTAATTACTCTTCTTGCATAGTATAAACATTATTACAAACGTTTTAAACAATTTCGTGTATTATCCAATGCAAATCACAGATAAACTGTAAAAGAACTGAAAATGGATGGACAAATGAGATAATATTCTAACTTAAAAAATTGATTGTATTGTGTATAAAATATAATGCAAAGAGTGAAAATATTCCTAATATAGTAAAAGCATTAGTATTTTATCACACCTATTATTTTATGGATTAGGTGTGCCGGAAAGTTCTATTATCTGAATAAAAAAAAACTGACAACAGAAATCTATCCTGGATAATTTTATATAAAATTTAAGAAGGTATTTGGTAAATACAGGTGTTATTAAGTAAAAGTTTCTGATGTCATTTTACTAATTCAAAAAGCAGCACTTTCCAGTACACCTAATACTAAACAATATGTAAAGTACAATATGGTTTTTACAATGTGGATATAAAAATAATAAAGAAATATGTATTTTTATGATGAAACCAAGGTACCATCTGTAAAGCTAATTTATGCATTAAATAACATGTACTGTACTATATGAAAGATGAAACAAAAGCAATATATTTCTTTACATTTACTTTTTTTTTAAAAACAATTATTTGTTTTTGTATCTTGTTGAGAAAAAAAACTTTCTCTTGATCCCACCTTTTTCCCATGTCTTCAGATAGTCTGCACTGCAATAATATGCATAATCCATTCACATGTAATCGAGATTTTACTATATTCTAGCAAATTATTAGTTCAGAAAAGGAAAGAAGAGAGAAACAAAATTCTTTGTTATCTTATGTATATTGATGGGAGTGTACTGAGACACTAGTTTGTTTTATTTTTTGTTTATTATTAAATGTTAATCTTTGCAATACAGCTTAATAACTCCCTTTTGGCCTTAATAATTATATTTTAGTACCAATGCAATTTCTTATCAATTATTGTCTTTAAATTTATATATATATTGTCTTTTTATTTTCATAAAAAGGTAAAACAAATCAAAATTACTAAGTTATAAAATTTTTAAAAATTTTCATTTATTTTTTGGAAGGTGCAAAATGATTTGAAGCTAAACTAAATAAATATAATAAAGAAAATATGGCACCTTTGTGATTCAATGCCTTAAATCTAATTGAATTACATATTACTTTTTATAGCATCTTTGTAATTCTTACATTGAATCTTTCCGACGCCAAATACTTTTTTATTGCTCATTGAACTTATTTATAGAATATTTCCAGATATCAAAATGTCTTGAATGATTAACTTGTTTATTTCAAATTATCGTTATTGCAATTTCCGTTCGTCATTTTTTATGCTTAAATCTCTTTTAATTCATTTTGCAATATTATTCTGAAATATAAAAAGAATACCCTGAAAATATGAAAATAATAATTATAAATATAAAAATATTAATTCTTACCTTCCTTAATTAGCTCTTGCCAGTAAAATCTAGTACATTTGTGCCACCGAATTTGAAAGTTAACGTGCGGGGCCGCCTTCAAGACCCCATCAATCTTCATTGCCCTACCAGACTCGGATGACTAGATTACTTATGTGTTCCACGACTGTCACATAGGAATACGTCACATATATGTTTTTATATCACTTTATAAATGAAAAACTAAAAAATAATTGCCTGCATTGAAATTGCTTTAAACTTCGTTTTGTGAACCCGCTGCCTACAGCAGCTCTTTTTCCACCTGCATTTCATCGGGTCCAGATTCCCACTGCCTGCAGAAAGGTATTTCACGGGTACTTCAATTTGGGTATTTATTGATGACAAATCGATCTGCTGTTATTTAAGAACTACATTTTTAAATATTAATAAATAAAAGAAAAAGTAGATTTTATTTTAAAATGAATTAAATAAAAAAACAAATGTTAATTAAACATAAATTTTAATCAGTTTTATCCTTTCTACTATATACTGCCATTTTTTCTCCAATAAATACTATAAATAAAAAAAAAGGGGGGGGGGATTTTTCTTTCAAAGAAATTAATTTAAAAAGAAGAAGAAAAAAAGTTGTACTATAAAAATTATACATAAATATAACAATTTTTTTCTACTGCACATTACCATTTGATTTTTAATAAATTAAAAAAAAAAAAAAAAAAAGATTTCGGCTTCAAATGAATAACTGAATTAAATAAATAAAAAATAAATAGCGTAATAGATGTGTCTGCTAAGATACGCAGAAGATTGAAGTGGAAAAATAAATTTTAGAAAAATGAAACATAGAAGCCAATATTTAAAATCGAAAAAAAATTAATTAAAAAGATTTAAATTCAAAATTCAAAAAAATCTCTAGGAGGTGCTCACCTACAGGATCCCAGGTACTCCATCTGCCAAGTTTTGTAGCTCTGCGATCAGTAGTATCAGCACACGAGTGCAAACATACAGTTGCACAGACACAGAGATACACCACTTCTTTTTATTTATATACATTATATTAAAAAAATAAAATATGTTAAGATATTGCCACTGTGAAAAACAACACCCTTCATCACACAAAAAAGTGTACATATATGCATTATCAATACATCAGTTTATTTTTCCTTATTTTCAACAGTATCTTCATAGTTTTCTTTTTTTGTCACAGGAGTTTGTTCGTCTGTATGCTGATTTCCTCCTCAATAAATCTATAGCCAAACAATTCCATGCCTTTAAAAGAGGATTTCAAATGGTAACAGATGATAGTCCCCTCAAAATGCTGTTTAGACCAGAAGAGATTGAACTGCTAGTTTGTGGAAGTAAGGTAAGATGTTTTTCAGCATAACCTATTTTGACATGTCCTGTCTCTAAACAATATTCCATTTCTTAAATTTCTCTCTTTTCCTTTTTAGTTCTTTTAAAATCGCTTGTAATATTTCATTGGTAACAGCTTTATTTTCAGTATTGTTTTTACTTATGTCATTTGGCACAATTAGTAGTTACTAAAAATTAAGAAATGAACTTTATTGGTTTTGAGGTTTAGCAACCAGGAGTAGAATTATATCCAATGTTCTGCAACATGATTTCAAACAGTTGCACATGTTCTGCAGGCGTGATGTCCAAACATTAAAAATGCAAAATGAACATAGAAATAATACTTTGCAGTAAAATCTTTATTACACATTTACAATAAAACATGATATAAAAAATTAATAATCCAAAACCAAGGAATTACACTCAGAATTTTCAATTCTGTTAATGACTTTTGATGTTAAATATTATGGCGTAAATGAAGATTTTTTCTTTTCTACCTGGTTTGAAAAAATTCTTTGCAAAAGCCTTGATTAATAAAAAAGTAATCATAGTAACTATTCTACTAAAGGGCAAAACTGAGAAAATTCATTAGTGGACAGTGGCCATTACTATCAATTTCATCATTAGCCACTTTTTTAAGTTAGTGGCCACTTTTACATGATGAGACTATTTCTTTTCAGGCAGCAAAAAACGTTGCCATCTTCTTATGGTATTCCACAAGCACAAGAAAAATAATAAAATAAAAAATTAACACATGCATGATGGAATTGTAATTTGTTAGTAATTAATTAATAGTTTGTTATTAATTATACATATAATAATAATATAATATTAATGTACATGTTAATATTATACATAAACATCAGTTTCAGTGTTCAATGCACTGTGAACATACATAATTTCCTTTTAAAGAAAGTTTTAAATTTTTGTTTTCTGTAAATAAAAAACCTCAATTTTAAATTAACCCTTCAATGCATGGTGATGCATATATGAATCATACCAATTTTTACTGAATATACAATACTGAATATTAAAAATATTACAAAACAGACAGTTTACTGCACTAATTTTTATCGTAATATATCCATATAAATGTTTGACCATCAAACAGCCAAGAGCTCAGAATTCATTTTTTTTTTTTTTTTCTCAGTGGTCAAACTAAGTTTTGTTTAATTCATAAATTCGGTATTAAAAGCTTAAAAATTTTACTCTATATAACTGAAGGTATGTATTTTTCATTTCTGTGTTATGATTTAACCACAGAATCTTTGAATTTTTTTTTTTTATTTTAGGTTTGATGCTTTGGAAGGGGCCAAAAAATTAGAAATTGAGTTAAACTGTTCAAAATTGGTATATATAGGTTTTTGGGACCTACAAGTTGAATGATGATATTTTTGAAAGTGCAAATTATTGGAGGGGGAGGGGGGGGCAAAAAAAATTGAAATTGAATTAGACCATTGAAAATTGGTATATATAGTCTTTTGGGGCCTACAAGTCGAATGATTATTTTTTCGAAAGTGTAAAATTATTAGGAGGGGTGAAAAGAGGCAAAATTTTATAAATAGAGTTGGTTGAAAATTGGTATTATTAGGTATCAAAGACCGATAAATCGATTGCATATATTTTTGAAAATGTAGAATTATTAGGAGGGGCGGGAAGGGTGGATGAAGGAATACATGCATGCAGCGCACATATCCCTTCATTCGTGTACGCTGCACTTTGCTGCTAAAGGCATTGGGGACCTGGTGCGATTTTTTTTTTTTTTTTTTTTCTTTTTTACCAAATCAGAAAGGATTTTTTGTTTTCTTAAGATTAAAAGTTTATGAGTGATAATATGCAATTTTGAAAATTCATTAATTATAGTGATTCTTTGCAATAAACTAAACCATGAAGTATAACTATGAATTAAATTAAAACATATAACCTTTATTCTTCATGTTGATTGCCAGACTAGTTTCGCATGGGGCGCCCCAGCTTTTTCACCGGCGAAACGGTGTTCGAAGTGTTTTGACGAAACTGGCATTTCCTCTTAGCTTCCTCACTTTTAAAGACTCGGCGCCACTGATGATCGAGTAGTGACCCATCGTTGCCATTGCAATTATTAAGATGAGACAAAATTTCAACAGACTCCCTAACCGCGACATAATTGTGGTTTTGATAATTTGCTATTTTTCTCACATGTTCAAATTTAATATTTATATTTTCATCTGTTAGTGTTTTTTAATTTGCTAAAAATATTGTATAAATTCATAGCTTAAAAAAATATATAAAAAAACGAAAAATGCTTTAACAGCACTACTAAACAGAAGCAAACTGCTATTAATATATTTATATTATACATATGCTATAAGTATAAACCGACCTATTTCGAAGCTGAAACGTAAATAAAACACTTCTACTAAACAGAAGTGAAATCCTTCTAATTAAACAACACTCCTACTAAACAGGAGCGAAAAATTTTTTAATGATCACTATTAATAAATTTATGTTACATGCATATTTTAAATGAAAATATAAATATTAAATTTGAACATTTAAGAAAAATAGCAAATTATCAAAACCACAATTATGCCGTGGTTAGGGAGTCTGTTGAAATTTTGTCTCATCTTAATAATTGCAATGGCAACGATGGGGCACTATTCTATCGTCAGTGACGCCGAGTCTTTAAAAGTGGAGAAGCTAAGAGGGAACGTCAGTTTCGTCAAACTTCGAACACCGTTTTGCCAGTGAAAAAGCTGGGGCAGCCCATGCAAAACTAGTCCAGCAATCAACATGAAGAATAAAGGTTTTATGTTTTTATTTAATTTATAGTGATTCATTTAAAAACAGTGACTCGCTAGTGGGCAAAGCTTGCTAGTAATCAATAAATAATTTTTTAAATATTTTTCTATATTTATTTAAGCTATGACTATGAAGAAAAAAATAGTTTGATAAAAATATAAAAAATTATGCATTGTATGGTTAGATAAAAGTAGGTTTGGCTTATTTAATTAAAAAAATTATTAAAGTGTAATGAAGGCTAACAAAATTTATATAATAATCATTTTCTATTTTTTTTTTTTTCTTCTAAGACCTGCTTTTTAAAAATGAATATCTTTGCATTTTCCAGAATTTTGATTTTAATGCTTTAGAAGAAGCGACAGAGTATGATAATGGTTACCATTCTGACACACAAATTATCAGGTAAGATTGTTTTCATTATTTAATCACTTTCTGTTATTCTTTTTTTTTTTTTTTTTTTCCCTTAAGTGTAATTCAGAGCTTTAATTTCATGTTAACTTGTTTTCTACTTTTTGAAGTGAGATGTAAGTATAAAGGTTTTGCCATTGTAGCATGGAATGATAGGCAATAGAAAAAACAACATTTCTTGATAAATCAACATATTTCCTTGTTTTTCACAAAACTTCATCAAAAATTAAGACACGAGACATTTTAAAACGCTGCATCGTTTTATCGAGTGTACAAGAAAACATATTCTAACATGGCAAAAAACATAGGAAAAGGTTAATACAGGGCAGTGAGAAAGCGTTGGAAATATTTCAGCTCCCAACTTTTCCAATTCCATTACTTTTAGTGTATAACTTTAGAGTTCAATCTTGTCAAGCTTTATACTTAAAGTACTTAAAGTTTACTTTTATTAATTAAATAAGTAAAATGTTTATAAATCAAATATATCTTTTCTATTTTACTTTAAAAAGTACTTACCTTTTCTAACATTAAATGCTGTTGTTTTTGTTTTGAAATTTGGCATGTTCTATGAATGAATCAAATGATTCATTCACGCTTACGAAGACATGCTGTTACTTTTGCAATGGCCTCAGTTAGCGGTCCCAAGTAAAATTATGGTGACATGAATTCATTCAACAGTGCATGCAAAGCATGCTGATTTGCCGTTTTTGAACAGAATAATTTGCAAATTTTCTATGACAAGATATATAGTATAAATAGTAAATAAAGCGAACATACGTGGCTGACAAGCTAGTTTTTTTAAGTGGCTTTAACGTTGTTTTCGCACACTCAGGTCATCTTGTAGTTTATTTTTAAGTTATGAATTTTATTTAAGTTCTTTAATTTAAACTGTAAGAAAACAGTTCATTTTAATATTATTTTTGAATAAACTGTTATATTTAAAATATGCACCGTAGCAATACTATATTTAAATATGTTCAAGATGCATCAATAAGTTAATCATGTTTTGCTGCTCTGGTGGGTTAGCATTGACTATACTATTTGTTCATGGAACATTAATCCAAAAGAGAACACAAGATTTTTGGAAAGAAACACACTTAGATTGGCACCAAAGATCTTTTTTTTTTTTTTAAAAAAAAGAAAAATACTGCAGTGAATAAAAAATTATATATAAGTACCGGTACCATTACTAAAAATTCTTACGTCAATATTTATTTTCATATCGAATTCTCGAACATATTATAATTATTCCACTAAGAACTGTGATAGCATTTGAAATCAAGCATATTTTGAGAAACAGATTAGTGTAAGTTCATGAGTTTAGATAACGTCCAATCCCTTTTATATTATGCTCAATACTAAGTAATAACACATGCAACACTTAATTTACTTTTAAACATAATCACTATACTGTATGAGACAACTCAAAATTTTCGAAGGAAGAGACCGATTAATCTGTGGACAAAATGCAGAAAATCGCACACAAAATCTCAAGACTTATTAATGTATTGTATTCATATGCAATCACAAGTAATATTTTTAGGTTGCTGTGGCAAGCCACTGTAATAAGCATGGACATTGTAGCGTAGATATATCCTGTACAAGCACCGTGGATAAGGACTAATTAGTTATTCACTTAATTGCAACATTGTATGAAGATTTGATCACAAACTTAGTAATCCTTCTATGCTCTTGAGATAGTTTCCCGTGGATGTGGTCTTTTAGACCTCGAGTCAGGCCTAGCTAACTGCTAATAGGTAGCTTCTGTAAGTGATGAAAAATATATCCACTAGAATCAAAATTTTTTGAAAATATTGTCTATTAATTATTGAAATTGAAGAACCTGTATCAATTAAAAATGGAATTTTTAACTCCTTAATTTTTATTAAAATAATTGGGATGTATGAAGACTGAGTCTGGGTAACATTAGCTATTATTTTATGGCAATTATTATAAGTCTGATCTTGGAGATAATTCTCTATTTGAGTTTCCATCTCCAGCACGATAATTTGCTGTGTCTGTGAGTCCTTGTCATGTAATTTATTTCGGTTAAAATGAGAGTTGTCAGATGCACAGTTATTGAAAATGTTGGGAGGACAAAGGGCATCTGAAGACAAAGTCCTCACCACTGGTTTTCCTGTCCAGAGTAAGACATCATAGGAAGATTGTTAGAGTTTGCCGTATTTGTGGTTTGCTGAGACCAGGACTGTGGTCAGACATTACTTGAATTGGGTACAGTGTGAACATAATTAATGTCTATTGTTAACTGCCTGAGGATAATTTACTGGAAGCACTGATTGAGGGGCTGTCATAGAATGATGTGGAGGAGGAGGGAAGCATTGGGGTGTATTGTTGTAGACATTATTTTGGTAAGGGGAAGCCCGAGCAAAACCAGCTGCATCACACATGTTCTGGAGTTTGTGACAGTTCTTTAACAGGTGGTTATTAAGGCCACAACACATGCATTCTGGGAATGACATTTTACGTTTGTTTTGGAAATGTGTACGTTTTTTATAGTTAAACTTGCTGGGAGACATTTTCATACCATAGTGGTTTCTATTTGAGTTATTCTTATATCTAGATTTGGGAAACATATTTTTAGGATGTGTTTTTGTTAGGTGTACTCTAACATCTTCATTCGGTTTTTGTGAACTTTTTTTGATGCAGTGAATTTCTTGTTTTAATTTTTCAATATTGTTATCTTTATTAGCAATTTGATTTAGCACTTCATTGGAAACAGAACATTCTTGTACCAATTGAGCTTGCTCTATTGCCTGAGTATTAACATTATTTTTTAGTATGTGTGATCTTATATCAGGTGGGAGAATTTCAAGGAGTTTACGATACTTTATAGCAGCAAGTACATTTTAATCTGGTATATCTGTATAGGCTCTTGCAACAGTGCAGTTCAGGCGATGTGCTAAATTATTAATGGATTTGCCTGGGAGTAGCCTAAAGTTTGCTAAATCTACGAGTGCTTGTGGTAGTGAAGAAGGTTTAAAGAATTTCTCCAATGCCAAGAAAATCTCCTGTGGAGTTGTGAAATTCTGTGTATGAGAGAGTTGTATAATATATTTCAATGCTGGTCCTTTTAAGTTATTTTTAAGAAAAATTGACGTTGCTTCTGTTGACCATTTGTTTATTTTAGCTAGGTCTGTAATTTGTTGTTTGGAAAAAGGTAAATATTCAGGATCCCCATCAAAGGGAACAATGTTCGAAGACTGTAAATTTACTTTAGCCATATTTTGTTATACTACATACAATGGTTATTGTGTACCTATAGTATATTTTCTCTCTTTTTTTTTTTTTTTTTTTTTTTTTTTTTTCTTTTAGAAAACCAACAAAACACAGATATATATATGTATATCATTCTTCTTTGTTGAATTAATTAGAAATATTCAAGATATTAAATATATGTATATAACTTCTTTTTTTTTTTTTTTTTAATTCACAAATTAGGTATATCAACTAAAAGTACCAATAAATTATACAATTATAAAATATATAGAATAATCACCATATATATGACCAATATATATATATATATATACGTATATAAACATCAAGAAATGATACCATTAGTCTTTATTTTATTTCACAGAGTCTTCATTACAATCGGAATACCCTTAGTTATAATGAATACCTAATTATTATTATTTATTTATTATTATTTTTTTTGATCATGGTAGACATTTATAATAACAGTCAAGTATAATACGGTTTATAAAGTCATTTCCTGTTTTGAAAAAAATTATTGTTCTTTTTTTTTTATTATTATTATTATATATATAAAATACTATATAATATTAGTCATTTCCAACAAAACGTTTTAAATGTACATCATAAAAAAATTTCCTGAATATGAGGCACCATATTGTCATAATAAACTAAAAGAAATAAATCGCTGTGATAATGAACCCAGGGGTTGAACAGCACTAAGTTCTGTTGGAAATCTATATTTTTTAATCATAAAAATAATATATTGTTGAGACTCACCACAAGTGTTCTCTACTAGATAAAAGGAATTGAAATTAATATTTACAAGAAAGAAGACTCCACTGAACACCTGAAGATGCACATTTCCTTTATTTATATTTCTTCATAAATAAATTTATATCAATTCATCATCGGGGCATCAGACCTCCACTGTAAATATATTCTCAAGGCCCAAAGAAACCAAATCCTCCATCCTCCTTCCCAGACATCGTTAAGATTGCTGCCAGGCATTTAGCATTAACTTTGCGCAGGGAGAAAAAAAGAGAAGTGTGAGAGAGAGAGAGAGATCGCGGCATGCGTCCGCTATTTAAGTGGGGGGAAAAGGTTATCTTATCACAGAAAATCGCCAGGTGCAAGATGAAACGCAGACGCCGGCAGATGATCGAAAAGCTAGTTGAAAGGCTAGCGAACATTTTATTAACAAAAGAAAAGAATGATTATGTAATCACCAAAATTGAGAAATTTAGAAATATGTTGTTACCCTGAATAATGCCAATTAGGAAAACGAGCCAAATGACGTGTATAGAGTTCCACTAATCAAATTTAAATAATTATTTTCGTATTTCATAGGAGAACTCAAAACTCAAACTGGCGAATGGAAAAATTAGAAATAAATTTGGGAAGGTGTTGAACGAAATTGATTGACAAGGTGCTCACAGAATTTTGAAAAAAACGAAAGTTCTAGAACGTACTACATACATATAGTGTATAATAAAATACTTAATTATTTTCTGAAAACGGAATAATATTTTAAAATAAGAACAAAATAGCTAATGATTAAATTATGTTTTTATACTATAATTATTTCATAAAAATGATGTAATATGCTGAAAGAAAGAAAAATTAAATGTTTTTCTTATATTTATTTCAGTTTTGCCTCTCCCCTTCACCCTTTTCTTATTTCTTCTTCTTATTATTATTATTTCTTTTTTGAATAGAAAATTTGGGTTTTTTATTAGATATAATTTTATTTATTAAAGAAAGACGTCAGACGATCTGATTTCACATGACAGTCGTAAAAGTTACTAAATTTAAAATGATTTTATCTCAGTGTCAACAGATAATTTTTTTCTTTCTTTCCTTTTTTTTTTCTTTTTTTTTTTTTTTTTTTATTTATTGGAATCAAGTTTTATGAATAATTACATTTGCTTGAGATAGTTTTATAACCTGGAGTCTATGTAAAGAAAATTCAGGCACGAAAAACAGATCAAACAGCTTTAAAAAGAGGGACCCAAGAAAATTGTGTACTTGGATAATCGGATGAAAAAAAAAAAAAAAAACAGTTTGTTTCAGCAATCTGTGATATTGAATAAACATATTTTTTGCTGATTTGTGTCTAAATAGTCATAAATGTTTGGAATCAGTAAAAAAAGAAAAAAAAAAAATTGCAAATTTTGTTGATTAATGGTAAATTGACTAGTTGCGCTGTTAACTGACATTAAATGTAAAGGTTGTGCCATTAGCAGTGGCGGATTTAGGGCCCCCCCCCCCCAAAAAAAAAAAAAAAAAAAAACACTGCCATTCACTATTGAATATTGCAATTGTAAATTTTTTATTGGTCTAGAATAACACTTTGAAAAATCTTAGCCCCCCAAAAAAAGTGAAGTTCTGGATCCGCCACTGGCCATTAGCAGTAAAATTACTTGCTATTTAGAAAAGGGGGAAAAGGGAGAATTAGCTGGGAAAAAATTGCATTAAAAACCAAATCATTCTTTATGTATTAGGAACTCTCAGTAAAGTAGTTCAAGAGTTTTTAAAATTATAATTCTCCCCCCCCCCCCCAAACACACACAAACAGTACTTTATAAAGTTGTCAGACTCCCAGCACTTTCAATTTCTGCAATTCTTGCTTTCTTTCTTTAAAAAAATAACAAAAATAAATGATGAATAAAAAATAATGATTGTATGAATTATTAAATTACAGTAAAAATATTTTGGATTACAGAATGTTAATTGAATTTATTATCAGAATTAGCATATTATAATACAGATCATTTAGTTTTTAATTACAGGGCACCTGTTCCTTACAGCTGCTCTCTTAATGGAAAAATACCATTAAGACTTTTCAAATTTATATTTGCATGTGTCTTATCCATTTCACTTTATTTTGTTGTAGGTGGTTTTGGGAGTTAGTGCATGATTTTAGTTTGGAAGAGAAGAGAAAGCTTCTCCAATTTACAACTGGCAGTGACAGAGTTCCTGTTGGTGGTCTAAGTAAATTAAAGCTAATTATAACTCGTCATGGAGGCGATACTGATAGGTGAGTTCTAATAAGGAAAAAAACTTTTATTTTCATTTGAAATATATTACTACTTTTAAAAAACACAAAAGAATCTAAAATTCAAACATTACTTCAATTAAAATATAAAAAGATTTGCAACATTTAATTATTTTCATTTATATAAATCTTCAAACTTTATACATATTTCTCATCAGTATACTTCAACAACAACAGTAGTTGATATATACCTATAGGTATAAAACCTATAGGTATAAAACCTCCCATTTGTCAAAGATTGCAGATGCTTTATTAAGTGTAAAATTGTGCATATTAATTTTTGTTGCATGAATGACTAATTTTAAGTGAAGATTATCTGATTTTAAAGTGAGTGTATAAGGAGGGAGGATTTCAGGGACTAACCCTCAATACAGGGTTTTTGAAAATTTTGCTGTCTGTGAATTTTATATATATATATATATATATATATTTAATCAAATTTTCTGATTTTGAATGTTTAATTTGCCTTATAATGTATTGAGAACTTTCCAAATATCATTTATGATAAGTGTAAATATTAATAATAGTCGCATGGTGTATCTTAAGTCTCCATTCGCCATTCATTCTGCATGCAAGTAGCAGTTTTCAATTTTTTTACATGTTCAATAGTTTCACCTCTGGTCTATGTTCTTGCAATATGTGTATTTATTTTAAAATGAATTAAAGAGCTTCTGTCCCCTACTTGTGCTGTTTACCAAACCATACGAACAAACAAGAGAAATTATTAAGAGCGCACAACAAAGAGTGCAGCACAATATTACAAAAATCCCCTTATTTGATCCCCAATTGAAATGCACAATATTTGATTTTATATAGTCTGTTTGTGTCAATAATCTGACTTCATTCAGCAACTTGTTAATAAAAATCCTGATCTTTGAAGTCTTGCATAACACTTGAAATTATGATTTATTTATTTTTAATTACACAAAAAAAACAAAAATATTCAGTATTAGATTTACATAGCAATGTCTCAAAACCGCTTTAATCATTGAAAATATTTAAAAGTAATAATAATAATAATAATAATGATTATTATTATAAATGTGTAAAGAAGAGCATTTATTTCAGTTTGGCAGCAGTCGTATGAATAAACAAACATTTCAATAAATAACTGAAATAGAGTACTATCAGTTGCCATAGAAAACAAGGCAACAAATTAAAATTACACAGGAATAATGTTATTTAGTAAATGTTTCTCATAGTAAAAACTTAAAATATTTACTTAAACTTACTTTAAATATTTATTTATATTTTTAATTTATATATTCCAGTATTTGAAATGGTAGAGCAGAAATATAAAACAATATATAGAAATTTTAAACTCATATGTAGTAAAGATGGGCATTATTTCATGTAATATAATAAATGTTCCGTTATTGCATAAAAACCTATTCACATTGTAATGTATTATTGAAAAGATCATATTAAATACATTTTCATCTTATCTCTCTGCACGAGAGAGAGAGAGTGAGAGAGTCATATCTCTGGCAATGAGCCAATAAAACACAGACAGAAATTAGATTGTAGTGGAAGCTATTCTTTAACAGGAAATAAATGAAGCAGTGAAATACTCTCGCCAGTTGCCATGTAACAACTTAAATAAATAATATTTAATCATTTCGTTGGTTTCATATCAGTCAAATAATTTTTTGAAATAGTAATTTCTTTGGTTATTTAACATCTTTCTAATATTTTTTTGTAAGTAGTATTCTAAACCGATTGTTAAGGTGTATTGATTTAGTTTAAGTATCAGTAGAGTCTGCCTGTGAAATTAACTTCGTACATTACATATTAGTCAAATACTCTTTTGAAATAGGTGATAGCTTTGATTATTTTGCATCTTTTTAGTATTTTATCTAAAAGTATTGTTCTAGAATGAATTTTATAGTATATTAGTTTAATTTAAATATTAGTATAGGCTATGCCTATGATATGTAATGTCGAAAACACTTAATACTACCATTTAACGAAATAATATTATCATAAATTTAAACAGCCATGATGAGATAGGTTAGAGGTGATTATTTGATGTTGATTATTGTATCACAGAGATGGGGAAGGGAAAGGGAATCGGAATACATGCGCGTACTGGTAAGTTAGCTTTGGAGAGACGATGGAAGGCATTTAAAAGGGATGTGTGGAGAGGGAAAAGGGAAGAATGAAGAGTATTTGTTTATATTTAAAATTGCTTACCTGCTGGAGTTGAAAATGCATAATGACATGTGGCATACTTAAGTGTTGGTGAGTATTTATTTATTGTGGTTTTCTCAACAATACTGTTTGAGTTTAATCAAGAGTAATTTGATAAGAAAAATGTATTTTCATATAATAAAACTCAAATTAATCATCCTCACAATTTTAAAGCAGAAAAATTTAAAACACTTCTTAACTTTGTTATCCATAATAATTATATCTTCCACAACAACAATATCTATTTGCAACAATTAGGCATCCCACAAGGAGGTTGTAGCTCCAGTATTATGGCAGATCTCTATCTTTATTATTATGAAAAGCAAATTTGCAATGATGATGTTCGATTTTATCGTTACATCGATGATATTATTGTATTTTATCTCAACAAGCACTCACTAAATGACTTTTTCTTCAATTATCCACCTAATTTAAAGCTAACTCAAAATACTCTAACTAATCAATCAATTAACTTTTTAGATCTCAAAATAATTATTGATGGTAATAAAATTTACACAGATATCTATGACAAACGGCAAGATTTTACTTTTAAAGTAAACTTATTTACACATTTTAATTCATGTCTGCATCTTTCGGTATTTAGAAACATCATCATTAACCATTTATTTCGAATTAATAATTTATGCTCAGCGAAGTTTAAAAACAAGAATATTAATAAACTGATCACAGCCACTGCTAAAATGGGTTTTCCTAAAAACTTTGTATTTTCTATTTTATATCCTTAACCATGTCTCTGTCAGTACATAAAAAAAAAAAAAAAAAAACAGTGTACACTTTTGTGTATATTAACAAAAAAATTATAAAATAATAAAAGACAATAAAAAAGGTGGCGGTTGGGTGGGCAGATGTTTGATTACGGAGGTGGGGTGGTGTTGTACGGCTGGATGGTTGGGTGGGTTTGTGAAATTAAATTAAAAAATTAAAAAAAAAAAAAAAAAAAAAGCAGAAGGCTTGTTACATTTACTTTGTATTACTATGCAAACTTTCATTTTCCAATAAAATTTCAGTTTCTTCCTTTTTGAGTTGTCAACTATTTTTAAAATTCTAATTATACTATTACACACAATGTAATCAATCTGTGAATTTCATTGTTGCTTCGGGGTTTTATTGTTATTCATCTGCTTTGAAATTTTGCTTTTTTAAATCCATATGACTCCTAATCTGGTCGTGGCAAGCTGGGTGAGTGTTGCCAGCGTGAAACTAGTTTAATCCCACAGGCAAGTCACAAGTCTTGCCGCCTGCCTCCTTCCTTCCTATCTTATGTTTCTTAAATTATTTTTTCATATTTTGATAAAGTTTATGGTTTTAAGTTAAGATTTGTTGTGTTACTTTAATGATTCGTTTGTTTTGCAAGCTGTTAATTAATAAATCTGGTTTCTTTACATTAGTGTATTTCATCCACTGATAAAAAAAAAAAATAATCTTATTGGTCATTGGTGTCTCAGTGATCTTGTATCTGTTGCTTGGCTTCTACTATGTTTAATAGATCATCATTATATCTGATTTTTTTTCTCAAGATTTTTTTTGATGATTTAAAATGAGTAAAAGTGTTAAGGTATTAAGGATAATTAATTATGGTCCTATGTTAAAATTAAGTGTGTGAGAAAATAAATCACGTTATGCAATTTTTGTAAGCAAAATTTGTATTTTAAACAAGTGTTTCTAATTTTAGAAAACATATTAAAATGACTGTTTGCTAAATATGATTGAAAAATATTAATTTTCTTGTCAGTTTGGAATGTTCCAAGTTCTTTGGAAAATCAAAAGAGACAATTTCTCGGTAGTTTAAAATTTAGAATGTCTTAAAAATGTTTTTTAAAGATGTGTTATTATTATTTAATTATTTCTTAATTATATGTCTTATAATATGAGGATTCTTTTTTACAGAAAATGGCACTCATGCACATGTTACTTAATATTATTTGAAATATTCTGTTTTCAGGTTTAAATGAATTGATTTAACAGAATCTTATTTACACGATTGGGACGAGCATTTGTGTAAAACTTTGACATTACCAGTACTTCATATCAACTTTTTTTTTTTTTTTTTTTTTTTTTTTTGTTAATTGCAGAAATTTTAATGTTAAATAAAATGAAGATTACTATTCGAAAGCATTGGTACTCAAAAACATGATTAGCATTCACTATGCAGGACATATGTATATATTGTATATCCTGAAAGGATTAGAAAGACATTAGCCATATATAAACTAAAGAGTAATAGGTTATAAAAATAATATGTTACAAGAACCTATTTTTAAAAGTAGTATGGAACAATGTAACCTATTATTGAAAAGTAACAGTTTATCCCATCTCTAATATGTATATTAAAAATAAAAATTGGCAATTGTTAATTCACTTATTTATTTTTAAAATTTTATTATATTTTTTATTGTTTATACTAATATGTTACTTTTTTTAGGTTGCCCACAGCTCATACTTGTTTTAATGTCCTACTGCTTCCAGAATACTGTAACAAAGAAAAACTTCAAGAGAGACTTTTAAAAGCTATAAATTATTCAAAAGGATTTGGGATGCTTTGATTTTGGCTTCTCATCCTAGAATAGTGCTTTATTTGAAATATGCCACATTTTTGTGTATATAACAGAGAAAAAACTAATTAAAACTATTATTATTACTACTTCTTTGGAATGTTGTTATCCCATTGTGTGAATATAAATGAAAATAATAAAGAGAGCCCCTTTTGTCCTTCCCCTCTCTTTTTCTGAAATATGCTCCGGTTACTATTTGAATATTCAATACTGTTTTGAAAAAGAATTTTTCCTATCTGTTGTTTCATCCATCATGCATTAGAATCTCATTATTAAAAATTTTGTTGAGTTTTTGCTGAATTTTATTATAAACTTTTTTTTTTTTTTCACAGTCATCTGTTTTTACTAAGTCATATGTAAGGGGCCCATCATACTTGGTCATGATTTGAAGTCTGAGCAATAAAGTATTTTCTTCAAAATTTTGTATTTGTTTTTATTGAATCTATCAATTTTATCAGAAATTATATAAATTAAACGAGACATTACTATAAATTACGTTACATAAAAACCTTTAAACTTGCCTCATTATCGGGCCGTAAATTTTTCTCCTGGACGCCCAGGCCTCTTCAGCGGCTTCATCTGTTGTGAAGTTCACTGTTAAGTGAACTTCAATTTTCAGTGTCAAGTGAACTTCACAACAGATGAAGCCGCTGAAGAGGCCTGGGCGTCCAGGTGAAAAAATTATGGCCGATAATGAGGCAAGTTTAAAGGTTTTTATGTAACGTAATTTATCAATTTTATTTATTTATTTTTCTTTCAAACTACAGTAGATCCCTGATTAACTAGGATGACTATTCCCAGTTATACTTACAGATTTGGATTGATGGATTGACTGAATACATTTTTATTAGAGTGGAAAGTAAGTAGACCAGAATTGAAACCAGAGACATTTTGGCAATAAAATGTACCAAAAAAAAAAGTGCAGCAATAATGAAAAACTTTGTAAACAAACACCATAAATTATAAAGCTCAAACATTTATTTTGGGTGAAAATAATAGCATGACCCTTCATTATGCAAAAATAGTAGGCACCAGTGCAGCATTAAAGTAGTCTAAAAAATTTGTTGGGAGTTCTTCCAGTACATGGTATTTGCTTACAAAGTTACCTGGAATCTTTGGCTCATCATGCCACAATGCTCAACTATTTTAAGCATACCAGTTAATATCTGTCACGAAGTTTATTTGGTTGAGCATTGGCCCACTAAGCGAAGGGTCTCAGGTTTAAATCCAGACTTAGTCACTTTATTTATTCTTGTAAAAATTTATTCGCCAATGCGCCAAAAATCTCCATCAGTTTATAAATGGTTGATAATATAATTTTTGCAACTATTGATGAAAAATATGTTATTTTATTACTCCAAGTAATTAATAATGCTTCATTACAAACCAGTGTATCACTAAACTTAATTTTTGCTAAAATATAAGGTTGATTTTATTAGTTCCCAAACATTTTTTGACTTCTAATTAACAAATGACACTCAACATATTGTTGTCTCTGAAAACTTTGCTATATTCCAATTTGAAATTTCAGTTAAATGGATTTTCAATGAAATAGGGTATACACGTCAAATCCATAAGGTTATTTTAATTTCTGTAGGGAAATACATTGCATTTTATTGCAGGAAGGAACATTCTAAATAATCTTAAGCTGGTTTTTATTTGGTAAAATTTTAAATGTAATTAAGTAAAGGTTAATCTGGTTTATTAAATGTTCTACTGTATTTAGTTTGTTGTGGATGTCTACTATATTTATAGTTTTCAACAAATTTTTTTGTGGAAAAACTAAATTAATTTTAATGAATGAAAAGTGGTGAGGCCAAAAATCAAATTCAGGCCCTTTGCACTATGTGCAATATTGTACCACTGGGTTTATTCTGTCAACTTGTACTATTTGCAATTAATGGTGCAGTCTTAAAAAAGAAATTTTAATTTTTTCTTAGAGGAAAAAAAAAAAAGTTCAAATCATATGCAATCCAAATCTTGAGAATGGTGGTATTGTTACTGGGAGGAGGGGAAAATTTTTATTTCCATGTAAGCAATTGAAGAGCATGTTTTCAAATGCCATTAAGTCACTTTTTTTCCCATTCTTGAAAAAACGTGATTTTGTTATGTAAGATTTATTATTGAATTTAAGGAAAAGATAATTTTTTCCAGTAATCTATGGATGATAATACCACTAAATTATATGGTTAAAAAAATCCTGACAGTATAGTTATTGAGAAATAAAAAGAAAAAATGACTTATCAATCGAAACCGAAATCGATTAAAGATGGCGCTGTATGCTGAGGCTCTCAAACAGATGAAGAATCATGTCATTCACCTATGATTACGGCCATGAAGGTGTTTGGCCAAAAGTTCTTAGGAAAATTGTAAGTGGTCTTTGTGGTATTATTTTGTTAACAAGTGACTTAACCCCTTTTGGAACAAAACTATGACTTATGCCCTTTTGGCACAAACAAATTACGAAATGAAATTACTTACTTCCATTTGAAAGTAATCCATTTTTTTTTCCATGTAATTACCACATAAATTTTAGATGCACAGTTTTTCGAAGCTGGTTAGTTACCACAAATTTTCATTTACATATTCTATTTCTTCATCGCTATCATTATTTTCACTTATGTTAGCATTAGGTGTATCGTTGCGAGATTGTTTATAAAAATAAAAACATTGTTAATTCCCAAAGATTCAAGTAATTTCAAAACATCTGATTTTTTTTTTCTTGTATCATATTGTTTTTTTGGTTTTATTTCAGAAGGGGCTGGCTCACAGGAGAATTTTTTCCCGTTTTTTTTTTTTTTTTTTTTTTTGTCTGGGATCTTTTGATAGCAAAACAAACCACAGTACGTTGTCTTTCTGAAAATAGTATTATAAATATTAAATAATGTAAAAAATTACATTTCTATGGAAGTGAATTCCAACAGTCATAGAAGAAAGATAATATCTCCTCCTCCAATAATAATAATAATATTGATTTGAGGTCTCTCTGCAAAAGAAGTGAAAACTAATTTCTTATGATGGTGATGTCTTAACTTTGTTGCCAGCAATCAAACTCAGTGCGAAAAAAAAAAAAAAAAAAACTTTTTTTTTTTTTTGGGGGGGGGGGGGGACACCAAAATCATCCCAGGCCTTGGGCCCCAGCAGGTCGTAATCAGGCTCTGTGTGTGTATAAGACAAGCAATTTTCTTTTTTTTTTTTTTTTTAAAAATGTTAAATTAATCTGCAGAGTTTTAAACAATATGCAGCACTCACTGCTGTGCTGCACTGTTTCTGCTACTCGGCTAGGTACGGCACTTCATTTCTCTTAATTTCATTTTACTATTGAATTTTTTTATATCACATTGCTTACAGTTAGTCTGGTATAAGAAAGCTTTGAATCATTTTCAATTTGAGAAGAAGAAAGCTTTTTTTGAGATACTCGCCTAACAACAGCTGTCACTTGTTGAGGAGTCAATGCAGAAGAGCATCCTATGCCTTTCCAATGAGCATAACTACCCCTACTTAAAAAAAAAATTATTAACTACAGTTTATCAGCCTAATTTTTTGAACTATTTTCCAAGAATTTAAACCACATTATTTAAATTCCAACTCAGAATTTCACCTTGTGCACCTGTGGTTAATTTCCTATTTCTTTCCATTTTCACAAATACTGAAATTTCTGACTGCCATCATCTGTGTGATTTTTTTTAAAGCAGTGCTCCACAGATAATAAAAGAATCCATTTAAGGCTTATTATTTTATTTATTTAACTTTCACTGAATGTTATTACACATATATTTTTCCTGGAAAGTCCAATTTAATTTTAGCAAGAGCAAAATGTACCAAGTGAGCTAAAAGTTAGTTAAAACTTTAAAATTTGTTAAGAAGGAAGGAATAATGAAAGATGTGCGGTTTGCGAGAAATGGGTAAAAAAGAAGTCAGATTTTATTTAGAAGCAAAAATTAAAAAAAAAAAAAAGGGTCACTGGTAGAGGGTGCTGACTACCCAAAACACAATGAACAGTACATTCCATTTGTGCAAGAACAAGTGTTAACATGACCTCCAGCACATTATATGACATTACTAAGGCGACTCACAACACCCTTTATAGCTGAATACAACATGTCTGAATGAATGGTAGAAATTTTGTGACAGATAGAACCTTTGAATTCAACAAATGTTGAAGGGGATGAACGATACACAAGTGATTTCAAATAGCCCCACAATCAGAAATTGGCTTTTTTTTTTCCCTTCTAAACAAAATCAGATTTTTTTTTTAAATTCCTTTCTTGCAAACCACACACCTTTGTCATTAATCCTTCCTTTTTTAAAAAAAAATAGATTTTTAAAGTTTTAACGAATTTTTGGTTCACCTGATACCTCGAATCTGCTTGTTTACTTACAAACCATTTACCACAAACTGTCAATATTTTTGTAATAGGTATAATTAAATGATTATGCAGGGAAGTCATGTGGTGTTTATATCAAATTTTTAGTAATGCACTACATATAAAATCATGCATAAAAACAATCAAATAAATTTAACATACAATGATTGAAAACTCACTAATAAGAATCTTTTTCCCAGGTCAAAGTACTCTAGGACTAGCAGGAATATAATATTTTTTCCTAGATCTTTACTAAAATTTGAAACACTCTCAAGAACATTCTTCTAGCTATGACTTTGAGGACAGATATAACCAACAGTACAAAACATGAGAAAATGCAATTTAATAAATGTACAATATATTCCCCCATGTATTTTGTGCAACTGCACTTTTCAGTTGGTTAGGCCCATCCACTTCGCTCTCTTAATGGGCTCTTCCCACCTGACGTCAGAGGTCACATGATAGAGGAAAAACAATTAGCAGACGAAGTCTTGTTTATTTATAGCTATTGCTGAAATAACGTATTTTCTATTATTATTTTTGATCAATCGTATTTAATCTGTGTTATTTTTTTTTAAGCTATTGTATAGCTTTTATCGCGGGCTTTGAGCGCGGCGACCGAATCGAAAAATTCCGTAACGAAAAAAAAACCTAACACAGTTCGGTAGACTTCGGCTGTACGAAGCTCGCACAGATCCAGACGAGCTGCTCCGAAATCGGACGAATACATAAGCAGCTGTTTGTGAGAAAGTATATAGGTGTATAGGTATCTATAATCTATGTACAACAGTGAATAGCTGTACGCGTAAAATTTGTGTATAAAGTAGATCAGATAAAACTTGAATATCTCCATTCGACTTGCAGGCCTTTAAAACCTATTAAATACCTTTTCTCTATTAAAATTTGTTTTCTTATCATTATTGTTATCTTATTTATTAATATCAAAGAAAAACCTTGAATATCCCCATTCGACTTGCAGGCCTTTAAAACCTATAAAATACCTTTTCTCTATTAAAATTTGTTTTATATCGGTCACCACGCTCAAAAAGTGTAACTTGAATTAATATCAAAGAAAAAACTTGAATATCCCCATTCGACTTGCAGGCCTTTAAAACCTATTAAATACCTTTTCTCTATTAAAATTTGTTTTCTTATCGGTCACCAAGCTCAAAAAGTGTAACTTGAATTAATATCAAAGAAAAAACTTGAATATCCCCATTCGACTTGCAGGCCTTTAAAACCTATTAAAATACCTTTTCTCTATTAAAATTTCTTTTCTTATCATTATTGTTATCTTATTCATTAATATCAAAGAAAAAACTTGAATATCCCCATTCGACTTGCAGGCCTTTAAAACCTATTAAATACCTTTTCTCTATTAAAATTTGTTTTCTAATCGGTCACCACGCTCAAAAAGTGTAACTTGAATATCCCCATTCGACTTGCAGGCCTTTAAAACCTATTAAATACCTTTTCTCTATTAAAATTCGTTTACTTATCGGTTACCACGCTGAAAAAGTGTAACTTGAATTAATATCAAAGAAAAAACTTGAATATCCCCATTCGACTTGCAGGCCTTTAAAACCTATTAAAATACCTTTTCTCTATTAAAATTTATTTTCTTATCGATCACCACGCTCAAAAAGTGTAACTTGAATTAATATCAAAGAAAAAACTTTAATATCCCCATTCGACTTGCAGGCCTTTAAAACCTATTAAATACCTTTTCTCTATTAAAATTTGTTTTCTTATCGGTCACCACGCTCAAAAAGTGTAACTTGAATTAATATCAAAGAAAAAAATTGAATATCCCCATTCGACTTGCAGGCCTTTAAAACCTATTAAAATAACTTTTCTCTATTAAAATTTGTTTTCTTATCATTATTGTTATCTTATTCATTAATATCAAAGAAAAACCTTGAATATCCCCATTCGACTTGCAGGCCTTTAAAACCTATTAAATACCTTTTCCCTATTAAAATTTGTGTTATATTGGTCACCACGCTTAAAAAGTGTAACTTGAATTAATATCAAAGAAAAAACTTGAATATCCCCATTCGACTTGCAGACCTTTAAAACCTATTAAATACCTTTTCTCTATTAAAATTTGTTTTCTTATCGGTCACCACGCTCAAAAAGTGTAACTTGAATTAATATCAAAGAAAAAACTTGAATAACCCATTCGACTTGCAGGCCTTTAAAACCTATTAAAATACCTTTTCTCTATTAAAATTTCTTTTCTTATCATTATTGTTATCTTATTCATTAATATCAAAGAAAAAACTTGAATATCCCTATTCGACATGCAGGCCTTTAAAACCTATTAAATACGTTTTCTCTATTAAAATTTATTTTCTTATCGGTCACCACGCTCAAAAGTGTAACTTGAATTAATATCAAAGAAAAAACTTTAATATCCCCATTCAACTTGCAGACCATTAAAACCTATTAAATACCTTTTCTCTATTAAAATTTGTTTTCTTATCGGTCACCACGCTCAAAAAGTGTAACTTGAATTAATATCAAAGAAAAAAATTGAATATCCCCATTCGACTTGCAGGCATTTAAAACCTATTAAAATAACTTTTCTCTATTAAATTTTGTTTTCTTATCATTATTGTTATCTTATTCATTAATATCAAAGAAAAACCTTGAATATATCCATTCGACTTGCAGGCCTTTAAAACCTATTAAATACCTTTTCTCTATTAAAATTTGTGTTATATGGGTCACTACGCTTAAAAAGTGTAACTTGAATTAATATCAAAGAAAAAACTTCAATACCCCATTCGACTTGCAGGCCTTTAAAACCTATTAAAATACCTTTTCTCTATTAAAATTTGTTTTCTTATCATTATTGTTATCTTATCATTATTGTTATCTTATTCATTAATATCAAAGAAAAAACTTGAATGGCCCCATTCGACTTGCAGGCCTTTAAATCCTATTAAATACCTTTTCTCTATTAAAATTTGTTTTATATCGGTCACCACGCTCAAAAAGTGTAACTTGAATTAATATCAAAGAAAAAACTTGAATATCCCCATTCGACTTGCAGGCCTTTAAAACCTATTAAAATACCTTTTCTCTATTAAAATTTGTTTTCTTATTATTGTTATCTTATTCATTAATATCAAAGAAAAAACTTGAATATCCCCATTCGACTTGCAGGCCTTTAAAACCTATTAAATACCTTTTCTCTATTAAAATTTGTTTTCTTATCGGTCACCACGCTCAAAATGTGTAACTTGAAATTATATCAAAGAAAAAACTTGAATATCCCCATTCGACTTGCAGGCCTTTAAAAACCTATTAAAATACCTTTTTTCAAAAAATAGAGTTAGATCATTGAAATTTGGTAGATCGAGGTTTTCGATACCTACAAATCGATTGCGGAGATTTTTGATATATTCTCATTGCGGATATATTCAATAAAAGAAAAAAATTTGTTTTCTTATCTGTCACCACGCTCAAAAAGTGTAACTTGAATTAATATCAAAGAAAAAACTTGAATATCCCCATTCGACTTGCAGGCCTTTAAAACCTATTAAATACCTTTTCTCTATTAAAATTTGTTTTCTTATCGGTCACCACGCTCAAAAAGTGTAACTTGAATTAATATCAAAGAAAAAACTTGAATATCCCCATTCGACTTGCAGGCCTTTAAAACCTATTAAAATACCTTTTCTCTATTAAAATTTGTTTTCTTATCGGTCACCACGCTCAAAAAGTGTAACTTGAATTAATATCAAAGAAAAAACTTCAATACCCCATTCGACTTGCAGGCCTTTAAAACCTATTAAATACCTTTTCTCTATTAAAATTTGTTTTCTTATCGGTCACCACGCTCAAAAAGTGTAACTTGAATTAATATCAAAGAAAAAACTTGAATATCCCCATTCGACTTGCAGGCCTTTAAAACCTATTAAAATACCTTTTCTCTATTAAAATTTGTTTTCTTATCATTATTGTTATCTTATTCATTAATATCAAAGGAAAAACTTGAATATCCCCATTCGACTTGCAGGCCTTTAAAACCTATTAAATACCTTTTCTCTATTAAAATTTGTTTTCTTATCGGTCACCACGCTCAAAAAGTGTAACTTGAATTAATATCAAAGAAAAAACTTGAATATCCCCTTTCGACTTGCAGGCCTTTAAAACCTATTAAATACGTTTTCTCTATTAAAATTTGTTTTCTTATCGGTCACCACGCTCAAAAAGTGTAACTTGAATTAATATCAAAGAAAAAACTTGAATATCCCCTTTCGACTTGCAGGCCTTTAAAACCTATTAAATACCTTTTCTCTATTAAAATTTGTTTTCTTATCGGTCACCACGCTCAAAAAGTGTAACTTGAATTAATATCAAAGAAAAAACTTGAATATCCCCATTCGACTTGCAGGCCTTTAAAAACCTATTAAAATACCTTTTCTCAAAAAATAGATCATTCAAATTTGGTACATCGAGGTTTTCGATACCTACAAATCCATTGCGGATATTTTTGATATATTCTCATTGCGGATATATTGTCATTTATTCAGTAAAAGAAAAAAATTTGTTTTCTTATCGGTCACCACACTCAAAAAGTGTAACTTGAATTAATATCAAAGAAAAAACTTGAATTAATATCAAAGAAAAAAAAAATACTGCATAAATAAAATAAATAAATAATTATAATTGCATAAGTTGATAAAAAATGCTATGCAATAGCTTTACCGCGGCAGTCCTCGAGTGCCACACGTATTTTTTTTTATACAGCATCATTTTAAATCCATTTTGTATCATTATTCATCATCTTTTGTTTGCTTGTATACATTTACAATCATTTAGTTTACATGACAAGAGCTTCCTGAAGATGATCAAGTGCCCTGTCAATCAGGGTTGTAAAAAACCCGGGTTTTTTGGGCAAAATGGGGAAAATGGAATTTCTTTTTCCAACAAGCTAATAATGTATAGTATATGTGTTATTTTGTTTTATATGAGAACATCATAGTTTAGTAAACACTAAACAAGCATTTTTTTTATCAATAAAACTGATAATACTGTATATGTATTGTTTTAACATGTTTATATATAATCATCAGAAAATAGTTATATCTGGATTTTAATTGTATAAAAATGCAAAGTTCAAAACTAAAGTATGAACAATTTTTTAAAAATTAAATTTTGATTCTATTAAAGCAACAAACAAATTTTGCAATGTGTAGGAATGAGCAGTAAGTTTGCCTGATGTTACTTTTATTAAATCAAAAGTAGTTATTCCTTTTATTATCTTATACTCACATGTTGCATTCAGTTTCACAATCTCAAATCATATAATATATATATATACATATACTTTTTTTAAATTCAGTTATCAATATAGGTGACACAAACAAAAATTAAAAAATATTTGCTCTAAACATGCTTCTAATTGATACACTCATTATCCTAGAGCATCTTGGATAAGCTACTTAATGGCTTTAAGCTATTTTATTTGTATTTCTCCCGAATTACATGGTTTCAAACTACACAAAGTTTTTTTTTTTTTTTTTTTAAAGGGAAAAAAAAAAAAAAATACATTTATTATTTGATGTAAAATTATTTTCAAATATGTAATTTGTTTGTTAAAAATAGAGAGTTATTGATCAAAGGCAAAACTTAATTAAAAACTTCTAAACACCATTTTTTAAATCATCTTATGCTTAAGGTGAAGCATAAGGAGATTTAAAAAATGGTTTTTAGTAGCTTTTAATATCTATTTTAAGTAATTATTTTTAAAATATGATTTTAAAAAGGCAAAATTGTTCAGACTTATAAGAAAATTTTGTTGCTTGCACAGGATTATTTTTATTTCAACATTTCTCTTCTATTCATTTCACATATATACTACATATTTTTTTATTTTCTAACTATCACAATATAATCTACTTAATAAAGCTAAGCATTATTTTAATTAGAGAATATATAATGGGTATAGAGGGGATTTTACAAGTTGAAAATTTAGTTCACAATTTTTTATTTTTAAAAAATAAAGAAATAATATAATATTTACATATTTTCAAATAGGATGCATGATGTTTTGAAGTGATTTTTCATTAAAAAAAAAATATATATAAATAAATACATCCACTTTTAATCCAACTAAAGCTTTAAATTTTTCAAATTTAAATCAAAACTGTTTTTCTTTTTGCTACAGAAGTTTTGATTTGACCCAAATCAAAATTATCTAGAAAAATAAACCAAAATTGTTTCTGTAAAATTTAAACCTAAACTTTTCTCCAGTGTGTTATCATTAGATGATTAAGACAAGAACAATCAAAAGAAAGTATCTATCGGAGATTTCATCATGTGCCTGAAAATAAGAGAGATGTAGCTAAGTAGTTGATGTACTTCTTCCTTATTAAAACGTCATACAAAAAAGATACAATTGATGCATCATACTAGCACATATGATAACTTATCTACCACATCCAAAATATAAAGGTGTAAAAGCTCACAAATACTGAAGAAGAGCTAGGGCAATAGAATATTGATGATGGTTATGTGATATCATTAATGACTTTGCAGATATCGGAAAACGATTATTATCTGAAATCAATGTTTCTTGCAAATGTCACTGAAGTATTGAGCTCATCTAAATGGTGGAAGATAATGGTCAGTAAAGGTGAAAATGCCACAACTCCTTTGAATCAAGAATTTTGTAACTAAATGGCATTACTGAATTCATTACCTGCTAGCTCAACATAAGTTGAGCGACTTTTTCCAACATTTCGGTTTATCCAAAACAAAGTTTTTAACAGATTAGGGAACAATAAAACTGAAAAATTAGCACAATGCTACCAATTATTGAAAAGTAAATGTGAAGAAGACTGCTAGAAATTATATATTTGTTTGAAATTTTGTCTGAAAATCTCTTGTATGGAAAATAAACCTTCATTAAAGTATTTTTATTCTACTCTGTTGTTTATCTTCCTGCCATTTCTGCATTATTTAATAAAAAAAGATAATACTTTTGTTTTTAAATTGCAAGTGTGAACTTATTTTTCACTATTATCTTGCAATTGTTATTTTCTTTTCATTATTATATAACTTTAAATTATTTCTTAGTATATTCAATTCTGACTTAAGAAAATTTAAATAATAAAGTAAATATTGATTGATATTTCTGTATGTAAAGTTCTTATATAAAGAAGTATTTTACAGAGGATTCTTGCTAAAAGAGCTTAAATACTATAATAATTCTTTTATTTAAAAGAAAAAACCCATTTCCCCCCCCCCCCCAAAAAAAAACACTGGTTTTTTAGGGTAAAAAACCCAGCCCAGCGGGGGAAATGGGTATCTATCTGGGCAGCAAATCTGACAACCCTGGGTCAAATGAGTCCAAAGAGAGAAAAAAAAAAAAATAGGCTTTTTTAAGTATTTAAGTTAATAACATATTTTCTAATTTACACATAGTGTTATAGTATGTTTATTTAATTATAAATATATCAATATTATTATATTGTAGAAGAATCCTTAAATATAAGACATGAGTCCCTCTTTTCTACTGAAATCTAGGAATATCTAATTTTTATGGGCAAATCTTTCTGCAAGTGGCAATTTCTTTTCCGTGACAATGTTGCTATTTTACCTAAATTCTGCCATTGGGAAGATTAGCACTGTGTTCACACGCTAATAAAAAATGTCAGATCTTGTCAAAGAGTGATCCCCAGATCCCAATAAAGAGTAATAACTTTTGCTCTTTTCTATTCATTGAAAACTTTTTCTACATGTTTTCTAATTTACACATATGTAGATCTAATGGTAAAGATATCAACATTACTAAAATATTAAAGAATTCATAAATATGAGACATGAGTTTCTGTTTTCTGCTGAAATATAGAAATATCTGTAATTTTTATGAGCAAGTCTTTCTGCAAATGACAATGTTACCATGTTGCCTAAATTCTGCCACAAGCATGCTAGTCTAGAACAATGTTTTCAATTAATGAAAAGTAACTGTTTATCCCATCTCAAATCTATAGCTGTCAAATACATTCAATTAAATATTAAGATTTGAAATTTTAAACAAATGCAAAGTACACATTTATTAATAGAAAGCAATTTCATTAATATATGTGTAGTTTATATTTGGTAACATTATCAAATTCTAATTATTTATTCTCCTTCAATGATAATTGAGTTATAAATAATAATAATTTTAAAAATTTGTCTATAGAACTGCATTATAAAGAACGAAAAATTCTGATTTTCATGGGAGTAAAAGCTGCCATAGTAAATTAACTGAATTAACTTTGTGATGTATAGGGCTGTGAAGTTAGAGTCAACATGCCTACTCTGACTCTTACTACAATTAGAGAGTTTGAAGTGAAATAAAACCAGGGCTGTGGAGCCAGAGTTGGAGTCACTAAAAAACATGCCAACTATGACTCCAGCTTCTGTTTGACAGTTTAAAGTGAAATAAAATAAATTGCATTTTATTTTAAATTTATAAAACTGATTTTTTTTTTTTTTCTTTTTAACTATATGCATTAATAAATGCATAGTCATTTTAGAGTTTATTGGTATGTTAGTAAGAAATATAGGAAAGGAAGATGGATGTGATAGTTATCTTACTTAGTAATGATTAAATTGATTCAGGGTCGCAGCTAGAGCAGGCCAGGATGGGCAATGTTCAACCTGAAAACATTTTTGCTCGATGTAGTGTGATTGACTCAACACTCTCATTAGAACAACAATACAATTTCAAGATTTTTCAATTTTCATTCATTTTACCACCACTGACAAAAATCCTAACCAAAATAAACGTACCCCTTCTTAGAACTCAAAAAATAAAATATTTTTTTTTTTGTTTTTCATATTCCTAAACAATGGACACATTAAATATTTTCCTATCTTTTACTGAAATTTAGGATACTTTTTTGTACCTTTTTCTTAGGATACCTTTACTTACCTTTTCCTTTATTGAAATAGATGAAGTTTACTTTCCTTGCAAAATGTCGCTACATGATGTTTTGTTGTAAGCTGAGCTGACATTGTTTGTTTAAAACAAAATAACTTGCAATATTGTATATCTAACTTAAATTCATTGTACATACAAGTTTAACTTTGTATATCTCAATATTACGGAACAACTGTAGTATTTCCCCATAGCTGAATTTGGTGATTTATTTTTGGCAATTATGGCTAAATCATAAATCTAAAAATCATATAGCATAAATGATAAAATCATAAGCTAAATTATAAATCCTAAATCCAAAATAAATAGCATGGCAGGCTGCCATATTATATTGCAAACAGTCCAGAACGACATCATTATCATTCAAATCGGCACCAAAGAAAAATCGCCAAATTCAGCTGTGGGGAAATACTATAGTTGTACCAATATTACTAACATAAAACTGATGAGTTTCATATATTCCTACTTCCCAAGTTTAAAATGTATGTTCATTTTTTTCCTTATTCAATATTGTAGGAATATTGTATAATTTACAGTGTCGACAATTAGGGAAATCAGGGAACTTTATCAATCTGGAAATATCAGGGAATTTTATAAAAATATCCCCAATGATTGCCAAGCAAGTGATATCTGATATCTTAACCAACAATGCACATGATTGGCTGCTTTGTAGTTGAATCTCAACAAGTTAACATAAAAAAAAAAATATTATTATTAAACATTCTTAATGTAACAATTTAAGAAATAATTTTATGTTCAGATGTTAATATGTTGTGCAATTAAAAATATAATATGTTGTGCAATTAAAAATATTCAAATTTTTATATTTTGTCAATTTCTCCCAAATTTTGAACTTTTTGTTTCCATTTTATTTTTGTGTGCGTTAACAAAATCAATAATAATAAAAAAAAGATATTTTTGTCTATCAGTAATTTTTTTATTTTCCTTTTAAATTGCGGTTGTTTGATGAACATGTTACACGTGATATACGCAAAATTACAGAATTTATGTATTTGATAAAGAAAATCATGGAAATATGTCAAAATTCCTCAAAGAAGTCAGGGAACTTTTATTCTGAATTTTTGTAGCCATCCTGATTTATCATTTGTGCAAACTCATTTTAAAAGATTGGATTTTTGAGCTTGTAGTTTAACTTTGCATAATCCATTATCCGAATGTTCATAACTTAATACTTTGTCTGTAGTTTTTTTTTTAAATTTATTTTAAAGAAATAAATTGTAACATGTATATATATGGAGTGAGAGTCGGTCATTTTTCCTACCAACTCCGTAGTCCTGGTGGTAGAATATTATCCTACCAATTCTATAGTCCTGGTGGTAGAGAGTATTATCATATTATCTTAATGATTCCAGTTTGATTCCTCACCTGATCAATTTTATCTTTTGTTAAAATGTTTTTGACTTTTCAATCAGTATATATGTAATAAATAGATTATAAACAAGACTTAAAAATTATCACTATTTTTATTTATTTTATACAAAATGTAAGTACAGGCAGTGTATGTAAAATAATTGTTTTTAATTTATCACTTAAATAAGATTGTGAGAAATAAAGCACTAATTTAGTCAACTGTATTTTTTAGTTGACCGATTTGAATTAGTAACAAGAGTGTTTGTATTCCCAAGCACACTTACTAATCTTTGACCAGCTAATTCTTTTCGCAACTTTTCTCGTATTTGGACCATCTTCTGTTGCTCTTTTGCTTTCAATTTACTTAACAGTTTTTCTTTTAAAATACGTTCTTGTTCTATTAATTTTTCTTGATTTTTTCTCTCCCTTCGCCGTACTTCTTCTCTCTCTTTTTCAGCAGCTATTGCAAGCTCGACTGCACGCTTTTCTTCCTCTATTTTCTTTTTCCTTTCTTTTTCTCTTTCACTAGCCTATGCAAAATTAAATATATAGTTATAAATTGAATATATATTACAATACAGCCAGAATTTCTTTATCAGTGAGAAGGAATTAGTACAATTTGCTGATTGGGCCTGAGCATGGAATAGAAAATGAAAAACTTTGAAAATGCCTAACTGCCCTACATAGGCTGTTACATGTCAAACAGTTATAATAATGTCTTTGCTAGCTAAACTTGGGGGAGGGGGGGGGGGGAAACACTTGCCAAACGGTGATTAAACAAAATAAAGTTGTTACTTGCAACTGTCCATGCGCAATTATAAAATTATTACTTAAGATAGGTAAAAGGAATGAATATTGCCAATTTCGGTATTCCTAAATAAGTTGTCTATGTTGGTCTTAATTGACATCGCATTATATGGTTATAATACCTAAATTCAGAATTTTGTAATTGCTGATAGTTTTAATGGTAAATGTAACAAAGTGAATGACCTAAGCAGGATAAAACTTAAATACTTAAAGGTATAAATTAAACATTTCCTATACTAATTAAATTATAAATGGCTGTACTTGGAATGCTTGCATAATATTTTCGGCACAGGCCCATGCCATCCTGAATGCAAACTCGCTGTCGGTGTGTGCTTGCTTGACTGCCAACACTAAATATTCTCCCTCTTCTCTTTCTTGAATAGGTGTTTCAACTTGTCTATGTCCGGTATCTCATTTTTTTTGCAACTGAGCTCATTGCTCTAATTTCCACGGCTTCACGGTTCATGGCATAAATAATGATGATTTTTGTAATTCGCCAATTTCTTATTCGCCAATTTTTATATGTTCAAATGAAAAACTAATTAACAAAGAACTTGAAAAAATCGCGACAATAGCAAAAAAGGCAGGTTATCAAAGAAAATTAATTTATCATCTATATAAAAAACGCATAAAAAAATTAAACTATATCGAAAATGCTCAAAAAACAAAACCAAAGTTTACTACCGCGATCCCATATGACAAAGGTGTAGCCAATAAAATTTAAAATGAAGCATCCAAAATAAATATTAATATCCCTATTAAGCCGAACCCAAATATATTTCAAAGAGTTAGAAATGACAAAGATCAAATTGACCAAATGGAAACTGCATGTATTTATCAAATATCTTATGAAACCGATGACAATAATAAAGGGTATTACATAGGCATGACTAAAAGAAAAATAAAAACTCGCATTAAAGAACATAAAACGGATATTAAATTCAATAGAACTACAGCTGCATTAACCAAATTTTTTCAAAATGATAATGTTAAAATTGATTTTAATGATATTAAGAAATTGGTGAATTACGAAAATCATCATTATGCCATGAACCGTGAAGCCGTGGAAATTATGAGCAATGAGCGCAGTTGCAACAAAAATGAGGTACCGGACATAGACAAGTAGAGACACCTATTCAAGAAAGAAAAGAGGAAGAATATTTAGTGTTGGCAGTCAAGCAAGCACACATCGACAGCGAGTTTGCATTCAGGATGGCACGGGCCCGTGCCGAAAATATTATGCTAGCATTCCAAGTGCAGCCATTTATTTATTTATAATTTAAATAATCAATAAATGTTCGAATTGTTTATGGGTTCAGTGTTGGTCATTTCTTTTGTTAAATTTACTGTTTTTCCATGTAAAGAGCTACCTAGTGGCAGGGACCTTGTTTAAGAGGAGGGATAATCTTCCTCCATGCCTAGTGTTAACTACTAATAGACCTAGCAAAATATCAAACCTAGTCAGCAAAAGTTCGTTAACTTTTTAAAGTGAAAAACTATAATGCATTTTTAAATCCTGATACATGACAAAATAAAAAAAAATTTCTAAAAAAAAAGAAAAAAAAAATAATTTTAGTAAACTTGGTAAAGAAGCTTACTTTAAAAAAAAATTAAAATAATTCACTTTCTAATTTTGGTAAACTTGTCAAAATTAAAAAATTAGTTTGGCAAATTATAATTTTTTCTTAAAATATGTACATATACTATCTAATTCTAGTAAAATTATATAACAAGCTGATAGTTTTGATTAAGAACTGATACAACACATGTATTCCAATTAGCATATGTACAGCTAAAGCTTATACAATGATAGTTTTGATTAAAAGAAAAGTAAATTACTTTCTAATTCTGATAAACTTGGCCAAATTACAAATCTAGCTTGCAAAATTGTAAAAAAAAAATTCATGGCTAACTTATTAAATATTTTATAAATCAAAAATCATAATATATTTTGTAATCCTGATAGACTTCATAAAATTACTAGTCTGACATACATTCTATATTCCCAATAGATTTGACAAAATTATTAATGCACTTTGTCAGAGCCTGCTTTACAATTTTAGCGGCCCTAGGCAATATATTTTTAGCAGCCTCCTCTAAAAGATATTACACCAGGGCAGCTTACATATTTCATGTGACCCCATGTAAATCTTCAGATTCAGATCTGCCCCCCCCCCTTCCCCTACAAAAAAAAAAAAAAAAAAAAAAAAAAGAAGGTCACACTCACACTAGAAAAAATCTTTTTGATTGTAAGTTATTATTAAGACTCAATGTATTCTAATAATATAAGAGAATATAAAATTTAAACTACTTTCTCATTAATTTTAATTCCAAAAAGGATTGTTTATACATTACTTAATATATATACCTAAAAAATTATCCTTTTAATAATTGCACTTACATAAAGCATATATATTTCGAGCGCACCCACGCTCATCATCAGTGCGTTGTAGTGATTTCATCTCTTCTGTCTTGTTCGGTTCTTGCTTCTCGATTTTCGGCTCTCTTCACTTCAGATGTGTTGTTTCTCTTAATTACTTGTTGCCATATTGGTGGAATTATGCTATGCTCGCGATCATTTCATACTTTCTCATTTTTTGTAAAAATTGAGTTGGACCGGGCATATTTATGAATAAGAAAAAATAAACAGGTTGAATCAAACTTTTAGCTTTTCTACCCAACCATGCTAAATGTTCGATTACGAAAATGCCTTAAAATTTCTGCCTATAAGAATCTCCATTCTGTGCATGGCATCACATGTACTGATTCACCAAAAGCTGTTGGCCGATATTTTGAGTAAAAACATATTGCAATGGAATGAAACAGAAAATTTTTGCATATCCAGAAAAAAAAAAAAGGTAATGGGATGAGCATTATTCTTACTATTCTCCTGAACACCACATTACCATTACTCACTCTATCAAAGTGCGACAATTCATCCCAAACTGAAGAGAAAAACAATGAAGCTGATACTTTTTTTTCACTGAAAAAGAAGTTCCACTGTGAATAATAATAATAATAAAATATTACTGCTCTTTTTTTTTTTTAATTAGTTCTTATTTTTATTATAATTTTAACTGTCCTGTAATAAACGATAATTTTCAATTGTACATTAAATCAAATGGCAATAAGAATTAATTTCAATCTTTAAACAAGAACAAAAAATCATGTGGTTCTGATAGACGATTAACACTTTCCATCTGTACTTGCTTGTTGCATCGTTTAACCTTCAAAGTACTTTGCCTATATGATCACACAATAGACAAAAATACAAAGAGATAAATTAACTGAATTCATAATCACTCTTAAACATTGTTGGAAAGTGTTCACAACTCTTGACACAAACGGAAATGCAGTTCCAGCAATTTCCAATTGTAGCTCTCTATGTATCTGAATATTTTACTGTGACCCTGTAAATCTTAACGCTAAACGTACCATATTCTATAGTAAACATTTTTTTTTTTTCTTATGTGAAAAGTAAATGTAAATTGTAATATGATTTGCGCAGTACAAAGATTTCATATATGATTTTATAAAAATGCATCTCATAGAATGCAATGCATTGCTATTATTTTAGAGGTGTCTCTGTACCCAAGCCAGTTGTGCTATTTCTACAATTTTAAAGAGAGAACATTGGCTTCTCCTTCATATTTGCTTAAACTTTTTCCGTGTTGTAAATGTGAAATAAAATTTTTGCAAATTAATTTCTTGGTGGATAGATTTATCAGATAAAGTTTTGTGTACGCTATTATTAATTCCAAACTAATCATTTCAAACATAATTATGAAATTCATTGATAAATGCATGAGGTAATTAGATACTCTTATTTAGATATGATGATACCAATCACAGTAGTGTTTACTTTTTCCATATGAGAGTAAAGGCCTGTCTAAGTGAATGCTTTAAACAGATTTTCTAGATACCATAGTCAAGAAAAGGGGGTCTTTATATAATTTATAATTACTCTTGTTTATTTTTTAATTTTAATTTATATATTTTGCATATTTTAAATACATGCTTAAGACTTTCTGAATTTAAATTATTTTCTGACATTTATGAAGATATTTTAGCACAAACGTATAAAACTTTCAGGTATTCTATTTTTATTTAGATACTTATAAACTGAATAGTGTTTTCTATCTTCTCATTTTTAGTTCTGTTATTTAGTTAACTATGTATAAATTTGATTGATATAAGGAGCTGGAATTTGAAATTGGATGAGTTTAAAAATAAAGCTGTCACGTGAAATTGTGTCAAAGGCTATAGTAATGCCAAGGAAAAAAACTCCGAATTTTTCACATTTAATAAAACTATCGTGAATGAATTCTGCTACTCTAACGATCTGTTAGGGTGGAATGCTTAGGTCTAAAACCAAATTGTTCGGGTTGCAATTGCAAATCACTTCATACCCCCTTCTTTTTCATATAATTTTAAAAAGATCTAGTCTTCATTCCTTATCACTATACAATTCAAAGTGTATATTTATTAAAAGTCAATACTTTAATACCTTACAGTGTTCTTACACAAAGTTAAAACCTTTAAAGAAGATTACTCTTAATTTACAACTTAATACTCACATATGCCTTAAAAGAGAGAAAATCAAAATTGGTTTATGATTTTTGCCCTTTTATTTTTTTATTTCCTCACCCCCCCCCCCAAGCTTTTGCTTTGTTGCTCTGTCGACACAGCAACAAAGCAAGCCATCACAGAGCTGCCTTTGACGATGGGAGAGGCCATTTCCCACAAGTACTAAGGCAATTTTCAAGAAATAATGTAAGGTTATTTTATTTTTTAATTTGTGATATGCTCCTTGTACTTCGATAATATAAGAATAAAAATGTTTTGGAAACTTAATCCTCATCACTCAAATCAGCAGTGCTACTGTCAAAATTTTGGAATTGTATCATATTTGTGTTTAGTACATTGCAAGCCAACATATATTATACTTTGTGCTTCTAAAAGTATCTGCTTACTCTTATACGTATAATTTACTTTATAGAATGTATGCAGAGTCTCTTTTTCAGCACTTTAATATCAATACATTGTCGTTGAGGCATTTTCTTATTTTAAACAATAAACTCTCCTTTTGGCATTCCTGTACAACATAATATTTTTGTGATTAATTAATTGAATTTTATCCTTAGCAATCGGCTTTGATAACCACATTGTATAATTTTTTTTATAAATATATATTTACTTACTTCTGCTCTTTTTAACAATTCTTTGAGCAGAAAAGTAGCCTCTTTTTCAGCTGTCTGTTGTTGAGCAGTCTCATCAAGTAATATAATCTCTTCCTTTGATGGCAATAAAGTAGCATTTATTTTTTCCTTGGCAGATGCCACCTTAGCATTGACAGATCTAAAGTAATTTAATATTTACAAATCAGTTTCTGAAATTGTTTATTAATTATATTTTATTTTCATGAATCATTATGAATTTCAATTTTTTGCAGTACAAAAGAAAAAAGAAAACATATTATTTTACATAAAAGTGAATTTAAAGCTTGCGTGTATCTCTCATAAGCATACAGTGCATGCATGCCAACTTTTTAATTTTTCTGGGGAGAGTCATTCCATGTCAAATCAACACAGCTAAAAACCTGACTCCACCTCAGATATTTATGAAATTGGGCTTATTTATTTGTCTTACAAAGAAATGAATGTATACCAATTAATAAGTCCCTATCTCTTTTAGTTTTTGATACACAGGACTGCAAAAGTGGGTAAAAAGTGCAAATTTTCAAAATTCTTGTGTTACAAATGTTCTTATATCCTTTTCCCTAATTGTCTCAGAGATATAAGATTGATACCATTAGAAAGCTTTCAATACAGGTTTTCAAATGCTATATCACATGCACATATTTAAAAAAAAATTTCATTTCAAGGTCAAACATTTTTACCTTTGACCTTCAATGTCTCAAAAAATATTTTTTTTTATTTTTATTTTAAAAATTATGTTATTCTTACATTTACTGTCTATAATTACTGAGAATTTCAAGATGGGATTACCATGGGATGCTGAGTTATAAAATTAATATGCAACTTAGAAATATTTTTTTATTCATGAATTCATCAGCCGTGAATATTCATTTTAAAGTAAATTGGAGTGTAAAGGTTGATATTTTTTATTTACCAACTATGTGAAAAATACCAGAGCCGGGAATCGAACCCGGGCACCTCCGCTTAACGCACGGATGCTCTACCAAGGTTGATATTTTTTATTTACCAACTATGTGAAAAATACCAGAGCCGGGAATCGAACCCGGGCACCTCCGCTTAACGCACGGATGCTCTACCACTGTGTAGAGCATCCGTGCGTTAAGCGGAGGTGCCCGGGTTCGATTCCCGGCTCTGGTATTTTTCACATAGTTGGTAAATAAAAAATATCAACCTTTACACTCCAATTTACTTAAAAATTAATATGCAACCCTAAATCAGTATTTTCATACTAACATGACGTAAGTTTTACCCATATTTTCTTCCCTAATTAACTTAGAGGTATAACATTGGTATCATTAGAAAGCTTATAATACAGGCTTTCAAATGATATCTCACATGTATGTATTTAAATAAAAAATTATTTTAAAGTCAAACATTTTGACTTTTGACCTTCAATATCTCAAAAAGCATTTTTTCATTTTTCTTTTAAAAATTATATATTATTCTTACGTTTATTGTCTATAATTACTGTGAGTTTCAACTTGGGACTGCCATGGGATGCTGAGTTATAAATAAATATGCAATCCTCCATCAGTATTTTCATACTAACATACCATAATTTTTATCCATATTTTGTTCTCAAATTAACTTAAGAGATATAAAATTGGTATCATTAGAATGCTTATAATACATGTATATTAAAAGATATATCACATGTATATATTTTTTAAATTCTTCCTTCTAAGATGAAAGATTTTGACCTTTGACTTTCAATATCTCAAAAAAAAAAAAAAAAGTACACATTTAATTTTTTTTTTAAACTACTAGGGCGCTCTGCCCCCCTGCTCGCTCTGCTCACCAACCCCTGAAGGAGGCTTCGCCTCCTCCCCGACTCACTTTACTTATTAACACATGAAGAACTCTGACCGCCTATTCGCTGCTTTCTTTCTCTGAAAAGGAATATCAATAGTGCATATTACAAGACAAAAGAAGAAAATTATGGAAATCCTCATATTCAATGTCAAATTGAAATATATAATATTTATATATATTTTTTTTAATAGAAAGAAAATCATAATATCTAAACCATTTTGCATTACAGCTTTAGTATATGGCACTTTTTATTTCTTTTTTACAACCTTAAATCCAGATCACGGTACACCAGTCAGTAGAGCACTGAGCTCGTAATTTGAAGATTGTGGGTTTGGTTCTCGAGCTGACCAAAGACCGTCATGTACACTAATGGTGGCTGGTGCACGTAAAATATGTCGTGGCTACAATATCTTTCGTGTTTCCATCAAAATTATACCTCTGGGGGGCCACCGAAGCTGGGGAGCTATCCCCTTCGTGTAGGACCAAAACTGTGGTGGCATGTCTCTGGAACATCCATAGGGATGCGTCCCAGACCGTCGCTAATTATCCATAGAGCAGTAATGGTGCGACGTTAATCACAACGTGCCTAATTATATACCTACCTACAATCATGGATCATATTTTAATTTTCCCATGTAAGAAGATTAAAAAGTAGAGAAAAAAAGTTTATTTATTTTCTTTGTTTTTTATATCCATGGTTTCGGGCTGCGGTACCCTAGTCGGTAAAGCGCTGAGCACGTAATTGGAAGATTGCCGATACAATACTTGAGCAGGCCAAAGGCCATCGTGTACACTAATGGTGGCTGGTGCACATAAAATCTGCCGTGGTCGCAAAATCCACCATGTTCCCATCCCCACTATACCACTGGGGATCACCAAAGCAGAGGGGGATCCTCTCCGTGAAGGTTCAAAATTGTGATGACATGTCTCTGGAAGGTCTCTAAGGGTGCATCCCAGACGGTCGCCAATTACCCATAGCGCAGTATTGGTGCTACGTTAAATCCAACCAATCTACCTACCTATGTACAACCATGGATCATATTTTAATTTTCTCGTGTAAAATGACTTCATGACAGAAGAACAACGTCACTGGGATAAACTTTTTTCATAATGGCAAATAGAGTACCTTCATAAACTTTTCATTTTTAGTTAATAACTTCTTTAATTAAAATGACAGAAATTTCTAAGCAGCTGAAATGTCTTCCTTGGAGTACTCAGAGCACATTGATACCTCTCATGATGCAAAGGACCCTGCCCTCTGTTAGAAGATGCTGTCGCAGACAAAAAAATTTGACAGTGACAGTAACTTTTTTTAATATATAGAGATAATTATTTAATAATAAAAATATAAGTATTTAATAAATAAATATTTAATTTTATGTTATTCTTACGTTTATTATCTATAATTATTGTAAGTTTCATCATGGGACAGCCATTATGTTGTAAAACTTAGGTTATTTTTGTATGAAAATACTGATGGAGGGTCACATTTTAATTTATAACTCAGTATCCCATGGTCATGCCATGTTGATACTTACGATAGTTATAGATAATAAATGTAAGAATAACATATAATTTTTAAAAGAAGAATACATAAAATTTTTTTGATATATTCAAGGTCAAAGGTCAAAATGTTTGACCTTAAAATGAAAATTCTTACAAATATATACATGTGATATATCATTCAAACGCCTGAATTATAAGCTTTTTAATGATATCAATCTTATATCTCTAAGTTAATTAGGGAACAAAATATGGGTAAACTTACGTTATGTTAATATGAAAATACTGATTTAGGGTTCCATATTAATTTATAACTCAGCATCCCATGGTAGTCCCATCTTAAAACTCACAGTAATTATAGACAATAAATGTAAGAATAACATATAATTTTTAAAAGAAAAAAAAAAAAAAGTTTTTTGAGATACTGAAGGTCAAAGGTAAAAATGTTTGACCTTGAAATAAATTTTTTTTAAAATATGTGCATGTGATATATCATTTGAAAGCCTGTATTGAAAGCTTTCTATCGATACTAACCTTATATTTCTGAGACAATTAGGGAACAAGATATAAGAACATTTGTAACACAAGAATTATGAAAATTTGCACTTTTTACCCACTTTCGCAGCCCTGTATATCAAAAATTAAAAGAGAGAGGGACTTATTGATTGGTATACATTCATTTCTCTGTAAGACAAATAAATGAGCCTAATTTCATAAGTATCTGAGGGGGTCAGGTTGAAAATGCCACTTTTTTGTGTTGATTTGTCACAGAATGACTTGGGAGCATTAATAGTATTCAATTTTTTTTATTCAATTACCACTTTTTTCAAAAATAATTTTCTTATCATTTGATAGTATTTACATATTGCAAAAAAATTACTTAAAAAAAAAAAAATTACTAGTCATGTTTCAGAGGAATCGAAAATGCTGGCATAGATACATGACAATGTGTTCCAAAAAGCTTGACTTAAATTATAACTCTTTAAATACTGGCCCCTTAGACATAAACTCTAAATTGCAGAGTTGCACAAAAAATGGGTACAGAATTTTATAAAATGTACTAAAAATCTCAGGGAATTGAATTTCAAGAATTGAAAAATTAATATTTTTAATTTAAATTACATTTTTATGATGAAGCATTTAACTGAACTTTTTACGTTTCAGCTTCACTTTTTTGTGGATATTTTGGGCAAAGTACTTTCTAAATAGGGCCCCCCCCTCATCTTCTGCACCTCCACGGTGGTGCTCGGTAGAGTCCTGCAACCCGACCCGAACCCGACAAGTGAATTTTGAATCAACCCGAAACCCAACAAATAAATTTTATTTGACCCAAAAACCGACTCGAACCCACACTAAAGAATTTTTGGCAACCCGCACCTGACCCGAACCCGATTGGATCGGATTTTGGAATAGGGCTGATCGATAGGTCCTAGGCCTGAGGGAAGGTGCCCTCCATGGGGATCTTTCTAAGGGGTCCTAGCCAGTATTTACACAAGTTTCGGAGAAAATTACAAAGAACTCCAAATGGCTAGGCCGACCTCGGATTGAATCCGGCACCTCATGTCTGACAGCTTTGAGGGCAGAACTGCTCAGCCGCCTCCAAAACCCGAATCTAAATAAAAATTCATAATTCATTTAAAAATCATGGGAAATTTTTTTAATTTATAAAATAAAGTAAATTTAACTGTCACACTGCTGTGTGTGTATGTGGTAAATCATATTAAATGATTTAAAAATGTAATTACTAAGTTAATTACAAATACTAAATTAAAAATTAAAAAATCTGAAAAATGGATTAATAATAATTTTTAACTATTTATGTGTGTTGTGAACTTCAAGTGTACAAAAATGGGTTTCAAGCTTAGTATTACTTACAAAACTTTGAATATAGTTGCCACCTTGACTGCAGCACTCGTGCCTACTTTGTACATCTGATGAACAGTGGTGTGTTCTTTCAACCCGAAACAATTGTTGCGAGTTTATTGCATTTTTGAGAATTTAAGGAATTTTTGCTGCTTATGAATTATTTGATAGATATTGGGGCTTGGTATACATACATTTACATTCTATTTTTCACCTGCATTTCTGATTTTAATTGAAACTTCTATCAAATAATTTGTAATGACAAATATCCCCCCCCCCCCCTCCCTTGAGACCACAGGTATCTACTGTTTACATACTCTAACAACTAAGAAAGTTGTTACAGTGTTACCTGCTGAATAGGCTGAATACCGAATAGTAAATGAATATTCAGTGCAACTCTACATAACTAGGATTGAAAAATGCTCTTAAATATTTATGTTTGGGACCTAACTCTAAGCTGCGAGCCATTTTAGGTTCATAAATAATTTTCCCGATTTCCAACACTGGGCACCATATATGTAAACCAATAAACAAATATAACACTGATATTAAATATTTCCTATGACATAATCAGCAATATAGGTATTGCTTATATATTGCACCTTGAACTTGAAAATCAGAAATTATATAACTTCAAATTAGAAAAAAAAAAAATAAATGCTGAATGAATAATTCTACATTCTCTTCATGTCCTTTGAAAGCAAATTTTACCCGATAATTTATTTTCATACAATAAACAAAATGATAACTGTAAGGTAGTATATATAGCAAATTTAAAGAAAATTGTTAGAGTAGTCTTTGAGATCCAGACTTAATACAGCCTGACTTTCAGTTTTCTATGTCCCACTTTCAGTTTTCTAATTTTTTGTCATAATCTAATGAACACATCTGTGTGCCTGACTTGTCGCAATTATAATTTTTTTTTTCTTTTTTGGTGATGTGACAAACAGAAAATCCCCCCCCCCTGCCCCCTTTTTGCCTAATACATACATGCACACTGTCCAATCTTTGAAAAATGTATATTCGGAGATATTAAGGGGACCTTAAAACATATAAAACCACAATTTTTTTTAAAAAAATTCACTGTAAAACACGTATAAAACGATACATTTAATTAAAATCATTAAAATTACATCGTGTTTATACATGTTTTACAGTGAATTTTTTTTATAAAAATTGTGGTTTTCTACAAAGAAGCATGTGGTTATGATGTCTCTATATGAGATGTAATTTTACTTAAAACATATAAATTATGTAAAAAATTTATATGTCAAAAAATATGTGAAAAATTAACTAATGCATGAATGGATTGGAACAATGTTTTCCAATTTGGTCATAAGTCTTAGATTAAAAGTTTATAATTTCCTACTTTGAAAAACAGCAAGGTGTGTAAACATATTTTTTTGCTTTTTTCTTCCACTTTATATAAAGTATATACATTTGCATGAGTTATACAGTATTATGTAAAATTCATCTTTCTTTAGCATTGGAAATTCTACTTTTAATTTTAATTTTTTACTTTTAAACCTTTTTTTCGGGTTAAATTGTTATTTCTTATTGAAATAAAATTTACCTAATTCAAATGGATAAACCACCAATAAAATCTTTGTAGAACTACCATTCAGACAATTAATGGCTAACCTGATTTTGTTACTTCAAACTTTGGCCTTTTAAATACAATACTGACATCTCATTTTCCCCTCACTTTTTAATTTTATAAAGTGTTAATATTGAACTATCTACTCACATAAATATAAGAAACTAAACAAAGTAAAATAGTTATTTTAGTCTAAGTTTATTCATGCCATTATAATAAATGTTTAAAGCTAAACCAAATAAATAAGGGGTAATTGATAATAAAAACCCCTTTCCAATACATATTTAACATGAAAAACTTAGTACATAACACATTTATAATTATCAGGCAATCAATTTTCGCATTTACAGTAGAGGTCAAGATTTATAATTTTTGTAAGTGGCCACTGGCCACTGAACATGATTAACTCAGTGGCTACTCGTGAGTCGACGTTATACCTGATATTCACACACATAATTAAAAAATAAATATTAAAATACATATAAAGGCATAAAACATATATAATATGGTCAGAAAATTAAGAAATAGTGGCCTTTATTGCGTTATTTTAAATAACAATTTTTTTATTGTATTATTTTCTACTTTTAGAATCTAACAAACCAAGTTTAAAATGAATATTGACATTTATGTTGTGGATGGATGAAGATTGGGAAATAAAAGAATTCTGCAGAACATCTGATCGCCAATCACTAGTTGGAGATAAGAAAATGGAGGGAGGGGCAAAAAATAATTACATGAGCAAGAAATATTTAACAATTCTATTTCTTTATAGGTTCTAGAATCTCATTAAACAAGTTTAAAATGAATATTGACATTTATGTTGTGGATGGAGAAAGATTATGAATTGGGTGACTTTCGTAGCGAATTTAATCGCCGATCGTTAATTCGCAAAATTCTGCGAATTGGGGGGGGGGGGGGATCACAGATTTCTGCGAATTCGCGAAAAAATCACATGTCTGATTGGCGATTATAGCAATTTTTTTGGGTCGCCACGTGGCGAGTGGCGACCGCGAATCTTGACCTCTAATTTACAGAACAAGAGCCGAACATTTTATTTATGTTTTTTTTTTTTATTGTTTTAATTAATGCTTCTTTTGAAAGCATGAATACTCGTGTAAGCGATTTTGTAGATGCAGTGCATTCTACATTCGTTGTTTCCCCATGCATATTCAATACAATTTTTTTTTTTTTTTTTTTTTTTTTTACCTCTTAAAGGTTTGAATCAATTTATAAATATATTTAATTACCTTTTTTTTTTTTCCCTTAAACATCCAAAGTTTTAAATTTATTTCTTAATTTTATAGTTTCCTGTTAAGAACGATCTAACTAGACGTTGTTTTGTTTACAAAACTTACTTTAATGAGCTGTTGCCACTCTTAGAAAAACTCCCAGTTTTGGTATTCAGCAATAACAGTTGCGATCGCAACTGCATTATAATGACTAGCTACTAGTAAAGCTACTAAAACTTAATTTTTCTCTAGACATATTCGTTTATAAAAAAAAAAAAAATTCATTAATTATTTTACTTTGGATGTTTTTGTTGTTTTTTTACTTTACTTTATTTAAATTTTTTCATACCAATGCATTTGCATAGATAACGCAACTAGCATAACGGCGAAATTCGCTGTTAACTGCCAATCAGCAAGATATAAAACCAGACGTCGTCTGCTGTCAAATCGCTTTTTCTTTTTTCCTTACCAGACTCATCAGTAGACGGAGATATGCCATGACAGTTACTAGAATGGATGCAAGTGTTGGAATAGAAATTTCCAAATGTTTGTTTATCTTTGCAAAGGCATTGGGTATGAGTTTATATTATTTAAATTAATGTTAGAAAATTATTTTCAAGATTTCTCTTGTTACTGTCAAGACAATATTTTTGTAATCATAAGGATCAAGTAGAATTCTTAAATAAATTAATGTATAGCAAATTCTTAGTTTTTATTTCAAGACTTTTCTTATGATCAATTTTACATCAAGATTTCATTTGCTTCAGGCTGCTTAGATGAGTGAAAGTTTATTTACTTATTTTACATTTTTTAAGGTTAAACTTATATTACTAATAGCTAAATGAAGATTTCAAGTGTGACTAAATGTTTATTACAGAAGCAACAATCTTTTCTAAGTATTCCACTTTATATACTATTTATTCTTTCACTCATAATTTTCTTTTAAAAGTTAAAAGTATCCATAAACTTAAGTTTAACAGTGGGTTATGGGCCCAGCCCTAACCTGAAGAATGAAGTATTGTAATATGTTTTATTGTAGTCTTTATTGATCGAAAAGTAATAGCTAGAGTTGCATTTAAATTCAATTGAAAAATGGCATCCAATATAAATCCCCAAATGTTGCTTACTAGATATAATTACCAATCTTGGTCAACTAGTATGAAACGAATTTTGCAAACAGAAGGGTTAATTGCTTGGATTGATGCAGAAAAGCATCCTCAAGAAATGGATAAATTATCCCCACTAGAGCAATTTAAATTAAATCAATCTAAAGCAAAAGCAGCAGGCTTAATTAAAACCTATTGTAGTCAAGAAATAGTTTTAATGATTGATAATTTAGAAGAACCAGAAATTATCTGGAATACATTAAAAACTAATCTATTGACAGCCAGTCGTTCTTATAAATCTCTATGTTTAGCTGAATTCAGAACAATGAAACCAAATCCAGATGAGGAACTCCCAACTTTTATTGATAGATTTGAACATCAGTATAGAAAAGTAACTGATGCAGGGGAAACTGTAAGTGAGGAACATCGATGTTACATGCTTTTGCAAAATTTGCCAGAAGATTACGATTATCTTGCTCGAGAATTTGAAAATTGTAAGGATACAGATTTTAATTTTGCAAAACTAAAAGCAGAAATAATTAAAGAATATAATCGTCGTAACTTGCATGAGCTTAGTAAAACAACTGAATGCTTTTCTGTTGAAAAACACAAACATCCTGACTCATTTAGTTCTGTAAAACAAGAGTCGGCAAGATTAGTTACATGTAGTTTTTGTGGAAAACCAAACCACACAGAAAATATTTGTAGGTTTAAAAATAAAGGTAATAGTAAAAATCAAACTAATGTAAAAGAATCCTCTTTTGTAACCGAGTTCACTTCAGAATGCTTTGAAAGCGAAAATTTATTACCAACTAGGGAATGGACATTAGATAGTGCATCGACTGCACATATTTGTCAAAATCACGAGTTTTTCACATACCTAAAACCTTCTTCAGAAGGTTCAATGATAAAAATGGGAACTACATCTCATCCAGTTAAAGGTATAGGAATTGTGCAGTTTAAAATTAAAGATGGTCCAAACATAAGAGGAATTACACTTAATGATTGTCTTTATGTCCCAACAATTCATAGAAATTTAATTAGTATGAGTCGAATGGATAAAGCAGGTTTTCATGCTAAACTTGATAGAGGATTTAAAATTTTTGATCCAGATTGGAACTATTTATGGTCTGCAAAAATGAAAAATAACTTTTATGTTATACAGGGTTTACCTAATTATAACCAACCTAATGTTTTAAAAATAAAAGATACTTTGGAAAATAGCCATCATAAAGAAGTAACTAATAACCAATGTACACAAACTGAGAGCTCATCTAAAAAGCTAATACCAAAACATACAAAGCAAACATTTAATCAAGCTTTTGCTGTAGATACTAATGAAATTATGATTTGGCATGAAAGACTTGCTCATTGTAATATACAAACTATTAAGAAAATGTTTAATAATGACCTAGTAGAACCACAAGTGAGATTAAAAGGGGAAGAGGTCTGCTGTGAGGCTTGCATAATGGGGAAAAATACAAGACAGCCCTACCCAAAACTTAAAAGTATTCGTTCAAAAGACATTTTAGAATTAATTCACACAGATATTTGGGGCCCTGCTCCTTATCTTTCAAAGCATGGTTATCGCTATATTTTAACCTTGCTTGACGATTATAGTAGAAGAGCCTTTTGCTATCCAATGCGAAGTAAAAATGAAGTTTGTGAAAAACTTAGAAATTTTATCCAATTTGTTGAACGTCAAACCAATAAAAAAGTAAAAGCTATAAGAAGCGATAATGGATTAGAATATTGTTGTACTCCCGTACAAAAATTATTAGAATCATTGGGTATAAAACATGAAAGATCAAACATATATTCACCTCAATCAAATGGTGCAGCAGAACGCCTTAATCGAATGTTGTTTGATGGAATGAGAACTTTGCTTAATTCTGCTAATCTTCCAGAAGAACTTTGGCTTGAGGCCATGCAAACAACAAACTATATACGAAACAGACTTTTGCATAGTTCAACCGGGGAAATACCGTTCAAGCGCTGGTTCGGCAGAAAACCTTCTCTCCGTCATTTAAAAAGATATGGATGTGTAGCTTATGCTCACATTCCATCCCAAAAGCGTAACAAATTTCAAGTTCGTGCTCAAAAAGGAATTTTAGTAGGTTATAGTTATAGTACTAGAGGTTATCGAATATGGCTACCCACTGAAGACAAAATAATAGAGACAAAACATGTCAGATTTGATGAAACGAAATTAGGTATGGAAAAACAAGGTTATATATTAGCAGAAGAATCAGATGATGAATTAGACATATCCGAAAATCCCTACCAACCTGTAGATGACCCACAATTAATGTTTGAGAGATATATAGCAATTAGAAAGACAGGAGAAAGTAGAGGTAAAGAAGACATTTATGTGAAAACACCAGAGGGGAAGGTATTAAGGAGTTCTAGAGAATTAAAAGATTATTGTGAGGAAAATAACTTCATATATGACGATTCATTAAATATTTTTTCTAAAAATTGCAAAATCCTTGGCAAATTTAAACTAGAAAGAAAATCCCCCATTAATGATATAGATGAGAATCTAAATGAAGCCGCAGAAAGTTCAGACCAAGAATCTGAAGAAATACCATTAGTCGAAGATGAAGCAAATTGTGTAGAAATAATTATTCCAAAAACAGCTAGGGAGGCAAAAAGGTTACCAGAGGCTGCAGAATGGAAAAGGGCCATGGACAGTGAAATAAAAACTATGATAGACAGAAATGTTTGGACAGTTGTTCCCAGACCAGCTAATACTAAAGTAATAGGAACCCGTTGGGTCTATACCCTTAAAAATAAAAATGAATCTAGAAAGTTTAAAGCAAGATTAGTTGCTTTAGGTAACAATCAAAGAGAGGGTTTAGATTATAATGAAACATACAGTCCAGTAGTTAATTTCATGTTAATAAGATTGTTCATTGCACTTTTTATATGTATTCTCCAGTGGGAACATAGTCTTTTAGATGTAAAATGTGCATATTTGTATGGTAATATTGATAAGGATATATATATTAACCAACCTAATGATTATATAATACCAGGCCAAGAAAATTACGTTTTAAAATTAAATAAAGCCCTCTATGGCTTACACCAATCTGGAAAATGCTGGTTTGAAGAACTGCATCATAAACTTATTGCAAACGGGTTCACAGAAATTCCGGGACTAACATGTATTTATAGATATAACACTAAAGCCATCATTATGGTATATGTAGATGACCTCCCGATTTTTGCTAAAGACAAGTCAACTCTAATAGAAGTTATTCAGTTATTAGAAGGATTATATCAGCTCGAAAATTTAGGCCCAATCACTCAACTATTAGGCATACAATTCGACATTAAAGACGGTACAGTTAACATAAATTGTAGCAAATATATAGATTCCTGTATTGAAAGATTTGATATTTCTACGATAACTAACATATCTCTTCCTATACAACCAGGTACAGTTTCCTCCAAACAGGAATCTCCTAGAGACAACCAGTCAAAAGCCGCAATGGAGAAGATGCCTTACAGAAACCTCCTTGGTTGCCTTCTGTATATATCTGGACGCTGCCGCCCTGATATCTCGTATGCTGTTGCTACCCTTGCCCAAGTTGCGGAAAACCCAGCTAAAGTCCATTGGAACCGTCTCAAGCAGATTCTTAAGTACCTTGCCTCTACAAAGACTTTGGGATTAAGGTATGATTCCCAAGATTCTACCCTCCAGATTTCATCATTTGCCGATGCAAGTTGGGCCAGTGATCCTTCAGACCGAAGATCCTTTTCTGGGTACTCTATATTTATGAATGGAATGCCCATAACTTGGAGAGTCAAGAAACAAACATCTGTTGCCCTGTCGCCCATGGAGGCAGAGTTCATTTCTGCATCAGAAGCGGCAAAAGACCTGAAGTATATTAAGGCCAATATAAAAACTGTAATATTGACTATGAACATTGACGTTAAATTTCAAGTACCTATACTATTCTGCGATAATTCAGCTGCTATTCAATACATCAAATTTAGATCTGAAAATATTAGGAATCGATACATAGATATCAAATATATGTTTGTCAGAGAACTGTATGAAAATAAAGAGTTTAATATACAGCAAGTAAGATCACAAGAAAATTTGGCTGACCTTCTAACTAAGGCACTGAACAAAACTATTTTCTTAAGATTAAGAAGTGCATATTTAGTGCCAGCTATAGAGTAACTCTTTAAAAAAAAAAAAAAGACTAAACTACAAAGTGACTTATTAAAAAAAAAAAAAAAAAAACTTTTTGCATTTATAGTTTCAATTCAAGTTTACCCTGAACATGTTCAGGTCGTCTGTAAAATTCTATATTTTGATTTCTAGTTTTTATGGAATATGTATGGGGAAAGGGAGGCATTTGTAGATGCAGTGCATTCTACATTCGTTGTTTCCCCATGCATATTCAATACAATTTTTTTTTTTTTTTTTTTTTTTTTTTACCTCTTAAAGGTTTGAATCAATTTATAAATATATTTAATTACCTTTTTTTTTTTTTCCCTTAAACATCCAAAGTTTTAAATTTATTTCTTAATTTTATAGTTTCCTGTTAAGAACGATCTAACTAGACGTTGTTTTGTTTACAAAACTTACTTTAATGAGCTGTTGCCACTCTTAGAAAAACTCCCAGTTTTGGTATTCAGCAATAACAGTTGCGATCGCAACTGCATTATAATGACTAGCTACTAGTAAAGCTACTAAAACTTAATTTTTCTCTAGACATATTCGTTTATAAAAAAAAAAAAAATTCATTAATTATTTTACTTTGGATGTTTTTGTTGTTTTTTTACTTTACTTTATTTAAATTTTTTCATACCAATGCATTTGCATAGATAACGCAACTAGCATAACGGCGAAATTCGCTGTTAACTGCCAATCAGCAAGATATAAAACCAGACGTCGTCTGCTGTCAAATCGCTTTTTCTTTTTTCCTTACCAGACTCATCAGTAGACGGAGATATGCCATGACAGTTACTAGAATGGATGCAAGTGTTGGAATAGAAATTTCCAAATGTTTGTTTATCTTTGCAAAGGCATTGGGTATGAGTTTATATTATTTAAATTAATGTTAGAAAATTATTTTCAAGATTTCTCTTGTTACTGTCAAGACAATATTTTTGTAATCATAAGGATCAAGTAGAATTCTTAAATAAATTAATGTATAGCAAATTCTTAGTTTTTATTTCAAGACTTTTCTTATGATCAATTTTACATCAAGATTTCATTTGCTTCAGGCTGCTTAGATGAGTGAAAGTTTATTTACTTATTTTACATTTTTTAAGGTTAAACTTATATTACTAATAGCTAAATGAAGATTTCAAGTGTGACTAAATGTTTATTACAGAAGCAACAATCTTTTCTAAGTATTCCACTTTATATACTATTTATTCTTTCACTCATAATTTTCTTTTAAAAGTTAAAAGTATCCATAAACTTAAGTTTAACAGATTTGAATCATTTATTAACTTGCCATAGATTTTTTAAAAAAAAGTGTATCAATGCAAAAACCATAAATGCAACATTATCTTCTTTTCGTATTATATAATCCACCTTAAAAACATTAAAAAACTTCTTTATATACAAAATTGAGTGTTTTGTTAATTTTTTGTATGACATAAACTTTTAAAGTTTTGATTAATTGAATTTAATAACTGGACAAAGTAAATAAATACCATCAATCACTAAATAAACATATAGTTGCAGGGCAGAAGAAAGGTTAAAATATATACTGGAATATTTTAAATAAATGGAATAATTTACACAACGCAGAAGAAAAAGTAAGAAAATGCAGTTTCCTGTGCTAAAAGATACGGAATTATACACAATAACATAGGACACATGCAAAAGAGTACACTTTATACGAAGTGGATGAAATAAAACAAAAAAAATCTATACACACCTTGCTGTCGTTTAAATTATGAAATTGTGAGCTTTTTAAGCTAATACTTACAATCAAATTGAAGAACAAAATCAATTACAACAATGCAACGAAAACTAGTCACTACATGGTGATGCCATTAAAATAAATAAACATGAATGATGGTCTTTACGCTTAAGGAAAGGAATAGACCCTGCTTCGGTTGCTTCCTACTGGCTCAAAGCAAAGCGTCTACATTTCAGTTATTGGTCTCCAGTTGCATTTAAGGAAAGGAAAAGCCAGGGGCGCGCCAGCAGTGTCAGGCGCCTGTGTGCAGAGTTTCAGTTGGCGCCCTATATTAACTTTTTATTAAAAAAAAAAAAAAAAAAAGCATCTTATAAAAAGCTATCATTGAGCAAGTCAATCGAATCTCGAACCTTAATAGTAATAAGTTTATTGAATGGCTAATAAAAAGAAAAATGCATCAAATAAAATGAAATTTAAAAAGAAACAGATAAAAAGTGCATCTTGCAGAAAGATAAAAAAAATCTTATAAAAGGAGTTGCAAAAATACGAAGTACAATTGTAAAGGCAAATAGAGGAAACCAAAATAAGCAGATTTAGTGTTAATATAGGTGCAGAAATGCCGCGTTGAGGCATTACAATAGATGACATAGACGAAAGCTGTAGGTGTAAACGTTTCTAATTGTCTGGGTCTAACTTTTAAGTAAATATTTAAGCACAAAAAAACAGTCTTAGTAAACTAAACGTTCCCTCACTTCATTACACCTTTTGCGAGTATTACGCATATCATACTTATCCAAAATTTCCGTTTCTATCCATATTGTTACGGAAATGTCGAAAAAAAAGTAGGCAGTTTCTTGTCGAAAGACACACTTTATTCAAGGATAATTCTCGAAAAAAACCAGTAAAGTATCGTACTCATACCTCAAAATGTCATAAAACAACATTAAAAACACCATAGAGTGGAATTTCACTCATTTAAGAAGAAATATAAACCATTTAAATCTAAACGAATGTTCAGAACAGATGTAAGAATACAACTAATATTAAAACCCGAATAAACTACTACATCAGAAACGCCAAAGAAAAATATTTGAGATGCATACAGCTGTTTCGGTAGCCTTAAGCGTACCGTCATCAGTGCAAAAAGAATGTTTAATAGTGCAATAGAATAGTGTAAGAATGCAAAATAGTATATTCGGGTTTTAATATTCCAACGCCAAGTCTCCTGTTATTATACAACTGATATCTTTGGTAGTGTCTCTTCTGTTTTTATAATTTCTATTGTGATTTGGCGAACTTTCGAGGTTATTCTGAGCCAGAAACCAATTGATAAATGCAGAAAATTTCAGAGTTCGGCTCTTATTGAAGACAGAGCTTCTAAAATTTGGAAGCACTAAATTATTACTTCTCGTCAATTTTGGTCGCCATGTAGCCAAATTCATCGTTAAATTGCCAAGTCTGTATCCAAGGTAGACAATCACCTTCCACCCCACCCCCTTTAAAATTGAATGAACTGCTCCTTATTTGCTCTTAAATTGTAAATCTGATTTTATTGGAACAACACCTTTCATTTAAGAAAGTGGTTTATCTATTTGCAATACCATAATGATTTTTTTTTTTTTTTTTTTTTAAATTAGTCGTACTATTTCAGTATGTTTGCACATATAAATGAGTTTAACATTTTGTACTAGCACAGATAAATGGAATTTATAAGCATATAAAATTAAAACTCATAATAATAATTTAAAAAATAATAATAACGTAGTGAGTTCTATTGTTCTCAATTTCATTATTGAAAACTCTCGAAATACTCTTAAGATCAGATCAAATTAATATATGACTATCGGTATAATGACAAGGTTTGACTTAGTTAATTATAGAAGGTTTATTATTATTATCATTATATTTTTAAGGAACAAATAAATTTATAAATGCATAAAATAGGAGCGGAGCGTATATTAAATATTACTCGGTAAATATGGATAATAAGTACTTAACAGGGGGATAAAAATCTAATGAAAGGAATTTTGCCCATTTTCGCCATCTAAACATTTATGTAATTTGTATGTAAATTTATATGCATTTTTCCATGTAGTAGTAAGATACAAAAATCTGTTTTAAACTATTTTGCTGCGATGTTTGACGCTGCACAGATATAAATAATGGATAAATTTATAAGTAAATAAAATAAGAATATATAATAAAAATTGTTGTTTTAAGGGAGATTGTATGAATATTTAAATAGATAATATTATTTAGTGAACTGTAATTCATTTACTTGAGTTTTTGTGAATTCTGGAATAATATACCTCCCTTTGATCTAAAATATCTTATACTACCAATGTAATAGCAAAATATAAAAATCTATCTAATACCGTTGTGGAGCGTAAGTATTTTTTGATCATTTTAAATTTAGAAAAAGATTGTTCCACTGACGCTACTGGCAATTATGACAAAATAATCTCGAAAGCAATTATTCGTAGACAATGGCTATTATTTTATTTTTATTTTTTACTCAAATCTAGACTCCTCATGTGCAGTTTCTTCACTGTGAAGTAATGTGAAGCCAAGCTATGCATAAACGTGTTTTTGCCTCCAACCCCCCCCCCCCCCCCCCAGGAGGGGAACGGAAGGGGATTTACAAAAGCTGATAGATATAATTTTAAGATGGGTAATTCCTGCCAAGTGTCGTTGAATTCTGCCCAGCTGTTCTCATGTGATACCCAGACAAAAATGTTATAGACATGCAGACACAACGACCTCCAACGCACAACACAGAACATTTTCTGAAATCAGATTTGACTTTCACAATATGTGAAATGTGAAAATATCGCAATTTTTTTTTAACTTGAAAAATTTACAGAGAAAAGTCTGATTTTATCAAAGAAGATGTTACATCGATAATGCAAAGGGGAAAAAACTACTCTAAATAAAAACTCTGGTTCTATTAAATTTTGATTTTTGCAATCGAATTATATTGCCTTTTTACTAACCTAAGTGGCCTTTTTTGCGGCAGAAGAGGAGGGTGTACGAGATTAAGGCGTACTTTTAAATTTAAATAGAATGCTTTGATATTTTAAAAAGTCAAAGAAAATTTTGCTGAAGGTAGGCGTATCTTTACAAAGTTATTCTACTTTTAACATGTCCTTTCACAAAAAACCTCCTAAACTATTTGAGGAACAGAAGTTTTGACAGTATATTTTTCAAGGCGCCTCATTTAGCCACACTCGTCCCATGTCTTCAGGCCGACATTATGAAATCAGATTTAATAAATCAATATATATATATATATATATATATATATACATATATTTATTTTATTTATTTATTTATTCTTTATTTTTTTTTTTCAAATAATCTATCCTCGGCTGGCGCCTTTCTGCACCTGGCGCCTGTGTGCGCCGCACACTTCGCACACCGGGTCGGTGCGCCCCTGGGAAAAGCCTTCAGTGCATGCCCAGATTGTACGATTTTGGTCTTAAGGAAAATGCTTTGTGTTTTAATATTATAGATGAAGGCCAGGCCACTCAGTAGCAGAATTTTCTGTATCTCTCTGCAGCAAAACAAAATTTGTTTGTGATCCAGGAATGTCAGACAAAGTCTGCTATCACAAGTACTAGTAATTCATAAAATAAAAATTTACATTTTCAAAGAAAATAAATCAAGAATACACAACAAGTATTTTAATTTAGAGATGCAATGTATATTATGTTTGTATTTTTAAGCCAGGCATATATATATATATATATATGTATACATATATATATATATATATATATATATATATATATATATATATATATTTTTTTTTTTTTTTTTTTTTTTTTTTGTTTAAGGTGTTAAATTAATCTGCAGTACTTGCTGTTGTGCTGCACTGTTTCTGCTACAGGGGAGGGCCATATAATTTTTTTTTATTTTGTATGTAATCAATATTTAAAGAATGAAGGCTGAAATCATTTTTTTTTTTTAGCATCTTTTAATTTATTTAAAGCAACACTGTTTATGACTCTTATTCAGTGGTGGTCTGTCATGAAGAGCCAGTGGGCATGGCCCCGCTTAAACTTTTTCTGGATTGAAAAAAAAATATATAATAATTCTTTTGTTCTTCGTAACTGTTCAAAATTATATACACAAAATAACAATGTCCATCTAACGTTTTCTTAACCTTTCCTTTATCATTTATTTGTCTATATATTCTTTTCGGCTGTCATAAATCATTTAATGACTCACCGACTGACCGCTACTACCCTTTTCCTTATCTAAGAAAATGGGCTGCAATGGCGTGCCATTTTCAAGTGACCTGAGATTGCCGCGTTTATTTGTACATATTTATTCTACTAGAACAGCGGGATAACAGATTTGGCGACAAACTGCTTTATCAGTGTTAGCACATTGTAATTTTTTCGTTGATGGGCCCATGACGGCTGGCCCATTGAAACAAAACTATAGGGAAAAAACTGTCTTCTTTAAAATATGTTAACCGTAGAATTCATGGATAAAACTTGTAAGCTATTACTTTTTTTTTTCTTTACTGGTTTTTCGGAGAATTTTTTAGAGTCATATACGATAGTCTATAATTTTGGTGTTTAAAAACGAAATCTGGTAACACTAAAAAATATTTTCTATATTAGATTTTGAGATAAAAGCTTGTATAAGAATTTGAGACCTCTTTAACTGAAGTATTTTGAATTCAAATGAAGAAAGAAAATGCGATCCCTCCCCCTCACCTTTAAAATGGTGTACTAAAACTTTTATGCAAATGAAATGTAGAATTTTAAATAATTAATGAATTTACTTAGATATGTATTAAATACAGTAGAAGATCTTTATAACGCAAAGCTAAAAACACAAGGTTTTGCGTTATATAAAATTTTGCATTATATAGATCACATTTCACACATCATCAAACTTACCTTGTAAACATGGCCAAATATGTCTGAAACATATCAAAACCATAGAATAATAATAATAGAGGAAGAAGGAGCATGTCAATACTCTAATACTTACGAACCCCTTCTAGTGAACTGCCAGCAAAAGCTGCTCCTGCTGCTTATTATCTTAAAGTAGGGCAACCATCCTCGGCGCTATTATCGCTATTTGTTGTGGGTGCTACCTCGCTGACTGATTGACAAAGAGATGAGACAATTCAAAAATCTCGCCAACCAATCAGATTGAAGCATAGTTACAACTCTATACCCAGCATTCCTGGATTTTACAAACCGAAACCAAAACATATACACTCCTTCTTCCTTTATTATTATTCTATGATCAAAACAGAGTAGGACATTTTAAAGTTACATTTCTCGGAACATAAATTGGGTGGATAATAACTTTCATTCTAAAATTTACTTTATAAAGATAGTCTATATATGCCTGTACAAAATCATTCATTATATTGCTCACTTTACAAAATCATTCATTATATTGCTCACTTAAAAAAAAAAAAATATATATATATGATAGCAATTTTTTCATTAAAAATCTCTGAATTAAGCATATAAAGAAAAACAAATGTATCACACTTACTCCTCAACAAAGTGACAGTTTTTTAGAAAGTATTTCTTAACTGCAAAATTTATTGTTTATATCCAAGAAATTTTGCATTATATAGAGAATTGCATTATATAGAATTGCGTTATAAAGATCTTCTACTGTATCTGCATAAAATTATAATTTATTATTATTAAATGATTTTTCTTTTAAATACAATTTAGTAGAAACATCTGCAATGCTTCTTTTCTCTTTTTTTTTTTTTTTTCTTTTCTTTTTACTTCCCCATCATACTATAGGTATGGGGAACTTAGGTAATCGTGAAAAATTTCGACCTCGTTTTTTTTACTTTTACTAATATACATATTCATATCGCAAATTTTAAAGCTTATTTATTTCCCTTTATTAGTTCCTCATCATACATAGGACTGGGGAACTTAGGTAATCGTGAAAATTTTCGACCTGGGTTTTTTTGACTTTTTTACACGTTTTCAGGTGTGAGGAATCCGAAAATGACAAAATTTGTATGGTGTCTGTCTGTAGGGTGTCTGTTAGTGTGTCAGTGTGTCAGTCCGTTAATGTGTTAGTCCGTTAGTTTGTTAGTCTGTTTACACGATATCTCACGAACAAATGATCGCAGAGAGGTCAGATCAGTTTTAAAATATTACTTTCGATACTGGCAAGAACCCTATTCATTTGCAACATTTGAATTAAAAAACGTCAATTTTGAGAGATATTTTCATCGTAAAGATGTCAGACTACTTTCGAAATATTATTTAGAACACTGTCATGAATATTAATGACTATGAATTTTCCAATATAAAAATTTCGTAAGTTATTGGAAACTTACGTATTTCTTAACATGGCAGAATAGAGCAAAATTTCACATAAACATCAATCTTGAGGGATATTTTCATCGTAAAGATGTCAAACCACTTTTTAAATATTATTTTGGATACTGGCATGAATATCATAGACTATGATTTTTCCAATTTAAAAAATTCGTAAGTTATTTGGAATTTACGATTTACTTAACATGTCAGAATAAGGCAAAATTGAGCATAAACTTCCATTTTGAGGATCATAAATACATTAGACAACTTCAAAATTACATTTATGATATTTGAACTTGATTGAATACAAATATTCTAATAGGAAAATTTCGTAAATTATTCGTAATTTACGATTTTATCAACATAGCGAAATTGTAAATTTTTCATATAAATATGAATTTTGAGGATTATTGTATCGGAAATAGTAGCATGAAAACTAAACAACAGAATTGGCCCTGATAAAATAAATTAATAGATTAGAATAAGATAAATATATCGAAGTGAACGGTGGATAGCCTATTAGGCGGGGTTTTCATTCTGTCACTGTATCAAGCTTTGGTCAAATTCATTTCTTTTAACATGATTATAATATGTCTCGCATTAGAAATTTATAACAACATAAATATGATGGGGAACTGAGCACAGTCCACCTATGCCAACTAGTTTTAAATATGATAGGTGGCCTAATTTATTTATTGAATTTAATTTAAATTATCTAAAATTAAGCTCCTAAAATGAAAAACATTGTATTTTCCTAATATGCATCCACATTATATTAATCATGACTTTCTAAATTTCAATATAACTTCTTACAAATTGGTTAAGGTTTGCTTTATTTATTTTTTAAGATAAAAACAAAACAAAATATAACATTTAAAATTCTATACTTAAAGATTTAAGGATATAATTCGCTCAAGCTAAATAATAATTACTACACTCTCAGAAATTTTAGTTTAAATTTTAATGAAGTGTAATGTTAGGGTTAAAGCCAGTTGACTAAAAGAGAGTCATAGACCTGAGTGGTGTACTTTCTGGAAAGAGTCTTTCTAAGTGTTACCTTATTTATGTGAGATTCGGAGAAAACTATGGGAAACTCCAAATGTATAAGTCGACGAAAGTGACCTGGTATAGAACATGGCAATTCCTGTCTAGCAGTTTCCAGATAATAGCAGGAAACTTGGCGTTGGAATATTAAAACAGGAATAAACTACTATCCATTTACAGTGCAAATGGATTTTCAACCACTGTCTATCGTAAAAATTTTGCAGTCTCCCTTCCTCCCCATGCGTGTTCATGTCACCCACCTAACCAAAAAATGGCTGCTTTCTATACTTTTGTACTTTTGTGCCCTTAATATTTGTTCAAATCCTATTTTATTGAAATCTGAAATTAAATACCTGAAAGCCATTGCAATTGACAGAGGTTATGACCCTTCCATTACAGACAAAGCTATCCAAAAATTACAACTCCCTTGTATTTCGTCTACTAAATCAGTCACATCTAATATCAGTATTGTTTTACCCTATTTTTCTAAAACCAGTCAAACCATAGCTAAAATTCTCAAACAATATGATTTTAAAATAATATTTTCACCTTCCAATAAACTCACCTTTTCTCAGTTAAAAGATCCTATTGATATGCATAATTCTTGGGGCATTTATAGTATTTCCTGTCAGTGTGGTTTATCATATATTGGCCAAACTAAACGCAGTCTTAAATTTCGTCTAAAAGAACATATGAATTACGTCCGCAAACAAGAAACCAATAAATCGGCTATTTCTAAACATTGCTGGGAGGAAAATCATAATTTTAAATTTAATTCAGCTAAAATAATTTGCAGACCTAAATCCATTCATGAACTCGATTTCTTTGAAGCTTTTCATATTTATAAAAATTTTAAAAACCTTGTAAATTGTGATTTCACTGTTCCCTATTTGTCTGATTGTTGGAAATTTTACATTCAGTCCACATTTCCTTAATTTTTCTACTGTTTACACAGCTACACATTCCTTAATTCCTATTGGCCACACTTCCCACCTCTTCCGTAATCCTATTGGTTGAACTAAATCCGGTCCCTCTCCTATATATACGAGCACTTCTCCAAATTCAGAATTCTTTTTGCACTGAAGACGGTATGCTTTAGGCTACCGAAACAGCTGTATGCACCTCAATAATTTTTCTTTGGCCTTTCTGACGTAGTAGTTTATTCCTGTTTTAAGTTTCCAGATATTTTAATATTCCATTGATCAGAACATTTCAGAATTTTGTAATTTTAGTTATAAAACTTTAATTTTTGAAATAATTTTATGCAGTTCCCCCTCCCCCCCAATGTTGAATTTAAGATTTGCCATCCCCCCCCCAAAAAAAAAAAAAAAAAAAAAAAAATTTACATTCCACTTTAATAATGTTTGTTTTCATGTTTGAATAATGAATAATATTAATGTTAAATAAAATATCATGCGATGGTTTGGGCCCCACCTATGAAAATTTGCACGGGCCGCCACTGCTCTTATTAATTCAGGTTAAAAAATAATTAGATTGCAATTTGTAAAAAAATTTAAAAGTGAGTCTGTATTTGTTCTACACAGCAGAATACTTCTCAAGTTCTGCCATAACTTTTCAGATATTAAAAATAGTTCTGCAGCACTCATGCATTTTATAAATATCTACTCTGACACTGTTACTGATATATGCATTAAAAAAATATGACACACACGACTTTTGCTCACCATAAAATTCATTACTATAGAAATTTAGGGATAAGATAATAAGCACTGTTATACAAAAATACATTAGAAACAATTCATATTAGACTTTCGAACAGCTTGATTTAACAAATAATTTTGCTTGAGGGGGGGCTGCCACCCCCCTCAAACTCCCATTTGAGTATTGTAGCTATATTTATATATAATTCAAAGCTGTTACTAAATTTAAAAGTTCATTTCAAATTATTCAAACAACTTTCACCTACACCATTCCTTGAAATTTATCAATCATACATATAATTATACTTTTCAAGTAAAAACCTTATATCAAGTATAACCCTCATCAACCATGAAATTTCCTTTCAGATAAAGTGGAGCGTGAGGCTGATTTTTATACCAACTATGTGAAAAATGCCGGAGATGAGAATTGAACCTGGGCTCTCTGCTTAATGTGCGGTTGCTCTACCACTGAGCTACCCTGGCTGATAACCAGCTTGGCATTTCTCACATAATATCTGTGTGTTGGCAAGGTCACCAGATGTAATGCAGATGTAACGGAGGTAACGAGAAGGGAACCGAACTTGAGCTCTCTGCTTAACACACAGTTGCTCTACCGTTAAGCAGAGAGCCCGGGTTCAATTCCCGGCTCTGGCATTTTTCACATAGTTGGTATAAAAATCAACCTTACACTCTACTTGATCTAAAAATGAATTTTTATGGTTGATGAAATAATAAATAAAATTTCTAAATATATATATACATATAGGATTAATAGCCAATTTTTATCTTACATTTCAACAGCAGAGGAGTTTCGTTGAGTTTCCAAAGCTCGTTTCTTAATGTTTCTCTCACTTAAATAATTAGTTCTGTCAAAATCCACCTAAAGCAATAAAAACGAAAAAAAAAAAAAAAGTCATAAATTAAAAATAAAACATTAAACAAATTTAGAATAATGAGCAATAATTTAAAGGTACATGAGAAAATAAGAAAAATAAATAAATAAAAAAAATAAAACAATTCTCCAATCTCATTAAAGCTCTGATGATATAGGGAAAAATTAACGGTTGCCACCGGCCACATGGCGACTAAATAAAAAAGATGGCGATTAAAAATTATGCATTGATCGCCACTTTTGTGATCAATAAAAGTTTTTAAAAATTGAGCAACAATTGGCAATTGAAGCCTTGTGATTTCCAATCTTTCTCCATCCATGGCATAAATGTCAATGTTCATTTTAAACTTGCTTTATTATATTCTACAACCTATAAAGAAGTAGAATTGTTTAATATCTCTCACTCATATAATTTTTTGGACCCCCTTTCCCTCCACCTAACGATCGGTGATCACACAGCTTACAGAAAGCTTTATAATTTCTAATATTTCTCCATTTGCTGCCTAAATATAAAATATCTATTTTAAACTTGCTTTATTAGATTCTAGAATCTATAAAGAAGTAGAATTGTTTAATATCTTTTACTCATAATTTTTGTTATTCCCCCCTTCCCTAACGATTGGCAATCCCATACTCCACTGATGCCTTGTGATTTCTAATCTTTCTCTATCCGTAACATAAATGTAAATATTCATTTTAAACTTGCTTAACTGGATTCTAGAACCTATAAAGGGGTAGAATTATATCATTCATGTTTTTTTTTACTCCCCCCCCTCTCAATTTTCAACTAGCAGTCAAAGATCAGATGTCCTGCAAAGCACAATCTTTTTCCATTATTATTTTCTCCATAGTATTTAGTGTATATTTAACTCATTTAAGCTATTTGGCAAATGTTTTGGCTTAAATGCGTATTTTTCAAAAATTTTCATTTTTGCTTTCTTTAGGGTAGAAATCTTCATTTTCCCCTTTTATTTTCAAGTAGAAATCTCCCTATTTTTAAAGCTGCAAATTTGGTAGCTAAGAAGGTTATTTTTAATTAAGCAGCTAAGTTTTTATATCTATGTTTTTTTAAGAGGAAATACTTTAACTCTAGTGAAATAAAATCATTTAAAAAGGTGTGTTTTTAGAAATAAGGAAAAATAATAAAATTGCTAACTGTATTTACACATGACCATGTAAAAGTTATAGTGATGGTGATGAATTGGCTGATTCATTTACTAGAAAATATCAATATGAATTGTGAATGATAACGGGTTATTTCATTGAAATAAATTAAAAAGAAAAAAAGTACTACTGAATTAATTAAAAAAAAAAACTTTTGCTGTTATTATTACAGCCTTAAACAGATTTTAATTTGGGATGTGCAATTTAGGATTTTTAAAATGAGCGAAGTTACAAATTACGATTCTATTGTCCATGTGTTAATTTTATTATAAAACCATAAAATGGTGACAAAGCTTTTTGCAATCTGAAAGAAATAGTCTCATCATGTAAAAAGTGACCACTAACAAAACTGACAGTACCGATCACTGGCCACTAATGAATTTTCCCAGTTTTGCCCTTTATCTGATGATATTTCTACACTGTAAATGGCAACAACTGAATGTAAATAAGTGAAAAGTAAATTTTATCAATAGAAGCAAGTTTTTATACATAAAAAGTGGATGGATCAGATCAGATAAGGATATTTGCAGCATTGTGCAGAGGTGATTGCAGGGATGAAACTACCTAACCTTCAAAAACCCTGAAAACTAATACTTGCATGCAGATAGGGGATACTTATTAATAATATATCACATGGTTACCTATAATAAGTGATATTTGAAGAGATCTTAATACATTTTAAGGCAAATTAAACATTCAAAATGAGGAATTTCTGCAAAAACAAAATAATTTAACACGAAATTCAGAGAAAGCAAAATTTTCAAAAACCCTGAATTCAGGGGTAGCCCCTGAAAAGTTTCACCCCTGTGATTGTGTGTAGGATTTTTTCCCTGATTTCAGAATTTTTGCTAAATGCATTTTTTGATTTCAGGATTTTCTTTTTTCAATTACTTTTCATTGACTGTTCAAAAAAAAAAAAAAAAAAAAAAAAAAATACTGTTGTGTAATGGAAATTTTGGATTATTCTTTGTAATTTACTAGTATATTTTTAGATTTACAAAAACTTTACATCTGATTTATTGGTTGCAATTGTAAACTAGTATGTTGTGGCCACCACAAGACTTTCTTCTATATTTGTTTATACAAATTCACTCAGTAACAATATTAAAAAAAAAAAAAAAAATTACTTTTTTTTGTTTTTGTTAAAAGTAAAAAAAATCAATAACTTTGTTTTAAATTATCACAGATTTATAGTTCAACCATTCGTTTTAAAGGTATTGACGAGATCTTTCGAATAATACCCATCTTCAAAATTCACGGGGGGGGGGGGAAAGCGATGCCCCCCCATGCACAGAAATTTTTTCCTAGTTAACTATTACTATTATCAATAACATATTAATTTTAGAATCACAAGTTAAAAATAACTCTAATTATGTACATTTATACGAAATTTTGTCCTATACTGCCATGTTAAAAATTTAGAAAACATGAGATCACAGCGCCACCTGTTGAGCGATTGATCCCCAAATGTAATCAGCACCAGTTTATGTCGGGGACCAACTAAATACCAAGTTTGGTTAAATTTCGTTTAAAAAAAAAAAAAAGATTTTTTTTTCTAAGTTTTTTTTTTGTTAAAAGTAAAAAAAATTGATAACTTTGTTTTAAATTATCACAGATTTATGGTTCAACCATTCGTTTTAAAGGTATTGACGAGACCTTTCGAAAGATACCCCTCTTGAAACTTTGCCCCCCCCCCCCCCCCAACGAGACCTTTTGAAAGATACCCATCTTGAAAATTTACTTCCCCAGGGGGGGGGGGACCGATGCCCCCACATGCACAACATTTTTTTCCTAGTTACCTACTACTATTATCAATAATTCATATCAATTTTACAATCACAGGTTTAAAATATTATGCCATAATATGCCCATTTATACGGAATTTTGTTCTATGCTGCCATGTTAAAAATTTGCATAAAATGCGATCACAGCGCCACCTGTTGAGCTATTGATCCCCAAATCTAATCAGCACCAGTTCATGTCAGGGTGCAACTAAATACCAAGTTTGGTGAAATTTCATTCATTGGTTCGTGAGATACAGCGTCCACAAAAAAAAATGATACAGACAGACAGACAGACATTTTCTAAAAACTATTAATTCGTAATCTAGACATCCCAAAACATGTAAATCCATCAAAAAACGGAGGTCGAAAATTTTCGCGAATCCAATACTTTCTCTATATTACATATAGAAGAAAGTAAAAATGTTAATCATATCCTGACCCATTTTTCCTTCTATATAATCTCCCTTCTTTCCTTCTATATATTCTTTAAAAATCTTGAAGGATTTTTAAAGTAAGGTCACAATCAGCACTGATAGCGAATGATTGTGCCAAACATAAACTATTGCTGAAAAAAAAAATTTTAAATCTGAATATTTTTCTTAACTCCCTTGGCAACTTCAAATATTTTTTGCCATTTTCGCAATAAATTGAAATAGCTATCGCTATCACTATTAAATAAGTAAAGACCTGGGTGAGGAATGTCTGAGCTACTTCAGTGCCAAATTGGGACTAAGTTTTTTTGTGTCAAAAAAAAAAAAAAAAAAAAAAAACGAATCACCAACATGGTGACAAAAAAAAAAAAAAAAAAAAAATCATCATGGGGATTCTATACTGCTGTACTACCTGGGGAAGTATGAAAATTGGGTTGCAAACATCAATTTTATTTTGAAACTCTTCATTGAATGATTTTGGCTTAGCTATCAATAGCATTTCATATTTTCATCACATAACATTCATTTGGTTCTAATAATAATTTGGTTTCTGATGAATTAAAATTTATATTGTATTGGGAAATTGATGATTTAAGATTTATGAGTCAAATTTTAAAAGTAAAGAAATAGTACACAAAATTTTCGCACAGATTTGCTAGTAATGAATAAAAATTTTGAAAGCAAGCATGATCTATTGCAAATATACATAATCATAATCTCAGATTGAAGTAATTGAGTATAACTCTCCATCAAGTGAAAAAAGAAAGTAAGCATGACATGAGTGTAGTATGAAAGCAATAACATAAAATAATAAATAATGCTGTACAAAAATAGTTTTTTTTCTTCTTTTTTTAAACTTAGGGTGACCAACATGAGAACTTTTCCAAATTCCTTAACTATTTTCCATCATTCTTTCTGACATTCTTCAAAGTTTCAGAACATTAGCGAAAACTTTAACAATTTGCAATAACAAGCTTTCAAATATAGCATATTTCCACAAAATTTGTCAAAATTCCCTGACTACTGTTCCATGACTTTTCCATAATTTCCTGATCGATGACCAACTATAAACTACTAGTATGAATTTAATTACATAAAAGCCAAAAAAAAAAAAAAAAAAAAAAAAAAAAAAGAAAATAGGGAAGTGCAAGGTGAAAGCAAGGTACTTGCATATTATCTGGCGGACCATGGAATTGAACCAATAAGACATTCAGCTTCAGCCATGGTCTGGTGTCCTGCATATTATCTGGTTAACCATTTTCATTAAATCAAAATAGTGGTAAATGCTGCAATACACAACTAAATTTAAGGAAAATAAGTTATTACAAATGTACATTTACATTAGTTTGCAAAAGACAATAAATAAATAAATATATATATATCAGAATATTGGATTAATTAAAATTAAATAGATAAATAAAAATATAGCTGAACCTCGTTAACGTGAATTACTTTTAACATGAAATGTTTCTACAGTCCCCATCAAAATGAGGATTAGTTTAGTTATATGAAGATTAGTTACTGATAGCATGAACTACAGATAACATGAATTTTTTTTTTTTTTTTCCTTTTTGAGAATCCCATTAACGAGGTTTAACTGTGTATACAATTTAAAATAAGAAGTATATACAACCACCATTACAAATTTAGTTGTGTTATAATAGGGCTCCAATAAGCAGAGTTTTCCCCCAGACAGTTTCAGGAGGGCACTGCACCCTGCCTGCTCTATGATTGAAAAAATAACACCCTTCTTGCCCTTAATCAAAAAAGGTTGCACACTTACTGCATTTTATTGAAAATAACCTTCAAACTGAAAATATGTTATGAATATAAATAAATGTATTGTGCATAACAATCAGCATTCGTTCATACATCAGTAACAAGCAAAATTAAGGTGTGAAGGAAGTTAAAATTAAAAACTTTTTCTTCTATTTATACCTAAAATTGAAATTTTAAAATAACTGTCTTGATTCTAAATGTTAAATATACCCTTGAGAATCCAAAACTGCCCTCGTGAATCTAGAAAATGCCCTTTTTTTTTATTAACAATGCCATGTCTTTTTTTTAAAGCTGGGGAAAACTCTGCAATAAGTGACTGTAATACTATATTTCGGGTGAAATTATCATTTTATGGCCAACCAGATAATATGTAAATATCGAAAGCAGCAATGTATTAATTAGAAGATAAATTCATTTAAAAAAAAAACTGCTGCTTTTATGGTGAATTTATATCTGCTTTATCTCACTTGACAAAGGGCTGTGTTTCATTATTCAGGGGTCTGTTCAGACTTCTCAGACAGGGTCCTATTTTTGTGAAATTGTGAAAAATTCTACACGTATTTTTGTGAATTTAAATTTAGTGTGAAAGTAAAGTTCTTCAGAACTTTTCGGCTAGGGTCCTCTTTTTGTGAAATTGTGTAATTTTGCAAAATAAAATTATAATTAAGGTTTCAATTTAGATAATGACAGTTCACTTTTATAGAACTAAACATACATATATGCATAGAAGTCCTTTATAAATTAGAAATTGAATATCAGCTTTTCGGAGAAATACAACAAAACATGTCCGATTATTCAGGCAGCCTGTTTGTTCCAAGGAAGATTAGTTTTGAAAATGAAACAGATTTATCAAAGGTCTGTTTTTAAGGGGGAAATTTTTGTGAAGGGTCCTTTTTTAGGATTAAAAATTTTGTGAAGGGTCCTTTTTTAGGATAAGTAATTTTGTGAAGGGTCCTTTTTTTAAGATATAAAATTTTGTGAAGGGTCCTTTAATGGACCCAGATTTGCCTCTGGACCCCTGTTATTTTAACCCAAAATAATTGTGTGCTTTTGCAATATATAATATTTGCCAGGGTTGGTTTTTTGATATTAAAAAAAAAAATGGTTACTGACATGACAGGTGTCAAAAACTATTTATGAAAAAATAGTTGTTTTATAATGTAAAGTGTTATAATGTAAAATAATTTTATTGCCTATTTTTTAAGTTGCCAGGGGTCTGTCCAAACTTTTCAGGCAGGGTCCTGTTTTTGTGAAACTGTAAAAAAAATTCTACACAAAATTTTGTGAATATAAATTTAGTGTGAAAATAAAGTTCTTCCGAACTTTTTGCTAGGGTCCTCTTTTTGTGAAATTGTGAAAAATGTAACTTTGCAAAATAAAATTACAATTAAGGTTTCATTTTAGACAATGACAGTTTACTTTTATAGAACTAAACTCATACATATGCATAGAAGCCCTTTATAAATTAAAAATTGAATGTCAGCTGTTCGCAGAAATACAGTAAAACACATACGATTATTAAAGTGTGTTCGTTTCATGGAAGATTCGTTTTGAAAATTAAACAGATTTATCAAAGGTCTGTTTTTAAGGTGGGGAAATTTTGTGAAGAGTCCTTTTTAGGATAAAACATTTTGTGAAGGGTCCTGTTTTAGAAAAAAAAATTGTCAAGGGTCCTTTTTCCAGATAAATAATTTTGTGAAGGGTCCTTTTTTAAAGATATAAAATTTTGTGAAGGGTCTTTTAACGGACCCAGGTTTGCCTCGGGACAGATCCCTGGTTGCAATGTTCCAAATATATTAATCAATATTGGTAATTATACAGGGTGATAGTTAAGAGTACCCGTTGTTTTTCTTATTACCCTTAAATTTGACAGATGTGGCAAGTATTCTAACACTGAAGATAATTGTTTGAACCTTGTTTAAGTTTGGGAGACAATTTCCAACACTGTTGGACTGTCGCAACTTTATTTGTGAGGTAAAACAGAAATAGAGACGCATAATATTATTTAATCCCGTGATAGTTTTATTTTTGAAAAACATAATTTAATTCCATTTTTTTACATTATCAATCCTACCCCATTAGATTTTTTTTTTTTTTTTTTTGCGAGGTTATCTCAAAGATAGAGTTTTCCAGAGAAGTCTTGCAAACATCAATGGATTAAAACAAATCATAACATCTCATCAATAACACCAACAATGCTGCGAAGTGTGTCAAAAAACTTGCTTTGCCGTGTTCATGTTTGCATTCAAAATGGTGGTGAACATTTTCTGTAAAGAATGATAATGTAAAAAATTTGAATTAAATTATATTTTTTTAAAAATAAAATTATCACAGGATTAAGTGACATCGTGCGTCTCCATTTCTGTTTTACCTCACAACTAAAGTTGCAGGGTTGGGTTTCTTCCAGGACAGTGGAAAAAAACTGGAAAAATCCAGAAGAAACCAACCAGAAGACAAAATAGATGTTCAAAATTAAAATTTATGAACTCAAAGCATAAATATAATGTCAAATCTAAACTACAATCCAATTAATATTAAAAATATTTTAAGAAAAATAGGTTATTAGAGAACAAACACTAAATATATGCAGGTGATGGGTTTTTACTTTACAATGCTAATATTTTTAGAACTTTTTGCATAGATGCTATCTCATATTATTTATATGTTCAAAAAGTACAAGTGATAATAATTACGGAATTTTTAACTATATATATATATATATTATTATTATTATTTTTAAGGATGCAATTTTTTGTATAAATTCAAAGCTGGTATCTAATGAACTGTATCAGTATCAATCAGTAAAATACCTACTTTTAAACTCTCCTGCAAGTTCTCTAAGATAAAAAAAATAATAATAATCCATAATTTGTATTTATCTATTATAAGTTGAAAAATAAAGTGCAGTATAGAACTACTAAAAAACTTTTCATTTGTTTTACAGTCAATTCTAGTTCTCAAAAGTTTTGTCCACAGGTTGTGTGGATTATAGGAATTTGCAGATTAGAAATCACTGCCTTTGTTTACAGTTTTCTTTTGCAGATACAAAGTCAGTTATTATTAATTCATAAAATAGACATCAAATCGGAAAGAGGATTTTTAATAAATTTTAGAATAAATGTTTCTTCAATATTAATAAAACTAATCTATCACATTCATATATGATGGTAAATAATTTAAGCATATTCAAATAATAGGTACCTATAAAATGTAAACAAACATATTTAAAAAATACAAAACAAAATATTTTTGAAAGTTCAGAAATAATATTCATTGCAGATTAATTTTGTTAAACTAATGGTTTGTTTTAAGTACTAGTCTGTATGAATTGCATGATAATAAATACAAGAATGTTACTCCCCCCCCCCCTTTCCAATTGTGTTTCAAAGAAAGGATTAAGCAAAAAATTTGATTAAAAAAAAGTAAAAATTTGAGAAATGTGAATTTTTGGTACTTACGTATTATCGCAACCAGGCCAAAATTCGCATAAATCGCCAAATTTGGCGACCCTACTTACGGCAACCCTACGTGTTATACGTGGTTTTTTGTAAAGAAATTATTTTGCTTACTGGTTAGATTGAATGCCGCGAAATACTTTAACTAATACTAATAACTTAACTAATAATAACTTAATAATAATAATAACTTAATAATAATAATAACTTAATTAATACTAATAACTTAACTTTCTTACTCAAACTTACAAAATTTTTTTAAAATATGAGATGTAAATTTCTTTTACATTAAAAAATCAATTACGGATTAGAAGGATTTGCAGATTATAAATCTGTGGATTAGAGGGAGTTAACTGTACTGTGAATGACTAAAAAGAAAATAGTTTTTGAAGCCATTTTGTAATACAGTAATTATTGAATACTGGATCTTTTAACTTTGTTCACTGCCGATCCCGCACTAGCGCGTGATGTGACGTTATCGCTTTACAGGTGAAAATTTACTTTAAGCTGCCGCTTGGCAAAATTTCAAAAATCGCCAAGATGGCGCCATTTCGCATCGTGTTCTGAATAGCAACCCTCCACCGGTGGCGTACGCTTGAACACCGGCGATCTAACCTAACAAAAAGAAATATATCGGGAGAAAAAAAAAAAGTAGAACAAAAGGAAAATTTTCATAAAATAGAATAAAAAAAATTATGAAGTAATTATGAATTCATAACTAATCACAAGTAAAAGAATAAAACTTAGATCATACAATTACACCTAATGTTAAAGTACCACCAACGTAACACAAAGTTGTACACCAAAATGTGGTTAATCGATGTGATAGAAACGAAAAAGGATAAAAATTTTGATGGTGTATTTTTCCAGACCACCTCGAAGGGTAACTCAGACTGTCGCCAATTGCCTATTGTGCAGCATTAGTGCGACGTAAAACTCAACCAACCCTAAATTCCAACACTATTCAACCAGCCAAACAACACTAATGCAAACATCAGAAATATTCCTATTTCAAAATAGATGGTTTGTTGGATTTTATATCACTCTAGTGCCGCACATAGGCCCCATAGCAGAAAATGCGAGACGCGAGACGTACATCGCAGATTTTTTTTTTTAGTCTGCAGATTATTTTCAGAACTATAATAGTATATAGAAATTTCAAATCTCTCGATTTTGGTCAGAAATATTGTAATTTCCAATCTTTTTCCATCCACAGCATAAATGCCAATGTTCATTTTAAAAATGCTTTATTAGATTCTAGAATCTATAAAGTATAAAGAGTTAGAATTTTTCAATATATTTCACATGCGTAGCTTTTTTGCCCCCCACCCCCTCTTTGCTAATGATCGGCTATCAAACATCTCACAGAATCATTGTGATTTCTAGTCTTTTTTTCATCCACAGTGCAAATGCCAATGTTCATTTTTAAAATACACTTTATTAGATTATAGAACCTATAAAGAGGTAGAATTTTTCAATATATTTCACATACGTAGCTTTTTTACCCTCGCCCCCTCTTCGCTAATGATAGGCTGTCAAACATCTCATAGAATCATTGTGAGTTAAAATCTTTTTGCATCCACAATAAAAATGTCAATGTTCTTTTAAAACTTATTTAGTTAAATTCCAGAACTTATAAAGAAATAAAATTGCTCAATGTATCTCACATTTGTAATTTTTTTTACTACTTTTCCCTCTTCCCACCCTCTAATCATCAACAATAAATTGCTTCGCAAAGGTATTGTGTTTTCCATTTTTTCTCCTTCCACAACTTTTTTAACTGACTATATTAAACTCTAGAATCTATATAGTAATTGAATCCTTCACTCATATATTTTTTGTGACACCCCCCCCCACGGTAACAATCGGTGATAATTTAAAGGATTAACCTAAGTATTTGGATAGGGCTATACTTGGAAATTGCTAGAAGTGTATTTCATTTTGTGTTAGGTGATTTTCGTATAAAACTAAGAGCACAATATGATGTTCATATGGTTTATAGACAAGATACAGGGCTACCCAAAAGTAAGCTAAACATTCTCTTTCATTGAATGTAATTGATGGAAGTGCTTTGCTACATTTTACTATATTGACAAACACTGTTCAGGAATGATAATTATTTTTTTATACACATACTGTAAACAAAGTATTTTCTTAAGTTCTATTTTCAACTCCTTTTTTTTTTTTTTTTTTTTTTGTATAATATCAGGGCGCGAAATTTCCGCTCGCCAGCTCGCCATTGGCGAGTGGAATTTTTAATGTGGCGAGTAAAAATTTGGTCCAGTTATAGATTGAATTCTTACACGATATGGTGATAGAAAGTATTCTTTTTATAGATTTAAATATGGTAAAATCTTGCCATCTTATAACCTCATATTTAAACTCACCTCTTTAGATTCTCGGAGAGCCGAGTCTGTGTGTGCACTGCTCAAGATCGCCCCAGCCTGGGAAAGGAAAAATGCTTAGTGCATACATAAAAGTTTGATCTCTTTTGCAGTTTCATTTCTCCCACTGTGATTTCTCCCAGTGAGAATAGACGAGCAGAGAGCCTCTTTGCCCGTCGCCCACTGCTCGAGAGAAGAGATATGCCAAAGTTTGCCTATGCGATATTGTCACATGAAAATAAGCCCGAGCCCTTTTAAAGATACTGCCTATGTTTATTTTGTTGAATAATGATTTTAAAAAAAGTTCATATTTTCCAGTTTTTCGCTGAAACGCCAATGGTTTTTGCTTGTAATGACTTGTAAGCAACGATTACATCGAAAAAGTTATTCCGAAATGGCTATTTCAAATGACAACAATGAACAAGTTATACACATTGACATTCCGTCTGATTACAAAAATAAAATGGACGAAAAAGACATGTCTAATTAAAAAAGTTAGTTAAATAAATAGATAAATAAGGAAGTTTAATCTTTCATAATAAAAAGATTTTCACAGGATATTGTTTAACAAAGAATTTTTCTTCTTCTCATTTTCTTTAATGTCTCTTTGCATTTATCTTATTAGATATTTTAATCTTATCAATATTTTAATCTCAAATGCAATACATTATAATGATTTTTAATTATAGATGATCAGTGGCGCACCCAGAATTTCTGTCTGGAGGGGGCTGAAGAGTAATTGGGTCCTACAGTATAGTAATAGGTTTATGTCCATATATGCAGCAACGGCGGCTCATGAACCGAAAATAGATGAAGAGCTGAGAAATAACATTTAAGTAGTTTTAATGCATAATTTTAATTTAAAATACTCATTTTATTTAAATGTAAATTTATACTCTATAAATGAATACAATGTAAAATATTAGGTGAAATGGCTCTTCACCTATTTTCGGTCCATGAGCCGCCACTGGTACGCAGACATATGCATAGTAAAGAATCTGTTTTAAATGTTTCTTTTGAAATAATGAATGAATGAATGAAACTGAATTTAAGTTGAATAGCACAATTGTGGAATTTATCTCCGTATATAATGTGCAAGTAATTCAGTCAGTTGGGGTTGAAATTGAACTTTCGAACATAAAGTTGTAGATTCAACTATGATCAAAAACTGTCTACGATCAAAATCTTCTAGGTCCATCTACGATCAAAAGAATATGACAAGCTGGTGAACATAAAATTTACTCGAAATGAAATGCCCCCACCCAAATATTTCCATTGAAAATAAAATTTGATCAATTTTAATACCCTTTTGTGATGCTTTATTTGTATATGCAGTAACACTTAAGTAATTAAGAAATCTTAATAATTATAGCCAAATAAAAGCTGCAGTTGTTATAAGTATGAATTAGAACAGAATTTCAGTGTAAATTTTTACATGGCTATTTTTATTTAATTATCTGGAGTGTGGGGCGATGCTCTTTCAAGGTTCGATTAACAGAAACAAATCGGACGTGCAGTCTTCGTGTTGGTAAGCCAACACAGCAAGCAGGGGGCAGAACCTCTTAATATCCTAAAACATATATTACTTAGAATAGTTTGTTCAGTTGGTAAATATTTCAAGCGTTACCTTTCTGAGTAATATCATTACAGGATATTGTATTCCAATAATATAATATATATTTATGAAATTTGAATTTTTATAACAGGCAAAAATTTTATTATCCAAGAACGGAGCTTAGATCTCAGTGACATCAGAAGCAAAAATGAAAATTGTGCTTGGACCCTACTGTATTTTCTACATACTGTTACAAAAAAAAAAAAAAAAAATAATAATAATAATTAACCCCATCCTCCCAAGCATCTGTAAAATATCTCAAAATATTATTATCAGGGTATTTTCCTATTTTGAACAGTAAACTACGCTTTGTGGCATTTCTCTAAATCGGTATATTTTTAGAAAAATATTTTACTCATTTGTGATCAGATCAATTAAATTTTATCTTCAGCAATTGATGCGAAATTTCACTAGCATGTATTTGTACTAGATGCATTTAAAGGTTTTAACACGAATATGCAAAGTCCATTTTTAATTTAAAATTTAGTTTTAGAGGAACGACTATAAGAGCAAAGCTAATTTTTATTTCATATCAAACGAGAATTTTCATTTGCCGATGTGAATGTGTTAATTTTGCCCAGGGACAAAACACACTTCCACAAAGATGCTATAAATACTCATAAATTAAGATACAATAACTGCATGAGCTTGGTATCCCCTTTTCCTGAAAAATACATCCCAGCTTATTTCCACGTCTGATTGCTTCTTCTGTCTGACTTTTTAGATACTTAGGGGAAGTGGTTGTACCTTGGGTCACTGTTTTTTGTAATTTTTTAAAAAATTCAGTTGAACTCTTATTTTTTTTTTTTTAATGTTAGATGATAACTTACACATTTATCTAATTGATACTATTTTTGTTTTAAAAATAACTTCAAAAATAACTTTGTAAAAAATAAAAAAGTACAGGATTGCAAAGTGACCCAAGGTACAACATAGTGTTGTACCTAGGGTCAGTAGGTGTTGTACCTTGGGTCATAGTAAAAAAAATTAGATGAAATGTTGAAACAAATATATTTCACACAATAGAATGAAAAAACAATATTACAAAATGAAGAGGATAATTAAAGGGTCTTGAGAAAAGTGTTTTGAGTTATTAATATTTAAGCGTTGTTCATTTAACGAACATTATATGCACTAAAATCCACTTGAAATGAAATTTGATATGCTTGTCTTTCAGATTGTCCAGTAGTAACTGGGACATTCAATTTTTTTCTATGGTATCACTATCAGTGATATAAATATCTTCTTTTTCTAAAATAAATTTGTTTGTATCACCACAACGCTTATAATATTTTACTTCCAATTCACCTCCACCCAAATCCTTTATGACTTCTGCCACAAAATATGAAACACTCTTCTTCCCTGCTAATTTAATTAAAACAAAACTTCCTTCTGATACATCTTCCACGTCTTCATCATCTTGTTTATATTCAGTAACTTCATTCAAGATTGCATCATCAGTACTGGAATCTTCGAAAGCTATATCAAAATTATCTTCATCAAAACTGGATGCAATATATTTTTTTCTTGAAATTTTCCTTTTTATGACTGGTTGATACTTTTTCTTTTTACTCTTTTCTAATTCTCTCTTCTCTGGTGTGTCTGTTAATATTCTAGTTTTTCCACGCTTCTTTCCACGTGTAGTCTTCTTTCTAGGTTGTGCTTTTGGAAAAGGTCTAATCATTTCAGGAGATTTTGTAAAAGCAGTAGAAGGAGGATGACTTGAGGACGAGTACAGTCTCAGATCCAGTAGTACTTATAACATCAAAGGAAGTGGAAGGCATTTCTTCAAGATTCTGAGGGCGGTCCGTAATGTGAGACTTGTGGTTATCAATGATTAGCAGGACAGGATCATTAAGAGAGGGCTTCACACTTTTCACAAAATGGTTGAAGTAATCAACAAAAAATTGCTCATTGGACCATGCAGATGGATTAGCTCCTCCGATTGAACCTGCTGGTGCCCCAATTAACATATGGTGTTTAAAATGCACACGTAGGAAAATGAATATTGGAGGAACATGGTTTCCAATAGCATCAATTGAGACAATCATGGTAACGTTCACCCCTCGCTCACCTGAGGTCAAACTTCCAACTTGTTTTAATCCCTTTTCACACATGATTTTTGGGGGCCCATGAATGGTTGAAATTCCTGTTTCATCTAAACTGAAAATTTTATCTGGAGAAAGTTTATATCATAATATTACTTCTTTTAAATTTTTAAAAAATAAAGCAATATTTTCTTTATTAAAACTCGTTGCATGGGATAGACCACTTGTCGCTTCAGGTTTTCTAAGTGACAGTGACGGATGACGTTTTCGCAAAACTCTCAGCCACATAAAACTAGCAGATTTTGTAGATTCCCAGTTTTCCGGTAAATCCATATTATTTGCCTTTCCATATTCATATGCTAGTTTGAGAACATCTTTTTTTGTTAGTCCATAATGCAGTTTAGCTGCCTGCTTTACATAATCAACAATCTCAAGTTCTTGATCTTTATTAAATACTTTTTTTACATCATATTTTGCCTCATATACAAAGTCTGCAGACAGAGCAATGCTGTTGAATTTTTTAATATGTCGATCCAGTGTAGTCTTAGAAACTCCAAAATTTCTCGCAGCTGTTCTTATTTTGGTCCCATTTTTTAAAACATCAGCAGCAGCTCGTTCTATGGCATTTATATCCACTTTTGGTCTAGTAACTCCAGTCTTGCTTCTTGGCATGATCGAGAAAAAAAAAATCTATGTTTAGAAAATGTAAATGTTTGCACAATAAAATTTCTTATAGAAGTTTTGTTTCAAAACAAAACTGACATGAGGGGAATGGTGGCAGAAAGGGGAGGAGGACAGGAGGAGATGTATTCCCCTAACCAAAGAAAATGTATCGTATCTTTCCACTTATCTTTACCTTAAAGGAAAATTGTTCATGTAAAATAAGAAGTCCCCCCACCCCCTAGAAAATACATTTTGTTGCCACTGGATATAAGGGAAATTAAACAATATGTTTGTGTGCTATGTTAGCTAGGTTACCTGTATAAGCTATACTTTAGATTAATACAATATATTTTTAAGTGCAACAAACAATGCTTTGTTTTTATTTTCAAAAATTCAATAAAGGAGGTATGGAATCCACAACCCCCTTCTCCTCTCTCCTGTGCACACCTGTATATCTAATAATAATGACTTAAAAATATTAACTATATATACTATGATTATTTAAAGAAAATTCACCATTAAAATATTTTTTGTAGATTAATTATTTTTTCAATTGAATGACCCAAGGTACAACACAGTTTAGTGACCCAAGGTACAACACCAAGTACTGAAATGGTAAACAAATTGTAACTGTGTTAAAAAGTTAACTTTTAAATCATAGATGGTTCATAAACAAAGAACAAAAATGTACTATTTACCTGCTATTTCTGTTGAGCTGTCTTGTAAAAACTCTTTCCACTATAATAAAAAGCATGAACACACAAAAATTTACTTTTGGTTGAGAAAATCCTTTTTGTTCTCACTACTCAGCATCTACATCATTTATGAGCACAAAACAAACCTACATTGCCATCTAATGTTAAACTGAAGAAATAGGATGGATTTTTGGCCTGCCATCTGTTGTAAAAAAAGAGAAATGTATGCTGACCCAAGGTACAACCTGACCCGAGGTACAACCACTTCCCCTACTCGATTTCGTGATAACAGTATATTCTCTAGTTTAGGACCTTAGAAGCCCATCCCTAAAAATTGCAACTTCTTTCAACTAAAAATCAAAGAACTAGTTCATTGTTTTTGTTTTTGACAGTAAGGATTTCAAAAATTCCTAATTTTTAATGTATAATTTATAAACTATTTCTGCTTACAATATCTGTGTTTGAGTAGTATTTTTTTTTTCATGCACATCTGAAATTTTTTACTATGTCAGCTCGTTCTGGAGGGGGCTTCAGCCCCCTAAGCCCCCTCCGTGGGTGCGCCACTGTAGATGATTATGAAACATGACACACTTTTAATATACATAATTTTAGACATATTTGTAAAAATCTTTCAAATGGTTAAGAAAAATAAAAAATCCAAAATGCGTTTAAAAAAAAAAAAAAAAAAAGACAACCCTATTTTGTGGCGAGTAAAACTTTTTTTTGGCGAGTGTAACCTGAGTTGAAATTTCGGGCCCTGATAATATCTTGTTTTGAGGTGCCCTGAGTGGTAAAAAGTCCAATATTTAGCAGTTGATCTGTATATGTGTTTGTATATATGTTATCAGTATAACTGAAGAACAAATAACAACAGGCAATTCAAGTTTGGAATTTTGAAATTCATATTAGTTTGCCACTTAAAAAATTGATTAATATTCGCAATTTTGAATACCTACAGTTTAATAAGAGTCTTTATATATATAAATGAGAGCATTGTAATTGAATAGAGGATTGAGAGGAGCCCCTTCACACAGAGTTATATTTAAAACAAAACTGTTCCTATTTTAGATTTTAATTAATTCATTTGAAAAAGAATTCTTTATATTATTATTATTTTATGTTTTTATTGAAGAAAAAAAAAGTAATATATTGTAATAGAAAGGATTATATTGATTAAAAATCTAAAAAAAAATTGTTTTTTTTTACTTATTTAATTCATTTAAAAGAATTTTTTTTAATTATTATTATTATTATTATTATTATTTATGGTATTGGAGGAATCAAATGGTAATATAGTAGAAGAGGGAGAACTATAAAATACATGGTGCTAAAGCTTAGATATTTAATAAATACTGAGTACAGCCATTCTTATAATTATAGTTCTTATAATAATAGTAGTTTTTATCATCCGATAAATATACCCAAACTGAAGTTTCAAAAATGATGCTACGGTAGGCCGTGTGTACCCAAAGCGTGGTTAAGAGTGATTTGAAACGATTTCTTTATTATTATTATTATTATTATTATTTTATTCATGTAAATATAGCGACCAGCGAAGTCTGTTGGTATCAAATAAATGTAAACTTCTGACAAAAGTACACTTATTGCATCTTGCAATCTTCTTTTTCTGTTACTTATAGTAAAATTATGCTGCAGATTATTTTCTAAAGCCTAAATAGTTGTCGCAGATTGACAGAAAAATTTCTGCTACCGGGCACATGGGCAATTGGTGACGGTTTGAAGCTGACTCCTAGAGGTAGTCCGGTTCGGAAGCATACCATAAAAATTTTGATCCTCCCGGAAGAATATTTCAAAATAGAATGTTTTATCACTAATAAAACATATATGCTCAATACGCGACCAAAGTGATGACGTCAATGATTTACTATTTTATCTGCTCAGTACAAATGAAACTATATGCTATGGAAATTTAACTTATTACTAATAAGGCTCCTATATATACGAGCTGGCGCATCAGGCATTTTGTTGCCTTAGGGTTGCCACATGTACCCAGCAGCGCGTTTCTCTAATAAACAAACCACAAACATTTTTTTTAATCGTCTTACGTCTTGTATTATAGAATATGATTTGCTTTAAGATTTTCATGGTCACATAATAGAAGAAAAAATCAGATACATTATGGGTTATGAAATTGCTATAACTGAATGTTTGATATGTTACGTGTTATTTTCACTTCACAACAATACATAAGTGTTTATGCCTTCAGTTAGTCTATCTATCTTTCTATCAGTTTGTCTGACCATGCTCTAATTTCCGTTAATACTTATAGAATGCCTTGAAATCAATTAATGTTATTGAAGTACACTATGATACATTCTGTATTAAAAATGATACAGATATTTCAACTGGTTTGAGTACAGGAAATTGCAAAAAATTTCCGTGTATTACAGTCTGTATGAGGCATATTTTGGTATATTTACACTTCATGCAACATGCCAAAATTGATATTTGTTATTAAAATACCCAAAACTATATTTCCTGTAACTATTTACTACGAAGAACGCAAAATTACGGATGCTGGTAGAAACTTCGCGTTCTTACTAGTAACTACACATACTAATGGATTTTGGCTATTTACTGTAACATATACATAATAGACAATTAATCTTTGAAGTCATTAAGCAATCGTTACAATTAAAATTTAGTGGTACATATTGAATAAAAAAGTCCCTAACACTGCCAGCATAGAATATATAAATTTCTATAATTGAATTTTTATATTTTATAAAGATACTTTTTTTAAATCTTTCTAAATATAGATTAATTCATTGTTTACAGTATACCAAGAAGTCTAAAATTTGAGGTTTTTGACATTTTAAACCGTAGTTAAAACCAGGCCTGTCCAAACCAACAAACTTGGTGGAAAGCATTGGAAAACTATTTCATATATGCAGACCACACCGTATATATATATATATGTTTGTGGTTGTGAGTGTATGAATCATGAATGTATATATTTTTTTGGGAGAGGGCAGAGTGAAGACTCAAAGAAGAATATATTAATTTAAATTATTTTCATTCATGAATTAACAGTAGAATATATGTACATTAATAACTATAATAAAAGGAATGAATAATGGATCTAACAACATTTCATTACAACAGTGTGATACTTAAGCTACTATAATTGTTGAAAGGTACTTTCACTTTAAAAATTAATAAAACAAGACTACATGGTGGACCATGGGTTGGCTACTCCTAGTTTCACCCATCAAAAACTGTCATACATAAAAAAAAGCCGACCCTGGTGTTTGTTAATGAAAATTCTTTTTCATTTAAGGTACTGTTATTCACTTTTAACAGATTTTCTTCATACCAGGCATCATCACATTAATATTTTCCATATCTTTAAATTTACCTTTATTTCTGCTGAATAAACTTTGCCATCTAACGCATCTTTGTGCAGTAACTTTTTTCCTCGCAACGAGTCCATTGCAGTAGCAAATTCAACATATTCTTCATACTGGATATAAACTTGAAAAGTCGAATCATTGTACAGCGAACTTGTTTTTCCAAATGTCTGACTGTTAGAAGATTTCAAATCAGATGGTATTTCTAGGCGACGAATTCTTCCAAAAGTTGAGAATGCTTTATGCAAAAGGCGTTCACTTGGTTTTACAGGCTTTACTGTTTCTGAAAACCAACCAGTGGGAAGATCTTGTAAATGTACAGTGTCAGGTCGCTCTCCTGGTTTCATTTCATCAACGCCTCGAGCATCACGAAAAAAAGAATCCCAATCATGTCGAGTAGGACCAGCTGAAGCGGCATGAGCTGCTCGAATTTGTAACCATTCAGTAAAGCCAGGCAATTTTATGCCACCAGCAGCCTGCAAACGAGCTAACGATCTGTCTGATGCCGCCCTTGTTTCCAATTCTCCTAAGAATTTAATGACTGCTGAAGTAATTTTAAGAGCTTTCAACGACAGAAACTGATCGGGACGAACAGTAGCTTTTAATTTTTCCATGACTTGCCATGTCGAAATACTTTGCCCTGGAACTTTAAGTTTAGGCAACTGCACACTAATTTTGATTTTTGATGCTGGCTTTAAATAAAGACCGAGACTTGCTTCTAATGGTACAGCCTCGGTGATATCCGTGCATTTTTGGAAAGACATTAAAACACGTATAAGATTACTTGTAAAGGTAATATTAAAGAATTACAAATTTCTGTCCAAAAATATAATTCTTTAATACATATTTAATGAATATATTTTTTTAAATTAAAAATTTAAAACACCTGGTTGTGAAATTTTAAAATGCACATAGACAAATCAACAAACAAAACGTCCTAGTATTGTTAGTGTAAAACTAATATAAATCATAATAAATTTCTATTTATAAATATCTTTCTTTAATGTATAGTATGAAGACTTTTTTCTCACTAAAAAGTAAATTTTAGTTAGAAGAATATAATGAGCATAAATAATACAGATCAATATATAATGTCCGAATACTGCTTATTATTGAATTTGTATAAGAAACATGCTTCTTGAACGCTCCTGAGAATATTCATGAATAATGATAGATAATAAATATAAATAACCTATGGAACCAGATATTACAACTTTAGAGAAATCTCAAATATATTTCCTATACACAAATGTTTCCTTTAATGCACTGAATATTCCTCAAAAGCTTTACATAATGCTGCACCATTATTTTTCCTTTATTGACACATCTCAAAAATGCCATTCCAGTTTGTAAACAAATTCACATGTTTCACAAGATGCCACAAAAAAAATACCAAATTTCCTTCATAGCCGGGCTGAGTCAACACCTCCTGGATTAATGGCTCGAAGCTGAGCTCTACTTCATGGAAGATCGGCCGATTTTATCCAATCAACCCCTCCTATAATACATGTTGGATCGTGGGGATTGGATGAAATCGGCCGATCTTTCGTGACGTAGAGCTCAGCTCGGAGGCATTATTATAGGTGGTGTTAGCTGAGTTCAGCGATCGCTTCCCGGGAAGCCTGGTCACCCTGGGATCTCCCAATGCAGTTCAGCGACGGCTTCACGTGATCATTTGTGGTTAATCCAAGGCGTTAAGCGCTCAAGTTCACAATCCGCGTTTGTAATGATCGATAGATGGCACTTTCTCAACTGCAGTTGTTAGTAAATTATAATAGCCACGTGCATTTATTATTGTTTTTTCTTGTTGTTCTATCATTGTTTCAGCGTTAAAGCTATCAGTGGTGTGATAATTTCACCTTAGCCCACCAGAGAGCAAGCATTTCATTACAATCGCGGATACCTACCACGGCCCTACTCACCACGGAGTAATATTAATCCTTTTTACTCCATGCTACTCACGGTAATCCGCGATTGTAATGAAATGCTCGCCCTCTGGTGGGCTAAGGTGAAATTACATGCTTTAATTCGGCTTTCATTAAGACGCCATTGCTTGCCGATGTTTAGTTTCACATATATTTATTGAATAAAAATGAATAAATCCGGTAAAAAAGATAACACAGACTGTTGTGTGCTACAGTGTAATTCCAAAGGATCAAGAAATCCAGAATTAAGCTTCCATTTATTTCCAAATGACAAATTTAAAATTTCAGTTGCTTCGGCTAATGGAAGTAAAGAATTAATCAGATGATTTGAAACTAATATTTGTTCAACTTCAGTTAAAAATCTACTTCCGATCGAACTTTGAATAAACTGAAATATTTATTTCCAAAAGCAATCAACTTTCCTTGATGTAATGGCGGAGAAATTATAGTACGAATATTAAGTAGAATAACAAAAAGAACAATAATAAATACACGTGGCTATTATATTTACTAACAACAAAAACTGAAAAAGCGCCATCTATCGATCATTACAAACGCGGATAGAATATCTCTACCCCCACATTCAGATGCCCGCTGTTAAGGATCCTTAACTAAAGATCTTTAACTCAAAGTTAAAGATTTTTCCTTAAAATGCAATTCAGACCGGTCGAGAATAAAGATCCTTAACGGCTACGTCACGATTTCGGGCTATCTCGGCTTTCTTTACTTCAGATTTTATCTTCGGCAATCTTCGGGCTCTAATATCGATTATACGACTGATAAGCCAATCAGAATACAGAATCGCATCATACACATATCGAATAATACGAATAAATCTCGAATTTGAATAAGTTTGTTGTTATTATTTACAAATTACAGATCGTAAATTTAGATTTCAGAAGAAAAATTTTAATATTTTTTCTGTTGATACATTTTGTTACAAACATCTATTTATCTGAAATTATAGATAATTTATAATATATTCAGATTACCTTGATTTTAAAACAACTTCGTTAAATAATACTTTAATAAATTATTTTATATATGTTTTGTTTTAATTATAAATGTATGATATTTTGGGGATAAAATAAACATTTGCATATTATTGAAAATTTATTGGAGAAAAGACTCTAAAAATATACTTAGTAGCGAGAACTGATGTATGATAGTTTATTATGCAAATTGTTTATATGCGTCTGCGTTTTTCTTCTTAAAACAAAAAAATGTTTCTAAAACATGGTTTTATCTTTTCCAACAAACAAAACAAACCCGTACCCAAAACAATTCAAAGGGGAAGATATATATATATATATTTGTTTTTATATCATTTAATAGTTTAAACTTATTGTCTTTCCAATGATGTTCCACATGTTTATGTATATAAAATGAATGTTAATTTTTTTTTTTTCTAAGTACACTTCATAACTTACTATTGTCAATTAAATCATTAAATGAGTTTTTATCAAACACAGGATTTTTCAGCTTCATGTTCCTATTTTTTAAATATCTATGAAACTTTAGAACAGATTTTTACTGACACTTATATTAGGTTATATTGTATCTTAACCAGGGGTTTGATGATTTCTTAAGAATTATTTATTTTAGGCAGTGAAATTTTACCAAAAATGTTAATTCAAAAGTGATTTTCAATAAGTAATTATTAATAATTTTTTAGTTTCACAAGAAAAAGAATGGTCTATTATTAAAGTATCTAAAACATGCTATTCTGACTGCCATGAAAAATTTATGACTATTTTTCACTAATTCTTAGAGAAAGGTATATAAAGTTAATGAATTTAACATGGTGTGGGATAGGACTTTTCCGGTTTGCTTAAAGGACAAATTCAACACAAAAGACAATTTTAAAAAATAGTTTTCTTCAAAAATCATGAAATTCCATAGATATTAACAAAAATATTTTAAGCATTGGATATAAATACCACACAAATACCTGTTATTAAACATTTTAAAAGCTTTGGAAAAAATCTAGTTCATTGTTGTTTTGTTCATATTTTCAAAAACTCGCCACAATGGCAAAATTCTGTGTTATATCTGGAGTCTCTTTTACTGCATATATAAGATATTATCCTCTTTTCGCAAACCAAAAAAATTAACTAAATATGTTGAAAACAAACAAAATCATCAATAATGTCTTTTTGGTTTCATCCCAGAATCCAGTGCCCCCAAACTGGCAGTAACGCACTGTACCTGGCAAACCCATCGGGCGGTCGCGAGAATTTGTTCTCCTTCCTTCTCCTTGTGTAACCCTATTGGCACTTCCATCTCATTAGTTTAGCCGCTTAGCGGGAGCTTATTGGTTTTGCTTTCGTAACAGAGGCAATTTTTAATTAAATTAATCAAAAATCTGCCATTTGGCTGAGGATAATTAATTGTTTTAGGTGGCTTTTATTTTCGCTTCTGTTTCTTTTTTGAAACCATCATCATAGTATCTGTAAATAAGATTTTAGTGTTTTAAATGTTTTATTTAGGTTTAAAACTTAATTTTTTCAGTGTATTTTATGTTTTTTAATTATATTAAAAAGACGGGAAAGGGAGACATGATAGTCATTGCTACAGTATAGATTTTTCATGCATTTTCTGCACTTCGTATTATATGTAAGATTTTTTAAATCATGAACCATGATTTAGGTGCATTTATTGGTTATTGTGTACTAGCGGGTCAGTATTTTCAAATGAATCACTAAAAGTAATGAATCACTAACAGTAACTTTTAGTGTTAAGAAAAGAAATAAAAAAAAAATCATTTCTGATTGGGTAAAAAGTCGCTCCCGGTCCCCACTGCCTTTGGCAGCGCAGTCCTGTGCACAAGTTAAGGAATACACGTGCTGCTTGCGTGTATTCCTTCCCTGACCCTTCGTTCCCCTAAAAAAAAAAAAAAACCTCACACAGGGTTCCCCACTGCCTTTGGCAGCGCAGACCCATGCGTGCTGAGCGCGCACAAGTTACGGGATATGCGCATGGTGCATGCCTATTTCTTCCCCACACTTTCAGCCCCTCCTAATTAACATACATATACCAATTTTGAACGGTGTAACTCAATTAGCTGAAATGCAAAATAAAACCTAATCAGGAAACCTCAAAACGTGTAAATGGGGTGAAATCTCGAATTCCACTTTCGATAATATAAATGTACTTTAAAATATCTTTTGAATGATGTATTAAAAAAAATGTAATCATAATTAGAATCTGAAATATTGAAATTTTAAAATATTACAGCGTCATCTGGCGGTAGAAATTTCTGTAATCTACTGTTTGATTCCAAATAAACAAAGCTTCCAAATGATGTATTACTTATGAAATTATTTTAATTAGTAGCTGAGATACAAAAGAAAACCTAATCAGGACACCTTAAAACATGTAAATCATGTGAAATCTCAAATTCCATTACATATGGTAGTCGATTAATTTAAGGCGACAGAGATTTGTGGCGTCTACTCTTGAAATTCAATTCAAATAAGTTTTAAAATGACATATTACTTTTGAAATTATGCGAATTAGAAGCTGAGATACAATGATAAAACAATTTATGTCTGGCTTTTTCGTGGTTTTCTTCAAAACTTACGTAATTCTGGGCTAAATACTGTTAAAAATCCGTAGTATGAAATGTGAACGGAGTCTCAGAATTCGAAACTCTGCAAAATATAAAAGAATAAAAGCATTCTGGATTTTCCGTCATTTTCTCTGAAACAACCGTTCCTGTTGTTGTTGTCGTGTGCCACTCGGAAATTCCGAGCACCGGTAGTGGAACTACCGGACTTATTTTAAGGCATGAGGGTTTCGTCTTCCGTTATTAGGAGAGCCTCATAGGGAGGAAGTACAACTTCTAGCTCCATAAGCTGGTGAAAGATGGCAGCACCAGCCAAACAACAGAAACTCGAATTTTGTTCCGGATCAGAACGAGTTAAACTCATGTTTATACATTTTTGCCTCCCCCCCCCCTTTCCGTCCCTTCTAATAATTTTACACTTGAAAATATCCGCAATCGATTTATCTTGCCTTAAAACCTAATAATACCAATTTCAAACGCTGTAACTCATTTTTCTTTTTTTGCCCCTTCCCCTTCTCCAGCCCTTCCTGATAATTCTACACTTTCAAAAATATTCACAATTGAATTATCGGGCGTTAAAATTAAATATTATGAAATTTCAACGGTATATCTCAATTTAAAATACTGACAATTTAAAACAAAACTTAATCTTACATTGTGTTTTGGTCACATGAGTCGTGATAAATATATTTCCCAATAAAAATGTAATTTTTTTGTTTATTCACACATTTTCAAGAAAACTGAACAGTAGTTTTATAATACGCTGTCTAGGTCGAATATTATTTCAAATGTAACGTAAATAAAAATTTGAAAATTGCAATCCCCCCCCCCCACTATAAAACACATGACATCTTAATTGGTTACAATCATTTCCTTTTTCCTCTCAGACACTAGTCTGACATTTGAAATGATGTTGCCACAAAAAATTCATACTTTAGTTAATTTTAAAAAATCTAATTGTTGTACCGATAAGCCGCTTGCACTCTAAGATTCAGAAAAATTGCCCCTTTCATTTGATACTAAATTTTTAACGATTAGACTAATATTTCTAATTTATTTCCCACATTTTCCTTTGATTAGACATGAGTCGACATTTTAATTAATATCTCCACAACCAATTAAAGTTTTTAAATTCTGTTTTCAGGAGGACCTTGGAAAGGCTCCACAGCATCCGTATGTCAATTCTTGTACTTATGTGTTCAATAGGGGCTGAACGTATAGAAGAACAGACAGACAGACAAACCTTTCCTTTTATTATTATAGATTATCGCAGATCGATGGTTCAACCATTCGTTTTAAAGGTATTGGCGAGCTCTTTTGAAAGATACCCATCATGAAAATTTACTCCCCTCAAGGGGGGGGGGGGGGGGGCTTCTCCCCGCTCCTACATACACAAAAAAATTTTCCCAGTTGAATATCTTAATAACAAAAAATATATATTTGTTTCATTTGGTTTAGTGCAATCTATAGATGTTAAACTCTACTTACCTGCAATTTCCCCCATAGACATAATGTATTTGAATACTTTTGAGTGTCCCTGTACATGAACCATTTGCTTCATCTCAACAAAAAGCTTACTGCAGCATCCCAATATGATGCACATTTAGAATACCGAGTTTGGAATTTCTGCTACTATTTGTTCTTGAGATATGCTGATAACAGACACACAAACCATTCGCTAAAAACATGATTTTCGTATTCAGGGCACCTCAGAACATGTAAATATAACAAAAACTCACGTTTGAAAATTTGACCCTAAAACAATACTTTCTCGACCCTATGGGTAAGAGAAAGTAAAAATATATTAAAATACTCACTTTTAACCTTTTATGAAAAATAGCTTTAGAAATAATAATAATAATAATGTAGTACATACATATGCGTATATATATATTTTTTTCTTTATTAAAGGTTTTACCGAATATTTTAAAATCTTTATCTTTTATTTAGTATTTTTGTTTGGATGTAGCATTAGGTTTGTACTGAGAAGAAATTCTTCACAATCGACAACAAAACAAAATCATGAATAAATATATATATATATATATATATTTTTTCCTTTGACAATTATATTCTTATGTAATTGCAATACATAACACACCTGTTAAATATATATAGCATACTAGCAGGTTTTGCCCGCTTCGCTGGACATTAAACTTAAATGAGTTGTCAAAATCCCATATCTTTATTAATAACCTAAGTTCTCGCTGTGATTGGTAGAGGTTTTCTCGCTCGCAAAGTGAGGAGTCTGTGTCTCCACTGTCTTCGGCACAACTTACTCACTCCTTACTTCCCCTTCCTCAGCGGGTGAGTTCGAAGTTTTGCAAAATCACACTAATGTACATAATGCGTACACTTAATCAATATCCAGTCTGGGTCCCCACTGCCTTCGGCACAACTTACCCACTTCTTACTTCCTCTTCCTCAGCGGGTGAGTTCGAAGATTTGCAAAATCCCACTAAGGTACATAATGCGTACACTTAATCAATATCCGCACAACAAAATTCGCCATTCTAAGATAATTCAAAGCGAATTCAAACGCAAAAACATGCTTTTACACATGTTTATTGATAACGACTTCAGTATAACCCAACAACGATATTTGGCGATTTTTTTGTTAGCGATTATGGCTAAATCATAAATCTAAAAATCATAAATCATATATGATAAATGATAAAATCATAATCTAAATCATAAAATCATAAATCTAAAATAAACAACATATTAGGCTGCCATATTATATTGCAAACAGTCCAGAACGACATTGTTATCCTTCAAAACGGTGCCAAAGAAAAATCGCCAAATTCAGCTGTTGAGTTATACTAAAGTTATACTGTTTATTACCCCCCGACTCGGAGAAGGGGGGGGGGGAGGATTTCGAATTTCGTGAAATCCAGTTACAATAAGTGCCGGATGCAAACAAACAATTTAAGCACCAAATTTCGTGACCACAGAATTCTTTAATAGAAAATATTAAATAAATAAATGCAAAACGCACAGCTTTAGTATGGGAACTCTTTGGTGACTTTATTTTAAGCCATTTTTGCGATGAACTGAATTGGCTATCTCAATTGTGCAATTAAAGATCTTGGCGAGAAACGTCCGAGCTACGTCGGTTCCGAATTTCAAATTTTGCCAAAGGGATCCAATACTAAAGCTGCTCCATATTGAATCTGGGTTGAAAACGGAAAAAGGGTAAAATAAATTAGAAATATCAGACCTATATTTATAAATCTGATACCGAATGAAAGAGGCGATTTTGCTGAATCCAGGGATGCAAACAGTTTTTCGATGCGACAATTAGATTTTTAAAAAATAACTAAAGTATGAAATTTAAGTGGCAACGGAAAAAGGGAAAAATAAATTAGAAATATCAGACCTATCGCTACAAATTCAGTATCAAATGAAAGAGGTGATTTTTCTGAATACTGGGGTGTAAACAGTTTTTCGATACAATTAGATTTTTTAAAATTAACTAAAGTATGAAACTTAGATGGCAAAACTTCATTTCAATCTTTTCATAATTTGTAGTGCGAATCACGCGAATAAGAAAAGTCTTTTTCTTAAAAAATTATTTTTGCATTTTATTTTTCCATTCAAAGAATTTTAGTGAAAAAATATTTATGGCGCATGCGCAGGCGTTTTTTACCCACAATTTAAACACTAATCATAATTTTGAGAATTTCTATAGATATAATTTCAAGTTGGGTGAATACCTAAGTTTCTGCCAAGCGCCGTTGAAATCCGTCCAGCCGTTCTCGAGTGATGCCCGGACAAACGTGTTTTAGTCTTTTACCCCCTAGAGGGGAACGTGGGGGAATTTATGAAAAGTTGATAGATATAATTTTAAGTTGGGTGAAGACCTAAATTCCTGCCAAGCGCCATTGAATTCCGTCCAGCTGTTCTCAAGTGATGCCCGGACAAAAAAAGCGGCATTCGGACACGATGACACACAGGCAAAATTTTCTGAAGTCATTTTCGGCTTTCATGGGGTGTAAAACGTGAAGATATCGCAAAATTTTTTGATTCCGACAAATTTACAGACAAAACTCTGATTTTATTAATATAGATATACACACATGAATTTTAAATTAAAATAACTAATACACAGAGTAAGTTATATTTTAAATATGCAAAGCAAAAATAAAAAGAATAATTCAGAACATGTGAGCCAGCTTTTATAATTATATAAAAATGCAGAATACATACCTTTATTTATTTTGATTTTCATCAACATTGAATTCTAAACATTCTTCTTTTAAATGCCAGCAAGTAGTCATCTTGGATGGCATGGTAGTAAAACATTACATGCCTTCCAAAATTATACTAGCTAGCATGAATGTCCAAGTTGAATAACGATTCCTCCACGTATGAAAGTTATTCAGATATTCATACATACACAGTAATTACAAAATTTAAAATAGAAAGTATACTAGGTAATAAAGAGACTTTAAGTATGCACACAGGTCCCTAAATAAATCTATGAATACTAAAAATAAAAAGCACAACTTATGTGATGAAACTTATATAATTAATTACATATTTTTAAAATGCCGAATGGAGTACTTACCTTAATTAGCTCTTGATTACCATCTCTGTTTTAAGGACAGCACATTCTTCATTTTAAAGCCAGCAAGTAGTCATCTTGCAAGGCATAAAGTAATAAAATTTAATACCTTGCAAAATTCTACCAGCTAGCGTGACTGATGATATTCTCGACTTCCTCTGGCTCAGGTAGCATCTTCTTCTATTCTAATAATCAGTTTCTTTTCCATACCGTCATATGTGATTTAATGAATATTATTTTTAAAAATTCTATTTATTTCTTCTGAGAATGTCTTAAATGAGTGTTAGTATAATTTTTTATTATTAACTATACAAATTAAATTATGCTTAATAATGTTTACAGTCATGAAATTCATAGTATAGGTAATAAAAATATTTATCATAGATTACTACATAAAAATATATAAAATTTTCGTATCTGTAATTTAATAACCCTCACTTCACTTATTTTGGAATCAGAAACATATCAAACAGATGAAAATAGCATTTATTTACATTCTTGTTCAATATGAACATAACAAAATTTTGAATATTTGTATATATAAATTCAAAAGTTTTAAGTGAAAATCTGCATGGTGTGGGAAAGTATACTTCTTTTAACAAATATAAACTTACTACCATTATCATAATAGTTAAAAATTGAAATGATTTCAGGTCTTTTTATCTTTTCTCAAAAAAAAAAAAAAAAAAAAAAAAAAAAAACTGTTCATGTGGTTATTCACTGCAGAAATATCACTCAATAAAATCAGTCACACATTAAATTTATACATTACAAAAGATGGAAGATTAAACGTAAACAATAATAATATTATTGTATCATAGGATCTTAACTGAAGCAATACCTTATAATAATGAGCATATTATGAAATTGACTATTTAAATAACCATGCTATTTAATAATAAGTAAACAGTAGCTACAGTCAAATGAATACTTTCTATATTTCATACTTCCATGAAAGAGATTAAACGTAAACTATAATAATCTTTTTGCATCAGGATCTTAACTGAAGCAATATCTTATAATAATGAGCATGTTATTATGGAAATGACTATTTAAATAACAATGCTCCTTAATAATAATAAGTAACCGGTACCTACAGTCAAATGAATACTTTCTATATTTCAAACTTTCATGAAACCGATTAAACGTAAACAATAATGTTATTGCATCAGTATCTTAACTGAAGCGATATCTTATAATAATGAGCCTGTTATTATGAAATTGACTATTTAAATAACCATACGGTTTCATCCTATTATACGGTACCGGTAGCCCATTGAAAGAAATGAAAAATGAAATCGTTTTTGACCGGAATGACAACTATTTACTTTTAACTATAGATAAGCCATGCGAGATAAGCCTTGTTCGCGTTCGCAGTGCATACGAAAAAAATCAAAATTGTTCTATTAAGGCAGTACAAATGCATCTATAATATCTCATACAGAAGGACAGTATAAGTAAGGACTTGAGAAAAATACTTTATTACTTACTTTATTCGAAAAAAAAAAAAAAAAAATGATAAAAATAATGCAAAATCATCACCATAGAATAATAATAAAGGAAGAAGGACAAGGAGCATAAGGTTTCTACATAAGCTGTTGTGTTGCCACAAAAAACAGCGATTATTAACAAGCCTTTATTAACAAACTTCAATATTGAGAGGAACAAAAGGTGCTTTCGCTGGCATTTCACTAGAAGGGGTTTGTAAGCATTAAGACTATTGGCGTGCTCCTTCTTCCTCTATTATTATTCTATGATCATCACACACAGAAAAACAAGATGGCTGCCGATCTTTAAGTTTAAGGAGAGGTGTAGAGCTATCCTTAAGAATTTAAGGATCCTTAAAGTTAAAGATCTTTAAACGGACATCTGAATTTCTATTTTAAGGAAAGTCGGAAATAAAGATTGTTTACATTTTGATTGACCAATGAAAATGCATCTTTTTAAAGATCTTTAGTTAAGGATCCTTAACAGCGGACATCTGAATGTGGGGGTTTATCTGCATGACCCTACTCGTGAAGAAGATAGAGGGGAGGAGGGAAAATGAGATAGGGGATTCGGCAGAAAAACGGACCAGAAAATTTAGTTAATCAACAGGCCGCTAGATGACGAAAAGGTTAGCCGTGATAGCAGTTTCTATGGAGGTGTGATAGTTGACATCTTCAATTTTTCCGAAACTTTCAGGATGTGTTAGTAGTACTGTGATAAGAAAAAGTGAAATTTAATTTTTTCTGAATTTGATATGTTCGACCTACAGAGGGGGTCAAAGTCTGAGGCCGTAAATAAAGGGTGCCATTTTAATATCATTTTACTCCTAAAGCCATGCGTGACCCATGTCATTTTTTTTAAATACGGATACTACTTGATACTAAGTACATTTTAGCATAAACAGTTTGGTGGGTCATTCATGACTTTAAAGGCCAGGGTCATTCAAAAGTGCAGTTTTCGTTGATTTTTCCATGTTTTCAGTCTGAATATCTGCTAAAGCCATGAGTGCCCCATAAAAATAATTATGGGGTTAATTACACACCTTAGTACAGAACTTAAAAATATTTAAAATTGCATGGGTCACTCTTGGCTTTAGTAGATAAACGGTCTCAAAGTTGAAATTTTTCAAAAAAAGGTCAAATTTGATGGTAAATTACTCTATAAGCCATGAGTCAATAACTATGAGAGAGAGTTGTAATTATACCCTAGATGGTCTAGTTTTAGACCCAGGTTACAAACCTATGGGGCTTGTAAGATTTATTTAGATATAGTCTATTTTATATCGCCAATGTGTACCTGTTCTATGTAGTACAAAACGCTTGAGACCCAATTGTGTAATACATTAATGCTTGTTTAAAACTTCCCATTTTACATTACAGAGGTCAGCATCAAAATAAATATAAAATAAACATAAAATTAAAAAATCTGGAGTGACTCCACTCGACTTTCCGAACATTGAGTAATTAACAGTTTTATAGATAAAGCCTATAAATGCTAGATTCGCCAAAATGCTTATAGTTAGTGCAACAGTGATTTATAATATTCATATAAATTTTCAGCTCAATTGAATCAGGCGTTTAGATGCTATCGCACTTTTAAAAATTTGGTCCCATAGGCCCTAAAGTTAAAGAGTTTTTCTTTGTGTCCCTGTAAAAACACTATAAGTGCTAGATTCTCCAAATTCTATACTGACTGAGTATCTATGACCTATAATATGTGTATAAATGTTTTGCTCAATTGAATAAAACGTTTAGATGCTATCGCACTTTTAAGATTTTGGTCCCATAGGCCATAATGATAAACAAGTTTTCTTTGTGTCCCTGTAAAAAAACTATAAGTGCTAGACTCATCAAAATCGATAGGGTTCTTGCTACGGTGACTACCAACTTACAGCTCATTCGAGCAAAGCGTTTAGACTCTAGCGTGTTCACTCACACACATACACACACACATACACACATACATACATCATCGTAAAAAGAGTGAAGACGGACTCAGGGAACCTCGAAACGTATAGAAACATCAAAATCTCAAATTCGGATTTTTGACATGATTACAATATTTTCCTCACTATAGTGTTCGGAAAGTAATAACCTAAGATTAGAGATGCAAGGCTTTCAAAACACCCGGTTTTTTCCCGAAAAAAAACCGGTTTTTTTCCCTGGGAATTTAAGACAAAATTGGGAATTTTGAAATTATGAAATTATGAATATTTTTATAACTTTTGCTAACTATTACAAGTTAGTTACAGTTACACTTCCGGTTGCATCAAACAGAACCTTTCAATTGCAAAGCGGTTGCAAACCTGTCTGCAAAGTGGATAATATTTGCAAGTGATGGAAACCTCTTGCAAACAGATAACAACCGCTTAAGATGGCCATCGATGGACATGTTTTTATTTAATATGTTACTTCAAAATCATCAACAATTATAATTTCGAGGATCTTTTAAAGTATTATGATCATCTATTGGAAAGAAAAAATATAAATAATTTCAAAAGTATAGACTATCGAAAGTAAGTTTTTCATTCTTTTTTGAAAACGCAAAAAATATTATGCATGCTTATTATATATATTACGACAGTTCATTCTAGTAGCTATCAGAATTTAGATATTCTTTTTCAACTATAAGTGAAGTATCTGTTTAGAAAATTTTATGTAATGATCTTGAATTAGAAGTAATTAACTTTCTTTTAATGTTGTTTACCGATAGCTTGCCCGTAAAGCTATAATGTATTTTATTGTTTTCGTTTTACTATATGTATAATACAGGTTATCGGTGTATCTGTTTATGAAGAATTTTTATAATTGAATCACCACGGAAATGTTTATAACCAACATCATATATATATAGTATATATATATATATATATATTATTCTATTTAATTCGTAGAACAGCTAACATAATAAACTTCCATTATTTAATAAAGTATGATTTCTTTATCTTATGCTGAAGAATAAACGTTGCATTAAATGTCAAATATATCTGTTGTTTGTACTGTTTGTTCAATTTGCATTTAAAAATTTATTAATTTTTTAACCTTATTAGTTTGTACATGGTTTGAAAATATCCTTTTAATTGTTATAAGGAGAGAGTGGAAGAGTAAAATTGCAAAGAAAAGAAAGGGGAAGAGTTAATGTTGCTTTATTAAATATGTGCACATATATATATATATACTAGCTGACCCGACAAACGTTGTTTTGTCATATAAATTATTTCTAGAGAATATTTTGTTAGAAAAAAATAACTTATTGTAAGTGTGTAAGGATGTGGTATATAAGTGGAAGATGTATGGAGCGCTGTGAACGGTGAAAGAATATAAAAATAACAAAACACCAATCATTTATTTTTTTAATTTATTAAAATTGATTCTTTAAAATTATATACATATCGCTACTTATAACAAAATTACTAAAAAACAATATCAATCCCTTAATGCAACAGAGTGTACAATGTTTTTTGTTATCCCATCTTTCGCCAATACAAACAAACTGGATGGTTTGCCCACTCGAGAGCCACGTATAATTGTCCGTGTGAAAAACATGATGTGCTCAAATCTAAGCCACAGACAGACATCGTTTGGCCCTGAGACTTATTGATAGTCATTGCAAATGCCAACCTTATTGGAAATTGGGGGCGTTTAAATTGAATTGGCACATCTGTGGGTATAATAGGGATTCGCAGTAGTAATATATTTTCACCTCGGAATTTGTCATTTAAAATGATCGATATATAAATGATCGATCTTCGATAAAATTGTTCATTAATTTTTTTATGACTAATCGCGTGCCGTTGCACAACCGTGGTGGGTTCAAATTACGAAGCAAAATAACCGGAGATCCAACCTTCAGTTGTAAAATATGCGGTGGCATACCTGGTAAATCCAATGAGTTTAAAAACTTTGTTGGATAATTTACAGCTTCGGTGGCATTGCAAACTGTATCATTAGATTTGCATGACACCAAGTCTCCTGGTAACAAATGTTGTATTTTGAGATTCAATTTGTTGACGTCCACATTTTTTGCTGCTAAAATTGCTCTTTCTGCCAGCCACTCATGATTTGTGTATCGTCTGTGTACATCGGGAAATATCTGGTCAATAAGAGCATCTTGAGAATCAATGATTGTGCAGAAATCGGTCGGTAATTTTATGCATCCAGTTTCATCTGTAGTAACTTTTCCATCGCCGATATCTAACAATTGTTTTGAGAATGTTTCAGCGGATAGATCTTGAAGCTTTTGAAAGCACAAATTTACTTTCAGTTGTACTTTTTCAACATTACGCCACAATGACGATGATTTTAAGCACGCGTTGATCTCATCAGCGTATGTTGAACGCGGAATAACGGGAAGTGCTTGTCTGAAATCACCTGAAAAGAGTAACAGAGTGCCGCCAAATAGTTTGTCGTTGTTTTTTATATCTTTCAATGTCCTGTTCGACGCCTCAATCGAATGTTTGTGTGCCATAGTGCATTCATCCCAGATAAGAATTTTACACTATTTCAGCACTGTGGCCATGGACGATTGTTTTTTTTTTATGTTGCACACTGCGTCTGGGTTATTTTGAATATTTAGTGGCAGTTTAAATAATGAATGAGCTGTTCTGCCTCCATCCAATAAAGTTGCCGCAATGCCAGATGATGCAACAGCCAATGCGATGCCATTATTTGATCGTATTTCGGCGAGAATTAGCGAAATAAGGAATGTTTTGCCAGTTCCACCTGGTGCACCCCCCCCCCCCAAAAAAAAAAAAAAATCCACCTTGTCCTGCCAAAACTGCGAGCATGATGCGGTCGTAAATGGTTCTTTGTTCTTCATTCATTAGTGGGACATTGCGAGCAACAACCGCTGCCATTTCTACAGTATTGTATTGTGGTTCACGATTCAATTCAGTGCTTATTAAATCAGATGCATTTCGATTTGTTGAATGCATACCGAAATGACTATGGTAAGTTGGTAATGGTAAGTTGGCAAAGATAATGCAAAGATCTTCAATAGCAATCAATGCTTCATTGTACATAGCGTCACTGAATACTATCGTTAGATCGTTGCACCGTGAACGATGTTGATGCAATATATCATCAGTCATTGAATCTTTGTGATTATCCCATAATGTCTCTGCTCGGGCCGGGAAACATGTAGTCAACACTATAGCGAATAGTAGACGAATTTGTTTTGCTGTACAGTTCAGTCCTACTTCAGCAAGCATACACTCCCACTGGTTGTCGTTTTCCAGCAAGCCGAGTGCAAGGCATGCATCTTTATACGTTGGATACTGTTGTCCATTCACTTTACGTAAATCTTGAAATGACAAAGGGCCGATGACATTAACCAATAACAGTCGAAGATAAAAGCACTCAGTCTGCCTTCGATTGACTGTAAATACTCGTCCCAAGGTGTTTGATTTGAATAAACCGGGACATCGATCAATCGCTGTCAAGCTCGTGAAATATACGCGCTGGCCATTTTCAAGATGGACGGCTAAATGAAGAACTGCTGGATCCCGTTTATGAATTGGGAAACCAAAGATACGCTAAACAGCTTCATTCGAGCTGACGTACCGGCCAATTTGGTAAAGTGTTATTTCATCGTTGTTATTCACCGGAGGAGCATTCACATTGGTATTTACATCTCGAAATACAGCCATATCACTGCCTTTATTCACATACTTGCAAATGTATTTGATGCTCTTCACTGAACTGCAGAACTGAACATTAATATGAGCATTGAATGTTTTGCTCAGCAGAGGCGAATATGGGACCACCCAACGGTTATCAATGTCAATATCTATGTTGTTGACATAGATGACCGCCATAGATGATAAGATTGTCCGCCATTATCGGGATTTCTTCGACGATATATTGGATATCCGTCAACATTTGTGATCGTGAAATTTTTCGGAAAACTTTTAGTACATTTTCCATCTGCACAAATAATAATGGCCTCAAAATTCATTTTTCATTTTAACATAAAATGACTCCGTCGGATATTGACGAATTTTTTAAAAGAATATACCATTTTAACTAATTTTAACATTTTAACAATATTAACGTTGAAAAGATATTTTAAACACTTACGGTTAAAAATTCATTTTTCATTTCAACATTAAATAAATTCTGACATCGTGTTTACGATTCTAAAATATTAACTTTGAAAAAATATTTTAAACACTTCGTAAGATACGGTTACGATTCTAAAAATATTAATTTTGAAAAAATATTTTAAACACTTCGTAAGATACGGTTAAAAATTCATTTTTCATTTCAACATTAAATGAATTCTGACATCGTGTTTACGACAACTCACGCCATCTAGGTGGAAAAGTTGTTGAAAGAGTTGGTTAAAAATTAATTAAGAAAGAACTAATTAAGTTGCAACTTTCATTTGTAAATCTAAACCATTCTCGAATCCACCTGAAGACGCACAAAAAATTTCATTAAACTCAGTCCAGCCGTTTAGGAGGAGTTCAGTGACATACACACGCACAAAAGAAATATATATATAAAGATATTGAAAATGTAGCAAATGTATGTACTTGTATTTTCCTTACTAATAAAAATGCTAATAAGTGCATATTATTTAAAAACAAAGTCAATAAAAAATTGAAATTTGATTAAATTCTAAATATTTTTTTTTAATAACAAACATGTTAGCAGAATTAATATACTGTGTATTAGATTCGATACTCTTAAAATATTTCATCCTCAGTTATTTGTCCATTTTTAACTGATATATAAATTGTTTAAAGTGCTGCTAAATTTGCATTCAGAAAACTGACTGTAATGTAATTATTTTCTTAATCACTTTATTTACTTTTTAAAAATTTGATAGTAATAAATATATAGAACATTGATTTATAGCTGTAAATAATATCAATATTTTGTACTTCAATTTGCTCATTAGGTATTTTATTTTATTTTAGATTTTATCTGTATTGAAAGCCTGACCACATGAAGAATGAAGTGAATTTCTAATTTAGAAAATGGGATTTTTCTGAATGAGAACCAATTTGTTATGTTAGTTTTGATGTTTTAACGTAACAAATTAGATTCTCTTTCGGATTCTTATATAATGTGTCTGCTTTACCCCAAAGTATTTTTTCAAGAATTGTGGGAAAACGACTGAAGAAAATCATTCACTATATAGCTGGATAGTTTTCAAAAGGATCTCAAGCTGAATGAGGGCTAGTGCTTAAGAAGAAAAGGATTTGAAAAAAACTTTAAGGATTATCATATTTAGTTTTGTAAGTACTTTACTTTTCAAATTATATGGTTTTTCTTTACTCGCATATTTAGCAGTTCTACTGTCTACTAAAGAATCAACTGAATATTTAATTACTGGAGTAACTGAATAAAAAATGACCTGTATCCCTATTCTTCAATCGTGGTTAGTACTGCATTAATCATACTTTTAAACAATGCTTCTTCTGAAAAGAGGATTTACTAAAGGGAATTTGACAAGTTTTTGGCCACTTAACCATAGATTTAACTAGCAATATCTTTTAGCAATATCGAATTTTCATTCAGCTATCAAAAATTTTGAAAGCATAAAATAAAAGATAGGTGTGTATAAAGATGATTTAACATATTAATGCTATACTAATAATGAACTTTTTAAAATTATAAATGCCAAATAAAATACCTATAAAGCTTTTCTTTTTTAATTTTTTAAGTGAAATAGATTATTAATTTTAATTTTTTTTTTTTTTTTTTTTTTTTTTGCATATTTGTATTGATAATTTTAGGTCATACATAAGTATCTCCTTATATTATATGATTTTAAATTTTGTTCTAGAAAAAAATTTTCTTTTATTTACTTTGTATAAAGACCATGCAGTTTGTTTCATAGTGAATATCAAAAAGTAAGTTGTAATTTTATCCTAGTTATAATTCTATACTGCTCTATTTAAGTTGTCTTGATCAAATATACCACACCCCGATAAGGAAAGTAAATAAAAAATGCAGTATTTGAAAAAAATCAGCATCAGGATAACAATAAAGCATTGACTTGCATTTTAGTAAAACTGACATAACTATCTCTCATGTGGATAATTTTCGAAATAGAGATAAGCTTTTTGTACACGTTAAGACACTTCATACATATTTTCAATTACATAAATTCAAAATTGCCATTTATTGATTTGTCAGGGTGTGGTATCTGAAATAGAATATGTCATGTCTATATTTACTCGTGTTTTAAGCAATTATTTAGAAACTCACTCTTTTTAAAATTCGATTCAGTATTATAGGCAGTGAGTCAGTACAACAAATTTTAAAATCCAGAGTTATCTCCAACTGAGTGGTCTCAACTTGAAATAAAGTAAGGGGATTTCTGTAGTAATGTCCTACTGCTATCTTGTGTTACACACTCTTAATATTTTGAATAGTGAAAAGCAGAGTTGCGATAAATAGGGTAGAACCTCTACAGGCATTGATAAACAGAACCCCTTAATTGCTTAAAAAATTTCTATTTGCAATGAATAACAAAGCTATTTCACTTAAAATATTTTTTTTTTCTCTCGTATGAAAAAGGGAAAAATTATTCTACTTACACGAGTTTAATGACCATCCTTAAAATGTGACAAAAAATAATTATATAAACATAAAGTCTATTTTTGTTTCCTGAGTGTTAATAGATATAAATTTCTGTACAAAACAGAATTTAATTTAGTACAATGGGACTTTTTATTAAAACCCCTTCCATATAAATGCATAAGACAGGTGACACGCAAGCGCGCCCCATCATCGACTGTCCCAGATACGAGGGTATCCATGCAGTCCCGATATAAATGCATAAGGTATCTCTGTTTCGTTCTTTAGCAACAGTTACTTGGTAGAGCTTTAGTATAGTGATTTTTTTTGGGAGAAGGGGTGCATAAAGGGTACAAACGTGCATGATAGTGATTGCAGCGGAATCATGCTTTGTGCATTTTGAGATTCATGCACAGTGAAGTTGCAGTAACCAATGATGTTTTAATTTTTGTTTTTATGTACACAAAGCATGCATACGTGTATGATAGTATTTGCTAGCGAAATAAGTTTTTTGTATTTCGAGATCTGTGCACAGCGGGGTAAGAGCATCTGAGGGATTTTTTTTTTTTTAATATACATATTTGTGCATATATGCGTGATAGTGGTTGTTGCGGAACTGAGTTGAGATTCACGCACACTAAGGCAGCGGTATTCAGTAGAGACTTTTTAAAAATGTATTTATTACTTTCTTCTATATTCAATAGAAGAAAGTATTGGATTCATAAAAATTTTCGACTTCGGGTTTTTGATGGATTTACACGTTTTGAGAACACAATTTGATCATTTTTAGAAAATGTCTGTCTGTGCGTGTGTGACAAAATTTTGTGGCAACTGTATCTCAGGTACTACTGCACAGAATTTCATACATATTTGTATGTAGTTGCACATTGACATAAATTAGTGTCTATCAACTTCTGGTAAAAATTGTCCAAAAGCTTCCGTTACCGTCCTGCTTTTTCTAAATTTTTAGCTTGGTGGTATAGGACAAAATTTTGTATAAATGTGCGTAAAGAGAATTATTTTTTTAATAATCATTATGAAATTTAAAAATAATTGTGTGTGTAGGAGCCTCGTCTTCCCATCTGGGAGGGAGGGAGGGAGTCTCCCTCGACGGGAGGAAATTTCCTTGATGGGTATCTTTCAAAAGATCTCGCCAATACCTTTAAAATGAATGGTTGAACCATTGATCTGCAATAATTTAAAATAAAGTTATATATATATATATATATTTTTTTTTTCATTTTTAACAAAAAAAAATTTTTTTTTGTTTGTTTAAGTGTAATATTGAGAACAAAATTGACTGTTTTTGAATATTTAGTGTTATACTACACTGTTATTGTTGTACTGTTAATGTTATACTACATTAATTATTTTTACTGAGTGAATTTGTATAGGAAAATATAGAAGAAAGTCATGTGGTGGCCACAACATACTAGTTTTTATTTATTTGTGTTTGTTGTGAGCAAAGTGTATCATTAGCTCTTACTAAATATGCAGTGATAGTTATTGCTGCGGAATCAAGCGTTGTGCACTTTGAGATTCATGCACAGCGAAGTCGCAACACCCAACGATGTTTTTACTTTTGCTTTCATATACACAAAGCATACATATGTATATAATAGCATTTGCTAATGAAATAAGTTTTTTACACTTTGATATTTGTGCACAGCAAGGCATCTGAGTGATTTTTTTTTTTTTTTTTTAAATATATGGTTATGCACATATGCGTGTTAGTGATTGCTGAGGAACTGAGTTGAGATTCATGCTTACTAAGGCAGCGACATTCAGTGAGGTTTTTTTTTTTTTTTTTTTTTTTTGTGAACAAAGTGTACATATGCGATGATAGTGATTGCTGTAGTATCAAGCTTTGTGCATTTTGAGATTCATGCACAGCGAAGTTGCAACACCCAATGATGTTTTCACTTTTGTTTTCATATACCGTACCACAAAGCATTCATATATGATAGTATTTGCTAATGAAATACGGTTTTTGCATTTTGAGATTCGTGCACAGCAAGGTACAGCATCTGACTTTTTTTTATACATGTTTGTGCATATGTGCGCGATCGTGATTGCTGCAGAATTGAGTTGAGATTCATGCACACTAAAACAGCAGCATCCAATGAAAGTTTTTGTTTTGTTTACCGTGAGCAAAGTGTACATATGCGGGTGATAGGGGATGTTGTGGTCAGAATTTCACGCAATTTGGGAATTAGGAGAGGAACACAGGTGTATATTTTACTTAGTATATTCTTCTCTTTCTAACCATTTTGTTTGAGTATCTATAATGATAAGTACTACTATAGGAAAATACATTAGAAAAAATCACAATACAATTGAACTCTTTTTTACTTTCTTCTATATGTAATATAGAGAAAGTATTGGATTCGCGAAAATTTTCGACCTCCGTTTTTTGACGGATCTACACGTTTTGGGATGTCCTGAACACGAATTGATAGTTTTTAAAAAATGTCTGTCTGTGTGTCTGTCTGTATCATTTTTTTGTGGACGCTGTATCTCACGAACCAATGAATGAAATTTAACCAAACTTGGTATTTAGTTGCACCCTGACATGAACTGGTGCCCATTAGATTTGGGGATCAATAGCTCAACAGGTGGCGCTGTGATCGCATTTTATAGGACAAAATTCCGTATAAATGGGCATAATGAGAGTTATTTTAAACTTGTGATTGTAAAATTAATATGAATTATTGATAATAGTAGTAGTTAACTAGGAAAAAAAAATTGTGCATGGGGGGGCATCGGTTCCCCCCCTGGGGGGGAAGTACCCCCCAGGGGGGTTAAATTTTGAAGATGGGTATCATTCGAAAGATCTCGTCAATACCTTTAAAACGAATGGTTGAACCATAAATCTGTGATAATTTAAAACAAAGTTATCGATTTTTTTTACTTTTAACAAAAAAAAAACTTAGAAAAAAAATCGTATTTTTTTTTTTTTTTTTTTTTTTTAATATTGTTACTGATTGAATATGTATAAGAAAATATAGAAGAAAGTCTTGTGGTGGCCACAACATACTAGTTTAAATACCAGTCATTTGTACATTATTGCTTATTCAATTTTGTAAAATGTGTGTATCAAATAAACGATGTTTATTTGATTCTTGAAAGTTGCTTAGAAGAAATTTTTTAATGTTTTTCATTCTGTACAATAGAAAATAATAATAATAATAATAAGAATTCTTAAATTTAATCTGTTTTAGGGAAATATATAAGTAATTCGAAAAATTTCCCCACTTGTTATGCTAGAAATGCAGAAACTTTTTTTTTTTTTTTTTTTTTTTAATGCAAAAAAATCAGGAAAACGATATGTATATAAATTTTCATAAAAAAATTTTTCTTTGTAGGAAATTTAACATCAATTTTTTAAAAACTCTAATTAGAAATATTTATGAAATTAACTTGTAAAAGAAACTATACTACTATAGTAATTGCATAAAATGTCATCCCTTCTTTTTAAAAAACACTTCATTATTTTAAATAAGTCTTTAAGAATAAAAATTTTTAAAGAAGTTTTCAAACCTTAATTATTTCTCTTCTCAAACTATTACAGGATTATGTACATTGGTTTCCTTAATTCTTCAGCTTGTATAATATGGAAATTGTATCCAACATTGTACGGATACATTTATCTTAAGTGCTAATTTAATAAAGAAAGCTTAAGTTTCTTTTCAAATTATGATTTGGCTGCATAAATTGATAAATTGAAAATAAAATGATAATTTAAAATAATGTTATAAGCTTATCAGTATATCAAAGTCCTTAAAATTGCCATTTATATTAAGTAAACAACTTATTATTTGCTTTAGAGATTTCTAATTCGTTTTTTCCCCGCAAAATTCCCAAAGTTCCCAGTTTTTTCCCCAAAACTCCCGGGTTTTTTCCCTTGGTTTTAAATTCCCGGGTTTTTTGCATCTCTACCTAAGATACATCTGAAATGTGCATATTGTTATATTATGTAAAACATATATAGGGTGATGAAAACAAGACTGTATACAAAATAATAATAATAATAAAAATTGCGCATGAGACTAATTGAAACAGGTGTTTCAAGTAGCTTCCCCTATATTTGTTTCAGTTGGCCCCTGCCCACAATTTTCACTTCAAGAGATGTTAAGCTACCAGTACTTATGCTCGTGGGCGTTTCAAATCATATGATTAGCAGGCTGCACCTATACACTATAAACGCTGAATCAATCAGAAACATTCACCAATTTTTGTTACATAAAAAGCAACATCACTTAAAAATTTGAATTTTTACTCACAGTAAAAAACAGTACTCAAAAACAGTTTTATCCTCATAAAATCGACAGATGTTTACATACACATCTTTTTTTTACATTGCAAAGTAGGTTTTCTGTGTCTGTACTTCCCTTTATTGGCAATGAATAAGAACTTAAAATTGTATTTTTTGTTTCCATGTTTCAACTTACTCCGTACTTCAACTTGCCCCTGTCTCCCTTATGTAATTTTTACTTTCCGAACCCGAACACTATAGTGAGGAAAGTATTGCAGTCATGTCAAAAATACGAATTTGAGATTTTGATATTTCTATACGTTTCGAGGTCCCCTGAGTCCGTTTTCACTATTTTTGCTATGATATATGTATGTGTGTGAGTGAACACGCTATCGTCTAAACGCTTTGCTCGAATGAGCTGCAAGATGATACGCATGCTGGAAGTCACCGTAGCACGAACTCTATTAATTTTCATGAATCTAGCCCTTATAGTTTTTTTTACAGGGACGCACAGAAAAATTCTTTATCATTATGGCATATGGGACCAAAATTTTAAAAGTGCGCCTCATTCAATTGAGTAAAAAAATCATACACATATTATAGGTCACAGATACTCAATCTGTATAGATTTTAGAGAATCTAGAAGTTATGATTTTTTTACAGGGATACAAAGAAAAATTATTTATCATTATGGTCTATGAGGCCAAATTTTTAAAAGTGTGATAGTGCCTAAACGCCTTATTAATCTGAGCAAAAAATTTGTACACATGTTATAGGTCACAGTTGCACCAACTGTATAGATTTTGGTGAATTTAGCACTTACAGTTTTCTTACAGGGACACAAAGAAAAATTCTTTATCATTAGGGCCTATTATGGGACCAAATTTTTAAAAGTGCGATAGCATCTAAACGCCTTATTCAATTGAGCTGAAAATTTATATGAATATTATAAATCACTGTTGCACTAACTATAAGCATTTTGGCGAATCTAGCATTTATAGGCTTTATCTACAAAACTGTTAATTACTCAATGTTCGGAAAGTCGAGTGGAGTCACTCCAGATTTTTTAATTTTATATTTATTTTATATTTATTTTGATGCTGACCTCTGTAATGTAAAATGGGAAGTTTTAAACAAGCATTAATGTATTACAAAATTGGGTCTCAAGCGTTTTGTACTACATAGAACAGGTACACATTGGCGATATAAAATAGACTATATCTAAATAAATCTTACAAGCCCCATAGGTTTGTAACCTGGGTCTAAAACTAGACCATCTAGGGTATAATTAAAACTCTCTCTCATAGTTATTGACTCATGGCTTATAGAGTAATTTACCATCAAATTTGACCTTTTTTTGAAAATTTTTAACTTTGAGACCGTTTATCTACTAAAGCCAAGAGGGACCCATGCAATTTTAAATATTTTTAAGTTCTGTACTAAGGTGTGTAATTAACCCCATAATTATTTTTATGGGGCACTCATGGCTTTAGCAGATATTCAGACTGAAAACATGGAAAAAATCAACGAAAACTGCACATTTGAATGACCCTGGCCTTTAAAGCCATGAATGACCCACCAAACTGTTTATGCTAAAATGTACTTAGTATCAAGTAGTATCCGTATTTAAAAAATTGACATGGGTCACGCATGGCTTTAGGAGTAAAATGATATTAAAATGGTATCCTTTATTTACGGCCTCAGATTTTGACCCCCTCTGTAGATCGAACAAATCAAATTCAGAAAAAATTAAATTTCACTTTTTCTTATCACAGTACTACTAACACATCCTGAAAGTTTCGGAAAAATTGAAGATGTCAACTATCAAAAGTGTCCAACTTTAAAAAAAAATGACTCTTTAAAAAAAATGATTCTCATGACAAATAAAATTTAAGTAATTTTAGGTACAGTCGGTAACAAAAGTGTCCGAACACTAGCAAAAATTCCTATGTAAAAAAAGTACTCTTCATACGGTTTTGTTAAATAAATCCTTGTCGAATCCTCTTCTTAGTCAGAGGATTCGACAAGGATTTATTTAACAAAACCGTAGGAAGAGTACTTTTTTTACATAAGAATTTTTGCTAGTGTTCGGACACTTTTGTTACCGACTGTACTTGTTTTTAAAAAATTCGCTAGAAAATGTCATGCCATTAATGTGAGAATATAGAGCAATAAAGGGATTATTTGAACATTTTTATTTTTTAATTATCACTCTTTAAATCATTAATTCTAAATGCTAAGATATATTACTTTTCATGTAGAAATTATTTAAAAATTTTATCATTTTTATTTTAATCAATTAATTTTGAAATCTAAGATACATTAGTTTTTTAATAATGATTTTAAAAATAATAAGTAATAAATAAAATTTTCCAAAAATAGTTATAAACTGTTTTTTTTTTTTTTCTAATTTTCATTTCTTATTTTTTCATCTTTATACATACATATATATATATATATGTATATATAATTTTAGATGATTTAGATTAATTGTAGCTATTTAAAAATTTAATTGGGTGTAACATTTCTTTTTCTTTAATTAATGAATAAAATAAATAAATAAAAATAGAATAGTAATTTAAAAAGCACCTTTTTATATTTTGATTAAAATTGTTTCGTTTTTTAAAAGCTAATGGTATAAATTTTTGAATTAAAATTGGAATGACTAGAAAAAATAATTTTAGCACGGAAATAATGTAAGTTTTGATTCTGATAAAATTTTAAAATCATTTTTACATCACGTACAAGGCACATATTTCATAAGTTTATTTTTCTTCGAAGTAAAACATGCTCCAACTGTAACAGTATGGGTCGAAACTAGTCAGTGGGAAATGCTTGGTTCAATTCCAGGTCATGGTCGTCAAAATAAACGTTCGGAGTTTTCCGTGGTTTACTTCAAAACTCGAGTAAATACAGGCTAGGTCCCTTTAAAAAGACCATTATGAAGGCAATCCATGTAGGTCTAAGACCTAAGTTAGGTAAAACAATATCATGGAGGGGGAGGGAGTAAAATGAATGTTTTGATTATTTTGCAAGAGATTTTTGCACAGTAAGTTTATCGCATTTAATATATTTTATTAATTTTTTAAGTTATCAGTTCATAAATTTAATTTTTTTTACAAGTTGACTTTTTTTTTTTTTTTTTTTAACATTTTAAAAGTTGTTGATGGTTTTAGGATTGAGGCCGATTGGTTGCACTAGGATCCTAGGCCTGTGTAAGAGTGCCTTCTATGGGGGTCTTTCTAAGGGATCTTAGCCATATTTAACTTAGTTTTGGAGAAAACCACCGAACACTTCGAACGGCTAGGCCGACGAGCGCGACCAGGGATCAAATCCAGCACCTCATGTCTACAGCTTCAATGACAGGACCTCTTGGCCGTTAGTGGATCCTAGCATTCTAAAAGCTAAAACTTTTATTATTATTATTATTATTATTATTATTATTATTGTAAGAATAAAAAATAAATTTGGAATAGCGATTTAAATAACCGCATCTTTCCTTTTCATTAAAATCATTATAATTAAAAAAAAAAAATAATGGTACAAATTTTTGAATGACGAAAAAATATAATTTTGCAGAGAAATACTTCACAGTTTTATCTAAAACAATTTGCATTAACTTTTACACTGCATACAAGGCATACATTTTATCAGTTAAATAAATTTCTTACTTTAAAATAAACTGGTTGACGTGAAGTGCCTGGTTCGATTCCAGGTTGCACTCGTTAACTTCATCGTTCGGAGTTTTCTTCAAAACTCGAGCAAATACAGGCTAGGTCTCTTTTAAAAACCAATATAACCATTATTATCATATTGCGGGGAGGGGGGGGGGAGTAAATGTGTTGATCACTTTGGAAAGAAAATTTTATCTTCATCACATTCATTTGATGGATTTAAACTTCTTACAATCTAACCAAATAAAATTCTTTAAAATAAACATGAAAGCATTTAAAAATACGAAAATGTATAAAAAAATTATTGAAATTTATTTTCTAACATCGAAAATTATATTAAATAAAATTGGGGAAAAATAAGAAAGAAAATAAAGTATTTTAGGAAATATTATATATATATATTCCTACGTGAGTTTTATGACACCCTGTAAAATAAGTCTATTATAATTCAAATACAATTTAAATTATTTATTTTCTTCCCAAATTCGTTTAGAATTAATGTTGCTTTAGAAAGTGTTCAATAGATGGCGCGAGGGTCAGCCACTGTAGCAGCTCAGTTGGAAATAGGGACCATCTTCATAACGCGGCGTTGGTTCTCTTCTCTAACTTCATGGCCCTACTACATCACTCCTCGGCGCCAACGTCGTAAGCGGCCGTAACAAACTGCAAAGATCAATGTATGCTGCGGAATAAAGTAGATGGCGCTCGCTGCCAAACCTGAGAACCAGTTTGTGTTATCGATTCCAATTGTAAACAAACGTCAAAATAAGCATTGTATCTTGTAAAATGGTGTACTATTGTGTACCTTGCTATTCATTAAGAAGGGGTAGGGGGATCTGTCTCCTCTTATTTATTTATTTTTTTCCCTTTAAAAAAATTCTTAAATGATTGAAAACATTTACAGATATTTTCAAAATACATTTTTAGTACTATTATAGATTATTTACAAAAATATTTACAGTTTTATTTATTTTTTATTGTCTATTTGTTTAGATTTAAGACATTACATTATTATTATTATTATTACTATTATTTCCCACAAACAAATTATTGACGTTTTTGAAACAAAATTTGTAGGAGGGTTTTTGATGGATTTACACGTTTTGAGAGCTGTAGAACACGATTTGACCATTTTTAGAAAATGTCTGTTTGTCTGTGACAAAATTTTGTGGCAACTGTATCTCAGGAACTACTGCACAGAATTTCATACAAATTGGTATGTAGTTGCACCTTTCATATGTCCGATCTATTTCAGCATCAAAATTTTAAAATATTACCCAGGATTATCAATAAATTTCCTTTCATGCCAAGCGCGATTCATCCGAGCCAAAAAGCGTTTAAACAAAACAAAAAAGAAAAAAAAAATCTAAAATTGAAGTATATTAAAAAAGGTTATGGTTGTTTTTTTACTCCATTTTCATATGCATGAGCAAATTTAATATATATAATATTTCTCTAAAGTGGTCCAGTTACGATTAATTTGTTTTAGTAACGATACGATAGTGACTTAATAAAATACGCGAGGATAAAAAATAATACATAAGCAATATTTAAGCCCGCGGACTCAGTTCAGCAATCTAATAAAAAATTACGACATTTGTACGATGAGATCATTTTATAGAAAAAATGTATTTTTAAAGGTTGCATTTTTACAACCCTTGCAAGCGTCAATTTAAATCTAGCAATATTTTAATGATATAATCCCCATGTGAACTTTTGTCATAAATTGACTAAAAAACGCAATAATAAAAAGTATAATCAAAATAGATACTAAGTTTTTTTAACACAAAATTATGGAAAAATAAATAAATTAATTAATAAAAATGTATCGTCAACATGATGACAAAAATTTAAAAATCGCCATGAGGGTCTTATACTAAATCTGTCCTGCCTCACGAAGTATGACAATTAGGTCGTTGAACATGAATTTTATTTTTAAGTCTTTCGTGAATGATATTGGTTTGATTATCATTAGCATTTCATCTCACAATATCAATTTGTTTCTAATAATAATTTGGCTTCTGAGGAATTAAAATTCGGTGGGAAATTTGGCTTAAGGATTATGAGTTTCAAATTTTAAAGGTAAATAAGAAAAGAAATAAATTGCAAAAGTTTGCTATTATTTTATATTTTTTTATTTTTCACGTGAAAGCATATTTCATTTCATGCTAAAATAATAATAATAATAAATAAATAAATGACTGGTAAATTTTTTTGGCAACAATTATAAATTTAAATGTCCAAATTTGAAGTCATTGCCAAGTTATTATTTTCATATTTTAATTAATTTTTAAAAGTCTAATCAAAACTTCGTTACAAATAGGATACCAAATAAAAGGGGCTTTTTTTTTTTCGAATCCGTCGGACTAAACAGCTTATCGATCGGACAATTAGATTTTTTAAAATTAACTGAAGTATGGAAATTAGGTCGCAACTTGCTATATAGATGAGTACGACCCGGAATCGTCATTACACTTGCAAACTATATATATAAAGATAGTAGGATGTATGCTACTTTTAGTGTAAGAGGGGGTTAAAATGCGTAGATAAATTAATATTATGAATGTTTCAAATATGAGTGTACAGATTACTTTACTTACGATTACTTACTTTAAGATTGTTTTAGTTACAGAACATAACATTTTTTTAAAAATTCCTATTAAAATTCAGATGGGATAGAGAAACAAATTTACACCTTTAAAAGTTAACATTTGTGCATAAAACATTTCAGCTTTTAATGTGAAAATCTTTAACATGTATGCTTTGTCAGTGAAATTGCATTTAAAAAATGAACCTCATTTTCAGTTTATTTATTAAATCCGTATATCTCCCTTAAATAATATTTATTAGACTTGAGATTTTTCTAAAACCACAAAATAAAAAAAATAAAGTAAAATAAAAATTAATGTTTATAACCCCCCCCCCCCCCAAAAAAAAAAAAAAAAAAAAAAAAAAAAAAATTGTTCAAAATAAGCTAACACATTTGTTACATATTTTAATTTGAAAAATGATTTCTCTTTTCATTTTAGATTTCTTTTCTTTAATAAAAACAGTCAATTAAATTAGTGTATTTTTAGTAATTTAAAAACAAATTATAGGAGATCTTCATACAATTCATTTATATATTTAAATATTATTTAATATATTTATTTAGTCAAATCGAAGTAACATTTTACAATATGATAAACATATAGAATATTACATTTACCAAATTTTACATTAACAAAAAATAACAATAACATTTCTTTAGATGTTTTTTTTTTTTTTTTTAATGCAATTTCATTTATAATGATGACAATCAGGCCCTGACTAACGGCAGGGCATACGGGGCAAATGCCCTGGGCCCCCCTTCTGGAAGGGGCCCCCTACAGGCGTATGCAGTAATTCTGGAACCTAAAGAGCTCTTACAACCCCTGGCAAAAAGTATCCGATCACCGAAAACAATGCTTATGATACGTTAAAACATAAGGTTATTTTTTCACAAATTCAAACTTTTTTCAAACCTATGAGTATGCTTTTGTGAAATATGACTAATTTTGTCAAATTCTATTAAATAGTAATAGAAATTACAATATCAGTTAAGAGTTTACACGAGAAAATACGTTGAATCACAAAGGAAAAATATTTCCGATCATCATTGTGTGGAGAAAAAAGTATTTGATCGCAAACAAAAGCAACACAGTTAAATGATATATGCAAATTTTTTTTACTCGGCGCATGCGTTCAAGTTCGAAGAAGACGGTATAAAAGGTCAAATTGTAGTTTGAAAGTTACAAGTTAGTTTCGCATCTGCTGAAGTATGGCTCGAAAGAGAGAATTATCTAATGATGTAAAACTTTTGATTGTTAAACGCTTAAAAAGCGGAATTTCCCAAAGAAAGGTTGCTAAGACATTTGGATGTGCTCAAAGTACTGTTTGCGAAATTTGGAAGAAATATCGCTTAAGAAATGATGTAAGAAATCTGCCTCGAAGCGGTCGACCACGAGTAACATCAAGTAGACAAGACAGGAAATTAGTTGATCTTGCCAAATCTATGCGAAGGTGTACGTCTAAACAACTGAATGCCGAGTGGTCAAAGTATGGAGTAAAGGTATGTGCACGTACAGTGCGAAATCGTTTAAATAATAAAGGATATCACTTCTGCAAAGCCAAAACCAAGCCATATATGACTAAGAAACACAAGAAAAATCGTCTTCAATGGTGCAAGAAATACAAATGCTGGTCTTCTGATGATTGGAAGAAGGTTATTTTCAGTGACGAATCTCGTGTTTGTCTAGGAACTGGGGATAACCCTGGAATGTTTGTGTGGAGGAGAGCTGATGAAAAGTTCAAAGAAGATTGCCTAAAAACTAAAGCTAAATATCAGCCTTCATTTATGGTGTGGAGTTGCATGACATCTCAAGGAGTTGGTAAATTGTGTATAGTGTTGCAAACAATCAATTCAGAAGTATATGTTAACATTTTAGAGCATTATTTGATACCTAGCATCGAGGAAGCGTTTGGTGACTCCTCCGATTTCCTATTTCAAGATGATAATGCGTCCTGCCATAGAGGTAAACGGGTCAAGGATTTCTTAAATAAAAACGGAAATTCTCCAATAAAGACTCTGAACTGGCCTGCAAATAGTCCTGATCTTAATCCGATCGAAAATATTTGGAATGTTTGGAAAAATAATATAGAAAAGAGAAGACCGACCAATATGAATGCACTTCGTCTAGCCATCAAGGAAAGCTGGAAGGAAATTCCATCACATTTATGTGAAAAGGTTGTTGAATCCATGCCCCGCCGTTTAAAGGCAGTTATTAGAGCAAAAGGAGGACCAACCAAGTTTTAAATTGAAATTTATCGAATATTTTTTTCCCGGTTATGTGATGATCGGACATTTTTTTCTTTGAATACTTTATATTAATTTTCCTCTGTATTGTAAAAATTAATTGCAATTTATGGTATTATTTTTTATCATGTCACAAAGTAAGATACTTTTGTAATAAAAAACTTTATTTTAAAAAATGTAATAAATTTTTAGAAAAATAGCCTTTTATAGTAACGTATCTTAGACACATCTTTCAGTGATCGGATACTTTTTGCCAGGGGTTGTATGCCACTGCAAGGGGGCCCCTCAGAATAGGCTTGCCCCGGGGCTCCAGGTAGTCTAAGTCGGGCCCTGATGACAATGTCAGATATTTTCTCATTAAAAACTATATCAGTGCTTTACTCATAAATGTTAACTTTTAAAGTTATATCATTGTTTCTCTACACCATATTTGGATGGATTTTAATTGAAATAAAACATAAAATAGGAAGAAAAGGGGATAGAAATACTTTTTTGTTCTGTAAATAGAACTAATAATCAATGCACACTCATATTTAGATCATTCAAATACCCTCTTCGAATAATTTCAATCAACTTACCTCCAAATTTAACCACCTCTTTTTATGATTTTAATATGTATTACTTGCCCTAAATTTAAGCTGACTAATTTCTTTCTTATGATTTTCTGACTGATTTTTAAAAATGAAGAATTTTTTTTGTACAATTAATATATATATATATATAATTATTATTATATTAGATTTCATTTTTCTTTCTTTGTGCCTTTATCATTGTCTGATAGCTTGTCACATATTTCATTACAAAAATATTGCTACCCTCAATTCTTAAAAGAGAAAAAGCATATGTATTTATTGAATTTCAAGTGTATAATTCACAACCGTCACAGTAGATGGCGACACCAAACATACATTTATCTACTGATTCTTATTATTAAAAATCTGACAATTTTACATATTTTAATCTTAAAAATATTTACTCCTACACAATAATAATAAAGTAAATAAATAAAGTGCGGGATGACAAAAAAAAAAAATCATGTCATCTTAAAATATGAAGAAATACCCACTAAAAGATTTTTATCATTAATCTTTTCATACAGATGATCTATAATATTAAAAATGTATATCGGAAAATATTTCAAAATGTTTTCGTTAAAATGTAATTCAAAATATCGGCCACAAAAATTATTCTGATGCCTAATGTTGATTTGCTGCTGCGTCGCATCCAATCAGAAGGGATTATTCCATCATTATGGACGAACTACACTGATGGAAAAAAAAAAAATCCCAACACCAAGAAAAAATTATTGTACAGTAATGAAATTTCAGCAATACATTTGTCTAGGTAACATATTTAATTGATTAAACTTTCAAGATCACAGGTAGAACCATTGGCGAGAAGAGCCATTTCAAATGTGAAATGTTGGTACATTAGTAACCGGTGTAACCGCCAGAATTTTGAATGCAAGCATGCAAACGTGCATGCATTGTGTCGTACAGGTGTCGGATATCAGTTTGTGGGATGGAGTTCCATGCCTGTTGCACTTGGGCGGTCAATGCAGGGACGGTTAATGCTGGCTGTGGATGACGCTGGAGTTGTCGTCCAATGATGTCCCATACGTGCTCGATTGGAGAAAGTTCTGGTGATCTAGCAGGCCAAAGCAACATGTCGACACTCTGTAGAGCATGTTGGGTTACAACAGCGTATGAGGGCGAGCGTTATCCTGTTGGAAAACACCCCCTTGAATGCTGTTCATGAATGGCAGCACAACAGGTTGTATCACTAGACTGACGTACAAATTTGCAGTCAGGGTGCGTGGGATAACCACGAGAGTGCTCCTGCTGTCATACGAAATTGCTCCCCAAACCATAACTCCAGGAGTAGGCCCTGTGTGTCTAGGCCGCAGACAGGTCGCTAGCAGGCGTTCACCTGGCCTCCTTCTAACCAACACACGGCTATCCCTGCGACCAAGGCAGAACCGGCTGTCATCAGAAAACACAACAGATCTCCACTCCGTCCTCCAATGAGCTCTAACTTGACACCACTCACGTCGCAAACGGCAGTGGTTTGGAGTCAGTGGAATGCACGCTACAGGGCGTCTGGCTCGGAGCTGTCCTTGAAGTAATCGATTTGTAACAGTTCGTCGTGTCACTGTGGTGCCAACTGCAGCTCGAAATTCAGCTGCAGACGCAGTACGATTAGTCACAGCCATACGCAGAACACGACGGTCTTCCCTCTCAATAGTGCCACGTGGCCGCCCGGAACCCGGTCTTCTTGAGGCAGTACCTTCCCTTGACCACTGCTGCCAACACTCATGCACAGTGGATATATTCCTGCCAAGTCTTTCTGCAATATCGCGGAAAGAAAACCCACCTTCTTGTAGCCCTACTACACGACCTCGTTCAAACTCAGTGGGCTGTTGATAATGGCTTCTTCGTCTTCTTAGAGGCATCCTTGACTAACATTAACCCACTACGTCAAATCTCAACTGTAAATAACGATCACGAACCTTACAGCGCTTATTTAAAGCAAACTTTATTTGCATGTTCATAGTGTCGCTACTAGCGCCACACTTCTGCGCGTAGCTCGAAATTTGAATCGACGTCATCTTTCAGATGTATAAACACGCCTACCAAATTTCGTTTATCCAGCACAGCTCCTTCCTGGTGTTGGGATTTTTTTTTTCCATCAGTGTATATAGATATTGTGAACTTGCGTTCAGCGCACCAGATTGGGGAGCACGGGTTTTCCCATTTTACTCGGCTGCGCAGCACTAGTGCGACGTAAAACCCAACTATCCATCCATCCCATTTTACAAGAACTTTGACTGAGTTCAGCTTTGCTCCCCATTTTTCCGGAGCTCCCCGAAAACGACGTCACGAATTTTACCCGGGAAGTTGTGTGGGGTAAGACTACTATATAACAGGCTGAATCATTCGCCGCCATTTGTACGTCAAGTCCGTCATTGCTAAACTTAAGATTACTATATAATAGTCTTATATAGTCTCATTTTATAATCTTGTATGGTAGTTCGTCACTGCCAAACCTAAGACTATTATATAATAGCCTTATATAATCTCATATAATAGTCATATACAATACTCTTAGTTTTAGCAATGACGGACTTGACGGACAAATGGCGGCGAATGATTCAGCCTGTCATATAGTCAGGGCCAGATTATGGCACAGGCACATGGGGCACTGGCCCAGGGCCTCCAAATTTAGGGGGCCTCTTTTCCAAAAATTGAGAAGTAATAGTACAAATTTCTTCATTATATGTGTATTAAAAACAAAAATTGATTACATTTTTCTTTCTATATTTTATTAGAGAGCTTAAACAATTTAAAATTTTGTGACTAATTTCCTACACATTGGCTGATTAATGTGCTACATTTTTTCATTTGTCTTGAACATAAAACTAATGATTTTGTTATAGATTGCTAAAAAAAAAAAAAAATGAGCAAACAGAAGGTATAATTGAAGGAAAAAAATTAAAAAACGCACTATTTTTATTTATTTATTTTTGATTTTGAGAATGGGTCCTTTTGGTGAACTCTTTAGAGCAGGGTATGGGGGCCTCTGAATAGCATCAGTGCCCCGGGTCTTCAAAAAGCATAGTCGGGCCCTGCATATAGTAGTCTTAGTGTGGGGTAGGGCTACTAGAGTATACGAGCTGAATCATACGACATTTTTAGTCCTCAGGGTTACTGTTATTGACCCTGTGCCCGTTCATTTGCGTGTTCCTATTTTGGATACTATTTTTATAAAACACGATCCTTCGACTTCGTCAAGCGAACAAAGTACGTACTAGGTACGAGTGCTACAAATACAAAGTAAGTTTTATTTCGATACGAAACAGTTGTTACGAGTATTTTACTTTTTTTTTTAAAGTTATTTATTAAAAAGATTTGAACGAGTAAATAAATAAATAATAAAATATGAAGCTTTTAAATCATTAATTAGCGGAATAGAATTAAGTTAATAGTGATACTTTGAAGCTTTCTTTAAATATAATTTTTCAATTTTAAACTTTCAACTTGAAAAGGCTTTTCCAAGATAGTTGAATAAATTACACTTACTATATTTATTTGTTAACTTAAATAGGTTTTTAAACAAGGTTATTTTTTTATTAAAAGTATAGAATATACATAAATTCCCATACGCAGATATAAATTTTCCAAAGGAAGTATGACAGTAATCGCAAATTTTCTTATAAAATTGATAAATTATTTTTTATTGTAACTGGGAGAAATAAAATTGTAATAAAAGAAGGGAGAGGTTCAGAAAGAACTGGCGAAGAAATTTTAAATAGCGCACTAGATGTTTAACCTTGGAACCCGATTCAAGCCAGAATGAAACTCAGAAATACCGCTGTTTCGTCACTATGCGTTCGCTTTGCTAAAAGGATGTTTATTATTTAAATACTTTTAAAACATAAAAAATATCAAATATGAGTTGCATAAGCTAAATTTCCCTATTTTACAACATTTATTTATCAATTTTATCAACTTAAAAACTCAAAATAACTTCAGAACTACTTCTTAGCGCGCAATATTACATTACTTGCCTTCCCCAGTGCTGCCAACTTACGGTGAAAAGGAGTATAGTATATCTTAAGACTCCTCTATGACAAAAGCTGGCGCAGTGTCCGCCATTTTCTAGCCCGTTTGGGAAAGTGTTGGCGGTCGAAAAAGCTAGGTTACCTGATTAGCGTTGTTATCGCCTTTAAACTTCTATACAGATCAAGTGAGCTAGAACTTCTTTTCACGAAACAAACAAGTTGGCAATTTTAAGAACATCGCCAACATTCTCAAAACTGCAACTTTCACGTTAAAAGAAATGTAATATTAAAGTTAATTTTAAAAGAATTTAAAGTAATAACTTAAAAAAACAGTACATTCATATTAAATTTGTCAAACAACTTTGAGAATAAAATGAAATAATTTGAAAATAAGGGAAATCTTACGCTACAAAGTTTTGCTCCTGATCCGGGTATCCCCGAGTTACATCTGCAATTTATAATCCACTTTTTCCTTCTTCCTGGATTAGAAGAAAATATAAACAGGCGGTGCCCTTTTCTGGAGTTATTCGTGCAATTTATTGCCGAAAAACCACCAATAATAAATCGTCAGCTTGTCATGTGAGCTAGAAAATGGCGGATGCGTCAGCCTATCTACAACATGTAGGAGTTCTAGTATATCTGCTCGATGGAGAAAACCATAGAATAATAATAAAGGAAGAAGGAGCATATATGTTTTGTTTCGGTTTGTAAAATCCAGGAATGCCGGACATAGGGTTGTAACTAGCTTCAATCTGATTGGTTGGCGACTTGTTGGCGAGATTTTTTAATCGTCTCGTCTCTCTGTCAATCAGTCAGTAAGGCAGCACCCATAACAAATAGCGATAAATGTGCCGAGGATGAGTGCCCTACTTTAAGGTAATAAGCAGCAGGAGCAGCTTTAGCTGGCAGTTCACTAGAAGGGATTTGTAAGCATTACAGTATTGACGTGCTCCTTCTTCCTCTATTATTATTCTATGGGGAAAACGTACCAATTGTATCTTTCCTTTAAGCATGCTTTCCAGCAAAGCTATATGCATTCTTTCTTAGTTGCGGTTTCCGTAGCCTTCCTTTCTTATCTATTAGAAGCTCTTTGGGTGTGACGTCACTGATGACATCACAGTGACTTAATGAGTAGCAGATTTTTTTTCCTTCAGTCGGTTTCCATACAATCTTCTGCTGTTGCCACCTAAAATTAGTACTTTAGTTAATTTTAAAAAATCTAATTGTCCGATTGATAAGCTGTTTAATCCGTCGGATTCAAAAATATCGTCCCTTTCATTTGGTACCTTATTTGTAACGATACTACCAATATTTCTAATTTTTTTTCTAATTTTTTTAATTTATTTTCCTCATTTTAATTAAATGTCCCTTTTTTCTTTATTCTGTTGAAAAAAATTGGCAACAATAAATGGGAAAGTTGCCCTCAGGAGGAAAACCACTTTCTTTTAATTGTAATTGATTAATTCAATCTTGTGAATTCCAAAAATCCAATTAAAATTGTAAAATTAATTCAATTTAACATTTAATTAACGTTTTAAACTCGCTAAAAACCAAAACGAAACCACGTGATCTGAAAACGCTCCGTGATGGGGTTGACGTCACAGTTCACGAAGTGCGAATGCTTACATTCTTTTACCTATTGCTTTTTTTGTTCGCTCTGTTCTAATCTGTATTTTATATTTTATTTTTAAAGTTTTTACCTTTTGTAAGAAATAACTTAAACCTTCCATAACTATACTATATCTTATACATGTACACACACATATATATATATATTCCAAGATCTCCCGATCTGACACCCTGTGACTTTTGGCTGTGGGGATTCGTGGAAGTCAAAAGTGTACCGCGACCAACCGGCATCACTAGCAGCACTGAAAGATGCCATCCGCCAAAATGTGTCTGCCATAACGCAAGAAATGCTACTAAATGCTGTGAACGATGTGGTGAATCGTCTCTCAGCTGTACTTCTGAATGATGGACATTGAACAGTTACTGTAGTAGTACTAATTAACTGTAATTAAGCTGACTTGTAAGTTGTGAACATTTTTTTTTCATTTGTAAATCATCTTTTGGTGAAATAAAACACTATAGCGCCATCTGTTGGTCGCCAACAGAACTAATTTTTTTCCTTTGCCACACAAAACCCGGTTTCTTTTTCATCCGTTTGGTGCAAACCGTATCGTTGTATCTTGATTCGTTTTCGAATTATTCATTTTAGGTTGATTTCTTTAGAAATCGACCTATTGCAATCACTTCGTTTATCTATATATATATATATATATATATATATCTATAATGAAAATTTTGTCATCCCGATAACTCCCGAAATAATACTCGAAATTGAACCAAATTTGGACAGTGAACTGATCTTATAAATATCTTGGATAAGTTCGTTAACCAAGTTGCTCCGACTTTTTGTTTTCAAGTGGCAGCCACTTGAAAATTTCAAACCGACATTATAAAAAGCATATTTAAAGCAAGATTTCCTTGAATTTTGATGTAAATACAGGCCACATAAGGGTCTCAATGAAGTTTGTTAATGAAGTTTATCCGCCATTTTTAGTAAAGTGGCAGATATTTTAAGTTAAGCGGGACCACTTGAAATCAGGCTACCACTTGGAAATTTAAAATCACTATAACTTTCGAAATAATACTCCAAATCGAACCAAATTTAGACAGTGTCTTAACTTATCTTATAAATATCTTAGATGAGTTTATTAATCAAGTTTCTCCGCCATTTTGTTTTCAAGTGGAGAACACTTGAAAATTTCAAATTCAAATTGTAAAAAGCTTATTCCGAATTTGTTTGAAATTTGATGTAAATGCAGACCACATAAGGGTCTCAATGATGTTTATTAATGAAATTTATCCTTCATTTTTAATAAAATGGTAGATAACTTAAGTTAAGCGGGGCCACTTGAAATCACGCTACCACTTGAAAATTTAAAATCACAATAACTTCTGAAATAATAATCCAAATCGAACCAAATTTGGACAGTGTCTTAACTTTTCTTATAAATAACTTAGATGAATTTGTTAACCAAGTTGCTCCGCCATTCTGTCTTCAAGTGGAGACCACTTGAAAATTTCAAATTCAAATTGTAAAAAGCGTATTCCGAATTTTTTTTTTTTTTTTTTTTTTTTTATGTGTACATAGATTACACAAGTGTCTCAAATAACTTTATTAATGAACTTTATCCGCCATTTTTAATAAAGTGGCGCATATCTTAAGTTAAGCGGGACCACTTGAAATCAGGCCACCACTTGAAAATTTAAAACTATGATAACTTCCGAAATAATACTCCAAATGGAACCACATTTGAACAGTGTCTTAACTTATCTTATAAATATCTTAGATGAGTTTGTTAACCAAGTTGCTCTGCCATTTCGTTTTCAAGTGCAGACCACTTGAAAATTTCAAATTTAAATTGTAAAAAGCGTATTTCGAAATTGTTTGAATTTTGATGTAAATACAGACCACATAAAGATCTTAATGAAGTTTATTGATAAACTATATCCGCCATTTTTAATAATGTGGCAGATATCTTAAGTTAAGCGGGGCCACTTGAAATCAGGCTCCCACTTGAAAATTTAAAATCACGATAACTTCTGAAAAAATACTCCAAATTGAACCAAATTTGGACAGTGATATTATCATATAATTATCTTGAATGTTTTCACTGGGCAACTTGTCCCGACATCTTGTTTCTAAGTTCCAGACAAATTTGTTATCACAGCAACTTTAGAAATACTTAATCAATTCAAATCAAAGTTGAAAAATGGATTTATCATTCAAAAAACAAAAATTTAGAAAATTCACGTAACTCGGGAACCAATCACGTTATTGCGTCCAACTTTGGTATATCGATATAAAGTATTTTCTCGCCAAAAGTCGCCATAGAAAAAAAGTCGCCAAATTTGGTGCCAAATCCATTATCTGCGTTACTGGATCTTTTTAATGCGTTTTTAAGGAAAAATTAGGCTATTTTAATGCTAAAACAAACTAGAAGTGCAGAAAACTAACATTTTAGCAGCTTACAAAGCCTCTTTGAAAGAATTTCTACAAAAAAAATTATTTTCAAATTTACAACGATATCTTATATGAGAAACTTTCTCTGCCATTTTGGTCGAAGTGGCAGCCATTTAATTTTTCAACACGATGACTTTTGAGATTTTGAATTAATTCGAACTATATATGTACAATAGACTTATCTCACAAATACATTTCATATATTTGTCAACTTAACCCAAAATTTTGTTTCCAAGCGCCGGCCACTTGAAAATTTTAATTCACATAAAAATGTATTTATGAACCGATTTCCTTAAAACTCCATATGTGCATAGCCTACATCGATATTTCTACCAAGTGCATTAATAATTTCTAGCTGCCATTTTGAAACAAAATGGCGGCTACTTGATAAGGAAAAAGAAATCAACCTACCCTTCCGAAAAAGCCGGAAGGACTTTTTAAAGTTTGTCCTGACTTTTGGATCATCCGGTATTTTAATGATTTACTTATTATTATTTATTTTTTTCTTTATTTAACCAAAACTTTTTAATTTTGTTATTTTATAAAATACATATGATTATTTTAAAAAGCAGTCATTAGTTATTAATGACTATATTATGAATTCAGCAGTATTTAATATTTACTTCATGTTTTTTGCAACGAAAAATTTTTTTTATCTTGAAAATGCATTATATATTTATTTATTATATTATATTATTATTATTATGAAAACAAGAAGTTTACTTTTCATAATTTTTTCAGTAGTTTAAATACACACACACACACACACACACACACACACACATATATATATATATATATATATAGATAGATAGATAGATAGATATATTTCAATTTTATCCATTTGTTTTTCTATTTATTTTTCTTAAATTTATTCTTTCATTTCATTTGAATTATATTGCTCTACATCGTTTACGTTAGCAACGGCTGTTACACAATTATTTATTTATTTAATTCATTCATTTGGAAAAAAAAATATATATATATAATTTAATGTATTTATAGGGAAAATGTTAATATCGGAGAAAGGATTACTTTTATTAAAATTTAAGTTTAATAAAAACTTATTTATTTATTATTTAAATTGCTTTGAAAAGAAAATCTTTTGTTTTTTATTTATTTTTTGTATTGGTCGAAATCAAACGGTAATGTAGCAGAAAGAGCGAATGCAATAAAATACATGGTGCCAAAACTAAAATATATTTAATAGATGCTGAGCTATCTTTAAAATCTTAGTTCTTGAATAATATCAGCTTTTCCCGTCTGATAAGTACCCAAACTGAAGTGCCCAGGAAAGACATTGCTGCGGGCAATAAGAACCCAGACCTAAAAGAGCAGGGTACACTGGTGGGAAAGAGGCTGCCGTAAGCAGCAGATACCCGAAACGATGTTGAGAGCGATTTCAATGAATTTATTTTTTAATTAGATAGTTATTTTTTAAATTTTTTATTTATTTAGTTTTTGTTTATAGAAATATTGTTTATAGTTATATAATAGAAATAAGGATTCAATTTTTTCTTTCTTTTGAAAATGTATTTAAATTGAGCGACCAGCGAAGCAGACAAAGACCGCCAGTTACAGTATATACAAAGATCGATACAGGTTTTAATTTTCGGTGCCCATTTTTGTAAAAAACAAATTATTTTTGTGAATTTATTTCTTTTTATGATGAAAAGAATTATGACACGAAATCTTTCACTTTAGCAGTTACTCTATCCAATGTTCAGTTATCAAGTTAACAGCATATTATTGAACCAAGTATGGACACCCATTAAAAAAAATACTGTTAATGTGGAAAATTTTTACAAAATCATCATCTTTTAACAAATAAATCTTTTGAAAGGGCTGTTGTTTTGAATCTGAATTTTGTAAAGTGACCCATTTTATGGGTTTAGGTATGTGGGTTAGGTATATGACTGGTTTAGGTATGTGGATGACACTTTCGTTCTTGTCTCCCCTGATGTCGATTTGTCCAATTTACTTTCTTTGGTCAATTCGATTGACCCATGCCTTCAATTCACTTTTGAGGTTGAACAGGATTGCTCTTTGCCTTTCCTTGACGTTCTTGTGAATAAAGAAAAGGATTGTTTCTCAACTACTGTTTTTAGAAAACCATTCTCAGTCTCTTTGCCGCCGCATGCTCTCTCTAACCACGCCCCTCAACAAAAAATGTCTGCTTTTTACACTTATGTTTATCGTGCCTTACACATTTGTTCTGATCCGTCTAATCTTTCGAAAGAAATTAATTATTTAAAATCTCTTGCTCTCTCTCGTGGCTATAACCTATCTATCATCGATAAAGCTCTTTATAAATTTAAGAATCCTAAACGTTCTGCTCCCAAATTAAACGATCACAGTCTCATCCCAGTTGTTTTACCTTTTTATTCTTCACTCTCTTTTAAAATCTCTAAATTTCTTTCACCGTTTGGTTTCAAAGTTATTCACAAACCCGTCAATAAAATTAAATTATCTTCTCTTAAGGATCCCATTCTCACCGAAAACCGTTCTGGAATTTATTTAATTCCGTGTTCGTCCTGCAACTTAGGTTACATTGGTCAAACTAGGAGGCGTTTGAAATACAGAATAAATGAGCACCGTCGGAATGTTCGTAATGAAGAGATTACCAAATCTTCTATTGCTTTCCACTGCTGGTTTCAAGGTCATCGTTTTGATTTTTCCAAAACTAACATAATTTCATCTTCTGTCTGTTCCTACCATTTGGATATTCATGAAGCATTTTACATATTTAAAAATTTGAAAAATCTTGTTAATGATATTTCTTCCACTCCATTCTTCTCTGATGCTTGGAAATTACTCACGTAACTTAGATCTTCGTTTAAATTTTGATATCCTTAGATTGTTATATGTTTAATCTCACTCATTTATTTACTTTCTTGTTTTCTTGTACAATTCTACTCACACCAGGAGCTATATTTACTTTCTACTTTATAAAGTTTTTCTTTTCATTTTAAACGATTTTGTGCGTTGCCGCTTTGACTGGAGCACTCGTGCTTACTTTATTCGCCTGATGAAGGGTCGTGTGTTTTTTCGACCCGAAACAATTGTTGCGAGTTTATTGCATTTTATGGTGTTTATTCAAAGTTTGTAAGTAATAACCCATTTTATGGATTTGAATTTTGTGAAGGGGCAGCAAGTAGGTCCCAATTTTTACCTGGATCGACCCCTGATATATTCTAAACATATTTGGATTTTACATTAAGACTTCATAGACAAATAAATTTAAATATATATATATATATATATATATATATATATATATATATGCATACATATTTTATGTTTGATTGCTGAAATTTACTGCAAATTTTTAATTAATTATTTAATGCCGTTCATATTTATAACTAGATCATGTATAACTTATAATTTATTATTACATTTAACATATATTTCATGTGTTTATTTTATTTTATTTTTATTTTTTAAGCACTTTATTTTTTTTTCTATTGCTAATTATTATTATTATTATTATTTTCTCTTTCTTTTTTTACAAATAAAAAAGTAATCTGTATATATATATAAATTACGTGTCACGATGTTTGTTTTACGTTATTCCTTTTTTAATAAAGAATATCTATTATGCTATCAGCATATCAAAGGACTGTAAATGCAAACTCAGAAAAAAAGGTTTATTCAAAAGGGAAAAACATCACAGAATTCAAACTTTTTGCATCGGACAATTTTTTACATTCGAACACACAACCTAAAAACAAAAAAACCTCTGTTGCCACTCAAAAGTAAACAAATGAATTATAAAAAGCACCATGGCCTTGACATCCTCCCACCTTAAGTTGGCGGAAGGCAACTTAACTAACCAAAACAAATAATAAAATGAAAATTTCAAAATACAATAAAACAACACATTTCTACTTGATATTTCAAGGACTTTCACAACAATTTTAAAGTTCAGAAGATAAATAAAGTTTTATAAGTCCAATTTTAGAGGAGGTTTAACCACTCTCCCACTTCTAGTTTTTAAAGTAACAGATGCTGTCTCATTGTTTTGAGTTCCACAAAAACCTTCATTGTTCACAATTTTATGTTTTGTTTCCCTGCAGCGATCTTTGAACCAAGATGAGGAAACTTCAAGTGGGAAAATTCTTTGTATTGGCCGAACAGTTTTCCTTGCATTTAAAATCCAATAGTGTTCACGCAAAATATTTAACAATATTTGTGATCCTGCATGCGAATTCTTTTTATGTTCAGTAATTATGAGCCTCTAGACGACTTGGTGACGTGATGGTAAGATGATAGGGTTTTTAAAATCTTCTGAATCTTTTCGATACGCTATTCTCGTTTTCACTCTAAAAATCCCTTCTCCATCTTGGTACGATATTAAAGAATTCAGTTTTTTCCTATTGACGTCAGAAGCAAAATATTCGTCTTGTATCATCTTGATTATCTTTAGTTCTGCACATTTCATTTCTCTATATGATAACTCACCAACGATTCGTGAAGTTGAATTTCTACAGTTGAAAACGAATCTTTGCATCCAGGCAACCATTCTTAGCATTTTATCATAACTCGAACAATAAAAATAGTACCAACCTGAACTATTTCTATTCAAATGCTCTTCTTCTTCAGGTTTTTTATTGCTGCATTTATTATTTTCAGTTTGATTCAAAAAACAAATGATAGGCAAGCTATTGGATGTTGGGCTCGTTTTTCTTCTTTCTTTTAGAATAGCTTGTTCATCGAAAATGGGTTTGGTGACAGGCCATTTATCTTTAGTTTCTCGAAGCCAAGTAGGTCCCTCCCACCATTTACTGTCTGAGAGTTGTTGGGCAGAGCACCCCCTTGAAGGCAAATCGGCTGGAGTTTGAGCTCCAGGAAGATGTTTCCAAAGGGTAGAATCAGTTAATTTTCTGATCTCTCGTATTCTATTATTGACAAAAACAGCCCAATTTTCTTCACGCTGAATCCAGCTCAATACAGTAGTTGAATCTGTCCAGAAATGTTGTTGAATACCTTCCCACTGGAGTGCACTGAGTACGGATTTACATAATCGAGCTCCCACCGTTGCAGCTAGTAATTCGAGACGAGGAATAGTGATGGGTTTAACTGGGGCAACCCTTGATTTCGCTGCCAAAAGAGTTACATAGACATCAGCATATTCGATGCGAATGAAAACAGCTGCTGCGTAAGCAAATTGACTAGCATCGCAAAACGTATGAATGCTAATGCTATATTGACTTGTTACATCAGGAAAAAAACAACGAACAATAGTCAAATTCTTCAAGATATTCAAACCTTCAAACCATCTTACAAATTCTTGTCTCATACTATCTTCAACTTCCTTATCCCACGGGATATTGTCTTTCCACATTTTTTGTAATATTAGCTTGGGAACTAAGAGGACAGGGCATAAAAACCCAATTGGGTCAAAAACTCTTTGCGTAACAGAAAGAATTACTCTCTTCGATACAATTTCAAGTCTGTATGTATTCAACCAATCCAAATTGATCCTCAGTTCGTCTTCTCTGCGATTCCAAAGCAATCCTAAAACAGAAGTAACCTGTTCTGAATCTTCATCTCCTGTATACTTCCATCCTCTTAAATTGAATTTTCCTTCAGTCAAAATATGACAAGATTGTTCAACAAATGGTAATATTTCTGATTTGTTATTTAAACTTGTAACTAGATCATCTACATAAAAACTTCGAAGAATAATCTCAACATATTTTTGATTATATTTTGAATTATTCAGATATTTTTTCAAATGATGCTCTAACACAGCTCCTAAAAGAAAAGGGCTACTTTTCACACCAAACACCACACGAGAATGCCGCATTATCTTAGGATCGTTATTTTCTTTTTCATTCCACCAAAAAAACTTAAGGTAATTTCTATCTTCTGGTCGTACACTTATCTGTAGAAATGCTTTTTCGATGTCAGCAACGATTCCATATTTATGTTCTCTAAATCTAAGAAAGAGATCAGGGATTAATTCTAATAAGTTAGGTCCAGATTCTAAACATTGATTCAATGACGGTGATTCGACTTGTCTTGCAGATGCATCAAAAACTGGACGCACTTTCGTAGTTCCATGTTGTTTCACAACAGGTCTATGAGGTAAGTAGTGTTCAAAAGGGTGAGATGAGGATTGGATTGGGTCATCTTCAATTATACCTAATGAAGCCCATTCCTTAAACACATTATCATAAGCTATGTACAAATTTTCTTGATGTAATTTTCTAGTTGATGTTATTAATCTTTTCATGGCTAGTTCTTTATTGGTGGGTAGGGGAAGATGATCCTCTTTCCATGGAAGAGCAATTTCATATCTTCCATCTTCATTAATTCTTAATGTTTCTTCAAAATATAGCTTGGTCAAATGCTCGTTTTCTTTTTTGCTCTTCATTTCGACAGGATCCCTGATTCCTAAAACTTCCAAACTAAAAAGATCGGAAATAGTTGCTTCTCTAACAAACAAGGAAATTACCATCATGGTAGTATCTTCTTTTACAGAAGGTGAATTGGTTTTCCCCATAAGTGTCCATCCTAGATAGGATTCCACAGCTACTAGCCCACTAGATAGAACTTTTCTCTTTCCAGTAAAAAGTCTACCAGCAACATCTGCTCCAATGAGAACATCAATTGGACCCGAATTATCTTCTGTATCAAAAATGTGTATATTCATAGATCTTAATTCATCAATCCATGGGCCACACGAAACAGAGGGAACATCATTGCAAATAGTTTCTTGATCAACTACATCAAAATTGCAGTAAAAATTTCCATTTAAGCTTCCAAGTTCAATTTTATATACATTATGAAGTTCGTTGTTGCTCTTTTCACCTCCAAAAAGTGAATGAGACAAACGTTGCTGACGCAGAGGTTTCAAATTTAATTTAGATGCTATTTCTCTTCTAACGTACGATTTTTGAGATCCGGAATCATACAGTGCTCTCACGACTAAAGTACTGTTCTTATATTTTAAATTAACTTTCAAAGTTTGCAGCAAAACTTGGGGAGATTTGGATATGGTTGCCAAATTCACAGATTTATTCTGCTCTTTAATTTCCTTTTCCGGATTATTTGATGTAGACTTGTTTACACTTTTGTTTGATTCTGTACACATAATAGCAAAATGTGTTCGGTTACAAATAGTACATTTCACAAAACATCGGCATTTTTCTGCCTTATGGCCAACTTTTAAACATCTAAAACAATAACCTTTATTCTTTAAAATTTTTATTTTTTCATTATATGACATTTTTCGTGCTTTAAAGCAATTCGTCGATTCATGTTTTCCGTTGCAGAAAGTGCACAACTTCTCTGCACGTGCATTAGTAGTTAACAAACTAGCAGCAGTACAAATTTTCCCTCTGATCTCTTTATTCCCTTTACAAGAAGAATCATTCAAATCAAAACCAGCCATAGCTAAGTTAATTCTTTCCTCAGATTCTACTTCCGTTTTTAAAAAGGCTAACAAACTGTCAAGCCTTTTTTTTGGATCATTACCATGATCAAAATGTGAGCTTCTCTGCCAAGCTCTAAGGAAATCTTCAGGCATACATGATTCAACCAACGGATAAAGTAATGCTGCACATTTATCAGTTGTAACACCAAGTGTTTCCAGTGCACGAATTTGCTGTTCGAGATTATCATACAGTACACATAAATTGTTTGAACAAAATTTTGAATTGGCATTCTTCAAAACTAATTTTAACAATTCTCTAATATAAATTTCAATTTGTAATTCATCACGACCGAAACGGGTTTTCAAACAGTCAATTGCTTTTATATAATTATCGCCAGTTGGCGGAAAACTTTCAATAACCTCTCTAGCTCGTGATCCTTCAACAGTAGCTTGTAATAGATACTGAAATTTATCAGAATTAACTATAGTAGAATCGTTATGAATTTTTTCAAATTGGCTCCAAAAATTAAGCCATTCTTTAACATTACCATCAAACCGTCGTAATTCTATTCTAGGTAATTTAAACCTTCTTTTCTCATTAATATTTTCTACAGAATTAACAATAACAGATTCACTCTGAATTGGACTAAAAGCAGTGCTTACAGTTTGATGAGTATCAATTATTCTTCTTACTTTTGTTTCAATTCTTATTGCTTTATCTCGATAATCCTCAATTATTTCAAATTCTGTGTCAAATTCTTTTTCAGAGAGAACTTCAAGAATACTTGCATGCGTTACTTCCAGGCGATCAACTTTCGATTTAAAAACACTTAATTCGGATTCCAGTTCCGCAAGGTCAACATCTTGTGAGGCTATCAATTCTTCAACTTTATTATATGCTTTCGAGAAAGCGGCTCTTTCAGCCTTTTTAGCCTTTTTCAAATTTTCTAAATTAGCCATATTCACAATTAACTGTGCATTTAGTCCCGCCGAGGGTACCAAAAATTTTACGTTATTCCTTTTTTAATAAAGAATATCTATTATGCTATCAGCATATCAAAGGACTGTAAATGCAAACTCAGAAAAAAAGGTTTATTCAAAAGGGAAAAACATCACAGAATTCAAACTTTTTGCATCGGACAATTTTTTACATTCGAACACACAACCTAAAAACAAAAAAACCTCTGTTGCCACTCAAAAGTAAACAAATGAATTATAAAAAGCACCATGGCCTTGACAGTTTGTCCGGGGTAAACTCCTAAACTAAGGAACCAATTTTAAAGAAATTTTGCATACTCTGTGCAGTTTGGTCCAACTTGAGAGATAGGATAGTTTTTATCTCAATTTATTGTCACAATATTGTTTTATTTCAATTATTTGTTAATTATAGACCTTTATTAAAGTTGCTCCAAAATATCTGTGAGTTCCATTAATTTAATTGTTGCCAAAAAAAAAAAAAAAAAATACGAGTTCATTTTCTTTCGACATAAAAATAAATACATTTAATCAAAAGTGAACGTTAAAAAATTATAAAAAGTTAAATTATGCATCTCACGAAAATTGACGTCATAATCAATTTAAAGATTTTATACACATTGATAAAGTGCTAATGTAGTTCTATCATAGATATAGTAATATATATAGATCTCTCATCCCCATGTTATCGTACAAAGATTTTTGATGCCGAAAAAAAAATAAATAAATAAAAAATAAATAAAAGGTTTAGAAACAGCCATTAAGTGGTATTGAAAAAAAAAAAGAAAGAAAGAAATATGAATTTGAAACTGTATCTGGAGTCTGCCATTCCCCTTTAGCAAATAAATTATTCATAAATTTTATTTGCTAAAATATTAGTATGTATTCCCGTGTGTATTCACCATAGAATAATAATAAAGGAAGAAGGAGCATAAAGTTTCTACATAAGCTGTTGTGTTGCCACAAAAAACAGCGATTATTAACAAGCCTTTATTAACAAACTTCAATATTGAGAGGAGCAAAAGTAGCTTTCGCTGGCATTTCACTAGAAGGGGTTTGTAAGCATTAAGACTATTGGCGTGCTCCTTCTTCCTCTATTATTATTCTATGGTATTCACTCGGGGAAAGACGGCCATATTTTGGTAAAAACGTCGTCTTTTCCCAAATGAAAAGGAATAACTTTTTTCTCCCCAATGATCACTCTATTCTATATATGCTATACTATATCTATGAGTTCTATACGCAAGCGAAGTGTGACTCACTGACCGTCTGTGCAGCCAAGAAAAAGATTTCCTATGTTAATTGGCCACTGGATTTTTTGTAAGAAATTATTAAAAATCGAGGAAATTTATTTCCCGATTTTAATCCTTATATTTGGGTATAGATATGTATTAGTTATCGCGGGTGTTAGATTGAATTATTTTGCTGTCAAATTGACAAAATTTTAATTTTAAATTTCAAAACTCTGTCACCCTTGGCTTTTTATATTATTATTATTATTATTTGGCGATCAAAAGCGTAACACGAAAATATACATGCCAGATGTATGCATTGTACGAAATGTAATATGTATTATTCATTGTACGTATGTATAACATGTAATATGTATTGTACGAAATATTGTTTCATATTATTCATTACTCTTTTAATATAAGTTGTTAAAATAACCATGATTTTTGAAAGGAATTAAATATTTTCGCCAGATAATTTGGCGATATTCTTTTTTTTTCGCCAAGGATGACAGAAATGAAATCTATTCCGCTGCAAAATATTAGTATCTTACATCAGATATTTTATTTAGACATTTGAAAACAAATTTGACTTCAAACTATGATAGAATATTTATCATTTTCCTTTTAATTAGTATATTATTAGTATATTAAAATTTAAAAGCATGGTATATAAAAAGTTTTTTTTTTTTTTTTAAATCTTATAATTATTCTTATCTTAATCCTCAATGTTTCCCATCTTTATTAACTTGAATTTACTATTAAAATTTTAACATACTCAAAAACTTCTCATCACTTCGTTAAAATACACTAAACTTTTCCAAAATCTTTTTCTATTTAAAATGATACATGTATTTACTTTAAATGTCCAATATTTCATAAGATTTCCAATTTTAAAGTTTTAAAATATTTATCAAATTTACTTATTTTTCTGGTTTAGCCTTATAGTTTTCCTTTTTATAAGTACAGCTGTTGCCCTCTTTAAAATATTTAAAATGATGAGGTCATTTTATAGTAAAATTATCCATTATGGCATATATTATATTTCACTCCTCCATAAAAATTGATTTTAAAATCGTCTGTTTCTTTTATACTTTTATTTTAATAGAATTTAATTTATATATTAGTCATTTTAGCAATTTTATCCAAAGTAGCATTAGAAATAATTAGGGGTGGGAATCGATTAAGAGTTTTAAATGGGTTAATCGTAGTTCATTAATCGATTGATCGGTCGATTAATCGGATTTTTAATCGGTTTTCATTTTTCTTTATATAATTTTATTTCAATGATGAATAAAACTCTCATACAGTGTATAATATATATATGTATTAACCATAAGTTTGACTGAAAAAAAAAAATTTAAAAATTTTGGTCTAATCAATTATATCTGTTTCATAACTGAAATTTAAATCCATTTTCAGAGTAATAATTGGTGACTTTAAGTGTTAATTTTATATAAATATATTTCACTTATTCATATTTTTTTTAATAAATTAATTTTTCTATTCATTTTGAAAGAAACATTAAATGAATTTACACATATTTAAGTTTTATATTTGCAGGCCTTTTCCATCTCTCTTGCCACGATTTTTAAACGAATTCTCAAAATTCCATATCATTATCGTAAAAATCTCAAATTCTTATACTTTAGTTCTTTTTTGTTACTTCGGACTAGAACACAAAATGTTATTTTTTGTTTCTACTTCAATATTTACTATCAGCAATTCTAAACAGACAATAAACGATTGAAGATACTGTGAAACTCTGTTGATATTTCCCCCATCAGAGGGATAGTGGAAATCTCAAACTTTTCTTCTTCTCCTTTTTTTTTTTTTTTTTTTTTTTTTAATCTTTAGCATTTCCATTTTATGAAAGCTTCTTGTTTCTGAGAATACTATTACCCTAGCCAACACTTTCTGTAGAAGGCTACAGACAGGTGGTGTTGCTCCAGTATGCAAATGAAGCGGCATTTTGTTTAATAACTGTCCTCCCCCTTTTCTCTATCAACAAAAGTGCAACAACTTCTTTTGAGAGGTTTTATTTTTATTTATTTATTTATTTATTTTTTGCGTTTTCATTATTTGATGGACGTTTCTTAGAATGTTTGTTAGCAAAATATGTGAAAAAAGATTTTGTAGGCAGAACAACATTTTTATTTTAATGCGTAGTTTGAAAATGTTAATCGGATTTTGAAAACTTTTAATCGAATTAATCGATTCGATTAACTCGATTAAAAAAATTGATCGGGACTAAGCATTGATCGATTAACCGAACCGATTAATCGATTAATCGGCACAGCCCTGGAAATAATATATATCACTTCTCCATTAAAATTTATAGGACCCTACAATAAAATTAATTTGTGCTTAATATCAACACTACGAAAATTTTTATCAATCGCTTCCAAATTTTGACCTAAGTTTCAAATCTCAACCCTGTGGGTTTTTACATCGGCTACAACGTTTTCGTCTTTGTTCGTAAATAATAATTTGACTGTACTAAATAGTTTACAGTCGTATAATTCAACGTATAACTTAGTCACAGCAACGCGTGGCCGGGTCTGCTAGTATAATATAAATGTGAATGTCCGTTTATTTGAGTCAGTTTCACGCTAAAACTGCTCGATGGATTTCGATAAAATTTGTTATGGAGATAGCTTATACCCTAACTTAAAAAGTTGGCTACCTTTTATTCCGAAAAAAAAATTTGTTTTTGCGATTTTTATGCATAAAATAGCAATTTTGTAAGCTAATAATAGCAAAAAATTAGCCATTTAAATTTATCCATAATATAATTGTAGCAAAAAAAAAAAAAAAAAAAAAAACGAATTTTTTTATTTTTACTTTCTTCTATCTTCAATAGAAGAAAGTATTGGATTCGTAAAAATTTTCGATTTCGGGTTTTTGATGGATTTACACGTTTTGAGAGCTGTAGAACACGATTTTAACATTTTTAGAAAATGTCTGTCTGTCTGTCTGTCTGTCTGTCTGTGTGTGTGTGTGTGACAAAATTTTGTGGCAACTGTATCTCTGGAACTACTGCACAGAATTTCATACAAATTGGTATGTAGTTGCACCTTGACATAAATTTGTGCCTATCAACTTTTGGTAAAAATCGTCTTACAGGTTGCGTTGCCATCCCGCTTTTTCTAAATTTTTAACAGGGTGATACAGGGCAAAAATTTTCAAGATGGGTATCTTTCGAAAGGTCTCGTCAGTACCTTTAAAACGAATGGTTGAACTATAAATCTGTGATAATTTAAAACAAAGTTATCGATTTTTTTTACTTTTTACGAAAAAAAAACTTAGAATTTTTTTTTTTCTCTCCCCTTAATTTTATCAAACTCCCACGGTTTCCGTGTTCTGACAAACTTAAACTAATTTTTGCTTTTTTCCCCTAATTTTGTCAAAGTCCTACGGTTTCCGTGTCTTGAGAAACTTTAACATATTTTTGCATTTTCCCCCTAATTTTGTCAAAGTTCCACGGTTTCCGTGTTTTGACAAACTTTGACAAAATTTTGGGTAAAATGTGAAAATTATTCTAAGTTTGTCAGAACACGGAAACCGTGGGAGTTTGATAGAATTAAGGGGAGAAAAAAAAAAAAAAGTGGGACTTTGACAAAATTTTGGGTAAAATGTGAAAATTTGATAAAGTCCCACTGTTTTTTTTCCTCTTACATTTTTTTTTTTTTTTTTATATATATATATATTATTGTTACTGAGTGAATTTGTATAGGAAAAGATAGAAGAAAGTCTCGTGGTGGCCACAACATACTAGTTTTCAACAGGAAAATAAATACATTTATCTAAACGTGAACGATAAAAAATTATAAAAAAAAATTATGCATCTCACAAAAATTGACGTCATTTTTAATTAAAAATTTCTTTTACACATTGATAAAGTGCTAATACGCAAGTGAAGTGATGACATCACTGGCCGTTCGTGGATGAAAGAAAAATATTTCCTATGTTAAACGTCCATTGGATTTTTTGTAAAAAATTATTAAAAATCGAGGAAAATTATTTCCCGATTTTAATCCTATATTTAGGTATAGGTATGTATTAATTATCATGTCCATGCGTTAGATTAAGTTATTTTTGTTGTAAAATTGACAAAATTTGAATTTTTAATTTCAAAACTCTAGGGAAAAAAAATGGCTAATTTCCATATTCGATTGAAAACACAAACATTTCATTTCACAAGATGATATTTACACAATAAATATCCTACTAATATACTAATTAAAAGGAAAATGATAAATATTCTATCATAATTTGAAGTCAAATTTGTTTTCAAATGTCTAAATAAAGTATCTGATATAAGATACTAATATGTTGCAGCGGAATAGATTTGATATTAGTCATCCTTAGCAGAAAAAAAATATCAACAAATTATTTGGCGAACATAATTTAATTCCTTTCAAAAATCATGGTTATTTTAACAACTTATATTAAGAGAGTAATGAATAATATGAAACAATATTTCGTACAATGCATATTACGAAAATATACATCTGGCATGCATATTTTCGTATTACGTTTTTGATCACGAAATACAATAAGCGCCAAGAACGACAGAGTTTTGAAATTTAAAATTAAAATTTTGTCAATTTGACAGCAAAATAACTCAATCTAACGCATGCACATGATAACTAATCTATACTAATATTATAAATGCGAAAGTTTGGATGGATGTTTGTTACTCAATCACCCCACAACGGCTAAACGGATCTGGATGAAATTTTGTACAGAGATTGATAATAGTCTGGAATAAGACATAGGCTACTATTTATACCGGAAAAAATTTAAATTTTTAATTAATCTTCTATATAATATAAATATTTCTTCTATAATAAAACTTTAAAATAATTTATTTTAGTTTTTAAGCCAAAGTGTTAAGCAAAGTAGTGTTAAAGTGTTAAGCCAAGTAGTCCATAAAATATATAAACAAATCTGTACATATAAAAGAGTAAACTCAATGATTCACTGACTCAACACTGCCATGATGATTCTGTGGGAAAGAGGGTCACAAATTTTAGTGACCAGGTTGGTTTTCGGAGCCTGACCCCCCAACTAAGACGAAATTTTGCAAAATACCCCCCCTGTCCCCCTTGGGGGGCAGAAGGCTTAACTCGGCTCCAAATTACTTAACGGTGAAGAAATTGCAGATGGAAAGACCAGACTCGAGTACAAAAAAAAAATATTTTCTGCGATTTTGGAATTTTGGATTTTTAAGGGGGGGAGGGAAGGGAAAAGGTTTTGGAAGAAGGGTACTCAACACACGAGGAAATCGAACTGAACACACACTACAAAGGGATTTTATGAAATTCCACCCTACCGCCCTTTGGAGAATGGGGGGCAAAAACATGTATTCATGCGTAACGCTGCACTAAATTATGGTTGGACATTTTTTATGTAAGGGACGATTATATGTATCTAACTCATAGTATGAAGAGATTTTGCGAAATTCCCTACTTTAAGAACGGGGGGAGAGATTTAAAAAAAAAAAAAAAGTTTTAAAGCATAGCTCAGCTTTAAATAATTTCATGATCTCAATTTTTTGATGTGTCGGTTAGGTATGTGTATGCAACATGCAATATAAAGTAATTTTGGAAAATTACTCCCCCCCCCCTTCCTCTTGGGGCGGGCGGGGCAGAAACCACATTTTGAAGCTTAAATCCGTCCAAATTACCTAAGAATGGCGAATTTTGGTGCGTGGGTGTTAATTAAGTGTGCGAAATATGCACTTTGATGAGATTTTGTAAAACTTTCAACTGTAACCGCAAGGGAGGGGGAGTAAAAAGCAGGTAAGGGACTGCCGAAGGCATTGGGCAACTTAAAATTGGATTTTTACGGATTTCAAAGATTTTTTTTTTTTTTAAAGATATTTTATTATTATTAATGATATGCTGTTTTGGGGATTCATTTCAATATAATGACCAGCGAAGCGGGCAAAGCCTGCTAGTTATATTATAAAAATGACTAAACACGTTTCTAGATTCTGAAAAAAAAAATTAAAGGAGGATCTATTAATGAAACTGATAAAATAAAAATATGGTTCATAGAGTTTAAATAATCTATTTTAAAAAAACTTTTACAACCCAAATTCTTAATCTATCGTATCACACAAATCTTTTCAAAGTTACAATAAAATTTAATTTGCAAAAAAATGTAGCTTTTTTGTTTATTAACCAAAATTTATAAAATTTGAACTGCAAGTTCGCCTTGTGTTGTACAGGCTGAATATTATATTTTTGTGATTGTGTGAGAGAGAAAAAAAAAAAAAAATTGAAAACTGCAATTTTTAGTCCCACTTCAAAAACATGTGACTTAATGAGTAGCAGATTTACCCCCCCCCCCCCCTCCAATCGGTTTCCATACAATCTTCTACTGTTGCCACCTAAAATTAATACTTTAGTTAATTTTAAAAAATCTAATTGTCCGATCGATAAGATGTTTAATCCGTCGGATTTACAAAAATCATTCCTTTAATTTGGTACCTTATTTGTAACGATACGACTGATATTTCTGATTTGTTTTCTAATTTTTCTAATTTATTTTCCTCATTTTAAGTAAATGTACTTTTTTTTAAAATTCTGTCGAAAAAAATTGGCAACAATTAAATTATGGATAAAATTTAAATGTCTAATTTATCATAAATTAGAAGGTTATTATTTTCACATTTTAATTAATTAATAAAAAAATTATTGAAAATTCGAAAATGGGGTTTCGAGGTGCATCAGGAGAGGTCATTACGAACCTCCATGCAAATGTGTGTAGCCCTGAAATCAGCCATTTTCCTAAAAAGCTCTGGATATACATACACAATGACACCCAAACATCTAATTTTATTATATGTATAGATATAGATACAGATTTACGTATTTTTTTATGGCGTTATGCCTATGTGAGCAATGTGATTACATACCTCTAATTACAACTGCAGTTTTCAGTCTAATATTGAATGAAGCTGAAAAACATCTTTTTAATGAGGTTAATCATTTGCGAACTCTCATCTACTAATTCGAAGTAGTTAACGAGTAAACATCAAAACATCGTTTTAAAATAATTAGAATGGCGGAAGAATTAGTGAATGAGACCTCCGCTTAATGTAATTTGAAAAATCATTTAGACGAGCTAAAAGAACGTTTATTACCAGATAGGAAATCCCTTCCGCTTTTCGAGCAAACATCTCAAAACTGTTTAATAGCCTGAGATAAAGTTATGATGCTTCGTTTCCGAAGTCTTAAAAAGTGGTAGTACTGGGGTGTATGTGTACAACAAATAAAAAGAACAGAATTTCCTTATTTTAAATGAAACTTATTCATTTATAATTAAGCAGATATTCTTAGCTATTATAAGAAACTAGCAGGCTTTGCCCGCTTCGCTGGTCATTATATTGAAATGAATTCTCAAAATACCATATCATAATAATCTATATTAATAAAATCAGAGTTTTGTCTGTAAATTTGTCGGAATCGAAAAATTTTGCGATATCTTCACGTTTCACACCCCATGAAAGCCGAAAATGACTTCAGAAAATTTTGCCTGTGTGTGTGTGTGTGTGTTTGTGTGTCATCGTGTCCGAATGTCGCTTTTTTTTGTCCGGGCATCACTTGAGAATGGCTGGACGGAATTCAACGACGCTTGGCAGGAATTTAGGTCTTCACCCAACTTAAAATTATATCCATCAACTTTTCAGAAATTCCCCCCCGTTCTCCCCTAGGGGGTAAAAGACTAAAACACGTTTGTCCGGGCATCACTCGAGAACGGCTGGACGGAATTCAATAGCGCTTGGCAGAAACTTAGGTCTTCACCCAACTTGAAATTATATCTATAGAAATTTTCAAAATTATGATTAGTGTTTAAATTGTGTGTAAAAAATGCCTGCGCATGCGCCATAAATATTTTTTCACTAAAACGCTTTGAATGGAAAAATAAAATGCAAAAATAAATTTTTGAGATAAAGACTTTTGCATTCGCGTGATTTTCACTACAAATTATGAAAAGATTGAAATGAAGTGTTGCCATCTAAGTTTCATACTTTAGTTAATTTTATAAAATCTAATTGTCGTATCGAAAAACTGTTTACACCCCAGGATTCAGAAAAATCACCTCTTTTATTTGGTACTGAATTTGTAACGATAGGTCTGATATTTCTAATTTATTTTTCCCTTTATCCGTTTTCCGTTGCCGCTTAAATTTCATACTTTAGTTATTTTTAAAAAATCTAATTGTCGCATCGAAAAACTGTTTGAACCCCTGGATTCAGCAAAATCGCCCCTTTCATTTGGTATCAAATTTATAAATATAGGTCTGATATTTCTAATTTATTTTACCCTTTTTCCGTTTTCAACCCAGATTCGATATGGAACAGCTTTAGTATTGGTTCCCTTTGGCAAAATTTGAAATTCGGCACCGAAGTAGCTCGGACGTTTCTCGCCAAGATCTTTAATTGCACAATTGAGATAGCCAATTCGGTTCATCGCAAAAATGGCTTAAAATATTTAAAGTCACCAAAGGGTTCCGATACTTAAGCTGTGCTTTTTTTATTTTTTTAGTGCTAGAGGCCTATTTCAGTCAGTACAGTTGTCGAATTTTTATAGGTCACTCTTAATTAGTGCTAGAGGCCTATTTCAGTCGGTTTATTGAATGGGGATTTATTGAATGAAGTCCCCCCAAGGCCCAACTTTGACATGAGTCCCCCCCAGACCCAACTTTGACATGAGTCCCCCCCAAGGTACCCCTATTTCAGTCGGTACAGCGTTGTCGAATTTTTATAATACACTCTGAATAGTGCTAAGGGCCTATTTCAGTCGGTTTATTGAATGGGGATTTATTGAATGAAGTACCCCCAAGGCACAACTTTGACATGACTCCCCCCCAAGGTACCCCTCTTTCAGTCGGTACAGCGTTGTCGAATATTTATAATACACTCTTAATAGTGCTAAGGGCCTATTTCAGTCGGTTTATTGAATGGGGATTTATTGAATGAAGTCCCCCCGAGGCACAACTTTGACATGAGTCCCCCCCCAGGCACAACTTTGACATGAGTCCCCCCCAAAGTACCCCTATTTCAGTCGGTACAGCGTTGTCGAATTTTTATAATACACTCTTAATAGTGCTAAGGGCCTATTTCAGTCGGTTTATTGAATGAGGATTTATTGAATGAAGTCCCCCCAAGGCCCAGCTTTGACATGAGTCCCCCCCCCCAGGCCCAACTTTGACATGAGTCCCCCCAAGGTACAACTTTGACATGAGTACCCCAAGGCCCAACTTTGACATGAGTCCCCCCCCCAAGGTACAACTTTGACATGAGTCTCCCCCCCCAAGGCACACCTTTGACATGAGTCCCCTCCAAGGCCCACCTTTGACATGAGTCCCCCCCAAGGCACACCTACCCCTCAATGGGAAAAAGAGAAAAAACGTTGTTTTGCGGCTATAAGACAGTTTGGACTTCCAACGTTATTTGTTACAATATCTGCAGCTGAAACACATTGGTTTGATTTAATGAAAATTTTATCATGGAATTTAGATCGTCACGAATTAACTAAAGAAGAATTTGTCGATATTAACAAGTTTAGCAGTAGGCCTCTGGCACTAAATTAAAATCTGTCAATGTCAGATTTTCATGTTTTAAATAATGAAATAATGTCGTGTCTGTATATATATATATTTTTTATTTATAATATTGCCTATTAAAGACTTCTGTGGTCACGAAATTTGGTGCGTAAATTGTTTGTATTCACCCGGCACTTATTGTAACTGCATTTCACGAAATTCGAAATCCCCCCCCCCCCCCTTCTCGGAGTCGGAGGGCAATAAACATGTGTAAAAACATGTTTTTCCGTTTGAATTCGCTTTGAATTATCTTAGAATGGCGAATTTTGGTGTGTGGATATTGATTAAGTGTACGCATTATGTACATTAGTGGGATTTTGAAAAACTTCAAACTCACCCGCTGAGGGTGGGGAAGTAAGAAGTGGGTAAGTTGTGCCGAAGACAGTTGGGACCCAGACTCCTCACATTGGGAGCGAGAAAACCTCTACCAATTACAGCGAGAACTTAGGTTATTAATAAAGATATGGCATTTTGACAACTCATTTAAGTTTAATGTCCAGCGAAGCGGGCAAAGCCTGCTAGTATATATATATAAAAGAGTACTTCCACTCACTTACTCCCTCACTCACTGACTCATCAACGCGCAGCAAAATCTACTGGAGTCACCGACTCGAAACTTGGTCAGATTATAGAACATGTAGTGTAAGCACCCCCTAAGAAGCGATTTTGCGAAAATCGACACCCAAGGGGGTGGGGGGCGCAGAACGTGATTTCACATAAACCTTCATATCTCAAAGCAAAAACCAGATATCTGTAAAATTTTTGCATTAAAACATAGCTAACACAAATGCCTAAAAATCAGTTTCTGGAAATTTGGAAATTTGGTCCACAAGAGGGGGTGCATGGCAAAATGGGATTTCACATGCGCAAAAATGGATTTCTAAGAAACCTTCATATCTCAAATAAAAAAACAGATATACATGAGATTTTTATTTCAAAATATAGCTAACATAAATACCTAAAAACCAATTTCTGGAATTTTAGAAATTCGGCCCCTAAGGGGGGACAGGGGGCAAAACGTGATTTCACAAAAAACCTTTATATCTCAAAGAAAAACACAGATATCTGTAAAATTTTTGCTTTAAAATGGAGCTAACACAAATACCTAAAAACCAATTTTTGGAATTTTAGAAATTCAGTCCCCAAGGGGAGGGGGAGGAAGCAAAACGTTATCTATATTATATCTTCTATATAATAATATAGATATTTCTTCTATAATAAAGTTTTAAAAATAATTATTTTAATTTTTAATTGTTGTCAAAAAAATTTATTTTTCGAAGTTAATTTATTTTTCGACATATAGTAAGATATATTTTCACGCGAATAGTAAAAGAAATATTAAATAATAAATTTACTTAGGCTATGACAAAATGACGTCATTATTAAAATTAAATAATGATAATAATAAAAATCCAACATATTTCTTCAGATTTTGTTTCATAACCTTTTTTAACATACCTCAATTTTAGATTTCTTTTTAATAGTGTTTTTATTTATTTATTGGCATGTATATTACGTTTGGCACGAAAGCTAATTCAGCATTATATTCAGATTTACTCATAGTCATAATTCAGGGTAATTTTTAAAATTTTGATGCTGAAGTAGATACTACATTTTTCGCCAAGGAGTCTACTTTCGGGATAGCCACTTTAAGCCAAGTAGCCCATAAAGCATATAAGCAAATAAATTATAAAATATTGAGAAAAAAAAAAGGGGGAGGGGATAGAAAGAAAGAAACATAAATAATAATCTCATAAATTTTGTATTTTTGTTTAAAATGGTGACAAAAATTGAAAAGTTACCAATGGGAGCCATAATAAGCCTGTACCACGATAAGGTTAAATATTTATTTATTTATTTTTCTATATACGAACCACTGTTAACTAATTATGAAATACATATAGCCACAAAAAGTGAGTTGTCTCACAGCATATTGTAATATTATATTTGACGTGAAATCTCTGTCATTTTATGGTAGGCTGATCAGATCAAAGTACTTTTATAGTAGAGTAGCGTTAAAAAATGCTACAATTATTCAATTTTGGAGGTATTTTTTCATTTCTAATAAAAAAGGACTAAAAATAAAGTATTACCGATTAATAATTTACTTTCTACAATTTTTTAAAACTTAGATAAATGCCTTCAAAAATAAAAGACGTCCCTATTTGTCCCTAGAAAATGGGGATGTTTGGTCAGTATATTTATGGTCGACAGAAAAAATAGAATAAATATAGGAAATAACGTAAAAGTAAATATTATGTACAATACGCATAGGGTTGTTCATATGTAACTAATATTCTAATATAAAAGGGCTACTTAAATGATTTTTGATACTGTCTGTTTCGAAATCGTTATCTGATAAGCACAAAAGTAGAAGCCCACTGGTATGACATTGTATGTCGCATGGAATAGCGACGCACACCCGAAGCGAGCTTTTGAGCAATTTCAATGAATTTTATTTTTATTTTTTTTATATTTTATTTATTTTTTAAGAATTTTCTTTAACCCTCTGAAGCCCGGGAGTAAGATTCTCAAAGACAGTGAAAAGACCAAAATTTACAGAAGGAAGCAAAGCAATTTTTCCCCCACTTACTTTTTTGACATGTGTCAAAGGCGTGGTTCGTTTTCTTTCATATAACCCGTTTCAATTCTGTAGGGGAAATTAAGAAGGGAGAATGGGAGAGGGGACAGGGAAAGTCAACCAAAAGATAAAAAGTAATCCCTTTCAGCCTTTCTGCTTAGTATTTTTACAACCTCACGTTAAAACAGCTTCCATAATGTTCATAAATAACTTTTTTTTTTTCTTTTTTTAATCTGGGAGAAAGAAAAGTCTATAAAATAAAAATATCATTATTTATGTAATTACTTTCCTCGAATGTATAATGTTTGAAATGATATGCATCTTACCAGTATGACCGTAAGATTTTAATAAATTTTGAAACAGTAAGAATCTTTTTTCTAAAATAAGGGAAAACCAATGAATTAAAAAAAAAAAAAAAAAAAAATATAGTTTTGATATCACGATTTTATTACAGGTTGCAGTTTGCATATATGTGATAAACAAAAACTTGAGATGTTATTACTAAGTTCAATTGTAAAGATCCACATTTAATTTCGTTAAAAATATCATGTTTCTATGAATTTTGTAAAGAAAAAAAAAAAAAAAACTCCTTGACAATTAAATTCTTTATTCCTGAAGCAACTAATATCAATGGCTTATGTATATGTGAAAATATACCTAACAATTACAGAAAAAAAAGAATAAATTAATGCCAATCATTATATGAGATTTAAGTTTAAATTTCTGCTTATGAGAAAAATTTACTTGAAAAAATAAATATTTTTCTATTATAAAACTTTTAAAACTTGTTATTTAAAATATATATATATATTGGTAGGCATCCACTTATGCTTAAAAATGCATTAATTATATAAATAAATATATAAATACAATAATTTATGTAAAAAAATTATGTTATAAAACAATAAGTTAAAAATGTTTTATTTTTGCTCTTTATTATTTCATTCCTTTGTTCATTCATTATCATTATTATTCGAACTATAGTATTAATATATATATATTATTAATACTGAAAAGTATGATAATTTGACTATTTATTTTGCTTTTTATGTACGTGATATTGGTAAAAAAAATGGTGTTACACTGTTAAATTGTAAAACAGAAAATGATATCATATGATGCAATTTTTTTAATTTCTTCCATATTTAATAGAAAACAGCCCTGGTTTGTTAAAATATTTCGACTTCAGGTTTTACATATATTTACACGCTTTATGAGTTCCTCATTACTGTTAGACTACTTCCAGGAAATGTAAATTTTTATATCTGTGTATATGTGACGAAAATTTTGTGAAAGCTCTAGTTCGAGAACTAATGTAGAGAATTTTCTATAAATTTATATGTAGGTGCACTTGATAAAAATTAGTCCTTATCAACTTTTGTTGCAAGTCTTTTAATAAGAAATTTTAGCATTCTGCTTTTATTTATTTATTTATTTATTCTTCCGTTTTTAATTTTTAGTACAGCAATATTCGATGAAATTTCGGATATATATGCACAACGAAAAGTGTTTTTTAATGAATCCCGCTAATAATAATAATAATAATAATAATAAAGAATTGTTGATACAAGTAATAGTTAACTTGGGGGGGGGGGGAGGTTGTTTACGTTGGAATAACATATCAATGTTATATTATCATTTGTTTCCAGTATCAGCTATAAGAAAGAGGAAAAAACTGAGAGAGAAAAGGGGGGAGGGTAGAAAAAAGAGCTGTATATATTATTCAATGAGATAATTATATGCACATTTTTTTTTTTCTTTTGATAACTGGGAAGAATATTCTTAAAATAGTCTCATTCTTATTCCTCTGATAACGATAACTATTTTTGTAATAATTATTATTTTCTATTTTTCTTCGAACAATAGGTGTAACAATCTCAGTTTTCATTATTTTGGTTTGCGTTTTATAACATTTATGAATTTAGAACTTAAAAATAATAATAATAAAAATCTATCAAAGTCACTAAGAAATTGTAAACTTGAAAAGCGTTAGATGTCTAAAAACAGAGTTTATATTTTCATTTCAAGTACTGAAGGGACCGGAATTCTAAGAAGTATTCACGAAGTTATTAAATCCTTCCCTTAAAACTTTTCAATGATACATTGCATGAGAATATCTTTGAATCAAGTATAAGAACTGTTCCCCTTCAGCTATCTAAAGAGGAATTAGGCACACAGGTATTGTATGTATCGGTTTCTTTTATAGACAACGTTTGAATGGAGTATATGCTTATCAAACAGCTGTGTCTAGAGATATTGGAAACAAAGGAAAAATCAGTAGGTCTGACCATCGCATTAAAAAATATTTTTCGTCAGTTATAATCCGGATTCCATCTAGATTAAGAAACTTAAGAAAGGGATTATTGATTAACAGAATTCATCAAAATCTCCAAGATATACAAATATACTATTGCAACGTGTGACAGTAATTCACAGTGGATATATAGAGTGGCTTTATGTGCTATTTGGTAAGTTAAATGTACGTGCGAATAATATGAAAGAGAACAATGCTTGTTGTGAGGGTGAGGGGAGTCTGAAAATTAATGGATTTCAATAAAAATGAAGGAACAATAAAAATAACTGCAAATATCAGAAGACTGATATTTCGTGCATGAATGCAATAGCAATAAGAGAATTTTTTCTAGTAAAATACTGTAGTTCTCAAAGAAAAAGAATTTTAAAACTAATAAAAAAGCATTATCCATTTTATTTAATGCCTATACACATTTCATTTATATTTTTTTATTTTTATTTTTTTTCCACAGCATAAAATGAAATATGCTTTTACGTGAATATATATATATATATATATATATATATATATATATATATATATATACATATATATAATATTAAATTTCATGCATATAAGAAAATGACGTCTATAAAATAATAATAATAATAATTTTAAATTTGAAAGTTAACGACGAGATAGATAAAATACGAAAATTTTGCACGGGCTTGCTACCAAATGAATTATTTCATGTGAAAAATAAATAAAATGAAAATATCATTTTTTAACGGGCGCCTTAGCCTCCCTACAACTAAATAGTTAAAAATATTAGCGATAGATTTTATGATTGTAAATTCAGAGAGAATTTCAAAAATTATTATTATTATTATTATTTATTTATTTATCTACTTATTTATTTATCTATTTTGTGCGTCTCTGCGACAGAAATATGAATTGTAAACATGCGATAAAAGCAACCAATTTAATATATCCATGGAATAGATTTCAGAATTATGCAGCATTTAAAAAATGTAATATATATATATATATATATATATATTATGTTTTTTAATCATTTTTTGTGTCACTTTGTTTTAGCAAAAAAGTTCAAGTCAGTGTCCATTTTTATTTATTCATTTATTCTTAGTGAGATAAGATTAATGCTGACAAATGAAACGGAAGTCTGTATTCCGAGGCACTAAAAAAATAATTTTGTAACATTTAAAAATACTTACTTTGGGTATTAATATTATATATATATATATTTTTTTTTTCCCTTTTAGATTTTCAAAAATGCTGGTATTTTATTTTATTTTATTATTATTTTTTTTTAAAGAGTATTAGAATAACAATTTCAAATAAAAATTGATTATAACGAATGATTCATATATATGCATGCGTTTAATATCATTAATGAACGATTAACGGTACTACAAATATGTATATTTAGTATTATTTCGATTCCATCATCTAAATCGCTAATTTGATGCTCATATAATTTTGTTGTGCTAAAATAGAATTTTGCATATTATTACAAAACATAAAAATAAAAAGTAAAGAGTTTTTTTTTTTTTTTAATTAAAAATGATTTTATTTTTTATTTTTTAGTTATTTATTTTTTATTTTTTATTTTTTAGTTATTTAGTTATTTATTTTTAATATAGCTAATTTTTTAAGTTATTTTAGTGAAAAAATTATAATTTTTAAGAATAAAATTATGAAGTCATTTGTTAAAATATGCAAAGAACAATTTTAAGAAATTTAATGAAGATTCTAGAAAATATAATGGAAATAATATTTTATACTTTTTGAAATGACATAAAAATTAATTCTGAGAGAATACTTATTAATATTATTAATTACAATATATTCCAAATTTATTTTCTAAATTCATGTTTATTAAAAATGCATCATGTTTATGATTTATAAAAAGTTTAAAATATCACCCCCCCTCCCATTTTATTACATATAGAGTAATCTTTCCAAATAATTAAAAATATCTGAAATAACACAGGCACTTTCTTAAAACCCGCACACCGCCACTTACAAATATCCCTATTTATCAATGAATGGGGAATATTCGTACTAGTGAAAGATTTCTTTTGAAACGGTGAAACCGAAGGGGAGGTTTCTCTACGTGATTCTTCCTTTGTGAAGGTGTCAAAAATTCTTATCTCCCAGCATCTAGGGGGGATTACAGTTTTTCGACATTGGGCCGGCCGGATGGGCTTCTGTATGTACAGCCGGCTCAGCCGGCTGTGGACGCCAGAAGGTTAAATATAGTGGCCAGCCAAGCGGGTAAAATTTCCCCGAAGAAATCCATAAGAGCTGAGGCCACAATTTTTAGTGTGTGGCTTATTTACGCGTATCCAACATCCATTGCAACGGGACTTTGAGAATTTCCCCATTTTCCTCCTTAAAGAAGGGAGAGCAATAAAGACGTTTCCAAGAGTAACTTTGTTTAAAATTATCACAGTAAGATTAATTTTTATGTGTGGGTTGGTTATGCGTTCTCAACACGCACTATCAAGTAATTTTACGAAATTTCCCTCTGCCACCCTCCTTTAAGGGCGGAGTGTGGGCAAAAACACGTTTTTAAGAGTAACTTTGTTCCAAAGTGCCTCAGGAAAGCGATTTTTTGATATGTCGGGTGGTTACGCGTACTCAACACGCACACTACAAAGAGGTTTTGTGATGAATTTCCACCCTACCGGTCTTGGGAGGTGGGGTCTAAAAGCATGTATCCATGTGTAACTCTGCACTAAATTATCTTAGGAAGGAGATTTTTTATGTGTGGTTCGATGTGCAGGGGGGTAAAAAACACGTTTTAAAATGTAATTCTGCTTCAAATAATCTCAGGATCTCGATATTTTTTACGTCTAGTTAGGTAAGTGTATGCAAGATGCACTATAAAGGGACTTCGAGAAATTACACTCCCCCTCTTCTGGGGCTGGCGTTGGGAAAAAACAAGCTTAAATATACTCCAGATTACCTTAGAATGATGAATTTTTTTGAGTGGGTTTTGATTAAGTGTACGCAATATGCACATTGATGGGAGGAAATTTTGCGAAACTTTCAACATTACCCGTTAGGGTGAGGGTGTAAAAATTAGGTAAGGTACTGCAGAAGCCATTGGGGCTCATGATTCAAAAAGTCTGGGGAGCAGGAAAACCACTACCAAAGGTAGCAGAAACTTTAACTTACATTTTGACTGATTTCTTTCTTTCTTTCTTTTTTTTTCTTAAGATTTTTTTTTTATTATTATTGATATGAAATATTGAGAATTTATTTCGATATAATGACCAGCGAAGCGGGCAAAGCCTGCTAGTAATAATAATAATAATAAATCATTGAAATCAATCAAAATCTAAGTTAAAGTTCTTGCTACCTTCGGTAGCGGTTTTCCCACACGCCACACCTCGAGTATGGAGCAACAATGCCTTCAGTAGCGCCTTGCTTGCATTTTACTCCCCCTCCTTCGCGGGTAAAGTGGAAAGATTTGCAAAATCACATCAAAGTGCATATTACTTACATTTAATCAAAACCCACACACCAAAATTCGCCATTCTAAGGTAATTAATTTGGAGCAGATTTCAGCTTGAAAACGTTTTTTTTTGCCCCGCCCACCCATAAGAGGGAGGGGGGGAATTAATTTCACAAAATCCCTTTATAGTTCATGTTGCATACACGTACATAACCGACACATTAAAAAATCGAGATCCTGAAATTATTTGAAGCAGAGTTATGATTTAAAACGTGTTTTTTAGATACCCCCCCCGTGCTTTTTTAGTCCCGTTCTTAAAGGAAAGAAGGGGGAGGGAATTTTCCAAAATCTCTTTATATTATGAGTTAGATACATATAATTGACGCACACATCAGAAAGATCCTTCCTAAGATAATTTACTACAGAGTTACGCATGAATACATGTTTCTTGCCCCCTCGCCCCCTAAGGGGCGGTAGAGTGCAATTTCACAAAATCACTTTGTAGTGTGTGTTGAATACGGATAACCAGTCCACACATCAAAAATTGCCATTCTAGGATAATTTTGAACAGAATTAAGTATGGAAACATGTTTTAACCCCCCCCCAACCCTCAAAAGGGGGGATAACACGGAATTTCATATAATCCGTTTGTAGTTTGTGTGTGTGTTGAGTACGCATAACCAATCGACATACCAAAAAATCGCTTTCCTGAGATAATTTGGAGCAGAGTTACTCTTTAAAACGTGTTTTTGCCCCCTACCCCCAGCTTCCGTCCTTAAAGGGAGGAAAGAGGAAATTTCACAAAATCCCTTTATAGTGCGTGTTGGGAACGCATAACCAGCCCACGCATAAAAAAACGCCTAAGATAGTTCAAAGCAGAGTTGCGCATGAAAATATGATTCCTCCCCCCACCCCCAAGTGGGATATGGTGGAATTTTACAAAATCCCTTTGTAGTGTGTGTCTTGAGCACGCATAACCAATCTACAAATAAAAGAATCGCTATCCTGAGATAATCTGGAGCACGCAGTTACTGTTATAAGCGTGTTTTTACCCCCCCTTTCGCCCTTAAAGAGGGGGGAGGGAGGGAGTAATTTCGTAAAATCCCTTTATAGTGCGTGCTGGGAACGTATAAACAACCCACACAGGAAATTTAATCTTACTGAGATATTTTGAAGAGTAGATAGGAATTGCCGTTCTTGCGCCAGCAGGGTGCGTTGGTGCGTACGCACACTGCCGAGGGTCATGCAACGCACCCTGCCGAGGGGTGGGGTTTATCTTATCTACATCCTGTGATAAGCTTCCTACGCACCCTGTCGAGGGTCGTGAAAGATAAGGAGGGTTAGAATTAAGAGATAATGAATGTAATTTTTCTTAATTAATTATGATTATAAAAAGAGAATTTTAATTATGATTTAAATTATCGGTGGTGCTGCCATCTATTAGTCGATTTGAGAGAATTTATTTTAAATAAAGAGAAATTTGATGGGATTTGAACTCGAGATAAAATATTCCCGCGGGGTAGTAGTTTACAAGCGTTCTAACCACTGCCCCACAGAAATATAACTGAATGGGCTGATTTAAGATATAAATTGATGTTTTTAAGAGGATTTCATTTAGTATTCAACATGATGACGTCGCGTGAGGAAGCAACCGTTGTTGTCTGTTTATATTTTTTAATGTGTATTTTTTTCACCGTTCTTTATATTTTTAGTGAAGGTTCAAAGTTTAATGTAGATTTTATATTAAATTTAAACGAAACGGGAAATTTATCCTTTTCGATATGATGCGTTTTCGAATTTATGTGAACAACAATCAATTTAATTGCTGCAATGGAACAGACTTATCAAAATCCAGCTCATGTTGCAAGTTTTGGTGGTGTAAATGCTTTATACCGTGCTGCAAAAGGAAAAATAGCCAAGAAGAGGATTCAGGAATGGTTAGAAGGTGTAGATGCGTACAGCCTTCACAAACCGATTCGGAGAAAATTTCCAACGAATCGCATCATAGTGTACACAATCGATCAGCAGTGGCAGTCAGATTTAGTCGATTTAAGCAGTTTGCAGAAGTACAATCAAGGGTACCGCTACATTTTAACCTGTATCGACGTTCTATCTAAATTTGCGTGGGCGATACTATTAAAAACTAAAAAAGGGGGTGAGATTAAGAAAGCTTTTCAAAAAATTTTTATGTCACGAAAGCCGAAATTACTTCAAAGTGACAGTGGTACCGAGTTCGTCAACAGGGTGTTTCAAAAGTTTTTAAAGGATGAAGGCGTGAGGTTTTTCAAAACTTTTAACAATACGAAAGCATCTGTAGTAGAGCGATTTAATCGTACTTTGAAAACTAAAATGTGGAAATATTTCACTAGTCGACACACTTACTGTTACGTAGACGTGTTAGATCAATTTTTGCATAGTTATAATCATACTTATCGTTCGAGTATTAAAAGGGCACCTATCGAAGTGACGTCGAAAAACGAAAGTGACGTATGGTTCACATTATACGGGGATATGGAAACTGAAAAGAGTAAGTCTTGTAAGTTTCAACCTGGGGATACTGTACGCGTGTCTAAACAAAAATTAACCTTTGAAAAAGGTTATGAAACCAACTGGACGGAAGAGTTATTTGTAGTGACCGAATGCGTACCGCGACACCCGCTTGTCTACTGGATCAAGGACCTGATGAACGAACCGATTCAGGGAACATTTTATACTGAAGAGCTTCAAAAAGTACAACCTAAAAAGGACTATGCTATCGAAAAAATATTGAAAAAGCGGATGAGAAATGGACAATTTGAATATAAAGTGAAATATAAAGGTTATCCTTCCAAATTCGACCAATGGATACCGGCTTCTAATTTATTCGTTTTATAAATTGCGACGACGTAGATTTTAAGAATAATTTGTCATCATGTCGTTCTACGTGACGTTACCCTCGGACAGTTCTTTAAATTATTACCCGGAAAATAAAATTTCACATTTTATTACGAGATTACCCGCTCCCCTTGACTTAAAAGGGGAATGGGAAGTAGGGATTGTGGAATTGATTTATCCACATATATGGAAAAATATAATGGAGAACGGAAATGAATATGAATATGATACAGGTACAGGTGTGATGAAAAAAGCGAGAATACCTCCTGGACTTTACGAAAACCAAATGAGATTATTAAATGGATTAATTATCAAAATTTTAATGGTAATATTGCGTTTAACAATAGCAAGTATACTAGAAAAGTAGATATTACTTTAAACTCGAAAGCAAGAATAATTTTATATTCAGGACTTGCAGAATGTTTAGGATTTCTACCGGGAGAGGTAGGTGAAAACGATATACCGACATCCGATACTAGGGTTATAGTAAGTCCTTATGTTGCCGACCCGAATGTTGATTTTAAGTTATTATACATATACAGTGATATAGTGGAACCACAAATTGTAGGTCATACGGTTGCTCCCCTGTTACGTGTGATTACCGTGAAAGGACAAGATGGTGAAATGATTCATGAAATGTTTGATAGACCGCATTTCTTACCGGTCTCGCGAAAGAATTTTCAGACTATTGAAACCGTTATAAGGACACACACAGGACGTTTAGTGTCATTTGAACGTGGACAGTTGATCGTGAAACTTCATTTTAGACAAAAATATCTCTCATAATGTTTGTTCCCTACAAGTGTTGTGCAAAATCTTTTGAAGATTATTACTGTCATCAGTCGGGCAGCGGTTTGAACTATTACCAAGGTGCTGCTTTACAAAAGGGATATGGATTAGGGGGATTGTTTAGATCCCTTTTTCGTGCAGCGGTACCCCTTTTTAAATCGGGTGCGAAAGCGGTTGGTAAAACAATTATTTCATACTGGGGTGGATGTACTGAATGACTTGTCACGTGGTACGGATATTAAAGACGCTGCCAAACGACGATTCAAAGAAGCAGGTCAAAATTTGACCGACAAAGCTGCAACTAAAATGAAAACAATGATTGGTTCAGGACAACGCTATAAAAAGACAAAACGTTCTAATAAAACCGTCATTCGTCGCAAAGTGAAGAAAGTGAAAACACACGATATTTTTGCTTCATAATGTCGGGACTGATTCATAAAGATTCCCCTGCCTGTGTCAAATCCGAATTAGACTTGTTTTTGATTCCACCCACGCAGACAGCTATTGAAAAAGGACATTTTGTTGAATTTCACCCTCTAGCAAATATTCGCGATGAGGGACCCGTGGAATTTAACATCACGGGTAATGGGGAAGAATATATTGATTTATCCTCCTCGCACATGTACCTAAAAGTGAAAATTGTGAATGCTGACGGAACTGCTCTGGCTGATAATGAACCTGTTGCACCTGTTAATTTATTTTTTCACGCATTGTTTTCCCAGATCGATGTGAGTTTGAATGAAAGATTAATATCCTCTTCGAGTAACACTTATCCCTATCGTGCCTATATCGAAACTTTATTGAACTATGGCGAAGATGCTAAGAAAAGTTTATTGACCTGTGAATGTTTCTACAAAGATAATGATTTAACTGTATCAGATCCTATACCACAAACCCCACCTGAAAACTCCGGATTGAAAACTCGGTGTGAACTGACTAAAAATAGTAAAATCTTAGATATGATTGGACCTCTACACTGTGATATCTTTCAGCAGAATCGCCTGTTATTGAATATGGTTGATTTTAAAATTAAAATGATTCGAAGCCCTCCTCAGTTTTGTTTAATGACTAGACAAGTCGCTGGTCAGGATAAGAAGTTTAACGTTGTATTGGAACATGCTTCTTTATTTATTCGTAAAGTGAAAGTGAATCCTGGTGTTTTATTGGGACATGCAAAAGCATTGGAGAAAAATTCTGCGAAATACCCGATCGACCGAGTTTTATGCAAGACTTATACTATACCTTGCAGGATAATGTGTTTCTGGGAGCCATGCCGAAACGCATAATTATTGGATTGTTAGATAATACAGCCATGAGTGGTAGATATGAGTTAAACCCCTTTTATTTTAATCATTATAATGTAAACTTTTTAAGTGTGTATGTAGACGGTCAAACTGTACCTAGTAAACCTTTAGAACTGAATTTTCGAGACAAGAACTATATAAGAGCTTATCATCGATTATTCTCTGGTTTTAATCGCGATGCTGCGAATTATATATCCCGTGAAGATTTCGCTGATGGACACACTATGTTTGCTTTTGATCTAAGTCCCGATTTGTGTGACGGTCCTCACCTGAATTTACAACAACAAGGAAATTTAAGAATTGAGATTAAATTTTCTAATGCTTTAACATCTACCATCTCCGTATTTGTGTATGGTGAATTTGAAAACATTATAGAAATTACCAAGTCCCGACACGTTTTATGTGACTTTGCTAATTAATGAAAATGAACTCTTTGCAAATCAAGAATATTTTATCACGTGACAAAGTAACGAAAAAATATTTTTTGGATGTGTTCCCAAGTGATCAATTACCCGAGAAAATTGTGCGTTATCCTACCTGTTTCGTATGCAACACGGATGATTCATCCGAACCTGGAATGCATTGGTTAGCATTCTTTATACAATCTGATGATGAAGTGGAATTCTTCGATTCATATGGAAACGACCCGAGTTTTTTTAAAGGACCTATAAAGAACTTTGTATCCCGTTTTGCTTATATGAACTAGAACCCTCTTATGCTGCAGAGTACTACAACTGCCGTGTGTGGCCAATATTGTGTTTATTATTTGTACTGTAGATGCAGGGGAAAAACCCTTAAAGATTTTTTGTCAATGTTTGTAACCAAGAATGTGTGTAACGACCAGAGAGTCTTATAATTTTGTTGCTAAAAGATTTCGTGTGTACGCTAATTTTTATCAATAAATACTTATTTAAACTGTATGTATTTTGTGTCTGTGTTCATTCATCATGGAGTTTCCGCAGTTACAACACCCTTTTACTACCCACACAACACACTTCATCCCGATTAGGTTGATATTACGTAATCGCGATCAAATATTACGTCCCATTACGTTGAAATTTCCTATCTGCTTTGGTTGATTTTTGGTTGAAATGTCACAAGCAAAGTTGTAACATGGCCCCAAATGAGACTTAGTTGGTACGTAATATCAACCAACTTGTTATGTAAGACATCCAGAGTTTGTTCAATTCATGTAAAATCAACCAAATTTGGATGTAAATGCAACATTGTGTTTTCAGCCATTTCATGTAATATCAACTAGATTTGGATGTAAAATATACATCCAGATCTCATCTAAATCATGTAAAATCAACCAAAATTGAATATGGAATATACATCTAGATTTCATCCAGGTTTTATAGAAATTACGTAAAATCAACATAGCTGATGCATTTTTCTTTTCTTCTTTCTTTCTCTTTTAAAAATTTTAATGCACTTATTTTAAACAGGGGAACCAAAAGCATTGACCTTGTTTTTTATAATGCAGAGATTAATTTTAAACATAAATGTGATATTGATTTTCAACATCAGGATTTAAAAATATATGCTTAAAATCAATACCTGTATATTTTTGTCTAAAATTAATATTTGCATAATAAAAAGCAAGGCCAATGCTTTTGGCTTCCCTGTTTAAAATGAGTGCATTAAAATGCTTAAAAGAGAAAGAAAAAAAAAGAAAAATGCATCAGTTATGCTGATTTTATGTAACTTCTATAAAACTTGGGGATGAAATCTAAATGTATATTCCACATCCAATTTTGGTAGATTTTAATGGAATTCATTACCCAGGCAGAAAATTTGGCAAGATAGCTTTTTTTTTTTTTTTTTTTTTCAGATAAAACTTTGTATATCTTCTTATTAGAATATGAGACATATTTTACTCATTGCAAAATACTGTTTTTTTTTTTTTTTTTTGTACAGGCGACAATTATTATTTTTTCAAACTCCTTGAAAATTTCTAGTTGGTTTCATAAAATTCTTCACCAATTTTTACTTCCTCATACAAAGTATAAGGAATTATAGTAATCCCGATTTGCGAAATGGATTTTGTATTTCACATTGCTCGAAAACGAATGGTCGCTGAATGTTGCCAATTTATATGTGTGACTGTCATGATGTCTAGTTGTACACCTGCAAGTGTCGTCTTAACACGAGCTCTCGTTTTAGCGATATAAGCGACTTTACACGATTTTTCGTGACGTCGTACGCATGTGTGTGTGTGTCACATAACTCAAAAACGATTGGACGTAGAAAGTTGCGAATTGGTACATAGGTTTGTTATAACATCCAGTTGTGCACCTCCCTTTTTGGACTTTGTATAATTTTCCGTTTTGGAGATATTTAAGAAAATTAGGTTCATAATGACCAAAAATACAAAGCTTTTGGCCATAAAGTAACAAAAAACTTTAACTGAAAAATTGTTTGGACAAATATTGCAATCGAATTTTAACTGACTTCCTGACTAGCTAGACATTTGAAATTTTCAGAAATGCTCAGAACACGTTGACAATGCATTTTTTAAATATTTTTAGCCAACTGTTTCGGATACATGTTGCCTTCAGCAGCTTTTATATGATTCAACAGAAAATTTATTTAACTACCCAGCTAGCTAGACATTTGAAACTTTCAGAATAGTTCAGAACACAGTGAAAATGCATTTTTTTTAAATACTTTTAGCCAACTGCTTAAGATACCTGCTGCCTTAGGCAGCGTTACCTGTACAAATCTTGCAATCAATTTTTAACTAACTTCCTCACTAGTTAGACATTTGAAACTTTCAGGATAGCTCAGAACACAGTGAAAATGCATTTTTTAAATATTTTTAGCAAATAGTTGAGGGCCACTGGTGCCCTCGGCAGCATTTGTATGGTTCCAACAGAAAATTTATTTAACTTCTCGACTAGCTAGACATTTGAAACTTTCAGAATAGTTCAGAACAGTGCGAAAATGCATTTTTAAAATACTTTTAGCCAATTGTTTCGGATCCGTGGTGCCTTCAGCAGCGTTACCAGTACACATTTTGCAATGATTTTTAACTGACTTCCCGACTAGCTAGACATTTGAAGCTTTCAGAAAAGCCCAGAACCTGTTGAAAATGCATTTTTAAAAATTATTTTTAGCCAACAAGCCAACTGTTTCGGATACCTGCTGCTTTCAGCAGCATTTATATGATTCTACAGAAAATTTATTTAACTAACTTTTCAACCAGCTAGACATTTAAAACTTTCAAAATAGTTCAGAACACGGTGAAAATGCATTTTAAAAATACTTTTAGAGAACTGTTTCGGGTCCCTGCTGCCTTTGTCAGCGTTTATACGGTTTCAACGGAAAATTTATTTAACTAACTTCTCGACTAGCTAGACATTTGAAATTTCCAGAATAGTTCAGAACATGGTGAAAATGCATTTTTTTTAATACTTTTAGCCAATTGTTTCGGATCCCTGATGCCTTCAACAGCGTTACCAGTACAGATCTTGCAAATGATTTTTAACTGACTTCCTGACTGGCTAAACGTTTGAAACTTTCGGAAAAGCCCAGAACACATTCAAAATGCATTTTTTTTTATTATTTTCAGCCAACTGTTTTGGATACCTGCTGCCTTCAGCAGTGTTTATATGATTCAACAGAAAATTTATTTAACTAACTTTACAACCAGCTAGACATTTTAAACTTTCAGAATAGTTCAGAACATGGAGAAAATGCTTTTTTTTAATACTTTTAGAGAACTGTTTCAGGTCCCTGCTGCCTTTGGCAGCGTTACAAGTACAAATCTTGCAATCGACTGACTTCTTGACTAGTTAGGCATTTGAAACTTTCAGAAAAGCTCAGAACACGTTGACAATGCATTTTTTAAATATTTTTAGCTAACTGTCTCAGAGCTAATGATAATGCTTTTTAACATTATGTATATATTTCTAAAGGGGTATATAGGTAACGTATTGTTTATCAGTCAAATTTTTGAAAGTGTGTTTTTATCATATTTATACATTTTGAGGTCCCCTGAATCCAAAAACCATGTTTTTAGCGGTTAGTCTGAGTGTGTATCTGTTATCAGCATATCTCAAGAACAAATAATAGCAGAAAGTTCAAACTTAGTATTCTAAATGCGTATCATATAGGAATGTTACAGTAAACTTTTCGTTGAGACCAAGCAAATGGTTTGTGTACAGGAACATCCAAGTGAATTCAAATACATTGTCTAAGGGGAAATACAGTGTAACATCTACAGGCTGACTTAACCAAAATGGAATATATATATATATATATATATATATTTAATTCTTAAAAGCATGTTTTGTGTAGATTGTGGTATGAAAATTATTCATCATTCATTTACAAGGCCAATTAAAGTATTTGGATGGGGCTATACTTGGAGGAATCATAATTCCTTTTGCGTTAAATGCTTTTCAAAGAAGACTAATTTTTAATACAAAGTATTCTTAATAGTGCATATTGATTATAGACAATACACAGGGATACTCAGAATTAAGCAAAATGTTCTTTTCTATTGAATCTAATTAACAGAAGTGGTTTGTATATTTTACTATGGTGCCGAACACTGCACAATTAATGTTTCATATGCATACTGTAAATAAAGTAATTTTTGAAGTTTTATTTTCAACTTTGTTTTTTGTATTATATCATGTTTTGAAGTGGCCTGATTATGAAAGTCCAATTTTTAGCAGTTGGTCTGTATGTGTATCTGTTATCGCATAACTTAATAGTAAATAACTGCAGGAAATTCAAATTTAGCACTTTGAATTTCATATTAGGTTACCGGCAAAAATTTTATAAATACTGGCAAGTTTGAAGGTAAATTAATAATAGCCTGGTTTTTTTTTTGTAATAATTCTATGCACAGAACTGTATATCAAATAAAATTGTTTTTAAAACTATTTTAGAATGTTCTAAAAGTATATTGAATTTTATTATCTTATGCTATTGAACTTAAAATTTACATTCAATCAATCAATCATTATAATATTGAAATGCAGGGTAAGAGAAAATGATGTGTGTGACACACCAGATTTTTTAAGATATGGTAATATAAATAAATACATACAGATTGATCACTAAAAATTGGACTTTTGTAATCAGGTTACCTCAAAACATGATATTATACAAGAAAAAACAAAGTTAAATTTTAAAAATTACTTTTTTTACAGTATGAATTTGAAACACTAATTTTTCTTTCTGAGCAGTGTTTGTCGACACAGTAACGTGCATCAAAGCACTTCCATCAATTACATTGAATATAAAAGAACATTTAGCTCAATTTTTGGTAGCTCTGTTGTCATATTGTCTATAAATAATATTGTGTACTTAAATTTAGTCCCAAACAAAAAACACCTAACAAAAAATGAATTACTATTCCAGCAATTTTCAAATATAGCTAGGCTGACCAGATCAAAATACCTTTATAATAGAGAAGCGTTAAAAATTGCTACAATTATCCAATTATGGGTGTATTTTTTCATTCCTAATAAATAAGGACTAAAAATAAAGCATTACTGATTAATAATTTACTTTCTACAATTATTTAAAACTTAGAAAAATGCCTTCAAAAAAAAAAAGGAAGTCCCCATTTGTCCCCAGAAAATGGGGACGTTTGGTCAATATAAGTATAGCCCCAAATATCCAAATATTTTGGGTAGCCCTGTACACAACAGATGAATGATTTCCATATCACAATATACACAAAACATGTTTTTATGCATTAAAAAAAAAAAATTGTTTTTGTCAGCTTAATGCTGTTACACTGTACTTACTCGAAATTTTTCCAAGGATAATATGTTTGAATTCTCTTGGATGCCCTTGTACATGAACTACTTGCTTGATCTCAAAGAAAAGTTTAGTGTAGCGTCTATATGATGTGCATTTTGTACATTACAGTTTCGACTTTCTGCTACTATTTGTTCTAGAGATATGTTGATAACAGACAGATATACAGACTAACTGCTAAAAACATGATTTTCAGATTCAGGGGACCTCAAAACATTTAAATTTAACAAAAACTCAATTTCAGCTATTTGATCCAAAAACAATACTTTCTCTACCATGTATACAGATAAGAAAAGTAATACAATTTACATCATGTCTCTAGATTACTGTTCTTTTGTACATTCTTCGTTTTCCTTTTATATGCAGATATTACTTAATTTATTAAGTGCTAATAGCTACATGTGATTTAAAAGTTAGTTTAGCAGTTCTATACTGCAGTCTGCAAAACATTACAGAAAATTCTGTCTGTTGGGGAGTAAATCCCCCCCCCCAACACACAAATATAAAAAAGTATCCCTGCAGTTTTAAATTCATAAAATAGATAATCAGCCTTATCCCCTAGCAATAGCAATATTACTTATACTCTACAAACATATATATGTAAAGAAAATATTGTAATCATGACAAAAATTTTACTTTGAGATTTTGGTATTTCGATAGGCTTTGAGGTCTCAGAGTTCATTTTTGCTATTTTCACGGTACTATATGCATGTGTGTGTAGTATATATGTGTGAGTGAACATGATAGCATCTGAATGCATTGATGAATTTACCTGGATGTTGGTATATATGCTATAGGTCACCGTAACACAAGACCTATTGATTCTGGAGTATCTAGAGCTTAGTTATTTTATAGTGACACAATGCGAAATTCTTTAACATTATGATCTACAGGCTCAAATTCTTTAAAGTGCAATAATGTTAAAGAACACACTATATGGAGAAAATTATTCAAATGCCCTATTATAATTTACTCTTCTCTTCATTTAACAACTACTTTTACTTTAATTTATCAGAAAGTCAAACAGAGTTACTCCAGATTTTTGAATATAAAATTAATTTAGCATACATGGATCACCCACTGGGCATTAACCTAATCTAAAGAATCACATCTTTAATAGTAAAATTTATGTCAATAAATAACAGTGTTTTCTTTAATTAACAACTAATGAACATTAATTATTATTCACCTAATTCCTTGTAAATAATTTTAAGCAATTTTTTAAACATTTTTTGAGCCTTTCTCATGATTTTTGAATTGCTACAACTTTGTCTTAAAAGCTTATAATAAAAACATTACATTCTTCCAATTTACATTTAACTAACATGGATCACAAATATGTCAAATGGAGACACAGAATCCAAATTAGAAAAATGAATCAATTCCACATTTTACTATTACTAAAAAACATGAAACTTTTATACTGTAATTAAAGATAAAACTTAATAGCTTTATTCAGAGCTTATATGTATATCATTCTTTCCATCCAGAACTTCCTCAGCACATGTTTTAGGTGATGTTGACAGTTGAAACTGATTTTTTGTCACTCTCCTTTTTTTATCTGAGTAAATGGCACCACTTTCAGTCTAGGACCAGAACTGGTTCATTATAGATGCAGCTACAAACCGGTTCTAGGCATAGACTGAATGTGACACCATCCACTGAGATCTGAAGTATTTTGGAGAACTTTCTGAACCAAAAATTTTTTTCAGTCTCCAGAAATTAGAGCAAAAACCGGTTCAAATGTTGTGCAAAAAGTTTTTGTGTAATAGCAGCATAATAAATGTACTGTATATACAATTTTCAAATATTTTAAATACCACCATATAAATTTTATCTTTATGAACATATTCATTCTCATTGTTCCAAGTAAGTTGCATCCCCTTTTGACGTTCAAAGAACTTGACTCTTGACTTTTTTTTTAGTAGCATTTCATACCACCTGGCATTCAACAAAGTTGGATCACATTAATTACAGGCAGTTAAATTCCTGATTACCTCCATGTTTTCACATCGTGATGCATAATGATGGTTGTGATGTAAAACTGTAGAGGTAATCACTAAACTATAATTAATATGATCCCACTTTTTCGGACGACAGGTTGTATCAATGAAATGCAGCTAAAAAGAAAAAGCCAAGAATCAAGTCTCAGTGAATGTCAAAATTAGAAACAAAATTAAACTCAGTGCAATTTTTAGATAAAATATAAAAACAAAAGAAAAAATTAGAAAGTACTTACGTAGCTTAAAAACACACATATTTTTATCAAAAGTGATTTGCTTAACTTTTTTTTTTTTTTTTTTTTAACATATGTTTTTTTTTATATATATATACATACATATTTTCTATTTGATTAAACATATTAATCAAACTTGTGCTTTGTTCCATATGCTGAATTTGTTTTAACTACTACAAATTGTAGACTGTTCGGCAAGATACCATGAAGGACTGACTTCCAACCTACCTGTATTGGTTTGAGATTCAAATTTCAAAAAGAATCAAAAGAAACAATATGTATTTATGCATTTTTATTTTAAAAATTACATAAAATTTCTTTATTTGCATAGCGAAGCTAATTGAACATTACTATTTTAATTCAACATCTAATGTTTTTCTCTGTAATAGACAAGTTCTCGCAGCACCTGCAGAGAGAGAAAATAAAAAACATTTCAAAAGGAAAAATAAATAAATAAATAAAAACTGACAGTTATGTCCTCCCATAAACCAAAAATTATACTCAATAACAATATGCAAGTTATGGTATTTATAAGAAACAATTTTGTATGATTATTTAATTGAAACCAATCAGTTTTGAATTTTCTCATCTACAATAAGTACTAGATTTTTCAATAATACGCGTAAATCTTCATATATAAAAAAGACAGTGTCTGGACGTGTCTCCAGACAGCATAGCACTAAAATGGTAATAAAGACAGTCATGTGATTCAACACGAAGATGCTTACTGAGACATCATCCTAGTGCATTTTAAAGCCCGATTTTTCAAATTTTTCATCATTTTTTAATTAATTGAAACATGATAATAATAACCTTATATTAGTTTTAAATTAGTTGACAAACATATTAAAATTAAACGTGAATAATAATAATAATAATAATAGAACATCATTATAACTTAAAAATTTTGAAACAATTATTGATAAATGTTAATATATATACTTCATGATGCTAAAAACAAATAGCTATTAAAGGTTAGTTCTATTATAATTATTTTTTATATTTTTACTGTCAAATTGTAGATAATAAACTGTCAATGATATCACATTTGACTGAATAGCACTCTAAACTCTACGAATCAAATTTTATTTTATAAGCTTTATTTATAGATCTTCCTAGGTGATTTTTTTTAACATGATTTATACAGATCACATAATACAATGATCACTGTCCAAATGTATGGAAAAATATATATAAATTATATTAAAAGCTACTAAAAAACAGAAAAAGAAAAGCAGTTCTGCTGACTATGGAATATATTTTCCTTTACATTTATTGCCCAGAGGGGACAAGTTTTCACCATGGGTATCTTTCAAAAGAGCTTATCAATACCTTTAGTGTGATATTGCCACCACAAGACTTTCTTCTGTATAATTTTAATTATACACCAAAATCATAAAATAGAAGTTTATTAAATTATTTTCCATATAAATGTAGACGATTTTTATCTAACAGAGTTACATCACTACAGGAAACGCAGTTCTCAGATGCACATCCCCCCCCCCCCTAATTTATTACTACTATTATCAATTATTTATATTAATTTTACAATTATTAATTAACAATTAATTTTATAATTACATTGTTTAGAGTTATATGAAATTTTGTTTTGTTCACGTTAAAAATTTACAGCCCGACCTGTTGAACAATTGATCGCCAAATCAAATCTACATCAGTTTATGTCAGGTTTCAACAAAATTCCAAGTTTGGTTAAACTTTGTTAATTGGTTAATGAGATGCAGTGTCTACTACATTAGTGATACACACACACACACACACAGAGAGAGAAAGACTGACAGACAGACACTTTCTAAAATCAGTTCAATCGTGATCAGAAGTCAGAATATCCTGAAACGTGTAAATCCATCAAAACTGGAGTTTGAAACTTTTTACTAATGCAATACTTTCTGTTTATATACATACGAAAAAGAAAAAAAAAAATAACAAATGGCTGAACCACTGATCTGCGTTAATTTAAAACAACATTATCGATTTTTTCTTTCATTTTTGCCATAAAAAACTTAGCAAAAAAAATCTTATTTTTACTGTCTTCTATGTAAGAAGGAAATATTGGTTTTGTGAAAATTTTTAAACAGTTTTTGACGTATTTACATGTTTTGAGATTTCCTGATCACAATTTGACTGCTTTTAGAAAATGTCTGTCTGCGTGTGTGTTACAAACTTTGTAGGTACTGTATCTCAAAACCATTGAACAAAACTTGGTATTTAGTTGGAGCCTTACCTAAACTGGTAATGATTAGATTTGGGGATCAAACACTCAACAGGCCGTGCTGTTATTCTATTCTTTCTAAATTTTTAACATGGCAATACAAGACGAAATTTTGTATAAATGAACATGATGAGAATTATTTTAAGCATGATTGTAAAATTTGGATGAATTATTGCTAACAGTAGTAGTAAGCTAGGGGAAAAAGGTAAGTGCATGTAGGAACATTGCTCTGCTCCATCCCCCTTTCGTTAATTTTCAATATGGGTATCTTCGAAAGAACTCGTCAACACCTTTTAAATGAATGATCGAACAATAGATCAGTGATAATTTATACTAAGTTATTGATTTTTTCCATTTTTAATGAAAAAATAAATAAATGAAATAATGGGAAGAAAATTCATTTCTTCTCATGTCTGAACAAAACTGATTTTCTTTTGGCATTTAATATTAAACTACTTTCAGATAAAAATCGTCTGCATCCATCATGCAAAATAATTTTAATAAATTATAATTTAACAAATAATTTATATTGTGTAAATATGTACAGGATTATATAGAAGAAAGATCTGTGATGGCCACAGCATACTAGTTAATATGATAAAAACAATGTTTTAAGAACTTCTGAATAGTAGCAATATAAAATTATACAATGCAAATAAATACCCTAATATGTATTACTAAAATTATAAATAAAGTTACAACCAAAGTAAACAATGAAATTTATAAAAAAGTTTTTGTGCTTAAATAAAAAGTAATTTCAAAGAATAAAAATAAAACGAATAAAAAAACTATTTGTCTATACTAAAAAAAAGTAAAAAAAAAAAACTAAAATCCATAAAATTTTCAAATTTCAGACATGGTACAAGCTTACAGAAAAAAAGGCTGAACTTTTCATGCCCCCCCCCCTCTCAAAAGTGGTAACAGGCAACTGACACAATATAAATTATTCAATAATAAAAATAATGTTAAATCTGATTGCATACATGTACACACAATAAACAAAATCAGAACAATAAATCTTACATTAACTATCATATTAATTATAATTAAAATAGTTGTAAGTTACACTTCATCATAAGTTACACTTTTTTGTTTATTTATTTTTTATCCTATAACATAAAGTACAATTTTTTTTACTAATTGTGAATATTTCCATTGTGTGCACTATGGAAGATTGAACGTTGTTTGTATTTGTTCGAACAATAGATACTTTGCCGTAAAATGATAGTATGTTATCAATTATTTAAATATAGATAATCAGTGTTTAATCCTTTCGTAAACTGTATAATCATGTGCAGAAAAAAATATTTACCTTTAAAATATTTTCTCTGTATAGATTAATAGAATATAAATATTAAAATTTGAGAAGGAGGGGTCCATTAAACATGAGTGCCACAGTGCTCCACAGGAATAAAACGGTCCCTGCTGAAGCCTCCAAATTTTTTTTAAAAACTCCATACCCATTTAATTACATATAATCAGTTACATACAGTTCAAGTCAGCTGTCACTGCTTGTTTAATGAATTGTCCCGACTCAATATAGAAAAGTTAAAAGAATAAATGAAAGTAATAAGATGAAAATGAAAATGTGAATTTTGTTAATGGGTATAGCGTGAAAAAATTTTCTTGATTCAAATTATATTAGTTTAGCCTAAATATAAGTTTTTTAAGATATCCTACTTTTATTTTTCTTAACTCTTTATTCTATTTTCTTTGGGAAGTATGAGTAAAAGTTTCCTCTTAATACATTGTTTCAGATTATGATGTCATTTTCCCTAATAAATTACCCCTTTTCAAAATTATTTTATCAGTTCCATAGCATGGATAAGATTTTAGGGTGGACGAGGGTAATTCCCGATCAAAAAAATAAAAACATCTAAATAACTCTAAAAATATCACAATTGATGTTAACCAAATTCAGCATGGTTAAAGCTTTACCATGTGTCAATTCAATAAAATATAGAGTTTGATTAAAATGTTTCAAAAGTTTGATTAATTGAAAAAATTCATTGATCAGTAATTACCCCAGCAACCGGGTAAGTATCGATCACACCCTGACCCCGGGGGAATTACGGATCAGGACATTTTTTGTTCTATATTGATTAATTTGGACTACAAATTATATCATTTTTAACATAAACCTGATTTTAATTATATATATATTTAAATAAGCATATTTAATTTACTATTTTTATTTGTTTTGAAATTTCATCCAAACTTCTTGGCAAAACGCTTTATAACATTTAAAAGCATAATGTACATAGCATTACTGTCCTAATTTTATTATATATTTTATTTCAACCATACATTTTTATTATATCCTTAATAAATAAAACCATTTATTATTATTACAGTTTCTTTTTTACTGTGAAATAAAGGTAAAATACTATGTTTTTGATATGAACTTTTCTTTGATTCATAGTTAAGTATTGCAATTACCAATTAAAAATATTTCAGTTTTATTTGTATTTTAATTTAAACATTTAGTTTTTTTATTATATCCTTAATAAATAAAACCATTTATTGTTATTACAGTTTATTTTTACTACGAAATAAAGATAAAATAGTTGGCTTTAATTTGAACTTTTCTTTGATTTAAAGTTAAGTATTGAAGTTAACAGTTAAAAATAAGTAACGTTTTATATAACTGTATAACTTAAATCACAAGTGTATACAATACAATTTAATTTATTAGCATTTAGTACAATACTTAGTAATCTTGATTATTAGTCATGCTTACTACAAAATTTTGAAATAGCTTGAAAGATTGTTTTGATTTTAAGCAAAATACATACATGATTTTTTTATGAACATGAATGAATATATATAGGTGCACACTACATACATGTACATTGATAAATATGTCTAAAATAATTTTAAACATATGTAAAAAAAGAATCTGTTGTATAAATCAATATAGTTGTATAACCAGTATACTAAATTACAGAAACATTATTAATATAATTTAAAAGCTTATATACATAGTTGTAAAATAACATTTAAATAAATAAAGCATTTTGATCTATCTCTATGTGAATGGCTAAAAACTATCTGTTATAGTAAAAAGCTCATTATCTCATTGACTGTTGAAATTCATCAATAAAAGAAATAAATGTCATTTATAATGTATTGTTATTAGCCACCAATATAAAGAGAGCCCAAAATGCCACTTTCAAGAAACATTGAGAATCGTGAATTAAAAAAGAATAGTAGTGAGTTATGTTATAATTATGCAGAAAGTAAGCATCTTACTTATATTAATTTGCAAGCTTTTAAAACTGAAGGGTTGCTAGGAAACTGCAGGCCAAATCTAGATTCCTTACATATTCTTCATAAACTTCTTAAATAAATAATCTGGGAAGAAAAATACAAAAGGCCAAAATAAAAAAAAAAAAAAAATAGCTTATAAATACTGCATAGTACAGGAAGAAAAAAAAAACATTTCAAAGTTTATATTCCAACTTTAGAGGGGAAAAAAAACATATCATGAGTAATATTTTACATTTAATAATTACCTCCAAGAGAAATCAAATTTTTAAAAACAAAAATTATGCCTAATCAAAAAATACCATCAACACGAAGTTACAATTTTCACAGTTTATGTAATGTTAACTGTAATTTTAGACTTTATATAAATATGCGTATACACATGTGCACAGGAAGAATTTTTTATATATATCTACAATAAAACAAAATTCTGCAATCACAGAATCTGGGATCAGGTCTGGTATAATAAAAAGAAATAATATAATTCATAAAATGTGCAAAATTTGCTTGTACAAAGGAGAAAGTATAACTCTTTAGCTACGACATTGATTTATTATTATTATTAAGTGTATCTCATTTATAGATTGTTAAATTAATCTGCAGTGTTAGCTGCACTGTTTCTGCTATTGGTATTAACACATAAATAGCAGAAGACTAAAAATATCAATTTAAAATCATTAAATAAAAAGTGAGAGAAAGAGAAATTAATGGTTTCGCTTCTCTTTTAATTGTAAATTGCACATATATATGATATTTAATATATATAAATATATAATATTTACAACATTCAGGAGAAAAATTGCTAAGCGTATCTCATTTATAGATTATTAAATTAAACTGCAGTGTTAGCTGCACTGTTTCTGCTATTGGTATTAACACATAAATAGCAGAAGACTAAAAATATCAATTTAAAATCATTAAATAAAAAGTGAGAGAATGAGAAATTAATGGTTTGGCTTCTCTTCTAATTGTAAATTGCACATATATTTTTAATATATACAAATATTTTATTTTTACAACATTTAGGAAAAAATTACTCTTGAGAAAAACATAACTAAATTTAATAAATTAAAACGTATGCATATTGTAGATAAGAGAAAGAGAAATTAATGGTTTGGCTTCTAATTGTAAATTGCACACATATAAAATTTAATATATATAAATATATAATATTTACAATATTTAGGAAAAAAATTACTCGTGAAAAACAAGTTAAAGAGTATACATATATTCTAGATAAGAGAATCCAAACCAGTACAAGCAGCTCATGAGAAATCTTTGTTTATTCTCATTTTCTGTGGTTCGTTGTTCGTTAGAAAATTTTACAGTTGTTATTCATATAAGTTAACTTCGGAATCACTGAATTTCTCATACTTAAATAACACCTTTCATTAATGAAATCAATCTTATTTTTTTTAATAATTTGAGAGAGTTAAATAAAATTACAACAGTTTTAAAATAAATTTAAGCTTTTATGAACACATTTTTGGATTGTTTATTAAAGGTAAACAACTGATCAAGGCATGCTTGAATGGTTAAAATACAATGGAAATACCGATTAAGTTTACAATAAAATACTTGTACCGTACCGATATTTTCATTTCTGCTTAAAATAACAGAAAGGTCCATTTGGCCATGTAATAATATTTATGGAACTATAAATCAACGGATAAGAAATTATTACACAACAAGCAAAAACTAAAACCACCCATGAAATTAAATTTTACAAATAATAAACCTTTTCAGGGATAATATGCATTATTACACTAAAGTCAAATATCAGAAATGAAAATAAAATTAAATGATTTTATATACTTACATGATAATTATTATCAAATCGTATTCTGTACAGAACGATAATGTAAAATTGTTTTCACTTCAGAAACACATAATTAGGATGAAATGCACATCTCAGATGTTTGTCAAATGTGACGATTTCGAATGGGTAAAATGCAATGGAAACTCTGATTAAGTTTACAGTATAATGTTTACTTGTAATATAATTTCATTTCTGCTTAAAATAAAGGCATGCTAGAATGGTTCGTCAAATCTACGGTAATGTGACAATCACAATATTAATTAAACAGCGCAATTCTTTCACATTTTACAAAAATAACATGGCGGCGAGCGAAGCGATGGACGAGAGGAAAAGTGAAATGGTTGGTTGAATGCGCATGCCCAGTTGCTCGTTCCGTTTTAGTAAAAAGTACGCTGCATGTTTGTTGAATTCAACGTAAAAGGACACTTCATTGGGGATGAATTCGCTCAATTGTGGAACACATTACTTCCAAGATATTTTTCTAATAATGTATGTCCAAATTTGGTTACTCACGACACATACTTTCAACATGATGGTTGAATTTATGTGAGCATCTGACAAAAATGGGATGTCAGTTCTCTGGAGGGACGTGTTTTGGACGTACGAGACGAGAAATCAACAAAATTTGAACGTATGTGCTGTGTGGGTATGATTCTGGCAGGTCCTACCGGATGCGGTAAATCATTTTTTATGAGAGATTTGTTACATTATAAAAAACAAATGTTTCATCCTCCAATCGATAAAGTGGTATGGTTTTATGGTATTTACAGGCCCCGACTTACGGCAGGGCATACGGGGCAAATGCCCTGGGCCCCCCTTCTGGAAGGGGCCCCCCTACAGGCGAATACAGAAATTCTGCAACCTAAAGACCTCTTATGCCACTGCAAGGGGGCCCCCCAGAAGAGGCTTGCCCCGGGGCTGCAGGTAGTCTAAGTCGGGCCCTGGTATTTATCAAACTTTATACGATGAAATACCTGATGTGACTTTTGTAGAAGAGTTTCCTTCTAATTTTAAGGAATATCTAAGTGGCAACACTTTGTTTGTGATAGACGATTTAATGGCGGAATGCAGTAACGATAAACGATTGACTTCATTATTTACGAAAGGCAGTCATCATTTAAATCTAAGTGTTGTATTTTTAACACAAAATTTTTTTCCAAAAGGAAGTGAAATTAGAACAGTTTCCTTAACCTCTTCACTACGATTCCGCCCGATCCCGGCTTTGTAGGTTAGCTACGGATACGGCCGGAATGAGGCGGATCGTAGAAAAATAGGGGTGTTGGGAAGTTCAACAGATGGGGGTCATTCTGTCGCGAAAGGAAGGTCTTTGATGAGGCGATCGCTTTGTCCGAATGACATTGATGAAAAGCTTTCTTATCATTTGTGTGTACACCAATTTAAGATACTGGGTGAACATGGTATGATATTCTTTTCTAAGTGAAGTGGTTTTTCTCTTTTATTTTGAGTTCTTGAAAACAACTGCAAGTTAAAATTTTACTATACTTTTATTTAAGTAATATATTACATAAATCCGTTGTAACGTGAGAAAAGTGGTACCTTTCTGTTTATCAAATAAACTACAATATTTTTTAAAATGATTTATTTTATTTTATTTTTTCATAAAAATGAACAGCGCGATTTTTTACAAAAAAAAAAAAAAAAATGTAAATTTCTAATTTCCCTTTAGCCGTGTCGAGTTTTTTAGCATATCTGTTTAATAACTCATAAAATCAATACTAAGTGAAGTAGGAATAAAGCATATTAGTTTTTGAAATCAATGGATATTCAGTAATCTTATGTCCTAGGAAAAAATATCATATTTTTCCAAAATTTGCTACATTAGCCTCTTATTTCAACTATTAAAAACGGAAAAAGCCGTTTGCAACGGTTAAAGGGTTAAGGAAAATTTCCATGCATTTTTAAATGTAAAAGTGAAAATTCTCAGTTTGGATGAATAAAAATGAATATTTCAAATAATAATCTATATAAATAAAGAGAAGTATTTATATGTCTTTATGTGTGTCTGTCTGCGCTCTGGTGCTCACACTACCGATCGCAGAGCTACAAAATTTCGCATATGGGTACCTGAGATCCTGTAGGTGTGCACCTCACCAATATTTTTTCGAATTTCGAATCTGAATTTTTTTTTATTAATTTTTTTAGTTTTAAATATTGGCTTCTATTTCTCATTTTTCATAAATTTATTCTTCCATTGAAATCGTCTGCGTATCTTAGCAACAGTTATTACGCTATTTATTTTTACTGAATACATTCATTTGACGGCAGAATCTTTTTTCATTTTTTCCTTTTCTTTAAATTTATTATATTTATTGAAAATCAAATGATAATGCTGTAGAAAAAATTAATATATTATATTAAAAATTTAAAAAAGTATTGGTAACAGAATTTTTTATGCCTAATTATTATAGTAAAGCAACTTTTTATTTTATTCCTTTAAAAGAAAAATCTTTTATTATTATTATTATTTATGGTATTTATCAGGGGAAAAAAATGTAGTATATATTAGAAAATAGTAAAGTAATTAAAATTATATATTTAATTCTTTTTTAAAGAAAATCGACTTATTATTATTATTATTATTATATTAGTCGGAATCAAATTGTAATATAGTGTAAATTCCGAGGGCTATAAAATACATGGTTCGAAAATTAAACTATTTAATAGTTGCTGAGATACAGTTATTTTATAATCGTAGTTCATAAATAATAATTCACCTGTCGTCAATAAATATCCAAATTGAAATGCCAAGGGAAGAACTTTCTGCAGGCAGTAAGAGCCCCGACCTGATGGAGTGCGGACGGGAAAAGTGCTGCCGTATGCAACGGGTGCCCGAAGCTTGGTTTAGAGCGATTTCAGCATTTTTTTTTTTTTTTTAAGTTTTTATTTATAATGTGATGTAAAAAATAAATATTAATCCAATTCTTTTGAAAATTCATTTAAATATAGCGCCCAGCTAAGCGGGTGTAGCCCACTAGTTTTAAATATGGCAGGGGTGTAAACAAAGTTTTTCCAAATAGATTCATAAAAACTATCCGATTTTTAAATATTTAATTAAATGTGCTGATAACATAGTACGCAAATATCTCTTATTTTTGCAAATATGAATGAAAGTGAGTTTTCTTGCAAATATGTTAGAAATGTTTCTGTTATTGAGTGAAAAGAAGAGAAATGTTAATAATAAAAATCAAAATAAACAGAGAAAGAGAACAAGAATGTATTTATTTCATATTTTTTAATTTTATCAACTATTTCTAGATTTAAAAGTGCATATCTGTTTTTCATATAGTACTATACACATTGAAACAAAATGAAATCATATTAGCTTTTTATTTATAAATAAATAAATAAACAAATAATATAATTTAATTTAAGCTCTCTGTGTGTTCTGAAGGTTATAATTGAGCATAAATTAGGCAGAGATGTACAAATTTCGGTTATTTTCTTTGTTTATATATATATATATATATGTGTGTGTGTGTGTGTGTGTGTGTATATATGCATATAAAAACTCGGATTGAAATTATATTTATATATTTTCGTTTAGTTTCAAGTTAAAGACGTTTCTAAAAACGAACTGGCCATTTTCTACGCATTTACAAAGTGATTTAATTTGTAAATGCATAAAACTTGCAAATAATCTCAACTCATTCAACTGCAGAGAAACAATTTATTTAATTTTATTTTATTGCAAAGAAACACTGCTTTTTTTTTTTTCAATAATTTCACATTTTGTACAAAAGCGCATATATTTTATTTTTTATTTATTTAAACAATGACAATGCATTTAAAATGACATTTTGTATTATCATTTAAGTGTTTCAAATTTTAATAAGTAACCATTTTACAATGAGTTCCAGTAATTCATATTACTTATTTCGAAGACTAATAGTTTTTGTATGGCCTTTTAAAACAGACCTAACAGAAAAACACCACTAACCTAAAATACAGTTTGGACTTGAATCAAAATCACAGTAACAAATAAATAAATAAATAATAATAATAATAAAACATTTCAGAATTTTTTAGTGTAATTTTATAAATCTTTTTTATCAGCTATAGATTGATTCCTGTAACCCCATAAAAAGAATGTATATTGTATATTTCTCTTATTAGGTAAATAAGGATTAATGAATATATAATATAATGAATAAACAACGCTATTTTATATTCTTAAGTTTACTTTTGTTTTTAAACAACTAAGGATATGCATTATTAGTATAAGGGACTTCATAATATTTATATATATATATACGCATTCAGAAGTCCACTTTAAATTTCAAGCATAGTAAATTTTTAATATTAAAATATGAAATAAAAGCAGAGTATTGTAGATCTTAGATATACAGATACATGTTCGTACCTGGGGGGCACATATCCTTGGCGCTATCGGCGGATTGTTTGAAAGTTGGGGTGTTGAGAATTCAAAGAGATAAGGATTGTCTTGTCTCCAGGGAAATTTCTTTGGTCAGCTGACCGCTTTATTCCAAGAACAGTGAGGAAATACTGCCTATGGATTTATAAATACTTCTCATACAAACACTTTGAATGACATTTTTTCCAGAGAAAAATTTATTTTTTCGTTTTATTTGAGAGAACTAGAACTTCAGCATTACTAGTTAACATTTTACGCTAAGAGTTGTATTTTTTACTTGAATTCATTTCAGTATGAGTAAAAGAAAAAGAAATTTAACCCAGTTACAGAACCATTTTACTCATAAATGCTTAAAATTTGTAAAGAATCTTATTCAACTGTTGAGAAATTTAATAGGACCTTTCTTTTTGTAGATTGGTTAAAATATCACATAATAAATTTGTAAAAAACACCATAAATTCCAAAAGAAACGCATCAGTTGTATCCGGTTGAATTAATTTAGCAAATTTTCGTCAGATATGAAGCAAGTCAGCACAAATGCAGCTCGAAGAAAAGCAGGTTTAATTTCCCCTTTATTGTGTTTTAGATATAACCTTTCAATTATAAAAAAGTACTACAGAACTGGTTTTTAAAAAATAATTAGTAAAATACTTTGAAAAAACACCATAAAGTGCTAGAGCTCGCAACAAATGTTTCAGATCAAAAGAAAACACAAACCTTCATCAGGCAAACAAAAATTAAGGAAAAAAAAAAAGGAATGAAAAACGATATTAGTTTTTATCGTTTGAGTAGTAATACCTGTAAACTTCAAAACTTTTATTTACTTGTGATAAATTATCCAGGAAGGACATGAAAAAAAAAAAAAAAAAAAACGCAAAGAAAGAAAAGAATATTTATTTACTTTATTTATTATTATTATTACTACTTACTTTATATATATATGTGTGTGTGTGTGTGTGTGTGTGTATCAACGGTTATATATGTTATATATAATTTAAACGCATTTAAATCAGATATAAACTAATTGCAAAAATACATTGAAACTAAATTGTATTTATAAATCACAAAAGCTATTTTTATTAATTCTGTCAACGCTTTTCACATTTTGTGTATGACTAATTAAATATTTGTGAGAGAAATGTATTCTGCAATCAAGAGTAATTGCACACTTTAATATTTTTGATTAATTTATTATAAATACAAGTTAACATACCCTAACCAATATTATTACTGTTATTACTATTACTATTGAATTTTTGGTCAAAAATAAAATATTTTCCCTTGAATATGTTTATAAACAATCTCAAAAGCAGAATGTTACCACTGTAATCTAAAATATAATTTAGACTTGAATCAAAAATAAATATGATAAATGAAAATAAATAAATAAATAAAGTTTTTGATTTTTGAATCTTACATTTACAAAATGCAATTTATATATTTTATTAGAACCAATGTGATAACGTTAATTTACAATAGCATTCCTTTTTTATTTTAATTTCGCTTTTAAATAACTAACGATGTATGTTATTAATAAATAATTTTGAAATATCTTCTAATAAAAGAGGGAAAAAAAGCGTAAATTATCAGTGTTCTAAATGACTTGCTCCGCTCACACTGTACCAATTTGACATCGTGATGTGGGGCGTATAGATCAAATTGACAGTTCCGACACGCCTCTCTCACTTTCTATCTTAGGAGTGTAAAGAAAGGAATACGTATGGGAACTGGATGAGTCTATTTTCCATTTTCCTCCTTCTCAATGCTCAGTAATTTACGATAGAAGAATGCGCCCACTTCCCGTCGTGAAAGAGTTAAATGCTCAATACATTTTCCTGTTTAAAAATCGTCGCGACTTAAGTCAAATCATGCATTTAGGCAGACAGTTGTATCCTAAAAAATCAAAATTTTTTCAAGAAGTGTATGAGGATGCCACAAAGAAACCCTTTTCCTACCTGTTTATTGATTTGAAAAATGAAACGGATGAAGATATGAGATTACGAACTCAAATCCTACCCAATCAAATTCAATTTTTGTATAAATATAAATAATCGATTTACAATTGTGAAACATTAGTTGCTAATATGACTTTGTCAAAGCAACAACTAAGAGATTTAGAATTGATTCGATCGTGTCCCCAGAGATTACGAAAACATTTAAAAAAAAAATTACCTAATCGTACTGTTAAAGCTATTTGCGAGTGTACTCTGAACGTTTTGAAAGGTAACGTACCTCTCACTACTTGTCAGAAACGATCGATAGCGAAATATAAGACAACTCTTAGAAAAATTGGGACAAAAAAAGGTTCTTTATTCACTAAAAAGAAACTGATTGTGCAACAAGGTGGATTTTTAAACGTTTTAATTCCCGCAGCTATAACTGCACTCAGTACGCTCATTCATGGAATTCGCTAAAAAATATGCTTTAGTACCCGAAGAGGTGTTGAACAAACATACTCCTTCGCAAAGACAATTGAGTGAACTGGATAAAGCATTGCTAAAAATATTAAACAGTTCGTTACCAGATTATGAAAAAGTACGACGTTATTATGAGTTATTACAAAGAAAAATGAATTTACAAGAAAATAATCTCCCATGGGTTCATCGCGCGAATGAAGAGTCTTCGATGAAACCCGAAACCGAATCTGCAAAACCCGAACCCATGCAAGACTATGAACAACTTGCTTTAACTAGAGTGCCTAAAAGAATGAAGAATCACGCTATGAATTTACTTGGATTTTTTAAAACAAGCCCCCACAAATTGGAATGGGACGAAACAGGTGAAGTGACTTATAAAAACCGTAAGATAAAGAACTCTAATATTGCCGATTTATTAAATTTAATATTTTCTACGAATAAGAAAGTACCTATCAATGCACAGGGCGAATTGTTGCAAGCCCTTAATGATATGCATATGCCTAAAACTTTTATTAAAAACAAATTTTTGTTATCTTCTGTAGCCAAGGAACGAAAACGTTCAAAAGTAACCTCCTATTGGCTGAATTATTAATAAAAAATATTTTTTTAATATAAAACACTTGTCTCTTTATTTATGTTTAAATATATGTTATATAAAAATTGAGCTTACCTCTACACTTAGCGTCCTCTTCTTCCAGTCACACGAGGTGAAATGAACGATAACGCTATTTCTTATCAAAAATCACGTGATCTTATCAAGACCACGCGGTCTTATCTACTACTACGTCACTTGACATTGCCCACTGGAAGATTTGTGTTATCTGTCACGTAGCTCATTACGTCATACTAAGATAAAATCAGTATAAAAGACCTCATTTCACTTGTTCTTTCTGCTCGTGTTAGACGTGTTTTTTAAACATGGCTACTACTTTCTTCGAAAACGGATTAAACGTGACTTATTATTCAAATTTTATTGAGAAGACGAAAGCTGATGCCTTTTTTGAACAGTTAAAAATTCTGCCGTTTTATACCCCTACTTTTAAAATTTGGGGTAAGGATGTTGTGCCTAAGCGCCAAGTGTTAGCCTATGGTGATGCTGGACTTTCCTATGCTTTCAGCGGTACCCAAGTAGCTGCTCAGCCATGGACTCCCTTAATGACGGAACTGCGAAATCTTGTAGAAAAGCATATCGGCTGTACATACAATTATGTACTACTAAATGTATATTGTGATGGACAAAGTTATATTTCACAGCACAAAGACAATGAATACAGCTTGGATGACATTTTTCCTATCGCTGTGATAAGTTTTGGTGCGTTAAGAAAAATCGAGTTTAAAAAACCGAATGCGCCGTCTACAGTCATTAACTTGGAGCACGGTTCTCTATATACTATGGGGAAGCCTACCAATGAACTTTTTACCCACGGAATTGCTCCTGACTCGTCCATTAAAAATTCAAGAATTAGTTTGACGTTTCACCATTTAATTTGTGTATCTCCACCCCTGAAAAAACCACGATTGAACCTCGAGCCACAGTTTGAAAAAACTCTATTTCCTGATCTACAAATTGAAAAAACTGTGCTTCCTAAAAACAACAACAACGATTTTCCCCAAAACAGCAACGATTGGCTTGAAAAATATTACCAAGAGAAAGACAAGCCTAATCCTCTCCTCGCCGAATGGGATATTGGTTGGCTTACCTTTATCCAAGTAATGTTGGAAAATGATGTTTTTCTCCGATTGCATATACGAAGTTTCAAAGAAACCCATGATGGGAAACGGAACCCTACAAATAACGGTGTGATTCTAACATCGGCGACTTAGGATAATTTTCAAAGTAAGATAAACTCTTTTAATTTTTCTTCAGTAAAAGACAGTTTTATTAGCAATAACCAGTTACTAACTGCATTTTGGGATGAGGATAACTGTTATTTACAGCATTTTTTTAAAACTAAAGATAATGGTTTTTAATTCAAGCCGAATGGCATTAAACTTGGTAGAAGTCATTTAATAAGGATTAATGAAATAAAATCCCAAATTAGTGATTGTCTTATTGAAGGAATTTTAACAAAACAGATTCCTGCCATAGTGTTGAATAAATCTGTGACATGTGATTCACACATTGATATTCATGAAACAAAAGAACATTATATTAATTGCATTTGTGAAGAGGCGAAAATTAATATTGAGAAGTTATATGTATGTGAAGCTTGCTTAATATCGCATCCATCTCAATTCCAACATAATTGTCTCATGTTAAATGCACAACAAAAATTCAACGTGATCAAAGAAACTGTGTTATTAAATTTAAATTGTTACAAAATTGCCAAAAATATTTTTTCGAAGTGTTTCTGCAATTATAGTTTACCATTTTTTGAAGAATACACAATAGAATATTTTGATAAATTGTTTGAAGACTGTTTTTTGTAAGACACTGAATTGATGAAAATATCCTTATAAAAATGTATTTGTAATAATACAATATTTTGCTAAATTGATTAAAGAGTGTTTTTATGCATAATGTATATATATATATGGATAATTTTTAATAAATAATTTTTTGTGTTAAAAAAATTGTCTGTCTTTTTTTTTTTTTTTAATTGTCTGTCTTTAAAAAAAAAAAAAAAAAAAAAAAAAAAGAATTTCTTAATTTTAGAAAGTCTTATAATGCAAACTAGTATTTTATGTGAGACTTTAATACATTTTTTCAGAAAACATAATGGTTAATATTAAGAAAGTGTAAAATCTTAGTATATTGCGAACATTTATTTATCACATATAAGAAAAAAAAAATGAAGTAATAATATGCCTTTTCTTAGAATTTTAAAAGTCAAAGTATTTGGTAGATGTTTTTAGAGTCACGAAAATTTAAAATTTTTTTTTTTATAATCTCTGGAAACATTTTTCTTAATTTTAGAAAGTCTTATGCTGTAACGAAAACTAGTAATAATATTTTCACACGTTTTATCTTATTTAGTATAAATCCAATTGGATATAAAATCATTTTAGTTAATCTATGAATAACATATTTTGAGAAGACTAAACTTTGATTTTTGTCACTCAGTATAAATAATCTATACAAAATCAGCTTGAATCATTAATGTTGAGAAAATAACAACAAACTATTCTAGAAAATTATCAATTGTTTCTCTAAAGAATTGCAAGAGATTGTTTTACGATACCAACAGTGCACTAAAATAGTCATTTCCGTGTGAAAGTTAGAAAGTATTGTTTACTATCTGCTGGTCTTGGATAAATAATGAAACATTGCCTTTGTTTAGATAGTACTAAGATTTTTAAAATTAAGCGTCATGATAAGAGAGTACATTCTCTTTAAAACAAATAACTGCCATTAAAATACTGAACTTTGATAAAAAGAAGATAACTAAATAAAAGAATGCTTTTTGTCAAGATATCTTAAAACTGATTTGTAATTAAACAAAGTATTTGTAAAATTAAGTCTCATTTCATAACAGAGTATACTAACTAAATATATTTATCATCTCCGTTCGCACACTAACTTATCTGAATTTTCCCATACCGAATATAAAAGTTCCAGAATATGATAATGAAGATTTGCGATGTAACGTCATCCTCATTTCGTGCAGAGATATCTAAAAAAAATATTACGACATTCTTAGATACGAAAAAAATGTTTAAATAGCGTTTCTTACGGTCATTCCTTATCAGTCATACTCTGGCTACAGTTCTGCTAGTTTGTGCGGATTTATCTTCCCGTTTTTCTATTCTTCAATACAATGGATTTTTCCGATAATAATCAAGTAAGTGTTTTGAAATACTTTTGTATTTATTTCATTGCAGATTAATTCTGTTTCATGGATAAAAAATATGTATTAATTTTTGTCTTAGTTATTTAATGTTAGATGGTTTATAAAATAATAGTTTTTTCGGTTAAATAGAATTAATATTTAATAAACGATACTTTGTTATTATGTATGAATGCGAATTAAATAATTTCTCTACTCTTATATATAATAAATGATACTTTATTTATTAGATTTAATTTTTTAACTTAGACTATATTTTCCATTTAAAAATATACTATTGCGATTTAATAAACGATACTTTGTTATTATGTATGAATGCGAATTAAATAATTTTTCTACTCTTATATATAATAAATGATACTTTTTTAACTTAGACTATATTTTCCATTTAAAAATATACTATTGCGATTTAATAAACGATACTTTGTTATTATGTATGAATGCGAATTAAATAATTTTTCGTTTAAAAATTTAATAAACGCTACTTTGTTATTATGTGTGAATGCAAATACTATTTTAAGTTCATATTAGACTTGATTTTTATAATATAGTAGTATTAGAAATTTTTTTTAATTCTTTCCCTTTTATTGATAAATAAGCGACTTATTACATAGTAATCTCTATACGAATTTTTTCGATTTACGTATATTTATTTTTAAAAATATGTATAAAATTTTCGAGAATTTAGAAAACAAATTCCTACATTTATATTTTTAACTTAGACTATATTATCCATTGCAATTTGTAAGCAGACATTATATTTTTAAGTTAGTTTATATAGAATAGTCTATATTAACCCTTTAATAAATTTTAGAATATACTTTTACATGATTAGATTAAAAAAAAAAAAAAACTATTCCTTTTTTATTTTTGCTTTTTATATAGTTCTCATTGTTTGCTGATGACGAACTGTATGAGATTTTAGGATCCTATGAGATCGACTGGGATATTCCCTTTGATGATTTGGCACGGCTCTTTCAATAGTATTTTTACATCTTAATTTATTTCAATTAAATATTGTTTTAATTAAAAATAATATTATTATTTTTAGATGGATGCATCGCCGTCGGCCGCTGGTTTTAATAATCAAACCGCAGCAGAGCCTCTTCAAAATTCTAATCAAGCTTTGAATATGGTAATAATTATTTTATATAAACTTTTTTTCTACAATTGAAAAATTATTTATTAACTATTTTTGTTTCTTATATATATATATATATATATTTTTTTTTTCATGTGTCCCAATACCAGGATCCTGGTGAAGGAACCTCAACAGGCCCACCCCTTGTTAATGCTGCACCCATTAAGATGCCTGAATTGTCATGTGGTATTTGTGCTGCAGAATTTAATGAATATCATCATCTAGTGCAGCACTTAAAAACACATGTAAGTGTCATTTCGTACATACTAATTTAAACTTATTTTTGTAAATATATTTGTGAAAATTTTATATTAAAAAGTCATGTTTAATTAAAAAATTGTTTTATTTCTTTTTTAGATACCCTGTGCTGCCCCCGTGCCTACTGGTGTTGGCCCCATGGTTGCTGCCTCCGTACCTGATGTTACCGTCATGGTTGTATCTGATAATGACCCCGTCGTACCTGATAACTCTACCACACTCGTGTCTATACTCGGGGAAAGGATAAGTTGAAAGTGTGTACAAGCCTGTAGAATTTGTACTTCCGCGATAGAAAATAGTTCTTTACTATATTTAAGTGTAATAAACTTTTTAATCGATTTTTTTTAATTCTGGTAATTGAAAAATGATTGTTTATTTAAACTAATCGTATTTATGTTAACACATGGTATTTTTTGTAATAGATAAGCATAAATTGTATATGAATGTATTATTTTGCAAAGAAAGTCTGTTGGCGAAATATTGGCGGAAGAGGGAATACCGGAAGCAACCTTTTAACCCCTATTGTGAGTGCGAAGCAGTTAGGTGTGGCTAATAGATTACTTTATTTCCGAAAATTTGAAGATAATTAATGCACAGTCCGTTTCTTTAATTTCACAACTATTAAAGACATAGTAAAAATTTTGACGGATTTGAACTTTTCGGAAATTTTTACACCAGATTCATACCAAACATGTCAATGAAATATTCAAACTAACAGGAATGAGGAAAAATATATTTCGATAAATATATATATATTTTTGTTATTATTATTACATTGATAATAGAGTTTCAATTCGTCTATGCGTTGTTAGATAAAATATTTTTATTCCCAATACCAAAAATTAATCTGGTGTTTACATTAATTTATACAATGCACTATATACTAAAAATTCTACTTTTTTTTTCCCCCTTAACAAAACAATAAAAGAAAAATATAATTATCTTTAATAATAATAATAATATAAAAAAGAATCAGACTTATATATATATATAAAATTTATATATAAATGAGAGACAGATCAATTATTTAAAGCCGAAATTACATAATTAGCAAGCATTCCATTGTAAAACAAATTTTATTTTAATGGATATTTACTTAAAGAAAATTAATTAGGAAATAAATACTGTTGCAGACTTTATAACAAATGGATCGATACCTTGGAGAGAAATTACAAAATTTTAAACATATATAGAGCAATTCTGTAGCAATTTCTATATTGTAGTTTAAAATATTTACTTTTAAAGATGTCATTATAAAAAATTTTGATTAGAAAAAGCGTACATTGAATAGAATTATTACTTATAATTCTTTGTATTTAGCTGGTAAAATAATTTCATCGAGTGAATAAAAACTATATTATTTAACAACCATTATGTTTAAATTAAATGAAAAATAAATAAATAAATAAAGGCTGATAGTGGTCAAGTGAATTGAAATTAAATTTAAATTCTGTCCTACACATAGTATGATTTTGTGAAAGAAGCCTATTTATTTATTGTGTATCCATGAAACTGTACTTCTGACAAAGCCTCCTATATTCATAAAAATGCCTCGAAGTTCTTACAAAAGCTACACAAAAGTCAAAAACATTTTATTTTCAGATATCTAAATTAATTTCAAATGGCTACAAAATTGGTATTGATTGAATTGCTAAGTTTTTCAGTAATCAAGTATGACAGAATTTTCACTCATTTTCTGCAATTGCTCTACATAATTTACTACAATAGCTATTTTTCGATTTAAATATACAAATATCCTTTAAAAAAAGGGGGGGATTGGGTTCTTAACTTTGTTTATAAATTGCAGCCCTTTGAAACGGTTACTATATAAATTTCTGAAAAATTCTCTCGAACATTCTCTCAATTTTACCTTTAATGCATATATATATATATTTTAACTGTGCCAAAGGAAAAAATAAATAATAATAAAAAAAAAAATCATAAAATAAAAAGATAAATCGTTTTTATTTAGTCTATGCTGGCTGAAAGAAATCGTCCTCAAAAAAAGTTTGGAAACATTGTTTCTGAAAATTTTAAGATTGCTTTTAAATTTAATATCTCGTTAATATCAAAGCATTATTCATTCAATATATCAAAATAAATTGAAAAATGCATGAAATGTCATGCTTTCATTCATATTTCAAAGAATTGAATAACGAAACATTTCCCTTTTTCTTATCTAAAAAAATCTCAATCCAACCTCATAAAAATGCTATGAAAATAGATGTTTCAACTCAGTTTTTTAAAAATAGCAATCGCAAAGGTATGTGTTTATCAGTATTAAATAAAGACATCAAGAAAAATCATATTTATAAGTATATTAAAATTCGTTTTCCTTTCACATGAATTGTGAGTTTCTTAACTTTATTCAGAAATGAATATAAAAATTTTCATATTCACATTTAGCATAAAAAATCGGGGTACAATGTATAAACAAACTGTAAACAGAAATTGCCTCTGCATATGAAAATTCACTTTATTTATTTTAAGTTAATATTTTTTTTTAAGTTTTAAGTTTTTCATAAAAGCATTAAATTATTTCCACTTTCTCATTTCTTTTACTGCTTTTAACGTTTACTGATTAACGGGTAAATAATAATGCAAATTGAAAATCTATTATCTTTTCTTCATTCAGAACTTTTTGTTCATTTTCTCCTCAGAAGATACTGCCATTTATAAATCACAGTTTAAATCTTATGAAAAAAATAATTTTTCTGCCAAAATATATTCGAAATATTTTTAAAGTATATTAAAAAAAAAAATAAAAATAAATAAATAAGTTTCTCTTTAAAGAAAACAAAGACAAAAAAATATACATACAGATAATATTTATTTATTTATTTTCCTTTTTCAAAATATTAAACTTTTAATTTTTTTTTTTTAAAAGTATTTAAACTTTTTCTTTTTTTTTCCTCTCTCTCAAGGTAAGATTTAGTATATTACTCAATTTGGAGTAATATGAATTCACAATAAATTGCAAGTAATGAATTTAGTGTAAATTCATTTCCAAAGAAACCAAAAAATATACTCTAAAAAATATTTTTATTTAAATCGAAAAAAAAAAAAAAAAACTTTCCCAAATCATCGCTAAATCGCCTTAGAAACATACCTTAGAAACAATTACAATATAAATTTCTGTCTAACATTATCTCTCAATTTATAATATATATATATATTTTAACTAGGCCAAAGGCAAAAAGAAAAAAAAAAAATAGTCCTTACGTCCTTAAAAAAATGTTTGGAAGCATTGTTTCCGAAAATTTTAAGATTTCTTTCTTTCTTTTTTTTTTTTTTTTAAATATCACATTAATATCAAAACATTCTTATCCACTGTATACATGGAAATAAATTGAAAAATGCTATCATGTTCTCATTCATAGTCCAAAGAATCGAATAGCACAACAATTTCGCTTTTTCTTATCTATAAAAATCACAATCCATTCTCCTAAACATGTTATGAAAATGAATGTTTCAACTCAATATTTTAAAAATAGTAATCACGAAGGTATGTTTGTCAACATTGAATAAAGACATCAAGAAAAATCATATTTATTGGTAAATTAAAATTCATTTCTCTTTCACATAAATTGTGAGTTGAGTAACTTTATTGAGAAATGAATACAAAAATTTTCATATTCATATCTAATATAAAAAATTGGTTCATAAAGACAAATAAATGCATAAACAAATTGCAAAAGGAAATTGCCTCTGCATATGAAAATTCACTATATTTTTTTTACTTATTTTAAATAATATATATGTATACATTTTTTTTTTTTTTACTGTTAAAATTTTCATGAAAGCATTAAACTTTTTCCATTCTCTCATTTTCCTACTACTTTTAAAATTTACTGTTTTACCTATAAATGATAATGCAAATTGAAAATCTATTACATTTTGTTATTTCACAAATGTTAAACATCTGGTTTTTTTTTTTCTTTTTATAAATATATATATATATATATATATTAAATTATTTAATTCCTTTACAATACTCAGCAAATGAGAGAAAGATGAAAATACCAACAATGAATTTAATAATTAGATGTATAACGTATAAATTTATTGTCACAATTACCATTTAAGTAAATTTCACTGAATAGTAAAAACATGTTAAAGTACTTACGCATAAGAGAAATGACATATATCACTTAAACCTAAACTATGAGTTAGTTGTCTTAATCCATTAGTCCAGTAAATTCATGCAACACAAGATAAGAATTGAAAGAAATTAACCAAAATGACTATTGAAATAAAAAGGAATGCATGAAGGAAAAATGGAGTTAAAAATGCTGAAATCCAGTACCGATCCCATCAGGAAACTAGCAGTACTGTCAACAATTAATGCAAGATTTCGAATATTGTATAGCTTTTCAGCAATATACAACACTAGTTTCAATCTTGCATAAAAAAAAAAAGAAAGAAAGAAAGAAAGATAAAAGGAAATTGGCTGATAACTTAACCATAATGAAAATTGGAATTCGTGAAAGGAGCTGGCCACATGTAAATCAAATCCAAATCAAATAAAAGTCCGGGCGATTGCCAAAACGAACAAACTGAAAAGAAATAATTAAAAGTAGAGAATCGATTAATCGAATGTTTCTGAAATGAAATAAATGTAAGCATGAAGTGATAAATATTGTTCTTAAAATTTAAAAGCTGAATTCACAATTAAATAATATTCGAGAGGTAAATTGAAGTATAAATAAGATTAATACGATTTTCACAGTAGGGCATACGTTCGACTCAACGTATGAGCGCGCCATCTAACGTGGAAAAAATAAGTTACTATTAAGTGATTTAAGAAAAAGTGTACGATAGATGTTCTATTTATATGAGTGTAATTTATAGTCTTAAGCTAACATAAGAAAAGGCCAACAAGTGATAATTAAGTTATTATGATTAGGAAATTGGTGAATAATTTTAATTTTAAAAATTATTATTGTTATTAATATTATTATTATTATTATGAAATAGGAAATTGGTGAATAATTTTAATTTTAAAATTTTAATAATTATTATTAGTAATAATAGTCTTAAACTAACAAAAGAATAGGTCAACAAGTGATGATAAAGTCATTATGATTAGGAAATTGGTGAATAATTTTAAAATTTAATAATATTATTCTTATTAATATTATTATTATAATTATTATAATTAATAATTTTAATAATTATTATTATTATTGTTATTAGTATAATTATTATTGTGAAGTATTATTAGTATGTACGTTTAGTATGAACACATCAAATTTGAATGATATCTAGTTTTTTTTTTTTTTTTTTTTTTTTTTTTTTTTATTAAGCAAATGAATTATATATTGTTGAAACTTAAACAATATCAACCAGAAAGAGATGATGTATCCTGCAATTGCAATAAGACCAAGCTTCTAACTTTTTTTTTTTTTTTTTTTTTTTTTTAAATTTAAATCCTGCAACCCACCCAACCAACCAGCCAAACAACTCCACCCTTCCTCCTTAATCAAACATCTGCCCTCCCATCCGCCACATGTTAATTATTACTATTTTTTTTTTTTTTTTTAATATAGAAATGTACACACACATATATATATATATATATATATATATATATATATATACACTTTTTTTTTTTTTTTGAGACAATGAACACTTATTGATAAATAATCGAATAAATAAATCTCTTAGGATAACCCATAGCAGTAGCAGTTTTAATTAAATTGTTAATATTCTTGTTTTTGTTATGAGATGAACAAAGTCTGTTTATTCGAAATAGATGATTAAGAATAATATTTCTGTATACAGATAAATGAAGACAGGAATTAAAATGTGTAAATAAATTTACTTTAAAGCAGAAATCTTTGCGTTTATCATATAGATCAGTAGATATTTTACCATCATTTAATTTAAGATGTAAATCTAAAAAGCTAATACAATTGTTGTTAATATAATTATGTGTTAGTGTAAGGTGAGATGGATATTGAAATTTTAATAAAGATGGAGTAGAGTTATTAACATAAAAAATTATAATATCATCAATGTATCTATAAATAATGACATTATCATTACAGAAACTTTGTTCATAATGGTATAGATATAAGTCAGCTAACAGACTTGAGCTACATCCCCCTTGTGGGATACCGACCTTTTGGATATAAATAGTGTTGTTATGTAGAATAAAATTATTGTGAATAATAAAATTTAAAAGAGTTTTAAAGAAAGCTGCACTAAAGTATTTAGGAAGAGAAAGTTCACTTTTAAATCGCAAATAAAGGTTGTAAATAATTTGATGAAGATCAGTTAAATTAATATTATTAAACAAGTCAGCAAAATCATAAGTATTAATATCATTAACATTTTTCATAGTTTGTACAATTTCTCTGAGTTGATAGCTATTTTTAAGACAATAGAAATTGTTGGATTTACTAATGAAGTTATAAATTTGTTTAAGAATATCAAGGAGGATTTTATTAGCATTATTGTTATATGTATTACAACCAATAGTAACAGTTCTGAATTTAATAGGATTTTTATGAAATTTAGGAATAAGGACAATATAAGGATAATTGAAATTATTAAATGGAAGCTTTAATAATTTATAAAAGTTATGAATTTTTCTATTATTAATTTTAATGTCACTACAGGTGGGATGAAAGTTAGCACTTGAAGAAATGGTTTTTTCAAGTAGAGAAAGATAATATTTTTTACATATTATGGCATAGTTATTCGGAGATTTATCAACATAAGTAATAACATAGTTTTGTTTGAGTACATGAATAGAATTAAATAGATCGGATTTACTGTAATAAGTTAAATGTGTTTTATATTTTATTAATTCATTTTTCAGTTTCGAAATCACTAAAACTTTCCATTGATTAAAATATTCAATAGGTTTATTATAGGAAATAGATATTTTATAGATAAACAAGTCAATATCAAAAGTTAATTGCTGTAAAATCTGTGGAATATTAGTTTTTGAAGGAAGTCTAAATTTTGTGCCATAATGCATAAGTTTTTTTAAATTGCGGTTATTAACAAATTCAAGATCTCCAGTAATTATATGTCCATGGTTCTTGTCTACAAATTTTTCATAAGAAGGATCATCACAACTACAGGATACACCAGTAGAAAAGGTAGATTTTGACACTGAATTATAATTGAATAACAATCGACCAAGAGTAATAGGATATTTAAATGTACGAGAAATTTGTAAATCATTGATGGGAAACATACAAGATTTATCATTAATAATTGAAGTGATGTTGATTTTATTAAATATTTGATTTGAAAAATTAATAATTAACTAAGAATTAGATTGTATTTTTTGAGGTTTTTTAGAAATTTTGAGATTGAATTGTTTAATTCGAAATAAAATTATATCATAAAAAATGTCAGAAAAGTGTTGATTATAACTATGGTTTTGAAATTCATGTAGATAATTAGTTAAAAACTTTTTTTTAATAGCAAATATAGACTTTCTTACAGAGAGCCAATTATAATTATCAAGATAATTTGACTGCAATTCATGAAGTTGTTTATTAATAGCATTTTTTGATATTGCATGAACAAAAGATTTTTTACCACGTTTGAATCTAGTGGTTTTCTGGTTGATACTATGATTAAGTTCATTGTAAATAGGGGAATAATAATGGAGGGGATTAATATTGGAATAAACCTTTACAACTTTATTGAAATACTCATGATTCAGACCATAAGGATAAATAGTATTAAAATATTTCATAAAATGGGATTCATAGAATAACCTTTCAGTTTTATTTTTTTGAATCTTTATAATTTCAATGGTGCATGAACAGAAATCGTGTTGATTAAAATGTTTTAACTCAAGAGTAGATTTAAGAGGAATGCTATTAGAAGATAATTTTTTGGAGTCTGAGCGGTGTTGATTTATTCGTAAATGTAAAGGAGAAGAGGTTTCACCAATATATTGCATTGTACATATGCCGCAACTAAGTTTATAAATTACATTATATGCCTGACAAAAAGGAATTAATTTAATATTATCACAAAGTTGGGATTTCAGCGCATTAGGGCAAGTTTTGCATCGAGACGATTCACATTTCTTAAAAACAAGTTTGGAAGGAGGAGGCAATAGGTAACTTGATAACGATCCAGGAATGTCCCTATAAACATTCCTGTACCGAGCACAATACTGTTTATTAACAAAGTATTTCTTGCCAGGCACGATAAACTTACTTAGAACATTCATATCATAAATTAATGAGTTTTTAGTTAAATAAAATTAACCTAACAATACAAAATAGAATAACAATAAATTCATTTTGAAAATAATAATTCTTGATTAAATGATGCATTAACAATATGAAAATTAATATAAATAAAAAATAGAATAACAATAATTCATTTTGAAAATAATTCTTGATTAAATGATGCATTACCAATATGAAAAATACCAAAAATTTTTTTTTGTTTGTTTAATTTCCTAATCCTTTCAATTTTTCTAGGTTAAATTCATATTAGTATATTCATATTCACATTTTTACAATATGTACAAAAACTTCCAAAAATAACATTCTTAGCTCAATGCAAAACTTAGGCCTATCAAAACACCAACCAAAGAGGAAACCCATCAAAATACATTTTAGAATTCACTAATTTTTAATAGTCTGAAATCATGAGCAAGAAAGATGACTATCACTAGTTTAATGAATAGTTCAAGAATCAGTTAATTTTACTTTAAGTTAGATTATAATACATCTTAAGGAATGTAAATTAAATCATACTAAATGGAGTCGTTAACTAGTTACTATTTACAGGTAAAGAGTTGATATTTCAAACAACCAATTAAATGCCAAGTATAAAATGCAAATATTAATATTATAAGAAAATATTTATGAATTGCATAAAATCAATGTCAGGAAAAATAATTGAAATAATTGAAATAATACACAATTGTTTAAGCGCATTAGCAGCTATAGTCAAAGTGTATAAATTTTTAAAATAGTGTTAATGCCAAAATAGGCTATTTGTATATAAGTAATAATATATACAATAAACAATAACAATGATATTAATTTAATAAATAAATAAATTACATTTAAAATTTTTTGCGCTTAAGCAGCAGATTAAATTTAAATGTAAATATATTAAATTATTTAATTCCTTTACAATACTCAGCAAATGAGAGAAAGATGAAAATACCAACAATGAATTTAATAATTAGATGTATTACGTATAAATTTATTGTCACAATTACCATTTAAGTAAATTTCACTGAATAGTAAAAACATGTTAAAGTACTTACGCATAAGAGAAATGACATATATCACTTAAACCTAAACTATGAGTTAGTTGTCTTAATCCATTAGTCCAGTAAATTCATGCAACACAAGATAAGAATTGAAAGAAATTAACCAAAATGACTATTGAAATAAAAAGGAATGCATGAAGGAAAAATGGAGTTAAAAATGCTGAAATCCAGTACCGATCTCATCAGGAAACTAGCAGTACTGTCAACAATTAATGCAAGATTTCGAATGTTGTATAGCTTTTCAGCAATATACAACACTAGTTTCAATCTTGCATAAAAAAAAAAAGAAAGAAAGAAAGAAAGATAAAAGGAAATTGGCTGATAACTTAACCATAATGAAAATTGGAATTCGTGAAAGGAGCTGGCCACATGTAAATCAAATCCAAATCAAATAAAAGTCCGGGCGGTTGCCAAAACGAACAAACTGAAAAGAAATAATTAAAAGTAGAGAATCGATTAATCGAATGTTTCTGAAATGAAATAAATGTAAGCATGAAGTGATAAATATTGTTCTTAAAATTTAAAAGCTGAATTCACAATTAAATAATATTCGAGAGGTAAATTTAAGTATAAATAAGATTAATACGATTTTCACAGTAGGGCATACGTTCGACTCAACGTATGAGCGCGCCATCTAACGTGGAAAAAATAAGTTACTATTAAGTGATTTAAGAAAAAGTGTACGATAGATGTTCTATTTATATGAGTGTAATTTATAGTCTTAAGCTAACATAAGAAAAGGCCAACAAGTGATAATTAAGTTATTATGATTAGGAAATTGGTGAATAATTTTAATTTTAAAAATTATTATTGTTATTAATATTATTATTATTATTATGAAATAGGAAATTGGTGAATAATTTTAATTTTAAAATTTTAATAATTATTATTAGTAATAATAGTCTTAAACTAACAAAAGAATAGGTCAACAAGTGATGATAAAGTCATTATGATTAGGAAATTGGTGAATAATTTTAAAATTTAATAATATTATTCTTATTAATATTATTATTATAATTATTATAATTAATAATTTTAATAATTATTATTATTATTGTTATTAGTATAATTATTATTGTGAAGTATTATTAGTATGTACGTTTAGTATGAACACATCAAATTTGAATGATATCTAGTTTTTTTTTTTTTTTTTTTTTTTTTTTTTTTTTAATTAAGCAAATGAATTATATATTGTTGAAACTTAAACAATATCAACCAGAAAGAGATGATGTATCCTGCAATTGCAATAAGACCAAGCTTCTAACTTTTTTTTTTTTTTTTTTTTTTTTTTTTTTTAAATTTAAATTCGGCAACCCACCCAACCAACCAGCCAAACAACTCCACCCGTCCTCCTTAATCAAACATCTGCCCTCCCATCCGCCACATGTTAATTATTACTATTTTTTTTTTTTTTTTAATATAGAAATGTACACACACATATATATATATATATATATATATATACACATACACAAATACATTTTTTTTTTTTGAGACAATGAACACTTATTGATAAATAATCGAATAAATAAATCTCTTAGGATAACCCATAGCAGTAGCAGTTTTAATTAAATTGTTAATATTCTTGTTTTTGTTATGAGATGAACAAAGTCTGTTTATTCGAAATAGATGATTAAGAATAATATTTCTGTATACAGATAAATGAAGACAGGAATTAAAATGTGTAAATAAATTTACTTTAAAGCAGAAATCTTTGCGTTTATCATATAGATCAGTAGATATTTTACCATCATTTAATTTAAGATGTAAATCTAAAAAGCTAATACAATTGTTGTTAATATAATTATGTGTTAGTGTAAGGTGAGATGGATATTGAAATTTTAATAAAGATGGAGTAGAGTTATTAACATAAAAAATTATAATATCATCAATGTATCTATAAATAATGACATTATCATTACAGAAACTTTGTTCATAATGGTATAGATATAAGTCAGCTAACAGACTTGAGCTACATCCCCCTTGTGGGATACCGACCTTTTGGATATAAATAGTGTTATGTAGAATAAAATTATTGTGAATAATAAAATTTAAAAGAGTTTTAAAGGAAGCTGCACTAAAGTATTTAGGAAGAGAAAGTTCACTTTTAAATCGCAAATAAAGGTTGTAAATAATTTGATGAAGATCAGTTAAATTAATATTATTAAACAAGTCAGCAAATTATTTTCTTTATTTATTTATTTTTCTTAAGGTAAAAATTAAGTATACTACTCAATTATTAGTAATATAGATTTACAAAAGATTGTAAGTAACCAATTTTTAGAGTGGATTCATTTCCAAAGAAAGAATATATATATATACTCTTAAAAAATATATAACTTCAATCGGAAAAAAAATTCCCGAAATCATTGCTAAATCGCCCGTTTTAGTAACCTAATTAACGCCAAGTGAGTAAAAAGGTCTTCATACTATCTATAACGCTGTCAGGTTAAGCATTCCCCGAGTATAGTGATGCCTCTTCTCAGTCTCCATCATCTAAAAACAAGGTATGTGATTTTTTTTATTGTTAGATTTTTATATTTGGGTTAAGTAAAATTTTCAGTGGGGAATAAAAATTTTTAACTTTGGAATAATTAAATTTTCGTTGGGTTAGGCAAAATTTTAACTTTGTTTGGTTTACATTTTTTAATTCAATTTAAAGTTAGGTTTATACATTCAAACAATTAAATAAAATAATGTTAGGTTTATACATTCAAACAATTAAATATTTAATTTTTAAAAAATGAGAGCTTTATACATTCAAACAATTAAATATTAAGGTTAAAAATACTTTAAAATATTAAGGTTAAAAATACTTTATTTTAAAATATTTATTTAATTTTTAAATATTAAGATTAAAAACACTTTATTTAATTTTTAAATATTAAGATTAAAAATACTTTATTTTAAAATATTTATTTAATTTTTTAAATATTAAAAATACTTTAAAATATTTATTTAATTTTTAAATATTAAGGTTAAAAACACTTTATTTTAAAATATTTATTTAATTTTGAATAATGTTAGGATAAAACATTCAAATAATTTAATAATAATAATAATAATAATAAAAAAAAACTTTATTTAATTAAAATAATAATGATAGGTTTACACATTCAAATAAAATTTTTACTTTAAAGTTAGATTTCTAAAACACATTTTTTTTCTTAATTTTCAGACCTGTCCGACTTGCGGCAAATATTTTTAAGAAATTGTGATTTTAAAAGACATCAAAAGTTGCATATCAATGAACGACCCCACGTATGTCAAATTTGTGGAAAAAACTTTAAATTAAAACAACATTTAATGCGACATAGTGCAACACATGATAACACTCATTCATCCGAGATGCTGAAATGTAATCGCTGTGACAAAGCGTTCACCCGCAGGGACAATTTACGAGCACATGAAAAAATTCATGATAAGCCAAAAATACGATGTTCAGAATGTGAAAGAACTTTTTCCATTTCATACAATTTAAGCATGCATCAAAAAACTCATCATACACCTCAACCTAAAACTAAAAAACAGAAAACAACCCAAAACAACCATTACATAAGAAGGCAGTCCTAAATGTTTTTCAATCACGTTTCTTTTATCCGGAAACAGAGGAGGAAATAAATATATCAGCATTTCAACAAAGCATACAATCTGCAGTGTTGAATGCCATTCAAGAAGATATTGATGAGCAACAATCGATAAAGTGGTATGGTTTATTAAAGGTAATTTTCGAAAAAACGCATGAAGACGGGGAGAAAGAAACAATGGAAGCATATTTTAGGTCCTCGGTGTATACCCAGCTATCCATGCATACAGCAGAAGATAATTATTATGAAGGTTTTGCTAACATTTTAAAAAATATAGAAGAATTTATCCAACGAGGATCAGGTTGGGTTTTGAAAAATATCTGTCATTACGAATTAAAAACAGCTAAATATCATCCACTACGAGGTAGTAGTTATATTCCACTGCCTAAAAAACTGCGAGGAAAACATTCCATTCTCAATATACAAAACTTTGATGATAAAAAATGTTTAATATATTGTTTATTAGCACATAAACATCCTATTCATCGTACACAACATCCTGTACGAGTCTCTCATTATACACCTTATGAAAATGAAATTAAACTTGGGGGTATATCTTGTCCTGTATCCTATCAGAAAATCTCCGTAATAGAACAACTAAACGATTTAAGAATTAACTTATTCATCTTTGAAAACGATGAGGTATGCCCCCTTTATATCTCCCCCCCAAAAATGATGATGTCATAAACCTACTATTGATTGAAGATGAGAATGGTAATCAACATTATACACTCATTACACATTTTTCAAAATTGTTAAATGACTTAACCAAACATGCTCATAAAGCATATTATTGCTACAGATGTCTTCACAGATTTTCCAGTGAAAATTTACTTAAAAATCATATACCTAATTGTGAAGAACATCCTATACAAACTATAAAAATGCCGAAACCAGGAGATAATTTATTAAAATTTACTGGTATACATATGCAACATAGCATGCCCTACATAATTTATTCAGATTTTGAGAGCCTAATCGTGCCCGTTTCCACGGCTACCCCTTCTTCAGATTATTCTTTTAACATGAAGACGGACCAACATGTTCCCTGCGGGTACGCTTATGTCGTAATAGGCCCGGAAGGAAAACCTATAAAACCCATTAAGTGCTATAGAGGAGAAAATACGACCAAGCATTTTTTGGACTCTATTTTGCAAGAAAAAGAAGAACTTAGCAAGTTTTTATTGCAAGCCAAGCCCATGGTGTTGACCGAGCAACAAAAAAGAGAGTTTGAACAAGCCCTTTTATGCCATATATGCAACCAGTACTTAGGTGAAGATCGGCGTAGAGATCATTGCCATATATCAGGGGAGTACCGTGGTGCAGCGCATAACTCTTGTAATTTAAACTATAAATTACCACAAAAAATTCCCATAGTTTTTCACAATTTACGTAACTATGACGATCATCACATAATGACAGAACTCGGAAAGTACAAAGATTACAGAATTGAAGTAATTCCAACTACAATGGAAAAATACATTAGCTTCAAAATCCAAAAAGAAGGCTGCCCCATCCAAATAGTTTTTATTGATTCATTACAGTTTCTCCCAAGTTCTCTGGATAAATTAGTGAAAATCACTCCTTCGCAAAATTTAAAAATAGTAAAAAATCACTTCACCCAAATTCCCTTGGAACTTTTAACACACAAGGGTGTTTACCCGTACTCATATATATCTTCATTCCGAGTTTTTGAAGAAAAACAATCTCCAGCATCATTCTATAATGATTTGACCAAGGAATCCGTTTCGACGGAGGATTACCACCATGCACAAAAAGTTTGGGACGCATTGAATATGCAGAATCTCGGCGACTATCACGACTTTTACGTCAAATTAGATGTGTTACTTCTAGCAGACGTGTTTGAAAATTTCAGAGTGTTATCCAAGAGATATTACGGAATTGAACCCACATATGTTGTTACATCTCCAGGATTATCTTGGCAGGCCTGTCTAAAAATGTGTGATACAAAGCTGGAGCTTATGACGGATATAGACATGTTGTTGTTTGTGGAGAAAGGGGTTCGAGGAGGAGTTGCCCAAATAAGCCAGAGATTTGCTGAAGCAAACAACCGTTACATGCAAAATTTTGATCCCAGCAAACCCAGTTCTTATATAATTTATTTAGACGCAAATAACTTGTATTCTTATGGGATGAGTCAGCACCTGCCCACCGGGGGATTCCAATGGGTGGATGTTAACACATTAAATGAAAACAGTATTTTGTCTTTGGAAGACGACGCAAACCAAGGCCTTATATTAGAAGTGGATTTAGAATACCCAGAAGTATTACACGATCTCCACAATGAGTATCCACTCGCCCCCGAAAGATTTTCTATACAAGAAAACATGCTGTCACCCTAAGCTGTTTCCCTACTCAATAACATGAAATATTCGAGCATCCCTAAATTGGTGCCAAATTTGCATACTAAAAAAAATTATGTACTACATTATAGAAATTTAAAATTATATCTGCAGTTAGGGATGAAATTATCCAAAATTCATAAAGCCCTCCAATTTAATCAAGCTCTTTGGTTGAAAAAATATATATTATTCAACACCGAAAAACGTAAACAAGCTTCATCATCCTTTGAAAAGGATTTTTTCAAACTTTTAAACAATAGTGTGTATGGGAAAACCATAGAAAACTTACGAAAGAGACGAAACATCGAACTTTGCAATCAGGAAGTGAGGGCTGAGAAACTAGTAGCCTCCCCTGCATTTAAAGCCTTTAAGATATTTTCAGAGGATCTGGTAGCCGTGGAACGGACAAAAACTTCCATTTTCATGAATCGCCCTATTTACGTGGGATTCACGATACTTGAATTATCAAAAGTATTAATGTATAATTTCCATTATAATCATATAAAGAAACTCTATCAAAATAATGCTAAACTGCTATTCACTGATACCGATTCCTTAACATATCAAATTTTCACTGAAGATGTATACAACGATATGAAGTCATATCAAGACTTATTCGACTTTTCTGAATATCCAAAAAATCACCCACTTTATTCAAAAATTAACAAAAAAGTGGTTGGGAAATTCAAAGATGAATTAAAAAGTAAAATAATTTACCAATTTATAGGATTAAAACCAAAAATGTACTCCATAAAATCCGAGGACGGTGAAAAAAAAAAGAGCCAAAGGTGTGAGCACTAATGTAGTGCGAAAAGAGATTAAGCATGAGGATTACTTCAAATGCTTAGTGGAAAAAAAGAATTACAGAGCCCAACAAAAAAGAATCGGGCAAGAAAAACACAAGCTGTATACTTTCGTTCAAAATAAGCTAAGTTTGAACAGTTTTGATGATAAAAGATTCGTGTTGGATGATGGAATATCAAGTTTGGCATATGGGCATTATAAAATACCGCAGCAGATGGATATAAATTAAAAACTTGTAAAAAAAAAAAAAAAAAAAAAAAAAAATTGTATTTAAAACTAGAAGAAAAAATTGATTTATAACTAGAAGAAAGAAAAATTGATTTATAACTAGAAGAAAAAAATTGGTTTATAAGTAGAAGAAAAAAATTGATTTATAACTAGAAGAAAAAATTGGTTTATAACTAGAAAAAAAAAAAGTGTGTGTAAATGGTGTGTGAATGGTGTGTGAAAGGTGTGTGTTAACCCGCCTATGGGGAAGTCTACAGCCTTCCCATGAAAGAAGTGGGATAGGCGCACACCTATTTTATTTCTTTTCAGATATCCACCGGAAGGAGTTTGCTGAAAAAAAAAACAAATTGGGGCGTCACATTTTTCTATAAATGTGGCGGGTGGATGGTGGGACCCCATTAAATAATTAAAAAAATATATATATACCTGCACCAGCGATCAAACCCCAAAGGTTCCTGGTTCGAGACCAAGGTGAATATATTTCTTTATTTAAATTTTTTTAAAGCCCTCTGGTTCAGCTTGAAGAGGAAAGGTTCCTGGTTCGATTCCAAGGTGAATATATCTCTTTATTTAATTTTTTTTAAAGCCCTCTGGTTCAGCTTGAAGAGGAAAGGTTCTTGGTTCGATTCCAAGATGAGTATATATCTTTATTAAAAAATATTTATCACTCTTTAATCTAAATTCTAAATGGCGGAGTCATGGTCGCGAGGTCAAACGCCTGAGGTTCGAAGAGATGAAGTACCTGGTTCGATTCCAAGGTGAGTACATTTCTTTCTTTTTTGAAAATTTTTTAAGTATAAGAAAAATTTTTAAACAAATTTATAAAAAAAAAAAAAACTCTGATCGAACATAATAAATTCTCTTTCTAAAAATCATAATTTTTTTCTAAGTTTAAATTACTATAATTCTTTTAAAATCATAATTAAGATTAATCAATCATTAAGAAAATCGCATTCATTATCTCTTAATTCTAAGTTTAAAATTTTTCTAACTATTTCAAATTACCGTAATTATTTCTTTAAAAATCGATAATTAAAGAAAATCATTCTCTCTTAATTCTAACCCTCCTTATCTTTCACGACCCTCGACAGGGTGCGTAGGAAGCTTATCACAGGATGTAGATAAGATAAACCCCACCCCTCGGCAGGGTGCGTTGCATGACCCTCGGCAGGGTGCGTACGCACCAACGCACCCTGCTGGCGCAAGAACGGCAATTCCTATCTACTTTGAAGCAAAGTTATGCTTGGAAACGTGTTTATTCCCCCCACCCTATCCCCAAGGGGAGGGGTACTTTCAAAAAATTCCGTTACAATGGGTATTGGACACACGTAAATAAACCACACACTAAAATTTGTGGCCTTAGATTTCATAGATTTCCATGGACGAATTTAAAGGGGGGGTCGAATTTGCCCCCTCGTAACTCCCCCCAAAATCGAAAATCGGAAAAAATCAAATACGAGTTTTTGGAAATACCTTCAAAAAGACGCTTGGAGTTTATATATATATATATATATATATATATATATATATACAGTAACCGCCGCTTAATAAATTCACTGGTTAATAAAATCAGCCGTTTAATCTGATCAAATTGCCAAGACCGGAATCAAATCAATACAAACTACTTTTAAAACTGCCGCTTAATAAAATCAGCATCGCCGGTTAATAAAATTTCTTCAGCAGAAAAAATATCATTTATGTACGCTACTTTTTTTTTTTTTTTTTTTTTTAAATAAAAAAAGAAATTGAATCAAAGCACTCCCTCCGTTATTCTCTGTTCGTTGAAAATTTTACGAATACAGTATAGTTACAAATTAAACACGCCCCATCACTTACCTCAGTAAATATTTCAAGAAACGTATTCTTCAAAACGCAGCAATAAGTTACAGATTTGATCTGATTCGCAATGATATATATATATTTTTTAATTATTAAAAGACAAATTCTAGTTCTTATTTTAAAATAACTATGAAGAGAGAGGTTTAAACGGAAAGATTTTAAATGTAAAAGAAAATCATGAACTTTCGGCAAAGTAGTGATGATTTTTTTCAAAATAAAGTGCATCGAAACTTAGGATGCGTTTAACTTACTTACATTTAGGAAAAAATTAATTATCTGTCAAAAATTAATTAATTATTGTTCATTAATCCTATTATTAGTTATTTTTAAAAAAATTCTTTCCAAATTTAGAGAAGTAATACCTTTTTCTTCAGTGCAGAAACGTTCGCCGGATATAAAAATCAGCCGTTTAATAAAATCACTTTGGCTCAAAACGAATGTGATTTTAATAAGCGGCGGGTACTGTATATATATATCTATGAGCTATTACTGGTAGAATTTTACTCGAAAATCCGTAATTTGCTAAATTTGCTGCCGAAAATCATTTTTACCTCCTTCCGCCCTTAAAAATCCAAAATTTCAAAATCGCAGAAAAAGATTTTTTAGTATTCAATTCTAGTCTCCCCATCTGCAATTTCCTCACCGTAAAGTAATTTGGAGCCGAGTTATGCGTAAAAAGGCGTTTTTGCCTTATTCGCTTCCAAAAACCATTTTTACCCCCTTCCCCCCTCTTAAAAATCCGAAATTCCAAAATCGCAGAAAATGATTTTTTTGTATTCAAGTCTAGTCTCCCCATCTACAATATCTTCACCTTGAAGTAACTTGGAGCCGAGTTATGCCAACACATCCTACAAGAAAGCCTCCGCACAGGGTGTATGACGTCACTGTAATGGACCTCCGTTCTTAAGTGAAAAGGAAATTCGTTGCGATGGTTAATTCCAGTGTTATAAAACATGGGCAGTTGTTATTTTAATATTGATTATGTAACTGTAGGATTTAAACCTTTAACTCCGATCATTGAGCATTATTATATTCTTTTCTCATTGTGAAACATATAACAATCTGATAGAGAGAAATTATATTATTGAATGAAATAAATAAATACGTTAAGTCCATTTCTTCTCAAAAATTTAAAATATTCATTTATTATTTTATATTGCCAATTAAAAATTCTTTTATATTTCAAATTATACAGTATTAACGCATCCCCCCCCGCCCCTCTTTTTTTTTTTTTTTTTTTTTTTTTTTTAAGTTTTGGTGTTTAAACGTTGCAAAAAAAAAAAAAAAATCAATAGATTTATTTGAATTTAAAGCAGAACTGATTGTGAAACAATCTCCGAATCAAAAATTTTATCCATATGAAATATTTCCTTTATAGTTTAATTATCAATCTAATATAAACGGGATTTTAGAAATTATTATTATTACTTAATTATAATGAAGAATTTTGTGTAAGATGATACTTTTCGCGTTCGTTTGCACGTGGATTATTATTATATTGTAACATAAAACATACATTTCGTTAAAAAAAAGATAACTTGCTTTATGATTTTATGATATATACATATAAGAAAACGTTTTAAAAATGCCACATAAGTGTGTGGTACCCACATGTCGAGGCAATTATAAAATGGACCTCGAGTAAAAGCTTTTAACTTTCTATGGGATCAAGAATTAAAAAAAAAAAAAAAAAAAAAAAAGATATGGAGCATTAAACGGAAAAATTTTCAGACAACAAAACGTTCTAAGGTAAGCCAGATTCTTCAATTTTTTCTTTAAATATTCAATGTAAAAAAGTACCCTATGTGTTTTACACAAATTTATAATGTAAATTTTATCATGTAAATTTTATAACGAAATATTATACTAAAAATTAACGTAATATTAATATAATAATAACGCTGTATGATAATAATTAATTATCTTAATGTATAAAGTGATATAAATTAGTAAAAATATTGAATTATAACTTAAAACTTCTTTGCAATAGCAATCTTAACCCCTTCCACTCCATGGACGTACGTGCGTACGTCCTAGCGTTAATGGCCATTAATGCCATGGACGTACGTGCATACGTCCAAAGAAAGTTTACGATACAATAAGCCCAACGTTGTTGTCGTATCAGAGAGAGTTATTTTATTTGTCATATGGCATTTTGAAATTGTATTTTCATTACTGACAACTAGATGGTGTTAGTAGTCTCGGTGACCTATTAGTTTAGTTTTGGCTACGCCAGTTGTTTCGTAATTTCTCGCGGCTGCGGTTGTGTGTAATTTTCGCTGCTCGATTTTGTGTGTTTTGCCGGTGTTTGAAACTGTGAATAATGTCTGATTCTAGTGATTCAGATAGTGATTATATCCCCGATTATGACGAACTTCCAAGATTCCAATGATGACTTTACAACAAGTGAAGACGGCGAAAGCGATAACAGTGATGATGAACCACTTACAGCAGTCATTGCTATAAATAATTGAAATACTTTGATATATATTCATATTTATTACCTTCATTAATTAAATATATTTACTTCACAACAAAATGCACATTGTTACTTCGTTATGTATTGCATTATTTCAAAATTATAATCTGGTATTTCACATATTTACACTACAGCTAGCCTGGAGCGGAAGGGGTTAAAGAAAATTTTGTTCAGAACATTTATTAATAATTTTGTAAAATAAGGTAAATTACATCTAGGTGATGAAAAGTATAGTGAAAAGACAAATTGTTTAGAAATTTACCAATAATAATAAGTAATCGATGTTTAGAAAATAATAATAATAAATAGGTATAATAATAGCAAAAAATAACTTTTGAATATTTATCGATAAAAATGTTATGATAAATTATAATAAAATAATCTTAAAAAAAAAAAAAAAAAAAAAAATGTGTATGTCTATGTACATGTATATTATTATTATTACGAAACAAAGTATTTCTATTTCTTATAATATTTATAATTTTTTTCTTTCATATAAATTAGTTATTTTTGTAGGAATACCCTTTTAAATTTTATTTAAAAAAAAAAAAAAAAAATTGTATTTAGTTAATATTCTAAATTGGGCAATTTTTTTTTTATTTCCTTACTTAACAGTTTCATTTAAAAATAATTACTCCTTCAAATTATTATTCTAATAGCGCAAAATATGAATTGAAATATAATTATAATGTGTTACATCTGAATGTTTAAGGATTACTCTATTTGAGGCATTTATATATCACGTATGTTGTTTAATAAAATCTGAATAAACAATTTTTTTCTAAATGATTTGAACATAATTTTGATGGAAACAATTTGTTGAATAGAAAATATGACAACAATAACAAATAATAATAATAACAATAACAATAAAATTAAATTAAAAGAATAAATAAATAAAAATCCATGTGATATAAATTATTATAGTTTTTAAAAATGCAAGAATCTCACCAGTTTTAAATTATTAATGATGATCATGGTAATGTTAATTCATTAGTCACATTCATAATTTATATTTCATTTTATCATTAATAAATAAAAAACTTTGTAGAAAAACTCGTGCCTACTTTGTTCTCCTGAGGATGCGTCATGATTTCTTTTTTTAACCTGAAACAACTGTTGCAAATTTTTGCATTTTATGGTGTTTATACAAAGTTTTTTACTTATTATTTATTATTGCCAGTTCTCTGGTGCTTTTTTTTTTTTTTTTTTTAACAAATTTATCACGAAATATGTTTAAAAGATATTTTACATTAATATATACCGGGTGATTCAAAATAGATGTTACAGCAATTATCTCGTAAACTAAGAAAGATAGAAACATACTTCCAATTACAAAATTAGAGCAAATTAAGAGTAGATTTCAGATATGGCATTTTTTTGTCAAAGGGGCTGTATACATATTAAATACGAAATTTAATTTTTATACGGCCCCTCCTATCATGTGACTTATATTTAGAAAAATATTCTCCTCGCTCTAACAAGCAAAATAAAAAAAAAATCATCTCTCTAGGTCAAAATCTCGCTGAGTTATTGCAATTTGAAAATGATGACTTACACCACTTTTTTTTCAATTTTGGCATCTATTTTTCGACGCCAACGGGGTCACTTTAGGGGGATATCTATGAGATGAGAAAAATTAAAAAAAGATCCTTCATTTTAAAATAGCAACTAAAATCGTTCAAACACGGGAAATCAACAGTTTTAAGAATTTAATGCAAATTTACATCATTTCGTATTGTTAAAATATTTAATAGTTAAATTTCTTAGGGGTCTCCTGCAAATTAAAACACGTTAAGTGAGGGAAAAAACTAAAAGACTAGCAAAACCGTGTGAAAATTTCGCGCTTTATTTTTACCACTTTCCATCATGGTTGATAAATTTAATGACTTCGGCTCTTTAACAATTCCAGCAAGATTGAAAAGTGTTAATGACTTCGATTTGTCTGTCTGTCCATCCGTCTTTCTGTGTGTCTGCGTTCTATCTCCCGTGAATATTCATAGAATTTTCTGAAACTGATATATGTTATTTGAGTTCACTATCGGATGTTCCTTATTGAAAATGGAGTGAATACTTCTATTAGCTTGTGCACAGGGACACCCGAAAGTATTCCAAAGCATTGTGTTCTATGAGAGGTATTTTTATAAACCATATTTTAATACCTTTAGTTTATGCATATATAAATAAAATTGAAATACGTTATTATAGTTTTCTATTGGATATTTTCTATAGAAAATGGAGTAAACACCATCACTGGTTTGTATACAGGGACACCCGAAAGTATTCCAAAGCATTGCGTTCTATGTGAAGATATTTCTATAAACCAAAATTTAATTACTTTGCACAAATATTAATGAAATTCAAATATGTTATTCATATGCACAAAAGAATGCTTTCTGTACTGTACAGTACGATTAGAATTAGATTTACAGGTCACACAAAAATATTCAGTTACGTTAAGGGTTATTATTGGACATTTGCTGGAATTGCATTTTTGTTTACATTAAACATTTTCTAACAATTTTTAACTGTGAATAAGATTTCAATTTGATTTTTTTTTTGTCTGACTGTCCATCTGTCCGTCTGCCCGCCCCAGCGTCTGTAAATATTTTCAGAAATGATATATGTTATTCAGGTTTACTATATGATATTATTTAAAATGGCACTATTGATATGATACTTTTTAAAATGCCATTAATTAATTCTCTACAATTGGTTTATGTACAGGAACGCACAAAAAATGCCAATGTATTGCGTTTTTGGACAGATGTTCTTATAAATTACATTTAAATAACTTTAAACTGTAAAAATCATAAGGAAATTCATACTTATTGTTAATATTCTAAAATATTGTTTTGTATAGAATATGATATGATATAGATGTATAATTCTATGTCAGGGGGGTTACCGCCCTTCTCAACCCCCGTTTAGTTATAGTGCCTATACTTATCAAAACAAAAATCAAGTCTGTTATCAATTTACTTGAAATTTGCAAACCTTCATCAACTTTTCAAGGGGCAACTAGATATGGAATCCAAAGTACCAAATTCACATTTCCTGTAGGTATTACTTTCTCATACCTATAAGGTGGAGAAAGTATTGTTTTTGGGCCAAAAACAAGTGAGTTTTTGTTATATTTAGACGTTTTGCGGTACCCTGAATATGAAAATCGTGTTTTTAGAGGTTAATCTGTGTGTGTGTCTGTCTGTTATCAGTTTATCTCAAGAACAAATAGCAGCAGATATTCCAAACTTAGTATTTTAAATATATATCATATAGGGATGCTCATTGAGATGAAGCAAATGGTTCGTGTATAGGGACACACAAGAATATTCAAATACATTACGTCTATGGGGAAAACTGCAGGTAAGTAGAGTTTAGCACCTATAGACTGCACTAAACCAAATGAAATGAATATATATTTTTTATATGCATAAAAACATGCTTCATGTAGAATATGGCAGGGAAATCATTCACTGTTCATTTACAGGGCTACACAAAATAACTAGATTATAATGCGACAATAGCTGAAAATTGATGGAAGTGCATTTTAGGTTATGCCGTATATTATTACTATAGGTTTATATTTAGGTGCACTTTGTGGTTTGTACATATTCTTCAAAAGACATACAGGGTTGCAAATATTTAAGCTATAATATTCTTTTTTATTGTTAGTGAAAGTGCTTTACTATAATATTTTACCATGTCCGGGAAAGCTGCTCAGGAATCGAAATGAATTCTTCATAGACATATGATAAATAATGTATGTTTTTAAGCTAAATATGCATCGCTTGTGTTTTGTGTATTTACACGTTTTAAGGCTTCCTTATTACCAAAGCCAAGTTTTTTAAAGTTTGGTTATTGCCAGCATCGAATAATTTCAGGAAACGAATAATTTCAGGAGATCCCTCCTCACACAGAACTAATTATCATATAAAACTCTTCCGAAGCCTAATTTTAATTATTTTAACATAGGTTTACATAACAGTAATTTATGTTACCTCTTAATTTCCAACCTGTATTTATGGTATTAAATTTCAGGGTAAGAGAAAGTCGTGTGAGTGGCACACCAGATTATTTTTTCTTAAATTATGCTGATAAATCATATAAATACAGATCAACGAATAAAAATTTACCTTTCGTATTCAGGAGGCCTCAAAATGTGATATTATACAGAAAGAAAATCGCTCTCCAAAAGCTACTTTGTTTACAGTATGGGTATGAGAAATTAATTTCGCGTTCTGTGTCAGCAGTGTTCTTCGAAAAAAAAAAAAAAAATGCAGCAAACACTTACACCAATTACATTTAATAATAAATGTTTAACTTAATTTTGGGTAGCCCTGTATATTGTCTATAAACTATATACACATGACTTTGTGTACGTAAATTTAGTGTTATATGTAAAACAAGTAACACAAAATGAAATACACTTCCAGCAATTCCCAAGTATAGCTTCAATATTTCGAAATACTCTGGGTAACCCTGTAAATGAATGATGAATGGTTGCTATACCAGAATCTACATAAAACATGCTTTTATGCGTATAAAAATTTTTTTCTTTTCATTTTGTTTAAGGCAGTCTACACATGTCACACTGTACATATGAGAAATTTCGCTCACAGACGTAATGTTTTTTAATTCTTTTGGATGACCCTGTAAACAAACAATTGTCTGATCGTAACGAATACTTTAGTGAAGCACCGCAATATGATACGTATTTAGAATATCGAATTTGGATTTTCTGCTACTATTTGTTTTTGAGATATTCTAATAACACATAGATACACACACAAACACACACACACAGAGAGAGAGACCAACCGCTAAAAACATAATTTTTGAATTCAGAGGATCTGAAAACGTGCAAATATAACAAAAGTAAATTTTCGGAAATTTGACTCAAAAACAATTCTTTCTCTACACCGTGTATATGAGTAAGAGAATGTATAAAGAAAGAAAAACGAATTTGAAAATTCCCTTTTAGTACTTAAATTATTCATAAATTTTATTTGTTAAATTATCAATGAGTATTCTCTTGTGTATTCACTAGGGGAAAGAGAGACATAACAGGTTAAAATAGCCGTCTTTCCCTGAATGACTTCTTTTTCTTCCCCCCCCCCCCCAAACGCTGATCAACGTGTGCCTTATTTTAGAGCTCCTTTCAAAAGCAATAGTAATTACAATTTCTCACTTTTGATACAACCCCTTAAGACTTGGCGAAAAATGCTAGAATTTTCAAATTGCAATAACTCAGCGAGATTTTGACTTAGAGAGATGATTTTTTTTTATTTTGATTGTTAGAGCGAGGAGAATATTTTTCTAAATATAAGTCATATGATAGGAGGGGCCGTATAAAAATTAAATTTCGTATTTAATATGTATACAGCCCCTTATACAAAAGAATGCCATATCTGAAATCTGCTCTTAATTTGCACCAATTTTGTAATTGAAAGTTTGTTTCTATCTTTCTTAGTTTACGAGATAATCGCTGTAACATCTATTTTGAATCACCCGGTATATATATATATACGTATTTATTTATTTAAAGTACATTCTATATATAAAAATAAAATGGAACTGTTCTATTTCTATTAAATGATCCTTTTAAAAATATACCTTGTTTGACAATTAAGTAATGATTTTTTCTTTCTTTTTCTTTTTCTTTTCTTTTTTTTTTTTTTTTAATATAAAATAACTCTGTTTCTTTTATAAATTTTAAAATATATATTAAGAAGACAATAATCAAATATTTACATATCTTAATAAACTAAAATTAAATTATACAAAACTCAACTCTGTTTATATTTTAACAAATCGTACTTATTCATTCTCATCTCTTACTTTTAAAATCTTCAAAAGGAATTGAAAATGCATAATGAAACTTGTTTATTTTAATTGCAGAATAATATTTGTTAATCAATAATTATTTAACATACTTCATTGATATAAAATAAAGGTTTTTAAAATTTAAAATAAGATATAAATAAAAGCAGAAATAAAAAAATTTAATTATTTTGTGTATGTTTTTAAAGTTAATTCAAATAAATTATTTTATTTAAATTAATAATTAAGTGGTGTCACAAACTGAATTAGAAGAAAAAAAAAACCTGAGTGATTTTTTTTTTTTTTTTTTTTTTAATTGCGAGCATGAGTTTTTTTCTAAAGCTTTCAAAATAGTATACTTTAATTCAAGGAAAGTATGTAATTAAATTTGTTTATACAAATTTCAAGGAGAGAAATCAAAAATTAAGGTAAAGGAATCAACCTCAGTGAAAATTTCAAATCTAGATAATTTACACAGATACAAATAAGTACAAAATATTTCCATGAATATTTCCTGTCACGCACAAGAGAGATTTAATATTATTACATATTTTTCTTTCATCTTTTAGAGGTAATTGTTAGTTAGATTTTTTTTTTCTTTTTAATAATTTTTTGCTGAATATATTTTCTCATATAAAAATTTATTTAGTTATTATATTTCCTGATATCAGGAATTGTTAACTTACCATATTTCCAAATTTCCTGATTATTATTATTGTTTTTTTTTTTTCCAAATTAATTTTCTGTTACTGCTGAGAAAATTCTATTGTATAATGAAAGTTTATGTATAACTTTTGTAACTGACTGGTAATTTTTTAGATTAAAAATAATAATAATAAAATAACTTAGAATATTAGCTAAATAAAATACCTTTTTTTAAAAATTAAATTTAAAAATATATTCTCACAGAAATAATTAATAATTTATATTAAAGAAAAAATCTATGAACATTATGAGAAATAGAAATATTTTGTATCGTAATAATAATAATAATATACATGCATTTGTACATAGACATATCAGTTTTTTTTTTTTTTTAGATTATTTTATCATAATTAAGCATAATATTTTTATCGATAAATATTCAAAAGTATTTACTGCTATTATTATATCTCTTTATAATTATTATTTCTAAGCTTCGATCATTTATTATTATAGGCAAATTTCTAAACAATTTGTCTTTTCACTATACTTTTCATCACCAAGATAAAATTTATCTTATTTTACAAAATTATTAATAAATGTTCTGCACAAAATTTTCTTTAAGACTGATTGCAAAGAACTTTTTGAAGTTATAATTCAATATTTTTACTAATTTATGTCAGTTTATATATTAAGATAATTATTATCATACAGCGTTATTATTACACTACTATTTCGTTATAAAATTTACATCATAAAATAAAGACATCATAAAATAAAGATAAAGGATGTGTTGGTCATGCTCATAAAGGGGTTTTTTGTCTTCTGTACCTCCCGGGGGGTAACGGGGGGGGGGGGTTTCAAAAAATCCCGTCTTAGTGAGCGTCAGGGTCCTGAAACTAACATGGTCACCAAAAATTGTGACTCTATCTTCCATAGAATCGCCACGGCCGTGTTGAGTCAGTGATCATTGAGTTTACTCTTATATATATATACTAGCAGGCTTTGCCCACTCCGCTGGTCATTATATTGAAATGAAGTCTCAAAATACCATATCATTGGTAATAATAATAATAATAAAATCATTGAAATCTGTCAAAATCTAAGTTAAAATTCTCGATACCTTCGATAGCGGTTTTCCCACTCGCCACACTTCACAAAATCCGTTTATAATGCCTGTTGCATACACATACCTAACCCACATATTAAAAAATCGGGATTCTAAGATTATTTGAAGCAAAGTTATGTTTTAAAACGTGTTTTTTAGCCCCCCCCCCTCACCGGCCCGCTCTTAAAGGAAAGGAGGGGGAGATTTTTACAAAATATCTTTATAGTTAGATACATATAACTGACCCATACATGGAAAATCTCTCCCATCATAAGATAATTTGAATACATGTTCCCCCCCCCCACCCCTTAAGGGGAGGTGAGGTGGAGTTTCACAAAATCACTTTGTAGTGTGTGTTGAATACGCATAAACAGTCCACGCATCAAACATTGCCATTCTAAGATAGTTTGGAACAGAATTACGCATGCAAACATGTTTTTATTTCCCCCCCCCCCCAAAACCCTCAAGGGGGTGATATTACCGAATTCCAAATAATCCCTTTGTAGTTTGTTTTTGTTGAGTACACATAACCAATCAACCTATAAAAAAATCGCTTTCCTGAGATAATTTGGAGCAGAGTTACTCTTTAAAACGTGTTTTTGCCCCCCCCACCCCGCCCTTAAAGGGGGGAAAAGGAAAATTTCACAAAATCGACTTATAGTGCGTGTTGGGAACGCATAACCAGCCCACGCATAAAAAATCGCCTAAGATAGTTCAAAGCAGAGTTGCGCATGAAAATATGATTCCTCCCCCCACCCCCAAGTGGGATATGGTGGAATTTTACAAAATCCCTTTGTAGTGTGTGTCTTGAGCACGCATAACCAATCTACAAATAAAAGAATCGCTATCCTGAGATAATCTGGAGCACGCAGTTACTGTTATAAGCGTGTTTTTACCCCCCCCCCTTTCGCCCTTAAAGAGGGGGGAGGGAGGGAGTAATTTCGTAAAATCCCTTTATAGTGCGTGCTGGGAACGTATAGACAACCCACACATGAAATTTAATCTTACTGAGATATTTTGAAGCAAAGTTATGCTTGGAAACGTGTTTATTCCCCCCCACCCTATCCCCAAGGGGAGGGGTACTTTCACAAAATTCCGTTACAATGGGTATTGGACACACGTAAATAAACCACACACTAAAATTTGTGGCCTTAGATTTCATAGATTTCCACGGACGAATTTAAAGGGGGGGGGGGTCGAATTTGCCCCCTCGTAACTCCCCCCAAAATCGAAAATCGGAAAAAATCAAATACGAGTTTTTGGAAATACCTTCAAAAAGACGCTTGGCGTTTTTTTTTTTTATATATATACAGTAACCGCCGCTTAATAAATTCACTGGTTAATAAAATCAGCCGTTTAATCTGATCAAATTGCCAAGACCGGAATCAAATCAATACAAACTACTTTTAAAACCGCCGCTTAATAAAATCAGCATCGCCGGTTAATAAAATCAGCAGAAAAAATATCATTTATGTACGCTACTTTTTTTTTTTTTTTTAAATAAAAAAGAAATTGAAGCAAAGCACTCCCTCGGTTATTCTCTGTTCGTTGAAAATTTTACGAATGCAGTATAGTTACAAATTAAACACGCCCCATCACTTACCTCAGTAAATATTTCAAGAAACGTATTCTTCAAAACGCAGTAATAAGTTACAGATTTGATCTGATTCGTAATGATATATATATATATATTTTTAAATTATTAAAAGACAAATTCTAGTTCTTATTTAAAAATAACTATGAAGAGAGAGGTTTAAACGGAAAGATTTTAAATGTAAAAGGAAATCATGAACTTTCGGCAAAGTAGTGATGATTTTTTTCAAAATAAAGTGCATCGAAACTTAGGATAAGTTTAACTTACTTACATTTAGGAAAAAATTAATTATCTGTCAAAAATTAATTAATTATTGTTCATTAATCCTATTATTAGTTATTTTTAAAAAATTCTTTCCAAATTTAGAGAAGTAATACCTTTTTCTTCAGTGCAGAAACGTTCGCCGGATATAAAAATCAGCCGTTTAATAAAATCACTTTGGCTCAAAACGAATGTGATTTTAATAAGCGGCGGGTACTGTATATATATATCTATGAGCTATTACTGGTAGAATTTTACTCGAAAATCCGTAATTTGCTAAATTTGCTGCCGAAAATCATTTTTACCTCCTTCCGCCCTTAAAAATCCAAAATTTCAAAATCGCAGAAAAAGATTTTTTAGTATTCAATTCTAGTCTCCCCATTTGCAATTTCCTCACCGTAAAGTAATTTGGAGCCGAGTTATGCTTAAAAAGGCGTTTTTGCCTTATTCGCTTCTAAAAACCATTTTTACCCCCTTCCCCCCTCTTAAAAATTGCCATTCTAAGATAGTTTGGAACAGAATTACGCATGCAAACATGTTTTTAATTCCCCCCCCCCAACCCTCATGGGGGTGATATTACCGAATTCCAAATAATCCCTTTGTAGTTTGTTTGTGTTGAGTACACATAACCAATCAACCTATAAAAAAATCGCTTTCCTGAGATAATTTGGAGCAGAGTTACTCTTTAAAACGTGTTTTTGCCCCCCACCCAACCCTTAAAGGGGGGAAAAGGAAAATTTCACAAAATCGACTTATAGTGCGTGTTGGAAATGCATAACCAGCCCGCAAATAAAAAATCGTCTAAGATAGTATGGAGCAGAGTTACGCATGAAAACACGATTTTGCCCCACACCCAAGGGGGATAAGGAGGAATTTTACAAAATCCCTTAGTAGTGTGTGTCTTGAGTACGCATAACCAATCGACATATCAAGAAATCGCTATTCTGAGATAATTTGGAGCAGAGTTACTCTTAAAAGCGTTTTTCCCCCCTCCCCTCCTTTGAAGGAGGGGAGGGGGAATTTTTGTAAGATCCTTTTATAATGCGTGTTGGGAATGCATAAACAAATCATATGTAAAAATTAAGCTTACTGAGATAATTTGAAGAAAAGTTATGCTTGGATACATGCTTTTTGCAAACTCACCCCCAAGGGGGGGTAGGATGGAATTTTACAAAATCTCTCTTTAGTATGTGTCTTGAGTACGCATAACCAATTAACATATCAAAAAATCGCTATCCTGAGATAATTTGGACCACAGTTACTATTATAAGCGTGTTTTTGCCTTCCTCCGCCCTTAAAGGAGTGTGTGTGAAATTTTGTAAAATCCCTTTACTGTGCGTTTTGGGAAAGCATAAACAACCCACATATACAAATTAATCTTGCTGAGATAATTTGAAGCAAAGTTATACTTGGAAATGGGTTTATATGCCCCCCACCCCCCCCACCCCCCCCCAAAAAAAAGAAAGAAAAAAAGAAAAAAAAAAAAGAAAAAAAAAAAAAGGAAATCGCAAATCGCAAAAATCCAAACTTGAGGTTTTGGAAATATTCTGAAGAAGACTCTTGGCGATTTTTCTATATCTTTGTGCTGTTATTGGTACAGTTTTACTCAAAAACCCGTATTTTGCTAAATTTGCCTGCGAAAATCGTTTTTACCCTCACCCCCCCCCCCCCCTTAAAAATCCAAAACTCAAATCGCAGAAAATGCTTTTTTTGCACTCAAGTCTAGTTTCTCTCTCTGCAATTTCTTCACTGTGAAGCAATTTGGAGCCGAATTATGCTTATAAGGGTGTTTTTGCCTTCTGCCCTCCCCCAGTGGGGAGTGGGGATATTTCGCAAAATCCCGCCATAATGGGCGTCAGTGTCTAAAAACAACGTGCTCACCAAAATTTGCGAGTCTATCTCCCATAGAATTGCCACTGCTGTGTTGAGTCAGTGAATCAGTGATTTTACTCTTTTAATCCCCACCCCACCCCACCCAACCCCCAAATGGGTAAAAAGGGGTCTTTCACAAAATCCCGTTACAATGGGTGTTGGACACACGTAAATAAGCCACACACTAAAATTTGTGACCTCAGCTCATAGATTTCCACGGATGAATTTAGCGCTAAAAGGGGGGATCGAATTTGCCCCCTCGTAACTCCCCCCAAAATCGAAAATCGGAAAAAATAAAAAATGAGTTTTTGCAAATACCTTCAAAAAGACGCTTGGCTTTTTTTTTTTTTTTTTTTTTTATCTTTGAGCTATTATTGCTAGAATGTTACTCGAAAATCCATGCATTGCTAATTTTGCCTCTGAAAATCCTTTTTACCCCCTCTCCCCCCTTAAAAATCCAAAATTCCAAAATCGCAGAAAATGATTTTTTTGTACTTAAGTCTAGTCTCCCCATCTGCAATTTCTTTACCGTGAAGTAATTTGGAGCAGAGTTATGCTTATAAAGGTGTTTTTGCCTTCTGCACCTCCGAAAATTATTTCCACCCCCCTTCCCCCGTTAAAACTCCAAAATCGCAGAAAGTGATTTTTTCATATTCAAGTCTAGTTTCCCCATCTGCAACTTCTTCACTGTGAAGTAATTTGGAGCCGAGTTATACTTATAAATGTGTTTTTGCCTTAGGCGCCTCAAAAAATCTCATTTTTACCCCTTACCCCCCTTAAAAATCCAAAATTCCAAAATCGAAGAAAAGATTTTTTTTTGTATTCAAATCTAGTCTCCCTATCTGCAATTTCTTCACCGTGAAGTAATTTGGAGCCGAGTTATGCTTATAAAGGTGTTTTTTGCCTTCTGCCTGCCCGAAAAATCTCATTTTTACCCCTTATTCCCTTTAAAAATCCAAAATTCCAAAATCGCAGAAAATAAATTTTTGTATTCAAATCTAGTCTCCCCAAAATGCAATTTCGTCACCGTGAAGTAATTTGGAGCCAAGTTATACTTATAAAGGTGGTTTTTGCCTTTTGCCTCCCCCCCTCCCCGAAAACATCATTTTCCCCCTTACCCCTCTTAAAAATCCAAAGTTCCAAAATAGCAGAAAATTATTTTTTTGTATTCAAGTCTAGTTTCCCCATCTGTAATTTCTTCACTGTGAAGTAATTTGGAGCCGAGTTATGCTTATAAAGGTGGTTTTTGCCTTCTACCCCCCCCCCCCGGTGGGGGAACGGGGGGTGGGGTATTTCGCAAAATCCCATCTTAGTGAGCGTCAGGGTCCTAAAATCAACCTGCTCACCAAAAATTGTGACTCTATTTCCCATAGGATCGCCACAGCCGTGTTGAATCAGTGAGTGAATGAGTGAATCAGTGAGTTTACTCTTTTATATATATAGAAGATATGATAAAGGACCAATATCTAGCATTTGTTACCACTATTAAAAATTTAGAATCGAGAGTGTTTTTTTTAAACTCACAAGTTAGTCAAACAGTTTTGGTTTCAATAAATTATCAATCTCAATCAAAATAGTCTGGTGTGTGACTCACACGACTTTCTCTTACCCTGAAACTTAATACTATAAATACAGATTGGAGATTAAAGGGTAAGAGAACGAGTAGTGTTACGCAAACTTATGTTAAAACAATTTAAATTAGGCTTCGAAACAGCTTTATTTAACAAGTAATTCTGTATGGGGGGGGGAAGGGGGAGGGCTAACGCTCTTCTCAATCCCTGTTTCATTACTGTACCTACATTTATATATAAATCAAATCTCATATTAAATTCAAAAGTTTATTTAAAATTATTCAGACAAATTTCACACCAACATTCCTTGAAACTTTTCGATCTTGATCAAACTTTTCTAGAAACAAACGCATTAACTTCAAAATACAACATTTGGTTCGCCTGAAATTATTTGTTCACAATTTCCTATTTTGTGCACACTTGAACGACATTGCATATGTTGTAGAGTAGCGGGTGACATTTATGCTACGTAAAATTCAAAGTGTGGTTATTGTAAGCGGTCACATCGATTAACGCATAGACGTTTTAAACCGACTTCATAAAGGAAGAGGTTCTCAATACAACCCATGTTTCTCATTGTTGTTGTTGTTGAAATTTGTTAGCTTATAACTTCGTAAGAGATGATTTAATTTTAATACTTTTTTTGTTGTCGTAATGATCTTGGCCTGAAATAGGTTTTATTAGGATTTCATTAAGATATAAGCAAATTACAGGATACTCACAAAAGTCTGTTCTCACTCTAACTGCTGAACGCATGCAGCTACACTGGTAAAAGCAGTATGTAAGTATCGATGTTGAAACTTCTGTCCGTCAGCTGCAATGCATATTTTGCTCTTTGTTTGAATTTTATGCTGCGCAATTTCCAGCGCAGCGGGTGATACGTATTCACTGTAAAGTTCAATATATATGCCTAACAGAATTTTTGGTCACGAATACAGCGTATCCGTTCTTTACATTTCTAAAGACTTTTTAACTTAATGTATATTCATTCAATAGATAGTTTTTAGCTCATATCCGATAACGGCAAGAAAAGTGACACAACTTAAAAATGCAGCATTTGAGAAAAATCAACTGAAAAATAACTTGACTAGAATAAAACTGGCACAACTGTCTCTCGAGTGGATAACTTTCTAGATGGAGATGTAACATTTTTATTCCCATTGTGTGCATTTCATGTATTTTTCAGTGACATAAACCATTTTTTGAGTTATGTCACTTTTCTTGGAAGTTGTGATTTATGAAACTGCCGTCGAATGTCTTTTGATGTTCTAATAAGTTTTCACTGAAAAGAGAAAAATAAAATCTTAAAAAAAAAAAAAAAATAGAACCGACTCCAAAAAGCAACTACTATTCAAACAACTAAAAAAAAAAAAAAAAAAAAAAAAAAAAAAAATGGATATGAAATGAAACTATAAATTGCGCCTAAAAGTATAAAATAATTTCCTTGGCCAAACAACCTATAACACTACAATTAATCATAACTTTTGAAGTCGGCGCAAAATTAAATAAAAATTGATACCTTTATTTACTACAAAAATCAAATCCTATTCAAAATACACATCTCACATTGTCACCTGGAAAACGCAGCCGAAAACTACTTTTATTCAAGAAGACAAATAAGATTTCGTAAGCAGCAAAAGTTGGGGAAGATGCAAGTATCTGACGTCCTTGGTGAAAGAGAAATCGCAAAATTATCTGGCAAACATATTTAATTTCTTTGGGATATCATGATTATTTCGATAAGGTATATTAAGAGAGTAATCAAGAATATGAAACAATACTTCGTACAGTATATGTTATGAAAATATACATCTTGCGTGTATATTTTTGCATTACGTTTTGATCGCCAAATCCAAAAGCCACCAAGGATGATAGTTATCAAAGTTATACCAAATTTGCAAAGGAAACTCTAACTTCGTAGAAACACAAATACCGCATTGTGAAGAATGTTCACCTTTCTATGTAGATGCTACTAATGGACAAATTGTATACAGTTATAAAATAATAAAGGAAACATGAAAATGGATCATTCGAGACAACAGCATTTGTTGCTACCGATCTAAAAACAAACCTTTAAAAACTAATTAAATTTTATTTAATTTTGCGCCGACTTCAAAAGTTATGATTAATTGTAGTGTTATAGGTTGTTTGGCGAAGGAAATTATTTTATACTTTTAGGTGCAATTTACAGTTTCATTTCATATCCAATTTTTTTTTTTTTTTTTTTTTTTTTAGTTGTTTGAATAGTAGTTGCTTTTTGGAGTCGGTTCTATATTTTTACAAAAAGATTTTATACGTATATAAAATATACATATTCGTTTCATTTGGTTTAGTGCAATGTTAAACTCTACTTACCTTTTTTCCCATAGACGTAATGTATTTGAATTCTTTTGGGTGTCCCTGTACACGAACCATTTGTTTGATCTCAACGAAAAGTTTAGAGTAGCATCCCTATATCACACATATTTAGAATACCAAGTTTAGATTTTCTGCTATAATTTATTTTTGAGGTATGCTGATAAGAGACAGACACGCAGACCAACCGCTAAAAACATGATTTTTGGATTCAGGGAACCTTAAAACATGTAAAAATAACAAAAACTCAGTTTCGAAAATTTGACCCCAAAAGAATACTTTCTCTACCTTATTGGTAAGAGAAAGTAAAAAGGATCATACGATACTATTGCAAAAGATAATTTATTTCCTCTGCTCAAAAACATCAGATATTTCGCTTCAAAGTACAGTAAAATATAAGTGACTTTGCAAAGTAAAGTTAACGTACTCGTATAATGATATCTAATTAAAGAGTTCAATCCAAATCCACACATGTCTTACGTTGACCTATTGATCAAACAAATATCACTTTTTAGGTCACGAATAAAATGAAAGAAATGGTGATGTCCATTATTCACACAGATGATTGATGTACGGGCCCGGGCTTGAGTCCAAGCAAGGCTCTCGGGCCGAGCCAGGCGTGGATTAAATTTTTTTCGGGCTGAGTCGCCCCGGATTTTTTTTCCCATTTTCCTCCTTAATTAGACAAACAAAGCATACTAGCTACGTTACTGTCGGTATCTGTGAGGCTTTATTTCCAATGATCTATCTGTACTGTAGTGTCTAGGAACTATGAAGGATATTTTTAAGCACTCTTTCGCTATTCTGTGCGCTAAATGTATTGTAATTTGCATCAATTGTTAGATGCACAAAAACATATTTTCCATTAAAATGGGTTAGATTAGGGGTTTTATTTTTATTATTATTATTTTTTTTTCAGGATCACACAAAAAAATTTAGATACATTATGGATTACGGTGTATAAGAATAAATGGATGAAAGTAGACTTTTAATACTATTAACCATTTTTAATACCTTCCTACATTGTTTAAAAAATACTAATATTTTCGATTTGCTTTTTTGTCTTTATGTGTGCCTTCCGTCCGTCCGTAATAATGAATTTCTGTTTATATGTAATTGATTTCTAAAAAATCAGTAGTTTTGTTAATAGGTATTCTATTGCCTGGCTATATAAAGATTTTTTCATGTAAATGCATATATTTCATTTTATTATTATTATTTTGTGAATCGGGCCGGGCCGGATCAGGACTGATCTTACCGAATTTTTTTCCAGGCCTGATGGCCAAGTAAGCAAAGTTTTGGAATGGCCCTTGGAATTTCAACCCGTGAAGACCTTTGTGGTAAACACATGTTGTGCACAGCAAATTGGATGTCCGAGGGAGAACAGTGTTGCTCTACCTCGCAAAGAAAATAAAGTCTACGTAGAAACGTCGAAGACCTCAAGGAAACAAATTGATGGGAGGACGGGTTAGCCCAAATGTATCACTTGATCCAGGAAACCACTTCGTTGTGTCAACTAAAATACAGAAGAGATATGCATACTGCAAGAACAAAAACAACGAAAGTATTTGATAGGCGCAATATTGGTGTCCATAACAGGTGTTTTGTTTCATTCCACGTGTCATAGAAGAGTAATAAGGTAAAAGTCCAATTTATTTTGTTCTCCATGATATTTATTACACTTTGTTGCATTACCAATAATATTGTGTATTTTGATAGCGTATTTGGCCAATGTCCCAATGTGGGACTGTCTATAGTTTCTATATTAATACACATAAAAATTTGAAAGTAGTTTTTCCTTCCATATTCAATTCATGTTATCATATTAGTGAGTTTTAGAATGTAATAGGTTAATATCTCGTTTAACACGAGAGCAAATATAGGCTGGTAAGCAAATATTTTAGAGCGTAATGAAATGAGTCATTTTCAATTTTTAATATATTATAGCTTTTTTCTTGTTTTTAGTATTTTCTTCGCTTTATTTCAGCTTATTAAACTATTACGAATTAGTAACTATCATTCTAATTCCTTTGAAGATTTGTCAGACTAAGCTACAGAAAAATACTTAGTCTCAATACAATAGAAACAGTACTTACAGACTAAGCTCTATCATTTTAAATGCTATTTACACTATATCCTCAGAGAGGCCTTGGTGAAACATTTGCAGAAATTCTTGGTGACTTCAGGGAAAATGACTGCTTTCAGGAGAGGCTGTGGCTATACCATTTAAGAAGTTGGATGGAAATTTCTGGACTATTTGTTGGCGAGATACTCTCAGTTCTCGCCTTCAATCGATCTATATAAAGGGAATGAATGGTAAGTAGACCTCAGCTGCTAACCCTAGGCTATAGAATTGTATTCATCTGAGCTGTTTCTGGCCCTCTGTTTGCTGTGAATAGTTTGTGATTTGTTCTTGTATCTTTTGGAATACATCACCTGAAATAAATACTGTGACATGTCGAAATGTTTAAACTCTCAGTTTATAAGAACTCTACATTTGGATACGAAGATATATTTTAAACATTTTTAAGGCAAAATTTTTTCCAAAGAAAAACTGAAGAGTGATTTTATATTCTCGGAGTTAGCATTCTAGCCTTCTGTTGCTAGGTGTTGGATTAGAATCTCAGTTAAGGTATAGATTTTCGTGGTTGACTGGAACTCTCTTCAAACCAAAAGCTCCTGACTAATGAGTCTTAATGTGCAAAAGAAAAAGACCATAGAGCAATCGCCCCAATCAAAAAGCTCTACATTGTTAAGCCGAGAAAAATATTTTTACTTTCTCGTACGCGATAGAGAAAATATGGTTAGGGAGTCAAATATGTGGAACAGAATTTTTGGGACAATGTATGTTTTGAATTCTTCTAAATTGCCAAAATCAGATTTTTAACTCTCATCTCTGCGTCGTCTGTTATTACCATAACATCAAGCTCAAGGTCCCTCCTGCTGAAACATTCTATATTTTGCGAGCTAGTATGTTGTATGTCTTCATTATTAGGATTCTTAATTTTTTAAAAATATTTTTCAAGTTCTTCATATGATACAGCGTTTCATCTTGTGCAGTTTTTGAAAAAGTATCCATAATACATATATTATAGGATATTATATAATTAAAGTCGGAAGTTCAAAACAGGATCATAAAAATTAGACTAGGTCTCAATAAACTGGGTAACTTACTGAATACTTTAACCCCTTCCGCCCTAAATTAAGAATTGAGCAGAAAAAAAAAATCAAGGGGTGGTTAGATTTTTTACACTATGTAAATATCTTAATTATGAAATGTTATAACATTTCTCCAAATTAATTTAAAATATGTTTTAATAATAGGGCACTAAGTTAAAATTAACCAAATATAGAAAATCTATTGTATGTACAGTTTACAATTATTTTGTATGAAACATTTTAAAACAAGTTCTTTGTGCGTGAAAAGATAAAAATACTGCAGACATTTCTGACCAAATGAAGTAATTTTAGTACAATCCTAATGAAATTCACATGTATTATTTATATGCTAAAAGTAGGTTTCATAGAATAAGGCAAGTTTAGCTTTAAGATTTACAAGATGGCACTAAAATATTCAAATACATTAATGACTACAATTGGAAATTGCTAGTATTGTATTTCCATTTGTATTAAGCGTTTTTAACATTTTCTAACAATGCTTAAAAGTGATTATTGAATTCAATTAATTTATCTTTATAAAGCTAAGTAATCTTTATAAAGCTAATTTAACGTTACTCAATTTTAAAAGTTAATTAAAAACTTATAAATAAACAACTATATTGCGTAAAGTACATTGGCTTCACATGAAAAAGGTTAATCTCTACAATCATCCTATATGCTTTAAAAATAAACATAGCGTTAAATCTTTGAAAAAGTATGGGCAGAAATAAGTATATTCTAATTTTAATTGATAATTACAGGTTTTTATATCAAATGAAATAATTAATTAAAACATAAAGGTTTTAGATATACGTTACATTGAAAACCTGCTTTATTTTTTTATTAAATATAAATATCATTATATATTTTATTCGACACTCTCTTTAAATATTTTAATGATTCTTCATATATTTTTTTAAATGTAATCATTTACTTTTTTTGCAAAAAAAAAAAAAAAAAAAAAGGCATTAAATTAGAATAGGTAATAAACTATTCGAAAATATAGGTAAAAATATATAAAATTAAAGGGATTTCTGAGTCGCCAAAATTTGTGACTGTATATACTATACATAATAACATTTTTCCAGACTCTTACAGTTATTTCTTGCATGGAATAATATACGACATGTCTTACGCTTATCTTAATCCTTTTAGAACATTTTTAATAGCCTTGCATCCATATTCTTGTGCGAACATTAACTAGTTTTTCGGCTATTTTTCAAAGGGAATAAAAAGAGGTGGGGGGGGGGAGAGAAGGGGGAGGGGAAGGAAAGAAATGTTCGGTGGTTTTATCCTTTCTAAGTAAATCATCTCTCCATTTTCTGTTGCTCTGACAAGCGTAAAGTATAACAAGATTTGTTGATTTCTCATGATTTGGGGAATTTCACTGATATATATAAGGGTATTTTTATGGGTGCGATTCATAATTGATTTAAAAGGATTTATGAATTCAGTTAGTTTATCTGTCTGTGTCTACATAGGCACCGGCAGAAAAGGATTAAAAAAAAAAAAAAAAAAAAAAAAAGGTGTTAAATTAGGAATAAATGATAAATTTTGTTAAAAAATTCAGCCATAGATCAGTAAGGTGTTCTTTGAAGAGCACCGCTTTCTAAAATGCCATCGAAAAAAAAAAAAAAAAAAAAAAAACACTGCTGTATATAATAATACTAATGAAACTAGATTTAATTTATTTATCTTCTTTATTCTATGCATATACTGAAGATCTCCATTTCATTATTATGACATTTTTGATACTGATATAAAGTATCGCTAATAAAACTTTGTGTGAGCTGTTACATTAAACATTACAGAATCCCAATTTATTTAAGGAAACACTAAATAAATACCCACCTAAATGAATTTTCACAAACGCCATTACTGGATTTATCGTTGCGAGGTTACAAACAGTCATTAATTAACGACAACTGCAAACCTAGGTTCTCTTGAATTATTTCTTGTAGAACAAGAATGCGTATTAAAAGTTCATCCGACTGTTGTTAGAAGATTAGAGCATAGAAGCGATCTGATAAAGTAGATTCTTTCTCTTATTTTTTTCTTAAGAAAATATCCACTGTCATTTTCGAATAAGATTCTAGAATTTAATTTCTTGTTTTCTGATTTTATTTCATGTCTCTTTTTCAATTTATTAGTTTGATAAGTATTATTTTTGAACTGGAGAATAAGACTAAGAAATTCTACTTAAATTTTACGGAATTCACAAGTTTATTTAACCAAAATCAAACAAATGACTACATGGTTGCTCTATACGTGACATACATTAGTTACTGACCAAAAAGAATTACAGTTATTTAAAAGAACTAAAACATTTTAAAATTTCGAAAATAAACGAAATGTTCTATTTTCTTTTTTCTTTTTAAAAACAGTCATGTCAATTCGCACTTATTTTACTTTGGTTGATTTTATTACTGAAATGGATGAGCAGAAACAATAATATTGAGAGATTTTCACATTATTTCAAGACATATCGAGATTAATTTTGATTTAGCTGTTAGTTGATACGCTACAATATTATCATTTACGGCTGTTTTTAAAAGTTTGTTTGTTTATATATATATATTGATAACATATACATCAGATTTGTATGCTTGACTCGTAGTTCGCTTGTAAATCGTCAGATAATTACAGATAGTACATGACAGAATTACAATACGTAAAATTGGAGAAAACACCCAGGGCCAGCGCGGGAATCGAACCCGCTCTCCTACGCTCGAAGGCGATTAGCAGTGTGGTGACATAACCACTCGGCCACGGAGGGCCCAGTTTTAAAAGTTATACCGAACGAAACATTAGTCAATAAATAAATTCTACAAACTCTCTGTCACTGGATTAATTGTTGCAAGAGCCTATACTTGGCAACTCCAAACATGACTTCTGTTGAATTATGCCACCAGTGTTGCTAGATTTTGCGACTTTTTTATTCAATATCCATTACTAAATTTTAAATGTAACGGTTGCTTAAGACTATTGAATAAAAAAGTAGCTGTATGCCACTGTAACAAAAATGTGTAGTGGAAGTTTTAAAAATATTATTTGATATTCCTGGAAGAACCACTTGATAAAGCAGAGATTTTTTCTTCTCTTTTAAGAAAATATTCATTTTCAAATGAAATTCTGAAATTTTCTTTTTTCTTTTCTGGTTTCTGTGTAATCATTGTTTTACACTTCACAGATTTAGAAAGTAAGTGATGTTTTTTCTGCTCTCTATAAAAACTAAGAATTTCTGACTTAATGTCACATCACTGAACTCCAGGAATTAGTTTAACTATTTTCAAATAAATAGACAACTTCACTGGTTCTTATCGAAAACATTTTACTCATACTTTTAAAAAATAACCAAAGCTCTGTCATTATGTAACAGTTTAAATTGATAATTAGAATCTTTTATATCAATCTAAACTATTAATTAAAACGTAAAGGTTTAAATATCTGTTAAATTTTAAACCCGTTTTACTCTATATTAATTTGAAGTATCTTTATATATATATATATATATTCATTCTATCTTTGAGGGTTTTAGTTATACTTTGTTTATTCTTTTAAATGTGCTATTTATTTTATAAATCTTATTAAGTTTGAAATATGTATACTCTTCTCAAATATATTCCCTTTTAAGACTAACGTATATAAAAATAATCATATTCCTAAGCCGATGAAATTTATCACAGAACAATCTTTTCCCAAACTTTAACAAAATATATGTTGCGTGAGATGATGTATAACTTGTCTCCCATCAGTCCCTGCAAAACATTTTTAATAACCTCAATTCTGTACATTTCTGCGAGGCGTAAAGACACCTTTTCCGGCTATTTTTCAAAAACAGCGTCTGTTTCGGAAGAGATAAATAGTGGTTTTATTCGACACCTTATGAATAAATCTCCTCTCCTTTTATCTATTGTGTTAACAATCGTAAGTACATATCAAGAGTTCTTGATTTTTTTCAAGATTTCAGTAATTTTATTGATGTGGTAGAATATTTCTCTAAATTAGATTTTTGAATGGTTGAACTCTTTACAGCAAATTTTAAAAAATACCTTTTTTTTTAACCATTCTATTTCTATAAATATATTTAGAATGGCTGAAAAGTGACATATCGCAACTTGGCAACGAAAGGTACACAATTCAAAAAATGCAATGTTTGAAAAAATAAATAAATAAATAATAATTTAAAGATAACAAAAAGACTAGCCTAGAATTAAATTGACACAACAAACTATCTTGTGGATAAATTGCGAGATATGAATTTGACGCTTGAACGTTGAAGCACTTCATACACATTTTTCATTTGCATTACCTCAAAATTGCCATTTTGTTGACTGCGTCACTTTTACTGTTGAGGGGCGATATGTTGCTCATTTTTTCGCTACAGCTTATTTTATGAATGGTATAAAAAGAGCATTAACACTTTTGTATAGAGACTTATAAAGAATCGAGGTACACAATGGTCTGTAAAAAATATTTCTTTAAAGAATAACTTAATGTATTTATATTGCACGTAACATAAATAAATCAACATACTTTGTTCACATGCACATAGGCATATTTTCCTATACAACAGGGCAGAGCATATTTTAAGAGATTTTCACTGGGTGGCACTAAAGCTTAAAGTACTGCATCAGGTTTCATAACCCAATTTTACTTGAACACGACACGACCCGTAGTTCGGGTTTGGGTCGATTCGACTAATTTTTTTCTCTTGTGGGCCAGATTTGGGTCGGATTGACTGTTTTATTTTTCAAGTGATTCTGGTTCATGTCTGGTTGACTGAATTTTTTTTTTACTGCTCTTCGTGTTCGGGTTGTGGTCGGGTTTGGTTTAGTTTTCAACGAGAGATTTGAGAACATCTTTCAAAACAATTTTACCTTAATAAGCAGAAATTTGTTTGCTATATATACCATTAAGTGAATATTCGCTTACCCAGATTATTATAGTAAAATAAACATTGATATTCAACTAAAACAATTAACAACAACAACAACAAAAATAAATCAAATTAATATATTACTATTATTTAGACTATAAGCTGTGGAAAACAAGCTCCCTGTCTGACAATAACCAATGTGTGATTCATCTATTTTAATTACTCATAGCCTTTTGAAATAGACTGTGAACTTAACTGATAATTAATATTTTTTCTCTTGTGTTTAAGAAGTTATTGAAATATAGATTTAGGTAAGAACGGATGTTTAGTTGACTGTCTGTAATACTGTATCATTTTAATATTTGTGTGTGTGTGTGTGTGATAAACATTAAACAATAAATAACTAAACTCTAAACTTGAACCCCATTTCTATGCACTCTAAGTACACATAACACACATAGATAGTTAAAAATTATTATTAATACATTTTTCAGATTTTTAAATTTTTAACTTATTAGTATATTCGTAATTACATTTTTAATTCTTTTTAAAAATGATTTACCAACTGTATGACGATGAAAATTTATTTTATAACTTAAAAAGTTTTGTATGATTTTTCGATGAATTATTTTCATTTAGATTCGGTTTCGGGTCGGGTCCTTAGTCGGGTTTGGGAATAAAGAAATTGGGTGCGGGTCATCAAATTTCTCTATTGCGAGTTGGGTTTCGGGTTAATTTAAAATTCAAACAGGATTCTAATAAAGCTCCGTGCAGGACTCTAATAAAGCTATGAGTAAAACCATATTATACACACACGTATACATACTTGTCAAATTTCTCTGTTTTCGTGTAAAATGCCTAACCACTATTATTAAATAGATTATACATATATCCAGTAAGAAAGAAAGCTCAAGTATTCTGGTTTATTAGTTCTCTATCATACTGTAGATATGGAGAACTTAGGTATTTGTGAAAGTTTTCGGTTTCTCTCTCTCTTTTTTTTTTTTTTTTTTTTTTTTTTTACAGGTTTTGGAGTGCGAGGAATATGAAAATTCAAAACTGATATGATGTCCATCTGTAGGGTGTCCGTTTGTGTGTTAGTTTTGTTAGTATATTAGTCTGTGTGCCCGATATCTGAAGAACAAATTATCATGAAGATGTCGAACCCATTTTAAAACATTACTTATGACACTGGCAAGAAACCTGTTGATTTGCAAGATTCTAATTAAAAAACTTCGAAAGTAATTAGAAATTTACAAGTTTCTTAATATGGGTGAACAAGGTAAATTTTCACTAAAACGTACAGGAAAAGGAATATTTTACTGCAACGATGTCAGACCAATTTTGAAAATTATATTATTCTAATTTAAATGTTTTGTAAGTTGTTCGAAATTTAAGATTTTCTTAACATAACAGAATAGCGCAATATTTCACATAAATTTCCATTGATTATGGGGATTGTTGTATTTGAAATAGTATGTAATTGCATGAAAACTAAACTAAGAAACTGATTACAGTAAAACAAATTAACAAATCAGGATAAGGTAAATTCATCGAAGTGAATGGTGGGTATCTTATCAGGTGAGGCATTTCAATCTATCACTGGAATTAGCAATTGATAAATTCATTTATCTTAACATGAATATAGCATGTCCTGTACTAGAAATTTGTGAATAATATATGGACCGTGTTCATTGTAAAAGTGGTGTAACTCCATTGTATATTTTTGCTTAATTGCATACCATTTTGTCACATCTTTCATTATAAAATTGAAGAAACTCGAATAATTGCATTAAAATACCATGAATGGCATTACTTGTTTTTCTCAGAAAACTAAAACTTCTAAATATTCATCAGAAAAATGAAACTTCTAAGTCACTTCAAATTATTTTTAATATAATTTATAAATGCTTTGTAATTAAAGACTATAAATCTATAACAATTAATGAATCTTGACTTTTTCCCCCCACGCATAAATCTGCAAAAATATTGTTATTTCAAAAGCAACTTACAAGAAGATAATTCACTTTACAATAAACGACCTTTATAATACGGACTGATTATGGGGATTGTTGCGTACATACTTGTTGAAACGGAGGCCTAAGCAGAGTCGGCCAACTTGTTTTCTAAGTAATTATTTAAAAAATACTTAAAGAAAACTAAGTTGACGTATGTAATTCCCCATCATACATTTATGTTATATATTCATAAATTTTAAAACATAAGAAAAAAAAGTAAAATTTTGTTTCTCAGTTATTGGTAAACACTAACTCAAAAATAACCATCTGGAAAAAATATGTATCTGGGGGGAGGAAGGGGATTTCCCTCTCAGGAGAAAAAATATAGTATTTCCCTACATGTATAAAAAAAATTATGCTGAGTTATTATTGCTGTTCTAAACAAAAGTGTTGAGTTTCGCAATAATTCATCAAAAATATTCTTAAATATGAGAATTTAGGCGAAATTTTGTCCTATGCCGCCATGCTAAATATATATTATATATCAAAAATTTTAAATAACTTTCAAAAATTTCAAGGAGTTATTTTAGTTCCCCACCAATCACATAATAGGTATGCAATGTTGCCAGATTCTGCGACCTTTTTTATTCAATATCTACACTAATTTTTAAGAGTAACTGTTGGTGGCATTTCAAAGATTAATTCTGTACTGATAAGTATAAAGGAGTTAAGTCCAAAAATGTCGATTTTGAGTTAAGTACATAGTCAGACTGAGAAAAAAATTCTCCATCGATTGGTATAAAGGATTTAAGCCCATGTCATTTAGTCTTTGAGAAAATGCATTGGTAAAAAAGATTCAATTGAGAAATTTAGCATTCATGTTTGGTATAAAAGGTTTAAGTCAATTTGTTCCCTTTATGAAATGAAATTTGATAATCACTTGAATGGTATAAAGGGTATAAGTCAACATAATCCCCTTTTCCTGATCGAGTCTTCTGATTAGTTTTTGGTATAAAGGATTTAAGTCCACTTTTCTCTTTTTGCGCTGTGCCACTTGGCGGTCAACAGGCTTTAATCCAATGTAATAATTAGATTATAATTATTCAATTGCTTATTATTGTATTTTATGCTTTAATTTATAAATGTAGAACTGGTATCGAAAAAAAAAATTACCCACTTTTCAATTGAAATTTAATAGATAGAAATAATTTACTACATCATTCTTTACCTTTACCAATAATTTACTACATTTAACATCAGAGAAAAGCAGATTTAGCTTATGAACAGAAAAGGCTTGGCAAAGCAGAAGCCAAAACTGATACCTCAAAACTGTGTTTAGTTTTTGATTTACAACAGTGTCTAGCAACTCCATTTCTGTCATCATCTGTAGCTTTCAACATACGCCAACTTTGAACTTTTAATTTGACTATACGTGACAATGCCATAGGTAAGTCATGTCATTACATGTGGCAAGTTGGTCGTGAGACTAACGAAATTGCTTCATGTCTTTACGACTACCTACGAAATGTACCTTACAAGTGTAACTTTCTATTCTGACACATCAACACAACAAAAACATCCATGTGTCAGCGATGTTTTTTAATGCGACGGCTGACTTTCCTCATTTCTCCAGCATCAATCACAAATTTCTAATTTCAGGTCACTCGCACATGGAATGTGACGTAGACCATGCTCTTATTGAGAGAGAAAAGAAAAGTATGGCATTTCAAGTATTCCACCCACATGATTGGTATCAGCTTTTTCGGTCTACAGGGAAGAAAAATAAATTCACTGTTAGAGAGATGACTCAAGATGATTTTTTTGATTTTGCATTACTGTCAATAAATACTCTCGTTGTGCGAAAGAATAATGTTAATGGAGAGCCGTTCAAGTGACAAGAGGTACAATGATTGGTATTGACAGGAAGGGGATCAGATATTTTAAAGGGACAGTCTACTTGAAGGCACTTTCAAAAAAATTAGTATTCTTCGACGAGGCAAAACAAATCTCCGAATTACCCAGATTCAAAAACGGTATAACAAATCTGTTCCAATCGCAGTGCAGAAGAAGAGAGATCAACTTACTTTGCTTCCTCTTGTGCCTCCAGTATTCCATAACTTTTACAAAACTTTACGAACACCAGCTAGCACAGAAAACATTGACCCTGACTTAGAATTTAGTGATACTGATGAAAATGACTATTAATCAGCATGACCCATGATTCAGTGGAAGGAAACACGAATATAATATTGTGATGGTCAATATTCTATTAATCCTAATGCTTTGTAATTGGTGCATTCTTAAAAATGGTTTCTTAAAAATGAGCTAAATTGTCTCAAAATAGCTCCGAAACAATATAGGGGAGACTGGGGCACAGTGAACCACTTTTACACTTTTAATTTTTTTCAACAAAAATAAAAAACCAAGGTACCTGAAAAAATTAGCAAACATTCTTTAAACCTTGCTTGACATGTTCTAATTTTTTTATAACAATACTTTTAATACATTACGAATAAAAAAAATAAATTGTGTGCACTCACAAAGTGGACCACTGTGCCCCATCACCCAGGCACAGTGGTCCACAACCCGGGGTACAGTGGACCAACCTCTGTTGTTCATGTTTAATTAATATAAATTACTCATTTTTTCCCCTAAAATTAGTTTCTTATGCAATTCTAGTCTAAATAACATAATTCGAATATTTTCATGAAATACAATTACCAAAATTTAAAGGAATAATAAAAAAACAAACAAATAAATAAATAAATAAGAAATCAAATTAGAGTAAGAATTCTATATCAGATTTCCTTTGTCTTTTACGTGCCATCACTAAAAACAATAAGATATATTTTTAATTTTTTATTAATGTTATATAGTTATAAAAATTATGAAATATGTAATTAAACATTATGTTACTATTCAAATATTTTTATTAATTATTTTGAGATATTAGTACTTTACATTATATTTGTGAGATAGGTTTAACTAAAATTATTCTACTTTTATCTTTTACATATTATTCCTAAAAACAACAACAATAAATTTATATAACCTACTATTTATTATATCACATATTCATTTTATTTATTTTTTTAATATTAAACAATTCAAATTGTTATTAAATTTAGATATTCATAATTATTATACTACTATTCAACTATTTTTCCTTTTCAGAAATTTATATAATGTTAAGATTATTATTTTTTTATTAATTATTTTGAGTCACATTATATTTGTATATGTAAATTCAACTAAAATAAATAATGTGTTAAATATAATTTGGAGTTTAGGCACATTGGAAGGTGGCCCACTGTGCCCCATGTCCAAACAAAACAAATAATAATATTAAAATACTATATAGACTATAAATATGCTAAAAATTTTTATAAATTTAAAAACAGCAATATCTTAACTTTTCTTAACAACTGTCCAATACTTGTAGTCAATAGTTCTGTCCTGATAAAATTAAAAAAACTTCAAACTTGAAAAATTACTTTGAGCAGCTCAAAACATAAAAGGTGTATAAAATGGCTACCATAACATTTACCATGTTTTTTTTTTTTTTTTTTTTTTTGGATGTGTAGAAGTAGTACCGTGTTTCCATCTATGAATCTCAATATAAACTATAAGAGTTAAATACTAAGAGATTTAAATAGGGGTGGTCCACTGTGCCCCAGTCTCCCCTATACTTAAATTTGAAAACCCATGTACTCATTTTTGAGTATATTGGCATGTCAAATATATGGATATTGGGATTCTTATTGTTCAACCCTATTTTTGAATTTTTCAATATACTCAAAAACGAGTACATGGTTTTTCAAATTTAAGTATATATATTGTTTCGGAGCTATTTTGAGACAATTTAGCTCATTTTTAAGGAACTATTTTTTACAGTGTGTTTTAACTTTAGTGTTTTGCTTGTGGATTATTAATGACGTATATTGTTGCCATTTAATAGGGTGATACATATTTTTGTTTTTTAATCTATTGTTTTATTTTTTAATCTATTATTATGTTCTTTTTTCTTTATCATCATTATTATTATTATTAACTATTTTCAACTACAGCATATCGTTTATTATGATTTATATTCTTCTAATCTTCAAAAGTTTTATAACAATAAAATCTTTTTGTAAAAAAATAGAACCGACTCCAAAAAGGAACTACTATTCAAACAACTGAAAATGAAAGAAAATTGGCATAAAATTGCGCCTAAAAGTATAAAATAATTTTCTTCGCCAAACAACCTATAACACTACAATTAATCATAACTTTTGAAGTCGGCGCAAAAGTAAATAAAATTTAATTAGATTTTAAAGGTTTGTCTTTAGATCGGTAGCAACAAATGCTGTTGTGTCGAATGATCCATTTTCATGTTTCCTTTATTATTTTATCACTGTATACAATTGGTCCATTAGTAGCATCTACATAGAACAGTGAAAATTCTTCACAATGCGGTATTTAAGTTTCTACGAAGTTAGAGTTTCCTTTGCAAATTTGGTATAACTTTGATAACTATCATCCTTGATGGCTTTTGGATTTGGTGATCAAAATGTAAGGCAAAAATATACACGCAAGGTGTATCTTTTCATAATATATATTGTACGATGTGTTGTTTCATATTCTTAATTAATCTCTTGATATACCTTAACAAAATAATCATGATATCCCAAAGAAATTAAAAATGTTTGCCAGATAATTTTGCGATTTTTCTTTCACCAAGGACGTCAGATACCAGCATCTTCGCCAACTTTTGCTGCTTACGAAATCGTATTTGTTTTCTTGAATCAAATTAGTTCTCAGTTGCGTTTTGCAGGTAACAATGTTAGATATGTATTTTGAATAGGATTTGATTTTTGTATTGAATAAAGGTATCAATTTTATTTAATTTTGCGCCGACTTCAAAAGTTATGATTAATTGTAGTGTTATAGGTTGTTTGGCGAAGAAAATTATTTTATACTTTTAGGCGCAATTTACAGTTCAATTTTATGCCAATTTTCTTTCATTTTCAGTTGTTTGAATAGTAGTTCCTTTTTGGAGTCGGTTCTATTTTTTTACAAAAAGATTTTATTTTTCTCTTTTCAGTGAAAAATTATTTATATAGCAAAGCATCAGAAGACGTTCGATGGAAGTTTCACAAATCACAAGTTCCAAGAAAAGTGACATAACTCAAAAAATGGTTTATGTCACTGAAAAATACATGAAATACACCCAATGTGAACAAAAAAGTTACATCTCCATCTAGAAAGTTATCCACTCGAGAGACAGTTGTGCCAGTTTTATTATAGTCAAGTTATTTTTAAGTTGATTTTTCTCAAATGCTGAATTTTTAAGTTGTGCTACTTTTCTTGCCTTTATCGGATATGAGCAAAAAGCTATCTATTGAACGAACATACGTTAAATTAAAAAGTCTTTAGAAATGTAAAGGACGGATACGCTGTATTCGTAACCGACAATTCTGTTAGGCATATATATTGAACTTTACAGTGAATACGTGTCCCCCGCTGCGCTGGAAATTGCGCAGCGTAAAGTTCAAACAAATAGCAAAATATGCATTGCAGCTGACGGACAGAAGTTTCAACATCGATACTTACATATTGATTTTACCAGTGTAGCTGCATGCGTTCAGCCGTTAGAGTGAGAACAGACTTTTGTGAGTATCCTGTAATATGTTTATATCTTAATTAAAACATAATGAAACCTATTTCAGGCCAATATCATTACGACAACAAAAAAAAGTATTAAAATTAAATCATCTCTTACGAAGTTATAAGCTAACAAATTTCAACAACAACAACGAGAAACATGGTTTGCATTGATAACCTCTTCCTTTATGAAGTCGGTTTAAAACGTTCATGCGTTAATCGATGTGACCGCTTACAATAACCATACTTTGAATTTTACATAGCATAAATGTCACCCGCTACGCTACAACATATGCAATGTAGTTCAAGTGTGCGCAAAATAGGAAAATTGTGAACAAACAAATGCACGTTTTAAGCGTTCTGTTTTTAGCATTAATGTCTAAACTATCTTTGCGTACTACATCGATAATGCTCTGCAATTTTGTAATTCACTTTTTTCCCCTGTCTTGAAACGTTTCCGAGATAGGATCGCTAACTCCACTCTTTTCCACCAGGTGGCGCTTTAGACGGTTGAATCGCGTAGCACATGTCCACTTTACTATACCTACATACAACTTTTATAACTATAGCTGCAGCTGTTCAGCAGTTAAAAGAGTCGGGACTGACTTTTTTGGGCACCCTGTATTTTCTTTTGATCGTAAATATCTTACAATGGGATTTATTTCAGACCAAGACCTTTACAAAGTATCAAAATCGGATCATCTGTTCAGAAGTTATGAGCTATCAAACAAAAACAAAAACAAAAAACATACGCTTTGAATTGAGAACCTCCTCCTTTTTGAAGTCGGTTAATTAGAGCATCTCTTACGAAGTTATAAGCTTACAAACACCACCAACAACAACACATAGATTGAATTAAGAACACCCTCCTTTCTGAAGTTGGTTGAAAACGACTTTTCGTTAATCGATGTGATCGCTTACAGTAACAGTACTTTGAACCACAGAGTATACGTGTCATCCGCTACGCTGCAAAGTGTGCAACGTAGTTCAAGTGTGCACAATGTAGGAAATTGCGAACAAACGACTGCACGTTTTAAGCGTTCTTTTTTTAAACTGTCTTTTCGTAGTAAATCGAAGATGCTCTACAACTTCGTAATTAAATTTTCTCCCATCTTGAACCGTTTTTGGGATAGGAGCGCTAATTCCGCTGTTTTTCACCATATGGCGCTTTATTTTCTTTAGATTGTAAAGAAGTTATAATAGGACCTACTTCAGACCAAGATCTCTACAACAAACCAAAAAGTATCACGTAACCGTATTTTGAACTATATAGCGTATGTCTCACCAGCTACGCTACAACATGAGAAATGTAGCTCAAGTATGTATAGTGTAAGAAATTGCGAACAAAAAAATGCACGTTTTTAGCATTGTATTTTTAGCATCAATGTCAAAACTATCTTTTCATACTAAATCGATGATGCTCTGCAATTTTATAATTCACTTTTCCCCCCTGTCTTAAACCATTTCCGAGATAGGAACGTTAGCATGAATGTCTAAACTATCTTTTTGTACTAAATCGGTGATACTCTTCAGCTTTGTAATTCACTTTTTCTTTAGAACCGTTTTCGAGATAGGAACACTAACTCCGCTATTTTCCACCAGGTGGCGCTGCAAGCGGTTTAACTTTGTACAGCATGGCCACTTTGCTATACTTACATACCATTTTTATCACTATAGCTGCAGCCGTTTAGCAGCTAAAAGAATTGGGACTGATATTTTTGGGCACCCTGTATTTTCTTTAGATCGTAAATATATTACAATGGGACCTATTGTAGACCAAGACCTTTTCAACAAAACAAAAAGTATCAAAATCGGAGCATCCGTTCAGAAGTTATGAGCTAACAAACATAAAAAAACATACGGTTTGAATTGAGAACCTTCCTTCTTTTTTTGAAATCGGTTAAAAAAGGACAATGAAATTTTATAACAACAGCTTCTAGAGGTAAAATACAAAAATATTTCATCACTTCTCAAACTGATTTATCTCTCAATCAGTTTAGCTTGAGTAGTATTGTACATCAGATATTTTTTTTTTATTTGGTATATATTATCAAGTGCATATTATCTTTATTTAATTACTTCATAGACATTGAAGGTTTTTGAGCATTAACTTTCAATAATTGTGTAATAATTCCTATCTTCAATATGATAGTCTATGATATTGTATTCAATTCCTTGTTTGAGGTAATAAGTTCTTTCAATAATGCTGATCGTTCATGTTTCCCGAACCTGGATTTACCATGGACCCTTACTTTATAACATTTCATTAATCTTAGATTTCTAAGATGAAAGCATTTGGTAATCCGGCATAACTTTGTTCATATATCTTATTAAAGTCATGAATCAATATGTTGAGGAAGTTAGAATTGATAAGACCTTATTTCTATTAGGTTCAAATTATTTTGAACATCTACTGAGGTCATAAATCCAGTATTTTTTAATGCTGCAGCCAAGTATTTGGACTGTCAGCATAATCATAATGATAAATGAATGCATAAGTCAAAGTGATAAAAAGGAGTTAAGTCCTGGGTTGAGTGATACAAAGGATTTAAATCCTGCAGGCATTTTTTCAAAACTATATAAATCTGTTAAAAATAAACAAACTTCAAAATTAAATGTATGTAGTTTATTCACAAAATTGTATATTATGATAATATCCTGGTTAAAACTTTATTGAACGGATACGTTTTTATACAGAATTTTTTAAACTTTATTTTTCGTCTCCTGAAAAATCAAGAATATGGACTTAAATCCTTTATACTTATCAATACAGAATTGTCTATTATGTATATATGAAATATCACTTTTCAAAATTATTGGTGACTATTGTATAAAAAAGTAGTAAAATCTGGCAACACTGTAGGTATGGGGAACTTAGGTATATTAATGAAAATTTTCGACCTCGATTTTTTTTACTTTTTACACGTTTTGAGGAGTGATGAATCCAAAAATAACAGAATTAATATGATACGTCTGTGTAGGGTATCTGGTGTGTTAGGTTGTTAGTCTGTGTACACCATATCTCAAAAACAAATAATCACAGAGAGATCAGACCTGTTTTTAAAATATTACTCATGATACTGGAAAAAACCTTATTGATTTGCAGCATTCTAATTTGAAAACTTTATAAGTCATTCAAAATTTACGATTTTCTTAACATCGCAGAATAGGAAAAATTTTCACTTCAATATGCATTAAAAAAAAATACTGGTAAAAATGCTGTATTATCTTTTAAAATTTCAGTTATAAAGCTGGCTCGACATAATTAAACATGAAAATTCAACTCTGAAAATTTCTTAAGTTATTTGAAATTTATGAATTTCTTAACATGGCAGAATAGGGCAATTTTTTGCTTCCATTTTGAGATACAATTTAATAGAAAATATATGAGATCCATTTTTTAAATATCATTTAGGATACAGCCATGAACATCGCCGTGAATGACATTTTCTAATTTAAAAATTTTGTAAATTATTCAAAATTTACAATTTTATTAACATGGTAGAATAGGGTGAAGTTTCACCTAAATGTCCATTTTGAGGATTAAGAGGTCAGACCACTTTTAAAATATCATTTATGATACCAGCTTGAACATCGTTAACTAAAAATATTCTAACTTGAAATTTTCGTAAGTTATTCGAAATTTAAGATTTCTCAACATAACAGAAGAGAGTAATATTTTATATGAATTTGCATTATGGAGATCACTGCATTTGAAATAATATGGAATTGCATGAAAACTAAAATATGAAACTGGCCTTAATAAAATAATCAAATTATAATAAGGTAAATGTATCGAACTGAACAGTAGGTAACACATTTGAGGGAGCATTTCAGTCTGAAATGTCCAGCCATCCATCAAATTAACTTCTCTTAATATGAATATAGTACGTCCTGTTCTACAAATTTATGACAACGTATATATTATGGTGAATTGAGCAGAGTCCACCTATGTCAACTAGTTTCTTTAATTTCTCAATTTTATTCATTTCAGAATTAAGATTTTTTTTTTCTTTTACACGTCATCACAATAGCAGTGATCCAATAGATTTTCTCACAATCATTTATCTTATGTACTATTCCCTAATAAATACATCAGTGTATTAGTAAGATTCTAAATTAGAAAATAGGATAAAATGAAACTTTGTTATTTTCTGATATTCTGTCTTACCTTTAATTTAAACTGAAATTTAGAAACTTGTTTCAAATATTTCGAATGAATAATTTGATTTAAGATACAGGGGAGAGTGGGGTTGAATGGGACGCAGGATGAATGGGACAATAGCAAAAGTTTTATGTTTTGCAAGCACCAGAAACTTGACATTTTTTCTGATATATGGCAGCACTGAGATCATTCATCAAGTGCAGTCTCAGAATTGTGCTATTGATAGAAGGGCAGAAAAAATTAAAAAAAATTTTTAGCTGCCAAAGTAAGTTTTTACTGATTCAGTTAGATAGTAGTTAATAAATTAACTATTTGCTTAAAGTTAATATGACTCTTATATGGTAAAAAGGCATAATCTTTTATTGTGTTTATGATATTCAAGAATATTGACAATTGTTCATTAAGCCTATTTCCTGTTTTATATGATCATGTGGTGGTTGGAATGAATGGGACTTTCACCACTATGTACTAATTTAAAATTTTACACAAGAATTATATTAAAACGTAAATTAACCATATTGATTATCAGGATTCTTAATTTTGTGGGAAAAAAATTGAAATTGTTCTGATTTTTGTTTATAATAATTATGATTAAAAAAATTATAAGTTAGAATATTCAATGCAACTTATATCAATAATATCAATAAATAAATAAACAAACTAATAATAATTTGATAAAATCACAATTTAAATCAAGCTAATTAAATAACTCTGGTGATTATTAATGTAATACAGAACAGAATGTTGATTTTCCCGATTAGTCGGAAACAAAAAATTATCTGGATAATTTGTACTCTATTATAGTGATTTATCTCTTTCTAGTGTCTTATTTATTTATTTATTTTTAGATTAGGTCTTATTAGATTAAATTACCAAAGCCTACAGCACTAGGAACAGCACGATCAAAGGACTTTTGCCTTTTGGTGTTAATTTGAGTCAATATATCAGTATATGTTAATTTCAGTGAATTCATAGTGTGTAATAAAATCACAAAAAACAATTTAACTTCAAAAATTTATTTACTTTCCATTTATTTTTAATTTCTTTGTTATCTCCAGTCCTGTCTCATTCATCCCCAATCATGTCCCATTCATCCCCATAGGTGAGGATGAATGGGACAATACACATGCATGTAAAAAAAAAAAATTATTAATTAAAAATAATAACTTTTTATTAAAGTAAGTATGTTTATATGTAACTGATTACTGAAGTGTACTTACTAGTGGATCTGCAGATCAGGAGCCTCAACATCCAATTTCCATCAGACATTATTCAATAGGTCATTTTCATTTATTCCTTATTTTATAATAGTATATATTGATTCGATCGACTTATTACCATAATCAAATACATTCTGCCGCCCCCTCAACCCCCCGCTGTATCTCTCTTTGTATACCTATCTGTATATCATATATAGGTATTCTTAATAAACGACGGTCTTGTATTATTTCTCTGAAATTCATAAATACCAAATTTCATAAGTACCAACTTTCATGAAAAAAAAAAAAAAAAAATACATAGCATATCGGAAATATTTTGCGTAACCCTGTAAACTAATTACCAATTCTATGCCCACAAATTTCAACAGAAAAACATGCTTTTAAAATTCTAATAAAATTTCATTATATTTAATGGGGTGTAACCATGTTAAAATACACTTTTAAGAAATACTGATTATAGACCGTAATAGTACGAAATTCTTTTATATATCCCGGGAAAGTAGCCACAGTTATTATAAACGCTAATAATAAGAATACACCTAATTAATTATAACTCATTAGTTTTTCAAACTAATTTGACATCATTTGGACGGTTACAGTACTTCCTCAGAATTATTTTGTGTAGTTCCATAAATTATTTAGTCTATACAGGGTGACAAGAAATAACTTGGACGAAATTTCAAACCAAATATCTGTAACTACCACTATCGCAAACTCATTTTGGAAGATGTTGTCTTACCTTGGTCTCAAAAGTTCTTTGGAAACAAAAGATGGACCTTCCAACAGGATTCCGCACCTGCACACAGAGCTAAAGGCACTCAAGATTGATCCAAGACAAATTTTCTTGACTTCATTGGAGCTCAAGAATGGCCACCGTATTTCCCAGATTTGAACCCAATGGATAGTTCTCTTTGGTCAATCTTGGAGACAAGGGTGTGGGCAAAATCTCATAAAACTTTGGCATCACTAAAGGAATTCTTATGCAATAAATGGGATAAAATATCAGTAAGTGAGTTGCGGCCCATAGCCGAAAATTTTGTGACACGTTTAAAGCTCTGTATTAAGGCTAAAGGTAGCCATTTTGAAAATTTGTAAATATAATAGACAAAATAATGTATTCATATTTATTGAAGTTTGGTCGTGATATTTTCATTAGCATTAAAGTTATAATGTATCATGTGTGTCCAAGTTATTTCTTGTCACCCTGTACATACCCTTTTTTAAGAGTAAACATGGTTTTAAGCATCTTTATAATGCATGTTAATTCTATTAAGTTCAATGCAGCATAAACGCATTAAAGTGCACACTTAACTAAAAATTTGTCCATAGGCTCTAATGTTACGAAATTCATTTGTGTGTCTCTGTAAACGAACCATAAACATTGTATACACCAGTAAAAACTATTCAGCTTATTTTGCGTTTAAAATTAATAATTGTTCCAAATTTAACATCGTTTGGATGACTACGTGACATTGTCAGAACACTTTTGTAAGGCTCTGTACATTAATTAGAAAGCTTAAGAGCACATATTTCCTTCAAACAACATATGTTTAAGCATCTTACTCACGTACGCTAGTTTAATTTTCTTGATTGCAAAGTAATGATGTTAAAATGCGTTTAAACAAAATTTACCCCATACACCGTAATGTTAAGTATTTTGGCGTGTCCCTGTACACAATCCATAAAATGTATAGGCATAAAAAATTATATAGCTATTTCTATACTGAGCCTGAATGTGTGTGTCAATTTGCAAGTCAATGGGAGAATTTTTGCGGCCGCTATTGTGGTGCGTACAAATTCTGCCCATAGGCCGTAATGATAAGAAAAAATTTTGTGTGCCCTTGTACACGAACTACAAATGGAATACACACTCAAAACTATACAGCAAAAATTCTGTGTGGTTCATAAATATGCGTACCAAATTGCAAGTCAATAGCGTGACTTGTGCGGCCGCTATCGCACGACAGACAGACAGACAGACGAAACCCAAAATCTTTTTGAGTCTCAACAGAGGGCCTCCACTGACGTTTCGGCAAAAATTGAAAGTCAATACCTTGATTTTTGCGGTGGCTATTGCGGTACATATAAATTCTTCCCATAGGCCGTAATGATAAGAAAAACTTTGGCGTGTCCCTGTACACGAACGACAAGTGTAATACACACCTAAAACTATACAGCTAATTCCGTTGGGCTCATGAATATGTGTACCAAATTGCAAGTCAATAGCGTGATTTTTGTGGCCGCTATCGCGCGACATACAAATTCTTCCCATAGGCCGTAATGGTAAAAAAAAACTTTGGCGTGTCCCTGTACACGAACTACAAATGGAATGCACACCCAAAACTATACAGCTAATTTCGTGGGGATCATGAACATGTGTACCAAATTTCAAGTCAATAGCGGGTTTTTTGCGGCCTCTATCGCGGTATATACAAATTCTTCCCATTGGCTGTAATGATTTGAAAAACTTTCCCTGTACACAATCTACAAATGGAATACGCACTCAAAACTATACAGCTGATTCCGTGGAGCTCATGAACATGTGTACCAAATTACAAGTCAATAGCGGGTTTTTTGCGGCCGCTATCGCGGTACATACAAATTCTTCCCATTGGCTGTAATGATTTGAAAAACTTTCCCTGTACACGATCTACAAATGGAATACGCACTCAAAACTATACAGCTGATTCCGTGGAGCTCATGAACATGTGTACCAAATTACAAGTCAATAGCGGGTTTTTTGCGGCCGCTATCGCGGTACATACAAATTCTTCCCATTGGCTGTAATGATTTGAAAAACTTTCCCTGTACACGATCTACAAATGGAATACGCACTCAAAACTATACAGCTGATTCCGTGGAGCTCATGAACATGTGTACCAAATTACAAGTCAATAAATAGCGTGATTTTTGTGGCCGCTATGAGTCTTAACAGAGAGAGGGCCTCCACTGATGTTTCGGCAATGAGCAATGTTGCGAAATTCTGAATTACATATGGCCGACGTTATCAGTAAAAACATGAAAAATTCCCCATTCATCCCCACTCTCTCCTAAATATAATTTGAATTCTCAAATTTTCAAAAGAAATTTTCTTTTTTCAATGTGTGTGTGTGTGTTAACAAAAAATAAGACTATGAGCAAATTAAATTTTAATATATTTTTTTCTGAAATTAAAAGTTATGTCATTTGAATTTAAACTTTGTCATTCTAATGCACCAAGAGAGCGACAATAATTATAAATAGTGATAGGAAAGTAATTTTTTAAAAAAAGTAGAAGAAAATAAGAAAAAGAAAAGAAATTGCAATATGTAGAAATTGATTAATCTTTGATTAATCTCACTAAAAATTTAAATAATAATTTTGCCTAAGGCTTCCACTATATGTGAACAATGACTTTCGCTGAGTGGCACTAGGTGGCGCTGATTATCACTAGGTGGCACTACTTCTTCACTGCGTGGCACTACTTTCTATGTCAAAATATGCACTGGAACAGGAGTCCGAAATGCTATTGTAATTAATTCCCTTACCATTCCTCATATACCTTAACTGATTACCTTCGCCTTCGTCATTTGTACAGGCACTACTTTAATTCATCATCACGAAATATGATTGATCATCTTTTGGATATTAATCAACTGACCTCATTTAAAAAAAAGGTGGATTTTTACTACGACATCTGATTTTCAGAACATTTTGTTTATTTCTTAACTGTTTCCTTATATGATTCTTAGATTGTCTGAATTTGATCCCCCATACGAACATACTTTTAAATCTTCTATATTAACTGTCTTGTGTCGGTTAGTGTGTTTTTATGCTAAGTTGTTTTTGCTTTTTAACAAAACATAAAAAACTTGTTTGGCGCGCTATGCGCCTTGCTGGAACTTGCGCCATTAAAAGCCAGCAAACGAACCAATCTATACAAGAGGACATGATGAGCGTGAATGATATTTCTACTGGGCTACACAAAATTATTCAGATATATCACGGAATACCTGTGAAAATTTTTGGAAGAGCAATTTCATTTGTGTTAAGAGTTTTTAACACTTCGTAGTAAAGTTGGAAATTATTTTATAATGCATGCAAACTGCATGATTTTTGTCTTGTTAATTTTGAGCATTTTTTTTTAAATTTATTATCTTAAATGTAATTATTTTCATGTTACGTGAGGGGAAAAAAATGTGTAAAATTAACCTAATTTCTAAGCTGCTAAAATGTATGAATGACATGTATGTATGACCACCTATATTGTCTCCTAAGCTTCAACCATACATTTCTTGTCTATGATGATGTATAGCATGCCTGCCATTTTCTCCTCTAAAGCATTTTTAATAACCTTCCATTAGTATTTTTCTGCGAGGCGCAAAGACATCTTTTCTGGATATTTTTCAAAAAGAAAGGTCTGCTTCGGTAAAGATAAATGTTGGTTTTATTTATCCGACGGCTTATAAATAAATTATCTATATTCTACTGTTCTAACAAACGTTAAGTTAGATTTGATTTTTCCGAATTTAGGATTTCCCACTGATGCGGATAAATGATAATTCCTTAGCTTCAATTAATTAATTACAAAGAGAATTCCATAAAAACTGAGAGTAAAATCATAAAAAATCAAGAAATATATTTACAGCAAAAAATACATCATTATTTTTCAAAATACCTTCCGTCAGATGATATGCAACGGTCCCATCGTTCAACCCACTTTTCAAAACAAGTAAAGAAGCCCTTTTCTGGAAGCTGCTTCAAAGAACCCTCCACTGCTGAAATAACTTTAGAATCTGTATTAAATTTTCTGCCACGGAGCTTCTTCTTCAACGTCGGAAACAGCCAGAAATCTCATGGTGCGAGATCTGGACTGTAAGGGGGATGTGGCATGATTTTAATATTGCATTTACTAAGATATTGCTGAACAGAAGTAGCGACATGCGGGCGAGCATTATCGTGATGTAATGTCCAATTCCCTACCAGTTCATGACGCTTTCTCGATATGTGTTGTCGCAAAATTTTCAAAACTGAAACTTAATATTCACCATTCACAGTAGTTTTTGGAGGCGCAGCATGCTGATAGATTACACCTTTATGATCAAAGAAAATAATCATCATGACCTTTCCAGCAGATTTGGTTTGTCGGATTTTTTTTCGGAGGCGGAGAATCAGTACGTTTCCATACACTTGTTGCGGACTTGGTAAGGGGATCATAATGATGCATCCAAATTTCATCACCTGTTATTACAGTCTTTAAGAGATTTGGATCATTTTGAAGCATCTGTTTCCATTCACAGCATTGGTGAATTCTTGTTTTCATTTGTTCTTTAGTAAGGTGATGAGGGACCCATCTGGAACAAACATAGCGAAGCTGTAAATTATTGCGTAGAATGCGAAATATCGACGTTTTCGAAATGTTTGTTGATGCCGCTATCTCCTTACATGTCATTCGCCGATTTTCTTGAAGGATTACCCACACAGTGTTAACATTTCGATCATTCACAACACTTTTTGGTCGTCCAGGCCTAGGAGCCAGTTCTGCAGACAAACGGCCTTTCTTGAAATCACCATGCCATCTAAAAATCGTAGACTCACCAAAACATTTGTCTGTGTAAGCTTCTTTCATTAACATAACTGTTTCTGGAGCTGTTTTGCCCAAACGGTAGCAAAATTTTATGGCACAACGCATTTTGTTTTTTAACTCTGAATCACTCATCTCCATTTCTGTAGGGCAAATAAAACAGTTCTTTAAACAAGCACGGAAATAGGAAAATAAAATCGTCTGCTTCGTTTAGAATTTTGTAAAAACGTACAGTTAACAGTTTGAAAAAATCGCCTGCACTCCTATTTATTAGTTTTGCGGTATTGCCACTACGTAAAAAAATAACTCTGTTTTTATGGAATGTTCTTTGTATTTTCATTATTATTTTTAATTTGAGTATTATATTCCTTTAAACTATTATAGCTTCAATTAATTATTATTATTATTATGATTACTTTTAATTTGGTCGGTATATTTCTTTAAACAACTATTTATCAATCTATGTAATATTTCCTTAATGTGGACCAGTTTCAATGGACCTTATGCGCGAGTGGCAACGGCTGCGGGTATTTACCAATTTAAGCGGCTGGTATTGGCTGATAAAGAAATAAATAAAAGTTTCGAGCTCAGCGATTGGCGTAGAAACTTTTTGCATAAGGTCCATTATTTTTTGTCGAAACGATACGATACGCGAAGATAAAAAAATAATATTTATACATGGGCAATATTTAAGCACGCGTACTTAGCTCAATGGACTAATAAGAAAAGATGATGACATTTGTCTGATGAGATTATTTTACGAAAAATTGTATTTTTAACAGTTGTCTCTTCAGAACCTTTGCAAGCGTCATTTTAAACCTAGCAATATTTTAAAGATATATACCGAAAATGAACTTTTGTGTCATAAATTGACTAAAAAATATAAACAAAATAGGAATTATTTTATTTTATTTATGTATTATATATATATAAACAAAAAGAATATATACCAAAATTAATAAAAAGTCAGTCCTATATTAGAACTGTACTGCCTGTGGATGTGTGAAAATTGGATCGTGAACCATGAATTTTGTTTGGAAACCTTTCTTTGAATGATTTTGCTTTCACTATAGTACAATATTAATTTGGTTTTAATAATAATTCGGCTTCTGGTAAATTAAAATTTTAATTAGTTGGTAAAATTGGTATAATATTTATGAATTTCAAATTTTAAAGGTAAATAAGAAAAGATATAAAGTGCGAAAATTTCGCACGGGTTTGCTAAGTTGTTAATAAAAGAAACAATGCAATCGTCTGATTGTTCTTTTATCTGAAATGAAAGAAACAATACGGCTTAAAACCACATTTAATAATAATCAAGGCTCGATAATTAAGTCTCTGTATTTAATTATTAGGTAGAGTAAAAATATGTTTTTATAAGGCTGGTTTATCATAAGTTTAAATCGTGATTTCGTCGGTTATTTTTTTTTTTTTTTTTCAGGAACTGACTAATGCACGAGCGCTCGAGGCCCTTGCCCTGGATACAAAATTTTACTGATTTTTAAAAATATCTTGTTTATATCTTCTAGTTATCACCTCTAGCTCAGTCATGTTATACTTATATGACTAAAATTTTAAAATAAAATCCGTCATTGAACTAACTGGAGTAATTTTTATCTTTGGAGGTGAAACGAGAAAGTTGCATCTCTTGAATAAATACTTTTTTTTTTTAAGTTACCATGTTTACCAGTTGAAAAATCTGTCAATATTGAAGTAAAAAAAAAAAAAAAACATTAGATATTTTTTGGTTGATAGTTCAAATAAATTATTTTACTTCAATTTTGGGTATGAAAGCACCACTCTGCTCCTTTCCTATATGCTCTTATGCCCCCGATAGTTTTAATAATTTCATCCGTTCTAAGTGCACACGAAAAATTAAAAGTGCCCTGGGCATAAAAATTTGTTAGTGTAACCTTCCTTCTGCTGCTGTCTTTCCCATATTGCGAGCAATATATTTTGCGTTCACACTTTGCTGGGTCTTTAGTTTTCAATCGCAGACTTCAAAGGTGATGCATTCTTTCATTTAATGTAATTTTTACAATTAAATGTAATGTATTCGAATTATTTTGTGCTTCTCTCTTTCTCTCTCTCTCTCTCTCTCTCTCTCTCTCTCTCTCTCTATCTATCTATCTATCTATATATATATATATATATATGTGTGTGTGTGTGTGTGTGTGTGTGTACATAGTATTCGCACAATTTCCAGTAACGATCATGCTGTAGCAAAATTCTGAAACGTATAAAATTTCATTCTCTTTTAAATAACTTAAATAACTTCGAATGATTATCCCCAATAGGATTCCTACTGTTTTCCTCATGTTTACATGTAAAATAATTATAAGTAACGCATAATTCCTTTCATATAATAATCATACATTTGTAATGCAATGTATTATACATGAGGTTTTGCATTTTAAACAATTTATCAATACAGGACGTTTACGCATTTTAAGCCCATAGGCTGCAAAGTACTCTAAAAATTCTGAAATATTCAAAGATTCAAATTTGTTTTAAAACTAGATAACACTAAATGTTTAAAAAGGGGAGTGAAGTCACTCCATATTCTGCAATTATTATTTACTGCGCACACACTGTTCTTGTATTCCAATGACTTGAAACTAGAATATTGCGGTGCATATTAGAATTCTGAATGTATGCCGACGATATTAATATTTTTAGAAAATTATAAACGTTATTTTTATTATATCAAAATGCTGTTATATAGTACGTTTTGTCTCTTTATGGTCTTTTTTTTTTAACATTAAAACGCATGAAACTGGGATTAGCAACAATTGCTACTCTACAAAAGTAAAAGATGACTTAAAGGAAAATACAAACGAAATAAAGAAGATAAAAGACCACAACCAATACCAATAAAACAAGACAAAACAAAACTAATAAGAAGAAAGAAAGTGAAATCAAAAGAAAAATGTAATAATATTTAACTATTTGTATGGTCTATATATATATTTCTTTTTTTTTTTTCATATTGAGATGTAGAAGAAGAAAAAAAAAAAAAAAAAAAACGCAGCCACAAACTAGTTGGCATAGGTGGACTCTGCTCAGTTCCCCATCATATTTACGTTCTCATAAATTTCTAGTGCGAGACATATTATAATCATGTTAAGAGAAATGAATTTGACCAAAGCTTGACACAGTGACGGAATGAAATCCCCGCCTAATAGGCTATCCACCGTTCACTTCGATATATTTATCTTATTCTAATCTATTAATTTATTTTATCAGGGTCAATTCCGTTGTTTAGTTTTCATTCTACTATTTCCGATGCAATAATCCTCAAAAATCCTATTTATTTGAAAAATTTTCAATTTTGCTAGGTTGATAAAATCTTAAATTACGAATAACTTACGAAATTTTCCAATTAGAATATTTGTAGTCAGTCATGTTCAAACAAGTATCATAAATGTTATTTTGAAACTGTCTGATATATTTATGATCCTCAAAATGGACGTTTATGCTCAATTTTGCTTTATTCTGCCATGTTATTTCCAAATAATTTAGCATTTTTTTAATTTGGAAAAATCATAGTCTATGATATACATGCCAGTATCCTAAACAATATTTCAAAAGTGGTTTGACATCTTTGCGATGAAAATATCCCTCAAGATTGGCGTTTATGCGAAATTTTACCCTATTCTGCCATGTTAAGAGATTCGTAAATTTCTAATAACTTACGAAATTTTCCGATTAGAATATTTGTAGTCAATCATGTTGAAACAAGTATCATAAATGTTATTTTGAAATTGTCTGATATATTTATGAATCTCAAAATGGGTGCTTATGCTAAATTTTGCCCTATTCTGCCATGTTAAAATCGTAAATTCCAAATAACTTACGAATTTTTTAAATTGGAAAAATCATAGTCTATGATATTCATGCATTATCCTACATAATATTTCAAAAGTAGTTTCACATCTTTACGATGAAAATATCCCTCAAATTTGACGTTTATGGGAAATTTTGCCATATTCTGCCATGCTAAGAAATTCGTACATTCCAAATAACTTACGAAACTTTCAAAGTAGCATATTTATAGTTAATTATGTTCATTCCGAATTCAAAACTGATATTTTAAAACTGTCTTGACATCTTTACAGTAAACATTTTCTACTTAATGGACGTTAAAGTGAAATTTTGCCCTATTCTCCCATGTTAAGAAAATCGTAAATATGTATAATAACTTACGAAGTTTTTTAATTCGAATGTTACGAATAAATAAGGTTCTTGCCAGTATCCAAAGTAATATTTTAAAACTGATCTTACCTCTCTGCGACAATTTGTTCTTGAGATATCGTGTACACAGGACTAACAAACTCACTAACGGACTAACGGACTAAAAAACTAACACACACCCTACAGACGGACACCATACAAATTTTGTCATTTTCGGATTCCTCACACCTGAAAACGTGTAAAAAAGTCAAAAAACCGAATTCGAAAATTTTCACGATTACCTAAGTTTGCGGAATGCATCCGCAATTTTTCAAAGATTGATGGACAATTTTCGAAAGGGTCTTCCAGAAGTAAATATACTCATTTACTTAGATGACATTATCGGGTTGTCACCAACTTTCGAACAACACATATCTGATCCTGAAGCTGTCTTTCAAAGGCTTAAAAGATAGAAACTTTCAGCAAACAGAGAAAAATGCAACTTTGCATGTAATTCAGTTGATATTTAGGCCACTGGATTATCCATAATGGAATTGAGGTGGGCTCTTAGAAAGTCGTAGCCATCACTCGAATTCCTCCTCCCAGGAGTGTTAAACAACTTCAGTCGTTCTGACAGACATGTTCGTGGTATCGACGGTTCATACCCAATTTTGCGGAAGTATCTAGATCATTAACTAATCTCAGCAAGAAGAATGCAGCGTGTCGATGGAGCGCCATTGAAGAAAACGCATTTCAGACCTTGAAGCGATCGTTAGTTTCGGCACCAATACTAGAGCAGGCTGATGGAACAAAACCTTTCATCGTACACTGTAAAAAAAAATAACTATTACCAGCTGCAAGAGACTTTTTGTGATTGGAGAAAATAATTATTTTCTCCAATCACCAAGAGTTTCTTGCAGCTGGTAATAGTTATTTTTTTACAGTGTACGAACCGACGCAAGTAACTATGCTCTTGGATTAGTTCTCCTCCAGGGAGAAGGAGCAGAAAAACGAGTTATTGAATATGCTAGTAGACTGTTGAATTCTGCAGAACGCAACTACTGAACGGGAAGCACTTGCAGTAATCTGGGCTCTTAACAAGTTCCGAGTATATATAGATGGAACAAAAGTGAACGTGGCATCAGACCACCAACCCTTAAGATGGCTTATGAGCCTTAAGTTTCTATCTGGACGACTTGACAGATGGGCATTGCAGCTGCAAGAATTCAACATTAAAATTGAATATATACCAGGAAAAACTAATGTTATAGCTGACATGCTATCACGTCCTGTTTGGGAACATCCTACTAAAGGACTTTGTGAGCTCTGTTCGGTTGTTGTTGACATACATGATGATATACCTATAGTGATCTGCTTTCCGAACAATTGAAAGATGAGGAATTGAAAAAGATTATCAAAAGTTTTGAAGATGATGAGAAAGATGTTGAATATTGTAACTGGACTGAACGTGGTTATGTTATGAATCAAGGTGTTTGTACAGATACTCTCCTAGTTCAGAAGCAGAAGAGGCACAACTTGTAGTACTCTCCCACGAAAGAGAAAAGATTATGAAAGAATACCGTGACTCGCCTACACCTGGTCACTATGGCTGAAGAAACTCTAAACAGAATTGACAAAAGGTACTATTGGACGAGAATGCATTCATATATTACAGACTATGTGAAAAACTGTGTTGAATGTAATAGGTATAAACCTTCCAATCAGAAACCCTCTGGTTTGTTGCAAACTCCTGTTTATTCTCAGAGGTTTCAGGTTCTGTCTATTGATCTTTTTGGTCCTTTACCAGAAACCCAAAGAGACAAAAAGTGGATATTTATTGTTGAGGACTGTGCGACAAAATGGGTCGAATTGTTTACTTTAACTCAAGCCACTGCGAAAGAGTGTGTAACGAAACTACTTGAAGAAGTCATCCTGAGGTATGGTCTACCAAGGCGTCTGATTAGTGATAATGGAACCCAATTTGTCAATGGAGTAATGCAGCAACTTAGTTATCTTTTAGATATAAAACAAAGCTATCATCCCCAAGCTAATCCGGTTGAAAGGAAAAATCGTGATCTCAAACTAAGATTAGCTATACTAGTAGGGAGTGAACATGATTTATGGGATGAAAAACTTGCAACAATACGCTTTGCCATGAACATTGCTAAGTGTGACACAACTGGGCAAACGGCAGCATTCCTGAAATTTGGAAGAGCACCTAGGACATTAGATGATGTGCAACATGATATACGTGCAGTCATTTATAATGACAATTTCGTACCAGAAATAACTCCATATTTAAAAAGGTTTGCTATTATGTCCAAAGAAGTCAGAGAAAGAGTTGAATCAAAGCAAGACCAAAGAAAGAAATATGCAGATTGCAAGAGATAGCAAGGACCTAAATTTGTTCCTGGAGATAAAGTCTGGGTAAACTTACATCCTGTGAGTAAAGCCTCAAATCAAAGAAAACGCGACGGTCCCAGATATTAACCCAGAGGTCACCTAGCACATTTAAAATTACAAGTCTAGGTAATCCTAATGAATCACTCGCAACGTATCACTCATCAGCTTTGAAACTGTGTCATGACACGCTACACCTGTGACTCCTATAAGAAAGCGCGGTAACCCCCCCAAAAAAGAAAAAATCTCCTGTTTTCTTGCTGGGATGTCGACGGAACCAGAGGGGGAGGTTGTAATAAAGTAACAAAGGTTTCCTACCTTCCTTTATAAGAGATGGTGATATTCGTCATTCTGACAATGCAACGTTAAAGCTATTTAGCGGTTGTAAAATTCTGGTAAAATATCAAAGAACTATTTAGCCAGTTGTTAGAATGTTTTTCGTTTTGGCTTGCTCGGTGTTGCCCTGTTGCCAGATTGGGGAAAATTTTCGCGATTTTGGGGGAAAATATTGTTTGTGGGGAAATTATAAAAATAATGTTCGTGGGGAAATTTTGGGGAAAAAATAATACGTTGGGGAAAAAACTAGAAAGCGCCTTTTTTTTTTTTTTTTGACACTATTTTCTCTTAAAAATACTTATGGGGAAGGAAAAATGTTTTGCGATCAGATTTTCCAAACTGAATCTTTGGTATATTCATACGTTTCGAGTTCCGAGCGTTCCTTAATCAGAAAATCAAGATTTTTTCGACTGGTCTATGTGTGTTTATTTACCATTAGCATAATTTTAAAAACATACATTAGACGGAAATCTAAATTTGGTATTCTAATTCTATGTATATGGAGAATTTGCGTGACATTTTCAGTTGAAATCGAACAAATATTTCATGTACAAGGACACCCAGAAGAATTCAAATACATTATGTTTATGGGAGAATTTTTTTGTTGGTACATTTTTAACATCTTTTAATTGCGCTAAACAAAATAAAATAAACATATATTTGTTATTGGCATATAATCATGTTTCACACATAATGTGGTTTGAAATGCTTTCACCATTCAATTACGAGACGCCACACAAAAGAATTCGGATTTATTGGAGTCTATAACAAGTGAATTTCAAATGAGGTTATACGTTTCTATTATTGTGGTATTTTTAATTGCACTTCAGTGCATACAATTTACATAAAGCATATAGACCCACACAAAATTAAACGATTGCATTCTTGAAATTATGTTGTGTTTTTGTGTTTAAGGTCGATTTATTACGCAACGGTCCCGAACCTGGATGGAATGCTCCGAGTGGGAGACCTTTCTTGAGAGTCCGAACCCGTACTTGCGTGAGTTTCGCAAGAAATCACAGAACGTCAAAACCGAGGTGCGCGACCTCGAAAATTATTTAGACAACTATACCATGGCCACGAAAATTGCTGAGAAATGAAAATTAATTTTTCGTACTTATGTGATAGATAAAATATTGGTAGGTTAGATGAGTTTTTGCTATAATTATGCATTTTGAGATTAACTGAATACGGATATCATGTTTAACATTACGAATAAAGCTTAATTATATTAATAAAACTTTGCCATGTCTTACTTTCTTACGATCATCTCAGAGCTAACTTTCGCCGAAACAGACGTGGATGCGTGCGCTATTACAACACAGCTAACACCGCACCTTCATTTGGATGGTTTGTTTCTTCCACACGCAACTTAACGCATGAGGCATCACACCGCAATACCAAGTTAAGCTGCTCGTTCATAACATATCCATTGCTCTACGGTCAAACGTAAATTTTAAAATCAGGCGTACGACCGTGACACCACAATCACAACCTAAATGAAGTAAAGTAGACATTTAAATAAATGTAAATGTATACAGGAGGTAACAGATATACCATAAAAATTAATATCCTTAAAAAAGGCTTTACTGTCTTTTACCAGATATGTAAAGTTCAAAATAGCTGCTTTTGCTTTATTATACTTCTAGCCTTACTTTGGTAGGAAATCTGTCGTAATCCGGCTAGAAAACTAACGCAAGTCGACAAATAGCAATTTTGTGGTTATGTCATCGAAAAATGTGTATGAAGTGCCCCAACGTGCATGAAAATCGTCACATGTCTATTTCGCAGTTTATTCCTCGTAAAGCAGTTGTGTCAGTTTTATTGTAGGCCAATTCATGTTTTATAATATTATTCTTCGAGTTAATTTTTCTCGAATACTGCATTTTTGAGTTGTGTCACTTTTCTTGCAGGGGCGCAATGTGTACCCATTCCTAAATTACAATTTTATATTTAAAAAATTGCAAATGTTGCATATCAATATATATCATCAGTTTATGTATAGTCAGTTCATCAATGTCACATAACCATAACACCTTAAAACATCGTATATATATACATATATATATTTAAAAAATATATGCGAAATCTCATTTAGGAAAAAATTCTGAAAATTGTGCTATCCGCGTTTGTAATGACCGATAGATGGCGCTTCCTCAACTGCAGTTGTTAGTAAATATAATAGCCACCACGTGTATTTATATTGTTCTTTCTTGTTGTTCTATCATTGTTTCAGCGTGAAAGCTATCAGTGGTATGATAATTTCACCTTAGCCCACCAGAGGGCGAGCATTTCATTACAATCGCGGATTTTGGGGAAAAATCAACTATATTCTGGGGAAAAATTTAAATTCTTATCTGGCAACACTGAGCTTGCTGTTGAGTCAGCTGTAGTTGATGTTAATGTACTACCGGTATGTAGCTGGTGCGCGAAAATATCATAAGTTTAATCTGTACATATGTAAATAATTCTTTTTTATGTTAATTAATAAATATGTTTGGAAAACGAAGGTCTTTGGATTACAAATGTAAGTTTAAAAAACAATATATAAGATCCGTGATCATGGTTGCCAACATTCTAATTTATTCCGGAGCTCTTTTAGCCTCGCCTTTATTTCGCACCATTTTATTTATAGAATATTTTTCTCCAATATATATCTAAGATAAAATAAGAAAAATTAGTCTTGAAATTAAAATGATGTGGAACAAAGCCGGGCTAAAAATGCTCCGTAATAAATTTAAATGTTGACAACTCTGTCCACGATTAACAACAGTAATAAAATCTGCGAAACAAGACTTTAAAAAAATATTTCTCATCGGAAAAATTATAAGCAGTTCCGACTTTAAATTGAATACAAAAAAATTTCTTTCTTTCTTTCTTTCTTTTTTATTTTAATAAATATTATGATTGAAAATATCAGAAATAACTTTTTTTTTTTTTTCCCCTCTCTCTCTCTCTTTGCACCTACTTATTTCAATTTAAATAACACTGCTTTCAATTTACAAAAGATTCGTAAGAGCGAAATGACTGAAAGGCGTTTCAAATATCCTCTCAAATAACTGGAGTTATTGGAAAAGTTATTTCCCTGATATAATTTAAAGTATCGCATAAGAATTTCAAAACGAGCTGCTGCTATTTTATCGAACATCTGACGTTCAAATATCAAAGAACGAAATCTTTTTGTCAGGAGAGAGAGAAATATAAATTGACTCAAAGAAACATCCGTGAAAACGGAAATAATGGAAAATTAATACATCGAGGGTGACTCCTGTCGATTTCCTGAATATTTAGTAGTTACTAGACATTTAAACAAATTTGAATCGGTGAGTAAGGAAAAGCGAAAAATATAATAACGTTATTATTAGCGATTTCTCCCCCAAATTCATATGCTAGTACACTCTGCCTATTGGAATCTAAACACTTTTGGTATCTCTGAAAAACATAGTTACTAACTTTAGCCTTTTTACTACCCTTTTCTTTCTTTCTTTCTTTTTTAATATATCTCTGAAACAGTTTTCACTGATTAAACAAAATAAAATTCTCTATTAAAAAAGAAAAAAAAAAAAAAAAAGATAAACTTGGCAATTGTGTTATAAACAGAGCTGCCATAGGTGACTTTTTTTTTTTTTTTTTTATCTTTTTTGTTTTCGAACTACTATTTCCAAAAATTTAAATTTATACTGTATTTACGCAGGTAAATCTACACTTTGTACAAACTTTGAATAAACACCATAAAATGAAAAAAACTCGCAACAATTGCATCGGGTCGGAAGAAACACGACCTTTCGTCGGGCGAACAAAGTCGGCATAAGCGCTGCAAACAGAGCGGCAATGCAGTTCTTTCCTTTTACGATGTTTATTCAAAGTTTTGTACTTATTACTTTTTAACGCCAGTTCTGTAGTGCAATCTGCACTTTGACTGCATAAGTGATAAATTTATTATGAATTTTATGTTATGGAAATAGAGGTACGATAATAATAAATAAATAATATTTAAAAAAAAAAAAAAAAAAAAAAACGCCTACGGCAGCCTAGTATACAGGAACTGTCGCATGCAATTTTCGGTAATAACAACACTGTAACAAAATCCTAAAATATTTATCAGTTTCGTCTTCTTTTAAGTATTTTAATGCACTTTAGATATAATAATTATAAGATAAAAAAAACTTTTTATATACCATGTTTTTAAATTTTCTGATGAATCATTAATAAAATACGCGAGGATACAAAATAATATTTAAGCAATATTTAAACATGCGGACTCAGGTCAGTAAAATAATAATAACAGTGAAAAAAAAAAAAAAAAAGTTGGTTTTAAATATAAAATATTACTCTTTTTAGAACAACGTATATTAGCATCGTGAACTACATCAGCACTTATCAATGTGTATAAAATTTTTAAAGTGATAATGACGTCAATTTTTATGAGATGCATAATTTAACCTTTTATAATTTTTTAACGTTCACGTTGAATTAAATGTATTTATTTTTATGTCGAAAGAAAATGAACTCGTAATTTTTTTTTTTTCTTATGGTAACAATTAAATTATAGCTAATATTTTAATGGCTATTTTATTGCTATTAAGAGCTTATTATTTTCATATTTTAATTAATTAAAAGAAAACTATTCGAAAATCGGACTTCGAAGTATTGTGTTGTCACCGGGTTCTGAGCTACTGTGAAAATTTCAAATATCTAGCTAGTAGGGAAGTTAGTTAAAAAAAGATTGCAAGATTTGTACCGGACAAACAAACAAACAAGCATCGAAGTTAATAAAAACATGGTAAAAATTAAGTGGTATGGAAAAAGGGGCGGGCACTAACAATATTCCGAATTAGGCTGGCAGCTATGCTTGCCTATTCAAAAATTTGTAAGCTCTACGTGCGCCATTTTCCACAATGAAAAAACTTATTAAATCAGTATAATGTATATTACAGTGGTGGTACTTTACATACTACCTGCTCTTGAATAGAGACTTATCTTAATTTTATTTAATAAAGATGACTAAGGGCTGCACTTAATACAAAACAAAAGATGTTAACAAATTGTGATCGTATGAAAACAGTGATGAATGAACCCTAAGGCTTCGATCTGATCATACATGGGTACATACAAGATAGATTCAATTTTTATTTTATTGTTTTTATTTATAAGATATTTTAAAGTTCAGAATAAAGATTTAAAGTAAAACATACCCAGTCTTGAAAAAAGAAAGGCAGTATTCAATTGTGCTAATTTAAAGATATTTATTAACTGGCTTCTTTATTTTCCAGAGTGTAGAATGTGTATAACCATTACAAATCTCAAATCTGTAATAACATACCATTTTTCTTTAAAAGAAATGCAAGATACTTTACAAAAATATTTAAATAAAAAAATCATCTCCGGTCATTTTCACAATTTAGTTTGAAGTGATAATAACCGTTAATAATAAAAATCTCTCGATGGAAAAAGATTAAAAATGTATCAGGGTGTGGGACCACATATAAAAAAATAATGGTAAAATATAACGCACGGACGCAAGCGCCCGACCATTCTTCTCTGCATCAAGGTGGAACACCAACTGACTGATTTTTAAATTTTAAAAATAGCTCCTAAAGAAAAAACAGGTCCGCACACCTAAGATCACGGATACGCGATTTTGGTTCGTTAATAGGACCGCAAATGTAACCAATTAAACAGTTCGCGCACGCAAGAGAAACAATCGTGGATTCTCCCGGTGACAAGTGTCGTGGGAAGCAAACTTTACAGGGTGCGTTGAGCCAGGAACGAACGGCTGCGATGAGATGCCTGCAAAACGATGTATTTTGGCATAGGAATTAAACAAGAGGTGATGTATTTACATCACATATCCCCACATGACCAATTACAAAAAATTTTATGGCACTGGAAACATGAACCGGATATGGTGAAATTGTGAACAGAGCCAGAGACGGTTTTTGTTGACAAAAGACATAAAATGTTTTGTGAATAAATTGTATAAAAGAATAATATAAAAAAATTCAGAAACATTACTAAATATAACATATATATCAATTATTTTACAACTAAAAGAAACTTATCGTTATTACACATACGAACTTGTTATAAGAAGAAATAATATAATCATAATATCAACAAAAAAAAAAAAAAAAAAAAAAAAAAATCACTGAACACATGAGCTTGTTATTTAAAAACACTCACGTGAAAATTTTTTTTTTTTTTTTTTTTTTTTAATTTCTCTTTAAAGGAAATCATGCGAATGACAATAACATGGCTCATAAAATTAAATAATCTCAATTGTTATAGAAAAATAAGATACACATAAAATATAAATGTAATATTTTAAATGTAAACACAGCACATGAAAATAGATATCTATTAATATATATAAGTATGAATATAAACATGAAATCATATTACACTAGTATGCTGTAGCCACCACAAGACTTTCTTCTATATTTTCCTATACAAATTCACGCAGTAACACTATTTAAAAAAAAAAAAAAAATACGATTTTTTTTCAAAGTTTTTTTTCGTTAAAAAAAAAAAAAATCGATAACTTTGTTTTAAATTATCACGTATTTATAGTTCAACCATTCGTTTTAAAGATATTGACGAGACCTTTCGAAAGATACCCATCTTGAAAATTCTCCCCCCCCGGGGGTACTTTCCCCTGGGGGGGGGAAGCGATGACCGAGATTTTTTTCCTAATTAACTACTACTATTATCATTAATTCATATTAATTTCGCAATCACAGGTTAAGAATAACTCCCATTATGTACATTTATACGAAATTTTGTCCTATACTGCCATGTTAAAAATTTAGAAAAAATACGATCACAGCACCACCTGTTGAGTGATTGATCCCCAAATCTAATCAGCCCCAGTTTATGTCAGGGGCCAATTAAATACCAAGTCTGGTTACATTTCGTTAAAAAAAAAAAAAAAAATATATATATATATATATATATATATATATACGATTTTTTTTTTCTAACAAGGAGAGGTCACGACATGGAAAATTCAGATCGGGACGAAACTCCGCAGGATTATAGCATACTACAAGGGTAACAACATATTAAAGCAGTAGGACCCACTATCCACAAAATTTAGAGAAAAAAGCATTTAAAGTTTCAGGAATCTTTAAATACAAGTTATTTCGCAAGCGACCAAGCGTCGCAGTGGTGTGATCCTAAAGCGCGAGTTTGCTAGCCAGACGACTAGGGTTCGAGGCTATCTAGAGGCTACTCTTTTTTTTTTTTTTTTTTTTTTTTTTCTTTTACTTTTTATGTAATCTAAACTTTTTATTTATTTTTACTTTATTTTATAAGTCAATTCAAAATTTGAAAATTTTAATAAAATATTATTTAATTTTTTTTAAAATATAAAATAAATAAATTTTTCTATTTTTAATATTTATAACTTAAAAATAAATAAATTTCTATAACTTAAAAAATAAATTTTAGTTTTATTTTAACTGTAAAATAAGGTAAAACTAAAGAAACTGTTTTTGATTATTTATCGAAATATATTTTATTTTATTTTAGGTATGCTTGAAACAATAGTACATTTTGTTTTTTAAATTTAAAAAAAAAATAATAATACAGAGAAATGATCATTTTAATTGCATATATAATTACTATCCAAATTAAATAATTACTTCTCCAATCAATACAGTTTATTGAAAAATTATAGTATAGGATTACGTTGCTATTAAATTATAACAGATAAAGAAATGCTATCTTTAAATGTAGATTTTAAATGTTAATGAACATCGTTTCTTTTTCGATAACGACTTCCTTTTTTTTTTTTATCCTTCCTTGCACAAAATAAAATGCCACCTGCCCTTTATTATTAACAAGCTAGAAGCGTTTACAGAATTTATATACGTTCAAACCAAATCAGGAAGCTCAAACCAAGATTTAAGTAACACCTGCTAACTATTTTACACTTTGTTTACAGCTTGCTTATTTTTTAATTATTTAAATATTTGTCTGTTTTCTTTATGTTTCTTATTTAGGGTTTTGTAAAACTAAACTTTATTTTTTAAGTTATAGAAATTTATTGCATTTTTAAGTTATAAATATTAAAAATAGAAAAAGTTATTTTATACTCAAGAAAATTAAATAATTTATTAAAATTTTCAAATTTTGAATTGAATTGTAAAATAAAGAAAAAATAAATAAAAAGTTTAGATTACATAAAAAGTTAAAGAAAAAAAAAAAAAAAGTCGTCAGGCTAGCAGACTCGCGCTTTAAGATCACACCACTGGGGCGCTTGCTAGCTTACGAAATAACTTGTATTTAAAGATTACTGAAACTTTAAATGCTTTTTTCTCGAAATTTTGTGGATAGTGGGTCCTACTGCTTTAATATGTTGTTACCCTCATAGTATACTACAATCCTGCGTAATTTCGTCCCGATTTGAATTTTCCATGTCGTGACCTCTCCTTGTAAGTTACTTTTTGTTAAAAGTAAAAAAAATCAATAACTTTGTTATAAATTATCACAGATTTATAGTTCAACCATTCGTTTTAAAGGTATTGACGAGACCTTTCGAACGATACCCATCTTGAAAATTTACTCCCCTCGAGGGGGGACTTCCCCCCCCCCCCCAGGGGGTTCACGAGGCTCCTATGCATACAAAAAATTTTCCCCAGTTGACTACCTCTATTATAAATAATTCTTGTAAATTTCATAATGATTACTAAAAAATAATTTTCTTTATGCACATTTATACAAAATTTTGTCCTATATCACCATGTTAAAAATTTAGAAAAAGCGGGGTGGCAACGCAACCTGTAAGACAATTTTTACCAAAAGTTGATAGGCACTAATTTATGTCAAGGTGCAACTACATACTAATTTGTATGAAATTCTGTGCAGTAGTTCCTGAGATACAGTTGCCACAAAATTTTGTCACACACACACACAGACAGACAGACAGACATTTTCTAAAAAGGGTCGAATCGTGTTCTACATCTCTCAAAACGTGTAAATCCATCAAAAACCCGAGGTCGAAAATTTTTACGAATCCAATACTTTCTCTATATTACATATAGAAGAAAGTAACAAGTGACATGTCATGAAAGAAATATTATATTTGTTACCATTAAGATAAGAATTGTTTATAAAATAAATAGCAATATATTTGGGCCCAATTATTACATGTGAGAAAGCCCCTTGGAAATAGACCAAGAAAATATCAAACGAAATTAAAACCCAATTAAAATAATAACCCTAAAATGAAAATAAAAGAATGTGCTTTACAAAAAAAATGCTATTTCCAATTGGCTTGCTACTATTACACAATTATTTTCACATATATGTATCTATATCTGAATAATACTCTAAAATATATATATATATATATATAAAAATGAGGAATTACTTAACAGAAATGTGGCACAGCAAAATCCAACCATCTAACACATTGAACACTTTTTTCTTTTCTTTTTTTTTTTTCTTTTTGTATACTTCACTATGATAATCTTGAGATATTAATATTATATTTTCAAAAATTAACTCTTTTATAAAACATAATTTACTGGATGTGACTTTCCAAGAGTACTCCCAAGCAGTCCTATTCTGAAGCACTCCCGGAAAGACATAGAAAGCAAAAAAAAAAATGTATTTATATATATATATTGTTAAAGATTACTGTTTTTTATTCCTGGGCCTCAGGTTGTACCTGGGGGCCGAGCTATCTGGTATACAAGTGTTATTTTTCTTGTTGACAATAGGAGCAGGAGATTGACTATTTTCTAGAACTGGTAATTTATTGTTTGTAAGCAGAGAATTTGTATTGTCTTGTATAAGATATTGTTTCCTTTTTGGGACAATTAAAAGTCTATCGATATTAATGTGGAACGGTTTTGCTGTAACACTTTCATACTCTTTAATTTGAACCAGCACCTTAGAAATTACTTTAGTGACAATAAAAGGCCCGATAAACCTTGCTTTGAAAGTGTCTCGTGTTTTCATGTAAACAAGGTCGCCCGTCTTGAACACTCTGAGGGAAGCCCTCTGGTGCTGTCTTTGATTTCTGTAATTTTGAGCATCCTTCATATTTCTATGTACCTTTTCATAGACTCTATTTAGTGACTTCATGTATTCATAATACTCAAAAGGGAATTCCATATTTGACAGTTCATGTAATTCGCATATATCAAATATATTAGAAACTGACCTACCAAAATGTAAAAATGCTGGTGAATACCCCGTTGATGAATGTGTTGTATATACTTTTATGTATCATCAAGGCTTGTTTGAAGTTGAAGCCTTCACCTGCTAATGAAGCAATAGATGATTTGATACTAGTATTTATTCTTTCAGAAGATCCTTGCGTCTGTGGATGTGCAGACGAAGCATGAACAAGGCTTATTTTCATGGTTTTGGTGAAATGGTTGAAAATATCTGCTGTAAACTGAGGTCCAAGGTCAGACATTAATGCTGCAGGACGTCCATATGATGTGATATATTAGTTCCCCATCATACTATAGGTATGGGGAACTTAGGTAATCGTGAAAAATTTCGACCTCGGTTTTTTGACTTTTCTACACGTTTTCAGGTGTGAGGAATCCGAAAATGACAAAATTTCTATGGTGTCTGTCTGTAGGGTGTCTGTTAGTCTGTTAGTGTGTTAGTCTGTTAGTGGGTCAGTCCGTTAGTTTGTTAGTCTGTGTACACGATATCTCAAGAACAAATTGTCGCAGAGAGGTCAGATCAGTTTTAAAATATTACTTTCGACACTGGCAAGAACCCTATTCATTTGCAACATTCGATTTTAAAAACTTCGTAAGTTATTCGAAATTTATGATTTTCTTAACATGGGAGAATAGGACAAAAAATCACTTAAACGTGCATTAAATGAAAACTTTTTATTGTAAAAATGTCAGACCAGTTTTAAAATATCAGTTTTGATGCCGGAATGAACATCAGTAACTATAAATATGCTACTTTGAAAATTTCGCAAGTTACTGGAAATTTACGAATTTCTTAACATGGCAGTATAGGGGAAAATTTCACATAAACGTCAATTTTGAGAGATATTTTCATCGTAAAGATGTCAGACTACTTTTGAAACATTATTTAGGACACTGGCATGAATATTAATGACTATGAATTTTCCAATATAAAGATTTCGTAAGTTATTGGAAATTTACGAATTTCTTAACATGGCTGAATAAGAGCAAAATTTCACATAAACGTCAATCTTGAGGGATATTTTCATCGTAAAGATGTCAAACCACTTTCGAAATAATATTTAGGATACTGGCATGGATATCATAGACTATGATTTTTCCAATTTAAAAAATTCGTAAGTTATTTGGAATTTACGGTTTATTTAACATGTCAGAATAAAGCAAAATTGAGCATAAACTTCCATTTTGAGGATCCTAAATACGTTAGACAACTTCAAAATTACGTTTATGATATTTGTTTGAACATGATTGAATACAAATATTCTAATAGGAAAATTTCGTAAATTATTCGTAATTTACGATTTTATCAACATAGCGAAATTGCAAATTTTTCATATAAATATGAGTTTGAGGATTATTGCATTGGAAATAGTAGCATGAAAACTAAACAACGAAATTGACCCTGATAAAATAAATTAATAGATTAGAATAAGATAAATATATCGAAATGAACGGTGGATAGCCTATTAGGCGGGGATTTCATTCTGTCACTGTATGAAGCTTTGGTCAAATTGATTTCTTTTAACATTATTGCCGAAACGTCAGTGGAGGCCCTCTGTTGAGACTCAAAACGGTTTTGGGCTGTGTCTGTCTGTCTGTCTGTCGCGCGATAGCGGCCGTTAAAAAAGCGCTATTTACTTGAAATTTGGTACACATGTTCATGAGCCCCACGAAATCAGCTGTATAGTTTTTGGTATGTATTCCATTTGTAGTTCGTATACAGGGAAACGCCAAAGTTTTTCTTATCATTACGGCCTATGGGAGGAATTTGTATGTACCGCGATAGCGGCCACAAAAATCACGCTATTGACTTGCAATTTGGTACACGTGTTCATGTGCCCCGCGAAATCTGCTGTATAGTTTTGGGTGTGTATTCCATTTGTAATTTGTGTACAGGGATACGCCAAAGTTTTTCTTATCATTACGGCCTATGGGAGGAATTTGTATGTACCGCGATAGCGGCCACAAAAATCACGCTATTGACTTGCAATTTGGTACACGTGTTCATGAGCCCAACGGAATCAGCTGTATAGTTTTAGGTGTGTATTCCATTTGTAGTTCGTGTACAGGGACACGCCAAAGATTTTTTATGATTAGGGCCTATGGGAAGAATCTGTATGTACCGCGATAGCCACCGCAAAAATCAAGCTATTGACTTCCAATTTTTGCCGAAATGTGAATGGAGGCCCTCTGTTGAGACTCAAAAGGATTTTGGATTCCGTCTGTCTGTCTGTCTGTCATGCGATAGCGGCCGCAAAAAACACGCTATTGACTTGAAATTTTGTACACATGTTCATGATGCCCACGAAATTAGCTGTATAGTTTTCGGTGTGCATTCCATTTGTAAGTTCGTGTACAGGGACACGCCAAAGTTTTTTTTACCATTATGGCCTATGGGAAGAATTTGTATGTACCGCGATAGCGGCCCCCAAAATAACGCTATTGACTTGCAATTTGGTACACATATTCATGGCCCATTGAGCAAGCATTTGACGAAACTGATATAGATCTGAGACTGACCGCCTTAGCGAAAATAATGCTCCTTTTATACTTTTCTATCGAAAACATACTGTTCTGGAAAATTCTCGTATCACATCAGCCAATGAGATTAGAGCTTCCATATTTGGTATATCCCTAATAAGGATTTTCTCGCGAAGATCGCCAAAAAAAAAATCGCCAAGGAGGGAAATAGTCGCCAAATTTATTTCTTCCCTTATAGGAGCTTTTTAATGCGTTTTTAAAGGAAAATTTGGCTATTTTAACGCTAAAACGACTATAAAGGCACAAAATTAGCATTTTATCAACTTACTAAACCTCTTTGAATGAATTTATACAAAAATAAATGCAATTATTTACAATTTCGTAACACTTTATATCATACACAAATAGGTATACAAAGAGAGATACAACGGGGGGTTGAGGGGGGCTGCCGCCCCCCTCAGGAATGTATTTGATTTTGGTAATAAGTCGATCGAATCAATATATACTATTATATAATAAGGAATAAATAAAAATGACCTATTGAATAATGTCTGATGCAAATAGGACGTTGAGGCTCCTGATCTGCAGATCCACTAGTAATATGTCTCGCACTAGAAATTTCTGAGAACATAAATATGATGGGGAACTGAGCAGAGTCCACCTATGCCAACTAGTTTTGTTAGGGAGTCTACAACAGACTGTGCCGTGGGTCTTTTAATTGGAAAAAGTTCTAAGAATTTGGAGAAGTGATCAAAACAGGTAAGTACAAACATTTTGTTGGAGAATGGTCCAACAAAATCCATAGATACCAGTTCACCAGGTTTATTTGGAATGAACATTTCCTGTAAAGGAGCTGCAGGAATTTTGTGAGGCTTATTTCTGATACACAGTTTACAAGAAAGCACGTAATTTTTGGTATCTCTGTATATTCCTCTCCAGAAATATGACTTCAGGATTTTACGGTATGTATTATAAATACCAAAATGTGGCATATGAGCTATCTTTAAAATTTTAGGTTTTAGTGAATTTGGTACAAGAATATTGGAGGAATTACTATCTTGTTTGCTATTAAATTTTCTTTTTATCATCAATAGACCTGTATCTGGATGAATGAAATAATTTTTGAATTTCTGTTTTGGATTTTCAGACATAATATTTTGTACTATTTTCAATAAATTATCATCATGTTTTTGTTCAATAAATAAAGTATCTTGTGAAACTTGTAGTTCTGGGTCATTATTTTCTCTATTAGTTAGGTTTAGGTTGCTGTGATTTATATTGTGCAACTGTATGCTGGGTGAATTGGATGATACAGGTAAGATGTTTTCATCATTTATTAACTCTGGATTTGTTGTCAAATTTTGGGTGGATTCTGAAAAGTCATCACGTGAAAAATAATCTGCTAGAAAATTAGATTGACCTTTAATGTATTGGAATGTAAAATCCTATGTGTGCAACTCTATTAGCCATTTTGTAGTAAGATCTACAGGTGAAGTAGTACTGCGATAGAATTCTATGGGTTTGCTAACACTTAAAATTGTAAATTGTCTATTATATAAGTAGAACCTGAATGCTTGAACTGATTTAACAATTGCCATAAGTTCTTTCTTGAGTGCCGGATAGTGCTTTTCAGAATTAGAAAGTGTTTTGCTGAAATAGCTAACTGGTTGTAATACATTGTTGCGTTCTTGCAACAGAACCCCAGCTATAGCTACATTGCTAGCATCGGTATTCAGGAAGAAAGGCTTGTCAAAATCAGGTAAATTTAGAAATGGTTTAGTAAAAAATATCTTTTGAATTTTCTGAAAAACTTCTGTGTGTTGATGTGTCCATTTAAACGGGATCTTCGTTGAAGTTAACTGTGTTAGTTGATCCACTAGTTTTGCATAATTTGGAAGAATTTTTCTGTAAAAACCACATAAACCCAAAAATCTCTTTAAATGTTTTCTTGTTTTGGGAGTTGGAAATGCTGTTATTTTGGTGATGTTTGATGATATGGGACTTATAGTATGGTCTTGTATATGAAATCCAAGGTAATCAATAGCCTTCTTAAAAAATTGGGATTTCTTCGGAGATAAGGTGATGTTATACTTTAATAAAATTTTGAAAAGTTGAGTCAGTTTTTCTAACATTTCTGGAAATGAATTGCTACATACAATGATATCGTCCTGGTATGCAAAGATACCAAGACATTTTGTTTCTTCAATTATCGCATCAATCAACATTTGGAAACTGCTTGCTGCAGATCTTAGTCCAAACATTAAACGACTAAATGAATAGGTCCCCCACTGAGTTGTGAATGATAACCTTTTTCTGAACTTCTTTGGGAGATGTATTTGATGATATGCAGACGGGAAGTCCAGCGTGGTGAAGTATTTATACTTTGAAATGTTATTAATGATATAATCAATTCGTGGCAATGGATACGATGAACTCCTTATCATAGCATTGATGAGTCGCAGATCAAGGGCTAGGCGAAAAGATGGCTTTTCATCAGGAGATGTGGGTTTTTTCTTCACAGCAAGCATGGGACACGCCCATTCAGAAATGCTCCTTTCAATGATGCCAGCCTCTTGTAGAGCATCAATTTGTTTCTTTATCTCATCCGGCATAGCTTCAGGAACTGGATAAGGCAACGTTCTTACAGGAACATCACTTGTGAATTGTATGTGCGGGGTCACATGGTCAGTGTGTCCCAGTGATTTAAGTGATGAGGAAAAAAAAACTTGATGTTCCATAAGCAATTTCTGGATAGTCAATCTTTCTTTAGTAGACAAATGATGTAAGGAAAAATTATCAATACTAAATTCAGATTTTCGGAGTTGAATAATCTCATCCGATGCTTGAATCAGATTAACTTGTGCTCTGGGCTCTTGTTTAATTTCCTCTATTTCTTCAATTTGGTGAATTATTCCAAGCTTGGTACCTTTATTTAAATGTTGATCTACTTTAGAATAATTTGTTAACGGTCGTGCCTTGGGCCAATCCTTTGGAATTTAGTAGCGGATGGCATTCTCAAGAGCATGAACTCTGCGGGCTTCACCACATATGCCTATGCGGATGATTTCTCCCTGATTCTCTCGGGCCGTGTCAGGAAAAACCTGGAGGACCAGTCCCAAGAAGCTTTGTCCCTCTTTAGTAAGCTACTCAAAGAATTCGACCTTAAGTTATCCCCCTCCAAAACTAATGCCTTAACACTAGCCTTCCCTAAAGCCCTAAAACGAAACCGAAATCCCAAGATGCGGATTGACGGCATAAGTGTCAACCACGTAGAACAAATGAGATTACTAGGTATCACTTTTGATCGGCACCTCAACTGGCTGGCACATGTTAAAGAACTAAAATTAAAAACCCAAAGCATATATCACAATTCAGCAAGAATAGTGGGAAAGAGGTGGGGTATCTCCACCTCTTTCCTTAAGTTCTGGTACAAAACAATAATAGAAAAAATAATAACCTACGGAGCCGCCATTTGGGGAGGCCACCTAAGAACAGATGCCATAACAGGCCTCAATTCTGCCCAGCGACCATTCCTCTTACAAATTGCAAGAGGATATAAAACTATTTCCACTGATGCCCTCACCGTAATCACTGGGATTCCCCACGCCCACCTGCAGGTCTCCCAAACGTACATTAAAACTCAAATCTTGCAATTAAAAGACCCTGACCTAACTAATATTATCTTCCCACAAACCCCCATTCAAACTTTGACCTGCAGTTGGGATATTCACCCAGGCAAGGATGTTGCTCCAAAGTTAACCAACTGTCTTAAAAATAACTTTTCTCCCTCTGCTCCGGTGGCAATCTACACGGATGGTTCCAAGACAGATACCGGGGTTGCAGCCGCATTTTGCGTGCTGGAACAGGGTGTCGCAGGCCATCAGTGGGCTTGCAGGCTCGAGGACTTTAATACGGTATTTCAAGCAGAGATCCACGCGATCGCTGAGGCCATACAATGGGCCAGTGTCGCATACTCTAATCAAAGCGTCAATATCTACAGCGACAGTCTCTCGGGCCTTCAGGCAATAGCTCGACATCGAAGCAGACATCCGCAAATTCAGCGCATTAAAAAACTCCTAATGAATCTCGACTTAACTTGCACCCTGGCACACGTTTCTGCCCACAGGGGTGTCGTAGGCAATGAAATAGCTGATTCCCTAGCAAAAGAAGCCACTAACTTCCCCACAAAATGTTCTTCAATTCCCGCTTCTCCCTCCTACGTCAAAAGTAAAATTCAAAACTTAATGAATCTCAAATGGCAAGACCTGTGGGATAGTTCAGAGAAGGGGAGACATACCTTCTCGCTGATTCCACGGGCCCGCACTAACTCTTGGACTTTAACTCCCCCTATTACCGCATTCCTAACAGGCCATGGGCCCTTCCCTTCCTATCTATATAAGTTTCATTGCCGACGCTCACCCTTGTGTCCATGTGGAGAGGAGGGTACTCCACTACATTATTATTTCCACTGCCCCCTAACAGAAAATTATCATTTAAGAAATCCCTCCCCTAGACCAATTAATTGGCTAGACGAAATTCTAACAAGAAAACCGCTAATAAATAAACTAAATAGCATCTTCTCCTACTTAATGAACATTTCAAACCTAACAGATTAATATCAAATTCTACTAATTATAATAATAATTTTCTAGTCAAAATTAAATAACCTTAAGTTTCTTCACCCTGTTATCTTCCTCTGTGGTCGTCCGAGTTGCTGCTGAAAATATCCTCATGTAATATCAGTTCTAGATTCCAAACGTCCTGAAGTTGCAGATTACTCAGAAACTTCACCAGTACCCCGCTAACCATCCTAACGTCACCAGCAATCAAGGACCGACTTGAGCCTCAACGTGAATCTATCTACTTACAGATTCTTCCCATGATGTTCAGCAATTAATGCTGATTAAATCCATGCATACGCATGAACTGTTTCTACTAAAGGGACTGCCATTCTCAACCTCAGAATCTGCGTCATCAATTATCAACTGGTTTCGACTCTACAATAACAACTATCGTCAGCATGCCATTTGTCGCGTGGGGCCGGCTGGGCCCGGCATGCCGACCAAATACTTTATGTACATAAATATCTGTAAATACTCATCGCCCTCTGTCGCTGGTTAGCTAAGCCAGGCGATGCATGATGTAATTTTTTTTTTCCTCAATAAATGTCGGAGCAGCTCACGTGGATTATCCTAGAAGCGCTCAACACCGCTCCTCGAGCGGTGAGCGGGGGCTGCTCCCTGTTAAATTTGTTAACGGAACTGAAAATGACATTACTTCAATATTTTTACTATGTGAACCCTCTTCAAGGTTGACAATTGCAGTGTACAAACCTATACCTTTGTTTTTATTCAGTGTGGGAATAAAGATTACCTGTTTATCAGCATATATTTGTTTGCACATAACAAAGACATAAACTGTTTGTAGCGGTGGAATGATCACTTTGTTTTTGAGTATACATTTATTAACCCATTCATAGTCACGCCTTTTTTAATTTTTTTGTTTCAAAGCCATTTTAGTGGGATGTGTTTTATATATTTTTAAGTTATTAAGTACTAATAATATTACAAATTTATCAGGAATACTGAGAAACTGATTGTTTTGTATTTAGCAAATTTGTAGCAATGAATAAATGATTCAGAAGTGAAAAACTCTGACCGCGTATATGCGTTCATGACCATGAAAGGGTTAACTTCATCTTGACAGTCAAATTGAGAATTTTTATCGTTTACGAAAGTAGGATTAGAGGTAGAACTTCTGGTCTCAGGAACAGCGGGTAAATTTTGGAGGCAATTAATTTTGGATTCAGGAATCTCATACTCATCTTCAGGAATTGTGCTATAAATGTCAACATGACAATCGTTAATTTGTACGAGATTTTGTTTTAAATCAATTAGGACCCTATGGGTTTTCAGAAAATCAAATCCCAATATACCAATAAATTTAGAGTCTGTAGGAATACCTATGAGAAAAAATGTATGTCTGAAAAAAAAATTGCCAATTTTGAATGATAGATTGATACATCCCGCACAAAATACCGCTGAATTGACAGTAGCAATTTTAACTTTTGTAGCGATTCTTTTAAAGTGTAATTCATTTCTGAATTTATTGAAATATCCTTTGGCTAAAACTGAAATGCTCGCACCTGAATCCAAAAGAAAGTAATGACTTATTTATGTTTAACTTAACAATAGGTAAGTGAGGACTGGCAGCTTGAGTGTACAATAGAAATCTTAATGAATGAATAAAAATAACATCCTCATCAGGCTGATTTTCTGTTTGGGATGTAGCATTAGATGATATATTTGCAGGAACAATGGTTTGAGTACTTACTGAACTGACCAATCTTTTTGATGAGATAGGAAATTTTAATCTAGTGCTTGGTGATCTTAGGATTATTTCCTGACCACAAATTTTTAGACCATTCGAATGTTCCTTATGGATGGGAGAGGAAGTGCAGGACTGACCTCTCCCAGAAACTTGTCAGTCTTTATGAAACTGACGATTTTTATAGTAGAGCCCTTTACGTTTATGTTCAAAGCTTGCTGACTCAGATTGAGCCTGTGCTGACCGGGGGTGTGTGTGAGAGGAGTGTCCATCCGAAGGAGAATGTTTACGGTTATATTTGGATCTAGTTTTATTTTTTCGACATGATCTGAATCCCTGTCGATCTGTGTCGAATCTTCTGCCCCCCTGATAATCTTTTAATTTGTAACAAAACCGGGCAGTGTGTCCAACCCGAGAACACCACTGACATGTCGGTTTATGACCATCAGACCGCGAGGGCCGATCTGAATTTAATTCAAGATGATGCAGCTGGGAGTCCCGATCCGAGGCATTGTGCTGTGCATTTTCAGCAGTCATGCAATGAATTATATTTGAAAATGACGGCTGGGAAACAGCCAAAGATTCACCTGATTGAACAACCTCCTGATATGCAGCCAGATTGTCAACCATTTCCTCAAAATTACTACACTTTCTCGTTAAAAGATGTAATTTATAATCGGGGGTGAGAGTATCTGTTAATTTTGCAATGAGTAGTTGGTCCATTGATTCTTGTGGAAATTTTGGAAACCTCTTATAAACAAGATGTTGGTGCCGATTAGCAAAGTTTCGGATATTCTCCAAACCATCAAATTTAATGGCATTATATTGTAATGCTACACTCTGTTCTGTTTCACCTTTAAAATTCTTACGTAAAATCTGAAATAATTCATCAGGAGACTTGGCTCTTTGGCATGGGATTGACGATGTATAAAATTTTAAAGCTCTGTCGCAAAGTTTAGATTTAATAAAAATAAGGGCCTGTTTAGGATGCCATTTAAAAAAATCTATTTTAGTCTGCACTTGTTCAATAAAAAAATCCAAAAGATCTGGATCTCCATTAAATGGTGTTACTGTGAATTTAAGACAATAAGATTTTTCAGAAGTCATGATTTTAAGAAAAATTTGTCAAAATTTTGCAGAGACAAAATAAAAAATGTTAATACATAGTCATATATTTTCAAAATATCAAGCAGACATACTCATCTACTTTAATCTTATTATATTTCATAACAAATTTTCATATTAACTGAAGTTGACCCATCTTATTATGTCCATTTTTTAGAAGTGATAGCAAACTCCCAAACACAATAAATTATAACATGTTATTCCTTCAAATACAAAAATATCATACAGCCTATTTTCAAAATATTCTCTCTCTATTATCTTGGCATTAATTCTAAACCAAAACAGTATTTTTATTTTGCAAATGAATAATACCCTATATAATCCAGAAATACATACCAATATATTACACTTCAAATGTGAAAGTAAGCTTTTAATTATTATTCTTGATAAACTATTTGTTTAAATACATTCAACAGACTAGATTATAATACTTAGTTCAATATGCCACTATGGATTTTTTTTTTTTTTTTTTTTTTGAAAAAAAAAAACACTTTTCAAAAGTATGTTTTTGAAAAAATATATGAATTCTTATTTAACTATTTCATTTTATTATTATTACTATTATTAATGAAATGGCTAATAGGCATCTTAAAATAAAATTTCACCCGTACAAACAGTACTACTTTCAATAATTACTGCCCTTATGGCTATGAAAATATGAATAATAACAAAAATATACATCTTTCTAATAATTTCTTAAATAAAGCACTTTCAGACCAAAACTGGCAATGTACCTCATGTAATCTTTGATTTTTACGATCGGCACCATATGTGGTGGTACTTTATATACTACCTGCTCTTGAATAGAGACTTATCTTAATTTTATTTAATAAAGATGACTAAGGGCTGCACTTAATACAAAACAAAAGATGCTAACAAATTGTGATCGTATGAAAACAGTGATGAATGAACCCTAAGGCTTCGATCTGATCATACATGGGTACATACAAGATAGATTCAATTTTATTTTATTGTTTTTATTTATAAGATATTTTAAAGTTCAGAATAAAGATTTAAAGTAAAACATACCCAGTCTTGAAAAAAGAAAGGCAGTATTCAATTGTGCTAATTTAAAGATATTTATTAACTGGCTTCCTTATTTTCCAGAGTGTAGAATGTGTATAACCATTACAAATCTCAAATCTGTAATAACATAGCCATTTTTCTTTAAAAGAAATGCAAGATACTTTACAAAAATATTTAAATAAAAAAATCATCTCCGGTCATTTTCACAATTTAGTTTGAAGTGATAATAACCGTTAATAATAAAAATCTCTCGACGGAAAAAGATTAAAAATGTATCAGGTTGTGGGACCACATATAAAAAAATAACGGTAAAATATAACGCACGTACGCAAGCGCCCGACCATTCTTCTCTGCATCAAGGTGGAACACCAACTGACTGATTTTTAAATTTTAAAAATCGCTCCTAAAAAAAAAAAAAAAAAAAAAACAGGTCCCCACACCTAAAATCACGGATACGCGATTTTGATTCGTTAATCGGACCGCAAAAGTAACCAATTAAACAGTTCGCGCACGCAAGAGAAACAATCGCGGATTCTCCCGGTGACAAGTGTCGCGGGAAGCAAACTTTACAGGGTGCGTTGAGCCAGGAACGAACGGCTGCAATGAGATGCCTGCAAAACGATGTATTTTGGCATAGGAATTAAACAAGAGGTGATGTATTTACATCACAATTACTATATTACTTTTATTCTCTTTTAAATAAATTAACAATTGTACAACTTATTTAAATTCCAGTTATTAACAATCCTACTAAAATAATTTGATAATTTTTAAAAGCATTTTCAAGAAGAATTCTTATTTCAGTTTTTATATATTTAATAGGGAAAAAAATCCTGAATACTGCATTATTCTTTTATAAACAAGCGATAAATAATTGTTTAGATGAATATACATAGCTGTTGATTTACCACAAAAGTCAATAGTATTTGGAGGATATACAAATATTCTTTTGCCCATCAGTTTAAAACTCCAAATCTTCAGAAATCAACAGATCTTGTTATTTTTATTTTTATTTATTTTCATTTTATTTTATTTTACTTATGCTTGTTAGAGCAATAGTAAATGGCGAAATGATTTATAGGGCGTCGGATGAAACCATCATTTATCTTTTCCAAAAACAGACGATATTTTTGAAAAATAGTTGGAGAAGGTGTCTTTATACCTTGCAGAAAATTACTGCTTTACAAAGAATAATACCAGACACGCAGTCGATCTTCATAGACAAGAAATATATCACTGATGTTTGCAAATATGCACAGCCATAGATTTTGGCCAGCTTAAAAATTCCATTCATTTAACTTCTTTCATGTCTATTTAAAACGAGTATTTTGAACAAAATATATACTTCACAAAATAAAAAATACATATATATCATTTACATATATTTAATTAAAGAAGATGGGTGAAAATATAAATACAAAGAAAAGCATGAATATAGAAAAGGTTTAAAATTTACAAACTATAGTCTCATATATAATAAGAAAAAAAATATCTGTCTTTTTTTTTTTTTTTTTTTTTTTTTTTTAACTTTACTAGAATGCATGAAAAGCGCATAATACAAGTGCGCTTCCAAGAATTTGTATGTATATCAAATGATACATCTAAATATTTTTGCGTGATCCTGTAAACCAACCATATCCAGACTCATCATACCCAGTTCTTATCAGGAAACGTGCCTTTCTGCATTTGAATAAAGGCTGTTCAATTCTTCGTGTTATGGGGAAATATAAATATATTAAAAGGAGTTTTAAAAATATCTCTCGTACACCATCCAATACATGAACCCTTTGTAAGTCGACGTACAGAAATAATTAACTCTATTTATACCATTCTAAATAGATAACACAGGAAACTATTTATATCATTCTAAATTGAAAACATGCGAAAATATGTCAGTTTCATGCCATTCAAAAAGTAGTGGAATGAAAAACACAGATGAGCCTAATGCTTTAAACATTTTTCAAATTTACTGCAAAGTGTTGAAAAAAATCAATATATCAAATCTGTAGACATATCTTAATGCGTAATAATAGCGAAACATCTCCTAAATCTTGATAAATCGACACATTTCTTGTTCTACTCTAACGCTTATTAAAGCAATAAAAAATGGCAATTTGATTTATAAGGGGTCGGATAAAATTATCATCAATCATTTTCAAAACGGACGACGTTTTTGAAAAGTAACCGGAGAAGGTGTCTTTTTTTACGCCTCGCATAAAAATATAGAAACAGTTATCAAAAATATGCTTTAATAATATCAGACACGCACTCTATCGTCACACATAAAGAATATATTGTTAAAGTTTGAAAAAAGGATGTATTGTGTTATTCTATAGTCATCATACATTTTGGGCGGCTTAAAAATTCCATTGTTTTCAGGTATATACTTTAATCTCTTAAAAAAATAATAATCTCATAAATTGCATCACATAATTCTAGTTTAAAACGACAGCAATAAAAGTATACAGTTAAGAGAATGCATAGAGAAAATATTAACAAACTAGGAAAATAATGCAGTTCGGATAGATGAAAAACACATTTCAATTGCGCTTTTGAACTTTATTGAAAAGGGTTAAGAAACACATCTCAATATACTGCTCCAGCAATTTCCACGGATTTCACATTGCATATTGAATAATCTTGCGAGGCTCTGTAAGCCATTACTAATCATATCGCGTTCTACAGAGACACAAAATGCACAATCAGGTAAAAGGGAAAAAAAAAAAAAATAATAATGATAATAATAAAAGGTTCTCTTTCAGCTCATTCGAAAGGTTGATTTCTTTTTTTTTCTTATCAAGTAATCTTCATTTTGAAACAAAATGACGAATAAAATTCATTAGTGAACTTGACGGAGCTATTGATGTAGGCTGGAATTTAAAGCACATCGATTCATAAACACTTTTTTTTTTTTTTTTTTTTTTTTTTTTTAAGTGAAATTGAAATTTTTAAGTGGACGGCAGTTGGAAACAAGAGATCAAGATAAAAAATCGGAACTCTTTCACCCCTATAGTAGGCTATGTTTTTAAATTAAATAAGATAAATGTTTGTTTATATAAAATTCTGATGTTTGGAGCTTGAAAGTTCTTGAGGCGTATTAGGAACCTACAATTTTCAAATACACTGATACGGATGACACTATAAAAAGAAAATAATAGCGGCAGAAACTGAGAATAGGTATTTAATATTTAACGGCCCTCTTCACTTACCGTCGCCGGAAGCCCGAGCCAATGTTATTCTATGGGAAATTTTCTTTACTTATAACTCATTAACTAATACATATTTTTGAATTCTCTTTTAATATTCAGAAAATTCCCAACTGTTAAACTGACGCACCTTTTTTCGAAACGTATTTTTTTAATTTTTACTATTTTATTTTGAAATATCAAAATGAAAAATTTCACATATTGAAAATTCGTATTTTACAGCTTCAAAATAAAATATTAAAAAAAAAAAGAAAAATGCATTTATAAAACAGTTGCGTCAGTTTAACAGTTGAGAATTTTCTAAATGTGAAAACAAAATTAAAAAATATGTATTACATAATGAGTTATAAGTAAAGAAAATTTCCCATAGAATAACATTAGCTTCGGCTTCTGGCAACGGTGAGTGAAGCGGGCCATTAAGGGGAAAAGAAACAAATATTCTTTATCATTATGATTTATGGCCTCAAATTATTTGATTTGCAATAGCGTAAAATTAAACAATGGATAAAAACACTCAAACACCCTATTATAATTCTGTGCTGATAAGTATAAAGGATTTAAGTCCATATTCTTGATTTTTCAGGAGACGAAAAATAAAGTTAAACTGACTAAAAACTAATCAGCAGAATCGATTAGGAAAAAGGGATTAGGTTGGTTTATACGCTTTATACCATTCAGTGATTGTCAATCTTCATTTAATAAAGGGAAAAAATTGAATTAAATATTTTATACCAATGATTAATGCTAAATTTCTGACTTGAATCTTTTTTTACCAATGGATTTTCTCAAAGACTAAATGACATGGATTTAAATCCTTTATACCAATCGATAGAGAATTTTTTTCTAAGTCTGACTATGTACTTAACTCAAAATCGACATTTTTGGACTTAAACCCTTTATACTTATCAGTACAGAATTTTCACTTTTGTTTATTTAACAACTTTTCTTACTTTAATTTATTTATACAACCGTTAATTACTTAATGTGTGGAAAGTCGAGTGGAATCACTTCAGATTTCTTGTAATACATCCATTAAAAATCATCGACTTTATAAAGAGTCCGTCTTTGTATCTGATTTTTTACTAAACAATTAATGAAAATTGCTTTTAAATATGACCGATTGACAAATAAAACACAGTATTTTTTTGTTCGATTACTGAATTAGCCAATTATTTCATAATTAAGTGACAGAATTTCATCTTCTTTCTCAAAGTTTGTTCTTTAGGTAAGGAATTATTTCAACTGAAATAAATAAAATTCTTGCTTTATTTATTTATTTTTTTAAATATGCCATATTTTTGCGGCTGATTTAAGAAAATGCTAGATTTTTCTCGCCTCAATTTAATGAATTTACGAAAAATGTCAAAATACGCAATTTTCACGTAGTTGATTAATAAAAGTCATGAAGGTCTCAGAAGAAAATAACATACAAGTTAAAAAATTTTGAAGACAAACTTTTATTTCAAAATGTACAAAAATCTCCAAATCAGCGGATGTAGGTGCAGTCAATAACAAAAGTGTCCGAACACTATATAAAAAAAGTACACTTAATACTGTTTTGTTAAATAAATCCTTGTCGAATCCTGTTCTTAGTCAGTCTATGAACAGGATTCTACAAGGATTTAGTTAGCAAAACTGTATTAAGTGTACCTTTTTTTACATAAGAATTTTTGTTAGCGTTCGGACACTTTTGTTACCGACTGTAATATAATGTATGAAAAACCTAAGTTACATCGCATGATAGGAAGTAGTTTAAAATTTGAAAAGAAATATTTATTTAAATCAAATTGGAGTGTAAAGGTTGATATTTTTATTTATTACCAACTTACCAGTTGGTAATAAATAATTTACCAACAATTTATTTGTTATTTAATAAATAAAAATATCAACCTTTACACTCCAATTTGATTTAAATAAATATTCACGGTTGATGAATTCATGAAGAAATTTGGAACTGGAGTTCCATAGAAATTTGGAACTGGAGTTGGGGCAGCCAGCCCACTGCCCAAATTTGTTACCGCTTAAGCATGTATTGTGGACGGAATTACGTACGAAATTTCAACTTAATCGGACGATGGGAAGTGGGTTAAAAATTCGTAACAAATTTTAGGGTCCACGGCTCAGCTCTAAGTCCATTACTACTTGAGCATGCATTTTCATCGGAGTTATGCATGCATGTAGATTTCATATCACTCGGACGATTGGAAGTGGGTTAAAATTCGTAACAAATTTTGAATTGGTGTTGGGGCCCAGGAATCCCAGAGCCTTTTCTCTAAGTCCGCTATTTGAACATGTCTATGATCAGACTGATATATTTATGGAAAGTTCTGTACTGATATGTATAAAGGATTTAAGTCCATATTCTTGATTTTTCAGGAGACAAAAAATAAAGTAAAAACAAATCAAAAGAATCGATTAGGAAAAAGGGATTTCGTTGACTTATACCCTTTATACGATTCAGTGATTGTCAACCTTCATTTAATAACGGGAAAAAAATTAATTAAATATTTTATACCATACATGAATGGTAAATTTCTCACTTGAACCATTTTTTACCAAAGGATTTTCTCAAACACTAAATGACATAGACTTAAATCCTTTATACCAATCGATTGAGAATTTTTTTCATAGTCTGACTATGTACTTAACTCAAAATCGACATTTTTGGACTTAAATCCTTTATACTTATCAGTACAGATTTTAGCTCATAAAAAATGAGTGAAAATTCAATTCTTAGATTTGACCCACACATATAAATAAAGAAATAGACAACATAACAAGTTAAATAAAGGATTGTAAAAAGTGGTGAGTTGTTTTCTTTTTCAAAACACCATTTTAATTTATTTATTTGTTATGCTGCGAATGGCGAGTGGCAAGTGCAGAGTTTTCAAGTCTATTTTAAGCTTGTTAGAGCAATTAATGCTATTATACCATTTTAATTGGAAACATGCGATAGTGAAAACAAACTGAATGTCTCGTTCTCTAGAAATTCTAAAAGTATTTAAGGAAAAAATCAGGCAGACAAATTGAAGTCATAAACATTTTTCAACTTTTTTTGTAAAGGATTAAAAAATCGCTCCTAATTCAGAGCTATAGAATTACCCTAGTACGCATTATTAAAAAAAAAAAAAAACCCAAGTCTTGAAAAATTGACAGATCTTGTCTTATTTAAATCTTGTTAGGGAAACAGAAAATAGTGAAGTGATTTATTTTAAAGGCGTCGGATAAAAAACATCATTTATCTATTCAGAAAAGATAATATTTTGAAAAAATATCCGGAAAAAGTGTTTTAAAAATGTTTTAGAGGGGATAATGTATGACACGCACTATGTCATCATAGACAAGAAATTTATCATTTTAAAGTTTGGAAAAGGTGTATATGGTATTCCATAGTCGCATAATACGCAGCTTTAGAAACTCCATTGTTTTTATATTCTTTCGTTTTAAAAGCATTTTCTTTCCTTTTAAAAAGAAAATTTTCATAAAGTTGATCAAGAATTCTTTACTTAATATATATATATATATATATATATTCTTAGAATAAATGAATAATTACATTTGAAATAATCTGCTGTGATAGTCACAGAACTTTCTCTTACTCTTTATTTTAATATTATAAAGACAGATTGCAGATTAAGAGGTAAAATAACAAATTCTTTGTAAAAAAGTTTTAGAAACAATTTTACTTCTCATCTATTTCTGTGTGAGGAAGGCTACTGTTTTTCCCCTCAACCCCCTGATTTAACGTAGTACATACATTCATAAAAATTTAAGGTTGTTATTAAACTGTATTCCAAATTATTCAGACAATGTTTATCCACTCCTAGGCTTACTATACGTCCTGGATTAGACCGTACAGTCCTGTTTTTTGTTTTTTTTTAATGCTGTCCGAGGTAATATCTGAGGTTACAAAAATGTCAGGGAATTTGAGAATTTTTTGACTACCGATGATTATTCTTCAATTTTAGACCTCGATTCTCAACAATGCGTTTTTGAACATTCTCTAGTAGCCGTGCATATTTCAACCAACATTGAAGGAAGCGCTATTTTTATGGAGGCATAGTTAACGCTCACCACAGCTCATACTGGTGGGTTCGTTCTGGCTTACGCTAGCATTCTGATTCTGCATCTGCCATCAGTCGCAGGTTGCACTACACGTAATTGAAGCAGTGAACGTTTATGGCTGCCAGCAGTTATGGAGGCCTACGGTAAAAAGGCCAGTGATCCGGAAGTGGTATAACTACATGTTCGCCGCATTGTGGCTACCATTATAGAGCCAGCAAGAGAACATCACTGGCAATTTGTATGCATAATATAAAAGAAGGTGCTGTGTTTCAATCTTCTACCGTTGATTTAAAATTTCTTCCCATTTCGCTCACATTACATAGTGTATTTAAATTTGATATACAATATGAAAAACATAACAAAACTTCAATTACACTTTGTGCTATTTCTGAATAATATCCTATAATATATATTAGCATTATTTTGTGCGGCTCTGTAAAAGAATGATAAATTATTTTCGTAACATATTTTTTAATAAACATGCTTTTATGCATATAAAATCTATATGTCATTTTCATTTAGGGCAGTCAAAAGGTGTTAAAGTGTAACTAACTGCTTACCAGAAATTTTGTCCATAGACGTAATGTACTTTAATTAACTTCGATGTCTCTGCACATGGATTATTTTTTCGATTCCAATAAAAGTTTCAGAGCATCTCCGTATGATACAGATTTAGAATACCGAGTTCGGACTTCTTGCTAATATTTGTTCTTGAGTCATACTGATTATTTATACACAGACACTTGAACTAACGCCTAAATATAGTGCGACCACGTTTCCTACGACTAGCAGTGAGGTCGAGTCCAAAAGTTTTCAGGGATGCAAAATTGCCAGAGAGACAGTTATTTGGCAAACATCCAGTTATTCGGTGTTCCCTTATCGCTTGTTTTCTCTCAGTCACCCCTATTTTAACACTGGACTCGTTCAATCCGCACTTGCGCAGAGGCTTCCATGGTCGCAAGAAATGTGGTTAAAGAATACCTAATTTTCGGATTAAGGCGACTTCAAAACGCGTGTTAATATCGAAAAAAAAAAATCAATTTAAAAAGGATAGACCCCAAAATAATAACATTTTCTACCATTATATGTGTGAAAAAAGGTAATAATAAATTAAAAACCTGCTTAAATGGTAAAAAATAAAATAAAATAAAATAAAATAAAAACTAGTTGGCATAGGTGGACTCTGCTCAGTTCCCCATCATATTTATGTTTTCGCAAATTTCTAGTACGAGACATATTATAATCATGTTAAGAGAAATTAATTACACCAAAGCTTGACACAGTGACAGAATGAAATCCCCGCCTAACAGGCTATCCACCGTTCACTTCGATATATTTATGGTATAATAGCAGGAGACTTGGCGTTGGAATATTAAAAAAGGAATAAACTACTACGTCAGAAACGCCAAAGAAAAATTATTGAGGTGCATACAGCTGTTTCGGTAGCCTAAAGTGTACCGTCTTCAGTTCAAAAAGAATACTGAATCTGGAGAAGTGCTCGTATATATAGGAGAGGGACCGGATTTAGTTCAACCAATAGGATTACGGAAGAGGTGGGGAGTGTGGCCAATAGGAATTAAGGAATGTGTAGCTGTGTAAACAGTAGAAAAATTAAGGAAATGTGGACTGAATGTAAAATTTCCAACAATCAGACAAATAGGGAACAGCGAAATACAATTTACAAGGTTTTTAAAATTTTTATAAATATGAAAAGCTTCAAAGAAATCGATTTCTTTGAAGAAAATCGTAAATTTATAAAAACATACGAAGTTTTTTAATTCGAATGTTGCAAACCAATAGCGTTATTGCCAGTGTTGAAAGTAATATTTTAAAACTTATCTGACTTTTCTGCGACTGTTTGTTCTTGAGATATCGTGTACACAGACTAACAAACTTAATAACGGACTGACGGACTAACAAACTAACAGACACCATATAAATTTTGTCATTTTCGGATTCCTGCCACCTGGAAACGTGTAAAAAAAAAAAAAAAAAAAAAAAAAAAAACGAGGTCGAAAACTTTCACGATTACCTAAGTTTCCCATCCCTATAATATGATGGGGAACTAATAAATAAAAATAAAAAGATTTATTAGTATTATTAGTTCCCCATCATACTGGTATGGGGAACTTAGGTAATTGTGAAAATTTTCGACCTCGGTTTTTTGACTTTTTTACACGTTTTCAGGTGTGAGGAGTCCGAAAATGATAGATAAAATTTGTATGGTGTCCGTCTGTAGGGTGTCTGTCAGTTTGTTAGTCCCTTAGTCAGTTAGTGAGTCCATTAGTGAGTTTGTTAGCCTATGTACGCGATATCTTAAGAACAAATAGTTGCAGAGAAGTCAGGTTAGTTTTAAAATATTACCTTCAACACTGTCAATAACCCTATTTATTTGCAACATTCGAATTAAAAAACTTCGTAAGTTATTAGAAATTTACGATTTTCTTAACATGGGAGAATAAGGCAAAATTTCACTTAAACGAGCATTAAATAGAAAATTTTTACTGTAAAAATGTCAGACTAGTTTTAAAATATCTGTTTTGAATTCGGAATGAACATCATTAACTATAAACATGCTACTTTGAAATTTCGCAAGTTATTTGAAATTTACGAATTTCTTAACATGGCAGAATAGTGCAAAATTTCACATAAACGTCAAATTTTAGGGATATTTTCATCGTAAATACGTCAGACCTCTTTTTAAATATTATTTAGCATACTGACATGACTATTACTGATGATAAATTTTCCAATATAAAAATTTCGTAAGTTATTGGAAATTTACGAATTTCTTAACATGGAAGAATAGGACAAAATTTCACATAAACGTCAATCTTGAGGGATATTTTCATCGTAAAGATGTCAAAGCACTTTTGAAATATTTTTTAGAATACTGGCATGAATATCATAGACTATGATTTTTCCAATTTAAAAAATTCGTAAGTTATTTCGAATTTACGATTTACTTAACATGACAGAATAGGGCAAAACTGAGCAAAAACGTCCATTTTGAGGATTATAAATATAATCAGACAACTTCAAAATAGCATTTATGATACTTCTTTGAACATGATTGAATACAAATATTCTAATAGGAAAATTTCGTAAGTTATTCGTAATTTAATATTTTATCAACATAGCGAAATTGAAAATTTTTCATATAAATACGAATTTTGAGGATTATTGCATTGGAAATAGTAGCATGAAAACTAAACAACGGAATTGACCCTGATAAAATAAATTAATAGATTAGAATAAGATAATTTTTTCGATGTGAACGGTGGATAGCCTATTAGGCGAGGATTGTTGCAAATTGAATTGTCTTTGCATCCTCTCAGGCGGCGCTACTAGTCGTCATTTTTCGACGCGCCGATGTATATTACTGACTAGTTAAGAATGTAATCTGAAAGGATTCGGTCATGCTTGACCGTTTAAAATATAGCGTTGATTAAATGTTTATTTATGTTTTTATTGTGAATCCGTGTTATGTTATATGTTTTTTGTGAAGTGAATAAATAAAATGGATAATAACGAAATGGATTATTACGGAACATTGAAAGATTAATGAACATTCTGGTGACCCAAGATCGTGATGAACTGCATTTTTTGGATTAATGATGTAAAAAATCATCTAAGCATGCATCGGATATGGGAGGTAGGCTTTTTCCCTTGTTATTTCATTATTTTGGTTCGAGTTTGGGGGTTAAAAGTTATGGTTTCGTTTTAAAAGAAAAGTGTAGTTTTTGTTCTGAAATGGTTGCAGTCTGTGAGGACATCGAATTCATTTGGTTTATATATAATATTATTTATAATTTATAAATTTTGCTGATATATGAAATAAATGGTTTCAAAATTTGAATAATTAAAAAATAGTTTGGGTTTTTGAATATAAATGGTTTCATTCAACATTTAAATAATTGAAAAATTACTTTCGTTTCATAAAATGTTGTTTAAATGGTGTTTCTTTTCGTTTCTCTGAAAAAGAAATTGTTTTTTTTAATGGAATATTATTTAATTATTTTTGTTTCTTGCAATGCTATTAAAATTGAGTTACTTCTGGTTTAATACAAAATTATTTATTTAGTTTTTGTTTCATTAAAGGTTATTTTAAATTGATTTACTTCTGTTTTAACGATATTTATTTTTTTGTTCTTAAATGATATTTAAAGATGATGTTTACATTTTTTGATATATAGATAATACATGTTTATTTTTATTTAATAAATATATGGATAGGGGTTATTATTAAGCAATTAGAAGGTTTCATAATTTTTATTTTTGTTCTCTTGTTATGATATTGGGTTTAAAATGGATCTAGAAAGATTGAGGGAAAAAAGAAGAGGTTTAAGAACCTCATTTACGAAATATTTGGGGAAAATAGAAACAATCCTGGACTCCGAAATTACGGAGGAGTACACGAAATTAATGAAAATTGAGGAGCTTCTTAGATTAAAGGCTCAACTCCTGGACAAACAAGCAGAACTCGTAAACATCGATTATGAAATACAAACAAAAATTAAAGTTAAGGATATAGCTGAAGATGTGGCAGGCTGTGAGGAATACAGGGAAAAAGGGATCGATGTAAAAACAAAGTTAGAAAGGCTAGTGGATAATTTAAATGACAGGCCGTTGCCTGGTGTTATTCAGATCGCTAGTTCAAGTGATCAAACAGGAATTGGTTCAGAGAACCTAACAGTTAGAACTGAAACCAGAAGTACAGTTAAACTTCCGAAATTACAAGTTGTACATTTTCTTGGTGACTGTAGTTCATGGTTGGACTTCTGGAACTCTTACGAGGTAGCGATACATAATAATAATTCTTTAAGCAAAATTGAAAAATTTACGTATTTGAAATCTTTCTTAGGAGGTATCGCCTTGAGCGCTGTATCTGGGTTTTCATTGACAGAATCGAATTACGATGCATCAATACAATTACTTAAGGAACGTTTTGGACGAAGTGACGTAATTATATCGTCCCACATGCACAAGTTACTATTAATAGAGCCGGTGAAATCATGCGCGAATGTTACTGAATTAAGGAGAATGTACGACGCGATTGAGGTACAAATTCGTTCGTTACAATCATTAAATGTAGCAACAGGCACTTACAGTAATCTGTTATGCCCTGTAATATTACAAAAACTACCGGAAGAATTAAATTTAAGTTATAATAGACAGCGTAATTCAGATGAATTGTTTGATATTTCTAAATAAGGTGATTTTATACGTAAAGAATTAGAAATACGAGAAGCATCGATAATTTTAGCGAATCCCAGAAATAATAGCGCAAATGAAAATAATTTTCGGAACAAAATGACAGGCCACAATAAACCTTACTTAAATTCTAAAAGGAGCGAATATCATCCCCCTAAATCATCAGCTTCCGTTTTAGCGACTCAGGCGGAAAGAAATTTATCTGGTTATCATAATAAGTATTCTTATGATAATAATAGGCCTAAATTTAATAACAAAAGAAATACGAGTTCATTTTCTCAAAATACAGGAGTTCAGGGCTGTTTGTTTTGTTCCTCGGCACATATGAATCATGATTGTTCTTTAAATGTTTATGATAAGAAAAGGGCTCTAATGGCCAAGGGATTATGTTTTATATGTTTTTCAAATCATTTGAGTAAATTTTGTTCTCGTAAAGATCATAAGTGCAAGTATTGCGCATCTCCCTGGCATAACTCATTAATATGTAATACAGAAAGAAATGAATCCCGCTCAGTTGAGGATAAAAAACAAATACAGTCAGAAAGTTCTTTAAATTTGGTTTGTAATAAGAATAAAGAGCTTGAGGACACGCCGAATGATTCGGTGTTGTTGCAGACTGTAACGGCAAGTGTATTTAATATTCGGGCCAAATGCCATTTATTGAGGTGTCTTATTGACAATGGAAGTTCTAGGACATTTGTATTGCGCGAAGTGTGCAATTTATTGGGATTAAAACCAATCGGGAAGGAAACCCTTTTGATTTATACTTTTGGCAATGAAAATACTGAAAGGAAAACTTATGATATTGTAGAAATAGCATTACATAATGTAAGAGAAACTAATAAGAAAATTAAATTAAGGGCTGTGGTTATTGATTCAATTACATTTGGGGAAATTAAAATTCCTTCACAATGGGTGCGTAATATCGCACTAGAAAAGGGCATTGAATTGGCAGATAAGGGTAATTTAAGTAAAATTCATGTACTTATTGGATCGGATTACATTGGGGAAATTCTCGGAGAAAGGAACGTGAAAATTTCTAAACGATTAATGGCAACAGATACCTTATTTGGATTTGTGATACAAGGAAAGGAAAGGGACCCTAAAGCACTTAAGAATTGTCAGAAAGTGCGCGTTAATCATTTACATGTTGTTAAGGAGGAATGGGACCATCAAAGGGTTAAAAATTTATGGGAATTAGAGGCAATTGGAATTAATCCGGACAAGGAACATTCTAAATCAGACGATGAAATTTTAGAGTTATTTAGGCAAACCACTACTTATAGAAATAAAAGATATGAAACGCGATTGTTGTGGAAAAATAATGTTAAGGAATTGGACAGTAATTATGAGATAGCAAGACGACGCTTGTCTCATTTGAACACTGTTTTTGGTAGGAATCTGGACTTATATTTTAAATATAAGGAAATTATTGAGGAACATTTTAAGGAGGGCATCATAGAGGAAGTAGCGTCGGATTTAAATGGCAATACGGGTACAGGCTATTACATGCCGCATCATGCAGTAGTACGCGAGCAAAAGAAAAGTTCTAAGGTTAGGATAGTTTTTGACGGTTCATGTAAGGGCAGGGATGAATTATCTCTTAACGATTGTTTAGAGAACGGTCCTAATTTAAATCCAGATTTACTCAGGATAATTTTGAGGTTTAGGTTACACCCTGTAGCGTTTTGCGCAGACATTCAACGAGCTTTTCTAGAAGTAGGAATCGCGGATGCGGATAGGAATTTTTTGAAATTTTTATGGAATGATGGGGAGGGGCCCGATCTCCATTCCGATGCTGCTAAACGAATTAGGACATTACAATTCTGCAGAGTTCCCTTTGGGGTGAAATGTTCCCCTTTTCTATTATCGGCAACAATCAGGCTTCATTTGAAAAAATTTGAGAATGACTACCCGGAAGCAACAGAAATATTAAGATCTCTCTACGTGGATGATCTCATCTCTGGCACTGAGAATATAAACACGGCCTTTCAATTGTCTAAAGAAATGATGTATATTTTAAATGAAGCTAGCATGAATCTCAGAGCTTGGATTTCCAATTCTTCTAAACTTAATCAGTTGTGGAAGACAGACAATTTCGAATGTCGAGAAGATCCGGAGGAATCCAATGTTGAACTAAAAATATTACGGATTATTTGGGACAATACGACCGACGTATTACGGATTGACACTTCACAATTTAACAAATTACCGGAGGACAGAATTATAACAAAGCGATATATTTTGGCTGTTTGCGGAATGTTATTTGATCCATTGGGGATCATGAATCCATTTTTGATTCGCATAAAAATTATATTACAATCAGTATGGGAAAATGGTAAACAGTGGGACGAACCTGTTCCACATGAAACTGAAATGTCGTTTTTAGAATGGCTAAATGAAGCTAAAAATTTGAAGTTCACTGGAATTCCTAGGCTGTATTTTAATGAACTCTGCTGGAAATCAGTAGAGGTACACATATTTTCCGATGCTAGCCCAAAATGTTATGGTTCAGTGGCTTATTTTCGATTTACGAATTCTGAAGAATGCAAAACAAGTTTTATAATTTCTAAGTCTCGACTAGCCCCTTTGAAGAAGATTACATTACCGAGACTTGAATTACTTGGCACTTTAGTCTCAGCAAGATTGGGATCATATCTCAAATCTGTTTTTCCAATGCTGGATCCCAGAAATATTTTTTATTGGACTGATTCTCAGATTTGCCTTCATTGGATAAAAAATTCAGCTAACGATTATAAGCAGTTTGTGAAAAACCGAGTGATAGAAATCTGGGAAAAAACTGATCCTGAAAAATGGCACTTTTGCAAGGGCAAGGTCAATCCGGCGGATAAATTGACGAGAGGTGTGAAAGCAAATTCCTTAATGAGTGACAAAGTATGGAGTCAAGGACCAGTTTGGTTGTCAGAATTAAGTATACCGTATGACTCTCTAATGGAATTTTCCTGTGACATGGACAGTGTGGTTGAAGAAAGACATGGAGTTACAACACTTCAGGTTAACGTAGAAGTTCCAATGCCATTATTAAATCTGGAGAATTACAGTACTTTGAATAGAGTTTTGAGAACAACCGCCTATGTTTTTAGATTTCTAAATAATATCAAATCTAGGTCTGAAAAACGTTCAGGAGCGCTGACAGCAAATGAAATATCTGCAGCAAAAAATTATTGGCTTCTATTTGTGCAGCAAAGGGAATTTAACAAAGAATATACTACATTAAAGGCAAAAAATTCAGTTTCTCCTGATTCTAAGTTATATAATTTGAATCCCATTTTGACAACAGAAGGTCTAATAGTATTAAAATGAAGAATTCAAGGTTCTAATTTTTCTGATGAATCTAAGCATCTAATTATTTTGCCGAACAAGGCTCGATTTACTAATCTTTTGATCATGAAGGAACACGAAAATTTAGGTCATTCTGGTATATCTGACACACTCACTCAAATAAGAGAACGCTTTTGGATCATTAAGGGCAGGCAAGCTGTGAAATCCTGCTTGAACAAATGTTTTCTATGCAGACGGTTTAAGGCCAAACAAGGACAGCAAGTAACAGCTCCGCTTCCCATATCAAGAACTAGTGAGGCTCAACCTTTTGAAGTCGTCGGAATCGATTTTGCTGGACCCTTATTCACAAGAGACAACAACAAATCTTACATTGCATTATTCACGTGTGCAGTCACTCGAGCAGTGCACTTGGAAATAGTCTCCAGTCTCAGTTCTGAACATTTTCTACTTGCATTCAGACGTTTCATCTCCAGAAGAGGTGTGTGCAAGGTTGTGAATTCCGATAACGCTCTGACTTTTAAAAGTAGTGAAAAGGAACTAAAGAAACATTATACGAACATTAAGAACTTTGAAATACAGAACTATTTTGGTAATAAGGGTATCAAATGGAATTATATAGTAGAAAGAGCCTCGTGGTGAGGGGGGGGGGGGTTATTGGGAGCGAATGGTTCGTATGACAAAGGTCATTTTGAGGAAAATTCTTGGTAGGGCATTGGTTACATTTGAAGAACTGCAAACTATACTTGCAGAAATTGAATCTATTATTAACTCTCGACCTTTAACTTATGTATATAATGACCCTGTGGAGCCATTCCCTCTCACCCCAGCCCATTTCTTAATAGGAAAAAGGTCAACTGCATTGCCACCACAAAGTGGCCGTTTAGTGATAGCAAGTCAATCTAACTCTCAAAAATTGTTAATTAAAAGATACTTATATCGTGAGAGACTTCTTAACCAATTCTGGAACAGATGGAAATTTGAATATATTTTGCAGTTGAGAAATGCTAATGTTGTAAAACCTGTTAATCCAATTTCTAATTTTAATATAGGTGATATAGTCCTAATAGGTGATGACAAGGCCCCAAGACAAATTTGGAGGTTAGGAAAGGTAATTGAGACACATGTAGGACGTGACAATAAGGTAAGAGCTGTAACCTTAAAAACTTCATCAGGAATGTTAAAGAGACCCATTCAACTTCTTTGTAACTTGGAAGTCCAAGGGGACTTACCTTAATTAAACCAACTGTTCACCTGTAAGGTAATATTAATATTGTTTTCATTTTTCAATTGTATCCAGGTAACATTGATTTTTGTATTTGATATAATTTCTATTTTCAGTATTATGTGGTTGTGAAATTTATTATTTATGTACTGTGATTTTTTTATTGGTTGTAATTCTTGAATTGTATTTGATTTGGATTTGTTCAAAATTTTGTATTGAACTTAACTTACCTTTCGGGGCGGGAGGATGTTGCAAATTGAATTGTCTTTGCATCCTCTCAGGCGGCGCTACTAGTCGTCATTTTTCGACGCGCCGATGTATATTACTGACTAGTTAAGAATGTAATCTGAAAGGATTCGGTCATGCTTGACCGTTTAAAATATAGCGTTGATTAAATGTTTATTTATGTTTTTATTGTGAATCCGTGTTATGTTATATGTTTTTTGTGAAGTGAATAAATAAAATGGATAATAACGAAATGGATTATTACGGAACATTGAAAGATTAATGAACAAGGATTTCATTCTGTCACTGTGTCAAGCTTTGGTCAAATTCATTTCTCTTAACGTGATTATAATATATTTCGCACTTGAAATTTATGAGAACGTAAACATGATGAGGAACTGAGCAGAGTCTACCTATGCCAACTAGTTTTTAATATTTAAATCTATATCTAAATCACTTAAACTTTGATTTTAGCAATATAGACTAACATGAATGCTTATTAATTATTAATTTCAATTCATCTATAATGAAATCCTGAAATATCAACATATTTTGTAAAATGTTGGTTAGAGCAATAAAAACGCAGAGATGATTTATAAGACATCGGATAAAACCAACATTTATCTTTACAACAGACATTTCTTTTTGAAAAATATGCAGAAAAGATGCCTTTAGGCTCGGGAAAAAATACAGATAGAAGGTTATTAAAAATGCTTTAGAAGGGATAATGTCAGACAAGCTATACATCATCATAGACAAGAAATATTTTGCGAAACTTGGAAAAAAATAGTTATTGTAATGTTTAATCATACGTTTTGGAGGATTAGAAATTTTCTTGCTTTTATATACTTTTATGTTGATTTCGTTATGTTTTGTCCAAAATACAGATATCAAAATGCTGACTTTAAAGAAATACCTCTATGTATCTCAATTCATTTTTAAATTTCGGTGCTGAAACTATTAATATTCATTTAACCATTAATACACCTTTTTACTATTAATAATAAGAAAAAAGATATATCAACAATGAGTAACATATGTTTGTTTAAAGTTATTCTAATAATAATTACGGGAGCGCGGACTGACAGACAGACGAATCGAAGCCGTAAATATTTTTCAACTAAACAACAAAATGTTAAAATAATGAGTCAACCTTTATACACATCAGGAGGACCTTTATACACATGAAAAAAAAAAAATAATAATAATAATGAAAAAAATCGATAACTTTATTTTAAATTATCGCAGATCGATGGTTCAACCATTCGTTTTAAAGGTATTGGCGAGCTCTTTTGAAAGATATCCATCATGAAAATTTGCTCACCACGAGGGGGGACTCCCCCTCAGGGGGAGAGGGAGGCGAGGCTCCTACATACACAAAAAAAATTTTCCCAGTTGACTATCTCTATTACGCAAAATATATATTCGTTACATTTGGTTTACTGCAGTCTATAGATGCTAAACTCTACTTACCTGCAATTTCCCCCATGTAACGTATATGAATACTTTTGAGTGTCCCTGTACGCGAACCATTGGCTTCATCTCAACGAAAAGCTTACTGTAGCATTTAGAATATCGAGTTTGGAATTTCTGATACTATTTGTTCTTGAGATATGCTGATAACACACACAGAGACAGAGAGACACACACAGAGACCATTCGCTAAAAACATGATTTTCGCATTCAGGGGACCTCAGAACATGTAAATATAACAAAACTGACGTTCGAAAATTTGACCCTAAAACAATACTTTCTCGACCCTATGGGTAAGAAAGAGAAAGTAAAAACAGGTATCCAATTTTTCCTTTGTAAGAATCTTATGCATAACCTACATTAATAAAAGAAGATGTCTGTACATTTGTCTGTCAGAGTGCTTGTGCAATTGTTCAGCGACTGCTCATCGTAGAGATATAAGTTTGGCAATTGGACACTTTGGGATGAGGGGATTTGGAGAAACGAAACGAGTTGGAAAAATCTTTAAAGTTTTATACGTTTTATATTTATTAAATGTTTTATGAGATATTGGAAGTTTCAAGTTTCATGTCTTTTAGCTCGACTTCTGTACGTCTTAGAAAACATTTGACAGCCCATCCCAAATAACAGGTAATTATGGTTAGAAAAATGTTTATTTTCAAACATCAGAAATAATTTTACAATATTAATGATAACTTACTTTCTCAATGATTTAAGCGATTTTAACAAATGCTACTTTGAAATGCTTGCATCCTCAAAATTCAAAATCTAATTCTATAAAAAACTACATTAAAAGATAGCTGAAATATTACACTCGCTTTAAAAGCAAAAATCGTTTTAAAATGTGGATTAGAGAATTTTTCCAAATCAGCTGAAGACTTTAGCCAAGGTTGAAGGGGTTTGGAGGATTCGAAACGAACAAAAAAAAAAAAGACGTTCTCCCAGATATGAGGCTGATACGGATCTTTGCTGGAGTAAAAAAAAAAAAAAAACTTGACAGAAAGCAAACTGCTTTATCCCTTTCGATTATATATACAGGTTGATTCAAAATTAGTGTGACCAATTTTAAAAGAATGTAACTATTTATGGTAAATTTTAAACGCTTTACCACCAGTTTTATTTTAAAAGTGGGAAGTTTAAATTACCAATCTAGCTATTTTTATTAGTGGGAGTAAATTATGGCTCCGAAATTAGATCCTCAAACCCGAAACGATATTTTAAAGCTTTTGAAGTATGATTGCTCAAATTCTGTTATGAATAAAGCATTTAAAAATCAGAAAAGACATTTTCTAATGAATTATTATCTTTAAATTTCGAAAAGAAATAAAATTTGGCTGGAAATCAAAAGTTCCAGGGAAAAAATGGGGATGAAAGGAAGTCCTTGGTGAAAAAGAAAAAAGAAGCTGAAAAGACTTATCGCTGTAGAAAATCCTCTGCCTCAAAGAACTTTAGCAAAGAAACTACAAGTATCGCAATCGACAGTTTGTCGTCAGATAAAGAAAATTGGCTATAAAAAAAGTGAATAAACCAGTCTGCCATCAAATGTCTGCAAAGACCGTAGAAAAACTAAGAAAACGTTCTTGGCCTCGGTATTTAATGTTACGCAAAGGTAGATACAAAACATGGATAGCATCGGATGAAGCACTGTTTTATCTGTCATCCACAACTGGCAAAACGAAGATACAATATATTTCACCCGAAAAGCATTGTAAAGACGCAACTGATTTGCAAAAGGCAAGTTGGCTGTCAGGTGTTATGGTATGGATGGGAATGTCCTCCCAAGGCTTAACAAAACCATTTTTTCTAGAACCAAAGGCTAAACTTGATGCTAAATACTATCAGAATAAAGTTTTGAAGCACATGATCAAAGAAAGTAAATGTCTTTCACCAAGATTCTGCACCAAGTCATATTGCAAAATCAACTATAAAATAGCTGAAAGATAAAAAAATAAATTTTCTTCCTCCTGAGAAATGGCTACAATCATCCCCTGACTGTTCTCCTTGCGATTATTTTTTATGGAGATACTTAAAAAAACAATTAAGTAGAGGACTTAACAATTAAAGTAAGAACACGTCAAGGGCTTCAAAAAGCAATCAAGGGGAATTGGAAAAATACCCCTAAAAATGCTCGAAAAAGCTTTTTTGGCTTGGCCTAACGATTTAAGTAAAATGTACTATGCTAAAGAAAACTACATTGAAAATTTCATGTAAATAACTTAATTCAATAAAAATTTCTGATGCTCTGAAATTGGTAACACTAATTTTGAATCAACCTGTATATATATGTGTGCGTGTGCGTGTGTGTATATATATATATATATATATATATATATATATATAACGAATATTTTTTTTTTTTTTTTTTACTTAAAACTGAGGCAAGATAAAAAAAATAGAAAAAATGTCTGAATTAGATGCCTAAAAGACACGAAACGAAGCTACTATACTAAATGGATTTTGGTACTAACAGGATAGATTTTTATATATTTTAATCTATAAATTTAGATTTCTTATGTATATTTTTTTCTACATCTGAAAAGCGAAAGTTTTAAATCCCTGACTATCTTTATCATCATATACTTTTCCACAGATAAATTAAATACGAATGGAAAAAGGAAGAGAGAGAGAGTTAAAGGAATCTTATACTCCCTACTTTTATTAGATTTCAAGAGAGAACATTATTACCTCGCTGTCAACTCCAACCCGGAGATTATTATGAGTTTTCTTCCTTGACTGCAACTTGAATCCGATTTTCTGATCCGTAAATAATTTTGAAAGTAGAAATTCGTCAATTCCTCTTGGTCTTTAATATCATTTAAATTGGGTTATTTTAACAACTTTTCGAGGAAAAAGGATAGATTCACATAACGATTTGTTCTGCTTCATTGGTATTTATTACCATATTTTTATTAACTTCGTTTCTTGTTTGTTTGTTTGTCAAGTACAAATCTTGCAATCGATTTTTAACTAACTTCACGACTAGCTAGATATCTGAAACTTTCAGGACAGCTCAGAACACGGTGACAATACATTTTTTTAATACTTTTAGTCAACTGTTTCAGGTCCAGCTGCCTTCGGCAGCGTTTACATAATTCGACAGAAAATGTATTTAACTAACTTCCCGACTAGCTAAACATTTGAAACTTTCAGAATAGTTCAGAATACGGGGAAAATGCATTTTTTAAATACCTTTAGCCAACTGTTTCGGGTTCCTGCTGCCTTCAGCAGCGTTATCAGTACAAAGCTTGCAATCGATTTTTCTCTAACTTTCCGACTAGCTAGACATTTGAATCTTTCAGGACAGCTCAGAACACAGTGACAATACATTTTTTTTTTTTTTTTACTTTTAGTCAACTGTTTCAGGTCCCTACTGCCTTCGGCAACGTTTGTAAGATTCAACAGAAAATTTATTTAACTAACTTCCAGACTGGCTAGACAATTGAAACTGTCAGAATAGTTCTGAATACGGTGAAAATACATTTTTAAAATATTTTTAACCAATTGCTTCGGGACCCTACTGCCTTCGGCAGCGTTACCAGTACAAAGCTTGCAATCAATTTTTAAGTAACTTCCCATTTGAAACTTTCATAATAGATCAAAACACGATAGCAATGAATTTTTTTAATACTTACTTTTATTCAATTGCTTAGGGTTCCCGCTGCCTTCGGTAGTGTTTGTATGATTCAACAGAAAATTTAAAAACATGGTATATAAAAAGATCTTTTTATCTTGTAATTATTTTTATGCTACATTATCTTTCTCTCTCTCCTTTTAGACTTCCTCATATTCATGTATGCCAAAGAAAATACTGTTTTGGGAACGAATATTTAAAAAATGGGGTTTTGTTACAATTATGCATTTTGAGATCCTCGGAATATGAATAATTATATAATTAGTGGTTGATCTGTGTGCCTAATGTTGTCGTTATTATTAACTGTAATCAGCCACTATTAAGAAGAAATCCCAATTTTGTTTTTTGAATATGTATCATCATAGGGAAACACTAGTTTTGGTTATTTAAATAACTTTATTTTCTATAGGGATAAAGATGTGTTTGATATATAATGTGATAGGAAAAGCATTCACCATTTTTTACAGAGTCTACATTTTGGGCAGTTTACATCAAAAGTTGATAGGCACTAACTTATATTAAAGTGCAACTAAATATAAACTTTAATGAAAGCATGTGCATTATTTCTTAAGTTAAAACTGGTGGAAAATTCTTGTCACACAGATACACAGACAGACATTTTCGAAAAATGATCAAATTGTGTTATGGAACTCTCAAAAAGTTTAAGTCCATCGTGAACCGGAAGTTGAATTTTTTTACAAATATAATACCTTCTTCTATTTAAAACTGCCAAGGCTGTAGCCAGAAAAAATTCCGGAAGATTTTCAAACTTTAGTACATAAAGTGTTAAAAATGAAGTATAACGCAAATATTCGTCAAATCTTGAAAATTTCAGGAAGAGATGGGTAATCAAACCCATAAGCCTCACCTCCTTGTATTGGCCTTGAATATATAAATGAATGTAATAAATAATCTCATATGAGCGGTAAGTTTTTTCGAATAACAACTTTCAGACATAGTAAATTTAAACAAAATACAAAACAGTAAGAAGTGAACAACACTTTTAAGTGCGCGAAATACGTATAAGTCAGAAGACGAATTTTCTTTTTTCTATTCTAATTTTCTATGTATACTAACCTTAACCGAAAAAATGTTTCTCAGAAAGATTTTTCATAAGAAGTCCACATTTGAGAATTTCCCGACCTGAAATACAATCTATCAAAAATTCTCCCACGCATCTCGCCCACAATTTTTCTGCAATGTCTTAATGCATATTTTTTATCTTTTCATTGACGATAGATTTCGTTATAGATTGAAACTACATTTGCAGTTAAAAGAAAAAAAAAAAGAATTAGTAAAATAAAAATAAAAAATTTCCATTATATTTTTATTAATGCTAAAGGAAAAAGTCAAATTTCTTTTTCTGAAACTCACAGGGATTTTTTCTATAAATGAGATTATTATTATTATTATTTTTTAATAAACATTTATCCGATATTGATGCATCATAATATTAATTTCTTTTTCAAAATATTATAAGAAAAGTGTTTTAAAATGTGAAAAATACTTATAGACCATTATTGTATGCAGTACCTATCACCTAATTATATTGAGACTTCTGGACCTCATACAGTTTATACATTTATGTTATAAGAGGTACTTCTCCACAAAATATCGTAGCAGGTATTAAGAGCGGACAATACCTAATCTCATGTTATTTTATGGTAAAATTTCTTTTCATAATAACTCATCACCAAATGTATTTAGTTTAATTCCGTTTTCACATTCACAACTGTTAAATGAGTACTCATTTTACAAAAAATTATTTTCTAAAATTTTTATATTTTATTTTTGAGTTCAAAAAGGCGAATTTTCACAAATTGCATTTTTCTCATTTTTTTAACCGCAAAAAAAAAAAAAAAAAAAAAAAAAAAAAAAAAAATCAATTTTCGGAAAATGAGTAGTAATTTACCGATTGTGAATTTTCTGAGAAATAAAACAGAATTTAGAATAACACATTTGTTAATGAATAATAATGGAAACAAACTTTCCCATAGGACAACATGGGCTACGGCTGTCGGAGAGATTATGTATTATCTACTCTTATAATAGCCTAAACCGAAGAATCTTTTAACAGTTCATTTGTGAGGTTTGCGTTGCCGCAGAAGTTGTCTAAGTAAGAAATAGTACGAGACTCAGTTAAAATGAAAATTAAGAGTTAATTCAATCATGAATAGAGGGAGGGTTGAACTGGCTGGATTTAACTTAATAAACTGATTTAAGAACTTTAGCAAATATATATAAGAAATAATTTAGATAATTTTAAATATCGCACCACAGAAGGCAGCAGAAGATTAGCGACGGGAGCACGCCTTTCACTAGTTGACGTGAACTCCAAATTAATCGGTGACTTCCCAGCCGGATGATTTTTCTATTCACTTTAACTAGCAACACCGCACTTTACACACATCAGACTAACAAGCTCCAATAGCTATAGACCTTAACTATCAAAAAATAACTTAATTCAGGCACTATGCCCTAAATTATAACGTATCCAGACGTCGGAATGAACTCCACTTTACGAAAATAACCTCCTATTTATACTTCCTTCAATCAACTTCCCGTCTCTTCCCTTCAACCAAATTTTAAAGCCGCTTTGCATTCGCCTGCCTATACTTCGCAACTTACTTCCTCCGTTGCAGCGCTATCTTGTCACAAAACTATTCTAACCTAAAATTTCGCCAAGTTACTGGCGCCAAAGCATTTTTAACTATCCCAACTTACTACTTCGCTGGATCCAGCATAATTTCAAACATAACCTGTGGTGACCTATACAGTCTCGACCTCACACATTTAATAGAATCATTTTATACCACTTTTTCTTTCCTCGAATAATCTTATTGGATACAAATCAGATGGAGTTTCAGACTAAGCAACTTCTCCATCTTTCACATACGATACATCCTTAAAAAAAAAAAAAAAAAAATTAAGATTAAAGAAGAAAAAAATCAAAACACCAAAAAATACTTTCGAGAATATTTTGATTCATAATTTCATTATCTCCTTCCTTTTCTCTTGTGTTATGCAAAATGTTACATTTTTAAAATTTTTTTACATTCATAACATAAAACGTTACTTTGTTTGTCTGGGTGTGTTTTATTCAATTTAGATTTTTATTAAATGAATACTGCGTTTTTAAAAGCAGCAAAAATCAATCTTTTATTTATATTTAGCTTACCTGTTTTATTAATATTGTCATTGAAAGAAGATGCGAACAGGGAGTTATTCATTAAATTGAACGAACTGTTTTCCGTTACTCAAGAAATTTATTTTAGAAATAACATTCCTTATTAAAAACAAAACAAAATAAAATCGAAATTTTAAATCTTAGCTGCTTTATTTGAAAAAATCTCTTGGGGGAACGAGAGAAGTTTTGACACCGAATAAACTTTTCCGCCAAGAAAAACACACAGAGATTTATTGATTCATTCTCCTTCAACTGTTTATTTTAATTAAAACTTATGTCAACACGTGTGCTTCAAAATCAAAGAAAGAAATTTGTTTGTCAGAATAAATGTGAATTTGATATGATTTGTATTTTGTATTTACAATTTTAAAACTTTCTACAAAATTGACATTTAAAAAAAAAAAAAAGAGATTGAGAGAGAAGTGGAGCAAATGTAATCTTGGGGTGAGTGTTACTTTGACGTATAACTCAAGTGATTAGCCGAATTTGGATCTAATAGTCAATATCTGTTTGTCTGAATTTTTTTCTTTTATATTTAGTCTTAAGAAATAAAAAAAAACAAATATGAAACAGTGATTGATTTAGAAGTTTGAAAATTTGCTTACATTTCCCCTCTCCAAAAAGAATGCTCCTCTCAAAATTCGAAGTTTTCCCATTGCTGTACTTGTGAAGCAAACTCCAAACTTTTTGGTTTGTCATACTGGTGCCAACGTGTATTACACTTACCAAAGGAATTTAGTACGTTGGACAGATGTGTTCTGTGTGTTTACACTTGTCACAAGCACCTCAATTGCATCAATTTACACACACACACCCACACACACACACACACACACACACATATATATATATATGAACCGCTTTATTTTAAAAGGGGATTTCTACCATTTTCATCGAATTTCGCTTTTTCACCTTTTTCAGTAAAAGGGAAATAGATCTATTATTTAATGAAGAAACGAGACGTTTTGGCTTATAAGTATGTCTACAGGAAAGCTTTGAAATTTGCGTTTTATTTTAAAAGGGGATTTCTGCAGCATTCTTTCATGCCATGTGATAGGGATTTTTCTATTATTAGAAGGATTGTTAGAAAAAATGAAAGAATTTATACAATGGATGAATATGTTGACTTGATAAAAAAAAGGGCTTCGAATAAACTGCAGTACTTTACAATTGTCATACCTACACATCTTGATGTTTTGGATTTTAACAGCTGGTATCCAGAATTTTACAAAAAGACATGCCTCAGTGAATAGTTAAACTGTACCAAAATCAGAAAAGGTTTCTTTTAGAATATCAACATATCACTATCTGAAATGTGAAGATTCTAACCCTGTGATACTTGCCACCAAAAACTTTATTGTGGGTTTAATTCAGCACAAATTTAGACTAGGAAACACGCAAAAGAACTTGTCTTTGCCTGGTAAAGGGAATGTTTGTCGAAGACGCATACTGAAAAGTAAAGTAGACGATATCAAAAAAACTCTTAAATTCATTCCTAAGGAGCATCTGGCTTTTTGGAATACAATTATTACAGAATATCCTACGAGTGAAAGTGAAATTTATTTGTAAATTTGTAAATTACACATTCTGGTGAATCTACCTTTGTATTTAGTTACTTTCTTATGTATTCGCAATTTATCTGAAATATTTGATATAAGATAATTCATTACACTTTATTTTTTCATTTTTCCTTAAAATTTGAATGACATTTCTGCATTTTATTTTAAATGGGGACTTCTGATGCATAAATAGTTTCTTTTTTTGAGAAAAGTATTAACCATAAATTTGGTTTTTATGCATTAAAATATGTATATCAATGAGTACTATTAGCTGGCAAAAATTTGTACATTAAGATAAATTAAACCAGAAGTTAGGAAGTTTTTTGTCTTTCCTGTAAAATTACAAAAACGGCAGAAGTCCACTTTTAAAATAAAGCGATTCACACACACACACACACACACACACACACACACACACACACACACACACACACACACACACACATATATATATATATATTTTTTTTTTTTACTTTCCTCTTTCATTTATGTCATTTAATTGTCAATGAAACTTAATATCCCGATCTTCTTTTAGGTTTGCTGAAATAATAAAATGTTTAAGACGTGAAATGCTAATTAGATCGTACAAAAAAAAGTTCGAATTTCTGTAACGAGTTCAGGTATTTTTAAAATTAAAGAAATACAAGATTTACGAATGAGTTCACTAGCTGGAAATTTCACTTACATATATCTCAATGCATTGTGTATGAGTATAGTGGGTTGCGAATACACTTGTCCCAAACCATGAGAATGGAACTACATAAAATTTTCATTATTACTTTCTTCTATATTTAATAGAAGAAAGTACTGGATTCGTAAAAATTTTCGACCTCGAGTTTTTGATGGATTTACACGTTTTGAGAGCTGTAGAACACGATTTGACCATTTTTAGAAAATGTCTGTCTGTCTGTCTGTTTGTGTGTGTGTGTGTGACAAAATTTTGTGGCAACTGTATCTCAGGAACTACTGCACAGAATTTAATACAAATTGGTATGTAGTTGCACCTTGACATAAATTAGTGCTTATCAACTTTTGGTAAAAATCGTCTTACAGGCTGCATTGCTATCCCGCTTTTTCTAAATTTTTAACATGGTGATATAGGACAAAATTTTGTATAAATGTGCATAAAGTGAATTATTTTTAAGTAATCATTATGAAATTTACAATAATTATTTATAATAGAGATAGATAGTCAACTGGGAAAAATTTTTTGCATGTGTAGGAGCCTCGTCAACCTCCCTGGGGGGGGGGGGGGAAGTCCCCCCTCGAGGGGAGTAAATTTTCAAGATGGGTATCTTTCGAAAGGTCTCGTCAATACCTTTAAAACGAATGGTTGAACTATAAATCTGTGATAATTTAAAACAAAGTTTTTTTTTTTTTTTTTTTTTTTTTACTTTTAACGAAAAAAAAACTTCGATTTTTTTTTTTTTTTTTTTAATTGTTACTGAGTGAATTTGTGTAGGAAAATATAGAAGAAAGTCTTGTGGTGGCCACAACATACTAGTTTTTAAATGGCACATCGTTAAATTATAAAAAGCTCCTATTAAAAGCCAATTAGTTGTATGACTAAAAATTTACAAAAGTGGAAGTATACTGCAACTGAGAAAATGAAGCCAAGTTCAATTATGCCAAAACGTTGTTACACCTATCCCACTTCTTTTTCTCCCAACTTTTTACTTTCTTCTATATGTAATATAGAGAAAGTATTGGATTCGCGAAAATTTTCGAAGTCCACTTTTTGATGGATTTACATGTTTTGGGATATGGAGAACACGAATTAATAGTTTTTAGAAAATGTCTGTCTGTCTGTCTGTCTGTCTGTATCATTTTTTTGTGGACGCTGTATCTCACGAACCAATGAATGAAATTTAACCAAACTTGGTATTTAGTTGCACCCTGATATAAACTGGTGCTGATTAGATTTTGGGATCACTCGCTCAATAGGTGGCGTTGTGATCGCATTTTATGCAAATTTTTAACATGGCAGCATAGGACAAAATTCCGTATAAATGGGCATAAAGAGAGTTATTTTACACTTGTGATTGTAAAATTAATATGAATTATTGATAATAGTAGCAGTTAGCTAGGAAAAAAATTTTGTGCATGGGGGGCATCGGTTCCCCCCCTGGGGGGGGAAATCCCCCCCCGGGGAAGTAAATTTTCAAGATGGGTATCTTTCGAAAGGTCTCGTTGATAATAGTAATAGTTAACTTGGAAAAAATTTTTGTGCATGTGGGGGCATCGGTTGCCCCCCCACCGGGGGGGGAAGTTCCCACCCGGGGGGGGCAAAATTTCAAGATGGGTATCTTTCGAAAGATCTCGTCAATACCTTTAAAACGAATGGTTGAACGATAAATCTGTGATAATTTAAACCAAAGTTATCGATTTTTTTTACTTTTAACAAAAAAAAAACTTAGAAAAAAAAAATCTTTTTTTTTTTTTTTTAAACGAAATTTAACCAAACTTGGTATTTAGTTGGTCCCCGACATAAACTGGTGCTGATTATGTTTGGGGATCAATAGCTGAACAGGTGGCGCTGTGATAGCATTTTATCTAAATTTTTAACATGGCAGCATAGGACAAAAATTCGTATAAATGTGCATAATTAGAGTTGTTTTAAACTTGTGATTGTAAAATTAATATGAATTATTGATAATAGTAGTATGTAACTAGGAAAAAAATTTTCTGCATGGGGGGGCATCGCTTCCCCCCCCCTAGGGGGGAAATACCCCCCCAGGGGGGGTAAATTTTCACTTTGGGTATCTTTCGAAAGATCAGGTTGATAATAGTAGCAGTTAACTAGGAAAAAAATTTTGTGCATGTGGGGGCATCGGTTCCCCCGGTGGGGGAAGTTCCCACCCGGGGGGGCAAAGTTTCAAGATGGGTATCTTTCGAAAGATCTCGTCAATACCTTTAAAACGAATGGTTGAATGATAAATCTGTGATAATTTAAACCAAAGTTATCGATTTTTTTTACTTTTAACAAAAAAAATCTTAGAAAAATATCGCAATTTTTTTTTTTAACGAAATTTAACCAAACTTGGTATTTAGTTGGTCCCCGACATAAACTGGTGCTGATTATGTTTGGGGATCAATAGCTCAACAGGTGGCGCTGTGATAGCTTTTTATCTAAATTTTTAACATGGCAGCATAGGACAAAAATTCGTATAAATGTGCATAATTAGAGTTGTTTTAAACTTGTGATTGTAAAATTAATATGAATTATTGATAATAGTAGTATGTAACTAGGAAAAAATTTTTCTGCATGGGGGGGCATCGCTTCCCCCCCTGGGGGGGAAGTACCCCCCCGGGGGGGATAAATTTTCAAGATGGGTATCTTTCGAAAGGTCTCGTCAATACCTTTAAAACGAATGGTTAAACTATAAATCTGTGATAATTTAAAACAAAGTTATCGATTTTTTTCACTTTTAACAAAAAAAAAAAAAAAAAAAAAAAAAAAAAAAACTTAGAAAAAAAAAATCGTACTTTTTTTTTTTTTTTTTTAATATTGTTACTGATTGAATATGTATAGGTAAATATAGAAGAAAGTCTTGTGGTGGCCACAACATACTAGTTTTTCTTCTAATTAAACAGTCCATTGCATAATTCATCACTTGCTCAAACGTTAGAGCAGACTTCCTTCTTGATACTTAAATATGTTTTAGTAAGTGTATATATATATATATATATATATCTGCAGCACTATGGCGGTCCACAAAATGATCCGATTCGCTGGATATTAGGTATAAATGCTTACGAATCACATGTAATTAGTGGTGTAGATTTCGGTGTCTGTAGTTAAACATGTTTACACTGCATTTAATTTAATAAAATAACATACCGGGTGTCCCATAAGTCTGTAGACATTTTAGAAATTCATAAAAATTGAAAAAAATCGATAGAATTGAACGCGGTTTGCGAAAAAGTTCTCTCGTAAAGGAAGATTTTTTTTTTTTTTTTTTTTTTTTTTTTGTAAAGGGAAAAAAAAGACTTAAAATTTTCGTCGATACAGCGCGCTGTATGTAAACAAATCCCATATTTCTATGAAAAACTATATTTATTTGCAAGCAAATGTTTACATGCATATAACTCCAATTCTATGTGTACGTCACAACCACAAATTACAGTTTGCAAACGAGTTACAATACCGCTAACGCGCTAACTGCAGGTTCAGTCGGTAGCTCTTAGCTGAAGTACAACATCTTCACCAATAACGTTTTATCTACCAAGTCAGCATCGCAATTAAAACCTTCATGTATGCTCAGATGGGAGAGAAAATAAAACATAAGCTGTTAGTTGTAAGATAGTGCAATTTATAGGACTGTGATTTCCATATTTTTTGTTACACGCTCTCTATCGACGAAACTTTCAACTTTTTTTTTCCTTTTATAACTTAACAGGAATAACTTTTTCGCAATCCACACGTCCAATTCCTTCATTTTTTATAAATTTTTTAAATGTCTGCAAACTTATTATATATCCGGTACATTCAATACGCGTACTCAACATGCACGTGTATTAACGTGTATTAACATAATGTATTCAACCTACATTATTAAGATGCTTAAAAGCATCATTTCTGTAGAAAATGGTATGCAGAGAATAATTGCGTTGCAGGCCTATGCAAAAGAATTTCTATAAGGAGTGGATTATGCATGGTAAGTGCAAGGTGTGTGTTTTCGATACTCTTATACTCATGTTGGATAAAGAATGCAAATTCCTTATACAATCTTTCATTAATAATAACAATATATATTAATGAGTAGACTATCTACCAATAAGTATTCGGACACTTTCGAATTCGAATTTAGACTTTTTTTCAAATATCTAGAAAAGTTCTTTAGGAATCATCTTGAAATTTTGGTAGTGTAAAATACATGTTATACCTCATACATTTCAACAAAGGTTGTAAAAAATTAAATAAAAAACAATATGTTTTGGATCACCCTGTAAAAAGTAAGGCTTTAAATGCGTTTTAGCCGTAGCATGTGATTATGAGGATGATTTTTCTCATTATCTCTATAATTTTTTGTGAGGCAACCTCATATATTCATGAATTATTTTTTTTTTTTTTAATTGCAAAAGAATAGTCCACTTTTTAAATTATAACACGTAGTGTATTAAACCCAGTTCAAAGACATTTTTCGAAAATTTGGCACACTATAATAGACCCAGCATACTGCAATCAAAATGTAAAAATGTTAAATATCTTTACGAAATATGAGCATTTTTACTAAATAATTTTTAACTATGCATGTGCTAGCTTTTAAAAAATTTCATTTGCATAATTTAATAGCCAAAAATATTGAGCAACTTATATGAAAACCTCAAACAAATATCGTGTAAATTCAAAAAATAAGAGATAGAATGACCAAATTTCAGTTCTCTCAAAATAAAAGATAAACTATTAAGAGTTTTACTCACATTTTTATTTTGATTCCATCAATGTCCAATCGTAACATAGTGTTCGCTGATTGTAAATAAGTATTGATAAAAATCCCCTATCATCTTCCCTTTTTATTAACACTTTCCAACAAGGTTGTTGAAAAGTGTTAATGACTTCGGTTTGTCTGTCTGTCTGTCTGTCCGTCTGTCTGTCTATCTGCCTGTCTGTCTGTCCGTCTGTCTGTCTGTCTATCCGCGCTCTAACTCCCGTAAATATTTACGGAATTTCTTGAAACTGATATATGTTATTCAAGTTCACTATCGGATGTTCCCTATTGAAAATGGAGTTTATACCTCTACTGGTTTGTGTACAGGGACCCCCGAAAATATTTCAAAGCATTGTGTTCAATGAGAGGCATTTCTATAAACTATATTTTCATACCCTTACTGTGCAAAAATTTTAATGAAATTCAAACATGTTATACAAGTTCACTATCGGATGTTTCCTGTTAAAAATGGAGTTTATACCTCTACTGGTTTGTGTACAGGGACCCCCTAAAATATTTCAAAGCATTGTGTTCTAAGAGAGGCATTTCTATAAACCATATTTTCCTACCCTTACTGTGCACAAATCTTAATGGAATTGAAATATGTTATTCAAGTTCACTATCGGATGTTTCCTGTATAAAATTGAGTAAATACCACCACTGATTTGTGTACAGGGACACACAAAAGCATTTCAACACATTGTGTTCTATGAGAGGCATTTCTATAAACCATATATTCATACCCTTACTGTACAAAAATCTTTATGAAATTGAAATATGTTATACAAGTTCACTATCGGATGTTTCCTGTTGAAAATGGAGTTTATACCTCTACTGATTTGTGTACAGGGACCCCCGAAAATATTTCAAAGAATTGTGTTCTATGAGAGGCATTTCTATAAACCATATTTTCATACCTTTACTGTACACAAATCTTAGAAATATGTTATTCAATTTCACTATCGGATGTTTCCTGTATAAAATGGAGTAAATACCACCACTGATTTGTGTACAGGGACACACAAAAGTATTCCAAAGCAGTGCGTTTTGTGAGAGATATTTCTATAAACTAAATTTTAATAACTTTACTTTGCACGAAGATTTATGAAATTAAAATGTGTTATTTATAAGCACAAAAGAAAATGCTTTGCATAGAATATAGCATGATTAGCATTAGATTTACAGGGTAACACAAAAATATTGAGTTATATAAAGAGCTATTAATGAATATTTGCTAAAATTGTACTTTTGTTTATATGAAACGTTTTTAACACTTTCTAACATTTTTAGCACTTCCAGGTTGAAAAGTGTTAATGACTTTGGTTTGTCTCTCTGTTTGTCCGTCTGCCTTTCTGTCTGTCTTTCCGCGCTGTAACTCCCGTTAACATTTGTGGAATTACTTGAAACTGATATATGTTATTCAAGTTCATTATCGTATGTTCCCTATTGAAAATGGAGTTTATACCTGTACTGGTTTGTATACAGGGACACCCGAAAGTATTTCAAAGCATTGTGTTCTACGAGAGGTATTTCTATAAATCATATTTTCATACCTTTACTGTACACATACACATATCTTAATGAAATTGAAATATGGTATTCAAGTTCACTATGGAATGGTTCCTGTATAAAATGGATTAAATACCACCACTAATTTATGTACAGGGGCACCCGAAAGTATTTCAAAGCATTGTGTTCTATGAGAGGTATTTCTATAAATCATATTTTCATACCTTTACTGTACACATATCTTAATGAAATTGAAATATGTTATTCCAGTTCACTATCGGATGTTCCCTGTTGAAAATGGATTAAATACCATCACTGTTTTATATACAAGGACACTCAAAAATATTCTAAAGCATTGCGTTCTATGAGAGATATTTCTAGAAATCAAATTTTAATAACTTTACTTTCCACGAAGATTTAGGTTATTGAAATATGTTATTTAGATGCACAAAAGAATGTTTTACATAGAATATAGCATAATTAGCATTAGATTTACAGGGAGACACAAAAATATTCTGTTATATTAAGAGCTATTAAAAAAAATTTGCTAGAATTCTACTTTCGTTTACATTAAGCGTTTTTAACACTTTCTAACATTTTTTTAACTGTGAATATGATACCAATTTCTGCATCTGTCGGTCTGTCCGTCTGTCTCTCTGCCCGAGCTCTTGTAAATAATTATGGAATTTTTTGAAACTGATATATGTTATTCAAGTTCACTATCGGATGTTCCCTATTGAAAATGGTGTTTATACCTCTGCTGATTTGTGTACAGGGACACCCGAAAGTATTTCAAAGCATTGTGTTCTATGAGAGGTATTGCTATAAACCATATTTTCATACCTTTTCTGTACAACATCTTCATGAAATTGAAATATCTTATTCAAGTTCACTATTGGATGTTTCCTATATAAAGTAGATTACATACCATCATTAGTTTATGCACAGAGACACTCAAAAGTACTCCAAAGCATTGCGAATTTTAATAACTTTACTTTCCACGAAGTTTTAGGAAATTGAAATATGTTATTTGTATGCACAAAAGAATGCTTTGCATAGAATATAGCATAGTTATCATTTGATTTACATGGTGACACAAAATTATTCAATTATATTAAGAGCTATTAATAAAAAAATGCTAGAATTGTACTTTCGTTTACATTAAGCTTTTTTGACACTTTCTATCATTTTTTTAGTGTGAATATAATTTCAGTTTGTGTATCTGTCTGACTGTTCTTCTGTCCATCTGTCTGTTTTTCTGCGCTCTAATTCCCGTAAATATTTATGGAATTTCTTTAAACCGATATATTTTATTCAGGTTCACTATCGGATGTTCCCTATTGAAAATGGAATGAATGCCTCTTCCGGTTTGTGTACAGGGACACCCAAAAGTATTCGAAAGCATTGTGTTCTATGAGAGGAGTTTCTGTAAACCATATTTTAATACCTTTAATGTATAGAAACTTTAACGAAATTTTAATATGTTATTCAATTCCCTATTGGATGTTTCCTATGTAAAATAGAGTACATTTCTAACTGGTTTGTGTACAGGGCCACTTGAAAATACTCCGTAGCATTGTGTTGTAAGAGAGTTATTTTTATAAACCAAATTTTAATCATTTTATTTTCCACTAAGCTTAATGCAATTGAAATATATTATTCGTGTGCACAAAAGAGTGCCTTCTATGTAATATAGCACTGTTAGCATTAGACTTACAGGACCACACAAAAATAATCAGTTACATTAAGCTATTAATAAAAATTTGCTGGAATATCACTTTTGTTTACATGAGCGTTTTAGCACTTTCTTATAATTTTAGCGGGAATATGATTTCAATTTGTGCATCTGTCTGTCGGATTGTCTGCCTTTCTCTCTGTTTGTCTCCGGTTCCTATCATCCGTGAATATTTTGATAATTTTTAAAAAAGTATACACTCAAGTTCCCTATGGAATGTTCCCTATTTAAAATGTCATTAAAAAGTCCTGTACAATTAGTTTGTTTACATACAGAGACAACAACAACAACAATAAAAAAAAAAAAGGCCAATGTATTACGTTTTAGGACAGAATTTTTTTAAAGTTTTATTTAAAAAATTTTCTACTATAAAAATCATAAAAACATTGACATGTATTGTTAATATTCTAAAATATTGTTTTGTATAGAATATGATATGACTGACTTTCTGATTTACAGGCTACAGTAAAATATTCAGAGAGATTAAAAGTTGTAATTATAATCTAACGGCTGCATTTTCTTTTACGTTAAGCCTTTTTGACATTTTTCAAAATGCCTAAGAGTAACTTTAAAATCAATTAGTCTATGTGTATGTTTTTCAGTCCTTCTGTCTGTTGTGCGATAACGTAGTCAAAGAATATTAAAAGTTATTCGATACAACAAATACGTACAGTTGGAAGGTGTTACTAATCAATGCGTACGGCAGGATTTTTCTTTCTTGTTTTTTTATCCGAGAAGGATTAAAATTCTGTTAATTCTATCGCTCATAACTTTTTACACTACATTTGTTTGGAGTTTTCCTATAAGTTGCTCAATATTTTTGGCTATTAATTTATGCAAATGAAGTTTTTTAAAAGTTAGCGTTTGTGCAGTAAAATATTATTTAATAAAAATGTCCGTATTTCGTAAGATATTGAACGTTTTAGCATTCAGATTGCAGTATGTGTGTTTAATGTAATAAGCCAAATTTCCTAAAAATGGCTTTGTACTGGATCTAATACCCTACCCCTACGTGTTATAATTATAAAAGTGGATTTTTTTTCTTTTTTTTAACCCCCTCCCCCCCCCCCCCCCAAAAAAAAAAAAAAAAAAAAAATGTTATATCTCTATGAATATATGTGGTAGCCTCATAAAATTTTGTACAGATAATGAAAAAAATTCTCATAATCACATGCTACAGTTAAAACACATTTGAAGCATTACTTTTTACAGAGTGATCCAAAATATTTTGATTTCTGTTTTATTTTTTACTGTCTTCTTCTCCTCTTCAGGACACAACTTTTGCAGAAATATATGAATTATAACATTTCCTTTACACTACCAAAGTTTCAAAATGATTCCTAAAGAACTTTTCTAGGTATTTGACAAAACGTGTAAATCCGAAAGTCTCCAAATACTCATTTGTAGATAGTGTGTATAATATAGCATTATATCTAATTGATTACATTTTAAAAAACTGAGTATACTGTTTTTTATTGAAAGCAGAAATCAATTTATCATTTTTATAAGTCATCAGCTTTATTATTCATTATTAGACATATTAATTCGTTTTCCTTTAATAAATGTTTATTTTATTTTAAACTTATATCAACACATGTACATGTAAGTCAAAAACCAAGAAATAAATTTGTTTGTCAAAATAAATGGGACTTTTATCTCATTTTTATTTTTAACTTGAAAATCTAAAACAAACGAAATTGGCCTTAGAAAAATGTAATATAACTTTTAATTAGTTTTATTTTAGTAATATATTGCTAAATCAAAAACCACCACCCTTCTTTCGTACAACCCCCAACCCCCTCAAAAGAAAAACTTTCATCCTTTCTTTTCTTTCCTTTTTATTATTTTTATTCTTATGTTACCTTTTATTCTTATTTTCTTTCTTCCTTCGTTCCTTCGTTCTTTCTTTTCTTTTTCTCATTTTTTCTTTTATATTTTAATATTATTATCTTCTTTCTCCTCCCCCCCCCCCAATTTCATTTTCTTTTTTATTTATTTATTTTTCCCAACCATTATGCGTTGTGTCATGTATCAGTTTATTAATAGTTTCTTTTTCCTTTTTATTTTAATTGTGAGGTACTTTTATTTTTCTAACTAGGTGATTGTAAGTAATATTTCTAAAGACACGGGTGCGTATAAATATAGAGATTTAAAATGAGTAAAACTATTGAACTTAAAGGCAAAATCATTAGGTTCATCACACATATTAGTAAAACTTTTGTGTCTAATTAACTTAATTTTTGAATTAAGGAAGTTTATAGTGTTATTTTGAAAACAATGTTTTTTAATTTTAAATTAAGAAAATTTATATGTTCTAAATTACTAACGTTATTATTGTCAGCAAAAAATGATTGTAATGTTATTAATATAACGAACATAATAATAATATTAATTATTATTGTTATATTTAAGGGATTTACTTGGGTTTCGAAAGCTAAAAAAAGAAAACATCGCATATTTTCTCTGATTTTTTTTTTTTTTTTTTTTTTTTTTTTTTATATAATAAATAAAAATTTTTATTTAAAAAATTGAGCATATAAAAGAACATTAATTAAACAATATTTTATTTCATTAAAAATTTTGGAAAATTCAGCCGATGGGTCCATTTTTTTCCAGAGATCCTTCAATGAAGCAATGGACACGATTTCTCAAAAATTAATGCATCAATCGTACAGTCGGTAACAAAAGTGTCCGAACACTAGCAAAAATTCCTATGTAAAAAAAGTACACTTCATACGGTTTTGTTAAATGAATCCTTGTCAAATCCTGTTCTTAGTCGGTCTAAGAACAGGATTCGATCAGGATTTATTTAACAAAATCGTATGAAGTCTACTTTTTTTTAGATAGGAATTTTCGCTAGTGTTCGGACCCTTACCCTTTTGTTACCGACTGTACTGGAATTTTGCGCACTTCTTCGAAATAGAATTGATTAATGCTTGAACGAAAGTTTTTTTATTTTTTTTTTTAATTTTTTTTTTTTTTTTTTATTGAAACTTGAATATTTTGCGGAGTTATATGCAAAAGCAGAACAATTCCCGCAGCATTTTACCTCACGCATAGTCTTGTAAAATTAACTGTAATCGAGAAAAAAAAATTCCTTAGATCAAGCCCTCGTCAATTCTATTTTGAAGAAGTGTTCAAAATTTCAAGAAGATCGGTGCATTTGTTTTTGAAAAATTGTGTCCACCACCTGAAGGGTCACCGTCAACCAAGACCCGCTGAACGAATTTTTAAAATCTTTTAAGGAAAATTTTATAAAATATTGTTTAAATGTTGCTCTTTTATAGGCTTAAAATATTGAATAAAAATTTTATTTTTTGTATTAAAAAAAAAGAAAAGAAAAGAAAGAAAGAGAAATAGAGAAAATATGATTTTTTCTTAGACTTGGAAACCATTGACTGCTTTGTAACTCCGTAAAATTACTTTACACCGTTAAAATTTTCTGTAAATTTAATGTAAATATTTATCCAGAGTCTCTGTAAATTTACAGTAATTCTTAGTTAAAAGTGAATTATCGAGATTCTCAATCTTTATTCTGTATTTTTACGTAATTTTATTATTTAAATTTTTAATTAAAATTAAAAATGACCGTTTCTACTGTAGAAAAAGCATGCCAAGTCCGAAATATATTCTCACCAATAATTAATTAAATTAATATTAGTTATTAAAATGAATGTATAAAAAAAGTTTTTTAACATCTCCGTTTATTTTTCTCTGTACTTTTACGTAAGACTTAAGGTAATAGATTACACAGAGTTTTCTGTTGAAATTTTTAACAGTGTATCGTAATAAAGGCAAACATCGTCAAAAAAGCTAACACTATATCCAGCGTGTAGGACGCTGACATTTTGAAGACCAATTTTTATTCTGAAGAATGTAATTATTGGACTCAGTGCAGAAATTAAAGATTTCTATCCTTTCTGCCTATATTTTTCGCTATTTTAGTTTCCAAACTTGTGATGTGTTTAATATCATTCAATTTCAGCGAAAGTTTTGTCTCGAAATTGAAAAAGGGAGCAGTAATAAATTAAAAATCTGCCAAATTTTTTTTTAGGATCACCCTGTAAAAAGTAATGCTTGAAACTAATTGTAGCTGTAGTGTATGATTATGAGCTTTTTCATTATCTGCATTCATTTGTATACGAGTAGAATAATTCATGGGCATATATAAAAGTTTCTTTCACAATATCGATAATTTGGAAAGTAATGAAGTAGTGCATTTTCAATTGTATACGCATTTTTAAACATTTTTCAAGAACATATTTTAAGAAGGAGCCGGGAAAGAAAAACGATAGGTATTAAACGACGTAGCTGTTAAGTTCAGTCATTTTGTAATCAATGTGAACCACATGGTTTTTCTTTCTTGTTTAAATCTCAGTTAAAAAGAAATTCGTTGCATCTATTTCTTATCCAAAATATGTTTAGAATCTACGAAGTCAAATGAAAATGAATTTATTTTGCCTTATGTTAACCTAACGAAACCTCTTTTTCATTTGCGGACAATGTGTCGCTATGTATGCTCCCTTTTTAACACATTTCAACATCAACATAGCTAAAATGTGTTTGTGAATTCGGTTCCTCTATCTGTGACGTCGTCTGCCTCTCTGTATATTTTACGCTAACGTGTTCGTTAATCTGTGTACTGAAAGGTTGGCAATATCCACTAAAGATTTATTTCTGTCCTTTTTTTTTTTTTTTTTTTTTTTTTTTTTTCCGTGGTCCGTCTATCTTTATATTTCCCCCCCCCCCCTTTTTTTTTTTTTTTTTTTTTTTTTTAATGCTGTGAAACAAATGTATTTTTATTCGAGTGCGCTGTAGTAAGTTCACAGTTCACAATGAAAAACTATAAGTAAATTGCAATATCAGTTTGTGAGCACAATGCTCTTCTATAAGAGATGTTTCTGTAAAGACTGCTTTAATGTGTTTATAATGTAGAAATTATAACAAAATTAATGTAATTATTTATAAACACAAAATAATAACTTTTATGGAATAGGGTACGATTATCATCAATAATTAGTTTACAAGGACACACAAAAACATTCAGTTACATTATAGAATATTCCTTGAAATGCCTCGTGACTTGAAATTGCATTTTTAGATGCGTTATGTATATTTCAAACTTTCCAAGAATATATTTTGCAATATAAATAGTAAAAAAAATAAAAATAATAAAATTAAACTTAGTAACTGTTAAGTGCAGTTGGAAAGTGTCGCATATCTTATGTGAAATGTACGATTTTTCTTTCTTGTTTTAGAACTCTACTGGAAAGAAAATCGTTGTATTTATTTCTTATCAGAAAAATCTTTCAGTGCCACGAAGTGAAATGCAAATGAATTTATTTTGTTAATAAGTGTATTAAACTCACGAAACCCCCATTTCATCGGCGGACAGTCTGTCGTCGTATTCCTATTTCTCCCGTTGCTCCGTGCCTAATGTTTCCCGACAGGTGTCGCAACGGGAAAAGAGGAGGAGGGAGAAAACACCTTGCTTTCTGCGACCATCATTTCTATGGAAACTTTTCTCTCTCGCGGGCACTTCTAAATAATGGTCCCATCTCCGGGAAAAGATGGGATTTGTTTAGAGAACGGCCCAAGTCTATTAACTGAATATTTTTTCTTATAAAAAGAAAGATTTTGTTACGATTATTTTCTTTCATCGATACAATACGTTAATAAATGAAATTCCGTTTACCGAATAGTTTGATATAAGTAAATTTTGTATTTTATCGGATAAATATTTAATAAGTTGGATTATCTAGTTTTTTAACTGATGACTTATAGTTAGGATTTGTTGAGAAGAGCCTGTATCAAGGTGAAAATTTCATACTGAATAAATTAGGAGAGTGATCAAAAAATCGTAATAAAACCATAGATATTTGAATCGAAATCGTTGTACAAAAATTCTTAAGCTTTAGAATTTAAAGATTTGTCTAAAAAACTTCGTTCTGTAGTGAAATTTTTATATCGGTGTAAATTAAGTAATATGTTCATGCAATCATGGTAAAATTATGAACTATTAAATTCATCTCTATATCGAAATTCTTCAGCTTTTGACTTTAAAGGAAAGATTTCTTGAAGAAATTTGCACTGCTATGAAAATATCTGCTCAGTTTTAAAGACGTTATGTGTTCGAGAACTCATTAATTAAAATCAATCGTCCTTCGAAAAATTCTTTGCTCCCAAAGGATAGCTTTAAGAAAAAGGATTTATTAAAGAAAATTTGTACAGTGATGAAAATATTCTATACATACAAACGAAGTAACACACTCCAGAAGTCTCGACAACGAAACTATTGAATCTATCGCTATATAGAAAATGTTCAACGTTTTAACGGGTGTATTTTAAAAGAGGTTTTGTTTAAGAGTTTATCATAAATTTCTCTGATAAGAGAGGAAATAACTTCTAAAAATAACAAGTAATGGTTGTTGGTAAGTAATATTTGTTTGCTGGTTCGAAGACAAGCGCGATTTTTTAATTAATTAACTGGATATTTTTCTTATGAAAAAGATTTAACTAAAACATTTTCTTTTTTTTTTTTTTTTTTTTTTTTTCAATACAACACTCTGGTAAAAGAAATATTCATTTCAAAATACATTGGCATGTGTGTTTGTTTTATAAATGAAATATTCACTAAGTAGAATTACTTAGCTTTTTAAAAGATCTCTCACAAAGGGAATTTTGTTGAAGAGAATTCATTCAATAATGAAATTTATAGATATGAATAAATGAAGTAATGTATTGAAGAAATTGTGATTAAATTGCGAAATACTGAATTTGTTGTTTCACAAAAACTCCTAAGCTTTTAACGCCTAAGATTTACTGAAGAGATTTTGTGCTGAGAAGAAAATTGCATATCGGAATAAATTAAGTAAACGTGTTTAAGAATCATGATAATTGTTGAAATGTTTAATCAATCGTTTTACAAAAGCTCTTCAACATTTGAATCTGAAAAGATTTGTTATACAGAATTTGTACTGCGATGTCAATTTCATTTTGGAATAAATTAGCGTGTTCAAGAATCTGTTATACAAAAAATTTTTTGGCTTTTTAATAGATGTTCTTTAAAAGGACAATTTGTTAAAAAGTTTGAGATAGATCTTGTTGATCAGAGATAAAATCAGTTCAAAAGAATGGCGAAAAATGATTGTTAATATATAAACTTTCTTATTGGTTTGAAGAACAGCACAACTATTTAGTTAATTAACTAGATCATTTTCTTATGAGAAAAATATTACCTGGTTAAGATTATTCTCTTTTACTGATAAAACATCTTCATAAATAAGATATCACTTTTGAAATATGTTGACATAAAGACATTTTGTCAATTATTCAATGAGTAGGATTATATAATTTGTTAAAGAATGGCTTATAAAAATGTTGGAAAGAATTTCAACAATGATGAAATTCTATATCGTAATAAATAAAGAAAATATGTTAAAGAAATTGTGATAAAATTGTGAAGTAGTGAATAAGTCGGTATACAGAAAATTTTGAGTTTTTAGCGGATAGATTAAAAAAAAAAAAATTATAGTTGAATTTGTACTGTGACGAGAATTTCCCATCCGAATAATTTAAGTAGCATGTTCCAGAGATTGTGGTAATTGAACTATTGAGGATCGCACGTTATGCAAAATGTTTTCGGCTTTTTAACGTCTCCCTTTTAATTCGATGAAAAAAATGTTTTACTCGAATAAATTAGGTAACTTGGTCGAAAAATCGTCATAAGTAAGCTGTTTAATGAATCATATATAAGAAAATAATTTTCTTAAAAATGGTTTCGAAATGGTATTTTTTCAAGGGAGTTTGTATGATAATGAAAATCAGATAAACGAAGTTAACGTATTCAAAGCTTTGTGAATAAATGAAATAATCTTTATATAAAAACTTTTCAGCTGTTTATCGGATATGTTTAAAGTATTTGTGTTTACATATAAGTTCCCATTGGTAAGACGTAAAATTTCTTCTGAACTTGATGAAAAATTACTTCGGTAAGTAATTTTTTTTACTTCATAAGAAAACATTATTACATAATAAAGTTCGAAAAGCGTTGTCACAAAGTTTATTTTAATAGCATGAATATTAGCTGTAAGTACTTCATTCTAATTAAATGTTAGTATTTCGTTCAAAATACTGCTTGAACTATTTTAAGAATGTACTAAATATTTATTCAAAACAACATGTAATCAAAATCATCTTTAAACTAAAATAAACTTGCTCAAAATGACTAACGTTTGAACTAATATAGAAAATAAGGGGAAATTCCAATTTGTAAAATAATAATTTTTAATTCTGATTTAAAGATTAACAGAAAGTTCGAGAAATTAATTTTAAGTCGTGGAGTCTGAAATATTAAATACAAAACACGCAAGGCTACAAATTATTTTGCAAAATATTCCACAGTGAAAATTTATATTGAGTTTATTCATTTTTAATATATCAGGTTAGAAATTATTATAGTTATTATAAGAAACACTAAATATAAATTACTTTACCTAGACGTAAATTATTACTTATAATACGTTACAATGAATTTCTTACAGTGAAATTAATCCATTTTATAATTTTTAAGATTATAAGTTTCAATATTGTTATTGTAAGATATACTACATATAAATAATTTTAAGAATATAAATTATTTCTTATAAAATTCTTAACGAGGCTTTTACATAGAAATTAATTCTTTCTTATAATGCTTAAGGTTATAATAACGTAATTTAGGGTTATAAGGTTAAATTACACAAATAATCATATATTATGAGAAGTAGAGTTATTTCTTTTTTAAATTTTGTGAATAATGCTTTCTACGTTATGAATATTAAAGAATTATTAAAGAAATTTGATTAAAACTTAAGGGTATATAATTTGAAAGAATAAACAAAGATTATTTTTGCTTTAAGGTATTATTTTATTTTCCTAAAAATATATAATTTCACAAGTGAGTTCAAAAATTTTCTTTTTAATTTTCCGAGATACTAAATCACTAATGGACAGTTTAAGTTGTTCATGGTTGATAATGCAATATTAGATTAATCAAATATTTTTATAAACAGAAAAATAATAAAATGTGTATTTGTAATATTTAGAATATGCAGTTTTAATGTTTAAACAGTAAGCTACAATTCCACCAGATTCATATTTGGAAATTTTTAACTTTCTTTTATTGCTTAGTAAAAGTTTTACGATATTAATATAACTATTAACTCTGTAAGAGTATGTTATATCATATAAGTTCAGCAATAACAATATTTTTAAATATCGACTTATATTAGATATGATACCAACACCTAATGCATATTTTTCAAAGTTTCATATTGGATTTATTATTTACTTATTTTCCAAATTTACATCAGAGTGTGTACTGGAATTTTGTATAGCTATACATTTATTGTGAATAATTCATATATCAGCATTCTGAAAGAGATAATTTAATAACTTAATTCTAATTTATATCCCCTATGCATTAATTCAGATTAATGAATATGCAAGCATTCAGTAAGAAAATTTAAGGAGTTAATTCGATTTTATACAGCTATGCATCTAATGAGAATAATTTATATCTAAGTATTCTAAAGAGAATTTAATAAGTTGATTCCACCTAATACAGCTATTCATCAGTACAGAATAATTCATACATAAATAATTTTGTGAAAGTTTAAATTCATAGAGCTATGCATGTATTCTGAAAAATTTATAGTATTCTAGTAAAATTTCAATGAATTATTATTTTCAAAGAGCGATTACTTTCAAATTAGCCGCACATAAGCATTTAAATTACAAATAAAAATATTTGAAAGAGAAAAACTGTATATTAAAAAAAATAAAAAAATAAAGTATAAATTTCTTTTGAAAAACAAATGAATAAAATGATGTATCTTTTTTGAATAGAATAAATCCTCCTTGAAGAAAGATAATATTCAAGTAAGCCAAAACTTTGTATGAAAAATTTGAAATTTATGTGACAGAAATGCGAAGTTTGGAATGAAGTTTCTGAAAGTGACATTATGAAATACGATTCTTTATAAGTATTTCTAAACCGTTAAATAAATAACGACAACACTCTCTGTTTATCATCTATCATATTTTATGGTGTTCTCGAGATTAAAGTTTCAAACCTGATTTTAACATAATTTCTAAATTAAAGATGATGATTTCAAAGGCATATCTACGAGGCATTCTTGTTTTATGGGTGGCCGAACTCTTCACTCATACAAAGTGTTCAGAAATACAAACATTCATCTTAAGTTCTATTGAACTTTACAACAACACGTCTCATGACATATACGGTTCAGAAGTACATCTGAACGACGTCTATAGTCCTGAGGTACATCCCAATGACGCCTTGTGGCAAAACCATCAAGTCGGTGCTAATCTTTTCGCTTTCATCCCACTTGTTTCTAACGTTGTCGTAACGGGACAAGAGGCGTTACATTCAGATTCCGTAAAAGAAGAAAACGTTGATAGGCTTATTCAAAAAGTCTCCCTCATTGAACTGAAGAACCTCGACTCAAATAATACGTATAGTAATTGTTCCATAAACTTCTCTTGTAGTGCAACCTATCTTAGAGCACCCACATTTCAACAATCGGCTCTTACCAGGGTGATTGTTTTGTTACTGATAGCCCTTTTTTCTCTCGTCGGTAACATAGCCACCCTGTCCTCCATCTTGAGAACTGGCAGACAAGCGACTTCTACTGTTTATATGCTTTTGGTCCAGCTCGCCATTGCCGATTTGCTCGTGTCTGTGTTCTGTATACTTGCGGACGCATTGTGGACACTGTCCGTGCAATGGTATGGAGGTAACTTCCTCTGTAAGGCCGTCAAGTTTATGCAGCTGTTCTCTCTCTACTTGTCCACTTTCCTCCTGGTGCTGATTGGTTTCGACAGACTAAGTGCTGTCCGTTTTCCGATGAGCCGAGTCCGAGCCAAACACCGCGTCCGAATGGGCATCGTCTGTGTGTGGACATTCAGTGCCCTGTTCAGTCTTCCCCAGGTAAGGTGGAAAAAATGTTTTATAATTATTTTCTGTAGCAGTAATTTGACTCAATGGACAATTTTGAACAGAACTGAGTTTTAGACAACCATAACTGTTTTACGAGAGGCTAATTGTCTTTAACCACCGAAATCTGTCTCCAATTGTTAAAATGTGTCTAAAGCAGTACAAAAGTGTTCTAAATTGTCTAAAGAGAACTCAACCCAAGAAACACATTCGACGTCTTGAATGCGAAAGAGAAAAACCAATATAGAAATAGCAAAATATAAATAAGCCAATATAGAAATAACTGAATAGCAGACAACTGTCTCAGTAGCATCAAGTACCGTCTTTAGTGCGTAAAGAAATCATCATCATCATAACCACGGAGCTTGCGGAGTGCCTACAGTGGTTTAGACTACCGCATACCTCCACCTGAATATATAAAAAGCCTGAATTGGAGTTGCATGATCTAAATGATCAGAACAGATTGGTTGGTTGAGTTCCTAGGAACAGCTACATGATGATATGAAATGTAGAAAAAATATAGAAAAAATTCTGTCCACATTTTCTTCTTCTTCTTTTTTTTTTCTACATTTTTCACAATTACCGTTTCTCAATTTCCTATTGGCCAGTTCCTTCATATTCCGCGTAATGCTATTGGTTCATCAGAATCAGATACCTTTCCTATATATTGGAGCACTTCTCTCTCGTTCCTTTATGCACTGAAGACGGTACGCTAAATGCTATTCAGTTTTCCTCTTTGGCGTTCCAGTCGTTGAATATGTTTCCTGGTTTTAGTTCTCCATCTCCTTTTAATATTCTGTGTAAAAAAAAAAAAAAAAAAAAAAAAAAAATCAGGCTTTGTGTAGAAGGTACTAATTTATTTTTGTTGGTATTGCTTAGTAACAAATTTAACGCACACACACACACACACACACACACACACACATATATATATATATATATTCCATATATTTTTTAATCTATATATTGTTTCCCAATACAATATTTTTACAAAATGTAGCTTAGGAGCGTTAAAGATAATGTTGAAAAAGCAGTTTTAAACAAACTGATAAAAAAAGTGTTTTTTTTTTTTTTTCTTTCTTTTTTCTTTTTTTTTTTTTTTTTCTTTTTTCAATAGCAATTTTTACCATCCAGACTTCTTTTAGGAGGGACAATGCCACACCTTGAATGAATCCACTGCCTCCCACAGAGAAAATTTGACCATTGTCACTCTGAGAATAAAAATAATTTGAAGTGTTAAACAGTGACATTTTAAAACTGCTGCATATTTTCTTATTGACTAATACAACAACCAGCCCTCTAAAGAATAAAATGGCAACTAGCAATCAGTTGTCAAATATTATTTTAGAAGTACATTTTTGCGATGATACTTAACTAAAAAATCTGGTGCGAAACAACTATGCGATTTCCATTAACCACTATTGCATGTATTATATGCATTTTTTGGAGATAATGTGATCAGAAGACATAAAAGTGACCTAAAGAAGTAGTAGGAACCTAAAATTTTTCCCGTAAGAGAAACTTTATACACGTGTAAAGTCATATAAATCGAAGCTTACATATAGCGAGGTAAAAAAAAAAGGTAGAGTTTTTTTTGAAGATTTTCCGAGATCTAAAACTGCCCTACCTAAGCAGGATAACTGTTAATTTTCCTCTAATAACCACGTAATGCATGAGAAAGGAATGGATTTAGATAACAAATTTCAAGAAAATCGTTAGAGCCGTTTTTGAGATACCAACATTTACCAAAACACAATTACTGACCGGAAAACAATAATTACACAAAAGGATATTTAAAAGTGAGTTAATTTGGTGAATTTGAAAAAAAATCTTTAGAGCCGTATTTAAAGGAACGTACTTGCGAGCCCTGAAATTGAGCTATTTATACAGGACGCTTACCAATTTTTCTGAACTGACCAACTATATCATTTAAAAGGACATCTAATAGAGTGTTTATATAGCAAATTTGAAGAAAATCGTTTCAGCCGTTTTTGAGATACGGACTTACGGTCTCACTTCCGGTTTCCGATGTCCCATTTCTGGTTTTTGAACTTTCACCTAAATTTGGAAACTTCATCTGTACATCAGACCTGTTTCAATTCTAAAGTTTTGTAGTTCTATCTTTATCAGTTTCGGAGATATGATAGCCAAAAGATTCCACACATACACACACACACACGTACATACATACATACGCACACACTGACCAATTACCAAAAACCGCATTTTTGGACTCAAGTTACCTTAAAACGTTTAAATTAGGTGAAATCTCGATATCGAATTTCTGGACCAAATACAATACTTCCATTACCTACGGTACTAAGGTAATGGAAGTAAAATATATAAATAAATAAATAAAACTAAATAAATAAATGAAAATCCTGCCTAGCTCTCAACGGTCAAATAGAAGCTCTGAAATATTCTATAGTAAATATACTTTTGTAAATTTTAATGTTTCAAAAAAATAAATTTTATTCTCTTAATGGGTAAATTTTGACTTATATAGATTCCAGAATATATTTTTCCCTTTTATACCCTCTTCCGAATTTATAAAATGTTCTTTCCCTACTGTGATAATTGTTTGATATAAACGCTAAACGCTGTTTATCACCGTGTCCTAAATTTTATTAACTTTAGTTTTAATTTTTAGGTCATCATTATTATGGTTTAGAAAATTTAAGATAGAACTAGGAATTAGAATTTTGGTAGCAGACTCTATGAATTGTAAAAACACTCAATCTTGGTTAGAATCGGAATAATGAAGCGTCCTTTTCTTCCGGCAATAAAATGTAGGTACAAATGCAGCATGAAAACATCAAGCGTGCATTGAAGTTTATGAAGTTCTTATTGTTTATCATTAAACAGTAGTTCTTCAGCTTTAGTTTGTTCAAACAAATTATCCCAAGTGTTTAAGGAATTTTAAAATTTTCCATTTTATTATTATTATTATTATTATTAATTTATCGATATTAAAATTCTACCCTTTCTGAAAGAAACTGAATGAGAATGAAAATGAATTAGTAACGCGAAACAAAAATCACAAATTTTACATACGTTATAAACCACTTTCTAACAATACTCATCATATTGATTTTCTTCAAGATACCATTATTAAACTTGCCCAATGACATCTTAAAATACGTTTTGTTTTTGATTAAGGAGGTAGACATCTCAATAAAAGATATCTTTTAAAATTTACTTCATGTAGTTTTGTACGTTGTCAAAAACTGAATTTTGTAACGTACAGTGGACTAGAAATTCATCGGAATAATAATATAAAATTCCAAACATAATTGAAAATACCCTTCTAGCCACTTACAACCCATAATGTATCTGAGTATTTTTGTTTTTCTCTGCAAACAAGTCATTAATGTTAATTATACGTGTATATTATAGTAAAGGTGCTTTTGTTATATGATTAATATATTTTAATCTCGTTACGTTTTCCTGCAGCAAAAATATATTAAAATAGTTTTTAAAACATATTTCTTTTATAGATCGTCTTGTACCTCAATTACTTTGTGAGTGCCTGTACACAAAGTAGCCATATTTTTAACAGTATTTTAAATAGGAAGCATTCTATAAGGAACCTGTATATCATATATCGATCTCGAGAGTCGAGACATTCTAAAAAAAAATTCCGGAAATGAGGCCACAGAGACACGAACCATATTCATAAACATGTTTAACTTATATAAATCAGTGTGATGTCATACAGCGGCTCTATTATTGACAAGAGATGGGTGAATATCGATTTGAGCATATTTTGGGTTAATGTAAGTAATAAAAAACGCAACAGAATAAATCATGTAATGGGAAAAAAAAAAGTTCGATTCTTTGGACACTCAATTTTTTGGTTAGGGGGACTGCTCCATTAATTTACTCTATTATGGGCCCAAAATTTATAAGTAATACCTCTGTGTATAAATAATTCATAGGCCATATAAAGTGCTACCTAAACTGAGTCAAATATATTCCATTTTATTTCGTATAATGGATGGATTAGTTGTAATAAATTAAACTATGTCCAGAAAAATTGCTTAGAAATGTTGATTATTTTCTCATACTTAAATTGTAATTTTAAATTTTTCAAAAATATTTAAAAAAATTTCTGATGACTTATTTTTAACTTTTATTTTCTCTTGATTTTACGATAGTATAGTGTAACAATATATGCTAAGCATACATTGTTTATATGCTAACAATATATAATGTATTAATTTGTAAACTTCTTAATAAGTTAATTTTAAATACATATATACATATATATATATATATATTATTTCAATGCTGAAATTTAAAACAGATTTTTAACATTTGAGCATAAAAATGTCTTGGAAAATATTACTTATTAAATGTGTCTTGGAAAAAAATAATAATTATTAATAAATACACAAAGTAATACTCATATATGTTGAGAATATATTGTTAAGCGATAATGTAAAGTCCATATGAAAAAATAAAAGTTAATTAGCAAAAATCATTTTAAATATTTTCAACAAAAAAGTTTTAATTTTTGATTTTCTAAAAAAATAAATAGTTTTCTAGAAAAATTTAATATACTTAATATTGATATATTTCAGTGTATACGTATGCGAATTTTCATAACTTTAAGACAGTAACTTCCAAAAACCATTTTTAACACCAACATCCCTTTAATAGCATTAAACTGAAAAACTAGTTGGCATAGGTGGACTCTGCTTAGTTCCCCATCATATTTATGTTCTCATAAATTTCTAGTGCGAGACATATTATAATCATGTTAAAAGAAATGAATTTGACCAAAGCTTGATACAGTGACAGAATGAAATCCCCGCCTAATTGGCCATCGCACCGTTCACTTCGATATATTTATCTTATTCTAATCTATTAATTTATTTTATCAGGGTCAATTCCGTTGTTTAGTTTTCATGCTACTATTTCCAATGCAATAATTCTCAAAATTCATATTTACATGAAAAATTTACAATTTCGCTACGTTGATAAAGTCGTAAATTACGAATAGTTTACGAAATTTTCCTATTAGAATATTTGTATTCAATCATGTTCAAACAAATATCATAAATGTAATTTTGAAGTTGTCTAACGTATTTATGATCCTCAAAATGGAAGTTTATGCTCAATTTTGCCTTATTCTGACATGTTAAGTAAATCGTAAATTCCAAATAACTTACGAATTTTTTAAATTGCAAAAATCATAGTCTATGATATCCATGCCAGTATCCTAAATATTATTTCGAAAGTGGTTTGACATCTTTACGATGAAAATATCCCTCAAGATTGACGTTTATGTGAAATTTTGCTCTTATTCAGCCATGTTAAGAAATTCGTAAATTTCCAATAACTTACGAAATTTTTATATTGGAAAATTCATAGTCATTAATATTCATGCCAGTATCCTAAATAATTTTTCAAAAGTAGTCTGACATCTTTACGATGAAAATATCTCTCAAAATTGATGTTTATGTGAAATTTTGCCCTATACAGCCATGTTAAGAAATTCGAAAATAACTTGCGAAATTTTTAAAGTAGCATATTTATAGTTACTGATGTTCATTCCGGCATCCAAACTGATATTTTAAAACTGGTCTGACATTTTTACAGTAAAAAGTTTCCATTTAATGCACGTTTAACTGAATCTTTGTCCAATTCTCCCATGTTAAGAAAATCGTAAATTTCTAATAACTTACGAAGTTTTTAAATTCGAATGTTGCAAATGAATAGGTTTCTTGCCAGTGTCGAAAGTAATATTTTAAAACTGATCTGACCGCTCTGCGACAATTTGTTCTTGAGATATCGTGTACACAGACTAACAAACTAACGGACTAACACACTAACAGACACCCTATAGACGGTTACCATACAAGTTTTGTCATTTTCGGATTCCTCACACCTGAAAACGTGTAAAAAAGTCGAAAAACCGAGGTCGAAAATTTTCACGATTACCTAAGTTCCCCATACCTATAGTATGATGTGGAACTAATAAGAGAATGTAATGTAAAGGCTACACCAGTTTATTGTATTTTATTTTTTTATTCATAACATGGATTTTTAATAGTATCTCAGACCCAAAATCTACTTATGTTAAAAAATTGAAATTTTAAATATTTTAATATGGCATTAAAACGAACACTTTTTCAAATTAAAATATTTACATAAAAATGATTCCACTTTATGATGAAATTTATTATTCATTGGAGGATTCCGTCAACCTTGAAACCTTTTGAATGAAATTCGGAATTGCAAAATCCCCATTCATATTGAATTTTTAATTTATTCCAAATCGTGATTCACTGAACAAAAACTAAATATGTTTTCTCCTATATATTAAATTTCAATGAAGGATTGTTGTCGCAATCTATGAATTTTATTGCTCAATAAAACAATGTAAAATTTTAAGTGAACAGTGAACAAATTGAATGATAAATAAAAATTATCATTAAAAAAAAAAAAAAAATCTGGTGTGAAACAACCACACGACTTCCATTACCCACTATTGCACGTATTATATGCATTTTTGAGAGATAATGTGATCAGAAAACATAAAAGTGACCTAAAAAGAAAATCATTAGAGCCGTTTTTGAGATACCAACTTTTACAAAAAATCAATTATTGACTAGAAAACAATAATTACATACAAAAGGATATTTAAATGTGAGTTAATATGGCGAGTTTGAAAAAAATCCGTACAGCTGTTTTTAAAGGAACGCTCTTGGGAGACCTGAAATTGAGCTATTTATACAGGACGCCTATCCATTTTCCTGAACTAACCAACTATATCATTCGAAAGGACATCTAATAGAGTGTTTATATAGCAAGTTTGAAGAAAATCGTTAGAGCCGTTTTTGAGATACGGACTTACGGTCCCACTTCCGGTTTCCGATGTCCCATTTCCGGTTTTTCAATTTTCACCAAAATTTGGAAATTTCAGCAGACGTATTTCAATTCTAAAGTTTCGTAGCTCTACCTTTATTAGTTTCTGAGCTACAATAGCCAGAAGATTCTCCACATACATACATACACACACACATACACACTGACCAATTGCCAAAAACCACTTTTTTGGACTCAGGGGACCTTAAAACGTGTAAATCAGGTGAAAACCCGATATCGAATTTTCAGACCGAATACAATACTTCCATTACCTACGGTAGTAGGGTAATGGAAATAAAAAAAGTTAATTAAATGTCATTTACATTTCATTAACGGCTGTATATCTCAGTACTTGGCTATAGTTTTTATTTGCTGAAAAGAGTCGCCAATTGAAATGTATTTATTTAAACGTTTCAAATATTATATATTAAATATATATATATAGAAATTCTAACTTCTAAACTTTTATTAAATTATTAATTTTAATTTATAATTGTTGCCAAAAAAATTAAACTTTAAATTTTACATCTACTTTTTATGAGAGCATGCGATCATGTTTTATATAAAATTTAAATCATTAAATTCATTTTTTTTTTTTTTTTTTTTTTTACTTATTTTTATTTCATACTACTCGTGCACTTTTTATTTCCTAATTCAAAATTATTTAAAAAAAAAAATTTTTTTTTTTTCGATATCGTTTGTAACGATACTTAATAAATTTTCTTTTCTTTCCCTTAAAAAAAAAAAAAAAAAAAAAAATGATTTTGATGAAATTCTGGCAAAAGCAGAATTTTGTTTAGGACGGAGGACTATTAGTTTTTTTTTTTTTTTTTTCTTCCCAATTATAACATCGCTTTCAAATTATTCAATTATATTTTCGATAAATTTTAGATTTCGATAAATGTCCAACTATCGAAAAATGATTTCGACAAATGTCCAACTATCGAAAATGACAACGCAAAAATCCCAGATTGAGACAGTCCCCTCAGTCCTAAAAAGTTTATATTTCTGGAAAAGTAATTTTTTGCAGATAAGTACCAAAATGTCTTTTAAATAGGTTTTTCTAAAAACAAATGTTTTTCTTATTTCCACATCGTACTATATCTGTCCTAAGACTCCTATAATACGAGCTGACTCACAGCCACGGATTAAAAGAGAAGGATGTATTACTAATGTTACGGAAAGGTAGTAATTTTCATCTTACAGATAGAGGGCGACCAAATCTCGAAAATACACCAATCAGCGCGTTTTTACATTTCTGGCTGTTCCTTCGTTGGATGACTGAAGCCGAAGGGGCGGGCTTTCCCTTTCTTCCGATGAGTTTCAAAGATACTACACCAGGCGGCGATCGGATCGCTTACTTTGTTCGGCTGAATTAATGCGGAAAATAAAGCTCCGTTCCCCACGCTGACCGCCCTATCTACTTTGTCATCCTGTATCCTAATCCGTGCTCACAGCTGATCATTGTTGCCCAGCAGAAATATAGCTTGGCGACGTTTAGTTTCAGACATATTACTCGGCGTCTTTATCGCCTAAAACGGCGAGTTTGCCTAAACAGAAGAGCGAATTATTGTTTGTACTTGATAAGTTTGGCGGTAATATTTGGCGAAATTTTCTTATAACCCTTGTAAAAAGTAGCCATCACTGTTAAATTAGTTAATTTTAAATATTTATACACTTTAAAAAGTAGTGTAGGTTGTAAAATACAACATTTAGATAATCAAACAGAAATAAAAACAAAAAATTGATACAAAAAATGCAAGAAAACATATTACAATTACACTTCATATTTGAGATTGAAAGCTAAGCGTACAATTTTCTTTTGGACAATTAATAGCCCATTTCTTTCGCCTTTCTTCATCTGTTGGAAATCTAAACGTTCTAAAAGCAGTTCTGGTTTGATTTGAGCAATTTTCAGCTGCAAAACCTCTATTTTATGTGATTTGATAACACTTGAAATTCGGACCGCGTGGGCAACAATCGCTCAGTGGGAAACAAAATGCCTGATGAGCTAGCCTGTATTGGAGGAGTTCTAACCTGTCCTGGCCGACAGCCATGGCTCATGTTATTCTATGAGGGAATTTATTTTTAAAATGAGTCATTACAGGGTGGTTACAGAGCCGCCTTTTTTCCCTGATACTTCCACCAGAATATTTATATGATAATTTTTACTTAATTAACCCTTTGCACTCGAGAGGTGACTCTCGGTCACCACTTGATTTGATGTGGTAATGTTTATATGTTTAACAAACGTTCTTCTTTGAAGTATAAAGTTACATAAAATGGTTAAATAAAAAGTTTTAAGAATTAAATTGTGTGTGAAATCATTTATGTTAATGATAAGCCATTCAGTATATAAGAGAAAATCACCTCGTGCTGCTGGTTCGCCGGAGCGAAAAAGTTCTCGAGTGCAAAGGGTTAATGTTGCAAACGTACTATTAAAAATTTCGAAAGACAAATATTGGTGGAAGAGTCAAGGAAAAAATGTGGTCTATGACCACCCTGCATTACTTAATGTACTTTTTTTCAATTTCATTTTCATATTCAGAAATTTCCCAACCGTTCAATTTGTACTCAGAATTTTGTTTTTCAAAAATTGAATTTCTTTTAATACTTTCTTTTAGGGGTTAGAAATGCGAAAATTAACTAAATGCATTTTTTCGCAGATTCTAGTTGTAAAATCTATATAGTATTTCTCTAACGTGGACCAGTTACAATTAAATTTTGTAGAAACGATAGGATAGTGATTTAATAAAATACGCGATGTTAAAAAATACATGCATAAGCAATAGTTAAGCACGCGGACTCAGTTCAGTGATCTAATAAAAATAAAAATAAATAAATAAATAAACAAGAACGAAAAATCATGCGGTACGCAATGGTTATTAACACTTTCCAACTGCACATAATCGTTGCATCGTTCAAACATCAATGTTCTTTGCTTACGCTATTACACAATGGACAGACAGGGGGACACAAAAGCAAAGAGGCAGGCTAATTGAATTAATAATCAATCTTAAAAATTGTCTGTTTAAAAAGCTTAACACAAACGGAAATGCAACTCCAGCAATTTTCAATTGCAGCCCCTCCCTTAATGCATCTGAACGCTAAACACATCACATTCTATGCAAAAGATTATTTTAGCATATTAACTATAAAAAAGTCAATTTCATTATGACTTTTGAAGTAGAAAGTTATTTAAATGTGATTTATAAAAACATTTCTCCAAAAGCGCAATGCATTAGCATTTTTTAGGAGTGTCCCTCTACACAAAACCAGTTGCACAGAACCTATTAATGTCATTTTAAATAGGGAATATTACATAGTGAAATCGAATAACATATATCATTTTTAAGAAATTCCGAAAATATTTACAAACACTGAAGGCGGGCAAATAGAAGACAGGCGGACAGTTGAGCTAATTCAAATAATATTCATTCTTAAAAAATGTTAGAATGTGTTAATAACTCTTAATGTAAACGAAAACACAGCTTTAAAAAAAATCTAATTGTCCGATCGATAAGCTGTTTAGTCCGACGGATTCAGAAAAATCGCCCTTTCATTTGCTACCTTATTTGTAGCGAAAATTTGATTAGATTTTTTAAATTTAATTAAAATATGAAAATAATAACCTAGTAATAACTTCAAAATTGGACATTTAAATTTATAATTGTTACCAAAATAATTTTACCAGTTATTATTATTATTATTATTTATTTTATCATAAAATGAAACATGCTTACACGCGAAAAATAAAATATACATTAAATTTGCTCATGCATATGAAAAAATGAAAATGGAGTAAAAAAAACAACCATAACCAATACACTTCAATTTTAGAACTTTTTCTTTTTTGTTTTGTTTAAATAGTATGTTTTTGGCACAGATAAATCGCGCTTGGCATGAAAGTTAATTCATTGATAATCCTGGGTAATATTTTAAAATTTTGATGCCGAAATAGATCGGACATTTTTCGCCAAGGACTCTACTTTTTTGAAAGCCACCTTAAGCCAAATAGCGCATCTATTTATATAATTTGCAAGAGAGGTGACGATTCCGGTTCGTACTCTCTATATAGCAATTTACGACCTAATTTTCATAGTTTAGTTAATTTTAAAAAATCTTGTTGTCCGGTCGATTTAGTCCGACTGATTTAGAAAAATCACCCCTTTCATTTGCTACCTTATTTGTAACGAAGTTTTGGTTATATTTTTTAAAATTAATTAAAATCTGAAAATAATAACCTGGTAATAACTTCAAAATTGGACATTTAAATTTATAATTGTTGCCAAAAAAATTTACCAGTTATATTTATTTATTTATTTAGCATAAAATGAAACATGCTTTCACGCAAAAAATAAAAAAAAATATTAAATTTGCTCATGCATATGAAAATATGAAAATGGAGTAAAAAAAAAAAAAAAAAAAAAAAACATAACCAATACACTTCAATTTTAGATTTTTTTTCTTTTTACTTTCTCTTACCCATAAGGTAGAGAAAGTATTGTTTTTGGGTCAAATTTTCGAACGCGAGATTTTGTTATATGTACACGTTTTGAGGTCCCCTGAATACGAAAATCATATTTTTAGCAAATGGTCTGTGTGTATGTCTGTGTGTGTGTCTCTGTGTGTGTGCGTCTCTGTGTGTGTGTGTCTGTGTGTGTGTCTGTGTGTCTGTCTGTTATCAGCATATCTCAAAAACAAATTATGGCAGAAAGTTCAAACTTGGTATTCTAAATGTGTATCATATAGGGATGCTACAGTAAGATTTTCGTTAAGATCAAGCAAATGGTTCGTGTACAGGGACAATCAAGAGAATTCTAATACATTACGTCTATGGGGGAAATTGCAGGTAAGTAGAGTTTAACGTCTATAGACTGCACTAAACCAAATGAAACGAATATATATTTTTTGTAATAGAGATAGTTAACTGGGAAAAAAATTGTGTATGTAGGAGCGTCGCCTCACCCCTGGGGGGGAAGTCCCTCCTCGAGGGTAGTAAATTTTCATGTTGGGTATCTTTCAAAAGAGCTCGCCAATACCTTTAAAACGAATGGTTGAACCATCGATCTGCGATAATTTAAAGCAAAGTTATCGATTTTTTTCACTTTTAACGAAAATAAAAACTTAGAAAAACAATCGCATTTTTTTTTTTTTTTTTTTTTTTTTTTTTTTTTTAATATTGAGAATAAAATGGACTCTTTTTGGATATTTGGTGTTATACTACTTCTCTAATATGGAAATCGTCTGCATTATCATAAAAGATATATATTTTTTTAATAATAATTTTAATAAATTATTTTTTAAAAACAGAATTATTTTTTAATAACCGAATTAAATTCTATATAAATATGGGGGCAATAATGAAACGGGGGGTTGAGGGGGCGGTAGCTCCCCTCACACAGAACTCATTATCATATAAAACTCTTCAGAAGCCTAATATGAATTGTTTAATACAGGTTTACATAACAGTACTCGTTACCTTACCTTTTAATATCCAACCTGTATTTATAGTATTAAATTTCAGGGTAAGAGAAAGTCGTGTGAGTGACACACCAGATTATTTGTTTTGTTAGAATAGTATAGTTTTGGCACAAATGAAATCGCGCTTGGTATGAAAGTTAATTCATTGATAATCCTGAGTAATATTTTAAAATTTTGATGCTGAAATAAAACGAACATTTTTCGCCAAGTACTCTACTTTTGTGATAGCCACTTTAAGCCAGGTAGCCCATCAAAAATATAAATAAATTATAAAATATCTAAAAACAGAAAAGAAACAAAAGGAAAGGAAAAAGAAAAGAAAAGAAAGAAACAGAAAAAATAATCGCATAAATTATGTATTTTTGGTCTAAAATGGTGATAAAAATTCAAAAGTCTACAAGGGGAGCTATATTAAGGCTGTACTATGATCAGATTTACATATTTAATTATTTATTTTTCTATATACCAACTACTATTAACAAACTCAGCTACTATTATAAACACAAAAAATTGTCTCATTCGATAGATGTAGCCGATCATAGCACATTGTAATATTATATTTGGCGCGAAATTGTCATTTTATGGTTGATCGAATAAAACAAATATAGAAAATGACATGAAAGAAAATATTATGCACACCACATATAGTGTTGTTCATATATCATATGTAACTGGGATTCAAATATAAAATTGCTACTTCAAATTGTAACATCTAAATAATTTAAAATTCTATTGTTTTCTATTTCGTGGGAAAACTGAATATTTTTGGTCAAGACTATTTAATTTACTTAAAATGGCCGAAATTTCATAATTATTGTTAATTACAGCGAAAACGTCGTGCACGTACCTAAACCAGCAGCAAATTTCTTTTTTGAAGATTTTATGGATATGTTCTTCAAGTATTCTTAACTTTATTTCTGCAACTATATCTGAAATCCCCCATCTCAGGAGACTGAGACTCAGTCTCTTCTAATATCAGTATTGTCTTACCCTATTTTCCTAAATCCAGTCAAAACATAGCTAAAATTCTCAAACAATATGATTTTAAAATAATATTTTCGCCTTCCAATAAACTCACCTTTTCTCAGTTAAAAGATCCCATTGATATGCATAATTATTGGGGCATTTATAGTATTTCCTGTCAGTGTGGTTTATCATATATTGGCCAAACTAAACGCAGTCTTATATTTCGTCTAAAAGAACATATGAATTACGTCCGCAAACAAGACACCAATAAATCGGCTATTTCTAAACATTGCTGGGAGGAAAATCATAATTTTAAATTTAATTCAGCTAAAATAATTTGCAGACCTAAATCCATTCATGAACTCGATTTCTTTGAAGCTTTTCATATTTATAAAAATTTTAAAAACCTTGTAAATTGTGATTTAGCTGTTCCCTATTTGTCTGATTGTTGGAAATTTTACATTCAGTCCACATTTTCTTAATTTTTCTACTGTTTACACAACTAACATTCTAAATTCCTATTGGCCACTCTCCTCACCTCTCCCGTAATCTTATTGGTTGAACTAAATTCGGTCCCTCTCCTATATATACGAGCACTTCTCCAGATTCAGAATTCTTTTTGCACTGAAGACGGTACGCTTAAGGCTACCGAAACATCTGTATGCATCTCAAATATTTTTCTTTGGCGTTTCTGACGTAGTAATTTATTCGGGTTTTAATATTCCAACGCCAAGTCTCCTGTTATTATTAAAGTCTGATTTTATTAATATAGATTTATTAATTTATTTATTCTAATTTATTTATTCTAATTTATTTTTTTCTAAAACAGTGGATCTTAACCGGTTTTCTATGAACATACGAAAAGTGTTACGATAACTGATTGGTACCTATTCATATAAAAACTGTTATGTTCTTTTTAATTAACACTTTCCAACAAGTTTGAAAAGTGTTAATGACTTCGGTTTGCCTGTCGTCTGTCCGTTTGCCTGTCCACGCTCAAACTCCCGTAAATATTCATGAAATTTCTTGAAACTGATATATGTTATTCCAGTTTACTATCGTATCTTCCCTATTGAAAATGGAGTTAATACCTCTACTGGTTTGTGTACAGGGACACCCGAAAGTATTCCAAAGCATTGTGTTCTATAAGCCATATTTTACTACCTTTAATTTACGCAAATCTTGATAAAATTGAACTATATTTTTTAAGCTCACTATCGGATTTTTCCAATAGACAATGGAGTAAATACCATTACTGGTTTGTGTGCAGGAACACCTGAATTTATTCCAAAGCATTGCATTGTATGAGAGATATTTCTATAAGCAAAATTTTAATAACTTTACTTTGCACAAATCTTAATGAAATTGAAATATGCTATTCATATGCATAAAAGAATTCTTTCTATAAGAATGTAATATGATTATCATTCGATTTACTGAGCCACGCAAAATTATTCAGTTACATTAAGGGCTTTTATTGAAAATTTGCTGGAATTGCATTTTTGTTTACATTAAAAGGCTTTTCTCAAATGAGAAGCTGGATTTCGGGCATACTTTGAAACATTACATAAAAAAAAGTTTTTATTTTCACATACGTAAAAAAATTAGACCTACTTGTCCAGTTTCCAGAAAATCACATGACTTTTTCATTTTTCTTTTAAAGCAAATACTTTTGTCAAAACATTTTTAAAAAATTGACTTTTTCCATACTTGTAGTGTGAAGTTCTGACTTATTCCTGGACAGAAAAACAAAGTTAGGATTCAAAAAATACATTCTATATATACGTAAGGCCCTGGAAAAAAGTATAAGGTCGCAAAATATATTGACAAAAAAAGTATAAAACATTAGTAAAACTCGAAAAATTTAATATCACTTTTTCTTAGAAATGAAATTAAAAACATAAACATGTTATGAACGTATGCAATATATAATCAAAGCATTAAATGACAATTTAGAAATCTGATGACATTTCATCTTGGAAATAATTATAAGATCGAGGAGTTGTGAATGAAAATATAAAATCAACATCCTACAAACTGACCTTTTTTTTCCAATGACATTTATCAGTCGATCAGTCATTGTTGATTCAGGTTGAGATGAAGTTTCTTTTTTGTTATTTTCCCTTGTATATCTGATCGCATTGGTGAGTTTGCCTTTCCCTCGATGGTGTCATATGTCCTTATAAACAGACTACGCAAGTATGCTCCAAATATTTTCCAGTGGGTTTAAATGCGGAATGCAGGATGACCAATCAAGCAGACGGACATCATTTGCTTCAAATCAAGCCTTTGTTGAAGAAGCAGCATCTGTACTGGTATTATCCTGGCAGAAATATCCAATCTCCTGATATAGTAACTAGAGTGGCATTAGGAAGCAAATTATCACCCAGCATATCTTGATACTTTTTTCATTCATTTAGGTATAAATTACCACAACTGGTAACGTACCATTACTAACAACCCACTCCCCATACAATTACTAATCCCCCCTCCATATCGCCGCTTGGAAAAGTAGGGTTTTATTTTTTTTTAATATCATACCGTTATTTTTTAAAGCCGTCTGGCCCATCAAAATAAAATTTTCTCATCCAAAAAAAGTAAATCTTTTCACTTATCTCCAAGCGAAACATATTTTTTAGCAAATTCTAAGCGAGCTAATTTATGCTTCTTTGTCAAGTGTTGGCGAGGTTGTAATTTTACGAACTGTGCCCTCGGATTATAACTTAAAACACTCCAGACAGTTTGGCTAGTACATGGTAGACTTAAACCACGAACTATTTCTAAAGAAGACATTTTTTTAATCGTATGTCCATCGAAAAACGGACCATTTCTGGCGCCTTGAAAGTGCATTTGGTCTTGTTGAGCGCTTGCATTGCATTTATTATATTTTGAAAGATTTTTAAAAACAGTATTGACTGCAGATTTAGTCTAACCGATAGACCTGGAAATAGCTGCATCATTCATTCCATTCGCTTTCATTCCAAGGATTTTACGGCGTTCTGCTTCGGACAATTGTTTCTGCCTCGACATCGTTGCCAATAACACAGAGAAGGACTAAAGTAACCCTAATTGCATTATTAAGTTACCTTTTCTATTTCTTGCATTCTCAGATCACAGAAAATTTGCATGTTCCTTTAAAAAATTCGACGACCTTATACTTTTTTCCAAAGGCAAATAAGAAAAATATCTAATAGGGTAATTCATTCATTTAATTTAAATTAGATTTTAATTAAAGTGTATTATAATTAACAAATCATTTGCATACTTTGTATTTTTGTTTCTTTCCTATCAGAAAAATTTGCATAAATCTAAGTTTAATTGGTTTTTTAATCGACTTTATAATTTTTTCCAGGGCCTTATGTATTATTTTGATCGAATGACTTTTTGAAAGTTTTGATTTAAGCTTTTAAATTTTTTTAATATTTTATCATGTGTGAAATTCACTAAAATTCAGTCTGTTTTTCAAAAATAAACGAGTGAAATGGCAGACTGAAATTTAGTGAATTTCACACATGATAAAATATTTAAAGTTTAAATCAAAATTTTAAGACAGAAGGACTGAAAGGCATACAAATAGACTAAATGTATTCATAATCACTCAAACATTGTTGGAAAGTGTTAAAAATGGTTAACACAAAAGAAAATGCAGCCCTGATATTCAAATTGCAGCTCTTAATGTATCTGAATATTTCAGTGTAGCCCTGTAACACAGGTTAAACCTATCACATTCTTTACGAAACATTATTTTAGCGTATTAACAATAAATGTCAATTTCATTATGATTTTTACAGTAGAAAATTACTTAAAAGTGATTTATAAAAATGTCTATCCTAAAACGCAATGCTTTGGGATTTTTTTTTTTTTTTTTTTGGTGTGTGTGTGTGTGTGTGTGTCCTTGTGCACAAACCAGTTACGCAGAACCAATTAAAGCCATGTTAAATATGAAACAATCCATAGTGAACTTGAATAACATATATCAATTTTTAAAGATTCTTAAAATATATGAGGGCGCGGGGGGTGGGCAGATGAACAAATAAGCAAGTTTCCTCAATGTAACTGAGCATTTTTGTGTGGCCCTGTAAATTTAATGCTAATCATACTGTATTCTATAGAGAACATTCCTTTGTGCATATGAACAACATATTTCAATTTCATTAAGATTTGTGCAATTTAACGTTATTAAATATAGTTTATAGAAATACCTCTCATACAGTCGGCAGCAAAATTATTGAAGAAAACTTCCCCACTTATAATATATTTTTCTTTAGTTTGATTGGTAATTTTTATCATCAGCTTACTTTTTCATAAACAGTACAAGACTAAGATCATCACTCGACAAATAATTATTTAACAAAACAGTATTAGGTGCCCATTTTTTAAGTAAGATTTATTGCTAGTGCTTCAATAATTTTGCTGCCGGCTGTAGAACGCATTGCTTTATAATAATTTTAGGTGTCCCTGTACACAAACCAAAATAAGCATTCAATCCATTTTAAATAGGGAACATCCGATAGGGAACTTGAATAACGTATATCAATTTCAAGAAATTCCACGAATATTTACAGGAGTTAGAGCGCGGACAGACACACAAACCAAAGTCATTAACAATTTTCAACCTTGTTGGAAAGTGTTAAAATTAAATAAATGACGACATTTGCCTGATGAGATCATTTTATAGAAAAAATCTATTTTTAAAGGTTGTATCTGTACAATCTTTGCAAGCGTCATTTTAAACCTAGCAATACTTTAAAAATATAAAAAGAAATATATGAATCTTTGTTCTAAATTGAAAAACAAATCCAATATTCAAAAGTATAATGAAAAGAGGTACTAATTAAAAAAAAAAAAAATCCAAAATGAATAAATTAAAAAATAAATTAAAAGGCATCGGACACATGGCGGCAGAAATTTAAAATTCGCCGTAGGGATGCTATATACTAAAACTGTCCTGCCTGGGAAAGTATGAAAACTTGGCCGTCAAACGTGAATTTTATTTGAAAACTTTTCTTTGATTTGGTTTAACTATCATTAGCGTTTCATCCCACAAAAACCAATAATAATTTTGTTTCTTGTGAATTAAAATTTAAATTGGGTGGTGAAATCGGTATGAGACTTATAAATTTCAAATTTTAAAGGTAAATAAATAAATAAATTGCAAAAATTTCTCATGGGTTTGTTAGCTAAATATTAAAATTTTTCAATTAGTCTTTTGGAAAACTATTACAAATTCACTGGTTGTAAATTTTCCGAATGTGAAAACGAAGTTTAAAAAAGTATATTATGTAAAAAGTCATTCAAAAAAATAATTAAATAAAGGAATTTAACAGGCATTATATACTCTTTAAAGGCCTTTTACAGCCTAATTTTAGAGGCAAAATATCATTACAATCTTAACGAAGACACCTTACAGGCATTAAATCTACATATCCATTTCAGTTTCCGTCTTAATTCAGATTTTAAAATAATATTTTAAATTTTTAAGGAATTTAAAATTACCATGAAATATCAGAATTCAAACGTATAAGCAGTTCTTAAAAATTACCTTCTCAATGAATCTACAAAGATATATACAAATATAATCAGACTATATATTTAATCCTTTAAGTGCCGATTTAAAGAACTGTATCTATGCAGCCGGATGAATTTTCTAAAGTTCCGGAAAAAAGCTCATAAAAAACAAAGTAAATATGATGTTTACAAATTTCAAAAAGAAGCCTGTTACAAAATAGAGGGAGAATAAATTAATGCCAATGGATGTTTAATACTTAGTGAAAAATATTCGAATAATAGAAATGCAAAACATTAGTAAAAACAGAAAAATCAATTATCATGCAAAAACAGTATTTACACATATTTAAAATCGAAGGCGGCTGCTTACCACTATACAGCGCAGCGGTTTGGAGCGATTTTGAGCCCCCCCCCCCTGTTATTTATTATATAAACAAAAAAGGTAAAATAAAATAAAAATAAAAATTCTGTCAGATACAGAATTTAGTTTACTCTACGGAGGATTATTAATTACATTCTGTAAAATTTTTATTTTTTAATTTTAAATTTAAATTTTATTTTTTATCTCATTTTTTAACCTTAAAACTGGGCCACATACTTTTAAAATGACTGAAATGACTTAAAATGAAGTGTTGCCATCTACATTTCATACTTCAGTTAATTTTAAAAAATGTAATCATAGTGTCGAAAATCTCTTTGCACCCCTGGATTCAGAAAATTTCCCCTGTCATTTGGTATCGAATTTGTAACGATAGCATTGGTATTTCTAATTTATTTTGATGTTATACAAAAATGGTCTACAAAAACTCCAGATTGAAACTAATAGTCTTCCGTCTTAAAAATAAACTAGTTGGAATACGTGGACTCTGCTCAGTTCCCCATCATATTTATGTTTTCATAAATTTCTAGTGCGAGACATATTTTAATCATGTTAAGAGAAATTAATTACACCAAAGCTTGGCACAGTGACAAAATGAAATCCCCGCCTAATAGGCTATCCACCGTTCACTTCGATATATTTATCTTATTCTAATCTATTAATTTATTTTATCAGGGTCAATTCCGTTGTTTAGTTTTCATGCTACTATTTCCAATGCAATAATCCTCAAAATTCCTACTTATATGAAAAATTTTCAATTTTACTATGTTGATAAAATCTTAATTTACGAATAACTTACGAAATTTTCCTATTAGAATATTTGTAGTCAGTCATATTCAAAAAAGTATCATAAATGTTATTTTGAAGCTGTGTGATATATTTATGATCCTCAAAATGGACGTTTATGCTCAATTTTGGCTTATTCTACCATGTTAAGTAAATCGTAATTTCCAAATAACTTAGGAATTTTTCAAATTGGAAAAATCATAGTCTACGATATTCATGCCAGTATACTAAACAATATTTCAAAAGTGGTTTGACATCTTTACGATGAAAATATACATCAAAATTGACGTTTATGTGAAATTTTGCTTTATTCTGCCACGTGAAGAAATTCGTAAATTTCCAATAACTTACAAAATCTTTATATTGGAAAATTCATAGTCATTAATATTCATGCCAGTGTCCTAAATAATATTTCAAAAGTAGTCTGACGTCTTTACGATGAAAATATCTCTCAAAATTGACATTTATGTGAAATTTTGCCCTATACTGCCATGTTAAGAAATTCGTAAATTTCCAATAACTTGCGAAATTTCCAAAGTAGCATATTTATAGTTACTGATGTTCATTCCGGCATCAAAACTGATATTTTAAAACTGGTCTGACATTTTTACAGTAAAAAGTTTCCATTTAATGCACGTTTAAGTGAATTTTTGTCCTATTCTCCCATGTTAAGAAAATCGTAAATTTCTAATAACTTACGAAGTTTTTAAATTCGAATGTTGCAAATGAAAAGGGTTCTTGCCAGTGTCGAAAGTAATATTTTAAAACTGATTTGACCTCTCTACGACAAATTGTTCTTGAGATATCGTGTACACAGACTAACAAACTAACGGACTAACACACTAACCCACTAACAGACTAACACACGACAGACACATAAACGGACACCCTACAGACAGACACCATAGAAATTTTGTCATTTTCGGATTCCTCACACCTGAAAACGTGTAGAAAAGTAAAAAAAACCGAGGTCGAAAATTTTCACGATTACCTAAGTTCCCCATACCTATAGCATGATGGGGAACTAAACAAGTTGGCATAGGTGGACTCTGCTCAGTTCCCCATCATATTTATGTTCTCAGAAATTTCTAGTGCGAGGCATATTATAATCATGTTAAAAGAAATGAATTTGACCAAAGCTTGATACAGTGACAGAATGAAATCCCGCCTAATAGGCTATCCACCGTTCACTTGGATATAATTATCTTATTCTAATTTATTAATTTATTTTATCAGGGTCAATTCTGTTGTTTAGTTTTCATGCTACTATTTCCAATGCAATAAACCTCAAAATTCATATTTATATGAAAAATTTACAATTTCGCTATGTTGATAAAATCGTAAATTACGAATAATTTACGAAAATTTCCTAGTAGAATATTTGTATTCAATCATGTTCAAACAAATATCATAAACTTAATTTTGAAGTTGTCTAATGTATTTAGGATCCTCAAAATGGAAGTTTATGATCAATTTTGCCTTATTCCGACATGTTAAGTAAATCGTAAATTCCAAATAACTCACGAATTTTTTTAATTGGAAAAATCATAGTCTATGATATTCCTGCCAGTATCCTAAATAATATTTCGAAAGTGGTTTGACACCTTTACGCTGAAAATATCCCTCAAGATTGACGTTTATGTGAAATTTTGCTCTATTCTGACATGTTAAGAAATTCGTAAATTTCCAATAACTTACGAAATCTTTATATTGGAAAATTCATAGTCATTAATATTCATACCAGTGTCCTAAATAATATTTCAAAAGTAGTCTGACATCTTTACGATGAAAATATCTCTCAAAATTGACGTTTATGTGAAATTTTGCCCTATACTGCCATGTTAAGAAATTCGTAAATTTCCAGTAACTTGCGAAATTTTCAAAGTAGCATATTTATAGTTACTGATGTTCATTCCGGCATCAAAACTGATATTTTAAAACTGGTCTGACATTTTTACAGTAAAAAGTTTTCATTTAATGCACGTTTAAGTGAATTTTTGTCCTATTCTCCCATGTTAAGAAAATCGTAAATTTCTAATAACTTACGAAGTTTTTAAAATCGAATGTTGCAAATGAATAGGGTTCTTGCCAGTGTCGAAAGTAATATTTTAAAACTGATCTGACCTCTCTGCGACAATTTGTTCTTGAGATATCGTGTACACAGACTAACAAACTAACGGACTGACCCACTAACAGACTAACAGACTAACATACTAACAGACTAACAGACACCCTACAGACAGACACCATAGAAATTTTGTCATTTTCGGATTCCTCACACCTGAAAACGTGTAGAAAAGTCAAAAAACCGAGGTCGAAAATTTTCACGATTACCTAAGTTCCCCATACCTATAGTATGATGGGGAACTAAAAATGTTCACGATTACCTAAGTTCCCCATACCTATAGTATGATGGGGAACTAAAAACGTAAATTTACAATAACTTACGAAGTTTTAGTTCCCCATCATACTATAGGTATGGGGGACTTAGGTAATCGTGAAAATTTTCGACCTCGGTTTTTTGACTTTTTTACTCGTTTTCAGGCGTGAGGAATCCGAAAATGACAAAATTTGTATTGTGTCTGTCTGTACGGTGTCTGTTAGTGTGTTAGTGTGTTAGTCCGTTAGTTTGTTAGTCTGTGTACACGATATCTCAAGAACAAATTGTCGCAGAGAGGCCAGATCAGTTTTAAAATATTACTTTCGACACTGGCAAGAACCCTATTCATTTGCAACATTCGAATTTAAAAACTTCGTAAATTTATTAGAAATTTACGATTTGCTTAACATGGGAGAATATAACAAAAATTCACTTAAACGGGCATTAAATGGAAACTTTTTACTGTAAAAATATCAGACCAGTTTTAAAATATCAGTTTTGATGCCGGAATGAACATCACCACTGAAATTTGCTACTTTTAAAATTTCGCAAGTTATTGGAAATTTACGAATTTCTTAACATGGCAGTATACGGCAAAATTTCACATAAACGTCAATTTACACTAAGCGACAAAAAAAAAAGTCGCACTGCAGAAAAAATGACTTATACCTTTTTTATTTATAATAACTTTAAAATTAATGTTTGAAACAAGTAAAACTGTCTTGTTTGCATAATACCAAAGGTATGAAATGATACCTATGTATATTTTGATTTAATAATTAGCTTTATTGCACTTTATGAAGTACTTTTTAAACATAATGCAATAACCATACACTTTGCATTCTATTATGATTTATTATATGAAATAAACAAGTTATATTTTAATATATGAAATAAAACTATTTATTTGTTAGATCTAAGCAATTTTTTGTTAAAAATATGTATTCTGCATTGGGTTAATTCCACCTTTATATGGAATTACTGCATTAATGCACAATGGCATAGTTTTATACAGTGTTTTAATACAAATCTCAGAAATTTCAATGTGCCAAATATCACAAATAATTTTTTCTAGTTCTGGCAGAGTTATAGGCTGCAAATTTCGAATCCTCACCCCTCTCCCCCGCCTTTTTATAGACGAAACATTTTCGAGTGGATCGCGATTTTGACTATTTCCATGGTCTGGTAAAGAAGAAATTCTACTATATCCTTTGTGGTATTTAACTTAAAGTGAAAAAAGATATGATTACTTACAAAATTATAGGTTCTCATGGGAATGTATAAAATATGTTGACAATTTGAAGTGAATAAACTTACCACAGACGTCGTGTAGTAAGGTGCCTTATTATCTTTAAATGATGTTTACGGAAATGTCCAAGATACGTCCAAAATAGTCGGCCAGGCATCACTTTTATGCAGATTGTGTTTTATTTCGAGTTAATTGATCCCTTGAGCATAAAAATCTTGCTGAGTGTTTGAAAAGTTATGCACCTCCGTACCATAATGTACGGAGAATGTGTCACTGTTTTAAAAGTGCGATTTTCATTATGTCGGTCATATTTTCGTTGTCAGATCTGCTTGTTTTCTTTAGCTCGAAATAAGTTAAACTTGACTCATCAGAGAGAACCAGTTCAGCCCAATAATTAACTAATCATTTTTTAATTTTTTTAGCCATCTGAGGTCTTGCTTTCCTACTTCTCTTCACTAAGAATGGAATTTTTTCAAATTTTCTGTCATTTAAACCTGCTTTGTTTAATAGTTGTTGTACTGTAGTTAAAGAAATTATGCTACTAAACACTTTTTCTGAATCTCTTTTATGTTCTAAATGTAATACAAACCGATTTTATAAGCAATAGCTTTTTAACTTACGGTCATCTCGCTTGGATGAGCAGTGTGGCCACCTAAAACCAAATTTCCAGTTCAAACGGCCAAAAACTTTTATATCTTGCTGGAAACCCTTTTACCAATATTTCTTTAACATTTAATTATTTTGCCATCTCATGTATTAAAATATATTTTGATTTTCTTCATAAATTAATACTTTTTGTGGCATCGTTAATTGCCTTATTCTTACCATTTTTGAAATAAATCAGAAAAATTACAATTTTCCTGACAATTGCATTTTGTTTTTAACACTGGACTCAAAGCTAAAGTGTATGTGGAGGACAACATAGTAATATCTGTTCGAAATTTTGCTTTTTAAACGATAAAATTGGCGGTTGTAGAAGGCGAAAAGCAGAACATCCAAGTGCGGCTTTTTTTTTTTTTTTTTTTTTTTTTTTTGTCGCTTAGTGTATTTTCATCGTAAACATGTCAGACTACTTTTGAAATATTATTTAGGACACTGGCATGAATATTAATGACTATGAATTTTCCAATATAAAAATATCGTAAGTTATTGGAAATTTACGAATTTCTTAACATGGCAGAATAGAGCAAAATTTCACATAAACGTCTTGAGGGATATTTTCATCATAAAGATGTCAAACCACTTTCGAAATATTATTTAGAATACTGGCATGAATATCATAGACTATGATTTTTCAATTTAAAAAATTCGTAAGTTATTTGGAATTTATGATTTACTTAACATGTCAGAATAAGGCAAAATTGAGCATAAACTTCCATTTTGAGGATCATAAATACATTAGACAACTTAAAAATTACATTTATGATATTTGTTTGAACATGATTGAATACAAATATTCTAATAAGAAAATTTCGTAAATTATTCGTAATTTACGATTTTATCAGCATAGCGATAAATAGGAATTTTCATATAAATAGGAATTTTGAGGATTATTGCATTGGAAATAGTAGCATGAAATCTAAACAACGGAATTGACCCTGATAAAATAAATTAATAGATTATTATAAGATAAATGTATCGAAGTGAACGGTGGATAGCCTATTAGGCGGGTATTTCATTCTGTCACTGTATCAAGCTTTGGTCAAATTCATTTCTTTTAACATGATTATAATATGTCTCGCACTAGAAATTTATGAGAACATAAACATGATGGGGAACTGAGCAGAGTCCACCTATGCCAACTAGTTTTAATTTGAATGTTGTAAATGGGTTCTTGTTAGTGTCGAAAGTAATATTTTAAGACTGATCTGACTTCTCTGCGACTATTTGTTCTTGAGATATTATGTACACAGACAAACTCCCTGACGGATTAACAAACTAACAGACACCCTACAGACGGACACCATGCAAATTTTGTCATTTTCGGATTCCTCACACCTGAAAATGTGTAAAAAAGTAAAAACACCAAGGTCGAAAATTTTCCCGATAATTTCCGATACCTATAGTATGATGGGGATCTAAAATGAGTAGAAAGTTTAAGGACAGCCTTACACCACTAGGAGAAAGTTTAGGGATATTAAGAATATTTTTGATTTTTTTAAAAAGCAATTTTTTATATTTTTTGGGGGGGTAATTTGAAAACAAAAAGGCTTTTTTTTTTTTTTTTTAAACACAAGGACAATAAAACAGGCTAGCACGGAACAAAACAAAAACAATAACTAGATTATAGAAATTTCTACCGCCAGATGGCGCTGTAATATTTTAAAATTTCAATATTTCAATTTCTAATTATGATTAAATTGTTTTTAATACATCATTCGAAAGATATATTAAAGTTCTTTTATATTATCGAAAGTTTTAACCAGATTTGCACGTTTTGAGGTGTCCTGATTAGGTTTTCTTTTGCATCTCAGCTAATTCAGTTAGACCGTTCAAAATTGGTATATGTAGGTTAATTAGGAAGGGCTGAAAGGGTGGGGAAGATATAGGCGTGCACCGCGCGCACGGGACAGCGCTGCCGAAGGCAGTGGGGACCCGGTCCGACTTTTTAACCGATGAGAAATGATTTTTTTTTTTTTCATTTTCTTTTCTTAAGAATAAAAATTTGATTTGAGAAGGAATATGTGCGCGTAGCGCGCGTATACCTTCACACGTGCGTGCGCAGCGCGCATGGGTCTGCGCTGCCGAAGGCAGTGGGGACCCGGTGTGAGTTTTTACCCGATCAGAAATTTTTTTTGGAGGGGGGGCACGGAGGGTCAGGGAAGGAATACGCGCATGCAGCGCTGCCGAAGGCAGTGAGGACCCGGGCCGACGTTTTACCCAATCAGAAATGATTTTTTTTTTTTTTTTTATTTCTTTTCTTAACACTAAAAGTTACTGTTAGTGATTCATTAATTTTAGTGATTCATTTGAAAATACTGACCCGCTAGCGGGCGAAGCTCGCTAGTAACAGGGTATAATCTCCGAAGAGAAGTCAAGGCCGTTAGGCGATAGAAAAAAGAAAAAGGCATAAATATAAAACACAGAAAAGTTTAAAGGTGAGAGTTAAGATAAAGGCCCGCTTTGGGTCTGCCTTTATTAAGAGGATTATTGTGGTCATATGTTGTAATAGTGTTTAAAGCAGGGTTGTATAAGTTATCAAGTGCCAAATGGAATTGAATATTTAAATATTGAATGAAGTCGTTAAGTTTTGAAATTTCAATTTCTTTATAAATGTGAAAATTTCTATCGTACCAAGGCATATCAAGACTTTGCCGAATAGTTGTATTTTGAGCCCTAATGATTAACTTGATATGCGATTTGGCAGCATATGACCACACCATACAAGCATATGTTAAAATGGGTCTTAAGTAGGAAGTGTACAAGAGCAATTTCTTTTTAAAGTTTAATTTATTATTCCGAGTTAAGAGGGGCGTAAGTTTACATTTAGCAGCGCGGAAATTTTTACGCGTAGTGAGAATCTGTTGTTGAAAAGTGAGTCCTTGGTCAAGTATAACTCCTAGATATTTACAGTGATTTGACCATAGTAGGAGGGTGGCACCGAGGCGGATTTGATATTTATCTCTAGTAGCAGGTAACATTGCATTTCTACCACGTAAAAAGAGAATAGCTTCAGTCTTGGTAGTATTAAATGCTATTCTCCATTTATAAAACCAATTAATAATAATTTTAAGGTGTCGGGAAATAGCCGCAATAGCATAATGCCTGTTTACGCTTGAAGCAAAAATACAGGTATCGTCTGCGAAAATAGCCAAAGAAGTATGTGAGTATTGAAGAATACCATTGATATACAGGTTAAATAGTTTAGAGCTAATTTTGGAACCTTGAGGAACGCCAAAGTGGGCAAAGAAGTTCCGTGAAAGAGTGTCTTTCACCTTCACGTGGAAGTTCCTATCAAGTAGGTAACTATGAATTAATTTAATAAGGGGAGGGGGGAGAAGTTATAATTAATAAGTTTAAAAATTAAACCAGAAGTCCAAACTTTGTCAAATGCCTTTTCAATGTCAAGAAAAACTGCTGCAGTAAATTGCGTCTTAATTTTGCCGGTGGTAATGTGCTCAACTAATCTGTAGACCTGGTGAGGGGCGGAAAGACCATTACAGAACCCAAATTGTTCTGGGATCATAATATTATTTTCAGCAATATGATAATCAATTTGTTGAGCAACAAAGGCTTCGAATAATTTACTTAAGACATTAAGAAGGGAAATTGGTCGGTAGCTCGAATCCCTATCAGGGGGTTTGGGAGGTTTTAGTATAGGAACAATAACAGCAGTTTTCCAATAAAAAGGGAAATAGTTATATTTTAAAATATTATAAAAAAGATGAGTAATTTTTGGAATATAATGGAAGGATAGATTCTTGAGAGCATCATTAGTGATTCCGCTGATGCCTGGGGCTTTTTTATTTTTAAGTTTTTTGATCTCGCGAATGACATCAGCATGGATAACCAAAAAATCAGAGGGGGAATGGGGTCATTCAAGAATCTTCTAACAGTAGAATTGACTTCCCTCTCAGTTTCATCACTATCAATTGGATTGCCTTGAAATTGTGTCTCGAGGTTCATGGCGATGGCATTAGCCTTCTCTTCGTTAGGGTACGCATAGGTCTGGGAATTTGGAATAAGGATAGAGGGCATAGGTTCAAAAGAGTTCTTAAATCTCTTGGCCGCTTTCCAGATGGAGTTATCCTCTGGAGATAATGATTCAAGGAATTCACTTCAACTGTCATTGCGTTTTTTGAAAAGATAGTCCTTAAGATCCTGCTGAGCTCTATTGAGAATAATTTTAACTTGAATTCTATGCGTACGTTGCCAAGTTTTTCTGGCTCTATTTTTATTAGTAGTAAGAATGCGGACGTGCGGGTCTAATTAAAAAAATTAGTTAGCAGGTTTAGAAGTAGTAGCAAAGTCAACAGAACACTTAATATCATTAGTGATGGTATTAACCAGGAGATCGATGTCATTTGCTCTATTGTTGGGAAGTTGGGAGGGAGGGATGTCTTTAATAAAGTCAGTGAATTGAGTCAGGGAATTGAGTCCAGTTAGTATGAGAAATATATATATATATATATTTATTTATTTATTTATTTTTTATTATTATTTATTTTTATTTATTTTTATTTTTTTATTTTTTTTTTGGGGGGGGGGGTCAGGGGAAGACGAATTTGAATATTAATTTTAATCGGATTATGATCTGAACTCAATTCAACCAAAGAGATTTTTATCAAAATTAAAACCATTATAAAGTCCAAAATCAATAGTGCTACTACTAAGGCCTTGATGATGGGTAGGGGTGTCCGGTAGAAGGATGTCCGCATGATCGAAGAGAAGAATATTATCATGAATTGCACGACCATAAGCGTTCGAGACAAAGCAATTCCAGTAGGGATGATGGGCGTTGAAATCCCCAAGGAGAATGGTGTTCGCGTCGAATCTGAGCAATGTAAGTAAATGAGATATGATGTCAACTGCGCTCTCATTACAAGGAGCATAAACTGAAAGAAAAGTCAATAGGGGGAACCTGGAACCATAAGGGTGATACCAGTGACATTGACAACGTTCAGAATAAGAATAGTTTCCCGGTGAAAATTTAGATTACTTTTTATACAAATAGCAGTGCCTTGGACAGCCAGTGGTCTTACGGGGTTGATAAAATCATTTCTAACAATAATATAATTTGGAATTTTGAGGGTCATACCAGGTCGTAATTTGGTTTCTTGCAGTAAAATAATATCAGGAACATGCTCTTATCCAAATTCCCTAAGCTCTGATTTTTTTTTCCCTGAATGTCATTACAGTTCTAAGCGACACAGGACAAACAACCGCGAACCGCCATTATGGGGCAGAGAAAGCTTGGGTAAAAACATTAAGTTTGGATATGGGGTCTGGACAACTTCTAAGTTTATTAAGAATATTTTTACATTTAATTAATATATCAGAGAAATTATTAACTTGGAATTCATGGGCTATTTCAGTTAACACATTATTAAGTTCAGAAAGGGAATCAGCACAATTATTTGAGGGGGGGGGGTTAGGTTTCGGAATACTCAAGAAGGAGTGGAAGTATTAGGTGGGTTAAGTGCACTGGCGAAGGAGAAACCGGGATTGTAAGGAGTGGAATTAAGGTGGGAGGCTGTTTTGGGGGGACATTTGGAAATTTGTTGCAACCTCTGTAGCTGAATGCATGTGCACCGTTGCAGTTGCAGCATTTTACATTTTGTACCTTTTTTCCCTCGGGACAATCCCGGGTTTCGTGGTCGCCTACGCACTTAAAACAGCGGGCTGACATTTTACAGTTTTGGGAAGAATGGTGGAAAAATTGACATTTGAAGAACTGTACAGTGCGGGTGGGTCTATGGTAATATTCCACTAGGATTGAATAGTAGAGTAAGTAGTCCAGTTTAAAAATATTTCGTCTTTCAGGGATATTTTCAAGGTGAATTTGGAATAGGGGCATAGTTATTCCAGTTTAAAACTAGTTAATTGGTTCACTTTTAACACATTAAACCCTTTTTCAGTGAGGGCGTTTAGAATTTCATCTTTATCCGTAGTTGAATCTAGACCTCTAATAACCATACGGAGGGGCATTGTCGTACGGTCAGGGAAGAGGAAGTGTTGTATTTTATTTTGATCTAATTGAATGACTAAGTTTTTATAGTCTTGCTCACTTTCGGGATAAAGTCTAGTGAATTTACTTGCCAGTGTCGCTCGGAACTGCACTGGTCGCTGTACAAAGTTTTTAAGGTATCTGAGATTTTTCCCTCTGAAAGAATGGTGATAAATCTAGTTTTGAGCATAGAAACCCTTTTTACCTGTTTTTGAGCATTGGCCGCATTTGGGGGGGAGGGGGGGGGGATTGGGCGTAGTACGGAAGGATAGTCCGCCCAGAGATATTTCTTGAAGGGGTACGAACCGGTTGGGGTTTTTTGGATAAACAGCCATTCTGGCAACTTTTAAGGAAGGATCATATATCAAATTTGTGGTGAGCTGCCTTGTTTTTAGGTCTTTTAGCATTAAAATTAACAATTTGAAAATCATTAACATTGGGGATAGCAGTGAAGTGAAATTCAGGAGCACTCATCCCGCTTTCAGCAGTGGCTGGAACATCTGCAGATGACTCATCCATCTTTGCATCAATAATAACGTCATTTGGTCTGCTCTTAGAAAAATCTGGAATATATGCTCTTATTTCAGTAGTAGACATCCATTTTATCTGTTTGAACTCATGAAATGGTTGGACAGGTGATTGAACTTTGAGGTAAGTCTAACATTTTGTCATAATAATTTGCTGACCAAATTGTATTAGTATTATTTTGTGAGATATTATCTGTATTTTTCGCAGAGACAACGTTGCTTTCCATTATTTTGGCGAAATAAGCACTTAAAAATGCTGTTTAGGGTTTGAGAAGCTTGGAAAAAGCGAAATTCGCTTAAGAAGGCAAGAAGCCTTCAAAATAGCAAATTACAGCTAAAGAGGCCGCCAGATGGCGACACTTGGGAGCTCTAAAAAACACAACTTCTCACTACAAGAGCAAGAAACTGAATCCTAATTCCTTATGTCATGTCAATGTCCAATGTGTGATATATATCGCTCTAACACAATGTGCGTCAAAAACAGATTTCCGGTCATGTCCTATGATATTTCGGAGAAATATGTGTGCAAATATAAGAATAAATATACGCTTTAAGACAAAAAAAAAAGTACTCATCAAGAACGAGTAATGCAAATTTGGCACAAATTGATATGCATACAGGTAGCGATGAAAAATGCAAAATAGTAAAGTTTGGTAGATAATGAATGAACATGTAACGCTGCAGAACAACTTAACTGGCAAGATATTAAAATGGAGAAACTTTGATTCCAGGTCGCATACAGGTACGCGAATAATATGTATAGATGTCAGAATTTGAAAGTGGACGTATAGTTGGGCTCAAAGAAGCCGGCTGTTCTAATCGGAGGAAAATCGTTTGACAACTGGATAAGAGCGATGCCACTATTAAATGATGTTGGCAGGAATGGGCGAATCATAGCCGAACACAGTGTCAAGAAGGAAGCCGTCGGACTGTAGAGACAACAGGACGTGAGAACCAATCAGTCGATCAGAGTGGTACTTAGAGACCCAGATTCGTCATTATCATCGATCCTACGTGCAAATAGTGCTTCAGTAACTGCAAGGACCATTAATAGACGACTCGAGAAAGAGGGCTGAGCTCACAGCGCCCTGCGCCGACTACCATTGACCTCAACCCGTTTGCAGTGGTGTTATGCATATTCGAACTGGAATGTCTTTGACTGGAGTAAAAATATCTTCAGTGATGAGTCCCGCTTTAAACTGAGCCCTGATGACTAGGGAAGACGTGTCTGGAGGTGCCCCAAACCAGTGTTGCCAGATCTGTCGAATTTTTTATTTAATAATTAGCAATAATTTTTAATTGTAACATTTTCCTAATCACTTCGAAGATCGAGAGTCTATTATGTGTGTCAAATATCACTTCTCAAAATTTTTGGTGATTATTAAATAAAAAATCTGCCAGATCTGGCAAAACTGCTCCAGACAACGGTGGGATACCAATCTGACTGTCGCACACCATACTTCCCGACAACCAGAAGTGGTGGTAGGGACGCCATTTCACTTCATAGCAGGACCACTTTCATTGCGATGAATTTGGGGCACTGAATGAAGTAGAAATGTCTTCAGGGATGAGTCCCGCTTTTAATTTGACCGTTACGAAAAGGATCCTACTACTAGTAAGGCCAGATTTCTGCCGATCTAACACATCAGTTGGACAAAATTCGGCCTTATATCCCACAGAAGCACATATGCAAACTCTATCGACCAATTACTAATCGAATAACTGCTTGCATAAGGGTCAAAGGTGGACCAACGCGTTGTTGACTTGCTCCCTTTGTGAAGCTTTTTCTCTTACATAAATCATCTAATTTTTCTGAAATTGTAATTAATTGTATTTTTCTACATGCACATTATATTTGGTGATTTTTTTCCTATTCGGATAACAACCTCTTGGCGCGTCTTTATTTTTTTTTTTTTTTTTTGTTCGTTTGTTTGTTTGTTTTGAGTCTATAATACTGTATTATATTGTTCCATTACATACATACAGCTATTTTTGTCAACACAGCATTATTATATAAATCAACAGTGGTATTTCTTTCAAAAAGAAGCTATTTATGTTGCAACGATATTTTTATGTATTATTTGGTTAAAAGTTTTGGAAATGGAATGTGTGCGCATATTGCTTATTTTTAGATAAATGCGTAAATTTAGCGAAAGGAAGCGTGTTATCGAGTAATCCTTTTATGGAAATGAATAAAAGTTTGCTGTCTGTAAGAAATCAGATGCGCAGTCTACTTGGATATATAATAAAAATTATTTTCAAAATCCTATTAGGTTTTCTACCCTCACCACAATAAAATGTAATCCGATTCTAATTCTTCTGTGTATTCACGAGAAACTAAGAGTTTGTCTTAATTATTTAACTTACTAACTTAAAAATTAACTTATTTAACTTACGTATTAACTTAAATATTTAACTTAAATATTATAACACATTTCTCAAAAATTCGTACCATAAAATCGGTATACTTCGACCTATGATTTACTTGAACATAAAACAACAAAATGAATAAAAATCATCCCTGGCATTGGTTTATTGAAGTATTAAATGTTATTCGTGCTTTATTCGCAAAGGATTCGAACTTCGTCCATTATTTCACTAAACCAGAACCAGAAGCTAATTTATTCATTTTATTGTTTTGGGTTCAAGTAAACCCGTTGGGTCCATGTAACCCGGTTTTATTGTAGTGCAACTACACTCATGTGATTTTGTATACGCCATGACTGCAAAAAAATTAAGAAACGTTGTTCTAGCGTACACGCAGTCATGACACCAACCAACATGAGATAAAATAACTGAACAAAGCTGCTCTGGCAGCAGTTACACCTTTTATATATATTTTTGTCATGCATTTTACTTTTATTTTTATGGTGCAAACATTTTTATGTGATTTCCCTAACAAATGTAACATTTTCGGCAATGACAAATAGCAGTTTTATTGTTGTTTGTGGTTAATCAAAAACGCGTTTCTTCAAATGTCACCAAAACTGTTTTTTTTTTTTTTTTTTTTTTTTTTTTTTTTAGATGATTGCCAATGAATCCCAGGCGAAAAAGGTGACAATATCAAAAAAAAAAAAAAAAAAAGAATGAATGAATGAAAGAAAGAGATTAGAACTAAAACTGAAAGTTTATAGTTCTGGGAAAGCAATTTTAACAGTTCAATGTAAAAATATCTTTTAATTACTTTTTTTTAAACGAGTATTTCTGCATCATAAACGATGTGTACAAGAATGCACCAAAATATTCATATACGTTAGTGGTACAAATGAAAATGAGTAAAATTGTTTTCAGCTGTGTTGGGAGTTTTTAACATTTTTCAACAAAGCTTTTTAAAAATTTAAGTTTAAACGATTTAATGGATAAGTGCAGTTACAAAGTGTTTTATAATCGTTGTGGACTGTTTGATTTTCCTTTCTTGTTAAAAATGTGAAAATTTCACAATATTTCTAGCTATTACATTAAAAACAGCCAAAAGGAAAAGGAAATGCGTGTGTAATAATAACCATCGATTACCGATACTAACTAATATTTTATACAAAACAAATTGGAACTATTGAAACCAATATTTTCGGTATCTATATCATCTCCGTAAATGCCTGCTGTATTCATATTTAAAAAATAAATTTCTATTTATGCTTATTTAATGGTTATATTTATATATCTCTTTGAAGTTTCCAGACGGAATTCTCTTTTATTCCATTTTTTTTTTCTTCCCTATTTCTTAAACAACCCTTCATTTTATTCAATTCTGCGGGGAATAAAAAAAAGTTTGTTTTTCCCCCGATTTTAAAAACTTATAATATTGGAAATTTATTGCTTTTGTTTTAAAATGTGCCTGTTGTGATATGCTTGAAAAAAGTGTTAAACGAATCAATACTACAATCTCCCTTCCAAAATTTTAGAAATATTACAAATAAAGGTTTTATTTTTTTATTTGCTTTTTATTCCTTTTTATTTATTTATTTACATGGATAAGCTTTTGGGGTGGGGTATTATATCAGATCTACGTTTTACTAAGAGTACTGTTTAGCGTTACATATACTAAATAAGTAAATAAATAAAATTTTGTTATTAATAATCGTTTTGAAAGCTGTTCCATTTAAAATGGCTCCTATTAGTTTGTTACACATCTCATAAAATTTTAGTAAAACTATGTTTGTGGGAAGGGCATACGTATATTTTAACATGGATAATTTTTAAGACACAAACGTATTTTAACATTGATATATTTTCGGACGCAAACACATTTAACGTAAATATGTTTTCTAGGATGGCCACATATTCTAGATATTTTTGGAGTGTGTATACATTTTAACATAGAATACGAGATAGACCCCTTATTACACCCTATCCCTCATGGAGGGCTCACTACCCAGACCTAGGACGCTTGTGCAGTCAATTTACCTTTAACCCCACCATAACCATTAATTTAACCATACGTTTTGGCGATGGACACATATATATTTTAGCATAGATATATTACACATTTTAACATGAAAGCGCTTTCGAGACACAAATATATAAATATATTTTCGAGAGGGTCATACACTCATTTACACATGTATATACTTTTGGAATGACCATACATACATTTTAATACGGATATGTTTTGGGACCATAAACACGTTTATAACATGGACATATTTTGGTGACACAAACACATTTTAACAGTGTTGTTAATTTTGGATGGACACAAACACGTGTTAACATGAATATGTTTTCGGAATGGCTGTACACACATTTCACATGGATATGATTTTGAGATGCGCAAACTGTTTAAATCTGCCATTTTTATTTTAATTCTTTATTAAAGGGAATGCATTAGTCGCCCAATTTCTTGCTCGTCACGTTAAGCCCTTGTGCAACACAGACGGACAAGGACCATACACTGACAATCCTTCTGTCCTGCATTGCTTTCAGAAGTCTATGTTTAGAAACTGATATAGTTATTATTATTTTTCTTTTCAGGTGTTCATTTTCAGCGTAATGCGAGGTCCCTTCTCTGAAGAGTTCTACCAGTGCGTAACATACGGCTTCTACACGGCACAGTGGCAAGAACAGCTGTACACCACCCTCAGCCTCCTTCTCATGTTCCTGCTGCCTCTCATTGTCCTCGTCTCCACCTATATTGCCACATTCAGAACCATAGCCAGTAGGTATTTGCACGAAAATCGTAAAAAATATAAGCTTTTGTCCTAAAAAATGTTAAAAAAGAAAAATATGGATACAATTTTTGGCCTAAGGTATAATCTAAAGCCTTTATTATACAAATTTGGGGAAGGTGCTATTAGGTAACTTGCTATTAGTCACTCGCATCACAAGATCCGCTCACCAGTGACTTCTGTTAGTCAGCTTCATCAGTAGATGCTATCGATTGATTTGTTGATAAAATAAAAGCCTGAAACGTCGATTCACACACGTATACATATATATTAATGCATATGAACAGACAGTCATAGATTTCAATTGTACATATACACACAATTTATATGTATATATATACATACCTGCCAACATTCTAATTAATGTTCCATAAAATTTTTAGTATCCCATTTTTCACATTAGTCTTTTTTTAGAGTTTTTTGTTATGCTTATTTAATCGCAATTTCATTTGGAGAAAATTACTCTATATATTAAGTGGTGTGAAAAATGGAGCGGTGCTAATAATTTTACGGAATATTAATTAGAATGTTGGCAGGCATAATATACATGACTTTCAGGCATGAGCTTAATTACGGCCTCTCGCCGAAGCTATAGGTCAAACATCTCGAATTGAGGACCATTTGGGACAGAATTGACACTTTTTATTTTGGTTTCCCTGCATAAATTTACCATTATACTGGCTCTCCATAAACAATAAAGATAAAGTTTTACTAAATAATGACAAGTCACTGGTAACCAAATATATTTTTTATTCAAGCTGAAACATAGCAGTATGGCCCATTTCAACTTCTTCAAAGTCATACTCAGAGAGTACAAAAAGCTTATGCATTGTGCTATCTTTAAACTTGATTAATCCAACCAAGAATCTTGAATCAAACTTAATATTTTAAGATTGTAGGTTTAATGTAAGCCTAGATCAAACGTTCAAGTTTACAATGCTTTTCCATCTTGTTTCATGCCTGATAATTCAAACAGGAATCAAGTAATGCATTTAAGCATGCATTAATTCTTTTTTTTTTTTTTTTTTTTTTTGGTAGATAAATTTATTTGTGGTAGTATGTTTTCAAAACAGATTTTCTATCATTAAATAGCTGGAAACTGCGCGTGCAGTAGCTTCTCTTATTTCATTTTGGACGTCAAGGAATTTTCAAGCCAGTAATATGTTTTTCATACGCGATTTTCTATGCTTGAGAAAAGTTGGAAATATTCTTGAATTACCTAGTTTATGCTGCCGCGTTGTATTTAACTCCAAGTTGATTTTGGTTCAAGCTAATGTGTATTATTTAGATAATTTCGTCCGTAGCATGGGCAATTTGAGTAAATGCCAGTACACAGGAAACTCGTATGCACTTACCTCAGCCTTATTAATTAAAAAATTGATTTTTTTTTTTCTTTTGTGTTTTAACCTCTGTAACACCATAATATCAACCAATGTCAAAACTAGTCGGACCGCCAACAGTATACTTTCATACCAATATCGGCCGATATCAGAGTACGTAGGACCGGTTAATACACAATGTAAGGTAATTCCGGGACAGATGCCCCACTTAAGGAAAGGGAGCTATAAAATAAATTGGGTATTGACAATGACAACGAAAGTTTGTGGGAAATACATAATATATATTGTTTATTAATGCTAAGTAGTTTTTTTGTACCGTATTGTAAATTTTCCAAAGAAAAAAGTAAAATTGCCGCACTACTATATTTGGCCATCTTTCCCGAAGTTGCGGGTGAGATGCCCCACTCACGTGGGAGAGATGCCCTACCTGTAAAAAACATAATAAAAGGTTTTAACAATGGTCAATAGTTTATAAAAAAAAAAAAAAAAAAAAAAAAAAAAAAAAAAAAAAATCAGTACTTTATAACATATGAAACGTAAGCTATTTAAAAAAAAAAATATGACCTTAGCATTAATTTATAAAATATTAAAATATTTAGCTACCATAGACAAGATGTAAAAATTAGAATAAAAAACATAAACTATTGAAAAATATTTCAAATATTTTTTTTTTCTTTAATATATGGGAAAATTTCATATTTACAGCTTAGAAAGTATAATAAAAAAATATTACGAAATATGTCGAATTTATTCAGATACTATTTTTCTTTTTCTCTTCTCTAATATTCGCTTTTCCGCAAATATTGCACAGATCTTAGTACATTGTGCATAATTAATGCAATCATTTATGGCACTGTATGCAATTTATCCAATCTACTGTTTCTTTCGTAAAATAATAGTTCTCCTCACATTCGAGGCAATTGTTTGTAAGATCCCTTTCTTCATTTTCAATAGGCATGCCCATCACCAGCTGTTTTGACGCTTTGCTAAATTTAATATCGGATTTTAGTTTTTTTTTTTTTTTTTCTTGGATGTGCTCTTGGGATGTAATGATCTTAGCCGAATGTATCTTTCTTTTTCGGCATTTTTCCTTTAAGATAGGTACAAGGGGAATCTGTTCCAATATTTTTGTCGGGGAGGATGTTTGTTCAGTTGATTCAGAAATTTGGGACTGTTCACACGTCTGTTTCAATTCTTCTCTTATGGAAAAGAAGTGTTTTGGAATCGCTGCTTGGTTTAGAGGGAAAAAAATCCCTTCTCCCGAAAGCCATTAATAGCAGTGTCAACAGAAGCTGCCCTTTTCCAGGCTATACTAATCAGTTCTGCAGCTTGTATTCTCCAAATGGTCCTTCCTGGATGATTAACAATCCATTTCCTTGCTTCCTCTTTAAAGTAGTGTTTTAGGGGCTTAAAAAAAGACTGGTCAAGAGGCTGAAGAGTTTGTGTCGTATGGCTGGACAGGCATACAATTATACTGTCATTCTTGTCCGCAAATTCCAGCAAAATTCCAATGAAATATTGTCCTTCTGCATTGCAACAAGCAATGACTGTAACATTTTCTCCTCTCTCTGTAGATGGCAAAACATGAACATCTTTTGCCCCTTTGGTAGCCACGACCTTTCCTGGAACTTTATTTAACTGGCAGCGGTTTCGTCCATATTATAAATACTTCCCTGTCTGGTAAAGAAATTGATTTTCTTCAAACACTCTTGAAATTTTTTTTAAACAATGATCAACACTTTCTTTGTTCATGCCTTCCCCCCGTTGCTAAAGAGAGCCCTTGGGCTTGTCTAATACTTAGTTCTGGGTTTCTCTTAAAAAATGATGACAGCCAGGCGTACCCAGCCATTCTTGCTTCTAAATTAAATCGATTCTTGAGACCTAGTTTTTCAGCAAACTGAAATGCAACTGTCCTAATTGTCTCTCTGTCAGGTGCAAACGCACATTTTTCTAAACGTTGGATGTGCTTGAAGAGATGTTTTTCTTTTCAACTCCAAACACTGCTTGAGGTCCCAATGAACTTGTTTTGGTATTATTACCTGTTTTTATTCGACGACGACGAAGTGTCCAAGAAGGAATTCCATAGTACTTAGCAGCTTCATTGACACCAATTTCCCCTACTTCTAGACTCCTGAGAGCCTCTTTTATATCGTCTTCTGTCCAGGTCTTACGAGCTGCTCCAGTACTTTTTCTTTTGTACACTGTAAGCATCTTTCCTGAAACAAACAAGAAGCACTGAACAAATACAATAATATGCACACACTGGCACAATTAACCGCCCCTCTACAGTTTCGTTAGCGCCCAAGTTTTATTTATGTTATATTTTAAGTGTCAATATTCAGTTTAAATGTCAAAGGTCAGTCTGACATACCTGTGCGTTTTCTGCTTTCTTATCTGGGTTTAATCTGTATTTTTGTGATTTCGTTTTGAGTTGTCCCTTCACGCAAATCACGCTAATTTGAAGTTTATTTGAAGAATTTTAATCTAAATTTATAGTTGAAAAAAATATTTTTAAGTTGAAAATTTTTCCATTTACAAATATTAAGCATTTTATAAAAACAATATGATTTAAAAAACATTAGTTTAAAATTTAAACAATTAAAAGGCTTTTCTCTCTGAAAATGTATGTGGGGCGTCTCACCCGAATATTATCTGGGGCGTCTATCCTTTTGGTATGGGAGAGATGCCCCGGAAACTGTCTAAAGTACAAGACAGCAAAAATGGCCGCACAATGCCCGAAGTCGACTTATCAACTTCTTACTACAGGTTTTTAAGCTTATATAAAAAAAAATCCCTACTTATTAAGTAGTGCCTGGCTTACAATGCAACATCACTCTTATAACAGAGTAGAAAAAACATGGTACTTACTTGAAATATTGTTGTGGTAGCAGAAAACAAAGAAATGACTTCACGTAACTTCCACAGCACACTATTTAACATCGATCTGAAATAATAATCGGACTCGCAGAGCAATCTAGCGTTACGTCTCGAAATTACATAAAGTGGGGCATCTCTACCGGTGGGGCAACTCTCCCGGAATAACCTTATACTGGGTTTATAGAGTAGGTTTTGACTTGGTATTGCACAAACGGTAACAAAAGTCTCCGAACACTAGCAAAAATTCCTATGTAAAAAAAAAGTACACTTAATACAGATTTGTTAAATAAATCCTTGTCAAATCCTGTTCATAGTCAGTGTAAGAACAGGATTCGACAAGGATTTATTTAACAAAACTGTATTAAGTGTACTTTCTTTATATAAGAAATTTTGCTAGTGTTCGGAGACTTTTGTTACCGACTGTAGCTACGCATTGGGCAACTGGCGATGATCTGGAACTCACCCTAGAGGTGGTCTGGAGATTTACCATTACAATTTTTATCATCTGCGGAAAGGATGGCTTCATTAACTTCATCAACGACCCAGAAATATTAATTTTCAGTATATACCGGTTTACAAGTTGCATAATATTGTTAAAGTTGCCTTCTGATCTCTCTCTAATTTTTTTTTTTTTTTTTTTTTTTGAAAAAATAAAAGAAAATATAAATTAAAAACCAAATTTCAAACTTAAAAAAAAAAAAAAAAAAAAAAAAAAAATCAGGATTACAGATTCAACATTTGTCAATATCAGGCAATATTGGAAAAGATTAGTAAAAATGCCGATTTTCGTCGATGCCCGCAGGTTTTAGACGGTATTGGTTCAATATTGTTATAGTATTGGGAAAAGTACTAGACGGGGTAAACTTAGAATACTGGGAAAAGTTTATGAATCAATAATATTAATCTATAATATTTAATGGAGATTTCAAATTGAAATTATTATAATTTAATTCTTTTCAATATATACAAACACGCTTATAGCCCCAAATATGTAAATGGCTTAATGTTGTTGCGTGCAATAATTAATTTTATTTAACTTTCATTTCTATATATTTTCTAGTTTGTTAATTTTAGTTGAATGCAACAATTTGGCTCATCGTTGTGTATTTCTTTCATTTCAGATTCTGGTAAGTTTTTTAGTGGAATGCGTAGATCTTTGCTGATTTTTGCATGAAAATAAAAATGTAAGAGGTAGTAATTGTTGAGTTAAAGGTATGTAGTTGTGTTTAATTTCTGCATGTTTTCTTTCTTTTTCTTTTTATAGAAGTACTTGGATGACCGAGTTCGCTCAGAATCATTGTAAAAATACTTCGTAGTGTTAATATAGTGATTTAGTTTTCGTATATATTTCTAAATTGTTTGCCTTGGGTGCAGCGAGGATAACCAGTGAAAGATAATTATCCTAGAAATGAGAAAACTTGAATTTGAATTATCATCTCAAACGCCTAATTGTAATTTTTTATCAAAATTGTTCAAGCAGTTTCTTAGAAAACCAGGTTTCTGCTACATTTTGTTTCAGGCAAAGCACAGGTTACGAGCGACTGCTAATCTTCCTGAAGAAAAATATAAGGCAGATTCGTTTTACATCTCAAAGAAAAAAAGAAAAAAAGGAAAAAGAAAAAGAAAGAAAGAAAAGAAAAGAAACCTCTAACCTTATTTTTTATTTCAAAATCGTTTCAGTGATTTCTAAGTTTTTGCCTTTTTTTTTTTTTTTTTTGGATGAAGTGCGATTTAAAAGTGAACGTTAATTATTCTGAAGATGGGTATATTTAACATCGAAATGTTATCTCAAAAACACTTCTAAATTTTTATCAAAATTACTCAAATATTTTCGGGGAAAAAAAAAAAAAAAAAAAAAACGAGGTTCCTGCCTTTTTTTTTTTTTTTTTTTTTTTTTCAGAGTAAAGTACGGGTAACCAGAAAACTTTATTTCTTGCGAAGAGAAGAGCAATTTAGGTTGAATTATAAACTCAAAAATTCTTTAAATCTGAATTACTATAAAACCATTCAAACACTTTCTAAGAAAATCAAGTCTCTGCGATATTTTCCCACGTTTGAAGTGAGGTTTAACAGTGGACGTTAAGCTTCGTGAAGATGAGGATCAGCCAGATGGATTTGTCATCTAAAAAAAAAAAAAAACTCTTTAACCCTAAGTTTTTTTTTTTTTTTTTTTTTTTTTTTATAATTAAAGCCATTTCCCAGAGATCGAAGTTTCTGCCATGTCTTCCAACGGGCAGAGTACGGATTGAACGCTAAGTTTTTAAAAAGATTAATTTAAATCGAACGTATCTGTCATCTCAAAAATTCTGAACCTTAAGTTTTTATCAAAAACCTTTAGACCTGTTTCTATCATATTTTGCAAAAGGTGGAATGAGAGTTAACAATAAACGCTAATTTTTTTGGAGATCAAGAAGTCAGATAGATTTGTTTTCTCATAAATATCAACTCTGAGTTTTTATTAAAATCATTAGATCTGTTTTCGTCTAAACAAAATTGTTGCCATATTTAGTAACCAGCTGAGTAAGAGTTAAACTTTAATGCTGATTTTCCAGAATATAAATAGAAGTCAAGTTGATTTATCATCTCAAAAAAAAAAAAAAAATCTCTTATTGCTAACTTTTTATCAAAACCTTTTTAGCCATTCTCGAGAAAAGGCACGTTTTTGCCCTATTTTTCAACGAACGACCCTAAGTTTTTACCAAATACCAAAAACCTTAGATCTATTTTTTAAAAGAGCAAAAAAAAAAAAAAAAAAAAAAAAAACAAGACTTTATGATATTTTGCAGCTGACAAAGAGAGAGTTGTTAAAAGGAACACTAATTTTATTAAAGATCGAGACAAGTACAATGGGTTTGTCTTTTCAAGAAACCTATAACTCTAAATTATTATTAAAATCGTTATATCAATTTCTGAGTAAATTTTTGCCATATTTTATCACCGGAGGATAATGTATTAGCAGGTAAAGCAAATTTTCCTGAAGATGAACTTTAGTCCAGTCGATTTTTCACCCTAAAATCCCTGTAGCCCAAAATTTTCCTCAAAATCGTTATATCTATTTCCGAGTAAACCTAATTTTTGCTATATTTTGCAACCACAGGGGAAAAGAGTAACAGCGAATTCTAATTTTTCTAAAGATGCGGATAAGTTCAGTAAATTTTTAACGCCAAAAAATCCTTAACCCCAAACTTTCGACAAAATCGTTATATTTATTTCTGAGTAACCCCAAATTCTGTCCAGTTTTGCAGAAGGCACTCGAAAGGTTAACAGCGAAGGCGAATTTCTTAAAACACATTTACCATTAAACATTCATCAAAATCCTTACATCCACAACACAGCAAACTTAATTTTTGCAATATTTTGCAACCAGCGAATAAAGTATTAATAACGAACGCGAATTTTCCTGATGATAAGGATTATTCTAATCGTTTTTGTAATCCAAAACATCTTTAGCCCTAAATTTTCATCAAAATCATTTTATCAATTTCTGAGTAAATCCAATTTCTGCCATTGTTTGAAACCGGCGGATAAAGGGTTAACATTGAACGCGAAAATTGATTCATTAAAATTGTTTCATGGTTTTTTAGATGTAAGAAATATTAATAACCTGAAGTTCGACAAATGCCGAAATTATATATATATATATATATATATATATATATAGAGAGAGAGAGAGAGAGAGAGAGATGTATGTATAATCAGAACGTACAGTAGAAATATAATATTATCAGCACATACAGTTGGAATTTAAAGAGGATTTAATATCAGTATTTAACCAATTAATGTGATCAAAAACAAAGACAACCCAAATCAAACCAAAAACGAATTAAAGTCAAATCTAAATGAATTAAAGCAAGTTGGAATAAGAAAACAGCATTATTTGTATTATAACGTTATCAAGAGCCTGGTAGAATGCAAACATGCTAAATAAATGAATGTTTTTCTGTCACAAAGGTAGCAATATAATGTATAATAATTAATAATATTAATTAATTAATTAAATATAATAAATGCAATTCCTAATTTCAGTGACAATTGCCCCCTAAATTTTCCCCTTGCTGCAAATGTTCATGTTTCAGAATTTTTCACTTCTTCAGCCCCCCCAGAAGACATTAAACAATTTTAAAAAATCCTTTCCCTCCCTACAACTCAAATTTATAGCCATTAAATTACTGAAAAAGTAATAAAAATAGGGGCGTCCCCCAAAAACAGTGGGTCATAGGGCAAAATAGGTGTCATATTCAAATTCAGGAGATCATTTTGCATAAGAATTTACAAAAATGGTGTTGGGTCTATTTTTATGCAGAGCAGTGTAATGAAATTGCAAACATAATTAAAAATTTTAGCTACGATGAGTTTCTTATTAATAATATAAGAAAAAATAAAGATTTTATGGTGATTATGCAGAATTTTTTTTTTATTACAAGTTAACGCTGTATAAAATATTTTAATATTTGTTCTTCGTTGCAGGTCAAGAGAATATGTTTTCTGAAAGAGTATCCCGTTCAGCCATCGATGACGCGAGGCAGAAAATCCTGCGCAAAGCAAAGGTCAAGTCTCTCATGATTACAGTGGTCATTGTTTGCACATTCCTCGTTTGTTGGACTCCTTATTACGTCACCATGATCATCTTTATGTTTCTAGATCCCAGCGAGCAGCTGAGTCAAGACCTGCAGAAAGCTATTTTCTTCTTCGGAAGCTCTACGGCTGCCATCAATCCGCTTATATACGGCGCCTTCCACCTGAGGCCGAGGCATCGCGGACGTTCCAAGTCCAGTACATCCCTGGCCAACAATAGTAGCTCAACCAGAGTGGACAACTATTCCCATTTTACTTTTCGTAGAAGTCAAGCGAGGAAGAGCAGAGAAAGCTTGAGCTTGCACGTCATAAACAGCGAACTACCCTGCGACACAGCTGCAAACTTGTACAAACATAGGTACAGCAATGTGCCACTTTGCGAACTCAATAACCGGATAATCCTTCACTGAAAGATTTATTTATTTATTTTGTACTTTTGTGTTAAGACGGCAGTAGTAAACGAAGCTCACCTGTTTTCTAACAAAATATGATCGATCTGTGCAATTACGCAGCGAATATGGTTAACTCATTCTGGTAGCAAAATGGCGCTTCTTTACCCAATATACTTTTTGGCGTTACGAAACGACCTGCATAAAAAAATAAAGCAAAATCAGATAAAATATAGTAAATAAAAAATTTATAAGTTATATAGAAGCTGACTTCGATAATATTTTCAACAAAGTTGATACAATAAACAATTTGCCTGCGCCAGTGTTTAGTAGCGTGCATCTAGTCAATCAATGACTTACCAATTAAGTTTTTTAAAAGTCACATATATTATTATTTTTTCCCTTTTTTATATGAAAACGTGGGATTTACCATTGTTAAGAGCGGACAATACCTAATCTCGCCGGCAGCCTTCGCCCATGTTATTCTATGGGAAAATTTGTTCACATAATTACTCATTACCTAATGAATATTTTTCAATTCTGTTTTCACATTTAGAAAATTCATAAGCGTTAAATGAGTACTTCTTTTCCAAAAATTGATTTTTTAAAATTTTAGTATTTCATTTTGCGACTAGAAAATGAGAAAAATGCATTTTGTGAAAAATCGCATTTTTGAACTCAAAATTAAAATGTGAAAATTATAAAAAATTAATTTTTCAAAAATGAGTACTCATTTAACGGTTATGAATTTTCTGACTGCGAAAACAGAATTAAAAAATATTCATTAGGTAATGTGTAATTGTCGCAACAAATTTTCCCATAGAATAACATGGGCGAAGGCTGCCGGCGAGATTAGGTATTGTCCCCTCTTAAGGGATCAGTTGTTAAACTACTTCAAGAAAAAAACAGAATGGGCTCTTCCCACCTGACGTCAGAGGTCACAGGAGAGAGGAAAAACAAATAGCAGGCGAAGTTTTGTATATCTATAGCGATTGCTGAAATAACATATTTTCTATTCTTATTTTTGATCAATCGTATTTAATCTGTGTTATTTTTTTTATACATCATCATTTTTAATCCATTTTATATCATTATTCATCATCTTTTGTTTGCTGTATACATTTACAATCATCATTTAGTTTATATTTGTTATTGATGTTCATGAAGAACATGTTAAATACTCTGATTTTTGGTACTTAAATCAGTGGCAGTGCAATATCGTACAGCGTAAATCCATTTAGACCAGTAACTAAGTTAATTAACTTGTTGTAACACCTTTATGCAATTAAATTAAATGAAAACATTTTAAAATTTCAAATTATAATCCATAAACATTCCACAAGAACAAGCTATTATTTATTGCTACATCAGTTAATGTAACAGTTACACTAGAACATACGAAAATCGATTCTTACAGTTGAAAATAAATAAACACATAAAGTGTTTTCAAAAAATTATTAAATTTACAAATCAACTATTCTACTGTTTACAAATGCACACTATTACTTTTATTTTATTTTATATTAAATATTAACATTTTTTTTCTTAAGAACAATATTTAATTGAATTCGATTATTCGTTTTCTTCTATCACATGATTGAGCAGACGAAACTGGGAAGAGTCCATTATTCATTGAACCTTATTTTTTTTCCCCTAAAAGTCGTCGAATGATATTGTATAGTGTAGGAAAACTTAATGGAACTGTTGATGGAGCTGTATCAAATTCATATCTAAGACGAAAAAAGACTTGAGATCTCAAAATAGGTTTGAAAATTTGTTTTTAAATGGCTGCTTGTTTCATATACTATTAGTGCCATGAAATGGTCATCATTTCTTTATAAACTTTTAATTTCATCCACGAGCTCATTTAAATTCGCAATTTCTGTCAAGTTAATAGAAAAGAACTCATTTTTTAAAAGTATGATAATTGACTTTTGTACTGACAGATCCTTCACAATGAATCAGTGAATGTGTGTTCATCATGTCAATATTCTCTGCATTTATACATACAAAAGACCATTTGCACTTTCTAAAAAACAATTTTGTCGATTTTTACATTCGTATATTAAGAGCATATTCCTTGCAAAGATTTGATTCATTGGATAACCACAAGTTTTTATTGTAGCTCTAGCTCGATTTTCCATGACGGTAAACTTTCCTTTTTCTGTGGTGTAAATACTTCATTTACCTTTTATGTTTTCATATTTTAATTTATTTTATTAATATTTTTAATTTTAATTATCAAAGAATTTCGTTATTGAGGAATCAAAAACCTCATGGCGTACATTGCATTTTGACCGCTAACCCTTTTGTTCTTTGGGTCAGAATGTCAAATATTTTTATTTACTTAAGAGAAAAGAGGAATAAATTTACTTATTGGCTAGAATGCTGTAAAAGAAAAATGCATACAAAAATAATGTTTGTAATAAAACAAAACTGCTGCATCAAAATTAATTTTTTTATTTTCCAAACCACACTAATAATTCCAAATTAAGTAGGATATAAAAATTAATGGTTTTTAAAATTTGAATATGTATTCATATAAACTAATATATATATATTTATTATTAATAAGTAGGCACTCTCTCTCCAAACAATAAAATGGTCATTATTTTAAAACAGAAGAAAAACAAATCTTTCTCACCCCATGTTCTTATCTTGAGAGCTGCTCAAACCCAACTGAATTTAAAACTGCCAGGATCACAGAAGGTGGGGTCAGAACCATCACCCTATTGGTTCTTAGAATGGTGTGAGATGACATCACCACTAGTAAAGAAGAACCAATTTTTCTCCTGTGTGTGTGTTGCAGTAAAGCAAACACAACAGGGTGAGTTGAGCCAGCTGAGAGAAACAATGCATTTAAGTGCAGAAAACGATCTTATTTAAAATTTAAAAAGAAGTGATGTTTTTAACATCACACTATCATGTCGTGTTAATATTATCCCACTTCTTTTGGATTATTTGCCAAAATCGTTCAAGCTACTCGATTCATTATAAGAACTTTTGGTGATGAATTTTTTTCTTGCCATAATGAGAAATATGAAATGTATCATAGAAATGTCTGATTCTGTAATGTTAAAAAATTATCAATGCTAAATAAGATTTTTTCATTTATAATTCCGTTTGAATTTAAATCTAAATATTTTTGTATGCCAAAATGTATCCGAAGTATTTTAAAATGTGTTTTTAAATAAAAAAGATAAATACACGTTAATGGCAGAAAGAAACGTGGCCAGTTACACAGACACGACATTATTTCCTTATTCACAAAAAAAGACCACATAAAAAAATAAATAAACATAAGATATTGCTAGTAATAAAATTAATTTTCTAAAAGTAGAAAAAGAAAAAAGATATTTGAGGAATTTATTTTATTTTTTTACACCAGCGATAACATTTTTATTTCCCTGTGGAGAATGGCGTCATTGTGGAAAATGATGTAATAAGAGAAATTATTTCTTTAATGGCAAATAGAGTACCTTCATAAACCCGACGTTTTTAGTTAACAACGTCGTTAATTAAGATGATACAGATTTCTAACTACCTGAAATGCCTTCCTTGAAGTATTCTTAACACATTGATACCTTTCATGATGCGGAGCACTTTGCCCTCCGCCAGAAGTTGCTGTCGCAGACAAAAGAAATTGACGCCAAAAACAGAAACTTTTTTTAATATATAGAGATATACGCAAGCGAAATGCGACGTCACTGACCGTCCGTGGATGCAAGAAAATGATTTCCTATGTTAATCGCCCATTGGATTTTAATCCCCATATTCCGGTAAAGATATGTATTAGTTATCGTGTGCATGCGTTAAATTAAGTTGTTTTTGCTGTAAAATTGATAAAATTTAAATTTCAAATTTCAAAACTCTAGAAAAAAAAAAAGGCAAACTTCCATATTCGATTCAAAACATAAAAATTTCATTTCAAAGGATGATATTTACACAATAAATATCCAACTAATATACTAATTAAAAGGAAAATGATAAATATTCTATCATAATTTGAAGTCAAATTTGTTTTCAAATGTCTAAATAAAGTGTCTGATATAAGATACTCATATGTTGCAGCGGAATAGATTTAATATATCTGTCATCCTTAACGGGAAAAAAAAAAAAAAATATCGCCATATTATTTGGCGAACATAATTTAATTCTATTCAAAAATCATGGTTATTTTAACAACTTATATTAAGAGAGTAATGAATAATATGAAACAATATTTCGTACAATGCATATTACGAAAATATACATCTGGCATGTATATTTTCGTATTATGTTTTTAATCGCCAAATAGAATAAGCGCCAAGAACGACAGAGTTTTGAAATTTAAAATTTTGTCAATTTGACAGCAAAATAACTCAATCTAACACATGGATACGATAGCATATCTATACCCAAATACGGGTATTAAAATCGGGAAATAATTTTCCTAGATTTTTAATAATTTTTTACAAAAAGTCCAATGGACGATTAACATAGGGAATCTTTTTCTTGCATCCACGGACGGTCAGTGGCGTCACACTTCGCTTGCGTATTTGAAAACAGGATCTTCGGTAGTCTTAAAAAAAGTATTTTGGTAAAATGAAGTGAATCGTTTTTTACTTTCTCTCACCTATAGGGTCCAGAAAGTATTGTTTTAGGGTCAAATTTTCGAACGTGAGTTTTTGTTATACTTGCATGTTCTGAGGTCCCCTGAATACGAAAATCATGTTTTTAGCGAATGGTCTCTGTGTGTGTCTGTCTGTGTGTCTGGATGTCTGTGTGTCTGTTATCAGCATATCTCAAGAACAAATAGTAGCAGAAATTCCAAACGCGGTATTCTAAATGTGTATCATATAGGGATGCTACAGTAAGCTTTTCGTTAAGATGAAGCAAATGGTTCGTGTACAGGGACATTCAAAAGTATTCAAATACATTACGTCTATGGGGGAAATTGCAGGTAAGTAGAATTTAACATCTATAGACTGCACTAAACCAAATGAAATATATATTTTTTGTAATAGAGATAGTCAACTGGGAAATTTTTTTTTGTGTATGTAGGAGCCTCGCCGCCCCCCCTCCCTCGAGGGGAGTAAATTTTCATGATGGGTATCTTTCAAAAGAGCTCGCCAATACCTTTAAAACGAATGGTTGAACCATCGATCTGCGATAATTTAAAATAAAGTTATCGGTTTTTTTCATTTTTAACATTTTTTTTTTTTTTTTTTTTTAACTTTAATATTGAGAAAAAATTCAACATTTTTTTGGAGTTATACTACTTCTCTAATATGGAAATCATCTGTATTATCATACAAGATAACTTTTTAAAATAATAATTTTAATAAATTATATTTTAAAAACAGAATTAATTTTAATAACCGAATTAAATTCTGTATAAATGTAGGTGCATTAATGAAACGGGGGGGTTGAGGGGGGCCAGAACTAATTATCATATATATTCCGAAGCCAAATTTGAAATGTTTAACATAGGTTTATATAACAGTACTCGTTATCTTACCTCTTAATCTCCAACCTGTACTTATAGTATTAAATTTCAGGGTAAGAGAAAGTCGTGTAAGTGACACACCAGATTATTCTTATTATGAGTACTTTAAATAGAGCACTTAACGTAACACTGGGATGTGTTGTTGCTGTTGTGTTGTCGGGCCTATATTTTTTGTCAACGAGCAGTTTTTTTATTGTCATTCATATTTATTGATCGGGTAGAATTTTTTTAATTTCAGAACGAAAATTATAAAATATCGAAACACATTTGATTTATTAACAAAAATTGAAAATTCATTTAAATGATCACGTGGTAATCTTCATGATCTAAACATTGTTTTCAAGATTTATCGTTCACATTCCGCCATTTTTGACGGGGTTATATACTAGTAATAGAATATTTACCATTTTCCTTTTAATTAGTATATTAGTTGGATATTTATTGTGTAAATATCATCCTTTGAAATGAAATGTTTATGTTTTCAATCGAATATGGAAATATGGAAGTTTGCCATTTTTTTTTTTTTTCTAGAGTTTTGAAATATAAAAAATTCAAATTTTACCAATTTTACAGCAGAAACAGCTTAATCTAACGCATGCACATGATAACTAATACATATCTATACCCAAATATGGGGATTAAAATCGGGAAATAATTTTCCTCGATTTTTAATAATTTTTTACGAAAAATCCAATGGGCGTTTAACATAAGAAATCTTTTTCTTGCATCCACGAACGGCTAGTGACGTCATCACTTTGCTTGCGTATAGAGAAAACAAAAATGTTTTCTGTAAAAATTGGATTTAAAATGCTCTATACTGATACAAGTAGACTAAATAAATTTTAACATTATTCGACACTTGTTTTTTTTTTTTTTTTTTTTTTAGTTAACTGTTGAAACAAAATTCTGCAAGTGCCATGAATCCCTTTGGAAACATTTTGTAACAAACTAAACTTTTCTGGACTTTTCTGTATGAAGTCATTTTATACAGCTATTTTTATCAATTCAGCAACAGTAAACGGCTCACTCTTTTATTAGTTTCACCTGTATGTATGTTTGTAACCGCTCTGGAAGCAAACGAAAAATCTACATTGTAAAAAAAGACTTTCCCTACGTGAACGCTGTGGCTGTGAGGTAAAGCTCCGGGCTACGAACCTAAAGGTCTAACGTTCGAGCCCAGTTAAGGGAGATTTTTTAAAAATGGTTTTTGTTTAATTCTAAATTATTTTATAATCACCCTGTAATATGGTGTGTCACTCACACAATTTTTTCTTACCCTTCATTTTAATACTATAAAGATAGATATTTTATGCTTTTTAGTTCATATTTCAATAAAAGCGTGTTCTTTAATTTTTTAAAAGTTTAATTTTATTCGGTTACAATTTATGCAATAAACCCGTACCCCATCGAATGTAACTAAAAATTTTCATTTATTAGCAACTTGGCCTTTTTCATATAACTTTCTACGATTTTGTTTAACGAAATAAGCAGATAAACTTTAGGTTAAAACAACTTTTTAAACTATAAACATTTATAAATGATAACACTAACAGTGCTAAGACACTCCCATTTGAGTAGATTTTATTCTTTTAAAATCTGGAAATTCAATTTCATGGTAGTGCATAGCTTTCGGGCTATTTAACCATTTTAGAAGCCATTTTTAAAATAAATCTTTTATTCTATATCCCAATCAAAACAAAACAGTAGTGGAAGATTTTTACTGAAGGTATCAAATCTATAATTTAAAATGCTAGTAAAGAACACTAATGCAAAATTGTTCCTATAAAAGGCGTAATGATCCTCTGTAATTTCATTAATAATCCACTTAAAAGTTATCTCCGAGATTCAGTAACTGATATGGTAAAAACGTCTCTTGGAACTTTATTGTTTTCAGAATAAAATTAACGAGATGTCATTTTTTTAAATTTCTTTATCTTGGATGAATTGCTCCTTTTGAAACCTATTTCTGTTACATTTCAGGGTGCATTAAAAAATAAATAAATAAATAAATAAAAATATTCATCTGCATAGTGCTGTTTTTTAATGTTTTCTGTTGATCTATTCCTCATTTTTAATTGTTATTTATACACAAACACGCGAAATAGAACATTAATGCGTAATGGCTTCAAAGGAAACATTTCCATTGCAATACTAATTGTTTTCTACTCACTTTCTGCTATGAAAGCTTTTTTTCAAATGTGTTTTATTACATAAAATTGTGAAACTTACTGTCATATAATATGCCATGTGTATCAGCAGATTTGATTTATTTTGACAATACTATGAATAAATTATATTATTGTTATTGACTTTATTATTCAGTTAGCTTCTTTTGTTTCAGTTGTATTAAAATAAGAAAAATGCCTTAAGTGTACCATAAATTGTCGAGAAAACATATCTCATATCTAATGATTGTTATTACTGATGTATTTATCTATGTTTGTGAAATAAAAACTTACGTTAATAACACTCTTTTCTTTTTAAATCACTAGGGGGGTGGGTCTCTGCCCCCTGCTCGCTCCGCTCACCATCCTCCGAGGGAGGCTTTGCCTCCCTCCCGACTCGCTTCACTTATTAACCCCTGCGGGGCTGTGCACACCTAATCACTGATTTGCCTTCAACTGATTAGGGATATTAATAATGCATAACACAAGACAAAAGAAGAAAAATGTTATAAAAATCCCCATATTCAACGTCAAATTGAAATACATAATATTTAGTATCACATTATTATTATTATTATTATTATTATTATTATTATTATTTTAATAAAATATTATGCTAAAATCGTTAATGTTTTTTTAGAATAGAAAGGAATTTCTAATATCTAGGCAATTTTGTGTCAGAGCTTTAATATATGATCCCTTTAAAATTTTCACATTATTTGGAGAGGAATTTTTCGGTATAATTATTTGTAAAAAAGAATAGTGCCTATTTTCGCTAATGCCTATACATTTTACTATTCAATTCTTTTAGTTATTTTAGGTCAGTATATAATACTCTACATATATTTCTAATGTACAGCTAAGTAATAATTTTACACATTCGAAAATGTTTGAAAAGGAAAAAAGTTTATTATTATTATTTAAATTTTAAAAATCTCCCACAGCTTCAATTTTAATTCCTTCCTACCTATTTCTTAAAATAAAGAAGGATAAAATGTATTCAATTCTCTACAAGATGTTTAGTTGGTGAATTTTTTTCTTGCCATAATTAGAAATATGAAGCGTATAATAGAAATGTCTAATTCTGTAACGTTAAAAAGGATCAGTGCTAAATTAGATGATGAGTTTTTATATATGAATTATACTGGGTTATATGAGCATATACGGGTATATATGAGTTATATAAGTCGTTTTTTAAATGAATTTGAATTTGACTCTATTTTTTTATGCAAAATGTATTCGAAGAATTTTAAAATATGTTTTTACATAAAAAAGGATAAATATACTTTAAAAACAAAAAGAAATGCAGTAAATTATACAGACACGACATTATTTCATTATTAACAAAAGGAAAAAAAGAAGAAGAAGAACTTTTTAAAAAGAATTATAAACAATATAAAAGGTTGCCAATAAGAAAATTAATTCTCTAAAAGTAATATATATATATATAGATTTATATAGATTTGCAGACGACAAATTATAATCCTAGTAAATTCATTTTTTTATTGAAAATACCTACTAATAGCAACAATGACACGTATTTTTATTTATTATTTATTTATTTATTTTTTACATCGAGGATCACATGTTAATTTCCCCGTGGAAAATGACATCATGACAGAAAAGCAACGTCATAAGAGAAATTTTTTTCATGGTGGCAAATAGAGTACTTTTATAAACCCGACATTTTTATTTAATAACTTCGTTAATTAAAATGATAGAAATTTCTAGTATAATAAATTTCTGAAATGTCTGCTTTGGAGTAATCCGCAAACATTCATACCTCTCATGACACAAAAGACATTGCCCTCTGCGAGGAAATGCGGTCTCAGGCAAAAAAAAAAAAAAAAAAAAAAAAAACCATTGACGCCAGCAACAGTAACTTTATATATATATATATATATATATAGAGAGAGAGAGAGAGAGAGAGGTAGAAGGGCTGTTCATGGATGCAAAAAAGTTACAAAAATATTAACCTTTTATATCCCTTTGTTGCATATATGAAAATATCAATGTCATTTTCCCAGCAAGACGATTTTATAGATTGTTGTTATCAACGCAACATTGTAATTAACACAAGCTGTTTAGGAAAAATTTCAGCAGATGGCAATACTCTATCACATTTTTATAACGAAGTTTTAATTTATTGAGTAAAAAGGTTTAAATGTCAATATGCAAAATGTAAAATATTTACGCAAGTAATTTGTGAAAAATATTGGGGCTGGCTGTCATTGTAACCAAATTCATAAGGGGCTCTTCCCATCTGACGTCAGAGGTCACATGATAGAGGAAAAACAAATAGCAGACGAAGTCTTGTTTATCTAGAGCGATTGCTAAAATAACACATTTTCTATTCTTATTTTTGATCAATCGTATTTAATCTGCGTTATTTTTTTTATACATCATCATTTTTAATCCATTTTATATCATTATTCGTCATCTTTTTTGTTTGCTGTATACATTTGCAATCATCATTTAGTTTATATGTGTTATTGATGTTCATGAAGAACATGTTAAATACTCTGATTTTTGGTACTTTAATCAGAGACAGTGCAATATCGTAGTGCGTAAATCAAATTAGACCAGTAACTAAGTTAATTAACTTGTTGTAAAACCTTTATGCAATTAAATTAAATGAAAACATTTTAAAATTTCAAATTATAATCCATAAACATTCTACAAGAACAAGCTATTATTTATTGCTAGATCAGTTAATGTAACAGTTACACTAGAACATACCAAAATCGATTCTTACAGTTGAAAATAAATAAACACATAAAGTGTTTTTAAAAAATTATTAAATTTACAAATACAACTATTCTACTGTTTACAAATGCACAATATTACTTTTATTTTATTTTATATTAAATATTAACATTTTTTTTCTTAAGAACAATATTTAATTGAATTCGATTATTCGTTTTCTTCTATCACATGATTGAGCAGACGAAACTGGGAAGAGTCCATTATTTAAACTTTAAAACTTCTTCACACACCATAAAATTGAAGTTAGCACAACCGGTTTCGAAAGGACGTGGCCTTTCTCCTTCAGATGCAAAAAACACGTGCCTTGGAGGCAAAAGCAACACTGAAAGCAGAGTGAAATCCAGAGGAGGAGGAGCAACACATAGAACCAATAGGAAGCGTCTATAGCAAGAACAATCAGAAAATACAACCAAAAAACAGGGGGAGGAGGAGAGGAGAGAAGGAATAATTTTATTTTAGTATTAATTTTTAATTTTTTTATTAATTTTTAATTAATTATTGATCTATTTTTTGTTTTCTATTTTTATCCCCCCCCCTTATGTTTTTAATTAGCCAAAGTTTTGAAGCGTTTTAATTTTCACTTTATTTTTAAACCTGTCAATAAATTTCAATTCCCTTCAACTAAATCCCCTGTTCCTGAGCTTCAAAAGTGGAGTATTTATAATGTCCCTTGTAATAACTGCGATTTATCTTACATTGGTCAAACAAAAAGAAATCTTGAATGCCTTTTTTATGAACATTCTCGGTATGTTGTTAAACAAGAAATATCCAAATCTTTTTACGCGAAGCATGGTTTGGAATTTGACCATAGTTTTAATTTTCAGTGTGCCAAAATAATTTTTTATGCCAAACGCGTTTCCGAACTGGATTTTTTGGAAAATTTAGCAATTTGCCTTAATCGTGACAAAATTGTCAATGAGAAATCTAGTTCCACTTTTCTGTCTTCAGCTTGGAAAAATTTGTTTGGTTCAATTAAATAATTACCTTAATACAAATTAAAACAAAAAATAGATAAATAATTAAGTAAAAAGTAATAAAAAGTAAAAAGTAAATAAATAAAAAAGTAAATAAAATAAAATTATTCCTTCTTTTTTTTTTTTTTTTCCTTCTGTTTTTTGGTTGCATTCCTCTCTGGTTGGTCTTGTTTTATGCTTCCTATTGGTCCGATGTGTTGCTCCTCCTCTTTCTCTGGATTTCACCCTGCTTTCAGTGCTTTTGCCTCCAAGGCAGTAGCACGTGTTTTTTGCACCTGGAGAAGAAAGGCCACGTCCTTTAAAAATCGGTTGTGCTAACTTCAATTTTATGGTGTGTGAAGAAGTTTTAAAGTTTAAATATTGAGTGTACACCAGTTCTGAATTTAGTTTTGCAAATTCATAATTATTTTAAAAATAATTCACATAAACTGAAATTTCCTATATTTGATTGTTGCCAATATGCATTTTTTTTTTTTTTTTTTTTTTCATATTTTTGAAATCTTTTTTTACTTTCTTCAAATAATGGATTCTAATACATGGGTAAATATTTTTAAAATCGGATTTTTTGGCTTATAAAGAATTAAAGTTATTCTTCACTAGTTTAAGGTAAATGTGTATTTAATGCAGATGATTGAACTTGAACACCACACATACGAGACCAATTCTACTATCTATATACTACCAAAAAATATCAAAATTGTAACTGATTTCCTTGAACCTTGCTGTAAAAATGAACTAATCGATAACATCAAAAATAAAGGAATTGGAATCATTGAATCATATTACGGAGGTGACTTCGTTTATGTCTTTACTGATAGATCTGCGGATGAGACCCTGGAAAAGTTGCAGCTGGTATCAGTCTTACTTTCTATGGTGTAGTACAAAACAGTTTAAAGTCGGCGCTGGTAAAATAGCCTCAAACTACACTTGCGAACTCCTAGCGATTCAAAAGCTATTCAAAATATAGACTTTATTCTCCAGGAAACTGAGAGAGTTAGGGTATTAACAATCTTCAGCTACTTTAAAGTTGCCCTCCAAGCAGTTCAAAAGGCTTACTCAAAGCTAGTACTTAATATACACAGTGCCCTGGGCAAAATTCTTAAACAATGCATAATGCCGTGGATAGTAGCGCATGTTAGTATTCATGAAAATGAGGCCTCTGATGCTTTAGCGAAAGAAACAAGATTGCTTAACAAAGAATTATTTCCTCATGTCACTCTCTGTGATATAAACTCAGTAGCAAAGTCAAAATTCAATGATAAGACAGTCAAGTTGAAATACCAAATCTACGAACTAAATACAAACAGAATGTACGAGTAGAACGAGACAGAGGTTTCAATGCTTGTGGGAAAAATATGTACCATAATTGGCTGTATTTCAATTTCCAACTCTTTGATGGTTAAATTAAGACTCCTACAGGCTAAATTGAAGAAAATCGTCGTCATCACGTTAAATGACGTCAGAGAGGCAAGTCGTCTATTCTTGCAAATACAAGACTGAGAACTCTCGACACGTTAGGAGGATGAAAATTCAGAGGGATGGAACCAGAATGTACTCCAACTGCAGAAACTGCCCCAACACAGAACTGAACCACAGACATACTTTTTCTTGTCCTGCTATCCTGGCAAAGATGGAGCACTCAGAGAGATCTCATAAGAGACTCTCCCTACGAAGACCTTTATTCGAATAATTTCATTCAGATAATTAAAAGCTGCGTGAACCGCCCATGATCCAATATAAACTATCTTTGGACATCACACCAATCAACCAACCCAAGAGGAGACATTTTTCTAAGATTCAGGCTTCTACGAAATTTAATAAATAATTCAAAACTTAAGTGGAAATCGAAGCTCCAAATAAAAGTTTTCGAATTCCACTCTTTGAATAAGGTTCTAATTTTTAATTTCAAAAATAAATATTTAAACTTATTTTTCAAAAAAGTTGCTTCCAAAGATGTTCAAAGAGTGGAATGAGATATATCCTAATAATACGAAACAACCAAAACCTAATTGGATTACATGGGAAGGAAGAAAGGAGGAATGTGACTACCACCCACACTCTAAAGGGTTTAATTTTGGAAAATTCTCATTTTTTATTTTAATTAGGACTTAAGAGGATACATTTTCTATATTTCAAGCTTCTACTAAAAGCCACTACAGATATAATAATTCAAAAAATTCGACACTCCTCATTCGTCCCTTTAAGGGTTAAATTTCGTCCTATTCGTTCTTAAATACCCTGAAAGGAACCTATTGTTCAAATGTCATGTTTATTACTTCAGTGGTTTGGACTCTGCATTGTCGGATGAACCAGTGGTATTTCGCATTTATATGTATATAAATTTCATTGATTTAAATCATATTTCAATTTCCATGTATTTCCCTAAGGACGTGTAACGTTAAGATTATATTATCTAGGTTTTTCATTTCTGTAACAACTTTTCTTTCAAGTAATGCCAAAACAGCAACTCTTTTAACGAGAAAATCCCCATTTTGATAGCAATGTGAAATAAAAGTACATTTAAAGCTTTGAAAGTATCAATAGAAAAAGAGAGGGAAGTGGCAAAATTAAAACACTTTTTTTTTACTTCTAGACCATTTCGTATTTCAATAAAAATAATAAATAAAAAACTATGTCTATTTCCTAATGCCGTCTGGAATCTAGATAGTTTTAGAATTATTATCCAAATTAAAACAAAATAAGCTTTTTCTTTTTCAACTTACTTATTTCAAATGTAATTTCGAAACAGATATTTTCCCCCCTTATTATTAATGCCAATTTAAGTACCTCTGAAGAAGAAGTGCACTTAAAAACTATTAGAAACTAATACTTTGGATTGCTCTTCAGAACTTAAAAGTTCAAAGAAGAGGGGAAGGAGGGAGAGTTAGCATTCTACTGGGAGAAAAAAATCACTTGGAAAGGTGTTTCATTCTCAGTTAATTGAACAACTGTAATTAACATCCAACAGAAAACCATTAGATGAATTAGGTATTGGAAAATAACGGTAATAAATGGCTTTAGGGGGAAAAAGTTTCTTATTATTGAAATATCCTTAAAAGGAATGATGCGGTTAGCATGAAACGCTTTTCAATTGTACTTACCCATAGCATCGGTAACCTATAATGTATTTTTTTTTTTTTTTTTTTTATGGTACCTTAAAATGTATTTTGTTACTTTTTTTTTTCTATACACATAGAAAGCATAAGATTCGTGAAAATTGTCGACTTCCGATTTTCGATGAAAGTCCTCATATTCAGATGCCCTGACGCCGATTTCCCCTTTTGTAGAAAATGTCTGTTTGTGTATATGTGCATTTAAAAAAAAAAAAAAAAAATTCGGACGTTGTATTTCTCGAATCAATGAATGGAGTTAAATATGTTTATATTTGGTAGAACGACTTTCGATGCGTATCACTCAACAGCTGTTAGCCGTTTTATCAAAATTTTTAATATGGCAGGATTGACTAAAATTTCGTATAAATGTACACAAATAGAATTATTTTTAATCGACTATTGTGATATTAATATACACATATATATGATAATTCATCGATTAAACACCAGGAAGGAAGTCGAGAATTAATGAACGAAGATACGCATATGGAAAGGATTCTTCATATAAGGCAAAAGATATTTAATAGTTAATATGAACTGTTTCGGAAGCATCGGTGAATTGAATCAGACCATCTACAGCAAATATGATCAAAGATTAATAGAAAAAATAATAGAAGTAACTAGAAGAAGGAGACAGAGCAGAGGTCACCACGGTTTAAAACGAGTATATATAAATAATAGTGAACAAGGGTAAAATTTCTATATTTACCAGGAACATCGCTTCATTCATCAACCCATAGACGTGAAAAGTTTCTATATATGAGTATTTTTCAAAAGAACTCGTGAATACGAATGGCTGAACCATAGATCTGCGATAATCGAAAACAAAGTTATCGATATTTTTCATTTTTAACAACAACAACAACAAATAAAAAAAAAGGATAGAAAGGAAGGAAGAAAAATAAAGAAAGAAAAAGAAATGAAAAATTCTAATATATAGTGACCACTACAAATCGTTATCGTTCTTATATATATAATTATATATATATATTCCTATATAAATTCACGCAATACATATTATTTATTAAACTCAAAGTTATTTTGCAGCATAAATGTAGACGAATTTCATCTCAGTGAAATATAGCGCTAAATGTCGAAAGAAAGTCAATTTTATGCTACACGAAAATAATTTAAAAAATGCATTTTGTTTGTTTGTTTGCTAAAAATGAAAAAATATATACATAAATTTGTTTCAAATTATGATTCGACCATTCGTTTTAAATGCATTGGTGAGTTCTTTTGAAAGATACTCATCTTTAAACAAAATGTAATATAATTTTATTTATTAACAAGATTCTTCTTTATTTCCTGTATGGAAACATACGAAAAAATATAGGAATTTTGTCAATTTATGACGAAATAATGTCCCATTTTCAGAAACAATTTAAATAAAATCCCAAATTTTGTCAGTTTGCGGCGAAAAATTTGCATATCTGTACAATCGGCGACAAAAAACAATTATGCATTTTCGGATTTGATTGCTACAGAACTTGAATCAAGCAACCGCGAAATAACCTAGCATTTAGTCAATCGATGCAAAAATAATTGCGTATTTCGCAAACTGACTATAATTCAATCAAACTAATAATAACCCACATTTTCATAAATTTCATTTTATTAAATTACATTAAATATCTCCTTCTTAATTGTCCATTTATTAGTATATATATTAGTCCATTTCCAAGGAAACGTAATTTAAATAATGGTAAATAACATACCTTTTTGTTTTTATTTTGCATAAAATTTATAGCGATTGAAAAACCTGAAAACAAGAAATCTATTATAAATTCATTTTTAATTTTTTTTTTTTTTTTTTTTTTTTTTTTTTTAGTGCTAGAGGCCTATTTCAGTCGGTACAGTTGTCGAATTTTTATAATACACTCTTAATTAGTGCTAGAGGCCTATTTCAGTCGGTTTATTGAATGGGGATTTATTGAATGAAGTCCCCCCAAGGCACAACTTTGACATGAGTCCCCCCCCAGGCCCAACTTTGACATGAGTCCCCCCCAAGGTACAACTTTGTCATGAGTCCCCCCAAGGCCCAGCGTTGTCGAATTTTTATACGTCACTCTTAATAGTGCTAAGGGCCTATTTCAGTCGATTTATTGAATGGGGATTTATTGAATGAAGTCCCCCAAGGCACAACTTTGACATGAATCCCCCCCCCCAGGCCCAACTTTGACATGAGTCCCCCCAAGGTACAACTTTGACATGAGTCCCCCCAAGGCCCAGCGTTGTCGAATTTTTATACGTCACTCTTAATAGTGCTAAGGGCCTATTTCAGTCGATTTATTGAATGGGGATTTATTGAATGAAGTCCCCCCCCAAGGCACAACTTTGACATGAGTCCCCCCCCCAGGCCCAACTTTGACATGAGTCCCCCCCAAGGTACAACTTTGACATGAGTCCCCCCCAAGGCCCAACTTTGACATGAGTCCCCCCCCAGGCCCAACTTTGACATGAATCCCCCCAAGGCCCAACTTTGACATGAGTCCCCCCCAAGGTACAACTTTGACATGAGTCCCCCCCCCAAGGCACACCTTTGACATGAGTCCCCCACAAGGCACAACTCCCCCTCATTGGGAAAAAGAGAAAAAACGTTGTTTTGCGGCTATAAGACAGTTTGGACTTCCAACGTTATTTGTTGCAATATCTGCAGCTGAAACACATTGGTTTGATTTAATGAAAACTTTATCATGGAATTTAGATCGTCACGAATTAACTAAAGAAAAATTTGTCGATATTAACAAGTTTAGCAGTAGGCCTCTGGCACTAAATTAAAATCTGTCAATGTCAGATTTTCATGTTTTAAATAATGAAATAATGTCGTGTCTGTGTATATATATATATATATTTTTTTTTTTTACTAAATATTTGTAAACTTTTTCTTTGCCATAACAAATGTCTTTTTTTTTTTTTTTTCCCCACCATTAATTCATAAAATGCTGTTTTTTCAAAGTCGAATGATGAAGTTTCACCTTCTTGGAGGCTGACTGATGCGATTGTTTCATGAACAATTTCCGAAATGCGGAATTATTTAATATAATTATTTCATAAATAATAATAATAATTGCCGAAACGTCATTGGAGGCTTCCATGTTGAGACTCAAAAAGATTTTGGGTTCCGTCTGTGTGTTTGTTTGTTTGTCTGTTTGTCGCGCGATAGCAGTCGCAAAAATCACGCTATCGACTTGAAATTTGGTTCACATGTTCATGAGCCCCACGGAATCAGCCGTATAGTTTTGGGTGCGTATTCCATTTGTAATTCGTGTACAGAGACACGCCAAAGTTTTTCTTATCATTACGGTCTATGCTGAGGAAGAATTTGTATGTACCACCACGATAGCGGCCGCAAATTCACTTTATTGACTTGAAATTTGGTTCACATGTTCATGCGCCCCACGGAATCAGCTGTATAGTTTTAGGTGTGTATTTCATTTGTAGTTCGTGTACAGGGACACGTCAAAGCTTTTCTTATCATTACGGTCTATGGGAATAATTTGTATGTACCGCGATAACGACCGCAAAAATCACGCTATTGACTTACAATTTGGTACACATATTTATGAGCCACACGCAATTATATCTGTATAGATTCGGGTGTGTATTTCATTTTTAGTTCGTGTACAGGGACACACCAAAATTTTTCTTATCATTACGGCCTATGTTCAGAATTTGTATGTACTGCAATAGCCGCCGCAAAACTCCTCCGATTGACTTGCAATTTGGCACACACGTTCAGAAAGAGCCGTATAAATTTTTATTTCTATACATTTTATGGATTGTGTACAGGGACACGTCAAAATTCTTATCGTTACGGCGTATGGTGTGAATTTCGTTTAAACGCATTTTGACATCATTACTTTGCAATCAACAAAATGAAATTAGCGTACATTACTGAGATGCTTAAACTTACGTTTTCTGCAGAAACTATGTGCTCTTAAGCTTTCTAATTAATGTACAGGACCATACAAAAGTGTTATGACAATGCCACGTTATCGGCCAAATTATGTCAGATTTCGAACAATTATTCATGAAAATTTGTATTTTATGTAGATTACACTCCGTAAAAACATTATATATACATTGTTATATAAATTTAATTCAAAAATAGGAAATGAAAGTACGGTTATATATTGAAATTAAAAACTTTTAGTGTCATTTGGATTCCATTTCGTACATTTAAAAAATGAATGTCCATTTCGTTCATTCGTAATGAACACAGCAGCAGGGTTAAGCGCACTTTAATGGGTTTATTCTGCATTCAACATAATAGAATCAACATACATTATAAAGATGCTAAAAACATGTTTACTCTAGAAAAAAGATAGGTATAGACTGAATAATTTATTTACGGGACCCCACAAAAGAATTCCTACGACGTACTGTTATCATCCAAATGATTTCAAATTAGGTTGAAATATTAATGAGTTATAATTAATTAAATAGGTGTATTTTTTAGTGTATATAATTACTGTGGCTCCTTTTCTGGGATACATAAAAGAATTTCGCACTATTACGGTCTATAGTCGGTATTTCTTAAAAGTGTATTTTAACATGGTTACACCTCAATAAATATAATGAAATTTTATTAGAATTTTAAAAGAATGTTTTTCAGTGAAGTGTGGGCATAGAATTGGTAATTCATTTACAGGGTTGCACAAAATAATTCCGATATGTTATGTAATCATTTTGCATGAAATTTGGTACAAGTATTTATGAATTACAGGGAATTAATACAAGACAATCAGTTATTAGGAATACATATATATACTATATATATATACAAATAATTAAAGAAAGAGAGATACAGCGGGGGTTGAGGGGGGCGGCAGCCCCCTTATAAACGTCTCTGTTTATGTCGCAAATCAATCAAATCAATATATATATATATATATATATATATATATATATATATATATACAGTAAGACCCCGCTTAACGCGGGGGATGCGTTCCATCAAAGTAGAGCGTAATGCGAAACAGCGCGCACAATTTCAGGGAATCCCCGTACTGCTGCGAACAATTTCGTGGAATCCACAGGGGAAATAAAAAAGCACTAAACCGAAACAGCGCTAAATGAAACAGCGTTAAGCGGGGTCTTACTGTATATATATATATATGTATATATATATATATATATATAATATAATATAATAAGGAATAAATAAAAATGATCTTTTGAATAATGTGTGATGCAAATAGGACGTTGAGGCTCCTGATCTACAGATCCACTAGTAATAATAATAATTGCTAAAATGTGTCTTTGCACCCAAAATCGTTGAAATGGGCAATTATTTTATCACGATTCCATGAAATCCGTGCTCTTTTTCCAAAGTTGATTCCGGAAACATATTGTTTCTTCGCTGAAATCGACAATTTCATGCTTTATAAGCTAATATAGTCAATTGGACACTGGCTATTAGTTTTAAATTTAAATTTTCAGATGCATTCTACAGATAGCGCTGTCCCTAGAATGGATATTTGGTTTCTAGGAAGAAACAAAATTAATATTATGCAGCAGCTTATAAGTGTAAAGATTGTTTCATATCCATACTGATCATGTCACCCTTTTTTCAAACGTGAAGGATTTCATTAAAAAAAAAAAAATCCGGTCTCTATCGCCGGATATGCCGATAGAATGTCGAAGCACAATTCCTCTCCGCATTTCAATGCAAATGTATTCTCATCTGATGCGAACAACGGCGATCTCTTAGATTTATACTTCAAGTGATTCTTGATTCTTATTTCCTTTTTTGTTTTATTCTCTACAAAAAAAAAAAAAAAAAAGAATGTTTCTTTGAACACTTTCTGGAAAAGGCTGGGAGATTTTCTGCTACTGAAATGAAAATGAGAAGAATCAATAATATCAATATAGTATTGCGTCTCCTTTTTTTTTTTTTTTTTTTTTTTTTTTTTGCTCAAATAATAAACTATAATTTGTGAGGTAATGTTATGTTAGCGTACCGCTACAAACGGAGTTCTCACTTTACGAATAACACGTGAATGTGCAGAGTTGTAGGATTCAGTTGATTAATGGAGTTAGTTTTTATGCTAAACTAAATGATAATTTGCGGTATGTAAATATTATAAAGTGAGATGGATATAAAAGGTGAAGGGGTAGTGACTTGGTGGTTGCTTAGCGAGAGGCTATAGTAGAGTTAGTAGAAGGAGAGAAGTAGTAGGAGAGAAGTAGTAAGAGTAGAAGTTGTAGGGGTTCAAAGGAGTTAAGGCCGGTTTCCACTGGAGTTGGAGCTTCCAGATTCAAAAAACCATTAATCACGCTCCCGACACAAAGAGCCAAATGTCTTGTCATCAGTTGTAACCTTTTTTTATCAGATTGCGCAGTTACTTCAAAGGAAAGCATGGAAAATTGACAAAGATATCTGCCTCTGGCCCCTCAATTATCTCAGCTGGGGGTTAGAACCAGAGACTTCCAACCCCGTTTGAGGGTTTTGAGCCCGGGTGACCACATCAAAGGATTCTGAATAGAAGCCGTCGAAAGAGCCGTCAGTGGAAACCGGACTTTAGTAACGAGCGGCTGTAGTAGAAGATAGTTAGTCGAGTAGTACAGTGGCTTAGGGAATCCTCCCACTAACGAAAGATTAGTAAAGTCGTGAGAGTAAACGACGTTAAGTGAAGCAGTTGAGATTATTTATGGTTATCTATTTATGATTAGAATATTTATGAAGGCTGCCCCTTATTGTTTACAAAGGTATTGAATGTGAATATAGTCCAACGCCCACCTTTTCATTAAGCTCTAAATAAAAGCTCGTTATTTATTTTATAATTCAAGTCTTGTATTCTCTTTACTTACCATTTAGTTATCTAATTAAGTAATTAAAATGGAGTTTGCATCAACGCAAACTTCACAAATTCTGAAGCGTTTAACAATTTTTTATGCAACAACTTTTGAATATCTTTTCCTTGTTTTAATTGATTTTTAAAACATTTATACCCTTTCTGTTCGGTAGATAGCAGCACCAGCACCAATCCGAAATTTAACAAACGATGCTTCAGAGGAAGCTTAATGTAGAGATCACTTGAAATCTCTTAGTAGTCGCACGGGCACTTTTCTGCTTTCATAATGAAGGGATGTGCTATTATTTAGACCTGAAACAACTGTTGCGAGTTTTTGTAATGTACCAGTACCTCATACTGGGACAAGGTGTGTTTACTCCCTTCTAAAATATTCTAATTGGTAAAATATTTATTTATCTATTATTTATTTAAAGCTTTAACCCTTAAATGCATGAATTAATATTTTTAATAAATAACATTTGAAATCAACCGGGAAATGGGTGTAGTTAATGAGAAAAATACAAAACAAAAATTCACACGAGCATTTTTTCAAAAAACATGTTGACATATTTCTACATCATCAAAAAAAAAAAAAAAAAAAAAAAAAAAGCTACATTTTTCTTACATAAATTTATCAGTATATGCAAAAATATAAATATTATTCGTTACTCCTTACCTTGTTTCTATCTGAAAACATATTTTCCTGTATGTTTTATTACTTTTTATATAAATTATCGTAATTCATAACACCCGCCGAAATGAAACTCTACTCAGATAGCGCGCCATCAAATGAAAATCGTCACTGATAAAGAAATAAACTGTCAAAGATTCTAGTTGTGTTCAGAAACGATATAATGTTTACTTATAAAGTGATTTATTTATTAAATTAAATATTATTTGAATTTAAAGAGGTTAAAAAGTTTCTAACCGAAAATATCTCGAAAATTAAAAATGCTAATTTCTTCGTTTTTTTATGTTTATGATAAACCATTCGTAAAGTAATCATTTTTTTTTTTTTTTTTTTTTTTTAAGTTTAGCAATTTTCCAAAGAAAATATGTAGTGAACGTAAAGGGGTTAAACTATGTACTGGTTAATTACTAGTACATTTAAAAAACGTTTTATAATCTATGTGGAGTGAGTGATTGTCCGTTATTGTTTTTGTACTAAGCTTCTTAAAATTGTTTGGGTTTTAGCAATGTCTTTATGTTCCTGCGTCATCGTGTCCAGATGATATCATTTGACTAAAAATAAATCTGGCCGAAACTTACGAAAATAGATCGATACCTGAAATCGATGTCAGAAGTGACATCCCACTCAGCCGAGAAATATTGCCAGTGTTTTCAGTTTTAGACGAGATTGTTCTTTGCATTGCACCGAAATGGAACATAAGGGGAGAAATTAGAGATCTGATGATGGATATTTTCCTTCGTAATGTATATATCCTTTTAAGACCAATGTTTTAAAAGTTTTAACGAATAAAAATGTAACATATTTGTGTTCTAAAGATAAAAATAAATAATAGTGGTAAAACAAATCTGTTTTTGATACATTTTAATTTAGTTTTAGAGTATGAGCGTCGACATACTGGGGCAAGATGGTGTACTTACTACTGTCTAAAAAAATTCTAATTGATAAAAAAATTATGTATTTATTTATTTATTTAAAGCTTTAACCCTTAAATGCATGAATGCTTATTTTTAATAAATAACATTTGAAATCAATCGGGAAATGGGTGTAGTTAATAGGAAAAATACAAAAAAAAAAAAAAAAAAAAAAACACATAAGAATTTTTTCAAAAACATATTGTATTTCTACATCTTCAAGAAAAAAAAAAAAAAAAAAGCTACATTTCTCTTCCATAAATTTATTAGTATATGCAAAAATATAAACTTTATTCGTTACTCTTACAGGGATGGAACACGGGCGCAGAATTCATACCACTATCAATGCAAGAAAATTTTCTACCTCTTAAATCAACGATATTATAGGTAGATAAATTTCTTCAACAGATTCCGGTATGAATACTGCGCCCGTGTTCCATCCCTGCTCTTACCTTGTTTCTATCCGAAAACAATTTTTCCTGTATGTTTTTATTACTCTTTATATAAATAATCGTAATTCGTAACACCCGCGCCGAAATGAAATTGTACTCAAATAGCACGTCAACAATGAAAATTGTCACTGACAAAGAAATAGACTGTCAGAGATTCTAGTTGCGTTTTCAAACGATAAAATAGTTTTTGGTAAAATTAAAAGTAATAAAGAAAAAAAAAGCCTAAATATTTTAATCAAATGCACATTAATAAAAACAATCACATATTCAGTTAAAAGAATTTAACAACATTATACTTATATTGACATTTTTTATTTCAATTTAATTTATGTAAAAGTTTTAGACAAGATATGCTATATCTTAAAATTACTTTTGATTAAATATTTGCATGCCCAGCTGGGCATGCAAGGAGAAAAAAAGTACATGCCCAGTCTGAATTTATTCATGCCCCGAGCATGTCGGGCAATATAATTTTCGAGCCCTGCTTCCTAGTGATGTAAAACACCTCCAGAGTTTTCTTGGATTAACTGGTTACTTTCGAAAATTCATTTCACATTCTTCACTTATTTCAAAACTCTTAATTGATCTTTTATGCGACAATGTTCCTTTCTAGTTTGAAGCAATCCAGTATCAGGCGTTCCGACAAATGAAACATATCTTCTCACAATCCGTGGTTCTACACATCTTCAAACAAGGCCCAAAAACTTGAATTATATACCGATGCCAGCTCTCATGGCTTCAACAGTTACCTCTTGCAACAATGGATGATGGCCACATTTGTCATATCCACAACATGTTCAGGTAAACAACCGCACAGAAAGAGAAACTGTGTATGAACTAAAGTGTTAACTATCATAGTATCTGTTAAGAAATTCGGAAATGGATAATTCGGATTCTTTAAAGAATAATTCGTTTCGTTAAGTCTTAATTTTTAGAGATTTCCTAAACTGAAAAACATAATGCAACGAAGCTACTGAAAAATGAGTAAAATTGCTCCGGAGTAAATATACTCAAATTTAAAAATACCATGTACCTATTATTGAGTATATTAATATGCTCTGAAATTGGCATCGACCATCGTGAATCCCAATATCGCAAACATATGATTCTTACTGATGTATTCTTCCGCAAACCAGCATGAAACCGCGACGAAATATAGCTCTGGAGATCTGAGGAAATAAATTTTGTGTTTAAACACTTTCTGCGCTTAAATTTGTAGAAATTCTATTAAAGAACTTTCTTTTAATTCAACATATTTATAATAAATTATGAAGTGAATATATGGATATTAAGTTGAAAACACATGATATTTCATAAACGAGACAAGCATGTTTTTCATTTTGAAACAAAATTATTCACTTCGAAATGAGTATGTCCATTACTCAATTTTGAGCACTTCATTTTTAACAGCATGAGACCCTGTAGTTGTATTTTGGAATATAGTCTTGTTACACGAACAAAACAAAACAAAAAAATTATTTCAAGAACTTCATTAGCTTAATTTAGTTTCATATTTATTTTAAGAAATAATTAATATACCTGTATGCGATAAACCTATATCCCAGGCTTAATATTGAAGAATATTTTGCTTGTTTATCTAAACTATTTTCGAAGACTTGAAAACAAGACACGCCAAGGCCTCGCTAATGAACCCTAATGAGATTGAGCTACACTATACAATTGTTGATTAACAGCACCAGCGAGGTCAGTTCATTACACCCGCTTCAGTTCTCGAATGGTTTACAAAATTGCCTTATTTAGAATCATTGAATTGTCGATGAAATGATGGAAGTAAACCACTTTTAAAGCTGAAAAAATTTCGTTTATGTTCCCAACACTTTCTAACAATGTTGAAAAGTGTTGATAAATTCCGTCCGTCAGTCTGATTTTTGATGCTCTCATTTCCTGAATTATGCCAAGATATCGTTTTTACTTTCTCTTACCCATAAGGTAGAGAAAGTATTGTTTTTCGGTCAAATTTGCGAACGCGAGATTTTGTTATATTTACACGTTTTGAGGTCCCCTGAATACGAAAATCATGTTTTTAGCAAGTGGTCTGTGTGTCTGTGTGCCTATATGTCTGTGTGTGTGTCTGTCTGTTATCAGCATATCTCAAAAACAAATTATGGCAGAAAGTTCAAACTTGGTATTCCAAATGTGTATCATATAGGGATGCTACAGTAAGCTTTTCGTTAAGATCAAGCAAATGGTTCGTGTACAGGGACAATCAAGAGAATTCTAATACATTACGTCTATGGGGGAAATTGCAGGTAAGTAGAGTTTAACGTCTATAGAATGCACTAAACCAAATGAAACGAATATATATTTTTAGTTCCCCATCATACTATAGGTATGGGGAACTTAGGTAATCGTGAAAAATTTCGACCTCGGTTTTTTGACTTTTCTACACGTTATCAGGTGTGAGGAATCCGAAAATGACAAAATTTCTATGGTGTCTGTCTGTAGGGTGTCTGTTAGTCTGTTAGTCTGTTAGTCTGTTAGTGTGTTAGTCTGTTAGTGGGTCAGTCCGTTAGTTTGTTAGTCTGTGTACACGATATCTCAAGAACAAATTGTCGCAGAGAGGTCAGATCAGTTTTAAAATATTACTTTCGACACTGGCAAGAACCCTATTCATTTGCAACATTCGATTTTAAAAACTTCGTAAGTTAATCGAAATTTACGATTTTCTTAACATGGGAGAATAGGACAAAAAATCACTTAAACGTGCATTAAATGAAAACTTTTTATTGTAAAAATGTCAGACCAGTTTTAAAATATCAGTTTGGATGCCGGAATGAGCATCAGTAACTATAAATATGCTACTTTGAAAATTTCGCAAGTTACTGGAAATTTACGAATTTCTTAACATGGCAGTATAGGGGAAAATTTCACATAAACGTCAATTTTGAGAGATATTTTTATCGTAAAGATGTCAGACTACGTTTGAAACATTATTTAGGACACTGGCATGAATATTAATGACTATGAATTTTCCAATATAAAGATTTCGTAAGTTATTGGAAATTTACGAATTTCTTAACATGGCTGAATAAGAGCAAAATTTCACATAAACGTCAATCTTGAGGGATATTTTCATCGTAAAGATGTCAAACCACTTTCGAAATAATATTTAGGATACTGGCATGGATATCATAGACTATGATTTTTCCAATTTAAAAAATTCGTAAGTTATTTGGAATTTACGATTTATTTAACATGTCAGAATAAAGCAAAATTGAGCATAAACTTCCATTTTGAGGATCCTTAAATACGTTAGACAACTTCAAAATTACGTTTATGATATTTGTTTGAACATGATTGAATACAAATATTCTAATAGGAAAATTTCGTAAATTATTCGTAATTTACGATTTTATCAACATAGCGAAATTGCAAATTTTTCATATAAATATGAGCTTGAGGATTATTGCATTGGAAATTGTAGCATGAAAACTAAACAACGAAATTGACCCTGATAAAATAAATTAATAGATTAGAATAAGATAAATATATCGAAATGAACGGTGGATAGCCTATTAGGCGGGGATTTCATTCTGTCACTGTATGAAGCTTTGGTCAAATTGATTTCTTTTAACATTATTGCCGAAACGTCAGTGGAGGCCCTCTGTTGAGACTCAAAACGGTTTTGGGCTGTGTCTGTCTGTCTGTCTGTCGCGCGATAGCGGCCGCCAAAAAAGCGCTATTTACTTGAAATTTGGTACACATGTTCATGAGCCCCACGAAATCAGCTGTATAGTTTTGGTATGTATTCCATTTGTAGTTCGTATACAGGGACACGCCAAAGTTTTTCTTATCATTACGGCCTATGGGAGAAATTTATATGTATCACGATAGCGGCCACAAAAATCACGCTATTGACTTGCAATTTGGTACACGTGTTCATGTGCCCCGCGAAATCTGCTGTATAGTTTTGGGTGTGTATTCCATTTGTAATTTGTGTACAGGGACACGCCAAAGTTTTTCTTATCATTACGGCCTATGGGAGGAATTTGTATGTACCGCGATAGCGGCCACAAAAATCACGCTATTGACTTGCAATTTGGTACACGTGTTCATGAGCCCAACGGAATCAGCTGTATAGTTTTAGGTGTGTATTCCATTTGTAGTTCGTGTACAGGGACACGCCAAAGATTTTTTATGATTAGGGCCTATGGGAAGAATCTGTATGTACCGCGATAGCCACCGCAAAAATCAAGCTATTGACTTCCAATTTTTGCCGAAATGTGAATGGAGGCCCTCTGTTGAGACTCAAAAGGATTTTGGATTCCGTCTGTCTGTCTGTCTGTCATGCGATAGCGGCCGCAAAAAACACGCTATTGACTTGAAATTTTGTACACATGTTCATGATGCCCACGAAATTAGCTGTATAGTTTTCGGTGTGCATTCCATTTGTAAGTTCGTGTACAGGGACACGCCAAAGTTTTTTTTTACCATTATGGCCTATGGGAAGAATTTGTATGTACCGCGATAGCGGCCCCCAAAATAACGCTATTGACTTGCAATTTGGTACACATATTCATGAGCCCATTGAGCAAGCATTTGACGAAACTGATATAGATCTGAGACTGACCGCCTTGGCGAAAATAATGCTCCTTTTATACTTTTCTATCGAAAACAGACTGTTCTGGAAAATTCTCGTATCACATCAGCCAATGAGATTAGAGCTTCCATATTTGGTATATCCCTAATAAGGATTTTCTCGCCAAGATCGTATAAAAAATCGCCTAGGAGGGAAATAGTCGCCAAATTTGGCGCCAAATTTATTTCTTCCCTTATAGGAGCTTTTTAATGCGTTTTTAAAGGAAAATTTGGCTATTTTAACGCTAAAACGACTATAAAGGCACAAAATTAGCATTTTATCAACTTACTAAACCTCTTTGAAAGAATTTATACAAAAATAAATGCAATTATTTACAATTTCGTAACACTTTATATCATATACAAATAGGTGTACAAAGAGAGATACAACGGGGGGTTGAGGCGGGCTGCCGCCCCCCTCAGGAATGTATTTGATTTTGGTAATAAGTCGATCGAATCAATATATACTATTATATAATAAGGAATAAATAAAAATGACCTATTGAATAATGTCTGATGCAAATAGGACGTTGAGGCTCCTGATCTGCAGATCCACTAGTAATATGTCTCGCACTAGAAATTTTTGAGAACATAAATATGATGGGGAACTGAGCAGAGTCCACCTATGCCAACTAGTTTGTAATAGAGATAGTTAACTGGGAAAAAAAATTGTGTATGTAGGAGCCTCACCTCCCCCCCTGGGGGGGGAGTCCCCCTCGAGGGGAGTAAATTTTCATGATGGGTATCTTTCAAAAGAGCTCGCCAATACCTTTAAAACGAATGGTTGAACGCTCGTTCTGCGATAATTTAAATCAAAGTTATCGATTTTTTTTTTTTTTTTTTTCTTTTAACGAAAAAAAACTTAAAAAAAAAATCTTTTATATATATATATATATATATATATATATATTGAGAATAAAATGGACTGTTTTTGGATATTTGGTGTTATACTACTTCTCTAATTTGGAAATCGTCTGCATTATCATAAAAGATAATTTTTTTTAATAATAATTTTAATAAATTATTTTTTTTAAACAGAATTATTTTTTATTAACCGAATTAAATTCTATATAAATGTAGGTACATTAATGAAACGGGGGGTTTAGGGGAGCGGTAGCCCCCCTCACACAGAACTAATTATCATATAAAACTCTTCTTGCCCATAAGGTAGAGAAAATATTGTTTTGGGGTCAAATTTTCGAACGCGAGTTTTTGTTATATTTACATGTTCTGAGGACCCCTGAATACGAAAATCATGTTTTTACCAAATGGTCTGTGTGTATGTGTGTGTTTGTCTGTTATCAGCATATCTCAAAAACAAATTATGGCAGAAAGTTCAAATTTGGTATTCTAAATGTGTATCATATAAGGATGCTACACTAAACTTTTCGTTAAGATCAAGTAAATGGTTCGTGTACAAGGACACTCAAAAGTATTCAAATATATTACGTCTATTGGGAAATCGCAGGTAAGTAGAGTTAAACATCTATAGACTGTACTAAACCAAACGAAACGAATATAAATTTTTTTTTGTAATACAGATAGTCAACAGGGGAAAAAACTGTGTATGTAGGAGCCTCGTTTCCCCCCTCCTTGAGGAGGGGGGGGGGAGGTCCCCCCTCGAGGGGAGTAAATTTTCATGATGGGTATCTTTCAGAAGAGCTCCCCAATACCTTTAAAACGAATGGTTGAACGATCGATCTGCGATAATTTAAAACAAAGTTATTGATTTTTTTTTTTTTTTTTTTTTAATATTGAGAATAAAATGGACTGTTTTTGGATATTTGGTGTTATGCTACTTCTCTAATATGGAAATCGTTTGCATTATCATAAAAGATAATTTTTTTAAATATTTATTTTAATACATTATTTTAAAAAAACAGAATTATTTTTAATAACCGAATTGAATTCTATATAAATGTAGGTGCATAATTGAAACAGGGGGTTGAGGGGGGCAATTATCATATAAAACTCTTCCGAGGTCTAATTTGAATTGTTTAACATAGGTTTACATAACAGTACTCGTTATCTTACCTCTTAATCTGCAACCTGTATATTTTTATATATATATTTCTTTTGTGCGTGTGTATGTCACTGAACTCCTCCTAAACGGCTGGACTGAGCTTAATGAAATTTTTTGTGTGACTTCAGGTGGATTCGAGAATGGTTTAGATTTACAAATGAAAGTTGTAACTTAATTAGTTCTTTCTTAATTAATTTTTAACCAACTCTTTCAACAACTTTTCCTCCTAGATGGCGTGAGTTGTCGTAAACACGATGTCAGAATTTATTTAATGTTGAAATGAAAAATGAATTTTTAACCGTATCTTACGAAGTGTTTAAAATATTTTTTCAAAATTAATATTTTTAGAATCGTAACCGTATCTTACGAAGTGTTTAAAATATTTTTTCAAAGTTAATATTTTAGAATCGTAAACACGATGTCAGAATTTATTTAATGTTGAAATGAAAAATGAATTTTTAACCGTAAGTGTTTAAAATATTTTTTAAACGTTAATATTGTTAAAATTAGTTAAAATGGTATATTCTTTTAACAAATTCGTCAATATCCGACGGAGTTATTTTATGTTAAAATGAAAAATGAATTTTTGACATTGATAACCGTTGGGTGGTCCCATATTCGCGTCTGCTGAGCAAAACATTCAATGCTCATATTAATGTTCAGTTCTGCAGTTCAGTGAAGAGCATCAAATACATTTGCAAGTATGTGAATAAAGGCAGTGAGTGATATGGCTGTATTTCGAGTTGAAAATACCAATGTGAATGCTCCTCCGGTGAATAACAACGATGAAATAACACTTTATCAAATTGGCCGGTACGTCAGCTCATGAACGGGATTCAGCAGTTAGCCGTCACTTCATTTAGCCGTCCATCTTGAAAATGGCCAGCGCGTATATTTCACGAGCGAGACAGCGATTGATCGTGCTATAAATCCACCAAAAACTACACTCACCGAATTTTTTGAATTGTGTAATCGTGCGGATGCTTTTGGTGCTTTTACACGGACATTACTCTATTCAGAAGTACCACGCTATTTCACATGGGCTCCAACAAAAGAATGGATGCCCCGCAAGCAAGGCACGCCGATTGATGCATGTCCCGGTTTATTCAAATCAAACACCTTGGGACGAGTATTTAAAGTCAATCCAAGGCAAACTGAATGCTTTTATCTTCGACTGTTATTGGTTAATCTCATCGACCCTTTGTCATTTCAAGATTTACGTAAAGTGAATGGACAACAGTATCCAACGTATAAAGATGCATGCCTTGCACTCGGCTTGCTGGAAGACGACAACCAGTGGGAGTGTATGCTTGCTGAAGTAGGACTGAACTGTACAGCAAAACAAATTCGTCTACTATTCGCTATAGTGTTGACTACATGTTTCCCGGCCCGAGCAGAGACATTATGGGATAATCACAAAGATTCAATGACTGATGATATATTGCATCAATATCGTTCACGGTGCAACGATCTAACGATAGTATTCAGTGACGCTATGTACAATGACGCATTGATTGCTATTGAAGATCTTTGCATTATCATTGCCAACTTACCACTCAGTCATTTCGGTATGCATTCAACAAATCGAAATGCATCTGATTTAATAAGCACTGAATTGAATCGTGAACTACAATACAATACTGTAGAAATGACAGCGATTGTTGCTCGCAATGTCCCACTAATGAATGAAGAACAAAGAACCATTTACGACCGCATCATGCTCGCAGTTTTGGCAGGACAAGGTGGATTCTTTTTTTTTTTTTTTTTTTTTTTTTTTTTTTTTTTTTGGGGGGGGGGGGGGGGGTGCACCAGGTGAAACTGGCAAAACATTCCTTATTTCGCTAATTCTCGCCGAAATACGATCAAATAATGGCATCGCATTGGCTGTTGCATCATCTGGCATTGCGCCAACTTTATTGGATGGAGGCAGAACAGCTCATTAATTATTTAAACTGCCACTAAATATTCAAAATAACCCAGACGCAGTGTGCAACATAAAAGAACAATCGTCCATGGCCACAGTGCTGAAATAGTGTAAAATTCTTATCCGGGATGAATGTACTATGGTACACAAACATTCGATTGAGGCGTCGAACAGGACATTGAAAGATATAAAAAACGACAAACTATTTGGCGGCACTCTGTTACTCTTTTCAGGTGATTTCAGACAAGCACTTCCCGTTATTCCGCGTTCAACATACGCTGATGAGATCAACGCGTGCTTAAAATCATCGTCATTGTGGCTTAATGTTGAAAAAGTACAACTGAAAGTAAATTTGTGCGTTCAAAAGCTTCAAGATCCATCCGCTGAAACATTCTCAAAACAAATGTTAGATATCGGCGATGGAAAAGTTACTACAGATGAAACTGGATGCATAAAATTACCGACCGATTTCTGCACAATCATTGATTCTCAAGATGCTCTTATTGACCAGATATTTCCCGATATACACAGACGATACACAAATCATGAGTGGCTAGCAGAAAGAGCAATTTTAGCAGCAAAAAATGTGGACGTCAACGAATTGAATCTCAAGATACAATATTTGTTACCAGGAGACTTGGTGTCATACAAATCTAATGACACAGTTTGCGATGCCACCGAAGCTGTAAATTATCCAACAAAGTTTTTAAACTCATTGGATTTACCAGGCATGCCACCGCATATTTTAACACGCTTTTATTAGCTTCACCTGTACGTATGTATGTATGTTTGTAACTTCTCTGGGAGCAAACAAAAAATTTATATTGTAAAAAAAATACTTTCCCTACGTGAACGATGTGGCGTAGAGGTAAGGCGCCGCGCTACGAACCTAAAGGTCCAGAGTTCTATCCCCGTCAGGGGAGATGTTTTTTGTTAATTCTAAGTTATTTTAATTAAAGATTTAAGTGTATGTAAATATTACGGTGTGTCACTCACACGATTTTCTCTTACCCTGAATTTTTATACTAAGATAGATATTTTGTGCTTTTTAGTTCACATTTCTATAAAAGCGTGCTCTTTAATTTTTTAAAACTATAATATTAATACAACTGAAGGTTGGATCTCCGGTTATTTTGCTTCGTAATTTGAACCCACCACGGTTGTGCAACGGCACGCGATTAGTCATAAAAAAATTAATGAAAAATGTTATCGAAGCCATCATTTTAAATGACAAATTCCGAGGTGAAAATATATTACTACTGCGAATCTCTATTATACCCACAGATGTGCCAATTCAATTTAAACTCCCTCAATTTCCAATTAGATTGGCATTTGCAATGACTATCAATAAATCTCAGGGTCAAACGATGTCTGTCTGCGGCTTAGATTTGAGCACATCATGTTTTTCACACGGACAATTATACGTGGCTCTCGAGTGGGCAAACCATCCAGTTTGTTTGTATTGGCGAAAGATGGGATAACAAAAAATATTGTACACTCTGTTGCATTAAGGGATTGATATTGTTTTTTAGTAATATTGTTATAAGTAGCGATATGTATATAATTTTAAAGAATCAATTTTAATAAATTAAAAAAATAAATGATTGGTGTTTTGTTATTTTTATATTCTTTCACGGTTCACAGTGCTCCATACATCTTCCACTTATATACCACATCCTTACACACTTATAATAAGTTAGTTATTTTTTCCTAGCAATATATTCTCTAGAAATAATTTATATGACAAAACAACGTTTGTCGGGTCAGCTAGTATAGTATTAAATTTAGGGTAAGAGAAAGTCGTGTGAGTGACACACCAGATAATTTATAATATTCTGCACCCCACTTTTTGTAAAGTTTTCTTTGCTTTATTGATACCTATAAACAAAATATAACTATTTATAAATAGTGGTGAAAAATATTACGGGCAATTGCAACTCTGAAAACGTTTAGAATGCCTTAAACTTATATATGTTATTCAGATTTACTATAGCATTTTTTTCAAACCTAAAATACTATAAGGGAACAATGCTTTGTTTATAAAAACTTCTATTTTTTTTTTTTTTTTTTTTTTTTTTTTTTAGGACTGAGTCTCAATATACGGATTTTTACGATAATAGTTTTACGATAGTTAGACATTTATCGAAATCGAAAATTTATCGAAAATATAATTGAATAATTTGAAAGCGATGTTTTAATTAAAAAAAAAAAAAAAACTTTTTGTCCTCCGTACTAAACTAAATTCTGCTTTTGCCAGAATTTCAACAAAATCTTTTTTTTTTTTTTTTTTTTTTTTTTTAAGAAAAAGAAAATAAAATTAATAATAATCAGTTTCAAAATGGACAGTATCGAAAAAGTTTTTTTTTTTTTTTTTTAATTAGGAAATAAAAAGCGCGCGTGCAAAATGAAATAAAAAATAAAATAAGGTTTATAAATGGACAATATTTAAGCTCGTGGAATCAGTTCAATGATATAATAAGGAAAAATGACGCCATTAGTCTAATGAGATTATTATTTTTTTTTTTTTTTTTTTTTAATGGTACTAGTATTGACAACTTGTAGTTTTTGTTTAATCTCTAATTTGGAGCAATCATGTTTGATATTCGATAGTCGATTAGACAAACATATAATTAGATGCATAATAATTTAGATGCATTGTAATTTATTGTATTTTTGCATTTAATTATATCAATAGCTTCGGAAATGTAACAGTACATTCCAAAGATGCTGCAAATTTGCCAATAATTTGGCACAATATTATAAAATAGCTAATAGTTTATTTCTGCCAATTCATGATGGTTTTTCTCCTACAATAGCTTCGTGTGATACTTCAATAGTTCCAGCTTCTCTTATTTGTCTTATCTCTTTGATCCAACCTTTACCGGACTTCAAATCGACTTTGCTGATATTCACATTATTAAAAGACTTAACTGTTGGACTGTGAAAAGAAAAAATATTTAAAAACTGCTCATAGGAAACGAATAATAAAAATTCCTGATGATGCTTTACTATCCGCGATTGTAATGAAATGCTCGCCCTCTGGTGGGCTACGGTGAAATTACAATAAACATGGTTTAATTCGAATTCCATATAGCCGCCATTGCTAGCCGATGTTTAGTTTCACATATATTTATTGAATAAAAATGAATAAATACGGTAAAAAAGATAACACATACTTTTGTGTGCCACAGTGTAAATCCAAAGCATCAAGAAATCCAGAATTGAGCTTCCATTTATTTCCAAATGACGAATTTAAAATTTCAGTTGCTTCGGCTAATGGAAGTAAAGAATTAATCAGATGATTTGAAATTAATATTTGTTCAACTTCAGTTAAAAATCTACTTCCGATCGAACTTTGAATAAACTGAAGTATTTTTTCCAAAAGCAATCAATTTTCCATAATGTAATGGCGGAGAAATTATAGTACGAATATTAAGTAGAATAACAAGAACACTATTGTAACACACGTGGCTAATGTTTACTAACAACTGCAGTGTTCACAAAGCGCCGTCTATCGATCATTACAAACGCGGATTAAAGCGAAAAGCTTCGGATAAATTTTTTTTAACATCTTTTAAATAAAATTTAATTTTATGTGTGTTTAAAGTGTTTTCAATATAATTAACAAATGACACGTGTTCAATTTTTCAATTTAACTCTTTTTTTAGAGATAATTTATAATTTTTTTTTTTTTTTTTTTTAATATCAAACTAGAGGTTTATTTACAAATAGTTTGGTTTTTTAAATAAAGCGACTGTTTTAATATAAAAAGAGTGGTGTACAAAAATAAAATTGCATTATTCATCTGGCAACCCTGGTGTGCACCTTAAACTGAATCTGATTTCATAACATTGGTTTTTTTCTGAATAAAAAATACTGGTTCATAAATACATTTACTATAGTGTAAGTTCAGGCACACGTGAAAATTTATTAAAGTAGTTTAAACATCATTTTATATTAAATATGTTATATTAGTATTACTAAATGTCATTAAACATGTTTCATTCTAAATTTTTTCGTTTATGCGAAAATTATATAATATGTTTTAAAAATTCTTATACTGTATTATGTGAATGTGTGCAATGTTTGAAAATTTTCATTAAAAATACATATATTCGTTAAATTATCAGATCACATGTTGTCTCTGATCGTAGATTTAAAAGGAAAAAATTATCTGGTGTGTCACTCACACGACTTTCTCTTACCCTGAAATTTAATACTATAAATACAGGCTGCTGATTAAAAGGTAAGATAACGAGTACTGTTATGTAAACCTGTGTTAAACAATTCATATTAGGCTTCTGAGGAGTTTTATATGATAATTAGTATGTATGTTATTTTATATGATAATTGAGGGGGCTACCGCCCCCCTCAACCCCCCGTTTCATTCATGCACCTACATTTATATAGAATTTAATTCGGTTATTAAAAAATAATTCTGTTTTTAAAAAAATAATTTACTAAAATTATTATTTTAAAAAAATATCTTTTATGATAAGAACTCTCGGGACGACAGACAGCCAGATAAAAAGATAGGCAATCGGACAGAAAGATAAACAAATAAAAATCATATTTGCGCTTAACAATTTTTAGAAATTGTTAAAAACGCTTATTGTAAAAGAAATATAATTGCAGCAAATTTTTATTAATACCTCTTAATCTAACTTAATATTTTTATGTGACCCTGTAAGGCTAATACGGCATTCTATAAAAAGCATTCTTTTGTGCAAATGAATAACATATTTCTATTTCATTAAGCTTTGTACAAAGTAAAGTTATTTAAATTTGATTTGTAGAAATACCTGTCATACAACGCCATACTTTCAAGTCTCCTCGTACAAAAACCAGTGGTAATATTTTCTCTATTTTACATAGGAAACATCCGATAGTGAACTTGAATAACATATTTCAGTTTCATTAAGATTTGTGTAAAGTAACGGTATTAAAATATGGTTTATAGAAATACCTCTCATAGAAAACAATAGTTTGCAGTACTTTCCGGCGTCAATGTACACAAACTAGTAGAGGTATTCCCTCCATTTTCAATAGGGGACATCTGATAGTGAACTTGAAAAACATATATCAGTTTTAAGATATTCCATAAATATTTACCGGAGTTAGAGCAACGAAAGACAGACAGATGGGCAGACAAACAGATACAGATACACAAATTGTAATTATTGTTGCGTACTTGGGGGTTCGTGAGTTGTCCGAGAATGAAAGGCTAAACGTACAAAAATTCAGTAATTTATTCACAGAAAGTTCCAGAAAAATACAGGTCTATAAACCAAGTATCAGCTTCAATTCGACCAGTAAACACAGCTTAAACAACAGCTGTCAATAGCAAATCCACAGTACAAACTGTATAGCAATAACACTTAAAGCAAGTCTCTTTCGAAGAGGCTCAATGCAAGCTGACAGACTCTGATCACAGACAGAACTGAACTGACTTGCCTTGGCGAGAAAGCACCCTTATATACTGTTCCATGGAACCCAGATTTTTCGAGAAAACTCTAGAAAGTGGTCAACCAATCAACTTACAGCTTCCATATTTGCTATATGCCATATAAGGATTTTCTCGCCAAGGTCGCCAAAAAATCGCCAAGGTGGGAGAAAGTCGCCAAATCCCTTACCTGCTTTATTGGGACTTTTTAATGCGTTTTTAAGGGAAAATAAGGTTATTTCAACGCTAACACGACTAGAAATGCACAAAATTAGCACTTTATCAACTTACTAAGCCTCTTTGAAAGAATTTATACAAAAATAAACACAATTATTTACAATTTTGTAACACTGCCCCCCTCCCAAGGACTGCACGTCCCGGGCAGTGCAACCCTTGGTCAAGAGGCGAAACTAAACAAATTTACACAATCTAAAATACAAGAACTAAGTTGCACATAAAGATAACATAGAAATATAAATTAAGTGGGAAATATTTACAAAATTCACAAATATGTACAAATATTTATATACAAATATTTACAGTGCGCATGCGCAAATTTTATCAGTATTTACATTTTTAATTTTAATATTACCGGTAATTGTGGTATTTGGCTAGCCTGTTATAGTGCACCACCTTCGGTTTTGATGAAGGTGTTTTAGTGATCCGCACAACTACATCATTCAGCCTTTTTAAGACTGTGTACGGTCCGTCCCAGTTGCACTGTAACTTGGGAGAGAGTCCTTTGCGTCGAACAGGATTCCACAACCAGACCTTCTCTCCTTGCTGGAACTCATGTTGTGTAGCCTTTAGATCGTACCTTGTCTTCATTTTCTCCGTTGCCATGTTAATCCGCTCCCTAGCAAAGTTTGTACGTCCTCAAATCGTGCCTGGAGATCTTGGATGTACTCCTCGGGCGATGAAGGCGCATCGGGTGGACAACCAAACAGGAGATCACAAGGGAGACGAAGTTCACGTCCGAACAGCATCTGGGCTGGAGTATAGCCGGTGGTTTCATGGACAGCACTTCGATATGCCAGCAGAAACAATGGCAACTTCAAGTCCCAATCTTGCTGGTTCCTTGATACTAGAAGAGAGAGGTTATTCAGGATGGTACGATTGAACCTCTCGACCATGCCGTCCGACTGGGGATGTAAGGGTGTTGTCCGGGTTTTGTCTATTCCGAGTAGTTGACACAGTCCTTTGAAAACATCAGAGGTAAAGTTCCTACCTTTATGAAGTCGGTATGAAGTTGTAGGGGCGTGCCGTACCTTGACACCCATTGCTGCACTAGGACCTCTGCGACTGTGCATGCCTCTTGATTGGGAATGGGATATGCCTCAGGCCACTTGGTGAAATAGTCCATCACGACGAGGATGTATTTATTTCCACTGGAGGTCCGTGGCAAAGGACCCAAGATGTCGATTGCAATCCGTTCAAATGGTGCTCCCACGTTATACCGTTGCAGTCTTCCTCGACTTCGTTTCTGCGGGCCTTTACGTGCCGCACAAGCATCACAGGATTTACACCATTTCTCCACATCCTCCTTTGCCTTGCACCAGTAGAAGCGTTCCCGAACTTTCTGCAGAGTCTTCATTACCCCAAAATGGCTTCCGGTAGAGCTACTATGCAGTTGTTCCAAAACAGCTGGAATTTTTTATCTTGGTAATACAGTCTGCCATCTGAAGCTTTTCCCATCATCAGATTCCCACTTTCTGCATAATACGCCGTTTCTGATATGAAGAGAGTCCCAAAGTGCCCAATAACTTTTCGTAATGGGACTAAATCTGGAAATGTCCTGCCAGATAGGTCTGTTGCTGGTCGTCTCCTTCAGCTGTAATATTGGCTTTATGTCAGGATCTTCCAATTGGACTTGTCTAAGTTCTTCGTCACTCCATGGATCGGGATCTTGTTCTGATGGTGTTGAGACAGTAACTTGGCGAGCAACTGGCTGTATTCTTTGGGGTCTATCATCGGCTTTACAGCTGTATTTCTGATCTTCATATGGAGGCTTCCGCAAGAAGGCATCTGGATTTTCCCGAAGAGCTCTTCCTGGTGGCATACTTCAGAGACTTTCTTGGTTGCGTTTCTAGGTGTTCTTACTGGGCAGATTCGTTTGATATGCCCGTCTTTTCCGCAGCCCCAGCATTTAGTTGTTGGAGTCTTCCCTCCTTTCTTACTCTCAAGAATGCGTAGTCTTCTATTAATTTCTGCAATCATTTCCTGAATCTCTTTAAGATCACCTTGAGAGCCGTTCACTTTGTCTGCTGTGCTGTTCTGGCCATGTTTACAGGAGGCTTGTTGGGCTGTCTCGAGCTTTAGGGCATACACCAAGGCTGACTCCACATCTTTCACGCCGGAGAGTCTGAGGGCTTTTTGAATATCTGGATCTCCGACAGCATCAATGAAATATTCTAGAGCCAGATCATTGCGTGTTTCAGGATGACAGTCTGAGAAAGCCAAATGTGAAAGCCTCTGGATGTTTGATGCCAGTTCTTGTAAGCTTTCCCCTGGTCTCTGACGACGGGACCTTAGCTGGAGTCGACTATATTCTTTGGACCATTTCGCTCCAAAACGTAGCTCTAGTGCTCTGGTTACAGCTTCGAAGTCATATCGCTGTTCCTTTGAAAGGGTCTCCAAAATATCTGCGGCGTCGCCCCGCAACGACCCTACCAGATGAGCCGTCTTTGCAACAGAGTCCCAGCCGTTAGCTTCAGCAACGATGGAAAACTGCGTCTTATATACATGCCAGGAGGAACTGCCATCGTAGGTAGATAGCTTAATAAATTCCTGATTCTGGATTCTTCTCTCTTTCTTTTCAGTTTCCTGGGGCATGGATTCTAACTTTTCTTCCACTTTTCTCTCCAGATCTTCTTCTATTCTCTTCAATTTATCTTCTATCTCTGAAAACCTTCCTTTCAGTTCCTGATCAAAATTTTCTTTAACTTTCTCCTCGAAACTCCGTTCTATTTTCGTAACACTCTCTTCAACCTTCATAACATTTTCTTCTATCTTCATAGCTTTCTCTTCAACCTTCATAACATTTTCTTCTATCTTCATAGCTTTCTCTTTAAAACTTTCTTCTATTTTCAACACTTTCTCTTCAAAATTTCCTTCTATCTTTATAACTTTCTCTTCTATTCCATCCATTCTATTTTCCATCACCGTTAATTTACCCTCGATTGATTCTTTCACCGTTGAAAGCTCTCTCTTCATCTCATCTTGATTAGATTTAATTTCTTCCTGAACTTCACCCATAGTGTCTTTCAACTCTCTTTGCGATGTTTCCATTTTCTCTTGTGCTGCCTTCATTTCTTTCATCTCTTGACTCAGGCTATCTTTCATCTCTCTCTGTCCTTCTTTCATTTCATTCATCTGGGTAGCTAAGCTTTCTAGAAGTTTCTTCATCTCTTCTTCCATAGCTCTAGTTATAACCATTCACAGACAATCCCACTTCTGACACCAGAAATGTTGCGTACTTGGGGGTTCGTGAGTTGTCCGAGAATGAAAGGCTAAACGTACAAAAATTCAGTAATTTATTCATAGAAAGTTCCAGAAAAATACAGGTCTATAAACCAAGTATCAGCTTCAATTCGACCAGTAAACACAGCTTAAACAACAGCTGTCAATAGCAAATCCACAGTACAAACTGTATAGCAATAACACTTAAAGTAAGTCTCTTTCGAAGAGGCTCAATGCAAGCTGACCGACTCTGATCACAGACAGAACTGAACTGACTTGCCTTGGCGAGAAAGCACCCTTATATACTGTTCCATGGAACCCAGATTTTTCGAGAAAACTCTAGAAAGTGGTCAACCAATCGACTTACAGCTTCCATATTTGGTATATCCCATATAAGGATTTTCTCGCCAAGGTCGCCAAAAAAATCGCCAAGGTGGGAGAAAGTCGCCAAATTTGGCGCCAAATCCCTTACCTGCCTTATTGGGACTTTTTAATGCGTTTTTAAGGGAAAATAAGGTTATTTCAACGCTAACACGACTAGAAATGCACAAAATTAGCACTTTATCAACTTACTAAGCCTCTTTGAAAGAATTTATACAAAAATAAACACAATTATTTACAATTTTGTAACATTATTTTCACACTTAAAAAATATTAAAATGTTAAAAACGCTTAATGTAAACGAAAGTGCAATTCCAGCAAACTTTTATTAATAGCTCTTAATGTATCTGAATATTTTTGTGTTGCTCTGTAAATCTAGTGCTAAACATACTATATTCTATAGAAAGCAGTCTTTTGTCATATGAATAACACATTTCAATTTCATTAAGCTTTGTGGAAAGTTATTAAAATTTGGTTTATAGAAATACTTCTCATATAACGCAATGCTTTGGTATGCTTTCAAGTGTCTCTGTGTCCAAACCAGTAGTGGTTTTTACTCCATTTAATATATAAAACATCCGATAGTGAACTTGAATAACATATTTCAATTTTATTAAGATTTGTGTACAGTAAAGGTATTAAAATATGGTTTATAGAAATATCACAATGCTTTGGAAAAGGTTTGGGTGTCCCTGTACACAAACCAGTAGAGATATTAACTTCTTTTGCAATAGGGAACATCCGATAGTGAACTTAAATAGCATATATCAGTTTCAAGAAATTACATAAGTATTTACGGGAGGTGCGGACGGACGAACAGATGGACAGACGAACAGACAGATACTTAAATTGAAATCATATTCACACATAAAAATTGTTTGACAGTGTTTAAAACGCTTAATGTAAAAGAAATTGCAATTCGAGCATATTTTTATTAACAGCTCTTAATGTAACTCAATATTTTTGTGTGGCCCTGTAAATCTAATGCTGATCATACTATATTCCATAGAAAGCACTCTTTTGTGCATATGAATAACATATTTCAACTTCATTAAGCTTTGTGGAAAGTAAAGTTATTAAAATTTGGTTTATAGAAATACCTCTCACAGAACCCAATGTTTTGAATACTTTCGGGTGTCCCTGTGTACAAACTAGTGGTGGTATTTATTCCATTTTATATATGAAACATCCGATAGTGAACTTGAATAACATGATTCAATTTCACTAAGATTTGTATGCAGTTAAGGTATTAAATATGGCTTACAGAATTACATCTCATAGAACACAATGCTTTGGAATAGTTTCGGGTGTCCCTACAGGTGTAGGTAAGTTCCGGACCAAAAGGAGGGAGTCGAGCAATTCCATGGTTAAATTCCGGACCAACATTTGGTCCGGAATTTACCTATGCTTTTTAGAAAGGATGGAAGAACTTTCTTTTTTATTCGTAAAACGCGAGGGATCAGTCACAAGTTGATCTTCGCTTTTTAAATGTTTTGTAGCATAAGTTTGATACAGTATTGTACTATTAGTTTAATACATGCATATGCCTAAAATAGTGGTTTTGGTTATAATGTAATAAATCTTCCTTTCTTTTTAATTTCCGAATGAATGAACTTTCATCCATCAATATGTAGATGATACTCAGATTTCATAGAACTCAATTGCAGCAGTAATAATAAAGTGCAAATACAATAAAATATAAGCGTAATGCTATTTATATATAATACATTTAAAAAATATATTATTTCTTATAAACATATGTTTACGATCAACAATTAAAACGCATAAATTTCAATTGATTTACTATGAAATAACAACACAGTTTTGCAACATAACAGCATTGCCTGTCGGTCTATGTATTCTTAAGTTAAAACTGGTGCAGTTACACACAGTAGAAGCTGAAATACAGCCTTGAAATAAACCGAATAATTTCAATGTAGCAGCGCCACCTGTCGACTTATGTATATATATATATATATATATATACTCAAATTAAAACATGTAATTATACACTGCAGAATATGAGATATATCCTACCAGTAAACAGGAAAAATTTGAGCCTAAGAGGGCCACCTACAGTACAATAAACACTCAAGTTGAAGTGCCTGGTTGGTAAGATGCTGCCGTAAACAGTGGAAACTCTGGTTAGACACAGGGTTGGTGAAGATACGGCGCAATATATTCACACACTGACCAATTGCCAAAAATTAGTTTTTTGGATTCAGGATACCTTAAAACATGTAAATATGGTGAAAACTCGATATAAAATTTTTGGAGCGAATACAGTACGTCCATTACCTAAAGTAGTCGGGTAACGGAATAAAAATAGTGATTTATTTTATTTATAAAAAACACTGCAGAACTGAAATTTAGAAGTAATAAATACAAAACTTTGAAACAACACCATATAATGTAAGACTTGACAATAATTGTTTCAGATCGAAAGAATACACGACCCTTCGTCAGGCGAAAAAAGTAGGCATGAGCAAAGTAGGTGTTTGTGTAGTTTGTGCGTTATCGCTATGTTTGCAGAATGTGACTACTTTGTCCGCCTGACAAAGAGTCGTATTTTCTTTCAAACAAAACAATTGTTGAGAGTTCTTGCATAGTATGGCGTTGTTTCAAAGTTTTGTACTTATTATTTATTTATTTTATTTATTTATTTATCACTTTCTCTTACCCATATAAATTGGTAATTTAATTGAAGCCCCCCTTTTTTAATTTAATTTAATTATTATTATTATTTTTTAACTATTTAAAATTTTAAATATGTTCAGACTAATGTGTATATTTATTTCATTATTTAATCTTAAAAAACACACAGACAAACACACAAACCAACAGTCAAAAACTTGATTTTCAGATTTATGGTATCTCAAAACGTGTAATTATAGCTGAAACTCCATTTCGAAAATTTGACGCAAAACAAAAGTTCATCTACTGTCATATGAATAGGAGAAGGTAATAATATTTAATTTAATTCAATCTTTTAAGCTATTGTATAGCTTTTATCGCGGGCTTTGAGCGCGGCGACCGAATCAAAAAATTCCGTAACGAAAAAAAAACCTAACACAGTTCGGCAGACTTCGGTAGACTTCGGCTGTACGAAGCTCGCACGGATCGAGACGAGCTGCTCCGAAATCGGAAGAATACGTAAGCAGCTGTTTGTGAGAAAGTATATAGGTGTATAGGTAGGTATCTATCATTTATGTATAACAGTGAATAGCTGTACGCGTAAAATTTGTGTATAAAGTAGATGAGATAAAACTTGAATTTCCCCATTCGACTTGCAGGCCTTTAAAACCTATTAAATACCTTTTCTCTATTAAAATTCATTTTTCTTATCGGTCACCACGCTAAAAAAGTGTAACTTGAATTAATATCAAAGAAAAAACTTGAATATCCCCATTCGACTTGCAGGCCTTTAAAACCTATTAAAATTCCTTTTCTCTATTAAAATTTGTTTTCTTATCGGTCACCACGCTCAAAAAAGGTAACTTGAATTAATATCAAAGAAAAAACTTGAATATCCCCATTCGACGTGCAGGCCTTTAAAACCTATTGAAATACCTTTTCTCTATTAAAATTTGTTTTCTTATCGGTCACCACGCTCAAAAAGTGCAACTTGAATTAATATCAAAGAAAAAACTTGAATATCCCCATTCGACTTGCAGGCCTTTAAAACCTATTAAATACCTTTTCTCTATTAAAATTTGTTTTCTTATCATTATTGTTATCTTATCATTATTGTTATCTTATTCATTAATATCAAAGAAAAACCTTGAATATCCCCATTCGACTTGCAGGCCTTTAAAACCTATTAAATACCTTTTCTCTATTAAAATTTGTTTTATATCGGTCACCACGCTCAAAAAGTGTAACTTGAATTAATATCAAAGAAAAAACATGAATATCCCCATTCGACTTGCAGGCCTTTAAAACCTATTAAATACCTTTTCTCTATTAAAATTTGTTTTCTTATCGGTCACCACGCTCAAAAAGTGTAACTTGAATTAATATCAAAGAAAAAACTTGAATATCCCCATTCGACTTGCAGGCCTTTAAAACCTATTAAAATACCTTTTCTCTATTAAAATTTGTTTTCTTATCATTATTGTTATCTTATTCATTAATATCAAAGAAAAAACTTGAATATCCCCATTCGACTTGCAGACCTTTAAAACCTATTAAATACCTTTTCTCTATTAAAATTTGTTTTCTTATCGGTCACCACGCTCAAAAAGTGTAACTTGAATTAATATCAAAGAAAAAACTTGAATATCCCCATTCGACTTGCAGGCCTTTAAAACCTATTAAAATTCCTTTTCTCTATTAAAATTTGTTTTCTTATCGGTCACCACGCTCAAAAAAGGTAACTTGAATTAATATCAAAGAAAAAACTTCAATATCCCCATTCGACGTGCAGGCCTTTAAAACCTATTGAAATACCTTTTCTCTATTAAAATTTGTTTTCTTATCGGTCACCACGCTCAAAAAGTGCAACTTGAATTAATATCAAAGAAAAAACTTGAATATCCCCATTCGACTTGCAGGCCTTTAAAACCTATTAAATACCTTTTCTCTATTAAAATTTGTTTTCTTATCATTATTGTTATCTTATCATTATTGTTATCTTATTCATTAATATCAAAGAAAAACCTTGAATATCCCCATTCGACTTGCAGGCCTTTAAAACCTATTAAATACCTTTTCTCTATTAAAATTTGTTTTATATCGGTCACCACGCTCAAAAAGTGTAACTTGAATTAATATCAAAGAAAAAACTTGAATATCCCCATTCGACTTGCAGGCCTTTAAAACCTATTAAATACCTTTTCTCTATTAAAATTTGTTTTCTTATCGGTCACCACGCTCAAAAAGTGTAACTTGAATTAATATCAAAGAAAAAACTTGAATATCCCCATTCGACTTGCAGGCCTTTAAAACCTATTAAAATACCTTTTCTCTATTAAAATTTGTTTTCTTATCATTATTGTTATCTTATTCATTAATATCAAAGAAAAAACTTGAATATCCCCATTCGACTTGCAGACCTTTAAAACCTATTAAATACCTTTTCTCTATTAAAATTTGTTTTCTTATCGGTCACCACGCTCAAAAAGTGTAACTTGAATTAATATCAAAGAAAAAACTTGAATATCCCCATTCGACTTGCAGGCCTTTAAAACCTATTAAAATTCCTTTTCTCTATTAAAATTTGTTTTCTTATCGGTCACCACGCTCAAAAAAGGTAACTTGAATTAATATCAAAGAAAAAACTTCAATATCCCCATTCGACGTGCAGGCCTTTAAAACCTATTGAAATACCTTTTCTCTATTAAAATTTGTTTTCTTATCGGTCACCACGCTCAAAAGGTGCAACTTGAAATAATATCAAAGAAAAAACTTGAATATCCCCATTCGACTTGCAGGCCTTTAAAACCTATTAAATACCTTTTCTCTATTAAAATTTGTTTTCTTATCATTATTGTTATCTTATCATTATTGTTATCTTATTCATTAATATCAAAGAAAAACCTTGAATATCCCCATTCGACTTGCAGGCCTTTAAAACCTATTAAATACCTTTTCTCTATTAAAATTTGTTTTATATCGGTCACCACGCTCAAAAAGTGTAACTTGAATTAATATCAAAGAAAAAACTTGAATATCCCCATTCGACTTGCAGGCCTTTAAAACCTATTAAATACCTTTTCTCTATTAAAATTTGTTTTCTTATCGGTCACCACGCTCAAAAAGTGTAACTTGAATTAATATCAAAGAAAAAACTTGAATATCCCCATTCGACTTGCAGGCCTTTAAAACCTATTAAAATACCTTTTCTCTATTAAAATTTCTTTTCTTATCATTATTGTTATCTTATTCATTAATATCAAAGAAAAAACTTGAATATCCCCATTCGACTTGCAGACCTTTAAAACCTATTAAATACCTTTTCTCTATTAAAATTTGTTTTCTTATCGGTCACCACGCTCAAAAAGTGTAACTTGAATTAATATCAAAGAAAAAACTTGAATATCCCCATTCGAGTCGCAGGCCTTTAACACCTATTAAATACCTTTTCTCTATTAAAATTCGTTTTCTTATCGGTCACCACGCTCAAAAAGTGTAACTTGAATTAATATCAAAGAAAAAACTTGAATATCTCCATTCGACTTGCAGGCCTTTAAAACCTATTAATTACCTTTTCTCTATTAAAATTTGTTTTCTTATCGGTCACCACGCTCAAAAAGTGTAACTTGAATTAATATCAAAGAAAAAACTTGAATATCCCCATTCGACTTGCAGGCCTTTAAAACCTATTAAAATACCTTTTCTCTATTAAAATTCGTTTTCTTATCATTATTGTTATCTTATTCATTAATATCAAAGAAAAAACTTGAATATCCCCATTCGACTTGCAGGCCTTTAAAACCTATTAAATACCTTTTCTCTATTAAAATTTGTTTTCTTATCGGTTACCACGCTCAAAAAGTGTAACTTGAATTAATATGAAAGAAAAAACTTGAATATCCCCATTCGACTTGAAGGCCTTTAAAACCTATTAAATATCTTTTCTCTATTAAAATTCGTTTTCTTATCGGTCACCACGCTCAAAAAGTGTAACTTGAATTAATATCAAAGAAAAAACTTGAATATCCCCATTCGACTTGCAGGCCTTTAAAACCTATTAAAATACCTTTTCTCTATTAAAATTTCTTTTCTTATCATTATTGTTATCTTATTCATTAATATCAAAGAAAATCCTTGAATATCCCCATTCGACTTGCAGGCCTTTAAAACCTATTAAATAACTTTTCTCTGTTAAAATTTGTTTTCTTATCGGTCACCACGCTCAAAAAATGTAACTTGAATTATCATCAAAGAAAAAACTTGAATATCCCCATTCGACTTGAAGGCCTTTAAAACCTATTAAATACCTTTTCTCTATTAAAATTCGTTTTCTTATCGGTCACCACGCTCAAAAAGTGTAACTTGAATTAATATCAAAGAAAAAACTTGAATATCCCCATTCGACTTGCAGGCCTTTAAAACCTATTAAAATACCTTTTCTCTATTAAAATTTCTTTTCTTATCATTATTGTTATCTTATTCATTAATATCAAAGAAAATCCTTGAATATCCCCATTCGACTTGCAGGCCTTTAAAACCTATTAAATACCTTTTCTCCATTAAAATTTGTTTTCTTATCGGTCACCACGCTCAAAAAGTGTAACTTGAATTAATATCAAAGAAAAAACTTGAATATCCCCATTCGACTTGCAGGCCTTTAAAACCTATTAACTACCTTTTCTCTATTAAAATTTGTTTTCTTATCATTATTGTTATCTTATCATTATTGTTATCTTATTCATTAATATCAAAGAAAATACTTGAATATCCCCATTCGACTTGCAGGTCTTTAAAACTTATTAAATACCTTTTCTCTATTAAAATTTGTTTTCTTATCGGTCACCCCGCTTAAAAAGTGTAACTTGAATTAATATCAAAGAAAAAACTTGAATATCCCCATTCGACTTGCAGGCGTTTAAAACCTATTAAATACCTTTTCTCTATTAAAATTTGTTTTCTTATCGGTCACCACGCTGAAAAAGTGTAACTTGAATTAATATCAAAGAAAAAACTTGAATATCCCCATTCGACTTGCAGGCCTTTAAAACCTATTAAAATACATTTTCTCTATTAAAATTTGTTTTCTTATCATTATTATTATCTTATTCATTAATATCAAAGAAAAAACTTGAATATTCCCATTCTACTTGCAGGCCTTTAAAACCTATTAAATACCTTTTCTCTATTAAAATTTGTTTTCTTATCGGTCCCCACGCTCAAAAAGTGTAACTTGAATTAATATAAAAAAAAAACTTGAATATCCCCATTCGACTTGCAGGCATTTAAAACCTTAACTACCTTTTCTCTATTAAAATTTGTTTTCTTATCATTATTGTTATCTTATCATTATTGTTATCTTATTCATTAATATCAAAGAAAAAACTTGAATATCCCCATTCGACTTGCAGGTCTTTAAAACCTATTAAATACCTTTTCTCTATTAAAATTTGTTTTCTTATCGGTCACCCCGCTCAAAAAGTGTAACTTGAATTAATATCAAAGAAAAAACTTGAATATCCCCATTCGACTTGCAGGCCTTTAAAACCTATTAAATACCTTTTCTCTATTAAAATTTGTTTTCTTATCGGTCACCACGCTCAAAAAGTGTAACTTGAAATTATATCAAAGAAAAAACTTGAATATCCCCATTCGACTTGCAGGCCTTTAAAAACCTATTAAAATACCTTTTCTCAAAAAATAGAGTTAGGTTATTCAAATTTGGTACATCGAGGTTTTCGATACCTACAAATCGATTGCGGATATTTTTGATATATTCTCATTGCGGATACATTCTCATTTATTCAATAAGAAAAAAATTTGTTTTCTTATCGGTCACCACGCTCAAAAAGTGTAACTTGAATTAATATCAAAGAAAAAACTTGAATTAATATCAAAGAAAAAAAGTACTGCATAAATAAATTAAATAAATAATTATAATTGCATAAGTTGATAAAAAATGCTATGCAATAGCTTTACCGCGGCAGTCCTCGAGTGCCACACGTATTTTTTTTTTTTTTTTTTTTTTTTAACTATATATTTATATATTTAATCTATCCTAACCTTTTAATGAAAGTGTTTGCCCTTATTTGATTTTTTTAAAACTATTTAAAATTTTAAATATGTTCAGACTAATTTGTATTTTTATTTCATTATTTAATCTTAAAAAACACACAAACCAACCGTCAAAAACCTGAATTTTGGATTTATGAAATCTCAAAACGTGTAATTATAGCTAAAACTCCATTTCGAAAATTTGACGCGGAAACAAAAGTTTATCTACTGTCATATGATAATAATATAACTGTCATAATAACTGCCATATGGTAATAATATTTAATTTAATTCAAGCTCTTTTTTTTTTTTTTAACTATGTATTTATTTAATCTATCTTAACCTTTTAATGAAAGTGTTTGCCATTATTTGATTTCTTTTTTCTTTAACTATTTAAATTTTTAAATATATTCAGACTGACGTTAAACTAAAATATGTGTAGTACATTTTAAATATTTGTTTGATAATTTACTCTTTAAAATGTATTTTCAATTCTTTTGGAAAATTATACTACTTAGTTTTAATTTTAATGTACAACAGTAATTGGATAATCTCACTAATATGGATGAGAAATTTTTGAAACTATAATTATGAACACAATACTAAGCAGTATAAATTGTTAAATCACTTATGACAATCGTTACCGATTTAATTTTTATTTGTGAAACACCCCTCAGTTTACAAGAGTAGAGTGCAAACGCATAGGTAAATTCCGGACCAGCATTTGGTCCGGAACTTACCCATGGGGTTGATCGTGCGAAAAGCTACATAATTAATCTGGTCCGGAATTTTCCTACTCCGGTCCCTACGTGAGTTAGAGCGCGGACAGACAGACAGACAAACCGAAGTCACTTTTAAACCTTGTTGGAAAGTGTTAAAAAGGAAAAAATGTTTAAAGTTAACTTTATATTTCAACTGTAAAACTCTCCGCATTTAAGGGATAAAATTTGTCGCATTTAGGAAAGTGGTATAAACAGACCCTTAAATGCGATAAGAAAATTTAAACCCCTCTTTTTAAAAATTTGTAGTATTTTCTTTAATTTGCTTTTGATAGGTGTAAAGGGTATTCAAACACATGACGTAACAGTGGTTATTTGACTTTGAAAGATAGAAGGATAAAATTACAGTTACTATTTGAAAATATTTCATCGCAATTAGGAAAAGACGGCGGAAAGCTATAATGAACAATGTTTACTGCAAAAGAAAATTCTACTAGAAAAAACCTTTAAAATTTGATAAAAAGTTTCGGGAACCATTCTTGAAATGTGTATGTTCCATTATGATTTATAATTATGCGATTTATTCATTTAGATTTTCAGTAGAAATACTTTGTCGCATTTATGGGTTATCCCATTTAGGCACAATGACCTTAGTTTTATTTTTTCAAATCTGAAACTCATGGAAATATGCATCGTCATGTAGATGCTAATAATGATGCATATCCCAGAGGTGAAATTATATATCATACCTACAGATGATAATCAAATGTCATCTTTATATATGATGGGGTAATGATGCATATCCTAGCATAAAGATACTGATAGCGTTTCACTTTTCTTTTTATTTATTTATTTTATTTTATTTTATTTTAATTTTTATTTATTTTTGTCTTGTTTTGCTATTTTAAGAATAATGTAATCACTAAAAACATTGTTTACACAAAAATTTTAAATTTCTATTTTTATTATTTAAATACTTACTCAAAAAAATCTGGTCGAGCTACGACCATTGGCTGATACTAGTTATTATCATTATTTTACTAGAAATATTTGAAAGTATGCATAAAATTTTAGATGTTTTCAGCTTTGAAAAGTTTCCTCCTTTCGCTTGATAGTATTCATCGTTTACCAAAGCACAGAATTCATGAAAAAAATGCAAAAAAATATTATTTTATATTTAAACAAATATCTTTTACTTTGTCATCCAAAAAAGAAGAAGAAATTTCTTAAGAATGTACGCTTGTGAACACAACGCGGGCATTTTCGTTTTTTTTTTTTTTTTTTTTTTTTTTTTTCTCGAGAATAATGTCATTTTCTGGAAAAAACATTAAAAGCATTCCACATTTAGAAACATTTTTAGAAAGTTTGGGAATGGCTTTTTTGTCCCATTTTAATGAAACGTTCTATGACCAAATGAATCTTTTTTAGTACCTCCCGGACCCCACCATTTTAAACATTCCGAAATCTAGAAAATGTTTCGCTCAAAAATTATTTTTTCATTAATATGTGACATATTAATAACATATTCTGATTTTATAATTATCCATAAAGGTAACAAACAATAACAATAAAATAATAAAGTTGGAAAAAGAAAAAGTTAATGAAAAGAATAATCAAATAGTCATATAGTTATATGGTTATTAAAAAAAAAAAAATTGAAAAAACTGATTTAAAAAATAATTAAAATCAGATAACATAACTGAAAATGCATTTTCAAGCACTTGCATTAATACGTTGAAATGTATTTCAGTTCTTTTGTGTGACCCTACAAAATAATAATAATAATAATAATAATAATAATAATAATAATAATAATAATAATAATAATAATAATAATAACTTGTTTTTAAACTTAAAAGACTTTTGAAGCACAATTAAATATTTGTTTAATTCAGAAAGAGCCAATTCGCGGGTTTATTGATCAAATAAGCGTCATGCTAAAACACATAAAATTATTTAAGCAACGGATTAGACGAATTCATTCTGAAGGAAGAAATGTGTGCTGTGCACCTAAAGAGGATTTCATTTCAATAATTTATTACAATTGCAGTTAAGCTTTTAAAAATAATTTCTAAGAAGGGAAATTATTATAATTGTCATTATTTGTCTAATTTAATATATATATATATATATAGAAGTATTTTGTTGTACCATAAACTTATTTGCTACTAACTAACTATACATAAAATATATTCTTTAAAACGTCAATTTTACCAGAAGTCTTCCATAACTGCCAATTTAATTTCTCATGAAGTTTTATTTAAATTTTTATTATTCATGCGCAAGTAAATACACTTAATTTTATGTCCGGGGGAGAAAAAACTTTTTTCATGGGTTTTATTGCATAAATAAACGTGACGCTAAACCAAAAAATTATCTTAGCACACGATTAGATGAATTCACTGAAAAGCACCTGATAACGCACAGGTTAAATGGGCCGTGGCCTAGGGACCCTTGACTGGAAGCAGGGAGCAAAATTTCATTTACAGTTTAAAAAATTTTAATTGAAAGGAAACAAAAAGGCTCTTGTCGGGAAAAAAAAAAAAAAAAAAAAAAAAAAAAAAAAAAATGCTTCGCGAAAATTTTCTTCTGAAAGCAAAATTAAAAGTTTTAAAAAGATAATATTTTACTGAAACATGAACTTTTGGATGAAATAGTGGGAAATTTCAGGGTTTTCATTTTTATTTTAATTTTTAAAGAACGATAAATATCATGGTAAAATCATGGTAAAATCATGTTAAAATCATGTTAAAATCATGTTTTAAAAAGATAATATTTTACTGAAACATGAACTTTTGGATGAAATAATGGGAAATTTCAGGGTTTTCATTTTTATTTTATTTTTTAAAGAACGATAAATATCATGGTAAAATCATGGTCATGGGTAGAGGCAGTGTTGCCAAATTTTGGTACTTTTTTATTAAATAATCACCAATAATTTTGAGGAGTGATATTTGATATACATGTAGTGAGAGACTAGAAAGAGCACTGAGAAGTTATTATTCTATTAATTAAAGTTTAATAAAAAATAAATTAATATTTACATATTTACAAGATTTGACCACATAGGTCCAAAAAACTATTACGTGTCCACTTAGGACTCATTTTAGATCAATTATATCGTAAAGTAATCAGAGCCACTTAGGCAGGTATCTTAATGCTTACATAGCTAAATCATAACTCAATGTTCACTTAGAAACTTCTTTTTCACATAGAAAAGTCAAACCAAGTAAAAGAACAAAAAAAAAAGAGTTCTGTTTCATCATCGTAGCCAGACCGGCTGTCTCCTGAATGGTGCAATCTGTTTCGCTTGCACCTGGGGTAATTAATTTTATTACTTTTCTTCTCTCTCTGTTCATTACTTCCACATAATTCGGCTATCCTGCGCCAGCTTCGACCTCGAAGTTGCAAGTCTGGGACTCATCAAGTCTGTCCACCAAGGATCTGAAAAATACAAAAAAGAAAAAAAAAAACAAGCGACAGAGAGATTCTAAAATATGGAAAACAATATATATACACAATAAAATGTTTTTTTTTTCTCTGTCTACTTGGACATCGTCCAGGTTTTCATCATGTCTGCGGCAGTTGACGTTATATTTGGTCCTTCATGCTGACCAACTTTTTGAACATCGTATCTATCATTTGCCTTAACTTTTGTCACCTTATAGGGACCAAAATATTTAATTCTTAGTTTGAGACCTGATCCAAATTGGGTACGTTGGATGGCAACTAGGTCCCCTATATGATACTTATGTGCTCTCTTGCGCTTTTTATCATATTGTTTTTTATTCTCCTCCTGAATTATCTCGATTTGTTGTTTAGCATAGTCTCTTAATTCTTCCCTGTCTTCCATGAACCTTTTTCTGTACTCCTCTTCTAAAAGACTTTTGACGATCAGATCCTCTTTGTTTTTCATTTTAACTCCTGTTAGTAGCTGAAAAGGTGTTAACTTTGTACTCCTTGTCGTCGTGCTGTTCAATATTCTTTGTACAGTACTGACATTCTTGTACCATTTAGTGGGATCTTCAATGGATAACTTGGACAAGACGGGTATTAGAGTCCTGTGCAAACGTTCGATTTGTCCATTTCCTCTTGGCACTCCTGTTGTAATTGGAACATGCTCGATGTTTTCCGCATGGCAATATTCTTCGAATTCCTTAGATCGAAATGCACTTCCTTTGTCTGTTATAATTCGCGATGGGTTTCCGAAGGTTGTTTGTTGAAGTTTCAGCTTATCTAAAGCTTCTTCTGCACTCGTGGTTTTGACCGGATATAGCCAAACAAATTTTGTAAATCCGTCAATCACAGTGAAAATATGCTGATATTTTTTATTGGTAGATGGTAACGGTCCAATAAAATCAATATGATAGGTGCCTAGCGGTACATTTTCCTTCGGAATAGGATTCAAATATCCTTCAGGTTTTCCACTTTTCTTATTGCATAGAATACATTTCATGCAATTGGCTATAACATTTTCTATTTTCTTTCTCGCACCTGGAATGTAAAAATCTCTTTTCACTATTTCTTCTGTCTTCGCTGAAGCAAAATGTCCTTTTTGATGTATTTGTCTTATTATTTCTGACTGCATATTTTCTGGTACAACTAACAATTCTCTACCCGCATCATACCTGTACAGTACATCGTTTTTGACTAAATAATTGTCTTCTTTCCCATTTTCCATTAATTCTTTTATTACTCGTATATTTTCGTCATCGTTTTGAGAATTTGCTATATTATGTGTTACCTCGTCATCTAAGGATTGAGTGTCGACAACATTTACATTTCTGCTTAAAGCATCTACATGTTTCATTTGTGAAGCGGGTCTATGAATTATTTCATAGTCAAATTCCTCTAAAAGTAATGCCCAACGAGCTATTTTAGGCGATAAGTCTTTTTTAGACATAGTCTGCTGAAATGCCGAACAATCTGTGAATATCTTAAATTTTGTTCCTAGTAAATAATTTCTGAATTTTTTCAAAGCCTCAATCACTGCTAAAATTTCTAATTCATAACTAGGATACTTTTCCTGTTGCGCATTAGTTTTCTTGCTCATGTACTGGATTGGATGCATTTTCTCATCATCTCCTAATTGTAATAATACTGCACCAAACCCGATACTGCTAGCATCCGTGTGCAATTCTAATTTAGGCCCTTGTTTAAAAATATGAAGTACTGGTTCACAACTCAGTATTTTCTTTAAATCCTGAAAAGCTTTCTTTTGTTCATGGCCAAACTGGAATTCGTTATTTTCTCTAAGGAGATCACTCAATGGTTTCGCGATTTTGGAATAATCTTTAATAAATTTTCGAAAATACCCTGTTAGACCTAAAAAGCTTTGAACTTGTTTAATGTTTTTAGGGGTGGGAAAATTTTCTACGGCCAGAGTTTTTGATGGCGAAGGCTTAATAGTACCTTTTTCAATTAAGTACCCCAAAAATTCTATCTTGCGTTTTAAAAATTGGCATTTCTTGAAATTTAAGTTTAATCCGTAGTTAGCAGCTGTTTCTAATACTAATTGAAGTTTACGTAGCCCTTCCTCTTCACTTTTTGATGGTATTATCAGATCATCGACGTAAATTATTACGGTTTTATCCCTAAGTAAGTCTCTGAATATATGAAAAATATATCTCTCAAATACTGATGGACTTGTACACAACCCAAATGGTGCTTTTAAAAACTCGTATTGTCCCTCGTGAGTTACAAATGATGTATATTTAGTACTATCTTTTTCAATGTCCACATGAAAAAAACCATTTTTTAAGTCTAGTGTCGTAAATACACATGAATCTTCCAACTTATCGATTACATCTTCAATAAGAGGCAACGGGAACCTGTCTTTAACGACTTTCCTATTGAGCCTACGGAAATCTACACAAATTCTAGTACTTCCATCTTTTTTCTTACTTAGTACAATTGGCGATGCGAAATCTGAACAACTAGGTTTTATAATTTTTTGTTCAAGCCATTCTTGAATTTGTTTCTCTACAATAGCTTGTTCTGTTATGGGGAGGCGCCTAGCTCTTTGACATATCGGTATTTCATCGTTTAAAATTATTTTCATTTTTACATCCGTGCTTTGTATTTTACGTGGAGTGTACCCTGTAATCATGCGAATCAACTGTTCACGTACATTAGCATTTAATATATGGCTAGTATCTAAAATACTTTCTTTAGAGTCATCAATTATATCAACCATTAAATAATTAAAAATCTTCGGGTCGAAAGATGAATCGTCACTTTGACCGGAGGAAACATCTTTCGGTTTTATTGTTTTTACATTACGCACTTCTGACATTTCAAAAGGGGATATAACATTTCTAGAAACACAATATTTTTCATTATCTTGAACCAAATCAATTACATTTACACAATTAAATTCAATTTCTCCTTTCGAAAAATTAAACTTTAAATTGGACAATACATCCATACCAATAATAGCAGAATATTGTAAATCTTCTACAACAAAAACATTAGTTTTTAATGAGATATCATCAATAGCTATATCTGCTATAAAATATCCTTTACACTTTACTTCATTTTTCCCAATACCTTTAATAAATATTTTACTATCTCTTAAATGTGGTGACCCTAAATCTCTAAAATAAGTTTCATTAATCAGTGTAATCTCGGAGCCAGTATCGATTACAGCTGGCCTAGAAATATCATTAATCTTTATAATCTTTTCTATCTTAGCATATGACTGATTTACAATGTAGTTACAAACACTTTTTTCATTGTTATTACTTTGCTCTTTTTTAAATTTAAGTTTACACTGCGCACTTATGTGCCCATAATTAGAACAAAAACAACACTTTTTATTGGCAAAATAATCATTATTAGCAGTATTACTATTTGGGTAAGCACGTAAGGTCGATTGTTTATTTCTCTGGTTCGAGTCACTCGATACATTTCTCTTAACATTTTGTGCGTACATCTTGCTTTGTTTCGCTTCTGGATTTACTTCCGGTTTCCCGATGTTAAATCTAGCGCTTTCATACTCTTCTAATTTTTCGACTATTTTTTCTGTCGTTTTTAATCTATGCCATTCGTCTAAATAATGAGTCCGAATTTCTAACGGAGCTCTTCTCTTTAATTGATCTGAAACTATCAATTCTTTTAAATCATTAAAATCGCATACTTTTAAACCTTCAATCCATTCTTCGAAAAAATGATTAAGTTCAAAGGCGAAGTCTCGCCAAGTCGAATTGTTCTCTTTTTTATGCGATAAAAATTTCTGACGAAATTGTTCCGGTGTAAGCTTGAATCGCTTTAATAACATACTTTTAATATAATCATAATCATTTTCGGATTCAACTGGTACTCGTGTTACAATTTGTGCTATTTCCAAGGGAAGCAATCCCAAAATATGTGTTACGTAATCTTTTTTCTCTATATTTACTCTTGATGCTTGACGCTCAAAAAGCTCAAGATATGTACTAATATCATTATTTGGATTTGTTGAATCAAAACATTTCATTATCTTCGCTAACTCTTTACTTCTGTTTGGAACACTAGAAGATTCTGAAGTGTTCGGGTTCGCTCCCTGAGTATCATTTCGATTACTCGTTAATCTCAGTTTCTCTAGCTCAAATTCGCGCTCTTTCTGCTCTCTTTCTTGTTCGAGCAGTAGTTTTTCTCGTTCATTTTTTTCTATTCTTTCAGCGATCACGCTATCTACTAAATTTTTACAAAATTCTTCATCAAAATTTTTTTGACTCACAATTAATTCTTTTAATTTAATTACAGTAGCATTTTCTGGGATTTCTAGATCCAACTCTGCAGCGACTCGTAACAAATCTTCCTTTCGGGCTTTCCCAAGAAAAGACATTTTTCAAATATATATAGAAAAAAATTGTACTCACAGTTCTTGTTCCCCGACGAAGAAAAACGACGAATCAGTAATCCACTCGACGAATAATAATCCACTCGACGAATAATAATCCACCCGATGAATCGGCTTTAATGATCCAGATTTATAAATCCACAAGATGCTACTTTTTCCACTGTCCGTTGCAATAAACTTAAACACAAAGTTTTCCCATAGTCTATTCATAAACACAAAGTCATTTAATTTCGTTTTGGCACAAAGTCATTTCATTTGACACAAAGTCGTTTCACTTGACACAAAGTCGTTTAACGAAAATATTCATTCAAAACACTAACAATAAAATAATTAATTATCTACTGAATACTGAATTAATTACTACTTTTTTTTTTCGCTCATTATCGCGGCTCAAGCCCCCAAATGTAGTGAGAGACTAGAAAGAGCACTGAGAAGTTATTATTCTATTAATTAAAGTTTAATAAAAAATAAATTAATATTTACATATTTACAAGATTTGACCACATAGGTCCAAAAAACTATTACGTGTCCACTTAGGACTCATTTTAGATCAATTATATCGTAAAGTAATCAGAGCCACTTAGGCAGGTATCTTAATGCTTACATAGCTAAATCATAACTCAATGTTCACTTAGAAACTTCTTTTTCACATAGAAAAGTCAAACCAAGTAAAAGAACAAAAAAAAAGAGTTCTGTTTCATCATCGTAGCCAGACCGGCTGTCTCCTGAATGGTGCAATCTGTTTCGCTTGCACCTGGGGTAATTAATTTTATTACTTTTCTTCTCTCTCTGTTCATTACTTCCACATACATAATAGATGATTAATCTTCAGAGTGATTAAGCGACCGTTACAATTAAAAATTAGTGGTGGATATTAAGTAAAAAAGTCCCTAAATATGGCAGCACTGGGTAGTGGGCCTACATTTGTCTTGATCGGGCTCTGCTTAGAATGTTGAGGCTGAGTGGATTTAGCTTCGCTCTGTAGAATGTAAAACTCCGCAGTGAACAATTGGGGACGGTCTGGAATTCAACCATGAGGGTTGTCCAGAGACATGCCATCACAATTTCGATCGTCTGCCTCCCCAGGTTTTGGTAACCCGCATAGGTATTATCATTAATACTGTATTTTTATGAGTGTCCACTACTGGTATCACAAAATATCATTATGAGCAGTAGTGGACAGCTCTGTCAACTGCTGTCTTATTTAATTTTTTAAAACAGATCTAATAGCGAACATAACTCAGTATTCTCCCAGATTCGGAATATGGAATGAATGGCAATTCATTTGACATAAAATTTGATCTTTGTGCGTCAGTGTATTCGTAAGAGTTTATTTTTCTCAAATTTATAGAAGGGATTATTTTTTTCTTTTTACTTTATTATACAAAGTATAAGGATAGTATTGTAACACCGATTTGGTGAAACGGATTTCGTGTATCCCACATAGCTTAAAAACAAACAGTCATAGAATGTTACAAATGTATGTTTGAGATTGTCGTGATATCTAGTCGTACACCTCCACATTTGGTCTTGACACGAGCTCCCCTTTTAGATTACCTACGAGTTTACACGATATTTCGTGACGTCTGTATATACGTAAGTATGTATGTGTGTGTGTATCAAAAAGCAGTTGGGCGTAGAATGTTGCAAATTTGTACACCACCCTTTTCAGCCTTTCTGTGACTTTCCGTTTTGGAGATATTTTCGAAAATAAGAGAATTCATAATGACTAAAAATGCAAAGGATTTAGACATTATATGATCTGCCGTCACAGAGATTTCAGCAGAAGCGAATGATAGAGCCTATCATTATATTGTTATAAAAGTTTTTTATTTTTTTTTTTTTCTGTGCTCAGAAAGTAGTTCGTAAATAGATAAGCAGGTTCTAGTCGACGATTGCGCTTTATGTAATAAATATTCTGGAAACAGTCGAATAAAATTATTTCTTGTACCACAAAATCAATAGTCAACGAATATTTTCAGAATAATCCAACCAAACAGTCATTCGTACAAGAGTCACGTAAACAGCGTTAAACACACCACAAAGCAGGAATTTCGCTAATTCAGGAACTATGAACCATAACTCATTTCGAAAACTTTAATAGGATTTGAATTCATGAGAGCCTTAGCAGTGGTTTATAGAATTTTCGAGGTGGTTCTGCACTAGAAACCAATGAATCAGTCAGAAAAATTCCAGAGCTCGGCTCCTATTGAAGTTAGAGCTTCCAAATTTTGGAAATCTTAAATTACCATTTTCGCCAGATTTGGGTGTTAAATTTCCTAACTTGAAGCCACGTCGAAAAGTTTGTCGCTAACCCTCGCCTTCGTGAAAGTGAAAAAACTGCCATCTGTTTCCACTTTTGCTGTAATACTCTGCAGAAAATAATACGTAAAGAAATAGGCAGGTTCTAGTCTGCAATCATCTGTAATGCTACTTCTTTTTTTTTATAGTCTTGTTAGTGTTTTATAGAAATACTTGATAGCGATAAATTATTGATAATGATTTATAGAACACATTGATGAAAATAAAGTACCTTCTGTCAGGGTTCGCACGGTTTAAACCAGTATGTTTAAACCAACTGGTTTTTTTTTTTATCATAAAAGTCAAATTTTTTTCCCTTTCCAAAAAAATCAAAATGTGTATTCTATTGTCGCTTCTTTAATTGAAATTTCTAAATTATTTATACATAAATGACTTTTACTTTTAATTCAGTTTATTTCAATTGCAATCTTGCTTCAGAGATAGTTTTAGTTATGTGTTTCATATGTGACTTAGCCGTATTAAAAGTTATTATATATGAACAAAGATAATAAAATCTAGAACTTGAAGAAGAAAAATGTCTATTAATTATCTTTAAAAATTATAACTGAAAGGGTGTAATGTTAAATGCAGTAAAAAAATAAAAAAATAAATAATACTGGAACGCACATTTATTTTATACAAGGTATAAGGTGAAAATTGTATAATTGTAAAAAATTACCCTCATTTTTATTTTATTAAAAACTGAACAAAGTGGTCTTTAACCCTTTGACGTTCATTGGTTTCGCAGCGAAACCAAGCATTTGACATAATTTAATTTTTATGCAGAATTTTTTTTAACATTTCCCCCTTGTTTTAATCAAGTTTTAAACTTTTGTTTCTTTTCTATTGGCAGATAGGAGCACTATTCCAAAATTTTACAAATAATACTTCAAACGAAGCTAAATGCATAAGTCACAAGTTTCTTAGTGTGCGCGAATGCGAATTGCTGGTTAGATGATGCACGCATGTCTAGTTTTTTTTCATTTAACCCTTATACCGGAACATCGGTCTCTGAGACCGCTAAAGGTTAGGCTTAGTGCAGGGAATTGCGGATGCAGATTCCTAGAATAGGGTACCGGCACGTTTGGCGATAAACGTCGAAGACGCCAAGTCTATCTAACTGCAGCACTAGTGCGACATAAAATACACTCAACCTGTAGAGGATGACATATCTCAGAACAACCCTATAATGAGTCCCGGACCGTTGCCAATTGTCCACAGCGTGGCACTAGTACAACGTAAAATCTGTTCACACAAGGAAACTACCCTTTGGGATTGGAAGAGTGAGCAGGGCCCGGAGCCGCTTAGTGTTGACGGTTGTTTGGCTGGTTGGATGAGTTTTACGTCGAACTAGTGCTGCGCAATGGGCAATCCTCTTAATGTTGAAAAAAAAAAAAAAAAAAAAACATGCAAAATGTTATGAGGATATTAGGAATCTCAATTTTTGAGCGCTAACAGCACATTACATAGATATGCCAATAATTGCAACTTCTTTCTAAAAGTTTTGTTTTTTAAGTTTGCTTTTCTTAGTACAGTCGGTAACAAAAGTCTCCGAACACTAGCAAAAATTCCTATGTAAAAAATGTACACTTAATACAGTTTTGTTAAATAAATCGTTGTCGAATCCTGTTCTTAGTCAGTCTAAAAACAGGATTAATTTAACAAAACTGTTTTAAGTGTACTTTTTTTATATAGAAATTTTTGCTAGTGTTCGGAGACTTTTGTTGCCGACTGTATAATACCAAACTTCACCGACAGGTGATGTTATTCAGTGGGGAAATATGCTTCCACAATTGATGATTATTTAAATTCCATTTTCACATTTAGATAATTTCACAACCGTTAAATTTGCACTCATTTTCTAAAAAAGTTTAATTATTTTTATTTTTTACATTGTATTTTTGAATAAAAAATAATACAAATAATAAATAGAAAAATAAACTGCATTTTTTTTTTGTTTGGGGGGGGGGGGGAGGGGGCTAGAAAATAAAATGCAAAAACCAGTTTCCGGAAATGGGCATTGTGGAAACATATATCCTCACAGAATAACATTGCTTTTGACTACTGGCAAGAGTACAGTCGGTAACAAAAGTGTCCGAACACTAGCAAAAATTCCTATATAAAAAAAGTACATTTAATACTGTTTTGCTAAATAAATCCTTGTCGAATAATTTTCTTAGTGACAAACTGCCAAAAGTGGTGACTGTCCCCAATGAATTGAGACATTCAGTCACTTTAGTTAACCCCCTAATTTCAGGACATTTGGTCACCCTTGTTTAAATATCACATGATAGCTACGTAATGAGCAATTTGTGGAAGTCTAGAGTCCATCCCAACAAGTGGTCCAGGACGAGACATGTCATTACCATTGTGTGTACCAGCAAAAGTATCCGAGCACTAGCAATAATCCCTCTCAAAAAAAAGTACACTTAATACTGCTTTGTTAAATAAACCCTGTCGAGTCATGTTCTTAGTCTAACAACATTATTCAACAAGGATTTATCTAACAAAACAGTGTTAAGTGTAATTGTTTGGCATCAGAATTATTTTCTAGTGCTCGGATACTTTTGCTGCCGGCTGTACAAGAAAGCTCAGCAATCACTTAGACACACGAATGTACTCTTTGCACACATGATAAAAAAAAAAGAAAAAAAAAATGACTGGGTAACCCTTATTGAGCAGATATACTAGTAGAGTACGGAATCCCTATATTGTCTATGGAGAAAAATTCCCGGAACATCACTACGGTTTTTGCGCCTTCTTTTGGTAATAATCGCTGTCTTGGCAACTGGTTCTTGGGATTTTGTATGTTTTAAATGGTTTGTTCCTCTTACCACCAAAACTCTAAACAAAAGTCCCTCTGGGGGTCACCGAAGCGGGAGAGGATCCCTTCCGTGGAGGATCAAAATTGTGATGGCATGTCTCCGGACCACCTCTAGAGGTGTGTCCCAGACCGTCGCCAATTGCCCATCTGAGCAGCACTAGTGCGATGTAAAACCCAACCATCCAAACAAAATTCAAACGAACAGCTTTTAAACAATAACAAGGATTAGGTTACTTGCTTTCCATTTCAGCTAGTGTAGGTTTTGGTATATGTTTAATTTACACCCAATCGAAATATAAAACAGCGATAACAAAGGTGGAGGAAACTTGCCTTGGTGGAATTTCCATGTCGGTTTGGTGGATGATTTGACTAAATGGTGGAGATCTGATGTTGGATAGCAAAAAGGTTACTAGTCCGGGGTGTACTCTAATATCTTGTCGATGGTACCGCTTGTGAATGCATCTCAAAGTGCACGAAATTCGGTAACTCAGTAGTCGAAACAGGGTGACAAAATTTCTTCCAATCGTAGCGCAGACTCATTTCCTGCACTTCGAAAAATAATAAGAAATTGTTTATTTATAACTTTTTGTCAGTGTGGTTATTTAGAATTCAAAAATCAACGCCGTAATTACATTCTTTTAATAATTTTAATATATCGTATTTATAAAAGTACTCTAAACTGTCACTATAAACATATTAAAAAAGAATAATTTCAGAAACCAGATGATTCAATCATATAAAATACCAAATTATAGCTCTGGGTGTCACCTAATCGGGCAGGATCAAAATTATGATGGCACGTCTCCGGACCATCCTTAGGGGTGCGTCCCAGACCGTCGCCAATTACCCGTTGCGCAGTACTAATGCGGCATTAAATCCAATCAACCATATGATATCCTATCGTCCCTATAATACGTCATGATTGAGAAAGTAAAGTTATGGCTGCAAGAATTCATAATTTATCGCCACGAAATGTCGCTAAATACATTCAGTGTACCTTTTTCTAAAAATAGCGGTCTGTGAGACCGGTGTTCCCGGTAAGCATGATGAAAACATGTTTCGGGCAAAGGGTTAATGAAGAGCTGGACTGTTATTTTCATTTGAAACAACTTTTAGAGTTTTTGTAGTCGATAATGTTTACTTACAAGGTGTTTTATTTATTAAATTAAATATTATTTGAATTTAATAAGGTTAACGAGGTAAGGTTTAATAGATGTTTCAAAACAAAAATTTCTCAAAAAGGAACAATGCAATTTTTTTTTTTTTTTTTTTTTTTTAATATTTATGATCAGCTGTGTGTCTAAAAGCCATTTTTAAAATTAGTTTAGTAATTTTTAAAATAAATGAAGTAGTGAACGTGAAAGGGTTAAAAAAAACTGGGTATTTGTTATAATACGGTAATTAATAACAGCCCATTTTCTTATCTATGTACTAAATCCAAATGCAAAATACGCTGATTTTGAATTATCAAATAAAAAAGAAGCAGCATTAGAATATGTTTAGGCAGTTTTTTTTTTTCTTTAACAATTTATTACCTTTGATTTTGAAATTTCGTGCAAAAAATTCTCGATTCAAGGGCATTTTTATAAATTGCTTTACTAAATTGTAACAACACTAGAATGCTGGTAAACAGGGTGGCCACTAGTCAGGGAAAGTCGAGGAATTATGGGAAAGTCAGAGAATTTAAGTGAGTCTAGAAAAATCATGGAATAGTCAGGAAAATTTCGCCTATTTTAGTACACTTACACTATGCATCTTTCTGCGTTCAGCGGTTGGGGAGAAGATAGCCGAACACAGATGCAATCGAATTTCAATAGCATGATTACACGGCCACGAAATCATTCTAGGCATGTGCAAACATTCTCTGCAATTTGTTGGTAGGAATACATTATTTTAAAAAGATAATTTATAGAATTAACTCTCAATTTCCGGCGTTATTTTAAAATAAATCATTTATCCTGCATCTGCATTCCCAGTTAGAACAAAAACTACAACAAACGATTATGACCGATTATGACTAATGATGCCAAAATTATGTCTCAAAACGCAAACGAGAAAACGTAAATACAAAATCGTATCCGTAAAGTAAGAATAATCTTCTATATTCATTGTTAAATTTGTAAAATTCAAACGTATCTGCACTCTAAATAGGGACGTGATAATATCGCGTCCGCTGATTTATTTTGACAAAGTGTGCAGAAAGAATCATTTTAATTTTGCAATTGTAGTCAAACCTGAATGGCCAGGAAAAGCCTTTCTCCAATAAGCAACCTAATGGGAGGAAAATGAGATTTTATTTAATGCTAGGAGAATCTGCTCATTCAGTCCTGTTAATTGTTTAAAGGCGCGCAATTAGTTTGAATGGTTATTATGTTAGTTACTTTCATCGGTCGATTTCTGCATCCGTTCTAAATTGCGATAAGAAGCTCGAATATTTACGCCGTAATAAATTAAAATCTTTAAGGCGATTTTTTTCAATGAAGTAGGCATATTATTTTCAATCAGCATTTTTAATGAATTCCTCTACACCTGAAAATATATACTTTCGTTACTCGACCCGAAGAAACTAAACGAAATAAAGTGGTGACTTAATAATATTAAACAATTCACTTTTCGTTATACCATGATCTTCAAGGAAAGACTTTATTTATTTATTTATTTATTTATTGCTAGCCACCTTCGGCGACCAGCTGGTTCGCGATTCTTGAAAAATTCGACTTTACGAAACTCCCGCTCGGTGGCACCTGCTGCGCCTTTTTCCCGTTTCAGGTCTTACAACAGCTTATTGACATATATTGAAAATAGCTTTATTGAAATATTTAATCGCAGTAAATTTCCGCTCGATAGCGCCTTCGGCGCCCTCTTCCCTTTTCAATATCTGAAACAGCCTGTTCGCTCCCCATGTTATGATCTTTCAAATATCTGACTTAAGCAAAGTCCCGCTAGGTGGCGCCTGTGGCGCCTTACAACACCTTCCTCGCTCATTGAATTTGAAATATTGAAATTTTAAAATATTACAGCGCCATCTGCTGGTAGAAATTTTTGTAATCTACTGTTCGATTCCACATCAACAAAGCTTTCAAATGATGTATTACTTATGAAATTATTTTAATTAGTAGTTGATATACAAAAGAAAACCTAATCAGAACACCTCAAAACGTGTAAATCGGTTGAAATCTCGAATTCCACTTTCGATAATACAAAAGTACTTTTAAATATCTTTCGAATGATCTATTAAAAATAATTTAATCATAATTAGAATTTGAAATACGCGTATTATAATAAAATTTAATTTGCAATTAAAATGTAAATTTTTTGTTTATTCTCCGAAATGGATGAAATTTGAACTGCAACTTCGTATTGTGATGAAAACTCTGCACAGTAAGTCTTTTGTGCGACAAAGGAAAACTGAAGAATATTGAAATTTGCAATTTTTAATCCCAGTTCAAAAACATGTGACATTAATGATTTCGAGATGTTTTGTTTCCGTTCCAGCCAGCTGCGAAAATCGTTTGCTGATAGAATGTTTCTTTTTAAGCAATTAGCCGTAGATTCTTGGTCATTTTTCGATCGACAGGGGTCGACATTTTAATTAATATCTCCGCAACTAATTAAAATTTTTAAATTCTGTTTTCACTATCCCTTCGGGAAGGCTTCTGAGCACCGTATGTCAAATTTTGTACTTCTACGTTCAGTAGGAGCTGAACGTATAGATGCACAGACAGACAGACATCTTCTTTTATTATTATAGACTAGCCGCCTTCGACGACCAGCTGGTTCGCGATCCTTGAAAAATCCGACTTTATGAAACTCCCGCTCGGTGGCGTCTGCGGCGCCTTTTTCCCGTTTCAGATCTTACAACAGCTTATTGACATATAGTAAAAACAGCTTTATTGAAAAATTTAATCACAGTAAATTCCCACTCGGTAGCCTGCGGCGCCCTCTTCCACTTTCAATATCTGAAACAGCCTGTTCGCTCACCATGTTATGATCTTTCAAATTTCTGACTTTAGCAAAGTCCCGCTCGGTGGCGGCTGCGGTGCCTTATCCCCGTTTTAGAACATACAACACCTTCCTCGCTCCCCAAGCAGCACCGAAACGTTCTCTGAACGTTCAAAAATTGTTCTACAAACACGTTCTAAGAACGTTCACTTTGAACGTGTTATAGACGTCTATTTGTCCATCTTGAAGCCGTATAATAGTACGGTTCAGAGAACGTTCAATGAACGTGTAACTATCACCATCGGTGTTATAGAAACGTTCTGAGAACGTTCTACGTATACGGTCTCAGAACGTTCTAAACGTTTTTAGAACGTTTTCAAAACGTTATACACATTTTCAGAACGTTCTAGAAAACGTACTGTAAACGTTCTAAAATAGTGTAGAAAAAAAAAAAACTGTGACGTCATTATAAAAAAAAAAAAAAAAAACACCACAGTACGGGCGTTTAAAAGTAAAAAGTACATATTATTACTTACAAACTTTGAATAAACACCATGAAAGGCAATAAACTCGCAACAATTGTTTCGGGTCGAAAAAACACACGACCCTTCATCAGGCGAATAAAGTAAGCACGAGTGCTGCAGTCAAAGCGGCAACGCACCAATTGCGTTGCCGCTTTGACTGCAACACTCGTGCTTACTTTATTCGCCTGATGAAGGGTCGTGTGTTTTTTCGACCCGAAACAATTGTTGCGAGTTTATAGCATTTTATGGTGTTTATTCAAAGTTTGTAAGTAATAATTTTTACAACGCTAGTTTTGTGGTGTTTTTTTATTAAAAAGTACATAGCTGATGACGAATAATGATGCAACACAGGAACAGGAATATAAACTACTTTTTTTTTATTATTCAAATAATGTTTGAGAAATTTTAACATACTTACTATTCCTTTATTTTAACGTATATGAATCAAAAATTCTATATTCTATGACAGTTTTCCGAAAAAAGTGCCATTACGTCTCTTTATCCCTTAAAAAATTTCTTAAATTTTTTCTTTTTTTTTTTTTTTTTTTTTTTTTTTTTTTTCATTTCTTTTTTTACCTTGATCTGAAGATAATGAAGTTATAGTATTAATTACAAAACTTTGAATAAACACCATAAAATGTAAGAACTCGAAACAATTGTTTCGGGTTAAAAGAAGACACAACCCTTCATCAGGCGAACAATGTAAGCGCGAGAGCTGCAAACAAGCACGTTGAGTGTGTTGAATGCGTTGCCGGTTTTTTTTTTTTTTTTTTTTTTTTTTTTGTAGCAGCTGCGAGTTCTTGCCTTTTATGGTGTTTATTAAAGTTTCGTAATTAATACTATAACGCCATTATCTTCAGATTAGGGGGAAAAAAGAAATTTTTTTAAAATGCAAAAATTTAAGGAACTTTTTAAGGGATATAGAGATATTATGACAATTTTTGGGAATTACTGTCGTAGAATATGGAGTTTCTCATGCATATACGTTGAAATTAAGTATGTTAAAATTTCACAAACATTATTTGAATTTTAAAAAAAGTAATTCATATCCCTGTTGCTGTGTTGTATCATTCTTTATCTGCTATGTACAACTAAACTCTTGAATTATTTTGCTTGTTTTAATCCTTGGGATTCCGAATGCATCATCTTGTGAGTAATGTTTGTTTTTTATAGTTGTTTTCTGTTTGATTTTCTGATTTCTTGAATTAATAGTTTATTCCAGGGATGCAGAAAATGTTCAAACCTCGGAAATTTCCCCCAAACACAATATAAATTTCCCTCAATAATGCAAAAATCTACTTTGCTATGCAAAGTCATTTGTTCTATGTAATAAATCTTTAAGAGAATAAATATACAGTGTAACATAAAAATATCGCTGTTAGTGTATATGCACTTCAAAGTAGCAAATTGTTATTTTTGATTTACATTTTTATTTCTTATAAAAAATATTCAAAATTTCCCCCGAACCTCGTTCGGGCATATTCTGCACCCCTGGTTTATTCCACTTTATTCTTCATTTTTAACTTCAATTAATTTCTTGTACGATTTGGTGTCTGCTGGCGATTTGCTATTATAGCTTCTAACGAACGAAATCGTACATTGGTGCTCAATGATGAAAAAGGTCACCACTGACGAGTTTTTTTTTTATTTTTATTTTTCTTCTTTTTCACCGTTCTGAGCTTTTCCTTAAAAAAAAAAAATGCTGTTTTTTTTTTTTTTTTCCTCGTTGCTTGTTTGTATCTTTTAATTTGAGTTTCATGTCGTTTTTACGCACCGGCAAAATTATTAAAATTGCAACGGATAATCTAGGAATAAATGTATGATTAGATTGAAGTTAAATAAAATAAAAATCACTAAACAAAAAATAAATGTTTCAATAAATCACAATCAGTCTCCACAGGTTATTTAAATTTGTTGTAATTTCCTTCTCATTGTTCTATGTGGTTTCAGAGATCTTATATCGGTTGCCTGGTTTTAACTACGATTAAAAATTCATTTATACATATATATATTAATTTTTTTTTAATACAGCGTGCAAAGATAGTCACGAGAATGTCTTTATCTCCGCAACTATTTATCGCAAACATATAGTTTCAGTTACAAAATGTTTTAAAAAATATGAGCATTTGCGGTATGACATGTTTAAATTTAAAATATCTATTTTTTCAAAATTACAAAAACTAAATTTTTGTACAGTCCCAGTCCCTTATAGTGATATTTAGAAAAATTGACACTCATCCTAACAAGAAGTTTCATTTATATTCTCCCAAAATGGAACAAGATATTTAAAGTTTAGATTTTCTAACATATTTCGGCCTTCAATAAGGGATCGGTTTAAAAATCCTAATTGGACTTTGTTTGCATTTTCCCTGGGCTTATTAAAGAATTTTTCATTGACTTTTTAATAAAGCCCGAGAAAATGCGAAATAATCCTAAATTTTGAAACTAACTATCTCAGACAATTTTGGGTGCACAAAAGTGAAACTTTTTGTGTTATATAGGTTTTTTAGGTTGGAACTCAACTTTCACTATTAGTGTCATGAAAATTGTATAAAAATTATCAGTTTTTGTGATTTTTAATAAATTAATTTTTTTAATTTAAACATGTCATATAATGAATTCTTACATTTTTTTTAAATACATTTTCTTATTGGAGGACGTCTGAGACCAATTGTTGCGCAAATAAAGGCCTGCTCTCGACTTTGCACCCTGTATATTCTAAACATTTCTGGGTACTACTTTGTAAGTTCATGGATAGTTTATAAATATATTTGAATGCTGAAGTTCATAGAAAGTTTTAATATTCCAACATAAAAAATAATTTCAAAAATGAATGTACCAATACACCGCTAAAATAATATATAATTGAGTTTAGAATATATTGTTAATTTATAATAATAAGAAATTGAAACAAAAAATTAAAAATTAGTTAGAAGGAGGAAATTTTAAAAATTTCCAAATACTTAAATACATATATATATTTTTAATCAAAATATTTTTCTAAAATATTTAACATACTTCATATTTTTAAATTTCAGTGCATGTGTGTATAAATATTTTCAGTTTACAGCAGCAGTTTACAAAAAAGATGTTTGCAGGTATTTAAATTTATTCCACATGGCAATGTAATTGGTATTCTTTAAATGTTTAAATTTCTTTAAATTGAGTCAACGCAATTTTTACCTCATTTGATGTAATTATGCTATCATATGGCATATTAAATAATTGATAAATGTAAATATTATTAGTATTAATAAATAATATAGTAAATCGTCCTTTTTTTTTAAGCAGAATATCTTTTTTTTATAAAGATGTGGAATAAAATTGAATTGAATCTTTGTTTTATTATGCAGTTAAACAATTTCATATATTTTATTTAATAAATAACAGTAAAGAGATATTTAAAATTGTAAGTCGGTGAAACTTAGGATATTATTTTAAAAATGTGCAATTTGCATAACCTAGATTGTATATATATTATCATATAAACATTAAATAAATACTTCAGAATTTAAAAAGAAAAGAAAAAAAGAATTACGAACCTTCTGAATTTTCATAAGAATTTTCTTCAAGAAAACATCCTTCCAACTAGCATTTTAAAATACACAATGACCAGTCGGAAGGGCATTCACTTAAAATTAGCTTTTATCTTGTAAAGTCTTTGTGACTTCTTCATACTTCATTCAGAATTATAATAACCAAAAATAGTTATTTTAACAAATTCCATCTCAGAAGACTAAATTAATAAAATGAATCAATAATTTCTAAGCGGTTGTCTGTAACAGGAGCAGTTTTTTCTGCGATTCAACTTTCAAGTATCAAAAGTTAGGCTTAAGAACATACGCAGATATGAAAATGATTGTTTAATTGATATTAAAATAAGACTTTAATAAATAGAACATAGAGAATATTACAGGTTAAAACATTACATTTTTACCTTTTCTAAAGCTTATCCTAGTCTTTATAACGCTAAAACTGAACAAATCAGATTACATGTTTTAAAATTACCGCCTCACATAACGAGAACGACACGACTTTCCCAAGACCTGGCGCCGCGCCTGGCGTTTGACTTTGCAGTTGCACGGTCAGCGAAAATTAAATAAATGCAATCCACAGATGTCGATGTTATCATCTGCTCTCCCTTCCTTCTTGCATCCGCAATAATCATGTTTCAAAGTTCAACATTTGAAACAGAAATTTATTAAGCATTTATAGCTGTAGTCAATATTTTAAGGAAAAATTTAGTGGAGTTAAACAATTATTTAAATTTTTATAAAGTATTTTAAAAATTTATGAGATCACTTTATTTTTCCATTTTAAAATCTCGAATTAAACGGAAAAGCATATCTTGTTTTAGTGTATATTTCAGTATTGAACAAAATATTCAGTGAAAATAAATAAAATAAAATAAGACTAATCAAACAGAGTAATGATTTAACAACATGATCAATATTGATAATTTATCAGTAACATTTAAACTTAAATAGAACCATAACTTAAAGAAAAGAAGAAAAAAACTCATTTCTGTAACTTCCCGATGAGTATTAGAGACCGCGAGGTTCTACTCTCGAACCTTACAGATAGTCCAGTCAATAAATACATTTTACCTTGCAAAAGGTGGGGTAGAAGATTTTATTTTTTTAATTTGTACATATTAGTACTAATATGCAAAAAACGAGTTATCCAACATGGGCGGCCCCGGGAGAACTTTTGTCGGCTGAAAAACCTCGAAAATTTACTAGTTTTTTGTCATTTTTCGAAATATCTCAGAAATGGCTGAATTTAGCGATATTTTTCTATTGTAATGTTTAAAGAGGATTAAATTTCCTACAATTTCCTTCATTACACCTTTTTTGTAGTACTAATAGCAAGCGCGTAACAGCTTCTTGAAAATAAACAGTTTTCTCAACTTCGTAAAAAAAGCGCATTACTCCTTCTAAATAATATGTAGTAATAATTAGAATTATAGAAGCTTTATTTACAGAAAGCTTAACAGCTTTTAATGGTATAGATCTGATATCTGTAGTCCTTGGGATTTTTGGATTTGGTGATCTAAAACGTAATACGGAAATACACACACCAGATGTATTTTTTTACAATATATATATTGTAAGAAATGCTGTTTTATATTCTTGATTGTTCTCTTAACATATAGCCTGTTAAAATAATCGTGATTTTTGAAAGGAATTAAATATGTTCGCCAGATAAATTGGAGATCATTTCTTTTTCTTTCTTTTTCTTTTTTTTTCACTAAGGACGACAGATAACAAATCTGCTCCCTTCTAATTTTTACTTTCCTCTTTTTACAACCCCCCCCCCTATGGTCACGCACTGACAATTATGGCCTAACAACAGTAGTCATCATCAGACTCCAATAACTGCCGATGTATAGTATTCTATCACTGCAACACATAATACACACTCAAACACATACAAAGAAAAATAAAAAATATTTGTACATAAATGTAAATAAATAAATACTAGGATGCTAATAAGCAAAAACTCAATGCATTTATACATAAATATTTTAATTCAACTATTTATTAAATTATAAAACATTAATGATATTTAGATACAATACATAATGTTGTAATAAACATTAATTACTGCTATATTAATGTTGATGATAATAACAATATACAATCTTAATTTTAAATGAACTTCCTAAATAGGCAACTTGTTTGAAGAACAATAGCAAATAATTACAAAAGTAAATTGTATAAATTTAACTTTATATATAAATTATAAGGTGATTCCTTTAGCCTTGAAACAAATAAAGAAACGTACATTAATGTATAATATATATATTCATTTTCTTCGTGGTTGTTTTGAAAGCCCGGGTTCTTAAATTTCAATAGTGATCAGAAGTAGAAGGAAGGTGTGTCGTCCTCAAATTGTTCCTCTCCGTCTTGCAGTAATTATATAAGCTCTTAGGATAGCTTATCATCTTCTTCAGCCTCGTCCAATGATGAAATTAGTACGACATTTTCCTGTTGAGGATCAGAGTCCTTGTTACTATACCAGTTTCACTGAGTATTTTATAGCCAACATTTTGAAAGCAAACTGCTTTCTTGTTGGCAGTTTCGGCTATTAAAACATCTTCACCATATTTTTTGCAAAGGCATGATGTAACCGTTCTGATGCCAGGACGAAAATCACCCTCTATTTTATTCATCAAATACTTTATGAGACTGGCACTCCTCCGAGTCGTTTTCAGGGTAGGAGTAAATTGATTCCATTGCCTCATCAGTGTTACTTGCAGGGTAGTATCCTCGTTTCATCTCACTTTATTTAGGCCTCTAGTGCAGTTTTTGATGACAAAATCTGTGATACCCAGTATTTATAGCAACTAAACATTTTACATTTCCAATGCATTCAAGTACTTTTTTTCTTCTCTCATCCCCACGATTTTCGGCACCATTTACAATTGTTTCTTTCACACCCAGTTTCATAGCATGGTGGATAAAATTTCTTTCATGCTTAGGAAGTCGTTCCTGTTTTTTAAAGAAATCTTCAAGTATCCCCTCTCCACACAAGAAACACTGATCTTTAAAACTAAAACTTTCAGTTCTTGATGGAAGACATGGAGCCGCACTGTTTGGACCGGCTCCATCACCAGTTGTATGACGCCGTACATATGCTGCAATCATTCGCTCATTGATGTATCGTTTGTGACAGGCATTGTTAATTCTTACATGTTTTTAATTCTTACATGTCAAAAAACACTAATGTTCTTCATTTTGACGTTTTGCTTTGCACTTTTACAGAATTTTTGCATACCTTTCTCCTTCAGAATCTTTACTTCACCTTTATTCAAACTGATTTTGAAAATGAAACAAACAGTCTGGTTATTGTAATAAAAAACGCTCACGGGTTAAAACAGTACGTTCGCACGTTTGAACTGACTCGAATAACATAGGTAGATGTTCAGCCGAGGCAGCTACAGGATGAGAAGAGGCGGGAGGAAAGGGAGAGCTTTTTAATTGAAAGAGGGGGGGGGGGTGAAGGAAGGTTTCTTTTTTAAATACCTTCTTTGCTACGAAGCAGATGTCATTTCCTAAGGTCAGACAGTTGAATATGTCCTTTCCTTTCTTTCCGTTTTCTAATAAACGTTCATGCGCCGACCCATTTCTCTGAGTTGTATTTTATTAGCTTGAGAAAAAATGCCGACATTCAAGAGGCTGTAACACGCTTGCTATTAGTGCTACAAAAAAGTTGTAATGAAGAAAATTGTAGGAAATTTAATCTTCTTTAAACTTTATAATAGAAAAATATTGCTAAATTCAGCCATTTCTGAGATATTTCGAAAAATGACAAAAAACTAGTAAATTTTCGAGGTTTTTCAGCCGACAAAAGTTCTCCCGGGGCCGCCCATGTTGGATAACTCGTTTTTTGCATATTAGTACTAATATGTACAAATTAAAAAAATAAAATCTTCTACCCCACCTTTTGCTAGGTAAGCCCTTTTTTACATACCTATTGACTGGACTAAGACGGGAAGTGTTGGTTTCGATTCCTGGTCACGCTCGTCGACTTAGGTTTTCGGAGTTTTCCCGTGATTTTCTTTGAAACTCGCGTAAAGCACTATATTACTTATTCAATAACATCCGTGATTAGCTTTTTGTATCTAAACTCTGGGTCTGGGGAATGCATAGATTTTCATGACAGAAGACAATCATTTTTATGCTGTATAGAAGATCTTAGAAAATGTATTTTTCTAAGGGTTTATTATTATTATTATTACAAATGAAAAAAAAAAAAAAAAAAAAAAAAAAAAAACGGTAAATTTGTTTTAAATCATCAGAAAACGATGTTTCAATTATTCGTTTTAAGGGTGATATCGAATTCCTTTGAAAGATAATCATAGTGAAAATTTTTATCCACCCCTCCCCCATCCCCCAGGGATGATGTATACTTATTCCTAGGGGAAAAAACAATGTCCTATGAATAATAATAATAAAAAAAAAAAAACAGTTTGACTATTACTCGTTATACATCCAAATTGAATCAATAATATATATCAAATGTATGTCACGCAGAAGGTTTGGTGAGTATATATATTACAGAAGCTGATAGATAGCCTTTCTGTGAATGGAAAATTTTGGAACGTGGCAGTGCCACCTGTCGTCCGATATGCACCCAAAGGCAATCTGTAGAGTTTTACGTAATATTAATTTCACTTACCAAATTTACAATATTTATAAATCACAGAAGTTGAGATTTTCCGTTTCCGTTATGAGATTAAATTGCAACATAGCCACGCCACCTGTTGGCCGATGTGCATCCAAAATGGACCAGTAAAGCTTTACATAAAATCGATTTCACTTATAACTTCAGTGTATCACAAAATTTATTGTTAAATCACAAGAGTTAAAATATTGCCTTTCCGTTAAAATTATTAAATTGCAGATTAGCAACGCCACCTGTTGGACAATGTATACATCCAAATTGTATTAGCAGAGGTTATGATGATACATGCCAATATATCAAGTTTAATGCATTTGTACACTATAGAAGCTGAGATATAGCCGTCCCATAAATGGAGGATTTCATTGCATAGCACCGCAATCTATCGGACGATATATCCCAAATGAAATTCAAATAAACTCCAATTTAGGGCAAGATCTAATATTGTAACAAGTTTGGTTGAATTCTATACATTGATTCCTGAAATACAAAATCCACAAAATTTTTCCATGAGTTTAAAATTTTGTAATTTTTTTTCACCTCACCGCTACTGATTATTGAGAAGCATTCTTTACTGACGTGCTAACAAAACGTTAAACTGAAAATGTAAAAAATGCTCTATTCTCCATCTTGCTAAAAATTATAAATTTCGAATAACTTACGAAGTTTTTAAATTAGAATGTTACAAATCTCTCAATAAGATTCTTATCAATATCATAAGTGATATTTTAAAACTGGTCCGATCTCTCTGCAATCATTTGTTCTTGAGATATCGTGTACATGAACTAACGGGCTATCACACTAATAGGTGCCGAAGCCGATACACATTAACAGATACCATACCAACCTTTTGACTTCCGGATTCCTCACGCCACAAAACGTGTAAAAAAATCAAAAACTGAAGTCAAAAATTTTCATGATTAACCTATTTTCCCAACCAATAGTACTAAAAAGTCATTTTGTCATATTCGTTATAATTACACTGTTACAGAACGTGTTATGACGGTGTCACACTTGAACGTTCTATATAGAACTAGAATTGTACGTTTTATAGATGATACAAATCAAACATTTTCAGAACGTTCTAAATAATACTATTTCTGAACGTGTTTTAGAACGTTCTTTTGACACGAAACACGGTGTTTGAACTATTGAAACCGTTATTAGAAGTTCACAGAACGTTCCTGTGCTACTTGGGTCATTGGAATTTTAAATATTGAAATTTTAAAATATTACAGCACCATCTGGCGGTAGAAATTTCTGTAATCCACTATTCGATTCCAAATCAAAAAAGCTTTCTAATGATGTATTACTTATGAAATTATTTTAATTAGTAGCTGAGATACAAAAGAAAACTGATTCAGGAAACCTCAAAACGTGTAAATCGGGTGAAATCTCGAATTCCATTTTCGATAATGTAAAAGTACTTCAAAATGTGTATCAACTCAACAAAGCTTTCAAATGATGTATTACTTATGAAATTTTTTTAATTAATAACTGAGACAAAAGAGAAAACCTATTCAGGACACCTCAAAACGTTTAAATCAGGAGAAATGTCGAAATATCGAATTTCTGTAATGTACTATTCAATTACAAATCAACAACGCTTTCAAATGATGTATTACTTATGAAATTATTTTAATTAGCAGCTGAGATACAAAAGAAAACTAATTCAGGAGACCTCAAAACGTGTAAATCATGTGAAATCTCGAATTCCACTTTCGATATTTTAATTAGTAGCTGAGATACAAAAGAAAACCCATTCAGGACATCCCAAAACGTGTAAATGAGCTGAAATCTGGAATTCCACTATTGAGATGCAAAAGAAAACCTAATCAGGAAACCTCAAAACGTGTAAATCAGGTGAAATCTCGAATTCCACTTTCGATAATGTAACCGTACTTTAAAATGTGTATCGAATGACGTATTAAAAAGAAATTTAAACATAATTAGAATCTGAAATATTGAAATTTTAAAATATTACAGCGCCATGACACCTGAAAACCTGTAAGTCAGGTGAAATTTCGAATTCCATTACCTACGGCAGTCGGTTAATGGAAGTAAAAACAAATATTTTTGGTAAATGCAAATATTTTTACCTTAAGTGAAAAAATTAAATGTTGCTATAGAAAGTGGCATCCTCTTTCGAGACAATTTAATTTGTATTTAAAACGTAAACCTTTTGTTTATTGACCAAAATCGATGAAATTTTAACTGCAAGTTTGTTTTGTGGTGTTAAGATTGTATACTAAGTGTCGTATGCGAAAGTAAAACATTGAAGAAAATAGAAATTTTCAATTTTTTATCCTACTCAAAATGCCTCCGATTCTCAATCAGTGCCAGCTGTTATTTATTTATTTTTTTTTTTTCGCTTCCGTCTAGAAATGCTTCCTGTCTGAACGAGTTGTCATGGTGACGCAACGGACGTCTGCATTATTTGATTACGGTATTCATTTTGGAATGAAGTACGGCATTTTCAATGGTTTAAAGCCTAAAATTAAAAAAATTATAACTCATTCAGTTTTTGAAATTTTATCTCAATCTTTTGGGAATTGAATTGTTGAAGCGAGATCTATATACAAAAAAAAAAAAAAAAGAAATGATTTATCTCTAAACGCTTTTGAGTTATAAAATGTTTTGTGAGAAAAATCGATGTTTCGTAAAATCTAAAAATATCGATCGCTAATCCGTATTTTGTAAAAATGTTTATATGGTTCGAAAGAGGATTAAATGGCCTTTCTGAATATACCAGTTGTTAAGAAATGGAACAGTTACTCGGTCGTACAGGGCGTTTCAAAAAAGACGATCGAGAAAAAGAGAAATTTTCGACTCTTTTTAAAACTTTTTTTAAAAATATAAAAAATCCGTATTTAAAAAAAAAAAAAAAATACCGTAAGAATCGGTAATAAATTCTCTTTCTGTTGGTAGAGGTGTATTTCGATATCTCGAACCGTTCGAGCAGGATCGCTTTACAAAAACCCACGAAATTTCCTCTCTTTGCTTTTTCTTTTCAGGTACGCGGTTCCGGAACAAAATGTCGGTCGCCTTCGATTTTTAATCGTTTTTTGATTTGACATGGGTCGACATTTTAATTAATATCTCCGGAACTAATTAAAATTTTTAAATTCTTTTTTCACTATGCACTCGGGCAGGCTTCTGAGCACCCGTATGTCAAATATTATAGTTCTGCGTTCAATAGGGGCTGAACGTATAGATGTTCAGACAGACAGACAGACAGAGAGACAGACATCTTCTTTTATTATTATAGATAGATTTTGAAGAGAAAATTATTTATATCGGTTAACAGCCGCCAAAGATATTTGCGAAAAAGGGACGAGTAAACTATATGGAATCTAAAAGTAACCAAACTGGCGACTAAGTTAAAATTATGATTTTCTATTCTAAATCGCTCCACACCATCCCCATAATCTACAGAGTGCGATTTATACACACACACACACACACATATATATATATATATATTATTAAAATCTAAACGCCAATCTGTATAAATGTGCAAATATATCTCCCAAAGTGATAATTACAAACATTAAGTACGTATTCAGTATTTACAAAACTCAAGACATATTTTATGGAAAACATTTCAGGTAAATACGGTAATTGTAGCGTTTAAATTAAACCTAAGTGCACCATTTTCTAGAGAAGAGATGCCTCTGCTAATTTCATTATGTTGAAATGGAGTGTATCAAAGTTAAAATACATTTAAAAGAAATTCCGTTCATAGATAGAGAGGGTACGAAATTCTTATGTGTGTCTCTGCACAGAAGCCACAAATACAGCCGGTAACAAAAGTCTCCAAACACTAGCAAAAATTCCTATATAAAAAAAGTGCACTTAATACAGTTTTGTTAAATAAATCCTTGTCGAATCCTGTTCTTACTCAATCTAAAAACAGGATTCGACAAGGATTTATTTAACAAAACTGAATTAAGTGTACTTTTTTTACATAGGAATTTTTGCTAGTGTTCGGAGACTTTTGTTACCGACTGTACTATACACATCAAAATTCATATCTAGTTTATTCCTTATAACTCATAAGTATTTGTACTAAATTTCATGGCAAATATTGCATAACGGATTGAAATTATTTTGCTTTTTGCTTTTAACTAGTTATTAATTTTATGCATCTACAGAAACTATATATGCCTTTAAATATTTTAATAACGTATGTGAATTGCATTATGTTGAATGGAGTGAACAGTGTTAAATGTTGTTGAAATGAAAATTTGTCCATAGGGTGTAATGATATGAAATTCCTTTGTGTATCTCTGTAAACAAGTAGGGGAGGACGGGGCACAGTGGACCACCTCTATTTAAATCTATTAATATTCAACTCTTTTAGTCCATATGGATACACATGTCTGGCAGCATAGTACTAGTTGTATGCACCCAAAAAAATCACACGGGAAAAAGTAAGATAACCATTTTGAGCAGTTTTATGTTTTGAGCTGCTCAAAGTAATTTTTTCACATTGAAGTTTTTAAAATTTTATAAAGATTGAACTAGTGACTATAAATACTATATAGCTGTTAAAGGAAGGAAAGATATTGCTGTTCTTAAATTCCTAAAAATTATTAGCATATTTATAGTCTATATATTATTTTATTATTATTATTTGTTTTACTCTGACACGAGGCACAGTGGACCACCTTCCAGTGTGTCTAAAAGTACAAATTAGATTTAATATATTTGTTTTAGTTAAATGTATAGATACAAATATGATAATTTAAGTAGAATAAAATAATATAACATTTATTAAATTTTTTTCTGTGTTTTTCACATGTTCAAACGTAAAAATACAAAGACTGTCCTATTTTAATCATAATATTTATTTTAATAACCATAAATTAATTAAAGAAGACCCTTTATTACTGTGCGTTTGAGTTTTGGTGACATTTTCTGGGGTCGCCAAAGTTGTTTCATTTCCGTGTCGTAATTACAATTTATTTTAAGTTACGTTTAAATGAATAAATATATGCTAGAAATAGCAGAAAAAGTAATTAAATAAATAAAGATTTTCCATTTTTAAACAGTAAGTTTTTTTTTTTTTTTTTTAAGTTATGATTTGTATTTGAAACAGACAGAAATAGTCCTTCCTAACAACACATCTTATCCCCAGTACATCCACACAATATCCTGAGGATGAAAAAACATACCAAGAATGTGTGTTGTTAGGGATATTACTTGTCGCTCTTGACCGATCTTAGCTTCATATCAAGATTTCTTAAAATCGTTAGTTAAGTGATAAGGACGCCAAGTGAGTATGCTGCCCTCAGCCGAGGCAAAAACATGGCGGCGATGCGTCGGCCTATATAATTTATTTAAGGGGCTCTAACGAAGACACGCGGAGGACTTACGCTTGAGGCACCGCAATCTTATATATTAAAAAAATTTATGAAAACTAAAGTCAGTCCGTCTGGCCGTTCTATCCGGTCGATTTCCTTCATTTTTTTTTTAATGAAAGGTATTTAGGCACAGATATGTCATCAATCATTGAAATTTACTCAACTTCCACCTTACTCAAGTTATACTCAAACGCGATTCTTCCCTGTACATTTCTTATGGGACGCATTCACTCAAACAATTCGAATTCTCATAGCTCCTCTTCTAATGAATGGATCTTGATCGTTTCACTCTCAGTGGAGCAAGTTCTTTCTTTTGAGCTATTAACTGCTTAAATTCGTTGAGTCTGAGAAAAGTTATGCGTGCACAATCAACTTTACATTCAATTTTTTCAAGATTTTCCTTCACTCAAACCTTCATAACTAGAGTTCTAATTAATGTAGGCTGTTGACACAAGTCTAAGGACACTCAGTGGATCAAGCTCTTTCTTTTGAGCTATTAACTGCTTAAATTCGTTGAGTTTGAAGAAAGTTATGCGTGCAGAATCAACTTTACATTCAATTTTTTCAAGATTTTTTTCAAGATTTTCCTTCACTCAAACCTCTATAACTAGAGTTCTAATTAACGTAGGCTGTTGACACAAGTTTAAGAACACTCAGTGGATCAAGCTCTTTCTTTTGAGCTATTAACTGCTTAAATTCGTTGAGTTTGAGGAAAGTTATGCGTGCAGAATCAACTTTACATTCAATTTTTTCAAGATTTTTTCAAGATTTTCCTTCACTCAAACCTCTATAACGAGAGTTCTAATTAACGTAGGCTGTTGACACAAGTCTAAGAACACTCAGTGGATCAAGCTCTTTCTTTTGAGCTATTAACTGCTTAAATTCGTTGAGTTTGAGGAAAGTTACGCGTGCACAATCAACTTTACATCCAATTTTTTCAAGAATTTTTCAAGATTTTCTTGCGTTTGGTGTAAATTAATTATTTGAAAAAAAAATCTATATATTAATTTGAAACATGTTTTTGTCTGTCTCCACTATATTGAGAGAACTACTTGGTGTAAAAATTTGGTTGAGGTGTCTAAAAAAAGGTCTTGGTCTGTAGTTGTGCAATGAAAAGAGAAAATTAAAAAAAAGTCGAACAGTTCCCCCCCCCGGGGGGGGGGGGACGGGTTAAAGCTCCAAATTACTTCACGGTGTGGAAAGTGTACATATGGGGACTAGAGTCGAATACTAAAAAATCACTTTCTGCGAATTTGGAATTTTCGATTTTAAAGGGGGGAGGGGGAAAGTAGATTTGGAGGGGGGGGGAAGGGGAGAAATTAGTTTGAGAGGTAAATCCGTTCTAGACCCACACATGTAGCACCTCATTTCAAAGGTCTTGAAATTTCATGTCGATTGGGGATGTTCGTATACAATATAGTGCGACCCCTGGTGGTGAAAAATGGAACTACGTGATTTTGCTGTAGACCCTATCATGTTACATCTTATTTTAAAGGTCTTGGTATTTCCTGATCGTTGGTGATGTTCGTACAGAACACACTACGCCCCCTGGTGATGGAAAGTGCAACTAAAGGATTTTGCAGTTGGCACCACCATGTGACACCTTATTTAAAAGGTCTTGGAAATCCAAGGCGATCAGTGATAGGGGGTCTTGAAATTTCATGTTGATTATGGATGTTTGTATACAATATAGTGCGCCCCCTGGTGGTGAAAAATGGAACTAGGTGATTTTGTAGTAGACCCTATCATGTTATATCTTATTTTAAAGGTCTTGGTATTTCCTGACCGTTGGTGATGTTCGTACAGAACACACTGTGCCCCCTGGCGGGAGAAAGTGCAACTAAAGGATTTTGCAGTTGACACCACCATGTAACACCTTATTTGAAAGGTCTTGGAAATTCAAGATGATTGGTGATGTTCGTATGCAACATACTGCGCTCCCTGGTGGAGGAAAGTGAATTTTGCAGCGCGTGTGTAGCATGCTGGCTATACGGTGCCGCAGCCACAGGCGGCGGAAACACGATTCAGAGGTTCGTGCGGTTCAAGATTAATTTTTAAGAATTTTTTCATGGTATTAGCGACCCGCATATACGCTGCCACAGGCACCGGGGTCACGAGCCCGAGTTCCGTTCTGTTTGAGGCATTTTTTTTTTTTTTTTATATATATATGATTATTATTTGTTTCGCGATGCTTTCATTTAAAAATAGAAATTCAAACAAAATAGAGTTAAAGATATTAAATCATACAAATTTAAAGTTCATTTAAGGTTATTATTATGGGCCCGGGCAACTCCGGTCGGGTTCGTTTGTTTCCAGGTTAATTTTTGGGAATTTTTTCATGTTGTTAGCGATCCGTGTATGCGCTGCCGCAGGCACCGGGGTCACAAGGCAGAGTTTCATTCAGTTCGAGGTAATTTTTTTGTTACAGCTGATTTTTTTTTTTTTTTTTTTTTGCGATGCTATGCTTTTATTAAAAAATAGAAATTCAAACATAATCGAGTTAAAGATATAAAATCATACAAATTTAAGGTTCATTTAAGGTTATTATCATGGGCCCGGGCAACGCCGGTCGGGTTTGTTTGGTTCCAGATTAATTTTTGGGAATTTTTTTATGTTAGTAGCGGCCAGCGTATGCGCTGCCGCAGGCACCGTGGTCACAAGGCAGAGTTTCGTTTGGTTCAAGGTAATTTTTTTGTTACATCTGATTATTTTTTCGCGATGCTTTATTTAAAAATAGAAATTCAAACAAAATCGAGTTTAGGATTTAAAATCATGCAAATTTAAGGTTTATTTAAAGTTATTATCATAGGCCCGGACAACGCCGGGCGGGTCAGCTAACATGTAGTCATAGTATTAAACGAAATAGAAAATAAGAGATAGCAACTATTTATTTGGAGTCAGTTTGACGTCACCAATGACAATACTTTGTAGAAAGTGGTGTCGTATATAGTATTTCTATTTATAAGCATTTTTCCGAATTTCTTTTTTTTAAGTGAAATGTCGTAAATTATATTAGATGTTTTAACTTGAAATACATTTAAATAATGATGCGACGGTTTTTGAAACATTACGGTCAATAAAGTGACCGTCGCATTCGACGGGTTCCAGCTAGTACCAACTTAAGATCGTTCTTAAACACGCCCATTTTTACGACGAGTCATAAGGTTAAGATCCATCGTAAGACAAGCATCGCAATCCTAGCCTAAAATATTCAAAGTTTTTTAGTATTTTTTTATTCAAAGTTTTTTAGGTGAATAACAACTGGAGCAAATGCTCGAATACCTTTACACAGTGTTCGTGCGTGCCAGTTTTTCAGCAATCATTTGCCTCACACACTCAAAACTTGCACGGCAGGCAACATTTGTCGGGTCGTCTATTACTATTCTATTATACTCTTTAAAGAATTAAAATTGTAATATCATGTTTAGCATATGGTTGTTCGAACAGACAACCTTTACACAATTTTACTTTGAAATATAAAGATATCAAATGCTTTCTGCCGCGCAACGCTTGGAAGACAAACCTTCCAAAAACGAAAAACGGCATGCAAAAACCAGTCTAGAATTTTCTCCAGTTGTTCTTCAGCTCAGTGGTAAAAATAAATAATTCAGAGGTATTGTAAAACTTAAACAAAGGGTATGTTTGATTCATTTTACACGACTATCATGTTCTAAGTCAGTCTAAGAACATTATTCGACAAGGATTTATTTAACAACTCGTATACTCGTATAACAAACAGTATTAGGAGTATTATTTTTACATAGGAATTTTTGCTAGTGCTCGGGTACTTTTGCTGCCAACTTAACTACTACACTCTGGAAGAGTAATAGCTAGATGGAGGGAAAACGTCCTATCTCAGCTTTTACCGCGCATGCTCTCTGATTTGGCCTTCTTTTCACTTGGCAAGTCTCTGGCGACAATTTCACGGAAACGTGCAATAACCCTGACGTGAGCTTTTAATCTGATTTTTTACTTGCTTTGCATAGAGCCTCTAAATAAAATAATAGGCCGGCGCATCACCGCCATTTTTTTGCCTCCAAAGAGGACAGCATTCCCGCTTGGTGTCCTTATCGCTTCCCTAATGATTTTAAGAAATATTGATCTGAAGCTAATCCGGTCAAGATAAGAGCAATAAGCAACAATAATATTCCTAAAAACACATTTTTTTCACAGTACATTCCCAAGATGTCATTTTATTCTGAGGATATCCTATGGAAGTACTGGGGTAAGATGTGTTGTTTGTTAGGGCGGTTCCTGTTTCTTTTACAAAATTTCGCCAAAACTCAAATACACAGTAATAGAAGGTCTGTGAACACTTTATATTCACTTCTTGAATGATTATAGCAGCTTATCGCTAAATAAACTTCCATATCATAGTTTACTTAGCTAAAATTATGAAATATAATAAAACAAGTTGCTCTAAAGTAAGATAAGACGATAGAAAAAAAATGTTTGTCGTTTGCTTACCAGAGAAACGTGCTGGGTACATGTGGTAACCCTAAGGCAACAAAATGCCTGATGCGCCAGCTCGTATATATAGGAGCCTTGCTTTGCATTTTGCTAGCAGCGTCATTTTCAAATTCTATTGAAATTTTTAGTACTTTTTTTTTTTTTTTTTTTGCTTGTTAATTTAAAGAGAATTTTTTCCAAACTGATAATTTAATCATTGATAAAAGTCACGGTGTGTTGAAAAAGAAATTTTGGAAGAACAATTGACTGTTACAAGTAGAATATATGATATACGCAAGCGAAGTGATAACGTCACTGACCGTTCGTGGATGAAAGAAAAATATTTCCTATGTTAATCGCCCATTGGATTTTTTTTAAATCCAGGAAAATTATTTCCCGATTTTAATCCCCGCATTTGGGTATAGACATGTATTAGTTATCGTGTGATTAGTTATGCGTTAGATTAAGTCGTTTTTGCTGTAAAATTTATGAAATTTCAATTTTAAATTTCAAAACTCTAGAAAAAAAAATAACGAACTTCCATATTCGATTGAAAACATAAACATTTCATTTCAAAGGACGATAATTACACCATAAATATCCAACTAATATACTAATTAAAAGGAAAATGATAAATATTCTATCATAATTTGAAATCAAATTCGTTTTCAAATGTCTAAATAAAGTACCTGATATAAGATACTAACATGTTGCAGCGGAATAGATTTCATATCTGTTATCCTTGGCGGAAATAAAAATATCGCCAAATTATCTGGCGAACACACTTAATTCCTTTCAAATATCATGGTTATTTTAACAACTTATATTAAGATAGTAATGAATAATATGAAACAATATTTCGTACAATACATATTACGAAAATATACATCTGGCATGTATATTTTCGTAATAAGTTTTTGATCGCCAAATACAAAAAATGCCAAGGAGGGCAGAGTTTTGAAATTTAAAATTAAAATTTTGTCAATTTGACAGAATAATAACTCAATCTAGCACATACATAATTAATACATATCTATACTCAAATGTGGGGATTAAAATCGGGAAATAATTTTCCTCGATTTTTAATAATTTTTTACAAACAATCCAATGGGCGATTAATATAGGAAATCTTTTTCTTGCATCCACGGACGGTCAGTGACGTCACACTTCGCTTGCGTATTGCGACTGAAAGCAATGAAGCCCTCACATTATTAAACAAGAAAAAAAAAACATGCAGTACGCATTAATTAGTAACACTTTCCAACTGTACGCAATTGTTGTATCGAATAACTTTTAATACTCTTTGCCTCCTGCGTTATCACACAACAGACAGAAGGACTGAAAAATATACAGCTAGACTAATTGATTTTAAAATTACTCTTAGGCATTTTGGAAAGCGTTAAAAAGGCTTAACTAAAAAGAAAATGAAGCCGTTAGATTATAATTACAGCTTTTAATCTCTCTGAATATTTTACTGTAGCCCTGTAAATCTGAAAGTTAATCATATCATATTCTATACAAAACATTATTTTAGAATATTAATAATGCATGTCAATGTTTTTCTGATTTTTACAGTAGAAAGTTTTTTAAATAAAACTTTTAAAAAATTCTGTCCTAAAACGTAATGCATTGGCTTTTTTTTTATTGTTGTTGTTGTTGTCCCTGTAAACAAACTAGTTGTATAGGACCTATTAATAACATTTTAAATAGGGAACATTCCTTACGGAACTTAAGTGCATAATTTTTTAAAAATTCTCAAAATATTCACGGATGCTGGGAGCCGGAGACAAACAGATAGAAATGTAGACAATCGGACAGACAAATGCACAAATTGAAATCATATTCCCAATAAAATTATAAGAAAGTGTTAAAACGCTCATGTAAACGAAAGTGCAATTCCAGCAAATTTTTACTAATAGCTCTGAATGTAACTGGGCATTTTTGTGTGGCCCTGTAAATCTAATGCTAATCATACTATATTACATAGAAGGCACTCTTTTGTGCATACGAATAATATATTTCAATTGCATTGAGCTTTGTGGAAAATAAAATTATTAATATTTGGTTCATAAAAATAACTCTCATACAACACAATACTTTGGAATACTTTCAAGTGCCCCTGTACACAAACCAGTTAGAAATGTACTCCATTTTACATAGCAAACATCCAATAGGGAATCGAATAGTATATTAAAATTTCATTAAAGTTTCTATACAGTAAAGGTATTAAAATATGGTTTATAAAAACTCCTCTCATAGAACACTTTCGAATATTTTTGGGTGTGCCCCTGTATACAAAAATACAAAACCAGAAGAGGTATTCAGTTCATTTTTAATAGGGAACATCCGATAATGAACTTGAATAAAATATATCGGTTTGAAAAATTCCATAAATATTTACGGGAATGAGAGTGCAGAAAAACAGACAGACAGACGGACGGAAGAACAGTCAGATAGATACACAAATTGAAATTATATTCACATAAAAAATTTGTTAGAAAGTGCCAAAAACGCTTAATGTAAACGAAAGTACAATTCTAGCAATTTTTTATTAATAGCTCTTAATATAACTGAATATTTTTGTGTCACCCTGTGAACCTGATGATAATCATGCTATATTCTATTCAAAGCATTCTTTTGTGCATATAAATAACATATTTCAATTTCCTAAAACTGCGTGGAAAGTAAAGTTATTAAAATTTGATTTATAGAAATATCTCACATAGAACGCAATGCTTTGGAATACTATTGAGTGTTCCTGTACATAAACCAGTGGTGGTATTTAATCTATTTCATATAGGAAACATCCAATAGTGAACTTGAATAACATATATCAATTTCATTAAGATATGTGTAAAGGTATAAAAATATGATTTATAGAAATACCTCTCACAGAACACAATGCTTTGAAATATTTTCGAGTGTCCCTGTAAATAAACCAGTAGAGGTATAAACTCCATTTTCAATAGAGAATATTCGATAGTGAACTTCAATAACATATATCAGTTTCAAGAAATTCCATAAATATTTACGGGAGTTAGACCGCGGACAGACAGACAGACAAACCGATGTCATTAACACTTTTCAACCTTGTTGGAAAGTGTTAAAAATGTTAGAAAGTGTTAAAACCGCTTAATGTAAACGAAAGTACAATTTTAGCGAATATTTATTAATAGTTCTTTATATAACTGAATATTTCTGTGTCACCCTGTAAATCTATTGCTAATCATGCTATATTCTATGCAAAGCATTCTTTTGTGCATATAAATAACATAATTCAATTTCATAAATCTTCGTGCAAAGTAAAGTTATTAAATTTCAGTTTATAGAAATATCTCTCATAGAAGATAGAACGCAATGCTCTGTAATACTTTTGTGTGTCCCTGTACACAAATCAGTAGTGGTATTTACTCCATTTTATGCAGGAAACATTCGATAGTGAACTTGAATAACATATTTAAATTTCATTAAGCTTTGTGTACAGTAAGGGTATGAAAATATGGTTTATAGAAATGCCTCTAATAGAACACAATGCTTCGAAATATTTTCAGGGGTCCCTGTACACAAACCAGTAGAGGTATAAACTCCATTTTCAATAGGGAACATCCGATAGTGAACTTGAATAACATATTTCAATTTCATTAAAATTTGTGTACAGTAAGGGTATGAAAATATGATTTATAGAAATGCCTCTCATAGAACACAGTGCTTTGAAATATTTTAGGGGGTCCCTGTACACAAACCAGTAGAGGTATAAACTCCATTTTCAATGAAACATCCGATAGTAAACTTGAATAACATATATGAGTTTCAAGAAATTCATAAATATTTACGGGAGTTAGACCGCGGACAGACAGACAAACCGAAGTCATTAACACTTTTCAACCTTGTTGGAAAGTGTTAATAAAATAATTGAAAAGTGCAATTCTGGCAATGTGACAGTTGATGAATTAAAAATGATTACTAAATCCCTTAAGGAAATTGATAAAAAATTAACAGTTACTGAAGGTGCTAAGATGAAAGGTGATTCTGTAAATAATTACAAAAGAAATAATCTGGTGTGTCACCCACACGACTTTCTCTTACCCTGAAATTTAATACTATAAAAACAGGTTGGAGATTAAGAGGTAAGATAACGAGTACTGTTATGTAAACCTATGTTAAACAATTCATATTAGGCTTCTGAAGAGTTTTATATGATAATTAGTTCTGTGTGAGGGGGGCTACCACCCCCCTCAACCCCCCGTTTCATTAATGCACCTACATTTATATAGAATTTAATTCGGTTATTAAAAAATATTTCTCTTTTTAAAAAATAATTTATTAAAATTATTATTTAAAAAAATTATCTTTTATGATAAGGCAGACGATTTCCATATTAGAGAAGTAGTTTAACACCAAATATCCAAAAAAAGTCCATTTTATTCTCAGTAAAAAAAAAAAAAAAAAAAAAAAAGGACGATTTTTTCTCTAAGTTTTTTTTTCGTTAAAAGTAAAAAAAATCGATAACTTTGTTTTAAATTATCGCAGATAGATGGTTCAACCATTCGTTTTAAAGGTATTTTCGAGCTCTTTTGAAAGATACCCATCATGAAAATTTACTCCCCTCGAGGGGGGACTTCCCCCCCCAGGGGGGAGGCGAGGCTCCTACATACACAAAAAATTTTTCCCAGTTAACTGTCTCTATTACAAAAAATATATATTTGTTTCATTTGGTTTAGCGCAGTCTATAGACGTTAAACTCTATTTTCCTGCAATTTCCCCCATAGACGTAATGTATTAGAATTCTCTTGATTGTCCCTGTACACGAACCATTTGCTTCATCTTAACGAAAAGCTTACTGTAGCATCCCTATATGATACACATTTAGAATACCAAGTTTGAACTTTCTGCCATAATTTATTTTTGAGATATGCTCATAACAGACAGACACACAGACAGACACACAGACATACACACAGACCATTTGCTAAAACATGATTTTCGTATTCATGGGACCTCAAAACATGTAAATATAACAAAATCTCGCGTTCGAAAATTTGAGCCAAAAACAATACTTTCTGTACCTTATGGGTAAGAGAAAGTAAAAATGTTAAACAAAAACGTTTTTATCCTGATGCTAACATAGATATAGTAATATATATAGATCTATCATCCCCATGTTAACGTGCAAAGATTTTTGATGCCGGAAAAGTTTTTTGGCATCAGCCATGAGAGAGTATAAAACTCGGAAACAATAAAGGAATAGAATGTTGATGTATATTGAAAATGCTGAAATACTGCGCGGCTTTTAATTGTACAAATACATTTATGAAAGAAAGTGGAATAAGTTTTCATAAGTAAGTTAAATTTAACTAATTTATGAAAAACATGATTTTTTATAATCAGTTGCTTTGTTGTTATTATTATGGTTTAAATACTGTTTTGATTTTTAATAGAATACTTTTTTTTTTTTAATTTAAATATTTTTTAAGTTTTTATATTGGTAAGTAAAATCGAATTTTCAAAATTCTTTTAAATAGAGTTAGCAGCGGCAGAGGTAAAGCCCGCTTGTTTTAATATATTATTACTAGTATAACCACAAGACTTTCTTCTATATATAATCCTATACAAATTTATGAAATACAAATTATTTATTAAGTTATAATTTATTAAAGATATTTTCCATGATGAATGCAGAAGATTTTTTTCTTATAGGTAGTATAATAATAAATGCTGAAAAAAATCATCATTTTTGTGCAGAAGTGCACACATGAAAAGATGTACAGTCGAACCTCGTTAACGTGAATCTCAAGGGGGATCAAAAATCTGTTCATGTTATCAGTAGTTCATGTTATCAGTAACTGTTCGTCATATAACTAAAGTAATCTTCATTTTGACGGGGATTGTGGTAACAGTTCATGTTAAAAGTAATTCACGTTAACAGTGTTAACGTTTTTTTGTTTTCTGTGCACAAATCCCCTCAAATATCCTCCTCACTACAAATGTTCGTGTGTTTTAGAACTTTCTACCTCTGTAGCTCCTCAGGTCAGAAGACATTTAATGGTTAAAATAAACATCGTTCCTTTCCAAATCAAACTGATGCGTATAAAATTATCAAACAATGACTAAAATGGGGGAGGGGGCGTAACAACAAAACGGTGGAAGATGGGGCAAAATGGGGGCCAGATTCGGATTCAGGAGGTCATTTTACATAAGAATCTGCAAGAATGGTATCAAATACAGATTTTTTTTTTTTTTTTTTTTTTTTTTCAGAGCAGTGTTACTATCTGCAATTTAGAGGGATAAGTTTAATTTGCTGTATTGTGATATGAGATTATTTTTCGTTAGTAGTAACTCATTACATCCCTCATTACATCTCTGTATATATATATATATATATATATATTTAATTTTAAACTTTCAACAAAATCATTATATCCAATTAAAAATAAACCCACTATCTGCCTCATGCTGAAACTAGCTGATAAAGGGTTAACAGCGAACACAATTTTTCTTGAAGATGAAGGTATGTCTAGTCAATTTATCTCTTCAAAAAATATAACTCTAAATTTTCATTAAAATCATTTTATCAATTTCCGAGTAAACTCAATTCCTGCCATATGGTGCAAAAGGGTTAACAGCAACCACAAATTTTCGTTTTTTTTTTTTTCGTTAAAAGTAAAAAAAAATCGATAACTTTGTTTTAAATTATCGCAGATAGATGGTTCAACCATTCGTTTTAAAGGTATTTTCGAGCTCTTTTGAAAGATACCCAACATGAAAATTTACTTCCCTCGAGGGGGGACTTCCCCCCCCAGGGGGGGAGGCAAGGCTCCTACATACACAAAAAAATTTTCCCAGTTAACTGTCTCTATTACAAAAAATATATATTTGTTTCATTTGGTTTAGTGCAGTCTATAGACGTTAAACTCTATTTTCCTGCAATTTCCCCCATAGACGTAATGTATTACAATTCTCTTGATTGTCCCTGTACACGAACCATTTGCTTGATCTTAACGAAAAGCTTACTGTAGCATCCCTATATGATACACATTTAGAATACCAAGTTTGAACTCTCTGCCATAATTTGTTTTTGAGATATGCTGATAACAGACAGACACACAGACAGACACACAGACCATTTGCTAAAAACATGATTTTCGTATTCAGGGGACTTCAAAACGTGTAAATATAACAAAATCTCGCGTTCGAAAATTTGAGCCAAAAACAATACTTTCTCTACCTTAAGGGTAAGAGAAAGTAAAAATGTTAAACAAAAACGTTTTTATCCTGATGCTAACATAGATATAGTAATATATATAGATCTATCATCCCCATGTTAACGTGCAAAGATTTTTGATGCCGGAAAAGTTTTTTTGCATCAGCCATGAGAGAGTATAAAACTCGGAAACAGTAAAGGAATAGAATGTTGATGTATATTGAAAATGCTGAAATACTGCGCGGCTTTTAATTGTACAAATACATTTATGAACGGAAGTGGAATAAGTTTTCATAAGTAAGTTAAATTTAACTAATTTATGAAAAACATGATTTTTTATAATCAGTTGCTTTGTTGTTATTATTATGGTTTAAATACTGTTTTGATTTTTAATAGAATACTTTTTTTTTTATTTAAATATTTTTTAAGTTTTTATATTGGTAAGTAAAATCGAATTTTCAAAATTCTTTTAAATGTAGTTAGCAGTGGCATAGGTAAAGCCCGCTTGTTTTAATATATTATAACTAGTATTACCACAAGACTTTCTTCTATATATAATCCTATACAAATTTATGAAATACAAATTATTTATTAAGTTATAATTTATTAAAGATATATCCATGATGAATGCAGACGATTTTTTTCTTAAGGTAGTATAATAATAAATGCTGAAAAAAAATCATCATTTTTGTGCAGAAGTGCAGACATGAAAAGATGTACAGTCGAACCTCGTTAACGTGAATCTCAAGGGGATCAAAAATCTGTTCATGTTATCAGTAGTTCATGCTATTAGTAACTGTTCGTCATATAACTAAAAGTAATCTTCATTTTGACGGGGATTGTGGTAACAGTTCATGTTAACCCTTTGCCCGGAACATGTTTTCATCATGCTTATCGGAACATCGGTCTCACAGACCGCTATTTTTAGAAAAGGTACTGAATATATTTAGCGAAATTTCGTGGCGATAAATTGTGAATTCTTGCAGCCATAACTTTACTTTCTCAATCATGACGTATTATAGGGACAACAGGGTATCATATGGTTGATTGGATTTAATGTCGCATTAGTATTGCGCAATGGGTAATTGGTGACGATCTGGGACGCACCCCTAAGGAGGGTCCGGAGACATGCCATCATAATTTTGATCCTCCCCCGCTTTGGTGACCCCCTGTGCTATAATTTGGTATATTATGTGATTGAATCATCTGGTTTCTGAAATTATTCTTTTTTAATACGATTATAGTGACCAGTTTAGAGTACTTTTATAAATACGAAGCATTAAAATTATTAAAAGAATGTAATTAAGGCGTTAATTTTTGAATTCTAAATAACCACACTAATAAAAGGTTATAAATAAACAATTTCTTATTATTTTTCCAACTGCAGGAAATGAGTCTGCGCTCGGATTCGAAGAAATTTTGTCACCCTATTTCGACTATTGAGTTACAGTCGGTAACAAAAGTCTCTGAACCAAAGAAAAAATTTCTATGTAAAAAAAGGATTTATTTAACAAAACAGTATTAAGCGTACTTTTTTTACATAGGAATTTTTGCTAGTGTTCGGAGACTTTTGTTACCGACTGTATTAAGAAAAGCAATCAAACTTAAAAAACAAAACTTTTAGAAAGAATTTGCAATTATTGACATTTCTACGTAATGTGTCTGTTAGCGTTCAAAAATAGAGATTCATAATATTCTCATAACATTTTACATGGGTTTTTTTTTTTTTTCAACATTAAGTAAGGTGATTGACCATTGCGTAGCACTAGTGCAACGTAAAACCCATCGAACCAACCAAACAACCGTCAACACTAAGCGGCTCCGGGCCCTGCTCACTTCCTTGTTTAAACAGATTTTACGTTGTACTAGTGCCACGCTGTGAACAATTGGCATCGATCCGGGACTCATCCCTAGGGTTGTTCCGAGATATGCCATACTCTACAGGTTGAGTGTATTTTACGTCGCACTAGTGCTGCAGTTCGATAGACTTGGCGTCTTCAACATTTATCGCCAAACGTGCCGGTACTCTATTCTAGAAATATGCATCCGCAAGTCCCTACACTAAGCCTAACCTTTAGCGGTCTCAGAGACCGATGTTCCGGTATAAGGGTTAAAAGTAATTCACGTTAACAGTGTTAACGTTTTTTTGTTTTCTGTGCACAAATCCCCTCAAATATCCTCCTCACTACAAATGTTCGTGTGTTTTAGAACTTTCTACCTCTGTAGCTCCTCAGGTCAGAAGACATTTAACGGTTAAAATAATCATCATTCCTTTCCAAATCAAACTGATGCGTATAAAATTATCAAACAATGACTGAAATGGGGGAGGGGGCGTAACAAGAAAACGGTGGATGATGGGGCAAAATGGGGGCCAGATTCGGATTCAGGAGGTCATTTTACATAAGAATCTGCAAGAATGGTATCAAATACAGATTTTTTTTTTTTTTTTTTCAGAGCAGTGTTACTATCTGCAATTTAATAGGATAAGTTTTATTTTCTGTATTGTGATATAAGATTATTTTTCGTTAGTAGTAACTCATTACATCCCTCATTAGATCTCTGTATATATATATATATATATTTAATTTTAAACTTTCAACAAAATCATTATATCCAATTAAAAATAAACCCACTATCTGCCTCATGCTGAAACTAGCTGATAAAGGGTTAACAGCGAACACAATTTTTCTTAAAGATGAAGGTATGTCTAATCAATTTATCTCTTCAAAAAATATAACTCTAAATTTTCATTAAAATCATTTTATCAATTTCCGAGTAAACTCAATTCCTGCCATATGGTGCAAAAGGGTTAACAGCAACCACAAATTTTCGTTTTTTTTTTTCGTTAAAAGTAAAAAAAAATCGATAACTTTGTTTTAAATTATCGCAGATAGATGGTTCAACCATTCGTTTTAAAGGTATTTTCGAGCTCTTTTGAAAGATACCCATCATGAAAATTTCCTCCCCTCGAGGGGGGACTTCCCCCCCAGGGGGGGAGGCGAGGCTCCTACATACACAAAAAAATTTTCCCAGTTAACTGTCTCTATTACAAAAAATATATATTTGTTTCATTTGGTTTAGTGCAGTCTATAGACGTTAAACTCTATTTTCCTGCAATTTCCCCCATAGACGTAATGTATTAGAATTCTCTTGATTGTCCCTGTACACGAACCATTTGCTTGATCTTAACGAAAAGCTTACTGTAGCATCCCTATATGATACACATTTAGAATACCAAGTTTGAACTTTCTGCCATAATTCGTTTTTGAGATATGCTGATAACAGACAGACACACAGACAGACACACAGACCATTTGCTAAAAACATGATTTTCGTATTCAGGGACCTCAAAACGTGTAAATATAACAAAATCTCGCGTTCGAAATTTTGAGCCAAAAACAATACTTTCTGTACCTTATGGGTAAGAGAAAGTAAAAATGTTAAACAAAAACGTTTTTATCCTGATGCTAACATAGATATAGTAATATATATAGATCTATCATCCCCATGTTAACGTTAAAGATTTTTGATGCCGGAAAAGTTTTTTGGCATCAGCCATGAGAGAGTATAAAACTCGGAAACAATAAAGGAATAGAATGTTGATGTATATTGAAAATGCTGAAATACTGCGCGGCTTTTAATTGTAAAAATACATTTATGAAAGGAAGTGGAATAAGTTTTCATAAGTAAGTTAAATTTAACTAATTTATGAAAAACATGATTTTTTATAATCAGTTGCTTTGTTGTTATTATTATGGTTTAAATACTGTTTTGATTTTTAATAGAATACTTTTTTTTTTTAATTTAAATATTTTTTAAGTTTTTATATTGGTAAGTAAAATCGAATTTTCAAAATTCTTTTAAATAGAGTTAGCAGCGGCAGAGGTAAAGCACGCTTGTTTTAATATATTATAACTAGTATTACCGCAAGACTTTCTTCTATATATAATCCTATACAAATATATGAAATACAAATTATTTATTAAGTTATAATTTATTAAAGATATTTTCCATGATGAATGCAGACGATTTTTTTCTTAAGGTAGTATAATAATAAATGCTGAAAAAAATCATCATTTTCGTGCAGAAGTTCAGACATGAAAAGATGTACAGTCGAACCTCGTTAACTTGAATCTCAAGGGGGATCAAAAATCTGTTCATGTTATCAGTAGTTCATGCTATCAGTAACTGTTCTTCATATAACTAAAGTATCTTCATTTTGACGGGGATTGTGGTAACAGTTCATGTTAAAAGTAATTCACGTTAACAGTGTTAACGTTTTTTTGTTTTCTGTGCACAAATCCCCTCAAATATCCTCCTCACTACAAATGTTCGTGTGTTTCAGAACTTTCTACCTCTGTAGCTCCTCAGGTCAGAAGACATTTAACGGTTAAAATAATCATCGTTCCTTTCCAAATCAAACTGATGCGTATAAAATTATCAAACAATGACTAAAATGGGGGAGGGGGCGTAACAAGAAAACGGTGGATGATGGGGCAAAATGGGGGCCAGATTCGGATTCAGGAGGTCATTTTACATAAGAATCTGCAAGAATGGTATCAAATACAGACTTTTTTTTTTTTTTTTTTTTTTCAGAGCAGTGTAACTATCTGCAATTTAATAGGATAAGTTTTATTTTCTGTATTGTGATATGAGATAATTTTTCGTTAGTAGTAACTCATTACATCCCTCATTACATCTCTGTATATATATATATATATATATATATATATATATATATATTTAATTTTAAACTTTCAACAAAATCATTATATCCAATTAAAAATAAACCCACTATCTGCCTCATGCTGAGACTAGCTGATAAAGGGTTAACAGCGAACACAATTTTTCTTAAAGATGAAGGTATGTCTAATCAATTTATCTCTTCAAAAAATATAACTCTAAATTTTCATTAAAATCATTTTATCAATTTCCGAGTAAATTCAATTCCTGCCATATGGTGCAAAAGGGTTAACAGCAACCACAAATTTTCATTTTTTTTTTCGTTAAAAGTAAAAAAAAATCGATAACTTTGTTTTAAATTATCGCAGGTAGATGGTTCAACCATTCGTTTTAAAGGTATTTTCGAGCTCTTTTGAAAGATACCCATCATGAAAATTTACTCCCCTCGAGGGGGGACTTCCCCCCCCGAGGTGGGGGAGGCAAGGCTCCTACATACACAAAAAAATTTTCCCAGTTAACTGTCTCTATTACAAAAAATATATATTTGTTTCATTTGGTTTAGTGCAGTCTATAGACGTTAAACTCTATTTTCCTGCAATTTCCCCCATAGACGTAATGTATTAGAATTCTCTTGATTGTCCCTGTACACGAACCATTTGCTTGATCTTAACGAAAAGCTTACTGTAGCATCCCTATATGATACACATTTAGAATACCAAGTTTGAACTTTCTGCCATAATTCGTTTTTGAGATATGCTGATAACAGACAGACACACAGACAGACACACAGACCATTTGCTAAAAACATGATTTTCGTATTCAGGGGACTTCAAAACGTGTAAATATAACAAAATCTCGCGTTCGAAAATTTGAGCCAAAAACAATACTTTCTCTACCTTAAGGGTAAGAGAAAGTAAAAATGTTAAACAAAAACGTTTTTATCCTGATGCTAACATAGATATAGTAATATATATAGATCTATCATCCCCATGTTAACGTGCAAAGATTTTTGATGCCGGAAAAGTTTTTTGGCATCAGCCATGAGAGAGTATAAAATTTGGAAACAGTAAAGGAATAGAATGTTGATGTATATTGAAAATGCTGAAATACTGCGCGGCTTTTAATTGTACAAATACATTTATGAACGGAAGTGGAATAAGTTTTCATAAGTAAGTTAAATTTAACTAATTTATGAAAAACATGATTTTTTATAATCAGTTGCTTTGTTGTTATTATTATGGTTTAAATACTGTTTTGATTTTTAATAGAATACTTTTTTTTTTTTATTTAAATATTTTTTAAGATTTTATATTGGTAAGTAAAATCGAATTTTCAAAATTCTTTTAAATGTAGTTAGCAGTGGCATAGGTAAAGCCCGCTTGTTTTAATATATTATAACTAGTATTACCACAAGACTTTCTTCTATATATAATCCTATACAAATTTATGAAATACAAATTATTTATTAAGTTATAATTTATTAAAGATATTTCCATGATGAATGCAGACGATTTTTTTCTTAAGGTAGTATAATAATAAATGCTGAAAAAAAATCATCATTTTTGTGCAGAAGTGCAGACATGAAAAGATGTACAGTCGAACCTCGTTAACGTGAATCTCAAGGGGGATCAAAAATCTGTTCATGTTATCAGTAGTTCATGCTATCAGTAACTGTTCGTCATATAACTAAAGTAATCTTCATTTTGACGGGGATTGTGGTAACAGTTCATGTTAACCCTTTGCCCGGAACATGTTTTCATCATGCTTATCGGGAACATCGGTCTCACAGACCGCTATTTTTAGAAAAGGTACTGAATATATTTAGCGAAATTTCGTGGCGATAAATTGTGAAATCTTGCAGCCATAACTTTACTTTCTCAATCATGACGTATTATAGGGACAACAGGGTATCATATGGTTGATTGGATTTAATGTCGCATTAGTATTGCGCAATGGGTAATTGGCGACGATCTGGGACGCCCCCTAAGGAGGGTCCGGAGACATGCCATCATAATTTTGATCCTCCCCCGCTTAGGTGACCCCCTGTGCTATAATTTGGTATATTATGTGATTGAATCATCTGGTTTCTGAAATTATTCTTTTTTAATACGATTATAGTGACCAGTTTAGAGTACTTTTATAAATACGAAGCATTAAAATTATTAAAAGAATGTAATTAAGGCGTTAATTTTTGAATTCTAAATAACCACACTAATAAAAGGTTATAAATAAACAATTTCTTATTATTTTTCGAACTGCAGGAAATGAGTCTGCGCTCGGATTCGAAGAAATTTTGTCACCCTGTTTCGACTATTGAGTTACAGTCGGTAACAAAAGTCTCTGAACCAAAGAAAAAATTTCTATGTAAAAAAAGGATTTATTTAACAAAACAGTATTAAGCGTACTTTTTTTACATAGGAATTTTTGCTAGTGTTCGGAGACTTTTGTTACCGACTGTACTAAGAAAAGCAATCAAACTTAAAAAACAAAACTTTTAGAAAGAATTTGCAATTATTGACATTTCTACGTAATGTGTCTGTTAGCGTTCAAAAATAGAGATTCATAATATTCTCATAACATTTTACATGGGTTTTTTTTTTTTTTTTTCAACATTAAGTAAGGTGATTGACCATTGCGTAGCACTAGTGCAACGTAAAACCCATCGAACAAACCAAACAACCGTCAACACTAAGCGGCTCCGGGCCCTGCTCACTTCCTTGTTTAAACAGATTTTCGTTGTACTAGTGCCACGCTGTGAACAATTGGCATCGATCCGGGACTCATCCCTAGGTTTGTTCCGAGATATGCCATACTCTACAGGTTGAGTGTATTTAACGTCGCACTAGTGCTGCAGTTCGATAGACTTGGCGTCTTCAACATTTATCGCCAAACGTGCCGGTACTCTATTCTAGAAATATGCATCCGCAAATCCCTACACTAAGCCTAACCTTTAGCGGTCTCAGAGACCGATGTTCCGGTATAAGGGTTAAAAGTAATTCACGTTAACAGTGTTAACGTTTTTTTGTTTTCTGTGCGCAAATCCCCTCAAATATCCTCCTCACTACAAATGTTCGTGTGTTTCAGAACTTTCTACCTCTGTAGCTCCTCAGGTCAGAAGACATTTAACGGTTAAAATAATCATCGTTCCTTTCCAAATCAAACTGATGCGTATAAAATTATCAAACAATGACTAAAATGGGGGAGGGGGCGTAACAAGAAAACGGTGGATGATGGGGCAAAATGGGGGCCAGATTCGGATTCAGGAGGTCATTTTACATAAGAATCTGCAAGAATGGTATCAAATACAGACTTTTTTTTTTTTTTTTTTTTTTTTCAGAGCAGTGTAACTATCTGCAATTTAATAGGATAAGTTTTATTTTCTGTATTGTGATATGAGATAATTTTTCGTTAGTAGTAACTCATTACATCTCTGTATATATATATATATATATAATTTTAAACTTTCAACAAAATCATTATATCCAATTAAAAATAAACCCACTATCTGCCTCTTGCTGAGACTAGCTGATAAAGGGTTAACAGCGAACACAATTTTTCTTAAAGATGAAGGTATGTCTAATCAATTTATCTCTTCAAAAAATATAACTCTAAATTTTCATTAAAATCATTTTATCAATTTCCGAGTAAATTCAATTCCTGCCATATGGTGCAAAAGGGTTAACAGCAACCACAAATTTTCATTTTTTTTTTTCGTTAAAAGTAAAAAAAAATCGATAACTTTGTTTTAAATTATCGCAGATAGATGGTTCAACCATTCTTTTTAAAGGTATTTTCGAGCTCTTTTGAAAGATACCCATCATGAAAATTTACTCCCCTCGAGGGGGGACTTCCCCCCCAGGGGGGGAGGCGAGGCTCCCTACATACACAAAAAAATTTTCCCAGTTAACTGTCTCTATTACAAAAAATATATATTTGTTTCATTTGGTTTAGTGCAGTCTATAGACGTTAAACTCTATTTTCCTGCAATTTCCCCCATAGACGTAATGTATTAGAATGCTCTTGATTGTCCCTGTACACGAACCATTTGCTTGATCTTAACGAAAAGCTTACTGTAGCATCCCTATATGATACACATTTAGAATACCAAGTTTGAACTTTCTGCCATAATTTATTTTTGAGATATGCTCATAACAGACAGACACACAGACAGACACACAGACATACACACAGACCATTTGCTAAAACATGATTTTCGTATTCATGGGACCTCAAAACATGTAAATATAACAAAATCTCGCGTACGAAAATTTGAGCCAAAAACAAGACTTTCTCTACCGTATGGGTAAGAGAAAGTAAAAATGTTAAACAAAAACGTTTTTATCCTGATGCTAACATAGATATAGTAATATATATAGATCTATCATCCCCATGTTAACATGCAAAGATTTTTGATGCCGGAAAAGTTTTTTGGCATGAGCCATGAGAGAGTATAAAACTCGGAAACAGTAAAGGAATAGAATGTTGATGTATACTGAAAATGCTGAAATACTGCGCGGCTTTTAATTGTACAAATACATTTATGAAAGGAAGTGGAATATGTTTTCATAAGTAAGTTAATTTTAACTAATTTATGAAAAACATGATTTTTTATAATCAGTTGCTTTGTTGTTATTATTATGGTTTAAATACTGTTTTGATTTTTAATAGAATACTTTTTTTTTTTTAATTTGAATATTTTTTAAGTTTTTATATTGGTAAGTAAAATCGAATTTTCAAAATTCTTTTAAATAGAGTTAGCAGCGGCAGAGGTAAAGCCCGCTTGGTTTAATATATTATAACTAGTATTACCACAAGACTTTCTTCTATATATAATCCTATACAAATTTATGAAATACAAATTATTTATTAAGTTATATTTTATTAAAGATATTTTCCATGATGAATGCAGACGATTTTTTTCTTAAGGTAGTATAATAATAAATGCTGAAAAAAATCATCATTTTTGTGCAGAAGTGCAGACATGAAAAGATGTACAGTCGAACCTCATTAACGTGAATCTCAAGGGCGATCAAAAATCTGTTCATGTTATCAGTAGTTCATGCTATCAGTAACTGTACGTCATATAACTAAAGTAATCTTCATTTTGACGGGGATTGTGGTAACAGTTCATGTTAAAAGTAATTCACGGTAACAGTGTTAACGTTTTTTTGTTTTCTGTGCACAAATCCCCTCAAATATACTCCTCACTACAAATGTTCGTGTGTTTTAGAACTTTCTACCTCTGTAGCTCCTCAGGTCAGAAGACGTTTAACGGTTAAAATAATCATCATTCCTTTCCAAATCAAACTGATGCGTATAAAATTATCAAACAATGACTAAAATGGGGGAGGGGGCGTAACAAGAAAACGGTGGATGATGGGGCAAAATGGGGGCCAGATTCGGATTCAGGAGGTCATTTTACATAAGAATCTGCAAGAATGGTATCAAATACAGATTTTTTTTTTTTTTTTTTTTTTTTTCAGAGCAGTGTAACTATCTGCAATTTAATAGGATAAGTTTTATTTTCTGTATTGTGATATGAGATTATTTTTCGTTAGTAGTAACTCATTACATCCCTCATTACATCTCTGTATATATATATATATATATTTAATTTTAAACTTTCAACAAAATGATTATATCCAATTAAAAATAAACCCACTATCTGCCTCATGCTGAAACTAGCTGATAAAGGGTTAACAGCGAACACAATTTTTCTTGAAGATGAAGGTATGTCTAATCAATTTATCTCTTCAAAAAATATAACTCTAAATTTTCATTAAAATCATTTTATCAATTTCCGAGTAAACTCAATTCCTGCCATATGGTGCAAAAGGGTTAACAGCAACCACAAATTTTCGTTTTTTTTTTTCGTTAAAAGTAAAAAAAATCGATAACTTTGTTTTAAATTATCGCAGATAGATGGTTCAACCATTCGTTTTAAAGGTATTTTCGAGCTCTTTTGAAAGATACCCATCATGAAAATTTACTCCCCTCGAGGGGGGACTTCCCTCCCAGGGGGGAGGCGAGGCTCCTACATACACAAAAAAATTTTCCCAGTTAACTGTCTCTATTACAAAAAATATATATTTGTTTCATTTGGTTTAGTGCAGTCTATAGACGTTAAACTCTATTTTCCTGCAAATTCCCCCATAGACGTAATGTATTAGAATTCTCTTGATTGTCCCTGTACACGAACCATTTGCTTGATCTTAACGAAAAGCTTACTGTAGCATCCCTATATGATACACATTTAGAATACCAAGTTTGAACTTTCTGCCATAATTTGTTTTTGAGATATGCTGATAACAGACAGACACACAGACAGACACACAGCTAAAAGCATGATTTTCGTATTCAGGGGACCTCAAAACGTGTAAATATAATAAAATCTCGCGTTCGAAAATTTGAGCCAAAAACAATACTTTCTCTACCTTATGGGTAAGAGAAAGTAAAAATGTTAAACAAAAACGTTTTTATCCTGATGCTAACATAGATATAGTAATATATATAGATCTATCATCCCCATGTTAACGTGCAAAGATTTTTGATGCCGGAAAAGTTTTTTGGCATCAGCCATGAGAGAGTATAAAACTCGGAAACAATAAAGGAATAGAATGTTGATGTATATTGAAAATGCTGAAATACTGCGCGGCTTTTAATTGTACAAATACATTTATGAAAGGAAGTGGAATAAGTTTTCATAAGTAAGTTAAATTTAACTAATTTATGAAAAACATGATTTTTTATAATCAGTTGCTTTGTTGTTATTATTATGGTTTAAATACTGTTTTGATTTTTAATAGAATACTTTTTTTTTTTTAATTTAAATATTTTTTAAGTTTTTATATTGGTAAGTAAAATCGAATTTTCAAAATTCTTTTAAATAGAGTTAGCAGCGGCAGAGGTAAAGCACGCTTGTTAACACGCTTAAGCTTATATTAGCTTCACCTGTATGTATGTATGTTTGTAACTTCTCTGGGAGCAAAACGTGATTGCACAAAATCCTTCATATCTCAAACAAAAAACCATTGTGTATGGTTTCCAGAGCTTTTTAAGAAAACGGCTGATGGCTGAGCTACAAAAATTTGCATGGTGGTTCGTAATGACCTCTCCTGATGCACCTCGAAGCCCGATTTTCGAATTTTGTTTTAGTTTTCTTTTAATTAATTAAAATGTTAAAATAAAAACCTTCTAATTACTGATAAATTGGCCATTTAATTTTAATCCTTAATTTAATTGTTGCCAAAAAAAATTATCATTATTTTTTGGACAGAAAAAAAAAAAAAAAATGTGAACAATAAAAATTACATTTATTTAAAATATTTAATATTATTCCTTAATTTAATTGTTGCCAAAAAAATTATCATTATTTTTTCGACAGAAAAAAAAAAAAAAAAAAAAAAAAAAAAACGTGAACAATAAAAATTACATTTATTTAAAATAAGGAAAGTAAATTAAAGCGTGTTCTTTAATTTTTTAAAACTATAATATTATTTTAATATATTATAACTAGTATTACCGCAAAACTTTCTTCTATATATAATCCTATACAAATTTATGAAATACAAATTATTTATTAAGTTATAATTTATTAAAGATATTTTCCATGATGAATGCAGACGATTTTTTTCTTAAGGTAGTATAATAATAAATGCTGAAAAAAATCATCATTTTTGTGCAGAAGTGCAGACATGAAAAGATGTAACCTCGTTAAAAAGATGTAACCTCGTTAAAAGATGTAACCTCGTTAAAGATCGAGCCTCGTTAACGTGAATCTCAAGGGTGATCAAAAATCTGTTCATGTTATCAGTAGTTCATGCTATCAGTAACTGTTCGTCATATAACTAAAAGTAATCTTCTTTTTGACGGGGATTGTGGTAACAGTTCATGTTAAAAGTAATTCACGTTAACAGTGTTAACGTTTTTTTGTTTTCTATGCACAAATCCCCCTCAAATATCCTCCTCACTACAAATGTTCGTGTGTTTTAGAACTTTCTACCTCTGTAGCTCCTCAGGTCAGAAGACATTTAACGGTTAAAATAGTCATCGTTCCTTTCCAAATCAAACTGATGCGTATAAAATTATCAAACAATGACTAAAATGGGGGAGGGGGCGTAACAAGAAACCGGTGGATGGTGGGGCAAAATGGGGGCCAGATTCGGATTCAGGAGGTCATTTTACATAAGAATCTGCAAGAATGGTATCAAATATAGATTTTTTTTTTTTTTTTTTTTTTTTCAGAGCAGTGTAACTATTTGCAATTTAATAGGATAAGTTTTATTTTCTGTATTGTGGTATGAGATTATTTTTCGTTAGTAGTAACTCATTACATCCCACATTATATCTCTGTATATATATATATATATATATATTTAATTTTAAACTTTCAACAAAATCATTATATCCAATTAAAAATAAACCCACTATCTGCCTCATGCTGAAACTACCTGATAAAGGGTTAACAGCGAACACAATTTTTCTTGAAGATGAAGGTATGTCTAATCAATATCTCTTTAAAAAATATAACTCTAAATTTTCATTAAAATCATTTTATCAATTTTCGAGTAAACTCAATTCCTGCCATATGGTGCAAAAGGGTTAACAGCAACCACAAATTTTCGTGAAGATGATGATTTTTCCCATCGTTTTAAATCCCTAAACAGCACATAACCCCTAAACTCTAATAAAGTTGGTTACATCCATTTCCGGGTAAGCCCAATTTCTGCTATATGTTGTGACTGGCCGTTAAAGGGTTAACGTAAATTTTCCTGAAGATGAAGATATCTTCAGTCGTTTTAGATCTCTAAAAAAACACTTAACACCAAAATTTAATCAAAATCATTACATTTATTTCCGAGTAAACCTAAATTCTATTATATGTTGCGATTGGCAGTTAAAGGGTTCACTCGAATATCTCAAAAGATGAGGGTAAGTCCAATAGTTTTTTCGACCAAAAAAACTTCTAACCAGACAGAAATAGTAGATGGAAACGATAAATTTCTTTAAATGTCGTTATTCCATGAAAAAAAAAAAAAAAAAAAAAAAAAAAAAAGAAAAGAAAAGAGAGAAAGGAAAAGAGAGAAAGGAAAATGAGTATCTGGAGTTTTTTCATTCATCTTTAGTACATAAATGATACATAAATTTTATTTGCTAAATTATCTGTGTGTATTCCCGTGTATATTCACTCGGGAAAAGACATGCACAAGAGAGAAAAATGGCCGTCTTTCCTCGAGTAAAAAAGGCATCACCTTTTCGCCCTCGCTGATCAATCTATGTCTTATTACTATATCTATGGATGCTAAAAGATCAAGGATGATTGATAATTTATTCTAAATAATGTATAGTAGATAATATAAGAAAATAACCTAAATTTTATGTGTGATTCTACTTTGTGAATTATGTGTATGATTATAGTACGATAATAACTTGGGAAGTGACGGACGGAATAATTTGTAAAGAAACATGCCCTTTCCTTATTAATAAAACTCGCCAAAATAGCGAAAAAAAAGGCCAAATACAGTGACGTGACGTTAAGAAAGTTTTCTACGCATGCGCGACGTGAGCTTTTCCTAGGAGCAGTGTTGCCAGATTGGGGAAATTTTTCGCGATTTTGGGGAAAACTTTTGCCCGTGGAGAAATTTTGGGGAGAATGAAAGTGTGGGGAAAATGTTTGGGGAAAAATTTTATTTTGCGGGGAAATTTGGGGAGAAAATCATGAAGCTTCTTAATAAGTACCGGTTAAAAAAAAAAAAAAAAAAAAAAAACATTTTTTCATGAATTTTTAGGCTTTCAGATGTCCTGTGCACTATTTGACCATAATTAGAAGTTGTCTGTCTGCCTGTGTATCTGTTTATGAGAGTGTTTGGGTGTTAGTAAAATTTTGTACTTATTTAACTTTACAAATAAATACACGCCAAATGAAGAATTAATCCTAATTCCACAAAGCCTTACATATTTAGTTGGATCATGATGTAAAGCGGCGGTGCTGATTATATATGTGACATATAGTGTCTGTAGATGGTGCTGCTATACTGAGACAACCACAATTTTCAGGAAAATCTCACTTTCTTTAGTAAATTAGAGCATCATACTTGATATGTAAGATGAATATCATGAAACTTTTTACTGATTCAGTTTGAGCGCATATTGCATGAAAGAGGGCGATGTTATGCTGATATTTTCTCCCTTTCTCCGCTTACAAAAATGGTACATTTTAACTTCGATAGTGTATAAATGCATTCAACTTGATATATTAGTTGTTATAAAAAGTACTTTGGATAAATTTTGGTGCATATCAACCCACGGTGATTGCTGGTATATTAAAATTTCTTTCATTTATGGGAAAGCTATAGCTGTCAACTTCTATATTATTCATATTGTACTTTATTAATCTTCTATTGTATACATACAGTAAGAATGTTATAGAAGATAGCTTTGTGATGGCCACAGCATAGTAGTTTTTCTTTTCTATATACATGGATAAAAGGTATTGGATTTGTGAAAATTTTTGACTTTCCGTTTGTGATTGATTTACATGTTTGATTCGTCCAGAACGCGTTGTCTCTGTCTGTGTGTGCATATATGTATGTTAGCAAAACATATTGAAAGTTGTATCTTGCGAAACATTTTATCGAACTGCAGGAAATATTATAAGGTATACATATAAGAACCTGGGGATATGAATTCATGCCAATTTGATTCTGTCATATATAGCCCTGAGGGTGCTGCTACTATACTGATATTTTTATCATGTTTTTATTGACTCGCTATGTTGTTTGTTTGTTTGTTTCTTCAGTACAAATCTTGCAATATATTTTAAACTAACTTCCCGATTAGCTAGACATTTGAAACTTTTAGAATAACTCAGAACACGATGACAATGCATTTTTAAAAAAATACTTATAGCGAATTGTTTTGGGTGCCTGCTGCCTTCGGTAGCGTTTATATAATTCAATAGAAATTTTATTTAACTGACTTCTCTACTAGCTAGACATTTTAAACTTTTAGAATAGCTCAGAACATGATGACAATGCATGCTTTTAATACTTTTAGCCATTTTTCCAGCCCCCGCTGCCTTCGGTATCATTTGACTCTTTTTAAAAAATGTCTGTCTGCGTATGAGTGTGTATCAAAAAATTTGTGGACGCTGCATCTCACCAACCAACGAACGAAATTTAACCAAAGTTGTATTTAGTTGGACCCTGACACAAACTGGTGCTGCTTAGATTTGAGGATCAATCGCTGAACAGGTAACGCTGCGATCCCATTTTCTTCTAAATTTTTAATATGACAGTGTCTGACAAAATTTCATATGAATGTACATAATGAGTTGTTTTTAACGTGTGATTGTAAAATTGATAGGAATTATTGATAATAGGAGTAGTAAACTAGAGAAAAAGTCTGTGCATATGGGAGCATCTCTTCCCCTCTGAGAAAAATATCCTCCGTGACGTGTAAATTTTCAATATGTGTATTTTTCAAAAGATCGCGTCATCATTTTTAAAACGAATGGTTGAATCATAGATAGGTGATAATTTAAAACAAAGTTATCGAACGGGGAAAAAAAAAAAGAAAAAAATCTGATATTGGTAAAAATTTCACTTTTTTTCATCACTTAGTGATATATTATTCTGTCAGATAAAAATCATCTGCGGAAAATAAATTACTTAATAATTTGTATTGCATGAATTTTGTGTAAAAGTATACAGAAGAAAGTATTGTGGTAGCCACATCACACTAGTTTTATTCATGCTTTGTTGATAAAAAAGTAATTTATTCTGAATTCTCTCTCTCTTTTTTTTTTTTTTTTTATTTATTTATTTGTGTTTGGGGAAAATTTTTGAAAAAAACGTCATTTTGGGGAAAAATAAAATCTATTTTGGGGAAATTTTCAAATTCCTATCTGGCAACACTGCCTATAATAGGAGCCAGTCTCTGGAAGGAACGACTTGGTGTATGCACGGATTAGGAGACCAGGATAGAACACTAGATAGGGCAGCGAGCGCGAAAATAGAAGCTTTCCTTTCCGCATTAATTCAGCTGACCAGAGTAAGCGATCCGATCGCCGCCTGGTGTAGTACCTTTGAAACTTATCGGAAGAAAGGGAAAGCCCGCCCCTTAGGCTTCAGTCATCCAACGAACGAACAGCCAGAAATGTAAAAACGCGCTGATTGGTGGATTTTCGAGATTGGTCGCCCTCTATATGAAAGATGAAAATTACTACCTTCCCGTAACGTTAGTAATATATCCTATAGAATCTCCTAATCCGTGGTGTATGGCACGGAGTAAAAAGACAGGAGAAGAAGGTAACGCTGAAATTTTGTGATGTTGTTTTCTAATGTTTACAGATGGCGCCAGCGTGCAATCCTTCCTTCTCTCCAGCTTCCGCAATGTTATTCAATGGGGAAATGTCTCGTTTTAATTATTTTTTTAAAAATAAAATCAAGCTGAAAAAATTTCGATTGAAAGCAAATTTTATTAAATAGAGTGTTCTAACCAACATGTATTTTTTAAGAGCCATTTTATACCAATTTTACTTTGAAAGAAAGCTTTTAAAAAATGATGATTCTTATGAACCGAAACTAGCTAAAACAGACAATTGGGAGGAAGGAGAATGGATGAAATTTTGTAAAGAAAAAAAATAAACTTACTTTAGGTGCAGAAAACACGAACTCGAACTTTATTTTTCTCCTAGGGCTTTTTTTTGTTTTTCTTATCACTATCATAGCCTGTTTTACAACTAGGAACGAAGCATTTATTTGAAACATCTGAATTATGCAGTTTTAAGAACTTACAAACAAATTAAATTGCTTAAAATAAAAAATTTTAAATGTACTTCAGCAAAATTCTATTGAAAACAACAGTATATCCGCGCCGAAGTAGGGAGGAATGACAAGTGGCGCCCTCAATATTTACCAAAAATTTAGATCACAGTTTCGTAGCTTTCTCCCATTGGACCTTCAACTCCTATTAATATTACTCCGTGGTGTATGGTTATATTCTTTTTTCCCTATGTTTGTTTCGGCAAAATAGCATTAAAATATTTTATCCAGCAACTCGCTAAAATAGTGGAATACGCTATATTTATTATTATTAAAAAATAAAATCTCACCTGTGGTAAAAATTGTTTACCGCTACTGATTTATACTTATATTGTTTTTTAAAATAATGGAATTCGATATATTAGATGCATTAGATGATCTTGGGTGAGTGAAAGCTTTTATTCACAAATTAATGTAAAAGCTCTTTTGATGTTTATCTTTGTTAAATCTTTATGTAATTGTTTAAATATATTTTCAGAGATTCTGTTTCATCGTTGTATGTTACTGACAAGCCAAAGCGTAATTTCATAAATGAAGATAAATTTGCATGTCTGAGGTTAGCTTGTTTTCATAAACTAAAAAAAAAATTAAATCTGTACCCAATTTGAAAGTTTAGTAATCTTCTATATATTGCATTTAGAGCATCTCTAATATTTTATGCTATATTATATTGTGGTATAATAATAAGAATTATTTTCTAGAAGAATTCCATACTCATAAAGTCAGCAATGCAGTACTTTTATTGGTTTATAATTTAAAAAAAAAAATCGTTGCCAAATTGCTGGTTTCATAGGATTTAAAATTTAGAGTAAACGATTCTCTCAATTCCGGTTTTTCATAAAACAACAAAATAATCAAATTAATTAATTTGTACTCTTCATTGAAACTTTGAAGAATCAAAAATATATTTAGAACCATAGGCGTATGTATTGTACGTGTGTATCCAAAATATATGTAAGGGAGACTGGGGATACTTGACCCCCACTTTAGTTCAACATTTTTTTCTCTGCTGCAAATTATCAGTTTTCAAAAATTTTTGGAAATGAACAATGGTAATTTTTTCCTCTTACAGACTATATTTTTTTTATTTGAAAGTAAACAGATAATTATAGTAAAATATATATTTACATATTTTTTTTTTATAAAGGAATCATGTATCCCCACACCAAGGGATACTTGATCCCACTCAGAAATTACTCAGGCTATTCATTAGATAAGCAATTTACCTATGTATTTTAGTTTACTAAATAATACTTCTAAAAAATAGCAGTAATTATGATTCTTTCTTAGGTATGATAACAATATGAACATCAAAATAACATTTTTATTTTAAATGCAACTTTGCAATTCAAAGAAAAATTCATGCAAGTTTTAAAAATGTGTTATGATACTTTTGATCAGTTTCTTTCTGATAGTTGACCATCAGTTATTTTCCGATAAAATTGTGCTTAATATATTTTATAATTGAAACTAATTATTATTTTTTTCTTGTAAAAAAGTATACGGTTTTATTAAAGAAGCCAAAATTACAACAATTAATACAAAAATCAACTTTCTGGGTGCTTTTAGTGTTAATTTAGGATGTCTATTCATGAATCCTCTATACCAGTCATAACTGGCACATTCATTTTCTTTCCAATCTGGTACTTCTTTGTTATTTTTCACTGCATACTGAAATGCTAACTGTTTTAAATGTAATTGTTTGAGTCTATGATGTAATCTGCTTGCTTTCTCCAAATATTGGTACAGCAAGTCTTCGTCGTCGTTTGTAAATATCTGACGTTGTTTATAATTAGACTCGGAAAAGTATTTCTTCATTTGACGTATATAGGGATACTTGATCCCTGTGATCATGTATCCCTCAAAGGAAGGGATCGAGTATCCCTCGTATAAGATTTATTCAAAACTTATGATTTCAATAATAAATTAATAAAAGGTTGTTTACTCAAGAATTACTTAATTATTAAAGACAGTCTATACTTTAAAATTACACTTACTTAATTGTTTTAACTTGTATGTAACAGACAATACAAGGATTAAAATATTGGCCTTTAAAAAAGTTGTGCTTGCCACATTTCAGACAATCCTTTCTTGACTTGAAACAAAATGGCTGAAAAAGATTAAGTGTTACCAGTTTTTGTGTACAGGTATAACTTTAACATTGTTGCCAGGTTTCAAAGCTCTGTTAATTGATTTTAGTATATTTTTGGCTGAGGGATCATGTATCCCCAGTCTCCCCTATAATTTGTGTTTGTGTGTATGCATAACAAGAGACATTATTTGCAGAGGGCGGGTTGAGACTGACTTCATTGTTTGTTTTAATGATCTTAAACGAAACTTTATTTATACCTGGTAGGAGAGGGGGCTCAAGCTCTCATAGTCTGTCTCCACCAGTGTTTCTGCTACAGTAGCATTTTTCGCGAAATGCTAAAAGACTTATCCAAAATGCGCAAATGAAATAACATATTTTCGCTTTTTTGCTAAAGCATCTTACTAAACACAAATTGAAAAAAAAAAAAAATCTTCAGCGAAAGTATTATAACAAATCTTTCATGGAAAAAAAATCGCAACATTGATCAAGAAAAATGCATTGGTTCATGCGTATAAGGAAAATCAAACACTGAACTACGCATAAGAATCGCATACAGGAAATCAACTTGTAAATAAACATGAGGCATTTGTAAAGTGGTCTAATATGAATGAAAGAAAAATTATAAATTGTAGACCAAAAAGCTTTGAATAGTAATAAACAAATTTCACTTATATTACTTACCTTTTTTTTTTATTTTGTAAGTTATGTTTTTATTTTCAGATACAGTATAAGCTTAATATAGTTTTACATGCTATAGTGATAATTATATCTCCAGAAAAAGAATATAAGTCGTATCTAAGACGTTCATATTGCTTTAAAAAAGTTTACAATATAAAGTAATAATCTAAAAAGTTTAGTGTTTTTCATTTCTGCCAATAAATGAGTTAAAATATATATGCTTGTACAATATTCAAATCGATCTGGTTACAGTCTTACTTTTTTGTTTTTAATTTCAAATTTAAAAAAAATTACCTTCTGTGTATAACTCTTTAAGACCTGATTAAAAACTTTTAAGTTTAAATGACAAATGAAAATCAAACATATCGAGGCGTTTAGAATAATGTGTAAACTGATATTAATCTTTTTCTACTATTTCTGGCATTTTAGCATTTTGCTAAAGCTTTTTTTCTGATTTTAGCTTTTTTGCTAAAGAAAATTTTTCTCAGCTTAAACCTTGATCTCCACTTTGGCATAATGTAATAATTTTATAATGTATGGGTAATATTTATGTGTATATATACTTAAATGTGTTTATGTATGACATCATAATAGGTTGATAGGGTTGCAGTCTAAAAGGGATTTAATTAGCAATTAATTCTCATCTATATTTACTCCAAAATTTGAGTTCATTGCTTTTGTATCAATAATTTTCCAGCTACTTACATACAGTCTGATTGATTATGATAATGATTAACATTTGGAGCTCTGCAAACAATCTTTTAGACTTAATTTCATGCTGATGTTAATAATAAAAAAAAAAAAGCTGTGATATATCCCTTACAGAATAACTTAAAAATTAGTCTTAGATTGTCAAATTATATAAAAAGTTTTATAATATCGACATAAAAATATATATCTTCCATGTCATAGCAGAGTTTTAGTAACACCATTCTGACATGAACCTTATTCTTTGCATAAATCTTTAAAGTCAAATTAAAGGAACTCTCTATTATAGTCTTTGGAAACCAAAGCTAATATTATTCTAAGGGAAAATAATCCCCATTATAGCTGTTTACCTTATCAGTGCTGCCAACTTTCCCGTTTTTTAATCCTATCTTCCGTTTTTACGTTTTAATGGGCATTTCTCCCGTTTTTCTAATATTTTCAAAAAATTGAACTAAAAACGCTAATTTTTGACAATTCGTAGGTGCCATCTTTTCAGATTTACGAAAGCCTTCCAATTCATGATCTTTCTCCATCCACAACATAAATGTTGATATTCATTTAAAACTTACTTTATGAGATTTTAGAATCTCTAAAGAAACAGATTCCTTCAATATTTCTTGCTCATGTAATTATTTTTAACTCCCCCCCCTCCCCCTATTTTCTTATCTACAACTAGCGATCGATGATCAAATGCTCTATGGAACTCTTTTGTTTCCCATTCTTTCTCCATCCACAAGCCACAAAAAAAAATGTTAATATGTTCATTTTAAACTTGCTTTATTAGATTCTAGAGCCTATAAAGATAACAGTTCACACTCATGTAATTATCGTTTGACCCCCCCCCCCCCCCCAATTTTCCCTTTTTCCAATCAGTGATCAAACGTCCTTTGATGCTCAAGCTTTCTCATTCATTCTACAACAAATGAATCAAACATTTCCCCCCCCCCCAAGTTTTTAAAAATGTAGGGTGCTGCTAGTAAAAAAAAAAAAGCTCTTTTTAGATTCTCGATGGCAGATTTGAATTTTTAAGGACGCATTTAACATTTAAAATCCAAACACTTAATTTAAAAATTTAGTTATAAATATTCATACAAAAAGAAAAAAGTCTGTTTTTTAACTTTTCTTTACTTTTACTTGTTGTTAATGTGCTGATTGTCACACTCAATAGTTTTATTTATATTTACAGCATTTATCTTCAGTTTGTAGGTTATTTTCTACAAAGGCAGTAAATGGGGGAAAAAAATAGATTGGGGCAAGGTGTTTTTTTCTTTCTTTCTTTCTTTCTTTCTTTCTTTTTCATACAAAGAGCAGGCGAGGTGCAGCACCCTCCTTAAATTATCTGGGGAAAACTCTGGATCAATGTTCATAAAAACTTGTTTTATAAGATTTTAGAACCAACTGAAGTGATATAGGGGTTCAAAATTCTTTACATATGTAGTTAGTTATTTTTAGACTTTGTTAATGAACTTGTTAACTGTTTGTTTTCCCCCAAAAAGTTTAAAATATAAATCACCAAACAAACGTTATATTACATATTAGGTCTTTTTAGTTAAAAATATATCATGTATTGAATACAATAATTTTGTTTTGTTTTTCTCCACGAAACCATAAATCTCCCTTTTTCTCCCTTGAAATTATGTAAAATCTCCTGTTTTTTTTCCCCACCAAGGTCGGCAGCTCTGCCGTATACATATTTTTTAATTCCATTTTCACATTCAGAAAATTCACAACTATTACATTAGTTGTCATGTTCTGAAAATAGACTTTTTAAATTTTAAATGTATTAATTTTTGAAGCTTTAAAATGCAAATTTTGACTAAATGAAATTGTACATTTTATAAATTTAAAGTAAATTTAAAAAGTAAAAAAAAAAAAAAAAAAAAAAAAAATAGGAAAATTATACTAATTTAACAGTTGTGAATTTTCTGAATGTGGAAAAACAGAATTTAAATAATATATTGAGAGTCCCCAGTAAAGAATGCACATAATCCACATGATGTTCACCATTAAGAAATTTGAAGTGTTTATTAAGAAGTGTGGAATTAATAATTTTCTTTGTTAGTTTCTTAGATATGAACTTCATGTGTATTGCGCATGCCTTTTGTTGTGAATTTTTATTTATTGTTGTTGGAAGCCAAGTGAGTGTTATTCTATGGGGAAATAATTCCCAGCTCAGCATCACACTACTTTTTATGTGTAATAATATTTTCTAATAATTGTCTTCATGTAAATAAACTGCTGTTTTTGAATAGGAATTTAAGAGAAAATACTACTAAATGTAAATGATGTTTTTGAAAAAGTGAGAGAAAAGTTAGATCTGACACCTGAATATAAAAGTAATCAGCCGGCCACATATTTAGTATTTGGTCAAATTGTAGTTACTATTTTTGGCTTGTTAGATATTCACTAAATCCCTGTCTATGAAACACTTTAAAACTTTTCTCTGTTCTGTATCTTTTAACATTTTATCAAAGTTGTACAATGTAGATGCATGTGCACTCAGTATGCACTGGTATCTTTACTTTTTTTCAGAAACATTTTTTTCCCCCTTCCCCTCATACAATAAAGAGTGGGAGAAATAAATACTGGCAAACATGGATTTTAACATTGCGTATAATGCATTTGAACATTCAGAACTGACAATATTAAAATCAAATCAGTGAATAAATTTATGGAATATAATTGGTATTTGGCCCCTCTCTATAGGTGTTTAAATCCATACTATTAATAATTATATTTTTTATATTCAGATACATAAATTGATACTTGCATGAATTGTTACTAAATTTCTTAATTGTTTATGGTTACAGCTTTTTTTTTTTTTTTTTTTTTAACATCTAAGTACAAGCTACAGATACTTTTTGTTATTTTTGATTGTGTTTCTAATTTTATACAAGTCTGCAATTCATTAGTTTCTGAGATCATTTAATTCTGACTTGTTATCAGTAAATAAATTGTTTTTGCTTTATTAAAAGTTTAAAAATTAACTTGTATTGCTTTCATGGAATTAATTTTAAGAAAAAAGAAAGAAATCTGACTGGAACGGATTTTTATTAGTGTAAGAAATGTATATTTCTACTATACGATAATATCAATACTAAGTATATTTTGTCTCTTTTATCTACACAAATCTAAATCAGACGAATTTGCATCAAATGAGTTGTTCCCTTATTAAATTAAAAATATTTTTTATAATTTCATTTATTATTAATTTGAAAACTATTAAAATCTTTAAATTATTAATATTTTCTTTCACAGCTATTTTTTTTAAAAGAGATTTACAACCTGTCAGATTTATTTTTGATCCGGGTTTAAACTGCCATTAGTTTTTTTAACATTTTGCTAAAATATGTTGATACAAATTTCGCTAAAATTGGATAAATTCATAATGGAAATTGTTATTCAGTTAGTATATTTGGATTTAATTTCAATTTTCACAATGGTTAAATTTAAATTCAAAAATATTTAAAAGTATGTCAGAATTTCTTCATAGCCTAGCGACCTTCTTTCTTAAATCTCAAGTAACGGACGTTTAGTTAAAATCATCTGAAAAAAAAAAAAAGAAATAGAAAAAAAAAAAAAAAAAAAAAAAAATAGAAAAAAAAAAAAAAAAATGGGGATAGCCAGTTAAGAAAAAGAAATCAACATTGTCCAAAGAATTAAATTTAACTTTCGAGAAAGTTAAAATATTGCTTGTGCATTTTAGCTAAAATGTTAAAGAAATTTTCTTGCCAGATTAAGCCCTGTTCTGATTCTAATAAATTCTAGGTTTTCATCAAAATACTTAAAACGTCTTGGAAACTATTGGAAAAACTATTAAACTACTACTTGGTTAAAACTATTTGGAAATGAGTCTTAAATGATTCAAAAAAGTGTGTTGATTTTAGAAAAATGTTCCTGTACTCTGGGAATTACAGAAAGATACATATATAATTTATAGATGAATAAGTTTCATTACAAGAGAATGAAACTCTAGTAGTTAAAATAGGAAATATTTAATTTAATGAAAAAGGGACAAATGAAAATACAAAAATGTCAAACTAAAAAAGAGATTTAATTTTTATTTTATTTTTTTTTTTTTAAGTAAATTGGAGTGTAAAGTTGATATTTTTTATTTACCAACTATGTGAAAAATACCAGAGCCGGGAATCGAACCCGGGCACCTCCGCTTAACGCACGGATGCTCTACCACTGAGCTACCCTGGCTGACAACCAGCTAGGCATTTCTCACATAATATTCGTAGGCCAAGTCTCCGAGTCTGCGAACGCAGCTGAATCAAGTGACAATATTAATTGCAGCACAACTCTATAGACCACGAAATTTCAATTTCTAAAAAAGAGATGTTTGAATTGATAAAAAGTGAGTGATAAGTCTAATAGAGAAATTGTTAATTGCGCTGGACATTATAAAAAATTAAAAAGCTACAGGTTGTTTTTCAAATGAAACTTCTTTATACCAAAAACTTAATTCGAAAACTGGCATACAATCAATAGAAAGATATTAAAACTTCTTCACACACCATAAATTTTAAGTCATCACAACCAGTTTCAAAAGGACGTAGCCTTCCTTCATTAGGTGCAAACACGTGTTTGCACCTGATGAAGGAAGGCTACGTCCTTTCGAAACCGGTTGTGATGACTTAAAATTTATGGTTTGTGAAGAAGTTTTAAAATCTTTCTAAACTTCTTTATAGTTTATCCAAAAGCTAGGAAAAGAGACCTTGCCTAAACTCTGATTGGCAGACAACCAAATTTATTGAAGGTCAAGTGGTCTACAAATTTGGAAACCCCATAATATTGCAAATTAAAAGTAATATAGTATTTATTCTACTAATTAAACATTTTCCTTAATGAGTTTCATGTTAGCTATCTTATTATTGCTATATTTATTTATTTATCAGAATAATGTGTTTGTTTATTATTACTTTTTATTTTATTTATTTATTTATTTTTGTAAATGAAAAGATATAAGGAAAAATAAATAATCTGTTTGTTTTATTTTTAGTTATCCTGGTGAATTAAAGACAGATGAAGAGAAAATAAAAGCAATTGAAGAAGGAACCAAATCTTTGGAGTTTACTAAACTGGTTGAGTGGTTGACAAAAGAATTACAAGCACTTAATAATATGGAGTCATGTGTACATGCTCTTACAGGTATGAATATTTTTCTCTGCTTTAAATTTTTTTAATTTTTCAAGACTGTGACATTGGACATGGAGTCAAGCAGGTTTTTTAATTAAAGGAATCAGAGTCACTAAAAACATGCCTGACTCTGGCTGACAAAATTTATTAAAAATTAAACTTCAAATTAACTCTCCCCAAAAAGGCATCTATGAAATGCCCATTAAAATATAGAATGGCATTGTATATTATATAGGAAAAACTAAAAGAAATCTTGCAAAACTTATTTACAAACATCAATATTCATTACGTTCTCCGTACGGTAATACAGCCCTTAAGTATTATGTTTTAGGAGCTGAAAAAACAAAATCGTTATGGAATCACGCAAAAATAATAGCAACTCCCCCAAGCCTTATTAAACTTAAAATTCAGAAAAATTGCAAATAATAAAGTATGATAAACGTGCCATTTATTATACCCATTCCAGAGACTTGACGAGAATATGGCAACCTGTTCTGCATTTATTAAAAGATCAAGATGCTAATGTTTCAAGAAACAGACCTGATGAAATGCATGAGCGATTATGCCATTGTGGGAGTAACTACTAGCATCTGTAGAGACAAATTTTGATTTTGCATACACATATACTCTAAAATCATGCATTACTCATAAATCATGAAACAATTTTTCGTATTTATGAAACTAGAAATAGCCACTCTTGCTGATGCTTATAAAATCTGTAGAAAATTAATTTCATTTTATGATTATTTTCTTTTTAAAACTATTTTTCAAATACAAATTCTGTGTTATTCAACAATGTAATTTTATTTATTTATTTATTTTTATAATCAGAATATTAATGTATTTTCTATTGACAATCATGTGTAATTCCTATTTATGAATTCTATGTGTTAATCTTCGTATAGTGCAACAAGGAAATATGTTGTTCCTTTTAAGCTTATAATTTATTCTTTCAACTCTTCTGTTTATGAAATGTTTTCTCTTAATTATTTAATTGTCTGTTCTCAGTTAAGGTTTACTTGATTTCTTTTTCTTTTTTTTTTTTTTTTTTTTTTTGAAAAGCTGTTTGGAAATATTTTCAAAGATGACTTCTTCTGTATTCTATTTTTGTATAAGACAATTTTCTATTATGTGGAGAAAAAAAAATCTTTCACAATACTTTATATACATTCAACAATATTTTCAAAACACGAAACATTTAGAAATAGCCATTTCTTTATACTATCTTTATTCATTCTATTTATGTGATAAAACATTGTAGTTTCACTTTCATATAATTACCATCTTTAAAATTAAACAAAACGTCTTACTTGAGAGACCATAGCAACACTTTGCTCAAGTAAGCTTACGAGGACTTGTTACAATTTGGACTTAACTAGAACTTGCTTTACTCATTAAGGAACATACTTAACAAGTAAAATAAGTAAGGCATTATGTTTAATTTTAATTGTAAAGTTTTCTCCATGTGATACTTAATTAAAATTACTGGCTTTAACTATGTCAAATTAAACATATTCTTCTTATTCAGTGGCAATAATGACTGCTTAACTAAAGCAACAAAAACTAATCATATTATCCCATCTAAATTATATTTTTCTACTGAATAAAAAATAAATTTAGAAAAAGGAATTCTCCCATTCTTTTTTCTCTAGATTCATTACTATAGCACACTAAAACTTCTCTCGCACAAAAGAAAATGGACTCAATACTTTATCCAGCATTCTGATTTACTTATTTTATCTATTTATTTTGTAGATACAGAAGATCACAGTTCATTTTTACTGGAAGTCAGTTCTTTTTTGAGAGAATTAAGTAAGTATTCTAAAATATCAATTTTTTTACTGTAAGTTCTGTATTATACATTAATTGGATTTCCACTTCTGTGTGATAATAGTTAGCATTTTCTATGTGTTTTAAATGAAGTTTGAAATACATTTCCATGCACAGATGGATAAGAGCATCCATGTGTTAAGCGGAGGTGCCCGGGTTCAATTCCCGGCTCTGGTATTTTTCACATAGTTGGTAAATAAAAATATATCAACCTTTACACTCCAATTTACTTAAAATGAATATTCACGGTTGATGAATTCATAAATAAAAATTTCTAAATTGAAATTTCATAATCTATGGAGTTGTGCTACGATTATTATTGTCTCACCTGTTATATCTGCGTTTGCAGACTCGGTGACTTCGCCAACGAATATTATGTGAAAAATGCCTAGCTGGTTGTCAGCCAGGGTAGCTCAGTGGTAGAGCATCTGTGCGTTAAGCAAAGGTGCCCGGGTTCGATTCCTGGCTCTTGTATTTTTCACATAGTTGGTAAATAAAAATATATCAACCTTTACACTCCAATTTACTTAAAATGAATATTCACGGTTGATGAATTCATGAATAAAAATTTCTAAATTGATTTTTAACTTTTAATAATTTATTTTCTGGCTAAAAAATGCACATAGTTATTTTTTTCCTTTTTTAACTCATAAATAAAATTTAATAAATTAGTACTAATTAATGATTGTGAATTTTCTGAATGTGAAAATGGAATTAAAAAAATCTGATGTGGGCACCACATGACTTCCTTATACACTTTTAGAAATATACATAATGTTAAAAAACATTGTCACTGGACCGGAAACAGTTGGCTAAAAATATTTTTAAAAAATGCATGCATACGTAAAAAAAAAAAAAAAAAAATAAATAAATAAAATAAAATTGTGCCTTGAGGGGACTCATGTCAAAGTTGTGCCTTGGGGGGACTCATGTCAAAGTTGTACCTTGGGGGGACTAATGCCAAAGTTGTACCTTGGGGGGGACTCATGTCAAAGTTGTGCCTTGGGGGACTCATGTCAAAGTTGTACCTTGGAGGGACTCATGTCAAAGTTGTGCCTGACTCATGTCAAAGTTGTGCCTTGGGGGGGACTCATGTCAAAGTTGTGCCTTTTGGGGACTCATGTCAAAGTTGTACCTTGGGGGGGACTCGTGTCAAAGCTGTGCCTTGGGGGACTAATGTCAAAGTTATGCCTGGGGGGGACTCATGTCAAAGTTGTGCCTTGGGGGGGGGGGGGACTCATGTCATAGTTGTGCCTTGGGGAAGCTTTAAATGTCTAGCTGGACGGGAAGTTAGTTAAAAATCGATTGCAAGATTTGTACTGGTAACGCTGCCGAAGGCAGCAGGAACCCTACACAGTTGGCTAAAAGTATTAAAAAATGCATTTTCACCGTGTTCTGATCTAGTCTGAAAGTTTCAAATATCTAGCTAGTCGGGAAGTTAGTTAAATAATTTTTCTGTTGAATCGCATAAACGCTGCTGAAGGCAACAGGTATCGGAAACAGTTGGCTAAAAATATTTGAAAAATGCATTGTCAACAAGTTCTGAGCCTTTCTGAAAGTTTCAAATGTCTAGCTTGTCGGGAAGTCAGTTAAATTGCAAGATTTGTCTAAACCGTTTCTGAGTTATTACCGTTTTTTGATGCATTATGGCCAAAACCTATGTATTTTTGTCATTATGAACCTAATTTTCCTAAATATCTCCAAAACCGAAAATCATAGAAAGTCCAAAAAGGGAGGTGCACAACTAGATGTTATAACAAACCTATGTACCAATTCGCAACTTTCTACGTCCAACCGTTTTTGAGTTATGCGACATACCCACACACACACAGACACACACACACACATACAGACGTCACGAAAAATCGTGTAAAAACCCTTATATCTCTAAAACGAGAGGTCGTGTTAAGACGACACTTGCAGGTATGCAACTAGACATCATGACAGTCACACGTATAAATTGGCAACATCCAGCGATCATTCGTTTTCGAGCAATGTGAAATACAAAATCCATTTCGCAAATCGGGATTACTATACTTCCTTATACTTTGTATAAGGAAGTAAAAAAAAAATGTGGAAACAGATTTTCCCATAAAATAACACGAGCCTTGCTGTTAGCGAGATTAGGTATTGTTCGCTTTTAAAACTAAAGATTTACAGAGTGTTAGATTACATCAAAGCGTCTTTAAAGAGCCTTCAGCAAAAATTAAAAAGAAATATATGTATATCTAATGAACAAAAAACAAATAAAATTTTTAGTAAAAGAAAACAATGTTTCATGTAATCATTGTCCAAAAAAAGCCTAAAAGTAATTAGATACTTATTAAAAATCTTTTAAAATACCTTACATTAAAATACTTTTTTAGTGCAGCATTTTCATGATATATTTCGACTCACAAAGATTGCGGTCGTCATCTGATGTCAATAGTGCTGCTTTGACCATCGTCACTGGACCTTTCTTTAGTTTCTTCCATTCTGACGTCATCTTTATGTTTTTTCTTGTACATTAGTTGTTGCCAATCATCAGGAATTGTACCATGCTCCCGGTCGTTAATAGTGGTGTTAGTTGTTAGTATTTCGAGTGCTTCACGTTTTAATGCATATTGATGGGAATTATAGAGGGCGATTTTTCTAGTGGTTATTGTATTAGGATTAATGGGGTTAGTAGTGCGAGTTCTCGATAACACGGTGGAGGAACGGTTATATTTAATATCTGTAATATGTTCTGCTTTGCAATTTTTTATTTTTCTCTTGGTTATGCCTATGTAACACACACTATTATTATTGTTTTCAAAATTGAATTCTATTTTGTAAATCTTTTTCATTTCTAATGCGTTGGAAAATATTTTGGTTAGGTTTTATAGGTATGTTTATTCCAGTTTGTGAGGCTTTGGATTTTATTTTATTAGCGATTACGTTACAGAAGGAGTAAATTTGGGTTTTAATTTCTGAGCTCTATTGATTTGATTTAGGAATTATTTATGTTTTTTATAGAGTTTTTGCGCAAGGGAAGTACTATAGCCTGTTTTTTGCGCGATGTTTTTGATAAATTTAATTTCAAGATTTAGGAGGGTTTTATTAGAGCATACGAGGATGGCACAATTTATGTAGGAGCGGATTGTGGTGATTTTATATTGAAAAGGGGTTTTACATTTATTATTGATAAATTTAAATCATTTAACAGGTTTTGAGGACTAATATGGGCAGGGATGATAGCAAAGATGCCGTCGACATAACATAGCCAAATTTTACATTTTTAAATTAAATCATAAACTGAAATTTCTAGTTGTCGTAATTTAAGTTCCGCAATGTCCTCAAAACCTGTTAAATGATTTAAATAATTTGGATGACCACATTAAATTTACACTTGAAATTGAATCGAACAATAGCATAAATTTCCTTGATGTAAAAATTATTAAAAAACTATGATAATACCTTCGATACCACTGTCTTTCGTAAACCGACCAATACTAATGAAATTATCTATAATAATAAATCAATAATAAATATAAAACCCCTTTTCAATATAAAATTGCCGCAATCCGCTCCTACATAAATCACGCCATCCTCGTATGCTCTAATAAAAACCTCCTAAATCTTGAAATTAAATTTATCAAAAACATCACGCAAAAAGCAGGCTATAGTACTTCCCTTGTGCAAAAACTATAAAAAACATAAAAAATCACAAAATCAAATAAATAGCACTCAGAAATTAAAACCCAAATTTACTCCTTTCATTCCCTTCTGCAACGGAATTGTTAATAAAATAAAATCCGAAGCCTCACAAACTGGAATAAGCCTACCTATAAAACCCAGGGTTGGTTTTTTGACGTCAAAAACTAGTTTTTGACGTGACATGTGTCAAAAACTGGTTTAAACTGTCAAAAACTGGTTTAAACCGTCAAAAACTGTCGAAAACCATATGTGAAAAATCTAAACTATAATGTTAAATGATTTTATGCATATTTTTAAGTTGCAGTGTACTAAGTACATAAATTAACATTCATTATTTGTATATATATATAACATTTTTCTAGAAAAAAAAAAAAAAAAATGTTAGGAAACATATCAGTGCATTATCATAAGGAAAAAGTGAACATTATATAAATCTTTTTCGTAAATTGGCTTAAAGCTATAAAATTTGCGTATATAGGTGGTAAATTATAATAATACAATTAAGTATATTAAAAATTATTATTATAGATTATTTAAAACTAATTGAATTTTAAAAAAATCAAAATTAAAAATTGTTTAAAATTTTCCTGCTAATTATTATTATTAATTTTTCCTCTTTGTTTTAGCATTATTATGGTTTAAAAAAATATATTAAATGTATTATTAGGTTATTACTTTGTGAATTCAATGGTAGGTTAATTTTTAAAATTATGTTAAGTGCTGAAATTTCAATGAAAATTTTTAGCATTCAAACATAATACTTAAAAAACAAAAAATAATGCCGACTCTAGAATAAAAGAACCCCCAGTGGTAATTCAATAAAAAGGGCAAACTATTTTCAAAAAGGGTATTATTTGCATAATTTGCAGTCTTCTATATTATGATTTTTGCATGTGACAAAAATAAATTACTAATTTTACATGCATATATGTAGGCTATATATGCATTTGTTCTTCCAGGAATGCTGTAAAACTTGCTAGAAGGTTACATATCAGGAAGAAAAGTATTTAAAGGCTTCTAACATTTAAAATATTAGAAAGATCACTTAGTAATAATATGTTTTCAAAAGGGCCACCAGGTGCTAAAAATGGTGGGAAAAGGTTACATTTCAGGAAGAAAAGTATTTAAAGGCTTCTAACATTTAAAATATTAGATAGATCACTTGGTACTAATATGTTTTTAAAAGGGCCGCCGGGTGCCAAAAATGGTGGGAAAAGGGCCACTGGGTGCTAAAATGTGTTTGAAAGAGCCGCCAGGTGCAGCACCCAGCCAAATTAGCCTAGAGTTAGCACTAAAAAATCTGGAGTGACTTCACTCGAAATTTTAATGTATTTAATATTATATTTCAATGCATATAAATGCAGATTTTCATACCTTTAAGGCAGTAATTTATGAAAGAGATCTGTCCACCATCCCTTTCATTAAAAATAATTAATTTAAAATTGCATTATGTAATTCATATTAAAATTCAGTTCAACTAGTCATGCAATACAATACCTCAAATTTTTAATCATGCAACATTATAACTCAAAATGAAATAACATGATGCAATATTGAAAAGCACAATAATTTCATTCATTGGAGTAAAATACTTATGTCACCTTTTAATTATCAATCAGCATATACTTAGTAGAGCTTATTTTTTAAAAAACAAGACTAAACTTTTTATAACTTAAAACGTTTAATAGCTTAATAGTTTACCTTATAATATACAAATTCCTATATTCGAATTTTTGTTTTTTGTGAAGATATAAATAGAAATCATTAGCATTCATAGGAAACAGATAATACACTTCTAAGAATTATTTTTAACCATGAGAGACATATAAATTAAACTCTTTTGTAAAATTACAATATTTTATTTCTCTAAATATGATTACTTCATTGTTAAAATATACCAAAAAGTGTAAAATGTGAGGTTTTTGACATGACTTTTTGACACAGGGTTTTTGACATGACAGTTTAAACTGTGGTTTAAACCGTCAAAAACTGTCATGTGTCAAAAACCTGCCAACCCTTTAAAACCTAATCAAAATATTTTCCAATGCATTAGAAATGAAAAAGATTTAATAGATCCCAAAGAAACTTCCTGCATTTATAAAATAGAATTCAGTTTTAAAAACAATAATAATAGTGCGTGTTACATAGGCATGACCAAGAGAAAAATAAAAGATCACAAAGCAGATCATATTACTGATATTAAATATAACTGTTTCTCCACCGTGTTATTGAGGCTTCACACTACTAACCCCATTAATCCTAATACAATAACCACTAGTAAAATTGCCTCTATAATTCCCATCAATACGCATTAAAACGTGAAGCCCTCGAAATACTAACAACTAACACCGCTATTAACGACCGGGAGCATGGTACAATTCCTGATGATTGGCAACAACTAATGTACAAGAAAAAACATAAAGATGACGTCAGAAAGGAAGAAACTAAAAAAAGGTCCAGATGACATCCGATGATGACTGCGATCTTTGCGAGTCAAAATATATCATGAAAATGCTGCACTCAAAAAGTGTTTTAATGTAAGGTATTTTAAAAGATTTTTTAAATGTTTAATTAGTCCTTTTTTATATTTTAATTTTAATGTAATTAAATACTTTTTACAAGATTATGTGACAATTTTCTTACTAATTTAAATCTCAAAATCTTAGACAGGTTTTTGAGTAATTAATGTTTTCAACAGAAGAGACTTATTTATGGTTATTATTCATTTTTTTATACATTGAAAAAAAAATTTTTTTTTAGATTATTTTTTCTATTACCTCTTTTAGAATGAAGGAAAAATATATGCATATAAAAAATCGATTATTTGGCATTTCATCAGTTAATTCAACTTTGTCTAAGTTAGACATTTTTTTGGCCTACATTTTTAATGACTTTTTGCCTCTCCATTCCTATCTGGTCTTACAAAAATTTTAATGAATAACAAAGTTTCAGCATTTCTCCTTTTTTTTTTTTTTTTTTTTTTTTTCCCAAGATATGAATAATTTTCTTAATAGTAATTTTTATCGACTTTATTACAGTATTTAAATATTCAATTATTTAGATAAAATATTACTTTATATAATTGAAAATTTTATTTTGGAAAATAATTTTAATGGTGTTTTTAATGAATGTTTCTTTTCTCTTTGATGTGTACCTTTTATTTAATAAATAATCATCATTTGTAATTCTTTTTTTTTTTCTACCAACTAGAACTTTAATGTGTATTATTTTTCAACATCATTGCTTTCTAAGTATTACAGTAAACTCCACAAATATAGACAGTTAAAAAGCCAATGATTTTTGTCCATATTAATGAGATTCTGTTATAACTGGAAATCACAAACCTGGACTTTTACATGACAATATGAAATACATACTTGTATTATGTACATCACATATACACATTAATATGAATGAATATTTTCTCAAACCCTTTTATGTTACTTCACTAAAAATTATAACTCGGGAAAAATGATATGTGAAAACAATTAAATAATGAATATATGTACCTACTCTAATTGTAGTACTTGCTTACAATATTACTTGTGTTCATATGCAATATAAGAAGCGAAAAATAACAGTACCTAATAGTTTTTAGTCTGTCTAAAAAAAAAGAAAGTAAAAAGTTATCTCCTCAATAGAAGTTGAGGTAGGAGCAAATTAATTATCCACTGTTCAGCCCTGTTGCTTGCTTCTCTTCCAGGATAATAGGTAAAGAATCAGCACTGTTATTTCCTGTGGTGTTATATAGCATCAAATGAAAAAAATGAAACTTTTAATTATTCCACTTCTTCATGTTAAAAAAATAAAATTTTAGGGAGTTTATTTTTCTGAGGAAGGAAAGTAAGTTTAAAATTCCCTCCTCCCCTCTCAATTAAAAAATCCATTGTTACAAACTACATATAAAGTGGTGATTATTACATGTTACACCTTTTTTCAGAATCTGATTTTTGTACATAATCATCAAAAATTCATTTTAAATGAGGCCATTTTAACAAGAATTCATATATAGTATTTTTCTACTTTTATGAATTACTTAGAAAATCTAATATTTGAATAAATTTCTATCATTTAAAACTGTTTTATTTTGAAGATTTTTTCAAAATAGTATACTTAAATTGATCGATTGTAAGAAAATGCATCAATTGTAAGAAATTGATGAAGATCAATTGTAAGAAAATGCATATGGTTTTTATCCTTTAATGTTCATTGGCCTGTGATTTTTAATCTAGTATTTTGGTCATTAGGCTAATATTTAGGCAACTATTTTAATGCTTCTAGGCTACTAAAGCAACTATTTTTGTTCTATTTCTTTTGTGGCAACCCTGCATTACCAAGTTTGGAAAAAAGAAAGGTGCTGCTAGTAAAAAAAAAAAAAAAAAAAAAAAAAATTTAAATTCTTGAAAGCAGACTTGGATTCTTAAAGGCACATTTAACATTTAAAATCCTGATACTCAATTTCAAGATTATCATAAGTTTGTGTATAATATATATATATATATATATATATATACTTCTGCTTGTTTCTAAGGTATAAACTTTTTCTTTTTTTTAATGTATATAATTTATTTTTAGTTTGAAGGTTAGTTTTTCCTAAATTGATTAACTATAAATTAAGATCTGATCCTTTAGAAAGATAGTCTCCACTAATGGCCAGGAGATTTTATTCCTAAAAAGCTGGTAAATGAGAGGTGCCAGGTCTAATCTAAAGTCGTACTTATTGGCTTAGCCGTCTGGAGTCTTCCATGGTTTTCTCTGAAATTAACATGAATACAGGCTTAGGACCCTTTAGAAAAACTCCCATGTAGGCCACTTCACCCAATTTTAGAACCCTCACATAATTCATTGTCTTTAACTCTACCGCCATCATCCTTGGAAAGAAAAGTAAACTCCTCCACAATTAGTAATATTAAACAGGACATATTAAGCTCTTGATTTGAAGATCTAAAAGTAGTTTATGATGTTTTATTTTTTATTCTTCACTCTTGTGTTGCAGCAAAAATTCATGAATAAATTTTTTGCTTATTTCTTTCAGTGTTAATATTATTATTATTTTTTTTTTTTTTTTTTTTTTTAGTTATTAGATATAAAATAATGTATTTTTTTTTTTTTTTTTTTTTTTTTTTTTTTTTTCATTGTTTTATAGATTGCCCTTATAAAACTCTCTTAAATGGATCGATCAGCACAAGATTGGTGGATGTACAAGCTCGAAGAATATTATTAGGTGAGAGATAATTTCAGTAAAATGCACTCATAAAGTGGTGATGAACAAAAATTGATAAAGTTTAGTGAATGTAAAATACAAATCTAGGGTAGGTGCTCCAGTGATTGGCATGCTCCAGTGATTGGCATCTATCCCGAAATAATTAATAAATAAGAATAGTAAAATCATATATTTTACATAAAGAATTTTAACATTTTATGTCAAACACTGGTGCATAGGGTGCTAATAACTGGTAAAATGAATAACTAGCAGCGTCAAACACTGGAACACAGGGTGCCAATTACTAATCAAAGGAAAAACTGGCAGTGTCAATTACTGGATCAATGAATGGGTGTCAAATAAAAATTCATAAAAAAATAATAATAATTGTTATCAAATGTATATATTTTAAGTTAACATATATGTGGTTCTGAATGTCTTTCATACCATATGTACTAACTTAAGATTTCTGAAAATATTTTCTGATGTCTAGAACATTCAAAACATCAGAGATTGCTCTAAAAGTGTCAATCACTGATGCACTTACCCTATCTTTTTAAATTCTGTTTTCTTGTTCAGAAAATTCACAATCAATTTGTATTTTAAAAATTGATTTTTAAGTTTTCAATATTTTATTTTAAGCTTATAATTTGCAAAATATGCACTAAGGAGTAATTCTGATTACAAATTTCTCTATACCATAAAATAACTGGGTTTTGACTGTTTGTGACAACAGGGGATGCAACCCTTCAAGTGCTTTGCACTTAAGAGGATGCTTCGTCTAATGTAACTAGTAGTTAAACCCCATGTTATTATATGGGAAAATTTCATTTGTTATGCAAATAACTCTTTACTTGGTGTATTTTTCTAAATTACATTTTCACCTTTAGAAAATTAACAAATGTTAATTTTGTCCTTGTTTCCTAAAAACTGGTGTTTTAAATTTTTTAATAATGCTTTATTTTTAACTTATAAAATGCAAAAAAAATTGTATGTAGTTAATTTTTTGCACTTCAGAGCTTGAAAACAAATATTTAAAAAAAAATTGGAAAATACATAAAGTAATGAATAGTTTGCTTAGCAAGTTTTTCCCATAGAATAAGTTGGGGTTTGGCTGTTGGTGACAATAAGTGAAGCATTTTTTAACTAATTATAAAACATAATTTTAATTCTGACTTTGTCTACTGAAATAGCATTTATTAGTAGAAGTAATAAAAGTTAATTTTGCATTGCAGTAAAACACACTGAAATATTAGTTTTAAATGGTAAAGGATAAAAAACTTGTAAACAAACATCATTATTAACAAAAACACTCAAACATAGCCAATTCAACTTTCATATTATAAATCTGTATCAAATGGGTATATTACATAAAACTTTTTATTGAGATCAGACAAAGGTTTTGTGTCAGGGTTATACAGAGGAATTCACTCACCATAAAATCCCGATTATAAGTTCCCCCCCCCACCCCTCCCGTTTTTCAAATGGAAATCAGTAAAAAAAAGGGAGGGGGCTCATAATCGAGATAATTAAAAATTTCTTTTAAAAAAAAAGTGGTGGTGGCACCATCTATCACCAGAGAATAAAACTAAAGTTATCTAATAGTTATAGAAATAAAAATGTTAGATTATGAATTCAAAATCTATTTTATTATTAATTTAAATTATTAGTTCCCCATCATACTATAGGTATGGGGAACTTAGGTAATCGTGAAAATTTTCGACCTCGGTTTTTTGACTTTTCTATATGTTTTCAGGTGTGAGGAATCCGAAAATGACAAAATTTCTATAGTGTCTGTCTGTAGGGTGTCAGTTAGTGTGTTAGTCCGTTAGTTTGTTAGTCTGTTAACACAATATCTCACGAACAAATAATCGCAGAGATGTCAGATCAGTTTTAAAATATTACTTTCGGTACTGGCAAGAACCCTATTTATTTGGAACATTCGAATTAAAAAACTTCGCAAGTTATTAGAAATTTACGATTTTCTTAACATGGGAGAATAGGACAAAAATTCACTTAAACGTGCATTAAATGGAAACTTTTTACTGTAAAAATGTCAGACCAGTTTTAAAATATCAGTTTTGATGCCGGAATGAACATCAGTAACTATAAATATGCTACTTTGAAAATTTCGCAAGTTATTGGAAATTTACGAAATTCTTAACATGGCAGTATAGGGCAAAATTTCACATAAACGTCAGTTTTGAGCGATATTTTCATGGTAAAGATGTCAGACTACTTTTGAAATATTATTTAGGACACTGGCATGAATATTAATGACTATGAATTTTCCAATATAAAAATTTCGTAAGTTATTGGAAATTTACGAATTTCTTAACATGGCAGATTAGAGCAAAATTTCACATAAACGTCAATCTTGAGGGATATTTTCATCGTAAAGATGTCAAACCACTTTCGAAATATTATTTAGGATACTGGCATGAATATCATACACTATGATTTTTCATATTTAAAAAATTAGTTAGTTATTTGGAATTTACGATTTACTTAACATGTCAGAATAAAGCAAAATTGAGCATAAACTTCCATTTTGAGGATCCTAAATACATTAGACAACTTCAAAATTACATTTATGATATTTGTTTGAACATGATTGAATACAAATATTCTACTAGGAAAATTTCGTAAAGTATTCGTAATTTACGATTTTATCAACATAGCGAAATTGTAAATTTTTCATATAAATATGAATTTTGAGGATTATTACATTGGAAATAGTAGCATAAAAACTAAACAACAGAATTGACCCTGATAAAATAAATTAATAGATTAGAATAAGATAATTATAACCAAGTGAACGGTGGATAGCCTATTAGGCGGTGATTTCATTCTGTCACTGTATCAAGCTTTGGTCAAATTCGTTTCTTTTAACATGATTATAATATGTCTCACACTAGAAATTTCTGAGAACAAAAATATGATGGGGAACTGAGCAGAGTCCACCTATGCCAACTAGTTTTTTTCATATGGTTAATATGAAAGATAAATAAAAAAATTAAAGATTAATTTTGCTATTAAGGTAAATCTTTAAGTTTATTAATCATTAATTAATTTAAAGTATATAAATTAATTCTAGTATATATTTAGGTAAATATGAAATGCATAAAACTTATTTTATATATTTTTGTTAAACATAACATTTTACAAAAATACATTTTTTTTTTTTTTTTTTTAAGAACAAATGACAAATTGCATGTTGGTGTCATCTATTGATACAAGAAGAAGTTATTTAATAAGGAAATCCAGATAATAATCAAACATGCACATTACAAATTAATTATTGTATTGATGTAATAAATTATTACATCAATGCAATAATTGATTTAAAATACAGTAACCGCCGCTTTATAAAATCACGTTTGTTTTCCTCAAAATGATTTTATTAAGCGGCAGATTTTTATATCCGGCGAACATGCCCGAACTCAATAAAAAAGTATTCATTATCTAAATATGGAAAGAAATTCTTCTTCGCCCTTCCATCTATCATCTAGCCGTCCGGTCCGTAGGAATGGAGTTTTTGCTGCTTAACATTCAAATAAAATTTTCAGCTTTTAAGGACAAAATTACATAAAAGATGGAAATTTTTTTTTACCTGGCATTCTTGTACCTATCTAGAAGTGCTGTGTTGACGACTTTTGCTTTCCTTATTCATTTTCGCTTGCGGTTCACTTTTACGTTTGGTATAATTTAGGCACTAATATCATCTTCATTTTTATGTTTTTATGAAGCAAATTGAGAAATTTCAAACTTCGATGTTGCCTTCCTTTGATTATACATTTGGAGAAAACTATCATACTTTACCAAAATTTTACGCTTTACCTTCAAAATAAAAATTATCCGCTTGCATATCTTGCAGCTAAGTTGCTTCAAAATAAGAACTAGAATACTCATTGGCCAATCATTTGAAGAATTCATTCCTTAATTTCATAACTACAACACATGGCGGGGCGTGTTTTTCTTTCTTTTTTTTTTTTTTTTAAGGCGTAAAATTTTCGACAAATAGTAATAATGTGATGTCTTGCTTCGTTTTGTTTCTTTTTTTCCTTTTAAAAATCCGTTGAGAAAATATAATTCGTTGTTTAGCTTGCATACATGATCATTTTTATTGTTGAAGAGATTTTCTTTTGAGTTTATTAACCGGCGATGCTGATTTTATTAAGTGGCGGTTTGTATTGATTTGATTTCGGACCGAGCGATTTGATCAGTTTAAGCGGCTGATTTTATTAAGCAGTGATTTTATAAAGCGGCGGCTACTGTATATACATTCAAGCAAACTTTAAATTTTGATAGTAAAGGTAAACCAGACTCACTTCACTTATACAAAGATTGTCTTTTGCTTCATCAATCTTTATAATTGAAATAAATTAATTAAAAGAGAAGCTATTAATATTTTAAAAATGCAATCTTCGTTAAATAAGTAAATAAACTCTATTTATTATTTAGTATACTATAAAAATCAAATAAATGTTTACTTATACATTTAATTATTATTTTAATGAATATTGAAGAAGCCTATAAGAACATTTTCTGGAAGACTAGTGCTGCCATCTATTGAAAAATAGTAAAACCCGAATAAACTACTACGTCAGAAATGCCACAGAGAAACGTGTTTCTGACGTAGTAGTTTATTCGGGTTTTAATATTCCAACGCCAAGTCTCCTGTTATTATATTGAAAAATAGGTTTACAATTTCAATATAGAGCTATAATCATTTTATAGTTCTCATTCCCACTTTATTATTATTTTGTTAAAACAAATAGAGAAGAAAGGAATTAATAATTTATGCTGTAAAAATTATTTTAAAGGATAAATTTATTTAGAATCATTAAATATACATACAATTTCAGAAATTTATTTTTTATTCAAAATGAAAAAATGGTGGGAGAGGGCTTATTTTTAAGATTATAGAAAGAATTAAAAATTGACTAAAAGTAGGGAGGGGGGCTTATTTTCGAGGGAGGTGACTTATAGTCAAGATGTTACGGTAATATGTTACGGACAGAATTTCTCTTTGGTACATCTTTAGACTGCACTCAAATTAATGAAATGAACATATAATTTTTTGTATGTGTAAAAGCGTATTTTGTATAGAATAATGTTTTTAAATCATTCAGATGTCATTTACAGGGACATACAAAATAATTTGGATTTATTAGAAGCTATTGTTTAAAATTACTTCAAGTGCGTTGCCATAAAATACCACAAAAGCATCCTCCCTATATTAAACATACCACCCCTCTCCTCTTCTTTTCCCATGAGTTTCATTTGTTCTTAAAATACCGAATAAATGTCTTCTTTCACTCAGTGATAGATTCCATTTGAATAGGTGACAGTTTTTTTATGTTATTTATTTTTGCATTTTTCTGCTACTCATATTTATTTTTAAAGAAAAAATAAATTCTGAAGAAACCCACCATTTTTTTTAAATACAATTTTAATTGATTTTTTTTTTTTTTTTTTTTTTTTTTTTTTTTCAGATTTTATCATTTTACATGAAAAAACACAAAAAATGTGTCTGGTTTAAAAAAAGGGGGGTAGTGGTTAAGATTTCACAATGATGTCCAAAACATTTGGTATTTATTTTTGCAATGCATAGTTTTTGCATTCAGAATTCTTGTTCCTTATTACTTGCATCTCTATATATATAAATGGCTAAGAGATTTTTGAGTCTGTTTGTCTGTGTGTTGACACAAGTTGCCACCAGCTTTTCATACTTTAGTTAATTTTAAAAAATCTAATTGTCCCATCGATAAATTAATTAAACTGGCGGATTAAAAAAAAATGCCCCTTTCATTTGGTACCTTATTTGTAACGAAATTTTGATTAGATTTTTTAAAATTAATTAAAATATGAAAATAATAACCTGGTTAAACCTTTAAATAATAACCTTTAAAAATGGACATTTAAATTTTTAATTGTTGCCAAAAAAAAAATTACTTTTTTTTTTTTTTTCCAACATAAAATGAAATATGCTTTCACGTGAAAAATAAAAACAAATATTAAATTTGTTCCTGCACATGAAGAAATGAAAATATGAAAATGGAGTAAAAAAAATAAATAAATAAATAAAATAATATACTTCAACTTTAGATTTTTTCCCCCTTTTGTCTAAATAGTATGTTTTAGGCATGGATGAATCACGCTTGGCATGAAAGCTAATTCAGCATTACATTAAAGAGCTTTACTTATTGATAATCCTGGGTAATTTTAAAAATTTTGATGCTGAAATAGACCGGACATTTTTCGCCAAGGACTCCACTTTCACAATAGCCACTTTAAGTGCATAAAAAATATAAATAAATTATAAAATATTGAAAAACAGAAAAGAAAGGAAAGGAAAGTGAAAAGAAAAGAAACAAACAAAAAAAAATAATTTTTATTAAAATCACACAATCAATTGATTGGAAGAAAATCATATTTATTGAAATTTTATTTTTCCGACTGAGTGTAAATAATGCCTGGACCTAGAGTCGAACCTCGGATCATTGACTTACAAGGTCAAGGCTCTACCAATTGAGCTATCCAGGCCGACAACCGGTCGGCATTACTCACTCAGACAACCTTTGGGCAGAAACATCTTGTCTATCATGTAGATAGCTCGACAGAAATAAGCCGCAGGTAGTGAAAAACACTATTATAATGGGAGAAAGAAATACAATTTTTATTAAAATCACACAATCAACTGATTGGAAGAAAATCATATTTATTGAAATTTTATTTTTCCGACTGAGTGAAAATAATGCCTGGACCGGGAGTCGAATCCCGGATCATTGACTTACAAGGTCAAGACTCTACAAATTGAGCTATCCAGGCCGACAACCGGTCGGCATTACTCACTCAGACAACCTTTGGGCAGAAACATCTGGTCTATCATGTAGATAGCTCGACAGAAATAAGCTGCAGGTAATGGAAAACACCATTAAACAATGGGAGAAAGAAATACAATTTTTATTAAAAATTGTGTCCATGCATTATTTTCACTCAGTCGGAAAAATAAAATTTCAATAAATATGATTTTCTTCCAATCAGTTGATTGTGTGATTTTTATAAAAATTGTATTTCTTTCTCCCATTGTTTAATGGTGTTTTCCATTACCTGCGTCTTATTTCTGTCGAACTATCTACATGATAGACCAGATGTTTCTGCCCAAAGGTTGTCTGAGTGAGTAATGTCGACCTGTTGTCAGCCTGGATAGCTCAATTGGTAGAGCCTTGACCTTGTAAGTCAATGATTCGGGGTTCGACTCCCGGTCCAGGCATTATTTTCACTCAGTCGGAAAAATAAAATTTAAAAAATAAAAAATAATAATAATAATAATAACATAAATTATGTATTTTTGTCTAAAGTGATGATAAAAATTCAAAAGTGGTCAAGGGGAGCTACATTAAGGCTGTACCATGATCAGGTTTACATATTTCATTATTTATTTTTCTATATACCAACTACTATTAACTAACTCAACTACTATTATAACCACAAAAATCAATTGTCTCATGCAATAGACATAGCCAATCATAGCATATTGCAATATTATATTTGGTGTGAAATTGTTGTCATTTTATGGTTGATGGAATAAATCAAATATAGATAGAAAATAACATGAAAGAAAATATTATGTACACCACATATAGTGTTGTTCATATGTAACTGGGATTCAAATATAAAATTTCTGTTTCAATTTTTTCGATACTGTCCGTTTCAAAACTGTCATCTGATAAGCACCCAAATGGAAGCCCACTGGTAAGCTATTGTCACAGGACATAGGGACAGACACCCGAGAGTCTACGAATGAGTGGGTCGCTGTTGAAGGCAGCGGCGAACCAAAGCAGGCTTCAAAGCAATTTCATGATTTCTTTAAATTTTATTTTTATTTGTAAAGTGATATAGAAAAGAGTTTCCTTTAAGTATAGTGACCAGCAAAGCGAGAAAAGCCTTCGTTGAATAAATGGTTTTGTTAACAAACTTTGATCTATTGACACGCAAGCAGCATCAGGCCGAGTTTTGTACATTTCGAGTTTGATTTTGAAATTTTTCCCTCATTCGGAATTCGGTTCATTCCCGAACAGGGACTTTGCTAGTTATTTCAAAAATTGTATAATTAACTTTATTCTTTCCATATCTTTATTTACAGATTACTTATGCTCTGAATTACTGGCAGCTAGAATGATGTATTCTAAGAAAGATGTCAGACATAACATGGAAATAGAGATGGTAATTTCTTGTCTTCTGTTATTCAGCTTTTGTGTCTAATTCAACTTATTCCATAGTATTATTTTTTTTAAATAATTTTTCCATAGAATTATTTGGTTTTAATATTAAATTTTGTCACCTGCTTATCATTACATCAATTCTTTAATTTTTATCGTTTGCTTCCTCTTCTCGTTCAAGTTGTGTGAGAATAAAGTTTTATGTTATTTTGTTTTTCATAGTGAAATGAGTTTATCACACATTCAGTGAATTGCGCTGATTGAGGCTTATTTTGAATGTAAATCGTATGAAAGATGCAAAGATATTTGGCGATATAAAAAAAAAAAACAGATGATGCAATGCCGAGTAAAAATATGCTATATAAGCTCGTTTGAAGCTTTCGTAATACACGTTCTGTGGAAGACAAGCACAGAAGTTGAAGACCTAGCGTTGTTACCCCCACCTTTCTTCAAGACAGTCAACAAAGAACATTGCTAACTCCTCAAAAATCCATTAGGCGTTTGGCATAAGAAATATGTGCATCCCGTGGATCAACACCTAAGGTTTTAAGTGTTTTGAATTTTTGTGCTTATCGTGTAAAAATGGTACAGGATATAAAGCCGCCAGACATTGAGAAGCAGTTTCATTATTGCCAGTAGTTCTGTAGATTTATTCGCAACACCATCAACATTTTGGACAAAACATTTTTCTCTGAGGCATGGTTTCATTTGAGTGGTTACCTGAACACGCAAAACTCTCGCTTTGAACAACAACCAATCCTCATTCATTAATGCAAAAACCTTTACATCCTCAAAACAATTGGCATATGGTGTGCTGTATCACGAAAAATAATTACTGAACCTCTGTTTTTCGAATCAACTGTTAATGGTTCTGTATCCAGGGAACTTATCCAGCAATATGTTGCATTGTTAGAAGTGAATGAACGAGATTCTTGATTCCAACAAGATGGTGCAACATGCTATACAAGTAATGAAACCATGGACATGCTTGAAGATTTTTTGGTGATTGACTCATCTCAAGAAATCTTTGGCCACCTCGATCCCTTGATCTGAGCATTCTGGACTTTCTTCTGTGGGGATATTTAAAAAACAAAGTTTATGCAGATAATACTCAAACAATAGATGATCTAAAAATTATCATTATTCAAAGGATGCAAGAAGTCACTTCCAGCATGTTAAAACGCGTTTCTAAAAACATGCGGAAATGAGTTCAGCTTTGCCTCCTAGAAAAGGGTAGACGTCTTGAACATTTATTATAAATATAAGTTCTGTATTTTTTCCTCTGTTATTTTAAATGTGCCTTTTATCACTAAAATAAAAATAATTGTTTTAAGGTTTGTTGTTTTGTAAATAAAAAATAAATCAGCGTCAGTACTTGAACTTTTAGGACACACTGTATAATTCAATAGAAGAAAGTATTGGGATTTTGAAATTTTTCAACTTCCAGACTTCCATGGATTTACATATTTTCAGAGGTCTAGAGCATGATTTGACCATTTATAGAAAATATTTGTCTCTCTGTATATATGCTAAAATTTTGTGTTAACTCTAGATCAAGAATTAATGCACAAATTTTTGTGAAAATTATATGTAGTTATACCTTCACATAAATCAATGCCTATGAACTTTTGGCACAAATCACCTAACAGCACTGTCAACATGTCAACCCTTTTTTTTTTTTTTTTTTTTTTTTTTTCAGTTCTTAATATGGCAATATAGGACAAAATTTTGTATAAATGTGCACAATGTGAATTACTTTTTAATCAGCCATTGTGTAATTAATGTATAAATACATTGATGATAGATGATCAAGCAGAGAAATATTTTTGTTTATGTAAGAGTATTTTCTTGGCAAAATTAAAAATAAATAAATAGCTACAGTTTTTTTAGCTTAAACTTATTATTTATAATGCTATTAATAAAACTTTATGTAGAGTTGTTTTCAGAAAATAAATAAATAAAATGTTAAAAAATAAAAAGACACTATGTTAAATCTCTCGGAAAGTTCCAGGGCTTATTGTATGCATCATGATTCATCATGCTATTTTTAAACAGGCATATGCATGGTACTGTTTGATTGTCATGGTCACTATTATCAAAATGGTACCAAGATTACTGCTTGGTTAAATACAAACATTTTATAACTATCATATCTCTGTGATTGTCTCTAATTTAATTATTTTAATTTTTTAATAATAGTTTTATCTGTTATTAGCTGCCTTCTGCAACCCCACTGGTTCACAACCTGTATCCATAGTTGTATCTGTAACAGATTTCCATTTAGAGAGATTAACATACAAATCTCATACAAACAGTCGAGTGTGTTGCTTTTTAAACAGATCTGATGACAAACACTACCAGGCTGCTTGCATATCATGAAAAATTTGACCATGCAAATATTCTTGCTGGTACTCTCAACCCAATATGTTTCAGCTAACACCAGGCTCATATACTGCCTGAAATAAAAATATTGTTCAAAAAAATAATTTATTTATTATTGTTAAAGTTTCAGTTCTGTATATTATTTGCTTAAAAAAAATAGGGAAAAAAAAACTTTTTTATAAATATGATGCCAATTTAAAAAAAAATGTTTCTTATGTTCATTTTCACATCTAAATTATATTGTCTTTCAACCATATGGGTGTCGGCACATAGGGGAGCACATGCCCCATCCTGAAAAATTTTCTGGTGATGCCACTGCTCAACCATAATGTAATTTTACAGATTGATAAAAAATTTGAGATTAAATATGATGCCAATTTCACAAGTTTTTTTTTTTTTTTTTTTTTTCCCTCATGTCCATTTTTCACATGTAAATATATATTGCCTCTTAATTTTTATGTCATTTTCCATATATTTCGGTAAATATTAAATAAATCTAAAACAAAATCTAAAATCAAGCTTTGTACACAATCAGATATTGTAAAGATATACCCTTGTACAAATTGTACCTCATTCAATTCTATATGAAAACGTGAGACAGTTTTATTTTTAGTCAAGTTTAATTATACAGATACTTTAATTATTAAATATCTATTTATAATTTTAATTTAATGCAGTCATTTTAATTATGTTTTAACATTGCTCATTGTGTTGCTACTGTTGGTGTTACATGAAAAACCAGCACATTTCCTATCCTGGTTATTATATTATTTTGTACTTGTTTAAATTAATTTGGTCTTCCATGAAATATCCTTGTTAAATAGTGTATATAACTTTTAATAGATTTGTTTTCTTTTTTAGGATGCTAGTCCTACAGCTCTGTCTTTACAAAATGCTTTAAAAGCATTAAATATTAAAATAAGTCCCACAAATTCCGAAGATTCTGAAACTTATTTAGTCGAAATGGAAAAGAAAGTAGGTACTGGGTAATTTGAAAACATTCATGTTTTTTGATAGTTTATTTTTTAATAGTTATTATTTTAAGTAAAGATGGAACAGCTTTACTATACGGCACCCATTGCTTATTGCCGTTACCGATGTTTTGATCACGTGGTATGATGGTGTTTTGATTCGGTTTGTGAGTCGGTACTGCGAATCGTTTCACAACGTCGTGAATCGAATCAAAATGTCATGAAACAATACTTTTCATTATTATGAAACATTTTTTTTTTTATGTTTCATTATGTTTTCTGCTGTTTGCTCGCTTCGCGAGCATTAAAACCGAAAAAAACATCACTGGACGCCCCTAATTCGTGGAGCATGAATCAGTAAAAGCATGAAAATTCATGGAGCAGCGGTCACTAAGTTTTCTGCTGTTTGCTCGCTTCGCGAGCATTAAAACCAAAAAAAACATCACTGGACGCCCCTAATTTGTGGAGCATGAATCAGTAAAAGCATGAAAATTCATTGAGCCGCGGTCATTATGTTTTCTGCTGTTTGCACGCTTCGCGAGCATTAAAACCAAAATAAAACATCACTGGACGCCCCTAATTCGTGGAGCATGAATCAGTAAAAGCATGAAAATTCATGGAGCCGCGGTCACTATGTTTTCTGCTGTTTGCTCGCTTCGCGAGCATTAAAACAAAAGAAAAACATCACTGGACACCCCTAATTCGTGGAGCATGAAGATTCATGGAGCCTCGGTCACTATGTTTTCTGCTGTTTGCTCACTTCACGAGCATTAAAACAAACAAACAAAAAAAAAATCACTGGATACCCCTAATTAGCGATGCATGAATCAGTAAATGTTACGTTTCGATGCAACAGAAAAAAGTATCGATACTCTGATTCGGGTCTCGAATCACCGTCATATCACGCGATCAAAACATCGGCAACGGCAATAAGCAATGGGTGCCGTATAGTAAAGCTTAGCCGTAAAGGTTTAAAATATGTATGTGTATTTTAATATTTTCACTTTAATTTTGTTTGTATTCAAGGTTTCTAATAACTGTGTAGCTTGTTAAGCATAAATAAGTTTTTCTACTATACATTTCATATTAACTTTGCTATACAATTAAGTTATCGTATCTGTTTCTTATATTAAAATTTTGATAGTTAAATTTATAAGACATAGTTGTATAATGAACAATATTATGTATTTTGCTTTAAAATCAGTCTCTTAAATCTCTGAACTGTGTGAAATATTTGCTTATATGTTTAGTTAATACTTTAAATTTTCATATATACTTATGAAATTACTGATGTAATATTTTACATAGTGGATATTTAATAGAAAGTTTGTAATTTCAAAAGTAAGACATGGGTAAATTGTATGTTGTAGCCACCACATGACTTTCTTCTATGTTTTCCTATACAAATTGGCTCAGTAAAAATAATTTATTAAAATTATTATTTTTAAAAAATTATCTTCCATGATAATGCAGACGATTTCCATATTAGAGAAGTAGTATAACACTAAATATCCAAAGAAAAAAGGTCAATTTTGTTCTCAATATTACAATTAAAAAAAAAAAAAACGATAACTTCTTTTTAAATTATTGCAGATCAATGGTTCAACCATTTGTTTTAAAGGTATTGGCGAGCTCTTTTGAAAGATACCCATCATGAAAATTTACTCCCCTCGAGGCGAGGCTCCTACATACACAAAATTTTTTCTCCAGTTGGCTATCTCTATTACAAATAATTCTTTTTAATTTCATAATGATTATTAAAAAATAATTCTCTTCATGCACATTTATACAAAATTTTGTCCTATACCACCATGTTAAAAATTTAGAAAAAGCAGGATGGCAACACAAGCTTTTGGACAATTTTTACCAAAAGTTGATAGGCACTAATTTATGTCAGTGTGTAACTACATACCAATTTGTATAAAATTCTGTGCAGTAGTACCTGAGATACAGTTGCCACAAAATTTTGTCACATACACACACAGAGAGAGACATTTTCTAAAAATGGTCAAATCATGTTCTACTGGTCGAAAATTTTTACGAATCCAATACTTTCTTCTATTGAATATAGAAGAAAGTAAAAATGAAAATGAATTAAACCAGTTTGGTTGTTGATATATTTTACATAGAAACTTCTTTTGTTTCTAAAATCCTCAGATAAGAAATAAATCTTTTAATCCTTATTATGGGTAGTGATGTGGAGTTGAAAATTTTCTGATTGATATATATGTATATGTCTACACATGTTTTTCTCTTTTTTTCAGAAAATTAGATATATATGTTAAAATAGTACATTTTTTATGGCATTTAACATAAGATTGAAAGACTTTACTTGAAACTTCTTGCTAAATTTTTTCGGTGCAGGCTCACACCATCTTCAGTTTTTCACGTTTGGTTAGCTTCCAGGTGTTGTTGATGATTCTGCGCTATTCAACTTCAGTTACTCTTTTTTTCCTCTAATTAGATGTCAGCACTTACTATCGATGTCAGTGGATGGGTTGTTCTGGTCAGTTGCAACTGCGCATGTTTTTGACAATTTCCACAGCTTCGCAATTTACTGCGTAATGATAATTTTCATAGTTTTGGAGTTTTTTAATGTTGTCAAAATTTATTTTGATGTTATTATTTTGAAAAACTTTTGTTGATGTGGGTAGTGGTCAAAGAAACACAAACAAAGCAGCCACATGTGTTTCCACTTTGTTTTCAGCATTTGTGCCTACTTTATTTGTCTGACGAAGAGTCGTATCTTCTCTCAGCCAGAAATAATTGTTGTGAGATCTTGTACTTTATGATGGACTTTATGTATTTTATTATTTCACCCTGAAGGAAAAAGTGGGTGTAGTGCACCTAAATATTTTCACGTCAAAATGAATATGGCATTGTTGAACTTGTATCTATTTCTAAAGTCTTCATTTAATAAGCAGTGACACTGTGATACTTTCAAGTTCTGAGTGCAATATATAAGAAACCCCCCCTGCCCTCCCCCCACAGTGGATCGAAGTATAGGCAGTGGCGAACATAGGAAGGTTATGGTATTATTATTATCTATGTATGATGTTTTTTGTCACATTTCGATTTAAATATGTATATATGTATGGTACTAAGAGTGATTCTATGTTTTTTTTTTAACCCTTTAAGGCCACGGGGATAAATTTCCCCACCAAATTCGTTATTTTATTCAACTGGCACCATTTTTTTTTTAAATAATGAATCCTGTGTATCATTTCTCCAGAAAAATATCAGTATAAATAACATTTTTATAATATTGCTGGAAAAAAAAAAAACAGTCATTTGTAGCAATTCTGCTTATGCTAATACAATAGGTTCTGAGAAATTTGCGATGAACTAAGAGAATAAATAATGTGTCAAAATTAAAATTAATTATTTCTAATAAGCTAAATGAATTTTTTTCTTTACATCAATTTTTATTCGTGAAATTAGTTTAAAGTGCCATTTGAGGAAAAATATGCATTATAAAGGGGTTAAACGGTATCATATTTTTCTGCTGCAAACAGGTATTTAGAAACATACCTGATAAAGAAACAAATGTTGCAAAAAATAAGAGAAGAAAAGAAAAGAAATAAAAATTTCATGAAGAAAATCTATATTTATAACACAATTAATTTAGCACACAATGTTAAATATATCATCACATTACTGCTTCTTTTTTCTTTCATTTTCCCAAATTCTTATGTACTTACTGTCATTCACACGGTATGTTTGTGAATCTCAACCAAATAAAAAATGCGCCTCTATTTTAAAGTAAATACAAGCTTTTTCATTTGTCTCTTCGTGGTTCAGGTGGTTTGAGCACCATGCTAGTAACTCGGTGGTCTCGCGTTCGATAGCCTGAAGGTCCGGAGTATTAATTTTTGCAGACAATTAGTAAAAAAGATGTCAATTGATAAAAGAAAATTTATCTTTGACTACACAGTATCCTAAGAATTTTTCAAGAGCTTTTTTAAGAAGCCTTTTTCTTGCATCTCTTTTTAAAAGCAAAAAAGAGTTTTTTGTGGACTACAAGCGTCCTCTATTGGGCGGAATAGTCACTAAAATGTTAATGAAACAATTAACAATACAAAACAAAAATAAAAATGATTAGGGAAAATACATAAATATTAACCAAATCAGTAAAATGTTAAGTTATAATATAAAAAATTAATAATAAACTACAACAATAATAAAAAGGTAATAACAGGAAACTTGAATAAAACCCGAATAATATTCTTTTTATTCGGGTTTTAATAATAAAAAGGTGCCTCAAACGAATATTAAATTGCTGATATTGGCCCTTAATCAAAAAATGAAATCACAAAACTTATAGGCAATCGTGTGTTGCTGCCATCTGTTGTGAATTTTAAGAAATAATTTCTATTTTCGTAACGCAGTTCAAATTTCCCCAATTTTGGTTAATAAACAAAAAAGTTACTTTTTTTTTTTTTTTTTTTTTCAAATTAAATTTTATTCTAACTTCGAAAAGATTTATATGATACGCTATAATAAGAATTTGGGTTTTTAAAGTTTTTTTAAATAGATTATTTTATGTAGCATTTCAATAGAAAACTCATGCAAACATATGCTGACAAACTCTATGAAAAATTCCCATTTGTCTTTATTTTTATTGCACAGAAACTTTTACTTTAAATCGTAATATGGTATTATAATATTTAATTTTAACATTTAGTAATTTGACATGAAATATTTATTTAATTTTAATCTTTTATGACATAGCATAGCAACCATTTACATTTCCCCCCTTTTTTGGGTCCAAGGTACTTTTCAGTACATTTAAAATAAAATTAATTATTTTATTAAATATTTAAAAAAAAATAAGAAATAATTTCTGGTTTATTAAATCTATTTCAATAATATTTTCACTATAAAAATTTTAATATATTTTCTGTTATTATTGAATACAGTTATTCAGATAAATTTTTCGATTGGTAATTTGGGGGAAACAGAATAAAAATTTATTTTTCTCTAAAAGTGGCGATTTGTGGCGAAAATCGTTTTCACAGATTAAAATGTATACTTTTGGGATTAGTAAAATGTGTTTTGAATTTTGGACACTTTTGGACAAAAAAAGTTCCACAACTTATAAATTTAATTTTGTTGTTAATTTTATATTCACATTTCATGCGTGAATCACAACATGAAAAATCAACAAAATGTTGGCAGAAGTACCTTAAAATTTTATTAGAACATTATTAAAAGTATTTTTATTTCGTATCTTTTCATAGTTATCTTAAGTGCCACTTGATGGCTATTCAAATAAAGTCACTGAAATTTATCGAAAAATCTTATTTCTGAAAGTTTTCGTTTTGAACTTATTTATATATAATAAAACTTCGTGTAATTGAAGAAATAACCATATATTTGTATTTTTTAAACAATCTTTTAAATTATTTCACTGCAAAATATCAGTTATTTAGAGATTGATTTTTGGGCCTATGTTTGTATTTTAACATTGTTCGATCCACTGTGCCCCCCCCCCCCCCCAAAAAAAAAAAAAAATAAAAAAAAATAAAATAAATAAATAAATAAAAATATTTTCTTAGTTGCAGCTGCAATTCCTATTTCAGTCATCCCCATGCTCTCTGATTTGGAGAGCAACTCAGAAAATTTGGACATCATTGTTATAGAATCAATTTGATTTTTCATAGTTAGAAAATTGGTTGTTTAAAAAATTTCTCAATCAAAATCATGTGTTTTATAGATATATAAATTTCAAATCCTTAATCTGTGGTCATTTGATTTTCAGTATTATAATGATTTAGCTGTTCAGTGAATTGGGACAGCCTAATTCTTAGATATTTATATATTTAATTTAGCATTCTTTATGAATTACTCTGACGTAAATTTCTTTAATTGTATTTACAATTTTCGTAACGCCCATTTCTTAATTTCCTATTGGCTAATCCTTCAAAATACCACCAATTCTGTTGGTGATAATCTGTCTTTTGAATCTGAATTCTCTTACATAAATATTAACATTGATTCTTCTGGCTATTTCACATTAGTATGCTTAATGCTATTAAAACTGCAGCATACTATTTTTTATTACTTTTGCAGTACATTATGTTTTTGCCATTGTTCTGTATAAAAAGTATAAAGCATAAAATGTCTAACTGATTTGTATGTTGTTACATGCCAAATCAAAGTTAAATTTTTACTATTTATTTCAGATTAAAGAAATGTTAGACTCAAAATGTAAAGGTATTTCCCCGCCCATCCTGTCAGAGGAGCTGTCAGAGGAACAGTGGGAATCTTTAAAAGCATTGTATGAAGATTTCCTCGCTGAATATACTGTTCGCCGGAAGTTACTACTTACAAGATTAGAGGTTACAGTGCAGTCATTCAAATGGGGTGAGGCAACCAAGGTAAGTAATTAATTTGGGTTATAACTTCTATCAAACGTAGATAACACATTTTGGAATTACTGAATTTATTTTAACAAAAACAGGATGTAACAAAGCCAGTAATTAAATCTGGGTTTTTATGCATAACATAAATAACATAGAATTTAAATTACTGGAAAATTCATCCACAAGACTACACCAGTATTCAAAGAATTGATGAATATTTCCTATTTCCAAATAAAAAAATAGCACTGCAGATGTCAACTACCCCAACTCACCAGGAAACTTTTTCAAGTGCAAATTGCCATTTTTCTTGAAAAAATTACTGGCATAACACTGAAGTATAGTATTTTTCTGAAATATCAGCTGCTGAGTCACAGTAGGGATGCAGAAAAATATTCAGACCTCAGAAATTTCTAATACAATCTATATTTCCCTCAGTAATGGAAAAATCAATTTTGTTACACAAAGCCATTTATTCTATGTAATAAGTGTTTAATAGTATAAGTAGACACTGTAATATAAAAAAAAACAGGTGTTAGTTTATATTATAAGCATCACAAAGTAGCAAATTATTACTTTAGACATACATTTTTAATTTGTCTTAAGGAAATATTCAAAATTTCCCCTGAACATTGTTTGGGCATTCGGACATATTCTGCTCCCCGGATTCACAGTAGAAGCGCTTGAAAAAATTATTAAGAATGAGTTCTTGTCTGCAGTATCTCGAAATCAGTGCTCTGTTGGCGATTCTACGACTGTGGTTTTCATCTATAGTTGCTAAAAACAATGTTAAGAATTTATTTATTTCAATGTTAATTTCAATTAATCAAATATTCTAATATGATTCTATTTCATATTTATCATCAGCAAATTAATATATAGCATGTAAATTTATTGCAATGTAAAAAAGTAAATCTAAAATATTTGCATTATTTTAAATCTTTGTAATATTGAAACTACGTAAAATAAATAAACTTTTAGATAAAATATAAAAAACATATCACACTTTTAAGAAATAGAGCTTCTGTATATATTTAAATTCCTTGGCATTAATGAGCAAGAGTCAATATAATTCATTTATGATATTTTTCTATTTGATTTTCAGAATGTTAAATTTAACTTTTTTTTTTTTTTTTTTTTTTTCATGTGACATTTTTGTTGCTACTTGACAGCTAAAAATTTGCCAGTGAATTAAGTAAACTGCAAACTAATATCTGTAATTATTTCAAGCCAGTTGGAAATTAGCAGTTGAAAGAGTTTTCCTGTCACAGTAAGAGTTTTGGTGCATTATTCCAAATATGCGTGATCAATTCCTGTCTTCGTCATTTTCTGCTCTTAAAATTAATTTGTCTTTTTCCATCTAAAAATATGTTGTCTACGAATTATTGCTTACAAATATGAAACTAATGCAAATAAACACCTTAAAATTCAAAAATACAATAATTATTTTATGTTGAAATAATCTAGCAGGGCCTATGATCAGGCAAAGTATAGTAAGCACAAGTGCTGCATAAAAGCAGCAAAGTTTATCTGTTGCTGTTCTGCACTTGAGCCAATATAAAAACCACACTTCGAATTCAAGGATATCCCATTCAAAAATGAAATTTTTCAAATTCTATTTTTTGAATATTGCTCTTTAAACAAGTGATCTTTTAAAGACCCGAATAAACTACTATGTCAGAAATGCCAAAGAAAAATATTGGAAATGCATACAGCTGTTTCGGTAGCCTAAAGCATACCGTCTTCAGGGCAAAAAGGATTCTCAATCAGGAGAAGTGCTCGTATATATAGGAGAGGGGCCGGATTTGGTTGAACCAATAGGATTACAGGAAAGGTGGGAAGAGTGGCCAATAGGAATTTAGGAAAGTTAGCTGTGTAAACAGTAGAAAAATTAAGAAAATGTGGACTGAATATAAAATTTCCAACAGTCAGACAAATAGGGAATAGCAATATCACAATTTAAAATGTTTTTAAAATTTTTATAAATATGAAAAGCTTCAAAGAAATCGAGTTCATGAATGGATATAGGTCTGCAAATTATTTTAGCTGAATTAAATTTAAAATTATGATTTTCCTCTCAGCAATGTTTAGAAATAGCCGATTTATTGGTTTCTTGTTTGTGGACGTAATTCATATGTTCTTTTAGACGAAATTTAAGGCTGGGTTTAGTTTGGCCAATATATGATAAACCACACTGACAGGAAATACTATAAATACCCCAAGAATTATGCATATCAATGTGATCTTTTAACTGAGAAAAGGTGAGTTTATTGGAAGGCGAAAATATTATTTTAAAATCATATTGTTTGAGAATTTTAGCTGTGGTTTGACTGGATTTAGGAAAATAAGGTAAGACAATACTGATATTAGAAGAGACTGATTCAGTAGACGAAATACGAGGGAGTTGTAATAATGTTCTTGGGGTATTTATAGTATTTCCTGTCAGTGTGGTTTATCATATATTGGCCAAACTAAACACAGTCCTAAATTTCGTCTAAAAGAACATATGAATTACGTCTGCAAACAAGAAACCAATAAATCGGCTATTTCTAAACATTGCTGGGAGAAAAATCATAATTTTAAATTTAATTCAGCTAAAATAATTTGCAGACCTAAATCCATTCATGAACTCGATTTCTTTGAAGCTTTTCATATTTATACAAATTTTAAAAACCTTGTAAATTGTGATTTCGCTATTCGCTATTTGTCTGACTGTTAGAAATTTTATATTCAGTCCACATTTTCTTAATTTTTCTACTGTTTACACAGCTAACTTTCCTAAATTCCTATTGTCCACTCTCCCCACCTTTCCCGTAATCCTATTGGTTCAACCAAATCCGGCCCCTCTCCTATATATACGAGCACTTCTCCTGATTCAGAATCCTTCTTGCCCTGAAGACGGTACGCTTTAGGCTACCGAAACAGCTGTATGCATTTCCAATATTTTTCTTTGGCGTTTCTGACGTAGTAGTTTATTCGGATCTTTATATTCCAACGCCAAGTCTCCTGTTATTAACATGTTAATCGCCATGTCAGTCATATGTGCCTGACGCATTTTTAACACACATTTTTAACTAAATTGTCTAATAAAGTTACCATGGCCCATGTGAAAATTTTTCTGATATTATCATGGCGATTAACGTGTTAAGTGATCTTTTAGCTTAGTGATCATGATTAAATATTTATTTCATTAAGTAAACTCTGTGCTGTAATCTCCAATCTCTGAAAGAAATATTTAAATTTTTTTTTTGTTTTTAAGTTTACTTTGCAGGGTTCCCACCAAGTTACTTTTTCCAGTAAATGGTCACTTAAAGTCACTTTTTTTTTCAGTAAAAATGCCTATTTTGTAATTTAATGATAACTTAAAAAAAATGTTTAATAATTTGATAAATTTGCAAACTTCCTTGCAAACTTTTTTTCTGAATATCCAAAAATCTAGCCTTATAATATGTGTATTACTCACACACTCATAGTCAAAATATTTGAAATCAAATCTTGAAGCAGTGCTAGAGAATTGGAGTGATTTAATTGTGAGTTATGGGGAGGGAGGCAGATCTTCAACTTTGTTGATGACAGCTTATCACAGGCGTCACATGTGCTCTAGCCATTGTTACAGAATACAGAGTATTCTAAGATCCATAGATTATGGCAACATTTGAAACGGAAGCATAAGTTCTTATTTAATAATTAAAATTATACAGCTCTCAATTTTTAATCATTTTACATGTGAAAAATATATTTCAAAAATTAAAATTCCATTGTTTATGGTATGTTTTGAGTATCCTTAAAAAGAAAAAAAAATGAAAACTAAAAAGTTTGTAAAAGATGAGGCTGTTTACTTTTATATAAACTTATAAGGGGCTCTAGGTTATAAAAACAAAAGTACAAGTAGTTAAAATATAACATTTGTATGATATTAATATGATATGTAGTAATTAAATGTCATTTGTAAATAAATATCAACAAAAAAAAAAGGTTTCACATTCATAAAAGCAGAAGTATAAATGTGTGTTATAAGCTCTTTTTCTTTTATATTGGCATTTAAAAATGTAATTCTTTGCCTTATTTACTCTCAATAAATTTCTGGCAATGTATGAAGATAAATTGTGGATAGTGTTAAATGTGATCGTGTCTTAAAGTCTGCAATCTCTTTCAAATTACTCTTCTCTTTATCTTCAACAGGTAGTTTTTCAGCCTGGCTAACTATATCCCTGTAGTTATTTTTGATTAAAATAAACCGCATGTCCTTCGCCTGTGACATAATTATGAGAATTTAATTTCTCAATTGAAGGACTTAAACTTACGGCTATTTCGTTATCCAAATGAGCTACTAAAAATACCAATTACACTATGAGCTGGCTAAATACCAAAAACCCATAACCTTTATTATAACAAAAGTAAACTTCTTGTTAAAAACTCATATTGCAGAGCGTGATTACACAGTGGAATCTATTTAGCATAGCTTTCATGAGCAGAGCCCGACTAAGGCAGGGGCATACGGGGCAGTTGTCCCGGGCCCCCCCCACATCAGAGGGGGGCCCCAAATCGAATAGAAAGTTTATTTTACATTTCCTTCTTTAATGAACTTTTTTTAAACACAATATCAGTATAGTGTAAAATTCATCAGTTTTATGTTAGCTTCTTCATTAATCTATCGTATGAACACAAAAAATCTATATTTCGCAAATCCATCACTTTCTAGGGCAGAATTCAGCTAAATTTTCGCAATTACGATGGACAAATTTGGCCAGAACGATATTTTGTCTAAACATTGAAGGAGGGGGGGGGGGGGTCTTTATAGCTATTTTAGGTTCTAGTAAATTTTCTTGTTATATATCCATAATGATGTGAAAAATTTAAATACCACCATAAAGTTTGGTTCTTCATTACTGAAGTAGTGAAGCAGAGGGGGCCCCCCCAAAGATGATTTTGCCCCGGGCCCCAATTAGGCTAAGTCGGGCTCTGTTCATAAGTAATTTAAAATTTAATGTAATATAGTAGTTCAGTAAAAACAAATTTGGATAACAAATAAATGTTTTATTTTAACAGTCAAACTTAACAATAATTGTAAAACAACAATAATTTAACAAAGAAAAAAATAATAATAATGATTTTGAACTGGGATTGCTGGCGACTGATCTGAAATAAATTGCATTAAATAGCTGGAGGATAATTTACAGAAGAGATTTTAAACCTTGAAGTAATTTGGAAGATAAATAAATAAATAAATATATATATATATATATATATATATGTATATATATATATATGCACGGAATAAAACATAAATGCTGGCCTGACATGCTTAAATAAATGCATGTTACTTTAAACTAAATGATAAGCATAATGACTGATGAAATTATAATGACGATTATGAACAAAATATAATAGCAACTTAAACTAAATCATAATTCATAAGAGCAATTTAAATCATGACATATTAAATCATAAGAGAAAGAATAAACTTTTCCTGCCGTATTTATATCTTTTAGACAGGATTATGAAATATCCACTCAAACAGCTTCATGCTCTAGCAATTCACAATTCGCCCGGCACTCCCTCCCACGTGATCTGTTGCTATAGTAGCAACTAACAGATCCTCTGGCGCCATCTAAAATTTTTATAGGAAAAAAGTTTAACTTAATGCTCAAAAAGAAGTAACTATAAGAAAAAAAGGTAAGTTTTCTTTTCAAAAATAAAGACTCATTTATGATTAAAAGCACAATTAAACTTATTTAAAAATATTCATTATATTTATGTTTTAACTTAGAATTCTATTTTATTGTAGCACTGAACGCTACCTTTATCCTTCGTAAACATTTTAAATTAAGATTTAAAACTAAAGTAGTACTAAACACTACTTAATTTTATTTATAATTTAATTGAGAAATAATATGGAAAAGTTATATTTCCATAACAATAAGTCCTGAAACGGGAGGAGGGTACCACCGAGCCAGACAGATTTTTCAAGGATCGCGAACCAGCTAGTTGCCAAAGGCGGCTAGTGTAAAATAAATGAAAAGCATCCACCACTCATTTGTAGGGCCACACAAAAAAATTAGAATATTTGGGCTACAGTTTGAAATTTCTTAAAGGAAATTTAAATAGTAATATGCATTTTACTTACTGTACTAAATTTAAGAGCACTATGTGGTACGTATAAAATATATGAATGATATACAGCCCATAATTATTGAATAAATTTCAGAGCGTCTTTAAGGAAAAATGCACTGAATAATGTGAAATATTTTTTAAGTTTATTAACATCCTTAACTGTTTTACAAATTTAGCTATTCTATTCAAATGGGGGTTGAGAAAGGTGGTAGGTAGCTCTCTCTCAAATAATGTGTGTCAAATGAAACTGTTTCTAGAATAATTTTCAACTATTTTTAAAGTAATTTAGAATTATTCAAATATACTATCCTTTATTATACACTCTAAACTGTGGTAATCTGTTTTGATTTTTATAGAAATGCAAGAAAAAAAGAAATAGGGGTACTACACGAGATTATTTTAGCATTCTCCCAGAAATTTGAAAATTGTTTATGAATTTCGTTTGTCCGTCTGTTTGCACTTTCATTTTCATAAGTATTTTTAGAATGTCTTGAAACTGATGTTTTAAACCTTTTTAAGTTTTTATTATTCAGGTTCAGTCGTTTCTATTTAAATTACTATAGCACAACTAGTTTGTGTAGAATGACTCTTATAAGGATTATAGCACAAGACAGCCTATGAGAAATATATCTTTAAAGCCTTTTTTATTTTATTTTTTTATACTGCTTGTAATGTATGAAAATTTATATACATTATCTAGATGTCAAAAACATGTTTCCTATTTGAAAGGGTGTGATAAGCATTTAATGATTTGCTTTACAGAGATACATAAAAATATTCAGATGCGTTATAGGATATTTTTGTATGTTCATTATTTTTTAATATTTAAATTTGCATTATAGAAGTAAAGGTAGTTTAAAGTGTATTTTAAGTTGTGTTAGGAAATTACTTTTATTGTTCATCAATAACGAGATTGGTATACTAACTTCTACAAATGTTGAGTTTAGAAATGTGAAGCAAAAATATTTTTTCCCCTTAAAAATAAAATGGGGGGGGGGGGGGTTGTATATGAAATATAATTCATCCATCATTGTCAGATGAATGACAAAAAAATTTTTAGTGTTTTATATGAAACTAGAAAAGCCCCGGTTCGTGAACGAACCAAATTCCAAATGTTGCCGATCTTGATTTAACCTAGCATCCCATGGTTCAGGAGTTTCATTTGAGCAGCGAAGAGCCATTCTGAATCTATTTTGAGACTTCCTTAGCTCCTGATCTCTGGTCTCCATCCATTTCTTTAAACGGACTGCTTGTTCTTCAGCAGTTTCCATTTGTCACTTTAAACGTCTACACTCACTGTTTCTCTTTAGTCTCTTTTGATCTTTGTCTTTGCTGCTATGATCCATCTGATCCAAGATAGAGAATGAGAGAGAGCAAACAAAAGAGATCCACACTTTAAAAATCAATAAAGTAGCATCATTAAAAATGTGATTATTCCTATGGTAGTTAATACTTAAAATTCAAAAGCTCAAGCTGCAAAACAAAATGTAACCAACATAGTTGCTTCACGCATGATCATATTTTTACATAAAAATCAAAACATTAAATTCATTTAACCATTTTTTTTTTTTCTTTTACTTTTTGTTCAGCATGTGATCTTATACTCGGTGCGTTCACACACAGAGTCCAAGAAAATCTCTTAGCCATTTATTATAAATAGATTTATTTCAGATTTATGAAATGAGCATTCTCTGATTATTATTCTAAAATTACATTTAAATTTTTCATCAATAATATTTCTGGTCTGCAAGATTTGAAATATGAATTTATTGGTTCATGGGATTTTAAATTGTGAATTTAGTGGTCTGTCAAGTCAAAAAGGTTGGCAGCTGCTAACCTACTTCAGATTGATGCATTTACCTTATCCTAGTCTGCTACAGGGGTGCAGAATATGTCCGAACGCCCGAACAAGGTTCGGGGGAAATTTAAACTGACTGGGGAAATTTTGAATATTTTTTTAAGAGAAAATAAAAATGTAAATCAAAAATAACAATTTGCTACTTTAAAGTGCTTATACACTGACAGAGATATTTTTATGTTACACTGTATACTTATTCTCTTAAAGATTTATCACATAGAACAAATGACTTTGTATAGCAAAGTAGATTTTTGCATTATAGAGGGAAATTTATACTGTGTTTGGGGGAAATTTCCGAGGTTTGAACATTTTCTGCACCCCTGGTCTGCTATTTATTTTTTATTGCAGTTAGTTTTGTATTTTAGTTGTCATGCAGTTTTGTACTATTTCCAATACTTTAGTCCTCATAATGCATGTGTACATACAAATTTTTTCTTATTCTCCTGTGTTAAGAAAATCATAAATTTCAAACAACTTATGACATTTTCAGATAATAAAAAGATGTATCAGTTAATAAAAGATAATTTTTATAAATAATACTCAGTCTTTCATGAACAATCAAAAGTTTTAATGTTATTATAGTATAATTTTTAAGAATAAGTAAAGAATAAGAATTTAAGATGTGTATGAAAAGCAAACATTCAAACCATGTTTTCTCCAAAAAAAAAAAAAAAAAAAAAAAAATGACAGTGATTTTTCTTTGAATTTAACATAAAAATAGTATGTCTACATATCTTCCTAGATATGTCTACATATTTTCCTAGTATCTAGTAATACATCTAAATAAATGATAATTAGGTTTTAAGTTTAGTTATTTTTTAATTTATTAGTTTTTGTGTTGTCTGAAAAATTGTATTCGAAGGAGAAAACATGGTTTGAATACTTTCTTCTCATATATGTCTGTATGTGTAGATATGTGTGTTTGAAATATATTAATTCATACAGAGGTACAAAATATATCCAATCCAGCAGTCTAAAGACAGGAGGAAATTTAGCCATCTGGTAAAATTTTGCAGAAAAATATACAAATGATATCAATTTTAACAACAAATTACAGAATTAATTGTTAAAATTGTTCTCTCATTTTGGAAAATTTTTCATATGGATTGGGGAAAATGTTGGGAGAAAAAACATTTTCTGCATTCCTGAATTCATATGCGGAATGTTTAAAATGATTATATTAATATAAGTATTGCCTAGAAGAATATTCTTGAGAAGATTATCACTCAGAATTTTCCATCTCTAGTCAAGTTAAGTTGAATTTGATATTCATTGAAAAGAATGTTTCGCTTCAATTAAAAGCATATTATTACCAATCTTTTTTTTTTTTTTTTTGTAACAATGTAATATTTTTTTTTTTTTTTTTTTTTTCCCCACAGAGTAAAGAAACTAAAATTCAAAATATTTATCTACCTAAGAGGAAGCATCTTAAAGATGAGCCAGCAGTGCAATTGTCTGATGTCATAGCTGCCAGAGAAAGTAAGAACTTGTTTCATCTCATATTTCAGCTGTGTTAGCTATGTAATGAAGACCTGTTATAGATTTTAATATAATAGAGTAGTGAAACTTGAGAAAAATCTAATAATAGAGAAAAGTTAGGAAATTTTTTTGCCCTGAAAGAAAGTCACAGAATTATCAGAAAATTGGATTAAATTCTCTTGAAGTGAAGAAATTTAGTTTTAAATCCTAAAAAATTCAGGAAATTTAAATATTGAAATGTGGATTTATAAAATATCTCATACCAAAATAGATTAAATTAATCTTGAAAAATCAACGAAATTTATCTGAAAAAAGTGTTAGGAAAGAATCAAATTTTTCAAATTTTATCATGATATAAGTCACTTAGTGCTGAACAAGTAAATGAGTTTTGATTTTAATCTCATATAGAAATAACCTTTATTTTAGTATATTTCATAATTGTATGGTACAACTAAAGCTTTCAGAGGGTTAATGGGAAGTGGTTGAAGACATTTAAGAGTTTAGCAGTTTAGTTAGACAGAGAAATTATTTGTATCTGTAACTGCATGTTAATAAACTAATAAAATTTATTTTTTTCAATAAAAATTTAATGTTATTTTAAACCTTGATGTACTAACATAGAAAGTCTTTCCTCAGAATATAATTTACTGTATAATATAGTTTTAGACAGACAGTTTTAAACAGGTTTCTACTAGATCATGTTCAAAACCTAACCAATAATAGTGTGCTTAATATACACAATTCTAAATTGTTGTAAAAGTGTTTAAAAGAAACTAAAAAGTTAAAACCATTAAAAATTTATTTTAAGAATGTTTTCATTTGCATCTTACAACCTTCTTCAGTTACATGGGAAATCTGCTTTTCTCCCTGTCTGTACGTCTCCTCACAAGGCATACCATCTGGTGTTAATTCGGATTGGCTCAGCATCATTGCTGGATGCTTCATCTGCTAAAACCACTATTGCTTTGTGAGTTATGATGTAATAGTCGTTACAGTAATTTGCAAGTTTCTTTTATCTTCCAACATTTTAATACTATTGTTTTGGGTGTTCAAATTATTAGAAATTATTTCTTATTTTGACATTTTTTTCAATTATCTAAAAAAAAATACTAGACAAACTAGCCTGAAACTTCATACATGCAAAGAACATTTAAAAATGCATATATTTCCCTATAGATTTAGTCCTGAGTGCAGTTAAGGGACCAACCTTCACATCTTCAAATTAAATACACAGCATGTGAAAAACCCCTTATGAAATTTCAATTGTGGAAAATATCTAAAATCTAGCTCATTCTTTTGCCGGCAATTTGCTTAATTTTTATTCTATTCAAATGAGCTTTTGACAAAAGTTGCTCAATATATCTAGCTTTCAAACTATGCTGTCGCATGGGGATTGTTGGTGTTGGAAATGATAATGAATTTTTGGAATTCTATGGCCGTTGATACTAGAAATCAGTCTTTCAATTAGCTTGATGCATTACTTCTTAAAAATTGGCAAAGTTATTTAAAAGTATAGTGACATTTAAAATTCGTATAAAAGTTGGTTTTATCTTTTTAAATTAGTAGGAATTAAGATCAGGCAAAAAGTTAATTAGATACGTTGCGTCCGCTGAAACCAGGCAATTCGTGATGGCTCGCTATATAACCGAATTCCAAAGTTCAAAGGAAAATAATGAAAATAAGTTCTTACTTTGTTATGAAATTAGTTGAATCCAAGTACACATTAATAAAGAGGAAACTTCTTTGGAGAGAATTTCACTTTATTTATCGGCTTCGTATTTGGAGGAAGGATGGCTATTATTTCAGAGGCGATGACTTCAGCTTCATTAGTAAACGAATGAGGGTAATGCCGAATTTGAGCAAGTACATGAAAAGTTGTTCTATAATTATGAATTGATTATTCCCAATACTCTGTATAATCCATCATAGTTCTAGACAAAATTATCATTGATAGTCAAGTTATATTTAAAACTGGCGCCGTGGCCATCGCTCAAAACGAACGATTGCGCCCCAGCGCTGAATATCGTGGCTTCTTTACATCACCGCATCCCAAACGTAAGTGACGCTTGTTTTCAAACTCAAAACGCGGCAAGAGTAGCTATGCGCCGTATCGGCGAATCAGCTCCGGAGGAATTTAAACTTGATCACGTGACAAGCGACGCTGTCCCTTGAACCCACGCTTCATCGGAACGGTAATCGGGAGCGTCGTGCAATATGGCTAGGAGAGGGAAAGCTCATCTGCCGAAAATGAAGTTCCACTGAGAGAAAATTGCGATCTGGTTTTGCAAAACGGAACCAAAGAGATTGCGCGCTATGGAAAGTTTATCGCGGTTTCGTTAAATGCCGAAACGCATTTAAAATGCTAAGGATGGCAACATAAATGATTAAGTTAATAACCAATTACGGCAAGTAGATAATTTCTTACTTAATTAAATTTTAAAGTTATTCGTAAGCGGAATTAATTTAAAAATGTGAATTAAAGATAAATGATTATTTTAATTGATTACTTTAAAGTGTTTTTCTAAAACGAAATTATTAAAAATAATTAATGAGAAAAAAAACATTGTCATGCAACATGACATTCTCCCCCACAGATAGGTAATTGAAAATTGTCAAAATCGGGTGAGAATAGCCCAAAACAATTTTGGTAAATTTTAAAATTGTACTGGAATCATCGCCTCTAATTTTTGCCGTATACAGGGGATTACATGTAGGCATACATCATGCCAAGTTTGAAATCAATATAGTACAAAAAGTATGAGTTGACATGAATAAGGCACGTTTTATCAACATAGATAATTGCATAAAAATATTCGTAAAAGTGCCATTTCTTTGTATGATTACATTAAATCTTTTCATTTTGAAGTGACAATAGTAAATCGATTGTACAAGTTGTACATGCCGGTAAGTATAACATCTGCATCAAATGAAATGTAATTTTTTTTTTGTTGAATAAAATATTTTCATACCATAATGTGTCTTTTCTGTGTATATTATTTATAACACATAACTGTCTTTCCATAATATAAGATAAACTGAGACACATACATTTATTTTGTTTTACATATAATTACCATGTAAGAAAGTATGAAAATTGCACCAGAGAACAAATAGGAGACGTAATGTGGCAATAACATGAGAAATTGTGTTCAAGTAACTTTTTTTTTTTTTTTTTTTTTTTTTTTAATTTTCAAAAAAAAATTTTTTTTTATTTATTTATTATTACTATTATTAGTAATAAATACGTTAAAGTAAGTGAAATAGATAATTAAACTTTTGTATAATGATCACTTTATTGTAGGAGGCAACCAAAAAAAATAAATAAATATAAAAATAATATTGAACAAGGCATATCCTCAAAATAGGAAAAGGGACCGGTATATTTCCATTTGGAAGACAATACCAAGTACAATAAATTTAATAAAAATTTGTGAATTACATTTCTGCAGCAATGTAACTCATAAAAATATTTTTTATTTTTGAAGAAAAAAAATTTTGATTATACTATGTAAGCAAAATCAAGTCTTGTGAAAAAAAATATGAACGAGACACTGAGAAAAATAAGTACTTGAGTTTTTTTTTTTTTTTTTGCAACGTCTCTCTGTATGTGCGACAAAATTATAATTTGCACATACCTTTTTATTTTCATTTATTTTATCATTTTCTTTATAAATGGTGCAAAACAAAGGGTCACTTCATATAATTGAAACTCATACATATCTCTCCAAAAATATTTTCAAATATAACTTTCAAATACATATAACATAAAAATATGTTTCTTGGTATTAACAGTTATTTTTCATTGAAAAGTTTGACAATATCAAATTATCTTGAAAACAAACAAAATAACCTAGTAGTCAGAAGTGATATAACAATTTGCAGATAAGTTCATTTATCTGGAGCTGAAAAAAATGTTGTTTATCCATTTATTTATTTTATTTTATTTTCAAAGTTCTTTTTGAATGTGTTTTGCTCACATTTTATAACTAGTGCATTTGGGGAAAATAAACAAACTGGAAGACTATAACCAGTAGATATGCTTTAGCCAGTGTAAATGTAACATAGTGTAAGGTAAGTATGATTATTATATTTAAAAAATAAATACAACCAAAAAAAATTCAACATAAACAAGTTTTGATGTGTGCTTGTGTGTAAATAAAATAACAAAACAACAATATTATTATATCAAGAAAAAGAGAATTTGCAATTGTAAGTATTGATTGCAATAAAGTAACATCATATTATTAAAATGATTGTATTATAGAGCATGACATAATCTTTGGAACGTAATTATGCAGTATTATGAAAACGTAATAATTGAGTAGGTATATGTGTAAGAATAATAAACAAAGTGGTAGGTGTGTAAAGACAGATGTTATTAGCTGAACGGTAATGTGAAAAAATGACATAGAAAATAAACAAATAAAATCTGTGAAAAATAAATTGAATGAGTGTTGTCTGATATGTGAGCATGCAAATGAACGATAATTGTATTGTAACAGTATATATAAAATGCAAATATAAAAAGTGTGTAATACATAATAAACAATACAATAATATAAAAATTATGCAGACTAACATTTACCTTGACTTTAGGTCAACGCTGCATAGCAAAAGTATGTAATAGATAATGTGTGATAAAAATTAAAAAAAAACAATTCCCGAACATTGCATGACACAAACGAAACATATAGAAATTTGTAAGTGTATCAAAAAAATTAAATTAAATTACTGTAGAAAAAGAACTGATATGATAATGAAAGTTTGAGTAAAGTAAGTGTGAGATTGCAGTGCAGTACATACATATCCATATTTAATTTTTAGTTTTATAATTTTTTTTTTTTTTTTTTTTTTGTGTACGTGTGGCAATACAACATGTAATATAAATGTAAAAACATGCTAGCATATCGCTCATGCTAAAGTACCGTCTTACTTCACGTAATAATTTTCTAATTTTTACAATTTTTTTTTTTAGTTTAAACATAAATATACATGCAGAGCACTGTTAGTAGAAATTTAAGCTGTAATTTCTACTGTAAAATGTTTGAGTGTGTTTCACATAAGGATATACAAATAATCAAAAGTTGAGTAGCACATAAAAAGATCATGCACTGACTGTGTAACATGTCACTGTCACCCACAAACAGATCAATGCAACACAACAGTAAATGAATGTGTGAAAACGAAAATATATATGCAGTATGATTATAAATATGACAATGTGTGTGTGAGTGCCACAAACAAACTAGTGATTAAAGTATCTGGTATATGAAAAACTTTGAGGCTATTGAGCCAAAAATTGAAAATTAAGTTGATAATTACGTGTTTATCAGACGTATGTTGAACATGGTGTTATCACAGATTGAAATTGCATTACTTTCTCAAAATGACTTATGAGAAATGAAAGTGAAAAAAATGAGTGTATAAAAATCTAAATCAATAAGGAAATTTGACTATTGAATGTAAAAAAAATTTGCAAATTGAGAGCACTGGCGAACAAAACATATACATAAACAAATTGTGTAAAAGCACAGCTATCTAGTTATCCTTAAAACTGATGCTGTAAAGAAGAAAATGTGTAAGTATGGAAAAAATGAAATACATATATATCAAAATAAACAATTGTATGAATGTGTGCAGACATTTACTTTCTGCAAGATAAATGCTGTATAAATAGTGTGTAAATTTGTAATATACATATACAATAATATAAATAAAAAACTTCAAAATATGAATACTGCTCTCAAAATGCATAAACTGTGTAAAAAAAATATAAAAATCACTATTTACCTGAAATAAAAATAAAACTATATGTGTAACAATGAGAAAAAGGAATTTTATTATCATGTCATTTTTCAAAATGTAAATAAAAAAAAGAAGAAATAAATACATAAATAGTTCTATTGCAAAATGTGTAATTATTAAGCTGTCACCTAAATTTGAGTAATGGTGTAAACAGGTAAATGAAATATGTAAACAACAATAATATAATGTAAAACAAACATAAAATAGTAAATGTGATAATTTGTTTCTAGAAATAATAAAGTGAAAAGTGCAAGACTGGGGTGTAGAACACTGAAAAATAAGTGATAATATGAAATGAAAAAAAAATTGTTTCATCAAAATATGATTTCACTGTAAATCAGAAAATGTAATCTGTAGTGTAATAAATGAGAAAAAAAAATTTGAGAGAAATATGATTATATGTATATAATAATTCATGAGATTGTGGTGCAACATATAACTATTGAATAACTTTCAACAAAGTGTAAAATATTTCAAAAATAAAATATAATGTGTTGAGTTTATAAACATGACAAAAATAGGAACTTGAAAAAAATGTACAAGATAGATGTTATTCTTATTAGTATATAAACAAGCAATGGGATTTCAAAAATGAGAAAAAAAATCTTTTTAGCTAGGTGATTGTACAATTCAAAGTAAGATACCAGGTAAACAAAAAAATGTTGACTCACGCCTGGGGCAATAAAAAGAGAGCTTTACGTTATACATTATGTGCAAGATTTACTCAAATATTTAAACAAAATCTTAGTTTAATTGAATTTCATGGTACTATTTTATTTTATATTTATTTTTGAAAGAAAATGAGATTTGAAATCATTTTTTTTTTTGGATAAATAAAGTAATCAAACTTTGCAACTATTATCAGTGTTAAAATTGTAAAAATAAAGAATGAAAGCAGTGAGGAAATATGACATGTAAGAAAAAATAATACTGAAGAAATCTTGGTAATTACCTGAAAAATTGTAATGCATAAAAAAAAAAAACATATATATATTTTAAACAAATGTATAAAAGTAGGGAGAAAATATTTAATAGCAACAGTTTATTTTATTTTATTTGTAGTTGCTGAGTTAAATGATATACTATTATTATGATAATTACCAACTTAAAGTAAATTAATCATGACTAAACCAATAAATATAAAATCAATAAATATGGTTATACAAAACAAAGGAAATATAGATAGTTTGGGTGGTTATATGTATTGTGGAACACTTAGTACGCAGTAATATGTTAAAACTAAAAAAATTATACTGCTTTTGCAAATTTTTTTTTTTTTTTTTTTTTTTTTTGCACAATAAATAATTAAGATATGACTTGACAAGTCTCTAAAAAAGAAATAAAAGTTAAATCATACCTTATAAGAACTATTATTATTAAATAAAATTTGTTAAAATAGAATATTATTAGTATTCTCGGTGATTTTTTTTTATTATGAAAAGGATACGTTCTTGGCTCTAAAAAAATAGTAGTTCATGTTTTAAAAAGTTTTTTTAAGAAGTCATGTATATGTTATAAACTTTGGTAATGTCATTCCTGTCATTTTTTTTTTTTTTTTTTTTTTTTTTTTTTTTGACCAGCAAAGATAAATCACATAAACAACAAATTTGTCAGTCACAGTGTACACGAGCTGTAACTTCTAAATGTCGACCTCTGTTCACAACATATAACATGTCACTATTGTCTCTTTAAATGGATGGAAAAAATAGTTATTATTGTACTAGTTGATTTGTGAAGCGATGATAACGTTCATTTTGCTGTGAATTTCAGGATCTATCAAGTTTGAAATTTTTATTATTATTGTTTCTGTATTTCTTCTTACTTCATATTCCATGGCATATCCCTTTCAAAACACATTATCATTGGGTTATAACTAAAGTGTAAGAGTTCATTTTGTGCTGAAATAGTATTAAATGCACTTAAAATCTTCAAGGGAACTCTCATAAAAAATCTTCAAGTGTAATAAAAATTTCTTCATAGGCAGTTGTGAATAAATTAAAAAGAATTCTTTAAGTACAGGGAGTCAAAACTAATATCTTCATCTGTTATTTTTTTTTACTATTATGATTTAAGACTAGCGATCCGGTTATTACTGCGAGACTGGCGTACGGCGCCATATGTCGCATGGGGATTGTTGGTGTTAGAAATGATAAATGAATTTTTGGAATTCTATGGCCGTTGATACTAGAAATCAGTCTTTCAATTAGCTTGATGCATTACTTCTTAAAAATTGGCAAAGTTATTTAAAAGTATAGTGGCATTTAAAATTCGTATAAAAGTTGGTTTTATCTTTTTAAATTAGTAGGAATTAAGATCAGGCAAAAAGTTAATTAGATACGTTGCGTCCGCTGAAACCAGGCAATTCGTGATGGCTCGCTATATAACCGAATTCCAAAGTTCAAAGGAAAATAATGAAAATAAGTTCTTACTTTGTTATGAAATTAGTTGAATCCAAGTACACATTAATAAAGAGGAAACTTCTTTGGAGAGAATTTCACTTTATTTATCGGCTTCGTATTTGGAGGAAGGATGGCTATTATTTCAGAGGCGATGACTTCAGCTTCATTAGTAAACGAATGAGGGTAATGCCGAATTTGAGCAAGTACATGAAAAGTTGTTCTATAATTATGAATTGATTATTCCCAATACTCTGTATAATCCATCATAGTTCTAGACAAAATTATCATTGATAGTCAAGTTATATTTAAAACTGGCGCCGTGGCCATCGCTCAAAACGAACGATTGCGCCCCAGCGCTGAATATCGTGGCTTCTTTACATCACCGCATCCCAAACGTAAGTGACGCTTGTTTTCAAACTCAAAACGCGGCAAGAGTAGCTATGCGCCGTATCGGCGAATCCGCTCCGGAGGAATTTAAACTTGATCACGTGACAAGCGACGCTGTCCCTTGAACCCACGCTTCATCGGAACGGTAATCGGGAGCGTCGTGCAATATGGCTAGGAGAGGGAAAGCTCATCTGCCGAAAATGAAGTTCCACTGAGAGAAAATTGCGATCTGGTTTTGCAAAACGGAACCAAAGAGATCGCGCGCTATGGAAAGTTTATCGCGGTTTCGTTAAATGCCGAAACGCATTTAAAATGCTAAGGATGGCAACATAAATGATTAAGTTAATAACCAATTACGGCAAGTAGATAATTTCTTACTTAATTAAATTTTAAAGTTATTCGTAAGCGGAATTAATTTAAAAATGTGAATTAAAGATAAATGATTATTTTAATTGATTACTTTAAAGTGTTTTTCTAAAACGAAATTATTAAAAATAATTAATGAGAAAAAAAACATTGTCATGCAACATGACATATGCAATAAAATGTTTTCTATCTTTCATGCATGCACAGTAAAATAATATTTACTAAAAATGCTCATATCTCTATGAATATTACATGTGTAAATATTATGTTTCAGAATAATGTTTTGTCAATTTTTTAGCAAGTTTTGTAAAATTTTATGGAAATCCGTTCTAGTTATAAGCAAAAAATTGTCAAAAAAATTAGTAATTTATGAAAAAAAAATATATATCTACTTATTGCACAATTCCTGTACCAAAACATACAAATATTGTGCACGGTATGTGCAACAATGTATTAAAATTACAAGTCATTTGTAGCTCTTTCTAATACATGGTGATCTGAAGTATTTTCACTCTTTTTCAATTTGTGGTTCGTCCCCTAATTGCACTCAGGACTAAAATTATAGTGGAAAATATTCATTTTAAAATGTTCTTTGCATATATTCAGGCCAGTTCATCTAATATTTTTTTTAGATAATCGAAAAAATGTTAAAATAAAAAAATTTCTAATTACACTGCTCTGAAAAAAAAAAAAAAAAAAAAAAAAAAAAAATAATTCTGTATCTGATACCATTCTTCCAGATTCTTATGTAAAATGACCTCCTGAATCCGAATCTGGCCCCCATTTTGCCCCATCACCCACCGCTTTCTTGTTACGCCACCCCCCTCCCCCCCAATCCTTCTCCATTTTTATCATTGTTTGGTAATTTTATACCCATCAGTTTGATTTGGAGAGGAACAATGATTATTTTAACTGTTAAATGTCTTCTGACCTAAGGACCTACAGAGGTAGAAAGTTCTAAAACACGAACATTTGTAGTAAGGAGGAAATTTGAGGTGATTTGTGCCCAGAAAACAATAGAAAATCAATAAAAACAATCAGTTTCTGTTCCTTTTTTTTTTTTTTTTTCCGTAATATTTCTCTTATTTTTTATATATTCCAGCTTCCAGTTTGCCATTTTCTTACCAAAACACCCCAAATAATAAAAATTATTAGGGATGGGAATCAATTAATAGTTTTAACTGGTTTAATCGTTGTTCATTAATCGATTAATCGAATTTTTAATCGATTTTCATTTTTCTTTATATAATTTTATTTAAATGATGAATAAAATTATCCTATGTGTTTTTACCCCTCCAGATAGTACACAACAAACCATAAAAATGATATAGATGTTAATATAGCTTGCTCCTTAAACAGTAAGTAATAATAATAATAAACATGCAAATAAATAATGAAAAAACACATTCCTAATATATTTCCAAATAAAATTTTTATTCGAGAGTACAGATGAGAAATAACATATATTCATCTTGCATTCATTATTACTTTTATATTCTAAAAAATAAATTCTCAGTATTTCTATTTTATTCATATGTTTGACTAAAAGAAAAAAATACAATAATAATAATCGATTATATCCGTTTTATGACTAAAATTTAAATTGATTTTCAGAGTAATAGTTGTTGACTTTAAGTGTTAATTTTACATAAATATTTTCGTTTAATTTTTATTTTAATAAATTCATTTTCAATTTGAAAGAAAAATTAGATGAATTTACATATACTTTCATTTTATACTAGCTGGCTTTGTCCACCTTGCTTGCCACTATTTTTAAACGAATTCTCAAAATTCCATATCATTATAAAAAAAATCTCGAATTCTTCATTGTTTATATTTCAACTCTTCTTTGTCATTTCAGAATAGAAAACAAAATGTTATTTTCTGTTTCTACTTCAATAGTTATTATCAGCAATTCTGAACGAACAATAACCAATAATAACCACTCGAATGTATTGTGAAACCCTGTTGTCACCTTCTCCATCAAAGGGATAGTGGAAGTCACAGTCCTGTTCTTTATATTGAGCATTTCCATTTTTTGGAAGCTTCTTGTTTCTGCGAAACATATTTCCCCAGCACGGGCTTAAAATGGTATTTTGTTTAAGAACAGCCTTCCCACTTTTCTGTACCAACAAAAAAGTAACAATTTCTTTTAAAAGTTTTTTTTTTCTTTTTTATTTTTGGGTGAATGCTTCTTAGAATGTTTCTCAGCAAAATATGTGAGAAAAAAAAAATTGTAGGTAGAACAGTATTTTAAATTTTTACTTTAATTCATAGTTTGAAAACTTTAATCGGATTTTGAAAAATTTTAATTGAATTAATCAAGCCGATTAACTCGATTAAAAAAATTGATCAGGACTAAGCATTGATCGATTAACCGAACCGATTAATCGGCACAGCCCTAAAAATTATACAGTGAAATTTATTTCAAAATGTTGGTGAGTGGAGTTAAAGTCTCAAAGCCCTCACAAGAAAGTTTGTCTGATTCACTGTACAATGTTTGCTTTCAATAACACCCACGTTAAATGTTTTGGGCAGTAAAACATGAACAGTAAAATATCCTCCTTTGACTCGTGTTAAAGATCACCACCATCGAGAACACGATAAAGTTCACTCTCTTATCGCAAAACGTGCACTAACGGTAGATAACAACTGCCGACTACAATGATAAGAGCAATGACCTTTAACATGTGTCAAAGCAGGAGGTTTTACTGTTCATGTTTTAGTGCCTAAAACATTTAGCGTGGGAGTTATTGAAAGCAAACGTCGTACAGTGAATCAGTCAAACTAGAGATGGGCATTATTTCACATAACATAATAAGTAATATTATTATTGCATTGTAGCCAATTAGCACTGTAATATATTACTAAAAATATCCTATTAAAAAAATAATATTTTCAACTTTATCTCTGCACGCGAAATAGACAAGAAATTTCTGGCGATAAAACTGATATAATACACCATTATACAAGTAAAAAGCTTGAATTATTTCTTTTATACAATTGCTTTTTTATTTTATTTTATTTACAAAATACAAAAACAATATTATGAACGCCGGCTACTACCGAAATCCAAATCATACGAAAGCTGATAGTCTAAATTGCATCATACGGTAGGAAAAAAGTACCGTGTAATGAATAAAACACCCATCTTTTTGTATCTAACTATACCCGCACCCCTCATGTTAGATACAGCATCATACATAAACAGATAACGAAGTAACGAGTAAAAGACTCGCATCAGACTTTCCACGCAGATGTTCAAATCGATTTGTTACTTCATGTCTGAAAAAATACCTTATCTCAATAAGGAATACATATGATTCATGCAACCCTGTTATTCAGTGATATTCTCAATCAGTAATCTCTTTCCATTTCCATGTTCATAAAATTATTGTTAAAAAAATAATACAGCTGCAGCTGTATTATTTTTTTAACGATAATTTTGTAATGATAATATTTTCTAGAATGTACTACGGAATATTCCTTGTGAAATATATTAATCAAAATAATTTTAATAAGCAAGATAATTTTGGCGTTTAGGACAAATAACATCGTGCTGATATTAATTTAGAAATGATTTTATTTTGTGTTGATTATTTTTTATGGGATAATAAAATCGTTTGAATAAAATACTTTTGATACCACGGTTTAATGAAATAGTGTTAATTTATGCAGCTAGTATGAGATAGGTAAGGGTTATTAGATGTTGATTACTATTTCGTCATGAAGGTGAGGAATGGGATTACACTTGCTAGGTTTGGATTCGCTTGCGTATTGGAAACAGATGTTTTGGGAGTTTGATAATTGAAAGGAAGGAGTGTTTGTTTGTATTTTAATTGCTTATAGCAGATGGAATTGAAAATGCGTAATGGCATACAACATTTATTGTGGTTTTATTAAGAATATTGTTTAAGTTTAATTAAGAATAATTTGAGAAGAAAATTGAATATTTATTTATTTATTTATTTTTACTGTTTAGCTTTTCTTCACTTTTTTTTTTTCTGATTTTTTCTTGAGACTATTTTTTAAGATTTAAAATGAGTAAAGGTGTTAAGAATAGTTAATTATGCTCTTATGTTAAAATTAAGTGTCTGAGCAAATATATCATTTTATGCAATTTTTGTAAGCAAAATCTATATTTTTAAACAAGTGTTTCTAATTTTAGAAAACATATTCAAAGTGACTGTTTCCTAAGTATGAGTGAAAAACACTAATTTTCTTGTCAATCTGGAAAGTTCAAGTTCTTCGGAAAATCAAAAGAAACAGTGATTTTTATTATTCCTTTGTTATTTTGTTCTTCGAAGTCTATGCAGTAAATACCTGCCTTGTCAAAAAGCCAGTTATAACAAGGAGTTAATTTTTAAATTTTTTAATAATAGAATTAAGAAATTAAACAACATCGAAAATGTACAAAAACCCAGGCAAAAATATGCTTTTTCCATACCATACAATAAAGGGACCTCTAATAAACTAAAAAAGGAAGCTGCAAAATTAGGTATAAACATTCCCACAAAACCAAACCGAAATACTTTTCAGTAAATTAGAAATGACGAAAATAAAAGAAGCTATCAAGAAACTACAGATATTTACCATATATATTTCCAAGGAAAAAATAACAAAGGAACTTGCATATGTATGATAAAAAGAAAAATAGGTGCTTTCCCATTTCGCCGCCGTTGGCAATAAAGTCGCCAAAAATGATGCAGCGAACTCCAAGCTGAAAATCCCCACTGGTAACCTTTTACCACCACATTTTCAAAACAAGCCATGGCCATTTCATATCAGTCACGTATCTTTCCTAACATGTCAAAAATGGATTAAAAAAACAGTGAAAATTTGGTATTCGCCCAGAAGAGAGGAAGAATCTGTCAGATTCATTTAAGCAAAAAGTGTTTTACAATTTATAATAAAATCACACAATCACTGTGGAAGAAAATCATATTGATTGAAATATTGGTAGAGCCTTGACCTTGTAAGTCAAAGATCCGGGGTTCGAGTCCCGGTCCAGGCATTATTTTCACTCAGTCGGAATAATTAAAATTTCAAAAAGTGTTTTGCTTTATTAAAATTTATTAAAAAAATTTTGTGTATACTGTGTGTTGTTGTCAATAAAGTCTGCTTGGGGAGATTTGCAACATTATTTGTGTGTGTGTGTGTATATACTATGTGTTGTTGCCAATTGAGTCTGCTTGGAGAGATTTATGCCGGCAAAATAAAAAAGTACCAAAAAATAGAATCTAGAATTAAAAAGCATAATAATGGCATTGAAGATGGTAAGTCCACTAGAGCCCTAAAACAAAAAAATAACAATAATACAATATTAAAAAAGATTTTGAAAAATACAAAAACTCGCAAATTATTATAATCACTATTATGCCATAAATCACAAAGCAATAGAGGTTTTAGCTGATAAAGCATCCTGCAATGGTGCCGGGCCAATCTGAATTGGTGCCAGATAGCATGCCCTGATGAAAGGAGGGGACATGCTGCTGAGGAGAAGGCCAGATGTTCCCATATAATTTTAAAAAGTCATGAGATGTGACCTAATACATTCTTAAAATAAATGTTTTTGTGGTTTTTAATTTTTAGATACTTTTAAATGTATTTGTTTTCACTAGTCTCTTTTGGATTTTAATATTGTAAAGCTTATTTGTTAACTTCTAAATATAAATTGATATTCTGATATTATTGCTTGATATAATAAATCTGTATAATTGCATATTTATAGTTATAATTATAAAATTATATTTATTTATTATAGGCCTACTTGTTCTTGAGAAAACAAGCAGTGCTAATTTAGTTAAAAATACCAGATCAACAGTGAATAAAGTTTTAATTCCTGCTGTAAGTGTTTTAACCTTTTATTTACTTTAATTATTTATTCTTTATTACTTTTAGTAGTATATACAGTACAATATTCAAATTTAATAATTAATTCCTGGATGAAAATAAGAGCAAAATAAAATCAAAATTAACATTAATGAGAATTTTTATGTATTTATTATATTCATTCTCCTATATATCTTTATATATAAAAATTTCATGTCACAATGTTTGTCCGCGATGAAACTCCTAAACTAATGTACCGATTTTAAGGAAATTTTGTACACTGTGTGCAGTTTGGTCCAACTTAAGAGAAAGGATAGTTTATATCTCAATTTATAGTCACTAGGACTGGGCGATGTAGCGATTCTATAAATCGATTTATCTTCCATCTAACATCGCGATATAGAGATAAATCGATTTAACACTGATTTAGAAAGTACCTCCTCCCTATCCCCTCCTACATGTACATGTCTTTTAATCAATAGTACACTGACCGAAAAGGGGCGCTGCTATTACTCATTTTCTGCAATTTCCCATATGGCTATAACTCAGCATTTATTGCTTAAAATTTCGCCAAACTACATATGTAAAATTTTTATTAAGAAAAGTTATATTGATAAAACATTTCTGAATGATTAACATTAGGGGGTGTTGTTATAAATATTGATATTAAAGAGACTTTTTGATGGCCTGTGGCGCCAACAGTTTTTGCAGTGTGCATTGCCGCTTTCTTTGCAGCACTTATGCCTACTTTGTTCGTATGACAAAAGGTCGTGTATTTCGACTCGAAACCATTGTAGCTAGTTTTTTGCACCTTATGGTGTTTATTTAAATTTTTTAACGAATCACTTTTCAACCCTAGTACACTGATGCACTTTTGTTATTGTTAGTTTTTATAGGATCCTTAAAAAAAAAAAACTAGCAGGCACAGGTGGACTCTGCTCAGTTCCCCATCATACTTAAGTTCTCATAAAGTTCTAGTGCGAGATATTATAATCATGTTAAGAGGAATGAATTTGACCAAAGCTTGACACAGTGACAGAATGAAATACCCCCCTAATAGGCTATCCACCATTCACTTTGATATATTTATCTTATTCTAATCTATTAATTTATTTTATGAGGGTCAATTACATCGTTTTGTTTTCATGCTAGTATTTCCAATGCAATAAATTCTCAAAATTTCTATTTATATGAAAATTTTTCAATTTCGTTATGTTGATAAAATGTTAAATTATGAATAACTTACAAAAATTTCCTATTAGAATATTTGTAGTGAATCATGTTCAAACAAGTATCATAAATGTTATTTTGAAGTTGTCTGATATATTTATGATCCTCAAAATGGACGTTTATGCTCAATTTTTCCCTATTCCGCATGTTAAGTAAATCGTAAATTCCAAATAACTGACTATTTTTTTTTTTATTTAAAAAAATCGTAGTCTATGATATTCATGCCAGTATGCTAAATAATATTTCAAAAGTGGTTTGACATCTTTACAATGAAAATATCCCTCAAGATTGACGTTTATGTGAAATTTTGCCCTATTCTGCCATGTTAAGAAATTCGTAAATTTCCAATAACTTACGAATTTTTTATATTGGAAAATTCATGGTCAATAATATTCATGCCACTGTCATAAATAATATTTCAAAAGTGGTCTGACATCTTTACGATGAAAATATCCCTCAAAATTGGCGGTTTATGTTAAATTTTGTCCTATTCTGCCATGTTAAGGAAATTCATAATTTCCAAATAACTTGCGAAACTTTCGAAGTAGCATGTTTATAGTTAATGTTCATTCCGAATTCAAAACTGATATTTTAAAACTGTTTTGACTTCTTTACATTAAAAATTTTCTACTTAAAGGACATTTAAGTGAAATTTTGCCCTATTCTCCTATGTTAAGAAAATCGTAAATTTATAATAACTTACAAAGTTTTTTAATTCAAATGTTGCAAATGAATAGGGTTCTTGCCACTGTCGAAAGTAATATTTTAAAACTGATCTGACTTCTCTGCGACTATTTGTTTTTGAGATATCATGTACACAAACTAACAAACTTACTAACGGGCTAACAAACTAACAGACACCCTACATACGGACACCGTACAAATTTTGTCATTTTCGGATTCCTCACACCTAAAAACGTGTAAAAAAGTAAAAAAAAAAAAAAAAAAAGAGGTCGAAATTTTTCACAATTACTTAAGTTCCCCATACCTATAGTAAGATGGGGAACTAAAAACTGTTTAGCCCTTTTTTTGTGTGTGTTTCATGATGGTATACTGAACTCTGTATTTTTGTTTATAAAATTCGTCTTTTACCACAGTCAGTTAATTAAATTTACGTTTTATTTAAAAGAATTTTTTTTTTTTTTTTTTTTTCAAATCTATTGATAAACTTTACGCGATATTTTTGAACCAACTGCCCAGTTAAGTAATGATTTAGCAAAAAAATTTTTAAAGCTGATTGCCAAATTTTTTATCATTTTATTAAAAATTTACAAAATTGGCTTTTTGTGTCATATTGCCGAAATACATTGTATTCTGGCAGTCAATATCCAATTTGCCTATAAATAAACCTCACATCATTCTGGAAAAAAAAATTAATTAACAGAACAATTCATTCGTTAGATGAAATATGTAACAAAGTTTGAAAAAGGAATTTAATTTTAAATGATATAAAATTTTTGAAAACTCTTTATTTTTAATAGTGTTTTTAAGGATAAACACCCCCTCTTATAACCCTCCCCTCTTATAAACCTCCTCTTACAAAATACTAATAATAGAAGTGTCTGACAAAGCCAAATTATTGAATAAATAATAATAATGACAGATATGTCGTATTGTATTATGAAACTATTTTTTATCATGATTTACTGTATTCTTTAATATTGTAAAAAATAAATTTATTCTCTATTTAATTTAATGACGAAAACCTATATATTTACGTTAATATTTATTGCAACAATGCATACTGTAATTGCCAAATTTAATTACATATTACAAAAAGAAAGAAAACATTACTGAGCAAACAAATTTGAGCCTCGGTAAAATCATAGAAGTTAAAAGTTTGGAACAGTTATGATTCATCTAAAATCGTATTTGCTTTTCTTCCCGATTTAGTATAGAGCAGCACAGCACTTCATCTCTCCTTTGGAATAAACGGAGCACACGACAGGCCGATTTAAGCTTATCGGTTATCGCCTTCGCCTCTCTGATATCTCCTTTGAAATGAAAAGCTGACACGTAGCACAATTCATATTACACTAAATTTTAAGATGGCTTCTGCACTTATTGTTAAATAGTTTTCGCTAAATCGATAAAACTTCCCTTAATGCATTAACTCGCAAACGCTTTGAGGTAACTTGATGTCTAGCTAACATCGGATTTTTTCAATTCCGTAACAGATCTAATCTCTAAATCGATGCTGCATTACATTATCTAACATAGTCATTCCGAAATTTCATAGTAGATGTTATCTTTAAATCAGATCGCCGATTTTAGCTATAAATCGATTTTTGCATTACGTCAATGTAACGCCCAGTCATAATAGTCACAATATATTTTTATTGCCAATTATTTGTTTATTATATGACAAGGACAGCTTTCAATAAGCCATTTAAATATTAGCTATAATTTAATTGTTGCCAAAAAAAATTATGAGGTCATTTTCTTCCGACATAAAAATAAATACATTTAGTTAAAAGTGAACATTAAAAAATTATAAAAAGTTAGGTATCTCACAAAAATTGACATCATTATAACTTAAAAAATTTTCTACACATTGATAAAGTGCTAATGTAGTTCACGACGCTAATATATGTGGTTCTGAAAAGATTAATATTTTAAAGTTTTTTTTTTTTTTTTTTTTTTTTTTTCATTATTATTAGTTCATTGAACTGAGTCCACGTGCTTAAATATTGCATATATATTATTTTTCATTTTATTTATAATTTAATTGTTGCCAAAATTTCTTTTTTTTTTTTTTTTTTGACAGGGAAAATAAATACATTTACTTAAACGTGAACAATAAAAAAATTAAAAAAATTAAATTATGCATCTTACAAAAATTGACGTCATTGTCACGTTAAAAATTTTATATGCATTGATAACATAATAACAAAATAACAAACGTGATTCAGCTGAAAATTTAAAAAACATAGTATATAAAGAGTTTTTTTATCTTATAATAATTTCATTTAATTTAAATTTTTGTATCATTTTGTTAGTAGATTTTAAATTAATTATCCTTTTGATAGATTTTTTTCTTATTAATTAAAAGTTAAATTTAAAATTAATGTCAGTCCATTAATCAGCATTGAACTACTATTAAAATGAATGATGTTCGAAACTTTATTTATTTGTTTTGTATCTTTTCTCTTATATTATCTAATATTTGCCATTATTTTCTTTTTCTTTAAGAAATTTGTGATCTATACATATAATTTTCTAAGCAAAAAGTAACCATTTCAATATTTTAAAACTTATTTAAAATGGGAAGATTTTAAGTCTATTTATTTGTTTTGTAAAGCTAATCTATATGATTGATGTTCGAAACTTTAAATAATTATTTCTCTTAATCTGCTTTTACCTTTCTTTAATAATTTATCAATTTACTGTTTCTTATTAAATTTGTGATTTATACATGTATTTAACTTTAAATTTTGGCTCATATTTCTTGCTAAAAATGATCTTAAAATCTTGCTATTTTCTTATCTTAACCCCTTCCACTCCAGGGACGTACGTGCGTACGTCCTAGTGTTAATGGCCATTAATACCATGGACGTACGTGCGTACGTCCAAAGAAAGTATACGATACAATAAGCCCATCATTGTAGTGGTATCAGAGAGAGTTATTTTATTTGTCATATGGTATTTTGAAATTGTATTTTCATTACTGACAACTAGATAACGTTAGTAGTCTCGGTGACCTATTAGTTTTGGCTACACCAGTTGTTTCGTGATTTCTTGCGGCTGCGGTTGTGTGTAATTTTCGCTCCTCGATTTTGTGTGTTTTGCCGGTGTTTGAAATTGTGAATAATGTCTTATTCTAGTGATTCGGATAGTGATTATATCCCCGACTATGACGAACTTGAAGATTCCAATGATGTCTTTACAACAAGTGAAGACGGCGAAAGCGATGACAGTGATGATGAACCACTTACAGTAGATATTGCTATAAATAATTGAAATACTTTGATATATATTCATATTTACTACCTTCATTAATTAAATATATTTACTTCACAACAAAATGCACATTGTTACTTCGTTATGTATTGCATTATTTCAAAATTATAATCTGGTATTTCACATATTTACACTACAGCTAGCCTGGAGCGGAAGGGGTTAATCCTCAGTGTTTCCCATCTTGATTAACTTGAATTTACTATTAAAATTTTAACATACTCAAAATTAGGGATGTAACGAATATTCAGCCACTATTCAGTATTCGGCCTATTTGGCCCTTTTGCCGAGTATTCGGCCTGGCCGAATACCTGTCAGATATTTGGCTGAATACTGTCAGTCACCTTAATAAAAAAAAAAAAAAAAAATATTTTTAAATTTGTTTTTAAATATATTTAATTAACAATATTGAAAATTATATTCCACTGTATTAATTTTTTAGAAAATCTGCTAACATTTACTCATTTAAAATTGCATAATACATAACTGTATTTAATAATTTTACGTAATATAAGAATGTTTTCTTGTCGCAAATTTATCTTTAACCCTATGAATGTAACCTGGTATCTACGCAGACAGACACCAGGCAGGTAGTCATTTTGTAATACAAAACGACACAGTGACAGGGTTAAACAAGGATTAGAACCTTTAACCTTTTACAGGCCAATGTTCCCAATTGGGAACATCAAATTAAAACTTATTTAAAAAATTAAATTGCACTAATATTGACTTGAAAAAATTAGCGGACATACTTAAAAGATGACTTGATTTTTTAAAACAGAAGCAACATTCCTATCATTAGTTGGTAACTGTACAAAAAATCCCCAAAATGATCATTTTCATATTTCTTCCCACAGAGTACAAATAAAAAAAATGCATAAAAATTTGAAAGTATCCGATGACTCTGAATATCAGTTGGTTTATTTTAAACAGCTCTTATTATCAAAAAGGACATCAAACTTGATAATATTAATCAGATTATATTAATAATCTATAATATTAATCTTAATAATTTAAGAATCTTAATAATTATTATTAATGGCAATTAATATTTATATATGTATTTTTTTCCATTTAAATGATTAACATCCCTTAACTAAAGTATTATAAAGTAAATTATGCAAACAACTAATGAAAAATATACCTGGATCTAAATTCGGTCTGTAAAAGGTTAATAATAAAATTCAAAATATATCACTTTTCATGTTTAAATCATGAGAGAAGTCAATAACATAAAATTTAGTGTACACAGTTTTTTTTTTTTTTTTTTTTTTTGTACTGACAGAGACATGGTTAAGGATATAAAATAGAAAATACAAAGTTTTTAGGAAAACCCATTTTAGCAGTGGCTGTGATCAGTTTATTAATATTCTTGTTTTTAAACTTTGCAGAGCATAAATTATTAATTCGAAATAAATGGTTAATGATGATGTTTCTAAATACCGAAAGATGCAGACATGAATTAAAATGTGTAAATAAGTTTACATTAAAACTAAAATCTTGCCGTTTGTCATAGATATCTGTGTAAAGTTTATTACCATCGATGATTATTTTGAGTTAGCTTTAAATTAGGTGGATAATTGAAGGAAAAGCCATTTTGTGAGTTCTTGTTGAGATAAAATACAATAATATCATCGATGTAACGATAAAATCGAACATCATCATTCCAAATTTGCTTTTCATAATAATAAAGATAGAGATCTGCCAAAATACTGGAGCTACAACCTCCTTGTGGGATGCCTAATTTTTGCAAATAGATATCGTTGTTGTGGAAGATATAATTATTATGGATAACAAAGTTAAGAAGTGTTTTAAATTTTTCTGATTTAAAATTGTAAGGCAGATTAATTTGAGCTTTATATTCTGGAAAAAGACTGTATATGATATTACTAAGATCTGATAACTCTATATTATTGAAAAGATCTTGAAAGTCAAAAGTCATAATATTGTCTATTGAATCGAGCGATTTGATGTATTGAATTAATTGAAAGCTATTTTTAAGACTGTGTAAATTATCAACTTTGCAAGTACATTTGTAAATTTTTTTTAGAATATCCAGTAGAGATTTATTAGCATTGTTGTTATAAGTGTTACACCCAACAGTGACAGTGCGAAATTTAATTGGAGATTTGTGAAACTTAGGTATGAGAACTATATAAGGATAATTAAAGTTATTGAAGGGAAGTTGAAGTAGTTTATAGTAATTATGTATTTTTCGGTTATTAATAATAAGGTTATTATTAGTTAAACTGAAGATGTTACTATTAGTGACTGAAGAGTTTAAAATAGAGAGATAGTAGGATTTACAAATAATGGCATAATTATTAGGTGATTTGTCAACATAAGTGATCACAAAGTCATCCTGTAGTGATTTGATTGAGTTAAGAAGTACAGATTTTTTAAATAACACCAGATTTGAAGAATTGATAAATAATGCATTTTTAATTTTTTGTAACACTAAAACTTTCCATTGAGTGAAGTAGGCAATAGGTTTATTATGAGTAATAGATATTTTATAAATAAATAAATCTAGGTCATAAGAAAACTGTTGAAAGATTTGTGGAATGCTAGTTTTAACTGGAAGTCTAAATTTGGTGCCAAATTTCATGAATTTTTTTAATTGATAATTATCAATAATATTGAGATTACCAGTGATAATGTGTCCCTGGTCTCTGTCAATAAATTTTGAGAAAGAAGGATCATTGCATTTACAGGTTACGTGTATACAGTAGGACGATGAAAACCCGGAATGCTACGGACCGGAGGAATTCTAGATTTTCAGTTTTTTAGTCATTCTTAAAAAAGAAAAAAGTAAAAAAAATAAAATAAAAAGTGTCTAAATACTCAGGTAATAGGTAAATTCAAGTTTAAAATGATGGATTGTGATTTTTAAATATTAATTTACTTTATTATTTTCATTTTATTTATATTTTCTTTCTCAAAATAAATAAGTAAATAAAATAAATATAGAAAATACATTTATTTATTTTCTATTTGTATGCTAAAATTTTTACAAATTGCAGCAAAAGAAAATTGATAAAATAATTAAGTCAAAAAAGGAAAACATATTTCAAAAGAATATGTTTTTTTTTTTTTTTTTTTTTTCCCTTTCTGTGTTGAAAATCAGAAAGCCCAGTAACAAAAAATTAACTTTTGATTTTCAACCGAAAGTTTATCTTTGATTTTGTGAATACATCATGAGTTCAAATTCAGTGATGAAAGATCGTCTTGGTTATAATGTTTTCTGTCAATAGATGGCAGCACCAATCAATCTTATTATTATTATTATTTTTTTTTTTTTTTTTCATGAGTGATTCCTATTCAACTTATTCTTATCTAATTTATCTTTAGCTTATTTTTATATTTCATTTTTTTTTTAAATTTTCTAGTTTTATTTTTTTGCATATAAGTTTTAGATGAAATAAAAACAACATGCATATTAAAATATTGAATGCATAAAAGCTACTGTTTCTTGTATTGACCATAATTTTTCTTTCTTTATTCTGCCAATAGATATTTGCAGTGCAGCAATCGTTAAGGAAATTATGACTAGCGTAATTGAACGTGAAAGAAAAAAAAAAAAAAAAAAAAGAATTCTGAAAATAATGAATTGGAAATGCTGAAAAAAAAAAAAAAAAAAAAAAAAAAAACTTAGTTGAAATATTAGATAAATATTATTTTTAGTAAGCTTGATCAAAAATTTCTACTTAAAGAAATAAAAAAACACTGTTGGAGAGAGAATTTTCGCGGCCGAAAATGTCTGGTGTTTTAAAGTCTGGTTTTTCGTCTTTGTACTGTGTATGTATACATGCATACTTCTTCTGGTATAATTTTAATAAATCTCTTATTTTATTTTTTAGGTTCCAGACAGAGGTGGTCGTCCTAAAGAACAAAGGCCCCCAGTAGAAATGCCAAATTGGAAAAAGAGATCACAGGATGGTGGATTTGGTGGACGAGGTAATTATATTTTAAAATCGATCTTTTTGGGGGTTGGAACATTAACAGTCTCCAAAAAAAAGGTATTATGTCTGTTAATTATATTACAAGCTCAGCCTACTAATATCTTGTTTCTTGTACTGGTCAGCTATTATGTCTCTAATAGTTGCTATTGGGTAATTCTATGCCAAATCAACCAAAACATTTCAATTTTCAACCTGACCACATCAAATTTCTATGAAACTTGCAGGAATCATTCTCCTTGATGATATAAATGAGAATATATTTTTAATTTTTTATCTCTTTTGATTTTTTTTTTAAATTAATTTTTTTAATTTCGAAAAATCAGCATTTTTTAGCTTGTGTAAGCATTTTCAATCTCAAATTTCTCAATTTCTTTAAGGGGTCTTTCAAATGAGGGGTCATAAGTTTATGACCCCTCATTTTAAAGAGTATTTCCCAAGCTTTGATTTGATATGCAACATCATTATCTAATGTAAAAATTAAAAAAAAAAAAAAAAAAAAAAATTGTAATTTTAAATTAAAAAAATTTTTAAGATAATGTTTTTGGTTATACTAAAAGCTATATAACCTGAAGCTTTCAGAGTGGGATCTCTATGGGATCAGAAGTTATTACAAAAAACTTAAAAGTTACTCTACATGTTAAATTGTATTATAATTACAGTTGAATCTCGAAAATCTGGAATTGGCAGGACCACGGCGATTCCAGATTTTCGAATTTTTCAGATTTTAGAAATTTATTGAAAATTAATTTTTTATGATATTGTAATAATATACAATGCAATTTTATGTTAATGAAAATAAACAAGAAATGAAATTGGTGAATTAAAATATAAAATAGAAATATAATGAAACATTTGTGTTAAATTAAAACAAATATGTTACACTAAAATATAATAAACAACTGATAATGCCTGCTAAGTAACTGCTAATAAACTAAGGAAACATATATATATATATATTTTTTTTTTTTTTTTTTCATTTTATATCCTACCTCTTTTTGTAAAAAAAATAAAATCCTTAATTAACAATCAAGCAACATAAAAATATATCAGATTATGTCCAAATTTATGTATTTAGTGTTCAATTAAACAAAATTTTAAACTGCATTGCACAAGAAATGTGGAAATAAGATACAGCTAAGTCTTATTTTAAAATTAAAATTGAAAAATTGTCTGGATTTTAGAGATTTTTTGATTTTGCATGTCTGGATTTTCGATGTTCAACTGTACCATATAATATGCTTACTTGATAAAAGACATCATTTTGAAATTTCATATTTATGACTGGTAAAATAGTAAAAAAAAGTTTTCTTCATGAAAATTTCTAAGATCATTAAAAATTTGATTATTTGATTTCTTTTTTAAATTTGTGTGTGCGTAATTCTACAAGTTTCAAATTTTTAAGATTAGAATCATTAGTGATGGTTTTAGACAGATTACAAAATGTTTAGAATATAAGGTTATAAATTTATATCAGAAGCCATTCAGATAATAAATTACTGCACTTACAAATTAATGACAGCATAAGTCATAGTAAGTATATAATAATCAATTCATTTGCTAGTTACAGATGTTCTGGTTCAAAATTGTCTTTATTTAGATTTTATTTATGTTGTTGCTGGCATGCGATTCATCTCCATCTCCACTGTAGTTTAATTTTTGATGTCTCTTCTGAGATCTCAATGTAGAAAAAGTTAGTTGTGATTTTGGATTCATACCAGGGTTCCAACTCAATTTCAAAAATAAAATTCCCTGACTATTCCAGGTTTTCTAGGTCTAATTTTAGAAATTTCAAGTCAGCTTGCGACATAAAAAACAACATAGTCATGTGACTCTCAACATAAATTGAATGCTCAAAAAGCATTTTCCAGGTTTATATCATCATTTTTCCAAATTTTTAGACAATATTTGTGATTTTCCCAGACATTTTCCTGACTTTTTTCACTAATTTAAAATTCCCTGACTTTTCCAGCTTCTCCCTGACCCATGGGAACTCTGCCATACTCTTTTAAATAGAAGTAAAATAAGCATTTTAGTTTTTTAAAATCAAACATTTTTGGCATATTTATTTTAAACAATGAAGACCCTCTTCAGATAAAAAATTTAGTCAATTGTATTTAGTTTTTACTTTTATTATGTAAGAAATTTTATTTTTTCTTACAACCTGACTTAAAATTTGTATAATTTTTATATTTTTATCATTAAGACTTCGTGTACAGATGAGTAAACCTAGCACATCCAAACATTTTTCTGTATATTGCTATACCCCATTCAAGAAAGCTGAGCTGGCCATGATTATTTAAGAAAAGTTTGTGATTTGTAATAATGAAAAAATTTATGTATATTTATATATGTTTTCATTTATAATAAATGAAAACATTTTGAGATATAGTCCTAATTTGTATAAATATGTGCTGGATGTCGTAAAGCTATATTAAAGCTTCTAGTAATATTAATTGAACAATGTATTTATATGTACCTTTGTTTCTTTATTATAATTTCTAATAGCACTAAGAATCTAATCTAAAACATTCAGGCTATAAAACTTACAGTAGTACCAAAAAAAAACTTTTTTTTTTTTAATAATCAAAAATTTTTTTATCAAAAAAATTGTTATTTTTTATAAAACATAATTATATTAAATATGGATTTTTTTTTTTTTTTTTAATGTTGTATATTAGCATGCAATACTGTGTAAATTTTAACAAACAGGTGTTTTATAAAGTAAGCATATTATGTGGTAATTGTAATACAATTTACCATGTAGAGTAGCTAAGTTTTTGGCCATAACTCCTGATCCCATTGAGATCCCACTCTCCAACTCTAAAAGTTTCAAGTTTTAGTATAACCAAGCTTTTAGTATAACCAAAAACATTTTTTTTTTTTTCAGATTTTTTAAAAATCATCTTTAAATTGCAAAATTTCAATTTTTTTTTTTTTTTTATTTTTACCCAATATAATGATGTTGCATATCAAATTAAACCTTGTGAAATACTCTTTAAAATGAGGGATCATAAACTTCACTATCCCTTATAGAACTTGAGAAAATTGAGATTGAAAATGCTTATAGAAGCTGAAAAATGCTGATTTTTTGAAATTTAAAAAATTTATTTTAAAAAAATCGAACGAGATAATTTTTTAAAAAATATATATTCTCATTTATATCATCAAGGAAAATGGTTCCTGCTATTTTCATAGAAGTCTGAGGGGGTCAGGTTGAGTGAGTGGTTGATTTGGCATGGAATGACCCTATTAGTCTTGGCAAATATATAGCATTAGTTCATATACACATACAAGCACACATATTATGTATACAGGAAAATACATATTACATGCACATTTTAAAATATATACATACAGTTATTTTCACATTTCAATATATACAGACACAAATGCTCTTGGACCTGAAAATATTCATAATTCAATGATGTTTTGTGTATAGAATAATGGCAGTTAATTATTTTTCTTTTAAAATTAACAGATCTAATTATTATACCTCATCAAAAACAATATATTTTGTGTAATGACAAACAGTAACTGCCGAATGTAATGCAAATGCTGTCTATGAATTGGTATCATTTTGATTTTGATATGTTTACAATTAATATGCTCACAGTAAAAATAAATGTTAATATTATTCCATTTTCCTTAATCAATTTTTAAAATATAATTTTGTACATTATTAAATTTTCAGTAAACAGTGCAATACGGAAGATCATTCGCACTTTATGAAAATGAATTTGGGAAATTTATTTTTATGTATTATAGAGTGTAATTCTTGCAGAAATTTGTTTTTGGGTGATAGCTCTATCTAGTTCAAGTTTAACACAAAAATAATTTTTTTCTTAGCTTATAACTCCTAACTTTGCTGTAACTACCTATTTCATATTATTAAAAAAATAGAAAAGTGCCAAAAACATGTAAAATACTGAAGGGAGGGGATGGAGGTGTGCAATTATAAGTGTAAAAAAAAAAAAAAAAAAAAAAAAAAAAAAAATCAACACAGAGATTAGTTTAAAAAAAAAAAAAAAAAAAAAAAAACTGAAATTTAGATAAGATAAATACATCAAAGAGCTGGTAAATTAGGCTGGAGCATAGGAAGTAGGAGTCACCAGACAGAGCTTTCAGTTTCTCGCTTAATTTGAATCTTTGCAGTTGTTACGGTTGTTGAAATGGATGAGCAAACCAATCACCTAGTTCACATGAGAAAAGTGCTCAGTCAAAAGTGTGAAAAAAAGAAAATCAACTGACAAGAGTGAAAAAAGTATAAGATTTAGACAAAATAAATGCATCAAGGATTAAATAGGCCAGATTAGAAGGATTAAGGACCACCAGACAGGACTTTAAGCTTCCTAATTTGTATAAAGACTACATTCAAATGATTTTACGGGTATTTCATTAAATAGAATATATTTTAACTTGTTAACAAAATAAATCTACAAAGACCACTTACAATTTTCCTAAGAATTTTCAGCGAAGTGGTCTTGGTGGTATTATTTTGTTAACAAGTTAATTACAACCACTTTTATTCATATTTTATGGAATATATTTTATTTATACATATTGGTTAATTAAGGCCAAGGTAACTAATGACCTAGAAATCAGGAAAATGTCAAGATGTTTGATTGAAAACTATAAAAATCGGGCAGTTTTTACTAAGTCCTGAAGAAAAAAAAATTACGGAACTTAGATTAAGCTCAAAAAATTCCAAATTGAAAATGCAGACTCAAAATGTTCCATGCCAAAATGGAAGGAAACATTCTCAAAAGTTAGGGTAAATCAAATAGTTCAACTGTTGGGTTCCCTGATTTGTCTTAAACATATGATAGACTTTGTTGTTATAAGACTGGAATTTCTTCTTAAAATTGTAATGTATTGTGCTGAATAGAGTATACTGATTCTTATATTACTTAAGACTTTTCTTTTCACATAAAATTTCTCCATTTCTCACAGTAATTTTCATCAGTTAAGGCTGCACATCAGTCAGGTTCCCCCCTTTTTTTCTATCCCATGGTACCCTATGAATAACATGGATATGAATGTAATACAAGTTTTATAAGGATATCTCATTAAAAAATGAAGTTTTTTTAATTACACTCTTTGTGAATAAGTTGCCTTTTAGTTTAATGAACTTTTTTTTTTTTTTTAATTAATTTAAATATTTTATTTTATTAAGTAAATTTAGGACTGTAAGATTCGGGAAAAACAGAATTCTTAAATTTTCACTTCTGAATGAGGTATTCTTATGAAATGAAGCAGCGAAAATCCCATTGAATAACATGGGAAGAAAGAAAGTATAAATTTGACTGATGTACAGCCTTAAGAACATACAGTATTTAATCTTGCCGACCCCCCGTGGCTTATGTTATTCTATGGAAAAGTTTGCTTTCATAATTACTCATTACCAAATGTATTTTTTATAATTCTGTTTTACCATTCAGAAAATTCACAACCGTTAAATTAGTACACATTTTTGAAAATTTGATTTTCATTTTTGTGTTTCATTTTGTGGTTAAAAAATGAAAAAAATGCAATTTGTGAAAATTTGCATTTTCGAACTCAAAAGTAAAATATAAAAATTTTTGAAAATGAGTACTAATTTAACAGTTGTAAATTTTATGAAAACGAAAATGGAATTTTAAAAAATAGATTTGGTAATGAGTAAATATGGAAACAAATTTTCCCATGGAATAACATGGGCCATGGCTCTCGGCAAGATTAGTTATTGTCCTTAAGTGGAAAAAGAGGCTATTTTTGTATTTCCGTCACTTAAATACATTTATACGTATTCAATTTTTATCACAAATTTCCATATCATAAGTCTTTTTTATAATTTTCTTCAATATGCTTTTTCAAAAACAGATGAATTTCAAGCTTTGACATGTTTTTTTTTTTTTTTTTTTTTTTTTTTTTCCTTAACTGAAATAGCTTTACCTGCAATGTCGTCAAAAGACATTTTCAGTTTTAATGCAGTGAATTTTCATTTAGGAACAAATATTTCACTTTCTTCATAATTATCTGCACCTATTCTCAGAATGTAGTTTTGCAGTTAATTTTTAATTTTCACCTTTAGCTATAAGTTTTGCTCTTCAGGATTATTAACACTAAACCTACCACGAAGGGTCAAATGACCTGTTTTAAACTTTTTGTCAGCTTTTCTTGCAAATAACATTATCACATCGTTTCATGTACCAAATTGTGCTAAATAATATATTTTTGCTATACATAGTAATATATATATAACATTTTAAAGACGGGTCACTTGACCCGCTGTGGTAGGTATAGGTATAAGTGAAGTATCGGTAGGTTTAGTTTTAAATTTTAAAATAGCTCTCTGTGAAATGCCATGTCCTCAAATTTTGTATAATTTTCTAATTTGTTAATACAAATATATTTTTTATTTACTTACTTTTAAAAGCAATTACAATACCAAACAATGTCAAACCAGTTTTAAAATATCAGTTTTGATGCCGGAATGAGCATCAGTAACTATAAATATGCTACTTTGAAAATTTCGCAAATTATTGGAAATTTACAAATTTCTTAACATGGCAGTATAGGGCAAAATTTCACATAAACGTCAATCTTGAGGGATTTTTTCATCGTAAAGATGTTAGAAAACTTTTGAAATATTATTTAGGATACTGGCATGAATATTATTGACTATGAATTTACCAATATAAAAATTTCGTAAGTTATTGAAAATTTACGAATTTCTTAACATGGCAGAATAGGGCAAAATTTCACATAAACGTCAATCTTTAGGGATATTTTCATTGTAAAGATGTCAAACAGCTTTTGAAATATTATTTAGGGTACTGGCATGAATATCATAGACTATGATTTTTTTAATTAAAAAAAAATCGTCAGTTATTTGGAATTTACGATTTACTTAACATGCAGAATAGGGCAAAATTGCGCATAAACGTCCATTTTGAGGATCATAAATACATCAGACAACTTCAAAATAACATTTATGATACTTGTTTGAACATGATTCACTACAAATATTCTAATAGGAAATTTCTGTAAGTTATTCATAATTTAAGATTTTATCAACATAGCGAAATTGAAAATTTTTCATATAAATATGAATTTTGAGGATTATTGCATTGGAAATAGTAGCATGTAAAGTAAACAACGGAATTGACCCCGATAAAATAAATTAATGGATTAGTATAACGTAAATATATCAAAGTGAATGGTGGATAGCCTATTTGGCGGGGATTTCATTCTGTCACTGTGTAAAGCTTTGGTCAAATTCATTTCTCTTAACATGATCATAATATGCCTCGCACTAGAAATTTATGAAAATGTAAATATGATGGGGAACTGAGCAGAGTCCATCTATGCCAACTAGTTTTAATTTGATTTCCAATATACATTATTATTTTACTGCAAGTACATAAAATGTTCTTTCTATTTTTTTTTTTTTTTTTTTTTTTCCTTCTGAAAAATGTTATATCTTTGCAGCTGATTTCCAAAATGTGGAATAATTTCACTGTTGTTTGTTCTTAATTAACATTTAATTGCTGAAATACACAAATTTGACATGGTCAGTTAATGAAATTTATGCTTATGAAAGTCACAGGAGAAGGAATAATTTATAAGTCACCATTGTATTTTGTTTATTCTCTATGCAGGAAGTGGATATTTGCCGGTTTATCAGGAACCATTTTTGAAATAAATAACATATTATCATCAAATCAGGACAGTAGCAGATGATAATTACTGAAGATGTTTATTTAAAATGCTAATGAGGAAACACAAATACTACAAAATCATTGCCATAAAGTGCAAATGACTTCTTTGTTGAATTGTGTAACTTTTTTTCCCCTGCTTTTTTTGAGGTGTTACTATTATTATTATTTTTTTTTTAATTACAGGTGGTCACCAAGGTGGTAGTGGAAACTGGAGGGGGAATAATAAAAAATTTCATGGCAAGCAAGGTGGGGATGGTGGCAGAAGAGATAAAAAAAGTCGAAATTTTGATGCTGTTGGTTCTTACTGATATTTTCTGCATTTTTTGAGGTGTTATCTTTTTTTTTTTTTTTTTTTGATTTATTACAGGTGGACACCAAGGTGGTAGCGGAAACTGGAAGAAGAATAAGGAAAAATTTCGTGACAAACGAGGTGGGGACAATGACAGAAGAGATAAAAAGAGTCGAAATTTTGATGCTGCTGGTTCTTACTGATATTTAGAAGTTACTTTCAACAGATGCTGTTTTTTTTTTTTTAAATCAAAGTTTTATTTCTTTTCTACATCGCCACTGCATTGTACATGACATCAAATAAAATCAGATATTAATAGATGTATCCTTTTACAGTCAGTAAATTATTCATTGAAATTTAGAGAGAGTAGAAATCGATCTGATGATTTTCTGCCCTCTGAAAGACAACTATCAACATAGAGAAAAAAAATTAAGAATAGCTGCTGGAACAAAATATCAAAAAGCAGAAAATTGTTACAAAACATATAAAATTAATTTTCTTCACTTACTTGGATTTTTTTTTTTTTTTTCCCCCTCTCTGTCTCTCTCTCTTTCGAAATATAATCAGTGTTTTGGTTATATCTCAAAATCAATATCAGAATTACTGAAGATAGTCATTTCACTGTACATAAATTTTAAAGTGCATGAAATCTGGTACCAAAACAATAATACTCACTGTATGTGAATTTTGCTCCCATAAAAATAAAAGAAAAATCTCTGAATACCTTTATTTGCTTTATGTTAATACCAAAATGCATGTAATCTTAAAAAAGAAAAAAAAAATACTTGAGTCAGTACGCTGTGACCAAAATTGTTGGGGTTTGGGATCATTGCTATTCTTATCAATATTGAATCATAAAATTAAAAAAAAAAATCTGGTGTGAAACAGCCACACAACTTCCATTACCCGCTATTACACGTATTATGTGTATTATTTGGAGATAATGTAATCAGAAGACATAAAAGTGACCTTAAGAAATAGTAGGAAGCTAAAATTTTTCCGGTAAGAGAAATTTTATACACGTGTAAAGACATTTAAAACTAAGCTTACATATAGCGAGGTAAAAAATGAGGGGGAGGGGGGAATGTAGAGTTATTTTTTTAAACACCAATTTCCGAGATTTAGAACTAACCTACCTAAGCAGGATGACTGTTAACTTTCCTCTAATAACCTTGTAATACATGAAAAAGGAATGAATTCATATTACAATTTTCAAGAAAATCGTTAGAACCGTTTTTGAGATACCAACTTTTACCAAAACTCAATTATTGGCCAGAAAACAATAATTACATACAAAAGGATATTTAAAAGTGAGTTAATATGGCAAGTTTGAAAAAAATCCGTGCAGCGGTTTTTAAAGGAACACACTTGCAAGACCTGAAATTGATCTATTTATACAGGACGCTTATCAATTTTCCTGAACTAACCAACTATATCATTTGATAGGACATCTGATAGACTGTTAATAGAGCAAATTTCAAGAAAATCTTTAGAGCCGTTTTTGAGATACTGACTTCCGGTACCACTTCCGGTTTCCGATGTCCCACTTCTGGTTTTTCAATGAAAATTAATCTGTATACCAGACCTGTCTCAATTCTGAAGTTTCGTAGTTTCTGTCTTTATTAGTTTCGGAGATATGATAGCCAGAAGATACCGTACATACATACAGACGCTGGCCAATTGCCAAAAACCACTTTTTTGGATTTAAGGGGACCTTAAAACGTGTAAATCAAGTGAAATCTCGATATCGAATTTTTGGACCAAATACTTCCATTATGGTAGTAAGGTAATGGAAGTAAAAAGAATTTTATCAAAAAAATAAATAAGTAAATAAACATTCCAAGTGAGCAAAACTGTACTTGACTGTTCCTGACAACATGACTGTTGGAATGCACATATTAAGTGAAATCAGATGTTAATAGATATATATATATCTGGACCTGAAAATATCCACTTTCAATTCACCATATGATGGCAAAACAAAATAAAGAGGCAACTTTAAAAATGTAAAAAATTGCCACTTTTTTTTCCCCGTTACATTCATAAGCATGAATTTTAATGGTGGAAATGGTGAAAATTATATTTTTAAGCAATTAAAAAGTAAATGAAGTCCAGAAGTAACGAACTAATCACACATTTTGAAATTTGCCCACAAAAATATGCTCTATTTTAGAAATTAAGGAACAAGAAAAGCAGAAATTTTGTTGATTTGCAGTGAATTACTTATTTCAGGAGTAGGCTTTAAAAAATATGTAAAGTCTGTGTGTTATTGGTGTTCAGCAAAAATTTTGTGAAAAGGTGTCGAGTAAACTAAAAGGATCTGCCAGGCACTGGCAAGTAACTTTAAATCTTTAGGTCTACATATATCTTCCAATGTTTAATAAAATTATTCACTGAAAAATTCAATAAAAGAGAAAAAAAATACTTCTCTTTTTGTACCTTAAATATTGTAGAAAACAGTACTTTTGCATGTTTGAATATATAAGAGAAATAATAATAAATTTTTAAATTCCATTTTTCATGCTTTCATTCATTATTTTATTTTCCCTGTTTTATCTTTTCTTGTTCTTTCTAGTACTCGTTAAATAAATATCTAATTTTCCCTCCCCCTTTGTTCCTCCTATTAGTTTTACAGGGCATTTAGTGTGGTCCCTAAAGTCTCTTAACTCTTTTCAAGTCCCTAAAAGTCCATTTTTTTGGCAAAATGGTCCCAAAGTCCCTTTTTTTCTCTCCCTCCACTAAAAGTCATAAGAGTTTTAATTATGCCTGAAAAATTATTCAAATGCGATAAAATCGTGTAGGCACATAACTTATAATATACTCAGAGACAATGAAAATAGCGGACCAAGAAGAAAGCATCAGATTGAAATGAAAGTTAATACACTTAATCATACAGATAAGATATTTACTTGATCTCAAAATCAAGACAATTAAATGCAGTGTTTCCAATCAGATAAATACAGTACAACTTCAGTATCGCGTCGGACCGCCTCCTGCTGCAATACATGCTGCAACACAGTCCGGCGTAGAATTGATTAGACATCTGAATGGGCCCACAGATCTTAAACAGCCACCTCCAGATCATGTATAGAGTGACACGGTGGCATCTGGTGTTTTAGCTGGTCCCACACATGCTCTATAGGAGACAGGTCCGGGGAGCGGGCCGGCCATGGAAGAGTCTGAACATGACATAGGGAGTCTTGAGCAACTCGAGCTGTATGCAGACGAGCATTATCTTGCGGAAAAATTACCTGTGGAAGAGTATTGAGGAAAGGTCCCACATGGGGTCGAAGAATGTCGTCAACATAACGCTGGCCAGTTAAGGTTTCACGTATGATAATTAGAGAGGATCGGCTATCATAGGCTATGGCCCCCCCAGATCATTACGCCGCCTGTGCGTGCAGAGTGTCATGCAACAGCAAGGAGGGGATTGTACCGTTCACCAGGACGTCTCCATACCCACACGCGGTTATCATCTGTCCCCAAAACCAATCAGGATTCATCACTAAACACAACTTTTTGCCAGTCTGTAACATTCCACGACGCTGTGGCTTGACACCACTGTAGACGAAGCCGTCGATGTTTTGGTGTTAAAGGCAGGACATGAAAAGGATGCTTGGATTGCAGATTAGCTTCTGCAAGCCGTCTGAAAATGGTTTTTGGAACAACTGGTACCCCTACATTTGATTGTATTGTGGAACAAGTCACTGTGGGGTCCACGAGCACTTGTCTCATGATCCTTCGATCCTCTCACATTGTCGTCTTCCTGGTAGCTCCAGACCCATTTCTCTGCACGTGGGTACCATCTCGGGTCCATTTCTCTCAACATATTCTGACGGCACACTGAGAACGGATGACGTGGCAAGCAACACGGCACGTCGACCAGCCTGCAGTTTTCAAGCCAATGATCAGGCCCTTCTCAAACTCTCTTAACTGTGAGAAATATTTCCTCACATGTCTACCTGGCATTTTTTGTTTACTAAAGTCCCTCTAGAGTCGAAATGAGATCGTAACGTTTATGAATCTTCCACTGTGCGTCTATATATATATTACCCATTTACTGATTGCAACGTCACTGCAGTGTGTGTGGCCATGCGCATTGGCATCAAACTTGGATCATTTGCATATCGGATCTGACTGTATTTATTTGCAAAGTTTCACGGTTGTACCTTTCTCCCTTATCTCAGCATGAATTCACTGAGTTATTATTCATAGGTAACTCAGCGAATGGGCTTTGGGGGTGGGGGAGCTAAAATTAAAAAAATACTTTTGTTGACTGCCCCTCGCCTTTGCATAGTACTAGAGCCATTACAGTTGTACTGGATGCATTTGATCAAAAAACAAATTATTTTCAGTAATGAGTCCAGTTACAAATTCAATCCTGATGACCACCAAACACATATCTGTAGACATCCAGGATAATAGTTGGATATTCACTTTACTCAAAATTGCCACAATTTTAATTTATTCTGTAACATTATTAGTACCTACCAATTTTTTACACCACTTTTTTTACTTTCCGAACACTATAGTGAGGAAAGTATTGTAATCATGTCAAAAATCCGAATTTGAGATTTTGATGTTTCTATAAGTTTCAAGGTCCAATGAGTCCGTTTTCACTATTTTTGCGATGATGTATGTATGTGTGTGTGTGTGTATGTATGTGTGTATGCATGTGTGTATGTCTGTGAGTGAACACGCTAGCGTCTAAACGCTTTGTTCGAATAACCTGCAATTTGGTACGTATATTGTAAGTCACCATAGTACGAACCCTATAGATTTTGGTGAATCTAGCACTTATAGTTTTTTACAGGGACACAAAGAATTTTTTTTTATCATTATGGCCTATGGGAGCAAAATCTTAAAAGTGCGATAGCATCTAAACGCCTAATTCAATTGAGCAAAAAATTTATACACATATTATAGGTTACAAATACACAATCTGTATAGATTTTGGAGAATCTAGCATTTATAGTTCTTTTACAGGGACACAAAGAAAAATTCTTTATCATTATGCCTATGGGGCCAAATTTTTAAAAGTGTGATAGCGTCTAAACGCCTTGTTAATCTGAGCAAAAAATTTGTACACGTGCTATAGGTGACAGTTGCACCAACTGTATAGATTTTGGTGAATCTAGCACATACAGTTTTTTACAGGGACACAAAGAAAATTCTTTATCATTATGGCTTATGGGACCAAATTTTTAAAAGTACGATAGCATCTAAACACCTTATTCAATATAGCTGAAAATTTATATGAGTATTATAAATCACTGTTGCACTAACTATAAGCATTTTGGTGAATCTAGCATTTATAGGTTTTTACAGGGACGCAGCGAAAAATTCTTTGTCATTAGGATCTATGGGCTCAAAGTTCAGTAGCGTTAAATAAAACATCGTGTAATATATGGAGAAAAATACTCAAACACTCTATTATGGTTTTCTCTCTTTTGTTTGTTTAACAACTTCTCTTTCTTTACTTTATCTACAAAACTGTTAATTACTCAATGTTCGGAAAGTCGAGTGGAGTCACTCCAGATTTTTTTTTTTTTTTTTGTAAAATAATTTTCTCCAATATGTAGTTACAAATAAATAAGAAGAAAATCAGTTTTAAAAAAAAGTGAGTACTAACATTGTTATGGTATAAGTTAAAAATGTACCGGCTGTGCTTGACTATCGTCTGCCGCATGGTGTGACAACTGAGAGTTGTAATACAGGGTGCAAATTTATTTGATATTGAGACTTCATTGATTTCCATTGATTCATGACACATTTTACAGCTCAGTGCTGAGGTTCTATATTCTGTTGTATCACCCTTTTTTTTCATAAACCCAGGATTAGGTACATTTGGTAAGTATTACATGTATGAACAGTGGCGTCGCCAGAAAAATTTTCAGGAGGGGGCAAACTTCAAATTGCAAAATTTCAGCATGCTTTTACAATTTAAATTAGGTTAAAATGATCGGTTAGTTGATTGCGGTGATTAAGTAAGCCAGTTTGTAAGCATTTACTACAACGATTTTTTACACATACAATTTAAGCTACAACATTTTACATATAGAAATTATACAACTCATTCTGAACCAACACTAATCCGGAAATTGTAGAGTCGAGTCGATTTAAAATCTGTTTGCAGGAAAAAGTTAGAGACAACTTATAAATACAAGTTGAGTGGGTTTGACTCTAATTAGTTCAATGACATAAATTTTATTTGGCTATTTGAATTCTAATGGCACAGCTTTAAAGCTTTAATTGTAATTTTTTAAAATAATTGTTTATTAGAATTTTCCAGGAGGGGGCAAGTGCCCCCCCCTTGCCCCTATGTGCCGACGCCCATGTGTATGAACAATTCACTTTGCTGCTTGTGTGATGGTCGAGTATTGCGGTGGCTGATTCTTCTCTTGTTCAATTTCTCGAGCCAAGTAGGTAGCCATCTCTGGTCAATACTTCTATTAGCCTCCACATAATTGCAACTGCACTTTACTTAAAATCTCTTGTTTCACGATTTTTTTTGTGCATATAAGATTTTTGAAAGTTGCTAGTTGTTTTACATTTTTAAAGCCTATTTTCATATTTTGTTCTTTATTATTTTTGGTTAGGGCTGTAGTAGCTCTATTATATTTAAAAGTCAGTTTCATGTTCTTTTATCCTATTTTTTCTATTTTTCTCTTAGTCATAGTTCATAGCTATGTAATTAGCACGTTGAGTGCCATGCCAGCCATCGGTGGCTGACACCAAAACTTTCCGTTTAGGCCACATCAACCACCAGTGGCTGACAGTGTAAAATATGATATTAAACTAAAAAATTATATTGTTTTAAGAACTTACTAAAAATTTATTTAATTTTTATTTATTACGGGAGTATATCATTAAGGCATTTTATTGAAACACAGTAACCATAACGTGATTCTAAGCAGCACACGTGGCCTGACAGAGATTTCCTTAAGAATTCGCGTGGCACTTAACCTGTTTGTATTTCCCTCTGTTTGATATTTTATTTCATAAATGCCTGCAGTTTCTAAAACGTTTATGGGGATTTTGTCGTTACTGATATGCTGGAAAATATCTGTTAGGTTTAATGAGCAGTGGCGTCGGTAGAAAAAAATTCAGGAAGAGGGGGGCACAACCTGAATATATATATATATATTTTAATTCTGATAGCATAGTTTTAAATTTAAAGAAAAATTGCTTAGTAGAATTTTCCAGGGGGGGGGGGGGGGGGCATTCTGCCGACGTCCATGTTAGTGAGGATATTTATGTTTAGTTTTGAAACTTCATGTTTAAATTTATTGGGTGCACTTTTATTAAATGAAATTGCTGTAGTATATTTTTCTTTTGGTTTCTGTCCATTTTCAATATGAGTTAATTATTTAATTCTATTTTTATATAGTTTATACTCTAGGTTTTTCTTATAACCAGCTTTTCTCATATATTTTATTTAGTTCATTTAAAAGTTCTCAATTTTATTTATATGTTAGGGTTTATTTTTATTTAATTTTTCTAGCGTTTTTTTCAATTTTTACATTTTTGTCGATGACAGCAAAAACATCATCGGGGTATTTAAACCAACATTTAATTTCATCTTTAATATTTCAAAAATTATTTCTTCTGTTTACCTAAATTTTAATTCAATGATGAACCTGAATAGATTCCACTGGAACTTCGCACCCCCCCCCCCCCCTTTTTTTTTTTTTTTTTTCTTCTGTTTTTTTTTTTTTTTTTTTTTTTGTGTGTGTGTAAAATTTGTTTTTAAATCTAAAGTAATTTTCATTGAGAATTAAGTTGTTTACTGCTATTAATGTTGTGCTGATTTAGTTTTATCTATATTTCTTTTTTTTTTTATTATTATTATTTCATTTATAATTGTTTTAAAGTTTGTTGATGGGAACAATTTAATGCCGTCAGAATTCACAATAGTGTTATTTTCATTAATTTTAATTTTTTTTATAAAGTTGCCAGGGGAACTTAAGCTATTGTTTGAAGGGAGGAGGATTTCATAGTAATGTCTTTTATATATATTCTGAAGAAAAGTTGGACTTTCTCTTTTATTTACTATTTAGTAAAATTTAGGGTAATTTTTATGATCTTTAAATTTGCTAAACATATGGGCTATATTAGGTGCGTGATTTTAAATTTTAGGTGGTTTGTTGTTCATCCATTTTTCCTCAATTATTAACTTTTTATTTTTCTTCTGTTAGTTTCTTTTTATTTTGTAGACTATCACACAAGCATTCAGGCCAGCCGGACCCCTGGCCAGAAAGCTTCCGTGTAAAACTTCAAATAAAACTTATAATTTAATTAAAACATGTTTTATTTGTCATTCAGACTTTTGCAGACACTTTTTAATTATTTGCAGAAGTTCATGACAGTTACATGCACCATAATTATTGCTTTCCATGCAAAAAACGGGGTGATACATGTGTTGTAATTGTACAGAAATGAATTTTAAAGCGGCAAGCCACACCAGTTGTTGAAAGATTCTTTTCTCAAAGGTGGGGGAGGAGAAATTGATTCATACTCAGGTCAGACTTTCAAATAGCATAGCTATTTGAAAATTTCTGTGTTTTTCTGAAAAAACTCGCATAAATATAGGCTAATAATTTTGAGATTATCTCCCTCTGAGGAGGGGATGCACAACACACTTAGAATGGCAAATTTTGAGGACAATTAATTCATTGGCAGATAAAAATTCATTTAAACATAAAATCTGACATTTTTTTCATTTTGCATCACAAAGAGCAGTAAAAGTGATCCCATCTTTAAACTTACTGGAGATAAAGGGGCCCAAACCCCTTATCTTAAGGTATTCGGCAAAACCGAAAGAGTATGGCACTGACTCTATATGTATTTATATTTTGACACTTGCTATCTATATTTTTAAATTATTTGATTTCAGGTATTATTCGGGTTACACATGGTAGGGAGTCATAGAAGAAGAAAATAAAAAATCAGTATATATTATATTTCAGAACACGTAAAATAAATAGGGGGGGGGGGCTAGGGAGCTTAAGCTCTCCCCCCCCCCAAAAAAAAAAAAAAAAAAAAAAAACACTGGCATTCACAATTGAATATTGCAATTGTAAATTTTTTAGTGGTCTAGAATAACACTTTGAAAAATCTTAGCCCCCACCCCCACCCAAAAGTCAAGTTCTGGTTCCACCACTGCCTAAAGTGCCTTAATTTTTGAGAGAGTTGTGCTAAATGCCCTGGTTTTATCTTCTGTCTATTAGTTTTGTGTATTATAGTGTGAATGTAGGAGTGTTAAAGTAATACAAAATTCAGCAGAAAATTTGGAGATAAATTTAGTTTTCATTATGAAGACTGTGCCCTCAATTTCTTACTGATTTTTACTTTCTTTTTTTCCTTAATAAAATATTAGGCAATATTAGAAATTAATTGTAGAAATACTTTATTCTTCGTTGATTTTGTTATTGATATTCATTAAATCATATTAAAAAAAAAAAAAAAAAAAAAAAAACTGATTTGTTTAATATCTTTTTTTTTTTTTTTTTTTTTTTTTTTTTAGTTCAAATCAAATTTTGTGTAAAGGGTGCCATTAATGCTTTTTTTTTTTTTTTTTTTAAAGCTTTTTTGAGGATTCCATTTTTTATGCTTTCATTCGTTGCTTGTTTTTCCCTATTGTGTCATTTTGTTTTTCCTGGCATTCATTAAATAAATATAATCTAATCAGGATTATACAGAGCATGAGCCATTGCTTCAAACATTTTTTAGAGCATTTTTAGAGCGTTTCAGATGTTTGGGTTGCTGTATGTGAACGGTATTGTTGTACAACAACGCAATACTTTACGACAGTAGTCCTCGGCATTTGTTTCGAATTGCAGGTTTTAGCCTGTCAGTTAGTTAGCATCTCATTGTAACACTCACTGTAACTGAACCGTGTCACGTGCACTCTCAATGTTGTCATCATTTGTGGCCGTAGATGCTTGTCCAGCTCCTTCCTCATGCGTAACACTTGTGCAAACATTTTTGAATTTTTCAATCCATTCGTAGACACTGTTCCTATACAGTGCCAAACATTTTTGGAAAAATTGGAGCCTCTGATACACTTTACGATCACAAAACCAGATTACTGCTCGTTGCTCCTCTTTGGTGCAAAATTTTAATAGAGCGGTAATGATGTATCTTCAATTAAAGGAAGGCAAATGGAGGAATTAAGATCAAACTTTCATAGCATGACCCCAACAGCATAGCAATAAAATAAACGAGGACATATGTCTGTATGAACAATATAAGAAAACTTATGTCAAGTTTGCAGATAACTTTTGACTTACCCTCGTAAAAAAGATGACTCTGCTGACACTTTTAACTTGCGAATTTAATTACGACACTGCACAAACATATTTACAAATGTGCACATTAACACACCAAGTTTGATGCCAAATGTTTAAAAATTGTTTATCCATTTTTAAGATTTTAAAACTTTTAACTTGGTGCATTAGTAATTACATTTTAAATTATTTACCAGTTGTATAGCAATAAAAATTTACTTTATAAGTTAAATTGCAAGATTTTTAAATGAATTATTAACTTTCATTTTAGGTTTTGAGTCGGGTGTGGGTCATTAAAATTCTCTGTTATGGGTTCATGTTGATTTTCAGTTTACTATTATTTAGTAGCGTAAATATATAAACATGATTATAAACCTAATATAGTCATTTGTATCTTTAAAAAACAAAATTATCTTCTATGAAAATCTACAGGCATTATAACTTTTGTTGCTCCCCCCCCCCCCCACCAAAAAAAAAAAAAAAATTGAAATTTTTTTATTTAACATTTAAATTTTCTAAAATATATGTGTGCTCAAAATATTTTGTTAATCAAAACAGTATTAATGTATAACTGAATGAACTAATTTTTTCTAATTCAGAATGTATTCTGTTTTGAAGTATAGGAAAGACATTGAAATGCAAAGTTTGAGATGTATAGTTATATTTTTTTTTTAGTTTAATAATTCTATTCTTCTATTCTTAGTCTTTTCGGTGGGAAAAAAAAAATGTTTGTAGATTTGAAAAAAATTTTAATACTATCCTTAATACTATACTATCTAATACTAATACTATACTGTATATCGTTAATACTATACTATCCTTAATTTTAATACTTCCTATCCTTAATGCAAGGAAAATAAATGACAATTTTCAAATCCCCCCAAAAACTAACATTGTACAAATAGTGTACATATGTATGTAGTTATATATGTCAGTTTTAGATGGATTTCCATTACTATTTACTTAGGTTGCTAATAAAAAAAAGGTTTTCAGTTTTTTTTTTTTTTTTTAACAGTTAATATTGTTGTTAAACAATAATTTTAAAAATAAAGCAAGGTGATATATCGGTTAAAAAAAAAAAAAAAAAAAAAAGAATATGTTAATTTAAAAAGAAAGGTTGGATGTGTTGATAAAAAAGGTCATGAAAAAATTTTTGAGGTCATGAATTTTTTTTCTGCCAAGTCAGTAGACTGTATATACAGTAAAGCACCGTTTATACGTCTTTCAAGGGACTGGGGTAAAAGGACATATAAAAAAAAAGACATATAATCAAAATTTTAAAAAATAAAACAAAATTTATGCCTAAATACTAATTATTAAAGTATTTTAAGATAGTAATTAATAATTACTTATTAGTAGAATTTATATTTAAGATAATAGTCAAATAAATAAATAAAAAAATATTTAAATTAAAAATTATTTTTTTATAAAAAAGAGGTAAAAATCATGCCATTTATTCATGATTTGAGTACTAATTATATTTTTCATATCTAGAATATTATATGAATACATCTTGAGTGTTAATTATATATATATATATATTTTTTTTTTTTTTTTTTTCTGTTTTCGTTAAACCTACACTCTTGTCAATTTCTTTTTAAAATTCTGATTTTTATTTTTCAATGAAAGTGTTGTATGTTTTCATGGCATTTTAAATTTTTGAATAACAAACAGAACAGAACACACTCAGTTCTAGTTATGATAAGGATTTTCGACTCTTCCTGTGTTCTTTCATGTAAAATGTTTCCTAAGGAAAAGTTTCATTTATTAGAACGAAAAAATGATTGATCTAGAAATTTTGCAAATTTTAGAAAAGTAGAAAAGACGTATAACTAATAATGAGTGGCGTATAAACAAAAAATATTTATATTAAAATGAATTGGGTCTTAACTAAAAAGACGTATACACGGTGCTTTACTGTATATGTATATATAAAATCAGTATAAATATTATATAAAATTCCAAGAATAAATACTTTTACAAAAATTTATAAAAATGAATCTTTCAGCTAAAAAAATTAGCTATTGAAGCTATACAAAGAAAAATAAAAATGCTCTGATGTGCTATACAGAGACACTTTTATGAGCACGGATGGCTTTGTCAAACAAATAGAGCCTGGTTGACCTTTTACTATTAATCAGCAAGGATTGCTGGGCTATAACAACAAAAAGAAGAAAAGAAAACTGATTGCCGAAATGGCTTCATTAACTTTTTGTACCAGGAAGGTTTTAAATTTCTAGTATGCCAGGATAGTTGTACTATCATATATGAAGATTTTAATCTCTCTTTCAGCCTGGACGGCTTTATACATTTACATTTATCATTAAAAGAAATACAACATTCATTCACCACTTCTTTTCTGCCATTTTTATTCTCTAACCTCTCTGCAGCCTCTTGATGCCAGGTAAGAAAAATTAAAAGTTCGAAAACGATTCAAATAAAGTTCAAATATGATCTTTACAGCATATGAAGACCATTATTTCTAGCTTGTTGTTTTTTGTGTAGGCCACCTAAAAATGATTTAAAAACAAAGTATTAAAATTTATTTATATATCTATATTGGGGTAAAGAGAAGTCAGGTATATCTGAAAATCTTCAGTGTATGTAGGATGAATTGGGTCACTAAAGATTTGGTTTCTAAACGAGTGGGTTGCAGTGAATAAAAGTTTGGGAGCCCTGGGACTAATGCATGCTACTGCTTTAATATGTTTTTACAACCTTCATAGTATACAGAAATATTTATTCCACTTTTATATATGCTGTTAATAATTATGAAATAGTAATAAAATATACTTTCAGCATATCACATAATTTTAAAAAACTTATTCCGACGTTTCGGTTAAAACACATCTTTAACCATCTTCAGGGAAAAATGATGTTTAAAAACTATAAACATAGACAATTTAAGCCATTCTATGATACAATAAATACAATTCTCAAAGAAATTAATAGGTGATTACATAAATTATAAAAATACACTATATACATTTTAAAAATGAGCTAAAAGCACTTAAATAAATCTTAATCATGACCATTACAAGAAGAATAAAACACTTAAATAAAAACAGAGCCAAAGTAACACACTGCGAGGTTGCCAGAACAAACAATAGCAGGGTTACCATAAATTATTTTAAGCTTAAGAAATTCTTAAGCTTTAAATATTATTAAATAAAAATCTTTAAATATTATTAAATATTAAATAAATTAAGCTTTAAGAATTCTTAAGCTTAAAATAATTTATGGTAACCCTGCTATTGTTTGTTCTGGCAACCTCGCAGTGTGTTACTTTGGCTCTGATTTTATTTAAGTGTTTTATTCTTCTTGTAATGGTCATGATTAAGATTTATTTAAGTGTTTTTAGCTCATTTTTAAAATGTATATAGTGTATTTTTATAATTTATGTAATCACCTATTAATTTCTTTGAGAATTGTATTTATTGTATCATAGAATGGCTTAAATTGTCTATGTTTATAGTTTTTAAACATCATTTTTCCCTGAAGATGGTTAAAGATGTGTTTTAACCGAAACGTCGGAATAAAGTTTTTTTTAAATTATGTGATATGCTGAAAGTATATTTTATTACTATTTCATAACCTTCATAGTATTCTAGAATTCTGCACAATTTCGTTCTAATCTGAATTTTCCATGTTGTGACCTCTCCTTGTAAGATCTGTAAACAGTATGTGCAGAAATAAAATTGACTGAAAGTAGTTAAATCAAACTTAGATTTATTAACAGATTAGCAAAATTTTTAGATTAATAAGTGCATTAGAAAAAAAAATATATAGGGTAGGTGCTCCAGTAATTCACATCTATCCCGAAATAATTAATAAATAAGAAAAATAATAAAATCATATATTTTACTTATAAGAATTTTAACATTTTATGTCAAACACTGGAGCATAGGTTGCTAATAACTGGTAAAATGAATAACTAGCACTGTCAAACACTGGAACATAGGGTGCCAATTACTAATAAAAGGAAAAACTGGTAGTGTCAATTACTGGAACATTGAGTGGGTGTCAAATAAAAATTCACAAAAAAAAATAATAATTGTTATCAAATGTATATATTTTAACATAAATGTTGTTTTGAATGTCTCTCATACCATATGTATTAACTTACGATTTCTAAAAATATTTTCTGATGACTAGAACATTAAAAACATCAGCAATTGCTCTAAAAGTGTCAGTCACTGGTGCACTTACCGTTGTAGACTATATTTTACTATTTTTTTATTAGCTTCGACTCTTGTTTGTTTGTTCAGTACAAATCTTGCAATCGATTTTTAACTAACTTCCTGGCTAGCTAGATATTTGAAACTTTCAGCACAGCTCAGAACACGGTGACAATACATTTTTTAAATATTTTGTCAACTGTTTCAGGTCCCTACTGCCTTCAGCAGCGCTACATAATTCAACAAAAAATTTATGTAACTAACTTCCTGACTAGCTAGACATTTCAAACTTTCAGAATAGTTCAGAATACGTTGAAAATGCATTTTTAAAATATTTTTAACCAACTGCTTCGGGTTCCTGCTGCCTTCGACAGCATTACCAGCATAAAGCTTGCAATCAATTTTTCACTAACTTCCCGACTAGATAGACATTTAAAACTTTCAGAATAGCTCAGAACATGGGGACAATACTTTTTTTAATATACTTTTAGTCAACTGTTTCAGGTCCTTACTGCCTTCGGCAGCGTTTATATGATTCAACAGAAAATTTATTTAACTAACTTCCCGACTAGCTAGACATTTGAAACTTTCAGAATGGTTAAGAACACCGTGAAAATGCATTTTTTAAATGCTTTTAGCCAACTGTTTCGGGTTCCTGCTGCCTTCGGCAGCGTTACCAGTACAAAGCTTTCAATCGATTTTTCACGAAATTCCTGACTAGCTAGATATTTGAAACTATCAGGATAGCTCAGAACACAGTGACAATGCATTTTTTTTTAAATACTTTTAGTCAACTGTTTCATGTCCCTACTCTATTCAGCAACGTTTATATGATTCAACAGAAAATTTATTTAACTAACTTCCCGACTACATTTGAAACTTTCAGAATACGGTGAAAATGCATTTTTAAAATATTTTTAACCAATTTCTTTGGGTCCCTGCTGCCTTTGGCACCATTACCAGTACAGAGCTTGCAATCAATTTTTAACTAACTTCCCTGCTAGATAGCCATTTGAAACTTTTATAATAGCTCAACGTAATAGCAATGCATTTTTTTAATACTTTTATCCAGTTGCTCCTTGTTCCCGCTGCCTCTGGTAGCGTTTATGTGATTCAACAGAAAATTTAAAAACATTGTATATAAAAAGTTTTTTTTTATCTTGTAATTATTTATTTCTAGTTTACTAGCCAGGGTAACTGTGAAATTTCTAAATGCTAATTTATTCAAATTTTGATTAAAAAAAAAAAAAAAAAAAAAAAAAAAAACTTAAGGCTTGTTTAACATTTTTTTTAAACAAAAAATTCTAAAAGAGAAATTGTTTAATTTCTTTCATCATTTACAATTTCTCTATTGCTGGCAGAGTACATGAAAATTTTTATGAGAATTACTTATTACATTACCTATTTTTTTTTTTTTTTTTTTTTTTATAAAATTCTACTCTTACATTCAAAAAGTTCACCACCGTTAAATTAATAATTGTTTTCTAAAAAAAAAAAAATTCAATTTTTAATATTTCAATTTAAAACTATTAAAAATTTAAAAAGCCAATTTTTTTTTAATTCAAGGGCTCATTCTATAGCTATAATTTTTCTGAATATGAAAATGGAATTTTAAAAAATGCATGATGTGTTGAGTAATTTTAAAACAAAATTTCCTATTGAGTAGCAGGGGGCTTAGCTGCTGCAACAATAAGTAATGCTTTCCCTTAAGGATCATTTTGCCAGTGGCGGCTCGTGCACCGAAAATAGGTGAAGAGGCACACTGTATTTTACACTGTATTCATTTATAGAATATAAATTTACGTTTAAATAAGTATTTTTAAATAGTTGAGAAGCTTTAGAAGGACGAATTAACTTTAAAAACATTAAATACCTTTAACAATCCTTCATTTTTAGCAGCTTTAATTATTATATATTTCGACTACATTCGTAGTCGTCCTCAGATGTTGTCTTTGCTGCACTATTGAAACATGTCTTCATCTTCTTCCACATCACTTTCCCTCTTGCTTACGTCATTTTTCCGTCGGTACGTTTTTATCACCTGTTGCCAGTCTTTTGTTATGGCATAGCAAACAAAATTAAAAACGAAGGTTCCAAACATAATATACACATACCCATTAAACCCAATAAGAACATCATTCAAAGAATCCGAAATGAAAAAGACCTCATTGACCCTAAAGAAACATCGGGAATATACAAAATCACTTTCGATCTAGAAAATAACAATAAACCTGCAACCTACATCGGAATGACGAAGAGAAAAATCAAGGACAGAGAAATGGAACATATTAACGATCTAAAATACAATAGAAGCTCCACCGCCTTATCACGCACACATAAAACTAACCCCATAATAACTAATACCCTAAAAACCGTTAAAATAGCTCCCTACAACTCACACAACTACGCCATGAAACGCGAAGCTTTAGAGATATTAACCTCTAACACAGCAGTAAATGAGAGAGAGCATAGCATCATAACAAAAGACTGGCAACAGGTGATAAAAACGTACCGACGGAAAAATGACGTAAGCAAGAGGGAAAGTGATGTGGAAGAAGATGAAGACATGTTTCAATAGTGCAGCAAAGACAACATCTGAGGACGACTACGAATGTAGTCGAAATATATAATAATTAAAGCTGCTAAAAATGAAGGATTGTTAAAGGTATTTAATGTTTTTAAGTATTTTTAGTTAACTTTAGCCAAGACCATGCTTAATAAAAGTCATGCATTGAAAATAATTAAATATTGCTTTTGAGCTCTTCACCTATTTTCGGTTCACGAGCCACCACTGCATTTTGCAACAACAGATTTTATTTTTCTTGACTGATTACTCTCCTTTGTCAAACTTAAAAATCATTAAACTTAAAACTCATATTGAGAAACATGATCTGAAATCTAGTAATCAAAGATTTAACAATAAATTAAAATGTGATAAGAACTGGTTTAGAGTTATCACTGAAATTTCCCCGTGGATGCGAAGCATCCATATGATTTAAATGAAAATTTAAATTTGCAAAGACAGAAAATGAATAATAAATGTGTCTTTTTATTATTAGTATTAATATTTATTTATCACCTTTTTTTTTTTTTTTTTTTTTAACTTTGATTCTTGTTTGTCCGGTACAAATCTTGCAATTGATTTTTAACTAACTTCCATACTAGCTAGACATTTGAAACTTTCAGAATAGCTTTGAACTCGATGATAACACAATACTTCCAAGTCTGATTTTCGAATTTTTGATTAGTTTTCTTTTAATTAATTAAAATATGAAAATAATAACCTCCTAATAGCTTTAAAAATATCCATTAAAATATTAGCTATAATTTAATTGTTGCCAAAAAAAATTTACGGGTACATTTTTTTTTCAACATAAAAATAAATACATTTAATTAAACATGAACGTTAAAAAGTTGTAAAAAGTTAAATTATGCATCTCACAAAAATTGACGTCATTATCACATTAAAAATTTTATACGCATTGATAAAGTGCTAAGGTAGTTCTACAGCTATGATTCAACAGAAAACTTAAAAACATGGTTTATAAAAAGTTTTTATGCTATTTTATTTTATTTTTATTAATTAATTAATTAATTTTATTTATATATATATATATATATATATATTTGAAAAATCATTTTTACGAAGATAAAACACTTTTATCTTTCAGCACAATAAACAACAGTTTGGTCTGGCACTCGCACGACTTTCTCTTATCCTGCATTTTAATACATATGAAGACAGATTACAGATTAAAAGTGTAATATAACAATTACTAGATATGTATAGTACATATTTTAAAAACAGTTCAAAATAGTTTTCTAATAGTTACATTGGGCATATATTTCTGTGGCAGGGCTTGAAAAATCTCAAAATTTTTACATGCCCTGTTGGGCATGTTAGTCTGAAGAATACATGCCCGAATTAAATTTTTATATGCCCAAATATCTTATTAAAATGCATATTATAAAAAAAAAAATTCACATATCTAGTGAAAAGAATTTAACAACATTATACCTACTTTGACATTGTTCATTTCAGTTAAGTAAAAGTCCTAGGCAAGATGCTATATTTTAAAATTATTTTTGATTAAATATTTGCATGCCCAGCCGGGCATGTAAGGGGAAAAAAGTACATGGCCAGTGTTGCCAATTTAGCATATTTTTGGTACGATCTACGGGAAAAAATAAAGGTTTAGTTGATTGGATTTTACATTGCACTGGTGCTACAGTATGGATTATTCAATTTTTAGCGGATTTTCATGTGTACTTTTAGCGGGGGAAAAAAGTTTGTGTTGACAACACTGTACATGGCCAATCTGAATTTTTACATGCCCCAGATGTGTCGGGCAATATAATTTTCGAGCCCTGTTCTGTGGGGTGGGGAGGCCCCAGCCTTCAACTTCAATTTCAATCAGTGTTGAAAATTGGATTATATTCTTATTCATATTGACATTTTTCTCGAAATTAAATATCTTATTTTCCAAAACAAGGAATTTTTTAGAAAATATCATTAAAAAAAAAAGTTATTATCTTGGACTGTATTACATTAAAAAGAAAAAAAAAAAAAAACAATCAGTCAATGCCACAATATATTTTAGTATTTAGAGAAAAATGGAAAATGCTAATTGATTCTCAATCACCTGAATGGGAACATCTGAAGTTTTTATAGAAATAACATGGAATGTCGAGTAAGTTTTTGAATGTATCAGAAAGTTTCACATTGTAAAACAAAAAGAATTTTAAGAAAATACTTCTAAACAAACATGTTGTTCCAGCAGAAATCATCTTTGGCATTTTGCGATTATAATAAAATTATATACAGGGCTACCCTAAAATATTTATTTACACTAAAGGCTGCAATTGAAAAATTAAAGGCTGCATTCCTGTTTGTATTAAGAATTTTTAACATTTTCTTACAATGTTTAAGAGTGATGTTGAATTCAGTTAGTCTACCTCTCTTCCCTTCTGTATGTCTGTTGTGTGAAAATGTAGACAAAGAACATTAAAGGTTATACGATATAACGAGTACGTACAGTTAGAAAGTAGGGGAGAGTGGGAATGAATGGGACATTTTTCATGTTTTTACTTATAACGTTCACCATATGTGATTCAGAATTTTGTAACATTGCTCATACGTACACTAGTAATTAGTTACATATAAACATACTAACTTTAATAAAAAGTTAACATTTTTAATTAATAGTAATTTTTTTTTACATGCATGTGCATTGTCCCATTCATCCCCACTTATGGGCATGAATGGGACAGTACTGGAATTAACAAAGAAAAGAAAACAAAATGGAAAGTAAATACATTTTTAAAGTTAAATTGGTTTATGGGATTTTATTACACACTATGAATTTCTTGAAATTAGCATAAAGTGATATATTGACTCAAATTAACATCAAAAGTCCTTTGGTTCACACAGTTCTTAGTGCTCTAGGCTTTGGTAATTTAATCTAATAAGATCTAATCTAAAAATAAATGAATAAGACACTAGAAAGAGATAAATCATTATAATAGAGTACAAATTATCCATATATATTTTTTTTTTTTTTTTTTTTCCCCGACTGATCGGGAAAAATCACCATTCTATTCTGTATTACATTAATAATCACCAGGATTTATTTAATTAGCTTGATTGAAATTGTGATTTTAATCCAATTATTATTAGTTTATTTATATATTTATTTTTATTATTTGTTTAAGTTGCATTGAATATTCTAACTTATAATTTTTTAAATTATAATTATTATAAATAAAAATCAGAACAATTAATTTCAATCTATTTTTCTCTAAATTCATGCTATTTTTATAATTCCATGTTATAATTACTGAACTACAGGTTATAAAAATATTGAAAATCTATTTAAGATTTGTTTTAATATAATTCTTGTGTACAATTTTAAATTAGCACATAGTGGGGAGGGGAATGTCCCATTCATCCAGAGGCAGATTTTGGAGAGGGCTATACGGGCTTATAGCCAAGGGCGGCTAATTCTTCGAAAATATCAAACTGTATTAATGGATAATTTTGGATTAATAAAAAAATAAAATTGTGGACTACTTTTAGAATTAAAATATAAAAGTAGCATGTTTTAATGACTTCATATAAAACCACTGAATGCCTATGAGGCAGGTGGTGTACAAGTCAAAGTCCCCCCCCCCCATTTAAATTTAGACATCTCTGTCATTCAGTTTATATTACAGCTTATCGCTTTTTTTTTCTCTCTCTCTCTTTCAGCCCCATGTGTTTCCTTTCATGCCTATTTTAACGATGGTTTTGTTCGGTCAGCAAAAGCAAATGCGCAGATCAGTGGCAGATTTAGGGGGGGGGGGCTGAAGCACTCCCCAAATACACTGACATTCACAATTGAATATTGCAATTGTAAATTTTTTATTGGCCTAGAATAACAATTTAAAAAATCTAACCCCCCCCCCCCCCAAAAAAAAAAAAAAAAAAAAAAAAAAAGCAGATGCCTCGCAAGTGCGCTTTTTTGAAACCACAGACAGACTATAACTACATACAGTACAGATGCAAGACAAGAAGATACTTTTAAACCAGTTTGCATATTAAGATTGCAGGATATTAAAAACTTTTTTAGATGAGTTTTATTTCTATCTCTTTTTAACACTTTCCAACAAGAATAATAAGAAAGCACCGCAGTACTGGCGTTTTAAAGTAATAAGTACAAAGCTTTGAATAAACACCATAAAATGCAATAAACTCGCAATTGTTTTAGGTCGAAAGAAGCCACGATGCTTTGTCAGACGAACAAAGTAGGCACGAGTGCGTGCGTTCCCACTTTAGTTGGAGCACTTGTGCCTAGTTTGTTCGCCTGACAAAGGGTTGTGTTTTCTTTCAACCCGAAACAATTGTTACGAGTTTATTGCATGTTATGGTGTTATTCAAAGTTTTGTACAGTCGGTAACAAAAGTGTCCGAACACTAGCAAAAATTCTTATGTAAAAAAAGTACACTTCATACGGTTTTGTTAAATAAATTCTTGTCGAATTCTGTTCTTAGTCAGTCGAAGAACGTGATTCAACAAGGATTTATTTAACAAAACAGTATTAAGTGTACTTTTTTACATAAGAATTTTTGCTAGTGTTCGGACACTTTTGTTACCGACTGTACTGATTACTTTCCAACAAAGTTAAAAGTGTTTATGACTTCGGTTTGTCTATCTGCCCTCTAACTGAAGTAAATATTCAAAGAATTTCTTGAAACTGATACATGTTATTAAGGATCACTATGGCATATTCCCTGTTGAAAATTGTATAAATGGCACTGCTGATTTGTGTACAGAGACATCCACAAAAGTATACCAATATATTACATTTAAAAAAGGCTTTTGTATAAAACATATTTTAAAGCCTTTATAATGCTTAAAACATAATGAAATTGGCATATATGATTCATGTGCACAAAAGTATGTTTTTAATAATAAATATATAATTCCAGTTAAGGTTCACAGGGACATCTAAAAATATTCAAATATATTGCGTACAGTAAAAGGCTTTTGTACAAAACCTTTAACTTTCCAACATATATTTTTCATTCAACACATTAATATAAACTAGCAGGCTTTGCCCGCTTCGCTGGCCTCTAAATTTAAAGGAAACTCTTTTCTATATAGCTTTATAAAAATAAAATAAAATAAATTACTGAAATTGTTCAAAAGTTTGCTCGAGGTCCCTGCTGCATTCGGCAGCGATTTGGTCATCCACTGCAACTCGGGCGCTTGTCCCTATTACCTGCGACAATAGTTTACCAATGAGCTTCCATTTAGGTGCTTATTATATAACAGTTTCGAAATAGATAGTATCGAAAAAATTGGAGTTTCCCTTTTATATTTGAATCCCAGTTACATGTGAACAACACTATACGTGTTGTTCACATGTAACTCAGACTGGACTCAAATGTAACTGGGTTTAGACAACATAATATTTGCTTTTAGGTTATTTCATATGTTTATTTTGTTTATCCAATCAACCATTAAATGACAGCAATTTCACGCCAAATATTACAATATGCTGTGACCGGCTACGTCTGCCGCATGAGACAATTAATTTTTTGTGTTTATATATAATTCATGGGTTGTAAACCTGATAGTACAGCCTTAATATAGTTCTCTTTGGCGGCTTTTGAATTTTTGTCACCATTTTAGACTTAATCCATTGTAACAATAAGACTTAATACCTTGTAACAATATGCTATGAGCGCTATTTCTGCCATATTTTAGACAACTAATCTTTTTATGGTTATATATATTTCCCATTAAACATTATTTTTATTTATATCCCATTAAACATATTTTTCAAATATTTCTGTTCGACAGCGTGCAAGTGCAGTAACACACAGAGGCTCATTTGTTTGTATGATAAATTAGCATAATGATAAAAAATAAATAAATAGGTAAACATTATCGTGTTGCACAACTTTATTATGTTGCTCCACTGGCGGCTTTTGAATTTGTGTCGCCATATTAACGATGAATTTTTTTTTTTTTTTTTCTTTTTTTTTTTTTTTTTTTGTATGAAAAGGGAAAGACTATTTTGCTAATAATTTTGCCAGACTCTTTTTTGTTTATACATAAGAATCCTTTATATTCTGCTTATATTTTTAATGGTTTTTAGGTTTAAAATAGTGCTTGTTGAAATAAATTTCCTATCTTTAAAACTGCATTTGTTCTGTAAATTTTGTGTAAAAATAAATCATTTATGTTTTTTTATATTTGATGCGCTACTTAGATTAAAATGGCTGTTGCTATATTAAATTTCTTGTCGAAAAACGTTCGGTGTACTTCAGCACCAAAATTTGAAAAATCGCCCAGCAGGATCTGTTAATGAAACTGATAAAATAAAAATATGGTTCATAGAGTTTAAATAATCTATTTAAAAAAACTTTTAAAACCCAAATTATTAATGTATCGTATCACATACATTGATATAGTAATAATATATAGATTGATCATTGGGGAGAAAAAAGTGATTCCTTTTCACTCGGGAAAAGACGGCGATTCTACCAAAATATGGCAGTCTTTCCCCGAGTGAATACACACGGGAATACACACGAATGTTTTAGCAAATAAAATTCATGAATAATTTATTTACTAAAGGTGAATGAAAAGCTCCAGATATAGTTTCAAATTCATTCTTCTTTTTTTCCTTCAATACCACTTAATGGCTGATTCCAAAGCTGTTTTTTCGGCATCAAAAATCTTTGCACGATAATATGGGGATGATAGATCTATATATATTATTATATCTATGATCACATAATTCTTTTCGAAGATAGAATAAAACTTAATTTGAAAAAAATAATAATAATAACTTTTGTTTATTAACCAAAATAATTGATGAAATTTGAAATGCAAGTTGGTCTTGTGGGGTACAGGCTGTATATTATATTTTTGTGTTCGTGAGAGAAAATTTAAAAGAATTTGAAAACTGCAATTTTTAATCCCACTTAAAAATCATATGTGACTTAATGTGAAGCAGATTTTTCATTTTTTTTTCTCCTAACGGTTTCCATACAATCTTCTGCTGTTGCCACCTAAAATTCATACTTTAGTTAATTTTAAAAAATCTAATTGTCCAATTGATAAGCTGTTTAATGCATCGGATTTACAAAAATTTTCCCTTTCATTTGCTATCTTATTTGTAACGATGCGACTGATATTTCTAATTTATTTTCTTATCTTTCTGATTTATTTTCCTCATTTTAAATAAATGTACGTTTTTTTTTTTTTTTTTTAATTATTATTATTTTGTCGAAAAAAAAATTGGCAACAATTAAATTATGGATAAAATTTTAAAATTTAAATGACTTATTTATCCGCGTTTGTAATGATCGATAGATAGCGCTTTCTCAACTGCAGTTGTTAGTAAATATTGCCACGTGTAATAATTGCCACGTGCATTTATTATTGTGCTTTCTTGTTGTTCTATCATTGTTTCAGCGTGAAAGCTATCAGTGGTATGATAATTTCACCTTAGCCCACCAGAGGGCGAGCATTTCATTACAATCGCGAAATTAGAAGGTTATTATTTTCACATTTTAATTAATTAAGAAAAATTAATCATCCGATTGATAAGCTGTTTAATGCATCGGATTTACAAAAATTTTCCCTTTCATTTGGTATTTTATTTGTAACGATGCGACTGATATTTCTAATTTTTTATTTTCTAATCTTTCTGATTTATTTTCCTCATTTTAAATAAATGTACGTTTTTTTTTTTTTTTTTTTTTTTTATTATTATTATTTTGTCGAAAAAAAAATTGGCAACAATTAAATTATGGATAAAATGTTAAAATTTAAATGGCTTTTTAATCAGAAATTAGAAGGTTATTATTTTTACATTTTAATTAATTAAGAAAAAACTAATCAAAAATTCGAAAATCTGACTTCGATGTGCACAATGACCCTTCGGGGGGCACCTTTGTGTTAAATCTCGTGACTGTCCGAGCTACCGTTTTCGAGATCAGTGAAATATACAAATATTGCTCACTTAATAGATGTAAACACTTTTCAACAATGTTGAAAAAAGTTTATAACTTCGATATGTTGTCTATCCGCCAATCTATCCATACTTTAACTGCTGCAAATATCGATAAAATAACTGAAAACTGAGATATATGCTATAAAGGTTCAGTATGTCATGTTCCCTATTGAAAATGGTATAAATGCACTGTTGTTTTGTGTACATTGACATCCAAAAGTATTCCAATTACCATGTTCAATAGATAATAAAATAATAATTGGAGATAAAAATAAATGAAAGATAATATTTTACTATCAGAGCCCGATCAACCCAAAACTGGGCACAGCCCAGAATCTAATGCTCATTCACCCTCCTCCTACCTAAATTTTTCTCCACAGTTTTTACCATTCTTTAAAAAAAGAACCCTAAATTTCCCTTCTTCTTTGCCCAAAAATGCATATTTAAGTAAAATCCTCACGAAGTGCTATAGGCAAGACATGCGCGTAGCCAGGGGGGGTGCCCTGGGTGCCCGGGCACCCCCTCACTCACGCGCACACATTCAGTATATTTAACAAAAAAATATTGAAAAAAAAAAATTTGAAGGTTAAAAAAAAAAAAAAAATGTTATTACTAATACCAATGATTCTATGCAAATAGAAAGACACTTTCTTAAACATGGTGGTAAAATATATTTAAAAGAATAATCTAAATTGCTCATAAATCCAAATTTACTTGCACAGTAATTTGTTTTGGTAAACAAAAAAATAAAATGAAATTAGTAGTTTGTTTTTTCTTCAAGGAAAAGCAGGAAAAGAGGCGATAAAATGATTTAGTTTATATTTAAGCTCGTGGCCTTAACAGAGAGTCAAGTTTTTTTGTCATTTCTTTTTAATAAGCATTTTTTTTTTTTTTTTTTTTTTTTTTTACTTTCTCTTGCTCATACATGTTGGGGAATGTAATGTTTTGCGATCCAATTTTTGAATATGAAATAGTTTTTACAATATTATGTCTTGAGGTTCGCTCAAGTGTATAACCAGGTTCTTGTGGTTAGTCTGCATGGGCATAACTCAAAAGTAGGTATTGGCAGGAAGTCTAAAAATCGCATTCAATTTATATCATAATGATCCGTATACTATGACAGGCAAAGAGCAGGGGCGTAGCTTGAGGGGGGGGGAGGGGGGGGAGTCTCCCCCCCCAATGTTTTAAAAAATAGGGCGGCATATTGAAGTTTCTGGGGGCGCTGTTTTGCGACTTAAAGTTCATTTGAAAGTGGATCATAATTTTGTTAATTATCGTTATTTAACAAAAACACTTAAGAGTTTTATGTATCACAAGCTGACCAACTGGTTCACCAACCAGCAAAAAAGTTGTGTCTGACTGTAGAAAACTCCCGTTTGGTGGCGCCTGCGGCGCCCTCTAAACTAGTTAGACGCCTAAAACAGCCTGTTTTCCTATCGTGCAAACGACCCTTGAAAAATCTCATTGTATTCATGACGCTTAAAAAAATCTGATCATAACGAATTGGGGGCGCCTATGGCATGTTTGGGGGCGCCTATGGCATGAGTTCCCGTTTTGTTTACTTACAATAGCCTGTTCGCTTACCGTACAAAAGACAGTTGAAAATTCTAATCGTATTCGGAACCCTTTAAGAGTAGCAAACTCCAGCTGAACGGCGCCCTTCCCTGTTCAGGCACCTTCAAAGGCATAATGAGGTTTCTGGGGCGCTGTTTTGCGCCTTGAAGTTCATTTGAAAGTGGATCATAATTTTGTTGATTATCGTTAGTTACCAAAAACACTTAAGATTTTTATGCATCAGAAGCTTCCTTCGGCAACCAACTGGTTCACCGACCAGCAAAAAAAGTTCGCATTAAAATGTCTGACTGTAGCAAACTCCCGTTAGGTGGCGCCCTCTTAACTAATTAGACGCCTAAAACAGCCTTTTTAAACGTGTATAACAACCAATTTTCCTACTGTGCAAACTATCCTTGAAAATTCTCTTCGTTATCACGACCCTTAAAAAAATCTTATTATAACAAATTCCTGTTTGGGGGCGCCTATGGCATGATTTCCCATTTCAAACACTTACAATAGTCTGTTCGCTTACCATGCAAAAGACTGTTGTAAACTTTGATCGTATTCAGGACACTTTAAGAATACGTTTGCAGCAAACTCCAGCTGAGCGGCGCCCTTCCCTGTTCAGGCACCTACAACAGCATGTTCGCTTACCATGCAACGACCCTTGAAAATTCTGACCTTAGCAAATTCACGCTCTGTGGCGCCCTTCTCCCATTTCAGATACTTACAACTAACTCGTAAGTATGCACAATCGCTTTCTCACCTCCAAAGACTTAAAATTACGTTTTTTCAAGACAGCTCGAAAAAAAAAAAAAAGCAGTTTTTTGTACGTTATGGCTATTGTATAAAAACGAAATTAGATAAGGTTTGATTTGGTTATAACGATTTCTCACTAACAATTTTTGATTCTAAGTGATCCTTTAAGCAAATTTTTTATTTTAGTTTCATCGCTTACGGGTTTTGAAATATTTATAAGTCTATAGAATTCAACTAGTGTTTCGTGACATGAAATAGCGCGAGGAAGCTGATTTAACGGCGCATTAATAGGCACACATTGGGCAATTGGCGACGATTTGGGATTAACGCCCCAGTGGCGATCCGAAGACAAGCCATCACAATTTTTATCTTCTGCGGAAGAGGGCTCCCCCGCTTCAGTATCTTCCAGAGGTATTATTTGCACGGAGCATGAAGGATATTGCAGCTACGACAGAGTTTATGTGCACCAGAGACTGACTTTCATGATAATCTTCAATTGGCTCGATTATTGAATCCACAATCTTTCTGTCAAGCAGGTAGACGTGAGGTGCCGGGTACGATCCCAGATCGCGCTTGTCCGCCTAGTCGTTCGGAATTTTCCGTGGTTTTCTCCGAAACTTGCGTAAATACGGACTAGGATCCCATAGAAAGACCTCCACAGAAGGCATTCCCCCTCAGGCCTAGGACCCTAGAACAGTCACTCGGAATTTTTCCCAAACACCGACACCAACACCTAAGTAAGATATAAATTTTTGTATAAAAAAGATTTAATTTTGGACAATGGGACTCTTTTTTAGTTTGTTCTTCCACATAAAGCCATGCGGTAATTCTGTCGCGTTCCTTAGCAATGGCTACTACATTTATTAAAATATTTTTCACACAATATGGGAAAAAAGAAAAACGTTTTTTAATTGGTTTGAATATGTAAAATAATAATAATAAATAAATTACTGATTTTCTTTTTCCTTAAGAGTGAACAATACCTAATTTCATAATAAGAAAACACCACAGACCTGGCGTTTAAAAGCAATAATTACAAAACTTTGAATAAACACCATAAAATTCAATAAACTTGCAATAATTGTTTCGGTACGAAAGAACACACGATCCTTCGTCAGGCGAAAAAAGTAGGCACAAGTACTGCAGTCAAAGCAGAAACACACAAAATCGTTTTAAGTGAGCAGCAAAAATATATACAGATGAATGTAAACATAAATACTGGTGTGAGGAGAATAGTGCTGACTCTAAAATAAAAGGGCCGCCTGGGGGAATTCATTAAAAAGGGGCATTATTTGCATAATTTGCGGTGTTCTATGTTATGATTTTTGTACGTAACAAAAGTAAATTACTAATTTTCCAAATATATATATATATAGGCTGTATGCATTTGTTATTCCAGGAATGCTGAAGAACTACTGCTAAGAAAGGTTAAAAGTCAGGGGGGGGGGGGAATGTAAAGGCCTCTAAACATTTAAAATGTTAGAAAAGGCTACTTTATACCAAAAAAATTTTTAAAAGGGCCGCCAGGTGCTAAAATATGTTAAAAAAGGGCCACAGGGTGCTAAAAACTGTTTAAAAGGGCACCATGCCAAATTAGCCTAGTGTCAGCCCTACATAATTATGGAATAAAAGAAGAAAACAAATAAATACCTAAGTAAATTAGATTAAAAAAGGGAACAAAATCTAAAAATTTCAAAATTAAAGAAAATTGAACTAATGTGAGTAATTTCATAGCATCAGACAAGAATGAAGTGGAACAAATATCATTAAGAAGATTTTTCGAATTTTTAAATATGTAAAAGTCTTCATGGATATTCAAATGGGAAGAGAAGACAGGAGATGAAATTATGTTAGTTTTAGAAAAATCAAAACGATGACTATGAGCCCAGCAGTGTGAAGCAATAGATTTAGAGATCTCTTCATTACGAACATTTCGATGATGATCATTTATTCTATATTTCAAACACCTTCTTGTTTGATCAATATAAACGAAATTGCACAACGAACATAAGACTAAATAAATGCCAGAACGGTTTTCAGTAGGAATGGGATCTTTAAGAGAAGATAATTTAATTTTGTTGACGGGTTTCTAAATGACTTTAAAACCAAACGGAGAGAGAATATTAGAAGTTTTAAAAGAAAGTGATAAATAAAAAGGTAAAACAACTGGAATGAGACTGTGATCGTTCAATTTGGTATCAGAACGTTTAGATTCTTGAATTTATATAAAGCTTTATTAATAATAGAGTGATTATAGCTTCGAGAAAGAGCAAGAGATTTTAAGTAATTAATTTCTTTCGAAAGACTAGACAGATCAGAACAAATGTGTAAGGCTTATGTTTTTCTTACTCATTTCATTTTGCGGTTAAAAAAAAAAGAAAGAAAGAAAGAAAAAAATGCACATATTGAAAATTCAGATTTTTGAACTTAGAATTACATTAAAAATAAATAAACGATTGTAAATTTTCTAAATGTGAAAACAGAATTTAAATATACATTATGTAATGAGTAATCATGAAATCAAACTTTCCCATAGAGTAACATGGGCCACGGCTGTCGGTGAGATTAGGTATTATCCACTCTAAAAACATAAAGTTGCTTTCCTTAGGAACAGTTACTACTCTCATTTCTTAAAATTTATTTTGAAAGTTTTATGTTTTACCTGAATTATAATGTAATATCTTTTAACTTGTTGGAAAAGGGGGAAAAATCTTTTTCAGTTGTTCTACTTTATCTCAAACCAATACTCTGGTTGTCCTAAGAAAGATGCTTTTGTTTAGTCTCACACGAGAATATATATAAATGTATTTATTTCTGCAAAGCACATTAACCATATCTTTCGAACGATACTACTTGTAAGCCCTTCCTTTTATTGAATAGGCTAAAAATGTAAGAGGAATTTCATGTCTGCGTATTAATATATAGATTCGCTGAAAAAATTTAGAATGCTTCAAAGAATTACTAAACTAAATACATGAAAAAACCTTTACTGACTTCGTTGCTTGCCGTTAAGCTTTTCCACCAGGTTCCCGGTGGAAAAGTTGAACGGCAAGCAACGAAGTCAGTAAAGGTTTTTTCATGCATTTAGTTTAGTAATTCAACACTTCGTTTTTAATTAATATAGTTTAAATGCTCCAAAGAAGTATAAAAAAAAGCTACTAAATGGAGAGAAAAAAAAAACAGCTTTTTTTTTTTTTTTTTTTTTTTTTTCTTGGCAGACTTTAGGAATAATGCCCCGAAGGAGAGGGGGGGGGTACAGGCCCTCTCGTCGGTTGGCAACACTCTTGAAAGTATGTGGGTGGCATTTTCAGATGAGAAATACGAAAGGGCGCCAAACGTCGGGTCTCCCCCCCCAATCAAATTTTCACGCTACGCCCCTGGCAAAGAGTTCAAATACATTATTGTTTAAGTACAAAATTTCTAGTTGGTACGTATCAACAACATTTTTAAAGTGAACTAAACATAATGAAACTAACATATTTTATTGATACAAAATAATTTTCGTATGAAAGATTGTAAGAAAAGTTTGGTATAAATGCTTTTAATCGAACCTAAGTATATTGCGTCCAGTAAAAACGTTTAAAAATGATAATTACTTTCTCTTACCATGAGTTACATAAAGTATTATTTACGGGGTTCAATTTTCGAAACTAAATATTTACGATAATTTCAGGTTTTGAAGTTCTTTGAATACAAAAATAATTTTTTTAGTAATTGTTTATTTGAATTCATGTCTGATATCATAATAACTGAGCGGGTAATTTTTTTCCGATTACACTGGTCTGTGAAATCGTACTTTTCAATTTTTTTATGTACTGCGTTGGGTGTCTCTAATGTGTTTTGATAATCAGAAATGATTACTTTTTTTTCCTATCACGTAAGAAATTTTCACAAAGTAAGGATGAAAATCGGAAGAATTCGTCTAGAAGTTATAACAAATTCGAAACAATTTATATAAAAATTCATTGAAATAGACTATTATTTACGCATTATCTTTTAAATGCATTTCTTCACATCGAATCTCCCTTTAGAGCATTTTACCTTGTGCAAGGCTTGAAGGTCTTGTGTGTGTATGTGGGAGGGAGGGGGGCTATTCTCTATGCAACATGCAACAATATTCTGCTAATATGTTAAAATGTATCGTCTCTGATACCTGCTTTACATTTCTTTGACGTCTTGATGAAACAGCTCTCCTTGTTCTTGACTCACATCACCCAAATTTTAAGGGAAATAATTTAGATGGGAGTCGAAAGAAATGGATGGATGGTTGGGTTTTACGTCGCACTAGTGCTGCGCAGATGGGCAATTGGCGACGGTCGTCGAAAGAAATGGAGCTTTAAGCTCAAACAATTTCTTCTTTTTTTTCAAAACTGTACATGAGGGAAATTTTTAAATAGGTTTTCCTTAAATAGCATCCAAAAATATATCAAAAAAACATATCAACATGAAGAAAAAAATTTCTTCGTCGGCCTGTCTCATTTGCTATTTTTAAAAAAAGACAACACTGGAAAGTTCAAATTAGTATTGTAAATCATATCATAAGCAAACTTTCCTTGAAAAATTTACTGTGGGTGAAAGTTCTTTGAATCATTTTAAAAATATTTTTACTTTAAGCCTTAAATGTTTAAAGAATGCAGGTAGAGTAATCAAACAGAGGGTTTTGAAGGATGCAATAGACATTCTTCCCCTTCACAAAAATACATGCCAAACAAAATTATTTCAAAAACGATTTTCAACTTTTTTAAAGCACCTCAGAAATGGTCGGTCAAGTATACAATATCTTATTTTTGTGACTAAACTGCCACATTTTATTTATTTAAATTTTTTACCCTATTTAAAAGCTGTCACTCAAATTTAATAATAATAAAACATTTTATAATCTTTTGCATTACTTTTGAACTTTGGCAAACGATTTATTGCTGAAAATAAATTATGTGTTTATGAACAGACGATTTTGTATTTGTAATTAATAAAGAAAGAAAATTATTAAAAATTAGTCTAGAGTGTAAATATTCATTCGGATTCCTTCTTCTTATGCGATTTTATAACACAATTTCCACTTTCCTGAAAATCCTGCATCTGGAGAAAGTGGTATATAATTCTATTAAAGCTGTATTGAATGACTAAAGAAACGCAAAACTGTTCTGCAATCGTGCAAAAATGTGAAGGACTTGATAATTATTCTAATCAAAGAAAAAGAGAGAGTTTGAAGAGGAAGCTCAAAACAACACAAAAAATACGAACATCAAAGGAAGGTATGCGCAAAATATGCTCCATTATTTAGTCTTTTAATTTTTTAAATGGCAAAGGCGTTTATTTGTGTGGGTAGAAAATTTCCGACATTATATCAAGATGATTTTTCGTACTATTTTGTTAATGAATGTTTCTGGATTCGATTATATATGCAATTTTGAATTGTGGTGGTTGCTAGACAATATTTTCGGCTGATGGCCAGTGCACGGTCGGATAATGAGACACCCCACTAGCTTTGTATCTGCCCTCCATTTTGATACATTTACTTTGCGCGGATTTTCAGTGCAATTTTATTGGTATGATGGTATGTGTCCCTTTTAATGTTTTCATTTTAATTTATGCATTTTTTCATGGAATTCTTATGTACAGAGGTAATTCGTAAATTTATTTGGCTAATGGTCAGCGCTTGGTCCGGTCTGTGACGTGTTTCTACACTTTCCCCGATTGGAAACATTTATTTAATGCTGATTTTATTTTTTGCGACTTTTACACACATCACATTTTTACTTCCTTATACAAAGCATAAGGAAGTATAGTAATCCCGATTTGCGAAATGGATTTTGTATTTCACATTGCTCGAAAACGAATGATCGCTGAATGTTGCCAATTTATACGTGTGACAGTCATGATGTCTAGTTGCACACCTGCAAGTTTCGTCTTAACACGAGCTCTCGTTTTAGAGATATAAGCGACTTTACACGATTTTTCGTGACGTCTGTATGTATGTGTGTCTGTGTGTGTGGATGTATGTCGCATAACTCAAAAACGGTTGGACGTAGAAAGTTGCGAATTGGTACATAGGTTTGTCATAACATCTAGTTGTGCACCTCCCTTTTTGGACTTTATATGATTTTCCGTTTTGGAGATATTTAGGAAAATTAGGTTCATAATGGGCAAAATGTATCAAAAAACGGTAATAGCTCAAAAACGGTTTGGACAAATCTTGCAATTTAACTGACTTCTCGACTAGCTAGACATTTGAAACTTTCAGAAAAGTTCAGAACACGTTGACATGAGTCCCCCCCAAGGCACAATTTTGACATGAGTCCCCCCCAAGGCACAATTTTGACATGAGTCCCCCCCCAAGGCACAACTTTGACATGAGTCCCCTCCCCAAGGCACGACTTTGACATGAGTCCCCCCCAAGGTACAACTTTGACATGAGTCCCCCCAAGGCAGAACTTTGACATGAGTCCCCTCCCCAAGGTACAACTTTGACATGAGTCCCCCCCAAGGCACAACTTTGACATGAGTCCCCCCCAAGGTACAACTTTGACATGAGTCCCCCCAAGGCCCAACTTTGACATGAGTCCCCCCCCCCAAGGTACAACTTTGACATGTGTCCCCCAAGGTACAACTTTCACATGAGTCCCCTCAAGGCACAATTTTATTTTTTTTTACGTATGCATGCATTTTTTTAAAATATTTTTAGCCAAATGTTTCGGGTCCAGTGACAATGTTTTTTAACATTATGTATATTTCTAAAAGTGTATAAGGAAGTCATGTGGTGCCCACATCAGATTTTTATATTATGGTACACACAGCAGTTTATTACAATCTTAATAAGTATCACTTTAATTTTATAGCGATCACAATACCCGTTTGTACTATTCTGTTTGAAACTAACATCACAACTACAACAATACAACAATGTTTTAAAATATAGAAAATAAATGTTATTCATGAGTATGGGAACGAATAAAATAATATTTTTTAAAAAGTAGCTACAAGATTGTATTAACATAATATATATATAAATATATTTAATATATATATATAATACTCGTATATATAGGTTCATAATTTGAAACTGGTAAAATAAAAGAAATGAAATGAGATTATAAATAAAGTAAACATATCATTATAATTCTACTTTATCACTTTGTGTGCGCAATTTACGTTCCATAGTATAAGTTTTTCCGTAGCTTAGTTTTTAGGTTTTCGTTTACAACTTAAGGTTTAAGATTTTTATTTAACCTTTTTACATTCATTGGTTTCGTACTGAAACCAAATATTCGACACCATTTAATATTTTTTAAGCAACATTCTTTCCTTGTTTTAATCAATTTTCAAACTTCTGTTCCTTTTCTGTTAGACGGAGAGCGGCACTACTCTGAAAGTCCAAACTTTATCAAATGATATTTCAAAAGAAGCTAAATGCACCGATTTACGCTACCGAAACTGCAGTCTGCATTTAACATTTTTGTACATTGGCATTTTTAACGTTGTGTAAATATTGATATTTCTGTTCTGCGTCAAGTCTAGTTATTTATTCTAAGAGAAAGTTACTTAATTTATACGTTAAAACGTACATGTATTAACTTGTGTAACTTTTATACATGTGTTAAACGCACATATGCATACATATGCGCACTATGTTCATAATGTATTCATATTGTAACTTTTAGTTTAAAATTTGGGCACCCCCCCGCTCGGAAAGCTGGCTACGCCTATGCAAGAGCATTTTTCTATAATTTAATTAAAATTTTTTGTACTGTAACGTAATTTTGGGACCTAAGGCAAGGGCTTCTGAGCCATGGCCCAGCTGGTCCATGCGTTAACCAGATCCTGTTTACTATATTTCTTCTTTCATTCTTAATTATAATTTTTTAAAGATTTTCTTAATAAATGAAGCAAAAAAAGCAGTCGCATGTAAAAATTGAATATCTTCTGCTTTATTGTAATCCCATAATTAAAAAAAATAAATAAATAAATCGATATTTATTTTAATAAAGGTTAAAATCGTCTGCAGATGAAACTCAAAAATCATTATTAAAAAAACGTCTGTGCTTCCGATTGTTTCTTTTAAACACTTCTTCAAGAATCATCTTACTATTTCATGCAAGAAATGGGAGCGATATTAAAAATATTTTTTAGGCAGAAGTGAGTTTATTCTAAGTTAATTTTATGAGTAATTTTATTCTTATGTAGAATATTTTATTTTTATATAAATCCAAATTATTCAGATAATTTTCACCGACAATACTCCTTGAAACGTACCAATCTTAATCAAACGGCAACCACATATGATCTTCTAAATATCAAATTTGAATTTCAGTTATTTGTTTTTAAATTATATTGGTGAATGAGATTAAGGCCGATTGACTACACCAGGTTCCTAGTCCTGATGCGATGGCCCCTTTGTTTGTGTCTTTCTAAGGGGTCTTAGCCCATATTTACGTGAGTTTCGGAGAAAACCACGAAAAATTCCGAACGGAATCGAGGAACGCGACCTGGGATCGAACCCGGCATTTCCCATCTACCAGCTTTAAGCGCAGAACCGCTCGACCACTGGTGTAAGTTATATTAATAACAAACATAGACATATCAAACGCTAAAAACATCACTTTTCTATTCAGAAGATTTGAAAGTGCGTATTTATAACAAAAAAATCAACGATAAAAATTGGACTTAAAACAATACTTTGTTTACTATATGGGTATGACAAAGTAATTATTTATAAGCTCTTTTCCTGAGTGAAATATAATAAGAAGCATCATTTAATATAAATAAATATTTTTGCTTAATCTTATAGGTAGCCCTATATATTGTCTGTAAATTACATATATTACACATAGTGTGTTTGTAACATATATACATGTTAATGTATGTACATCTCTATATGTTTTGTTCAATATGTAAAACACATAATGCAACTTCAAATGCACTTGAAACAATTTCCGATTATAGTCCTCATGCGTCCGAACTTCCTTTTATTTATTTATTTACTTATATATAATTTTTATTTTATTTTATTTTATTTTATTTTATTTTTTATTTTTTTTTTTTTTTTTTGGGGGGGGGGGGGGTCACTGTGAACGAATATAGCGACTAACGATTTTCATAACATTCTATATGAAACATGTCTTTATGCATAAAAAATACATACAAAGAAATAAGAAGAATACAGAGAAAAGTTGTCAAAAACTTGAAACAGTATGGTTGTACCATATTTCTGTGTTAATTTGAACAAAACAAAATTTCCTAATTTTAAGATGGTAATTTACAAAAGAGATTTATAAAGTCAACTGACCTTTTAATTACGACATTTCACGCCGCTCAAAGATAGTATATAGAGTTAACAATTAATATGCTGATTTTTGAAAGAAGGGGACTTACTCTATTTGCATTGCGAAGTTCTTGTATGGAAACTGGAATACGATATATTTTCATAAAGTAGGATTTTATTACAAAATCACAATAGATTTACATACAAACCCGTCCCTATATATATATATATTGTTGTAATCATTGATTTAAATCAAAATTTAAATTTTATAATTTTTTGGCAATGTATTATAGTTTCATATTTCTTACCTTAGATCATAATAATAAAACTTGAACCTACTTCTTATTTACATCAAATATTTGAATGCTAAATATTTGCTTTAAATTTCAGCATTCCAACTTAAAAATATTTCACAAAAATTAGCTTGATAATAAATCAAATAAAATATTACTTAAGATTGCTTACAATATATTCTTAAAATACAATAATGCAAAATTGAGGGAAATAATTAAAAAAAACTTGCTGGAAAATTTTCTAAAATTAAAATTTTATTGCTATTATTTTTTTTAAAGAATTTTCGAAAAAGAATTATATAATTAATATTATTGTATCTCAGTGCATATGTGCCCAACTATGCAGAATAGAAAAAAAATAGATATTCATCTATCTTTTTTTTTATTCATAGTTAAATTGCATTTTTAATTAATGAATTAAATTTTTCTTTTAACTAATTTAATTCTGTAATATTTTAGAGCTAATTTCAAACTAAGCCTACAGATGGCAGCACTGATTTTGTTCCAATAGAGGGATCGGAGTTGTTCAGCCTCTGCTTTCGACCGGTTGTTGATCAAATGTCTCAGGGCCAGTGTTGTACAAGTTCACGAAAAAAACGAGCTAGTTCAAACCATGAAGGTAGAAAGAGAAGGAGGAATATCTCCTATGGCGTTTCAGAATCAAAACCGGTCCTAAAATTCTTTTCGCCGCATCGTGACGCTAGTATCGGTACCTGCGTCCATTTAACATTGTTGGAATACGAAATCTTTATTATTTTGTTTATTAAATTAATATTTTTAAGTAATATCAGCTCAAAAATGCTAAAAAAATTATTCATAGAAGTTAAGGTGCAGACAGGCAAGTCATAAATACTTTCAATTCCGTTAGAAATATTAAAAAAAAAAAAAAAAAAAAATAGTTTTATTAAAAAGGGGGGGGGGGGAATTGTATAAAATATTGTTTAACTGATTTTTTATTAACTTTTTTTTATTATTATTATTTGCTTGTGTGCATGTGTGGGGACATAAGTTTTAATAATTATTTAATTTTAATACATTATTTAATTTTGAACACAATTTTTAATTTAATTTGATTTAAATTAATTTAAAACATGTTTAATTTATATTAAACATAAGTAAACGATTTATTCTCTTATTTAAAATGTATTAAAAAAAAGTTAAAATGCTTTTTAAATTACCATAAACTAATAATAATTACTATCAGAAAGCTATATGAATAAACAATGTAAATTTGAATAATTAAAATCATTTAGAATTGTTTTCCAGAACTACGATTTTTTCTATTAAAAAGCCACTTTGTAAAAGTCCTATACTTGAAGGTATAGTTGGTGTCTTTTTTAGAAAGGTTTCGCTGTATTTTGTTGCCTAGTGATATAGTAAAAAAAAAAAAAAAAAAAAAAAAGCTTTTAGTCCCCTCCAATAGCCGAGAAGTTTTGCTCTCGAAGCTATAAGACGGGAAGTGCCGGGTGCGATCCCATGTTGCACTTGCCAATCTAGCCGTTCAGAGTTTTCCGTGGTTTTCTCCTAAATTCACGGATGATAACCACCTAGAAAGACCACCACCAGAATCCATCTTCCCTTATGCACAAGTCCTTAGTGCAGACAATAGGTCTTAACCTATATACCATACCATACTTGTAATTTTTATCAAAATATTTTCACATTTAAATTAAACATAAATAAATGATTTATTCTCATATTTAAAATATTTTTTTAAAAAACTTAAAAAGCTTTCAAAATTATCATACACTAATAATAATAATTATCAGAATGCTATATTGATGAACAATGTGAATTTGAATAATTAAAATCATTTAGAATTTGTTTCCAGAATTCCGATTTTGTCTATTAAGAGATAACATTTGTAAAGGTCCAATATTTCAAAGTACGGCTGGTGGCCTTCTTAGAAAAGTTTCGCTGTATTTTATTGCCTGCCAATAATTTTTCTGATAATTTTACACAAGAGGTTCTGCTATCGAAGCTGGAAAACGGGAAGTACCGGGTTCGATTCCATGTAGCATATGTCAACCTACCCTTTGTGAGTTTTCCATGGTTTTCTTAGAAATTCGCATTAATGCGAGCTACAACCATACAAAAAGACCACAATCAGAAAGCATCTTCCCTTAAGCCCAGGTCCCTAGAGCAGACAACTGGCCTTAACCCGAATACCATGCCTGTAATTTTTATCAAAATGTTTTTACATTTGAATAAAACATAAGTACTTCAAAAAGGAATAAAGAAAATGTATATATATATATTATCAATAACTTATCATAGAAATAATACTGAAATGAAAATAAAACTGAATATGATATAAATAATATTGAAAGTTGAACAATTTGTTCTAGTACGAAAAATGTTTTTTGAAAAACAAAATTATTCTTGAAAAGCTTTTATGATTAAAACAAATTAATATTAATGATTGTCAGAAAGATATATAGAAAAATTATGCAAATTTCAATAGTTAAAATCATTTAGAATTTGTTTCATAAATTAAGATATTTTGGACCTATATTAAAAGGCCTCTGTATAGGTACAATATTTAAAGGTATAATGGATGGCCTTTTTAGAGACATTTTATTGTATTGTATTCCATTTCTAATCAATAATTTTTGTGATAACTGTAATTTTTTCACCCCACCAGTGGTCGAGAGGTTCTGCTCTCGAAGGTGGAAGACAGGAAGTGCCGGGTTCGATCGCAAATAGTGCTCATCCATTTAGCCGTTCGGTTTTTGTCGTGGTTTTCTCTGAAACTCACATAAATACGTGAAACTTAGAAAACTAACTAATTCAAAAAACTAACTAGATAAACTATCAGCATTTTAAGTAATTGCCGTTTATGTACAACATTTACGCATATGTTATATGTGTAAATAAGTTAAAAATGACATCTTAGTATAACGTAATTGCAACTTATGCATAACTAAGAAAACAATGTTAGTTGCCATTTGTCATTCAACTTGCTGATTCTAATTTCGACCCCTGTTTAGATGCTATCGCAGTTAAAAAAATTTTGGCTTATATAGACCATAATCATAAAGAATTATTCTTTGTGTCCCTGTAAAAAAAAACTATAAATTCTAGATTCACCAAAATTTGTAGAGTTCGCGTGACGGTGATTCGTAATACGTGTATAAATTTTCATCTCAAATGAATAAGAAGTTTAGACACTAGCTCACTTTACAAAATTTGGGCCCATAAACCATAAAGATAAAGAATTTTTTTTTTTGTGTCCCTATTAAAATATATATATATATAGGTGCTAAATTCACCAAAATCAATAGGGTTTATGGTATGGGAATCTATAACATATGTACCAATTTTCAGCTCATTCTAACAAAGCCTTTACACGCTATCGTGTTCACTCACATACATCATAAAAAAATATGAATTCAGGAGACCTCAAAAAGTGTAGATCACACCAAAATCTCAAACTCGTTTTTTTTTTTTACATGATTACAATACATTTCTCACTATAGCGTTTAGAAATTAAAAAAGTGTTGAAATATGATCAAGAGAAATACCTTTTTCAGTCCATAATGTATTTGAATTATTTTGTCTGTCTGGGTATAGAAACCAATTTTTCTACAACTTTCAACAAGTAACATTTTACAACAAAGCTGAAAAATTTAAATAACATAATATATGTGACTCATAATATGTGTATAAATTTTCATCTCAAACAAATAGGGCATTTAGACATTATCACACTTTGCAAAATTTGGGCACACACAAGATTAATCACAAAGATTATTACAGGGCTATAATAACAGGAAGCTATATTGACAAATTATCTAAATTTGAATTAAATTAATTATAGTTAAAATCATTTAGAATTTATTTATAAATTAAGATTTTTATTAATGTAGTCCACCACTATAAAGGTCTAATATTTAAAGGTACAGTGGGTCGGCCTTTTAACAGAGGTTTTACTGTATTTCATTTTTAATCAATAATTTTTGCATTCCACCAGTGGTTTAGAGGTTCTTTTCTTGAAGCTGGAAAACTGGAAGTGCCGGGTTCAATTCCAGGTTGCGCTTATCCCTATAGCCATTCGAATTTTGCCACGGTTTTCTCTGAAACTCATGTACACCCCCCACATAGGACATCTTCTTAAAAAGAATTCTCTACTATACACAACTGGTAGTAACCCGAATAACATGCCTACCTATAACTTTTATTGAAATATTTTCACATTTAAGTGGAACATAAGTACTTCAAAAAAGAATCCAAAAAACCTTACATTATAAATAACTTAGGAGAGAAATAATACAAAGCTAAGCAATTTTGTTATGTTAGGTATAATAAAATAAAATAAAAAAAAAATCCATAAAAGCTTTCAAGATTAAAATGATATTAATGATTATCAGAAAACTATACAGACAAATTATTTATAGAGCTAAAGTCTTTTAGAATTGGTTTTTTGCATTTACGATTTTTTGAACCTCTACTTAATGACCACCTATGTAGCCGTCCAAAATTTAAAGCTACACTTTGTAGTTTTTTTTAGAGAGGTTTTACTGTATTCTATTCCTAACCAATATCTATTTGTGATAACTGTAATTTTTAGCAAAATATTTTCACATTTACATAACAGATAAATACACACACACACACACACACAAAAAAAAAAAAAAAAAAAAAAAAAAGAACAACTTTATTTCTTTTATAACTGATGTTTTTGTTAGATAAATTTATAATAAAAACCTCTTGAATAATATAGCATAAAAATTTTTGTTACTTATAAACTATAATTTTTGTTAAATTAATTTTACGTGAAAAGAAGATATTTTAATTTGTATTCTGTATTAAAAGCACAGATATTAATATTTGAATCGTATTTAACAAATATAATAAGCAGAATAATTAATAGGCGGAGGTACAAAATTTCTTCTCCTCATAACAACATGAGTTCAAAGAAAATAAAAGAATATTCAATATTGCTATTTTAAATTATGAAAACGAAAATCGAAATATTTACATTCATGTACGTGCGTTCGCATGCCTGAATCAAATAAATAAATAAATAAGACTTTCTATTTGCGATAACAGATGGCAGCACCACTGCTATATGCGTCCCGAATAGTTCGTTTTGGGACCGGATTTTACACTACGCCGTTATCGTACCTGAGGATTGTATTGCCATGGTTCAAACTCAAGTTCATCGTGCAAAAAACGAGTTAGTTTGCGCTCAAACTCATATCTGAAAAAAAGAACGCACTCAACTCAAGTTCATTTTTAAAAAGGAGCGAAACTCATTAGAAGTGCTTCATTTTCAGTGCTTCTTTTTTTTTTTTTTTTTTTTTTTTTTTTTTTGGTCTTTTTCTTTTCTAAATAGATCTCCTGTGAACACTTTCGTAGGCAATTTACTTTTTTTTTTTTTTTTTTTTTTTTTTTTAATTACCAGTTATCATGAAGATTATTTTTAATTTAATGCTTAATTAAACTTATCATTCTTAATTACAACTTATTAATTTAACTGTAGTAGAAATTTATTTAGTGAACACTGCTGAATAGTGGACCCACTGTTTTTGTGTGGTATTTTATTCTTAAATTTCCAATACACACATTTCTATTATGCACATGAGAAAACTTATTAATAGGAAACAAATTCAATCATTTGGAAGTTCAGGTTCCGTTGTTTTGAAGTATAATACTATTTTTAAAATAGTGTAATGATTTGACTTAATTAATCTTTATTTGTTTGCGACACAATCAATGTCGGCTTTGAGTTCTTGGATAAATCATTAGAAAATTTCGCTTCCTATTTAGCTTACTATAAAGGAAAAAGCATGTGTATGAACTCATTAGTTTGCGTACAAATTATCTCAACAACAAATATCTCAGCGGACAACCCAGTTTTAAAAAATATGATTTATGACTCAAAACTTGTAAATATGGTGAAATCTTATTTTCGAAAATTCAGCAAATAGCAATACTTTCTTTAATATATAAGTTTAATGAAATCAAAAATAGAAATCTGAATTTGCTTAAATATTTTCATATATATTATATTTCTGAGTAACGGGATTCCCCCCCCCCCCTCTTCCAATGCCCCGTTCAATTATTTACATATTCATAAAAATAAAATAAATATAAGGTTGTAACGAAATTTTAACTTATGCTATTCAAGTTATTAGAGAACTTGTGTCAGTAACTTACTGATCTTAGACAAATATTTTAAGTAACATTCCCAGATAATCTATAGCATTCTAAATTTAAATTTCTTCCATTTATTTCTTTTCATTCGTTGCGGTAATAGAACCATAGAGGAGCTGTTAAAAATTTCATTTCTATATTCAAGGTACCTCAAAATGCAAAATTATCCTATAAAGGCAACGTGAAGTATAGAGCTCTAAACAAAGATTTGTGTAACATAAAAAAAAAGGCGAAAATAATTATCATTCTTAAGCAGTTTCCTTTCACAAGATAAATTATGCCAATTTCTTCAATTATATCCAATTAAAAAAATAAATAACATTTTTGCTTATATGAAATAAATATTTAATTTATTTTGTTTAGTGCAGTCTAAATACATGTTAATCTGTACTTAAATGAAATTTCACCCATAAACGTAACTGATTAATTTTGAATGTCCTTGTGCATACCGCATTTGTCCTACTTCAGTACAAGTTTCCAAGTAACATTTTCGTACTAAAAAGAATTAGAATGCAGAGTTTAAACCTTTTGCTAATATTTGTTCTTGAGTTATACTGATAATAGACACACACATATACTTTGGAACAAACAGCTAAAAACCTATTTGTCGGTTTTAGGGAACCTAAAAATGTGTAAATCTATCAAACTCAATTTCAAAAATTCTACCCCAAACAATACCTTCTCTTCCATACATGAGTAAGAGAAAGTAATGAGCATGCCGAATTAATAACATAACATAGAGATAAATAATACGATGCATAATATGAAAATGGTTACTTTCTATTATTTTGTAAACAGTTAAATTAAAAACCTGATTAAATTAATTTTGATTGCATTTTTTGTTCTTTAAAAAATACATTTTCCAAGAATCATAATCATATTTAATTTTATATAGAACACAGCCTGTTTCATATGATTTTTTTTTTTTTTTTTATATATATATATAATTATCATTAATGTATTTATGCAATTCTAAATGCATAGTACACTGCGGTTCAACATATATTGCAAGTGTCATAAAATAGAAAAAAATTGTATTTGATTGTAAAAGCCGAAAATGGGGGAAAATAAAAATTAATTTTAATTATTATTATTATTATATAACATCATAAAACTTTTAGCATTTCAATAAAATTTATTAATTGCCTCATGGACTTATTCATAATTTTTCTAGTACTTCATGTGACGCTTGTTTCTATCTAATGCAATGTTTGAAAAGGTTTTCAATATATATATATGAATTTATTTCTACTATCTTATATCTTTATTTCTATTAAATCATTAAATTAAGAACTTAATATTAAAAATACTCATTTAAGCAAAGAAGTAATTTATTTTTATCTCATACATAAACCTACCTCGTTGCAAACGACTTCTGTGTGATATTTATTCCCATGTGACGACCAGGCCCTGACTAACGGCAGGGCATACGGGGCAAATGCCCTGGGCCCCCCTACAGGCGTATGCGGAAATTCTGCAACCTAAAGAGCTCTTATCCCAGTGCAAGGGGGTCCCCCAGAATAGGCTTGGCCCCCCACTACATTCCCTGAAGTATGTGTGACACTATTTTTTTCATAAACAGCAAGTGACTATTAGACAAAATTTCATTAAAATCAATAAGAAAGTGATATAAAAACTATTATTCTCTTTCAGTCTGTTCCTAGACCCCCCCCCCCTTCCCCCAGGTATATACTAAGTAAAAGTGATACCATTTTAATTGATTGAAATTTCTAAAAATGTATTATGAAAAATCACGCTTTAAATTCATTATTTGATGTTTATTGTTTTTTCGGATTGCAAATTGCGAACGTGCCCTTTTTTCATGGTGCCCTCTTTACCAGTCCTTTTCTTCCAAATGCCCTTTTTTTTCCGGGATCCATTTTGCACAGTTATTTTCTTTTCTGTCTTTTTTCTTTTTCTACTTTCATTTTCATATTTCAGACAGAAATATTTAATATGAGTTTGAGCATGAGTTGCTTTTTCACGCTCAAGTTTGTGTAAAAAACGAACTACGCTCAACTCAAGTTCATAATTTAAAAAACGAGCGAAGTTCAACTCAAAATTTTTGAGCTAAACTCATGAACGCGTTCGTGCACAACACTGCTCAGGGCCATTTGGATCGGTCGAAGTGTTCCAGAGGCTGGACTCACCCAATATGAATACACATGCTCAATTTCAGAATGCAAACAAACAAATCTTCGGGCTCCAAGTAGTCTAAGTCGGGCCCTGGTGACGACGCTCATTTTAACCATTAACTATTCTTCTTATCAATGAAAAAAGGAAAGGGAATTGCCCACACAACAAGTCTCCCCAACGATTTACTTATGCAGACAAATTGGCGTATACCAGTCACAATTCTCAATACATTGGATTCGGCTTAGTTCCAGGAAAAACACATGATGTTAAAAACATCTTGACCAAGAAGAACGAAAGTAGATTCTAGATTCCTTCAAATTTTAGTTAGAGCATACAAAGAACAAGAACGGGGGGAAATGCTGTATTAATATTGCGCATCATAATATTTATATGGTTTCAAATTTTACTTATTTGTTTTATTAAACAAATAATTATTACTTATTTCTTTATTTGTTTTAAGAAATAGCTATTCAAATATATGAAAGCGGGAAATTTTTATTACTATTTTCATCTTCGATGGCTCCTAAAACTAAAATTAGAATTTTACAAAAATGATGATTATTCCACTAAACGCTGCCTTAAATATTTCAAAAAGTTATTTATATTATATGGTTATCGTTTCTCGTAACTAAAAATTTACTGAATCTATATAAAATATTTTCAAAATCGTAAATATTTATTAAAAAAAAAAAAAAAAAAAAAAAAAAATGCATCCCATAAAATACAGACATTTTATAAATATTTCGTAAAATACACAACGAGATTTTGCCATTCTATGATAATATAATTTCCGTAAAACTTTAAATGTAATTAAATATCACTATAATATTACACTCAAATTGCAAATTAATATATGTGCAAATGCCTTCAGAGCTGCTAGGCAGGAAGTGCTGGGTTCGATTCCAGGTTGATGATATAAAAAAAATCCCCCCCCCCTACATTCCCTGAAGTATGTGTGACACTATTTTTTTCATAAACAGCAAGTGACTATTAGACAAAATTTCATTAAAATCAATAAGAAAGTGATATAAAAACTATTATTCTCTTTCAGTCTGTTCCTAGACCCCCCCCCCTTCCCCCAGGTATATACTAAGTAAAAGTGATACCATTTTAATTGATTGAAATTTCTAAAAATGTATTATGAAAAATCACGCTTTAAATTCATTATTTGATGTTTATTGTTTTTTCGGATTGCAAATTGCGAACGTGCCCTTTTTTCATGGTGCCCTCTTTACCAGTCCTTTTCTTCCAAATGCCCTTTTTTTTCCGGGATCCATTTTGCACAGTTATTTTCTTTTCTGTCTTTTTTCTTTTTCTACTTTCATTTTCATATTTCAGACAGAAATATTTAATATGAGTTTGAGCATGAGTTGCTTTTTCACGCTCAAGTTTGTGTAAAAAACGAACTACGCTCAACTCAAGTTCATAATTTAAAAAACGAGCGAAGTTCAACTCAAAATTTTTGAGCTAAACTCATGAACGCGTTCGTGCACAACACTGCTCAGGGCCATTTGGATCGGTCGAAGTGTTCCAGAGGCTGGACTCACCCAATATGAATACACATGCTCAATTTCAGAATGCAAACAAACAAATCTGTACCATAGAGTAATAATCAATATATCATTATACTAAACTTATATAATATATATATATACAATACAAATATATTTACAAAACACTTACTGAAATAAAAATGATTAAATATAATTATTATTAGTCTTTTTACTCGCAGAAGCCAATTCCTACCCAACATTAGACGTTGCCATATTTTGTAATTCATCAACCTTACGCCAAGGCGTTTTTCGCTAAAATTTGGCTTGATTTGGTCTATCATCGAGTATTGTCACGTGACAAAAACTTTCTCATTTCTTAAAAGATTTCTCATTTCTCCTTTGCCCGTGAACTACTTACTACTACGGTATTGCGTTAGTCGAAAGCCGAATCATCGAGGTATTGCGCCCGCGTGGTTTGTGATCTTCCCTCGTGGTCAGAGCTCTTGGCGATTGGCGATAAGCCTCTTTCACCAAGTGTATTGGCGAGGGATATCTATAAACAAATATCGAAATGCAGTCTTGATATGATCTTCAATCCTCATAGGAGTTATGTTTTTTTTTTTTTTTTTTTTTTTTCATGATCGACGATATTGGAATTTAAAAAAATAAATAAATAAATTCCCAATGGCATAAAAAAATAAATCTATCAAAAATTTATAGGAATAGAATACTTTCATCTTCTAACTGTAAAAGAAATTAAATTATAATAAAAAAAAAAGAAATAGGATAGATTCTATTTTTTAATGCCCTCATAATAATATTTTTATTAATAATCTAGATGCATCATTAAGATATTTGCTTTATTTCTTATTTTCTTCTTTATATTTAAGAAGAAAGTATTCGTTTAATGGAAAGTTTGTCTCCGCTTTCTAATGAATTTATACGTTTTGACATATCCTGAACATGATTGCAATATTTTAAGTGTCTTCATGTGTGCCTAAACTTTTGTGAATGCTCTAATAAATAAGTGGACGAAATTTAACTAAACTTGACATTTAGTTCTAACATCAAAATATAAATTAGTGCCTATAAGCTTTTGCTGAAAATGGCCCACCAGCGGCCGATCGGTTCTGGGCTCAAAGCTGGTAGACGTGAGGTCCCGGTTTCGATCCCAGCTCGTGCTTGTTGACCTAATCGTTTGGAGTTTTCCGTGGTTTTCTTCGAAACTAGTATAAATAAGGACTAGGACCACATAGACTCGGCACTCCACCTTATGCCTAGAATCCTATGGTACTCAATCAGCCTTACTTCTAAAACACCAAATGTCCAATAGGTAGCGCTGTCATCCCGTATATATTTATTTGTGTTGTAATATGAGTTCCATGAAATCGAAATTCTTAAATATATGTAACAAACATTTATTGAAGACGATAAACAAGACTAACTACGATACACACATTCAAAAATAAGAAGAATTAAAAAATATTTAAGTGTACATTAACTTCTTATGTCTTAGTTTTATACCACACAGGTAACAGCCACGAAGGCCGGCGCACTCAGCTACATTTTTCTTTCTACTGGCACGCCCGCAGCAAAGAGCAGTTTGGAGAGCTCTCTCTCACGCGTATGCGCAATTAAAGGCGCATCTGTTTTATTTATTAAAATGAATCTTTCGCTACTTCCAACATACTCCCCCTGCGGGGCCGCAGTAGCCCAGTCGGTAGAGCGCCGGGCTCGTAATTGGAAGATTGCCGGTTCGGTACTCAAGCCGGCCAAAGACCGTCGTGTACACTAATGGTGGCTGGTGCACGTAAAATCTGTCGTGGCCGCAATGTCCTCCATGTTCCCATAAAAAATTATACCTCTGGGGGTCACCGAAGCGGGAGAGCCATCCCTTCCGTGGAGGATCAAAATTGTGATGGCATGTCTCTGGACCACCTCTAGGGGTGTGTCCCAGACCGTTGCCAATTGCCCATCAGCGCAGCACTAGTGCGACGTAAAACCCAACCAACCAACCAACCCCTGCGAGCGACGCATTTTAATCTACACAAAAATAAAAATATAAATACATATATAACATAATACAAGATGAACACATAAAAATAAAACATATAAAATTAAGAAATTAAAGAAATATTTTCCATTGAATACAATAATTTTTCTTCATTTACAGCGTTTGTCAAGAAATCTGATATTAGGGCTTCACTTGGAGTATAATATAGTTTAATAATATTGTCTTTGATCAAGTCCTTTATGAAATTTAACCTAAGATTTATATATCTAGATTTGTTTGATGATCTTGTACAATTAGCCCATTGTATGGCTGCTTGACTGTCTGAACTCAGTGACACAGTATTGTTTATAAAATTTTTAAAGTTTAATTCCGATAATAAATTTATTATCCATGTTATGTCTTTAGAAATTTCTGACATAGCAAACAACTCTGCTTCACAGGTTGATAAACTTACACTTTTTTGTTTAGGACAATTCCAAGATATTAATGAATTACCCAACAAAATTACACCACCAGAAAAGGATTTGCCATTTTCTGCATTCCCCCAACTTGCATTTAAATACCCATATTCTGTACTATAGAATAATTTTTTATCTTTAGTTCTCTTTAAATATCTTAGAACCCTTTTTGCAAGTAAAAAATGCCTTTTTTCAGGCTTATGATTAAACTGTGACAAATAAGTAATTACAAAAGCTATGTCTGGACACGTTCTATTAGATAAATATAATAATTCACCTATAATTTCCTGATACATGTTTATATCAATAGTTTCATTTGTAAGTGGTAAGCTTTTATCTTCTCCTTTAACAATTGGGGTTTTTACTGTTTTACAATCACTGAGATTTTGCTTAGCTAGTAATGACTCAATGTACTGAGTCTGTGACAAATAGATACCGTTATTATTTTTTAATATTTCTATACCTAGAAATTTCGATTTATTATTTTCATGTAATTCAAATATTACTCTAATTTTAGAGATTATATCTTCATACATTTCTTGATTATTACAGAATATACAAAAATCATCAACACAGATACTCAAAATAAGAAATTTATCATTATCAGTTTTAATGAATATGCAATTATCTGAAGTTGTTTGTACTAATCCCAATTTCTCTAATTCAGATTTTATTTTCAAATACCGGTTTCTACCAGACTGTTTCAAGCCGTAGAGGCTTTTCTTTAATTTACATACTTTTCCTGTACCTATCGACCCTTCAAAACCCTGCGGTGGTAACATGTATACATTTTCCTCTAAATTACTGTATAAATATGCAGTTTTAACATCAAAAAATTTTACAATTAAATTTAATTTAGCGGCAAGTGCAATTAGCAAACGGAATGCTTTCATGCACAGAACAGGCGAGAAAGATTCCGAAAAATCTACGTTTTTAATTTGATTAAAACCCTTTGCACACAACCTTGCCTTAAAAATTATTTTACCTGAATCATTTTGTTTCTTAGTATAAACCCATTTGCTCTTTATTAATTTCGCGTCAGCTGGCTTATCAATGATCTCCCAAACATTATGTTTATTTAAAGAATCTATTTCATTTTGCATCGCAATTTCCCAATTTTGCCAATTAATATCAGTTTTCGCTTCTAAATAATTATTTGGGACACTTTCCGTAAAATTACTCACTATCTGTTTATTTTTTATTCTTTCACTTCTTCGTAATTCCAAATTATTTCCGGCTTCGACTCTGCTCTCCTCAATTTGCTTCCCCCTTTTTTCACTGGTGTTCCCCTCTTCATCGGCAGACGTAGAGGGTTTCAACATAATACTTTCTTTCGTTTTCTCAAGAAAGAGTTGGAGATGCGAAATTTTGTTCTTTGTTGTTTGATTTTCGATTTCATTTGGGGATGAATCATAGAATGATTGAATATCCCAGACATTATTATTTTTCTCAAAAAATGAACTACCTTTTAATGATTCGTTGAATTTGACCGATCTTTCCTCAATTACTTTTTTACGTTCTAGATCATAAATTCTATACGCCCTACGTTCACGGCTATAGCCTAGAAAAATCCCCCTCTTCCCTGGGATTTCAAATTTATTTCTCAATACTTTAGGGATATGAAAATATGCCACACAACCAAATTTTCTTAAGTAATTTAATTTAGGTTTTTTACCGGTCCAAATTTCTAGGGGTATTTTATTTTTTCCTTTACGTGGTGTTACATTAGAAACTCGTGTACTAAAGTTTATACCTTCCGCCCAAAAATATAATGGTAATTGACTTTCGTATAATATAGTCCTAGTTCTTTCTAGTAATACCCTGTTTCCTCTTTCCGATTTACCGTTTGATTCACTATTATAAGGGACCGTTTTTTCGTGCGATATGCCAGAATTAATTAAATAATTATTGAATGTTTCATTTACAAACTCCAGGCCATTATCTGACCTGAGCCTTTTGATTCTTTTACCAGTTAAATTTTCATATTTACTCTTAAAGTTACAGAATGTTTCATATACCTCACTTTTACTTTTCAAAAAATAAGTAAAGTACATGCCAGAAAAATCATCCACTATAATTATAAAATATTTAGCACCCCCTAACGATACAGGATTAATAGGCCCACACAAACCTACATGAATCAATTCTAGAATTTCAGAACTTTGTTCCATATTAACAGGAGGATGATTTTTTCTAGTTACCTTACTTATATCACAAATTTCACAATTAAAATCATTTATGATATCTATGTTTATATAATCATTCATTTTAAGCATATAGTTAGGATTTAAATAGCATAATCTACTATGCCAGATTTCATAATCAATATCATTCATCACAACATTACATTCTTTACTAGCAATTAGCTCCAAATTAATTTCAAGTTTGTTATTATTTCTATATGTTTTAGTAACTATAGTTACTAAAAATTCTATAATAATTTTTGATAGTAATAATAAGTTATAACTTATTATTACTATCAAAAATTAGTATAGAATTTTTAGTAGATTTAATACAGCATCCCTTATCCATTAATGAGGTGACCGACAAAAGATTATATCTAAGTTCAGGAACATAATACACATTTTCGATAGTTAAATAAATAGGATTTTTACTTACGGTTTTTGCTTTGACGTTTCCGGTGCCATGGCACATAATTTTTGCATCCTTACCTGCTAGGTGTATTACTTTATTTTCAGGTTTTAATTTATCAAACCACATATGATCTTTTACCATATGGTCGGACGCCCCGGAATCTAAAATGAAAACATTATCACACAATGAATCAATAATTGAAGCACTGAAAACAGAATTATTTTTTTTTTCATCTTTCTTATCAAAGCAAGAATTGTTTTTTCTATTTTTCTGTCCCTGTCTATAGCCATAAGAGTTAAATGTTTTTTGAGAATTGTTTTTATAAAAACAGACTTTGGCAAGATGATTATTCCTTCTACAGATATAACACAGTTTTTTGTTCTTATCCTTTTTTATGTAGAACGTCTCGGGTTTATTTTGTTCACTATGCGGATTCATGTTTGCTTCTTCCTCTCTTAAAATCTCTAAAACTTCCTCCATAGATTTTTCCCTTTGTGTTTTCAACACATCTCTGATTTTGATAAAGTTTCCTGATAGACCTCTTACTGTATAATAGACCAGCTCTCTTGTAAAAATTTCCAATCCTAAAGATTGACATTTTACAGCTATGCCTTTCGAACGTTCTATATAATCATTGACTGGTTGATTTTGTTTCATCAGTAAGTTTTTAAGTTCATTTCCGGCATCTATTCTTCTATCCTCTAATTGCCCAGTAAATGTGTTCTATTCTCCCATAAGATTTTGGCATTTTCTTCGTTAGAAAATTGAAGAGCGTGTTCGTCGGATAGAGAAAGTTTTATGTACGCAACTGCATCGGAGTTTTTCAGATCCCCCCCGCTGCATTCGGACCTTCTAGTTTCACCTTCACCGTTGTAATAACAGAATCGAATCTCCTAATTTATAGAGCTGCTTTTATTTTCATAGCCCATATGAAATAATTGTTACCGTTCAACTCCGGTATATTTATTCTATCCATTCTTTTCTTTTGGAATAATTATTTCAGCAATTTTTGATTTTAAGAATTTCCTTCACAACCACGGTCTGCTGCCAAGTGTTGTAATGTGAGTTCCATGAAATCGAAATTCATAAATACATATAACAAACATTTATTGAAGACGATAAACAAGACTAACTACGATACACACGTTCAAAAATAAGAAGAATTAAAAAATATTTAAGTGTACATTAACTTCTTATGTCTTAGTTTTATATCACACAGGTAACAGCCACGAAGGCCGGCGCACTCAGCTACATTTTTCTTTCTACTGGCGCGCCCGCAGCAAGGAGCAGTTTGGAGAGCTCTCTCTCACGCGCATGCGCAATTAAATGCGCATCTGTTTTATTTATTAAAATGAATCGTTCGCTACTTCGAACAATTTGCTTCAACATAAAAACGAAACTTCGCATAAATACGCACAGTGAGAATTATTTTTTAACGAATCAATGTGAATTAAAAAGAATTGTTTAAAATAGTAATAATTAATTATGAAAAAAAAAAAAAAATGGTTGTAAATGTAGATGTATCGCTTTCACTGGAGAGGGTGGGGGGGTTGTCTATGTAAATTTTTAATAATAGTGTTTCTGAAAAGAACCCGTCAATAGCTTTAAAACTAATGGTTGTATCATAAATCTAGAATAATTAAAAACAAATTTATCAGGGTTTTTCTTCGGTTCTTAATAAATAAATAAAAAACTTAGGAGTTGGTTGGCTTTTACGTCGTATTAGTGCTGCGCAGATGCGCAATTGGCGACGGTCTGGGACACACCCCTTGAGGTGGTCCGGAGACATGCCATCACAATTTTGATTCTAAAAAACAACAACAACAACAAAAACTTAAGGAGAAAAATGCAGTTTTTAAAATATGAATGTGGTCTATAGGACACAAAATAAACTTTCTTTAGCCATTATTATATATCTTTGCAATGAAAATCATTTGCATTCTTCATGAAAAGAAATTTTAATAAAAAATTATTTTAATTAATATCTAATTTACATTGTGCGTATTTGTATAGGATAACATTAAATAATGTTTGGTGATGGCCACAACATACTATATATTTGAAATGTTTTTATTTTTGTATTTTATTCAAAAGATTTTTTTTTTTTTCTCTTTTTAATCTTTTTTCAAAATTGTAGTTTTTTTGTATAAAAATCGCTTAGCAGAGTTTTCATTCGAAAAAGAAATAGTAATTAAGAATAATAAATGCATAACTCTGATAATATATTTGTCGAAGAATATCAATAAGGTCATTGTGCCTAAATGCGATAACCCATAAATGCGACAAAGTTCTTCTACTGAAAATCTAAATGCTAAAATCACAAACTTATAAATCATAATGGAACATACACATTTCAAGAACGGTTCGCGAAACTTTTCATTAAATTTTAAAGGTTTTTTTTTTTGTAGAATTTTCTTTTGCAGTAAACATTGTCCATTATGGCTTTCCGATGTCTTTTCCTAATTGCGATAAAATATTTTCAAATTGTAACTGTAATTTTATCCTTTCATCTTTCAAGATCAAATAACCACTGTTACGTCATGTGCTTGAATACCCTTCATACCTACCAGAATAAAATAAAAAAAAATACTACATTTTTTTTAAAAGAGGGGTTTAAAATTTTTATCGCATTTAAGGGTCTGTTTACACCATTTTCCTAAATGCGACAAATTTTATCCCTTAAATGCGGCGAATTTTACAGTTGATATATTAAGGGAAGTTTAAGCATTTTTTCCTTTTTAACACTTTCCAACAAGTTTTAAAAGTGACTTAGACTTGTCTGTCCCTCTGTCCGTCTGTCCGTCTGCCTGTCCGCGCTCTAATTCCTGTAGGGTAAACCCGAAAGTAGTCCAAAGCATTGTATTCTATGAGAGGTATTGCTGTAAACCATATTTAATACCTTAACTGTATACAAATCTTAGTGAAATTGAATCATGTTATTCAAGTTCACTATCGGATGTTTCATATATAAAATGGAATAAATACCACCACTAGTTTGTACACAGGGACACTCGAAAGTACTCCAAAGCAATGCGTTCTATGAGAGTTATTTCTATAAACCAAATTTTAATAACTTTACTTTCCACAAAGTTTAATGAAATTGAAATATGTTACTCATATGCACAAAAGAATGCTTTGAATAGAATATAGCATGATTAGCATTAGATTTACAGGGCCACACAAAAATATTCAGTTACATTAATAGCTGTTCATAAAAATTTGCTATAATTTCAATTTTGTTTACATTAAGCGTTTTTAACATTGTCTAATAATTTTCATCTGTGAATATAATTTCAATTTAAGTATCTGTCTGTTCGTCTGTCCGCGCTCTAGCTCAAGTAAATATTTATGTAATTTCTTGAAACTCATATATGTTATTTAAGTTCACTATCGGATGTTCCCTATTGAAAAAGGAGTTAATATCTCTACTGGTTTGTGTACAGAGGCACCCAAACCTTTTACAAAGCATTATGTTCTATGAGAGATATTTCTATAAACCATATTTTAATACATTTACTGTACACAAACCTTAATGAAATTGAGAAATGTCATTCAAGTTCACTATCGGATGTTTTATATATTAAATGGAGTAAATATCACCACTGGTTTGCGCACAGAGACACTTGAAAGCATACCAAAGCATTGCGATATATGAGAAGTATTTCTATAAACCAAATTTTGATAACTTTGCTTTCCACAAAGCTTAATGAAACTGAAATGTGTTATTCATATGCACAAAAGACTGCTTTCTATAGAATATAGTATGTTTAGTATTAGTTTTACAGAGCAAAAAAAAAAAAATATTCAGATACATAAAGAGCTATTAAGAAAAGTTTGCTGGAATTGCACTTTCGTTTACATTAAGCGTTTTTAACATTTTCTAACAATTTTTAAGTGTGAATATAATTTCAATTTGTGTATCTGTGTATCTGTTTGTCTGCCCATCTCTCTGTCCTTCGGCGCTCTAACTCCGGTAAATATTTATGGAATATCTTGAAACTAATATATGTTTTTCAAGTTCACTATCGGATGTCCCCTATTAAAAATGGAGTGAATACCTCTACTGGTTTGTGTACAGGGGCATCGGAAAGTACTGCAAACTATTTTTTTTTTCTATGAGAGGCATTTCTATAAACCATATTTTAATACCGTTACTTTACACAAGTCTTAATGAAATTGAAATATGTTATTCAAGATCGCTATCGGATGTTTCCTATGTGAAATGGAGAAAATATTACCACTGTTTTGTGTACAGGGAGACTTACAAGTATTGCGTTGTATGAGAGGTATTTCTGCAAACCAAATTTTAATAACTTTACTTTGCACAAATCTTAATGAAATTGAAAAATGTTATTCATATGCAAAAAGGAATGCTTTTTATAAATACAGTATGATTAGTATTAATCTTACAGGGCTACATAAAAATATTAAGTTACATTATGAGCTATTAATAAAAATTTGCTGTAATTGCATTTTCTTTTACAATAATCATTTTTTACACTTTCTAACAATTTTTAAGCGCGAATATGATTTTAATTTGGTTATCTTTCTGTCCGATTGTCTGTCTTTCTATCTGGCTCTCGTCCCAAGCGTTCTTAAATATTTTCAGAATTTTGAAAAATTGATATATGTTATTAAAGTTCACTATGGAATGTTTCCTATTTAAAATGCCATTAATATGTCCTACACAACGTGTTTGTGTACAGGGAACTTCCAATGCTTTGCGTTTTAGGACAGACATTTTTATAAATCACATCTAAATAACTTTCTACTGTAAAAATTATAAATAAATTGAAATGTATTTTAATATTCTAAAATAATGTTTTGTATAGAATATGATATGATCAACTTTCAGATTACAGGACTACACTAAAATATTCAAATACATTAAGGGATCAATTATAATCTGACGGCTGGATTTTCTTTTGCATTAAGCCTTTTTAACGTTCTTCAACGATGTCTGAGAGCGGTTTTAAATTGAATTAGTCAATCTGTATATTTTTCTATGCTTCTCTCCTTTGTTTGATAATGCAGGCAAAGAATATTGAAAGTTATACGATACAACAAGCACGTACAATTGGAGAGTATTAATAACCAGTGCGTACTGCATGATTTTTCGTTCTTTTTTTAACACTTTCCAGCAAGGTTGAAAAGTGTCAATGACTTCGGTTTGTCTGTCTGTCCGCAGTCGAACTCCTGTAAATTTTCATGGAATTTCTTGAAGCTGATATATCGTATTCAAGTTCACTATCGGATGTTCCCTATTGAAAATGAAGGGAATTCCTCTTCTGATTTGTCTACAGGGACACCCAAAATTTTCCAAAGCACTGTGTTTCATGATAGATATTTCTATAAACCGTATTTTGATACGTTTACTTTAAACAAATTTTAATGAAATTGAAATATATCATTTAAGTCCACTGCCGGATATTCCCCATGTAAATTGAAGTAAATACCATCACTGGTTTGTATACAGGGACATCCGAAAGTATTTAAAAGCATTGCGTTCTATGGAAGGTATTTCTAAGCACCAAATTTTAATGACTTTACTTTGCACAGGTCGTAAATATATATATAGATATATATATATTATTCATATGCACAAAAGAATGCCTTCCATAAAATACAATATTATTAGCATTATATTTACAGGGCCACACAAAAATATTCAGATACATTAAGAGGTATTGTTGGAAAATTGCTTGAATTGCATTTTCGTTTACAATAAGCGTTTTTATCACTTTCTAAATGTTTTTAACACTTTCCAATAAAGTTGAAAAGTGTTAATGACTTAGGTTTGTCTGTCTGTCCGTGCTCTATCTCCCGTAAATATTCATGGAATCAGAGTTACACATACACTACTCAGAAAAGAAGAGTTAAACACGGAGTTACACACTCTGTTATAAAAAGGCAAAGTTACACACACAATTACACACAAACTGTTAATAAAAATGCAGAGTTACACACACAATTACACACAAACTGTTAATAAAAATGCAGAGTTACACACAGACTGTTAGCAAAAAAATAGCGGTACACACAGCGTTACACACATTGTCAAAAAAAAAAAAAAAGAGATTTACATACGGCGTTACACACACTGTTAATAAAAAGGCGGAATTATACACAGCAAAAAATCAGTGATACACGCAAAGTTACACACATTGTTCAAAAAAAAAAAAAAAAAGAAAGAAATGAACATTGAATTACACACACTGCTAATAAAAAGGCAGGATTATACACAGAGTTACATGCACTGTTAATAAAAAGGCGCTGTTAATAAAGAGTTACACACAGAGTTACACACACAGAGTTAATAAGAAGGCAGAGATGCATACACACATTTAATTACGTACAGGGTTACGCACACTGTTAGTTACACATAAGTAAAATTACACACGTTTTTTGCTAAAAATCAGCGATACACACAGTGTTACACACACAATGTTAAAAAAAACTGTTAATATAAAACAAAATTACACATGGAGTTACACACACTGTTAATAAGAAAGAAGAGCTACACACACACTGTTAATTGCATACAGGGTTGCACACACAGTGACAGTTTCACATAGCGTTACGTACACTGTTAGAAAAGTTCAGCAATACACACAGAATTACACACACACTGTAAAAAAAAAAAAGAAGAGTTACACACTGTTAACAAACAGCAGATTTAGACACAAAGTTCCACACACTGTTAATATAAAGGAAGAGTTACACACACTGTTAAAGGCAGAGTTGCACATAGAGTTACACAACATTTTATCTTGAAATAGTTATGCGGTATTAAGTATTTTATAAACTATAAAAAAAGAACGAAAAATCATGCATTACGCGATGATTATTAACACTTTCCAACTGCACGTAATTGTTGTATCTTATAACTTTGAAAGTTCTGTACCTACGTTATCACACAACAAACAAACAGTAGTTCTGAAAGGCATACAGACAGACTAATTGAATTCCTAATCATTCTTAAACACTGTTTGAAAGTGTTAAAAATGCTTAACACAAAAGAAACCGTCGCCCTTCGATTGTAATTCCAGCCCTTAATCTATCTGAAAATTTCAGTGTAGCCCTGTAAATTTGAAGGTTAACAAAATCATATTTTATACAAAACATTATTTTAGCAAATTAACAATAAATGCCAATTTCTTTATGATTTTACAGTTGAAAGTACAGTATTAAAGTTCTTTAAATGTAAATTATAAAAATGTATATCCTTAAATGCAACGCATTGGCATTTTTTGCGTGTTCTTGTGCATAAACATGTTGTACAGTAACTATTAATGCCCTTTTTATTTGGGAACATTCAATAGTGAATATGAACAACACATATATTTTTTTAAAAATTCAGAAAATATTTCCGGACGCTAAGTGCGGTACACGGACAGATAGACAAATGGAGATTCGGGCACATAGATACAGAAATTGAAAACACGTTAAGACTTAAACAAGAAAGAAAAATCATGCAGTACTCATTGATTAGTAACAACTTCCAACTGTACGTAATTGTTGTATCGAATAACTTTTAATATTCTTTGCCTACGTTGTGAGGTTGAGACGTCAGAACGTCACCACAGTTGTTTTAATTAAGCTGGATCCAGCAAAGTAGAAAGTGGGACGGTTAAAATCGCTTCGTCGCCAGTGGCTCGGCGAAAGTTGAAGTCGAGTTAGCTTTGTGTCGGCAGGGTGCTGCAATGAAAGACTTATATTTTGAATGTTCGATAAATTAGAAGTGATTTTAAAAGGACGGATTGAAATGAAGAGAGAGGAGGATGTAGGAAGAAGTATAAAATGGCGATGGTTTTAATAGATGGTAGTGGATGTTGGAGGATATTATAGTGGATGTTGGAGGATATTATAGTGGATGTCGGAGCATATTATACAGTCGCCAGAAGTATTCTTCGAGCAACTCCACCCCGTCAGAATTTTTCGATTCAGTTGTCGGTTTGAATAATAAATATTTAGAATTTAAATATATTATTTAAATATTTTATTTTAATAATAAAATATTTATTATTTAAATATTTTATTTTAATAATAAAATATTTATTATTTGTTTATCGAATCGTTAAAAAAATATATTCAATATTGGTATAGCATTCATTTAAAAAATGCCCTTATTCAATATTGTAAATTTCTATCTCAAGCCGATTCTATCTCAGATTCAAAGGCATTAGTATTTTGTATCGTTTCAATATTGAAAACCGTCTATAAATATCTTTACCGCATCCGTGTTCAGCGTCTATAAATATCTTTACCGCATCCTGTTTCCGTGTTCAGCATCCTGTTATCGTAGAAAATGAGTTATGCAATCCTTCAGATTGGCTATATAAATATTTTATTTAAATATTTTATTTGTTTATCGAAATTGTTAAAAAAATATATTCAATATTGGTACTGCATTCATTTAAAAAATAATCCTTATACAATATTGTAAATTTCTATCTCAGAGACATTAGCTATCTCAGATTCAAAGGCATTAGTATCGTTTCAATATTGAAATATTACTATTATCTATTTCAGAGACTTATCCAATTCAAAGTCTCAATTTATAAACATCCAATATTGGCACTCTATCTATCGCAAAAAAATGGGCCGAACGAAGCGTCAAAGACAGAAATCTGCCATGAGACGCTTCGTTCGGCCCATTTTTTTGCCCCCTCCAGATTTAAGGCATCAGTTTGTACCATCTAGATCTATCCCCCACAAAGACTTTGATTTTGGACGGAGGGGTGTCTGTCCAAGAAATAGTCTCAAATCTATCTTCGTGGAGGCGAGGGTCGTCATCGTGATCCCCATCGAAGAACAGCATGGTTCTATCTATGAAATCTTTTAAGAATTCATCTATGAATTTGTCAGAGTCCCTATGAATTTGTCAGAGTCCCCGAATTCGGATGGCTTTATGGATGCATGAGGTGGGTACTATGGGGTCTAGAATCTGGATTTTAGAGGATGTCAGCATGTCCTCGAATCCCAACGACGAGAGGGCATCTCCAAAATGTATCTCGTCGACTGGATACACCCAGGTATTGGCTAGAGAGATAGGTAGCCTGACCCTCCTGTAAACGAGATCGCTCACCTTCAACCTGGTCGTTTTTTTCACGTAAGCATTCGATCGGCCCATCAGCTTGGCCACATCAGAGGCCCTGACGAACAAAAGTCCATCCGCAGAGACTACGAATAGGATTTTAGCGTCGAGCTGTGGATGTTCAATAGTGAATAGCATGACTTATGGCAACAGAAGTCAAAATGATGCAGGCTCTTAGAGGCAGCTCGTGTATATACCCGATTCGTGACCTCGTTTTATCAGGCTTTACTAAGAAAACAGGATGTATGCCGGGATCAGCTGTTTTTTGAGAAAACAGGATGCGATAAAATCTGTCCGCGTGACCTTCTAGAACAGGACGCGATAAAATTATTTATATAATTAGTTTAAACGGGATCTTGCATAAGCTACCGATAGCATGAGGACGTGCGTCACAGGATGCCGATAAGAAATTTACTTGGAATTTAGATAGAACTAAAGATTACTGCTAGTATATATACAGGCTGCTGGACGAGACATTTCATTCTGACTATTTGCTAGTCTTACTGCTTGATACTCTCCAAAATGATTTTCCAAATATTGTCTGATGAACTGAATGTTAAATTAACATGCTTTTTGTCATTTGATAACCAAATTTTCATCAAAGGCCGAGACGTGGCCTATTACATGGGGCATGAAAACCCCAGTAGAGTGGTGAACTTGTGCCATATAACCGTAACGGACATTGCTCCTGAAGGGTTAAAGCTACCCCCGTCTTTAGCCAAGACATGCGTCTTTGGACTGGAGGATGCAAAAATATTGATGGATATGCATCCAGGAGAGTTTGATTCCTTATTTCAGGGGCCGATCGAAATTCTTACGCCCATCGAATGCAGCTTAAACCTGAGGCGGCCTGTCCAGGTTAAGCTCGCAGCCATAACCTCTTCCAATGCCACAATGGAGAGTTTCTTGGCCGATCTAAAGATTGTCATGGAGGAGTACCTGGCAACGGTACCCATGGACACCTATGTCTTTGGCGAACGATATGGGGACTTGGAGTTAGGGTATTTCCCCCGAAAAATCAAAGTTTTGGTGGGAAACAAGCCCTACTTCTATAAATCCTCGTCTTAAGATCAGGACGAGGTGCAAAAAAATGGGTCGAGCGAAGCCTCTCATGACATTGTCATTGAGGCTTCGCTCGGCCCATTTTTTTGCGATAGATACAGTGCCAACATTGGATGCGTACCGATTTGAACTTGTAATTTTCAAGGGATATGGCTTAGCTATAAGATAATTTTGTATCTTGATAAAATATACATACTCTATAGACAAATTTAAGGTATCTGAATTTAAAAATTTAATTGTTTCATTTAAAATTTACTGTGTAAAATTTAAAATTTTTAAAGACTAAGTGTGGCGGTCATTATAATCTGATCTCTAATTTTCAAGGGATATGGCTTAGCTATAAGATAAATATGAAACTTGGTAAAATATACAGACTCGATAGCTAAATTTAAGGGATCTGAATTTAAAAATTTAATTTTTTTCGTTTAAAATTTGTATGTAAAATTTAAAATTTTTAAAGGCTAAGTGTATCAGTCATCATAATCTGATCTCTAATTTTCAAGGGATATGGCTTAGCTATAAGCTAAATATGAATCTTGGTAAAATATACCGACTCGATAGCTAAATTTAAGGGATCTAAATTTAAAAATTTAATTTTTTTCGTTTAAAATTTACATTTTTTTGTGTAAAATTAAAAATTTTTAAAGACTAAGTGTAGCCAAGCCAGTCATTATAATCTAATCTCTATAAAAAGATTTTCGAGAGACAGGATATTATGCAAGCCTTTCCTCAGGATGCTTGATAAGCGGCTGCCGGTTAAAATTACAATCAGATCTCTATAAAAAGATTTTCGAGAAGTATTGACAGGATATTATGCAAGCCTTTCCTCAGGAAGCCCGGTTAACATTACAATCAGATCTCTATAAAAAGATTTTTCCAGAACTATTGACAGGATATTATGTCCTCAGGAAGCCCGGTTTTAATCAGATCTATTAAAAATTGCTCGAGAGACAGGATATTATGCAAGCCTTTCCTCTTGATAAGCGGTTCGTAGAAAATTACAATCAGATCTGTTGATAGGACCGGGTATATATACGAGTGTCCAGCGAGAGCTTTTCAATTGCTAGTCGATCTCTCTACTAGCTGCTTAGATACATTAGCACTCTGTCAGTCATGTTTTTCCATGTAAAAAATTATGCTTATGGCGTTGCTTTTAAATGCCTAATGGCCACTGATGGCACCCTGTTTGTCCGGGCTGAGGACCTGGCTATTTATTCGAGGCACCCTCTAGATCTCCATTTTGCCGAAAAATATGCAGGCCTCACCGTCCGTGACGTGATGGACCCTAAGATCAATTTACCTAAATGGCTCGCTAAGACGAGAATCTTCTCAATTAGCGAAGCCAAGCATCATTTGAAAGGGTTCATGGGTGAACAGGAATTTGATGAAATGTTCGACGGTTCGGCCATGGTGAAATACCAGGCTAACATGAAGCTCAGCTTCGTGAAAGCCATAGGCGTTCGATTTGTTGAAAAGTCCCATACCAAGTTCGAAGACTTCCTTGCCGATTATCAACTACAGGTGAGGAAATTTTTTGAGCTTGAGTATGAGGATTATGAATTATACAAATCTCAAATGACCGGACTGTTGAAGATGACCATCAGGAGGCTATCTAATGAGCAACCCATAGAGAGCTTATGCTAATCTTTAAAATGAGGGTAAAAAAATGGGTCGAACGAGGTGTCTCATGGCAGAATTTCTGTCTTTGACACCTCGTTCGACCCATTTTTTTGCGATAGATATAGTGCCAACATTGGACGGGTTTAATTTAAGACTTTGATGCTAAGGGGGGCTTAATTTAAGTATTTATAAAAAATATCTATTAAGCTAGTATTGAAGAGGTTATCAGCATAAAAAAATAATTAAGACGTTTAAGTTGAGACTTTACAATTACATGTATGAAAATATTATTAAGACTTGACTCTGAAAAATATATGATTGTGCAGATGGGTCTATAATTGAATTAAGTATATTTTCAAAAATGAAGATTTAGACTTTGGGTTGACTATTGCAAATTCGACCAACTTTAGAAACATAATGTTAAAATAAAAATATTTTTGAAAACTAATCGTGGAATCGTGATTCTTATTACATATACATAGTAAAATAAGCAATTTAATTACTTTTCAGTCGTATTTTTTTCAAATTTAAAAAAAAATTGAAAATTTTGACAGAGGTGGCGGCACATCAGCAAATTTAGATAAACTGTTACTTTAGCATGATATATATATAGGCTAGCTAGAGTCAATCAACCAATCAACCAACCTTGAAAAAAAAAAAAAATTTTTTTTTTTTTTTTCAAGGCTGGTTGGTTGATATATATTTATAATGCTAATTGAATTAAGTATATTTTCAAAAATGAAGATTTAGACTTTGAGTTGACTATTGCAAATTCGACCAACTTTAGAAACGTAATGTTAAAATAAAAATATTTTTGAAAACTAATCGTGGAATCGTGATTCTTATTACATATACATAGTAAAATAAGCAATTTAATTAATTTTCGGTCGTTTTTATTCAAATTTAAAAAAAATTGAAAATTTTGACAGAGGTGGTGGCACATCAGCAAATTTAGATAAACTGTTACTTTCGCATGATATATATATATATGCTAGCTAGAGCCAATCAACCAATCAACCAACCTTGAAAAAAAAAAAAAAAAAATTTTTTTTTTTTTTTTTTCAAAGATTTTTTTTACAAACATTTTTTTACAAACATTAGTTGGTAGTTTAACATAATTAAAGTATCTCTCTACGAGCCAGCTTGACGGTCAACTCATACGCTCTGTCTTTTTCGTCAACTACATAGTCTTTCTCTATTTCCTCAAACTTTCTCTTAACCGTAGCAGTCAATTCTTGAAGCATGTCGCCCGATTTGACAGACCATATACCTTCAGCTCTCACACGCATGGAAAAGTTGCTAGGTTTCTCTTCTTCAGTATCCCCATACCTGGATTCTACCGACGGGGGTGCGTAGATATTCGTATGTTGTTCGCAGACTGCCCTCGAGTATTCGTAATACCCTTTAAGCCAATCTTGTACATTCATCTCACCTTCATTTCGAACTGTGATTTCAAAGGCCATCCTTCTGCTGAACGGTATAATGTTGGGATACGTAGAGGTTACCCGGCCATCGGTCCACAGTTTCTGGATACGGCAGATCTCCTCGATAGGCATTCGGTGCGTCTTCACAAGTACGTGAAGCATATCGTTGAAATCAAACACGCGCCTGGAACTCATGTTCAAGCGTTGTGCATTGGGATATAGATCAGCCAGATCCTTGTTGGAATATCGATGTGCAAAGTTGTAAGGTGACGCGTAGCATAGATATTTGCCAACTTTGACGGCTATGAAATAAACATCTCTACCAACAGTAGCGGCGATGAGTGCAGGCTTGGTATCAAAACAAATTTTCAGATACATGATTGCGCTATGATCTTTCAATAAACAGAGGCAACTACAATGGACAGAATGATGGTAGCTTGAGTACGGAACCACTATTTATATAGAATATCCATAAGTGGGCGTGGCATGTTAAAAAAAAAAAAATTTTTTTTTTTTTTTTTTTTTTTTTTTTTTTTTTCAAAGTTGGAAATATTTTTTTTTTTTTTTTAAGTTAGTTGTTTATTTAGTTATCATCTTTGATAACCTGCTTTTGGTCCAGAAAACTTCTTTATAAGCTCATCCGCCTCGTTTTCAATCTCTGTACGAATCGAGTCCAAGTCGTAGCCCTCGTCCTTTTCATAGACATTATATCTTTTAGCGAATCGCTCACCATTTCTTGTTTGATTTTCTCAGGGTCTTCGCCGATTTTGGAGTACGCAGATAGGTATCTATTATAATTTACATAATTTTTAATCTTGTACTTGTTGAGAGCTTGTTCGTTAAACTGCTTACGCTTAACCTTAAAAATTTTTCTAGACCTTGGAGATTCTTCAGCGTCGGCCTTCATTACGAATCCTTCTAGCGGACACTCTGCATAAGCGCTGGGATACGTTTCAACTTTTTCGTACAGATCCCCTATCGTTTGGTAATCTAAATCTAAGATGGGTACGTGGGGTAGCTTCACTCGCTGGAAAATGTTCACGGCGTCGCTATACTTCATAAACGTATCTGAATCCAGTTGGTAGATGTCGAAGGCCCGAAAAAAGACAGTATTGCTACCGAATACGGCTTCGGATTCAAAATCACGATAGGTTATTCTCTTCATGAGGCTTCCGAATACTTCTCCATAAATGATAAAATTGTCATGTAAAATGTCTTTGATAAGCCGTACCTTTTCCGACAGCGGTTCCAAGATTGCGTTCAAGTTAAAAAGGCGTGTCTTTTCATCTAGCACTACGTTTCTAGATTGTATCCTGAACGTATTCTTCACGTAGCCAATACCAATATTAGAGCCATCCAATTTTTCGGTTGCGATTAAAGGTATGCCCGAATAAATTTGGCTTGTGATCTCGTGGTACTTGATAAGGGCCATCGTGAATAGATTAGAAACAGGACTAAATAACGTATTGTCTGGTCAGACATAAACTAGAATATATCTAATAAGCTATTTCAATGAACTGACTAGGCAAGAGATGAAGACAGAATGAATGTAGCTTGAGTACGGATCCGCTATTTATACTAAATATAAATCAACCAATCAACCAACCAACTGAAAAAAAAAATTTTTTTTTTTTTTTTTTTTTCAAGGTTGGTTGGTTGGTTTCTAAAGTTATATTTCTAAAGTTATATTTCTAAGTTGGCTGCTACAGTTATATTTCTCAGTTGGCTGCTACAGTTATATTTCTAAGTTGGCCGTTAAAGCTATATTTCTCAGTTGGCTGCTAAAGCTATATTTCTTTAGCCAATCATTGTAGATGGCGCTGCAGTCTATATATATAGTATATATATATAGTATATCTATTAGGGTGGGTGGGAGTGGAATTTATTTCTTCTACTGTACGGTCATGCATAAACTCGCTCCTGATGTCTAAACCCATTTCCTTTAAAATAGGATGAAATAGCGTAATTTATACAATATTAGCTTTGAAAACAAGACTTTTGTCTGACAAATGACTGCAGGTTTTCATGAAATCAGAATAGATCATAGGCTTTTATAGAAAAATCTAACTCTCCAGTGTACATCAATGTACATCTTGCTGAAAACCCATTACGAGACATAGTGACTAGACGACCGTTGCTGGCAAATGTCGAGACACAATGAGAGTGTAGTCATGTTAGCCATAGTAAATATAGACAAGCTTCAAGGGTGGGCGTGGCACCTGAAAAAAAAAAAAAAAATTTTTTTTTTTAAGGTTGGTTGGTTGGTTGATTACATTCTCTATATATAGTATCGCTGACGTGCCACTTCATCAGTCTATCTCAATCTTTGCCAGCAACGGTCATATCTCTAATCCGATAAAATTCTTCTAGAACAAATTTATTTCTGTTGGCAGGATATTATGTAACCCATTTCTTCATAAACAGGACGCGATAAAGTTATTTATAGCATTAATTTGTCCTCGCCGATAGCAACAGGACATCCTCTCTAAGCGATAATCTACAAAAGGTCATCCGGTCGAGCCTTTTATAGTATTACTTTAGTCGTTTCTCTTATCAGATGTCATGCATCCGCTCGCCAGAGTATAAATACCGGCCTCTCGCCTCAGCTTATTCATTCTGACCCTCTGCTTTTTGAAATGGCCACTCTTTCCTTTGACTCTCTGACGGATGAACGAGTTGATTGCGACTATGTCATAATACCGCAATGGAACGTATTGAACACCCCTCGTGTCTCTTGTGAGCTGATATGTAATTATGATCGTTCTATGAAAATGCCAGCTCCAGGTATCATTCCCACACCTAAGCCAGCACCTAAGCCAGCTCAAGTTCTCATTCCCACACCTAAACCGGCTCCAGTTCTCATTCAAAAACCAGCACCAGCACTTAAACCAGCCCCAGTTCTCATTTCCACACCTAAGCCTGATCCAGTTCCCACACCTAAGCCTGCTCCAGCCCCAACTTCAATTTCCATAGCCAATTCAGAAAAGATTTATTTGAAAGTGCCAAACCTATTAAGCCCGCTACCAAAATCTCCAATTCCAGAAGACCCGTCCAAAGTAACAACTTATCGTGCCTCGAAGCCTCCACCGAAGATAGATTTCGTGGTACGGCCTAAATTAAAAACTGCTGGCTTTGAAGATCCAAGAATTCGAAGACGGCAGGACATAGTCGTTCTCAAGTCGGACGTCGATCTGACAGATGGCAAATGTTACAGCTTCATACAAACAGAGGTCAGGAAAAATTACTGTTGGGTTTAAACCCAAACGATTTATAAAAAAATCGGGTCGAACGAAGTGTCTCATGGCAGATTACTGTCTTTGACACTTCGTTCGACCCGTTTTTTTGTAACAATTATATTGCCAATATTGGATGCGTTTAAGATTTTGACTTAAGATTTTTAAATGGATACTTAAGAATTTGAATGGATATTTTTATAACTGGTCTTGGAGATATAAATTTATAAGATTGGCTAAAAAATATTATTTTGAAATCAAAAACTATAAAATCGAAATGATAAACTTTGAAAAAATTTTCCAGATTGGTGAAAAATGGCAAAGTCCAAAAAAAAATAGTATCTTGAAAAAATTATAGAAATCGGCCAAAGACACTTTAACATGATATATATAGGTTAGCTAGAGTCAATCAACCAATCTTGAAAAAAAAAAAAAAAAAAAAAAATTTTTTTTTTTTTCTTTTTCAAGGTTGGTTGATTGATTGATTGACTCTAGATAACCTATATATATCATGCTAAAGTATATACACTATCATTGTCCAGCAATGCTTATCTGTTTCAGCGTCTATAAAAATCTTTACCGTGTTCAGCATCCTGTTTTCATAGCAAATGAGTTATACAATATCCTGTTTCCGCGTTCAGCGACAAATAATTCTATAATAAGCCTTATCTCATCCTGTTCTCGTAGAAACTGACTTATGCAATATCCTGCATCCTGTCTTCAGATTGACTATATCCTGTTTCCGCGTTCATCTATAATAAGCCTTATCTCATCCTGTTCTCATAGAAACTGACTTATGCAATATCCTGCATCCTGTCTTCAGATTGACTATATAAGCTCTGACATTTGATCGAATAGCCATTCTCTCTTCGGAGCTTTGAACTACCAATATGTATAAGAATCAATGCTCTCTGAAGAAGCTTAAAGCGGTAAACCCACTGCGAAACCGTTTTGGAGTCATCGAGCTGTTTCCCAAAAACCTTTCGCCTACCGTTAAAAAATTGGAAGAGTATCCACACTTTCAAACCATGATCGGTGAAGGCAAGATTTGTGTATTCTGTCTCTACATGACGTCCAATTTGAAGATTGAATTCAAAAAACGTACTCTGACGGACAAGATCACGAATACGATTCCAACAATAGGCAGAGAGGCCAAGACAAACTATCCGCTGAGACCTCAGGAGATTAAATGGAGCACTCTGATGAACCGATATAAAAGACCCCCCAGCGAAGCCAACAGAACCAACGCCGACGTGCGAATTGGTTTCAAATGCCCCAACAATCAGTTTCTTGTAAAGTCATATTTTACGTTTGGCCAGCGAATCGTCGGACAAGGATGCGCCCATATCATACAGACTTTGAACGTGCCATTCCTGTTCTTTGTGAGGCCCCCTGGCGAGACACGAGTGAGAACGGACAGCAGATACTTTGCTGGCGACAAGCTTCATTACTACGACCGTTTCATACTGATACCCGACTCCAGTTACAAGGTGCCTGCTGGGACCACCAATATTCTGTTTACAACTCAAAAAAACTTTTTCAGTTTGGACATTGTGCCAGAGAGTTTAGAGTTGGGTTTCAAAACCAAAAATCCTTTGGTAGAACGCATAACAAAAATAGATGGAATGTACGACGAATCCGTACCAACGCCCATGATACAGCATATAGATGATGAAGAAGACTCCCCCGTGGAAATGAATACTGAAGCTACAGTCGCCAGAATCACTTCTAAATATTTTGATATCTCAAAGCCAACATCTCCAATCTCAGAGTCATCCCAAGAGCCAGAGATCTATTTTCCTGAATCATCTCAAGAGTCATCTCAAGAGCCAGAGATTTATCTGCCAACGAACCCTCCTGTCGTGTTGGACAGAAGAACAATAGTCGTAACAACAAACTTTGCAGCCCAATACAAGTCTCTGACTTTTAAAAACTGGAAAAACTTGACAGATTGCCCCGACAATAACTTCGTACGCCCCTACGGACCAGATCTACCTGGACTTGACCTGAGAATTAAATCGGTAAAACGGAAGGCTGAAACGAATCCCAAGAGTGCCAAGAAACATAAGCCATCTTTCAAGGACATGGCCACAAATACAGAACCAGTGTTTAAATGCCCACTACCCGTTGGACCTGAGCCAGTTTTTAAACGTCCAGCGCCCATTGAAGATCCTGAGATATGTCCAGAGCCCATTGAAAGTCCTGAGATATGTCCAGAGCCCATTGAAGATCCTGAACCCATTGAACGTCCTGAGATATGTCCAGAGCCCGTTGAAGATCCTGAACCCATTGAAAGTCCTGAGATATGTCCAGAGCCCATTGAAAGTCCTGAGATATGTCCAGCTCCCATTGAAAATCCTGAATCCATTGAAAATCCAGAATATTTTTATGGATGGCCTACTATTGAAAGCTCAGAGGTACAAACTGAACTGGATGAGCTTGATAATATTCTATGCACGCCTTTATCCATGCCAGCGGATACGCTAGACTCGTTGATGGACGATCTTATGACGCCATCAACTATACAGTATACGATGGATGACGGACCGCTGGAGACTCAGTTCAAAATGCCAGGATTTGAATTGCCAGATTTCATGTAAAAATAAAAATATGTAAAATTTAAAAAATTTGGGTCAAACGAGGCTTCCTCATGTTTAGATTTGTCATTATGACCTATCTTTACGATGGAAGCCTCGTTTGACCCATTTTTTTTTTAAATCAAAATGCTACCAATATTGGTATTAAAAAAAAATAACTTGTAAAATTTATCAGAACAATAAAAAAATATTTAAAAAATTTGGGTCAAACGAGGCTTCCTCATGTTTAGATTTGTCATTATGACTTATCTTTACAATGGAAGCCTCGTTTGACCCACTTTTTTTAAATCATAATGCTACCAATATTGGATTTGTAAAAATAATAACTTGTAAATTTTATCAGATTAATTAGAAAGTGACACATGACAATACTTTATAAAAGTCCATCTAAGTCACATTAAAATCAACCAACCAACCAACCTTGAAAAAAAAAAAAAAAAAATATATATATATATATTTTTTTTTTCAAGGTTGGTTGGTTGGTTGATATATATTTATAATGTTAATTGAATTAAGCATATTTTCAAAAATGAAGATTTAGACTTTGGGTTGACTATTGCAAATTCGACCAACTTTAGAAACATAATGTTAAAATAAAAATATTTTTTAAAACTAATCGTAGATTCGTGATTCTTATTACATATACATAGTAAAATAAGCAATTTAATTACTTTTCGGTCGTTTCTTTTCAAATTAAAAAAAAAATTGAAAATTTTGACAGAGGTATGATGAGGTCAGCAAATATAGATAAACTGTTACTTTAGCATGATTTCAATTTAATCCTAGCCTTGTTCATGTTTTTATCCAAAGGCTAAGTTTCAAAGCCTCATTTTAAATGAAACTTGTTAATTTTGATCATGTCTGTCTTAAACGTGGATCCCTTGACCATCCAAGAGGCCTTCATGAAAATTAAAACCATGACAAAACGTAGCAATTAGATGTTTGAAATCTGACTGACCCTTTAAAATTTATCTAAGCCATAGTAGTCTTTCAATTTTGACTGTTCAAAGGTATCGTTTAAACGTGGATCAGCTATGCAAGAGGTCATGATAAATTTGAGTCCTGTATCTGGACCATGTCAAAACGAAGACCTTTGACATGGCATCGCTTAGCAGGAAAAATTCAAAATTTAAACGAGCTGAGCCATAAACGTAACCATTGAATTGTAAATGCTGGGCCATGCTTAGCAGTAGCAGCCCATATTGTAAAAATAATATTTACGAGATACAATGACAAAGCGTAGAAAGACAAATGAAAAGCTTAAAAGTAGCGGCCCTGGGTCCAAATACTAGTCTATGGCATCATTTTAAAAGAAACCTGTTTAATATTGAGCCATCCAAGAGGCCTTGATAGAATCGGCTGACTGAACAAATCTATAGGTGAAAGACGTAGAGAGTAGCAGCCCATATTGTAAAAATTTAAAATTATAAAATTCAAAGGTGGATATGTAGGAAGGGTTAAGTTTCAAAGTCACATGACCAACAATTTTGAAATAAACCAACCAACCTTGAAAAAACAAAAAAAAAAAAAAAAAAAGAAAAAAAAAAAAATTTTTTTTTTTTTTTTTTTTTTTCAAGGTTGGTTGGTTGGTTTTATTTTAAGAGTGGGTGTGGTCATGTGACTAGTAAATATCATCGGATCAAAAAGTGATATAACCAAGATTAATTTCGGAGCTAAAAAGAAGAACCCAAATTGTCTCCCCAACTGGCTGAACCCAGATTAGGTATTTTTTAGCTTGAAATCTTAGCTGATCTGAGTTTGGTCGTTGGTAAAAAATATCAGCGGATTTTTCTAAGGCCCAAATGAAATTCTTTTAAACTATATCTGGCAGACGAGAATTTTATTAAGAAATCCATAGTCATAGTCATTATACCCTCCCATTATACCCGAGATCCTTTAAAAAAATACCGTACAACGTAAAGTCAGATCCGTCTCGGTACCACGTTTAAGCTCGTCCGACGTTCAGATCAAATGAATATTGTTAGCCCGCTTAGAGAGAGACTTGGCATAGTGCCAAGTTTTTACTGAGTCGATACACGGGAATGAGTCGATACTGTGTCGAGAGCATTGGGACAATACTGTTTAGACATCTTCATAATTGGACAATCTATATTTTAAACTATCATTTTCAGCTTGCAAGCTAGCCATTCCCTCTTTCAGGCTAGCAACTTCAGCTTTCAGGTTAGCAATTTCCGCTTTTAAGATAGTGCTTTCAGGCTGGCCATTCCATCTTTCAGGCTAGCAATTGCGTTCACTCGTAAATTATAAATAATTTCCCACAAGCGTATTCTATCAGCCTGTAGCGTTTTGATTTCGTCTTGGAGAGTTTCTCTGGTATTATTTTCGTAAATCTCATATTTTTCATTTCGGCTTCTATCCCCTTGAAACTTTTCAATATGGGCATCATGGCAAGTATGGACTGGCAAGTATGGTAGTAGAAGATGAATGGCAAAATTAAATCTTGGCCAATATATATAGGCAAAGTGAAACCAACCAACTGTAAAAAAAAAAAAAAAAAAAAAAAAAAAAAAAAAAAAAAAAAATTTTTTTTTTTTTTTTTTTTTTTTTGAGAAGGTATTTGAACGTTCTCGTATGCGACAGAACTCAGTTTTCGTGTCCGCGCTGCAACGTTCTCGTCTTGCCCAAAGATTATGAAAGGCATTGTAAGAATGAAATCGCGATGGACCCTTTAACATGCTGCGTTTGGTGCGAGGGCCAATTTACATTCCAAAGAGGGGAAAAGAACGGTGCCGCTGATCATTTGAGAGAATGCTTTAGAAATTTTAGATTTAGGATGACTGAGCCTGAACCTGAGCCTGAGCCTGAACCTGATTCTGATGATGATCCTGCTGCCGACCCATACGAATTTTTCGATTTCAGCCCAATGTGCGCAAAAGAAGATTTTTTCGAGCATACGCGTTTCTTCATGGACGACTGGGCCTACGAACCTGTCTGGCCTATCGAGTTAGAGCCTCCACCCGTACCGTTTGAAGACGAAACGCTGAACTTGGCCGCCTCTTGCGTGCTGAGATATCTTCAAGGCGACCTAGCGTTTATCCACGTCATGGTGCGAGCCGTAGCCTATAGAGATTTTATAAGATTCATGGATAGAGACGACGGCTTGACCCAAACCCTACCCTTTTCATGTTGGTGCGACGGCGGCAGGGCAACCAATCCCAAATTCAGGCAGCATAGGCACATGGTCGTAGTAACTCATTCAGAAGATCATTTTCACAAGAACGTGTGGGGTAGGATCAGGCCCGACGAGCGACCGTATGTCGGTTACAGATGCCTGAAAAGCAAATCTATAGAGACCGTCTGGCATTTGGTCAATACGCTGGGATATCTCAGCAACCGAAAATCTAGCTGTAATTTTTCATTCGAAAGCCAACTAGGGGTTGGTAACAGGAAACATTTTTACATCCAGGAGACGCTTCCCAAAGATTACAGATTGGTCTTGGCTACGCTCTGGAACGGAGGCATCATGAGGCTCATAACCCAAAATTATGCCTGCAGGCATCCCGATAAATTGCTGAGAGTTCCAATAGCGTTCATCGACGGAAAATATAAAATCAAAATCAAACATTTGCCAGACATAAAACTGAAACTGGTACTACCCGTATCGAGAAATTTCAAGTCGTCTAGTACACATACCCAATACTTCTTTCATCTGAACAACGAAAAAAAGATGTATTTTACGAGAGGCACGCAGACCGAAGAAGATTACAAACTGTTTTACGAAGTCGTTGAAGAAGATTATTGGGAACCCAGCAGGCGTCAACAGATGTGCTTCCAGTGCGTGATGCCCATATTGAGACGCTGCAAAGGGATAGAGGCCGAAATGAAAAATATGAAAGAGATTTACGAAAAAAATATAGAGACTCTCAAAAATGAAAACCAAACGCTGCAAATGCAAAAAATGGAATACTTGGAACATATTTTTGATTTACAGATGCACGAAATTGCTAACCTGAAAGCTGAAGTGGCTAGCCTGAAAGAGGGAATGGCTAGCTTGCAAGCGGAAAATGATAGTTTAAAATATAGATTGTCCAATTATGAAGATGTCTAAACGGTATTGTCTATCTCATGCGACACAGTATCGACTCATTCCCGTGTATCGACTCAGTAAATTTGGCACTATGCCAAGTCTCTCTCTAAGCGGGCTAACAATATTCATTTGATCTGAACGTCGGACGAGCTTAAACGTGGTACCGAGACGGATCTGACTTTACGTTGTACGGTATTTTTTTAAAGGATCTCGGGTATAATGGGAGGGTATAATGACTATGACTATGGATTTCTTAATAAAATTCTCGTCTGCCAGATATAGTTTAAAAGAATTTCATTTGGGCCTTAGAAAAATCCGCTGATATTTTTTACCAACGACCAAACTCAGATCAGCTAAGATTTCAAGCTAAAAAATACCTAATCTGGGTTCAGCCAGTTGGGGAGACAATTTGGGTTCTTCTTTTTAGCTCCGAAATTAATCTTGGTTATATCACTTTTTGATCCGATGATATTTACTAGTCACATGACCACACCCACTCTTAAAATAAAACCAACCAACCAACCTTGAAAAAAAAAAAAAAAAAAAAAAAATTTTTTTTTTTTTTTCTTTTTTTTTTTTGTTTTTTCAAGGTTGGTTGGTTGGTTGGTTTATTTCAAAATTGTTGGTCATGTGACTTTGAAACTTAACCCTTCCTACATATCCACCTTTGAATTTTATAATTTTAAATTTTTACAATATGGGCTGCTACTCTCTACGTCTTTCACCTATAGATTTGTTCAGTCAGCCGATTCTATCAAGGCCTCTTGGATGGCTCAATATTAAACAGGTTTCTTTTAAAATGATGCCATAGACTAGTATTTGGACCCAGGGCCGCTACTTTTAAGCTTTTCATTTGTCTTTCTACGCTTTGTCATTGTATCTCGTAAATATTATTTTTACAATATGGGCTGCTACTGCTAAGCATGGCCCAGCATTTACAATTCAATGGTTACGTTTATGGCTCAGCTCGTTTAAATTTTGAATTTTTCCTGCTAAGCGATGCCATGTCAAAGGTCTTCGTTTTGACATGGTCCAGATACAGGACTCAAATTTATCATGACCTCTTGCATAGCTGATCCACGTTTAAACGATACCTTTGAACAGTCAAAATTGAAAGACTACTATGGCTTAGATAAATTTTAAAGGGTCAGTCAGATTTCAAACATCTAATTGCTACGTTTTGTCATGGTTTTAATTTTCATGAAGGCCTCTTGGATGGCCAAGCGATCCACGTTTAAGATAGACATGATCAAAATTAACAAGTTTCATTTAAAATGAGGCTTTGAAACTTAGCCTTTGGATAAAAACATGAACAAGGCTAGGATTAAATTGAAATCATGCTAAAGTAACAGTTTATCTATATTTGCTGACCTCATCATACCTCTGTCAAAATTTTCAATTTTTTTTTTAAATTTGAAAAGAAACGACCGAAAAGTAATTAAATTGCTTATTTTACTATGTATATGTAATAAGAATCACGAATCTACGATTAGTTTTCAAAAATATTTTTATTTTAACATTATGTTTCTAAAGTTGGTCGAATTTGCAATAGTCAACCCAAAGTCTAAATCTTCATTTTTGAAAATATGCTTAATTCAATTAACATTATAAATATATATCAACCAACCAACCAACCTTGAAAAAAAAAATATATATATATATATATTTTTTTTTTTTCAAGGTTGGTTGGTTGGTTGATTTTAATGTGACTTAGATGGACTTTTATAAAGTATTGTCATGTGTCACTTTCTAATTAATCTGACAAAATTTACAAGTTATTATTTTTACAAATCCAATATTGGTAGCATTATGATTTAAAAAAAGTGGGTCAAACGAGGCTTCCATTGTAAAGATAAGTCATAATGACAAATCTAAACATGAGGAAGCCTCGTTTGACCCAAATTTTTTAAATATTTTTTTATTGTTCTGATAAATTTTACAAGTTATTTTTTTTTTAATACCAATATTGGTAGCATTTTGATTTTAAAAAAATGGGTCAAACGAGGCTTCCATCGTAAAGATAGGTCATAATGACAAATCTAAACATGAGGAAGCCTCGTTTGACCCAAATTTTTTAAATTTTACATATTTTTATTTTTACATGAAATCTGGCAATTCAAATCCTGGCATTTTGAACTGAGTCTCCAGCGGTCCGTCATCCATCGTATACTGTATAGTTGATGGCGTCATAAGATCGTCCATCAACGAGTCTAGCGTATCCGCTGGCATGGATAAAGGCGTGCATAGAATATTATCAAGCTCATCCAGTTCAGTTTGTACCTCTGAGCTTTCAATAGTAGGCCATCCATAAAAATATTCTGGATTTTCAATGGATTCAGGATTTTCAATGGGAGCTGGATTTTCAATGGGAGCTGGACATATCTCAGGACTTTCAATGGGCTCTGGACATATCTCAGGACTTTCAATGGGTTCAGGATCTTCAACGGGCTCTGGACATATCTCAGGACGTTCAATGGGTTCAGGATCTTCAATGGGCTCTGGACATGTCTCAGGACTTTCAATGGGCTCTGGACATATCTCAGGATCTTCAATGGGCGCTGGACGTTTAAAAACTGGCTCAGGTCCAACGGGTAGTGGGCATTTAAACACTGGTTCTGTATTTGTGGCCATGTCCTTGAAAGATGGCTTATGTTTCTTGGCACTCTTGGGATTCGTTTCAGCCTTCCGTTTTACCGATTTAATTCTCAGGTCAAGTCCAGGTAGATCTGGTCCGTAGGGGCGTACGAAGTTATTGTCGGGGCAATCTGTCAAGTTTTTCCAGTTTTTAAAAGTCAGAGACTTGTATTGGGCTGCAAAGTTTGTTGTTACGACTATTGTTCTTCTGTCCAACACGACAGGAGGGTTCGTTGGCAGATAAATCTCTGGCTCTTGAGATGACTCTTGAGATGATTCAGGAAAATAGATCTCTGGCTCTTGGGATGACTCTGAGATTGGAGATGTTGGCTTTGAGATATCAAAATATTTAGAAGTGATTCTGGCGACTGTAGCTTCAGTATTCATTTCCACGGGGGAGTCTTCTTCATCATCTATATGCTGTATCATGGGCGTTGGTACGGATTCGTCGTACATTCCATCTATTTTTGTTATGCGTTCTACCAAAGGATTTTTGGTTTTGAAACCCAACTCTAAACTCTCTGGCACAATGTCCAAACTGAAAAAGTTTTTTTGAGTTGTAAACAGAATATAGGTGGTCCCAGCAGGCACCTTGTAACTGGAGTCGGGTATCAGTATGAAACGGTCGTAGTAATGAAGCTTGTCGCCAGCAAAGTATCTGCTGTCCGCTCTCACTCGTGTCTCGCCAGGGGGCCTCACAAAGAACAGGAATGGCACGTTCAAAGTCTGTATGATATGGGCGCATCCTTGTCCGACGATTCGCTGGCCAAACGTAAAATATGACTTTACAAGAAACTGATTGTTGGGGCATTTGAAACCAATTCGCACGTCGGCGTTGGTTCTGTTGGCTTCGCTGGGGGGTCTTTTATATCGGTTCATCAGAGTGCTCCATTTAATCTCCTGAGGTCTCAGCGGATAGTTTGTCTTGGCCTCTCTGCCTATTGTTGGAATTGTATTCGTGATCTTGTCCGTCAGAGTACGTTTTTTGAATTCAATCTTCAAATTGGACGTCATGTAGAGACAGAATACACAAATCTTGCCTTCACCGATCATGGTTTGAAAGTGTGGATACTCTTCCAATTTTTTAACGGTAGGCGAAAGGTTTTTGGGAAACAGCTCGATGACTCCAAAACGGTTTCGCAGCGGGTTTACCGCTTTAAGCTTCTTCAGAGAGCATTGATTCTTATACATATTGGTAGTTCAAAGCTCCGAAGAAAGAATGGCTATTCGATCAAATGTCAGAGCTTATATAGTCAATCTGAAGACAGGATGCAGGATATTGCATAAGTCAGTTTCTATGAGAACAGGATGAGATAAGGCTTATTATAGATGAACGCGGAAACAGGATATAGTCAATCTGAAGACAGGATGCAGGATATTGCATAAGTCAGTTTCTACGAGAACAGGATGAGATAAGGCTTATTATAGAATTATTTGTCGCTGAACGCGGAAACAGGATATTGTATAACTCATTTGCTATGAAAACAGGATGCTGAACACGGTAAAGATTTTTATAGACGCTGAAACAGATAAGCATTGCTGGACAATGATAGTGTATATACTTTAGCATGATATATATAGGTTATCTAGAGTCAATCAATCAATCAACCAACCTTGAAAAAAAAAAAAAAAAAAAAAAAAATTTTTTTTTTTTTTTTTTTTTTTCAAGATTGGTTGATTGACTCTAGCTAACCTATATATATCATGTTAAAGTGTCTTTGGCCGATTTCTATAATTTTTTCAAGATACTATTTTTTTTTGGAATTTGCCATTTTTCACCAATCTGGAAAAATTTTTCAAAGTTTATCATTTCGATTTTATAGTTTTTGATTTCAAAATAATATTTTTTAGCCAATCTTATAAATTTATATCTCCAAGACCAGTTATAAAAATATCCATTCAAATTCTTAAGTATCCATTTAAAAATCTTAAGTCAAAATCTTAAACGCATCCAATATTGGCAATATAATTGTTACAAAAAAACGGGTCGAACGAAGTGCCAAAGACAGTAATCTGCCATGAGACACTTCGTTCGACCCGATTCTTTTATAAATCGTTTGGGTTTAAACCCAACAGTAATTTTTCCTGACCTCTGTTTGTATGAAGCTGTAACATTTGCCATCTGTCAGATCGACGTCCGACTTGAGAACGACTATGTCCTGCCGTCTTCGAATTCTTGGATCTTCAAAGCCAGCAGTTTTTAATTTAGGCCGTACCACGAAATCTATCTTCGGTGGAGTCTTCCAGGCACGATAAGTTGTTACTTTGGACGGATCTTCTGGAATTGGAGATTTTGGTAGCGGGCTTAATAGGTTTGGCACTTTCAAATAAATCTTTTCTGAATTGGCTATGGAAATTGAAGTTGGGGCTGGAGCAGGCTTAGGTGTGGGAACTGGATCAGGCTTAGGTGTGGAAATGAGAACTGGGGCTGGTTTAAGTGCTGGTGCTGGTTTTTGAATGAGAACTGGAGCCGGTTTAGGTGTGGGAATGAGAACTTGAGCTGGCTTAGGTGCTGGCTTAGGTGTGGGAATGATAGCTGGAGCTGGCATTTTCATAGAACGATCATAATTACATATCAGCTCACAAGAGACACGAGGGGTGTTCAATACATTCCATTGCGGTATTATGACATAGTCGCAATCAACTCGTTCATCCGTCAGAGAGTCAAAGGAAAGAGTGGCCATTTCAAAAAGCAGAGGGTCAGAATGAATAAGCTGAGGCGAGAGGCCGGTATTTATACTCTGGCGAGCGGATGCATGACATCTGATAAGAGAAACGACTAAAGTAATACTATAAAAGGCTCGACCGGATGACCTTTTGTAGATTATCGCTTAGAGAGGATGTCCTGTTGCTATCGGCGAGGACAAATTAATGCTATAAATAACTTTATCGCGTCCTGTTTATGAAGAAATGGGTTACGTAATATCCTGCCAACAGAAATAAATTTGTTCTAGAAGAATTTTATCGGATTAGAGATATGACCGTTGCTGGCAAAGATTGAGATAGACTGATGAAGTGGCACGTCAGCGATACTATATATAGAGAATGTAATCAACCAACCAACCAACCTTGAAAAAAAAAAAATTTTTTTTTTTTTTTCAGGTGCCACGCCCACCCTTGAAGCTTGTCTATATTTACTATGGCTAACATGACTACACTCTCATTGTGTCTCGACATTTGCCAGCAACGGTCGTCTAGTCACTATGTCTCGTAATGGGTTTTCAGCAAGATGTACATTGATGTACACTGGAGAGTTAGATTTTTCTATAAAAGCCTATGATCTATTCTGATTTCATGAAAACCTGCAGTCATTTGTCAGACAAAAGTCTTGTTTTCAAAGCCAATATTGTATAAATTACGCTATTTCATCCTATTTTAAAGGAAATGGGTTTAGACATCAGGAGCGAGTTTATGCATGACCGTACAGTAGAAGAAATAAATTCCACTCCCACCCACCCTAATAGATATACTATATATATATACTATATATATAGACTGCAGCGCCATCTACAATGATTGGCTAAAGAAATATAGCTTTAGCAGCCAACTGAGAAATATAGCTTTAACGGCCAACTTAGAAATATAACTGTAGCAGCCAACTGAGAAATATAACTGTAGCAGCCAACTTAGAAATATAACTTTAGAAATATAACTTTAGAAACCAACCAACCAACCTTGAAAAAAAAAAAAAAAAAAAAAATTTTTTTTTTCAGTTGGTTGGTTGATTGGTTGATTTATATTTAGTATAAATAGCGGATCCGTACTCAAGCTACATTCATTCTGTCTTCATCTCTTGCCTAGTCAGTTCATTGAAATAGCTTATTAGATATATTCTAGTTTATGTCTGACCAGACAATACGTTATTTAGTCCTGTTTCTAATCTATTCACGATGGCCCTTATCAAGTAAATTCCACTCCCACCCACCCTAATAGATATACTATATATATATACTATATATATAGACTGCAGCGCCATCTACAATGATTGGCTAAAGAAATATAGCTTTAGCAGCCAACTGAGAAATATAGCTTTAACGGCCAACTTAGAAATATAACTGTAGCAGCCAACTTAGAAATATAACTTTAGAAATATAACTTTAGAAACCAACCAACCAACCTTGAAAAAAAAAAAAAAAAATTTTTTTTTTTTTTCAGTTGGTTGGTTGATTGGTTGATTTATATTTAGTATAAATAGCGGCTCCGTACTCAAGCTACATTCATTCTGTCTTCATCTCTTGCCTAGTCAGTTCATTGAAATAGCTTATTAGATATATTCTAGTTTTTGTCTGACCAGACAATACGTTATTTAGTCCTGTTTCTAATCTATTCACGATGGCCCTTATCAAGTACCACGAGATCACAAGCCAAATTTATTCGGGCATACCTTTAATCGCAACCGAAAAATTGGATGGATCTAATATTGGTATTGGCTACGTGAAGAATACGTTCAGGATACAATCTAGAAACGTAGTGCTAGATGAAAAGACACGCCTTTTTAACTTGAACGCAATCTTGGAACCGCTGTCGGAAAAGGTACGGCTTATCAAAGACATTTTACATGACAATTTTATCATTTATGGAGAAGTATTCGGAAGCCACATGAAGAGAATAACCCAGTGGCGGATCCAGAACTTGACTTTTGGGGGGGGCTAAGATTTTTCAAAGTGTTATTCTAGACGAATAAAAAATTTACAATTGTAATATTCAATTGTGAATGTCAGTGTTTTGGGGGGGGGGCTTCAGCCCCCTAGCCCCCCCCTTAAATCCGCCACTGGAATAACCTATCGTGATTTTGAATCCGAAGCCGTATTCGGTAGCAATACTGTCTTTTTTCGGGCCTTCGACATCTACCAACTGGATTCAGATACGTTTATGAAGTATAGCGACGCCGTGAACATTTTCCAGCGAGTGAAGCTACCCCACGTACCCATCTTAGATTTAGATTACCAAACGATAGGGGATCTGTACGAAAAAGTTGAAACGTATCCCAGCGCTTATGCAGAGTGTCCGCTAGAAGGATTCGTAATGAAGGCCGACGCTGAAGAATCTCCAAGGTCTAGAAAAATTTTTAAGGTTAAGCGTAAGCAGTTTAACGAACAAGCTCTCAACAAGTACAAGATTAAAAATTATGTAAATTATAATAGATACCTATCTGCGTACTCCAAAATCGGCGAAGACCCTGAGAAAATCAAACAAGAAATGGTGAGCGATTCGCTAAAAGATATAATGTCAGTCTATGAAAAGGACGAGGGCTACGACTTGGACTCGATTCGTACAGAGATTGAAAACGAGGCGGATAAGCTTATAAAGAAGTTTTCTGGACCAAAAGCAGGTTATCAAAGATGATAACTAAATAAACAACTAACTTAAAAAAAAAAAAAAAAAAAAATATTTCCACCTTTAAAAAAAAAAAAAAAAAAAAAAAAAAAAAAATTTTTTTTTTTTTTTTTTTAAACATGCCACGCCCACTCATGGATATTCTATATAAATAGTGGTTCCGTACTCAAGCTACCATCATTCTGTCCATTCTAGTTGCCTCTGTTTATTGAAAGATCATAGCGCAATCATGTATCTGAAAATTTGTTTTGATACCAAGCCTGCACTCATCGCCGCTACTGTTGGTAGAGATGTTTATTTCATAGCCGTCGAAGTTGGCAAATATCTATGCTACGCGTCACCTTACAACTTTGCACATCGATATTCCAACAAGGATCTGGCTGATCTATATCCCAATGCACAACGCTTGAACATGAGTTCCAGGCGCGTGTTTGATTTCAACGATATGCTTCACGTACTTGTGAAGACGCACCGAATGCCTATTGAGGAGATCTGCCGTATCCAGAAACTGTGGACCGATGGCCGGGTAACCTCTACGTATCCCAACATTATACCGTTCAGCAGAAGGATGGCCTTTGAAATCACAGTTCGAAATGAAGGTGAGATGAATGTACAAGATTGGCTTAAAGGGTATTACGAATACTCGAGGGCAGTCTGCGAACAACATACGAATATCTACGCACCCCCGTCGGTAGAATCCAGGTATGGGGATACTGAAGAAGAGAAACCTAGCAACTTTTCCATGCGTGTGAGAGCTGAAGGTATATGGTATGTCAAATCGGGCGACATGCTTCAAGAATTGACTGCTACGGTTAAGAGAAAGTTTGAGGAAATAGAGAAAGACTATGTAGTTGACGAAAAAGACAGAGCGTATGAGTTGACCGTCAAGCTGGCTCGTAGAGAGATAGTTTAATTATGTTAAACTATCAACTAATGTTTGTAAAAAAATGTTTGTAAAAAAAATCTTTGAAAAAAAAAAAAAAAAATTTTTTTTTTTTCAAGGTTGGTTGATTGGTTGATTGGCTCTAGCTAGCATATATATATATATCAAGCTAAAGTAACAGTTTATCTAAATTTGCTGATGTGCCACCACCTCTGTCAAAATTTTCAATTTTTTTTAAATTTGAATAAAAACGACCGAAAAGTAATTAAATTGCTTATTTTACTATGTATATGTAATATGAATCACGATTCCACGATTAGTTTTCAAAAATATTTTTATTTTAACATTACGTTTCTAAAGTTGGTCGAATTTGCAATAGTCAACTCAAAGTCTAAATCTTCATTTTTGAAAATATACTTAATTCAATTAGCATTATAAATATATATCAACCAACCAGCCTTGAAAAAAAAAAAAAAAAAAAAAAAAAAAATTTTTTTTTTCAAGGTTGGTTGATTGGTTGATTGACTCTAGCTAGCCTATATATATATATCATGCTAAAGTAACAGTTTATCTAAATTTGCTGATGTGCCGCCACCTCTGTCAAAATTTTCAATTTTTTTTTAAATTTGAAAAAAAAACGACTGAAAAGTAATTAAATTGCTTATTTTACGATGTATATGTAATAAGAATCACGATTCCACGATTAGTTTTCAAAAATATTTTTATTTTAACATTATGTTTCTAAAGTTGGTCGAATTTGCAATAGTCAACCCAAAGTCTAAATCTTCATTTTTGAAAATATACTTAATTCAATTATAGACCCATCTGCACAATCCATATATTTTTCAGAGTCAAGTCTTAATAATATTTTCATACATGTAATTGTAAAGTCTCAACTTAAACGTCTTAATTATTTTTTTATGCTGATAACCTCTTCAATACTAGCTTAATAGATTTTTTTTTATAAATACTTAAATTAAGCCCCCCTTAGCATCAAAGTCTTAAATTAAACCCGTCCAATGTTGGCACTATATCTATCGCAAAAAAATGGGTCGAACGAGGTGTCAAAGACAGAAATTCTGCCATGAGACACCTCGTTCGACCCATTTTTTTACTCTCATTTTAAAGATTAGCATAAGCTCTCTATGGGTTGCTCATTAGATAGCCTCCTGATGGTCATCTTCAACAGTCCGGTCATTTGAGATTTGTATAATTCATAATCCTCATACTCAAGCTCAAAAAATTTCCTCACCTGTAGTTGATAATCGGCAAGGAAGTCTTCGAACTTGGTATGGGACCTTTCAACAAATCGAACGCCTATGGCTTTCACGAAGCTGAGCTTCATGTTAGCCTGGTATTTCACCATGGCCGAACCGTCGAACATTTCATCAAATTCCTGTTCACCCATGAACCCTTTCAAATGATGCTTGGCTTCGCTAATTGAGAAGATTCTCGTCTTAGCGAGCCATTTAGGTAAATTGATCTTAGGGTCCATCACGTCACGGACGGTGAGGCCTGCATATTTTTCGGCAAAATGGAGATCTAGAGGGTGCCTCGAATAAATAGCCAGGTCCTCAGCCCGGACAAACAGGGTGCCATCAGTGGCCATTAGGCATTTAAAAGCAACGCCATAAGCATAATTTTTTACATGGAAAAACATGACTGACAGAGAGCTAATGTATCTAAGCAGCTAGTAGAGAGATCGACTAGCAATTGAAAAGCTCTCGCTGGACACTCGTATATATACCCGGTCCTATCAACAGATCTGATCGTAATTTTCTACGAACCGCTTATCAAGAGGAAAGGCTTGCATAATATCCTGTCTCTCGAGCAATTTTTAATAGATCTGATTAAAACCGGGCTTCCTGAGGACATAATATCCTGTCAATAGTTCTGGAAAAATCTTTTTATAGAGATCTGATTGTAATGTTAACCGGGCTTCCTGAGGAAAGGCTTGCATAATATCCTGTCAATACTTCTCGAAAATCTTTTTATAGAGATCTGATTGTAATTTTAACCGGGAGCCGCTTATAAAGCATCCTGAGGAAAGGCTTGCATAATATCCTGTCTCTCGAAAATCTTTTTATAGAGATTAGATTATAATGACTGGCTTGGCTACACTTAGTCTTTAAAAATTTTAAATTTTACACAAAAAAATGTAAATTTTAAACGAAAAAAATTAAATTTTTAAATTCAGATCCCTTAAATTTAGCTATCGAGTCGGTATATTTTACCAAGATTCATATTTAGCTTATAGCTAAGCCATATCCCTTGAAAATTAGAGATCAGATTATGATGACTGATACACTTAGCCTTTAAAAATTTTAAATTTTACATACAAATTTTAAACGAAAAAAATTAAATTTTTAAATTCAGATCCCTTAAATTTAGCTATCGAGTCTGTATATTTTACCAAGTTTCATATTTATCTTATAGCTAAGCCATATCACTTGAAAATTAGAGATCAGATTATAATGACCGCCACACTTAGTCTTTAAAAATTTTAAATTTTACACAGTAAATTTTAAATGAAACAATTAAATTTTTAAATTCAGATACCTTAAATTTGTCTATAGAGTATGTATATTTTATCAAGATACAAAATTATCTTATAGCTAAGCCATATCCCTTGAAAATTACAAGTTCAAATCGGTACGAATCCAATGTTGGCACTCTATCTATCGCAAAAAAATGGGCCGAGCGAAGCCTCAATGACAATGTCATGAGAGGCTTCGCTCGACCCATTTTTTTGCACCTCGTCCTCATCTTAAGACGAGGATTTATAGAAGTAGGGCTTGTTTCCCACCAAAACTTTGATTTTTCGGGGGAAATACCCTAACTCCAAGTCCCCATATCGTTCGCCAAAGACATAGGTGTCCATAGGTACCGTTGCCAGGTACTCCTCCATGACAATCTTTAGATCGGCCAAGAAACTCTCCATTGTGGCATTGGAAGAGGTTATGGCTGCGAGCTTAACCTGGACAGGCCGCCTCAGGTTTAAGCTGCATTCGATGGGCGTAAGAATTTCGATCGGCCCCTGAAATAAGGAATCAAACTCTCCTGGATGCATATCCATCAATATTTTTGCATCCTCCAGTCCAAAGACGCATGTCTTGGCTAAAGACGGGGGTAGCTTTAACCCTTCAGGAGCAATGTCCGTTACGGTTATATGGCACAAGTTCACCACTCTACTGGGGTTTTCATGCCCCATGTAATAGGCCACGTCTCGGCCTTTGATGAAAATTTGGTTATCAAATGACAAAAAGCATGTTAATTTAACATTCAGTTCATCAGACAATATTTGGAAAATCATTTTGGAGAGTATCAAGCAGTAAGACTAGCAAATAGTCAGAATGAAATGTCTCGTCCAGCAGCCTGTATATATACTAGCAGTAATCTTTAGTTCTATCTAAATTCCAAGTAAATTTCTTATCGGCATCCTGTGACGCACGTCCTCATGCTATCGGTAGCTTATGCAAGATCCCGTTTAAACTAATTATATAAATAATTTTATCGCGTCCTGTTCTAGAAGGTCACGCGGACAGATTTTATCGCATCCTGTTTCCTCAAAAAACAGCTGATCCCGGCATACATCCTGTTTTCTTAGTAAAGCCTGATAAAACGAGGTCACGAATCGGGTATATATACGAGCTGCCTCTAAGAGCCTGCATCATTTTGACTTCTGTTGCCATAAGTCATGCTATTCACTATTGAACATCCACAGCTCGACGCTAAAATCCTATTCGTAGTCTCTGCGGATGGACTTTTGTTCGTCAGGGCCTCTGATGTGGCCAAGCTGATGGGCCGATCGAATGCTTACGTGAAAAAAACGACCAGGTTGAAGGTGAGCGATCTCGTTTACAGGAGGGTCAGGCTACCTATCTCTCTAGCCAATACCTGGGTGTATCCAGTCGACGAGATACATTTTGGAGATGCCCTCTCGTCGTTGGGATTCGAGGACATGCTGACATCCTCTAAAATCCAGATTCTAGACCCCCATAGTACCCACCTCATGCATCCATAAAGCCATCCGAATTCGGGGACTCTGACAAATTCATAGGGACTCTGAGGGACTCTGACAAATTCATAGATGAATTCTTAAAAGATTTCGAAGATAGAACCATGCTGTTCTTCGATGGGGATCACGATGACGACCCTCGCCTCCACGAAGATAGATTTGAGACTATTTCTTGGACAGACACCCCTCCGTCCAAAATCAAAGTCTTTGTGGGGGATCGATCTAGATGGTACAAACTGATGCCTTAAATCTGGAGGGGGCAAAAAAAATGGGCCGAACGAAGCGTCTCATGGCAGATTTCTGTCTTTGACGCTTCGTTCGGCCCATTTTTTTGCGATAGATAGAGTGCCAATATTGGATGTTTATAAATTGAGACTTTGAATTGGATAAGTCTCTGAAATAGATAATAGTAATATTTCAATATTGAAACGATACTAATGCCTTTGAATCTGAGATAGCTAATGTCTCTGAGATAGAAATTTACAATATTGTATAAGGATTATTTTTTAAATGAATGCAGTACCAATATTGAATATATTTTTTTAACAATTTCGATAAACAAATAAAATATTTAAATAAAATATTTATATAGCCAATCTGAAGGATTGCATAACTCATTTTCTACGATAACAGGATGCTGAACACGGAAACAGGATGCGGTAAAGATATTTATAGACGCTGAACACGGATGTCGTAAAGATATTTATAGACGGTTTTCAATATTGAAACGATACAAAATACTAATGCCTTTGAATCTGAGATAGAATCGGCTTGAGATAGAAATTTACAATATTGAATAAGGGCATTTTTTAAATGAATGCTATACCAATATTGAATATATTTTTTTAACGATTCGATAAACAAATAATATATTTTTAACGATTCGATAAACAAATAATAAATATTTTATTATTAAAATAAAATATTTAAATAATAAATATTTTATTATTAAAATAAAATATTTAAATAATATATTTAAATTCTAAATATTTATTATTCAAACCGACAACTGAATCGAAAAATTCTGACGGGGTGGAGTTGCCCGAAGAATACTTCTGGCGACTGTAGTGTGGATATTGGAGTATTATAGTGGATTGTTGAAAGTGTTATTTTGGGGAATATTGAGTAGTAGAAATTTAGAGGAGTGAGGAATAAGTCATGATGAGTGTTAGTACGAGTATTTGCTAGCGCTCGTGAAAGTGAATTTCGATCTGTAGGGAATCCTCTGATCGAAAGTGAAGTCGCAGCAGTGGAGTTACGAGTGCAACCGTCGCTACACCTTCAATTGCTTGCTGGGGTGAGATATTTAAGATTGAGTAATACACTGACTGAGTAATACACTGATTTTGATTGAGTAATACACTGACTGAGCTAGTTTAATTGCCAGGCCACCCTCCCCATTAATCTGCTCAAATAAACTTTAGTTATTGTTAATTCAAGTCTTGTGTTCTCTTACTTATCCATTTAGTGATCTAATTAAGTTAAGATGGAGTTTGCGTCAACGCAAACTTTACAACGTTATCACACTACAGACAGAAGGACTGAAAAATATACAGATAGACTAATTGATTTTAAAATTACTCTTAGTCATTTTGGAAAGAGTTAAAAAGGCTTAACGCAAAATAAAATGCAGCCATTAAATTATAATTACAGCTTTTGATCTCTCTGAATATTTTAGTGTAGCCCTTTAAATCAGAAAGTTAATCATACCATATTCTATACAAAACATTATTTTAGAATATTAACAATACATTTCAATATTTTTATGATTTTTGCAGTAGAAAGACTTAACTTTCAAAAAATTCTGTCCGTAATGCATTGGCATTTTTTTTTTTTTTTTTTTTTTTGTCCCTGTAAACAAACTAGTTGTACAGGACCTATTAATGTCGTTTTGAATGGGGAACATTCTATAGGGATAATGTTTATAAAAATAACACTCATAAAACACAATGCTTTCGAATGCTTTTAGGTGTCCCTGTACACAAACCAGAAGAGATATTCACTCCATTTTCAATATGGAACATCCGATAGTGAACATCAATAAAATATATCAGTTTCGAGAAATTCCATAAATATTTACAGAGTTAGAGCGCGGGCAGACAGACGGACAGACAGATGGACAGATACACAAACTGAAATCATATTCACACTTAAAAATGTTAGAAAGTGTTAAAAACGCTTAATGTAAACGAAAGTGCAATTCTAGAATTGTTTTATCAGTAGCTCTTAATATAAATGGATATTTTTGTGTCACCCTGTAAACCTAATGCTAATCATGCTGTATTCTATGCAAAGCATTTTTTCTGCATATAAATAACATATTTCAATTTCCTAAAACTTCGTGGAAAGTAAAGTTATTAAAATTTGATTTATAGAAATATCTCTCATAGAACGCAATGGTTTGGAATACTTTTGAGTGTCCCTGTACATAAATCGGTGGTGGTATTTCCGCCATTTTATACAGGAAACATCCAGTAGTGAACTTGAATAACATATTTCAATTTAATTGAGATATGTCTACAGTAAAACCAATAGAAATACCTCTTATAGAACACAATGCTTTGAAATGCTTCCGGGTGTCCGTGTACACAAACCAGTATAGGTATAAACTCCATTTTAAATAGGGAGCATCCGATAGTGAACTTGAATAACATATATCACTTTGAAGAAATTCCATAAATATTTATGAGATTTAGAGCTCAGACAGGCAGACAAACAGGCGGACAGGCAAATACACAAAACTGAAATCATATTCACCCTTAAAAAATGTTAGAATGTGTTAAAAACGCTTAACGTAAACGAAAGTACAATTCTAGCCATTTTTTTTAAATAGCTCTTAATGTAACTGGATATTTTTGTGCCACCCTGTAAATCTAATGCTAATCATGCTATATTCTGTGCAAAGCATTCTTTTGTGCATACAAATACCATATTTAAATTTCCAAAAACTTCGTGGAAAGTAAAGTTATTAAAATTTGATTTATAGAAATATCTCTAATAGAACGCAATGCTTTGGAATACTTTTGAGTGTCCCTCTATATAAATCGGTAAGGTATTTCCTCCATTTTATACAGGAAACATCCAATAGGGAATTGGAATAACATATTTCAATTTCATTAAGATATGTCTACAGTAAAGGTATGAAAATATGGTTTATAGAAATACCTCTCATAGAACACAATGCTTTCGAATGCTTTTGGGTGTCCTGTGCATAAACCAGTAGAGGTATAAACTCCATTTTCAATAGGGAACGCCCGATAGTGATCTTGAATAACATATTTCAATTTCATTGAAATATGTCTACAATAAATGTATGAAAATATGGTTTATAGAAATACCTCTCATAGAACACAATGCTTTGAAATACTTTCGGGTGTCCCTGTACACAAACCAGTAGAGGTATCATATTCACCCTTAAAAAATGTTAGAATGTGTTAAAAACGCTTAACGTAAACGAAAGTACAATTCTAGCCATTTTTTTTAATAGCTGTTAATGTAACTGGATATTTTTGTGCCACCCTGTAAATCTAATGCTAATCATGCTATATTCTGTGCAAAGCATTCTTTTGTGCATATAAATACCATATTTAAATTTCCAAAAACTTCGTGGAAAGTAAAGTTATTGAAATTTGATTTATAGAAATATCTCTCATAGAACGCGATGCTTTGGAATACTTTTGAGTGTCCCTGTACATAAACCGATGGTGATATTTCCTCCATTTTATACAGAAAACATCCTATAGTAAACTTTAATAACATATTGCAATTTCATTAAGATATGTCTACAGTAAAGGTAAGAAAATATGGTTTGTAAAAATACCTTTCATAAAACACAATGCTTTGAAATACTTTCGGGTGTCCCTGTACACAAACTAGTAGAGGTATGAACTCCATTTTCAATAGGGAACGTCCAATAGTAATCTTGAATAACATATATCAGTTTCAAGAAATTCCATAAATATTTACGGGAGTTAGAGCGCGGACAGACAGACGGACGGACAGACGGAAGGACAGACAGACGGACAGACAAACCGAAGTCATAAACACTTTTCAACCTTGTTGGAATGTGTTAATAACAGTTTTCAACCTTCTTTGGAAAGTGTTAATAACATTAAAGTAACTCCCATGCATTAAATGCATTATCGCATTTAGGGAGTTTGAACATCGCATTTAGGATATAGTACCATAAATGCGACAAAAATTTCCTAAATGCGACGCTGGTATATATTTTCATAAATTACTGATATTTTTTTAATTTCTTGAAAAAAAAATGACTCAAAACACTAGTTTAGAACTATGAGTATAATATTCAACCATTTTTTCTTTCTTTTCATAATTATTTGTTTACTAAAATGTCATAAGTTTCCTAAATGCGATAAACTTACCAAAAATCACGTCGCATTTAGGCACAATGACCTTACAAAAAACCCAACCTAAAAAATTTCACAAATGTTTTCTTTGCAGCACACTATCTATTTGCATGCGTTTTCAATTAATTTGGATAAGATGGCACAAAATAAACATTTTCATAAATTTTACTTACAGTTTTGGATAGCGTGACTCAAAAGATAAAATAATTCATTGAAATAAACACATTTCAGTACATAATATAAACTTAATGAAAGTGATATATTTGACTGCGTATTAGAAAATTAAAAGCAATATTTCAATGTGCAAATATACTTGAATATGCAAAACAAAATAATTGCAGTGGAATTTAAAAACAAATCATTTAGTGTAAATTCACTGCGGTTAATGATTAAAATGTAAAATTAAAGGAGAATGGCAATGAGTTTATAACCCTGTATAAAAAGTGCAGTTTCATAGGTCACACCATATTACATTTTACCTCGAACAAAATAACAAACTAAATGAAATTTTAAAATTTTATGAAAAGTTATTAAAAAAAAAAAAATCTTTGAGAAAGAATATTTCTTGTGTGATGGAAACACGCAACATTACAAAGGCATAATATAGTATATTTAAAAATGACAAACAATTTCTACAAATACAAAATAAATAAAGAGATAAATAAGAGATTTATTTTATTTTATTTAATATTCAATTTCTTTAGTTCAACGGTTCATCTGTTTCTTAAATAGTTCAACAGAACATTTAAAATAAATGTTAAAAAAATAATTTATGTACGAAAGTTGTGGTAAAAAAGTGTTATGAATAAGTTTCTAAAGAGCTCCATTCACCGTATAGATTTTGGTTAGAAAAGAAAAATTAAACACATGTTTTTAAATGGACAATCGAATGAACAAAAGATTAATATTTTGAGCGTGTTCAGTAGAGCGCCCGAGATGGATCAATTCGACCGGGCGATGACGTCACTGATCCTGGACCGGTCTTGGATCGGGCCAGGAATCTACTGAACGCTTTGGAACAATTTTGACGTGATAGGAGCAGCGCCATCTATCTAATTTGACCTGTATTAGCAATTAGCAAGTTATTGTATTTCTGTTGTTTATTTTGTCTGGACTTTTAATACGTAATTCCATAAAATGCTAAACTATATTACGTTTTTTCTTAAAAAAAAGAAAAAAGAAAGAAAGAAAAGAAAAGAAAGAAAGATCTTTTATGTAATAACAGTTTTACTTCTTTCTTATTTATGTAGATTTCTGTACTCTGCTAACAAAAAATAAGAAGCAATTAATTGATTGTACTGACAAATTACTAATACTATACATTAATTTGGTTATGATTTTTCTAAATTCACGTATAAATTTTAATCATGAAAATGTTAAGAATGTTACGTTACATTTATTTTTGAAGGAGCAGAGTAGATTTATCTTAAATGAGCACTTAAAACACCTTTCTTTCTCTTCGAATTTTATTATGAACAGAAATGTACAACAAAAACGTTTTTGAAAAAAAAAAAAATAAATAAATAATATAAAATATGAAATATGCTGTTCAGTTAATATAATGGATTTATATAAAAAATAATCTTATTTTCTTCTTCGATTTATGAATCAATATAAAGAGCTTTTTCTCTTATTACCGACTGAATATTAAAATAAACTAGCAATGTAAACAACACTGTATAATTTTATAGCTACTTTTTTTACAGTCTGTTTGGTTTATTAAATTTAATAATTGACATCTTAAACTTATTTTTACCTAAATTAAAAATATGTGGAAGGATTTTAATTTATTTACTTATAGTTAACTTATTGTTTTAAAGGTAAAAAATACAATCGTTTACAAACTTTTCTATTTGTAAACAAAAAACAATCGCATGAATGAAAAGCTTTGTCTGAAAAAAAAAAAAAAAAAGAAATATAATTCTTCCCAGCTTATTTTTATATATTAAATTAACAAAATATGATAGCGTCCGAATTAAAAAAAATATATATTTTTTTTGTTTCAATTAAAATTGTGTATAAAAAAAATTACGTATCGAAAATCGTTATTACGTAAAAAATCTTTTTTACACAATAAATAAATAAACATAATATAGTTTAGCATTTTCTGGAATTACTTACCTTATTTTCTACAGCACAAACAATGCATATAAATAGGTACATCTGTATTAATCCTCAGCTAATCAAACAAATAAACAATCATTGTCAAAAACAGATGTTCATTGTTCAGGTTTTCACTGCGTAATGTCAATCAGAGCCTGATTTTCAACCTATTGCGCATTTGATCCATCACGTGACCCAATGGATCAAGAAATGAGGTTTATCCCGGTGACGTAATGATCACGTGTCGGTGGTATTTACCTCTAACCTCGTGGATTGTTTCTTCTTGAACTAAGTAGTGAGCGCCATTATTTTTATTAAATTTTTTCATTACTTTTTGTTAAAATTTCTCCCCTTTTTCTCAGCAGTGAATTTTTAAGATCATAGTTTATTCTATCCTTGATCGGCCGGATATTTTTCCCATGAAAACATCCAAGAATACATTCTCATTCACAGAATGAAGGACACGGAAGTTCTGCTGCTTACAAGAAAGTATTAATGGGTGTAAGCTTTTTAAAGCAGATTTTGTAATAAAGTTCACAATTCAAGAAGTTCAGAATGAGAGAAATACTGCTACCATTGTATCAGCAGATGTCAAAGCTGAATATAAAAAACAGAAATGCAATTTAAACATGACCATCGCAAGTGACAATGAGGTATGAATGTTTTCATATTCCATAGTGTTGAATGCGATTAAAATTAGTTGTAAATATATTTGTAATACTATAGTTCATTATTGTATCTCTTCCATTCCTTGTTTAAATGATTTTTTTTTTTTTTTCCATTATGCTGTGTTTGTTGTGTAGCTAGAATGAGAAACTTTTTAGACTATTCGAGCGAAGCATGTATGGTGAAATGTATTAAAATTAAGTAGTTTATTTTTAATTTATGACCCAATTTAATCCCCTTCCCCCCGTATTTTTGGAAGTGCCTATTAAAATTAATGAATAAGCTTAGTGTAATTACATATTGTGCAAAAAAGCATATTTAAAACTTCGAATTCTACAAAGATACCCAGCTTGATAAATTATAGAGGTAGTTGCGCAGTTCTAATGTCATATATTTAAAGATATTTATTGCTTATAATTTACGTATTCCAGATAATTTTGATTTTATTTTCAGTGATGAAAGTTCATGCAATAACTTTTATTCTTCAAAAATTGCAACTTTAGTAAGTTATTGTGCCACGAAATATAAAGTTCATTTTTTTATAAACGATTAATGTTAGAGAAACTGTTATTTTATTCGTCTCAGAGAAATCTGTTTGTAAGAAATTTTATAGATATCTGTGTTTTGTTTTGAGCCAGAGTCATGGACATGATTTCAATGAATGGCTATGTTTACACTTTTTCAACACCTTTATATCATATGGCAGCCTTGAATCACATTATTCATATAAATTACACCCCTCATCCAAATTAAATATTATAGGATATAAAATGTATGTATATATATTCCCACCCCTTTTTTTACCTAAATATTTTTTATATATGTTAATTCCACTTTGTTGATTTAAATAAGAAATTGACCAAATGCATTTAAAAAAAAAAAAAAATGTTGTGTAAAACGCATAAGAATTCTTATGTGTGCCAGCTATGTGTGAATAAGCCAAAATAACTAAGTTAATCCGAAAATCATATAGCTGCATGTAAATCAAATATTTGTTGTACTAAATTTCCAGTCAATTGAAGGATTATGTGAAGTATCAGAATTTGTTTTAGCATTATAAAAATACTAATACTAATTCTGTGTCTACCACTTTTTATGGAAACCATGCCTTTAAACATTCTTATAACATGCTTTAACTATGTTGCATGCTGCATGTATAATTTTAAGCGTGTACAAGGAGACTTTCTACTTATTGCCTGCTGAAGCCTAAGACCATCATATATTCTGTGAGGAATTTTATTACAAAAGTTACTCACTACCTAATGTAGGTTTTTAAATTTCATGTTCACATTCAGAAAAAGCACAATCATTAAATTTGTTCTTGCTTTCTAAAGATTTATTATTGCTACTATTATTTTATTTTCTTAAATTAGAAAAATTAATTTATTCATTTTTCAAATTTTACAGGCTATTTCTACCTAAAAATTTTAGTTTGATAACTGTAAAATTACATCCAATTATCAGTTTTGACAGTTAGGTTTAAAATTTTTTTGTCTTCAATACAAGCCAGTTGAATTTTAAAGTGACTGCATTGTCTTTTTAAATACATTATACATGAATTTAATCAAAGCTAACAAATTACACAAATAAAGAAATACTGCACACTAGAAGCATCTTCAAATTTACAGAAAATATCAAATGAATAAAATTTTATTTTTTCTCTGTGTTAAACCTGGAAGTATAACAAAGTAATTAGTAAAAAAAAAAAAAAAAAAAATCTGTTATTTTATTTGAAGATATTAATTCATTATTTGGGTAATTTTATAATTCCACGTAAGATTGTGAGAAAAGTTTGTCTACTGTTAAATTGTTATTTAATTTAATCAGGCATGAAAGTTTTCAGACTTTCTGGGCTTTCTGATCCACGACCGGTCGAGATCGGTCCATTCCACTGAACGATGTGACTCTGGATCGGTCGACACCACTGAACGCTTTGGCACGGAATCTTTCGACCGCTCGTGGATCGGGCGCTCTACTGAACACGCCCTTTGTTATTTTTTAATTGGAGATGTATAAAGTAAAATGTTGTAAGGATTTGACAGTAATTTTCCAAAATACCTAACACCATGGGGGTGGGGTTCAGATCCTCCTTTGGAAACTCTGATAATTCTAAAAAAGATGCTTAATCAATTTGAGGGAGATTTTATGCGGTTTAAAATTAATTCAGATGGGGAAAATAGGAGGGGGCAATCAGTTAGACCACTTTGAAATTTTAATCGGGAAAACGTTTTTTAGAAAATGTTTTTTTTTTTTTTTTTTAATCTAGTTTTATTTTATCTGGTTAAATATACTGTATATAGTTCCCACGTTCTTCCATAGTATTTCGTAATCACACCAGAATTCCTGAACATTTTCTGAAACGTGATGAAGGGATTTTGGACATTGTCTCATTTTCTAAAATTGGATTATGGGGGTAAAAAGTACTAGCGTCTAGGGAGAGAGTGCAACTTTCCAGCAAGAACGGAAATGGCTGTCTGAGCATGCGTACGGACTTCAGCTTCCATCTCAAATATTCTTCATTTCAATCTAAATGGGAGTTAATGCTGCCATCTGTTGGTATTAATGAAAAACACACTCTCATAAATTATTATTATTTTTTTTTAATTATTATTTATTTAATATCAGAGGGGTTTTTTTTCCCCTTTCAGGTTTATAAAAGATAAACTTTTGAAATAACATAAATGTATAAGGGAAACTAATTTGTTTTAAAATTAATTTTATTAGTGTTTTGTATTTTTCTATTAAGTGACAGCAAAAACTTTTCTTTACTTTTATAAAAATAATTGACATCATGATAAAATGACAAAAATTTGTAATGTACTTAAAATAACAATGACTATGTCATGATACAAACCTTGTAAATAGAATTAAAACTCATAAAATATGTCAAAAATAAATAAATTAATTAAATAAAAATGAATGAATGAATGAGTGAATAACACATTTTTCGATTTTTATTACAACCCATAATAATTTATTTTAAAAAAATATTAATATTAGCATTATAACACTTTATTCTGTTAAATATATGTATATAGATTTCTGCAAAAGTATACTGAAAAAAAAAAAAAAGTAACAATAATAATAATAATAATAAAAGTTTTATAATATTTAAATAAATTAATTTGCTCACTAAATTTCTAATAATAATTTATACTATTTAAATGTAAAACTATATAAAATTTTCAGCATTATAAGTTTTGAATATATATATATATATGTGTGTGTGTATGTGATATGGAGAGAAAAAAGTGTTTTACTGAGATTAAAATTATTAGAATATATTTAATATCTATACATAAAAGTTCATTCATATTTATGGGGGGGGGGGTCTTTTTTTCTTTCTTTCTTCTTCTTCTTCTTTTTTTTTTTTTTTTTAATTTTATTTATTTATTCAATATTTAATAATATATATATGTATATATATAATTTTACATTTACTAATTTAATATTTTTATTACCTGAAAATATAAAATTGTATATTACTTAAATTAGTAATACACTATTTTAAATAATATATTTTTTTAATAGTTCATATTTATGGTTTATTTATTTTTTAATATTTGATATTATTAATTATTATTATTAAATATTTAATTAATATTATTTAATATTTATCATATAATATCATGTTTATATTTTTAATTAAGTAAGTACACTGTAAAAAAATTTATTATGTGTATAATATATTTTTATTATTTATAAGTTACATTGTATTACTTAATGTATTTATTAATTTAATATCTTCTGAGAGTGTATGTGTGTGTACAGGCATTCTACACAGATATATATATGTATGTAAAGTTAAAGTTCGAAACATTTCCTGAAAACTAGCATGACTTTTGGTTCTTTTTTAATTTTTGAAAGTTTAAATAATTTATTAAATAAATTTCATAAAAATAATAAAGTAATATACGTTTAAAATAAGTCTCTTAAATTATCAATTAAGAACATATTAAATGTAATAAATAAGTATTAAAATACATAAATAAAAAGCATTTGAGTCATAATATGTATAAAAGAAATAAAATTTATTTTCTTTTCATGTATTATTATAGATTAATATTTTATCTCCCCCCCCTTCCCCTTTCATTTATTATTATTATTATTATTATTATTTTTAGTAAGCTCATAGATTAAAAACATTTCTTAAAAATTATAGCATGGTTTTTGAGTGTTTTTCAATCTTTGTAAATTTACAAAATTTTATAAAATGAATTTTACAAAAGTAATAATGTAATACACGTTTAAAACAAGTCTCATAAACAATCAATTAAGAACATATTTAATGCAGTAAACAAGAATTTAAAATAAATAAATAAAAAGCGTTTAAATCATGGAAAAAAAGATAATAAAATTTAGATTTTTATGCATTCTTAGCGATCATTATTCTATCTACTTCCCTTCCCTCCTCCATTTTTTTTTTTTTTTTTTTTTTAATTTTAGTTAGTTTTTAAGTTTATTTAATAACAGGAAATATACATTTTCAATCGTTTCATGTTTTATTATCTAATCAAGAGATGGCGACACTAGCTAAGCAGAAATCTTAGATCTATCCTCGGCCGAAACCTCATTTCCGGTCTGCTGGATTGTTGCACTCTCTCCCTAGACGCTTGTGTAAAAAGTGTACTAAGAGATCTAACTTTAAAATTTTAAATGATAAGGATTTTTTAGATCTTCGAGAAATCTTCTAGATACAATCACTTGAAATATTTCCAGCGATACTTTTTTAAGGTTAGTTGGTAGTAGGTTTTAAGGCCAACTGACTGCGCTAGGGTCCTAGGCCAATAGGTAGAATGGTTTCCACGAGGTCTTTCTAAGGGGTCGAAGCCCGTATTTAAGCGAGTTTCGGAGAAAAACACGGAAGGAACGGCTAGGTCAAAGAGTGCGGGATGGGATCAAATCCGGCACTTCTCATCCACCAGCTTTGAGCACAGAACCACTCGGCCGCTGGTGGGGCCATAGATGTAGTAATAAGACATAGATTGATCAGCAAGGGCGAAAAAGTGATGCCTTTTTTACTCGGGGAAAGACGGCCATTTTACTCTCTTGTGGATGTCTTTCCCCAAGTGAATATACACGGGAATACACACAGATAATTTAGCAAATAAAATTTATGAATAATTTATGTACTAAAGATGAATGAAAAAAAACTCCAGATACTCATTTTCTTTCCATCTTTTCTTCTTCTTTTCTTTCTCTTCTTCTTCTTCTTCTTTTCTTTCTCTTCTTCTTCTTCTTCTTTTTTTTTTTTTTTTTTTCTTGTATAGAATAACGACATTTAAACAAATTTATCGTTTCCATCTACTATTTCTGTCTGGTTAGAAGTTTTTTGGTCGAAAAAACTATTGGACTTATCCTCATCTTTTGAGATATTCTAGTTAACCCTTTAACTGCCAATCGCAACATGTAGTAGAAATTGAGTTTACTTAGAAATGGATATAACGATTTTGATTAAAGTTTGGAGTTAAGTGTCTTTTCTTTTTTTTTTTTTTTTTTTTTTTACAGAACTAAAACGTTTGGACATATCCTCATCTTCAGGAAAATTTGCGTGAACCCTTTAACTGACAATCGCAACATATAATAGAAATTGGTTTTGCTCGAAAGTGGATATAACGATTTTTATAAAAGTTTGGAAGTATTCTTTAGAGAGCTAAAACGATTGGACATATCCTCATCTTCAAGAAAATTCGCGTTAACCCTTTAACGGCCAGTCACAACATATAATAGAAATTAGGTTTATTCGGAAATGGATATAACGATTTTTATAAAAGTTTGGGATTAAGTATTCTTTAGAGAGCTAAAACGAATGGGCATATCCTCATCTTCAACAAAATTCGCGTTGACCCTTTAACGGCCAGTCGCAACATATAATAGAAATTATGTTTACTCGGAAATGATTATAACGATTTTTATAAAAGTCTGGGGTTAAGTGTTCTTTAAAGAGCTAAAACGATTGGACATATCCTCATCTTCAGGAAAATTCGCGTTAACCCTTTAACAGCCAGTCGCAACATATAATATAAATTAGGTTTACTCGAAAAAGGTTATAACTTTTTTTTTTATAAAAGTTTGGGATTAAGTGATCTTTAGAGAGCTAAAACGAATGGACATATCGTCATCTACAGGAAAAATCACGTTAACCCTTTAACAGCTAGTCGCAATTTATAACATAAAATGGGTTTACTCGGAAGTGAATGTGACGATTTTTATTAAATTTTGGGGTTAAGTGTTTATTTATTATTATTTATTATTATTATTATTATTATTTTAGAGAGAGCTAAAACAATTGCACATATTCTTATCTTCAGGAAACTTTGCTTTAACACTTTAACTGCCAATCGCAACATATAATAGAAATTAGGTTTACTCTTAAATAAATGTAATGATTTTAATTAAATTTTGGGGTTAAGTGTTTTCTTTTTTTAGAGATCTAAAGCGATTGGACATATCTTCATCTTCAGGAAAATTTGCGTTAACCCTTTAACGGCCAGTCACAACATATCGCAGAAATTGGGCTTACTCGGAAATGGATGTAACCAATTTATTAGAGTTTAGGGGTTAAGTACTTTTTAGGGATCTAAAACGATGGGAAAAATCCTCATCTTCAGGAAAATTCGTGGTTGATGTTAACCCTTTTGCACCATACGGCAGGAATTGGGTTTACTCGGAAATTGATAAAATGATTTTAATGAAAATTTAGAGTTATATTTTTTGAAGAGATAAATTCATTAGACATATCTTCATCTTCAAGAAAATTTGTGTTCGCTGTTAACCCTTTATCGGCTAGTTGCAGCATGGGGCAGATAGTGGGTTTATTTTTAAATGGAAATAATGATTTTGTTGAAAGTTTAAAATGAAATATATATATGTGGGATGGCCAATTTTTCGTGGGCGTTAAACAAAAAAACTGATACTTGTTTATTATTAATCACTTAAAATTTAATAAAGAAAGTTGAAGTATTTTATACATATTTACAAAAACGTTAATATGAATTAAAGTAGTACTGCTGATCAACACAATCACGTTTAAAAAGTCAAAATATACGTTCAATAGTTCATTTAGCACAGTTCTCGGCAGAAACAAATCACTCATAACTTTTGTTTTCGGTCTCTTTAAAAAAAAGTACGCGGCCTAGTACAGAACTCCGTCACAGCGAAAACTTGTCGTCCACAGAACGAGATGCAATCGTCTATATGCACTCATCGCCATCCATCCGTCAACTGAACTCTCTCTCTCTGGCCAACGCTCTCAGCTCCTGTCGATGAAAACGTGTGCTGCGGAAGTGACGTCCGTCTGACGTCAAAGCTACGTCCTTCCTCTAAGATTCTGCGCTCGTCGTCAGCAGCAAAGGGAAACTGGGCAGTTTCCCTTTTACAAAAAGAAAAACAAACACAAAAGCAACACAAAATAATAACAAACTTATTTACAGCACATATACAAATTTTGATTTTTTTTTTTTTTTTTTTTTTTTTTTTTAAGTTAAGTTATCCCTCGTTTGAGGAATTTGGCATGAGTGGATGTGCCACGGGGGCTTTCATGGCATCCATCCTTAATCACATCACAAATATTTTTACTTTTTATTTTCACTGTTTTACAATGACTAAAGTACTTTAGTTTTGGTTTCATGGCAACTTGGTCGCCTATTTCACCAGTTTTTGGTGGTTGTCTACGCAATTTATATTTTGTTTTATTTTTCTCTTTAACTTTGACAAATTGTTCTTTGTCATGTTTACGCAATTCTTTACTCTGGGACTCAAAGTTAACTTGGGATTCGAACTCGAGAACCTCTAATTGGTCATTTTCAGTTTTAGTGTCTTTTAAGGCCTCTGCAGCATCTTGCTCGGTCATAAAGTCTACAGTAGCACTCTTATGTGTAGGGAAAACTTCTAACTGTATTTGCACAGCTTTGGGAAATAATGCAGCTATTTCACTAATTGTAGTCTTCAATTGAAGTGATGGAATGAACAATTTTCTCAAATTTATACCGACAGTCTCTTCTTTTGGGATATTCTGTCTTTTACAATCAACGGAATCTATCGTCAAAGACTTTTTTCTCAATTTCTTTCTTTTAAGGAGTTTGGAATTTTTTTCAACTTTTTCCTTCAACTCTTTCAGCTCTTCTGCTAACTGCGAAATTTTCTCAAGTAGGAACTGTTTTTCGTCTTTCTTTGAAGAAGTGTTTTCTTGATTTTGCGATTTTATTTGGGAAATATTAGGCTGACTTTGTTTCTTTTGTCGAGGCTCCTCCTCTTCCTCACTGTCATCATCTTCACTTTTATCGTCCTTTAAAAGCATCTTCTTATCGTCATCACTTTCGTCATTCTCTTCACTTTTCATGGAAGATTCTAATGATTTTTTAGACAATATAACAGGTTGAGGGGTTTTATTTTTACATTTTCCAACACTAATTAATGTTTCATTTATTTCTGGGGATTTCTCAGAAATTTTATTTTTACAGTTAATGGGAGCATCAATAGCAATATTCGTCTTAATTTCATTTTTATATGCATTTACTGGAAGAACTGTTACTAAGTTTACCTCAAGAGAACTAGATTTATTTTTTATAAAGATACCTTTTTCATTTATCGTCGTCTCACTTAACATTAACACATTCATTTCAATGATTACGTCATAGGGTATTACATCATTGTTTACAACATAAATATTAGTTTCAAATTCAAAATTATCGACTTTCAAATCAGCATCAAATGAGCCTAACGGCTTTACGGAACTTTTCCTTTCCCTATCCCCTTCAAAGTGGTACTCATAAGATTTAATCTATCAACATTCAGTTTGTTAAAAGCATTCTTGCGCAACAGTGTTGCTTCACTCCTCTTATCAATAATGCCTGTAAAATTTACATTGTTAATAAAAATATTTTTGTTTAGGTTTTGATTTACGCCAATGCACAATGCCTCAACTTCGGGTTTTGAACCCGGACATTCCGAGCTCTTGTGCCCGAATTGTTTACAAGAAAAACATTTAAAACTTTTCATTCTATGAGGGCAGTCTCTAGACAAATAGTTTTTATCACCACAGTTATTACAAAGCTTGTTTACTTCACTTTTAGGACTAAATTTTTCAACTACATTGTGTTTTATGGGTTTCAATTTTGTATTATAGTCAATTTTATCAAATCTATACTTATTTTTATCACTATCTCTCTTAAATACTTCGTACAATTTTATTTTCTCTTTGAAATCGTGAAGGGTTTTAGCCCCATACAGCATAATTTTGTTCTCAGATTTATCATTAATTCCTTGGATCACATAGTACATGATAGCGGCATCATCAATGTGCCCATTTTTTACTTAATTCACGCATTAAAAAAAATATTCTGTAACAGACTCATCGCCTCTTATTTTCCTTTTACTTAATATATCATGCAATGAGGCGGAATTTATTTCTGTTTTAAATTCCTCAATAAGCGCTTTTTTAAATTTCTTATACGTTAGTAGCGCTTTCTCAGATTTAATGAATAATAGAGCGTTTCCGCTCAAAGATCGTTTACAAAAAATAATTTTTTGTAGTTCATTAAGATTAAACATATGAGATATTTCGTCAAATTCAGTGAACCACTCAATTATATTTTCATGCGACTCACCGCTAAATTTGGAGGTATTGTTCTCGAAATCATTAAATGAAATAGCTGCACCATGTGTTCCAGAATTCTTAATATTACCACAATTAATGTTACATTTTTTACGTTTATTATAATCATCAATAACATTATCATTATCATTATCATTATGGCATTGCACTGAGGAGTCAATTTTCGTGACGTCACTATCACTGCTAGATTCATTTTCAGAATTATCATCATCCGAATCATTCTCAGAATTTTGTTTTAGTGTTTCAATGTTACATAACTTCAATAATAACCTGTCTCTTAATTCTTCTTCGTTGCCATTGAACGAAACATTTAATAAATTACTGATGACAATTAGCTCGTTCAGCGAAAAATTATCATCTATAAATTTTGGTTTTTGAATGTACTCTTCATCATCAACGGCAAAATTAAATCCGAAGAATTTTTTTTATTCTGCATCGGTTTTTTCGATCACCTTCATCATTAAAAAGAAACCGATGCAGAATTTTAATTTTATTATACTTTTCTTTTCCTAGTGCAATACCTATTTTAGGAATGACCCCTAATGATACCATCATGTAATAAAAATAAAAGTTGACGTACTTTTGTAGAACAGGAACAACAGCAGATACTCGATTATTTTAATACGCCATAAGTCTGACCTGTCACTTATCCAACTCTCACTTTCGATTTAATCCCACAATACTGTCGAATGGCACTTCATAAATATTTATACAGAGAAGAATTTTATAATTCAACACTTATCACAGTTCAGCCACAGTTTTTAAAATAAAAAGTTCAGTCTATCAGTCTATAAAAGTTTATATAAAGTTTGTTTTTTAAAGTTCGTGTTTTTCGAAAATTCCCGTTAAAATCAAAATTTAAGTTGCATCCAAAATTTAAGTTGCATCCCACTTCTGACTTGTGGGATGGCCAATTTTTCGTGGACGTTAAATAAAAAAACTGATACTTTTTTATTATAAATCACTTAAAATTTAATAAAGAAAGTTGAAGTATTTTATACATATTTACAAAAACGTTAATATGAATTAAAGTAGTACTGCTGATCAACACAATCACGTTTAAAAAGTCAAAATATACGCTCAATAGTTCATTTAGCACAGTTCTCGGCACAAACAAATCACTCATAACTTTTGTTTTCGGTCTCTTTAAAAAAAAGTACGCGGCCTAGTACAGAACTCCGTCACAGCGAAAACTTGTCGTCCACAGAACGAGATGCAATCGTCTATATGCACTCATCGCCATCCATCCATCAACTGAACTCTCTCTCTGGCCAACGCTCTCAACTCCTGTCGATGAAAACGTGTGCTCCGGAAGTGACTTCCGTCTGACGTCAAAGCTACGTCCTTCCTCTAAGATTCTGCGCTCGTCGTCAGCAGCAAAGGGAAACTGGGCAGTTTTGGAATCAACGGTTATAGGAAGCAAGGGGCCGATACCATATATATAATATATATATATACAGAGATGTAATGAGGGCATGAGGGATGTAATGAGTTACTACTAACGAAAAATTATCTCTATCACAATAAAGAAAAAGTAAAACTTATCCTATTACATTGCAGATAATTACAATGCTCTGAAAAAAAAAAAAATCTGTTTCTAATACCATTTTTGCAGATTCTTATGTAAAACGACCTCCTTAATCCGAATCTGGCCCCCATTTTGCCCATCACCCACCGTTTTCTTGTTATGCTCCCTCCCAATTTTAATCATTGTTTGATAATTTTATACGCATCAGTTTGATTTGGAGAGGAACGATGATTATTTTAACCGTTAAATGTCTTCTGACCTGAGGACCTACAGAGGTAAAAAGTTCTTAAACACACGAAAATTTGTAATAAGGAGGATATTTGAGGGGATTTGTGCACAGAAAACAAAACAACGTTAACACTGTTAACGTGAATTACTCTTAACATGAACTCTGTTACCACAATCCCCGTCAAAATGAAGATTACTTTAGTTATATGACGATCAGTTACTGATAGCATGAATTACTGATAACATGAACAGATTTTTGATCCCCCTTGAGATTCACGTTAACGAGGTTCGACTGTATATCTTTTCATGTCTGCACAAAAATGATTTTTTTCAGCATTTATTATTATACTACTTTAAGAAAAAAATCGTCTGCATTCATCATGGAAATATCTTTGATAAATTATAACTTAATAAAATAATTTGTATTGCGTAAATTTGTATGGGATTGTATATAGAAGAAAGTCTTGTGGTAATACTAGTTATAATAAAATAAAACAAGCGGACTTTACCTCTGCCGCTGCTAACTACATTTAAAAGAATTTTGATAATTCGATATTACTTACTAATATAAAAACTTTAAAAATATTAAAAAAAAAAATATTTCATTAAAAATCAAAACAGTATTTAAACCATAATAATACAAAGCAATTGATTATAAAAAATCATATTTTTCATAAATTAGTTAAATTTAACTTACTTATGAAAACTTATTCCACTTCCTTTCATAAATGTATTTGTACAATTAAAAGCCGCGCAGTATTTCAGCATTTTCAATATATATCAGCATTCTATTCCATTATTGTTTCCGATTTTTATACTTTCTCATGGCTGATGATAAAAAATCTTTTTCTGCATCAAAAATCTTTGCACGTTAACATGGGGATGATAGATCTATATACCGGGTGATCCAAAAGTCAGGACACACTTTAAAAATGAATAATTCGAAAACGAATCAAGATACAAAGATACGGTTTGTACCAAACGGATGGAAAAGAAGCCGGGTTTTGTGTGGCAAAGAAATAAAAAATGGTTCTGTTGACGACCAACAGATGGCGCTGTCGTATTTCTGATGTAGGATTATGCAAAGCAACAAACGATATAAAAAGGAACAACTACAGCAGGTAATGATAGTCGAAGCTTATATGCATCAAAATATCGCATTCTCAGTCGCTACTTTAATCACGCATGGCCTCCAAAATCTCCCGATCTGACACCCTGTGACTTTTGGCTGTGGGGATTCTTGGAAGTCAAAAGTGTACCGCGACCAACCGGCATCACTAGCAGCACTGAAAGATGCCATCCGCCCAGAGCCCAGTTTACCCATTTAAGGGCCTGGGGCTGAGATAATAGCGGAGCCCCCCCCCCCTCCACATACACACACACACATTTTTCTTTTTCTTTAATATGAATGTTCATCATTAGATAAAATTTTAAAATGTTCATATTAGAATAAGATTCTTATTACCATTTAAATGAACTCTGAAACTGTTTGCAAAAAATTAATTGAAACAAAAAAAAAAAAAAAAAATATTAACAACAAAAGAATCTAACTCACCAACCAAAGGAAAAGTTGCTGCATCAAAAACTTTAATGAATATATTTTACATAATAAAAAAATTAAATTGGCTTGTTCCTAGCCTTTGCCGCGCTGAAGGTTTCAATTACATCTTTAAAATACAGGTTTCTTGTTAAATCGTGCTCAGAACACAGCAAAGCCAAACATTGAAGCTTATACTGCTGCATTTTTGTTCTTTGAAGAGATAGAACTCTCTCTAATTTGGAGTTTGCTCTTGTTAATCATTTTACGTGGCGGAAGGAAACAGATTATATTATTCTCTCCCCCGCCCCCCTCATCTCTTGAATGACTTTTGAAATTTTCAAATTTTAATGCATTTAAAAAAAATTAAGTTTAAGTACTAAAAGAAATTTTCAAAAATTTGTCTTTTTAAAATATTTTTACATAACAGTATCAAGGATTATAATTTCTGACTGTAAAAACCGAATAAAAAAAAATTACATTTTTTCCCATTTACTGGGTTTTCTTGGCCCCATCTAGGGCCCCCTTGTTCACTGGGCCCGGGGCTGCAGCCCCTCAGCACCCCCTTAAACTGGGCTCTGCATCCGCGAAAATGTGTCTGTCATAACGCAAGAAATGCTACTAAATGCTGTGAACGATGTGGTGAATCATCTCACAGATGTACTTCTGAATGATGGGCATTGAACAGTTACTGTAGTAGTACTAATTAACTGTAATTAAGCTGACTTGTAAGTTGTCAACATTTTTTTTCATTTGTAAATCATCTTTTGGTGAAATAAAACACTATAGCTCCATCTATTGGTCGTCAACAGAACTAATTTCTTTCCTTTGCCACACAAAACCCGGTTTCTTTTTCATCCGTTTGGTGAAACCGTATCTTTGTATCTTGATTCGTTTTTGAATTATTCATTTTTAAAGTTTGTCCTGACTTTTGGATCACCCGGTATATTACTACACTCCTTCTCATAATTATAAGGACACCCGTTTTTCTATATTAACTAAACACTGAACACTATTATTTAAACAAATATATTTTTAATTAATTTGAATTTCATTAATAGACTATATTTAAAAAGCTTTATCGTTTTTCTATCTTAAAAATCTTTAAATATGGTAAAAAGATGATTTTTCAGGTGTTCATAATTATAAGTACAGCTCGAATTTTAGTAATTTTTTTCAGTTATTCTTTAAATTAATATTTTATGGGGTCTTTTTTTAGGGTTAAACAGTCAGACATTCTCTCTGGTATATATATATATATATATATACATTTTGTTTTAATATTCAGTTTCAATACCATTTCATATAGCATATATGATATTCTTAATACATTTAAACTATTTAAAATTGCTTTCCACTTGCATGCACTTTTCTAATATCATAAGTTAAGGTTTTTTCAACTTTTAGGCCATGGGAAACGCAATAATACAGAAGTTTCATTCTTCAAACTATTTCCTATTGCTCTAAAAATAGAGCAAAAATGTAAGTCTTGTTGAAAAAAATATTATTACCCCCCAAAATCTAACAAAAATCTGATAATTACACGTTTAAAATTTGCGGATATTCTCTTGATGTTCATAATAATAGAAAAAATTACTAAATTCATTCTGCCTTCAGTAGAAGCAGCTCCCCAGAGCACCATAGATCCACCTTTAAAATGCCCGATTCATATCTGCCTTTAAAAAATCTGCTCTGTCTTTCGCTATCTTCAGATCGTGCCAGTAACTGTTAAAACCATTTGGATAATCAAGAATAAAATGTTTTTCATCCGAAAATGCAACATTTTACCATTTAATATTGTCTTTATTCAACTTTAACACAGACGTTCTTTCCCCCATTAAGTGCTGATTGATTATTACAGGTTTTTTATTCATTTTAACAAATTATTAATTATTTTAAACATGCATAAATGTAGACCCTAACCTTTCGTTAAAAAGTACGAGCAAATTCGGCAGCAATCATTATGAGTAGAACAGTAAGAGGAATTATGAGTCTTCGATCTCTGTAAAACAACTCTGATTTTGCATCAGATCTCTCTCCTACCGAACCAGCAGTTCAATGTTTAATCACATTTCCTTCAGCAATTCTAGATCTTCGAATTTCATTTGAAATTCGGCGGATTGAAATTATCCTTTCACTTAAAAAACACATTTATCATACTTCACTACATGAACGTTCTTTTTTACGAGGAATTATCAGTAATGTCCGTCCAAGAAAAATTGAAGGCTTATATATGAATTAATCTAGCCCAGTAGTTAACAAATTCGCATGTCAACTGTAATTTATCCGCTAGTAAGTTAAATAAAACGAAAAAATCTGGATTGTCCCTATAATTATGAACATCTAAAAACGTGGAGAAAAACACATTTTGCATTATTTTTTATTAATTTTGTTTTATATTAAAAAATTATAACAGTTTTGGTTTTTAGAATACTAGATATATTAAGTGCACTTAGTATAATCTTGTTTACAATTATTTTTACGTTAGTTATTTAAAAATATAAAGTGTCCTTATAAATATCAGAAGGAGTGTTATATCTATGGGTGGGGCATTTTTAAGGAACTTATAAATATTTTTTTTTTCTAAAAGTCCCATCTTCCTCACCAAATCTATGGAAACGCCACGGAATTTTTTGAAAATTATAAAAATCGTGCAAATTAAATATGAGTCTGTAAGTAAGAACTTTAAATGAGCTCTTAATCCCCCTAATCCCCCTTCTATTTGAAATTATACTGTTTGCTTTCTATGATTCCCCCTATTGCAATACAGCTTCAATTTCTTTCTTTCTTTCTTTTTTTTTTTTTTTTTTTTTTTAAGAAATTGTTCATAGAAGATATTTCCGACAAACTAAAAAAAAAAACTACATGTGTTTAAAATTTCAAAGCTGCGCCTTTTGCTGCCCCCTGTTTTCGAAATTTCCAAAATTTTTTCAAAAATTTCCAAACAAAATAATGATCCTTCAAACTCATTAAGCCCTCTCTCCTTTTTTTTTTAGACTTTTAGAATTCCCAAGGTGTTCTCGAGACACGGGGGGGAAGACTTTAAATGAAAAATTTTCTTTCATATTTTTCTAACGAATAATTATAGAGAAAAACATTTTTTGTTAAAATGTTGTTTTGAAAAGGTCTTTCCATCAAACAAACAGAAGATTTCCCCCCTCTCCCTAATTTTTACATTTACAAAATTAAAATTTGCCCATGTCTGACTCCTTATGCCCCCTTCCTCCCACCATACACATTTGTTTTCTTCTTAACTAAACAAAATCCCGTAAAAATTGTCGAAGACGTGTTTTATTGTTTTTAGAAATTCCGAAAATTACTGGATATAGAAAAACAAATAGAATCTTGAAAAACAGTGTCGAATACGAATTGTATTCGACACTGTTTTTCAATATTTTGTATGAACTTCGGAAACACACTTTTCTAAAATCGATTAAATTAAATTAATGAAAAAATGAACAACTTGATTAGCATTTCATATAATACAAAATGAATTTAAATCAGTTTGATTAAAGTTGTTTTCCTAAAAGAAGTTGCTATTTTTATAATCTAATGCAAACACAAGTTCCTGTAACAATCTTTGTGTTATCAGTAATTTTAAGCAAGGCAAAATCATTTAATTTAGTATAAGTAATAATCGTTATTGTTGTTGGTTTGGTTATCAATCATTGTTATTGTTGGTCGACTTTTAAGTTTTTAAACTTATTAATTGATTAGTTTTGCAAAGTGAAAACAATTACTTATTGTAATTTTACTTAATTTTTTGTGTTTTAGTTAAAAAATTAAAATTACCTCAATTTACAGTCAGCAGTTTACCTCGTAACACTTTTAATGTTTTATGGATATTGTGTAGGAAGGCTATATATATATATAAAAAAAAAAAAAAAAAAAAAAAAAGGTTGATAGTTAAAAAATAAATAAATAATAATAATAATAAAACCCTCCTTTTAATGGAAATAAACATCCTTAAATCCCATTTGAACTTCAATGTCATTTAATAGTTTGAACAACATAATTCACCAAAACAGTATACCTGAAAGTGTTATGACAAATTTTTTAGAGTAGTGTATACAAAATTTGCAATGTATTATTAATTTCTAATTTAAAGGTTGCAGATGCATGGTAATTTCATTTTATATCAATATTATATGTAAGAAATAAGTTTATACAAGTTAAGGAGGATTTTTTTTAAATTCTTTTAGAGTAGCTTTTATTGTTATATTCATGCCTCCTCCCTACTTGAGTCCTCCCTCATGAGTCCTACCTCCCTCATGAGTCCCCCCCCCAAGGTACCCCTATTTCAGTCGGTACAGCGTTGTCGAATTTTTATAATACACCTCTTAATAGTGCTAAGGGCCTATTTCAGTCGGTTTATTAAAGGGGATTTATTGAATGAAGTCCCCCCAAGGCACAACTTTGACATGAGTGCCCCCCAGGCCCAACTTTGACATGAGTCCCCCCCCAGGCCCAACTTTGACATGAGTCCCCCCCTCCTCAGGCCCAACTTTGACATGAGTCCCCCCCCAAGGTACCCCTATTTCAGTCGGTACAGCGTTGTCGAATTTTTATAATACACTCTTAATAGTGCTAAGGGCCTATTTCAGTCGGTTTATTGAATGGGGATTTATTGAATGAAGTCCCCCCAAGGCACAACTTTGACATGAGTCCCCCCAGGCACAACTTTGACATGAGTCCCCCCCAAGGTACAACTTTGACATGAGTCCCCCCCAAGGCACAACTTTGACATGAGTCCCCCCCAGGCCCAACTTTGACATGAGTCCCCCCCAAGGCACACCTTTGACATGAGTCCCCCCAAGGCACACCTCCCCCTCATTGGGAAAAAGAGAAAAAACGTTGTTTTGCGGCTATAAGACAGCTTGGACTTCCAACGTTATTTGTTACAATATCTGCAGCTGAAACACATTGGTTTGATTTAATGAAAACTTTATCATGGAATTTAGATCGTCACGATTTAACTAAAGAAGAATTTGTCGATATTAACAAGTTTAGCAGTAGGCCTCTGGCACTAAATTAAAATCTGTCAATGTCAGATTTTCATGTTTTAAATAATGAAATAATGTCGTGTCTGTATAATTTTCTTTATTTTATTTTAATACTTATTTTACTAATTTTAATTCTGTTTTCAGAGTTTTTGCAATGCATTTAAGTGTTTGGTAACCGAGTTCTTTTCTATCTTTTTTTTTTTTTTTTTTAATTACAATATTATTTTATAAAAGTAAAAAAAAAATAAATAAATAATAGAAAACATGAAATTTCAGATTTGGATTTGATATATTATAATTATTATAATCTTTGTAAAATATTTCGTTTACATACTATATTATAGGAATTTAACTTAAAAAAAATCTTAATCTATTCAAAATTTTTTACAGCTTAACATTTTGTAATATATATATATATATATACTAGAAATTTAATGAGCAAATTAATCAATTAATTATTATTATTATTTATTTATTATTATTTATTTATTATTATTTATTTATTTTTATTTATTTATTTTATTTTTTTGTTTGTTTCAGGATTTTTTCTATTAATAGTTTAAGTGATTTATCAATTAGTTAAAAAAAAAAAAAAACATATATTTGCATATGATTATGATATTATGTATCATTTTAATGAAAGTAAAGAAAAAAATTTTTGCTGTTGCAATCACTTTTTAAAATAAAACCAATTTTGAAAGTTAACAATGTATCAATTTGAAAACAATGTGAATTGAATGAATATTTTTGATAAAAAATATTATATAAAATACAAATACCTAAATAAATAACTCATTTAATATATATATTAAAGAAAGAAAAATGTTTTATTTTTGTATTAAGTTTATTTTTTACACTAACTGCCGATAGATGGAGCCAAATTACTTATCTGAGATTGAATATTTCAAATGGAAGCGAAGTCTGCATTGTATGCATACGCGAACATTCTACACCGGATTACACTCTTTTCTTTTGAGCGATGCGAAAGAAAAAAGTGTAATCCGTGAGGTAATATAGTTCCATTTTTAAAGTGAAATATATAAATAAATATAGTTTCAAAAAACTAAAAAACACGCTTTTAAAGCACATCAAACTAAAAAGTGAAAAATAATTCTTAATATAAGCTGAAAACAATAATGAACGAAAAATACTAGTATAATTGTGAAAAAAGCGTGGGTTGCTTTGTGCCATATTTTTCGTATATCGAGCAACCCACGCTTTTTTCACAATTATACTAGTATTTTTCGTTCATTATTGTTTTCAGCTTATATTAAGAATTATTTTTCACTTTTTAGTTTGATGTGCTTTAAAAGCGTGTTTTTTAGTTTTTTGAAACTATATTTATTTTTCACTTTTTAGTTCGATGTGCTATGAAGAAAGCATGCTTTTTAAACTATATTTTAAACCAGAGCCTCCTTAAGTAGATGCCTTCCACGCGCAGCGAATCCCAATGTTAAATTAGGCAACATTTAAAAAACAAAACTAACGCTAGGTGACAGCACCTACGCAGAGCAACAATTTTCTTCTCTTTCATAGATAAGTTATATTTTTCATATAAAAATCTAGCTATTAATTTCAATTTAAAGTCCAAAATTGTATTTTTTTTTTCTTTTAATTTGAAAAAATGATGTGAAAGTGCTTTATCGTAAATATTTTCAAAAAAATATTCAAATATTTATATTTAAAAAAGTATAGGGTTTAATTTTCTTCGGAAGTGGACAAGACCTATTTTAGCTTTTCAACTAATTGAATCTAATAAATAACACCTTTTTTTTAAATATATTATTAATTAAAAAACGAAATTTAAAATTAAATAAGCAAAAACATGGCATGTCTATCACGCGATTAAATTATTTTTTATATATTTATTCAATAAAAATTTCAATTTTTTTTTTTTTTTTTTTTTTATTTAGATATCAGATGAAAGTTTTGTTTATATAAATTAAAATCTCTGAACTTTAAATGAGTTTCAGTTTAGAATGAATAATTTATAATGATAAATTATTAAAATCATGTCTTTTTTTTTCTTTTTCTTGGTCATGTCCTTTACGTTACATTTTTACCTTATTAGGTGTGAATTATTTTTCTTAAATCGAGAATTTTATATTATTTATAAGAAAAATAGACCAGCACATTAATGAGATAAGTTAACATTCAGTAATAAAAATTGGAGAAGAAAACAATCTGTTGTCTAGTCCGTCACAAAAAATAAATAAATAACCATTAAGATTTAAATTTTTAAAATTAAGGATTTCTTGAGTATAAATTTTCTCTCGCACGAAGTTTTTTTTTTTTTTTTTTTTCAAGATTTTATTAGCTTTACCAGTTCCGAGAGTGTATGCTTTCGAAACTGATAGACAGTTTCGAAATAAAGTTGTGTTATGTTTACATGTTTTGAGGTCTCCTGAAACGAAAAATAATGTTTTTAGCGGTTGGTCTGTGCGCGTCGGTTTGTCTATCTCGGATATACTTGGAAAATGCTGAAAGTGTATTTCATTTTGTGTTAGGTGTTTTTCATATAAGATTAAATTTAAATGCACAATCTGATGTGCACATAGTTTATTGAAAACATACAGGGCTATTCAAAATTAAGCTAAACGTTCTTTTCTGTAGAATGTAATTGACGAAAGTGCTTTGCTACACTTTTTTTTATGTCGACGAATACTGTTGAAGAAGGAAAATTAATTTTTCGAACCTATAATGTAAACAAAGTATTTTTTTGAAGTTCTATTTTCAACTCAGGTTTTTTAATAAAGTCACGTTTTGGGGTTCTCTGAATACAAAAAGCATTTTTTTTTTCTGTTTTTAGTGATTGATTTATATGCATATTTATTATAACTTAAAAACAAACAAATGCAGAAAATTCACAATTGTATTTTAAAACTCGTATTAGGTTTCAATTTGAAAAAATTGATAAAGATTGGCAAATTTAAGGATAAATTAATAACATCCTTGAAATATTTTTACTTCCATTACCCTACTACCGTATGTAATGAAAGTATTGTGTTCGGTCCAAAAATTCGATATCGAGTTTTCCCCTGATTTATATTTTTAAGGTCTCATGAGTCCAAAAAAAGTAGTTTTTAGCAATTAGCCAGTATATGTGTGTGTGTGTATGTGAGTGTATGGATGTGGAGAATTTCTATTTCAAAAAATCAAGTCATCTTTCTGTTATACCTGATAATTTTTCAAATCAGTAATCATGATATTTAATTTTTACATGAATTTTTAATTCCATATTCCATTTGTGTGGTAAAAGGTTAATAAAAGTAATGTTATGAATCTTAAAACTTAATATTTTTAAAAAGAACAAAAGTAGAAATAAAAATGTTCCATTTTTTCTTTTCAATATTCCCAACACTTTTGTATCGTTTTAACTGAAATAATCAAATTTTTATACGCATTTACACAAGTCTTTAAAAAACAGTGGTATTAAAAAAATATAAATCAATCTTGTTCCTATATTGGAGTATTTTATAGTTTTATTCATAAGTTACTAATGTAATTTATGAATAAAACTATAAAATACTACAATATAGAGTTACTTCAAAGTAACTAAGAACAAGTTATTTTTCTGTATTCCTACATCAATAAATAAAAATTTCATTTCATTTTGTAATAAGCATAACTATTTTATTTGTTAAATCTAACTTACTAACAGAGGTGTCAACCCTTCGAATTTTTATATCATAATTTCTTTTAAATTTATCTTCGTCTTAATCACAGAATTTACGATAATAAATAAAAATAATGTTTTTTTGTGAAAAACATTATTGATATTAAAAAATCCGGAGGGTTGGTAATTTTGCATTAATTACTTATGCAATTTACATACCTTGTCTTGAAATATGAAACCGTGAAAAGTTATATTTTCACGGCGACTCCGATTTACAATGGAACGACGCAATACACCATATTATATTAAAAACAAAAACAACAAAAAAAAAAAACTCCCACATTTGTTAATTTAATAAAACGTAAACCATGAAGAACTCAATTGAATCGCGGGAAATAAACAGAACTTTACGACTCGGTATCAAGCGCCATCTACTGGCTATGTTCTTCTTGTACTGTTGCCAAGTTTCCGAGCGACTCGCTGGGCATCTACTTAAGGAGGCTCTGTTTTAAACTATATTTATTATTTTATTATTTATCACATAAATAGCTACAGTATGTAAGTTTTTGGTTAAAATATTTACATACAATCGGAAATATCCCCATTCGACTTGCAGGCCTCTTAAATCTATCTGTACCAATTTTGAACGGCCTAACTGTATTTCTATTTGTTTTTGCCCCATAGCCCCCCCCTTACCCCCTCACCCCCCTACCCGCCCCTCCTAATAATTTTACAAATTCAAAAATATCCGCAATGGATTTGTAAGTATCGAAAACCCCTATGTACCAATTTTGAACGATCTGACACTCTTTTTATTTTTTTGCCCCCTCCCTCCCCCCCCTTCTTGCCCCTCCTAATAACTTTACACAATCGAAAATATTCCCATTCGACTTGCAGACCTTTAAAACCTAATTGTACCAATTTTCAACGGCCTAACTGTATTTCTATTTGTTTTTGCTCCATAGCCCCCCCTTACCGCCCAACCCCCCCTACCCGCCCCTCCTAATAATTTTACAAATTCAAAAATATCCGCAATCGATTTCTAAGTATCGAAAACCTCTATGTACCAATTTTGAACGATCTGACACTATTTTCATTTTTATGCCTCCCCCCTCCCCTCCCCCACTTCTTGCCCCTCCTAATAACTTTACACAATCGAAAATATCCCCATTCGACTTGCAGGCCTCTTAAATCTATCTGTACCAAATTTGAACGACCTAACTGTATTTCTATTTGTTTTTGCCCCATACCCCCCCTTACCCCCTCACCCCCTACCCGCCCCTCCTAATAATTTTACAAATTCAAAAATATCCGCAATCGATTTGTAAGTATCGAAAACCTCTATGTACCAATTTTGAACGATCTGACACTATTTTTATTTTTTTGTCCCCCCCTCCCTTCCCCCCCCCTGTTGCCCCTCCTAATAACTTTACACAATCGAAAATATCCCCATTCGACTTGAAGAACTTAAAAACCCATCTGTACCAATTTTCAACGGCCTAACTGTATTTCTATTTGTTTTTGCTCCATAGCCCCCCCCCTTGCTGCCCCACCTGGGGGCTGAATTTCTAAAATTCCAGAAATTGGTTTTTAGATAGTTGCCTTAGCTATATTTTAGAGCAAAAATTTCACGTATATCTATTTTTTTTTTTTGTTTGGGATATATAGGATTATGCGAAATCACGTTTTACGCATGTGAAATCACGTTTTACCCCCCTCCCCCCGCCCCCCTGGGGACCGAATTTCAAAAATTCCAGAAACCAATTTTGAGACATTTGTATTAGCTGTATTTCAAAGCAAAAATTTTACGGATATCTGTTTTTTGTTTGAGATATGAAGTATTTTGTGCAATCACGTTTTGCTCCCAGAGAAGTTACAAACAAACATACATACATACATACAGGTGAAGCTAATATAAGCGTGTTAAAAACAAGAGTTTTTGGGAAAAACGGGGCACATCATGCTTCTCAGACAAAAGAAATTAATGTCATATAACAATTTCATGAAATTTGTCCGAGCGGTTTTCGAGAAAAAAAAGTTACACAATTACCATTTTTCCTTTGAAGTCTTAAATTGCAATTCCAGATCTCAAAATATATAGAATGTGGAAGTGTGAAACTTTCAGGATAGCATCAGGCAGAATATAAAAGATGATTCTGAAAACATTAAATCAGAATATCTCCAATTTGCTGAGATATTAAGTGTCGGCGTTTTCAGATTCCTTTCATGTTAAATTAGCTGTATATACAGTGTGTCGCTGCTGAGCTTCGTTTGAGCTTTGCTGCGTCACGGAGACACGGCCGTGTCTCATGATCTAATGAGGTAAATATTATTTGGTATTTACAACCTAAAAAATGTTTTTTGTGGGAAACAAACTATCGCCAAGAAAGCGATAAGTAGCGCAAAAAGTTAGCGCAACGAAATATCACTTGATACATGTTGGACACGTTTTCTTCGTTAGAAAAGAATAGGGATTCTCTATCTACTAGTACTATTGGGCCACGGTAGCCCAGTCAGTAGAGCGCCGGCCTCGTAATTGGAAGATTGCGGGTTCGGTACTTGAGCCGGCCAAAGACCGTCGTGTACACTAATGGTGACTGGTGCACGTAAAATCTGTCGTGGCCGCAATGTTCTCCATGTTCCCATCAAAAATTACACCTCTGGGGGTCACCGAAGCGGGAGAGCCATCCCTTCCGTGGAGGATAAAAAATGTGATGGCATGTCTCCGGACCACCTCTAGGGGTGTGTCCCAGACCCTCGTCAATTGCCCATCTGCGCAGCACTAGTGCGACGTAAAACCCAACCATCCAACTCCCTCTACTAGTATATCTGCTCGATGATCCGAGTACAATGCGGAAATTCGCCTCCGAGATAACGCTGCCCTAGTGGTACAGCATATATGTCATGTTCTTCCCCTAGATATAGTAATAAGACATAGCCGCTGTAGCCTGATCGGTAAGAGCAGCGAGTTCGTGATCGAAAGATTGCGGGTTCGGTCCTCGAGCCGGCCGAAGACCGTCGTGTACGCTAATGGCGACTGGTGCACGTTAAATTCCGTCGTGGTCGCAAAGTCCTCCAAGTTCCCATCAAAAATTATACCTCTGGGGGTACCGGAACATGGGTTTAAACTCAGCCTTGTCCCGGATCAAAATTCGAGTTCCTGCTGGTGCTGCCATCTATCGCCAGCTTCTGGAGCTAAGACGTACTTCCTCCCTAAGGGCGCTCCTCTGTTAAACGGAATGACGCACCCCTCCTGTCTTAAACTTAAACCCGGTTAGTTCCACTACCGGGGCTCGGAATTTCGGAGTGGCATAAGAAACAACAACAACAGACATAGATTGATCAGCGAGAGGGAAAAAGTGATACCTTTTTTTTCGGGAAAAAACACTCTAATGGCTGCCTTTCCCCGAGTAAATCACACACAAGATACACACGGATAATTCAGTAAATAAAATTTATGAATAATTTATTTACTAAAGGTGAATGAAAAACTCCAGATACAGTTTCAAATTCATTTTTCTTTTTATTCTTTTTTTCAATACTCTCTAATGGCTGATTTTAGAACTTTTTTCGGCATCAAAATTTTTTGTTCGATAACATGGGGCTGAACGATCCATATATATTACTATATCTATGGTTCTTCACCCCTACCGCAGTGCTGCCAGATTGAGGGAAATTTCCCTCAAAGTGGGATGTGATTTTAGATATTGAGGGAAAAAGGGAAATTTTACTTTGTTAGTTTTTAAAGCATTTTTTGTTATTTTTTTTTTCCTCCAACTCAAACTGTCCGAACTAATTCTCTATATGCTGATATCTTAAAAGCTAATCAGTGCAATTTTTTCATCTTTTGTAATGATAATCTAAATTATTCTGAAAAAAAAAAAAAAAAATATATATATATATATATATATATATATATATGTATATATATATATATATTATTTTTATTCGACCAAGTCATTGAAAGCATTCCCTGATTTTCTCAGAAATACGCGCGAATATTGACTAGGATTCCTTAGAAAGATACTTATGAAGGGCATTTTACCCAGGCCTAGGTCCAACGCATAGGGCTTTTAGCCATCTCTTAATTAAATAACATACATTTTTAATATTGAACTTTAGTAATATTTATCCGTCATTTTTTTCGATTGAATAATATGAAGTTTACGATTAAAAAAGAGTGGTATTTAATTAAAAGACCGCTAGATGCTCTGAAATTGTGGATACCTTAACCCTTAGACACGGATTAAAAGAGAAGGATGTATTACGAATGTTACGGAAAGGTAGTAATTTTCATCTTACAGATAGAGGGCGACCAAATCTCGAAACTACACCAATCAGCGCGTTTTTACATTTCTGGCTGTTCGTTCGTTGGATGAGTGAAGCCGAAGGGGCGGGCTTTCCCTTTCTTCCGATAAGTTCCAAAGGTACTACACCAGGCGGCGATCGAATCGCTTTCCTGGACTGGGCTGAATTAATGCGGAAAGGGAAGCTTCTGTTCCCGCGCTCGCTGCCCTATCTCGTTTTAATTCCTTTACTCTTCTTCCGTGCCCTTAGCTTTACACAATACCATATTCAGTGCAATGCCAAAAAGGGAAATTTTCTATGAGTTTCAGTTGGCAACACTATAAGCACACGCACACACACATCACTCTCAATCAGTGTTGTCAGACTTGGGGATTTCTCCCCATTTCGGGGAGTTTTGAAGCTTCAGGGGAAACATTTGGGGACAGAGATTTTGTGGGGAGCAGTTTGGGGAAAAGAAAATTTTGGGGATATATATGGGGATTTTCTTTAAAATTAGTGAAAGGTGACATTTTCCTAACCCAATAAAAACGAAAAAAGTAAAAATAAATAAATAAAAGTCAATTCTTGATTCTGGGTGCTATTTCAGAAATAGAAAAGCAACTTTTTCATTATAAAATTTCTCCTGTTTTTCCCACTTATAATCCCTGATTTCAAGGATGGGATGGGATGGTTGGATTTTACGTCGCCCTTCTGCTGCGCAGATGAGCAATTGGGCGACGGTCTGGGACACAATCCTAGGAGTGGTCCGGAGACATGCCATCACAATTTTGATCCTTCACGGAAGGGATGGCTCTCCCGCTTCGGTGACCCACCCCCTGATTTCAGGAATTATTTGGTTTATGTGTGCTACAGCAAGAGTGAATGCATGATTCGCACTATTGATTGCAGCTTCGCTTCAAAAATCAAACTTAAAGTAAGCTGGACCAGCATAAACTTGGATGCTTTGTCTTAGCTAAACTTCCTGGGGTGAAATATAAGTTTTATGCAAGCTGTGTGGCATACCTTGTTTTTTATACAGTTTAAAATTAACAAAATTATTTTTATATTTTATATACTTATTAATATTATATTTAAATACAAATGATTTGAGATGAGGAAACTCAGAAAGTTAGACAAATAGATTCAAACAAATAGACAAATAGAATAGACTCAAAGTAACACAAATTTAAAATTTTCCCAAAACTAGTCATTGAATGTTATTTTGGTAAATGGGAATTTTTTTCGATAACGAGCTTCATTTGGGGGAAAATATGAGCTTAAATTTGTCAAATATTTTTTAACTTTTTCCAAAAAAAATTGCATTTTTAGTATGGAGTTGGGGATTTTTTTTAGAAAAAACCCTGGATTTGGGGAAATTTGATAACTGTTTGGGGAAATTCACTTTCGACCATCTGGCAACACTGCTCTCAATCAATCAATCATTTTTTTTGTTTTAGTTTTTGTTTTTTTTTTACAACATATCAACCATTTTGGAATTTTTCAATAATTTTAATTCAGCTGCTTTCGTAATGAAATATCCATGTAACAGTCTAGACTAAAACATGTAATCTGTTGCTCAAAATTATCGTAACTTATATTTGTAAGGAACTTTTTTATTTTAATTTTTTCTGAAACATTTGTCTTTTTACAGTAATTTTGCTGAAGCTGTTAATTAGCATTTTATTTCAGATTTTAATTTAACACGATGGTTGTGCCTGTGGATCAGGGAAACTATCAAGCTGACGTTGTATTTGTGATAGAAGGAACTGCCAATATTAGTCCTTATGTTGATACACTAAAAAGAAACTACATTATTCCTACGCTAGAGTAAGATAATTTCTGTTATGACATTTTGTAGATTGTATTGCTAAAAATAAATATTTTATGAATAATTAGATTGATCTATGCTGTTACCAGTTTCGTAAATATCAATTATAAATATTGTAAGTATATGATTAAGTTGAATGGGATGAATGAATCTCTCCAGATGTTTGTGAATTTCCATTTTATTTATAAACTTGAAAACAAAGAATATTTTATTTCAGCTAATGGAAACTATACAATTACTGCTTTAGAGTAAGACATTTTCCATTAATGTAAGGATTTTTTTCAATTTCTTAATCATTTCTTGGATTTGCACAATTTGCAGGTTTGTCATATATGCTATTAGGTATTATTATTTTATAGCAGTCGTATAAGAGCACTAATCCTTTTTTTAGTATCTTCATAGTACTTTTTTATACAGCGGCTTTATGAGGATAGCTGTAAAACAAAAGCAGCGTCTACTCAAATACTTTTTTTCTTAATACTAAGTTTGATAACTTTTCCAAGTTTTTTTTTTTTTTTTTTTTAACTACCCACCTAGCCTTTACATCTGAAAAAGAGTTTGATTTATTTAGATTTTCCAGAAAAAAATTACTTATTTTTTGAAGTAATCCAGTTATAACTGGCTTTTTTTACTTGGAAGCATAAAAGGATTTACACATATTACATTGCATGGGGCTTTATTATCCGAAAGGTATTAAATTATTTAAAAGAGAATGAAATGGATATGTGTTTTAGAATATTGCTGTGGCATAATCTCTAAACATTAGAAATTATGTGCTTGATCATTAATAGTTCCTTTAGAGAGAAGCACAAAAGAATTCTGATACATTATGGTCCACTGTACAAACATTCAAATTTAGGAAAAAAAAAAAAAAAACCTTGTATGGTTTTCCTTTTTTTAAAATTAGTGATTTGTTTGTGAATCATGATGGTTGTTAAAAGGAGAAAGTATCTGTTTAGTTGTAAAAATTATGTATATTTTTAATTTTCAATTTCTTTTTTTTTTAGATATTTCAATGGAGCCCCTATTGATGAGAGAGATTTTGGATGTGATGTAAGTGTTTTTGAATATTATTTAATTTATGCATAGCATAAGAAATTATCCATTTGTGTTCCCGTGTCAGTATTTGCAAAAATATTGTTCCATATTTCACTGATGATGTATAATTGATGTTGAAAGTTTTTTTAAAATTCAAAATTGAGATATTTCAAGGATTAATCAAGGTAAAAATTGGCATCTTTTATCTCCTTTTCACAAAATTGAATTTCATAAAAAAAATAGTTTCTATATAAATCCATTTTATTAAAAGGGTTTTTCACAGATTGAATTTTACAAAAAAAAAAAAAAAGTTCTCTCACAAAACTTTACCGTATATTTCCGAATATAAGCTAAGAGCAGGGTTCATTCTAGACCTAAAAAAGGGCAGGGTGCTGTAAGCTAAAAAGGGCACTTTAACTCTTAAAGAAAGGCACTTTTAAAAAAGAAAGGGCATTTGATCAAAAAAAAAAAAAAAGGGGGGGGGGGGCATTTTGTTAAAAAAAAAAAAAAAAAAAGTCTAGTTCCTTATTTTACGAGTTTTATTGAACATATTCATAATGATTGAATGAATGACCCACTAGAGAATTATTCAAATGAGATTTATCGTCGAAAGCTCCAGAGAGAAATTTCCCTATACATACATTTTATAGAAATCGCAGGCCACAAGAATAAGTCATAGCCAATCTCCCACTTAAATCAAATAAATGTTATCTGTTAAATACGAAATGTATATTCAGGTCTCAAAATTAAAAACGATCCGTTTGTCCGGGACCACAAAAATATTCAACGGACCAGTAAAATATAAATTATAGTGGTCCACCAGACCAGGAACGCTTTTCAATTTATTTTACTTTATCTGTTTTTCAAAATTTGTCTAATAATCTTTCTCATCCTTCCTTTCATCCAAATATTGAAGATTTTTGAAAGCTATAACACAAATTATAACGAATATTTTTCAAATTTCTCTCATAAAAACTATATGAAAATTCAATACTAGTACTGCTCTGCCATCTGGTCAAATTTAAAGCAATTTAATTAAGGTAATTAGAAGACTAATTGATTGTTAAAATTAAAATAGTTAAGTTAAAACTAAAATTCAGTCTCAAATTTTTCTCTGTCTCTCACTCTATTTTTTTTATTTTATTTTTTATTCTCATTTTATTTTTAAAGAGGGGATTGATGGAGTTTTGTGATAAGGTTATAAATTATTTTAAGAAATAAAATAACCTTCTTTTACTATCACATCGAAATATAAATTTTACTAAGGAAATTTAAAAGTGACTCTCCATCCTGCCATCTCAAAATTTAACACTATTAAAAAAAAAAAAAAAATTGTAGCTGATTAGCAAAATAAGGATAATGTCACTGTTAATTAATAAAACATTTCTTTTTCCCCCTTTTTATAGCTGATCCCATAAATATGTGCATATTTCACAATAAACTCCCCCCCCCCCCTTTTTTTTTTAATAGCAGCTAATTGCTCTAAATCGTATTTTCCTTTTTTCCTCTTTTTTTTTTTTTTTTTTTTTTCTGTTGCTAACTGTTGTGTTTTATATATAGAAAAAAATAAAATAATAATAAAAACGTTGCAAAAATATCTTTTTTTCTTCTTTCATTTTACCTCCTTTCCCCTCCCTTTTCAGTTTCAGTGTTTAAATATAAACAAACGCTCTGTTAAAGTGTTTGTTTATTTATGAGGATTATGTGATTATTCTTGGAGCTCTTTAGTTAGATAACAAAAATAATTTGAATTTTGATAATTTCTTTAGCTTATGTTAATCACGAAATATTTATCGTATTAATTTTACGCCCGTTTAAAATTTTTTCTTGAATAATAAAAAAGTACCGCAGAGTTGGCGTTTAAAAGCAATAAGTACAAAACTTTGAATAAACACCATAAAATGAAAAACTAGCAACAATTGTTTCGGGTCAAAAGAAAACACGGCCCTTCGTCAGGTGAACAAAGTAAGCACGAGTGCAACAAACAGAGCGACAACACTTTCATTCTATTCTTTCTTTCTCTCTTTCCCCCCCCCCCCGTATTTCTGGCTCTTTACCACATTTGCAGTATCACTTAAGTAATTATTTTGCCGGTCACAATTTTTTCAGGAGTGGAAAGAAGAATTTATTTATTTTCTTAGATTCCTTTATTTATTATTATTCGGGATTTCTGAAATTCGTGATTTTTACAATTCCACATTCTATTTAAAACACTGATTATGTTTCCCCCAAAAAAATATTGGATTAGAGCTTAAAAGAAGAAATACTCATTTAACATAAGAATACAACTGTTAAATCATTGTTTAATGTTAATTTTTTTTTTTTTTTTTTTTTTCAGGAAAATTATTATTTCAGTTTTCATTTTTATTTTCTCCTAAGAAAATAAATATTCGAAATTTTCCCCGAACCTCATTTGCGTGTTCGAACATATTCTGAAAAATTCCTTATCATTATGGCCTATAGGCTCAAATTATTTTAAGTTCGATTGTGTCTAAGCGCCGTATTCAAATAAATTGAAAATTTATTACACACGTTATCAGATCAGAAGTAGCAGCCGAAATAAAAAATAAATCGATTTTTCTGCTTTTATTTATTTTATTTTTTCTACTTTAATCATAAAGCCTTAAAGAGTCAATCCAACCTACAATTTCTTATTGCACTAATAAACTTTTTTAAGGTTTTAGCCACAAAATGTTACATAAAATTGATTCTTTATCGCACTTTAAACCATGTTTCCTTTGGGGGAAGGAGAAAGAAAATAAATAAAAAGAGCATTGTAATTTTCATAACTTTCCACCTTTTGCAAACATCCGATTCTTCCACCCGTGAATATGCTCACCAGCGGCCGAGCTGTTCTGCGCTCAAAGCTGGTAAACGTGAGGTGCCGGGTTCGATAACAGGTTGCGCTCGCCGGCCTAGCCGTTCGAAGGTTTCCGTGGTTTTCTCCGAAACTTGAATAAATACGGGCTAGGACCCTTTAGAAAGACCCCCTCATGGAAGACACTCCCCCTCAGGCCTAGGACCCTGGTGCAGTTAATCGGCCTTAATCCCCATAACCCAACCCAACTCACCCGTGGACATTCTTCAAAGAAAGTACCTACAGTTACGTCAAAAAGTAGTGATAGATGGAGTAAAGAGATCACATTTGCTTTAATCTACCTCCTCCTCCTCTCGCTTATTCTCCGTTGAAGACCGCCGCAGCGAAAGAATTTTCTTTGTCACGGGCCGGTTCAGCACTGAGTTGACAGCTGTGATAATAAAAAGGAGTTGCAGATTGCATTTTTCAGTGATAAATCAATTGTGTGCATTAAAGATTAATAAATATAGAAAAAAGAAAATAGGCTGATCGCCTGTCCGTTGTTTTTCTTGAATGGAAATAGTTTTAACCTCAGATTAGCCTTGCAATTTATTATAACAGTAAACATCCGAATACCCGCGAAATAGTATCTCTCAATAAATGCGAATACTTGACTTTCTTTTTTTCTTCTGCAATACACTTAATTGTGGACCTAATAGTATTTTTTTTTTTAATAAACTTGTAATTTATAATCGAAAAAAAAGGGAAAGAAAAGACCGTGGATAATTCAGAGTTTACTATATATATATAAACAAATTCTATTGAAGCATAAAGTTTAAAGTAACAAACGCATTAAGAAGCTTAAAAAGATAAAAATTACTTTATGATTAATGTTCAGAAAATATAAGACACACCTACCTTTTTTTCAAACAAAAAAGTCAGCTTTAAGCATTTCACGGTATTATGTTCAAGCTTGCGATCGTTTAGGCATTTTCTTCTGCCTTTTGGGTGCATGTTTAAAACTAAAATAAGATGAAAAGGAATTGATCGCAAAAATCTAGTTAACAAACGTCGCTTTCATTTCTTACTTTCGCACGAAATAGAGAATGTCGATATTGCCATAAAGAAGAAATATTAATTATATTCTTAATCTACAGACGGTTTTCATTAATCTTATTAGCAGACGATTTTTGTGACAATCAATTTTTAGGATCGAAAGTTTTCTTTGATTCTTTCGTCCGTTTGACCCGAAATTTCGTTTTTTTTTTTTTTTCCCCCGGGGCGCACGATCGTGATTAAAAGGCAGCGGGGCGGATTTTTTTTATCGAAAGGGCAAACGGGGCGGAGCGCCCCGTAAACCCCGTCTAGAATGAACCCTGCTGAGAGTATGTTTTTCCCTGCAGAAATTTGCCCAAAATTGCAAACCCGTGTATGAGCCGAATTGAAAAAAATACTCTTTTAAAGTTCCAGTATATTGCCAAAATGGTGAAAATATTGCCAATCTATAAAAATTTCAGGATAATCTATCCAATGAAATTGCGCAGTTATGCGTGCTTATCCAATAGAATTCCTTACCTTGTTTAGCTGTGACGTAAAACGATTGATTTAAACGTGCTATAATGTGGTCCATATAAATAGATCCAAAAATGCAAAGCTTCATTTATCTAATCCTGTTAAATTACTCTCAAATTGGTTCTGAGCTCAAAGCTGGTCGATGGGAAGTGCCAGGTTTGATTCCAGGCTGCGCTCATCAGTTACAATCAGCCTAGCTGTTCGGAATCTCGTGGTTTTCTTGAGAAACGCCTAAATACAGGCTAAAACATCATAGAAAGATCTCACGATGGGCATTCTATCTATAGGTCAAGGACCCTTGCATAGATAGTCGGCCTTAAATTGTACAACCAACCATCCTCCAAAAAAAAAAAAAAAAAAAAAGCTCAAATATTTACAACTACAAAGACAAATGCACTCTCCGTTTTCTCCCTATTTCTGTTATCTCTTTACTCAACAGAACGATAAACAAAAATTTTCTTTCAGTTGAAATTATATTAGCTTCTTTTTACCCTTTCTCTTGATCTACTAACACACTGCCCTTTGACCTTGATTAACATTAGAAGATAACCTTTTCTTTGAGTTCCGCGTATGTTTTGAAATGACTTTGAATGCTGCAGAAAAAAATGAACTAGAGTTTATTTCCATTAACCTAATATTTTTTCTTTCTCTCCTTTTTTTTCTTGCTATAATGAGCTGTTAATTTAAAGAAAGTAACAATAAAACCCCCACAAATTAGTGCTAAAAAATGAAGGGAGAGAAGTTTTTAAATAAAAGCCATCAAATATGGAAAACACGCAACAATTGTTTTGGGTTGAAAAATAAAAGCACGGCACTTTTTCAGACAAAAACAGGTAAGTAAAATGTCTCCCTCAATCTTCTAGAAAAAACCGTATATATTTCGAAAGGGGACGGATGAACGGAAAAATATAGAAAATGACATGCTAAAATTAAATTGACAATTTAATTTAAATTTAAAAATAACATTTTAAAATAAAGCATTTGCAGTGAAAGTTGAATTAACCGCATGATAGGTAAATGCCACTTCCCGATGTTAAAAATAAATAAAGACATGAAATAAAGAAAATCTAATCCACATTTCTTTCTTTTCTTTTTTTGGGGGGGGTGGGGGGAGAATAAACTTTTAAAGTTACTCCGTTAATACTCGTAGTTTGCTAAATATTTACAGAATCTGCTTTTCAAACGTAATGAAAATAAATTGGCACAAGTCAAATGCTGAATATTAGCTGAAAGTTCAAATACGGTCATCTCTAACATGGAAAAATCATCTTTCGCTATCGAACGTTAGAAAATTATTCAGTCAAGGACATTGAAGAGAGTTGGGGAGGGAGGGAAGATCCCTTTGCCTGTGTTCGACTATCAACGTAAAAAAGTTCTTTGTGGCGGTCTGGTTAAGTTTGACAGCTGTGATAATTAATTCTAAATAGGAGATTACATTTCTCAATGATAATTTCTGTGGTTTCAAATGTGCGCTTTTGAAGATGAACACGAAAAGAAAAAAAGAAAGCTTGATCGTCTGCTTGCTGTTTTAAAAAGAAGAAAAAAAAAATGATCAATTAGGTACCATTTGATGTGTAGGGGAAAAAGAAAAATATTCAAGATTTTCTGGATACTTGAGAATTATAATAAAAAAGCACCAGCACAGAATTGGTGTTTAAGAGTAATAACAGTAAACACCATACAATATAAGAACTCGGAACAATTGTTTCGGATGGGAAGAAAACACGATCCTTCGTCAGGCAAACAAAGTAGGCACTAGTGCGGCAAAGTGCAAGCATTGCTGTCTGCGTTTTGTTTTCAAAATTTTATGGTGTTTATTCAAAGCATTGTACATGTTACTTTAGAGTTATGTTAGTTGAAAGCTGGATTGCAGAGCTTTTATAATATATTAAATTGCAGTGATTCAAAAAAAATAAATAATGCATTTGGGTCATTCCATGTCAAATCAACGAAAAAAAGTAGCATTTTTGACCTGACCCTCTCAGATTTCTATGAAATTGGGCTCATTTATTTGTTCTATAGAGAAATGAATCTGTACCAATTAATAAGTCCCTACCTCTTTTAGTTTTTGATATACAGGGCTGCAAAAATGCAAATTTTCAAAATTCTTGTTTTACAAATGTGCCCATATGTCCTTCCCTAATTGACTTAGATGTATAAATTTGGTATCATTAGAAAGCTTATAATACAAGCTTTTAAAGGATATATCGCATGCACACATTTTTAAAATGTTTCATTTCAAGGTCAAACTTTTGACCTACCTTCAATACTCAAAAAGTGCTTTTTTTTATTTTCTTTTAAAAAATATATGTTGTTCCTGCATTTATTATCTATAATTACTGTGATTTTTCAGAATGGGATTGCCATGGGATGCTGAGTTATAAATTAAAATGTAACATCTATCAGTGTATTCATACTAACATCAGGGTCATTCCAAGTCAAATCAACGAAAAAAAGTAATTCTTAACCTGATCCTCTTAATTTTTTTTTTTAATTATTGGGCTCAGATATTATGTTTATATAGAAATTAATTAATACTGAATAAAAAGTCTGCATCTATTTTGGTTTCTGTGATAATGAACTTCAAAAATGGGCAAAATATGTTAGTTTTTGCATTATGCATATTGCGTAAGTCATAACTTGTTCCCTAATTGTCACAGAACCTTATTTTTGCTGTTAGAAAGTGCTTGAATAGGCCTTTCATTTGATATATGACATACATATATTTCTTGGATTTTTAGTTTAAAGGTCAAATACTTTGACCTATATTTCAAAAAGTGTGTTTCTTCTTAAAAAAAAAAAAAAAAAGTATGGTATTCTTACATAAATATATTGTAAAATATCTGTACATATTAATTTGGGATTTCTATGGGATTCTGAATTAAATTAAAATGTTAATTTGTGTCTCACCTTTATAATACAGTATTAGATTTTTTTTACAGAAAAAAAAAAAAAAAAAAAGAGAGAGAGAGAGAGAAAATATTTACTGCAATCATATTACAACATAATATTTAGTAATAAAATACTGCAATTAATATCTCTATTCTATTCATCTAATATAGCATGGGGTACTTTTTAACAAAAATATTCTACTACTAAAATCTAATTTTGCTATGAGAAATAAATTGCATAGCAGTTTTCTCATACAGCTTTTGGGGATAATCTTGAATTTACTGAAATGGTTGGGTTCTTGATATGCAGATATGATGGACAACGGTGGTTAGGTTGTGTTTTAGACTCTAATGAGGAAAATCAAACACTGAAGATAAAGTTCTTACATCCACACGGACCTTCACCTTCTTTCTACTATTCAACCATTGAGGATGTACTGAATTTACCTGTAAGTGATGTAATTTCAAAAGTTGATCCCAGGATAAATCAAACTGGGAGAGTTTATAACCTGTCAAAGCAAGAAATGGACAATGCTAATTAGAAGTTGTAAAAAATATTGTATCCTTAACTGTAACTATCTTCAGAAGAAAAAAAAAAAAAATGTATGAAGTGAGTAGAAAGTTCATTATTTTATTTCACTATGATCCCATTGCTATCCCATTCTGAAATTTTCAGCACACATAAAACAAATTAATTATCAAGAGAAATATATGTTTTTTTCAGATAAAAACAAAAATGTGCTTTTTGAGTTATTGAAGTTTCAGAGGTCAAAATGTTTGACCTTGAAATAAAAAATATGTGCATGTGATATATTATTTGAAAGCCTGTATTATAAGCTTTCTAATGATACCAAATTTGTACCTCTAAGTCAATTAGGGAAGAAGATATGGGCACATTTGTAATACAAGAATTTTGAAAATTTGCATTTTTGATGCATACTTTTTATTCAGTATTAATTAACTTCTATATAAACCTAATATCTGAGCCCAATAAAAAAAAAAAAAAAAAGGATCTGGTTAAGAATGCTACTTTTTTTCGTTGATTTGACTTGGAATGACCCTGATGTTAGTATGAATACACTGATAGATGTTACATTTTAATTTATAACTCAGCATCCCATGGCAATCCCATTCTGAAAATCACAGTAATTATAGATAATAAATGCAGGAACAACATATATTTTTTAAAAGAAAATAAAAAATGCACTTTTTGAGTTATTGAAGGTCAAAGGTAAAAAAAATTTGACCTTGAAATGAAAAATTTTAAAAATGTGTGCATGCGATATATCCTTTGAAAGCCTGTATTATAAGCTTTCTAATGATACCAAACCAAATTTATACCTCTAAGTCAATTAGGGAAGGACATATGGGCACATTTGTAAAACAAGAATTTTGAAAATTTGCATTTATGCAGCCTTGTATATCAAAAACTAAAAGAGGTAGAGACTTATTAATTGGTACAGATACATTTCTCTATAGAACAAATAAATGAGCCAAATTTCATAGAAATCTGAGGGGGGTCAGGTTTTTTGCTTCGTTGATTTGACATGGAATAACCCATTTAACTCTGTTAACTGGCATCCCACAAACTGGCAAAATTTGAGAAACACTTTTTTTTCTGTTTATTTTAAGAAGTGTACGTTTTCCATTTTTAAACAATCAGTATTTAATTTATTATAAATCAGATCAATGTTCATACTCATAAAGACGATTCTTAAAACACGCATTATTGCTTTGGCGTACGTATGCTTTGCATGCAAAAACTAAGCCAGTTTTATTTTTTTAGAATGTGTAATATGCATATTTATTTATTTACACTAGAAAAATAGTTTTTATGGTTGATATATCCTAAATTGTTTGAATGTTTTCTTTTGAATGCCATAAATGTGATCATGGGTGAAAAATGCTTCGTGAAAAAAAAAAAAAAAAAAAAAAACACGTGACTACATCGAGCTGCTCTAAAAATAAATGTAAAATTGCTAATTTAAGAGTTTTATGTGTGATAATTATTTTAAAATAAGGTTTAATATCAATATTTTACTTTATATATAGTTTTTAAGCTTATGTATTCAATCATCGTTTCTGATGTATGTTTTTTGCTAGAAGTGTAAACTCATATATAAGCTGACTCCCATCCTTCAGCTTCCGAAAAATTTTCAAAAATTCTCAGCTTATACACGGAAACATACGGTATTTAACTAGACTCCTATAGCAACCTTAAATAAAAAATTTCAGTATGCCATGTCTAACTAATTTTTAGTTCTGTATGGTGCCCAAACATGCATACATACAGATAAAAAAGAAAAATAAAATAAAATTGTAAAGACCGAAATTGAATGTAGATATTATTACCAGGGGTGCCTAAAAATGTTCAGACCTGAAATTTTTTCGCGCACACTGAAATTTTCTCCCAAAATCACACGAAAATTTATTATGTTTTCTAGAGTCAATTGTTGCATAAAAGTACTTATTTAATTTAAAAAAAAATATTTTTTAGCAAATTTGTTATTTCTGTTTTCATTTTTATTTTTACGTAAGAAAATAAATATTCGAAATTTTCTCTTAAACCTTGTTTGCTTGTTTGAACATATGGGGAGGAAGAATTAATGAATCTGGCTGATGTGCTGCCTCAGGTCAAGCATGTTCATCATTTTCTTTTTTCTTTTTACAGGCCAACTCAACAATGTATGCACTAGTTGTGTTTTTTGCTGCAGATCGTGCACCAGAAACCGCTGCAGTCTGTTTTGGCTCCACAGCCAACACACACAAGTTTCTGTCGTGGCTTGACAAAGTTATGTAAGTATTAATATTAAGTATATCCGACTGGCTAACTAGGTGTTAGCGAATTTTAAGTTTAATGAAATTAATTTTCATTTTAATCTTGATATGTTTTTGTCTAGGCTATTGTACTACTTAAAACTTCCCTATACAAAAAATCTGATGTGGACACCACATGACTTCCTTATACACCCATTGGAATATACATATTGTTACGAAAACAATGGCATTTTTGTGTGATGTAACTGATTCATAAATAAACAAGTAATTTCCAACCACCCAGGCCACGATCATGACTGTTTGAAGCCCTTGGCAAGGCAAAATTTGCGGCCCCCTCGAAACCGTTGCAACATCATTTATATCCGATAGATGATCAGTCGTATGTACAATGCATAAACAATATTTTCGAGACTAGATATGTAAATATGTTAATATTTTTTACATTTTCAGTTATTATTTATGTTAGCTACAAACAGTTGAATATTGAGTGGATTTGTTCTGCTGATCCCTTCATTCTAACTGACAGGCGACAATAAAAAAGCACTCTGTAGTATGTTTAATTTACACTAAACAAGAACTGATATATAAATTTAGTAGTCATAGATTTGCCAGATTTGGATTATCGCTCTACTGCCATTGTTTGCACACTAGGATTAATTACAGCGGGATTTACTGATTAAAATGAATTTCGAACCTCTCTGCCAGAACAAACCCGGCATATGTTGATCCAAGGCCCCACTATTTAAGGAATTAGATGAGCCAGCAGAAATAGAAAAAGCAAAATATATCAAAATGGCATTAATGGAAAAAAATTATGTTGGTGCATTAAAAAGCAGTCCTACTTTCTTGTAAAATTTTAAATAACAAATCGCTATTATAAAAAAGCTAGTTATAGAGCTTTTTAAAATCTTGTAGTAGGCATAAATAAAAACTTTTTTGATAACCTTTTAATAATAAAAACCTAAGTTTCTTGAATGTAACGCTCAAAGCTGATGCCATTGCTAATCAATAAATTGAAATAAAGAAAAAAAGTTTTTATCTTTGTTTTTGAGGAATTGCTCGAAAAATTTATTTAATTAATAAAATAAATATTTATTCTTGGTTTGAAGGAATGAATAAAATAATGGAAGAAGGATGATTTAGCAAAAAAATTTTTTTTTTTTTTTTTTTTTTTTTTTGTAATATATTGATGCTACTGTGAACAATATTTTTAACCCAGACTTCCTCGTACTGAATGGCTGATGCTATAAAATCTAAATGCTAATTTGAAGGACTGGTGTAATTCTATGTAAGGACTGCCAATTGGAGATTTTCTTTCTTGGCCACAATTTAAATGAAAAAAAATTACAACCGAAAACAATTATGGTTGTTTTCTTTGTTATCGGCATCGGATTGAGGTAAACTTAAAAAAAAAAAAAAAAAAAAAAGGCTGGAAGTATTGTATTCGGTCCAAAAATTCGATATCGAGTTTTCAACTGATTTACCTGCTTTAAGTTTAAGGTCTTCTGAGTCTAAAAAAGTAGTTTTTGACAATTGGTCAGTGTGTATGCATATACACAGGGAATTTTCTGGCTTTCGTATCTCCAAAACTATTTAAGATTTGGAGTACTACAAAACTTCAGAATTGTGGCAAGTCTGGTGTACAGATGAATTTCCCAAATTTTGGTGAAAATTGGAAGTGGGACTGCAAGTCCGCATCTCAAAAATACCTCTAACAATTTTCTTCAAAGTTGCTATATAAACACTCTATTAAATGTCCTTTTGAATGATATAGTTGGTTAGATCAGGAAAATTGATAGGTATCTTGTATAAATAGCTCAATTTCAGGTCTCGCAAGTGCGTTTCTTTAAAAGCGACTGTATGGATTTCTTTTTAAACTCGCCATATTAATATCCTTTTGTGTGTAATATTTTTCTGGTCAATAATTGTGTATGCCAAGTTTTGGTAAAAGTTCATATCTGAAAAACGGCTCTAACAATTTTCTTGAAAATTGTTACAAAAATCCATTTTAGATATCCTTTATCATGTATTACACGGTTATTACTGGAAAATTGACAGTCATCCTGATTGGGTAGGTCAGTGTTAGATCTCGGAAATTGGTGTTTCAAAAAATAACTGTACAATTTTTTTTTTTTTTTAACTCACTATGTGAACTTTGTTTTATATATCTTTACATGTGTATCAAGTTTCTCTTACAGGAAATTTTTTAGGTGTCTACTTTATTAGGACATTTTTATGCCTTCTGATCACATTATTTCCAAAAAATGCATATAATACGTGTAATAGTGGGTAATGGAAGTCGTGTGGTGGTTTCACACCAGATTTTTTTTTTTTTTTTTTTAATTCATTAAAACTAATTGAAATTTCACAAAAAATATTTTATTTTCTACAAAAATAAACCCCAGATATTGTAACCTGAATTTGATCCATTTTATATATATCTCTATTACTGATAATTATGAATGTTACTTTGTAGGTTTATTGGTGGAGGTGGAGAGTCTCATGGTCATATAGCTGAAGGACTCAGCACTGCGCTTCAGTGCTTTGACGATTTCCAGGCTTACAGAGAAAATAAGTGAGAAAACCTTTGAAAGTTATATTTTAATTCAAATATCTGTTTGTTTATAAGAGTTTTTTTTTATATCTTAATTATCTATATTAACTGTTATTTTGGATTTATTTTTATTAATAACGTATGCAGAGCTGCCAACTGCAATGAAAAATTCACAGTGGATACACATTAAGCAAGCAATTATTAGAGATGGGTGTTATTTCACATAATAAAATAAATAATATTGTTGTTATATAAGAACCTATTAGCACTGTAATATATTACTGAAAAGATTCTATTAAATAAATAGCACTTCCATCCTCTCTCTCTGCACGCACACACCACAAAAATAAAAAAATAAAATGAATAAAAATAAAAAATGATAATAATAACAGATTTTTTTTTTTAAGTAAATGAACGTATTTCTGTAATTATATATTTTTAGGGGTGGGAAAATCCTCGAGAATTTACTTCTTTTTCTTTGTTCTAAAACAAAACTGCAAACGTCATTTAAATCATACATGAACAATTTATATAATACAGCATTATACAAGTAACGAGTTTAAATACTCTCTTTCCCATAATGAATTTACAAAAATAAACTATAAACACCTCGACTAGCGAAATCCAAATCATACGAAAACAACTAGACTGAGAAAAAATAACATCTTTTGTTTTCTGCACAAACATTCGATGCTCTGTGGCATGTGGTTTAATACCCGGTAATACAGTAATGGAAGTAACGAGTCAAATTAAAAAATACCGATTCGTTACTTCGATTGGAAAAATATCCGTATCATCTCAGTAACAAATTCATATGGTTACTTCGTAGATTCAAATATTCTTTTGAAATAAGTAAAAGTTTTGATTACTTTTACATCTTTCTAATGTTTTATTCAGAGCATTAATTTTAAACTGAATGTTATTGGATCTGGTTGCTAAATATAGCATAGTCTATATATTCGCATGACATGTAACGTGCAAGATACTTTGATACCACGGTTTAACAAAATAATGCTGTCAGGATGTTAATTTAAGCAACTAGCATGAGGTAGGTAAGGGGTGATTATTATTTCATCATGAAGGTGGGGAATGCGATTACACTTGCTAGGTTTGCATTCGCTTGAGTATTGGAAACAGATGTTTCGGGAGTGTGATTAGGGAAAGGAAGGAGTGTTTGTTTATATTTGAAATAGCTTATAGCAGATAGAATTGAAAATGCATAATTGCATAGGGATAGTGTTCGGGAGCATTTATTGATTGTGATTTTATCAAGAATATTGTTTAATTAAGAGTAATTTGAGAAGAAAATTGATTATTTATTTACTTTTTTTATGTGATATTTTCTTGAGACCATTTTTAATGATTTAAAATGAGTAAAGGTGTTAAGAATAGTTAATTATGCTCTTATGTTAAAATTAAGTGTCTGAGAAAAATACATCCTTTTATGCAATTTTTGTAAGCAAAATTTATATTTTCAAACAAGTGTCTAATTTTAGAAAACATATTCAAAGTGACTGCTTGCTAAGTATGATTGAAAAATATAAATTTTTTTGTCAATCTAGAATGTTCAAATTCTTTGGAAAATCAAGAGATTCGGTAGATTAAAATTTGGGATGCCTTAAAGATGTTGCTTAAAATTTTGCTATTATTTAATTGTTTCTTAATTACATTTATGGCTTACAATATGAGAATTCTTTTTTTCAGAAAACGGCTCTTGTGTACGTGTTTCTTGATATTATTTGAAATGTTCTGTTTTCGTGTTTAAAGGAATTGGTTTAACAGAACCTTATGCTTATATGATTAGGACGAACGTTTGTGTAAAACTTTGACTCTACCACTATTTCATATCAGCATTCTTTTTATATATATATTGAAGAAATTCTAGTGTTAAATAAAGTGAAAATGAAGGTTACTATTCGAAAGCATTGGGACTTAAAAACATGAACCACATGCACTATGCAGGACACATGTATATATTGTATGTCATCCCGAAAGGATTCGAAAGACATTAGCCATATATAAACTAAAAAGTAATAGGTTATGTTACAAAAACCTATTACCAAAGGTACACTGTAAAAAAATAACCATTACCAGCTACAAGAAACTCTCTGTGATTGGAGAAAATAACTTATTTTTTTACAGTGTAGTATAGAACAAAGTAACCTATTACTGAAAAGTAACTGTTTATCCCATCTCTAGTAATTACACCGCTAAGAAATTCACTCCAAATTTTTCCGCATGAGGATTATTTTATCTTCGAGAAATGTATTAAACACTTATACATAAATAATGTGCTACATACTTTGCCAGAGGTTTACCTAGGAAGAATTTTGGCTTAAAAGCAGACCATTCACAAAATTTGACTATCTTAATAAAACATAGCCTTTTGCAGAAAATCAGACATTGTTTAAAAGTTACTTTAACTATTTTGGATAGAAAAATTGCATATTTGAGTTATCAGCTACAAAATGTATGTGTTTGAGCAATAAAATATTAAAAGTGCAGAAATTCCACGTGTTTATGGCTTTAGTATCATTTATTTTAAGAATCAACTTTGAAAAAAAAAAAAAAAACTGTCAATATATTTAAAAATTTAAATTTTAATTTCACAAGAGCATTTTTAATTATTTATTTAAAATAAAGCTCTTGAAAACTGGTTGAAATATTTTCTGGGCGGATCCGCCCTTTCATCAGCAACCGTCAGTGTAGTCCGCTATCATCGAAACTGTTTTTAGATTCTTTCTCTGCTGTTTCTTTACAAGATGGTGCCACAATTGGTCCAGATCTGTGCGCGACTTGTGCCCGTTACATGTTGATTGGTCAACTGACTATTTCAATGGTTTCACAATAATATGCTTAGTCCGGGTTATTGTAATTGGTGATTTTTCGGGTTTCATTGAAATTTATATCAAGAAAATTTTTATTTTGTATTAATCAAGAATATGAAATCGATTTATGTCGAGAAAATTTATATTTTATATTAATCAAGAATATAAAATTAATATAAATTTTAACGAAACCTGAAAAATCACCAACTGCAATAACCTGGACTACATATTATCTTGAAACCATTGAAATAGTCAGTGACCAATCAACATGTAACGGGCACAAGTCGCACGCAGATCTGGACCAATTGTGAAGCCATCTTCTAAAGAAGCAGCAGAGAAAGAATCCAAAAACAGTTTCGACAATAGCGGACTACACTGATAGTTGCTGATGAAAGGGTGGGTCCGCCCAGAAAATATTTCAACCAGTTTTCAAGAGCTTTATAAGGTATAATTTTAAATAAATAACTGTCAATATAAGTTGATTAACACAGGGAATAATCACCTGTTTAAACATTCAGTGATATTTCTACATTTTGAGCAATTAGTTACAATCAAATGCAAAGTTTGACAGTCAGCTGCAGAATGATTTTACATTTCAGCATTTGGCAATAATAATATCATGCATTTTACCAATCAAATACCATAAAAGCTGTTTTTTTTTTCCCTTGCAATGAGTTTTGATTCAACACTAATTTTATCAAATACTAACAAAATGATCTCATCTGCTATTTTATGAGTCATCTACAAAAATATTGATATAATTTGTGAAAGTCAAAATTTATTGAAACAATGTCGTAAAGATAAACATTTGAAAAATAAATCTATATTTTAAACAGAAGGAAAATCGTAAATACACAGTTTTATTTTCTAAAAATATTGTCTAAAAGTTAAAGGGCTATCAACATATATTTCGTTATTATATGGTATTTTTTTAAAGACTTATTCAAATTTACAAATACCTGCACTGCATGCAAATATTGTCTAAAATTTTAATTTAACAAATATTAAGTGATTTGCATTAAAAGGGATTTTACATCATAGGTGGATCCAGAAACCAAATTATTAGATCAAACATTTAAAATTTTTTAATCTTTCCATTGTAATCTTTGAAAAATAGTTCCTAAATGAATCTAAATTTTTCATTGTAAGTAGTGACCTGAGAACCTGAAGGTCGTGAAACTTTGCAGCTCTAGAAAAGTTAAAGAAATGTTATGGAATTTTGATTGTAATTCATAAAAGTCATAGAAATTCGGATAAATCCTAAAAAAAGAAAACCATGAAACATTGATTGTAGCTAGGAAATTCCAAATCAAAATTGTCAATTTATAAAATTAGGGATATTATGTAAATTGACAAAATTATACCAAATTATTATATCAAACATTATTATACCAAAGAGATATATCAAAAATACTAGGCATAACTGCTATTTGGTACATTCCTTTGTAATATGTTGCACTGCATAATTTAAGAAGTGGAAAAAGTTTTAATATGTTGTCACCTTGAATGTGTAAATATCCTTTGTATACCTGCAATGCATTTGCATGTTGGTATGTATCCTTTAAAATCTTGCTACAAAAAACAAAAATTATGCTATCTCTAATAACAATGATTTTTTTTTTCTTTTCCTTCCATTCATAGTACCACAACCAAAAAGTATTGTGTGTTGATATCCAATTCACCACCCTATGCACTTCCAGCTTTAGAGAGCTCTTCGTATCAAGGTCTTGTTACTGAACAGTTGGCTTTGTTGATGTCAGAGGTAACTTATATTTGCTGTTTCTTATTTGTTAAGCCTTAATTATCAGAAATAGTATAAAGCACAGTACTTTCTATTATATTGTATTTTAATAAAAGATATTGTTATAGCAGCCCTACTTTAACATTTCACTCTTCAATGCTCATTAGTTTTGTACTGATACAAAACTTGTAAATTTTTTATGCAACAATTTTTCAATATTTTTTTTCCCTTGTGTTAATCTTTTTTTAAACCTTTGTTCTTTCCCTATTCATTAGAACAAGAGTTTAAAAGACAATTAAGACAAAGATAAAATATTTAAAAAATGTTGCTTAGAATTTTTTTTTTTTAACTTGGTAAACAGTGAAAAGAAAAATTATTCTGAAGAGTCTGTAATATTGCAGATTGAAAGAAAAAACCTATGCTACTTGGAAAATAAATAAATAAATAAAAATACTTGGGTGAATGAGATTTTGAATATGAATATATATATATTTTATTTATTTATTTTTCCTTTTATTCCAGAAAAATATTAATTTGAGTGTACTATCTCCTCGGAAAATTCCCAACTGGTTTAAAATATATGAAAAGGTAATATATTATCATTGACTGATGTTTACGTAACTAATATTTGTTAAATAATCAAGTGTTTATATTTATTTAAAATTATTTCAGGCTGGTGGTGACCTTCAGCATGCACTCGCAAAAAATTATGCCAAGGATAGACGGCACCTTGTATTATTAAAAGGTTTTCAGCTTCAAGGTAAGTATTGTGAATTTATGTAAATAGTTAAACTCTATTAGAAAAACTAGAGTTGGCATGCTTTTGCCATAGGTATAAAAGATGAAAAGCCTATGGAAAAAACTAGTATGTTATGACCATCACAAAGTTTTCTTCTGTCTTTCTATATTACAGCATTTACTGATTACCATGCACAAAAATTTAATCAATATAACATCACCCAATAATCATTTTACACATCCTGGTTAGTGCTGTTTTAACCAATAGGGCGTAGCTATCTGGAAACACAGAAAGTGAGTAATAGCTGCATCCTGCACTGACTATCGAATGATATATATTAAAATTGTATAATATAAATCATATGTATTAAGTTTCATACACATGAAAAGTTATAATAACAGGGTGTCTACTGGGTCATGGAAAGGTCATGAAATTCAGCCATCGATTAGTCTTGCATTGAGTTGAGTAACCCGATTTTACCCCAACCAATCAGCAGGTAGGGTCGAATAAATTTTTTTTCTTGTAATTCAGGTTGGGTTGACTAAATCCCCCCCCCCCCCTGTGTATCGGGTTTAGTTTTCAATGAGTTGGGTTGACTTAAGAAATTTTTTCAAAAACAATTTACTGCAATAAGCAGAAATTAGTTTGATATTATAACTGTGTAACTGATGTAAACATATATGCCCACAATTATAAATACGTGTACCCAAATTATTAAAGTAAAGGTTATTATTGTTAAGAATCTAAATATTGAACAATAAACTACAAACACAAAACTTGAAGCTCATTTTTGTACATTTGAAGTACACTACACACATAACTGATTAAAATTTATTATTAAACTCTTTTTCAGATTTTAAAACTTTTAGTTTAGTATATTAGTTATTACATTTTTAATTCATTTTAGAATGATTTATCAGTTGTGTGGCAATCGAAATTTACTTTAATTTATAATTTTAAAATGTTTTTCATGATTTTTAGATGAATTATTAATTTTTATTTAGTTTTGGGGTTTCGGATCAGGTGTTCGATGTTGAAACTCTCTATTGTGAGTTGATAATGTTCAAGCCGATGAAAATTAATGTGAGCACATTCATGTGATATATACCTACTTCTACATATTGTGTTATGCTTTACTGTGAAAGATAAGATTGTATTTTTTTTTTTTTCTTTGCGATATTTTGTAACATTCGTTGATTTACTATTTAGTAATGTAAATATATAAGTACTAGCAGGCAACGCCCGCTTCGCTGGTCCCTATTTTTAAATGAATAACTATAATTACTGAATTCTCAAAATTGCATTAATTTTTATCACGTGGAAAAAAAAGAGAAACAAAATCTGATAAGAAAAAATGTTGCACCGGGTTCTCACTGCCTTCAGAAAAAATTCCCAAAATGCTCTAACTCTTATTTTTATTATTTTCCCCCTTCGCCCCCCCCTCCAATCTATCATAATAATTTTACAAATTCAAAAATATCTGCAATCAATTTGTAAGTATCAAAAACCTCTATGCACCAGTTTTGAACGATCCATCTATTTTTATTTTTTTGCCCCCACCACTCCCCCTTTCCCGCCCTTACCGATAATTTTAAAAATTCGAAAATATCCGCAATCGATTTGTAGGTATTGGAAACCTCTATGTACCAATTTTGAATGATCTAACTCTACTTTTATTTTTTGCCCCCCTCTCCCCTCCCCCTTTCCTGGCCCTCCTAATAACTTTACACTTTTGAAAATATCCCCATTGGACTTGAGGCCTCTGAAACCTATCTGTACCAATTTTGAATGGCCTAACTGTATTTCTATTTGTTTTTGCCCATAGCCCCCCTTTCTGCCCCTCCTAATAATTTTACAAATTCGAAAATATCCGCAATCGATTTGTAGGTATCGAAAGCCTCTATATACCAATTTTGAACGATCTAACTCTATTTTTATTTTTTATATATATAGAAGAGTACTTCCTGAGTGAGTGAGGGGGGGGTGATTCATCATCGCCCAGATAAAACCCCTGGACCTAGAAGCATGAAATTTCGTGACAATGTTCTTTCTGTGACGTAGGCATCCACTAAGAAGCGATTTTACAAAATTCCCCCCAAGGGGGAGGGGGGGCAGAACGTGATTTCACAAAATCCTTCATATCTCAAACAAAAAGCAGATATCTGTAAAATTTTTGCTTTAAAATATAGCTAATACAAATGTCTAAAAACCAATTTGTGGAATTTTCAAAATTCGGTCCCCAAGGGGGGAGGGGGACAAAACGTGATTTTGCATAGTCCTATTCCTATATATCTCAAACAAAAAAAAATAGATATACATGAAATTTTTGCCCTAAAATATAGCTAATGCAAATATCTAAAAACCAATTTCTGGAATTTTAAAAATTCAGCCCCCAGGTGGGGCAGCAGGCGGGGGGGGGGGCTAAGGGGCAAAAACAAATAGAAATACAGTTAGGGCGTTCAAAATTGGTACAGATAGGTTTTAGAGGCCTGCAAGTCGAATGAGGATATTTTTTATTGTGTAAAGTTGTTAGGAGGGGAGGGGAGAGGGGGGCAAAAAATAAAAATAGTTAGATCGTTCAAAATTGGTATATAGAGGTTTTCGATACCTACAAATCGATTGCGGATATTTTTGAATTTGTAAAATTATTAGCAGGGGGGGGGGGGGCTATGGGCAAAAACACATAGAAATGCAGTTAGGCCGTTCAAAATTTTTACAGATAGGCTTTAGAGGCCTGCAAGTCGAATGGGGATATTTTCGAAAGTGTAATGTTATTAGGAGGGCCGGAAAGGGGGAGGGGAGAGGGGTAGGCAAAAAAATAAAAATAGAGTTAGATCGTTCAAAATTGGAAAAAAAAAGAAGTTTTCGATACTTACAAATCGATTGCGGATATTTTCGAATTTGTAAAATTATTAGGAGGGGTGGGGCGGTAAGGGGGGGGCTATGGGCAAGAACAAATAGAAATATTAATACAGTTAGGCCATTCAAAATTGGTACAGATAGGCTTTAGAGGCCTGCAAGTCGAATGGAGATATTTTCGAAAGTGTAAAGTTATTAGGAGGGCCGGGAAGGTGGGGGGGCGGAGAGGCAAAAAAAGTAAAATAGAGTTACATCATTCAAAATTGGTACATAGAGGTTTTCGATACCTACAAATCGATTGCGGATATTTTTGAATTTTTAAAATTATTGGGAAGGGGGGGAACGGAGGGGCAAAAAAATAAAAATAGAGATAGATAGTTCAAAAGTGGTGCATAGAGGTTTTTGATACCTACAAATCGATTGCGAATGTTATCGAATTTGTAAAATTATTAGGATAGATGGGAGGGGGGGGGGGCAAAAGGGGAAAATAATAGAAATAAGAGTTAGAGCATTTTGGGAATTTTTTCCGAAGGCAGTGTGAACCCGGTGCGACATTTTTCCTAATCAGATTTTGTTTCTCTTTTTTTTTTCACGTGATAAAAATGAATGCAATTTTTAGAATTCAGTAATTAGAGTGATTCACTTAAAAATAGGGACCAGCGAAGTGGGCGTTGCCTGCTAGTTTATATATATAGATGATTGTAATACTAGCATAGTCATTTATATCTTTATAAAACAAAATTGCCTTCTGTCATAATCTACAGGCATTCTAACTTTTGTTACAAAGAAAGAAATATTGTATTTTTCTTTAAAATTTTCTCACTTAACATTTATTTATTTTTTTTATTCAGAATCTCTTTTATTTTGAGAATGGGAAAAATATCTAAATGCAAATTTTGATAATTTTATTCTTAGTCTTTTCGTGAAAAATATTAAAAGAATGTGTAGATTTAAGAAAAAAATAAAAATAGGATACATATGCTTCTCTCTTGAATGTGAGAATAATAAATGACAATTTTCTCATCCACAGAAAGACTAATAGTTGCAATAATATAACATTTCAGGAATATTGTGTATATGTTTGTAGTTTTATGTGTGTATTTGTTTTGGATTCACTTTGATTATTATTTACTTAAATTCTTAAAAAAAAAAAAGGAAAATATATTTTTTTTTTTTAACAGCTAATAATGTTAAACAATAACTTAAGATATCACCAAAATGAATTTTTTTAAAGGTGATATATTGGTTAAAAACTGCAAAGAGTGCTACTTAGAGACAGTCTGCTTGGCATGTTTGTTATTAGTTCTTATTTGTAGTTTAGGATACAAATTATGTTTGGTCATGAACCCATCAAGATTAAATATTTGTTAGATTAATTTTTATACATTTAAAAACATAAATTAAGTGCAAATTGGGCCTAGGCTGCAAAAATAATTTTTAAAATTGAATATTTTGGTCTTTGATGTTGTAAAGTAGTGGTAGTTAACTCAGTCCCATATCTTATCTCTTATCCATATTAGCTTGGCTCCAGCTTTTATGGTGGGTGGTAGGGGTTTTGTCTGATATTGAAGCTCTTTCATTTTTTAGAATTCAATTCACTTTTAAAAACATTAAAATGGAAAACCACTTTCTTATTATATGCTTTAACTCAGTTTTATAAATTGTATAAAATAAAGGTACTTTCCTACTTTATAAATCATAGTTTTTGTGGAACTGGTTGGACAGTTAGAAGATTTTACTATTAACAGACATGACTATCCCTGTTGTAAAATATTAGACAGGAAAAGTTAGAATACATAGCAACTTAAGAATCAATGTTGGTCTTTAAATTTGATTAGAGATATTCAGAATATTAATTATCTTTTATGCCCTTTCACATATATTTGTTTATTGATAAAGAATTAAATTTAATAAGATATGAAAACTTCTTGTTTTTAAAATTTTGTTTCTAGAGCGACCCATCACTCCTCCACCAATTGATAACAAAAGTAGCCTTCCTGTGTCTACTTCAGCCTGCAGTCCTCCTGCCCAGGGGCAGAAACGGCCCGCGCCAAGTTCTCCACCTCACGGAAGAGATGGTACTGCTTTTAAACAGCCTGCAACTCAAGGTGAGTAATTTTTTCTTAATATATATTAACTAACTGGCCTCTTTTATACAACAAATAGTGAAAAATATTTACTATATTTCTTCTTTGCCCAAAATATCTTAATTCAACTAATACCTAAAAATTCTCATAGTGGATCTGTAGAAATCAATTAAAAATAAAAACTCCAAACTTCTAGACTGTTTTTTGTAAAGAAGATTGTGTTTCGCACCTAATGATACGAACTATTAACAATTTTTTATTTGTAAGTTATGATTAAATATATATATAAAACTATTGGAAATCAAGATATGTCTTATAGATTTTATTTCTTTTGTCTACAATTGCTATTTCTTTCCCTACAAATACAGGAAAGTGTTCCATCATTTATGAGTGATATATGGTTTTTTTTTTGTTGTTGTTGTTGTTGCCTCATTTGAATAACTTTACACCATGCTGCTTGATTAAATGCCTTGGACTGAGACAAAACTAATCCTACCTAAGAGTCTACAGCTCCTATCTTCGCTGACAGCCAAAAACGTTGTTATTCTGTGGGAAAATTTATTACCAGAATTACTCATTACCTAATTTATTTTTTTTAAATTCTTTTTCTTTTACTTTTTAGTTTAAAAATACGAAATATGCACTTAATTTTTAAATTTAAATATAAAATATTAAAAAATTAAAAAATTTATTTCCATAAAACAAGCACTAATTTATGCTTCCTGTTAATTTCCTAAATTTGTATATGGAATTAAAAAAAAAAAAAAAATACATTAGGTGATGAGTAATTCTGGTAGCAAAATTTCCTATAAAATACCATGGACTTTGGCTGTAGGTGAAGATGGATATTGTGCGATCTGAATATGCCACAGCAACAGTAAGGGGCCAACACAACACAGAAATGTGAGAAGTGGTTATGCACTTTACTAACCTAATTACTTCATGAAATATAAAAATTGCAAAAATGCAGCTGCTTTTTCAGAAATATTAAACCTTTTAAGGTCATTTGTATTATCATTAAACATGATTATTGGCAACAGATGGAAAGCAAGTATTCGTGAAAGCCTGGGAGTTTATTTTATCCCAGGCATTTGCTGTGCATCAAATTGCATCCTTGAACATGAAAATTTTCATTAATTCAAAATCTTTTTTAAGGGCATTCCTGTATGCACAAGCTGAATCAGGGATATGCAGTTTGGCTGAAGAAATATCACTCCTCCATTCATTTTATTAAAATTCCTGGCTTTAAGGTGCACAGAACAATTGTCTAAAATTGAAAGAATCTAGGAATCACTTGAAAGTTCTTTCAATGCCCCTTAACTTTGGATATGCATAAAGTAACTGTCAAAACATTCTTATAATAATTCCCTGCTAATCCAGGCTTGTTTGCTTGGTAAATTAACAGACATGCAAGTACACCATAGCAACAAGGATTAACTGTTTTCCCACTTACTAATAATTTATAAGTTCTCGTAGCATCAGTTGTTTTTTCATATATTTGGTAGCAGTAGAACTTTTTTCAAATGGCGACTGTACTTGTAGATGCATCTCGCTTGCTTCATTCACAGTACTTGTCGTTTTACTTTTTTTTCTCTCGAATTACTATTATTCTGTTACGAAATTCTCTCCACCAGGGGTCGCCGTGTATCAAGACACAGCGATACATGTACTGTTTTTAGTTAGTATGTGGCAGGCAATGGTATGGAATGGAAGGATCTAAATAGGAGATCCTAAATATGTTAAATTTTAGTATATGTAAATAGTTGTAAATTACTTGTAAATATGTCATTAAATCTTAGTTAAGAAAGATGAATGTTATTTTGCACCTAATATATTTCTACCACTGAACTATTGGTCAAATTTGGTGCATACGGCTCGCGAAAATGGTTTATTGGAAACAAAAAGTTTTTCGCCTAGAAAGAAATTATCTACTGAAATAAAAGTGATGAGTCACTGGTGATCTATCTACGGAAATGGAAATAAAAATAGAAAAACGATATCTTAAAAAATGATGTTTAACGGAATATGAGTTGAAAAAGGAAAATAGATGTGGTTTATGAAAAAGGAAGTAATCCACATTTTTTTGTTATTTATGTTTTTATTTGGATAACATTTTAGGAGGTAAGCTGTTTTAAAATTAATAATGGATAAATTAACTAAATGTATTGAAAAGAGAAGCTCTGTAAGAGCGAGTATTACTAAATTAATTAAAAAAGTACAATCATTAGATTTTGAAAACAAAACTTTTGATTCTTTAAATGAGTTATTAGAAACTTTAGATATCAAATCTAAATTATTGAAAGAGTATGATGATGAAATAGAGGATCTTGTTAATGATCCAGTAAAATTTAAAAATGAAATAACTCCATCAGAGGAATATGAAGACAAAATTATTACTATTAAAATTAAACTTAAATCTAAAATTAAAGAAATAAACAATAAACAACAAAATCAAAGTATTAAGGATAGTACATCAAGCTGTACAGAACATAATTTTTCAGCATTAAAATTACCGCAGTTACAGGTTCCACAATTTTCTGTTTCTTGTGTTTCAAATTTCATGGAATTCCTAAATTGTTTTGATAGCGCGATAGGGTCGAATGAATCTTTGAGTAAAATTGAGAAATTTCAGTATTTAAAAAGTTTGCTTACTCCCCCTGTTTATAATGTTGCTGGATTTCAGTTAAATGAAAATAATTATGATTCTTCTTTAGAACTTTTAAAACAACGTTACAGGCGTACTGACTTTATTATTAATTCATACATGTCTAAATTACTTATTTTAAAACCAGTGAGGAATTCATCAAACATTAAAGGCTTGCGTAAATTATATGATGATAGAGATAATTATAATGAATTTTCGCTCATTGAATGTTACTGAAGGATCATACGGTCATTTATTAAACCCCTTACTTCTTAAATTGCTACCCCAAGATTTGGTTTTAGATTTTCATAGAAAAAGAAATAAGGAAATTAATTGTGAAGTTTCAGAAATAATGACGTTTTTAAGAAATGAAGTGGAATCGCGTGAAATTTGTGAAACTGTAACAAATTCTTTTAATGATAATGAAACTAAACGTTCCGCTTTTCAGGGTTATCAAACAGGACAAACATATCAAAAAAAACTTCTCTAAACATAAAAATATACCAACCGCAGCAACATTACTCACACAAATAAAAAATTCATGTATATTTTGCAACTTAACTGCTCATGATTCTGTAAATTGTAGAAAATTAGATATACAACAGAAAATAAATAAACTTAGATCTGACGCATGGTGTTGGTTATGTTTTAAACCGAAACACATAAGCAAAGTATGTAGGTCAGGTATTGTTTGTAAAATATGTTTTTCTAGATTTCATCATGAGTCAGTTTGTAGAAAAAATTATAAACCCTCGAATTTATCGGTAGAACGCAATAGAGAAAATTGTAAAAATTCACGTAGTTTAAATTATAATGAAAACGAAAATGAACGGGATAACTCTAATGTTTCTGAAGTTATTTCTTCTATTTCTCAATGTAATGTAAATACAAACTGTTCTAAAAATGCTTATTTGCAAACTTGCACTGTTATTGCTAAATCAGAAAATAAATCTTGCTTATCAAGATTAATGTTTGATTGTGGAAGTTCGAGATCATTTATTAGTGAAAAATTAGCGAATGATTTAAAATAAAAAAAATTCGTAATGAAACTTTATCAGTTTATTCTTTTGAATGAAATACCCAACGGATAAAATTTATCGAGTTGTTGAAGTAATACTGGAAAGCACAAATTCTTCTTTTCAAAAAACTCAGGAATTGTTTGTTTCTCGCACTATAACGGGCGCTACTGTGAAATATCCTGATTCAAAAATAAAAGATTTAATGCAGAGACGGAATTTGAAGTTGGCTGATTCAGATAGCTCGGATAACAATACTAACATCCTCTTAGGGGCCGATGTTTGTTGGGAATTAATTTATGGGGAAAGGGTACCTATAAATAAACATTTGTCAGCTTTGAATAGTGCATTTGGATGGCTGATTATTGGATCAGACAATATTGAAAGTAGTTGTTCTGAAAACATGATTATTGTAAATAATGCTATCTTAAATGATTTAAGATTATTTTGGGAAATTGAAGAATTTCCGAATGAAACCAAAAATCTATCGGAAAAGGATAATCAGTTAATTAAGGATTTTGAGGATTCTTTAAAATTTAATGGGGAACGGTATGTGTGTAGATAAATGTGGAAAGATAATACAGGACCCCCGTTAGAATTAGACTCTAATTATAAGGTCGCGAGTAAACGTTTCAATTTATTAAAAATTAAATTGGATAAAAATCCTGAGGTTTTTTATCAGTATAATCAGTATTGGATCAATTGAAATGTAATATTGTAGGAAAATGTACTGACGAGGATATGAATTCAGGTTATTATATGCCCCACAGAGCAGTAATAAGGGATGACAAAGAAACTACTTGCGTTCGGATGGTTTATGATTGCAGCTCTAAAGCAAATGAAAGTAAAAATTCTTTAAATGATTCTCTTGAATCGGGAGTTAATCTATATCCAAATTTATTGGATGTTATACTTAAATTTCTTGAAAATCAAGTTGCATTTTGCGGAGATCTAGAGAAAGCTTTCCTTATGATTGAAATTGCGGAAGAGGATAGAGAATATCTAAAATTTTTGTGGTTTCCGGACGAGCCCAATAATCCAGTACAGACACTTCAACTTAATCATTTACCCTTTGGATTAACGACGTCTCCATTTGTGCTAGCTTGTGTTTTGAAATTTCACATAGGGTAATATAAAGATGAATATAAGTATTATGGGGTTCCATTAGCCAGTTGCAAAAATAACATTATTTAAGTAGTTAATGGTAATTAAGAGTAAAATTTATCCATATTTCAACAATTAGCTTTAAACTTAATACATATTTCATTAATCAACTTAAAAAAAAAAAGTACAAACTGTGTTGATTAGCAGTTAAATAATAGCCTTTTACAGCAGTTAATTGCAATTAAACATAAATTTTGTCAGTTAGTAGTGAAATCGTAGCTCTCAGGATCTATATTTTGTTTGGGCTTATTTATTTTTTCATATATTTAAAAAAAAAAAAAAAAAAAAAAAAACTTTTTTTTTTTTTTTTTTTTTTCTTATGTTTTCCCATATATATATATATATATATATATATATATATATATATATATATATATATATATGGGTGAATATCACATAAATGTGCATTTTAGTGTTTCAGGTCTTTATTATTAATTTTAAGCAAATAAATTGTAAAATTTTATTATTATTATTTAGAAGTACCTTTTTAAAAAAGCATCAAATCATAAAATGTGAGTTTATAGCAATTTCAGTATTTTTTAGAAAATTTTAAACCTTATAATCGTCATTTTCGTGACTGTCTCCAAGACCAAATGTTTACATACAAAGTATGTTTTTTACTAAAAAAAATAAAATGATAATTATAATAATTGTTAATTCTTGTAAAAAAAACTATTTGTTTTCAAAGGAAATTTTTTTTTTCTTTTTAATTACGTTAATTTTCATGCATGTGTAATTAAAATGCTTGTATGCAAGTCTTGACATCATTTTCGTGACACATGAAAATAACTTCATATATCATCAAGGGATGGTGCCACCATTCACTTTTTTTAAAGTTTAAGATCAGAAATCAACATTGACGATATGTGGGGGAAAAAAATCTCAAGAAAATTGAAAACTGGTAAGAGTTAACATTATTTTTATTGTTTACATGCTGTGCGTACTTTTATTGCTTGTCATTTTCGAGATGCATAAAAAATAAAAAAATATTATTATAAAATTTAGAACAAAGTTTTATTTTAATAGAGAATGACGACCAGAAGAAGAAAATGTGACGATATCAGCTTAGTGAAAGCATGTTTTTCAGTACAGAACGAATTATTGACGATTTGTCATTTTCGTGACGGTCATTTTTGTGACGTCACGAAAATGACATTTGTTGCAGATTTACTATTTTGTAAGCCCTGGATTTAAATAATTTTTTATTTTGAGATAAAAGATTTGTTGGTGTAGGATAAGCTTTATATTTAAATATTTAAAGTACTTTCCGGTATCCAGGTAAATATAAAAAAATTACATACGACATTAATATTAAGATACAATTAAAAAAGCAAACTTTTAATTTTTTTTTTTTTTTTTGCCCCCTTTAAGGTGTTATTGAGAATGTTACTCAAAATATTTTACTTGTGTCATTTATGGCAAGATGCAGAAAAAATAAGTTTGCATGGCCTGAGAAAGAGGATGTCCATGAAATTCAAGTGCCACATATTCTGTGCAAAATTAGGAATTCTCCTGAACCTGCTTCAAATAGATATTTTAAACTTCAGGATGAAGATTTTAATAATGTTCAAAATGCTTTTTCTGAATTTAATTCAGTTAATCATTAAACTTGTAACTACAAGGATTTTAATACAATAAAATTGCTTGATATTCTCATTATTGCTCTTTCTTTTCCCTTCACAATCTTTTCTCTATTGTTCTAATAAGTTCCATTTTTAATATTATATGGTCCTATTTCATTGACAAACAATGTTATTTCAGTGAAAAATAGTCATTTTGACAAATATTGTCATTTCAGTGACAAACAGTCGTTTCAGTGACAAACCAGTCATTTCAGTGACATCATTTTTTGACATCTTTAAATGCTATAATTAAAAATTTAATGCAAGTAAACTAATTATTTCCAGTTTATAGTCAAAAGGTATGCAGTCTATGATATTTCCCATTGATATAATTTATGTTTATAAAAAATTAAATTTAAATTTATTTATTTATTTATTTTATTTTTTTAATTTTAAATTTTTGGGTTTTTTATTTTATTTTATTTTTTAAAATGGGAAGAACTTTTTAGAAAAGCCTAAGTCTTGTATTTTTTAATGAATCTGAACCACAAAAAAAAATTTTTTAAATGGTAATTTTGATTTTATAAGATAATTAAAATTATAAATTTTTATTGAAAAATTTCAATAAAATTTTAAAAAATTATGATCGATCTCTGTCAAACTCAGAATTTATTTAAGATGTACTTACGGACTTATTTTCAAAAATTAAAATTAAAATACAAAGTTTGAAAAAAAAGTTTAAAAAAGTCCAAAATGCACACTTATGTGATATTCAGCCATATGTATATATATACTTTTAGCTCCTATTTTTCTTTCCCATTATTTTTTGTCCTAAGTTCCCTTTAGTCCCCGAATTAATAAAACAAAATTCAAAATTTATTTTTTCTAAAATGTTCCCTTTTAACTAGTGTTTACTAATATTATAAAATCAAGAGGAAAAAAATATAGTTTCACAATATATTCTAAAAAACTCATTTGGCTATTATTTGGTGGATTCATTGGCAAGTTATTGTGTAAAAATATTTTTATGTTTGAATAATAGAAAGTTGTATTAAATAAAATATATATATTAAGCGGAGGTAGAGTCCTGCATCGGGTCGGGTAACCCGATTTTACCCGAACCCGACCCGACCCGCGGGTCGGGTTCGGGTCGGGTTGGCAGAATTTTTTCTCTTGCGGGTCGGGTTCGGGTCGGGTTGACTGATCTATTTTTCGTGCGGGTCGGGTTCGGGTCGGGTTGACAGATTTTTTTTTCTTGCGGGTCGGGTTCGGGTTCGGGTCGGGTTTGGTTTTCAAGAAGTCGGGTCGACTGGAGAACATCTTTCAAAATATTTTTTACAATTATAAACATATATTTATAGGCATGTTTACAACTATGTAACTAATTTAAACATTCTGTGCGCATACTAGACATGTATCGGTTGGTTGTTTGGTTGGAGGATTTAAGGTCGATTGACTCCAGATGTGTCCTAGGCCTATAGGGGGTATGCCGTCCGTTTGAGTCTTTCTAAGGTGTCCTAGCCCGTACTTACGCGTGTTTTGGAGGAAAACTCCGAACGGCTAGGTCGATGAGCGCGACCTGGGATCGAACCCGACACCTCCCATCTACCAGCTTCGAGCGCAGAACCGCTGGTGGGCAGACATGTACCGGAGCACCCTATTCGTATCCGCGGATATCCGCCAGAAAAATAGATCCGTATTTGCATCTGGATCTGTTTGCTTTTCTTCAACGGAACTAATATGTACAGTCGGTAACAAAAGTGTCCGAACACTAGCAAAAATTCCTATGTAAAAAAAGTTCACTTCATAGGGTTTTGTTAAATAAATCCTTGTCGAATCCTGTTCTTAGTCAGTGTAAGAACATGATTCGACAAGGATTGTTTTAACAAAACCGAATGAAATGTACTTCTTTTACATAGGAATTTTTGCTAATGTTCGGACACTTTTGTTACCGACTGTATCTTTTGTAGAATTTGTATGAAAATTAGAAAAGTATTATAAATCTTTCTCGATTGTTGTTAATATATAAAGAAATATAACCTCGCATTTACAGTCTAGAAATTGAAAAGATATCGCAGTTTACAAGTTTTTTTTTTCTTTACTTTCTTCTATATTCAGTAGAAGAAAGTATTAGATTCGTAAAAATTTTCAACTTCCGATTTTTGACGAATTTGCACGTTTTGAGAGTCCAGAACACGATTTGACTATTTCTAGAAAATATCAGTCTGCGTTTCTGTATGTGTGTGACAAAAATTTTGTGGCGACTTTATCTCTGGAATTACTGCACATAATTGCATATAAATTTATAAATAAATGCACCTTGACATAAATTAGTGCCTATCAACTTTTGGTGCCCATTGCTCAACAGATAGCGCTGCTATACAGTGATTTCCACAATTTAAGGGAATGCTATATCTCAATAACTACTGCAGAGAATTGCATATAAATTTATATGTAGAAGCACATTGACATAACCTAGTCCCTATCAACTTTTTATGTCAATTTCTCAAAAGGTGGCGCTGCATACAGTGATTTCCATAGTTCAAGGAAAGGCTATATTTCAGGAACTACTGCACAAAATTGCACATAAATTTATATGTGGATATAAATTATTGTCTTTTCACTTTTGGTACCAATAATTCAATAGGTGGCAGTGTTATACAACGATTTCCATAATTTAAGGGAAAGAGATATCTCAAGTTCTATTGTGTATAATAAATAAATAAATAAATAAATATATATATATATATATATATATATCTGAAAAGACCATTATCAGACATTATGCTGATTCAATTTGGATGCATATCAGCCAATAGGTGGCGCTGCTGTCCTGCAATTTTCCCCGAGAACAGAAAAGCTATATTTCAACTTCTATGGTGTATAACTGTACAAAATAAAACGCGTTTTTTAATATACTATTTATGGAGAATAAAACTGTCTTTCTTTGTACAATGTAATTTTTCTCTAAGATGAATATCGTCTGCATTCATTATGGTAGGTAATTTTAATAAATAATAGCTATAGTAAATTATCTGTACTGAGCGAATTTGTATTAGAAAATATAGAAGAATGTCTTGTGGTGAGCACAACATAATAGTTTTTTTTTTTTTTTTTTTAATTATCTTAATTATTATTTATTTAATACCTTTACTTTTAACGAAATTCAATCCTCGCTTTTGTGTAAACGGAATTTTGAATTTTCCTCCATTTATACTTGTTTATACAGCAAATATAGAAGAAATACTTGTTGTGATTTCATCTAAAGCTAGTATGCTGTGACCACCTAAAACTTTCTTCTGTATTTTCCTATAGGAATTCGCTCAGTAAAAATATTTTCTTAAAACTATTATTTATTAAAATTATATACCATAATGAATGATTTTCATTTAGAAAAAACTAACACTAAATATAATAAAAGAAAGACAGTATAATTCTCCATAAATGAAGTCTTAAAAAAAGCGTTTTCATAATGGTTACCTCATACATCAGGTTTCGTAGTGTTATATGCCATAGAAGTTGAGATGCAGCCACATCCCGTTCTCAGGGAAAATTGCACTATAGCAGCGCCATTTATTGGCTGATATGCATCCAAATTGAATCAGCGTAATGGCTACACTGATACATGTCAAGTTTTGTTTGATAATACACAACAGAACCTGTGATATAGCCTTCCCTGAAAATGCGAAAGACGACGTATAACAGCACCACTTATTCAGCAATTGACACAAAAGTTGGTAAACACTAACTTATGTCAAAGTGTATCTGCATATAAATTTATATACAAAATCGTGTAGTAGTTCCTGAGCTATAGCCTTACCTGAAACTGTGAAAATCGCGGTTCAGCAGCGCCACTTGTTACGAAATTGACACCAAAAGTTGATAGGTATTAATTTAGGTCAAGGTTAACTGCAGTAGTTCCCGAGATACAGTCGCACATTTTTTTTTTTTCACGCAGACACACAAACTGACAGATACATATTTTCTAAGAATACCTAGACAAATTGTGTTCTGGAACCCTCAAAACGTGTAAATCCATCAAAAAACGGAAGCTGAAATTTTTTTACTTTTCCAATACTTTCTTCAATTGAATACAGAAGAACGTAAAAAGTAATGTAAAATAAACACATTTAGGAAACGGATTCCATTAAGGTATAATAATAATATTCTTTAACGTCTTCTTTAGAACAAATAAACAAAAACAACGCACGAAAATTGCAGCTGTAAGAAGATAATTTGCTGATTGTGTGAATTGAAAGTGATTGCGGGAAAGCAGATGTCCAATTGTGAATCATATATCCCTGCTACCCAAATTATTATAAACATTCATGTCGAACAAAAGCAATAAATAAAGATATATATATATATATATATATATTTTTTTTTTTCAGAAATAATCATTAAACAACGAACTATTAACACTGAAAATGAAGCATATTTTTGCAATCTTGAAGTTCACAACTCACATAAATGTTCAAACATTATTATTAAACTTTTTTTTTTTAGATTTTTTTTTAATTTTTAACTCAATACAATCAGTAATTACATTTTACTTATTTATTTTTATTTTTTTACTTTCTTCTATATATTCAATCGAAAAAGGTATTGGATTCGTAAAAATTTTCGACTTCCGGTTTTCGACGGATTTACAAGTTTTGAGATGTCTAGATTATATATGTCAGGTTTTATTGCGTATAACCCAACAAAACCTGATATGTGAGAAGACCAACATGAGATATTACGCTAATTCAAATTGAATGCCTATTAGCCAACAGGTAGCGCTGCTACAAAGCGATTTCCGCAATTTAAAGAAAGGCTATATCTCAAGAACTACTGCACAGAATTTCATATAAATTTGTATGTAGGTGCCCTTTAATATGTATTAGCGCCTGTCAACTTTTCGTGTAAACCGCTCAACAGGTGGCGCTGCTACACAGCGATTTCCACAATTACAAGGAAAGCTATATCTCAGGTTCTATTGTGTATCATCAAACAAAACTTAATATGTGAGAAGAAAATTATGAGACATTATGCTGACTCAGTTTGAATGCTTGTCGGCCAATAGGTGGCGCTGTTATACTGCAAATTTCATCGATAACAGGATGGCTATATCTCAACTTCTATGTCATATAACTGTACGAACCATGATATGTGAGATAACCATTATAAAAACGCATTGTTTAAGATGTTATTTATAGACGATGAAACTGTTTCTCTTTGGATATTTAGTGTTAGATTTCCCTAAGATGAAAATTATTTGCATTCATCACGTTAAACTTTTTAATAATAGTTTTAATAAATTATTCGCACTTAGTAAATTTGACAGAAAAATATAGAAGAATGTCTTGTGGTGGCCACAACATACTAGTTTTTTTTTATAATTTACCAACTGTGTGACAATAAAAATTTAATTTATTTTATATCATGTTATATCATTTTACCTTGTTTTGCATGATTTTTAGATGAGTAAGTAATGATTCATTTTTCGGGTTTCGGGTCGGGTTCGGGTTAGATAAGTCGGGTTTCGGGTCGGGTTCGGGTCGCAAAAAATTCTCTGTTGCGGGTTCGGGTCGGTTTTCGGGTTGATGAAAATTTTTTTGTCGGGTTCGGGTCGGGTTTCGGGTTGATGAAAATTTTTTTGTCGGGTTCGGGTCGGGTTTCGGGTTGATTTAAAATTCATGTGTCGGGTTCGGGTCGGGTAAAACCCGACCCGCGCAGGACTCTAAGCGGAGGGCCCGGGTTCGATTCCCGGCTCTGGTATTTTTCACATAGTTGGTAATAAAATAAAAATATCAACCTGTACACTCCAATTTGATTTAAAATAAATATTCACGGTTGATGAATTCATAAATAAAAATTTCTAAATTGAAATTTCGTGGTCTATGGAGTTGTGCTACGATTATGATTGTCTCACCTGATATATCTGCGTTTGCAGACTCGGTGACTTTGCCAACGTATATTATGTGAGAAATGCCTAGCTGGTTATCGACCAGGGTAGCTCAGTGGTAGAGCATCCGTGCGTTAAGCGGAGGGCCCGGGTTCGATTCCCGGCTCTGGTATTTTTCACATAGTTGGTAATAAAATAAAAATATCAACCTGTACACTCCAATTTGATTTAAAATAAATATTCACGGTTGATGAATTCATAAATAAAAATTTCTAAATTGAAATTTCGTGGTCTATGGAGTTGTGCTACGATTATGATTGTCTCACCTGATATATCTGCGTTTGCAGACTCGGTGACTTTGCCAACGTATATTATGTGAGAAATGCCTAGCTGGTTATCGACCAGGGTAGCTCAGTGGTAGAGCATCCGTGCGTTAAGCGGAGGGCCCGGGTTCGATTCCCGGCTCTGGTATTTTTCACATAGTTGGTAATAAAATAAAAATATCAACCTGTACACTCCAATTTGATTTAAAATAAATATATATATATATATATTTTTTTTTTTTTGTTAATTAAAACATTTCATACCTTAACACTCTTATTCTTATTTTTTCTACAACTTTAATTAAAATAAGGTCAGGGTGTTTCATTAACCTCTTTGCTCCAGAGGTCCACATATGTGGACCTCTATTCTTTCCTTTATAAAATCTATACCATTTAATATTTTTATATTTTGACTAAACTGATAAAAAGCTGAATAAATTGGCTTTAAAAAGATACTGGTGTATGACAGCATGAAACTAAATTTATTTCTGAAATATAATGTTATTTTGTCGACTTTCATAAAATGACTTCAAAACAGTAGTCGACCATGGTCGATGAAAAGTACGCAATTTTCATAATTATTTATTAAGTACTTAGACACTTACCAGAATAAAAAGAAAACTAATATTGATTGATTTATTTAAGGGCATCAAATTTTTGTGTTACTGTTAGGAAGATTTATGTAACTTAATAATTTAGAGTTTAGTTGTTTAAAGCCATACATTTGTTTTGTACATTACTAACCCCCTAAATTATAAATGTAAGAAAATTATACTTTTTGTACTGAACAATGTGAACGTATATGTCTAAAAGCCTTCAAGTGCAACTTATGTTGTTGTTATAGTTTCGGGTCTGAAGAGGTTAACTTTGTAAACTAGTATTTTGAAATATGATTTACTTTTTAATATTATTGTTTTATCTAGTTAAACCATTACAAGATAACATAAAATTATAATTATTTAATTATAACAAAATTAAATAGAGCAAATAGCTCTTCACTATTTCTTCAGAAATTCTAGCCGCAGGTAAGTAACATTTTCATGTGTGACTGTTTTAATTTCTGTCTTCCTATGGAACATTTTATTTATTCGGTTAATTTTAATTTTTTTTACAATTGTTTCATAAAGATTATAATCCTCTTTTTTTTTTTTTTTTTTTTTTTGTTCTTTAATTTGAAAAAAATCTGTATCCAAGAGGTAAAGGAAACACTATTAATTTTTTGAAAAGAGCGCCATGTCTTTTATGTGTATTTTTAGATTTATATAAAGGTATTAGTATATAATTACTATAAAGGAAAGACAGTGGGGGGAAAAAAATCATTTTCTTTATTTATGACAAATATATGCAGCACATCGAAGACATGGTGGTAAAAACTCTTTCCACAAAATGGACATTGTGTCCTTTACCTCCACAGTGCAGAATTATTTCTTATCAAAAATTAATGTGGGATAATAAAGTTTTTTAAAAAGTTCATACAAATTTGATATTAATATAGGCATTTTTAGAAACAAAAAAGCTAGTCTTATTGGTAGTTAGTAATGCATATATTTATTATTGAATAATATTGTCTTGAAGAAAAAAAATTAGCTCTAGTGAGGTTTGCCGCAGAAAGCCAGAAAAAATTCTGCCACGGGGGTAAACCAACTCTATTAATTACATTCACCAAAAAGGAATGTGTTCGCTTAATCTTTGGAAGTCCTGCACATCTTCTAAAAGTTATGAACACGTCACATTAAGCACTTAAATATAATCTTATATCAGTAGCATATAGCACAGCCTGAAATGCACTTCCATGAATTTAAATATATTATTCCACTATATTCTAGCTCTTTTGTGCAGCCGTGTAAACGAACAGTGAATGATTTTCATACCATATTCTATATGAAACATGCTTTTATGCCTAAAAAAGTAAATATTCGTTTCATTTGATTTAGTACAGCCTCTGGATGTTTTTACTTGCTTTTTTATTTGATTTTGACTCAATTTACTTGCAGTTTCCCCCATAGATGTAATGTATTTGAAATCTCTTGGATGTCCCTCTACACGAACCATTTGCTTGATATCAACAATAAAAAGATTAGTGTTGCATCTCTGTGTAATACAGAATTAGAATACCGTGTTTGGACTTCTGTTTTTATTTATTCTTGATATATGCTGGTAACATACACACAGACCGACCGCTAAAAACATGTTTTTCGGATTCAGGGGACCTCAAGATTCAATTTCGAAAATTCGACCCAAAAACAATACTTTTTCTACCATATATATGGGTAAAAGAATGTAAAAATCGTAAAGAATTTTTTGCACTATCAAAATCAAATTATCAAAAATAAATTAATAAATAAAAATAAAAAGAAGAGAAGAAGGGGTGGGGGGAGGCTGTTTTCTTTATTTTAATTTACATCAGATTTTTTTAAATCCACTTATTCAAAGCAGAATAACTGGACATGACAACAGTAAAAAAATATATCAATTTCACTTTATCTCCCCCCTCTGCAGATATTTTAAACGATTTTCTTTTCTCCCAACTGAGGCGAAAGTGCACCAATTATAGAATGCAATAGCTGATAATCCGTCTGCTTCTGCGTTGGGAATTGAAATAGTAATCCTAACGTAGCAAAGGTGTAAAAAAAAATGCATTTTTCTTGAAATTATCCTTTTCTAAGATAAAATAAATATGTATATTTGTATTCTGCATTGTTTTCTGTACAGGCACAATATATATTTTTTTTTCATTTATGTTTGACAGTAATGTGTTAACTGTGAAGAAAAAAGCATTACGTTGTACAGGGAGCACTCCGATTTGGCACTAAAATGGTCAACTTTTGGTCAATGTCCAGTCTCTCTCTCTCTATATATAGGGTCTCTAGAGCAAATTGATTGGTACTGCCATCTACCATTCAAATTATTAAACATAAGCAGGGTGGTCACTGGTTAGGGAATCGTGGAAAAGTCAAGGAAATTAAGCGAATCTGGAAAAGTCATGGAATAGTCAGGGAATTTTGCCAAGTTTTGTAAAAATACACCTTATTATTTTAAAGCTCATTATTGTAAATTGCTAAAATGTGCACTAATTTTGTGAATTTTTGCATGAAATAAATGCCAAAAGTCAGGGAAAGTGGTGAAAAATACTAATGGAAAAGTCAGAGAATTTGGAAAAGTTTTAATGTTAGCCACCCTGATAACTGATTATGTGCAAAAATTGTTTTTCTCTTCCCTTTCTTTTTTTTTTTTTTTTCTTACTTCACATATTTCCTTTGATTCATTATAATGTCTTATTGGATATTTGAAGATAAAACATTTTAAAATAAACAAATTTGTTGAAATTTAATAACTGGCATAAACCATACACAAAGTATTTCCAATGATGAATTTGATTTTTATAAATGTTTTCAAATGTTTTTACTGTTTTTTTTTTCCTTTCTTTCACCTTGTTCAGCTGTTATTCAAATTGTTAATTTATGTAATTCACTTTTAATGATTCAAATTTAACTTTGGAGAATTTAAATTACCTTTTTAAATCAATTTTTTTTTTTTTTTTTTTTTTTTTTTTTAATTGTATGTTAGAAAGAAAATACAGAAATAAAAAGTTTTTTTATTCTCTCTCTTTTTTTTTTCCAATCAATCTTTAAAAAAAAATTATATATATATATATATATATATATATATATATATATATATATTTATATTTATAATAATAATATTATTATTAAAAAAAAAAAAAAAAAAAAAAACTTGTACTACATTTACCAAATTTAAACTTTAGAAGTCCCAAATCAGTCTTTTCTATATCAAATTACTTTGTTAATCATGGATGATATTTGTCATGACAACAAGCAATGTTTTTCTATTATTAAAATAAGGCTCCTATGGAAATTCAGACTGGCCTACATCAGAGAGTCAAGCCACCACTTTACCATCCCAAAATCCAGTCCAGTCATCCATTCCACAATCTGTATCTGGTCAGTCTCCTATTGCCTATGGCCAACCCAGCCAGCCCAACCAAAGTCTGCCTCAGAGACCTGGTATTCCTACTCCACCAGCATCGCACCTGAATCCATTAAACCAGGTTTGTTAATTAGATCAATATCCTAGTATAATGATTTATTATAATTTACAGTTATGCATATTACAATCACTTATTAGTGAATCCTATATTTCTCATTGCTTTGAGAATTACAGAATTATTGTAAGATTAAAAATTTTCACAAATTAAGACTGGTGCAAACGTTTTAAACATAAAAGTAATGTGCAGATATTAAATCATATAAACTTCTGGCAGTTGATTATGCGTGTTAAAAGATAAAAACTACTTAGTATTTTTAAGTGAAAATCCTATTCAAAATTTATAGATTGGAAATAATCCTTAAATTGTCCCATAACCTAATTTTTATTGTAAAGCACTTCATAAAGTGATAAATGATAAAATAGCAGATTTTAGAGTATAAACACTTATGCAAGTGCTATTTATAACTTTTTGTGGTCCACAAGTTGCTAAGAATCTAGAAATTTGTTTAACTCAAACCCAAATCTTGTCAAAAGTTATTTACCAGTAAAAGATATTAATTGTCAGCAAGGTAATGTTTCCCCTAATAGGTAGGTTTACAAAACCAGAGAACTCAAATACAGAGAACTTTTGTCACATTGATGAAGTGCTAAATAGATGAGCGGAGTAATCCTGATACAGACCCACAACTTTCACAGTACTTTGTAACTGGCCTGATTGCATCTCTAAGACTTCAATAAACTGAGTTTGTGCTCTAAAACTGACTCTTTATTTAATTATAGGCAAACTTATATCATTTCATATATTTTGAGAATACTTATCTAATAAATATTTTCTTTTCAGCCAAATCCACCTAATGTTACCATCACCCAGAAAGGTCTTCCAACTCAGCATACAGATGGAATCAGACCTAATAGAAATATATCCCCTGTGCCTCCTTGTAAGTGCCACCTTCTCTTATAGATGTATATAATGTAGTATATATTGTGGCATGAATGTAGTTATAAAATTCCTTTGCAAAACACTTTTGATTAATATTCTATTAGAAAATGCTTAAAATCTGTACTGATTTTATAAGTTTAGAATCAGAAACTGTTTAGAACTCTTCTATTAGATACTTTATAGAATCTAATATATTGTTTTGTTTTGAAACACCTATACTCACATTTTTACGAAATAAAATTAAAGCAAAACTAATATGCTGTGGCTATCAGAAATCTTTCATCTATATCATTCTATATAAGAATACCACCTATCAGCTGACCTGCATAAAAATTTAATTAATATAACTTCTCACAAAAATGATTTTATATATGTGTTTTAACCAATAGATAATGAGATATAGCAATATCACAGAAAAAGAATTACAGCAATGCCACCTTTCATATTATCTATATACTCGTATAAGTATATTTTTTTGTAATATTTATGTGGCATACCAAGTTTGATGCATTTATACAGGATATTACTATGTTATAAATGGGGTAAAATTGCAGCATAGTAGTCACCTATAGGCCAATATGCACCCAAATAGAATCAACATATTTTTTCCTCACTCATACTATCAAGTTTTATGCACTTATTATATAAATAAAAATCATTTTATATATGTGGGTATGTTGTACATCTCCTCCCAAACTACCGAACAAATATCAACAAAACTTGTCACAATTACTTCTTATTACCAAGGTTGAGGTAGTATGGGGGTTTGACATCTCTAGCACCATGCCCAATAGAAGGGCCAAGAAAAAAAAAAAAAAAAAAAAAAACTCTCATAATAATAATGCAACTAAAAACTTCAAATTTGATATGTAGGGTACTTCTAATGCATACAGCCTGCCTAAGTAGAGGTTTTTAAAAACTCAAAAATGTTCTAAAATTATGCTTTCATCAAAATTTCTTGCATTCAATTTAAGCATTTTACTATGAATATATCTAAAAGATGCGACTTAATATGATTAAAATCAAAATAATTTTTATAACTTGTTAAAATGACATCATTTCTTAGAAATCATTCGATGGGAAATGTGCTTTTATAGAGCAGGGATGAGATTCTTTAGACTTTTGTAGGAATTTCAGACTTTTCTTACCTTTTTAAAAGTAATTTTCAGACTTTTTATTTCTAAATGTTCTTATTTTTGTTTAATTTTCTTTCTTTTAACATATTCTTGAATAATTTATTTTCATATATTCCTACATTTGCTTATGGTAAGTGGGGTTTCTTGTATCTTTTTTTTTCTTTTATTGCAAAAATTAAATAATTTTTGAGTTTTACACGTATTTTCAAACTTTTTGTTTGTTTTCTACTCTTATCCCTGATAGAGAGAAAACTGCTACACTTTGCTGTTATTGTGTAAGGTTTTTATTTAATAGCGATGGAATAAGTAGTAAGAAATAGTACTCTTAACTCCAAGTTATAATGTAATGTCAGAAAGCTTTTGCATGTTACAGATAAATATTTTATTTGTCTGCATAACAAAAACAAGTTCTTTTCTTAAAACAATTTTTCTTTTTTAAGATTGTTACCATTTCAGTGTTATGTCTTCCAAATGAATTATTTAAAAAAATAACTAATTTGTAGCAAACTATAACTATTTATATTTTTTATGCTTATGGGCAACTCTCAAAATGTGGGACCATTAAACATTAGCTACAAGCAATGTATTAAATATGCTTTATTTAGAGAAAACAACTAATTATTTACAAAAAAAAAATGTCTTTATACATTTTTATGATATCATATCATGAGATATCAGGTCACTGTTATTTAATATACACTGCTCAAAACAATTAAAGGATATTGTAAGTTTTATATTAAATAAAGATATAAGCGAAATTTTTCTGATTTTCAAACTGTAGAGTATGCTAATTTTGAGTTTGACGTCAAAAACGTCGCTTCAGCGGCAGCGAATGAAATTTGACGTTCAATTGAATAAAAGACAATGAAGACAAGGATGATCGGCATTCAGTGACTGCTTTGTTTCGATGAGTACGATGTCTCAGCGAAGTCATTTAACTGATTCAGAAGCTTGGAGAGTTGTTGTTAGATTAGAAGGGGGCCAAACTCAAGCCGAAGTAGCACAAGCCATTGGAGTGTCACAAAGTGTGATTTCCAGGATCTGGAACCGTTTTTTGGAGATTGGAAGTGCAGGCCAAAGACCAGGGCAAGGTCGTAGACGGGCAACAACGCCCAATGAAGATCGTTATTTAGTGTTAACGGCTCGGAGACACCGAAATATGAACGCTACTCTTCTCCAACAACACCTTCGCTCGGCTACTGGCACCACGGTTTCAACACAGACTGTCTGAAACTGGCTCCATGGTGTAGGTCTGTATGCTCGCCGACCGATGGTATGCGTTAGACTAACATCAAGGCATCGTCGCGACCGCAGGGAGTGGGCAACAGAGCATGTGAACTGGAGGAGAAATGAATGGAGCAATGTTCTTTTTTCTGACGAGTCCTGTTTTTCGATTCAGCCTGATAGTAGGCGTATTTTCATCTGGAGGGACCGTGGCAGTAGGAATAATCCTGCGTTCGTGCATGAAAGTGTCAGATTTGGCGGTGGGAGAGTGTTGGTGTATGGTGGCATCTCCATTGACGGGCGCATAGACCTCTACATCATTCGAGATGGACCTCTGACTGGTCGCAGATATAGGGATGAGATCCTCAGACCTATTGTAGTCCCTTATGCTGCAGCAATCGGAGATGACTTCACTTTAATGGACGATAACTGCAGGCCACATCGTGCTAACCTGGTGGAGGATTTCCTTTTCGAGGAAGGAATCGTACGAATAGAATGGCCAGCGTGTTCTCCAGACATGAATCCAATAGAGCATGTTTGGGACGCTCTAGGAAGACGAGTTGCTGGCCGCCAACCACCCCCCACAAACTCTCCAAGAACTGGAAAGAGCTCTTCTGGAAGAGTGGGACAGAATACCCCAACTCGTGATTAATAGCCTCATTGACTCCATGCCTCAAAGGTGTTCAACGTTGCTGGCCGTCCGTGGAAACCATACCCCCTACTGAAAATGATTTCCTTTGAAGAAAACACCTTTTTTTATTCTTTTTTTTCTCATATGCACAAATTGTGTTTTTTTTTTCATTTTGTACACAAATGCGCAATAAAATCAGAGATGCCAGGTATTACGATTTGTCCGTAATTATGGATTTACGGCAATAATTACGGCATTACGGACAACATCTAAAAATTACGGATTATATGTTTTTAAAAAAGTCGCGGATATCGTTCGTTTAAAAAAACAAAAACCACTGACGATCAAACGCAAAACACGAGCATTCCGATTCTTAATCTTTTTCCATCCACAACATAAATGTCAATATTAATTTAAAACTTGCTTTATAAGATTCTAGAAACTATAAAGAAATAAAATTATACAATATTTCTTGCTGACGTAATTATTTTTTTACTCCCCCCCTTTTCTTATCTCCAACTAGCCATCGTCGATTAAAAGCTCTGCAGAAGCCTTTAGTTTCCCAATTTTTCTCCATCAGCAACATAAATGTTAATATTCATTTTAAACTTGCTTTATTAAATTCTAGAACCTATAAAGAAGTAGAATTGTTTCATTTCTCATTTATCTAATTATTTATATTTTGACTGCCCCTCTCGCTTTCCAGCTAGTGATCAAAGATTGCTTCTAGAACCAAAAAAGTGATAGAAGTGCTCAATATTTCACACATATGTAATTATTTGTAGGTTTTATTACTGAGCTTGATGAATCTATTTGTTTTTCCTTAATAAATTTAAAATACATATTGTACCATCAAACAAAAGATGTGTTAGATTTTATGCAAAATAATAAAGAAAAAAAAATAATAATAATGTTTAATTAAAAAAAGAACAATGTTTTAGTATTTAATGCCATAAAAACAGTTGTCTATAAAAGTGACAAAAATTTAATAAGAATAAAAATAAAGTAAATTTTTGTAACCCCCCCCCCTCCAACGCAGGTTTAAAAAAAAAAAAAAAAAAAATCTTTCGTTTTGTAGGAAGGTAAAGAAATACATATTTATTTACTTTTGTTTTAGAAATTTTTTAATTAATATTTTTTTTTTTTTTTTTTTTTTTTTTTACAAAAACAGTGAAATTTATTATTATATGTGGGCTTGTGTATAAAAATTATTCCGTGACGCAGTTAGCGTCTCCACATTGCATAAGTGCATAACTCTGATTACTGATAGCTCTTATTGAAACTTGGCATCTCTGTAAAATGCATTTTTTTCTGCCAAACATGTGTAATTTATTCTCATATAACCTACTACGTCTGTCGACCATGTATCAATCAGCTAAAAAGTTTCCCAGCCACAAAATCCACCTAAAACTGCAATATTCTTTAATTGTTTTGAGCAGTGTATTATTGAGAAAAATTATCGTCATTTCGATCACATGATTCAGATATTGCAGTTTCTTATTTCAGAAAGTGTATTTATTGAAAAGAAATTTTACAAAAACACATATAAATATTTAGAAACATTTAAGAAATTACTTCAAAGAAAGATAAGAGTGTTAATTAGATTACTTACTTAATATAGTTTGTGTTAAAATAGCATTGTTTAGATCGTTACTTTTGAACATAACAAAATGCAAAATATTTCCTTCTGTAAAAGTCTAGTTTATTTTCAAAAATCATTAAACCAGTATTACTTTCTGATGAAGAGATTATCAAACACTCATCAGTTTCCTATGCCTACTCATTATTTTTCTCTAAATTCCCCTGAAAATAAGTTATAACTTTTCTGTTGCAATATTTTGAATCAGTTAACGTTTTGGATGTCCAAAATTCACCCTTTTAGTCCAAAATAATAAATTTTTTAAGATATTTATACAGATCTTTCACATTTATAATTTATTATTAAGGCTTAAAGTTATGGTTTGTATTCTGTGCCCACCTTTTGAGAACTGTCCTTATTAATATAATAAATAAGAGTTAAATGATTAGTACTTATTATTATAAAAGTGATTCATTTAAGTATAATGACCAGTGAAACAGGCAAAGCCAGCTAGTCTGAAATGAGATAAGTTGGTATTGCTCCTTGTGGTTAACTTCTTCTAACAAAAGTAACAGTGATTAATTGCTGGCATACAATTAATACATTTTTATCATTCATTTAGTTCCATTGTATTGCTTTTTGAATAATTCTAAAATATGATTTTAATAGTGGGTGGCCCTCGGTTACCTTGGAATCAGCAAGCAAATCCATCTTCACCGGTGTCTACACCCGCAACAACAAGCGTCCTGGCAACACAGCTCAATATGCCTTCAAGTAGCATACCTATTCGTCATAATGCTCCTCAACTGCAAAATATGCCACCAGTGTCTAGCATCGTGTCTCAGTCTCAAAATATGAATTCAGTTCAAGGTATTTAAGTTTTAAGAATGTACTTAAAAAAAAAAAAGATATGTTTTTGGAATGGGTTGCTATTTCAAATCTGTTTTATATAAAAAGTAAACACTTGTAGTTCAGTGGTGAATGACGTTGGTTATGATATCACTAGCAGTTCCCATTGTTTGGTATAGTTCATGAAGCAGAAATCTAAAATATTGGTTCATAAATACACACATGCATCATTTTAATATGAAAAAACATATATTACACTCATGTTCATACATTTTAATATGTGATCATATCATATACACATCTTAAAATTATTACACACATACACACACATATTTTACTACTAGCCGCCTTCGGCGACCAGCTGGTTCGCGATCCCTGAAAAATCCGACTTTACGAAATTCCCGCTCGGTGGCGCCGCCCGTATCAGGTCTAATAACAGCTTATTGATATATCGTGAAAATAGCTTATCTAAATCGCAGTAAACTCCCGTGCGGTAGCGCCTTCGGCGCTGATATTTCAAATTTCTAACTTTAGCTAAGTCCCGCTCGGTGGCGCCTGCGGCGCCTTATCCCCGTTTTAGAACTTACAACACCTTCCTCGCTCATTGGAATTTGCTCATAATCATAATTAGAAATTGAAATATTGAAATTTTAAAATATAGCAGCGCCATCTGGCGGTAGAAATTTCTGTAATATATTGTTCAATTCCAAATCAACAAAGCTTTCAAATGATGTATTACTTATGAAAATATTTTAATTAGTAGCTGAGATACAAAAGAAAACCTAAAAAGGAAACCTTAAAACATGTAAATCGGGTAAAATCTCGAATAATACTTTCGATAATATAAAAGAACTTTAAAATATCTTTCGAATGATGTATTAAAAATTATATAATCATAATTAGAATTTGAAATATTGAAATTTTAAAATATTTCAGCGCCATCTGGCGGTAGAAATTTCTGTAGTCTACTGTTCAATTCCAAATCAACAAAGCTTTCAAATGATGTATTACTTATGAAATTATTTTAATTAGAAGCTGGGATAAAAAAGAAAACCAAATACCTTGCCTTAAAATCTTAATATGCCAACCAATTTCAAACGCTGCAACTCTTTTTTTTTTTTTTTTTTGCCTTTTTTCCCTGTTCCTCAAGCCCTCCCTAATAATCGTACTCTTTCAAAAATATTCACAATCGAATTATCGGGCATTAAAACTACATACTACGAAATTTCGACTACTGCAAATACTGCAAAAAAATAAAAGAAGACAATCTTTTTCCAATAAATATGTCATTTTTTTTAATTATTCATATATTTTCATGAAAATTGAACAGTAGCTTTATAATATGCTGTCTAGGCCGAATATTAATTCAAATGTAACGTGAATGAAAATTTGAAAAAAATTGAAAATTGCAATTTTTCCCCCCAGTATAAAACACATGATATCTTAATTGATTACAACCATTTCCGTTTTCATCACAGACAGTTGTCTCGTATGTGTTTTGTTTCCGATCGAGACCGCTTAGAAAATCGTCTGCCTGTTGCCAACTAAATTTCATAGTTTAGTTAATTTTAAAAAATCTAATTGACGTATCGATAAGCCGCTTGCACTCTTAGATTCGGAAAAAATTCCCCTTTCATTTGGTACCAAATTCGTAATGATCGGACTAATATTTCTAATTTATTTTCCATTTTTTCTGCTTTTAACTCCGTTAAAATATCTACTTTTATGCAATCTCGGTGAATTCTGAGTCATTGAGATCGCTTTTTGATTAAGACATAGGTCTACATTTTAATTAATATCTCCGCAACTAATTAAAATTTTTAAATTCTGTTTTGACTATCCCCTCGGGCAGGCTTCTGAGCACCCGTATGTCAAATTTTGTAGTTCTGCGTTCAGTAGGGGCTGAACGTATAGATGCTCAGACAGACAGACAGACAGACATCTTCTTTTATTATTATAGATACACATATTACACTCATATATTTCAATATATACACATATTACACACTTATTTTGTTTGTTTATTTTATTTTTTGTACATTGTGTAAACAGACAATTTTTCTCATTCAAGTATATTATTTATTTATCAAGATCATAACACAGTGAGCGAACAGGCTGTTTCAGATATTGAAACAAGAAGAGAGCACCGGAAATGCTACCGAGCGGGAATTTACTGCGATTATATTTTTCATTAAAGCTAGTTTTACTATATGTCAATAAGCTGTTGTAAGAGCTGAAATGGGGTGCCACCGAGCGGGAATTTTGCAAAGTCGGATTTTTCAAGGATCACGAACCAGCTGGTTATCGAAGGCAGCTAGTATAATATATATATATATGTGTGTGTGTGTGTGTGTGTAATATATATCCACAGACATTAAAATAATATAGTTAGACAAGTCTAAGGATATGTATTCAATAAAAAAGATAAGTATAAAGGAACTTAAAAAGAATAAGTAATTTCAAATGAATGTGATGGGAGGGAGTCATTATAACACTTAAAAATTTCAGGATTACCATTTAAAACTTTATTTTTGCAATATGAACATTATCAGAATCAGTATTTTCATGTTAAATACTGACTATGGAAAAAAAAAAAAGCATCAGAATGTAAATATTATAAATTTCTAAATATGCCATTTCAATTATGAAATTTCAAGTTTTTCAATTTTTCTGGGTGGAAATAAACCCCCTGTTTAATAATTAAAATTAATGGGCTCTTCCCAGCATTATCTGCTCAATCACGTGACGTGTGAGTAACGTAAAATCGAATTCTGAGAATCAAATTAAGTTAAATATTGTTCTTAAGAACAAAAGTATTAATTTATAATATAAAATAAAAGTAATATTGTGCATTTGTAAACAGTAGAATAATTGTATTTGTAAGTTTAATAATTTTTTACAAACAATTTATATGTTTATTTTCTAAAGCACTTTTGTAAGGCAATCTTTTAAAACACTCTTATTAGACATACGGCTTTTCACCTGAATAAATTGGAAGATGAGTATTTTAAATTTCTGCTAACAGAAAATCTGTTAGAACATATTTTACACACGTATGGTTTCTGCTGAGGAATGCATAGATGAGTATTTAAATTTCTACCAACAGAAAATCTTTTAGAACATTCTTACACCCATACAGTTTTTCTTCTGTGGGAAGGCATAGATGAGTATATAGAGTACTGCTCATGAGGAAATCCTTTGGAACGTTCTTTACACACTGTATGGCTTTCTTTCTGTGAGAGTGCATGAATGATTATCCACATTTATTTATATGGGAAGTTCTTTAAAACATATATCACACACGCATGGCTTTTCTCCTGTATGATTGCGTAGATGACACAATAAATTTACTCTTGTGAGAAAACCCTTTAGAACATTATCAATAGACGGTTTTTCTCCTGAATGAATTAGAAAACGTCTTTTAGATGATATATTGAGAAAATCCTTTGGAACATTATTTACACAGCCCCAATAAGGGCTTTTGTCGTGGATGTTGTGTTGGTCATAGACCGGAACTGTTAGATGATTCTTGGAAAGCATATTTCATTTTTTGGAAATTAATTCTTGTCTACAAGCAAAGCATCCTTCTCGGAAAAGAAAATTCTTTCTTCTGCATAGTTGTAGTTTCGATACTTTTTTTTTGTTGTTGTTGTTGTTGATTCTTCTCAGTCTTATAGTTAGATAAACTCCTAATGGGATATTCAGCGGCAGCCTCTTGTACAAAAGATTATTTAGACAGTTCTTCCCATTCATATAGTTTTTATTTTTCTATTTCTCTGCATATAGGTGAAACTGTTTATTTTGATCGCCTCCTTTTCCAAAACAATCATCTTTCGAAATCAAACACTTCATACTCAGATCGCTGTTGCACTCTAAGATGATTCTTTTCAATATTGCCTCCATGATTTTCGACCCCCCCCCCACTCCGGAGGCTACAAGACGCAGGGGTGTTTTCTGTTCTCTCAATATAGGCCCACTACCCAGAATCCACTCTCAGCCACTTGCAGTTACATGGGGTCTTAACAAGCCCCTATTCTTTCAAAAATTTTTGCTGAGGGGACGCATCACGAGCCTCAAAACAGGTGTTATTTGTTTATGCACCCCAAGTTCAATCAAGCATGGCTAACTCCCCCTTTTTGCTTTCTAGTCATGAAATCCAAGGCCCTTTTCTGTTCCCACACAGCGCGATGCATATTATCTTATCATCCCCCGCACATTCCAAGAAAAGGGGAACTCACTCCTCAGAGAAATACTTTCCCAAAGAAAATGTTTCTATGTTTTAGCCTTTTCCTGATAATTAAAAAAAAAAATGCAGGTTTATGTCCCGAGTAAAACATTTATATAACTTTTTTGATTTAATTTTATTTTCCACGGAATTAAAATTTAACGAACTTTATTGAGATTTATTTTTAAAAAATGCTTTATATACTTGTATGAAATTAAATTTCATAACAGAATCTGAGATATAATTTCAGCATACATGGGAAAATTGCAGCTTAGCAGCATCACCAATTGGTCGATATGCACAGAAATTAAATAAACATGCTTCATAATAGCCCTGTAACATACTTAGTTTCTTTTAATTATGCACAGTAGAATCTGAGATATAGTCTTCCTTTAAGTGGGTGAAATCACATCATAGTAGCACCGATACTAATAATTGATTTGCACCAAAAGTTGATGGGCACTTTTTTTTAAGATGCAACTACATATAAATTTATATTCTGTGTATTAACTCTTGAACTAGAGCTGCTACACAAAAATTTTGTCAGACAGACATTTTCTAAAAATGGTCAAGTTGTGTTCTGGTTCCTTCAAAATACATAAATCCACCAAAAACTGGAAGTTAAAAAATTTTACGAATCCGATACTTCCTTCTATTTAATATAGAAGAAAGTGATAATTCAAAAGGAATTTATACTCTTATTTTTTTCTTTGTATACTTTTTTCTTTTTTTATATTCTGTATAGAGAAGAAAGAAAATTTTAAATTATTTATTAAAATTCTTTAATTAAAAGTAAGTTAAGTTTTTCTAAATGTACAAAATCAAAAACTTGAAATAATTATTTTTTTTTTCTTCTTCTTCTTCTTCTTTAACAGTCTGAAAGTGAAAGTTTAAATATGCTCTGAATATTTAAGTATGTGCTTTTATTTGAAGTAATTTTAATTTTTGGGAATATATATCTGTGTAACACAACGGGGAATTCTAAATCCAGGTGCTTTTGCAAGATATTCCATTAAAAATGCAAATTTACACAATTTTTTTTTTTTTTTTTTTTTTTTTTTTTTTAAATCTAATTTGAATAGGTAGATGACACATTTAATCGAATAGGTAGATGATGCAGGCAATGCAGATGATCTACTAGTATAAATATATGGTCACAAAAACAACTTTTTTGTGTATGGAAAAGTGGATTGTAAATAAACAGGCAGGTTCTAGTCGATAAATGCACATTATTTGACTCATTCTCAAAACAGTCTAACAACTTTTACTTCCAAGGCTATAACAATATTACTAAACAATCTAACAACATATTAAACAAAAGTCGTAAAAACAGAGTTATATACACTGCAGAGACTGGATATCATTTGTTTAGAAACAACAATGAACAACTTTTTTTATTATTATGAGAAAGATTAGGGAGAATGTTATAGATCACTCTGGAAAAACCTAGCTAACTGTGTACAAAATTAAAATAGGGCTTCTATATTCCTTAGACCTGAAGCTACTTTTGTCTAAATTTGTTTGCTAAAGTGGCCAAATTCAACTTTCACAGAAGCCAATGGGATGTTGAAAATCACATATCCCTTTTTAAAATAAAATAATAATAATAATCTAAATTACATTTTATTTATTTAAAATGTAAGCAAACATTGTATTTCTTATTCTAAAAGAATCTAATATAATTTTGTTTAACTCGCTTAATCTATTTTACTTTTATTTCTTTTTCATTAATCTGTAATTTTGTATAATTTATTGTTTCCAGTATTCCAAACTTCTTTATGCTCTAAACTCATCAAGTAATCATTAAATAAAAAATATAAAAGAAAGAAAAACCCATCTGCGGTTTTAACATTCAGTCTCCAATCAGACGAAAAAATTCTGTTTTATCTTAAAATAGCTGAAAATTATTTTTAATGTTTTTATCGATAGATTTTGCACGTTTAACCAACTTCTGGACACCTGACAATATTTAATGATATCATATGACGTAATTTAATTATCGGCCAATCTTGAATCGTACTCCTTAAGGTTTATAATACAAAAAAAATTTAAAATGTGTTCAGCCAAATTGATTTTTGATGCCAAGGAGATTTGACGAAATAAATGAATTAGCTTGCTGTCTGTCATTCTGAAAAGATGTTATTCTTTTTATCATTATCTCTCAAAGAAATTTACAATACTATCTAGCGAAATATGGAGAGTTCCAACTTGCTTTTCATGCTATTGACATGTGTATGTTAAATCCTTAAAAAATTTTGATTTGAGTTCTCCTCTTGTTCTATAGAAATACTTTGTTCGTCGTCTCTAAAAAATACCTTTGAACGGCATGGCTTCCTTAAACGTAAATAATAGTTTCTTGAAGATTATCTTTCAAAATAAAAGTGAACTTATAAATTCTTCAATAGTGATTTTCTTTTGTATTACTATGGATTGCTTTCGAGATTATCATTCATACGAACAATGAAATTTTATTTTCTTTCAATGGAGATCAACTTCGTATTCCTCACAACAGCGACCGAACCTCGGTTCATATGTATTTCCACAGCCAATTATTTCTTTGAACTTCATCATCCAGTTTCCCCACTGTAAACTATGCCATAAACTACATTATAGCCATTTTATTTATTTATTTATTTTTATTTTTTTTTTTGTATAAAAACTAAAATATGAAACTGACTCTAATGAAATTAATCAGCAAATTAGAATAAGATAAATGTATCAAAATGGAAAAAGGACAACTCTGCCAATTAGACTATATTGGGTAGTGCATTTCAGTCTTTAATTGTTCCAGGTGGTCTGTTAATTTCATTGCTTTTAACATGAATATAGTGTTACCTATGTAGAAATTTATGAGAACAAATATATAAAAGGGAACTGAGCAGAGTCCACCTATGCAAATTAGTTTTCTTATTAGTTTCATCATTTTTTTTTTGCTTTATTAAAATCATTATTCATAAAAATAATTATTTATAAATATTATTTTGTAAACGATGCAATGTTAAATTTTTAGGTGTTGTTGTCAATCAGCCAAATATCCTAAGGGGACAATTGCCCAATATTGGTATCAGAATGTCAAACACATCCCCTGGGCCTGTCCCAAGCAGTGGTGCTAATGCTTTGACTGTGCAACTCAATCAACATCAAGCATTTGGACAGGCCTCTCAACCAGCATCCCAGCAGTCCATAAACATGCCCACTTCAATATCATCGACGATTCAGTCTAAATTACAACAAAGTGCCACCACAGTCAATCCAATGATGCCTCAACATAGTCAGGCCTTAACAACAACATCCACTAGTAACATAACGATGCAGCAATCTGTTCCTGGTATGACAATGAACACTGGTCAACCAAATCAACCACAAACGAATGCACCTATTGGTACAAAAGATCGCTGCACGATCTGGCAAGGTATCCTTGAGTTCCATGAAAAAACAATGCCTGCAAATCCTCAAAGCCAAAGAGTATCCCATACATTGCCTTGTACATTTTCATCTATATTAACTAATGGAGATCCAGATGTGTAAGTGTTCAAATTTTTATTTATTTATTTATTTATTTAATTTTTTTTTGTTTTAGTAACATAGTGTATCTACCAGTCACCAAGGCCCACCAAAAGTAATGAGATTGGAAACTGGTGCTCAGAGTCTTTAGAATGTAACTAAATCTGAAAATATGCAGCAAAAATCTCCAATAAGGAACTAAATCAAAATATTCCCCCCCCCCCCCCCCCCCAAAAAAAAAAAAAATAAATAAAAATAAAAAATAAATAAAAAATTAAATAAAAATTAAATAATTTGCAGGCTTATTGAGCATGTAAAATTGCTTTTAGAAGTTAGTGTTATCTGGCATGTGCATCTTTCATAAAATTGAAAATTCGAACAAAATTTCTAATGTTTTCTGTGATTAGAATTGCAAATCCTCGGAAATGCAGAACTTTTTTTTCTACCCCATTTCTTTTTTTTTTTTTTTTTTTTTTTTTTTTATTCCCCATAATTTATAAGATCTAGCCAGTCGCAATATCACTGAAAATATTTTCATTTATTCTCTAAAAAGTTCCCAAAATGCTACTAAATTAAATTGACTATCAAATATTTGATAAGCATTCTGTAAAATGCTGAATTTTAAGTACATAAAAATTATTCCCATAGTAAGTTTCAATTCACAAGGAATTATATTTTGAATGTTTGATATTTTTAAGTAATTAAATATGTTTGTTATTTTAAATTATTAGTCCACAAACTCTGTTTCTTTCAATTTATGGACAAATCATTTTTACCAGAAATGTATCAAAAACTAATCAAAAGAAAAGGGGTATATATAAAAAGATATAAAATAATAAACATGTAATTAAAAAAATTCTAGCTATTTTAGATAGAAATTAATTCTTAGAGTTTTAACTTGAAATCTTACTTTCCCATCATGCCATTTTATATTAGGAGAAAGGAAAAATTAAAAGTGTTTTAGCTGGCATAAACACAATTGCTTATTTTTTGTGGTTACTAGTTACATAAAATTAATGCATGCACATTTTACCCAGAGATTCAATGAGCTCAAACTATCAATCAAGTGGTTAATTGTCCAATAAAAATTGATAAAACCGTAGTAATTACCAAGGGTGCAGAAAATGCTCTGACCTCTGAAATTTCCCCCGAACACATTCTAAATTTCACCAAAAACAATGCAAGAACCTATTATCAGAGGTTTAACAGTCAGTTTGACATTTTTGTGGAAGAGGGGAGGGAGGGGGGGGGGGAGAAAAAAGAATCTTTGTTAAGTCCAAATATTGTAGGAGATTTTTTATAGGCTACTATATTACAAATTTTAACTTTTTTTTTTTTTTTTTGGAAAAACATCAAAATTCAATGTTGCTATTCATGTGCCACCAGATAGGAAAAATAAAAAGTTTAAGATAATCAGAGTAATTAACTAACATAATTTTTAAGGCTATAATTCTTATATAATATGAAGTTAATTTCGGTTTTCTATGTCCATATTTCAATCGGAATTTTTTGTTTACCTTTTCGCTATGTGTTATTAGAAATGTGGGTACTACAATTTACGGCTTCCACCCAAAATCTAAGTGACAATTTACTATCATATAACAAAGTTCTTCCACATTCTACCAGTACTCTTACACATTTTTCTGCAATACCATTGCTTTCAGGATTATATATACTATTTTTTCATGTATTATGCCAGATTTTTCTAGAAAATTTTCAAATTCATTATTAAAAATTCCAAACTGATGTCGGTTCTCAAACGTTTAATTTTCTTATTCATCAGATTTTCATTTCTTTCTCTGAAAGTAGTAAAAACATCAAATGCTTCATGCTTATGTTTCAAGAAATAAGTGAAATACATCCCAGAAAAATCATCAACCAATGCTAAAAAATATTTAGAATTTCCTAAGGAATTAACATTTATAGGTCCTGCTAAATCAGCATGAATCAATTCTAATACAGAACTACTTTGAACAAAATTTATTTAAGAACATTTGGTTGTTTAGCTTACTATTACATTTCTAAACAATTCAGAAATAAATTCGATGTTCCCGCTAAGAAAGGTATATTTGTTGGTTATTCTAGAGATAGGTGCATTTACAGAATTTATGATATCGATAAAAGGGAAATTATTGAAGAAAGATCAGTTAAATTTGATGAAACATCTAAAGGTAGTGAATTCCTAAAGAACGAAACCGAAACTTATTTGTGGGATATTAAAGAATTGACCCAGTTTAATGAATCTGATCTAATACATGAAAATGAAATTTTTTCTCCCCTCAAAAGCAATGAAATAAAAAATATTGAAATTAATCCAGAAGAAACCGTATAATACATAATTATAAATTAATTTTATGCTTCTTCGTTTTATTGTACTTTGCTGTCTCTGGAAATTTAAAATACCTTTTCATTACAGAATTTCAAAATCAAGAGTAAGTCAAAAAATTTTCAATTCATGAACCATAAGCATTTAAAAAAAATTCTATAATTTTCTGCTTAAAGATGAATTGCAATTATTGCGTGATACAGTATAAGAAAAGTAAGCAATATATAACTTAACTGATATGTACAAAACTAAACAAAAGCTGTACAAACCAGTGGAAAAAAAAAAAATATATATATATATATATGCTATAAAGATATAAATGTACAAAACGTTGGCAAATCACAACCTTGAGCATATGAATCCGTACAGTCTAAGAAAATAGTGCTCAAGTGTTGAATGACAGAATCAGCAGCTACTTAAGCCATTTGTTGATGTGTATCATTATAAAAAAAAATATATATATATATGAGTTTCAAGCCCTGCCTCTTTTCCCCGAGGAAAAAAAAAACAAAACAGTGGCCATCACAAAACTTTCTTCTATATTTTCCTTTACAAATTCACACAATACAAATTGTTATTTTTTTATCCATTATTAATGCAGTTGATTTTCATCTCAGAGAGGTATTACACTAAATGTTCAAAGGAAGTGAATTTTTACCATGCAGATGACATTTTTCCAATACTCCGGGAAAATTGCAGTATAGCACTGCCACCTATTGCGTATGTGCACCCAAATTAATCAACGTTACTTAAAATGATTTTAAGTATAGATAAAAATGTTAAAATTATTTATTTAATGTATTTTGCATTCAAATAAGAGAATTATTTCGATCATTACTTTTGCACATAACAAAAAATATTTTCTTCTATAAAAGACCTCCATAAGTGATATTCCCTGAAACTCACATGAATATGTGCTAGGGCTTCTTAGAAAGACCCCTTTCTCCCACAGAAAGCACTCCACCCAGCACTAGGACCTTCCTGTTTTGATCCCTTACAACAATAACACCACTGCTACCTTCTGTCTTCAAGAAGTATTAATGCAATGCTACTTTCATTATCAAACAATCATTCCTTTCCAATATTCATTGTTATTTTCATTAAAAACTACTATGAACATCGTAACTATTTTTTTTTTATGGTTTAATGAATCAGTTAAGATTATTTTGAATGTCTAAAATTATCATCCTTTTTAGCCCAATATAAGGAAACTTTAAGATATTTATTCAAATCATTTACAATAAATTATATCAGTAGTTCTCCTTAAACAGTGAACTCATTGAGGGGAAAAAAAAAAAAATCAAGTCAATGTGAATTATGTTTTTTTATTGTTAATGCTTAAAATTATGCTGTGTGTTTGGCACAGTATGCCCTACTTTGGACCTTGTGCCATTAAAACCTAACTAATCAACTGTGTGCTCAATGCCCACCTTTTGAAAACTGCCCATATATGAATTCTGCTAAGTTAAAATTGTTTGGCTAAATTGCACTTTATAACATTTAATTACGATATAATTTCAGTACTCACTCACGAAAATTTACATTTTTCAATAGCTTATCTGTGAAATATGCACAGTTTTTTGTGTTCATAGAAAGGTGTGGTGTGGCTGCTAGAAGGTTAAAATAATAATAATAATAATAATAATAATAACTTGATACTTTTAAACTTTTTATTATATGTACATTTAAAGATCGATTTTTAAAATTTTGTGTTATGTATAGTATCAGTTGCCCCGACTTATGGCAGGGCATACGGGGCAAATGCCCTGGGCCCCCCTTCTGGAAGGGGCCCCCTACAGGCGAATACAGAAATTCTGCAACCTAAAGACCTCTTATGCCACTGCAAGGGGGCCCCCCAGAATAGACTTGCCCCGGGGCTGCAGGTAGTCTAAGTCGGGCCCTTATAATAATTTATTATAAACTTTAAAAATAAGTTTCAATAATCTGCATGATTTGTGCTTAATTAAAAACAAGATAAATTTTGAAATTAATTCAGTATTTTTCAGATTTCATTCTGCTGTTAAATTGCTTTAATTTTTCTGAATGTTTCATAGCAATGCAGAGAAGTGGCCAAATCGGCTCATGCTGCAGTTGATACCACGTCAGCTCATAGTCGTTGCCAACTTATTCAATATTTTAAAGACTGCTGCTCGTCATGTACTGATTCATTTCAACCAGGAATCTGAAGCACTCTCAAAGTTATGCAAACTGATGAGTCAAGGACTGGTAAGTGCATTTATTTCTGTTTTTATGATGCATTTTTTCTTTTCAAAAGTTGTGTGTTATTATATGCTTACTTTAAGTTTTTTTTTTTTTTTTTTCAAAGGAAAAGTTTTTTTTTCTTTGATAGCTGAAATTACATTTCATAAATAAGAAATAACACATTGTGTTAGAATTTATTTGTATGTAATGTTAATGTAGTGGTGAAACAGTGATACCACCAAGGTTTTAACCTGGCAAGAGTTTCTTTAGAATTTTAGCTAAAATGCACAAGCAGCATTTTAACCTTTTTAAAAGTTAATTATACTAAAAAAAAAGCTAAAGGCCTACTTTGAAGCTTCTTAAAACCTTTCTTCACAGATCTGTGACATCATAATAACAGCCTCACATTGTGCTGACAGCCACGAAACTAACTTTCTTCTTTTGGATCCTCAGGTCGCAGTAGGTGGCACCACTTCTGGTCGATGCTCATAACTGCAGACCTCGGAGTTGCTCGCTATTCTCGCTTTTTGTCTCTTTTTTTGCATTTCTCTTTTAGTCTCTCTTTTTGAGATTAAATCTCTTTTCTTGCTTTTTTTTTTTTTTTTTAATTATGGATATTTTTTTTTTCAGTGTAGATTGTTTTTTAATTTCTCTGGATTCTGTAGCTTTTTTCAAGTTCTATTTACAATAAACACACTTTTCTTCCCGTCTCGATCATCCCACATGGCTTTTGTTTCACTGCATTACTGCCTTCTTGCCAGTTTTCCTCCCTCACCCGTTCCGTTCCTACCGGCAAGTGAAGCGATGAGCCCACAGAAAATCTGAATACATCGGCCGCGTAAGGATCCGTAGCATAGTATGCAAATATTTTGTTCTGCTTCACAGAGATCCATGCGACAAAGAATATTATATTTACAATAAGGTAAGTTTAATTTTTAAGCTATTGTATAGCTTTTATCGCGGGCTTTGAGCGCGGCGACCGAATCAGAAAATTCCGTAACGGAAAAAAAACCTAACACAGTTCGGCAGACTTCGGTAGACTTCGGCTGAACGAAGCTCGCACGAATCGAGACGAGCTGCTCCGAAATCGGACGAATACGTAAGCAGCTGTTTGTGAGAAAGTATATAGGTGTATAGGTATCTATCATTTATGTGCAACAGTGAATAGCTGTACGCGTACAATTTGTGTATAAAGTGTCTTTAATATGAATAAACAAAGTGCATTTATTTGTGTATAAAGTGTTTTTAATATGAATAAACAAAGTGCATTTATTAATGAAGAAAGTGATGAAAAAATAGTGAAAGAAAATGAGTGAGTACTCTACTCTATATACATACATTTTATTATTATCACAAATGCAGTATTTTTTAACACGCTTTTATTAGCTTCACCTGTATGTATGTATGTATGTATATATGTATGTTTGTTTGTTTGTTTGTTTGTAACTTCTTTGGGAGCAAACAAAAAAATTATATTGTGAAATAAAATCTTTTTGTAAAAAAATAGAACCGACTCCAAAAAGCAACTACTATTAAAAAAAAATTGTATGAAATGAAACTAAATTGCGCCAAAAAGTATAAAATAATTTCCTTCGCCAAACAACCTATAACACTACAATTAATCATAACTTTTGAAGTCGGCGCAAAATTAAATAAAATTTAATTAGTTTTTAAAGGTTTGTTTTTAGATCGGTAGCAACAAATGCTGTCGTCTCGAATGATCCATTTTCATGTTTCCTTTATTATGGTATTCACTGTATACAATTGGTCCATTGGTAGCATCTACACAGAACAGTGGACATTTTTCACAATGCAGAATTTATGTTTCTACGAAGTTAGAGTTTTCTTTGCAAATTTGGTATAACTTTGATAACTATCATCCTTGGTGGCTTTTAGATTTGGCGTTGAAAACGTATTGCAAAAATATACACGCAAGATGTATATTTTCATAATACATTTTGTACGAAGTATTGTTTCATATTCTTGATTACTCTCTTAATATACCTTATCAAATTAATCATGATATCCCAAAGAAATTAAATATGTTTGCCAGATAATTTTGCGATTTTTCTTTCACCAAGGACGTCAAATACCAGCATTTTCGCAAACTTTGGCTGCTTACGAAATCTTATTTGTTTTCTTGAATCAAAATAGTTTTCGGCTGCGTTTTGCAGGCGACAATGTGAGATGTGTAGTTTGAATAGGATTCGATTTTTGTATTGAATAAAGGTATCAATTTTTATTTAATTTTGCGCCGACTTCAAAAGTTATGATTAATTGTAGTGTTATAGGTTGTTTGGCGAAGGAAATTATTTTATACTTTTTGGCGCAATTTAGTTTCATTTCATACAATTTTTTTAAGTCGGTTAAAAAAAATACTTCCCCTTCGTGAACGATATGGCGTAGAGGTAAGGCGCCGCGCTACGAACCTAAAGGTCCAGTGTTCGATCCCCGTCAGGGGAAATTTTTTAAAAATGGTTTTTGTTAATTCTAAGTTATTTTAATTAAAGATTTAAATGTATGTAAATATTACGGTGTATCACTCTCACGATTTTCTCTTACCCTGAATCTTAATACTAAGATAGATATTTTGTGCTTTTTAGTTCACATTTCTATAAAAGCGTGTTCTTTAATTTTTTAAAACTATAAGATATATATATATATATATATATACATATTTTTAAGCTATTGCATAGCTTTTATCGCGGGCTTTGAGCGCGGTGACCGAATCAAGAAATTCCGTAACGAAAATAAACCTAACACAGTTCGGCAGACTTCGGCAGACAGTCAGTTCGGCAGACTTCGGCACGGCGTTTGTGTGCGTGCGATTAGACGTATGCGTGTAGACTAGCTGCTAACTGCTCATAACTGATTCTATCTCTTTTAGACACAATGCTAGGTGAGACAGCGTGCTTTTTGGCCGCGTCCACGAGTGAGTTCGAGCCTGCGACTAGTTGAACCTTAACGTGTATGTATATGGTACGACTGTACGAAGCTCGCACGGATCGAGACGAGCTGCTCCGAAATCGGACGAATACGTAAGCAGCTGTTTGTGAGAAAGTATATAGGTGTATAGGTATCTATCATCTATGTACAACAGTGAATAGCTGTACGCGTAAAATTTGTGTATAAAGTGTTTTAAATATGAATAAACAAAGTGCATTTATTAAAATCCCCCCCAAGGCACAACTTTGACATGAGTCCCCCCCAAGGCACAACTTTGACATGAGTCCCCTCCCCAAGGCACAACTTTGACGTGAGTCCCCTCTCCAAGGCACAACTTTGACATGAGTCCCCTCTCCAAGGCACAACTTTGACATGAGTTCCCCCAAGGCACAACTTTGACATGAGTCCCCTCCAAGGCACAACTTTGACGTGACCCCCCCCCCCTCCAAGGCACAACTTTGACATGAGTTCCCTCAAGGCACAACTTTGACATGAGTCCCCCCAAGGTACAACTTTTACATGAGTCCCCTCAAGGCACAACTTTGACATGAGTCCCCCCCCCCAAGGCACAACTTTAACATGAGTCTCCCCCAAGGCACATTTTTGACATGAGTCCCCACCAAGGCACAACTTTGACATGAGTCCCCTCCCCTAGGCACAACTTTGACATGAGTCCCCCCCAAGGCACAACTTTAACATGAGTCCCCCCAAGGCACAACTTTGACATGAGTCCCCACCAAGGCACAACTTTGACATGAGTCTCCCCAAGGCACAACTCTGACATGAGTCCCCCCAAGGCACAACTTTGACACGAGTCCCCTCCCCAAGGCACAACTTTGACATGAGTCGCCCCCAAGGCACATGAGTCTCCCAAAAGGCACAACTTTGACATGAGTCCCCCCCAAGGCACAACTTAGACGTGAGTCCCCCCAAGGCACAACTTTGACATGAGTCCCCCCCAAGGCACAACTTTGACATGAGTCCCCCCCAAGGCACAATTTTGACATGAGTCCCCCCCCCCAGAACTTGAATTAATATCAAAGAAAAAAAAATACTGCATAAATAAAATAAATAAATAATTATAATTGCATAAGTTGATAAAAAATGCTATGCAATAGCTTTACCGCGGCAGTCCCCGAGTGCCACACGTATTTTTTTATTGTAAAATAATTATTTATGTGTAATGCATATATTTTTATTAAAAAATATATATTATATCTCATACATAATTTAATACCTCGTTGCATAATGAAACTTTTCAAAATAATTTAAATTATATTACTTCTTATTTCTGACTTAGTTAGATATTAAGAACAATACAGAAAACAAAAAGTAGCAAAATAAATTAACATTAAATAATAATAATAATAAAGAAAGAAAAAAAAAATTAAGACTTGGTATGAATTTTAAATGCTTTGTATTGTTCTTAATTTGTGGATATTGTTAGCACTTTATTCAGCATCACCTAGCAATTTTAATTTAATATCATGACGACTTTTATTGCCTTGTGGCACCAGTCTGATAATTTTAAATTACAGTAGAAAATAAAAAAGAAAAAAAAGTTTACATTGAACTTTTGAAGTGCAGGTGAAAATAATACATTTTTTAGCACATTTCATTAGTAAGTAATAGAAACACTATAACAGAATCAACTTTCAAAATTCAACGGAAAATAAACTGGTACAAGTTACACGATAAATATTGGTTGAAAGTTCAAATAAGGTCTTATCTAAAGAGGCAGATGCAGAATCTTGTTTTGGTATCGTGCATCGGAAAAATACTCAAAGAATTTTCTTTGAGTTTAGTTCCTGGTACTCTGAAATGGTCATTAATGCATAGCATAGAACCATGAATAAGCTTTTATTTGTTTATATTATCTATTGCTTCTTTTGGAAGACTTCTGTGGAGAAAAATATAAAAAAAGTATTTTAGGCAAGTCAATTTAAATTCATTGCTACACATCAGTATCTTTAATGACTGTAAAATGTATATATTTTTTTCTTTGGGTGATTTTTAACATGCGAACCTATCATTTATTATTATTATTTATTATCTTTCATTGTAGACGTTCAGCTTATATATGATTATTTATGGCAACTTTGATAAGCAAAATTACTATAAGAATTCTACTTGTGTAATATTAAGGTTCAGGCCAACTGTCTACTTAATGCCAACTGTCTACTTAAAGAAACCTAGGCCTGGCTGAAATCTCAGTGTAGGTGCCTTTCAGAAGAATGTAATTTTCAAGAAAAAATAAATAAAATGAAAATATCTAAACGGCTAGGCTAACACGCACAACCTGGGTTCGAACCTGGCATCTCGTGTCAACCAGCTTTGAGAACAGAATCTCTCGGCCGCTATGGAGTCCAAGAACTGATGTTTTATTGCATGATGTGAAGTGTATTAAATGAGTCATCAGTGCACAGCATCAGGAATTTATTTTGACTGATCTAAAATATACGATAAAAGTGGGTTAAATTTAGAAAGCCGTGAAAAGATATGGGTGAAGGGGAGAGATAATAAATAAAAAAGTTCATCATAGCTTCCTATCCTAATTTATCCCAGCATACGTCCGATTCTCCAAAGAAAAAACTTCTTTTCTCTTTTTCCCTTTCTTTACATTTATGTTAAAACAGTAGGAAGGAAGAGATTGTAATTCACTCTAATATGTTCCCTCCCCACACACGCTCAGCCAAACTGCGGCAGATTGAATGTACGCCATCAAAGATAATCAAGTAGGGGGGGGGGGGGGATAGGCTGATCGTCTGTCTCTGTGTCTGTCCATTGTTTTATAAAGGGCAACCAATTTTTTTTTCGATACTCGAGATTTCCGGTTAATTAATGTTTTTATTTTATCTACAAAGAAGTAAAGTGACATATTTTTTTTTAAATACATTTTTTTTCCTTTATACATTATAAAGAAAGTAAAATTCATTGGTTGGTCAATTCTTAAGTCGATTTATTCTAGGCTTCAAGGCCAGTATGTGGAGTGTCCTCTGTGGGGAGGGGGGGTCTTTTTGAAGGATCCTAGCCCATATTAACGCAAGTTTTGGAGAAAACCATTGATGACTCTGAAGGGCTTGTTAATAGATGAATTAATTTATGTAATTAAAGCAACTGGGTAGCTTGTATTTCATGATCAAGCTTTCTGGAGCTGCCATGTGTTGATCAGATCACAATAATATTTACATGAATTTATAGGCTAGTGTGTCATGCTCTGAACAAGCTTTTACATTACATACCAATACCACCATGGATAATAATTTGAAATTTACAGTATACATCATCGTCATTTTTGTTAAATAATTAAAATTTCTGTAATAGTGGCTTTTATTCAATATTGCGTAGATTGATTTTAAAAATTAATTTCTTTAAATTTCCCGTATTTAAAATAACTGGCTTCCTTTTCTACAAAATAATATGAACTTGTAATATTGTAGTTTTTATTATTATTATTATTTTTTTAATGAAGATATTATTTTATCTATATATTTATTTTTAGGATTTATACTGACAGCAGCAATTTCCTTTTAAAATGGGAAAGTGTAAATTTAAAAGTGACTGGATGTTGAAAAAGGACAACAATGGAAATGTAATATCGTTGTGGGTATCCTCACCCAATGAAGCTGAAGCTTTGTGCCAGCAAAATAGATTTCCAGAATAAAGGTTTTCATGCTTTTCTTCAACATGCAGATACTGCCAAACACAAAAAAATGATCACTGGCATTGAAAAACAAATGATTTTAGTTCCTAGTACTGGCTCCTCTCAGTTCCAAAATTCAGATGTCTTAGTCTCAAATACTGCACAAATGAACCTCTATAGTTCAAAAAATACCGCAACAATTACATAAATAATGTGGGTAATGAAATCTGTTTGTTGCAACTTTCCAGCAGCATCATGCCAGAATATAAAAGACACATTTTGTGCCATGCTCCCTAAAGGTGTGCCAGAAGACTTTTCACTCAGTCCCAAAAAAATGAGTTGCTTGATAACAGATTCCCTTGAACCATATTTTAGCCAGCTATTAACTGAAGATGTAGGTGCATCATTTTACTCAGTTTGTTTTGATGAAACCACCAATATTGAAGACAAAAAAAAAAACTTCAAATTGCAATTCGTTATTAGTCAGAAAAAAAAAAAAAAAAAAAAAAAAGTTGTCATAAGGCAGTTACAAGCATGTTTTATTGATAAAGCAGATGCGCAAACTATATTTGAAAAAATTAACTGTGCCATAAAAAATGCGAATTTATCATTACAAAAACAGAAGCTATTGTGGCACAGGATATTTTGGAAGGTATTTTAAGCATGCGAAAAACAGAACGGGAAAAATTTAAGGATGTAGAAAATCTTCAGGAAAATGTAGAAAAAAGAAAAAATTATGTAATTACTAATTTTTTTTATCGATAAGCCTAAAATGAATTAAATTAGTATAATTTATTCATTTCTGTTTTACCTCAGATATGCTCATATATATATTTAAAAGATGCTTTTTTTAACTGATAAATTTTTTTGCATATATATAATATCTTATTCTGGTAAATTTGAAGAAATATATTTTGCACAAAATTTGTAAGGACTTTTCATTTGCATTTTTAGAAATATGTCAGTGGCTTTGCAATATAAATATTAAAACTTATTATTATGCCAGAGGAAATGCTTTCTCCAAGTTTTACTAAGTATTACTGAAATATGTAAAGAATTTTTCAAGAATTTTTTTTTCCAATTTAACAGACGGATTTGCAGACTTAAGTGAACTGTATTTGGACTTTGTAAATATATGTGAATGTTAATTTTTTTTTTTTTTTTTTTTTTTTTTTTAAATATGCATCTATATTTTTAAAGTACAATACTACTTTCATTTGATTTGATATTAATTTTAATTACTTTATATAATTTAATCCATATGCATTATAGATTCATTAAGATTATTTCTCCAATCTCAAGTTTTCCATATTAATTCAAAAAATATTCAATCGATTTATAACTATAGTAGAAATAGTGTCATTCTCTTAACTAAATTGTTCACATAGGAAGGGCAAATAACTAGTTTCTTTTTAGTCTCTATTATTTTCTTTTAGAGCATAAATATGATATGGTTTTCGTAATTAGCTAATTTTTTAACATTATCAAAGTCTATTTTTATTTTGTTATTTTTATAAATTTTAATTAGGTTAGTTGTTCTGTTAAATTTAAAGTCAGTTTTGTGTTCTTTTTATCTATTTTTTATTTTTCTCTTTATCATACTTATGTAACTACCTTCATCTTTTTTTTTTTTTTTTTAAGTTAAGTATTTGATTTCATAAAAACCTGAGCTGTTTCTAAAAGATCAGTGCTATCTTTATCACACCAATAAAGCGATTTAAAGGCAGTTTAAACCCTGCATGTCATTTAATATAGAGACAATATATTTCTCTTTATTAATGTGAGTCCATTTGATTTACACCGTGACCAATAAGTTCTCATACACATTCAAATTTTTATTACAGTAACACAAAGTAAATCATACAAAAACTTTTTGCATAAAATTAAAGTAGTAATCATTGAGTATCTTTACAATAAATGCTTTGGAATAATCCTACCTTTTAGTTTCTTAACGAGCTTAAGTCTCTTTTTAAATCCATCACATGCGGCACGCACGGCTTCCATTCACATTTCCTATCATATCGTTTGAATTATATTTTTTGAATTTGCTCAAATCGGAAATTTTATAGTTATTCAGTTGGGAGATCATATATGTCCACACAAAATAATAAAGCGGGTTCAGATCGGGGGAACTGGGAGGCCATTCGTTCTTTGGAAAAAAGTCAGCTAAATTTTGACTGCACCACTCCTGAACCAAACGTGCGGTATGAGAGTGGCATCATCTTGTTGGAAGCAGAAATATTCCACCCCATACATACTCTGGACATTTGGTACTAAAACTTTTTCCAAAACCTCAGTTTTATAATATTGGGCATTTATTTTTACCCCTTTATCAATGAAGACAAACTGGAGTTTTCAGTTTTTGAAATAGCTGCCTAAATCATCAGAGACGAAGCATTTTGATAATGCGGAACGTAATGCTGTCCCTCAGGGATGTTATCAATAGAAATTGACCATACTCTGTGATTTTGGGGGTTCAGACTTTGCTGTAAAATGAATCGTTTCTCGTCTGAAAAGACAAATTCGTCCCCAGCGTGCCAACCAAGAATTAATTCCACCCTTTGCTTCCTTTTTATATTAACAGAATACGAAACTCCATGAATTTTACATTTTCTATAAACCTTGCACCCAAGGTCCTTTTTCAGAATGTTTAACATTGATCCCCTCGAAATTTTGAGCTCTCGTGTTAGTTGTCTAGCAGAATTTTGTCTCTTTCGTCGTAACCTTTCCTTGACCCTTTTCACAGCCACTCTTGTCCTAACGGACCTCGGTCATCGACAGATGACGTCTCATTACACCTTCTGATAGTTCTGCAAATGAAATCTCTCTTCACCCCCAGGGCTTTCAAGTCTCTGAAAATTTCAATTGGCTACACTCTTTTGATGAATTTATTTATCGCATTTTTTTTTTTTTTTTTTTTTTTTTTTTTCATTCTACCTAGGTAAAGGAAAATTATATAATTAACATTTACACTTGCAATAGCTTTATACCTAACACTAAATTGCCTGCAAAGAAATTGGGACTACAGTAACACATATGTACAACTTTTTAACGTGCTTCAAAAGTTGTATGAGAACTTATTGGTCACGGTGTATAGGTTATGATTTATATGTCGCAGTCATGAATGTGTATATATGGTCAGATTTTTTTTACTTCCGATTGAATATCACAGTAATACTGCAAAACCTTTAACAATTAACCATTGTTAGTGATTAACTATTTACAAAGATATAAAGCATACCCATGTCCCAGTAAAATCATTTCCAAACAGGGGAAAAAATGGACATGATTTGACCATGAATGTGTTAAAGAATAAATGTCCAGAGTTTTGTATTCTTCGACGGCCAACGGGTTATCAATTTTCACAGAGCAATTTTCACTGGCTGCAGATTTAGTTAGCAATTGGCATATTTTTAAAACCTGTTTTCTCACACCTTGCACAACCTTTTTAATTAGTAATTCCTTGTTTATTGTATAGATGGCACTTACCTCATCGCCAAGGTTTTATTACTTTATATTAGCTAATCAATTATTTGAATGACAACTCAGGGCTGATCGAGTCTCCTGCTGAGAAATGTGCCTGCCTTAATTTTGTACAAGGATGACTGCAAAGAGAAAAAAAATTGTGCTTACTCAATTAAAATTATCTTAATTTTTTCTTTTTACAGAATCTTGCATTATAAAATGCCATGTTGGGAAAATGAGATTACATTAGTACTTTATATATTATCGCTTTACGTTTTTATAGTTTTTGCTAACTCTCTTTTTAATTAACTCTTTTTTTGGATTAAATATTATTTGTTATCTGTTCTTTGATTTATAAATAAGAAATAACACATTGTGGCAAGAATTCATGTAAATATGAGATGAATATACAGGACTGTCTTTTAAGGTGAACTGATGACAGCACAGCTGGTAAGAGGAAATATCCTGTATTGTACAATAAAATGATAATTGCAGTGATATGGCTTGGCCGTAAAAGCAACCTGAGCGAGGAGTTGCTCCTAGTCCCTTTAAACTTCACCAAGTGGCTGTGAAGGCTGTATGTCATCAGTTTGCTGTGAAATCAGGCCTTTTGCCCCAGACCCCCAGAGAGCTGCAAATTTATGCAGTAACAATTACCTGATGAAAAATTTGCTCTCTGTTTTTTTTTGTTTTTTTTCTCTCTTTGTTCCAAAAATCCAGGGCTCTAATCGGTTGTTAATCTTATCATTGGCAGTTTAGATGGGTTCAAAATGTCTAGGGAAGCAGTTAACCACAGTCAAAGTAAAGTGACGTGTACATTTGCAAAATCATTTATAAAGTTTCTCCATTTTCTGATTCCTTGAGTGATAACATGACTTGCAGTAAAATAAATTTAGCAGGTAACTTATGAATTCTTTGCAATCTGTAATTCTTAAATAAGATTTTTCTTAAATTTAATTATTTTTTATCCTTTCATATATACACTTTCCATATGTTTAAAAAACCTTTGCCACCACTTAAATTCATTAAAAATAAGTTAAACTTAAATTTTTATAACAAATTACAAAGGTGTTTGAGAAAAGGTACAGAATTATATTAAATTGATCACAAAGTTCAGTATATTCAATTATAAGAATTGTAAAATTAAAATTTTTATATAGCTACTACACAAAAGAAAAAGAAATAATCTGGTGTGTCACTCACACTACTTTCTCTTACCCTGAAGTTTACTACTATAAATACAGGTTGGAGATTAAGAGGTAAGATAATGAGTACTGTTATGTAAATCTATGTTAAACAATTCAAATTAAGCTTGGGAAGAGTTTTATATGATAATTAGTTCTGTGTGAGGGGGGGGGGGCTACCGCCCCCCTCAACCCCCCAGTTTCATTAATCTACAAAAAACAAGCGATGATTATTTAGCTTAAAACATACATTATTTGCCATATCTCTATGAGGAATTTATTTCACTTCCCAAACAGCTTTCCTGGAAGTGGTAAAATATTATTAGTAAAGCACATCCACTGACAACAAATAACTAGTGTGTTGTGGCTACCACACAACTTTCTTCTATATTTTCCTATACAAATTCATTCAGTAAAAATAATTTATTAAAATTATTATTTAAAAAAATTATCTACCATGATAATGCACACAATTTCCATACTGAAGAAGTAGTATTAAAAAAAAAAAAAAAAAAAAAAAAAAAGTTGAATTTATTCTCAATATTACATTAAAAAAAAAAATAAATAATGAAAAAATTGATAATTTTATTTTAAATTATCGCAGATCGATGTTTTAACCATTCGTTTTCAAGGTATTGGCGAGCTCTTTTGAAAGATACCCATCATGAAAATTTACTTCCCTCAAGGAGGGACTTCCCCCCCCCCCTCCCCAGGGAGGGAGGCGAGGCTCCTACATACACAAAAAAAATTTCCCAGTTGACTATCTCTATTACACAAAATATATATTCGTTTCATTTGGTTTAGCGCATTTTATAGGTGTTAAACTCTACTTACCTGCAAATTTCCCCATAGACGTAATGTATTTGAATACTTTTCAGTGTCCCTGTACACGAACCATTTGCTTCATCTCAACAAAAAGCTTAGTGTAGCATCCCTATATGATGCACATTTAGAATACCTGCTACTATTTGTTCTTGAGATATGCTGATAACAGATACACACACAGACTTCGCTAAAAACATGATTTTCGTATTCAGGGGATCTCAGAACATGTAAATATGACAAAAACTCATGTTCAAAAACAATAAAACAATACTTTCTCGACCCTGTGGGTAACAGAAAGTAAAAAATTACAAGAAGCTAAATGTGTTTCATTTTGTAATAAGATGAGTACAAAATTTCAGCATTATATCATTTAAAGTACCCAGAGAAAACAAGTTGTTGAGGAATAAGACACAAATTAAAAGATATTTATTCACTTCCTTAGTCAGTGTTTTAATCCGTAATTTTTATATAATCTCTGAAACTTGATCTGCTAATAAGCTTTTTCTGTTGACGAACAAATATAATGCCATTCAGTAGTGGTTAAACTCAGTTTTTTGTCTTGTCTTATTTTAGCCTTTTATTCCTTTTAGGTGGGTTGTGTTCAGTTTCCCCAGAACTGCGACATCCGCATCATGGTGGTTTTGTACATGCCAGACAAGAAGATATACATGGGCTTTATAGCAAACGATCAAGATACCTTCTTCCATAATATTAGACAGATGTATGAGAATCATCGCAAGCAACAACAGAAGCAAAGGGTATATTGTTATACTTTATTTGTATCAGTGTATCTGTATTCATGTTGCGTAATATACTAGCAGAACTACCCAGTACTGCTCGTGTTGAAGTAGTGCTTTATAAACTTTTTTAATTAAAGAAAGTAGATGGAATAAAACTGAAACAAAAATCTTTTCTAATATTAAAAATAAAGAAAAACCTTACATTACATCTCGAAATTTGCCTTAGTACTTGCAGGAAGTGAAATTAGTATTGGTACATCTTGTAATTTGGTAAAGTTAAATAAAAATCTTTTCGCTTTAAAATATTGTGAACTTTAGTTATTTATATGACTGTTCAGTTTTAGTATAAGAAATTTAATGGAATAAAAAAAAAGGCAACAAAATCAATCACTACATGTACTACCTCAATAAAATTCTAATTATAACAATCTGAATACATTGTGAGAACTTAAATGAATGAAACTACAAATAAACAGTTAATGTTAATTAAAAAAAAAAAAAAAAAGTTTGCTCATTCAAAGTTAAAATTGGGTTTTTATTTAATATCTTTTGAACCAGTTGTTATCCGGTTGAACTAAAAAAAAAAAAAAAGCATTAGCTAGAATTTGTATTGATTAACAAGTGTACCACTTTTCATAGCAATTGGTTGAATAGTGTAGTTTTGTATAGTGGACTAAAAATCCAGACATATTAACAGTCTTTCACCTTTTATATGTATAGATACAAAGTAACTTGAAAATTATTTTTCCATTAAACTATTTAAAAAAAAAAAAAAAGTTTTTAAGAACCATATTTTCAATGAGATTGGTTCAACCATGTATAGAATTTGCTCTTCATGAAACGTAAACATAATTTGATCTAAACAGGGTCCTATTTAAGAAAAAATTTGTATTCTTTGCTAAAATTGATGAACTTAACTTTTCACAGTAAGTTAAAAGAAGTTAAGTTTAAAAGATGATTTAAAATTTCATCCAGAAAATGGTATTTTTTAGTAATTGGAGACGAAATAGCAGGAATTTTGTTAATTCATGTATTGCGATATATTTTGAGAATCAGCTTTGAAAAAAACTTGAATATTGCTGATTTTTTTTATGAAATAATTGTTTCTGCTGTTATCAGTGGAAATTCATATATTTTAGCAATTAACTGCAATTAAATGGTAATTTTACCAATTCACAGCAAAATGATCCTACATTTCAGTAATGTATTGCAAAAATGTTAGACATTTTAAAAATCAGAGGCTAAAAAAGTAGAAATTTTTGTCAATTTCTAGTGAAATCTTTTTTTTCTTTTTCTTTTAAAGACTAATAAAACTACATATTTATGTATTTGTTTGCACAGTAATTTAATTTCGAAAATTGTTGCGTATAAATAAATAAGTTAAATTGAAAAAGAAATTAATGAACTAATTTTGTAAGAACAAAAGATAGGATTTTCACAGGCTGAGTGCTGCTGTACTAGTGTCTGAGTATTGCTGACACCATCAGGGGTGAAAGTTGGTCAGTAAAGTCAGTAAAAGTGAGTATTTTTTAGATTGGTCAGTATTTTAAGAATTTAATCAGTATTTTTGGCCAAATTATTTCTAAACTCCCTTTTTAATAGAAATTTTATATATATATATATACTAGCAGACCCGGCCACGCGTTGCTGTGACTAAGTTATACGTTGAATTATACGGCTGTAAACTATTTAGTACAGTTAAATTATTATTTACGAACAAAGACGAAAACGTTGTAGCCGATGTAAAAACCCACAGGGTTGAGATTTGAAACTTAGGTCAAAATTTGGAAGCGATTGATAAAAATTTTCGTAGTGTTGATATTAAGCACAAATTAATTTTATTGTAGGGTCCTATAAATTTTAATGGAGAAGTGATATATATTATTTCTAATGCTACTTTGGATAAAATTGCTAAAATGACTAATATATAAATTAAATTCTATTAAAATTCTATTAAAATAAAAGTATAAAAGAAACAGACGATTTTAAAATCAATTTTTATGGAGGAGTGAAATATAATATATGCTATAATGGATAATTTTACTATTAAATGACCTCATCATTTTAAATATTTTAAAGAGGGCAACAGCTGTAGTTATAAAAGGGAAAACAATAAGGCTAAACCAGAAAAATAAGTAAATTTGATAAATATTTTAAAACTTTAAAATTGGAAATCTTATGAAATATTGGACATTTAAAGTAAATACATGTATCATTTTAAATACAAAAAGATTTTGGAAAAGTTTAGTGTATTTTAACGAAGTGATGAGAAGTTTTTGAGTATGTTAAAATTTTAATAGTAAATTCAAGTCAATAAAGATGGGAAACATTGAGGATTAAGATAAGAATAATTATAAGATTTAAAAAAAAAAAAAAAAAAAAACTTTTTATATACCATGCTTTTAAATTTTAATATACTAATAATATACAAATTAAAAGGAAAATGATAAATATTCTATCATAGTTTGAAGTCAAATTTGTTTTCAAATGTCTAAATAAAATATCTGATGTAAGATACTAATATTTTGCAGCGGAATAGATTTCATTTCTGTCATCCTTGGCGAAAAAAAAAGAATATCGCCAAATTATCTGGCAAAAATATTTAATTCCTTTCAAAAATCATGGTTATTTTAACAACTTATATTAAAAGAGTAATGAATAATATGAAACAATATTTCGTACAATACATATTACATGTCATACATTCGTACAACGAATAATACATATTACATTTCGTACAATGCATACATCTGGCATGTATATTTTCATGTTACGCTTTTGATCGCCAAATAATAATAATACTAATAAAAAAAGCCAAGGGCGACAGAGTTTAAAAATTTAAAATTAAAATTTTGTCAATTTGACAGCAAAATAATTCAATCTAACACCCACGATAACTAATACATATCTATACCCAAATATAAGGATTAAAATCGGGAAATAAATTTCCTCGATTTTTAATAATTTCTTACAAAAAATCCAGTGGGCAATTAACATAGGAAATCTTTTTCTTGGCTGCACAGACGGTCAGTGAGTCACACTTCGCTTGCGTATAGAACTCATAGATATAGTATAGCATATATAGAATAGAGTGATCATTGGGGAGAAAAAAGTTATTCCTTTTCATTTGGGAAAAGACGACGTTTTTACCAAAATATGGCCGTCTTTCCCCGAGTGAATACACACGGGAATACATACTAATATTTTAGCAAATAAAATTTATGAATAATTTATTTGCTAAAGGGGAATGGAAGACTCCAGATACAGTTTCAAATTCATATTTCTTTCTTTCTTTTCTTTTTTTTTTTTTTTTTTTTTTCAATACCACTTAATGGCTGTTTCCAAAGCTTTTATTTTTTATCTTTTTTCGGCATCAAAAATCTTTCTACGATAACATGGGGATGAGAGATCTATATATATTACTATATCTATGATAGAACTACATTAGCACTTTATCAATGTGTATAAAATCTTTAAATTGATTATGACGTCAATTTTCGTGAGATGCATAATTTAACTTTTTATAATTTTTTAACGTTCACGTTTGATTAAATGTATTTATTTTTATGTCGAAAGAAAATGAACTCGTATTTTTTTTTTTTTTTTTTTTTTTTTTGGCAACAATTAAATTAATGGAACTCACAGATATTTTGGAGCAACTTTAATAAAGGTCTATAATTAACAAATAATTGCAATAAAACAATATTGTGACAATAAATTGAGATAAAAACTATCCTATCTCTCAAGTTGGATCAAACTGCACACAGTGTGCAAAATTTCATCAAAATCAGTTCCTTAGTTTAGGAGTTTACCCCGGACAAACATCGTGACACGTAATTTATATATATATATGCAGATTAAATTATAAAGTTTTGATCAATGAAGCACAAATAAGTAAAAAACAGGATTAATTTCACTGTATTATCTTCATTATAATATGAATTCAATTTACACTTCAGTCTAAGTAACACGTGGCCGGCTATGCTAACACCAAAAATTTAAAAAGTGGAAATAATTGAATTATACGAAATTTATTAATAGGTTAAAAAGTTGAAGATTCTTTGTGTAGATGGCAGCACCAAATATATTTCAGCTTCCATTTTCATATGAAACAGAGTAATTGCTCCACGCTCTACTTTCCCCGTTTCATTTTTGAAAGGAAATATGAAAGTTGAAAGTAATCTGTTACAAATAAAGACTGTAAATATTTTGAGGAGAATTTTATAGCGTCAACAACACGTGGTAATTATGCTGTTAAAATGTAGCTTATATGACACGTTCGTAGATTTACCATAGCAGCGCCATCTATTGATTACTTACTCAACCCAGTCGAAAGGTATCGACATCTGTTAGAATCATTTGGAGTTAACAGATAATTGTGACTGTCAAATAATAACAGACAAATAATTAGCAATAAATTAAAATTGCGACTATAATTTGAGATTTAAACTATCCTATCTCTCAAGTTGGATCGAACTGCACATGGTGTGCGAATTTTATTATAATCGGTTAAGTGGTTTAGGAGTCCATTGAGGACAAACATTGTGACACGAGATTTATATATATTAAGATATATATATTCTTATCCAAATTAGGCCAAATAAAACATTTATTCATAACATTGCAATCCTGAATTTTGCAAAAAAAAAAAAAAAAAAAAAATGCACATTTAGAAATTTTATTCATAAATTTACTAACTGTGAACATTCATTTTAAATAGTTTGGAGTGTAATGTTGATTTTTTATATCAACTTCGTGAAAAATACCTGAGCCAGAAATTGAACCCGGGTCCTCCACTTAATGTGTGTATGTTCTTCCACTGAACCCTTCTGGCTCTGGCTGATAACCAGCTCTGCACCGTGCCAATGGTTAAATGCTTTTATATTGTGTTGTCATTGACTATGGAGTAACGTCTAAAATAAGTGTAAAATCAGTTTGACAGAAGTGCATTAAATATGGATGTAAGATTTGACACAGGCAGAGAGATTTTTGCCCTGAAACCTGTGCCTAATCAAATTAGATTCCTAAAAGTATTGATGTAATGTATTGTGATCGACTATAGACTCATATGCAAAATTTGAGTAAAATCATTTCAGCAAAAAAGAATTAAATATTAATCACAGGATATGTCACAGGTTGACAAATTTTTTGCTTCTGGTAATATAGATTCTGAATATGCTTGTATATTGTACTGTCTTTGACTATTCACTTATGTCTAAAATTTGAGTAAAATTGGTTCTGCAGAGATGCATTAAAAAATAATTGCTAGATTGCACAGGCTGACTGATATTCACCTCTGGAACCTGCTCTTGGTAAGATAAATCCATGAAAATATTTGCATATTATATAGCAGTCGACTGTGAACATATGACACTTTGATCAAAATATGTTCGATGGATGGCAGATTAAAAATTGATGAAAGCATTTGATTCAGGCAGATAGAAAAATAACCAACCTAGTTATATAAAAAATGTGTTTAAAAAAGAAAATATATATATATATATATATTTAATCACATTTTTCTTCAGAGATGGAAATAATAGTTTTTAGTTTTCTATATTAGAAGAAAGTATTTGATTTCTAAACATTTTTCATCTCCCCTCTTTTTTTTTTACACATTAATTTAAACATTTTAAAGATGTGTTTGACATAATTTGACCATTATTAGAAAATGTATGTCAATCTGTCTTAGTGTCCATGGTTACTAGAATTTTGTGAAGTCTGTTTTCTCATGAACCAATAGAATAGACAAAATTTAACAAAATTTAATATTTGGTTGCATCTTGGTATTGGTACTGATTACCTTTTTGGATATACAGATACAGATGGTTTTGTTACTATACTGCAATTTGCCCCGTTTACAAGAAAATATATACTCAGGTTCTATAGTGCATAACTCCATAAAATTTAATATGTATGATGGCTATGAAGAAAAAGTATCTTAATTCAATTTGAGTACATGTAAGCCGAAAGGTGACATTGTTATGTCATAATTTATCCTTGTTTAATGCAATATCCAGGGCCTGATTAAGCTTTTAAATTAAGGGGAACTTAGCATCATTTTGAAGCTTCCTTTCATTTCAAAAAATCTTGTTTCCTTGTTACACATAATATACACTGCTTGATATTGAAAATGCAACAACAAGAAGGAATGATAATAACAGAATGAAATTTGTTGGATACATACATTATAGTAGGAAGAACAATTGATTAAAATTTCAGGAAATTTGGAGTAATATGTACTGAGAAAACAGTACATAAAGCAGCGACCTCTGAGAGCAATAACAGCACATACCTGCCTAGGCATTATAAAATCAAAATTTTACATGTCAACCTGTGTTATTTTTTAACCAAAAATTGGATTGCTGACATAGGGTAATATTTTAATTACTAATCGGCAACATTATTTATTTTCCAAAACCTATTCATAAGTATTTCATCACAAATTAACAAAACACTTGCTTTTTTTTTATGCTCAATTGTTAAAATACACATCTGGAATCATTTTGGCTCTGTTTGACATAATGTAAGTTTAATCATAGATAATAGCAGAATTATGTTTTTACTGCCAATTGCAGAAATACAAATATTTTACCATTAATAGACAGAATCTGGACTTCATTATTATTTTATTTATTATTACTTTTTTTCAGTACTAATTTCTGAAATATACAATGACTCATTGCAAATCAACTGCTGTTTTAGCTTCTATTTTCCGAAATGCATTATCATTTCTCTCTTAACTTAATTTAAAAACTAGTATGTTGTAGCCACCACAAGACTTTCTTCTATATTTTCCTATACATATTCAATCAGTAACAATATTAAAAAAAAAAAAAAAAAAAAAAAGTACGATTTTTTTTTCTTGTTAAAAGCAATACTTATTCAATCAGTAACAATATTAAAAAAAAAAAAAAAAAAAAAAAACGATTTTTTTTTCTAATTTTTTTTTTGTTAAAAGTAATACATATTCAACCAGTAACAATATTTAAAAAAAAAAAAAAAAAAAATTACGATTTTTTTTTCTAAGTTTTTTTTTTTTTTTGTTAAAAGTAAAAAAAATCGATAACTTTGTTTTAAATTATCACAGATTTATAGTTCAACCATTCGTTTTAAAGGTATTGACGAGATCTTTCGAAAGATACCCATCTTGAAAATTCCCCCCCCCCCCTCCAGGGGGGCGGAACCGGTGCCCCCACATGCACAACATTTTTATTGGAGTTAACTACTACTATTATCAATAATTCATATTAATTTTACAATCACAAGTTTAAAATAATTCTCATTATGTACATTTATACGAAATTTTGTCCTATACTGCCATGTTAAAAGTTTACATAAAATGCGATCACAGCGCCATCTGCTGGGCGATTGATCCCCAAATCTAATCAGCACCATTCCATGTCAGGGTCCAACTATATACCAAGTTTGGTTCAGTTTCATTCATTGGTTCGTGAGATGCGGTGAAAAATACGAAAATTTGTCCTATACTGCCATGTTAAAAATTTACATAAAATGCAATATCAGCGCCACCTGCTGGGCTATTGATCCCCAAATCTAATCAGCACAATGCCCGCCAGGGTCCAACTATATACCAAGTTTGGTTGAATTTCATTCATTGGTTCGTGAGATACGGTGAAAACACGAAACCACAGACAGACACACAGACAGACATTTTCTAAAAACTATCAATTTGTGTTCAGGACATCCCAAAACGTGTAGATCCATCAAAAAATGGAGGTCGAAAATTTTCGCGAATCCAATACTTTTTCTATATTACATATAGAAGAAAGTAATAAATGTAGAGTACATTTTCCTATATGCATTCTATCTAGGCCAAGTTCTTTTGCTATAAAATTTTGAATATTGGAATGTGCTCCAGCCAGGTAATGAAACTCATAAATTCAAAATTTTGCTAATATAAAATTGTAAATATATCAAGTTTTTCATATGTAAAGTAGTGTCCTAAGTATTTGGTATTAATCTAAACATTAACTTTAAATTTTATTATTTATTCTCATTAAAAATCTCAGTTTTTAACTCACTGAACAGTTTATTTATTATATTTTTCACATAGTTTATTAGCTAATAAATTAAGTATATATATATATATATATATATATTTTTTTTTTCATAATATACTTGCATTACAGAATTAACAGGAAAAGTTTTGTTGTATGACTTTTAATTTTTTCTCTCTTTTCTAAAGTTGGTCAGTAAAATCAGACCTCTGACTCACTTTCACCCCCTGCTGACACCAGAAAATTTAGATTGAACAAAAGTTTTGTATAGTTGGAACATTCAAGGATCATTAACCAATTGCTTGCTGAAAGTAGTTAGTAAATAAATAAATAAAATTTAAAAATATTAATGGGCTATTTTTACATTTAAAAATATCTAATTAGTGTTTTTTAATGAGTACTTTCACTTTTCCCATGCGGTGATCTGGCGATTTTTTTTTCGCTCTGGAGGACAGCATCCAACCCGTTTAGCTTGGCCAAGTCCAGGCTGGCAGGGGCTGTCCAAAGGTTTCTGAGTCTGAGTACTTTCAGTTAGGCTTTCCAACCCTCATAGCTTCTCATTGAATGTGACTAAATGTCTGCTTCTTTCTTCTGTGCTTTGTCATTATCAAAAATCTCGACTGCTTCATGTTTTATGGTGTTGGGGAAATTGTTTTATTCTTAGAGTTTTTTTTTTTTCATTATTGAAGTCTATTGTTGTATTTTTATTTTTGTAGGTTTTGGTTAAAACTTTTTTTTTTTTTTTTTGAATAGTTTATATTGATTCTGTTTTCTCTTTATTTTTCTCATTCTTATATATGATCCTGCCTTATTTTCTTCATTTTGAAAATCAATTTGATATATACTTGCAGTTTAATAAAGAAGCATCACAAAACTGGCGTTGTACACAAACAGTGCGTTGCCGCTTTGACTGCAGCACTCGTGCTTACTTTGTTCGCCTGATGAAGGGTCGTGCGTTTTTTCGACCCGAAACAATTGTTGCGAGTTTATTGCATTTTATGGTGTTTATTCAAAGTTTGTAAGTAATAATATACTTGCAGTCTTTATTGTTACGAATTCTTTGGAAAATGTTTTCATTTGGATTTATTGGTATGTATATTCCTATTTTTGAAGCTTCAAATTTTAATTTATATGCAGCTCTTTTCTTGCATGGGATGGAGGATAGTTTCTTTTTTTTGGGGGGGAGGGGGGAGGGAGGGTAACTACAGCTCTGAACAATAATCTTCAATAACATTAAAAGCTCGCAGAATACATTAATTTACCCTATGCCATAAGACAAGGAAAGTAGTTGAGATTTTGGCAAATGATAAAGCATGCAATAATACAGAACCATCCAAGATTGACATAAGATGGTGCTACCTGCTGGATAGTGTAAAGAAAAAAGATAATGTTCAGCGGTATGCAACAGGAAGCTATGAAGGAAATTGGGAAATCTAACCAGAAGTGCTCATAAAAAAAGGCTAATTAGGTATTTTTAAGTAATTTTAAATGTAAAATAGTTCTTTTTGTTTAATGCTTATAGCAAACAAAGATGTTATATAAATTAGAGTAAAAGTGGTCGTAATTAACAATTAGATAGAAATAATACTACAAAAAACACTTACAATTTATACCTGAGAACTTTCGGCCAAACACTTTCATGGCCATAATCATAGATCGATGATAGATGGCACTATATGCTGAAGCTCCCAAACCGATGAAGTGTTTTGTGGAGCAAGAATCATTCACCTGTGATGATTATGGCCATGAAAGTGCTTGGCCGAAAGTTCTCAGGTATAAATTGTAAGTGGTCTTTTTGGTATTATTTCTATCTAATTGTTAAACAAAGATGTAATTTTTTTTTTAAATCTAATTTCTTATTTAAACACATTTAAATGCTATCTATTTCACTTATTTTGAATTATAACAATTTAATGAATGAACTAATTTATTAAAATATTCATTCAGTGTGTTTTATTTTTTTTAAATACACTCCTGTACAATTTATTTTTCTTTCCTCCCCTCCCCCTTCGTAACAAAAGATGCAACAGTTGGGCGCGAATATTGCACCTACTGATGGAATGGTATTGCCGTCTTCTACTGCATCCTCACAAAATATTATGATGTCACAGGTAAGTGACAAAATGTGCTTAGTTTTCTTATTATTATTCAATATTGCTAGATTGAAAGTTTTTGCAACCCACTAGGGATGTACTGGATTGATGTGTAATATATCATACATCTGGTATTTAAATTTTTTTATCATATCTGATATCTGACACTTATAGGTCAAGATTCACAGTCATCACATGTTGCATGGTGACAATATTTAAGAAAGTGACAATGCAAAAAATTGCTTATTTAACCCCTCAAAATCTACCCTTATAGTTTACAATATATCCCTTACGGGAAGTCTCTGTCACAACTTATATAATATTATAAATGCACCAAATTTTGTATGCTGGATAGATGCTATGTAAAACTGCAATTCAGTTTGGGTATATATCAGGCAACAGAGGGCTCGAGCTGTAATTTAATCTTTTTTATGGGAAGGTTATGTCTCAGTTTTTATGATATATAAGTGCATCAAACTCAAACTTTATTTGTGAGATAAATATTATGAAAAATTGTACTGATTCATTATGAGTGTGTATCAGTCTACAAATGGTGCTGCTATTACTCTGTGTGATTTTTCCAAATGACTCTGTCATCTATTGATGAAAATGACACCAAATTGTATATGTAAGGTGGTAATTGTGAGAAACTATGTTGATTAAAATTTTACATATTTTAGCCAGTAGATGGTACTGTTGTATAAAATGATACAAAAGAAAGTTTTGTGTTGGCCACAACAAACTAGTTATTTTTAGTACAATTACTGTTTTTGCAGTGCAAGACAGATTTTCACATGTATGTGATAAAGAAAGATACATTTTTTATGAGAGCATAGTGCCTAATATTTTTATGGTATTTCTTAAAAAAAAAAAAAAAAAAAAAAAAAAATCTTGAATATCATGTTCTTATTAACATATTTCAGTTGTTTGTGGTATTTATGCAATTCAGTTTTTCTTTCTCTTTCAAATATTGAGGAGTTTAAATTAAAAGAAAAATAAGTTTTAAGTTTATTTACTTTTAAAAAATAAAAAGTGGAGGGGCATCAAGGAGGAAAAAGGGTCAGTAAAAGTCAATTATTTTAGAAATTTAGTCAATAAAGACAATATTTTTGGACTAATTATTCCTGAACCCCCCCCCCCCCTTTTTTTTTTTCTATAAACTTATAATTAGTTTATAAGAAAGCACCACAGAGCTGGGGTTTAACAGTAATTATCACAAAACTTTGAATGAACTCCATACAATATAAGAACTCACAACAAGTGTTTTGGGTTACCTGATGAAGGGTCGTGTTTTCTTTCAACCCAAAAGTTCCAATTATAATTTGCTTAAAAAAAAAAAAAAAAAAACACAAAAATGTATTAAGTAAAGAAGTATTCATTGCCAACATTGCAATCCTAAATTTTGCCAACCTAATGAGTCCTACTGATTCCTTAAGCTAGTATACGTTTGTAAACCTTGCAGTTTTTGTCTTATTATGCAACCATTGTGCATAGAAATGCAGACAAAATGAAGAATCATCATCTTATAGAGGTCAAGATTCGCGGTCGCCACTCACCACGTGGCGACCCAAAAAAATTGCTGATCGCCAATCAGACATTTGTTTTTTTTTCTCGATTTCGTGGAAATCTGTGATTCCTCTTCTTCCCCCCCCCCCTAATTAGTGGAATTTTGCAAATTAACTTCTTCTGCTTTTTAAAAAAATCGCGGATATCGTCTGTTTAAAAAAAAGAAACCCCATTAACGATCGGCGATTAAATTCGCTACGAAAGTCACCCAATTCATAATCTTTCTCCATCCACAACATAAATGTCAATATTCATTTTAAACTTGCTTAATGAGATTCTAGAACCTATAAACAAATAGAATAGTTAAATATTTCTTGCTCATGTAATTAATTTTTAATCCTCCCCCCACCCCAACATCTCCAGATAGTGATCAGTGATTAATTCTACAAACAATAAAAAGATAGAAGTGCTCAATGTTTCTCACATATGTAATTATTTTTAAACTTCATTACTGAACTTGATAAATCTACTTATTTTTTCTCAATTAAATTAAATATTTATATTTAATATCTATTCTAAATGCTTAAACAAGGGGAAAAATGTAGACTAAATTTTTCAGGTAGGAAAATTTTTTCTAAATCAATTTAAAAAAATTAATACTCAGTTAGTTTTATGCATATTAGAAACTGATAATTAACTACTGTAGCTTTTTTAAATATGTATGATTAATGTACATAAATAAAAATCATATTTTATATTCGTTTGATTTTTTTCCCCTTGCTGACATGGAATTTTAATAAGGTTTTATGTGGATATAAAACTTATTGCAATAATATTATAGAATTGTTTTGTGCTAATGAAAAAAATCCTGAAATTTTTAATGTAGATAGAAAGCTATAAATAAATAAATATATATATATAACTGTTTAGGTAGTTAGATAGTTAATTTATTAAAAACTAGCAGGCTTTGCCCGCTTCGCTGGACATTAAACTTAAATGAGTTGTCAAAATGACATATCTTTATTAATATCCTAAGTTCTCGCTGTGATTGGTAGAGGTTTTCTCGCTCCCAGTGTGAGGAGTCTGGGTCCCCACTGTCTTCGGCACAACTTACCCACTTCTTACTTCCCCACCCTCAGCGGGTGAGTTAGAAGTTTTGCAAAATCCCACTAATGTACATAATGCGTACACTTAATCAATATTCACACACCAGAATTCGCCATTCTAAGATAATTCAAATGCGTATTCAAACGGAAAAACATGTTTTTACACATGTTTATTGCCCTCCGACTCCGAGAACGGAAGGGGGGATTTCGAATTTCGTGAAATGCAGTTACAATAAGTGCCAGATGCATACAAACAATTTACACACCAAATTTCGTGACCACAGAAGTCTTTAATAGACAGTATTATAAATAAATAAACACAAAAAACACAGCTTAAGTATCGGAACCCTTTGGTGACTTTAAATATTTTAAGCCATTTTTGCGATGAACTGAATTGGCTATATCAATTGTGCAATTAAGGATCTTGGCGAGAAACGTCCGAGCTACTTCAGTGCCGAATTTCAAATTTTGCCAAAGGGATCCAATACTAAAGCTGTTCCATATCGAATCTGGGTTGAAAACGGAAAAAGGGTAAAATAAATTAGAATTATCAGACCTATATTTATAAATTTGATACCGAATGAAAGGGGCGATTTTGCTGAATCCAGGGGTTCAAACAGTTTTTCGATGCGACAATTAGATTTTTAAAAAATAACTAAAGTATGAAATTTAAGTGGCAACGGAAAAACGAATAAAGGGAAAAATAAATTAGAAATATCAGACCTATCATTACAAATTCAGTACCAAATGAAAGACGTGATTTTTCTGAATCCTGGGGTGTAAACAGTTTTCCGATACGACAATTAGATTTTTTAAAATTAACTAAAGTATGAAACTTGGATGGCAACACTTCATTTCAATCTTTTCATAATTTGTAGTGCGAATCACGTGAATACAAAAGTCTTTAACTTAAAAAATTATTTTTATATTTTATTTTTCCATTCAAAGCATTTTAGTGAAAAAATATTTATGGCGCATGCGCAGGCGTTTTTTACCCACAATTTAAACACTAATCATAATTTTTAAAATTTCTATAGATATAATTTCAAGTTGAGTGAAGACCTAAGTTTCTGCCAAGCGCCGTTGAATTCCGTCCATCCGTTCTCGAGTGATGCCCGGACAAACGTGTTTTAGTCTTTTACCCCCTAGGAGGGGAACGGGGGCGAATTTCTGAAAAGTTGATAGATATAATTTTAAGTTGGGTGAAGACCTAAATTTCTGCCAAGCGCAGTGGAATTCCGTCCAGCCGTTCTCAAGTGATGCCCGGACAAAAAAAGCGACATTCGGACACGATGACACACACACACACACACACACAGGCAAAATTTTCTGAAGTCATTTTCGGCTTTCATGGGGTGTAAAACGTGAAGATATCGCAAAATTTTTTGATTCCGACAAATTAACAGACAAAAGTCTGATTTTATTAATATAGATGACATCAGTGTTCAATCAATTAACCAAACAATCATGTTAGTAAAAAAATTTCAGCTAATTTCTAACTTTAGCAATCGCATGTCTGTTAATATAATTAAATCTCTGATAATATGCCAAAAAGATTTTTGCCCCCCCCCCCCCTTTCCCCCAGACTCAAAATAATTTTGTTTTCTTCTAATGCTAATTTCTGTATAGATATGTCACACTAGGTGAAATTTATTAAATGAATCAAATTTTTGTATTTAGCTTTCAATAAGACAAAGTAAATATTCTTGCAAAACACGAATTGTGTATGAGAAATAACATTATTTTGTTAGTGTGTCATCATTATAGCCTGCTGTTTTCGGTATCGAAATGAAATTAATACTTAACTACGAAAGTCCATATATTTCTCCTCATTACTAAAAAATCTTCTTTCTTCTATAATTATTAATAGCATTTGAATGTTGCATTATATGCTACTATAACTACCCTATATGTTTATAAAACTCACTCTTAAAATACTAATAAGAATAAAATCATAAACACTCAAAGGAAATTCAAACGAGATCATATCTTCTCTCAAAAGTCGAATCATTTTTCAATGTTTGATTTCTCAACCAATTTTGTCTTTATCCCAGCTGCTTTCATTTCAGATATTAAAAATTTTAAGCTCGAGAAGTATGAAAGTTTTTAAAAAAATAATTGTATTCAAACAATATTTAAGGATTTTTTTTTTTTTAATCTGTGGAAGTACATATTTTTTTATTATTATTTTTATTATTAAAATAATACAATAAAGGCCACTATTTCTTAATTTCCCGACCATATCATCTGTGTTTTAAGCCTTTATATGTATATAGATATATATTTTTTAATTATGTGTGTGAATATCAGGTATAACGTCGACTCGCGAGTGGCCACTGAGTTAATCATGTTCAGTGGCCACTGGCCACTTACAAAAATTGTAAGTCTTAACCTCTATCATCTTACCTTGTTTGACTATCCAGGATACCCATTGATTCCATGAAAAGCAGACCATGTATTAAATTATTCAATGATGCAGCCAAAAAATATTGAAGCTGCAGAACTAAGGATTTAGTCTGTCCAAGTGTTGCAAAATTTGTTAGGGATTAAAAGGCTTTTAAAGATGAGTCTAAATAAATAAATAAAAAAAAAACTGATGACCTTTTTAAAGATAATTTGAAAAGGGAGAGAGAAAAATAAAAACTTTAAAGACATCATTCTGAAATAATAATAATAATAAAGTGAATAAAAGTCGATTTAATTTTAAAAGTTTTTAATTTTATCCATACACACAAATTTATGGAGTTTTTATTTTTTCCCGCCCTTTAAATTAAAAATGCTAAGTTTTGTCTTTCTAAGAGTTTGAATGAAAAAAAAAAAAAAAAAAAAAAAAAAAACCTTTAAGTTTGTTAATGTTAGGGATCATAATTTTCATTTATAAAATAAAATTACACCATGCAAAATTTGGGTTTCAAATCAGGAGGTGATTCAAACCCAAATTGGGCTTGTCAGCCTAGCCATTCAGAGTTTTTCTTCATTTTCTCTAAAATTCTCATGAATATAGGGTAAGGACCCCTGTTTTAATAGAGAACCTCCTGGAAGGGCAATCCACTAGATATGAAAATTGAAGCAAGTTACTTACTAGTGTTAATTAAAAATCCTTTTTTTTTTTTTTCTCTCTCTCTTTTTCTTTTTCTTTTTTTTTTCTTTGTTCATTTTTGGATTTAAATTTAATGACTCCTAAAAATGTCATTAGACCCTGAAAGTTTTTTTTTTTTTTTTTTGAAAGCTAATACAGTAGAACTTGGATAGTTCGAAGTTGAAGGGCCAAAAGAAAAATTCGAAATATCTAAAAATTCGAATTACATATACTATTTATTACTTAATATATATATACCTAAAAAATTATCCTTTTAATAATTGCACTTACATAAAAGCATATATATTTCGAGCGCACCCGCGCTCATCATCAGTGCGTTGTGTGATTTCATCTCTTCTGTCTTGGTCGGTTCTTACTTCTCGATTTTCGGCTCTCTTCACTTCAGATGTGTTGTTTCTCCTAATTACTTGTTGCCATATTGGTGGAGTTATGCTATGCTCGCGATCATTAATGGATAAGTTGTTAGTGATTATTTCAATTGCTTCTCTTTTAAGGGCATATTGGTGGTTATTATAGGGTGCAATTTTACGGGTATTAGCGGTATTAAAGTTAATAGGGTTAGTTTTATGGGTGATGGAGAGGACAGTATTGGATCTATTATATTTTATATCGGCAAAGTGCTCTTTTTCGCGTTTGTTTATGTAGCGTTTCGTCATTCCAATATAACATCCCTTATCTTTATTTTCAAACTCAAAATCAATTTTGTATATGCCTGAAGAATTTTTAGAGTTAATTAAATCTTTCTCATTTCGAATGCGTTGAAAAATGTTTTTATTTGGTTTTATAGGAATGTTAATGTTGAGTTTTTTGGCTTCGTTCTTTATATTTAGTACGGCACCGTTACAGAATGGTATAGAGGTAGTATAATTTGGCTTTGAGTTTTGAGCATTATTGATAGAATTTAGAGTTTTTAGACGTTTTTTGTAAATTTTGTCGATGAGGTTTCCACTATAACCGTCGTTTTTCGCGATGACTTTAATGAATTTAATTTCTTCTTTTAATAGGGTTTTGTTAGAGCAAATGAGTATGGCACGGTTTATATATGATCGGAGCGCAGCATGTTTATAAGAAAGGAGGGTTTTACTTTATATTAATAATTTCAGTGCTAGCAGTAGGTTTTCTGTAGACGGTAGTATCAAAAGAATTGTTTAGATTTTTAATAACGCGAACATCGAGAAAATTAAGGGTGTTATTGGTTTCGGTTTCCATCGTGAATTTTATTTTATTGTCGAGGTTATTAAGATTTTCAAGAAGTTTGGTGGGGTTAGTGTTAGCGGGGATAACGGTAAATACGTCGTCTACGTAACGGTTCCAGAAGTTGAATTTGTTAATAATTTCTGTAGCTTTGATTTCAAAAAGTCGCATTTTTAATTCAGCTATTACTCCTGATATGGGGAGATCCCATTGGCACGCCCTGTGTCTGTTTGTAAATATTTTGATTAAATGAGAAATATGATTCGTTTAGAAGAAAATTGTTAGTACGAATAAGTGTTTCGCTGATTTTATTATTTCCATAAATGTCTGTAATTTTCTGGTTAACAAGATTGGTGATTTCCGGAATGTCGATGGAGGGGTAGAGATCTTTAACATCAAAGCTAACTAAAGAGTCTTGGTTATTGATATTAATATTGCGGAGGTTTTTGGTGAAGATTTCATTGGACCAAGACTCTTTAACCAAGACTCTTTAGTTAGCTTTGATGTTAAAGATCTCTACCCCTCCATCGACATTCCGGAAATCACCAATCTTATTAACCAGAAAATTACAGACATTTATGGAAATAATAAAATCAGCGAAACATTATTCGTACTAACAATTTTCTTCTAAACGAATCATATTTCTCATTTAATCAAAATATTTACAAACAGACACAGGGCGTGCCAATGGGATCTCCCCATATCAGGAGTAATAGCTGAATTAAAAATGCAACTTCTGGAACCGTTACGTAGACGACGTATTTACCGCTATCCCCACTAACACTAACCCCACCAAACTTCTTGAAAATCTTAATAACCTCGACAATAAAATAAAATTCACGATGGAAACCGAAACCAATAACACCCTTAATTTTCTCGATGTTCGCGTTATTAAAAATCTAAACAATTCTTTTGATACTACCGTCTACAGAAAACCTACTGCTAGCAATGAAATTATTAATATAAAATGTAAAACCCCCCCTTTCTTATAAACATGCCGCGCTCCGATCATATATAAACCGTGCCATACTCATTTGCTCTAACAAACCCTATTAAAAGAAGAAATTAAATTCATTAAAGTCATCGCGAAAAACGACGGTTATAGTGGAAACCTCATCGACAAAATTTACAAAAAACGTCTAAAAACTCTAAATTCTATTAATAATGCTCAAAACTCAAAGCCAAATTATACTACCTCTATACCATTCTGTAACGGTGCCGCACTAAATATAAAGAACGAAGCCAAAAAACTCAACATTAACATTCCTATAAAACCAAATAAAAACATTTTTCAACGTATTCGAAATGAGAAAGATTTAATTAACTCTAAAAATTCTTCAGGCATATACAAAATTGATTTGTTTGAAAATAAAGATAAGGGATGTTATATTGGAATGAGGAAACGCTACATAAACAAACGCGAAAAAGAGCACTTTGCCGATATAAAATATAATAGATCCAATACTGCCCTCTCCATCACCCATAAAACTAACCCTATTAACTTTAATACTGCTAATACCCGTAAAATTGCACCCTATAATAACCACCAATATGCCCTTAAAAGAGAAGCAATTGAAATAATCACTAACAACTTATCCATTAATGATCGCGAGCATAGCATAATTCCACCAATATGGCAACAAGTAATTAGGAGAAACAACACATCTGAAGTGAAGAGAGCCGAAAATCGAGAAGTAAGAACCGACCAAGACAGAAGAGATGAAATCACTACAACGCACTGATGATGAGCGCGGGTGCGCTCGGAAATATATATGCTTTTATGTAAGTGCAATTATTAAAAGGATAATTTTTTAGGTATATATATTAAGTAATGTGTAAACAATCCTTTTTCGGAATTAAAGTTAGTTTACATATACTATTTTGTCAGAAAGAAGACAAATAAAAAATAAATAAAATTCTACAATCAGATTTAACACATAAACTTTATATCTAAGAATACTGCTACATTTACTCCCCCCCCCCCCCCCTATTAAATAAATATTTTTTTAAGATCTTAATTATTCAACACTTAAAAAAAAAAAAAAAAAAAAAAAAGTCAAATATTTTTGATTGCTTCTTTAAGTTCAATCTTTGTGTCATGCCACATGATTTCAACCTATCAGTTGATACAAAAGTAGAATCTTCTACATCAGACATGAATTTCAATTAAAAAACCCATCGAAATTCATGTGCATGGACCATATATTCTGATGCACTAGTTAGAAAATACTCTTGCATTTCCTTATCCTTCTTTTGAGAGACTGTTTAAAAAAAAAAAAAAAAAATGCACTTTAGCTGAGAAAAATCTCGGGAACAAATTTTACTGTAATATTTTAAAGGTAATCGTATGAAAAATTCGAATTATTCAAAATAAAATTTGAATTATCCATGATTTTTTAACATTATTTTAATACAAAATTCAATGGACTGAGTAAAAATTTCGAATTATCCAGAATTTCGAATTAAACAAGTTCGAATTATTCAAGTTTCACTGTATAAAACATGATATTTTTTGCATGTGACTGTCAAATTGGAGAACTATTCCAGGTTTTTATTTATTTACATTTAACTGCAGCTAATTGTTGAAATGCACGATTTATTTATTTATTTGCCAAATTCATGCATTTTTCAAAATTTATTTCTAATATAATATCTTGCAAATTAACAAAATTTCTACCTTTTTTTTTATGTTCAAATGCCACAGTGTTTACTCACAGGTGACTGCATAAGTATGTTTTCTTTTTTCTGCAGATTACAGAAATTACTATTATTTGTCGCTGTAGACAGTATTCATGCCTTTTTCTAAAGCTGATTCCCAAAATACATAATTATTTCATTGTAAATCAAGAAAATTCATATTATTTTTATGTCTTTTTTCTTGAAATCTATAATATTATTGTGGTCAATCCGAAATGCAGGATAATTTACATAATTGCCAAATAGATGTTTTTAGATCTACATTCGATATTGACATGTGAACCAACCGGGATTGAATCACCCATGAATTTAAAATTTTGCTTATCTTGAATTTCAAGTAAACTATTTTATTCTGTTCTAAACTATACATATGAAGCATTTTTAAACTTATTAATTTAATTTTATAAAACCTTTTACACTTGCCTCATGTTTGGCTATAACATTTTCTGCTGGGCACCCAGTTCTCATCGGCGACTTCTTCTGTTCTGGATCTACTCTTTTTGAACTGTGAGGTCTTTGCGCAGCTTTCACCATAAGGTGGTGCCACACTTTATCTGGTGCCAATCCGTTGTTTTGCAATGACAGCGACGCAATAAAGCTGCGCAAAAACATCATAGTTCAAATAGAGTAGACTCCAGAACAGAAGAAACCGCTGATGAGAGCTGGGTGCCCAGCAGAAAATGTTATGGCCAAACATGAGGCAATAAATTAAATTAATATTTTATTCTGTTTTAACACGAAAATTATATTTTAAATGTTTATTTTACTATAACAGTAATTTATTAACAAAGCTCCCGTGACAAAGCCCCCCATTTATTACTACTCCTAATTTGTTAAAAATCATATGTACTTACGTTTTTCTTTTTTATATATTTATTTATTTATATTTTATTTTTAATTTTTTAAGTTAACCCACAAGGATCAATTTTAGTAACTTTTATGTATATTTTAGTAATAATCTAAAAATTTACTTGAAGTTTTACGATTTAATTTCATCAAAATTTTTACTGAACAACTTATTTTTTTCTTCTTTTTTTTTTTATTGTTAATAAATTTAAATTGTTTCAAAATATACTTATTTTAAATTATATAATAATAAAAAAAAAATTGAGTGTATGATATATAGTTTTACATTGTTACTTTTTTTTTCTGAAGTTCATCAGTATTTTTTTTTTCTTTTTTTAAATAAGTCAGTATTTGGTTAGTATTTTTGCTGTTTTAATCAGTAAAGTCTGTTTCCCCCTGGGGTAATGATATTTTAGTAATTTTTCACTTTAAGAAATATATATTAATGAGCATTATTCAGATTTTTGACCTTATTAAATGGGATTTTATATATTTGTGTACTCTAAATTTCTATGTATAATTATACATTAAAATTTTTTTCATTGTAATATAGATTAAGCACTATGTATTATTTACTAATGTGTTTCCTGTAGCACTTTTAAACTTATTACAAATTTAATTTTCCAGGCTTCCACTGGCTCTATGCCATCAGCAAGCAATGCACAGATCAATCCTCGGATGCCTATCAATCAAGCCCTCTCCACAAGCAACCAACCTCCTCCCCAAGCTCCAGCTCCTAATGCCACAATAGTTCATTCAACAAACATAAATCAGCAACAACAACAACAACAACAACAACAGCAACAGCCCGCCATCAACCAAGCTAGGTTATCCCAGTTAGAGGCTGCTAGGCAGCATAACCTGGTAAGATCGAAATATCAATCGTGGGTAAGATTTATAATGAGACCTTTTTGTTTTGTATATCCTTTCCTTTACAATGATTGTCTTTTCAGTGTATTTGTAAGATTGATATTTATAAGATTGACCCCTTTAAGTACCTTTACATATTTGCATCTGTCATTAATACATTGACTGTTAGTCATATAAATTTGTGTTTGTACATATTTAATGCCAATTGAGTTTAAGTGATCAAGCAAACTTTCCTTCTGATTCCGCTTTCTTACTTTTTGTATTTGAAAGATTTATTTATTTTTATTTCCTAACAACCAGGTTATTACTAAAAATTATTTTTAGACTTTTTTTCTTATTGTTTTATTTCCACTAATTTCGAAATTCATATATTTTCTTTTAACTTTTCCATCAGTGCTCTCTGCTGATTCAACCAGCCCTCCATTCTTGCTCTTGATTGATCAAGGAATGTGTTTGTTCCATGATCCATTCAAGGGAGGGTAGGTATAAATAGACCTATAATCAATCACTCATTCTGGTTTCTTCGATGGTTAGTTACTTTCTTGATCTGAAATAAAGTTTTCATTTGTGAAGGATTTCACTATCCTTTGCAATTTTATTTTATTTTATTTTTTTTTTTATTAGGATTAAATCAAGATATTAAAATATGAAATGCATGGCCCTGAGAACTGCCTTTATTTAATGCTTATGAGGCCCCCCTCAGCACTTACTGTGTTCCTTGAGACTCTTTGATAAAGCTTTTGATTCTTTTGCAATATTCAGAGTTGTCTAATCAATATATGGGACAGGTATTCTTTGGAATCCTGTCACACTTAGGTTTCTTGAAGGAGTACCTAATTCTCTGTAGTTTTACCTCTTAAATGTGAATAATTTGTGCTTTTGCAGGGATAAGAAACAAAATTCTAAATTTAAACCTTTTAGGCTTTTTTTTTTTCAAATGGAAGTAAGCGTTAATTGCAACTATTTGCGTTGATATGCACTTTCTCCATTGTAGTGTGTGACTCACATCTACATGCTGGTCTTTGATTGGCAGTTAGGTTTCCTCAAAGAGCACTTATGTTTACTTTTCCATTTCAAATAACATAAGATGCATGTGTACATCTTCATATAGTTCAAAATTCAATCTTATGATAACCTGGTTTGTTGTATCATTCATGTCTCACAAGATTTGATGTTTACCAGCATTATTCTAGTGTTTGTTTCACAGCTAACATAAATTTATTGAATTTTCTTAAACCCCATGCTTTATTCTGGTGTAACTACAGTTTCAAAAGCTTGAAAACTTTATACATCTACTATTAGTTTATTTTGAACTGTATTTTCATGCCTAGAAAAAAAAAAAAAAAAAAACTTTATTTCATCTTCTAACATTAGAGGGGCCTACCATGGTCGAGGGGTTCTACTTTTAAAGCTGGTAGGCAAGAAGTGCCAGATTTCATTTCTGGTCATGCTGGTTGGTTTAGCTGCTTGGAGTCTTTCATGACTTTTCCCAAAACTCAATAGCTACAATATAGGATCTCCTAGAATGTCCCCCCCCCCCCCTCCCCCAAGAGGACATTCCCCCCAGACTTAGGATCCATGTGTTGTCAATTGTCCTTAACTATTACACCACCATACCAAACATTACATGTAATGAAATAAGTTTTATGCATTAAAAATAATGACATACATTACTTTTGATGAAATTTGCTATTTCTAAGTGCTGAACACTTTCTAGCTAAATTGAGTAAGGGGTTAAGTATTGTTGCAAAGATGATCTTAAATGGGGGTCACATTCATGTTTTCTATTTAAATTTTAAATAATAATAAAATATATATATATATATATATATTGTAGATATAGTAATGGAGGCATGATTATTAGCTTATTAATGTGGTTTCAGTCGATGAAATAAGTAAAGTAAGTTTAAAATATTAATGCAATTTGTACTTTATGGAAAGATTTTAAAAATGTTGATAATTAAATATTCTCAACAATTTTTAATAACAATCAACGTAAATGGAAATGCTTAAAATTACAAAGAACAAAAGGTAAAAACTATCGTAATATTAACTAAGGTTGTGTGATTTTGAACAACCACACATTTGAAATAAATTAAGTATGAATCATTTTGAACTTGAGTATGTAAAGTTTTTAAAGGGTTCACAGGATTCAAGTGCTATCACTTAAGATTGGTTCATTACTTTAAAAAAAAATATTTGAAACCATAAAAAAATGTATATGCACAAATCAGTTCATTTAGTTAAAAAACATAATTTTGTAGAAAAAATATAGTTTTAACTTCCCCTCCTGTTTATTGTAAGTTCCTAATATGTAGATGATAAAATGCTGATTTTTATATGGTTTGCTTTTCCAAAAACAGAGCAAAACTTGTCAGGAGAGTTTACATAAACTTCCTGAACAAGAGAATGATATCACCAAACTATAAACAAGTGATAACAAGCAATTAAATGCAAATATTCTTTTATAAAATTGAAACAAGCAGCAATTTAAACACCTGGGATGAGATTTTTCAGCTGATTTCAGCTTTTTGTTGATTTAGCTTTCAGCTTTTTTTCGTGTTTCTGATGTGTATTTGTTACATAAACTAATCAAATGAAACTTGATTGAACACTAAAGTATAATCATTTGTTCTTTCTTTAAGAAATTGAAATAAAAAACACATTGATTTATTACTTTAAGAGGCCTCTCCACTTATTCCCAAAAGCCAGAGCCAATGTTATTGTATGGAAAATTTCACCCCATTATAACTTAACTAATATATATTTTTAAATTCAGTTTTCACTTTCAGAAACTTCACAACTATTAATTAATTCATCGCTTTCTAAAAATTATAAGTTTTTAATATTTTATTTTGAGACTGTGAAATGTTTTATTTTTGAGCTCAAAAATGAAATCTTAAAAATAAAAAAAGCAATTTTTATTTTAGAAAGCAATAAATTTTTTAATATTTGTGAATTTTCGGAAAGTGAAAACAGAATTTAAAAATATGTATTAGTTAACGAATTATAATGGGGCAAAATTTCCCAATCTCATTGGCTTCGGCTTTCGGAGACAATAGGTGGAGAGTCCCCTTAATATAACAGAATTTGTCATCAGAATTCTAGTATTTCATTTCAACGTCTTGCCTTTGCATATAGTTTCAGCTTTTTTGTCTTTTAAATCTCATCCCTGCACCTTCTATGTATTGAATTATTTCACTTAGCTTTTATTAGTGTGAATTGGTTTTTCATTCTGCAACATTTTTGCGGAATAAAATGCCTACCCTCTTTGTCGCAAATGCTGCCAAAGCCAGACTTCCACAGATCACTGTTTCTGTCTTCTTTGGGAAGAAAGAATTCTTCTCCCCTTCTTGTCATCGCTTTCTGAGTGTCAACAGTTTCTTGGATCTAGTCTGACTCCCTCAGACAAGGTTAGAGATTAGAAAAAACAACATTTTTGCTTTTTACTGTTATCCACAGTTAATGCTTGTGAAAGATAACTAGAGTTAATCTTCATTTTTTATTATTTTCTTTTCAGCAGCATCAGCTCCATAAGAATTTCCTTATTTATTTTACAAGTTTGCTGTTGAACTGCCTAATCAAAATTCTTGCCCCCCCCCCCTTTTTTTTTTCTTCGTATATGCTTATGAAATATCAGTTCATGCTTTACAGCATATGTTTTCTAGGCTCATTACTGAAACATCATTTTCTTGTTTGAATTTTTAAAAAAGACTCTAAAATTATCTAAGTTTTTGCAAAAGGTCTGTTTTAAGATCATTGACTTTCATCAAAAGTTATGAATATTTCCTAAATAGAAATGGTGATTGCAATTAGCCTAGATAAAATGAAGATTATAGCAATTTCTTTGAACCAACACCTTTTTCAAACTCGATTATCATATGGCAAGTGGTGACCTTTAATCTTGACTACTAGTTAGTACTCTTGCTTGTTTTATCTTTGTCGTTAATCATATATTTTAAGATAATAAGTAGCTACTAACTGGTAGTCTGTTTTAGTTTATGTGCCATTTTGTTTTCTTAATTTTTTAAAAATTAAAATTACATTAAATAGCCTTCTTCCTTTCAATATTTGCACATATCAAAACAAACGGAATTGAAATAAAATTTTCTTTCTCTTTGTGAAAAAAAAATCTCCACTGTCCCCCTTTTTTTTTCTTTTGCTTATGTATGGTCTGTGGAAATGCATGTGGAAAACATTTATTTAGATTTTGTAAATAAAATATAAGAATGATAATAAAGAAAAGGCAAAACAAAAGCTAATTGCTAATTTTCGGATGCTTAAAGTAAGAGTAAATGATTAGAGAAGCTATGCATTTAAAGCTGCACATCAGCTAGATTCACCCTTTCTATGGGATTTTAGTTACTTTGTATTATAAGGATATCTCAACCAAAAAAAAAATTTATTTCTAATTTCACTCTTTGAACATGTTATCTTTTATCGTAGTAAGTAATTTTAAAATAAATTTGTATATTTTAATTCTTTAAATAAATTCTGAGCTCTAATTTTCAACCTTAAAAAGAAATATTTAATTTTTTTTTAATTACTCACTGAAAGACAACATGTTTGAAGAACGGAATTAAAAAAGCGGAATTCAAAACTTCATTAACTAAATGATACATACTTCATGTTCTGTAGGCTGTAACACATTTTCGCTGGGGCACTCCAGCTTGCTCACCGGCACTTGCAGTGTCAGAAGTTCTGCACGTATGGCTTCTATTGTTTACTACTCTTTTAAGGATGCTTCGCCACTGGCTATCAAGCCCTGCCGCATCCTTGCCATTAATTTTACAATTCTTTTGATTTTACCACTGCGTTTACAAAAGCTAACCAAGAGGACAACATAAACATTCATTTCAAGAGCGTTACAAAAATTGTGAATTTCCATAACCATAAATACACTGCATACCGCAAAGCCATCAAAATCATCAACTTTGGTAATTCTTGCAATGGCAATGATGCGGCAGTGCTTGATATGATAGCCAGTGGCGAAGCAGCCTTAAAAGAGAACTAAACAACAGAAGCCACATATGCAGAACTCCTGACACCGCAAGTGCCGGTGAGCTGGGGGTGCCCCAGCGAAAACGTGTTACAGCCTACCAAACATGAAGTATGTAAAGGTTTTATCATTTAGTTAATTAATATAGTCTTCATGCAAAGAACAGTTTATTAAATCATTTATTAAATCATTTATTAAATCATCAGTTTATTAAACTTCATATTTGAATATATCCTTATAATGTGTAGCAACAAAAATACCACATGATTACTATTACATGGGAAAGGAAAAAAGAATGAATCTGATCTGCAGCCTTATGGATATGCACTATAAAGTTTGTGGGAACATCTTTAATATAGGACCTCCCTTGGCAACTTTTGAAATTTCAGTGTAAAGTAGTCTCTATTTCAAGGTTTTTATTTCCACAACAACAATTTTTAGTGTAGCCATGTGATAAAATGATAAATATAAAATATTGGGAAAAATTAATAAAACACATGCACATAAAAAAAAAAAAAAGAGTCCATCATCAAAATGGCAATAAAAATTCATTGGAGGGGGGGGGGGGGGGGGGTCTTGTAGTATTTTATGAAAACGAAGGTTCATTGCAAAATTCTTAAAGGCATTTGAGGAAATGAAAATTTTAAAAAATCATTGATTCATGAAAATAGCATAATAGTCATAAAAATAAAATAATAGCTTGTAATAATTAAAGATGGGAGACTGTTTCTTTCGTTTGACATACTTTTTTTTCATATAATAGTTATAACGTAATAGTCGTTCTTATAAATATATGTACATGAGAATTTTGCAAACTAACTTAAAATTTTTCTAAATTGGCTATCTTTTTTTATGAATTGACTTACTATTTAATCACCTACGACTTACGTTGACTCAAAAAATTTTTTAGCAAACACAAGTCCTGTCCATTAACTTATAAAAGAATTTCAAAAATGGTTTTGTGTGTACAGTATTTCTCACACAAAACATTATTTATGTGTTTGTGTTGTATAAAAAAAAAAAAAAAAAATTCTCTATTTATGTTTTTTGGGAAATGTTTTTCATCATAATTAGTTTATTTCTGTACATAGTGAAATGGATTATTGATTTTGTGATTTTTATTGAGCATGCATTATATTGACATATGTTCTTATATGCTTTTATTTATTTTTAATTACCTGTCACAGTATTTTCAACCCTTCGTACGTAATTTGATATATATTTTAGAACTTTTAACTTAACTATTTGATTTTGTAAATGACTAATTTTGCTCATAATTATCTATTTGTTGAAGACATATATTATATTAAGAATTCCTAAACAATTTTTGATTTTTGTTTTTTACTGCACATTTTAGTTTTTATATGTGTTAAATTTTATGGTTAGTTTTGAAGTTTGTTGCATTGCATAATTACTGTCATGCAGTTATGAAATAACTTTCTTTTTTTTCTCTCTCACTTTGTGTTCTCTTTCTTGTATTACCATGCAATTAACTTCCTTTATTTCTCTTCCTTTAAAAAAAAAAAAAAAAAATTGCTTGTATTGCCATTATAGTCAACGAGATGCTTCGGAATACCTGCATTTGGTCGCAACCAATGCTTACCTCCATTGGAAATTAAGAAAAACATAAAAATAATTTTCCATAAATAAAAGAAAAACCAAAAATTTGAATTTAGAATTTTTAGTCTCTGAATAGATCTCCGCATAAGCAGAAATCATTCAGAGTGAAGCACCAGGAGTTAAAATAATAATAATAAATATATAAATAACTCCTTGAAAAAACCTAAGTGTAACAGGGAAAACTATTACGTACGCTGACAAGATGGTCTGGACGGCGTAAAGGAATTAAGAGTTGAGCAGGGTGCTCCAAGAGGCACAGGAAATCACTCAGAGTCCCGCAATTAATAAAAAAAAGGTGCCATTATAAATTCAGTGCAAACCGTTTTAAACAATTTCAAAATATTAGTAACACCAAAAAGAAATAAAATACCTTTAAAAAAAAACTTTAAAATTAATTTTTAATGAAACATAATTAACTTATTTAAAGTTTTAATCTTACTTTAATGCTTCATGATAACAGAGACAGTATAGCTGCTTTTGCTAGGGAATCCTCTGCTTCATCAGCATTCTCCAGAATGATCTCTTTTTCCTTGGTCTTCTTCCAGTAGGTGGCACCAGAGTCGATCTAAGTCAGCCTTCAATTCGTAGCCATTATAAGAATTACTATTATTAACTATTTCTACCATTTCACAAAAGAAAGCGTAATTGGGATTATTCTAATGTATGATTTTTGTTGATTTGTTAAATTTAATATCTGCATTACTGCTATTATTAATTATTTCACCCATCTATAGATATTAATGAAATTTCTTCAATAATTAATAATTAATTCCCTTAAAAATAAATATGATGTCCCAATAACTTAATACTCCGGGAAAGCTATTTCAAATTTAATGGTAAAATCTACAAATAAAACAAGGGAGTACCAATGGGATCCCCATATTAGGTTTCATTGCCAAGCACAAATTAAGAGTGCTAGACATTGCAATTTTCAAATAAAATAATATTCTGTCCCAGGTACATGGATGATATATTCACTGTTATCTAGAAAACTAAGAATGTAAACGAAATTCTAAACACTCTAAAGCAACTAGACAGCAATATAAAATTTACCTGTGAAATTGGAAATAACAATTAAATTAATTAATGAGATGCAAAAATAAAATGCTTCAAAAATAATATCAGTACTACTATATATCAAAAACCAACTTCCAGTCAAGAAATAATCAGTAATCACACCAAAAACACCCTACAAATACAAAATTAATGCAATACAGTCTTATATAAACCATGACATCTTAATATGCACTGAACCCGCTGACCTAAAAAATGAAATATATCAAAGAATTAACTTTACAAGCAGGCTACCCTAAAAATCTAGTTAATAAACTTTATAGAGAAAGAATATGCCACCTTAACCATACTTCAGGTCACCAAGATATCCCCCCCAAAACTTACTTTTTCAATACCATATGGTCAGGGAGCTTCCATTAAAATAAGAAACACACAGCTGAAGAATATAAGTATACCTATTAAACCCAACCCCAATATCTATCAAATAATTCATAACGATAAAGATCCAGTTCCCCCACTCGAAACAGCAGGTATATATATAAAATCTCATTTAACTACCCCAACAATAAAGAAAGATGCTACATCGGAATGTCATAATGAAGGCTTAAAGAACATATAAACAATATAAAATACAGAACTACTATTGCTTTAACCAAAACAGTAACAAAGATATTAAATTTAATGAAACAATGAAAATTGCACATTACAATAACTTTGATTATGCTTTCGTTTGTGAAATGGTAGAAATAGTTAGTAATTCTTGTAATGGCCACGAATCGAAGGATGGCTTAGACTGTGGCACTACCTACTGGAAGAAAGACCAAAGAACAAAGGAAAACAACATCACTTAGCTCCAGCGCCACCAACCACTGTGAAGAATGCTGACGAAGCAGGGAATCCCCTAGCAAAAACAGCTGCAACATCTCCGTAATCATGAAACATTAAACAAGGTTAAAACTTTAAATTAAAAAAAAATTCCTTTGAAGTTCTGGCTTAGCATGTTCTATCGAGATCCGCACCTTTTTCAGAGCTGCTGGGTGGATAATTGGGACTACTACTTTTAACCCATTAAACGTCACTATATGAATCTCATTGAAAATTCTTGAATTTTTTGGGTTTCAATGTGCATTTCAATTCAATATGTAGTTTAAATAATTTAAAAAAGTATTTTGTTAGAAGATACGACATGGTTCCAAAATAGGAAACTTGGCCCCTTGTGGGATAGTATAGATGTTGGTAACAGGGCTTGAAAAATCTCAAAATTTTTACATGTTGAGCATGTTAGTCTGGACAATAAATGCCCGAATGAAATTTTTGCATGCCCAAATATCTTATTAAAATGCATATTAATAAAAATATTCATATACCTAGTGAAAAGAATTTAACAACATTATATCTATTCAGAGATGGCAACCTTGAAGGACAATTTTCTGTAGTAGACAAGAAATTTTTCAGTAGTTTTGAGCAGTGGGCAGATCCAGAACTTGACTTTTCTTTTTTTTTGGGGGGGGGGGGGCTAAGATTTTTCAAAGTATTATTCTAGACCAATAAAAAATTTACAATTGCAATATTCAATTGTGAATGTCAGTGTTTTTTTTTTTTTTTTTTTTGGGGGGGGGGGGGGGTTCAGCTCCCTAGCACCCCCCTTAAATCCGCCACTGGTTTTGAGTACTTGCCAGTAGTCTGGTCGGTCAGTCTTAACTGATGTAAATTTAAGTTCAGATTTAAAAAATATTTTAAATGTTATATACTCAAAAATGATTTATGCACTAGATTAATAAGTTCGTTTTGTTATTTACTTTTAAAAATCATAAAAAATCTTAACTTTTTTTTTTTTTTTTTTTTTTTAATAAATGAAGAAATTAATTATGAATTATTCAAACACTGAATTTTATGCTTCACAACTCAAAACTTTGTTGTTATAATAACACCTGCATAAAGTATCAGAATTGTGAAACTGCTAAAAAGAATCACTCAAAATAATTTATTGATATACTCTAAACAAATTTGGTTATCTTATACATGTACTATCTATTTCTATTTATATCTATTATTAAATAGATATTCCTTGATCACTAGCTACAGATGAAAAGGGGAGGGGGGAGCAGTCAAAAAATACATAGATGTATGAGAAATGAAACAATTCTACTTCTTTATAGGTTCTAGAACCTAATAAAGCAAGTTTAAAATGAACATTGAATTCATATTGCTGATGGAGAAAGATTGGGGGAAAAAAGGCTTCTGCAGAGCTTTTAATCGACGATCGCTAGTAGTTGGAGATAAGAAAAGAGGGGGTGGGGTAAAAAATTAATTACATGAGAAAGAAATATTGAACAATTCTCTTTCTTTATAGTTCCTAGTATCTCATAAAGCAAGTTAAAACTGAATATTGACATTTATGTAATGGATGGAGAAAGTGCGTTTGATCATTGATCGTTAATAGTTTTTTTTTTTCTTAACGAATGATAGCCGCGATTTTTTTAAAAGCGTATAATCCGTAACTTTTAAATGTTGTCCATAAGGCCGTAATTATCGCCATATATCCAAAATAACTATGGACAAACCATAATAGTTGGCATCTCTGTCTATTTGACCTTGTTCCCACTTTATAAAGCTCGAAAATGTAATTTAATAATTTAAAAAATATATTTTTTTCTATTAGTTTTGATTTTGTTTAAGGGCTTAACATTTGGTATTTGACTGATTTTAAATATCATTTGGCAATTCTTTTACTTTTTTTTTCCCAACTCTCTTCTTTCTTAAGTAAGTTTTTAATTTGTTTTAGCATAAGTTTATTCATTCTTTTTGTGTTTGTGTATAGATTTAAGTATATATTATAGTATTACTTAAATTTAGATGAGAATTTTTGAATTAGTATATAGTTGATCATGCATACTTTAAGTTTGATCATATATTGATTGCAATAAATAATTCCAAAAATATGCCTAAGTAGACCAGGCCCACCAGCGGCCGAGCGGTTCTGCGCTCAAAGCTGGTAGATGGGAGGTGCCGGGTTCGATCCCTGGTCGCGCTCATCGACCTAGCCGTTCGGAGTTTTCCATGGTTTCCTCCGAAACTCGCGTAAATACGGGCTAGGACCCCTTAGAAAGACCCCCATGGAGGGCATTCCCCCTATAGGCCTAGGACACGTACGGAGTCAATCGGCCTTAAACCCAACAACCAACCAACCTAAGTAGACCATTTTGGCAACTAAAAAAAATAGTTAGGTACCATTTTGACACTTGGCTATCACACTCTAATTTCTAACCCTGCTACCTTTAAATGTGAAAAAGTGGAGATATTAGCCAATAAAAACATATATAATCATGTAGAACCTGTAAAAATTGATATAAGATAGTGCTATACGCTAAGATCTAAAAAACAAGTTAAAAGAAATAGCCACAGTCATCCATCAAGCAGCTCCGAAGATGATCTTAATAGAAAATGCTAAGCAAGAACTTCAAAGTTATTTTTAATTATAGTTTAAATAGTTCTCTAGAGAATGTTACACAAGAACAATTTGTAGGTATTTTTAATTATAGTTTTTAAATAGTCCTTTTATAAATTAATTTATATGCCTTGTTAACTTTATAATTCTGCTTATCTTTTAGCCTTTCAACATCACTCAGGGTTGCCACACTACCTGGAGAACCTGGAATAGTCAGGGAATTAAAAAATTGTCCAGAAATGTCAGGGAAAAGTCGGGGAATTTCATACGAAGGTTACTAAAGAAAACACAATTTTTCTGCCAAAGTAGGGTCTTTTTTGTTTCCTTCCACGATTTTTTTAAACATCGCCAGCCTTCCTTTCTACTCATGAAAGAAATTTGTTATTCCGTTTATAAGCAACAGATGCTATCACTGTATGTAACTTTTGTCATATGTATTTTTTGTGTTTTCAAGTAGTACCATAATTATTTAGCCCTCAACGCAGCCAGTTCTCGTATATGGTTAGACTGAAATTTTCTTAGAACACACCTGGAAAAGTCAGGGAATTTCATTCTCTTGTTTGAGTGGCAACTCTGATCACTGCAATTTCATCAATTTACAAGTATTAGATCATTTCCAAGTTCATCTTTATTCTTCCATCTTCTTTGATTCAAGCAACCTCTATTAAAATCAAAGATTTTAGAGGGAATGAGGGAGGGGGGGGGGAGGAGATTTAGTCTGATTGAAAATAAACAGAGTTAACATAAATGATTGCACCGATTTTGATTTTCTTTTGTGGATACACTGACCTGTCATAAAATTTTTCTTGTTTTCTGAAATTCATGTGTAGGTGCATCACTAGGGATACTGCTGCTTTTTAATCTGAAAATATATCTTCTGTACAAGAACACATGCGTTTGTCATATGGACAGAAACGGTAATTACCAAAAAGGGTACAGCAGAAGGTTTAAACTCTGGCAAAAACAACCACTAGATGTCCAAAAATTTCCTCATCTTTAATTGATTTGGATTTTTGTGTGCCAAAATTTTTGCATCTAAAATTTTATCAACTTCTCATCTGGTGGCTGTTTGCCATAGCAAATTTGAAACTTCTGTTGACGTTGTACTGTTTTCAATGATTTTGTCTCAGGAAAACATGTGACACACTGAGCTTTTTTCTTGCGCAGGAGCCATGTTTTTCAGATGAAACAACTGCAGAGCTTCTAATGATACACCTGCATATTAATTTCAGACATCAAGTAAAACTTTGATTGGCCCAACATATCTGCAAAAAAAAATCAAGGTAATCATTTGTGCCCACCCTGTATATATATTTAGAATTCAATAGAGTGTGCCAGAATCAAAGCAGAAAGAATAAACAAAGTGAAACTGGGAAGGATCCAGTATTTGTGGACTGATGATGTATGGGAAAATCCCAAAAGGCGTACAAGACAAATAGAACCTTAAAGTTAATAAGATATTTCTTTTTGATAAAAAAGTGAAAAATTCGAAAATCACAAAATTGATGAAGTATTCATCTGCAGATTAGTCAGTTTGTTAGTTCATATAGACAACATCTTATAAATGAATCTAGTTCAGTCACACCAGCTTTAAAATATCATGATACTGGACAGAATTTTATTGAATTTCAACATTCTGCTTTAAAATATTTTTATCACCTAGCAGAATTAGACAATATTTTGTATAAACATACATTGTGGAGATAATTTTCATCGTAAAGTAGCCAAACTAGTTTTAAAATATCATTTACAATACTGACAATTACAATACTGACTGACTTCAATTTGAATCAGGTTCTAATAACAGAAAAGCACCCTTAAAAAAAAAAAAAAAATTATCAATTTTAATTTATTATCATTTTTACTTCTTTTTTCAGAGATGAGATTTTTCACACTTTTTTTTTAAAGTAATTTTTAGATTTTTTGTTTCTAAACTTTCTTATTTTGTTTAATTTTCTTTCTTTTAACATGTTCTTAAACAATTTATTTTCGTATATTCTCCATTTTTACTTATAGAAAGTATAATTTTGTGTGTATTTGTTTCTTTTTTTATTACAGAAATTAAATTATCTTTGAGTGTTGCACATATTTTAAGACTTTTTGTCAGTTTCCTACTCTCATCTCTGTGTTTTTAGATTTTTCTTTAATTTAGTTAAATGTTTAAACTTAATTTGGCAGTTTATTATGCAGGCCATAAAAGAAACCCACCAAATCCAATGTCTGTATTATGATCTACCATCATAGATATTTCAACAGAACTTAACAAAAAATGATAAGTTTTTGCAACAATATCATTATAAAATATAGCATAAATCCAATAATGATATTGTTGCAAATATTGATGACTTTCTTGCATGTAGAAAATATTAAAACCCGAATAAACTACTACATCAGAAAAACCAAAGAAAAATATTTGAGATGCATACAACTGTGTTGGTAGCCTTAAGCATACAGTCTTCAGTGCAAAAAGAATTCTGAATCTGGAGAAGTGCTTGTATATATAGGAGAGGGACCGAATTTATTTCAACCAATAGGATTACGGGAAAAGTGAGGAGAGTGGCCAATAGGAATTTAGGAATGTTAGCTGTGTAAACAGAAAAATTAAGAAAATGTGGACTGAATGTAAAATTTCCAACAATCAGAAAATAGGGAGAAGCGAAATCACAATTTACAAGGTTTTTAAAATTTTTATAAATATGAAAAGCTTTAAAGAAATAGAGTTCATGAATGGATTTACGTCTGCAAATTATTTTAGCTGAATTAAATTTAAAATTATGATTTTCCTCCCAGCAATGTTTAGAAATAGCCGATTTATTGGTTTCTTGTTTGCGGACATAATTCATATGTTCTTTTAAATGAAATTTAAGACTGCGTTTAGTTTGGCCAATATATGGTAAACTACACTGACAGGAAATACTATAAATGCCCCAAGAATTATGCATATCAATGGGATCTTTTAACTGAGAAAGGGTGAGTTTATTGGAAGGCGAAAATATTATTTTAAAATCATATTGTTTAAGAATTTTAGCTATGGTTTGACTGGATTTAGGAAAATAGGGTAAAACAATACTGATATTAGAAGAGACTGATTTAGTAGACGAAATATGAGGAAGTTGTAATTTTTGGATAGCTTTGTCTATAAAGGAAGGGTCATAACCTCTGTCAATTGCAATGGCTTTCAAGTATTTAATTTCAGATTTTAATAAAATAGGATTTGAACAAATATTAAGGGCATGGTTTACAAAAGTATAGAAAGCAGCCAATTTTTTTTTTTTTTTTTTTTTTTTTTTTTTTTTTTGTTAGGTGGGTGACATGAACGCGCATGGGGAGGACTGCAAAATTTTTACGATAGACGGTGGTTGAAAATCCATTTACAGCACGAGAGACGAGGGTATCAAGAAATGGAAGGGATCCGTTATTTTCTATTTCATATGTAAACTGGATATTACAGTCAATTGAATTTAAAGTTTCTAAGACATGGTCAATATTGTGATGAGATATGTTGATAAGCGTGAAGGTGTCATCAATGTAACGGGTCCAAAAAGGAAAAAATATTTTCTTAAAAAGCTTGCTTTCGAAATAGTGCATGTAAATATCTGCGAAAATTGGGGAGAGAGGGAAATTCATGGCTAAACCTTCAGACTGATGATAGAATTTATTTTGGAAAGAAAAAGTGGTTTGTTGTAAACAGATGCGGGGTAAGAGAAATTAATTCTTGTGTTTCAAAAGGTGTGAAATGAAACTCTTTTAATCTATTTTCAAGACAGCAGAGGGTGCCACTTATTGGAACATTAGTGAAAAGAGATTTTACATCAAAAGAAACCATTGTGAGATTAGTGCGAGAGCAGTTTTGAATATTTTTTGCAAATTTTATGGAATTCTTAACAGTATAACATACAAAACTTTTACGGATTTTTGTGTAATTTTACGGACTTACGGACGAACCTGTAATTTTTTCGGTTTTTCGTACGATGCAAAATAAAACCAAATTTTTTTTTTTTTTTTTTAATGGGATTTCTCAATTGGCTAATGCATAAAAATTAAAAATCTTTTAAAATATGATTGCGAAATTCTACGAAAAACGCGCTTTCTCATTTATTCTTTTTTCTTCTCCCGTATCGGGCCTCTCCACGCTTATCCCTTGATTCTCTCCAATTCTCTCGTACAACTACAATACCAATACAAAGCGGCCGCGAACAGAGTCGGGAGCAAATTCAAATGAGTATGTGCTGTTCCAAATATGTTTGCTACTCCCTCTTCTCTGTCCGATCGGCTGTGGCTGATCCAAGCGCCGTCATCACTCCCTGTAAATCGAATGCTGCAGCTGCATGCACGCACGCACGCACGCACGCACGCACGAGCGGAAGCGAACGGCCGTTGACGTTAAGCCTACTACGAGTGCGGTAGACTTCGCCGCATCGCGTTCGCCTGTAAGAAATTGAAATGGCATCGAAAAAAAATATTTTCAAGTGTACAAGGAATCTTACACTGAAGAATTTCCTTGCATCAGGAAATCAGCAAAAAGCGAAAAGCATGCTTATTGTGATGTTTGCAGGAATGATTTCAATATATCCCACGGAGGGAGGAACGACGTTCATCGTCATGTTGTCGGCCCGCAGCACGTGGAAAACGTGAAAATTGCGGATGGACATAAAAAAAAAAACTGGTAGATTTTTTCAAACCAAATGCTATTCAGGATGATGTAACACGTGCGGAATTATTGTTTACAACCTTCTTAATCGATCATAATGTTCCTTTGAGTGCCGCAAATCACGCTGGCCCTCTTTTTCGGAAGATGTTTCCGAAGAACGAAATTGCGAAACGGTATGGGTGCGGAAAAACTAAAACATCAGCTCTAGTCCATGAAATGGCCAACGATCGTACGGTATCTATTGTAAAAATTTTACAAGAACAGGCGTTTACAGCAGCATGTGACGGAAGTCATGAAAGCGATTATAAACTCTACCCGGTTGTTGTGAACTATTTCAATCCGGACATTGGACGTATAGAAAACACATTGTTGGCAATTCCAGATTTGGAAGGACATTCAACAGGTGAGAATATAAGTTCTCTTATTTTAAATGTCTTTGAAAACCATAAAATCCCTTTCCAGAACTGCATAGCCTTCAGTGCTGATAATGCTGCTGTTATGCAGGGAAAAAAAGCTGGTGTCATTTCATTTTTAGAAAAAGAAAATGCAAATATTATTGCTATAGGATGCTGCTGCCACCTAATTCATCTTGCTTCAGAGAAAGCTGCGTCAACCCTTCCTGTTAAGGTGGATGAAGCTATAATAGACATTTTTTATTATTTGAAGAAAAGTGCTAATAGGAAAGACTCACTTAAAAAATTTCAAGAGTTGTATGGGAATGAAGCCCAAAAAATACTAAAACATGTATCTACCCGCTGGTTATCCCTTGGACGAAGTCTAACCAGGTTAGTAAATCAGTGGGATCCTCTCATGAGCTTTTTTAGGGCAGAAGCTACTTCTTATAAATTACCTACATCATTATCGCTTTTCAAAATACCAAAGATGGATAAAAATAATAGCACCAAAGACAAGTCAAAAGATATGCTCCTGTCTAAAGATACAGAAACCCAAACATCAACAAATGTCAATCAAAATGTTACTGAAAAAATGAAGGCCAAAATATCAAAGGTTGATCAAAAGAATTTCACGAAAGATGGTTTAAAAGATAAATTACTACCTAAATGCACAGAAGGTAAAATATCAAGTAAAAAAGAAGTTGCTTCTGCAAGCAAACATAATTCCACTACTTCAAAGAAAAGGAAAAATTCAAATATAGGTCTAAAAATGGCAAAAAAACAGAAAAATGAATCTAATTCAGTTTTATCGAAAGAAGAAAAGATATTTATGTTTTTGTCTTCTGACTTAAATAAAGCCTACAGCTTATTTCTTCTTCATATAATACCGTCATTTGAAAAAGTCAATACAATTTTGCAGTCATCATCTCCACAAATTCATAGGCTGAAAACCCTTTTACTTGATTTGCTGAAAGAGTTGTACTCAAAGTTTGTGAAGGCTTCTGAAGTAAAAGGGAAACAACTCAGCAAAGTTAATTTTCACTTGCCTTCAAACCATAAAGGTCTCCAGGATTTAGTTATTGGAACTGCTACATTGAATTTGATTGCAAAATGTTCTGAAGAGGAGCAGAAGTTATTTTATGCTGCATTAATTAAATATTTTGTGACTGACTGCTTGTGAGTACATATTAAAAAAATTCCCTATAGAAAATGATGTACTGATACATGCTGAAGTTGCTGACCTGAAAAATATTGAAAATTCCAGCTTTAACAGCATAAAATACTTTGTGGGTTTGTTTCCTATTCTTCTAAAACGAAAAAATGGTGAAACAGATATTGAAGCACTCGATCAGCTTCGAAAAGAGTTTTGTGAGCTACAATTAGAAGATTTGTCAACTATAATTGCCCAAAATAAAGAAGTTGACATGCAATGGACTGAAGTAAAACAGATCAGAGGTGCTGATGGAATATTAAAGTATGAAAGAGTAGCAGATGTAATTCTATCTATTTTGCTCATCACACATTCTAATGCAGAATGCGAGAGGATTTTTAGCCTCGTCAGGAAAAACAGAACAGAATCTCGGGCTGCTATGTCGAACAAAACTTTAGAAAGTTTGTTAATATTAAAAACAAGGGTTTCTCAACCTTGTTATGAACAAACCTTTAACCAAGAATTCTTAAGCAAAGCGAAAAAAGCTACTGCAGCTACTCTAAATGCAGCTTCAACTTCCTCACATGCTGCTGATAGTGAAGAAGAATTTTAAATATTCCATAATCTTGTATACAGCACCGTATCTTGTATTTAGCATCTTATCTTGTATATAGAATCTTACACAATTAGTATTATAGTATTTTTCAGTAAAAAGACAATTTTAGTATGTATAAAGACATTAAATTGGTACTACTTTAAAGGTGTTTGGATTTTTTTTTTTTTTTTTTTTTTACAAGAATTCAATTTCAAGCAAGTAAAGTAAGGTAAATAAGTCATTAGTTATTTGTAAAATTAGATATTATGTTATTGATTTTAATACATAAAAATTTTGAAATTGAACTTTTTTTTTTTTTTAATCTAAAATTTTATTTAGTCAAATTGAAAAATGTTTTATTTGTGGTCATTATCATGTTACATTGTTGCAGTTACATATTTTATTATATATACATACTTGCCAACTTTTCCGGTTTTCCCGGAAGACTTCCGGTTTTTTAACGTATCTTCCGGTCTTCCGGACAGATGATGAAATCTTCCGTTTTTAAAAAAATCGCGGATATTGTTCGTTTTGAAAAGAAACCCAAATGTTCTACGAAAACTCCTGATTCCCCAATCTTTTTCCATCCATAACATAAATGTCAATATTCATTTCGAACTTGCTTTATGACATTCTAGAACATTTAAAGAAATAGAATTGTTAAATATTTCCTGCTGATGTAATTATTTTTTGCCCCCCCCCCCTTTATTTATCTACAATTAGTGATCAGCAATCAAATGTTCTACAGAAGTCTTTTCTCTCCTAATCTTTATCCATCTGCAACATAAATAATAATATTAATTTTAAAGTTATTACATTAGATTCTAGAAGTAGAGTTGAAAGAGTTTAAATATTTCTTACTCTGTAATTATTTTTGTGCCCCCCCCCCCCATCCTTTCCCCGTATTGCAATCAATTCTAGAAACAATTAAAGCAATAGAAGTGATCAATATTTCTCACATATGTAATTATTTTTAGGTCTTTATTGCTGAATTTAATGAATCTGTTTATTTTTCCTCAATTAAATTAAATATTTGTCATATTTATACCAAATGTGTAAACATGGGGAAAAAATGAAGAATAATTTTTTCAGGTAGGAAAATTTTTCCCAAATCAATTTAAGAATATTAATACTCAGTTGGTTTTATGCACGTTTGAAACTGATAATTAGCTACTGCTACTATTTCTTATATGTATGATTTTAATGTACATACACAAAAATCATATTCTATATTTATTTAAAAAATTAGTTATACTTTAACTTAACTAAGTTTTTTTGTCTATTGTTAAATAAATTTCTTACAGATTCTGTTTTGTAGATATTTATATGTTGAAGAGGAATAACATCATTTAAAACTTTTATATATTTAGTATAATCAATCTATAGTAAAACGTTTTTATAGATTGCTTCTAAATATTAAAATTGTATTGTTTAATATGTCAAAGAGAAAAAATCTTCCCTTTTTTTATAAAATCTTCTGGTTTTTCAACTAAAATCTTCCCTTTTTTTATTAAAATTGGTTGGCAAGTATGTATATATTTATGTAATAATTCATAGTATTAAAATTATCTCAAATCGCAGTTCCATTAAATGCATCGCGAAAAGTTTTACTGATGCCAGTTTCTGAAAGTTGGCAAGTATGGTATAACTATTAGCAGCAAGAAGGGGAGCAAAAATTGTGGTGAGAAATTTAGCTAAATTATAGGAAGCAGTACCAATGTTAGAGACTATGGGACGAAATGGAATATTGGGTTTGTGAACTTTCGGTAAAGCATAAAATCTGGCACAATTATTCCTTTTGCACTGAAGACGGTACGCTTAAGGCTACCGAAACAGCTGTATGCATCTCAAATATTTTTCTTTGGTGTTTCTAACGTAGTAGTTTATTTGGGTTTTAATATTTCAACGCCAAGTCTCCTGTAAAGAGAGAGAGAGATTGTAATCAACAAATGCACCTTAAGAAATCTTGCCTGAATATACAGGGTGTTTATAAAGTCCCGGACCCATTTTGATGTTTAATAACTCATAAAATAATAAAGATAGATTAAAATTAATAACATAAATGGATAGATAGACTCAAAAAGTTTCATGACCCTTGTCAATAAACTTCCACGTGTGCCCCCCTTCGTCGCTCGGAGAATATCAAGTCAATAGTCAATTTCACGCCAGGTAGCGGCAAGCATGTCGGCATCCACAGAGGCTATTGCAGTTGTAATTCTGACTTTTAGGTCATCAATGTTCGGCACTCTCCTCCTGTAAAAATTGTCCTTTACAAATCCCCAAAGGAAAAAGTCCAGCGGCGTTATATCAGGTGATCTGGGTGGCCAAGGAATTGGATCTCCTCGCCCAATCCATCTTCCTGGAAAATGGTCATTCAAAGAACTACGAACGATGGTACCCCAATGAGGTGGTGCACCATCTAGCTCTTTAGTTGTGGAAATACAAAGTTTTTCAACATGTCTAAGTATACGACTGATGAGACCGTCTTTTCTGTAAAAAAGAAAGGCCCAATGACTCGGTCGTGCATTAGTCCACATTACACATTAACCTTTGGGGAATCTCTTTGGGCCTCACGGTATTCATGGGGGTTTTCAAAAGAGTAAAAAAAAGTCAAAAAAGAGAAAAATGCAATTAATAAGCAGACGATATTTAGAAAAGTACAGATATTTAGACTGGAAAATGAAATTATCTGAAATTAACTACACACACAGACAGTATTTACAAAAATAAAGATATTCAAACCTGAAAAGAAAAGATGAATTATTCCATCAATAAATGCCATAAGTTTGTTTATATCTTCATTATTTTGAGTTATTAAACATCAAAATGGGTCCGGGACTTTATAAACACTCTGTATATCTTATTGCATAACCCTAATATAGTTAATTTGTACATATTAAATAGAAATATAAGCTTTTACGTGGAACCTACTTCAGCTGTGCCATGTTCCATTAACCCTTTCGTGGGCCGTGGGAAGATTACTTCCCTTCCCACCTACATGATCTTACAAAATACATCTATGGAAAGCGCAGTTCCCATTATGTAATATATTGGCCTTACTATTATAATGATGGGAACACTGATCCCTGCTTCAGTGTTGTGCTGCCATTTATTGTTCAATCGGCTGAATAGAATTAGCACATTTGTTTTGAAAGTTTGAAAGCCTTGTGTGATATTTGTTCTGCTCTGACACCTGTTTTGATATGACATTTGTACTGCTTAACGACTCTACTGCAAATATGAGTAAAACACTGTTTTTATTCTTATTTTGAATATTTTTGCACATTTTATGCCAATAACTATCTAATTTGAATAATAAATAATTCAAATTCGGCAAAATAAAATATATTTCCTTAAATGCTATTGTTTGATTGTTAATTAATAAAATATAAAAATCTGGGAGAAATTCAAAAGAAAAATAAATGGCCCATGAAAGGGGTAATGGTAAAGAACTTGAATATATCAATCAGGTTTAATTCTTAAAATGTTACAACATGTCTTTATATCTAAAATTTTTATTTATTTCATGTAACTACGATATTGTGTAGATTTCAGTATTTTAAAATTAAATTTTAGATACAGATTTAATTTTAGATTTACATTATGGTAAATTTACTTGCCCTGTACATTTACAGTAATTTGCAGATGACATAAATAAAATGAAACCATATTATAATGTTTGATTAATTGAATTTAATCTTGAAATATATAAATCAAAATAAGACTCCATGTCAACCATCATGAAATAGGGCCCTCGTTTGGAGATATTGCAAATATGAACTCAGATTTTTAGTAATGTTTTTGCTGTGACTCAGCACCTAATATCTAGAAAATACTATTCTTAATTAAATTTTATATCAGTGATGTGTTCAAGAAAATTGGTGATTAGCACTTTGAAACAGTTTCCTAGTTAATTTTCTCTACAAACAGAAGTTTGTAGATTTTATAAATGAATTGGAAAGAATTTTCATTAATAATTAAATTGAATAGAATTTAATTATTATGAAGCATTTATTTAACCAGAAGCTTTTAAACATTATAAAAATAAGAAACCTTACTTAAGCTTCTGTTGTTTTGCCAAAGTTCTTTTAAGGGAGCTCCCTCGAAATGACTTTGGCAAATCAACAATATATTAGTTTTTACTAGCAGCAACTATTAACTCTTTACCGTTCTTTCAGTTACAGTTTGCTACTTTAAAATTAAGAAGTTATATTTCTTGTTTTTATGAATATGTGGTATGTTTTGTATTTCTTTTATAACTGATGGAGCCCCGTTTTCAGTTAAAAATTCAGCAACTCCAACAAACATTGGAAGCTGCACAACAGAAGGAATTACAGTTTAAAGCTGCTCAGGAGCAACAACAACAACAACAGCAACAACATATAATTGATAGGCAGAATGCAATTAGACAGGTACATTTTTGACACTTTTAATGCATTTTGTATTGATTGTAAGTTTTTTCCAAATCTCCTGAAGTGTAGAAGTTTTTATTGAAATTCTGAAAAGAATTAAGGAAATCACAGTTTCCATTCTCACTTACATTATTTTTATTTAGCCCAATTTGAATAATAAAATATGATGAAAATATCCACACACACCTTCAACGATATCTACTAAAATTAGGTATGATGTGACATCTTATGGTCTCTTACAATTTTGCAAAAAATATAACAGAAAACTATTAATTAATTACAATAAGTATTAATAATAATATCCGTTGTGTCTTGTTTGAAAGGAAACAAAGGATAGGAGTAGTCTAATTCTACATTGTTGAGAGCAGAGCTTAATTTGTAATAATAATAATAATAAAACTGTATTTGAATTCTAATATTCCTCACAATTTCTGTTTATACATGCCTTTCATTTTATGACTATCAAATTTTGAATAACTTTACTCCAGTTCCTGAAGTTGCAAAACAAATCTTACAAAAATGAGCAAGGCATGGTCTCATCTTTCCTTTGAAATTTCCAGTTAAATTGTTTTCATTTTTTAAACAAATTTGCGTATATTCTACTATTAACTTTTCTGCTTTTGACATTTCATTTAATCTATATTTCTTGAAATTATGATTGCAATCGGACGTTCAGTAGCAGATAAAAAACATAAGTTGTATTCACTTATGGATAACTCTAATAATTTCGTGTTGTGCGAAGAGTGAGAAAGAAGAAAAAATTTGTGTACCAAGTTATATTAAAGATGTCGGTGGTTTTAATGGGGAAAAAAAAAGTAATAATTCTATGTAATATAAAAAATAATTATTCTATGATTTTTTTTTTCTTTCAAAAATGGTGTGCTCTAGTGAGTTTTAGCAGGCAATAATGAGTTCCTGTGTGTGTCCCTCCAATTTTTTCTAAACAATGGGAACTGAGTTCAGGAAAAACTTTCCAAGGGCTTTGCCTGAATTCAGAGTTGTCTATGAATTTATGTTAAATTATTTTGTTTTTATAGAAGTTTCTGATTTTAAATGTTTTGTTTGCTTTATAATCTATTGATAACTCTACAAATATCACTTTCTATAAGTATATAATACTTCTAATAAAAGCCATATGATATATCATTTCTCTCTCCGCCATTCATTCTGCATGTATGTAGTATTTTCAAGGTTTTTGCATATTAATTAGTTTCATCCCTGTGAATTCCCGTGTATTCCTATGCAAATTAAGCCCTGGTCGAGGTGCAGTAAAAAAGATTTTTATAAATCAAATTAAAAATACTCATCATCATTAAAAGTACAGTGAAGCACCTTTTATACGTTTCTCATTTATACGTTTTTCTCATTTATACGTTTTTCGACTTCGGTCCCAAGTCATTCCATTGAATTCTAATGTTAAAATATTTCGTTTATACGACACAAGTAAATTCTTAATTTCACTTATACGTTTTTTTTCCCCTCCTCGTGGAATCCCAAGTTTGAGTTTCATTCCAGAATTAAAAAAAAAAAAAAAAAAAAAACATGAATGCTCTTTATGTTTTATTCTTATTTTTTTCGATTATTTTTTCTTAGAACTATGGTAACAAAGTGCGGCTATAGAACAAAGTGCGACTTGCATGGATAGCCTGGAGGGAAGGGGGGTTGAGATAAGCCAAGTAGCCAGTGACCACTTGAAGACCTCCCACTTTCTCTTTTAATTGATTCCAGGAATGGGGTATCAAAGGAAAAAAGCCCACAACTTTATAAGCATTTTGTAGACTTGAAGATTTACTTCCGTTGGGCAACTCGGAAGATTTTTTTTTATCGTTTTATTTGGAGAAAGATTTTTTTTTTCTTTCCTCCCTTTTAATCGTTTTCAAAAATGTCATCTTCGTTTAGAGAAAAGGCTTTGTCTTTAAAAGTTAAAATCGAAATCTTGAAAAAATTTTCTGAATTTCTATATTTTTAATTAATATTTAATTATTATTTAGCCATTTAAAAATATTTTAAATATAATTAAAATATATCTTATTCGAATAAATGTAAAGGAAATCATGAAAATTGATTAGACTTTTATTATTAATATGATACTTTATTGTGTATTAATGTTAAAACGAATTTTCAGTTGTACGTTTTTTTCAGTTATACGTTTTTTAGGAACGGTCCCTTGAAAAACGTATAAACGGTGCTCCACTGTATTAAGGAAATGTTATGCATAATCTAACTTTCTGGAGTAACAAAATTAAAAATCATTGTTATCAATAATAAATTTAATTCATTGCTTATATTCTGTTCATTCTCAGTTGCAACAACAGTTACAACACCAGCAGCAACAATTGGACCAGGCGACAGCTCAGCAAAGACACCAACAACAGCTGGCTCAAGCCCAAGCGACAGCTCAACAGCAGCAAGGCCTGCAGATGCACCAGGTCAATCCCACAAACAACCCACAGTTGAGAAGCTTGCTGCAGCAGGTACTGATTCTTTCCCTTTGAAGGCACAAAATTTTATAAATCAAGAAGTTAAATATTGGATTAAATTTTTACAAAGTTACTGATCCTTTGCAAAAATTATTGTATGCCTAATAATTATGCATAAATATCTTACTAATTTTTTTTTTTTACTATAGACTTTCTATGTGAAAGATAGTATTTTTCTCTTAAAACATACCAACTTTTTATTTTATTTTTATTTTTGCTAAAACTATTTTTGCGGATTTAATTTTTCTTCTATTAGCTCATTAATTACATCATTAGAATCCCCTATTAAAAAAAAAAAAAAAAAAAAAAAAAAAAAAGTGGGTAGTAATATACAATTTATCTAAAATATGCAGATTCACTTATTAAAACATGGGAAAAGAATATACATATATTAACTCGGTTTATTTAACATTTTCTTTTTCACTAATATAAGATTTAAGAAAAGTTTATGATTAGGTAATTATTCTACATTTTCAAAGTAAGGATCCTTTTCGCACATTCTATAAAGTTGGGCCACTCTTTTGTAATGAATCCACTTCCAAAAAGTTATATTTAAAATAACTGATACTTTCAGCAATATGATTAAAAGTGTATTCAAGTGCTGTTAAAGAGTTGCCTTCACCACCTATACACAAAATAAATAGAAGAGAAGAAAAAAAAAAAAAAAAAAGTTGTACCAAACTACACTTACTAAAATGTATAAATTTGTATTGGCTGACCATAAATATTAGCTAAAATGAACATTTAATATATTAAAGAATATTCATCTCTTTACTTATTTAAACTTTGATTCTTTTTTTGTTGCATTAAGTGGTGAATATGCATTAAGTAGCTGAGTCTTCTCTGTGGAAGACATCCTTTCTGACTGATAGTCACCTGCCCAGAGACTGACTTACAGAAAAGGGGCCCAGGGCAAAATCATCATTTGGGGACCCCCTTCTATAATAAAGTGCTCAAATTGAATTTTGTATATATGTAAAATGCTATAAATTTCAAAAGACAGCTCTTGCCCCGTTTGCCCCTTGGGAAATCAGGCCCTGCTCATGCCCATTCTTTCTTACGTCTCAATTCAATGAAAAGAAAAAAGGATTAAATAAGAAGTTGATTAGTTTTTAACTCATCTTAAGAACACTGTTTATAATTACAATTATCACTGAACTTTTCCTTTAAGTTCAGATGTATAAAACACAGTCTTTTTAAAATTTTAACTACAAACCACTGCAGCTCAGAATTGCATGGTGAATAGCATGAAAATCATGCAGCAACTTAAGATAAAATATAGGGAATATTGATTATTTAGAGGTCATAGGCATATTAACCACCACATCTTATTATGTTAAAAAAAAAAAAAAAAAACTTAGAACAAGAGAAAAGTAACCCATATCGATAAAATGCAGAAAATTAGAATAACATAAATGTATCAAGGAGCATAGAAGTATAGCTTTATGGATAGGGTATTTTGGTTTCTTTTCCTTTTTAATTTGTTATTCTAATATTCTATTTCTATTTTATTCTACTATTGGTAATTTCATTACAGATTGATAATTTGTATTACAGGCATCATTATAAAAAAATGTTCTAATGTTTATGTGTGTGTGATTTTACAGCAAGCTCAACAACAAATGCGGCGTCAACAGTCAATGCAAGCCATGATGCAACAGCATCCTCAAGGTATGAGGCCTCAGCTCCAAGGCAATATCCCACAAGGTCAACAGCAACAAAATCAACAACAGCCATCTTGGGACAATTCTGGAATTTTAGATCTGCTGCCTCCATAAAGAGTGGCATCATCATAGGACACTTTTGAACTACTTAATTGTTTGTAAAAAAATATATATTAGAAAATATGTATAGATGATTTTTACATTTGTAATAAAATGTTATATAAAAATAAAATTAAATATATATATAAATATTTACTTGCTTTGTGTGCTTTGATTTCTAAATTCTTATCAATATTACTAGTTGATTGAATTTAATTTATGAATATTCAAAAACATTTTTATTCCTCTACAATGACTCTAGTAAATTTTTAGATCCTGGCAAAAAATACTTAGCTTCACAGCAGTATTGTGCCCGGTACAAGGATATTTATAGGGATATTTAAGGATATCCTTGGATCGACAACCTGTTACCTATCTTCTCCTCCTCCTTTACTTCAATTTAGAACATGCGGTTCTAATCGATGTAAAACTTGCCCTATGGCCTCTCACACACAATTAAATAATAATCACTCTTTGGTTCCATTTTGTCAGGCATACAATGTTATTTATAAAATCAGTTGTGGTCTTTGTAAATTCAATTATATTGGTGAAACTTCCACTCCTCTACATCTACGTATTAATCAGCATCGCTCTGATTCATAAAACCTTTCATCTTCAGCAGCACCTTCTAAATCAACTATAGAACTACAGCACTTTAAATCACATAATTTTAATTCATGTACCATAGAAATTACAGGCATGAAAATTTTCCACTTTTTCGCAGAATTCTGCTTTTTTTAATGCTGTCCTGGCAGTTTCTGAGATCGATGCAAATCCGTTGAGAAATCTTGAGGAAAATTAGGGGAGGGGGGGGTCTGCATTTAAGAAAAGCCGATCATGCAATGTATTTTGGCTGCATCTCAGCAATGAAGATCGCGCGAACGGCACTTCCTCCCCGGTACTTCGGAGGTCAAGGGAAGGCGGTCTTTGGAGAAGGCGGAGTCAACTATGAGTCAAACCCACCCATTTCATTACGATCGCTTCGTATTCCGTAACTCCGAGGAGGAGAAAAAGTAACATCCGAAAATGCCTGCGATTGCGATAGTAGCTGCATGATTCACAGAGAAATCGTCTGCCAAAAAAATGCGTATCTGTTTAAAAAAAAAGTACTTCTACTTTTACCAATTCAACTCAACTTTGTTTGAAGCCTTGCTTTTGCTTTGTTTTCGTCGATCGTCCATGCTGCGTTGTACGCTAGATATTTTTATAAGCTAAATGAAATATATTTAAGAATATGTTAACCCCTTCCGCTCCAGGCTAGCTGTAGTGTAAATGTCTGAAATACCAGATTATAATTTTGAAATAGTATCGTATGCTTTCTTTGGACGTATGCACGTACGTCCATGGTATTAATGGCCATTAACACTAGGACGTACGCACGTACGTCCCTGGAGTGGAAGGGGTTAATATGAATACTCTAACGATAAATGACGAGCATAAAGCTTGTGAAATTGATTGTAATGAAAAAAATAAATTTAAATTTGCATGGTTAAATAATACTGTTAAAGTAAACGTTAAAAATGAAGAACTCCAAGTAACTGTCGGCGATAGCATAAGTAAAGTAGATGTCAGTGGAAAAGCGAAATGCTCCTTATGCTATGATATAATATATTATGGGAAAAGAGGTTTTTATGCTATATCCAGCCACATAAAATCGGGAAAGCATGTATTTAAAGAAGATATTAAAAGAAAAAATTTCGTTCTGCCATCTCATTTTTCAACTTCTAGCTCAGTTAATGCATCATCTTCTGTTAATATTCCTGTTAATGTGCCTTTGTGCGACAGAATAGTAAATGCCCAATCGTTAGTATTAGGAGTTTTGGCAGAGCTTAATTTGCCTTTTACAATGTCACCAGTTCTAATTAATTTAAGCAAAACTCTAGCAAATGACAAGAGAGCTCTTAATAATCTACAGATGTAAAAGAAAATGTAAATTACAATTTTTTTTTTTTTTTTTTAAATAGTCTGCATTAAACATAACAAATTTGTCGACAAACAGTTATGAATTGAATGTATTTTATTTATCAATATAACGTCACTCATTGCTCCAGATTTGATTTCAAACTAAATTGCTTAATTTTAGTTGTTTGCTTATTGACATTTTTAAGAATGAAAATAGTAAATTAGAATTAAACTTTTATATAATTATACAACTGTTTTATATTTAAATATTTGCATTCATTTATCTTTAACAAGTTATTTTAATAACATCGTATGTTGTACATGGTAATTTTGTCTTTGCGTAAAGTTCAGCTTTTTTGATCAACTTGCACTTTCATGCCTGAAATTATCAAAATTCATAAAAATAAAAGTGAGCGTCTACTTCTCGAATCAAAATTTATGCAATATTACAATTTATCCATATGGCTTAAATTCCGAATACTTTAATAAAACTATTAAAACATATTCTAACACCAACCCGCTACATGATTATTCAACTATTTATGCACAACTCAATCACAAAATTAACAATAAAACATCTAGAACTAAAAGAGGTAATAAAAAAAACAGATTTAATCTTTTCTAAAAGTGCCATTATTAAACTCATTTCAGAATCTACAGACTAATTACTTATCTAATTATAACTGGTTCATTATTCGAAAATTTTATTTTTGCAATTAAAAAGAAATACTTAGTAAATTTTCTGAATGTCTTTCAAAGCCAATCATATACTAAACATTTTTCAGACATTTTTTATATTATTATGTACAAAATCAAGCAATTTAATTTAAAAATTAATAAAAAGCCCAACAAAATTAATACTCAATTAATTGTGACTTTTACAAATCAAATATTGAATAGTATTAACATTACGTCTATCATAAATGACAAAGAATGTTTGCTTCCATTTAAAGATTTAAATCTATCTCGTACCTTCAAATATCCTCTTCCTCTTGGCAGAAAGATATTCAATTATAATTCTGTATCTAAGTCTACCTCTTTTACCAACACTGTAACATGTAAATGCAATGATCCTTCTTTCTCAAAATATATTGACTGAGACCATGGACACATTATCACTGGTAATCTCAATATTATTGATAATTATCAATTAAAAAAATTCATGGAATTTGGCACCAAGTTTAGACTTCCAATTAAAACTAGCATTCCACAAATCTTTCAACAGTTTCTTTATGACCTAGATTTATTTATTTATAAAATATCTATTACTCATAATAAACCTATTGCCTACTTCACTCAATGGAAAGTTTTAGTGTTACAAAAATTAAAAATGCATGATTTCTCAGTTATTCAAATCTGGTGTTTTTTTAAAAATCTGTGCTTCTTAACTCAATCAAATCACTACAGGATGACTTTGTGATAACTTATGTTGACAAATCACCTAATAATTATGCCATTATATGTAAATCCTACTATCTCTCTATTTTAAACTCTTCAGTCACTAATAGTAACATCTTCAGTTTAACTAATAATAACCTTATTATTAATAACCGAAAAATACATAATTACTATAAACTACTTCAACTTCCCTTCAATAACTTTAATTATCCTTATATAGTTCTCATACCTAAGTTTCACAAATCTCCAATTAAATTTCGCACTGTCACTGTTGGGTGTAACACTTATAACAACAATGCTAATAAAGCTCTACTGGATATTCTAAAACAAATTTACAATTGTACTTGCAAAGTTGATAATTTATACTGTCTTAAAAATAGCTTTCAATTAATTCAATACATCAGATCGTTCGATTCAATAGACAATTCAACTTTTGACTTTCAAGATCTTTTCAATAATATTGAGTTATCAGATCTTAGTAATATCATTTACAGTCTTTTTCAAGAATATAAAACTCAAATTAATCTTCCTCACAATTTTAAAGCAGAAAAATTTAAAACACTTCTTAACTTTGTTATCCATAATAATTATATCTTCCACAACAACATCTATTTGCAACAATTAGGAATCCCACAAGGAGGTAGTAGCTCCAGTATTTTGGCAGATCTCTATCTTTATTATAATGAAAAGCATTTTTGCCATGATGATGTTTGATTTTATCGTTACATAGATGATATTATTGTATTTTATCTCAACAAGAACTCACAAAATGACTTTTCCTTAAATTATCCACCTAATTTAAAGCTAACTGAAAATACTCTAACTAATCAATCAATTAACTTTTTAGATCTCAAAATAATCATAGATGGTTATAAAATTTACACAGATATCTATAACAAACTGCAAGATTTTAGTTTTAAAGTAAACTTTACACATTTTAATTCCTGTCTGCATCTTTCAGTATTTAGAAACATCATCATTAACCATTTATTTCGAATTAATTTATGCTCTGCAAAGTTTAAAAACAAGAATATTAATAAACTGATTACAGCCACTGTTAAAATGGGTTTTCCTAAAAACTTTGTATTTTCTATTTTATATCCTTAACCATGTCTCTGTCAGTACAAAAAAAAAAAAAGAAAAAAAAAACTGTGTATATTAACAAAAAAATTATAAAATAATAAAAGACAATAAAAAAGGTGGTGGTTGGGTGGGCAGATGTTTGATTACGGAGGTGGGGTGGTGAAAAAAAGAGCAGACAGCTTGATGCATTTACTTTGTATTACTATGCAAACTTTCTTATTCCATTATAATTTCAGTTTCTTCTTTTTTGAGTTGTCAACTATTCTTAAAATTCTAATCATACTATTAAACACATTGTAATAAATCGGTGAATTTCATTGTTATTCATCTGCTTTGAAATATTGCTTTTTTAAATCCATATGACTCCTATTCTGGTCTTGGCAGGCTTGGAGGGTGTTGCCGGTGTGAAACTAGTTTAACCCCACAGGCAAGTCACAAGTCTTGCTGCCTGCCTCCTTTTTACCTAACTTAAATTTCTTAAATTATTTTTTCATAAATTTTGATAAAGTTTATTGTTTTAAGTTAAGATTTGTTGTGATAGTTTATTGATTCATTAGTTTTGCAGGTTGTTAATAAATCTGGTTTCTTGCAATTTGTGTATTTCACCCACTAGTTTATTTTATTATTATTATTTTTTAACTTCTCAAAGAAGTTTCTAATCTTATTGGTCATTGGTGTTTCAGCGATCTTGTATCTGTTGCTTGGCTTCTACTATTTTTAAAATAGATCATCATTATTATATATTATCCATATATTTTGAGCATAAATGGGTTATTTTGCATGGAAAATGTTATTTTTCAGTCTTGAATGGATATGTTATCCTGAGAATCTGTTGAAATCCAAAAAAGAATGTGCAGTGTGACCCCCCCCCCCCCCCTCCGTATTTCTGGACTAATTTTAATGTAAATCATTGTATAAATATGTGGCTGGTACCAATCTATTAGTATTAATGTCTTGTTTAAAATGGTGTACTTTGATTTTGCTCAGAGGATATCTATGTATTAAAACTTGCACAACTTCATTTTTTCAAATGGCAATGCCTATTTTTGACATTTTTTTGCGGTTATTGGATCAAATCAATCTGGAAAATGGTATAGTTTATATATTTCTTTCTTTCTTTTTTTTTTTTTTTATTTAAAAACTGCCAAATTATGAAGGTGCTAATGTTAAATGAATGTAAGAGACAGTTCATGTCTTTCCAAAATTTTATTTTTTAAATTGAATTAAAATTAAAGATCCAAGCATATTCCATGTGTAATTTTGATTAAAAGGCATATTTTTAATTATGAAAAATGATTAATAAATTTATGTACCAAAAAAATTATGATTTATAACTTACATTAATTTTTGCACAAATAGAACAAGCATAATCAAAAATATCAATTTTCAAATTTAAGCTTGTTTCTGTGATTTTTTTCAGTTAAGTGATATTTCATTTCTTATCGGCGTTAAGGGCTGTCATGTATTATTATTTGTGTCATCCATAACTTCCTGGATAAATAGGAATTCAAGTAAGTTTAGATGCACACGTTATTTATTTTATATTTAAAATTGTCATGATTTATTTGTGATTCAGGGTGGCTAGCAGTCAGGGAAAATCAAAGAATCAGGGAAAAGTCAGGGAATTTCCTTTAAAGTCAGGGAATTTTAACAAATTTTGTAAAATAAGCTATATTAATTAGGGCTGTGCCGATTAATCGATTAATCGGTTCGGTTAATCGATCAATGCTTTGTTTCGATCAATTTTTTTTAATCGAGTTAATCGGATCGATTAAACCGATTAAAATTTTGCAAAATCCGATTAAAATTTTCAAACTACGAATTAAAGTAAAAATGTTGTTCTGCCTACAAAATATTTTTTCACATATTTTGCTAACAAACATTCTACGAAACATCCATCAAACAATGAAAAAGCAAAATAATAATAATAATAATAATAATAATAAATAAATAAATAAAAATAAAACCTTTCAAAAGAAGTTGCACGTTTGTTGATAGATAAAGGGGGAGGATAGTTATTGAACAAAATGCCGCTTCATGTGCATGCTGGAGAAACACCACCTGTCTGTAGCCTTCTACAGAAGGTGTTGGCTAGGGCAATAGTATTCTCAGAAACAAGAAGCTTTCAAAAAATGGAAAAGCTAAAGATTAAAAAAAAAAGGGATTGAGATTTCCGCTATCCCTCTGATGGGGGGAAATGTCAACAGAGTTTCACAGTATCTTCGAGCATTTATTGTCTGCTCAGAATTGCTTATAGTAACTATTGAAGTAGAAACAGAAAATAATATTCCGTGTTCTAGTCCGAAGTGACAAAGAAGAACTAAAATATAAGAATTTGAAATTTTTATGATAATGATATGGAATTTTGAGTATTCATTTAAAAATAGTGACACGCGAAATGGACAAGGCCTGCAAAAATAAAACTAAAATATGTGTAAATTCATTTAATGTTTTTTTTCAAAATGAATCGAAATATTAATTTATTAAAAAAAAAAAAAAAATGAATAAGTGAAATTATTTATATAAAATTAACACTTAAAGTCACCAATTATTACTCTGAAAATTGATTTAAATTTCAGTTATGAAACAAATATAATTGATTAGACAAAAATTTTTGAAAAAAAAAAAAAAAAATCAGTCAAACTTATGAAATATATATATATATACACAATATGAGAGTTTTATTCATCATTGAAATAAAATTATAAAAAGAAAAATGAAAACCGATTAAAAATCCGATTAATCGACCGATTAATCGATTAATGAACTACGATTAACCCAGTTAAAACTCTTAATCGATTCCCACCCCTAATATTAATCATTAAATTATTAACAATATTTTAAATCACTAAATTTTTTTGCTAGTGTCGTGCAATTTTCATCGAAAATAAACGTGAGAGTCAGGGAAAAATGGAGGAAAATCTCGAAAAATAGTCAGGGAATTTGAAAAGGTTTAAATGCTAGCCACCCTGTGATTATTATCTGAATGAATATAATATTTTTCTATGCAAAATCTTGGTTAATTTTTATTAAGTATAGGGATAAACCCTTAATATCCCAATTTTTATTTGTAAATATTCTGTCATGAATTAATTAAAAATACATAAACTATACTCTTTTCCAATCTGTCTCGATATCAGAAATTCGAATATAGAGTCAAATATAGGTGTTACTATTTGAAAAAATTAAGTTAATGTAAAATTTAATGAGCAGACGACCCTCTAAGCAAAATTTAATTATAGCATTAATGGCTAAATGTTACCAATCAGTTGTATGTTTATATGATAACTTATAGCTTTTCTTTTTTTTTCTAATTGTACATTTTACAGACACAATGGAATTTCTACTGGGGTCTAAAAACTGATGAATTAGTGACATGCTTTTAAAATCAACCCAAATTTACTATTTTAACATTAAAGTTAAAAGCTACTATTCGATGAAAAACATTATTTTAAACACAAAAATGAATTAAAGTATAACTTAAATAATTAAAAAAACCTTACATTCTTCTTGAATAAAGCCTTAGTACTTGCGGGAAGGGGCCCCTCCCATCGTCAGAGGCAGCACGTTGGCGGCTTGCTTAGTAGTGTGACACTGTTGACTTGATCTCTTGCAGTCTTGATGGTCCTACACCAGTTACGGTTGATTTCCTGTGCTGGGTCATTGCCATTACAGGTAAGTGGATTAAACAAAATTTCGACCGTTTCGCGGTTCGCGGCGTATATTGCGTTGTTGTAATCGGCTAGTTTGCGAGTTTTGTTAAAATTTATATTAATATGTTCGGTAGCGTTTACTTTAGTGAGTGCGGTGGTTATTTTTCCAAATTGATATTTCCCATTAATATAAATTTTAACGAAACTCTCAAACTAGCCGATTACAACAACGCAATATACGCCGCGAAATGGTCGAAATTTTGTTTAATCCACTTACAAGTAATGGCAACGACCTAGCACAGGAAATCAACCGTAACTGGTGTAGGACCATCAAGACTGCAAGAGATCAAGTCAACAGTGTCAACACTACTAAGCAAGCCGCCAACGTGCTGCCTCTGACGATGGGAGGGGCCTCTTCCCGCAAGTACTAAGGCTTTATTCAAGAAGAATGTATGGTTTTTTAATTATTTAAGTTATAATTTTGCTTCTTGTTTTACGAATTCTTTAATGAATTAAAGTGTTAATTCATTGTTGAGGGAAACTAGAAATCTGGATAACATGAAAATCTAGAAGTTTTGACTACATTCTGAAAAGAGAGAAAAAAGAAATCATGAAATTTGAATTGAACCTGTGAAATTACAACTTTAAAATTGCAATTTATAATATTACTTTAACTGGAAATTTAGGATAAATTTACCTGGAAGAGATGAGTAGAACAAAATGTTCCAGTGCTGTGGTAAATTGATATCAGATTTAAATGTATTCTAATTGGAATCCAGGAAGTGATGTTCTCAATGTCAGAATGATATAACATTCCAGTAATTTGGTAAGTGACACTACCAACCTCATTATAAAATAAAATGCATTAAATTCTGTAATATTCAGATGTAGATAGTGCTTTTATTAACTAACAGAGTTCAATTTACGGGGTGTGAGAGCAGGAAGCCTGAGCTAATGTTATTCTATGGAAAATTTTTCTTTACAAATAACTTATTAACTAATACATATTTTTAAATTCTGTTTTCACATTCTGAAAATTCCCAGCTGTTAAATTGACGGACCTTTTTAAAAAAATTATTTTTTTAATTTTTTATATTTTATTTTGAAGCTGCAAAATACGAATTTTCAACATGAAAATTTTTTTCATTTTGCAATTTCAAAATAAAATATTAATTAGTTATTTGTAAAGAAAATTTCCCCATAGAATAACATTGGCTCGGGCTTCCGGCGACGGTAAGTGAAGAGGGACGTTAACTGTAATATTTTCAATAATATTAATGATATATGTATATTTAGGTAAGTGATGACCAAATAGTAAATAACAAAAAGAATTTTGTCACACAATCACATGCATCATTAATTCAAGCTAGCTGCACAATAGAAAAGGAACATATTTTATTGTATGAGACAGCCTTACACAAGTGACTAGGTAAACAAAATAATAAAACTCATTGAATTATAAATAAATTAAAAAATAAACTATGTACAAAATAATGACATAAAAATCCATAGAAATTACTTACAAAATAGAGCAAAAAGATGAACATACATGCTTTATATACACATTTGTACATACATCAAGATGAAATATGATAAATGATTAAAAGAAGTAGTATTTTCTTCAATTCAAAAAGTTTCATTTTTAGAGAATTTTTTAGTTTTGCTTTAGTCAGAAAAGTCAAAACATTTCTAACTGCAGCAAAAAGTAAACAGGCAAGCTACAGAATTAAGTCCAGTATTATTTTAAAAATAAGCTTTATCAGCCTGGTCACTTTTTGTTTTAGTTATCAATATTCTGATGTTTCACTTAAAAGTACTTAGATATATGACCAAAATACTAGCTTTACAAATAAAATAAGTTAAAATCACTGATATTATGTATTAGGATAGTTTTTGTGCACTTATAAGATATTTTTTTAAAAAAAGTATAATTTTTAAAAATTATTATTTAAATATTTATAGAGTTCTAACAGATGACGTCACGAGCATGTTTGCTGAGGGACAGTTGACCTCACTGACCCATTTTATCAATGCGGAATAGTGTTACAAATTTATTGTAGCACAGTGTTGTAAATGTATTTGCAAAAGCATAAAAAAATTCGACTACTACGCTTCCAAAGGCATGAAAAAAATTAGCGTTGTCCTTCAGCAAAGTACGGTTTTTAAGAAGAAAGTCACGTGGTTGTTAGAACTCTATAGATGTGTAGAAATATAAAAATAATGGAGAAAGATTTTGGTTAAAGCATCGTCGTGTATAGAAGAAATTCATTTAATGATCTAAAAATAACTTATTTCACCTGCCTTCTTTTAAAAACTTGTTTTTAAAACTAATTGCATACCAAATTTACCTCTTTATTTAATAAACAATTTTTGTTAGAATTACTAAAAAAATTTTAATTTGAAAGAAATTTAAAATTTTATTTCAATTCTACCAAACTTTTTTTTTTTTTTTTTAATATATTAAATTATAAATACTTTAAGATTTTTTAGTACATAAAATATATATTATTTTCAAAGTTCACAATTTTTAAATAATTATTTTGATTGTTTTTCCTATTTGATTGTATTTAATATTATATAAATTTATATCACAATATTTTGCATTGGGCACAAAAAGTTAATTACTCAACATCAGCAAAATTTAAGTAACAAAGCACTTTTTTAAAAAGTTTGTGAATCAATTGCAATTTTATATACAAGCTAATACATAAAATTTGTATGAAAGCACATAGAATTAACAAAATCCAAGCAGTAAAAATTTCTCATTCAAGTATTAAGAAACTTTTCTCCATCTATCAAATGTCAACAAACTTTCTTCTAGAAATATTCATTCAAAATTCAAAAGAAAGTTAATCAAAGGTTAATAATATGTCTTATGGACTTTGAGAAGTGCTGTGTGCGTGTATACACATAAAATTGAAATTTGTCTCCAAGAGATAGCACTTTTACCCCACAATGGCTATTTCTTTCCCTACAAAATCTTTCATTATCTATGCACTGCACTGATACATGCATTTAATTTCATGTAATCTTATTTATGCTTTTTTAAAATTCACTAAATTATTCTCTGACAATCTCATTTTTATTAGAACTCTATCTTATAATATGGGAAATCGTGTTCATAATTTTTGACTGTTTTTATTCTGTAATACAAATTTGTCCTAACACATGTAAATTACATAATTTATTAAATTCTTCCTTTTCACAAGTTTAATCAATAACTATATCCCATAATATGAAGAAATGTTAGCTGTTTGAGACATTTTTTATTGCAGTGATTTATGGGAAGAAATAGTCTTTGTAGGCTAATTACAATTCTTAAAAATGAAGACAAATCCCTATCCACAGGGTGAATGAAGGGTGCAATTAACAGCATAAAAAATAGATATCTAGACAATATATATTTGACTTCTACATTTGATTTACAGCAGTGATGGCTTGTACCCAGCATTGCAGTATTTAATCTTGCTGGAATAGATATGAAAGTAAAAAACTGTACATTTTGATTAAGCATTATTAATAAAGTAAAAAATAAATTCAAATGTAACCTTGAATCTTTACTGGATTTATAAAAATACACAAATCTTTTACATACACATTTAATGTAAAATTATGAATACTATATGACATAAATACAAAAATGTTCACATTCAAATAAATCTTAAAATATTCCTTTGAAAATTTTGATTTGAGTTCTTACATCAATGACAGTTTATAGAGTAAAAATTTTGATACAGAAGGCGAAAAGTTTCAAAACTTCATTCTTTATCTTATTCTGATTTTTATTCAGTTAGAAAAATTTATTATGCACAAAACTTAATAAATTTTCCAAAGAGTGATCAGCACATTTTGTAATTTATTTTATTCTTCATATTATGAAGGGGAGGGGGAGAGACATGAAGCACAAATATTAATGAATTGACTTATGAAACTATTCAAGAAAGAGAGAGAAATGTGAAGGATTTATAAAGTTATTACTATGTACATGTGGTGTTACTTTTTCTACTAGCTCTTGAGGCTGCATTATCATAAACAAACGGAGTTAAAAAAATAAATAGTGATCGTTGGAACCCTAGGTGTCGACCTGGTCATGCATGGGTATAAGCAAGATAAGACTCACATTTGCTTTTTTTTTTTTTTTTTAAAGAAATTTCCAAATTCAGAATAAAGATTTAAAGAAAATCATACCCAGTCTTGAAAAGAAGAGGCATTATTTGATTTCACTTATTTAGAAATATTTTATTAGGCTTGTTCATTAAAAAAAAAAAAAAAAAAAAATAGCATCCGTAAGGCATTTTTAAATTCGTGAAGCAAGCCTTTTTTTTTTTTTTTTTTTTTTTTTTTTTTAAACATTTCAAGATAATTTCACAAAAATATTTAAATATAGCATCGCTGGCAATTTTCGCAATTAAATTCCAAGCCATTGTAACTTCTAATAATAAAATACGTTTTGATTCAAAAAGATTTTTAAAAAGGTATCAGGGTGTGTATCCACAGATTTAAAAAAAACTGCAAAAGTAACATGCGGACGTATAGACATGGCCATTCCTATTAAAATGGAGGTGGAAGACGAACTGAACTGATTTTAAATATTACTTCTAAAGAAACAACAGGTCCGCACACCTAAAATCACGGATACACAATTTTGATTTTAATCGGACCGCAAAGGTAACCAACTGCAGGAAGCAAACTTTACAGGGTGCGTTGAGCCAGGAACAAATGGCTGCAATTAGATGCCTGCAAAACGAAGTATTTTCGCATAGGAATTAAAAAAGAGGTGATGTATTTACATCACAGTACATAGTATTGTAAATGATAGCTATTAATGTTGATTTGTTTTTAGGAAGATGTGGATTGAAGTAACCCACATTCACTTAATTCTACAATGACAAGTCTTAAGAATAGTAATTCCCCCCCCCCCCCCCAAAAAAAAGAAGAGGTACAGACAGGGGCGCGCCGACCCGGTGTGCGAAGTGTGCGGCGCACACAGGCGCCAGGTAAAGAAAGGCGCCAACCGAGGATAGATTGTTTGAAAATAAATAAAGAAATAAAAGAAATATATATATATTGTTTTATTAAATTTGATTTCATAATACCAGTCTGAGAAGATGTGACTAGTGACAAAATGAGGCGCCTTAAAAAATATATTGGTAAAACTTGTATTCTTCAAATAGTTTAAGAGTTTTTTTTTTGCGAAAGGATAAAGATGCACCTACCTTCATCAAAATTTTCTTTGACCTTTTTAACATATCAAAGCATTCTGTTGAAATTTAAAAGTGCGCCTTAATCTCTTCTCCCCACCCCCCACTTTTGCCGGAAAAAGGCCACTTAGGTTAGCAAAAGACAACATAATTCGATTGCAAAAATGAAAATTTAACAGAACCGGAGATTTTAGAGTAGTTTTGCGAGTGAGTCTGCGCTGCCGAAAGCAGTGAGGACCCGGTGTGAGTTTTTACCCGATCAGAAATTATTTTTTTTTTGGGGGGGGGGCACGAAGGATCAGGGAAGGAATACGCGCACGGAACTGCGCTGCCGAAGGCAGTGGGGACCCGGGGCGACTTTTTACCCGATCAGAAATGATTTTTTATTTTTTATTTCTTTTCTTAAGACTAAAAGTTACTGTTAGTGATTCATTAATTATAGTGATTCATTTAAGAATACTGACCCGCTAGCGGGCAAAGCCCGCTATTCTATATTAATGAAATCCGACTTTTGTCTGTACACACATAGCTAAATCTGACTTCAAAAAATTTTCTGTGTGTGTGAGTGTGCAAGCGGTCGTTGTATCAGTATGTCTATAACACTTTCGTCTGGGTTTCACGTGAAAACAGCTCGACAGAATTCAACGACACTTGGAAGGAATTACACAACTTAAAATTATATCTATCAACATTTATAAACTGCCCCCGTTCCTCCCCCACTGGGGAAGCAGGAGGCAAAAGCAGGTTCATAGGCATAACTTGGCTTCAAATCACTTCATGGTGAAGAAATTGCACATGAGGAGTCCAGACGACTACAAAATAGAAAAAAAAAAATCATTATATACGACTTTGGAATTTTTTATTTTTAAGGAAGGAGGAAAAAAATCGATTTTCACAGCGGAGATTTCGCAAATTCCGGATTTTTGAGGAGAAATTTACCAGAATTGATACAAAGATGCTGAAAACAGCCATGCATCATCTTTAGAATATTTCGAATATTCTTTAGAACATTCTCGGGTGGGGGGAGGGGGTTACGAGGGAGCAAATTCTAGGTCCCTTTTTTATTGCTAAATTGGTCCTGGAAAATTTATAGGAGCTCTGGTCACGAATTTTGAGTGTTTTGTTTAGATTACGAAATTTCCCTCACCCTTTTCAAGTGAGGAAGGAGGCAAAAAACACGTTTTTAAGCATAACTTGACTCCAAGTTATTTCACGGTGAGGAAATTGCATATGGAGAGACTAGACTTGAAAGAAAAAAAAAAAATGCGATTATGGAATTTTTGATTTTGAAGGGGGAAGGAAAGGGAAGAATCGATTTTGTGGGAAATTTCGCAAATTCCGGATTGTACCAAAAAATGTCTATCAAAAAAGTTCTACTAAAAATGGGACAAAGATGTTGAAAACAGGTATAGGTCTTCTTTAGGATATTTCCGAAAACCCATTTTTTTACTTCGATTCTTGTAAGCTTCGATTCGGAGGGGGGGGGGGGGGGGGGGGGGGGGGGGCGGCGTAAAGACAGGGTAACTTCGAGATACCCTCCCACCCCTTTTAGTGCTGTCGTGGAAAATTTAAAGGAGCTGCAGTCACAGATTTTAGTGCGTAAATTGTTCATATGTATCCGATACCTGTTGAAACGAGATTTTACGGAATCCCCCCTTTCCCTCCCTAGGGCCACAAACATGTTTTCAAGTGTAACCTTACTCCAAACTATCTCATCAGGACATGGGTGAAAGTAAAAAATTTTCGCTGGACTGAAGTAAATATATATATTTTTTGTAATATTGGGTAAAATATAATAAACTCATACATAATGTATATAGATATTCAAAACATACATTTCCAAAGGTCACATTAATAAGCATAAGTATGAAAACTTAGGAAAATTATTTATCAATATAATTGAATTAACATTAATAGGGATTAATGTTACACAAAAATGGGTTAGGGACACATAAAAAAAGACTGAATTCAGTCAATAGACTGAAAACTTTCACCCATGCATCAGGAATAAATTTTATGTGCAGATTAATTGTTTTCGAGATTATTTTGTCATAATTACCAGTAGCAACTAGAACAATCTTTTTCTAAATTTAAAATTATGAAAAAATATTTACGCTCCACAATGATATCAGACAGATTTTTAAATATTGCAGTTACATCGATAGTATAAGATATTTTGCATCAAATGGATATATATTATTATAGAATTCACAACAACACGAGCAAATGAATTACATTTCACTAAATAATATTTTTTATTTAAATGTTCATAAAATCTACTTTAAAACTTCATCATTTTTACTTTCTTCTGTATTCAGTAAAAGAAAGTATTGGATTCGTAAAAATTTTCGACTTCTGGTTTTCGATGGAATTACACGTTTTGAGAGAACTAGAATTCGATTTGGCCTTTTTTTTAGAAAATATCTGTTTGTCCGTCTGTGTGTCTAGTCTCTGTGTGTGTGTGATAAAAATTTTGTGGCTACAGTATCTCCAAAACTGCAGTTCACAGTTGTATATAAGTTTATATGTAGATACACCTTGACCTAAATTAGTGTCTATGAACTTTTCGTGTCAACTGCTCAACAGGTAGCGCTGCTAAAAAGTGATTTCCGCAATTTAAGGGGAGGCTATATCTCAGTTTCTATTGCGTATAATCAAACAAAACTTGATATCTGAAAAAGCCATTATGAGACATTATGCTTATTCAATTTGAATGCTTATCGGCCCACAGGTGGTGCTGCTGTACAGCGATTTCCGCAGTTTAAGGGAAGGCTATATCTCAGGAACTACCATGGTTCGTACGGCCACGCTTTTTTTCAAGGACTCTTCCACCAGTATTTTTATAGAATTTTTTTCCTCTTAAGTTTTAAGGCTTGTTTCATATCAAAAACTGCTATATAATATTACTGGTGCAGAAAATTAAGAAAATTCAAGGACTGTACGAACTATGAACTACTGCACAGAATTGCATATAAATTTATATGTAGATGCATCTTGACATAAATTAATGCCTGTCAACTTTTGGTGTCAAACGACCAGGTGGCGCTGCTATACTGCAATTTTACCTTGATAATGGGAAGACTATATGTCAACTTCCATGACGTATTATAACTACGTCAAAACCTGATATGTGAGATAACCATTATAATACGCATTTTTTTAAGATGCTATTTATAGACAATAAAACTGTCTTTCTTTGGATATTTAATGTTAGGTTTCTCTAAGATGAAAATCGTTAGCATTCACCCTGTTAGATAATTTTAACAAATAATAGTTTTAATAAATTATTTGCACTTAGTGAATTAATATAGGAAAATATAGAAAAAAGATTTGTGGTGGCCACAACATACTAGTTATTATATATATTCTTATTTTATTTACTTAAAAATTTATTTATCATTAATATCTCTGCAGCGTACAAACGCAGCGACAAAATAGTTTAAAACAGATTTTTATATCTTATTACTATATGGAAAAACGCATATAAATTCACATACAAATTACATAAAAAGCTTAGAAGAAAGTACTGGATTCGTAAAAATTTCGATTTTCGGTGGATTTATACGTTTTGCGAAGTCCAGAACACGATTTCATCGTTTTTAGAAAATGTCTGTCTGTGTGTGTGTGACTAAAATTTTGTAGCGACTGTATCTGAGGAACTACTGCACAGAATTATATATAATTTTATATGTAGAGATACCTTGACCTAAATTAGTACCTATCAATGGGGGTGGGGTGGAAGGTGTTTGTCAGCCTTGGATACAGACTTCGCAACAAAGTGATAAATTTGGCGACATGGCGACCAAACTTGGAGAGAAGTAATAATTTAGTGTTTCCAAACTTTTGAAGCTCTATTTTTAATAAGAGCCGAGTTCTGGAATTTTCTGGATTCATCAAATGGCTTCTGGCGCAGCATAACCTCGAAAGTTTGCTATATCACGACAAAGATTGTAAAAACAGAAGAGGTACTCCCAAAGAGATCAGTTGTATTCGGACGTCTGTTCTGAACATTCATTTCGGTTTAAATGATTTATATTTATTCCTAAATGAGTGAAATTCTGCTCTGTGGTGTATTTAACGTTGTTCTATGATTTTTTGAGGTATGAATTTGAGTACGATAATTTACTGTTTTTTTTTTTTTTTTAAGAATAATCCTTGAATAAAGTGAATCTTTCGAAAAGAAATTGCCTGGTTCTTTACAATTGCTTTTTTCACGCAAGAAAATCAACATTTAGGTAACAATAAGGATAGAGATGGATATTTTGGATCAGTATGATATGTGTAATACTTACAAAAAGTGTAGTGAAGCCAGGGAACGTTTAGTTTGCTAAGAATATTTTTTTGTATTTAAGTATTTATTTAAAATTAGACCCAAACAAATAGAAACGTTTACAGTTACAGCTCTCATCTATGCCATCTATTGTCTCAACGCGGCATTTCTGCATCCACATTAACACTAATTCTGCCTATTTTGGTTTCTACTATTTGACTTCACAATTTTACTCGTGTTACTACAACTCCCAGTATAAGATTTTTTTTGTCTTTCTGCAAGATGATTTTTTATCTGTTTCTTTTTAAATTTAATTTTATTTCATACATTTCTCTTTTTATTAGTCATTGAATTGAATAAACTTATTACTATTGAGGTTCGAGACTCAATTATGGTTTGCTAAATGATATGAAACGATAAAAAATAAATAAAAAGTAATATAGGGCGCCAACTGAAACTCTGCACACAGGCGCCTGACAATGCTGGCGCGCCCCTGGGTACAGATAATTATTCTAGTAATTTCAAGTTTCATCTGAATGAACATTAACAGCTGACTAAGAATATTATGTGCATACCTATAGTCATTTGTCAGTTATTAACTATGCATAAAATGAAAAAAAAAAAAAAAAAAAAAAGTGGAAAAAAAAAAGTACATGTAATCAAAAGTTATAAGGTATTCTAAACTTTTATTTGAATAATGCAAGAATTCTTTATCTTGTAGATAAAAACATGACTTAAGTTAATTTGTTAAAAGAAACTTGGCAAAATTTCCAGAATTATTTTAACAACAAAGTATTATTAAAAACATACTTAATCAGAAGGAACATTTTTAATATATCCATATTTTAATCAACTGCAGAAAGCAATAAACACATGGAAATCAGATTTGAAAAAACACACTATGCATTTGTATGATATTTTATTCTACTTTGATTTCCCAGAGATTACAAACCCTAATTATCTAACAGGTGTGAGAAGTACATGCTTTCCATTAAAATTTTTGAAAGGCCCCAAAATCAGGATTCGAACCCAGCATCTGGTGACTGAAAAACTAACTATAAGAGCTAACCATTCAGCCACCAAAGAACTAGCAAATGTTCGAGTATGTTATACTATAGTTGGAGGAATCTAATGAATTGTGTGGACATTTAGGACATTTATTTGACAGCTTTGAGACTTATAGTTATAATAACTTTTGTCTCAATTGATCCATATTTTTACAGAAATTCACCGAAACAAATGCACACAATATTTAGTAGACATAGGATATCACAAACATCCATGCCCGTACCGAGATTCGAACTTGGGACTTGAAGCTCCAGAAAGCAGTGTCCTACCGACCGAACCACCAAGCTGGCATGCAAACATGTAAATACTGTCTAATTCAAGTTCAAAACAAACAAAGACATCTACTTGAAAAGGGGTGGACACTATCACCAAGATAAGCATTTTCCGAAATTTTATCTCTGATGCTTTCCTTCCACTTTTATTTTGATAAAATTGAAGCAGACACATCTGTAAAAGCTCTAATCAGAAAACAAACTGTATTTATCATTGTCTGATTAGAAATAGCCATAGTACACCCAGTTATATAGCAATCATCTCTAAATTGTTATTATTCTCTTAAACACTTATTACATACAATAAAAAGCTTTGTAAAACAATAATAGATTCATGCATTATTTTAGAGGAAATTTCAGACGTTTAAACATTTTCTGCATTTCTGGTGTATGCATGCATTTACAATAGGATAATTTTGTGTAACATAAAGAATTCAGCTTTTTAAACAATTACCAATTTGATACCAGTGCTATACAAAATTACTTGTGTATATCTTTTCTAATTATATTTTGTTTCTATATAATTTGTTCATTTTTGGGGGGTCTATCTATGTCTTTAAATCAAGCACAAACAATGGGGGCCCCCGTCAAGATTAATACTTTTCAGCTGGTAGGTTCAGCAGGGGTCCTGAGAAATCAATCAGAATTTTTCACTACACCTTTGTAAATAGGATAATTTTAAATAAAAAAATGTAATTGTCAAATTACAATAAAAAAGTCAAGAAATGGTGTAAATATATAGTAAATCAGTCAAAACACATCAGTCATGTAATTGAAGAGTGAATAATATAATTACCAATAGTATATGTCAAAGATTACATTTAGTCTTTAGACATGAAGTCTTATGTGGCTTTGAGCACAGCGACACGGCAATATTATAACACTGGCTGCCAAAAGTTAAGCAACAACCTGGTCTTTTTGCTTTCTTCTTTAGTGTATGACTTTTAAAAAATAAATCAACCTATGATCATAAAATTAGGATGACAAGTTTGGGCTGTCCACGTGGCTATGTCACCACACTGCTAATCGCCTTCAAGCATAGGAGAATGGGTTTGATTCCCATGCTGGCACTATGTGCTTTTCCAATTCTTCATATTGTAATTCTGTCTTGTGCTATCTATCTTTATCTGAGGAAGATTGATAAGTGAACTTTGAGCCAAGCATTCAAGTCTGATGTATATGTGTTATCAATAAATGGAAAAAAATAAATGAGTGACAGGTTCATTATTAGATCCTTGATTTATTACTTTTCACGAATAATTTGTAAGCACATATCTGCACTGATAAGTATAAAGGATTTAAGTCCATATTCTTGATTTTTCAGGAGACAAAAAACAAAGGTAAACTGCAGAATCGATTAGGAAAAAGGGATTATGTTGGTTTATACGCTTTATATCATTAAGTGATTGTCAATCTTCATTTAATAAAGGAAAAAATTGAATTAAATATTTTATACAAAAGATTAATGCTAAATTTCTGACTTGAATCTTTTTTTACCAATAGATTTTCTCAAAGACTAAATGACATGGATTTAAATCCTTTATACCAATCGATAGAGAATTTTTTTCCAAGTCTGACTATGTACTTAACTCAAAACCGACATTTTTGGATTTAAATCCTTTATACTTATCAGTACAGATATTAATGCAATGTTTCTTAAGACTGTTAAAAAAAGAAAGAAAGAAAAAAAAAGAATGATTTTACAAAAGAAAACTAAATTAGGATACTACTGAAATAATTAGGCAAATATACACATCCTAAAAATGTTAAACTCCTTTTTTTTTTTTTTGTGTGTGTGTGTGTGTGTGTGTATATGTGCTTATAATAGACTTTTAAAAATAAATAATAGTCAAACTGTGAAATGTTAAAAATATATTTAATACTAGAATCTATGGAGATCACCAGAATTATAAAAAATTAAATAATTTCATAATGAACCACTTCCTATGCTTGTATGCAGAGCTTAATTTGCATAGGAATGTAGTTCCCAAACTTTTATTTCAGTGATTTTTTGCATAATAGACGAAATGTATGTGAACTCATACAATTACTCATTACCTAACGTATTTTTTTAAATTCCATTTTTACATTCAGAAAATTCATAACTGTTAAATTAGTACTCATTTTCGAAAAATTGATTTTTTAAAATTTTTATATTTATATTTTGAGTTCAAAAATGCTAATTTTCATTAAGTGCATTTTTTTTCATATTTTAGCCGCGCAATGAAATGCTGAAAATTTTAAAAAATCAATTTTTGGAAAATAAGTACTAATTTAAGAGTTATGAATTTTCTGAATGTGAAAACAGAATTGCAAAAACTCATTAGGTAATGTAATTAAGGAAACAAATTTTCCCATAGAATAACATGGGCCACGGCTGTCGGCGAGATTAGGTATTGTCTGCTCTTAAGATCTGGAACTGGCCAGTATATCTAAAAAAAAAAACACTTGCTATTTTTTTTACTTATGACAGTAGTTCTTATTCTCTTATGAAAAATACCTAATCTGCAATGTAATTTGGCAGACAACTTTTTCCTTCTATCTATTCTTCAAAGCTATAGATTAGTGATTTTTCTTTCTCGCTTTTCACACTAAGCAGTGTTGGTAAACAATTTGTGTTTTTTCTTTTATTACTGATTATCAAATTGCAAGCATATTTACAACTTACATGTCATAAAATGTCAAAAACAGAAAATAAATAATAGACTAAAAGCAAGTTCGTTGAAAAAAAAAAACAGATTAAATGGAAATTTCAAATGAAAAATAAGGCTGTCATGCTGCTTCTATAATATTTGATTTTACAACTTCGAAAATTGGAGTACACTTTTTCAAAAATTGTTGACAGGCGTCTAAAATGAGCAACACTTACAAACATTATTTCTGAAGAATATTAGCGTTCCCATACCTTTTTTGTAAGAAGTTCAGCCCCCTTGAATATTTCTTTGCAAATTATTATTTGCATATAAATAAAAAGGAATAGTAAAATAATTTAAAAAAAAAAAAAAACATGATTTTAATATTTGAAAGCATTGCATCTATGCATTCTTGATATCTTTAAATTTTCTTTTATTTAAAAGCATGTGTGAGAAAAATCAGTATCAGTTTACAAATTATTCCATGTGTCAAAGTAACACAAAATTCTCATGATGATTTGATAATGACTATGTCATCTAAATTTCATGTTCATTTGCTTAAAAATTAAACCCTAAAGTAGAAAGAAAGAAATATATCAGATTATTGCTGAACTTTTGGAAGCCAGTACATTATACGCTTATATCTCGTAGTACTTTTTTGATGCTGCTGGTTGAAATATTCCATTTTCAGAGCTAAATTAATGGCATTCTTAATTAATAAATAATAAGCAGATAAATAATGAAGGTTGGGGGTGGGGGGAAGTAAAAAGCCAAATAAGAAATAAAACAGTTGAACATTTTAAGTTTATGATACATAAACAGGGTTGCCGACTTTTCAAGAATAGTTTGAGGAGTATTCAGAGAAATTTAGAGAAACATTTCGCCTACTTTGAGGAGCAATTTTTTAAGTTTAAAAAATACATAAAGAAATAAACTAAGAGCGAAAATAAATTTACAGTAATCATATGAAATTAAGAAATATTTATTGATAATGAAATATATTCAGCAAAACAGTCAATAGAGACAAGAATGGAAAATGAATAAGTCTGAATATAAGCTTAGAACCCAAAAATAAATTGGTTTTTGCCTGATGCCATATTTCCCATACATAAATATGGACAATATATGAAAGTAGATTATTCAGGTACATAAAAAAAAAAATTCTGATAGTTTTCATGAATTTCAAAATAATTTAATTATATAAAAATTCAGTATCGATTCGCCTAGCACTACTCAGTTTTATGTATTAAATATTTTGCTAGGTGGTCAAGAAGGAATTTGCAGAGCATAAAAATCACATCGTGAAGTTGCAGAGTTTTCATAATTTTTCGGAGAAACTCTGCAGAAATCGGAGCAGTTGGCAACCCTGCATATATGTATATATGTTTAAACCAATCAATAAAACATCACTGGAATGAATCAAAAAATAAATGAGAGAATGGTCAATTAAAATTGAAATAAGAGCTGTAACAACAAACAGGATAACAAAAAATATATACACTTTAATAAAAATGCACAGGGTGATTACAATTAAAATTCCCTTAGATGCAATGTCCTGCAGCTAAAACAGATACAAGCAAATTACCCCTTATTACATTTAAAAACATAATGTCTCTAAATTAACTGTAAAGAAATATGTATTTTAACCCTCTAAATGTTTGAACCGGATTTTTGTAACTCAAATAGACACCTTTCAAAGGGTTTGAGGCTGGCTCTTGAAAAGCAAGCAATCTCTCTCCAACTCATGCGAGACGTAAAATTGTAACTTAAAATAATGAAGCTAGAGCAGTCAACAAAATTATTTTTGTAGACAATAAAATTGCTTTTAAGTAGAAATGTCATTTGAGGCGACACGCTGAGAGGGTTAAGTGACATTTATTAAAAACCATAAATAAAAAACAGACATCTCAATACAAAATACCAAACTTTAAACTATAGTTTGATAGATAGTTCAGCCTTGAAGAAAATTAATTTGCATTTTTTAAGCGTTAAAAATGTAAATAAATAAATTTAATTAGATTTTATTTCTGATTCAGCATTTGACACTTTCATTTTTCTGTTTCAGGTGAATTCTTTAATCCTAACTTTGAGATGTTAATTCTTACAATAATTATTTAACCATAAAAACTTCTTAACACCATAAAATAAAAGGAAGCACTACTGGTTTCAAAAGCCTTTCTTTTTTTAAGTTGCAAGAAATATGTGACACTACATTGGCAGCAAAAGCAACACTGAAAGTAGGGCAAAATACAAAGGGGGGGGGGGGAGGGGGAGCAACACAATGAACCAATAGGAAGCAACATGCAAAACCAATCAAAGAGAAATACAACCAAAAAACAAGATACAAGAGAAACAAACACAAAAAATAGAGGGAAGGGATTTTTTTATATAATTTATACATATGTTTTTATTTTATTTTTCTTTAAATACCTTCACGGAGTAAAAAGACAGGAGAAGAAGGTAACGCTGAAATTTTGTGATGTTGTTTTCTAATGTTTACAGATGGCGCCAGCGTGCAATCCTTCCTTCTCTCCAGCTTCCGTAATGTTATTCAATGGGGAAATGTCTCGTTTTAATTAATTTTTTAAAAATAATATCAAGCTGAAAAAATTTCGATTGAAAGCAAATTTCATTAAATAGAGTATTCTAACCAACATGTTTTTTATAAGAGCCATTTTATACTCATTTTACTTTGAAAGAAAGCTTTTAAAAACTGACGATTCTTATGAACCGAAGCTAGCTAAAACAGATAATTGGGAGGAAGGACAATGGATGAAATTTTGTAAAGAAAAAAAATAAACTTACTTTAGGTGCAGAAAACACGAACTCGGACTTTATTTTTCTCCTAGGGCTTTTTTTTGTTTTTCTTATCACTATCATAGCCTGTTTTACAACTAGGAACGAAACATTTATTTGAAACATCTGAATTATGCAGTTTTAAGAACTTACAAAGAAATTAAATTGCTTAAAATAAAAAATTTTAAATGTACTCCAGCAAAATTCTATTGAAAACAACAGTATATCCGCGCCGAGGTAGGGAGGAATGACAAGTGGCGCCCTCAATATTTACCAAAAATTTAGATCACAGCTTCGTAGCTTTTTCCCATTGGACCTTCAACTCCAATACCTTATATTTAATATTGTTGTTCACTTTTATTTATTTATTTCAATCTTGCTTTTGCCTCTAAGATAGTAGCACTTGTTTTTTGCACCTGAAGAAAGAAAGGCCATGTCCTTTCGAAACTGGTAGTGCTTCCCTGTATTTTATGGTAGTTAACACTTTCGCAACCACATGTTTTTGTCTCTATGAAAGTATGTTCTGCCTGTGGGTGTTATTTTTTCAAGCTACATTATTTCAGAACAAGGTTTTCTGTATCCATATTTATGTTACTTGTGAACTGGCATAATAATTATATTTTTTCTAATGAAAGAATTTGTAGTATTTTGATTGTACAAATATGAATATAGGAAATATTCTTAAGAAATATCGCAACATCTAAATTGGAAAAGAAACACTGACTGGTGGAGTTAACAGATTTCAAAATGACGTGAATGTATGTCAGTGTTCGCAAAAGTATTAAGAAGTTTTTATAGTTAAATATTTATTGTACACCAGTTCTTCAATTTATAAATAATTCTTCAAGTTTAAACACGTAACAACTTTATTGCTTTGCAGCATTTAGTTACTCTTAGTGTAAGTGATGGGTTATTAACTGAAGAAATTACTATTAACTGACTTTAAAAAAAAAATGCACACTATGTGGCATTTTACATTTTAAGAAATGGCAAATTTAAGAAAGTCTCGCAGAATCAAAAAACAATTAATAAATGTTCAAATTGTTTATCTATTCCATAATTTTCTTTTGTTAAATTAACAGCAAATTTGGTAGTAATTTGCTCACCCACTTTTGCTGGAAGGTACTTTTTATAGGGGAAATGTAATGTAACCATCCTGTCTTTAAAAATATGATTTACGTTTACTCTCTATAAATAATTTACAGGTGACTGTCAACAGTCACTTGGCCCAACCTATAAACTACATCTGTAAATGTAGGACGGTCCCTTGCACAAGAACTCCAACAGGTCACTAATAAAGAATTAAGAGTCAAAGGTGAACCATTAGGGGGTTTCCACCTCAGTTCACCACTGTTCAATAACCTCAAAACTACTTCGTCAGAATGTTCTGAGAATGGCAACTCGGCTTGCATAAATAATTCCCACACAAGAACTGCAAATGACCAAACATCACTCTTTGTAGACCACTCATCTTCGATCACAGCCTCTGCAGGCGCCCACCGCAAGGGCACAGTTCTGTTTCTGTACACATAATACTCTTCGGCATATGTATCCCTTGAAAGACTTGGGAAGCTGATTTTGATATTAAGACGGGATGTAACAAGGCAGTTGCGGGTTGCTAAATCTTTGTGTGTGAATCTTTGATTGGAAAGATATTCCATACCAGTGGCAATTTGGTGGCTAATTCCTAGGATTTGTGGCACATTTAAAGGAGGTGGTTTAGGGCCTTTTCTTTGATTGTCTCTGCGTGTTGCAAGAAGAAACTGTTTCAGATCACCCTGAAATAAATAAAATTGAATCAGAAAAGTAAAATTATATTGAATTTTTTTTAAAGACACTTCTTTTATTTTTTAATTCTTTTAGCATTATGCCCATCTTTTTCTGTCATGCTTAGTAGAAATAAAAGGCTGGTGCGACTACATTTTTAAATGCATGCTGGGTTTTTTTTTTTTGTTTTTTTTAATATTATTATTTAGAGAATAAGATTAATAAATATCTTTAGTATGGAGTATAACTTCATACTTATATTGCATTTTGTTAATTTTATAAATCACTTAACAAGTATGCTGAAAAACTGTTAATGCTGAAAGGGTTAAAGAAAAAACATTATTCATGCAAATTTGCTAATGCAAGAATTAACTTTATACGAAAATAGCGAAAGACTGAAGTTCTGCATGAAATGGGTGAACTTCACAGCTGAATTTGGATTGAATCAAAAAAAAAAAAAAAAAAATCTGACAACCCAAATTTGTTTATTCATGAACCCAATTTGTTTATACTGAATCTGTTTATCTAAAAATTGTAAATGCTTTTCAAACTATTAGATAAAGTAAATTAGCAATGCTACACAATATATTAAAAAACTCTTATGATACAAAATTTTCTTTTTTACACACATTTCATCTAATGTCACAAAATAAAAGCACTTTTGGGGAAATTTAGCTGGTTTTTTGCTCGCATACTCAATAGGGATTCACTCAAGAAATTGAAAAAATATCTGTTAGAGATGTTTTATTTTGAAATAGCATATCAGAGTTATTGTACTAATTTAGATATGGCTGTATTTATCTTTATTTTATTTATTTATTAATATAAAATGTTTCTGCAAACATGCTCTCAAGTCAATTCAACCTACAAAAAAAGTGATGGTGTGCAGTTTAATGCCAATTATCTATTTAAGGGACATATTTCTAGGTGATTATTCTAAGGGGATCTAGTCCACATTTACACAAGTTTCAGAGAAAAAACGCAGAAAACTCTGAATGACTAAGTCAATGAGCACAACCTGGTATTTCCTATATACCAGCTTTGACAGCAGAATGTCTTAAAACACTGATTTGACATACATAAGAAGAATTTGTATGAACCTGACCTTCAAGAAAAAAAATAATTCAGTTAACCCAATTCAAGCAAAACACGGTTACCCAAACAGATGTGGATTCCTAAATAGAATCCATAATTAATTTATACAATAAAAATACCTTTTATGATGCTCTGTTATATCGCTATAGATCTTTCGGGGCGGTCCGCCCCTTCTTCAATAGCTACATGGCTCTTGTCTTTCGTCGAAACTGGTCTCTCATCGTGCTTCTCTCTCTCGGTCTTGCTTTTCATAATTTGGCGCCACACTCCATCTAAATCTGCACGCGACTCGTGCCCGTTACACGCTGAAGAATCTCTCATTATCTCTATTGTCTCACGGTAAAAGGCGTAGTCTGGGTTGTTGTAATTTGCTATTTTTTTTGTTTCATTAAATATAATATCTATGTTATTTTCCTTATTAACTTTAGTAAGGGCTGTGGTTGTTTTATCATATTTGATGTCATTTTGATGCTCTTTAAATAAATTTTGAGCATCAAAATGACATCAAATATGATAAAACAACCACAGCCCTTACTAAAGTTAATAAGGAAAATAACATAGATATTATATTTAATGAAACAAAAAAAATAGCAAATTACAACAACCCAGACTACGCCTTTTACCGTGAGACAATAGAGATAATGAGAGATTCTTCAGCGTGTAACGGGCACGAGTCGTGCGCAGATTTAGATGGAGTGTAGCGCCAAATTATGAAAAGCAAGACCGAGAGAGAGAAGCACGATGAGAGACCAGTTTCGACGAAAGACAAGAGCCATGTAGCTATTGAAGAAGGGGCGGACCGCCCCGAAAGATCTATAGCGATATAACAGAGCATCATAAAAGGTATTTTTATTGTATAAATTAATTCAAGTTTAGTCTGTTTTTAAAAATTTAAATTTTAATAGAATCCATAATATTCAATTCCAGATTCTTAATTGCAGAATGTGAAATTTATGTAAATTAACATAAATTGTTCTTAAAAAAAAAAAAAAAAAAATACTGCAGAGACTACAATCCTTCAAGTGAAGAATAATCAGTAAGACAGGAGAAATTAAAACAATAATTAAGCAACAACTGAATGCGATTTCTTACCCAATCACTGTATTCAGTGATAAAGAGGAAAGGCTCGCTCTCTCGACACATTCCCAATAGCTTGGCGATGTTGTCGTGCCGTAATTTATTCAACATGTCCATTTCTCTCTTGTACTCAAAGTGGGCATTTTCATCTCGTGTCTGGAGTGCTTTCACCATGACAACCACTTCTGTGTCAGGATCGACAATACCTTTTGCTTTTGCTAAAAACACTTCACCATATTCTCCATGGCCTGAAATTAAAAATAAATTGACACTCACTATAATCACACATATATTTCTTGAGTACTAATATAACATACACCACAATATATCAAATGCTAAATATTTACATTAATTACTTTCATTTTACTAAACATGAGAAGCACTAATACTATTCAAAAATTAAAAACCTTACTTTACCTTCTCGATAAAACGCCTTAGTTAACTTGTGGCACCCCCCCCCCCCCTCTCCCATCAGAGGCAAAACTGTGGCTGCTTGCTCTTTTCTGGCGATGTTGTTTGCGTCTGCTCCAGAAGCCTGTCCAATTACGGTTAACGTTTTGTGCTGGGGGTCGTTGCCATTACAAGACAACGGGTTAGATAAAAATGTCAGTTGTTTCACGATTCAATGCATAAATTGTGTTATTGTAATTTGCTAATTTGCGAACATCCTTAGATTTAATATTGATATTTTCATTAGCATTGGTCTTAGTGAGCATTTTTCTGGCACCAGAAAAATAAACATTAAAATTCCAATTAAGCCTAATAGAAACATTTACCAAATTATTAGAAATGAGAAAGATAAAATTGGCCCAATCGAAATCTCTGGCATTTACGTAATCACTTTTATTAAAGAAAATAAAAATAATGGATACTACATTGGTATGACGAAATGAAAAATAAAAAGTAGAATCAAAGAGCATGCCACTGATATCAAATTTGATAAAAATTACCACCGTGCTCTCTAAGACCAATGCTAATGAAAATATCGATATTAAATTTAAGGATGTTTAGCAAATTACAATAACACAGTTTATGCATTGAATCGCGAGACAATTGAAATTTTATCTAACCTGTCTTCTTGTAATGGCAACGACCCAGCACAAGACGTTAACTGTAACTGGACAGGCTTCTGGAGCAGACATAAACAACGTCACCGGAAAAGAGCAAGCAGCCACAATTTTGCCTCTGATGAAAGAGGGGGGGGGGGGAGGGCAAGTTAACTAAGGCATTTTATCAAGAAAGTAAAGCAAGGTTTTTCATATTTTAATATTTACATTAATGTTCATTATTACTAATGTTCATGCAAGTAGGCATTAATTTTCATGCAAGTAGGCAAATCAGGCATTTGCTTGAATCCCACCCTCCCCAGTTTGATGGGATTCCCAAATGAATTGAAATCTTGAAATATTTATTTTTACCTCCTATTATATTTTTACTTTTCTATAAAAGCTATCCACAGATATATATAAAAAATACAAGAAAACTTAAAATGGCCTTTTGGTTTGTGCAGAATATTTTCAACAACTCCTTTGTGATCATCATTAGTGCACTGTGGCCTCTTTCCTGTGATCTTCTGCTTCATGTTGTCTTCACTAATCATCTCCTTCCCTTTGCTGATTAGATGTTGCCAGATCAATAGAATAATATTCTGCTCCTGCTTGTTTACCACAGGTATTAACATTTCTATTTCTCTCTTCCAATTAGCTTAAATGCAATAACCATTCAAAAATAGCCCAGTATTACTTGAATAATTACACATTAAAAAGAGAAACTATAGAAATCCTAATCTGCAACACCATGGTAAATGACCAAAAGCCTAGATTCCATCAATCTTGTAACATCTAATCAACGATGTGAAGGGAAATGACGAGCAAGATGACCTGAAGCTGAAGATCAGTGGAAGGAGGTCACAGTACATTGATGATGACTATGAAGGAGTGCATCAAAAACATTCTGCACAAGACAAAAGGCTATTTTTAGGTAGTTTCAGTGACAGAGCTAGTAACTCAGGGGTCCTCCCGAGTAATGTTTAAAGGTGCTTTTCAAAATATTAATATGCCTGGAGCTTTTAATAGTTCTTTTTCAGATATTTATGATTTACCAAATTATAGATTTATTTTTTAAGTAAAAAATTAGTATAATTATATTTGAAAATTGCTATTCAAATATAACACATTGCATGCAGGGAAACATACATTTATATTTTTTTGTCTGTCACTAGAAAGTATGTTTTATCTAAAATAAGACTTGCCTACTTTAACATGTTGTTGGAGTATTTTCCTATTTTAAACAGTAAACCCCAGCTTTTGGCATTTTTCATGAAAAAATAGCCACTACATGTGGCTATTTTTTCAACAATGAAATAAATTTGCATGCAATGTGTATTTTATCAAGTGTATAGAATTAGCATATTTATTTGGCATGGTTATTTTGAATGTTCCATTGCTGGCACAACAAAATAGTAAAATAAAAATTTTCAGCAATATCATGGACAACATGATTTTGCTTATAAAAATGTACTTTACTTGTAAAAAATCTCCCTTTTTGGTTGCCCGTCGGGGCTCCTAAAGTCAAGAGGCCCTCCAGCACTGTGGATCCTTTATCACCTTTATTATTATTATTATTTTATAAATTTAAAGCCTTTTCACATTAATACATAATCATTATCTGCAGGTATTTGGCTCAAAATCAAAACAGTTTTAGAAATTTCTACTATTTATGAAAATATCACTGTTATCTTCCATGTTTAGTATTTATTTATGCATTTATTTGTAAAAATCATTATAGTTTAGGTATTTTTTCCCCAACTGTGTATGAAAATGGGAGGGAGGGAGTCAGGAGGTGCCAATGAGTTGTGCAGCCCCCCCCCCCCCCACCTTTTCTTTTAATATGTAGAACCAATGTAAAAACTCAATATTGCTGCTCAAAATATGTAGCTATGAATTAAACATAAGATGCAACATGAAGGTCAGGATTCCCAAAGTCCTAGGAACAAAGAACTCATCCTAGCACAAACAGGGTTTGTCCACTTAAACAGAATGAAGAATGAAAGCAATTTACCCAAGAGCATCATTGTCTGAAGTTCGTGTCTAGGGAAATGAGATTTATCATAGGAGGTTCGACTCTTTTTTGAATAGTGGGATCCTGAACTGTGTGTTACTTCTCCGTCACTCTTAGTGGTGCTGCTGTCTTTTAGGGGCTTTGTTATCATGTTGTTCAGCTCAGTATCAAGGGGCAATGTGCCATTTTCACTCTTGGCTACTGGAAAAAAAGTAATAACGATAAAATAAATTAAAGATTATTTAAAGAATTGTTAATTTTATAATTACTATAAAAAGTGAGATATGAATGGTGAAAGAAATAATACTAAAAGAAACATTAAGCATCTACATTAATGATTCAAAAATTAACTAATTAATTTTTATAGTTAACTTCAAGATAAATGAAAAGAAATGCACATAAACTTGGTGAAAGTTTTTTTTAAATAATTTAATTACAGTTGTATTTATTTATTTATTTATTTATTTTCTCAACTTACTGTTTTACTTACATATCATTTATCAATAATCATTGCTTTTGCAGTTTTGTTAAATTTTGATATTCTGATAATTGCAAATTCTTAATCTGCTATGCATTTTTTTTTTTTTTTTGATAAATTTAAAATAGTTTTTCAGTAAAAAAAACCCTCAACTACCATTAAAAAAATTAAAATAAAAAAAATCTCAACATATGAATCTGCTCCAGAATTGCTGTCTTCATAATAATTGAACCTTTCTGGCTTCACTTTTTCCTGAAGAATAAGATACTTGATGATACAACCCAAAAGAAAATAGCATTTTAGCAACTAAGCCTAACTAAAAAAAAAAAAAAAAATTCATTAAACATATTGTTTTACAAGAGATATCCTAATTCTTAGAAATTTATATTGTATCCTTCTACTGATGTTGCATTATAAAACTTGCCTCTACCAGAGATATAAAACTGCTCAAAATTAATATAAAAAATAAGGCTATTTTTTGTAATCATTAATAAAATATATTTTACATATTATCTTTTGGTATTTTCACAGGTATTTAAAATGTACATGCAAATGAATGTATAGATTATATAGAATGGCAATTGTAAATGTTTGCAAAAATTAACTTTTATCTAAAAGTACTCTCCATAACCCTATACCAACAAAATTCGTAATAGAGTAAGTGCTCCAGTGGTTGACACTTTTAGAGCAATTTCTGTTTTTTTTTTTTTTATTATGTTTTAGTCATCAGAAACTATTTTTGGAAATCTTAAGTTAATATATGTAGTATGAAAGACTTTCAGAACCACATATGTTAAAATATATGCATTTGATAATAATAATAATAATAATAATAATTATTTTTTTTTTTTAAGGAATTTTTATTTGACAACCATTCAACGTTCTAGTAATTGATGCTGCCAGTTTTTCATTTTACCAGTAATTAGCATCCTATGATCCAGTGTTTGACACTGCTAGTTTTTCATTTTACCAGTTACTAGCAACCTATTTTCAGTGTTTGACATACAATGTTAAAATTCTTATATGTAAAATGTGCTTTTATTTTTTTCTTATATATTAATTATTTTGGGAAAGGTGTCAATTACTGAAGTATGTCAATCACTGGAGCAACTACCCTACTTATTTAACAAATCAGTTCTCTTTTATTGGAAATTTTGAAACAAAGTAATAAATTTCTCTCACCCAAACAGCACAATCAAATGAAATTACTGTGCTGTTTGTGTCTACAATTAAGAGAGGCATGTGCTGACAATCTCTGATATTGATGCTAGGCAAACAAATGAAGGTAAAAATCCCCCCCCCCCCCCCAAAAAAAAAAAAAAAAAAAAAAAAAAAAAAAATCTACATAAGTTTCCAACAGACATGAAATGCCATCTATTGATTTTTAAAAATAATGCTCTATTTTCCAGGTGCCAATCAGGTGCCAATATGTAGTACTCTGTACTCATATTCTTGAGCTACTTTCTTAATGATGCTGCAATGTAGCACATTCAGGTACAACATTCTTTATACTCAACATGTTTCAACGATGCTTATCCTGAAAGGGTTAAAAAACAGAATATCATAGTCTGAACTTTTGTGAAGAGTCAGTTCTAAGATCGATTTTTGTGAAGGATCAGTTTTTGAACTCAAAAGTTTCTTGAAAAATTTTTAAGATACTTTTTTAAATTGTCTGATTTTCATGGAAAATCTGTTATTTGATTTTTATGAAGACTCAGTTTTAAGATTAATTTTTGTGAAAAATTAGTTTTTGGACTTTATGAAAAGTTTATACCTTAACAGCACAATGCAATAAGCCATCGAATAGCCTCTCATCAAAATCGATGAATTTATGAGCAGCTAATAATCTGAATTTTATCAAGTGGGATAAATCTCATCAGAAATTTACCTAAATTGTCCCATCGGGAATAGTTAACACTGATGATTGAAATTCTACTAATTTTAGAAACTGATCTGATGAAAATCTGATAGAAAAATGTGCATTTAACCATGATTTTTTATTAGTTCATACCTGCATTCAGTGAATTTTTCTTCATTGAAAACTGGTCTTAAATATTACTTGAAATGATATACCCATGTTACTACTGTGGCAAATTTCAAGAAATCGTTCGACGGCAAGCAAAATACTATGAATCAATGCCACACTATGGTACATTGATATTACATGTAAAATATAATATAAACAAGTGCATTTCGTAAATTAGCAGGTATGATGTCTTTTGAGCTTACCGTCAGCTGTAGCTTCAGCCAACAACCTAGCTTTTTTCTGGGCTCTTCTAATTTTGCAGAATACCATCAAACCAATGACTAGGAACATGTACAGGGTAGCACAAGACAAAGTTATGGTGACAGTTTTTGTCATGGTATTCTCCTCTGTGTTAAAACCTCGACCAGCATTATTTGGACTGTAATATTCAGCACCTGCAACACAAATTGAACCCAGTCAGCATTAATATGGACGTTAAAGTTACATTGATATCAGCTCCTCATAATATATTGTAAATATAACAGTAATTAAATTAACAGATAAAACTAGACAGAAGAACAACAAAATTATCTCACTCTTGACGTTTAAGTTGACTTCAGCCCGACGGAATCCACCACTGTTTCCAGCAGTGCAACCATATTTTCCTTCATCTTCCATATGAACTTCTGACACATAAAGAGTTCCATTTTCCATCACATGAAATCGATTCTGATCAAAATTATTCAGAACATTGTTTTTATCCCACTGGATCGTTGGTACGGGATCCCCTGTGGCGCGACAGTGAAGCATGGTGGAGTACCCTTCATAAGCTTGAGTATCCACAGGCTCAACTTCAAATCTTGGCATCACTAAAAAATAATAGCAAAGAAACTTGGTATTTTGACATAAAAGAAGAAAAATCAAACAGTTGGCATAGATTAGAAAACACTTTTCAATTGCACTTATTAATTTCTTGTATAAAACTATATCTCTAATAAGAAATTTCATCTTTCATATGTGATTAAGACCAGTCAAATTTCAATTGGGGCAACTCACTGGATAGAGCAGCACTGGTGCATTATTTTTCATTTCATTGACCTCATCCATTTTAGTTCTGATGAAAACTGATTTGACCTTACCATCAAAAATGTGTGTAATATATCTAGTGCATGCATTTACCAATAGATGTCACATCTCTGTTTACACATAACTGCATTATATTTGATCATGTCAATATCACCAACGTGAATGCGAGTACTTTTGAGTTTGGTGTGCTGGCTCAGAAGGACAGTGGATTTCCCTCCCCCTACCCCTGCCTCCTCTGACTGAAACTTTATTTGAACCCTAATGAAATTATGAAATTTAATGACAAAAACTAGTAGTAATTTATTAAAATTATCTAACATGATGAATGTAAATGATTTTCATCTTAGAGAAAACTAACGCTTAATATCCAAGAAAAGACAGTTTTATTGTCTATAAATAGCATCTTAAAAAATGTGTTTTTATAATGGTTATCTTACATATCAAGTGTTTCAATTATATGCCATAGAAGTTGAAATATAGCCTTCCCGCTATCGCGAAAATTTACAGTATCCTTAAACTGCAGAACTTGCTGTATAGCAGTGCCACCTGTTGGCCGATAAACATTCAAATTGAATCAGCATAATGTCTCACAATGGCCTTCTTACATATCAAGTTTTGTTTGATTATATGCAACAGAATCTGAGATATAACCTCCCTTAAATTGCGGAAATTGCTGTATAAGAGCACCACCTGTTGAGCGGTTGGCATCAAAGGTTGATATGCACTAATTTAGGTCAAGGTGCAACTACACATAGATTTATATACAATTCTGAGCAGTAGTTTCCAGGGGCGGACCAAATGAATTTTGGCACCCGTGCGAGTATCTATATAAGCGCCCCCCCCCCCCCCCCAAAAAAAAAAAAAAAAAAAAAAAAAGGAAGTGGCTGCAATTTAATGGTCATAATTTGTGCGCATATATTTATACTACTTTTTTCTCGAAAATCTTTTGTCTTGTTGACAAAAAAATCATCTAAAAAAAATTATTCATTTTTGCAGAATATGGTAAGACAACTTTCAATCTCTGGTGTTTACATAGTAAAATTATTGTAGAAATGCATCTTAAAAGTTTCAAGTTTTTTTTTTTTTTTTTAACAGCATAAATCGGCTTAAAGCGTCTATTTTGTTGTATTTCCTCAAAATACTATTAACTGTATAGTAAATTAAAAAATATATTTGCTTTTATTCTTTATGTGTAAAAATACCAACAAAAAACTTAGTGTACAAATAAGAAAGTTAAAGTTACTGCTAAAAAATTGGGTGATTTCAAATCTCAAATTCAGATATTATTTTCAACATTTTCTATTAAACTAGTCGACCTTCGCCTCTCATCCTCTCCCTAGCGGTCAATATTTCCAAATGAACCTATTTCCAAATTTACTCCTTGTATATTATCCTGTCAAGCTGTATTCGCCAAATCAAAAACAGAGGTCAAATGCCATGATAAATAGCCAGTAATTAAAAAAAAATTACATAAAATTTAAGTGTTATTATTATTATTATTATTATTATTATTATTATTATATTAAAATAACAGAATTTGAGTAATGAAATGCAATATAATTTAATTATTTATAAAAATAAACTTTAGAGTAAATTCTTTACAGTCATTGCTAGTTTATTAGTTGACGGGATAATAGACATAAATGACCCAATTTTTTTTTTTTTTTTTTTTTTTTTTTTTTTTCACATGCCAGTTTAAACTGTTTATCATAAATTTATCACTGTATTTTTTTTAATATATGTATCTGTAATTGCAATTTCTCTTCTATTATAAAAATCCTGTATTATACAAATCTGCTTAGACCTGTGTAACAAAAATGATATGTTTGTTTTGATTTTCTTTTTTAATTATCTTTTATTTTTACTTTCCGAACATACATATGTAAGGAAAGTATTGTAATCATGTCATAAATTCGACTTTGAGATTTTGTTGTGGCTATACGTTTTGAGGTCTCCGAAGTTTATTTTACCATTTTTACGATGACGTTATGCATATGTGAGTATGTGTGTGAGTGAACATGATATAGCGCCTAAATTCTTTGTTCGAATGAGTTGAAAGTTTGCACGTATGTTATACGTCAGCATAGTACGAACCTTATTGATTTAGGTGATTCTAGGGCATGTTTTTTTACAGGAATACAAAGAAAAATTCCTTATTATCAATATGGCCTATGGGCCCAAATTTAAGTGAGATAGCATCTAAATGCCTTATTCGCTTGAGCTGAAAATTTATACACATGTTATAAGTAACTGTCACAAGAATTGTATTGTTTTTGGTGAATCCAACACTTAAAGTTTTTTTTTTTTTCTTTTCACAGGGACAAAAAGAACTATTTTTTTACCTTTATGGCCTATGAGCCCAAATTTTTTTAAGTGCAATAGCTTCTAAACGCCTTATTCGATTGAGCTGAAAATTTATACACATGTTATAGGTCACTGATGCACGAAAGGTGTAGATTTTGGTGAACCTAGCCTTCTTAGATTTTTACAGGAGCACAACAAAAAATCCATTATCATTATGATTTATGGACTCAAATTATTTGGAGTCACTCCAGATTTTTATTATTTTAAAATCACGGATAAAATTATATTCACGCTCCATCCGGAGCAAACAAACAAGAAATATATTTCCCAAAAATAAATTACTGCGAATGATTTTTACAGTGAGACCGAGGAAACTAATGTATCTGAATATTTTACTGTAAATCTGAACGCTAGCCTATTAATGCCATTTTAAATAGGGAATATTCCATGGTAAACATGAATAACGTTTATTATTGTGAAGAAATTCTGAAGATATTTATGGATGCTGGAGGCGGGCAGTTGGATAGATAGACAAACCGACTCTCAGACAGATAGCTTTACTAATTCAGTTCATATTAACTCTTAAACATTGTCACGAAGTGTTAAAATGCTTAATGAAAATAAAATTGAAATTCCATCTGTTTCCTTATATAGCCCTCGATATATCTGAATATTTTTAGGTGGCCCTGTAAATATTTTCTATCTTAATGCTAATTGTAAATCTTAATGTAATGTAATATTAAATGTAAATCTTAATTCTAAACTATAAAAAGCATTCTTTCGTGCATATGAATAATATATTTCAATTTTATCCAAATTTGTGCAAAGTAAAGTCATTAAAATAAGATTTTTAGAAATAACTCTCTTAGAACGCAATGCTTTGGAATACTCTTGGGTGTTTGTACACAACCCAGTGGTGGTTATTTAATACATTTTCAATTGGAGACATTCGATAATGAACTTGAATAACATATTTCAATTTCATAAAGATTTATGCAAAGCAATGGTATTAAAATATAGTTTATAGAAATACCTCTCAGAGAACGCAATGCTTTGAAATACTTTTGAGCGTCCCTGTACACAAACCAATAATGGTATTTACTTCATTTTCGATATGAAATTTGAATATCATATATCAGTTTCAAGAAATTTCAGTAATATTAATGGGAGTTGAGAGCAGGCAGGCCGAAGTCATAGTCAGATACTCTTCCTTTCTCCTTCCCCCAGATAGTTTTTTTTTTTTTTTTTTTAATTTAAATATTTTATTTCATTAAGCAAACTTAAGGGCCCAATTTTCAGTTTGGAAAAGAGATATTGAATTAATTATTATTATTTTTTTTTAATTGCTTACTAAGATAAAAGATGAAATGTTCAAAGAGTGGAATACAAAAAACGTAATTCTAAAAACATTATTTTTGAAAGAGATATTCTATTAATACGAAGCAATGAAAATCTCATTGGATTACATGGGGAACAAGAAAGGAAGATATAAGCGTCGAGCCAACACACAGTGAGTGCTAATGTTGGCGTTTTAAATTAAGGCCACGTTTGAGACCTAGGTGTGAGTGGGATGCCCTTCGATGGGTGTATGTGTGTAGTGAGGGGGATTCTAAGTTGCCCTAGACCATATTCATTCGAGTTTTGAAGAAAACAAAACTTTGAAAAACTACGCCGACGAGCACGATCCATGACCTGGAATCTGAACCGGCAATCTCCCTGCTGCACTAGAGCCACTAATTCATTACTTTAATGTTTCACGTTTGCGAATCACAGAATATTAAAATTAGAACTGGTATAAATCAACGTAATTTATTACTTTTTCTTCGGTATTTTATTTTCACCGTTCTTTAAAGTTACAGTACTATTCAATTTCTCGTGACTTGCACTGTTACGGGGGAAAAAAAAAAAAAAAAAAAAAAAACCTTTTTTAATATTTCACTTTTTTTTTTTTTTTTTTTTTTTTGCGTTGTTCCTTTTTTTTTTCAGTTCTAATTTAAAAATTAGAACAGAAATAGTTAATAATATTTAGTATTTACATCTATGATTTTTTCAATTTTATCATCAATTTGCAGAAATGTTCAGTTCTTTGTGACTTGCACTGCTAGAATTCTCTCTCTCTTTTTTTTAATGCAGCAGCTTGTTTTACATTTTCCTGATTTTCTTGCACTTTTCTTTTACTCCAGGGGCGATGGTTTCCCCTTATCTGTCATGTTTGTAAAATGATTTATAAAGTGAATGTAAATTATTTTTTAATACAAAAATTAAGAAAATACCATAAAATACTGTTCAAGCGCCCCTACATTTTTTAAGAAAAATCAGGATGTATTTGTTGAGGCTTTAAAAAGCGGCAAAAATATAGAAATTAACATGTATTTTCCTGCTAACTGATATAAAAAATATTTTTAAAACAAAAAATGTATATTTTTAATGTTGCAGCAATTAAAAATAAATAAATAAATACAGTCAACTTTTGGTTAACCGCTATAAAAATGGAAAAATTCAGGAAATTCGTTTTCCTACTTCCAAAGCATTATTTTTAAATTTTCCACTATTTTAGGAAGCTTACATTTTTCATTTTCAAATAATCAATGTCCGATTTATCATAAAACAAATAAATATTCATATTTATAAAGGCGAATCTTAAACAAAGAAATAAATAACCTAAAAACTATCTCCTATTCCTATAGTCTTTTGTTTGCTTCCTGCGAGGCTGAACAGAAAAGTTGTTCAGAACAAGCTAAATTCAGATGAAATTCAGAGGGGGCGTTAAATGGATTGAGGAGGGGGGGGGGCGCTTTTGTGGTATTTTACAACATTCTCTTCTATGAAGAATCAGCACGACAATGAAAGGGATAGAAAGCAGGGTTGGCAAACTGGGCCCAGCCCAGAAAAACCCGCCCGGGTTTTTCTGGGCGGGCCCACCAACAAAAACCCACTGGGTTTTTGCAAATAAGTGGGTTTTTGTTAAAAATTATTTATAATTTACAAATCCCATCTATAAAGTATAGAAAACACCTTACCTTTAAAGAAAATCTCTTATTTTTATTTTCTAGAAAATAGTATTAAACATAAAAAGTAACTACAGTTATAAATATAATAAAAACAAGTTTATCTTCTATAATTGGTTCAATTTTCCTTTTCCTGTAAAACTGAATGATATTTTTGTTTAACAGCGGACATTAAATGTTGTCCAGAATCAATATTTAACTAATTGTTTAGTCTTAAAACTTTTATAATAATTTATTTTAGTTTTAATAGCAACATAATTATAAATCTAATAAAATAAAATTTTCTTCTATAACTGTTTCAACTATTAAAAAACTTAAAAATAAAAAAAATGGATAAAGCAGTGCAGCTTATTTTTATAATTAAAACTAGTTGGCATAAGTATCATGTTAAGAGAAATGAATCTGACTAAACACTTGACTGAATGGAATCCCCACCTAATAGGCTATCCACCGTTCACTTTGATATATTTATCTTATTCTAATCTATTAATTTATTTCATTAGGATCAATTTCGTAGTTTCGTTTTCATGTTACTATTTCCAATGCAACAATTGTCAAAATGTATATTTATATGGGATATCGCCCCATTTTGCTATGTTGATAAAATCTTAAATTAGAGTAACTTGCAAAATTTTCCTATTAGAATTTTTGTACTCTATTATGTTCAGACAAGTATCATAAATGTTATTTTGAAGTTGTCTGATATATTTATGATCCTCAAAATGGACATTTATGCTCAATTTTGCCCTATCCTGCCATTTTAAGTAAATTGTAAATTCTAAATAATTTACAAATTTTTTTAATTGGAAAATTTATACTCTATGATATTCATGCCAGTACCCTAAATAATATTTCAAAAGTGGTCTGACATCTTTCTTTATGATGAAAATGTCCCTCAAAATTGACATTTATGTGAAATTTTGCCCTATACTGCCATGCTATGAAATTCGTAAATTTCCAATAACTTGCAAAATTTTCAATGTAGCATGTTTCTAGTTACTGATGTTCATTCCGACATTAAAACTCATATTTTAAAACTAGTCTCACATTTTTTCAGTAAAAATTTTCCATTTAATGCATGTTTAAGTAAAATTTTGCCCTATTCTCCCATGTTAAGAAAAGCATAAATTTTTAATAACTTACGAAGTTTTTTAATTCAAATGTTGCAAAAACCTGTAAAAAAGTAAAAAAAAAAAAAAAAGAAGTCAAAAATTTTCACGATTACCTAAGTTCTCCATCTATAGCATGATGGGGAACTAAAAAAATTAAATTATGTATTGTACTTAACAATTTAAATTCTTTTATTTTATCAGTTATTGTTATTAAGAATATTTATTTTGAATAAGCATACATTAAAATAAAATACAGCTTAATCTTACTAATTAACACTATTTTAATATTAGAATCAAACCAATTTTTATTTCTAAGATAAATATTAGATTAATTAAATTAATTAGTAGTTTAATTTAATTAGGTGTATTACAACTAATATGCTCAATAACATATCTAACATTGCAATGCAAATGCATTCAAACAAAACCCCACAAAAGCCCAGAAAAACCCACAAATGCCCAGAAAAACCCAAGTGGGTTGGGTTTTTCTAGAAAAACCCGGGTTTTTGCCAACCCTGATAGAAAGACGATAGTCTGTGCCCTCCCAATGTCCCAATTGGTGGTCATCTCAGATACACTGTCAAAGAGAAAATCCATGTTTCGAAGAAAGAGAGAAAGATAAGGAATTGGGAGGGGGCGGTTCACTCTAGAGGTATTCCTGTTTCATCTTCTCTTTACGGACTACGGAGAAAATGAGAGAAAAGGCTCTCATTAAGATTCGTAGTTCGTAGACAAACGTTTGGTACTGCTTTGAAAAAAAAAAAAGTTTCTTAAAATTGTAAATAAAATCGTCCGAGAAAATTTTTGTCATTTGGCGCCCTTCCATTTGCGTATCGAGTGAGCGCCCCGTGCGGCCGCACACTTCGCACACCCCTTAATCCGCCCCTGGTAGTTTCAGAGATACGTCACCACAAAATTTTTGTCACACAGACAGACAGACAGACATTTTCTAAAAATGATCAAATCATGTCCTAGACCTCTGAAAATGTGTAAATCCGTCAAAAATTTTTACGTATCCAATACTTTCTTCTGTTGAACATAGAAGAAAATAATAAACTTTATTAACCAGCACAAGACAAAAAAAAAAAACTTACAAGAATGACAAATTTATTTCACAATAAACATTTTTAAAACACAGGAATAATTTTGATAATTTCATAAAATGCGCTCAAAACCCTCTGTCTAAGATATCTGGCACAAGCCTTGTGGGATGATGTTGATCAGAGCTGCCAAAATGAAAAGTATGATGTAGCTTTTGTTAAAAATAGAAGTGGTTCCGACATTTACTTAAGCAAGAAATAATTAACAATGAAAGTAAAAAGTAATATATTATATTTTATATAATAAAAAGTATATTGGAATTACTGGCATAGATCCCCCTAACCCCCCCCCCCCCCGAAAGTTTTCGAAATTCTTTTTCCAGTTTTACAGCTGCACAACATATATTTCTTTAAACATTTAAAAGGTGTAATAAATACAAAATTTTGAATAAACACCATAAAATGCAATAAACTTGCAATAATTCTTTTTGGGTCAAAACAACACACGACCCTTTGTCAGACGAATAAAGTAGGCACGAGTGCTGCCAACAAAGTGGCAAACTTACAAGAGGTTAGTGCATTGCCGCTCTGATTGCAGCACTTGTGCCTACTTTGTTCGCCTGATGAAGGGTTGTGTTTTGTTTCAACCCGAAACAATAGTGTGTTGCCACTTTCATTGCAGCACTTGTGCCTACTTTGTGCGTCTGACGAAGGGTCGTGTGTTGTTTCGACCCAAAACAATTGTTGCGAGCTTATTGCATTTTATGGTGTTTATTCAAAGTTTTGTACATATTACTTTAAAACGTCAGTTCTGTGGTGCTTTCTTATTATATTTAATAGATGTATTTTTATCCTACTTCAGACAATAAAATAAAAAATTATTATTCTATTGAGATATTTTTGAAACATCTCCAATTTTTACAATGCTTCAGAGTCACTGAAGAAAGCATATGGAATTTTTAGTGCTGAAACAGCTATATAAACAAAAAAACAAATAACTGTACGTAGTGAGGTTTAACCCCGCTTACAAAAATGTATTCTCTGTTGACCGAAAATAGTGAAACAAAAACAACGAAAACACTCTGGTTTGATCTTCAGTAAGTGTTATTTGCCAGTCTCATTAGTCAGGTGTGTGTGTGTGAGGGGGGGTCAATTTGTATCTCCTTATTTTGAGGTTAATAATTTTATTATCGATTGAAAAGTAAATTGAATTTCTATGAAATGACTCTTTAGTTGAATGATAATACCTCAATGACGCTAATTATCGAAAATTTACTTACAAAGAAATCGATGGTTAGTAAAGAAAACCAAAACTATCCTCAGTTATACAGTGACTCCTGCAATACTGGTAACGACAATCTTTAACCTAAGACAAGTAAGCAAACATTATTTATTTATTTTTATTTATTTTTTCCTGTATTTTCTTCTATTGGTATAAGAAAAAGTATTAGATTCGGAAAATTTTTCGTTTCCCCATGGGGGGAACTCCCTTCCAGGGGTTTTCAATTTTTAATATAGGTAACATTCAAAAGAAATCGGCAACACCTTTAAAGCAAATGGTTAGGCTATAGATCTGTAATAATTTAAAACAAAATTAGCCATCAAAATTGACTTTCATTCAGAATTTAATGTTATACTTCTCTTAAATAAAAATTATCTGCATTCATCATGGAAAATAATTTTAATAAATAATAATTTAATAAATAATTGGTGTTTTTTGAATTTTTATAAGATAATATATAGTAGAAAGTCTTGTGTGGCCACAACATACTAATTTTTTATTTCATATGCATGCGTACAGTAAAACTTGTGTAATGCGGAACATGTATAAAATAGATGTGTAATAAATACAAACTTTGTTAGCAACGCTATAAATCGCAACAATTGTTTCAAGTCAAAATAACTGAACATAGCTGTTCATCAGGAGGAGTAAAGTAGGTGTACGAATGCAGTATGAAAGTAACAACCCAAACTAGTTTTTAAAAATTATAATGTTGTTTAATATTTATATCTATATTGAATTCGATTCTTCCTATCTATTATTTTATTTATTTATTAGGTGATATATTATTTAGATTTTTTTTTTCATTACTATTTAAGATTCTTAAAATGTTGACCAAATTTCTTGTGTCAAAAAATTCCGAATGCTGTATTATTCAAAGGCAGCATACCTTTAAGCTTTAAATCTAAATAAATAAACCCAAATTATCTCTCTAGAGCGGTATTTCTTTAAAAATTAGTATGTTGTGGCCATCACAAAACTTTTTTCTATATCTTTTTGTATAAGAGCACCACTTACTAACTTTTTACCACTTTCACATGCATAAAAATTTAACCATAGCTTTTCATAATAACTATGTTTAAAGTATGCAGATTAATGCAATTTTAATCAACATATGTTGAGATGTAGTCATGTGGAAAATCATATAAGGTCAGTAATAGCAGTGCCACCTATCGGCTGATATGCACCCAAATGAAATCAGGATCGTTTTCATAATAGTTATCAAGCATATCAAGTTTGGTGCATTTATATGCAATAGAAGTTATAATTTAGCCTCCCTATTCACGAGCATAATTTGTATCACATCAGTGCCAACTGTCGGTCGATATGCACCCAAATACAACAAGCAAACTGTTTACCCTTTTGAAAGGGGCTCTTACAAAATCCTATGGTAAAGCGTGACAGATGCTGTCACAGCCCCTTTCAAAAGGTTAATAATGAGTTTCTTATATTCGAAGTTTTGTGCAATTATATGCAGTAAAGTCTGAGATACAGCCTTCCCATTAACGGGGAAAACTGCAGCAGAGCAGCGCTATCTATCAGCCAATTTGCATCCAAATTAATTTAGTATAAGATTTCATAAAGAGAAAGACCCTCTCACATTCTGAGTTTTGTTCTATTATACACAATAAAACTTGAGGTATAGCCTTTCCTTAATGTGTTCTGAACCTCTCAAAACGTGTAAATCTGTCGGAAACCGGAAGTAAAAAATTGTTACTAATCCAATCTTTTATTGAGTATAAAAGAAAGTAGACACAATTGCATATCGTATATATCAAACAGTTTCACAAAAGGGAGATTTAAAAAAAAAATTACCCCCTCCCGAAATTGTGGTCTAGCTACGCCAGTGATTGGAAATATTCTTATCATATTACTTTTGTGAATACTCCTTGTAAATAACAGTTCTGTACATAGATTTTGTCACTCGACACCCACTAAAATAGAATAAAAGCTTCCTCTACTTACCCACAACATCAACATTGATGGTAGTGTTAATGATTCCCTGAGAATTGGTTGCAATGCAAGTGTATCTTCCAGCATCGTCATGTGTGACACCTTTGAAGAATAAGGTTCCATTGTCATCTTGGATATGTGGGGGCCAGTTGAAATAAGGGTGGCCTTCTTTATGCCATCTAACAACAGGGTTAGAGGCTCCTCTTGCTTTACAATAAATTTTTGTATAGGCACCCAGTTCCAATCTTTTGCTGACAGGTGGAGGAACAAACTTCAAACGCTCTATGCAAATAGGAAAAAAAAATATGCATTTTTGAATAAATTATGAAAACTTTTTTATTGTACTTACACATTTCATGATAAACACTTTTAAACTTCAATGGATAATTTAAAAAACACATAACATAATTAAAAATACACCTCTAATAATCTCCTTTAGTGAATTACATCTCAGAGTACATATATAAATTAAAAACATTATAATTTTTATTGAAAACTACTGCTTAGCTATTGGACACAACAATTACAATTATGCAATAAGTTATTATACAGTCCAATAATTTATTACAAAGCCTGATTTAAGTTTTTTTTTTTTTTTTTTTTTTTTTTTTTAATGGTTAACTTCATGTTAAAAGACCAATTTCAAGGCTTTTTTTTTTTTACATGTATTATTTAGATTGAATGAGAATTCTTTTATAAAAAGTATTAAAATTAAATTTGCCAATAATTTCTTTTCTTTGCCTGAAATGAATTTCGCTGTAATATCCTCTCTAAAAAAGTACTTTAAAACCTTACTGCTTCACTGTGTTGTAAAATAAGATAAGTAAGGAGGGGGGGGGGGGGGTTTGTAAGATAATAGGATTAATTTACCTTCATCCCTTACATGCAAATCACTTTTCACGAGTCCTAAAAAGTAAGTTATGTGGATTTACCTAAATTTCCCTGAACGTATTAAGATAGAAATTATATTGAGTTCAACAAAATAACAACTGTTTTAAGTAAAATAAATTAAAAAGAAAATGCAGAAATTAATTTTAAAAACATAAAGAAAATTACAAATTATAAAAAGTATAACTATGCATACAAACATAAAGCCGTGAAAATTTTAACCAATAGGCAGGCAGGCTTGTAAGAACATGGATGCCATTCATATTGACACCAGATAGTGATAATGCTGAAATCAAACCAAGAAAAAAAAAAAAAAAAAAAAGCAATGATAGAGTTGAAAATGCTTTGGGTCTGGAGCAAAAGTGTTCCTTAAAGTAAAAACACCTGAAGGTATTAAAGTTTAATTATATATTAAGAACTGGCGTACAATAAATATTTAAACTTAAAATTTTTTTCACACACCATAAAATAAATGCAAGCACTACTGGTTTTGAAAAGATGTGGTCTTTCTTCTTCAAGTGCAAAAAACATGTGCTACTACCTTGAAGGCAAAAAGCAAGATTGTTGAGTCTTGTTTTTGTCTCTGAAGAAAAGCCATGTCCTTTCGAAAACAGTAGTGCTTGCATTTATTTTATGGTGTGTGAAAAAGTTTTTAAGTTTAAATATTAAAAGTTTAATTTAGTTAACATTTTTTTTTTTTTTTAATCTGAAAAAGTAATTTAATTTTTTTAGAAAAATTATTAATTATCTTTTTTTTTTTTTCCCCCCCTTTTCCAGGTTGAGTTTGGATCATCTAAAGACTCTTTCGAAAATATGTGTTTATTAAAATTGTTTTGACTCTAAATTTTCCTACTGAGTTTTGATTTTACTGACCACTCAGTATAAAGTGTTCTACATGCTTGTTATTCATATAAAAATATACATTTTAATATAATTCACAAAATTGGAAGTTGAATATTCTTCACTATACATAGACATATGAATATAGAAATATTAAAGTAAGATACAAAAAAAAAAAAAAAATAAATAAATACTAATAATAACAAGACTCCACAGGTAATAAAAAAATACATAACAGAGAGAAATTAATATTATAAAAAATAACTGATAACAGAAATATGGAAAATAGAAATATTAGAATAGATTAAAAAAAATATAGAGAGAGAGAGACCGATAATATAACCAGTAACTAAATAAAGTTACCTTTCACAAATAAAGTTGCCTTCTCAGATCTCACAGGTTTGAATCCATCAGTGAGGACCTCGCAAGAATAATTTCCAGAATCAGCCATTGACACTTTATGGATAACCAGGGTTCCATTTTGAGGGAAAGTGGTGGAATAGCCAGTAATGTCTTTTAAAACTCTCTCCCCTTTCAGCCATCTTACGGAAGTGACTGGATAAGGACTACCAGTGTATTCACATGTGAAAGAGGCTGTTTCCCCTTCTTCAAACAGAATGTTGGTGGGATGAGCTGTTATGGCAGGAGAAGCTGAAAAGCAATTTAATATTGTTAATACATATATATTAGGTCTTTGCATAAATTCGTGCAGTTTTTTATTGCTTCATTTTATAAAAATACATCAAATCAAATGACAATTTTTAATCAAAATACTCTCCATTACTTTCTACAACCGTTGCCCATTTTTCGGGTAACAAATATATACCACGGCGATAGAAGCTCTCGTCTTTGGAGGCAATAAAATGATCCGCGTCCGCACGAACTTTTGCAACGACCTAATATATAAATATTATATCACAAATATTTTTTAATACAGTTCCCGCCGCTTATTAAAATCACATTCATTCTGAGCCAAAGTGATTTCATTAAGCGGCTGATTTTTATATCCGGCGAACGTTCCTGCCCTTAAGGAAAATGTATTATGTCCCTGAATTTTGAAAGAAACTTCAAAAGGTAACGAATAATATAATTAGTAAACAATATTAATTAATTTTTGGTAGATAATTAACTAATTGTTTCTTCGATATAAGTAAATTAAACGCATTGTAAGTTCCCATGCACTTTCATTAGAGGAAAATCATCATTACTTTACCCAAAGTTCACGCTGTTCTTATAAATTTAAAATCTTTCCGTTTAAACCTCATGAATTATAGTAATTTCAAAATAAGAACTAGGAATTCCCTTCTAATAATTAGGGGGCAAAATCATTTCAAATCAAATTTGTATTTTATTACTGCGCTTTGAAAAATATGTTCCTTGAAATTGTTACGGAGATAAGTTGCGGGGCATGTTTAATTTGTAACTGTGCTGCAAGTATAAAATCTTGAACAATGAGCGAGGGAGGGTTTGTTGTGCTTTAATTTATTTTTATATTTAAAAAAAAAAAAAAAAAAAAAAATTTTTTAAAATCACAGTGTAAATAAAAAAATTTTTAGTGTGCATAAATGATATTTTTGGCTGCTGAGAATGTATTTTTGAGTTTATTAACCGGCGATGCTCATTTTATTAAGCGGCAGCTTTAAAAGTAGTTTGTTTTGATTTGATTCCGATCCTGGCAATTTGATCAGATTAAGCGGCTGATTTTATTAACCAGTGATTTTATTAAGCCGCGGTTACTGTATCACTAAAATTATAACAAACAGGTTTGGAAAATCCTAGCCTGTGTAGCTTTTTTCAAGTTTTGTTAGATTTTTGGAGCATTATTGGGGTTTTGAAGATTTTTTTCTTTATTTTTATCTATTTCTCTCTCTCTCTCCTTTTTTTTTTTTTTTTTTTTGTAACACAAAGCATATTATTAATAAGATGATTTAAAAAATCAAACGTTAATTATTAATTAAAAACAAAAATTAATTTTAAAATTTCTAACATCAATTTTTTGAGTAAGTTATAAAGCAAGGCTCCAGGAATTTGAAAAAAAAAAAAAAAAAAAAAATCTGACAGCCTTTGAAATTTACTTGAATATAGGAATAAAAATTCTATGCACAAGAAACAAATATTTACTATATATATATTTATTTATTTATTACAGTGGATCATCGTTTATACGTTTTTCAAGGGACTGTTCTTAAAAAACGTATACATGAAAATTCGTTTTAACATTAATACACAATAGAGTATCATATTAATAATAAAAGTCTAATCAATTTTCCTGATTTTCTTCACATTTATTAGAATAAGATATATTTTTAATTATATTTAAAATATTTTTTAAAGGTTGAATAAAAATGAAATAATAATTAAAAATATAGAAATTCAGAAATTTTTTTCAAGATTTTGATTTTAACCTTTAAAGACAAAGCCTTTCGTTCTCTAAACGAAGATGAGATTTTTGCAAACGATTAAAAGGAAAGAAAGAAAAAAAATTGTTTCTCCAACCGCAATGTCAAATAAACATGATAAGAAAATCTTCCAAGTCGCTCAACGGAAGTGAGTAATAAATCTTCAAGTTTACAAAATGCCTATAAAGTTGTGGGCTTTTTTCCTTTCATACTGCATTCCTGGAATCAATTAAAAGAGAAAGTGGGAGGTCTTCAAGTGTTCACTGGCAACTTGTATACTCACCATTCAACCCAGTCGCCAACTGCTTATCTCTGAAAATTTCTCTAACTCCCCTTCCCCCAGGCTAGCGATGCAAGTCGCACTTTTTTCTATAGCCGCACTTTGTTACCATAGTTCTAAGAAAAAATAATCGAAAAAAATAAGAATAAAACATAAAAAGCATTCATCTTTTTTTTTTTTTTTTTTTTTTTTTAAATCCTGGAATGATACTCAAACTTGGGATTCTACAAGGAGAAAAAAAAACGTATAAGTGAAATTAAGAATTTACTTGTGTCGTATAAATGAAATATTTTAACATTAGAATTCAATGGAATGATTTGGGACCAAAGTCGAAAAACGTAAAAATGAGAAAAACATATAAATGAGAATCTTAAAAAGGGTGCTTCACTGTAATTATTATTATTATTATTAACAAACAACTCTGTTTTTTTTTTCTTTTATTTGCTTATATAAAATTTCTTCGTTGTATTTTAATGAGATAATTATAAATAATTTTTCATGGGACTACTTTTAAAGAGCAATTTCAGCACCTCCTATATAATTTTTTAATAACTTGTCCATGTTATAACAATGTATATTATATTTGTTTTACATTTACATGTTTATATAAGTTAGATAGTAGTGAAATTTTAAATAAGGATTTTGAAAAAAAAAAAAAAAAAACTTAAGATTTTTCTTGGAATTTCTCAAGTAGGTATTATTGAAAAAATCCACCCAGGTTTTTACAGGTTAGGCAAAATCAAGTCAACACTGATAACGAATGACAGAACTAAAAATTCATTCTCAACAACTTCATGTAATAAATGCAAATATTTTTCAATAGTTTATTTTGAATGAATTGTTATTGATAATTATACCCGTTTGTACAGAAAACATCCTCTTATGCATCTTAAACATATTTGTAGTAATTTTGTTATATTAAGTCCAATATAAAAATATTGAAATGTGCTCTTAAAAACACTTCTCTATGACTGTAATGTAATCTGACAGTTTGTTTAAAATCCTGTACACAAACCGTTAGAGTTATCCAGTTTCGATTTTAAAAATTGCCAAAGAGAAACATTATTTCATCAAAGTGTAATTCTCTACATTCCATAAAGTCCTTCATAAAAGTTCTCTACATGTCTACACCCCTTTGTTCTTCAAAGATGAAATGAAAACATTTTTTTCCCTTATTACAACAAGGAGACTTGGTGCTGAATTATTAAAGCCAAGTAAAATCTACAATGTCTAGAACATCAAACAGAAATAACTGGGAAGTAGACAGCTGTTTTGGTAGCATATAGTGTACCATCTTCAGTGAATAAAGAAATTCATCCACTTCTCTCGCATTTCTTTGTGCACTGAAGACGGTACACTATATGCTACTAAAACAGCTGTCTACTTCCCAGTTTTTTCAGTTTGGCATTCTAGACATTGTAGTTTTTACTTGGTTTTAATATTTTTTTCCTTCCTTGATTTTTTTTGTTATGGCATCTATGACATTCATTAAACAGAGTAATAAAAAATGGGGTTCATGCATTGGAAAAACTTTTATAAAGGATGCTTTCAATAAAATAAAAATTTGAGATGGACCTTTTTTTTTTTTTTCTTAAGAATTTTAATTTTATGAAGAGGGCCTTTTTATAAAGTGGAACTTTATAAAGGGGCACCTCAACAGTCTTAATGCTAAGTAAGATATAGTCGGTACATTAAATCTTAAATAAAAAGTACATACTTTTCAAAATATTTTAATAGAGTAATTTTGGATTATTTAACATAAGATATATAATAATGATAATTAATCGAAAATATACTGCTTCAATTTAAACTTGACAAACATGCACTCAAATTAAGGTTTTCTATAATCTTATGGCTCTATGACACACAACAAATTTACATGTAACTTTTGAGTCGATTGTTAATTTGAGCATATTTTCTTCGCTCAAATCACCTCAATGCCTAGTGTGTACTAGATATTAGAAGTATGAACAATTTTATCTGGCTAGTCATAAAAAGTTGCTTCAACAAGAATTATTTTTCCTACGATTAACCAATTAGAAGAAAGCTCTTTATGTGCACTGAGAAAAGAGTGATAAACAGGAGAACCTTAACATATACTAAACACTGTGAAAACCATTTCGCCAATCTTTGATTGAACATTTGCAATCCTCTTTTGGATTTCAGTCTTCCTGGAGGAAAAAACAACTCAAATAAAAGTTGCGCAAAAAGTTATCATGTGTAAAATGTCACCATATTAGGATAACAGGCTGTTTCAATAAATAATAATTAATTTGCAGTAAAAATGAATATATATATGTGCTATTTTTAGTTATGTCAGATACTTATATACAGACATATATAAATAATCAAATTTGTTTGTATCTCTAAAGCAGGGGTACATAAAATGTTTAACCTCTGAAATCCCCCCCCCCCTCCAAACACATTCTGATTTTTCCTCAATATCACAATAATCTGTTTTGTTACACAAAGCCATACTTTTTATGTAATAAATGTTTTTAAGAGAATAAATATGCACTATTACTTAAAAATACAGCTGTTAGTTTATATCTTAAGTGTTACAAAGTTTGTTTATTTAGCAGATTGTTTTTTACACTTAAATTTTTATTTTCTCAAAAGAAAATATTCAAAATTTCCCCCAAAACTCGTTTGGGCGTTCTGACATATTCTGTAACCTTGCAAGTGGAAAGTGCTGTAGCAACCGAAAAAGATGGTGAACAATTCTATGTTATAATACTTTTAAACATCAAATTTTAATATTCTATGACAAATAGTTAAAACATACTAAATGGTGTTAAATTCAAACTTAAAGAAATATTAACATTTTTAGTGGTTCAATGCTTTTAATTATGAAAGTAAGATTATTCAATATTTCTTTTACCTTAATTGAAGAAGTGAAAAAAAGAAAAGAAAATATATCTGTGAATTTAATAGCATACCAGCAACATAAAGATAGAGGGAAGTTCTTTCTTGACCTGCTATGTTTTCAGCAACACAAGTATAATTCCCTGTATCCACCTTCTTTGCACCATCTACTATTAATTGAGTATCATCCACCCGAATGCGGCCTGTATCACTGATCACCCGTCCAGAAGGGTCCTCCCACCAGACGCGTACTTTAGGACGACCACCAGGTTTCACACAAGTTACTTCAAACTGGCTTCCAAGAGCAACTACTGTCAGTTCATTGTGTTCTTTTGGAGGTTCAAATGGATTTTCTCCAAATTCATCGATATCTAAAAGAAGAAGAAAAATAACATTCTCTTATATATACAGCTTTAACTATTCAATTTTTATTTTATGTATTTTATAAAAATATATGAAAGGATTAAAAATAATTTTTACATTTAATTAAAAATCTTATTTAAATTTTGCAACATAGAAATAATTTTTTATCTTCTCCAACATATTTATCCTAAAATATTTCAATAACAATGTGGAATTTATTTTTATAAAAAAAAAAAAAAAATAGTTAAGCTGTAAAAAAGTATTAAAGCTTAGCTAAGTCAAATTACTATTGTTATCACATATTAAAAATCCCATCAGTTCATAATTCCTAATTATATTTTAAATATATTTTTTTAAAAGGTCATCAGTTATAAAAATAATTTATTAATCAAATTTTCCAGGACTCAAAGTTATCTTATAATGTGCCCAGATTAGAATATAAATCAAGAGTAATAAAACTTCTCTGCATGACCATTTGCTAAGGTGTGATAAATATCACCAGACCTGTGACTAATATTCATTACACTTAAATATAGGTTACAATAATATATATATATACATATTTACACGCTAGTTTCAGTCTGGCTGCGTAGGTCTGCTGGGGTGCTTCCTTACTGATTTCACTGATTCCAACACACTTGTACAGACCTTCATCACTGCTGAGAACACTGTGGATAATCAAAGAGCCATTTGGATATACTGTGAATCTGAAATCAATAAAAATAAATGTATTAATCCACTGAAATCTTACTCATTTCTTTGCAGAAAGAAAAACGACAGAAAAATCACAGAGTTCACACAGATTAAAGTTTGCCAACCATGATAAAACTATCCAATAAACATTTTTGACATTGATCTTTTGACCAGATTTCAAAAAATTATTATATATATATATATATTTTTTTTTTTTTTTTTCTTTATAATTTACAAAATGTTTGGTTCTTATTGTCTTTAACAAATTATTATACTGTTAGTTTGTTTAGATACATATACACAAGCTCAATCAGAACCAGCATGTAGGAAAATACATCAATACTGTTTGCAGATATTTATTTTTTATTTATTTATTTATTTTAGATAATATTTCAAATCTCTTGTTCCCCTTCCCCTCCGGCTACATTTTACAAAGCTTGGAAGTGGAAATAAAAAGTAACAACAATCACCTCCACAACCCATAAGAAATGGAAAAAGAGGCATTTTAAGAGCAGGGATTACCTTGAACTGTTGGCAAGGGGGACATCGTTGGTTTGCATGTACCATTCAACAGTAGCTGCTTTCTCAAAGATGCAATCGAACTGGGCTGTTCCATTTTTGGTGGCTATGATATCTTTAGGGAGGACTTTGATTTGTGCTGCTGTGTCACCTAAATACACACAATAATAATAATAAAATACTGCAGTCACTGTAAGATAGAAAATTTTTAATTAATTCAAAATCGTTTATAAGTTAACAACATTAAAATTATTTTTTTCTTCTGAAATATAAAATAATAATAAATTAATTTATATACGATTTGCATAAAAATCACAACCTCATTTTTTAAATTTCTTTTGTCAAAAGTAAGCAGATATATGTTATCTAAAATACCTTCAATTAAATAAGAGAGAAATGTTATGAGCAATATACTGAAATTGGTGATGCAAATTATAGGCGCTCAGACACCTCCTATGCAAAAATTACTGGCTGTATCGCAGTCAGGAGACAGACAATCACATAGTCTCCTGACTAAAGTGATTTTCATTTATAGACATCATATGACTTTTTTGTACACTTATTTAATTATGTATATTACTATGAAAACATTGACATTTTTGTTTCCTTATTTGAGGAGCAAACATTCAAACCGTGTTTTCTCCAAAAAAAAAAAAAAAAATGAGTTAGTGATTTTTCTGTGAACTCAACATAAAATAGCACAAAATTATACTATTATTTTAAACCAAAATAATTTTTATCACATTATAAATGCTCTTAGAAAGTTAGGGTTTCAATCAAACAGTGTTTCCTCCAGAGCCTGTTTTCAGTCAAACTGTGATTTCTCCAGCCAACCAGTCAGTACTGCTCTTTCTGGTCGCGTGACTCGTACATGTACCAGCTTTTTATGTTTGTTTTTTCGTTAGTTCTATCTTGTTTTCTTCATTTTAGAGGAGTGTACTTTATTATAATTATTTATTTATTTATTTCAAATAGAAGAATTAATAGATGGTGTATTAGTGAGTACTTCTAAATATGGAACTAGAAAAAGACAGAGAATTGGTGGAAAAAGAAAAGAAGCGAAAAAGAAACGATATTCAGCACCTTTAGATAACAACATTTATGCTCCATGCAAACATTCTATTAATACTTCTTCAATCACTGATGTTAGACCTAATGACGTTAAGAAGTTTCGGGATAGACTTTACGAAATTCCGGACAAACAGCGATAAGAATCTATTATAGCCTCATTGGTTTTTACAAAAAATGTAACTCGACGTAAACCTAATAACCCAACCCAAAATAAATCGCAATCATCTGGCTTACAGCATGCATTTTCTGCTTCTTATTTTTTTACTAGTAGCAGTGGTAGGAGAATTTCTGTGTGTAAAAACAATTTCATGGCTATAACTAAAATAGGTCGTACAATGCTAGCCAATATTGTTACTAAGGTACATGCTGGTGAACCTATTGAGGAAAAGAGAGGAGGTGATAGAAAAAGCCACTTAAGCATTAATAAAAAAAAAACAAGGTAAGAGAATTCATCTCAAACTTAAAGGCATCAGAATGACGTAGACAAACTTTTACAATTGATGTATGGTGAAGAGTGAACAAATCAGCCTGATTTTAAATGGTATAAAGATGTCATTACTAATAACTTTCATGTAGAATATGAAGAAACAGAGAAAGCATGAAATTGCTTAAGTGAAGATATTGGTTTAAAAATTTAAATTTCAAATTGGCTTAAAAATTTTAGTTCTTCCCTACAATTTGCAGGATGATTTTTCACGCGTAAATATTTAATTTAATTTTATAATTACATAACAACATCTGTTCTTTTAATTACTTTATTACATTAAGAATGTTATTTCATCAATATTCGAGCTACATACTTTTTCATTCAAAACATGCTTTCTCCACATTGGAAACATTCAAAACATGTTTTCTCCTCTGTGTTTCAGTCAAAACATGCTTTCTCCAAATTTCAAATGCATTTTTCTAATTAACTCTAAGTTTATTAGGTAAAGTAGGCCTACAGATCTTCCTAGTAACCAATAATACAACTAAACAAACGATAATTAGGGTCTAAGAAGGGTTATTTTTTAATTTATCAGTTTTTTGTGTTTTCTGAAAAATTGCATTCGAAGGAGAAAACACGGTTTGAATGTTTGCTCCTCATTTATTTACTATAGCAGACATTAGTATGCTTTATAACATTTCCCATGTCATTATTAATAACCAAAGTTAAAGTTCTCGCTGTGTTCGGTAGAGGTTTTTCCCACTCGCAACGTGAGGAGTCCGGGTCATCACTGCCTTCAGCAGCAACTTACCTGGTTCTTACTTCCCCTTCACAAGCGGTTAAGTTCAAAGTTTCGCGAAATCCCACCAAAGTACATAATGCATACACTTAATCAACATCCACACACCAAAATTCACCATTCACCATTTTTTGTCTCCCTACCTCTGGGAGGGGGGAGAATTTTGCAAAATCCCGTTATAATAAGTGTCGGATACATATAAACAATTTATACATCAAATGTCGAGACTGTAGATCCCATAGATTTCCCAAGACAAATTTTGTGCTAAAAGGGGGATCTCGAATTTGCAACTTCCTATGCTAACAAGTTATTACAATTTTTTGGTAGCCAAAAGGTAGTAAGTTGGAAACTATATGTGTGACGTTTTAAGGGAACACCAAACGGCAGTAGCAGATTTAAGGGGGGGGGCTAGGAGGCTGAAGCCCCCGTCCCCCAAAACACTGACATTCACAACTGAATATTGCAATTGTAAATTTTTTTATTGGTCTAGAATAACATTTTGAAAATGTTCTTGAATCCCCCCCCCCCCCAAAAAAAAAGTCAAGTTCTGGATCCGCCACTGCTAAACGGCATGTCTTACGGAAAATGTACCGTGCGCAAAGGGTTAATATCCAAAAAAAGACAATTTTATTCTCTATAAATAACACCCTAAAAAATACATTTTGCTTTTCATAACGTTTATCTCGCATATCAAGTTTCGTACAGTTATATGCCATAGACGTTGAGATAAAGCCTTTAAATTGCGGAAAATACTGAATAGAAGCGCCACCTGTTGAGCGATTGGCACCAAATATTGATAGGCACTAACTTATGTGAAGATGCACTTACATATAAATTTATATGAATTTTGTGAAGTAATTCCTGATGTGAGATATTGCCTTCATTTAAGATGCGGAAATTTTATTACAGCAGCTCCACCTATTGAGTGATTGACTCTAAAAGTTGATAGGCACTAATTTAGGTCAAGGTGTATCTACAGAGATATTTATATGCAATTCTGTGCAGTAGTTCCTGAGATGCAGTCGCAATAAAATTTTTGTAACACATGCACCCACAAACAGAGACAGACGGACATTTTCTAAAAATGGTCAAATTGTGTTCTGAACTTCTCAAAATGTGTAAATCCATCGAAATCCGGAAGTTGAAATTTTTTACGATTCTATTAAATACAGAAGAATGTAAAAAAAACAAGAACAAATTTAATGGTTGTCAGTTTTTTAATGTGAAAACATAACTTAACCCTTTATAGGGCCATTTTTTTTCTAGTAATGTTATGTTACGGTATTTTTGGGATTGAGATTGATTTATAAAAAGAAATTCATTTAGCTTATTACCTAAAATTAATTTGATTTTTAAGATTTTTTTTTTTTTTTTTTTTTTTTTGTGGGAAGTATGTTTTTCACTGCCCACTGGGAGATATTCAAAGGTAAGACATCATATATTTTGCATTTATTTTTTTATTTCGCATTGCGATTGCATTATATATTTTTTGTAAAGTTGGCATATGGTCACCAACTTTAGTTAATCGTACGTCATCTGGAACAGTTTTCTTGCTGCTGAGGAAACTTACAGTTGCGTTTACGACCTGAAAATCCAGAAATCAGTTGTCGTGCTAGCCGAAGTAGAAAATTTAATTGGTCTCTAGGTCCCGAATCTCCTCTACTTGCTTTCCAGAGAATGAAGGCATTTACAATTGACAGATCAATTAGGAAGTATAGAATTCGACATTTAAAAATTAATAAAGTCGGTGGAAAGTATACTTCCCACGGCCTTATAAAGAGTTAAACCAGTGGCAGTCCGTCATTAAGGGCCAATGGGCCAATGGCCCCCACTTAAATTTTTTGTCGATTGAAGTAATAATAATAATTATTCTTTCGTTTTTCGCAACTATTCAAAAATATATACACAAAATAACAACGTCAACACCTTTTCTTTATCATTTATTTGGCTATATATTCTTTTCAGCTGTCATAAATCATTTAATGAATCACCAATCGACCGCTACTACCCTTTTCCTTACATGAGACTGAGAGAATGAGCCGCAATGATGGGCCATTTTCAAGCAGCCCGAGATTGGCGTGTTTATTTTTACATATTTATTCTACTAGAACAGCAGGTTAACAAATTTGAAGACGAACTGCTTTATCAGTGTTAGCACGCAATAATATTTTCGTTGATGGGCCCATGACGGCTGGCCCGTTGAAACAACAAAGCTATAGGGAAAAAACTGTCTCCTTTAAAATATGTTAACTATACAATTCGCGGATAAAACTTGGCAGCTTCTGCATTAGTTTTTTTTTTTTTTTTTTTTTTCCCCTCACTGATTTTTCAGAACATTTTCTAGAGTCATATATGATAGTCTAAAATTTTGGTGTTTGAAAAAGAAATCTGGTAACAGTCAAAAATATTTTTCTAGATTAGCTTTTGAGATAAAAGCTCAGAATTTGAGACCTATTTAACTGAAATATTTTAAATTTAAACGAAGAAAGAAAAAGAAAATGCTATCCCCCCTCCCCCGTCTTCAAAATGGGTTACTAAAACTTTAATGCAAATGAAATGTAGAATTTTTAGATAAATAATTAATGGATTTATATGTGCAATGGATATGGATTAAATATCAGCATAAAATTGTAATTTATTATTATTGAATGATTTTTCTTTTAAATACGATTTAATGGAAACATCTGCAATGTTCCTTTTCTCTTTCTTTCTTTTCTTTTTTTTAAAGATGATAGGCGATTTCATTTATTTATTGAAATTTAATTTAAATTATCTAAAATTAAGTTCTTAAAATGAGAAACATGGTATTTTTCTAATATGCATTCACACTACATTAATCATGACTTTCTAAATTTCAATAAAACTTCTTACAAACTGATTACTGTTTACTTTATTTATTTTTTAAGATAAAAAAAACCTGAATATAACATCTGAAATTCTATACTTTAAAGATTTGGGGGTATAATTCGCTCAAGCTAAACAAATAATATTACACTCTGAGAAATTTTAGTTTAAATTTTAATAATGTGTAATGTTAGAATTAAAGCCAGTTGAGTAAAAGAGGGTCCTAGACCTGAGTGGTGTACTCTCTGTAAGGAATCTTTCTAAGTGTTACACTGCACTTATTTGTGAGAGATTCGGAGAAAACCATTGGTAACTCCAAATGTATAAGTCGACGAAAGCGACCTATTATCGAACTTGGCAATTCCTATCTACCAGTTTCCAGATATTTTAATATTCAATTGATCAGAACATTGCAGAAATTTGCAATTGTAGTTATAAAACTTTAATTTTTGTAATAATTTTATGCAGGTTTTTTTTTTTTTCCAAAAATCTTAAATTTAAGATTTGCCATCAAAATATTTTTCTCCAAAATTTCGTTTTACATCCCATATTAATAATCTTTATTTTCGTATTTGAATAATGAATAGTATTAATGTTAAATAACATATCATGTGATGGTTCGAGCCCCACCTTTGAAAATTTTCACGAGACGCCACTGGGTTAAACTATACCCGTTTCCTTAGAATAGTCGGGTCAAGGTCAAGGGTCCCTCTATCATAGAGGAGAATCAGGGATTGTCCAGTTTCTCACTTTTTTATCACACTGCTCTTAGGGAGGAAATGTTTGGGGTAGTGTATAATAGGTATAGTTTTTCATAAGCAGGTGGAAGTGATGTGCAGAAAAAGAGAAGAAAGTTTTGTATCTCTAACAAAGCAACCTAGATGGGAATAAGGGAAAGTGAATAACCTTGAACCGCCTGTCTTGAGAAAAAAGACAATAGTACATTGTGGCCACCACTACATTTTCTTCTATATTTTCCTATACAAATGTAGTCAATACAAATAATTTACAGACGATTTTCCTTCTAGAGAAGTATAACACTAAATATCCAAAGAAAATCTATTTTATTCTCCATACATTTTTTTTTTAATCGATAACTTTATTTTAAATTATATCATAAATCGATGGTTCAACCATTCATTTTAAAGGTATTGATGAATTCGTTTGAAAGATATCTATAATAGAATTTGCCCTGCTCAAGGAGGGAGGGGAAAGCAATGTTCCTACTTATACAAAAAGCCGCCCAGACGGTGTAGTGTTTAGCATCCCTCACTCCTACACGGTTGGGCCTGGGTTCGAATCCCGAAGGCATGGATGTTTTGTCCCTGTTAGGGGTAGCGATGATCACCCATTGGGTGCCCCTTCACAAATGGTCATAAATTCGGCGACCCCCCAGCCAACACCATAAAGTTGCAAGTGCCGTGTCATAAAAAAAATAAAATAAATAAACATTTCAAGTTGATTATTACTATTATAAATAATTCTTTTTAATTTCATTATGATTATTAAAAAATAATTCTCTTTATGCACATTTGTACGAAATTTTATCCTATACCACCACGTTAAAAATTTAGAAAAAGTGGGATGGCAATGCTATCTGTAGGATGATTTGCACCAAAAGTTGATAGGCACTAATTTAAGTCCAGGTGCAACTACATATAAATTTGTAAGGAATTCGGTGCAGTAGTTCCAGAGATGCAGATGCAACAAAATTTTGTCACACACACAGATATTTTCTAAAAATGATCAAATAGTGTGCTCGACCACTCATAATATGTAAATCCATTGAATACCCGTGGTCGAAAATTCTGACGAAACCAATACTTTCTTCCACTGAATATAGAAGAAAGTAAAAATGCATTAGGTAATGAGTAATTTTAAGTTAACAAACTTCTCCATAGGATAGCATGAGTTGTGATAGGTAGAGAATTCAGATATGCACAAAATAACAGAAAAATCTGCCTATGGAAAGTATTGTCTTAAAGTATCGCCCCTTTAAGGAATGGGATCTTTATAATTAGGTTGGCTGGTTTGGTTTAACGTCGCACTAGTACTGCACTATGGATAATTGGCGACAGTCTGGGACACCCCCTCTAAAGAGTTTTATAATTGGGATAATCTTGGCTTTTGAAAACAAACGATACTTACTAGGCAATATCAAAGCAAAGTTGTCTCCACTGTCTACCACTCCGACTTCACTGACCGCTCGGCAGGAGTAGATGCCATTGTCTGCAGCAGTCAGACCAGCCACTTGCAGCCGCTTATTGCGGAAAGACACACGCTCGTTGCGGAACATGCGCAACCCATTGTGGAACCACTCAAAGCGGACCTCGGAGCTTCCATCCACTTTGCAGCGGAGAACCATTTCTCCACCTTCCTTCAGTTCTTGGGAAGAGTCTGGATTCTGTAACTGGACCCGGGCTTGGTCACCTATCCCTACAAAAGATAGTAAATAAACCTTTAGTTCTATAAAACTTTGAAAACTATTTTCATATCATCCAAAATATATAATTTAAAAAATAATAACAAAATCCGGTTTTAGATGGAAAGATCGGATTTTTTTTTTTTTTTTTATAGAACAAAAAGTGACAAGGAATCCAACTTGGGACATTTAGCATAAAGCACTAGTGCTCTACCAACTGAGCTGTCTGGTTGACCCTAAACTGGCATTATTCAACTGGTTTCTCTGTTCCTATATAGAAGCAGTGGAATTTTATGGCACTATTTGCTCAGCTAGTAGAGCTTTTCTGCATTATGCTACAAGACCTAAGTTTGATTGCTGGCCTGATTATTTTTCAGCTCGTGTTAAAATGAATTCGATCTTTCTATCTGAAATATGTTATATACATTCAGTTGAAGTAATAAATCCTCATAAATAAATACTTTGAAGCATTCGTTTTGGGAACTAAAGAAGAAAAACTAGTTAAGTTGGAGAAAAAGACACAGAGAATAGCTTATATAGTCTCTTGTTTCTCTGTTCTAACACTAAACCTAACCTTGAATAAAATACTTCCCACATTACGGGATAGGTTGCACGCATACACTCACGCATTTTCACCTGTGGTGCCATGTCTCTATGCAAGGCACAAGCACAAATTGCAGTCCAGTTAAAATAATATACATTTGTTTATATGCGGATGTATAGAATATACTGTTTGTTTAACGATGCGAGTCGCAAACAAACAAGGACGATTCTACTTCGAAAAGGAGTGACTGCTGAGGGTACACGCTAGTGCTAAAGTTTCTACTCTCACTCCTATTTTGGTAATATCATAGCAGACCTATGCAGATGCAATATCGTGAATCTGACTCCGATATGAAAACAAACAGTAGCTGAACTTTTTTTTTCTTAATCAGAACCTAGCCTGAGAAAAATATTCAGATATATTAAAGGATATGAATAGAAATGAACGAAGTATATTTTCAATTATATGTTAAAGGATGAACCATGTGAATTTTCTTTAGTCTTTCTACAATAATAGAAGCTAATCCAGCTAGCATTTTTTGCAAAAAAGTGCATAATTTTGTAAAAATGTTTAACCATTTGGTTTTCAGTTTAAAAATGCAAAATAGAATGTTCTTTATAACATATATTTTTTGCCGCTAACTGATTAAGTATGTCCATTTTTCTTAGTGAATGAAAACAATTGGAGTTTATTTTTTACTATTATTTTTCTTAGTCCGTTGACTGCTGAAATACGTTATTATACCGCTGCTTAACAAAATTCCCGCAGTTTCTTAAACTGTTTTTTAAAACTCCTGATTATTTTGCCGTAACTCAGAAAAATGCCATCTTTTTTAGTGCTTGGTTTCTATAACATGCTCCTACTGCGGCTGATTATATGCCCCCCCCCCCCCCAACCTTAATTTTTAAAGGGATATTTTAAAATGTTCCAATTTTTGTGAAAGGTAGAAATGGGAGTGGGGAATAAACCCGGTTTTGGGGAAGGGAATTTTGAAAGTTGTCAAAAGCTTCGAATTTAGCAATATATATATATATATATATATATATATATATATATACAGGGATCTGTCCAGAGGCAAACCTGGGTCCGTTAAAGGACTCTTCACAAAATTCTATATCTTAAAACAGGACCCTTCACAAAATTATTTATCCTAAAACAGGACCCTTCACAAAATTTTTATTCTAAAACAGGACCCTTCACAAAATTTTTATCCTAAAACAGGACCCTTCACAAAATTTTTCTCCTTAAAAACAGACCTTTGATTTCGTAATAAATAAATGCTTAAAAAACGCGCTAAATAAGCGTTTAACAAAAGTAAAGTGGAGGATTAAATAAAAGAGCGATTCGTCAACTTTATAAAATTGCGGATGATGGAAGAAAACATATAATTAAATTCCGATCATATATTATGTAAGAGAAATATTATCATGGAAAAATTCAAATTTGATATTTTTGAGTTTCTGTGAGTTTTGAAGTCTCCTGAATTCATTTTTCCATTTTTTATAATGATGGAGGTATGCATGTATGTGTATCAGTGAATACGATAGCGTCTAAACGCTGCATTTGATAGGTAAGCTAGAGGTGACACACAATTAATGATTTTAATGATGTATAACTTAATTTTTTTTTAAACGGATACAAAATAGAATTCTTATACATAATGATTTATGGTCTGAAATCATTTGAAGATCATTTAATAAATTTTTAGAGGACCTTCTGAAATCAGATTTTTTTCTTTTCTTTCTTTCCTTTTTTACGTTGATGGCTGCATTCATATGTGTCTGTACGTATCACTGAGCTGAAGAAGTTCTTCAGCTCAGTGGTACGTATGTGGGTGAACGCGATACCGTCTAAACACTAAATTCGATTGCTTTCGAATATGTTATGTATATTATAGATCGCCATCGCATGAAATAACTGAATGAGTACGATAGCATCTAAACGTTGCATTCCATTGAATTCAAATTTAGTATGTATATTTTAGGTCACCATAACATGAAATACATGTAGTTCAATGAATATAAGATTAATGTGTATATGTGATTGAGTGAGTGAACGCAATAGCGTTTAAATGCTGCATTCAATTAAACTCAGATTTAATATATATATTACAGGTCATTATCATGCAAAATATGTGGAGATTAATGATTGTAGGATTAATGTGGATATGTATGTAAGTGAGTAGATACAATCGCGTACAAATACTGAAGTTTCTATTGAGCTTAAATTTGATGTTTAAAGTCATCGTTGCAAGAATTATGTATAGAATTTTATAAATTTGGAATTCATAGTACTATATCAAGCGATACAAATTATGATCCCTTTGTATTATAATGATAGCATATTATTTGAAATTCGTTTTTTAATGCTAAAGTGTTTAAAACAGAGAAAGTGCTATGAAATGTTACAATAATTGGCTAAAGTATGAGCATTAGGAAAAATTATGTGTGTAATAGCCTCTTTTTCAAGGAAGCATGAATTAATTTTCATTGAAATTAAATGTAAACATTGAGTGTTATTTTCTTCACTTCAAAGTTTCCAAAGTTCCTATGTTTATTACTCTGAATCAAAATTCCCGGGTTTTTTCTTACATCTCTAATGAAAGGTCCGTTTTCATTTAGAAGATTCTTGTGAAGGGTCTGTTAAAGAAGTATAATGCACAGAAATCTGGCATTAAATTAAAAGGTAATACAATGAGGGGGGGAGGGGGGGGAAACTTACGACAGTTATTTCGGGTCGTCATCGAGTGCGAACAACACTTCTCATATAATGCCTCCAAACTGAGTTTTTACGTCACGCAAGAACAAGATGAGTCGATAACATCCAATCAACACTTGCTATATAGATGTTATAGGAAGAGCTAATTGGATGTAATCAACCCTTCCGTGATATGCATATGCTTATGCTGCCGCTTTCAAGTTGCACTTATGGCCGTACTTACTTTTTTCAGATGATGAAAAGTTGCGCTAATATTTCGTCCCGAAATATATTGCGAATATATGCAATTTACGGTGATTGTTTGCAAAGCTTTTTATTTAATGGTTCGCTTTATGTTCAACACTTTTTGTGAAAGGTTCCAAATCTTCTTACGTCAGATAGACCAATTAAGGGAACTAACTTTCTCTCTGTCTCGTCGCTGGTGACCAAAGACTATGTTTTTGAATGAGGAAATTTGTTTCATATTCAGAAAATTCACATCCGTTAAATTTGTTCTTGTTTTCCATTTCTTTTTTTTTTTTTTACATGAACAACAACAAATTTAAAGACAGTTTTTAAAATCAGATTTATCCCCTTTAGTTTTAAAGAGGAATCTGCCACATTGTGTTTTTCGAAGAACATATAAAATTAAATAAACTGAAAATATTTATAAAAACTTTCTGAAGACTTCGTTGAAAATAACGGTGACTTGGCATCTATGGAAAACGGTAGTGAGTATATCTACAAATATTAAATTTCTCTGTAGAGTAAGATGGGATTTGGCTGCTGTAGACGGTAAAATTGTAAGAGTTAGAGAAAAGCCTGAATATACTTAACTGAATGCAGATTTCACAGCTAGTTTATCTGTGTGTGATCGTTTAATATCAGAATAAAATTTCTACACAGTACACCTGTTGTAATAAGATTATTTTTTTCATCATTTATTTTTATTACTTTAATTTCTTTAGAAAAAAAGACGAGCCGACACTTGTATTCCTTAGCTGTAGGGCATCGTGATGTCACCGTCCCACAGAAAAGAGGGAAAAAAAAAAAAAAAAAAAAAAAAGCAGCCTTTTCCAACCGATCTATCCGGCACAACTGTGCCAGGATTTGCCGCCTAGTTATTGCCGAGACAGGTAGCATTTAAGCTGTCAGCTGAAGTTTCTTCTACTTAATCACCCTAGAGAACAGGTCCGCAAAGAAGGAAAAGACATTTCAACAATGCCCGCCTCCTTGAAGAAGGTTCCTCCACTTGTTGGAATTCTTGAACAACCCCTCGTAACACGCCTTCATCGAAAAAGCCTACGCGCCAAAATCTATACAACATCCGTGAAAGAAGGATCCTCATTATAAACTTGCCCCCATCAACTGCGGACATAATCAGTAGTGGGGAAAGGCAAACACAGAAAATTTGCCTACGCGTTTGTTCAAGTTTACCCACTACTACTACAGTAGACATAAGCATACCACTTTCAGAAGTCGGTGCTTACGCAAAATAAATATGTATGTACTTCTTTACAGCAGCTATTTGTCAGCAGAAATTTAATTTCCCACGCAGTTAATTAATTATAAACTAGAATGTTTATATGCAGTCAACATCTTGTCTAGCATATGTAATAACTATATTCGTAACGGCCGAAGACAACTATTAATTAATTCAACTTATCTCTTATGGTGTTTATGGTTTTTAGTACATGTAATAACTATATTCGTAACGGCCAAAGAGAAATATTAATTAATTCCGATTGCGATTATCTTACGGTGTTTATGGTTTTTGATTTCAGAAAAATTCTGTTACTTTTGAAGCAATTTTTACGCATACATTATATTATTCTTTCAATCATATTAAACACATCATTATCCGTAGAGTATAGCAATATTTTCATGCGAACTGAGACTGAGTTATATAACTGAATACCTCTTTTTTATCCATAACTCCTACCTACAAACCAAAGTCGGACGCTGATCACTGAGAGTTGTAGCAAAAATGAGGTACAAGCAATTAGAGTGATTTTTTTCTACTCTTTTTAAGACGAAAGTAAAATCAGACATCGCTCATAAATTATGAACACGCTTTCTCATGTTACAGGGTACAATATAATTATGGTGAAAATGAGAGTCAGTCAGCAAATGACTGACTGAATGTTATTTAAAACCCAAGAAAGTAAGATCAGGTATGAGGCATCGCTCATAAATTATGAACACGCTTTTCTATATCACAGGGTACAGTTATAGTAAAAATGAGAGGGAATCAGAGGATAATTGAGGAACTTTGTTTTTGCAAAGTAATAATATAAAGGGAAATTAAAATTATCTATTACACAAATATAAATGGGAATTTCCAATATCTTTTAATGGAAAAAAAAAAGCAATTGTGGAGCCAAAACTATTAACACTTATTTTATTTATGTTATGTATCAATTATGATATCGATATTTCGTTCAATTTAACTTCCATGATTGCAAAATTCTTATTATCTTATTCAAAAGCATCCTGAAGATATTTTTTTAAGAACACGTGTTTTTATAAAACGTTGTTTCTGTTCCCTTTCTCATGACAGTACGAGTACATACCAGGGTTGCCACTCAAATAGGAGAATGAAATTCTCTGACTTTTCCAGGTCTTTTTAAGGATGTCCTGAAAAAATTCTAGCCTAATCATATATTGAGCATTGGTTGTTTTGAGTTGAGGGCAAAATAATTATGATACCACTAGAAAACACAAAAGATACATATTATTTTGAACTAAGGAGGGTCTTTTTAAGAGGTGCTGTTCCAAAAAAAAAAAAAAAAAGGCAGAAGCTAGGAATAAAACAGGAAAAATGACCCTACGTTAGCAGAAAAATTGCTTTTTTTTTTTTTTTTTTTTTTTTTTGGGGGGGGGCAATCATTGTATGAAATTCCCTGACTATTGCAGGTTTTCCAGGTAGCGTGGCAACCCTGATATACCTTTCTTCATTAAATTTAATTATTTCTAGGTGCTAAAATTTGGCATATACATGTTCGTCTAAACCAAAAACTATACTATTACTAGCTGACCCGGCCACGCGTTGCTGTGACTAAGTTATACGTTGAATTATACGACTGTAAACTATTTAGTACAGTCAAATTATTATTTACGAACTAAGACGAAAACGTTGTAGCCGATGTAAAAACCCACAGGGTTGAGATTTGAAACTTAGGTCAAAATTTGGAAGCGATTGATAAAAATTTTCGTAGTGTTGATATTAAGCACAAATTAATTTTATTGTAGGGTCCTATAAATTTTAATGGAGAAGTGATATATATTATTTCTAATGCTACTTTGGATAAAATTGCTAAAATGACTAATATATAAATTAAATTCTATTAAAATTCTATTAAAATAAAAGTATAAAAGAAATAGACGATTTTAAAATCAATTTTTATGGAGGAGTGAAATATAATATATGCTATAATGGATAATTTTACTATAAAATGACCTCATCATTTTAAATATTTTAAAGAGGGCAACAGCTGTAGTTATAAAAAGGAAAACAATAAGGCTAAACCAGAAAAATAAGTAAATTTGATAAATATTTTAAAACTTTAAAATGAAATATTGGACATTTAAAGTAAATACATGTATCATTTTAAATAGAAAAAGATTTTGGAAAAGTTTAGTGTATTTTAACGAAGTGATGAGAAGTTTTTGAGTATGTTAAAATTTTAATAGTAAATTCAAGTTAATAAAGATGGGAAACATTGAGGATTAAGATAAGAATAATTATAAGATTTAAAAAAAAAAAAAAAAAAAAAAAAAAAACTTTTTATATACTATGCTTTTAAATTTTAATATAATAATAATATACTAATTAAAAGGAAAATGATAAATATTCTATCATAGTTTGAAGTCAAATTTGTTTTCAAATGTCTAAATAAAATATCTGATGTAAGATACTAATATTTTGCAGCGGAATAGATTTCCTTTCTGTCATCCTTGGCGAAAAAAAAAAAAAAAAAAGAATATCGCCAAATTATCTGGCGAAAATATTTAATTCCTTTCAAAAATCATGGTTATTTTAACAACTTATATTAAAAGAGTAATGAATAATATGAAACAATATTTCGCACAATACATATTACATGTCATACATACGTACAATGAATAATACATATTACATTTCGTACAATGCATACATCTGGCATGTATATTTTCGTGTTACGCTTTTGATCGCCAAATAATAATAATAATAATAATAAAAGCCAAGGGCGACAGAGTTTTGAAATTTAAAATTAAAATTTTGTCAATTTGACAGCAAAATAATTCAATCTAACACCCGCGATAACTAATACATATCTATACCCAAATATAAGGATTAAAATCGGGAAATAAATTTCCTCGATTTTTAATCTTTTCTTACAAAAAATCCAGTGGGCAAGTAACATAGGAAATCTTTTTCTTGGCTGCACAGACGGTCAGTGAGTCACACTTCGCTTGCGTATAGAACTCATAGATATAGTATAGCATATATAGAATAGAGTGATCATTGGGGAGAAAAAAGTTATTCCTTTTCATTTGGGAAAAGACGACGTTTTTACCAAAATATGGCCGTCTTTCCCCGAGTGAATACACACGGGAATACATACTAATATTTTAGCAAATAAAATGTATGAATAATTTATTTGCTAAAGGGGAATGGAAGACTCCAGATACAGTTTCAAATTCATATTTCTTTCTTTCTTTTTCTTTTTTTTTCTTTCTTTTTTTTTTTTTTTTTTTTTCAGTACCACTTATAATGGCTGTTTGCAAAGCTTTTATTATTATTATTTTTTTTTTTTTTTTTCGGCATCAAAAATCTTTGTACGATAACATGGGGATGAGAGATCTATATATATTACTACATCTATGATAGAACTACATTAGCACTTTATCAATGTGTATAAAATCTTTAAATTGATTATGACGTCAATTTCCGTGAGATGCATAATTTAACTTTTTATAATTTTTTAACGTTCACGTTTGATTAAATGTATTTATTTTTATGTCGAAAGAAAATGAACTCGTATTTTTTTTTTTTTTGGCAACAATTAAATTAATGGAACTCACAGATATTTTGGAGCAACTTTAATAAAGGTCTATAATTAACAAATAATTGCAATAAAACAATATTGTGACAATAAATTGAGATAAAAACTATCCTATCTCTCAAGTTGGACCAAACTGCACACAGTGTGCAAAATTTCATTAAAATCGGTTCCTTAGTTTAGGAGTTTACCCCGGACAAACATTGTGACACGTAATTTATATATATATACAGATATAATGCAATAAAATTTGAATAATTAAAGAAATTAAATACTTTTATGAATTACAGATGGCAGCACTTCCTACCACAAAGGAGAGAACTTAGAAAGTAGGAGGAATGGATTATTTATTCAACAAGTTACAATAATAAACATGACAAGACCTTTTATTCACATTAAAAAGTTTTTCAGTGGTTGGACGAATAATTTTTACGTTAAGTAGTGAAAAATTAAACTCTTTTAAGCATAGTAAAGGTTCGTTCGGAAACTGCCATGGGTGAAATATTACAGTGGCGGTTCCAGAACTTAACTTTTTGGGCAGGGGGAGGGGGGGGGGCTAAGAGTTTTCAAGATGTTATTCCAGATCAATGAAAGATTTACAATTGTAAAATCCAATTGGGAATGTTAGTGCTTTTGCCCCCCCCCCCCTTTAAATCCGTCACTGAAATATTATTATTTCCCTATTTCCCATACAGCACAGTTTGATATCTAGAACGTGGAAAGCACATCACAGTCCGACATTGATGACATCAAAAATATATCACATACACATTACTCCATAAAAATCTTAGGGATTCCGTAGGAAATGTCTTCTAATTGCGACATAAAATGCGGCATCGCATAGATATTGAACGAATACGACTTTGCGATAATGTCGCTATCTCAGGCTCAGGTACCCTTTTAGGCACTTTTCAGAGCCTAATTTGATTACATACAAGAAGCTGTAAAAATATCACAAAATGCTATCGCGGTGACATACTATTCACATCACAAAGAGACGGTACGTGAATAGGATGGTATGGGATGTGCTTGGAACTATGTTTTCTGTATGAATTATTTTATACTCTATAATTATTAAAGAGTTATAAATAATAAAAATAAATTCATTCGTAGAATTGCGTCTGTACTTGCAGAACATATGAAAAGGAAAAAATTCTAACTTTTATCTGGAAGAATTGTGTGGGTCATGTATTGACCGGGACAGCTTAATTTGTTCTAAATTCAAATCGCTGGCCTCATCGTTTTTCGCTCAATACATCAAAAAACTAACTATCCTCCCCCCCCCTCCAGAAAAAAAGAAAAAAAAAAAAAGACAAAGGAAAGCTTCTTTAATACTTTCCAATACGAAAGAAAAATTACATCAAATTAATGAAAATGCAAATCCGTTATGAAATACAGGGTATTTTCTTTTAATATGTTCTGCTCTTTCAGTAAATGGGAGGTGCTGGGATTGAACACAACACGCGTTCATCTGTAAAACTGAATACGTACTTAAAATTCCCCTTTCAAAAGACTCCCCATGGAGGCCAATTCATCTAGGCCAATAATCCCTCCTGTAGTCAATCAGCTACCCACACCAATACCAGTTAAAACCAACCTACACTAGTGGCAGGAAGGTTCTACTCTTCAAGCTCGAAGACGGGAGGTGCCTGGTTCGAACCCAAGTTACACTTGAAGACTTAGCCGCTTCAAGTTGGCCATAGTTTTATCCAAAAATTGCCTGAATCGAAAGAAACCTCATGGAGGACACCTCATACAAGTCTAGTCCCTTGAGTAGACAATCGACCTTAACCTTAACTTTAAGCAAACAACTATACCAACACCAACAAAACTGAAAAGTGTTAATGATTTTGGTTCGCCGTTTTTTTTTTTTTTTTTCTGTGCGCTCTGATTTACATAAATATTTTTAGAATTCTTTGAAACTGATATTGGCTATTCAGATTTCCAACTGAAAATGGTATTAAATAGTATAGAACTACTCATTCGTTTGCAGGAACTCGCAAAAAAATTATAATAGGTCGATTTATAAGAGAATGCTTATCTTTATATTACTCTAAACATAACGAAATGAACTAACTATTCAGATACACAAAACCATGTTTTCAACAGGATTCGTTGGGTATAGTGAGCTTAAATGATTGATTCCTATATCACTCATAAATTGTGAAGCAGATCGGTTAATGCTGCAGTACTAATTCTTACTAATACGAGAGTGCAGAAGTCATAACGAAAACAATGGAGGTTCACAGGCTTGTGCTGGATATGTTAGAAGGAGGTGGAAAAGATTTGAGGGAGTGCCTTTATAACATTGAGTCGTACGCCCTTGTACACATATGTATTCTGCGCCTGCGTAAATATGTAATTTAACTTAACGTCCAACACATGGTTTGTAAATTTAGTTTATTGTTTATGCAACATGATTAAATCTTATGATTTCATTCGTCGAATGAGGGCGTCGAGAAAGCCTTTTTCAGGGAGCGGAGAGGGATAAGTCCCCCTGTCCAACCCCCTTCCACACGGGGTATTGCCCTGTCCTCCCGGGCTAGCGCGGGTCTAGAAGCCCATGGGCGACAGCAGAAGAAAAAAGTATGTGTGTGTGTGAGAGAGGGATTTTTTTATGTTGGTCACCAAATAAATTCATTTTAGGCGAGGGGGTGAGCGAGAGAGGATCTTACTTTCATGAAACATAAAGTTTATCTCGTAATATTTATTTATTTAAATAACATTGTAATTTATTTTTTTTTAATGAAAGATAAAGAAAGCTTAGTAGGTCAGTCTTCGAAATCTAGTAGGGCTGGGGAAGGGGAGTGGTCATCGCCCATGTAGACGTCTGCACAGGCCCAGAGAAACAAAAATGGATTTTCCAGGATAGATCAGGTCATCAAAAACACAGCCTACCTTCGAATTTGGAAGCTTGAAACAGAAATATTATTCCTAAAAGGAAAATTTCAAAGTTTTGTATATAGTGTAAAATTTTCGCAAATTAGAAAATTGCAGAAATGAAATAGAGCTTGTAATTAGCGTACAGTATATTACTTAGATTGAAGTAATGGTAAATCTTGGTATAGATATTGATATCACACAGCAGACTTAGGCTATGTATTTTATGAAGCACTGCATACTGTGACGAGCAGTCATTATGAAATCAGTTCATTTAAAACAAGCAACGAAACAATAAATGATAATGAAAAGAAATGTGTTAGTTATGTGCTTAGGACAACTGAACGAACTACTAACACCAGGCTTGAAGTCATTTAAAGATGAATGAGCCAACTCACCAGGGTCTAATTTTTGTTTTTACTTCAGGCCGGGACCGACCATGCAGCTTGAAATTTTACGCCAGTGCAGACCTCTGTAAGTTCCCTCTTCTCATTAACGTTCATTGTTCTGGGTTATTTACAAAAGACCTAACACAATAACTTTCGCCTGCCATGTACATAGAAACTCTCGTCCCCGTTTACGAAGCTTTTCCTTCCTGTTTCATTTCCTTCCGATGTGAGAAGCGGCAATGAGGGTGAGGTGATTTATGAACGACGGGGCGCTTCTCGGTCCCGGGAAGACGTTTTACAGCATATTAGCTTTCTTTGCGCAATTAGCATAGTATTTAATAAGGCATTAAACGACTTAATGGCTTCGTTCAATGATGTATGAAAAGATCCCGGAACCTGCCGTTTGTAGACAGGGGCGCGCCGACCCGGTGTGCGAAGTGTGCGGCGCACACAGGCGCCAGCTAAAGAAAGGCGCCAGCCAAGGATAAATTATTTGAAAAAAAAAAAATCTGATTTCATAATGCCGGTCTGAAGCCCTGCGACTAGTGTTGCTAAATGAGGCACCTTGAAAAATATACTGGCAATACTATACTTGAAAAATATACTCTTTGACTTTTTTAACATATCAAAGCATTCTATTGAAATTCAAAAGGACGCCTTAATCTCCCCCCCCCCTTTTTTTTTGCCAGAAAAAGGCCACCTAGGTTGATAAAAAGACAATATAATTCAATTGCAAAAATAAAGATTTAATAGAACCGGAGATTTTATTTAGAGTAGATTTTCCCCTTTGCATTATTGATGTAACATCTAATATAATTAAAATTAGACTTTTGACTGTAAAATCTTCACATTTCGCACATCGTGAAAGCCAAATCTGATTTCAGAAAAATTTCTGTGTGTGCGTGTGCGGTCGTTGTGTCTGCATGTCTATAACATTTTTCTCTGGGCATCACATGAGAACAGCTGGACAGTATTCAACGACACTTGGCAAGAATTACCCAACTTAAAATCATATCTATCAACTTTTGTAAATTCCCCCCTTGGAGGGGGGGGGGGGCAGTAAACAAAAACACGTTTGTATGCATAACTTGGTTTAAAATCACTTCACAGTGAAGAACTGCATATGAGGAGTCTAGATTTGAGTACAAAAATAAATAAATAAATAAATAATAATCATTGCCTACAATTTTAGATTTTTTTATTTTTAAGGGGGGGGGAAGAAAATTGATTTTCGGGGGGGAAATTTCGTAAATTCCGGATTTTTGAGAAGAAATTTCCCAACAATGGTACAAAAATGTTGAAAACAGCCATGCATCTTCTTTAGGGTATTTCCAAAAGCCCATTTTTGGTGTTTGTAATTTTCGGTCTTGGGGGTTTACGAGGGATAAAATTCGTGATCGCTCTTTTAGTGCTAAATTAGTCCTGGAAAATTTATGGGAGCGCGCCGGTCACGAATTTTGGTGCTTATATTGTTTAGATGCATCCAATGCCTATACTAACGGGATTTTACGAAATTCCTCCTCACCCTTTTCAAGGGAGAAAGGAAGCAAAAAACGCTTTACTGAGCATAACTCGGCTCCTAGTTACTTCACGGTGAGGAAATTGCATTTGGGAAGACTAGACTTGAGTACCAAATAATAATAATAATAATAATAATAATAATAAATAAATAAATAAAATAAAATAAAACTCTGCAACTTTGGAATTTTTGATTTTGGGGAAAATTTCGTCAACTCCGGATTCTACCAAAAGAATTCTACTAAAAATTGTACAAAGATATTGAAAACAGGTATACGTCTTCTTTAGGATATTTCCTGGGACACTCCCCTCCCCCACCTTCTTTTAGTGCTAAATTTGTCGTCTAAAATCTAAGGGAACTGCGGGCACGTATTTTGGTGCGTAAATTGTTTCTATGTATCCGATACCTATTGTAACGGGATTTTACGAAATCCCCCCTTTCCTTCCTTGAGGCCACAAACACGTTTCCAAGCGTCATCTTACTCCAAATTATATCAGCAAGAATAAATTTTATGTGTAGATTGATTGTTTTCGAGATTGTTCCATTGATGCTACTGGTAATTATGAGAAAACAATCTTTTTCTAAATTTAAAATGATAAAAAAATACATACACTCCACAACGGTATCAGACAGATTTTTATATTTTGCAAATACATGGATAGCATAAGATATTTTTGATCAAATGGATACGTATCATTCCAGATAAAAAAAAAAAAAAAAACTCAAGTAAATTAATTACATTTCACTAAATAATATTATCTGTTTAAATGTTCATATAATCTACTTTAAAACTTAATAATTTTGATTGTATATTCTTATTTTACTTATAAATTTATCTGTTTATATCTGTGCAACAGTGCAAAGTGCAACGTACAAACGTCGCGGCAAAATAGTTTAAAAGATTTTTGTATCTTACTACTATATGGAAAAACGCGTAAATTTACATACAAATTACATAAAAAGTTTAGATAATGAATAATTATAAGATTAAAAAAAAAAAAACTTTTTATATACCACGTTTTTAAATTTTCTGTTGAATCATATAAACTTGACGCATTACACGAGTAATTACAAACGCATTGTCATCGTGTTCTGAGCTATTTTCTAAATGTTTCAAATGTCTAGCAGTCTAGCTAGTCGGAAAGTTCGCTAAAAATTTATTGCAAGATTTGTACTGGACAAACGAGAAAGTGATATAAAAAAAAGTTGGTTTTAAAAATAAAATAATAATCCTTTTAGATTGATTGGTTGGGTTTTACGTAGCACCAGTGCTGCGGAATGGGCAATTGGCGGCGGTCTGTGACTCACCCCTAGAGGTGGTCTGGAGACATGCCATCACAATTTTGATCCTCCACGGAATTGATGGCCCTCCCGCTTCGGTGACCCCCAGAGTAATCCTTTTAGAACAATATATATTAGCATCATGAACTACATTAGCACTTTATCAATATGTAGAAAATTTTTAAAGTTATAATGACGTCAATTTTTGTGAGATGCCTAATTTAACTTTTTATGTTTTTTTAATGGTCACGCTTAATTAAATGTATTTATTTTTATGTCGAAAGAAAAGGAACTCATAATTATTATTATTATTATTATTATTATTATTATTTTGCAACAATTAAATTATAGCTAATATTTAAATGGTTAATTTTAAAGCTATTAGGAGGTTATTATTTTCCTATTTCAATTAATTAAAAGAAACTAATCAAAAGTTTGAAAATCGGGCTTCGAGGTATTGCGTTGTTATCGTGTTCTGAGCTATTCTAAAAGTTTAAAATGTCTAGCTAGTCGGGAAATTAGTTTAAAATTGATTGCAAGATTTGTACCGAACAAACAAGAGAGCGAGTTAATAAAAACATTGTAATAAAATAGACAAAATTTCTTTCATTAGATGTTTTTTTTCCCTGTTAAGTATTTTTTATCCATATTTACTAAGTTATATTTATTGCATGCTCCTATTTTATGTATTTATAAATTTATTTGTTCCTTAAAAAACAAAACAAAACAAAAAAAAACTTCTATAATTAACCAAATCAAATCTTGTTACTATCGATAGTCATATATTAATTTGATCTCAATAGTATTTCGAGAGTTTTGAACAATGAAATTCAGCAAAACAGTACTCACTACGGAATTTTATTATTATTATTATTAGTTCTAATTTTATATAATTATAAATTCTATTTATCTGTACTAGTACAAAAGGTTAAACTCATTTATATGTGCAAACATACTACAATAGTACGACTAATTAAAAAAAAATTTCATTATAATATTGTAAAGAGTTAAACCACTTTCCTAAATCAAAGGTGTTGTTGCAACAAAAGCAGATTTACAATTAAAGTGCAAATAAGGAGCAGTTCATTCAATTTTAACGGGAGTGGGGTGGGAGGTGATTGCCAGACTTGGCTACAGACGTGGCAACTTAGCGATGAATTTGGCGACATGGCGACCAAACTTGGGGAGAAGTAATAATTTAGTGTTTCCAAAATTTAAAAGCTCTATCTTCAATAAGAGCCGAGTTCTAGAATTTTTTGGATTCATCAATAGGTTTCTGGAGCAGAATAACCTCGAAAGATCGCCAAATCGCGACAAAAATTATAAAAGCAGAAGTGACACTCCCAAAGCGATCAGTTGTATTCGGACATTTGTTCTGAACGTTCGTTTCGGTTTAAATGGTTTATAGTTATTCTTAAATGAGTGATATTCCACTCTGTGATGTTTTTAATGTTGTTTTATGACTTTTTGAGGTATGAATTTGAGTACGATAATTTACTGGCTTTTTTTTTTTAGAAGAATCCTTGAATAAAGTGTATTTGTCGAGAAGAAACTGCCTGTTTCTTTACAATTAATTTTCCATGCAAGAAAATCGACATTTTGGTAACAATATGAATAGGATATTTTGGATCAGTATGATATACGTAATACTCACAAAAGGTGCAATGAAGTGAGGGAACGTTTAGTTTACTATTTTTTGTGTTTAAATATTTACTTAAAAAGTAGACCCAAACAAATAGAAACATTTACATTTACAGCTCTCATCTAAATCATCTATTGTAATGCCTCAACGCGGCATTTATGCACCCACATTCACACCAAATCTGCCTATTTCCGGGATGGAACACGGACGCAGAACTCATACCGGCATTTGTTGAAGAAATTTTTCTACCTATAATATCGTTGGTTTAAGAAGTAGAAAAATTTATTGTATTGGTAGTGGTATCAATTCTGTGTCCGTGTTCCATGCCTGCTATTTTAGTTTCCTCTATTTGCCTTCACAATTGTACCTCGTGCTTTTGGAAATCCCCGTATAAGATTTTTTCTCTTTCTGCAAGATGCACTTTTTATTTGTTTCTTTTTAAATTTCATTTTATTTGATACGTTTTTCTTTTTATTAGCCACTCAATAAACTTATTACTATTAATGTTCGAGATTCAATTGACTTGCTGAATGATAACTTTTTATAAAATGATAAAAAAAAAATGTAATATAGGGGCGCCAACTGAAACTTTGCACACAGGCGCCTGACAATGCTGGCGCGCCCCTGTTTGTAGAATGTTTTTTGGGGTCTATTGTGATGAAGGGAACATGGGTCCCAGTGATGAAGAAAATGTCAATAGTCAGATGAATGCGAAAAGAAACACGTTACAAAGGGTTGGTCCTAAATTCCCATTCCCATAAAATGACTCTTTATTTTTTGAGGAATAAATAATCGAGTAAAACTTTTCATTTTTATTTTAGAGATTATTTTATTGGTGAACCGTTAAAGTTCCACGAATATTTACGGAAATGAGGACATTGATAGGCACAGGGATTAACTGAAACCAATTTTTTTTCAACTTTTTGGAAAGTGTTAAAGATTTTTTCTCACGCTTTTGTTTACCACCCATAGCAAAATGTTTCCTAATAGCCGCTAAAAGCTTTTTCTTGTCTCTAGGGATACAATCCGTCGTGCTTCAGCGAGCACCGGAGGCTAAACAGTGCATGGAACGTCACGTACGTATTTTGGAATACTGCTTTGAATGCTAAAGAGATTTGATATGATGGTACTGTATGCTACACTGAATAAATTTGGTTTAATAATCTTGTATTTTTGTGCAAAAAGAAAACAAAAAATAACAATAATATTTACAACAATACGTTTTCAAGAATTCTTTTCAACCAATGAAAATATACCTCAACTCAACACAATTTTGAAGGTTTTTTTTTTTTTTTTGAGACGTGAAGTTTACATGATATTTTTTATGACAATAAAAAATATTTGCCATGTTCAGTAAGACCAACGTAAACCCTTCAGCCACTAAGTGGACGGAATTTTTACGGACCTGAATTTTTCCTTGATTTTCACCTGATACACCAACATCATAGTGCATACAGTCATCACACTAGTCATTCATTCAGTGATTGCCTTTCTAAACATAATAATTATAGTCATGCTCATTTACAAAGCAAATCGAAGATGCAACAAAGACAGATAAAAAATTGCCGCTTCTTCCCAAACAACTTTTCATGATCTCATAATATTATATCAACAAAAAATCACATAGCTGCCCCCTCCCCTCTCCTCCCACCTCTAAAACAGGAGAAACTATAAATTACGATTGGGCAAGAATAAATCTACACCACGAAGGGTGTGGTCAGAAATAAGAAGGATTGGAGGGAGGGGGGGGGGTAGCTTATCGGCAACAGAGTCACGGAATCTTGTGAGTTGTGGAGGGAAGACAGGCCAATCGTGTATAGAAGAAGCTCATGTTTTAGCTCCAAGAAATTTTCTTACACTTTCTACTTTCTTTTGTTTTTCTCATAAGGTTTAGAATAAATACAAGACGAAAATTTTTCGCCCGATCAGTGTCTTACATTTTGGTGCACTGAAGCAATAAAATTAATTTTTAGGCCGTACGTAATAAGTAAAAATATTTAATCCTGCATATCTTTAGATTCGAAAATGTGTATTGCCAGATTTCGGGACTTTTTTATTCAATGGTCACCAATAATTTTGAGAAGTGATATTTGATATACATAACAGAAGATTAATCTTCGAACTTCGAAGTGATTAGGCAACTGTTACAATTAAAATTTAGTGGTAGATATTAAATAAAAAAGTCCAAAAATCTAGCACCAATGATAGGTGTGTATAAGGGGGACCGGTAAGTAATGTCGTTTTTTTTTTTTTTTTTACAATAAATCCAAACAGATATTTTTTCAACAAGTTTTTATTTTTAATCAATTATGTAACCACCCTCATTATCAACAACCTCTAGGATGGATGGTTGGGTTTAACGTCCCACTAGTGCTGCGCAGATGGGCAATTGACGACGGTCTGGGACACATCCCTAGAGGTGGTCCCAACAACCTCTAGGCACGTAATATGGAAGGTTTCAATGCCGGATCGATAAAAATCAATTATTTTTTGAATAAAATCTCTGAAGATTTCAGTTTGGATATCATATAAATATTCAAATATTTTGCTTCTTACAAAACATTGTAGCGGTCAAAATGAATGGAAGTACGATGGCGCAATACTAGGGTGAGTATAGTAGGTAAGGCAGTACCTCCCAAATCAATTTACTACTATTTTTTTTTTTTTTTCCCAGGTTTCGTCTTGCGCAGTGCGGTCTTTATTATTGTTTTACAGAACAATGCCTTTTCTGTTGACAATCGCTGGGCACTTATCAATTAAAAATTGATTTACTTGATGCATTTGTTCATAGTAAATGTCTGCATTCAGAGTTTGTTCAAATTTCTGCGTTTTAAAATGAACTACCCCGCGAATACTCCACCAAACACGTAAAAACTCCTATTTGTGGTGTAAACCTGGCTTAGCTGTAATTTGTGGCAATTCATTCAAAGAGAGCCAGTGCCGTTGGATTATGAATTATCATAAAGGATCCATTTTTAATCTCCAGTGATCAAAAATTGCTTCTATATTGTGTCGCTGATCGCTGAAGCAGTAAGTTCCATGTTCGATCGGCTAGCTTTGTTTCCTTCGACAGATTATGCGAGAACCAAACATTTGCTCTGCTTTCTTTACCAATTTACTGTAAATGTTTTTGGATGGTAGACCAAGGTTATTTATGTATATTTGACAGTTTCTCGATTATTTGAAACGGATTTGCTTCCACTTCCGCCCTTAACATGTCATTGTCTAAATTTATTTGTCTTCCTGATCGACACGAGTCAGAAAGATCAAAATTACCAAATTTGAACTCAAAAAACACATTTAGCATTTACAAAGGTTTAAGGGCCCTCTTCACTCAGCATTTCCTTTTCTAAAATCCAATGTTATCCTATGTAAAACTTTCTTTGCACTTAAAACAGTGACATATTAATTGATTGAGATGCGGTTTTTTTTATTGGATTACTCTCATTTCGTAAACTGACGCAGCTTTTGTAGATTTTATGAAAAAATAACAGTTGTTTTTTAAGAAAGCTGTTTTATTGCAATATTTGGGTTGATGCATTAAATGGCTTATAAAAAACTCTTTCAATTTTTTAAAACAGAATTTAAAAAGCTGCGTCAATCTCAAAGAGTTTAATTCAATGCGGAAAAAAATCCTGTATTTTAATAAAATTTTAAATCAATTAAATTTGCAAAGAAAGTCCAAAAATTTTACAAATTTGTGCCGATTTTCCTCTTTGACACACCCTTTATCTGGCTACGCCTCTCGTTCGTGGTTTCGAAGAACAGATGTTTACATTTCTGTGGTGAAGATACGTCTACACGTTGTGGTTTTTTATTCAGTTTTTTTTTTTTTTTTTTTTTTTTTAATATTATTATTATTATTATTATAGATTTCACCTGTATTACGGATGTGAGTAACATAACAATTTAGAAGACAATCGTTCAGAGACTTATTTATAGGACATATATGATCACATTTTATTTTAAATAGTTTTTCATTGCGCGTAATACTAATATTATATGAATACTTTGTACATAAATCTGATATTTTACTGATAATGCCACGATTGACAATATACAAAATTTTTTTTTAACAAGTTATATAAACCTTTTTACTAAATTAAGCAGATTTTCAATAATAAATTTTATTTTAAAGTATATAATCTGGTGTGGCACCCACACGACTTTTTATTACCCTACATTTAAATTTTATAAAGAGAAATTCAGATTGAGGAATAAAATATCAAGTACTGTATAAAATTCTATAGTAAAAAGAATTTAAGCTAGCTTTACGAATAATTTAATTTGACAAATAATTTTCTGTGGGAAGGGCTCTCAACCCACATTTGAAACTAATATCTACATTTCTATAGAATTCACGACTAATATTAAATTTAAAATTATGTTCAACAATAACTTTCAATCACATTTATTGACAACTTTAATCCGTATCACTCGTTGAAACTTACCAATATTGATCAAACTGTTCAAGTATGAATTTCATATGAACTTTAAAATATAACGCTTGAGTTCCCTGCCGGTATTTAGTTTTTAAAGTTACACTGATAACAAACTCACAAAGAACAACTGTTAAAAACTTTGTTTAATTATTCACGGAATCTCAAAATACGTAGTTATTTAAAATAATCTGGTGTGTCACTCACACGACTTTCTCTTACCCTGAAATTTAATACTATAAATACAGGTTGCAGATTAATAGGTAAGATAACGAGTACTGTTATGTAAACCTATGTTAAACAATTCATATTAAGCTTCTGAAGAGTTTTATATGATAATTAGTTCTGTGTGAGAGGGGCGGTAGCCCCCCTCAACCCCCCGTTTCATTAATGCACCTACATTTATATAGAATATTATTTGGTTATTAAAAAATAATTTATTAAAAATTATTATTTAAAAAAATTGTCTTTTATGATAAGGCAGACGATTTCCATATTAGAGAAGTAGTATAACACCAAATATCCAAAAAAGTCCATTTTATTCTCAATAAAAAAAAAAAAAAGCTTTTTTTTTTCGTTAAAAGTAAAAAAAAAATCGATAACTTTGTTTTAAATTATCGCAGATCGATGGTTCAACCATTCGTTTTAAAGGTATTGGCGAGCTCTTTTGAAGATACCCATCATGAAAATTTACTCCCCTCGAGGGGGACTTCCCCCCCAGGGGGGGGAGGTGAGGCTCCTACATACACAATTTTTTTCCCCAGTTAACTGTCTCTATAACAAAATATATATATTTGTTTCATTTGGTTTAGTGCAGTCTATAGACGTTAAACTCTATTTTCCTGCAATTTCCCCCATAGACGTAATGTATTAGAATTATCTTGATTGTCCCTGTACACGAACCATTTGCTTGATATTAACGAAAAGCTTAGTGTAGCATCCCTATATGATACACATTTAGAATACCAAGTTTGAACTTTCTGCCATAATTTGCTTTTGAGATATTCTGATAACAGACAGACACACAGACCATTTGCTAAAAACATGATTTTCGTATTCAGGGGACCTCAAAACGTGTAAATATAACAAAATCTCGCGTTCGAAAATTTGACCCGAAAACAATACTTTCTCTACCTTATGGGTAAGAGAAAGTAAAAAAAAAAAAAAAAAAAAAAAAAAACAAGACTTCAAATTAAACTAAATATTTTATTTACTCTTAGGTATGAAGAATTAATTTACATTCCTGAGCAAAATAAGTTGTATTAATATTGAAGTCTAGGAATTGAGTGAAATAAATATTTTTAAGGACATAAGCAAGTTGATTTTATAACTGAAGAAACTAAAACTAATTAAAGTTTGCAAGAAATGGGAGTCAAGTGTTTATGAAATTATTTATAAACGACGAAATCACACTATTATTTTCAAAGATTTTGCGCTTTTATTTTCGCGCCTAACATAAAAGCACAGCTGAAATTTTAAGTATGGTACCTGAACATGAACGCTGTTTCTATGCGTTCTTTTAGAATTACAGTAACTGGATATCAAGCTGTGTGTCGATATTAATAAAATCAGACTTTTCTCTGTAAATTTATCACGGGAAAAAAAAAAAAAAAGCGATATCTTCACTTTCCACACACCATAAAATTCGAAAATTACTTCAGAAAATTTTGTCTGTGTGTGTGTCATCGTGTCTGTATGTCTGTAACGCTATTATTGTCCGGGTATCACGTGAGAATGGCTGGATGGAATTCAACGGCGCTTGGCAGAAATTTAGGTCTTTACGCAACTAAAATCTGCCAACTTTTTCGAAATTCCCTCCCCAGTTATTGCCGGGATGGGGGGAACAAAAGTCAAAAACATGTTTGTAAGCATAACACCGCTCCAAATTACTTCACTGTAAAGAAATTGAACATATAAAGAATAGACATGAGTATAAATAAAACGTTATCTGCAATTTAGAAATTTTCGATTATTAACCCTTTCAGCCGCAGTGTTCCCGCTGATGGAGCACCTAATTTTAATTCTCAAGTGCAAAAACTCATCCCGTAAATTTTTTAGCAAAAATTTACATTTATAACATATTAGAAAAGGCCCTTTTTTTTTAACCTGAAAATTTAAAATTTCTTTTATTTAAATTTTGTTCGTAAATTCCGGTGGCGAGAAATTTCGCAATTTCCGAATTTTTAAAGAACTCTACAAAAAAATGGAACAAAGATGTTAAAAAAAGCTACGAGACTTCCTTAGAAAATTTCCAAAAACACATTTTTTTTTTCCTAATTTCCGATGTTTTTGTGAGGAGGGGGTTACGAAGGGTCAAAATCGAGACAACCCTTTTAGCGCTAAATTTTTCCTGAGAAATCTATGGAAGCTGCGTTCACGAATTTCGGTGCTCGGATTATATGTATCTATCCGACACCTAAAGTAATGGGATTTATTGGAATAAATAAAACATTGCGATTTAGGAAATTTCGATTTTTAAGGGAAAGGAAGAGGGAAATCAACTTTTGGCGGAAAATTGTTCAAATTCCAGATTTTTAGTAAAATTTTAACAAAAATGGAAAAAAGATGTTGAAAACAGCCATGGTCTTCTTTAAGACATTTTCAAAACACATTTTTTTTTTTTTTTAAGGGGGGGGGGGGGATAGGTATGTGTTACAAAGGGCAAATTCGAGTCACCACTTTTAGCGCTAAATTTGTCCTGCGAAATTTATGAGAGCTGTGGTCAGGGTCAGAAAGTTTGATGCTTGGATTGCTTATATATGTATCCGACCCCTAAAGTAACGGAATTTATCGAAATCTCCCCCCCCCCCCTTTCACCCTGGGGGGTAGGAAGCAAAAAAAAAAAAGTTTGTAAGCATAACTCGGCCCCAAATTACTTCATGCTGAAGAAATTGCACATGAGGAAACAAGATTTGAGTATAAATAAAACATTATGTACGATTTTGTAATTCTTGACAGGAGGGAGGAAAGAAATCGTTTTTTGGGGGAAATTTTCAGAAATTCCGGATTTTTTAGTAGAGCTCTACTGAAATGGTACAAATGTATTGAAAAAAGCTATGTGTCTTATTTAGGATATTTCCAAAAACACATTTTCTTTCTTTGTGTGTGTGTGTGTAAAATTTTCGATTTTTTTCTGGGGGGGGGGGGGGAGGGGGGGCGTTACGACGGAGCTTATTCGAGACCCTCCCTTTTAGCGCTAAATTTGTCTTGGGAAATCCACGGGATTAATGGTCGCTAAATTTGGCGCGTAAATTTTTTATATGTATCCGACACTTATTGTAACGGGATTTTACAAAATTCCTCCTTTACCCTACCACCCGGGGGGGGGGGGGGACAAGAAACACGTGTAAAATCTCGTTTTTCCTTTTGAATTTGCTTTAAATTATCTTAGATTGGCGAATTTTGGTGTATGGATGTGGATCAAGTGTACGCATTATTTACTTTGGTGGGATTTCACATAATTTCGAACTTACCCGCTGGGGAAGCGATAAAGTGTGGACCCGGACTTCTCACGTTGCGAGCGGGAAAACCTCTACCGAACACATCGGAAAATGACAAATTTCATTATAAATAGACAGATAAATATATAGATAAACGAAGTGGTTGCAATAGGACGATTTAAAAAAAAATCATCCTAAAAAGTTTTTTTTCCCTAAAAAAACCTGTTTTTTTGCCTACCCTTCGAAAGAAAGCATTTGGATGATATTGTGATCACTGACATACATACACATACATCATCATCATCATCATCATCATGAAAATAGTAAAAATGAACTCATGGGACCTCAAAACATGTAGATACGCCAACATCGCAAAGCCAGAATTTTGTCACGATTACAATGATTTCCTTACGTATGTATTTTCGGAAAGCAAAAAACTGCATGAAAGGTATGTGAATCATTTAATTTCATCATGCTTAATAACTAATTTTTAAAAGGTATATGTGTCTATGAGAGAGGAAATGACAATGCAGTTGTAAACAATGGAGGGAAAAAGTGGAGGATTGAAATTCAAGATATAAAATATACCTTTACATCCACCCTTAGAAAAATACAAATATTTCATTTATTAAATATTGTAAATTTTGCTTATTCCATGTCTATTTTGAAAAATTCAAATTGATTATACAAACATATTAATAAAATATCTGGTGTGAAACAACAATACGACTTCCATTACAAACTATTACACATATTATATGCATTTTTTGGAGATAATGTGATCACAAGATATAAAAGTGACCTAAAGAAGTAGAAACCTAACATTTTTCTGGTAAGATAAACTTTATACACATGTAAAGACATATAAAACGAAGCGTACATAAAGCGAGGTAAAAAATAAGGAAAAATAATATATATATATATATATATATATATATATATATATATATGTGGTAGAGTTATTTTTTGAAACACCAATTTTCGAGATCTACCTAAACTTCTGACCTACCTAAACAGGGTAGCAGTTAATTTTCCTCTAATAATTACGTGATACATAAGAAAGAAATGGATTTATATAACAATTTTCAAGAAAATCGTTAAAGCCGTTTTTGAGATACCAAATTTTACCAAAACTCAATCATTGACAGGAAAACAATAATTACATACAAAAGCATATTTAAAAGTGAGTTAATATGGCGAGTTTGAAAAAAAATCCGTACAGCTGGTTTTAAAGGAACGCACTTCCGAGACCTGAAATTGAGCTATTTATACAGACCGCCTGTCAATTTTTCTGAACTAACCAGCTATATCATTCGAAAGGACATCTAATAGAGTGTTTATGTAACAAATTTGAAGAAAATCGTTAGAGCCGTTTTTGAGATACGGACTTACGGTCCCACTTACGGTTTCTGATGTGCCACTTCCGGTTTTCAATTTTCTCCACAATATGGAAAATTCATTTGTACACCAGACTTGTTTCAATTCTAAAGTTTCGTAGTTCTATCTTTATTAGTTTCCGATACATAATAGCCAGAAGATCCTCCCCCCCCCCCCACACACACTGACCAATTGCCAAAAACCACTTTTTTGGACTCAGAGGACCTTAAAACGTGTAAATCAGGTGAAATCTCGATATCGAATTTTCAGACCGAATACAAATACTTCCATTACATACTGTAGTAGGGTAATGGAAGTAATTTTTTTTTTTTTTTTTTTTTTTTTTTTTAATAGATTGAAAGAATAAAGATAACTTTTAATTTACTACTCGCAAATAATTAATAGTGAATAAAAGTGGACGAAATGGTATTTTATCTGGGACGGTTTTAACCAGGTTTTTTCGATTATGGAAAAAAACCGAACAACCCTGTATCAACATAACTTAAATAACTTCAGGAAATTCAAATTTGGTATTTTGAAATTGATATGTGGCTGCTACTTGTAAAGTTGATCAAGACTGGCAAGTTTCAAGACACATTAATAAGAGTCTTGTATTTGATTTATTTTTACTTCCATTACCCGACTACCATAGGTAATGGAAGTATTGTATTTGGTCCAAAAATTCGATATCGAGATTTCACCTGATTTACATGTTTTAAGGTCTCCTGAGTTCAAAAAAGTGGTTTTTAGCAATTGGTCTCTGTGTGTATGTATGTATGTGGAAAATATTCTAGCTATTATATGTCGGAAACTAATAAAGACAGAACTACGAAATTTTAGAATTGAAACTGTTCTGGTGTACAGATAAACTTTTCAAATTTTGGTGAAAATTGGAAAAACAGAAGTGGGACATCTGAAACCGGAAGTGAGGCCATAAGTCCATATCTCAAAAACGGCTCTAACGATTTTCTTTAAAATTGCTGTATAAACACTCTATTATATATCCTTTCGAAGGATATAGTTGGTTAGTTCAGGAAAACTGATAGGCGCCCTGTACAAATAGCTGAATTTCAGGTCCTGCAAATGCTTTCCTGTCAAAACGGCTGTATGTTTTTTTTTTTTTTTCAAACTTGCCATATTGACCCTCTTTTAAATATCCTTTTACATATAATTGTTGTTTTCTGGCCAACAATTAATTTTGTCAAGCTTTGGTAAAAATCGGTATCTCAAAAACGGCTCTAACGATTTTCTTGAAAATTGTTACATAAACCCATTTTAGATATCCTTTCTCATGCTTTACTTGGTTATTACAGGAAAATTAATAGTCATCCTGATCAGACAGATCAGTTTTACATCTCGAAACTTGGTGTTTCAAATAAATAAATAAACTCTGCCAATTTTCTTCCCCTTTCTTTAAAAAAAAAAAAATCGCTGTGCAAACTCTGTTTTATGTTTTTACACGTGTATTAACTTTCCCTTACCGGAAAATTTTTAGGTGTATATTTCATTAGGACAATTCCATGTCTTCTGTTAACATTATCTTCAAAAATTCCATATAATACGTGTAATAGTGGGTAATGGAAATCGTGTGGTTGTTTCACACCAGATTTTTAAATAAATGTAGGCACTATAATTCAACACTATTTATATATTATACTACTTACAAAAATTTTGACTTGTATAAAGAAACACGTATAAATAACAACACAAGTACACTTTCTTTAGAAAACAGAGCTGGAGGACTTGTGCGACCGCACCTGTCCGTGATCTTCGAAATACGATCCCGAAGGTCACGACCTGTCGCACACCCCGTCCAGCTCTGCGTTCAGTAGTCTGAGCTCCAGAGTGCAGATAACCCATCTCTATATATCAGTAATGTTATAATGTTATATATCTTTGTTATTTTTTAGTTAAATTAATTATATCAAACCGCAAGTTTAATCATAAAAATATTTTCTTTTGTTAAATTTCATTGTTACAGAATTCGCCGATATAACTACTGAAAGCCTAAAACGGGCTGAATATAGAATAAAATACTTCGTCGGGTCGGGCTACGTTATTAAAATACATATAAATAGACTAGCAGGCTACGCCCGCTTCGCTGGTCACTATTTTTAAATGAATAATTATAATTAATGAATTCTCAAAATTGCATTAATTTTTATCATGTGGAAAAAAAAAAAAAACTCTGATCGGGAAAAATTTCGCACCGGGTCCCCACTGCCTTCGGCAGCGTAGACCCGTGCGCGATTCCATATATATGAGCGCCCTAATAATTTTACAAATTCGAAAATATCCGCAATCGATTTGAAAGTATCAAAAACCTCTATGCACCAGTTTTGAACGATCTATCTCTATTTTTATTTTTTTGCCCCTCCGCTTCCTCCTCCCTTCCCGCCCCTCCCAATAATTTTAAAAATTCAAAAATATCCGCAATCGATTTGTAGGTATCGAAAACCTCGATGTACCAATTTTGAATGATCTTGATTGATATATTTTTTTTTTTTTTGCCCCTCTGCCCCCCACCCTTCCCGGCCCTTCTAATAACTTTACACTTTCGAAAATATCCCCATTCGATTTGCAGGCCTCTAAAACCTATCTGTACCAATTTTGAATGGCCTAACTGTATTTCTATTTGTTTTTGCCCCATAGCCCCCCCTTACCACCCCACCCCTACCCGCCCCTCCTAATAATTTTACAAATTCAAAAATATCCGCAATCGATTTGTAAGTATCGAAAACCTCTACGTACCAATCTTGAACGACCTGACACTATTTTTATTTTTTTGCACCCCCCTCCCCTCCCCCTTCTTGCCCCTCCTAATAACTTTACACAATCGAAATTATTCGCATTCGACTTGCAGGCCTCTTAAACCTATCTGTACCAATTTTGAACGGCCTAACTGTATTTCTATTTGTTTTTGCCCCATAGCCCCCCCTTACCGCCCCACCCCCTACCCGCCCCTCCTAATAACTTTACACAATCTAAAATATCCCAATTCGACTTGCAGGCCTTTAAAACCTATTTGTACCAATTTTGAACGGCCTAACTGTACTTCTATTTGTTTTTGTTCCATAGCCCCCCCCCCCTTGCTGCCCCACCTGGGGGCTGAATTTCTAAAATTCCAGAAATTGGTTTCTAGATAGTTGCATTAGCTATATTTTAGAGCAAAAATTTCACGTATATCTATTTTTTTTGTTTGAGATATATAGGATTATGCGAAATCACGTTTTACGCATGTGAAATCACGTTTTGCCCGGGGACCGAATTTGAAAAATTGCAGAAACAAATTTTTAGACATTTGTATTAGCTATATTTAAAAGCAAAAATTTTAGGGATATCTGTTTTTTTGCTTGAGATATGAAGGATTTTGTGAAATTACGTTTTGCCCCCCCCCCCTCCCCTCATATCAGAAAAGTAGTATAACAGTAAATATCCAAAAAAAAAAAGTCTATTTTATTCTCAAAAAAAAAAAAAAATAATAATAATAATAATAATAATAATAATAATTTACGATTTTTTTTTTCAAAGTTTTTTTTTTATTAAAAGTATAAAAAAAAATATCAATAACTTTGTTTCACATTATCACAGATCTATAGTTCAACCATTCGTTTTAAAGGTATTGACGAGACCTTCCGAAAGATACCCATCTTGAAAATTTACTCCGCCCGGGGGAGGGCGACGCCCCCACAAGCACAATTTTTTCCCCCTAGTTAACAACTACTTTTATCAATAATTCATATTAGTTTTACAATCAAAAGTTAAAGCCAACGGCCATACCATGCTGAAAGTACCGGTTCTCGTCCGATCCCCGAAATCAAAAGTTAAAAATAACTCTCATTATGTATATTTATACGAAATTTTGTCCTATACTGCCATGTTAAAAATTTAGAAAAAATGCTATCACAGCGCCACCTATTGGGCGATTGATCCCTAAATCTAATCAGCACCAGTTTATGTCAGGGTCCAACTAAATACCAAGTTTGGTTAAATTTCGTTCATTGGTTCGTGAGATACAGCCTCCAAAAATTCGTGACACACACACACACAGAGAGAGAGACAGACAGACATTTTCTAAAAACTATCAAATCATGTTCAGCACATCCCAAAACGTGCAAATCCATCGAAAACCGGAGATCGAAAATTTTCACGAATCCAATACTTTCTCTATATTACATATAGAAGAAAGTCCCCCCCCCCCGGGAGGGATAAATTTTTCAAGATGGGTATCTTTCGAAAGATCTCGTCAATACCTTTAAAACGAATGGTTGAATTGTAGATCTATGATAATTTAAAACAAAGTTATCGTTTTTTTTTTTGTTGTTGTTACTTTTAACGAAAAAAAAAAAAAAAACTTTTGAAAAAAAAAAAAAAAAATCGTAATTTTTTATTATTATTATTATTATTATTATTATTATTATTTTTTTTTTTTTTTTTGAGAATAAATGGAACTACTTCTCTAATATGGAAATCGTCTGCATTATCATGGAAGAAAATTTTTTTTTATAATAATTTTAATAAATTATTTTTACTGAGGGAATTTGTATAGGAAAATATAGAAGAAAGTCATGTGGTGGCCACAACATACTAGTTTAGTTAAATTAATTATATCAGACTTCAAGTATAATTATAAAGTATATATATATATATTTTAAATTTCACTGTTACGTAATTCGCCGGTATAACTAAAGAAAGCCTGAACCGGGCTGAAAATAGTATAAAGTACTTGGTCGGATCGAGCTTGCTACTCTATTAAAATACATATAAATAGATTAGAATAAATGAGGAAAGTTATTTGATGTCATGTGAAAATGGAAAAGAAAAAATAAATAAAATAAAAAAGGAAACACAAAAATAAAAAAAGAAAGAAAGAATCAAAACAAAACAAAGCTCCGTCGAAACCGCAATAAAGAACCGCAATAAAGACGTGGCTGATTTTTGATTTATTCTTCCAAAAAGTCAATGATTCGTCAGTGAATCTGTCAATCTTCTCCACCTCCTGTCAAAACCACGTGGGACACTTTTTATCTGCTTTCAGCCGGCATCGGAATTTTTTTTAGGTGAAGAGGGCCCTTAATGCCCTTGAATAAACATCGCAAACGATTTTTTGTAGCAACTGTTTCGTTACTACCCTTTCGAAACTCAAAAAGCACACAGTGGCGGATATGTACCTCTTCTTTTATTTGGCTACTCATTTCACTATAAATTGCAGAAAAAAAAAAAAAAAAAAACTTTAATATTTAATAATTTACGAGTAAAGAAGTCACTCTAACCTTGAAATATCTTTGGCACGAGTTCAAGCACACAATAAGCTGATAAATGACAAAAAAAGACATGAGAAAAAACGACATAATTACATTTCGGTCCTCCTCATACATATTAAAATATAAAGCGTGTATGAGTGAGTATGCAATATGTATGTGTTTGTGTTGTCATATGAAAAATTACATATTCTCTCTTAAAATTTAATTTCTTTTAATTTCTTAAATTGTTGTTGTTGTTTTTTCCTTTTATAAAAATGTAGCTCTAAAAAGTATTTATTCTGATAAACAAAATCAGTTTAGCGGATACTTTTCTATTCAGTCAAAGTGAATTAATGAGAAAATCTCGCGATGTTACATGCTACAGTTCATAATTTGTTGTTTTAATTTAAGGTGAATTAGATGAGTTATGTAGGTTGCGTGAAGGTTAAGATAACACCAATAAATCAACTAAACTTTTATATACGAAAATATCACAGGATTATAGTTTACAAAACAACCAGCCGAAACGGCGGTAAAGTAAAACTAAAACTAAAGTGTTTAGAGAGAGTCTTTAGAGTTCAGCTACGTATGCGCAGAGCTAGATGTGACCATGGACAATATGCTAATAGGGTGCAGAGCTGGATGTGACCATGGACAATAAGCTAACAGGCTACAGCCACACCATCTCCCCTCCTGGAAAGAAAAATTTTAGTTCCAGAAAAAAAGAAAACAGTTAATTGTTGAACACACAAAGAGTTTCTAAATATTTAGTAGGAAAATGAACATGTCGTCCAGAGCGTGTCTTGTACACAGGATCAGGAACAGTGGGTAAGGCTTCCTCGGATTCATCAGGATATTGAAGGTCAGGAGGTACTGTACTTGGTGGATGTGCAGGCATTGAAGATGGAAGTTGGTCTTCTGGAAGGATATGAGTTGGTTTAAGTCTGTCAATGGAGACAGAGACTGGTTGGCCATTAATGCGAATGAAGAAGGTTTTATCCCCCCGTTTTAACACAGCGTAAGGTCCTGTATATGGGGTGTGTAAAGACGGCTTGACCGCATCCACACGCAGAAAGACATGAGAACAAGCCTCCAATTCTTTGTAGATAAAAATATCCCGTAAGCCAAGTAAAACTGCAGGCAAAGCAGTTGTCCAGTGGATTGATGTATGGCACATAATGGCTTGCTTCAACGTACGATGCCATCTCTCAATAAAACCATTTGTCTGGGGGCGATACGATGTCGTCTGAGGCAACTTTATTCCAAATTTCTGAGATAAAGTCCTGAATAATTCACTACGAAATTGTGCAACACGATCAGTTGTGATACTTTCAGGTATACCGAATTTGGAAAACCATGTAGTATAGAGTGCCTGAGCTATCGTCTCAATCTTTATATCTGCTAATGGAATAGCTTCAGGCCACCGTGTGCAACGATCAATACAAGTCAGACAATAAGTAAAACTCTGTGATGTTATGAAGGCACAGGTCCAATCAGATCAATGTGGATGTGTGTAAAACGTGCATTTTGCACAGGAAATTAGGCTAAAGGTGAGGACAGTTGTCTAAAAACTTTTGCTTTTTGGCAAGGAATACATTATCTTGCAAATTTGGTAACAACATTTTTCATATCAGGCCAGATGAATCGGTCTGTTATTAGTTTGACAGTTGCTTTTACTCCAGGATGTGCCAATCCATGAATAGCATTAAAAACGGATTTTCGAAATTGTAATGGAATGTATGGTCGAACACTAGGTGTGGATGTATCACAATAAATGGGATATGGAGTTTTTGAAATTTAAGATTAAATTGTGAAAGTGAAGTAGTAATGAAGTAGTTGTTCAAGCTCTGGATTGCCAGCTTGGGGTTTGGCTATTGTATGGAAATCTACGGTTTCAGGGTATTTAGATTCTAGAAAAGGTATCAGTGACTATATTGTTTTGACCACTAATATGTTGTATATCATTTATGAATTCGCTGATAAAATTTAATTGGTTAATCTGCCATGGTGAAAGTTTGTCAAATTTTTGAATTAGGGTTTTTGTTAAAGGTTTGTGGTCCGTGAAAACTGTAAAGTTTCGTCCCTCTAACAGATAACAAAAATACTTGATCGCAGCAAATATTGCCAAAAGTTCGCGATCGTATGCACTTATATTTAATTTCGGCGTTACTGAGCTTTCTGGAGAAAAAACCGTAGGGTTCCCAACTGTCAGCAGTGAGCTGCTGAACACATGCTCCGATTGCTTTGTCTGAAGCGTCGCACATAATAGCAATTGGCTTCTTAATATCTGGATGTGCTAAAGCAGTGACTTGTTGAAGAACTTTTTTACAATTTTCAAATTCTAACACTGTATTTATCCTGATGAATAAAATCAGTTTTGCGGATACTTTTCTGTTCAGTCAAAGTGAATTAACATGTTGAGTGCCACGCGAATTCTTAAGGAAATCCCCGTCAGGCCACGCGCGCTGCTTAGAAGTGAGTTATGTTTACCGTGTTTCAACAAAATCCATTGAAATGCCTTAATGATGTCCTGTAATAAATAAAAATTAAGTACATTTTAAATAAATTTCTAGTAATTACTTAAAACAATGTACATGTTTTAGTTTTACATCATGTTTTACACTGTCAGCTCCCGGTGGTTGACGCGGCCGGAATGTTCAGTGTCAGCCACCAATGATGGCTGACAAGGCACTCAACGTGTTAATGAGCGAATCTCGCGATGTTGCATGATAAAGTTCATTAATTTTTCTTTTACATAATTCAGTTGTCCAGTGACGATAAAATTAGCCTTGAATACTTTCAGTTGCAATAAAATTATATATATAGATACATGATAATAGCAACAACACACACATAAAAGTTATTGTAATTCAATTTAAATATTAGCATATAGTTTTTCTATGATTCATTTACATTTACAGTATATCAATTAACAGATAAATGCATTTTTAATTACTTACTCTAATGTTAGCATTTGGGATCATTATATAAGAAAGAAATTAACGGAAATGTTATAGAGTGAGTATGTAATATATATGTGTTTGCGTTGTCATATGGAAAATTACATATTCTCTCCTAAAATTTTATTTCTTAAATTATTTTTTTCCCTTTATAAAAATGTAACTAATAGAACTTTGTCGATAGTGGCTTATGGTAATTAATTTTGCCAAACATTTTTTTCACTTTCTTGTCGGTGGACTAGAAAAATCTATCTTTTTGTTTTTGCTCTTGTTAGTAATGTCTTGTTAGTAGTCACCTTCCCGTGCTCGATTGTTTTTATTGAACATTCATTAACCCATTTTTCGCTGGTGTTGCGTTCACGCAACACCAGATGTAATTGCGTTTAACAGTTAACTAATAAAGATATTTTATATTAAGTATTGTTTTTAAATAAGGAAAGGATAGACATTTATTTTATTACAAAAAAATTTGATCCGAAAAATAATTTTATATTTAAAAATAAATTTCAAACTTGAAGCACTAATCAATCCAAAACTTTTCAAAATCTTCCTATTTGAATAAGTTTACATAACTTAAAAAAAAAAAAAAAAAAAAAAAAAAAGTTTCATAATAAAATAATTACTTTTGAAGTCATCTGTATCCTCAAGGAAATTTCCGTAAACATTTATTTGTCTTCATTCTATACTCTTATTCCACAGAAGTTGTACAAATACAATTTAGTAAGATAAGACTAATTTTAATAATTTTATTTTAAATTATTGTTATATATGATCAAAATAATGAGTATTACAGTTTGTATTTAGAAAAAAAAAAAATCATTATTTCTAGTTTAGGCGGTTAATGGATTAACTTATTAACTTCATACGCTATGCAACTTTGACCATTCTTGTATTTTACTGACGAAATCAAACTATAAATATTACTACGAGAGTGATTTTATATTTACACTAGCAGACCCGGCCACGCGTTGCTGTGACTAAGTTATACGTTGAATTATACGGCTGTAAACTATTTAGTACAGTCAAATTATTATTTACGAACAAAGACGAAAACGTTGTAGCCGATGTAAAAACCCACAGGGTTGAGATTTGAAACTTAGGTCAAAATTTGGAAGCGATTGATAAAAATTTTCGTAGTGTTGATATTAAGCACAAATTAATTTTATTGTAGGGTCCTATAAATTTTAATGGAGAAGTGATATATATTATTTCTAATGCTACTTTGGATAAAATTGCTAAAATGACTAATATATAAATTAAATTCTATTAAAATTCTATTAAAATAAAAGTATAAAAGAAACAGACGATTTTAAAATCAATTTTTATGGAGGAGTGAAATATAATATATGCTATAATGGATAATTTTACTATAAAATGACCTCATCATTTTAAATATTTTAAAGAGGGCAACAGCTGTAGTTATAAAAAGGAAAACAATAAGGCTAAACTAGAAAAATAAGTAAATTTGATAAATATTTTAAAACTTTAAAATTGGAAATCTTATGAAATATTGGACATTTAAAGTAAATACATGTATCATTTTAAATAGAAAAAGATTTTGGAAAAGTTTAGTGTATTTTAACGAAGTGATGAGAAGTTTTTGAGTATGTTAAAATTTTAATAGTAAATTCAAGTTAATAAAGATGGGAAACATTGAGGATTAAGATAAGAATAATTATAAGATTTAAAAAAAAAAAAAACTTTTTATATACCATGCTTTTAAATTTTAATATACTAATAATATACTAATTAAAAGGAAAATGATAAATATTCTATCATAGTTTGAAGTCAAATTTGTTTTCAAATGTCTAAATAAAATATCTGATGTAAGATACTAATATTTTGCAGCGGAATAGATTTCATTTCTGTCATCCTTGGCGAAAAAAAAAGAATATCGCCAAATTATCTGGCGAAAATATTTAATTCCTTTCAAAAATCATGGTTATTTTAACAACTTATATTAAAAGAGTAATGAATAATATGAAACAATATTTCGTACAATACATATTACATGTCATACATACGTACAATGAATAATACATATTACATTTCGTACAATGTATACATCTGGCATGTATATTTTCGTGTTACGCTTTTGATCGCCAAATAATAATAATAATAATAATAAAAAGCCAAGGGCGACAGAGTTTTGAAATTTAAAATTAAAATTTTGTCAATTTGACAGCAAAATAATTCAATCTAACACCCGCGATAACTAATACATATCTATACCCAAATATAAGGATTAAAATCGGGAAATAAATTTCCTCGATTTTTAATAATTTCTTACAAAAAATCCAGTGGGCAATTAACATAGGAAATCTTTTTCTTGGCTGCACAGACGGTCAGTGAGTAACACTTCGCTTGCGTATAGAACTCATAGATATAGTATAGCATATATAGAATAGAGTGATCATTGGAGAGAAAAAAGTTATTCCTTTTCATTTGGAAAAAGACGACGTTTTTACCAAAATATGGCCGTCTTTCCCCGAGTGAATACACACGGGAATACATACCATACTAATATTTTAGCAAATAAAATTTATGAATAATTTATTTGCTAAAGGGGAATGGAAGACTCCAGATACAGTTTCAAATTCATATTTCTTTCTTTCTTTTCTTTTCTTTCTTTTTTTTTTTTTTTTTTTTTTTTTTCAATACCACTTAATGGCTGTTTCCAAAGCTTTTATTATTATTTTTTTTTTTCGGCATCAAAAATCTTTGTACGATAACATGGGGATGAGAGATCTATATATATTACTATATCTATCTATGATAGAACTACATTAGCACTTTATCAATGTGTATAAAATCTTTAAATTGATTATGACGTCAATTTCCGTGAGATGCATAATTTAACTTTTTATAATTTTTTAACGTTCACGTTTGATTAAATGTATTTATTTTTATGTCGAAAGAAAATGAACTCGTATTTTTTTTTTTTTTTTTTTTTTTTTTTTTTTTTTTTGGCAACAATTAAATTAATGGAACTCACAGATATTTTGGAGCAACTTTAATAAAGGTCTATAATTAACAAATAATTGCAATAAAACAATATTGTGACAATAAATTGAGATAAAAACTATTCTATCTCTCAAGTTGGACCAAACTGCACACAGTGTGCAAAATTTCATTAAAATCGGTTCCTTAGTTTAGGAGTTTACCCCGGACAAACATCGTGACACGTAATTTATATATATATACAGATTTATATAATGGGAAAAAAAAAAAAAAAAAAAAAAAAAAAAGAAGAAGAATGCTCGCATATTTCTTCTCACCAAGCAATAATATATTCAACATGTTTGTAAAATATGTATGTATAACATGAGAGAGAATGTGCGAATGTAATTTTTAATATGTTAAAATGTGAATCGATGTTTTCGATTGCTCCCTTATAAACTCTTATCAATTATACCAATGAATAGCATCCATTGGTGTCTTCTAAATACAAGCTAAGTACCCTTAAAAAGACTCCCATGGAGGACATTCAGCCCAGCCGAGGACCCAAGTGTAGTCAATTAGCCTTAATCCCAAACACCAACACACAGTTGGTGAAGTCATCTAAACATATTTTAGTAAAAATAATGGTTTTCACATGCTTTTCCCATTCTGTGAGAATGCGTTTTCGCTTATGTCCATGACTGTACTTCGATTCAAAGGGTGCTACCACGAACATATCGAAGTATTTCGATGGTCGAATGTGACATCATTTTAAAATAAATGTAAGGTTTTAATCACTTTGTACACTGGAAAAAAATTATGATAGTAAACATATTAAACAATTTCCATGTAGAATTAGCAAGCGGAACTGCTGTTACGATATCTTTGACTTTATAATTGCTGAAAACATATTTCTACGTCACTATTCGACGATCGAAACATTTCGATGTATTCGTGGTAGCACCCAAAATAAAAATATGGTTAAAACCCCCTGTGCGTTTTGCATCTTTTTCAAAGTCTTTGCAATTCAACTCTTTTACCGATAATATCTTTCTGAATTTTAACGATATTTACTTTTTTTTTTTTAAGTATTGTTCGTCCTTCGATACGATTCATAAACAAACAAGGACCATTCTATTCATATATAGGATTGTCCTTATTTGTTTACGACTCTAATCGGAAAACAAACAGTAATTCTGTATATCTGGCTAGTAAATTATGCAAAAAAAAAAAAAAAAAAAACTAGTTAGTGCTTGCACATGCGCAGTTAAAAATTTAGTAAAAGTGTTCAGATTTCATCAGTTATTCAATACCTTTATAGTCTGATTGCAGTATTTTATGCCTAATATAGCATGTCAAGTTTCCTAAAAATAACACTGTTTTAATTTTAAAACACTGTATATTATAAAAAAACGAAAAATTTTCGACGTTGTTAAAGAAACCTTTATTGTTATACTCATACAATTTTTTTTCTAAAATTAAAAGAAGGCTCCTAATCTTATACTATAACACTACAGTTCATTACCAGTGTTTATTATTATTATTATTATTATTATTATTATTGAATAATAATCGATTAAAACGTCCAAATTCGAAAGAGTGTATTCACTTATATAGATGACTGTATGTATATGTGTACACTATCCCTACCTCAACAGCAAAAAATCCTAGGTCTAGGCACCCACCACCTGGTTTCAAGATGTTCCATAAATAACTATGGAAAGAAGAAAGAAAAAACTCTCGCTTTTCAACTCTGTTTGGAAAGCATTAAAAACCACTCTGCAATGAAGGAGTAAATGAAGCATTACACGCAATTTATTCATCATCCGATTATCCTTTTGACGAGCGACAAAATCGCAGATTATGAATGAGACAATCGTAATCTTCACCCGCAACAGATTAATGCAGCATCAAAATGTCGGCCATATAAGACTGGTTTTTTAGCATCCCTAAATCTGCTCTAATCGGGAATGGGAATCACGCAGCGGCGATGTTAAATTCTCTTTCACGTGAAAGAGCACCAGGAAGAAAACAAAAAAGTGGCAAGCACCCTTAGTTTTTACGCGGTTTTGAAAGTAAAGATTAACAGGTGAGGGGGGGGAGTATAAAGAGGATAATTTTGAACCCGACCCGTTGTTGTATTCCATTAAAAACGGATAATCTGATAAGGTTGTTGTTCAGGCAACGACAGGTGTACCGGAGAAATATTGAATAATAATTCAGTGGTGAGGGAGGGTTAGCTTCAAACGGCAAATTAAACACAATTATCCAGTCAATGAGAGCATAATCAGATAATTCAAATTTGCAGCATAAAAAAGGGGAGAAAAAAAAGCGAGGAAATGGTGCATTAAATAGTTTTATTTATTAATTTTTTTAGCCGTTTTTTAATTTAAAAAGGCTAAGTTGAAAATAATACATTGCACATGATGATGGACTATTTTCATTGAACCACCTGGAATAAAGCAGCATGAACTGGAGTCCTGCATCGGAGCGGGTACCCTACCCGTTTTGCGGGTTGGATTTGCAATAATTTTTTACCTGCAAAATATTTTTCCTCGAAAAACATTTTGTGATTTTTTTTTTCTTTCTTTTTTTAATATAACGTTTTGAATGCAGAGATTGGATGACATTCTCTTTCTGCATAGTAATTAAAATTTAAATTAATATGACTCATAACATGAGTTTCATTCAATAATATTAACAACGTTTAAAATTTCATATGGCTGGTTCAGAAGCCAATCAGTTAAGTCATAAAAAATGAAAATTGACTTAAGTGTTGTGAACGACAGTGAATTACAAGTTCTTTCACACAGGCACAAACAAAATTTTTTTTTTATTTTTATTTCATATGCAAGATGGCAATGGCAGCATCATCAATGTCGACTGAACTATTGACGTTACATTATAATCATTATTGACATGCTTTTATTAACTTGATATGATGTAACTATTATTATTAATGAATGTAACGGATTCTTGCAATTCAATTTTCGGCCCTTCTGATCGTCCTATGGACCTGAACTTTTGCACACAACTTTATAATCAATGACAATACTATAGACAAATGTTTAAAGGTGCTTATCCAATCAGGGGCAAGTTCCAGGGGCAAACAAAAAATCTATACATATGTAAAACTCTATCATATGTGACACAGGATTTATGTGACACAGGCTGTTTTTGTATAACGTCGAGTGGAAATATTTTTTTTTTTTTTTTTTTTTTTAATCAAAAATTATTCTTATTTTCTCAGATTTAAGGTTTTGACTTGACTTACACCGATTGATTTCTGACCTATCTATGTGTGAATATTTTATTGGTCTTCCTGTTACGAAAAACTTGTTGACTTTCTCTTGTGAGATAGTAGTTCATAAACAAACCAGGCAGATTGTAGTCGATGAATGCTCTCTTTATTCAACGTAACTTCTCGAATCGGTACAACAAAACTTTTATTACAACGAATATTCTCGAAACAGTCCAGCAGTACAGTTATTTCATCAAATATTATGATAGCAGTCCAATGAAGCTGTCACTAGTGCTGCAAAAGTCACTATTCGACGAATGTTCTGGAACATTGTTCCACATAAGTAAAACAAATAACGTCAAATACTTCAGAGCAGAAATCTTTGCTAGCTTACAAACAAAGTTCAGTCTCTCATTTGCATACATTTTCCTTTTTTTTTTTTTTTTTTTTTTTTTTTTTTACCGCTATTAATATTATTATCATTATTACTATTATTCTTTTACCTTGGTATGTAGATTTTTGTAATTCAACATTGTAGGGTTCATATGATTCAAGCTATTTAATTTTCTTCGTATGAAGTGAGGTATTTAACTATTCGATGTTTAATAAATAGAAACCAATAAAAATCTTTTAATTTATAAACTAACATAGAGAGTTCTGCGAATTAGAATCGTTTTTTATTTTATAATTAACATTTCTGAACTTTTTATACGGTGTGAAACTCAATAAATAATGTATATTGGATGGTAGATCATAATTTATTTTTTCTAAATGTATAGACGGATCCCTAATACACTTTCACATGTAACTCTATTTAGAATTAATTTAAAGTATATAAATAGGTATGTTTTCCGAACCGCCTTGATCTCAGAAATCTGAATATAAGGTCAAAAATAGGGGTCGTCATTGAAAAAAAAATGAAGTTTATGCCTGTTTTAATATGTAGATGACCCCTTAAGCAAAATCTAAATACACCATTAAAAACTAGACGTTATTACAGATCGATAGGTACCAGCCGCCTGTTTTCTACGATAATTTACGGCGAAATTAGGTGGGGGGAGTGGGGAAGGCTTTTTTTTTTTCTTTTCTTTTTTTTTTTTTTTTTTGCCGACTGTACGTATGGTATAGTCTTGTTCATGTGTAATTGTGATTTAAATATAAAAGGACTACTTCGATTTTTTTTATAGTCATAGATTTGCAATAATAAAGCGCAGCTTTTTATACATAGGGTTTCACAAACATCTATGCCTTGCCCAGGATTCGGTCCGAGAACCTTCTGTTCGAGAAGCCGGCTCATTGCCAACTGGCAGACATCCTGTATTCCGGGGGCCCAACTGCGCAGCACTAGTGCGACGTTAAACCCAATCAACCAGATCTCGGGGTTCACGTAAACGGGGGAAATAGCCCCTCCGTGGAGGATAAAAATTTTGATGGTATGCATTCGAACTATCCGTAGGGGTAAGTCCCAGACCGTCACTAATTACCCATATAGTAGCCCTAGTGCGACGTGAAACCCACTCAACCAATCAGTTCTAAAATAAAAATTAAAGGAACACAATGCAGATATTGCCAATTTACAGGTACAAAAATTAAAAACAGAAATATTCTTAACTATAGATTATTAATTGAGTCCAAGGTGGCAATACACTAATGTCTGTTTCACGGTTTCCTTTACTTCTGTCTGCGAAAAGACATTGTCGTCTCTCACTCTCTGCAAGCAAAAATTAAATTCAAAGAGTTTTCTGGTAAAACAATTTTCACAGAAACTCTCATTTGCATACATTTTCCTTTTAAAAAATAATCTTTTAAGAAGATCGCTTTTCTTTATGACGATCCCTTTTCGCGATTCTATTTCATATTATTATAGTTTCTTATGTGAAAAAAACCATTTGTCCATTATTTACTTCTGCTACTTTTTTTTCTTGAAGCTCTTGCACCATTTTTCTTTCACTTTCAACTATTCTCTTACGAAAACGCCTTTTACGACTTTCTGGAAAGAAAGTTATTATCGCAGTCTGGTTAGCTTCACTTTCGCAGAAATTATTTTTGAAAATGTCTTCTCCATTTATGAAAATTCCGTTGCCTTTCTAGATTTTTTTTTCCCCCATGCTATTGCGTTGATAATAAATGGTTTGTTTCTGCTCCGAGGATAGCAATTTTAGTTTGACGACGTAGAGTGCTCTTTTATTAGGCAGCACAAGCGGAATATGTGAAACTAACATATTCCCAGCAATTTCTGCATTATTACTTGATAATCGAAAAATGACATGTCGCATTTTTTTCAACGAACTGAAATAATGCTGCGTGGAATGGCTCCATCTACAATGGGGGTAGATTTTGAATCATCGGCATATCGGCAATAAATACATGTAGGAATCGGCACTCGTCGGCAATAAATGCATGTATTTCCCGGAACTTCCATATCAGGCTAAAATTTTTATTTTACTCAATCTTTATGGAGATATGAAAGATTTGCCTCTGACGATATGGAACGTGCATGGACAACACCATCGAACTAACAATGATGTCGAAGGATACAATTCGAAATTGAACAGGAGTATAGGCATAAAACAACCAAATGTCCATTCAGTTATTGGTAAAATGTCCTGAAGAAACTGTATATGTTTAATTTTACATTAAAAAAAATAAGAAAAAAAAAAAAAAAGAAAGAAAGAAAAGAAAGAAAGAAGCGAAAAAAAAAAAAAAGGCGCTACGAGTGTGAAATATATATATAATATTTGGCAAGTGCCTCGGAGATATAACAGCAAAGTTTAATAAAATAAATATTTAAAAAAAATGTTTGAAAACTCTCAGCTACATTAAAAAATTTGAGTAAAACGAATTTGAATTAAAGAGAAAAATGATTTGGGGAAAAAAAATGGCGCTACGGGTGTGAAATATATATATAATATTTGGCAAGTGCCTCGGAGATATAATAGCAAAGTTTAATAAAATAAATATTTAAATTAACAAAAAAAAAAAGTTTGAAAACTCTCAGCTACATTAAAAAATTTGAGTAAAACGAATTTGAATTAAAGAGAAAAATGATTTGTGGAAAAAAAATGGCGCTACGGGTGTGAAATATATATATAATATTTGGCAAGTGCCTCGGAGATATAATAGCAAAGTTTAATAAAATAAATATTTAAATTAAAAAAAAAAAAAAAAAAAAAGTTTGAAAACTCTCAGCTACATTAAAAAATTTGAGTAAAACGAATTTGAATTAAAGAGAAAAATGATTTGGGGAAAAAAAATGGCGCTACGGGTGTGAAATATATATATAATATTTGGCAAGTGCCTCGGAGATATAATAGCAAAGTTTAATAAAATAAATATTTAAATTAATAAAAAAAAAAAAAAAAAAAAAGTTTGAAAACTCTCAGCTACATTAAAAAATTTGAGTAAAACGAATTTGAATTAAAGAGAAAAATGATTTGGGGAAAAAAAATGGCGCTACGGGTGTGAAATATATATATAATATTTGGCAAGTGCCTCGGAGATATAATAGCAAAGTTTAATAAAATAAATATTTAAATTAAAAAAAAAAAAAAAAGTTTGAAAACTCTCAGCTACATTAAAAAATTTGAGTAAAACGAATTTGAATTAAAGAGAAAAATGATTTGGGGGAAAAAAATGGCGCTACGGGTGTGAAATATATATATAATATTTGGCAAGTGCCTCGGAGATATAATAGCAAAGTTTAATAAAATAAATATTTAAATTAAAAAAAAAAAAAAAAAAAAAGTTTGAAAACTCTCAGCTACATTAAAAAATTTGAGTAAAACGAATTTGAATTAAAGAGAAAAATGATTTGGGGAAAAAAAATGGCGCTACGGGTGTGAAATATATATATAATATTTGGCAAGTGCCTCGGAGATATAATAGCAAAGTTTAATAAAATAAATATTTAAATTAAAAAAAAAAAAAAAAAAGTTTGAAAACTCTCAGCTACATTAAAAAATTTGAGTAAAACGAATTTGAATTAAAGAGAAAAATGATTTGGGGAAAAAAAATGGCGCTACGGGTGTGAAATATATATATAATATTTGGCAAGTGCCTCGGAGATATAATAGCAAAGTTTAATAAAATAAATATTTAAATTAAAAAAAAAAAAAAAAAAAAAAAGTTTGAAAACTCTCAGCTACATTAAAAAATTTGAGTAAAACGAATTTGAATTAAAGAGAAAAATGATTTGGGGGGAAAAAATGGCGCTACGGGTGTGAAATATATATATAATATTTGGCAAGTGCCTCGGAGATATAATAGCAAAGTTTAATAAAATAAATATTTAAATTAAAAAAAAAAAAAAAAAAAAAAAAGTTTGAAAACTCTCAGCTACATTAAAAAATTTGAGTAAAACGAATTTGAATTAAAGAGAAAAATGATTTGGGGAAAAAAAATGGCGCTACGGGTGTGAAATATATATATAATATTTGGCAAGTGCCTCGGAGATATAATAGCAAAGTTTAATAAAATAAATATTTAAATTAAAAAAAAAAAAAAAAAAAGTTTGAAAACTCTCAGCTACATTAAAAAATTTGAGTAAAACGAATTTGAATTAAAGAGAAAAATGATTTGGGGAAAAAAAATGGCGCTACGGGTGTGAAATATATATATAATATTTGGCAAGTGCCTCGGAGATATAATAGCAAAGTTTAATAAAATAAATATTTAAATTAAAAAAAAAAAAAAGTTTGAAAACTCTCAGCTACATTAAAAAATTTGAGTAAAACGAATTTGAATTAAAGAGAAAAATGATTTGGGGAAAAAAAATGGCGCTACGGGTGTGAAATATATATATAATATTTGGCAAGTGCCTCGGAGATATAATAGCAAAGTTTAATAAAATAAATATTTAAATTAAAAAAAAAAAAAAAGTTTGAAAACTCTCAGCTACATTAAAAAATTTGAGTAAAACGAATTTGAATTAAAGAGAAAAATGATTTGGGGGAAAAAAATGGCGCTACGGGTGTGAAATATATATATAATATTTGGCAAGTGCCTCGGAGATATAATAGCAAAGTTTAATAAAATAAATATTTAAATTAAAAAAAAAAAAAAAAGTTTGAAAACTCTCAGCTACATTAAAAAATTTGAGTAAAACGAATTTGAATTAAAGAGAAAAATGATTTGGGGAAAAAAAATGGCGCTACGGGTGTGAAATATATATATAATATTTGGCAAGTGCCTCGGAGATATAATAGCAAAGTTTAATAAAATAAATATTTAAATTAAAAAAAAAAAAAAAAGTTTTAAAACTCTCAGCTACATTAAAAAATTTGAGTAAAACGAATTTGAATTAAAGAGAAAAATGATTTGGGGAAAAAAAATGGCGCTACGGGTGTGAAATATATATATAATATTTGGCAAGTGCCTCGGAGATATAATAGCAAAGTTTAATAAAATAAATATTTAAATTAAAAAAAAAAAAAAAAAAAAAGTTTGAAAACTCTCAGCTACATTAAAAAATTTGAGTAAAACGAATTTGAATTAAAGAGAAAAATGATTTGGGGAAAAAAAATGGCGCTACGGGTGTGAAATATATATATAATATTTGGCAAGTGCCTCGGAGATATAATAGCAAAGTTTAATAAAATAAATATTTAAATTAAAAAAAAAAAAAAGTTTGAAAACTCTCAGCTACATTAAAAAATTTGAGTAAAACGAATTTGAATTAAAGAGAAAAATGATTTGGGGGAAAAAAATGGCGCTACGGGTGTGAAATATATATATAATATTTGGCAAGTGCCTCGGAGATATAATAGCAAAGTTTAATAAAATAAATATTTAAATTAAAAAAAAAAAAAAAAAAAAAAAAGTTTGAAAACTCTCAGCTACATTAAAAAATTTGAGTAAAACGAATTTGAATTAAAGAGAAAAATGATTTGGGGAAAAAAAATGGCGCTACGGGTGTGAAATATATATATAATATTTGGCAAGTGCCTCGGAGATATAATAGCAAAGTTTAATAAAATAAATATTTAAATTAAAAAAAAAAAAAAAAAAAAAAGTTTGAAAACTCTCAGCTACATTAAAAAATTTGAGTAAAACGAATTTGAATTAAAGAGAAAAATGATTTGGGGAAAAAAAATGGCGCTACGGGTGTGAAATATATATATAATATTTGGCAAGTGCCTCGGAGATATAATAGCAAAGTTTAATAAAATAAATATTTAAATTAAAAAAAAAAAAAAAGTTTGAAAACTCTCAGCTACATTAAAAAATTTGAGTAAAACGAATTTGAATTAAAGAGAAAAATGATTTGGGGAAAAAAAATGGCGCTACGGGTGTGAAATATATATATAATATTTGGCAAGTGCCTCGGAGATATAATAGCAAAGTTTAATAAAATAAATATTTAAATTAAAAAAAAAAAAAAAAAAAAGTTTGAAAACTCTCAGCTACATTAAAAAATTTGAGTAAAACGAATTTGAATTAAAGAGAAAAATGATTTGGGGAAAAAAAATGGCGCTACGGGTGTGAAATATATATATAATATTTGGCAAGTGCCTCGGAGATATAATAGCAAAGTTTAATAAAATAAATATTTAAATTAAAAAAAAAAAAAAAAAAAAAAAAAAGGTTTGAAAACTTTCAGCTACATTACAAAATTTGAGTAAAAAGAATCTAAATTTATTTTTTTTATTTTCTAAATTTAAAAGTGCATGTTTTAGTATAAATTATTCATAAAAGGAGAGGCGTAACTGCAACTATATGATTGTGTTTGTTTTATTTTCTTAAATAAATAGATAAATAAATAAAAAAAATTTTAATTAATATTTTATTCTATGTTTTTAGATTTTCAAATAAAAATTTTAATTAAGAATTCATTTTTTGAATGAATTATACAATATTTATTAAAGATTTGATTATTTACCTAAGACCTGGGTGTCTAAACAAAGTTGCTACATCCCTGGATTGCTGGCCGACTGCTTTTCCTACGATTATTTCTAAACTAATTCCCACCATTATTGCTATCCGATTTTGCCTCTGACCGCTTTTTGCGCGACCGATTCCCAGACATAACGTGTTCAAAGATGTTAAAATGTACCATCAAGAAAGTTTGCTCATAGACATACTGCATTTTAATTCTTTAGTATGTCCGTGTAATCGAACCATTTGTCGGATCACAATCTATTAAGCACTGAATATAATGCACACAATATTTATAATTTTAATTAACATTATACTATATATTTTTGATTTATACTCTTATAAAGAAATCTTCAAAAATATCATTACATGCTCTTTTTCACTACTATGTAAAATTTACTTTTGAGTTTGTCATATCGAAACTTGAAAATCTCTTTCCTTGATTTATCTCCAATCATTGTTTAAAGACATTCTACCATTTAGACAGAGATGGTTTACATAAAATTTTTTAAAAACTTTTTATATTAAAAAAAAAAAAAAAAAAAAAAAAAAAACTACACTGTCCTAATCTGTTCTTGTTTCTGCAAACTGAACTTTTTTTTTCCTCAAACAGCGTAGTTATTTTTTATTTCTTAATGTCGTTCGATGACAATGTGATCAGAAACTAGTCAATAAATGTTAATATTGTTTCTGTATTCCGTTTTGGTCGTCCATTGTGTTAAATTCAACGTTTTTCCGGGAAAGGTGCCCTCTGGTGGACATCTTGGAACTTTTTTTTTTTTTTTTTCGAAATTCCGTGAGCGCATCTCGTGTATAGTCTATATGCCAAATTTCGTTGCATTTCGTTCACCCGTTTGCGCTCTAGGATGCTGTTTATAGGGGAAGTTTAATTATAACCACCCTGTATATTAGAAATATTTTGTTTGATAAATAGATCATTTACAAAGCACATTATCGTCTACAAACAAATATTAAATTGAAAATATTTTTAAAAAGGAGCACTTAACTCTACAAACTAAAATAAATTATCAAATTGTCAAAGAAATTTAAAAGAGACAGAAAGAAATGAGAAAATATTTTTTTCTTTGATAAAGAAACTATCATTTAAAAATTTAAACATTCTATTAAGAATGAGGGAAGTAGGATCTTGCAAGAAAAATTTGGAAACAAGCAGTGCTGGAACGCAGCCAAAAACACGGTATCTTTATGTAACAGAAGAAAAACAATTTGCGCAAAAACATAAAAATATTTGAAAGCAAACGGTAGGCAGTAAAAATTCCTCCGTTGTAATAAAGTGCTCCTCGTCGGAGAAAAGAACGAGATATTTATTGTGCGCGTACGTGAACACAATACAGCTTTCCGTTTTTGTCTAAAAAAAAATTCAAATAACAATTCTTTTTTTCAAAAAAAAAAAAAAAAAAAAAAAAAAAAATGCAAAACATTGTCTGAAGATTAAAAAAAAAAAAAAATATTTTGAGAAATATTTTCCAGAATTCATTAAAGTTCTACTAACTTTTAAAGTAGACGTTATATTTAGTTATTTATTTTTCCGAGTCCACAACGGTTAATTTCTTTCAATCAACGAATAAATTGCTGTCGCCAAAAGTGTATCGAATATATACATTTTCACAAATTGCAACTAGCTATAGAACATAAATGGAAAGTGAAATTAATGTATACATATATGTGTATACAACACAACCTTATTATGGTTTTAAAAAAAATCCTTTTTTTTTTGTGTGTGCATCACTGATAAATTAAGAAACAAATTACGGAACCTACTAATTACAATAAATAGAGAGTAAGTCAGAGAATCATTGATTGAATCATCTTGAAAACTAAAAGACAAGAAATCATGTATGATTTATAAATTATGAAAACACTTATAGCGGCAGTAGAAAACAACTTGGAGGTCATTCCTCAAAGAATAATCCCCCCCCCCCTCTCTCTCTAAGAAGTTCGCTACTGGCTATTAGTTGCTGGTTGACCAAACTGCTTTCGACACTTTTTAAACAACCATATTTTCAAAAACCATCTTTATCATGACCTATGAGTAGAATTTCTTGAAAGCTTATAATTTTATGGTGCTTAAAATGTAATGAAAGAAACGTGCATTATTAAGCTGCAAAAAAGTATGCTTTCTATAGAATAGTCTTTAGTGAGCTAACGTTAGAACTTTTCCAAATTCCCTGACATTTTCAAGGCTATTTTTCACAATTTTTCCTGACTTTTCCCTAACTTACGCTGTTTATTTCCCCAAAAATTTCCAAAAATTATCGAACAATTAAACAATTTTAGAATAATGAGCTTTCATATATAGCTTATTTCCACAAAATTTGTCAAGTTTCCCTGACTTTACATGAAAATCCCTGACTATTCCACACTCACTTAAATTCCCAGACTTTCCCCCTGACAAGTGGCTACCCTACAGATTAATACGACTACATACGAATAATCATATAATATGCATTATGGAATACACATTATTTTATGACACTACATTGCTTGCATATTAAAATCACACAGTTGCACAAAAACAATCTTTTTAAAGCTTTCTTTTTAAAAATAAAGCTATAGAAATAGTTTTTGTGAGGTATTTTCCAGCCTTTGCTTCTTTTTTGCAGGAGGCTGATACCTTCCATTTCACTCCAGTTCACTTACACTTCTTTAATAAACTTTGAAAAACGGAAAAAGAAAAAAATAGAAAATACTCGTGACACATACGTAAAGTTAAACACAATTTCCTCCTATCCTTTTTTTTTTTTTTTTTTTAACCCATCTTAAATTAAGGTTTGTTAAAAAAGATTTTTTTCATATTTTTATTAACCAAAACACTTTAAACATACAAAGTGACAGCTAAAAGTATTTTAGAGCATTTAATTGCATTTCTCACACCCGAGAACATATAAAATGACACCTAACATGCCTATGGTAGTGGAAAAAAAAAAAGGCAATTGTTGGTCGTAAGACAAGATGGCGGCTTTACCAGAAATTGGACCGGAGTCATATCAATGCGACCACTTTTTTTTTTTTTTTTTTTTTTTTTTTTTTTTTTTAAGATAAAAATATACATAACAATATCCAAAAATCATTTTGAGGGTACATTGAAATTCCAACAGGATTATACCCAGCTGCCGCACTATAGCCTTTCCCGCAGAGAACAAGTGCGTGATAGTACCTACATACCTAAAATGATTTTCAGAAAAATCTCCTAAAATCGCAGGAAATGTTTCGTCTTTTTCTATTTCTTTCTTTCTTTTTTAATGAATAAAAGAGATCTTTGACACTTGCATTATAATTTAATTCTGGAAAATAATTTTTTACGCTGCTAAGTTGAAAATTCTTAAAATTAAATTATATTAAAAATCAATTATTTCCTAAAATTTGACGGAATTAAATTACCATATCACCATGCATAACAAAAAATGTATTTACAAAATAAATAAAAACAAATAATAATTTATAAATAAGTAGAAAGAAATAACGTTCGTTTTATGTATAATAAATGAAAAATTTAATATATATATATATATATATATATAACAGAAAGCAACTCCAAATTTCTGCCGAATAACCACTATTAAATGCGAGCCGAACTGGCTTTAAAAATCCTCAAAATATACTGTAAAATATGAGATTTTGAGTATATGTTTCAACCTAAGTTTTTTTTTTTTTTTTTTTCAATTTCGTTATGAAAATGCGCGTTTCAGGTGTACTAGAAAATTTTTTTTTAACCGAAATCTCTAGCCAAAGTACTTATAACTTCGTCTCTAGCAGAAGAATTTATGCTTTGGGTCTGGTTTGACCAATCAGATAACACCTTATGTCACTATAATGTCATTTCGACAAAATTTAACCGTAACTGGTCCACGTTACAGAAATATTATACAGTTTTTTTTTTTTTTTCCTTTTACTTATTTTTATTACTAATAATTTTTGCTTCAATTTCTTTCATTGATATTTTAATTTAATTCTTGTTGTACCAGTATTTATTATGAATTTATGTTTCATATATTTAGTCTCATTACTGAATACAACAATTTTCATTTGTTGGCGCGCAATCTGAGTACAATTTCGTTTCGGTGAGTGATACGAATTACGATTATTTATATAAAGAGTAATAAAAACATACAGGAAAAGATCTGGTGTGAAACAACCACACGACTTCCATTACCCACTATTACACGTATTATATGCATTTTTGACAGATAATGTGATCAGAAAACATAAAAGTGACCTAAAGAGAAAATCGCTAGAGCCATTTTTGAGATACCAACATTTACAAAAAATCAATTATTGACAGGAAAACAATAATTACATACAAAAGCATATTTAAACGTGAGTTAAAATGGCGAGTTTGAAAAAAATCCGTACAGCTGTTTTTAAAAGAACGCCCTTGGGAGACCTGAAATTCAGCTATTTATACAGGACGCGTATCAATTTTCCTGAACTAACCAACTATATCATTCGAAAGGACATCTAACAGAGTGCTTATATAGCAAGTTTGAAGAAAATCGTTAGAGCCGTTTTTGAGATACGGACTTACGGTCCCACTTCCGGTTTCCGATGTCCCACTTCCGGTTAAACTCAATTATTGACAGGAAAACAATAATTACATACAAAAGCATATTTAAAAGTGAGTTAAAATGGCGAGTTTGAAAAAAATCCGTACAACCGTTTTTAAAGGAACGCCTTTGCGAGGCCTGAAATTGAGCTATTTATAGAGGACGCGTATCAATTTTCCTGAACTAACCAACTATATCATTCGAAAGGACATCTAACAGAGTGCTTATATAGCAAGTTTGAAGAAAATCGTTAGAGCCGTTTTTGAGATACGGACTTACGGTTCCACTTCCGGCTTCCGATGTCCCACTTCCGGTTTTTCAATTTTCACCAAAATTTGGAAATTTCATCTGTACACCAGACGTATTTCAATTCTAAAATTTCGTAGCTCTATCTTTATTAGTTTCAGAGCTATAGTAGCCAGAAGATTCTCCACATACCTACACACACACACACACACACACACACACACACACACACACACACACACACATACATACACACTGACCAATTGCCAAAAACCACTTTTTTGGACTCAGGGGACCTTAAAGCGTGTAAATCAGGTGAAAACCCGATATCGAATTTTCAGACCGAATACAATACTTCCATTACCTACGGTAGTAGGGTAATGGAAGTAAAAATGTTTTCGGATAGGAACAAGGTAAGAGTAACGAATAATATGGTGTTGTGACAGATGCGTACATGACATTTGCGTACAAGCTGAAAACAGTGGCACTTGCGTACATGTCCAGGTGGTTTAAATATTACAGGTGTGTTTTCAAAAAATCTAGTGGCACTTGCGTACAACATTTCTTTCGCTTTATTTGAGGATCATTGCATGAAGGGGTTGTATCCATATGATGCAAACATTAAAACCTTTTTCTTTCTTTCTATTCTTTCCTTCTTTTTCTTTTCTTTTTACTTTCTCTTACCCATAGGGTCGAGAAAGTATTGTTTTAGGGTGAAATTTTCGAACGCGCGTTTTTGTTGTATATACATGTTCTTAGGTCCCCTGAATACGAAAATCATGTTTTTAGCGAATGGTCTGTGTGTCTGTGTTATCAGCATATCTCAAGAACAAATAGTAGCAGAAATCCCAAACTCGGTATTCTAAATGTATATCATATAGGAATGTTACAGAAAGTTTTTCGTTGGACTGCACTAAACCAAATGAAACGAATATATGTTTTTTTGTAATAGAGATAGTCAACTGGGAAAAAAAAAATTGTGTATGTAGGAGCCCCGCCTCACCCCCTGGGGGGGGGGGGGAGTCCACCCTCGAGGGGAGTAAAGTTTCATGATGGGTATCTTTCAAAAGAGCTTACCGTATCTTTCAAATGAGCTCACCAATATCTTTAAAACGAATGGTTGAACCATCGATCTGCGATAATTTAAAATAAAGTTATCGATTTTTTTCATTTTTAAACACACACAATTTTTATTTATTTATTTATTTATTTTTTATTTATTTATTTTTTTTTTTTTTTAGGGGGGGGGGGGGGGGAGAAAGACAAGCATATAGGTGAACGACAAATAATTTCAGGAATTAGAATATGATTCAATTCGTTATTGATAAAGAAGAGAGATCTTTTTTTAACTTTTTTTTTTCTTTATTGGAGACAAAAAAATTCATACTTGTTAAAAAGTAAAAAAGTATTTAAGAAATAAAAATATTTTTAAAGATCTTAATAGCATTTATAAGGACCTTTATTGATCTTGACTCAGTGAATAAATAATTGAATGTCATTTCAGAAAGTAACTACGGCTATTATAGCTTGTAACTTTTATATGCCTTAAGCTTATAACTTTGTCAGTCGTAAGACTACATGCATAAGAGAAAATTCACGTATTTATATAAAAGTATTTATCTTCAAGTTTAACATATGGATACAACCCCTTTGTGTTACAAACGAAAAATACAGCGAAACAAATTTTGTACGGAAATGCCACTTGATTTTTCGAAAACAGATCTGTAACATTTGGAACACCTGAACTTGTACGCAAGTGTCACTAATTTCAGCTTGTACGCAAATGTCATGTACGCATCTGCCATATAACCGATATAGGGTTATATATATATATATATATATATATATATATATATATGTAGCCTTTTATTTTAATGATATAAAAGTCCATCAATTTTTTTTTTCCCCTGTTAATTACCCCTATTTTCCGGTTGATTTCAAATGTTATTTATTAAAAATAAAGATTCATGCATTTAAAAGTTAATATATATTTCGTTTTTAACAATAGAAGAAGAAATTACACAAAAAATATTCTTTGTAACTTTACTTATACAGCGAAAATATTAGACTAATTGTTTTTGTGCAGCACTGTATATATTGCTTAAATATTTCCATTTTATATATGCAGCTTAAGTGACAATACAGTGACCCTTAAAAATTATGAAGAGGCGACTCTTCAATTTTCGAAGTTTACGAATCTTCCTGCAAGCGAAGACTACAGAATCTCAGGCATGAGAGTGCAGAAAATTAAAAAAAAAGAGGAAACACGCGTGTTCACAAAATTAATTTCAAATGAAAAATAACGCATGCGGGGAAAACCATACAAATGGGTTCATAAAATTTATTTCAAATGAAAAAATAATGCTCACAGGAAAAAACTATACAAAATATTTTAAAAAGTGACAAATTAAAGTAAAAGAATAACACAACAGCACAATAGAACATGTGTTAAAAAATAAATAAATAAATAAATAAAAACATTAGCTAGCAATCAACATTTGATAACATTAACTGGTGGTGAAAAATGGAAAGGGGGGGGGGGGGGGGTAAAATGTAGTTCATGAGTGAGAAATATTAAACACAATTCTTCTTTATGGGTTCTAGAATATCTCATAAAGTAAGTTTAAAATTAATATTGACATTTTTGTTGTGGATGGTTAAATATTTAAAAACTAAAAGGCTTCCCGCAGAATGTTTGATTGGCGATGGTTAGAGTTGAAAAGGGGGGGGGGCAAAAAAAAATTACATGAGTAGGAAATATTCAATAATTCTGTTCTCTTATATGTTACTAGCAGGCTACGCCCGCTTCGCTGGTCACTATTTTTAAATTAATCACAATAATTAATGAATTCTCAAAATTGCATTAATTTGTATCATCTGATAAAAAAAGAGAAAAAAAAATTCTGATCGGGAAAAATGTCGCACCGGGTCCCCACTGCCTTCGGCAGCGTAGACCCGTGCGCTGCGCGCACGTATTCCTTCACTATCCTTATGACTTTTCAAAATTCAATGTTATTACTCATAAAGTTTCATTCTCAAGAAAAGGAATTAAAAAAATATATCATTTAGCATCGGGTAAAAACTCACACCGGGAAATATTACAGCGCCATCTGGCGGTAGAAATTTCTGTAATCTATTGTTCCATTCCAGATTAACAAAGCTTTCAAATGATGTATTACTCATGAAATTATTTTAATTAGTAGATGAGATACAAAAGAAAACCTAATCAGGAGACCTCAAAACGTGTAAATCGGGTGAAATCTCGAATTCCATTTTTCGATAATGTAAAAGTACTTTAAAATGTGTATCAACTAAAATAAGCTTTCAAATGATGTATTACTTATGAACATTTTTTAATTAATAACTGAGATACAAAGAAAAAAAAACTGATTCAGGACACCTCAAAACATGTAAATCTGGTGAAAACTTTCGATAATTTAAAAGAACTTTAAAATATCTTTCGAATGATGTATTACAAATAATTTAATCATAATTAGAAATTGAAATATTGAAATTTTAAAATATTACAGCGCCATCTGGCGGTACAAATTTCTGTATTCCTTTGTTCGATTCCAAATCAAAAAAGCTTTCTAATGATGTATCACTTATGAAATTATTTTAATTAGTAGCTGAGATACAAAAGAAAACTGATTCAGCATACCTCAAAACGTGTAAGTCTGGAGAAAACTTTCGATAATTTAAAAGAACTTTAAAATATCTTTCGAATGATGTATTAAAAATAATTTAATCACAATTAGAAATTGAAATTTTGAAATTTTAAAATAATACAGCGCCATCTGGCGGTAAAAATTTTTGTATTCCACTGTTCGATTCCAAATCAAAAAAGCTTTCTAATAATGTACTACTTACGAATTTATTTTAATTAGTAGCTGAGATACAAAAGAAAACTAATTTAGGAGACCTCAAAACGTGTAAATCTGGTGAAAACTGTCGATGATATAAAAGAACTTTAAAATATCTTTCGAATGATGCATTAAAAATAATTTAATCATAATTAGAAATTGAAATATTGAAATTTGAAAATATTACAGCGCCATCTGGCGGTAGAAATTTCTGTAATCCACTGTTCGATTCCAAATCAAAAAAGCTTTCTAATGATGTATTACTTATAAAATTATTTTAATTAGTAGCTGAGATACAAAAGAAAACCTAATCAGGACACCTCAAACCGTGTAAATCGGGTGAAATCTCGAATTCCATTTCCGATAATGTAAAAGTACTTTAAAATGTGTATCAAGTCAACAAAGCTTTCAAATGATGTATTACTTATGAAATTTTTTTAATTAATAACTGAGATATAAAAGAAAACTAATTCAGGACACCTCAAAACGTGTAAAACTGGTGAAAACTTTCGATAATTTAAAAGAACTTTAAAATATCTTTCGAATGATGTATTAAAAATAATTTAATCATAATTAGAAATTGAAATTTTAAAATATTACAGCGCCATCTGGCGGTACAAATTTCTGTATTCCGCTGTTCGATTCCAAATCTAAAAAAGCTTTCTAATGTTGCATTACTCATGAAATTATTTTAATTAGTAGCTGATACACAAAAGAAAACTAATTCAGGAGACCTCAAAGCGTGTAAATCTGGTGAAAACTTTCGATAATTAAAAACGTTAAAATATCTTTCGAATGATGTATCAAAAATAATGTAATTGGAATTTGAAATATCGAAATTTTAAAATATCTGGCGATAGAAATTTCTGTAATCTACTGTTCAATTCCAAATCAACAAAGCTTTCAAATAATGTGTTACTTATGAAATTATTTTAATTAGTAGCTGTGATACAAAAGAAAACCTAATCAGGACATTCTAAAACATGTAAATCACGTGAAATCTCTAATTCCATTATCTACGGTAGTTTTATTAATGGAAGTAAAAAGAAAAATAAATATTTTTTATTTCGCCAAAACCTATACGAGGGTTGCTATTTATATTTCTGGCCTTGGCAACAGTAAGTGTTGCTAGGCGACCGCAGACGATTTTAATCGAAAGTTTGATATTTTTAAACGTAAATTCAGCAGACGATTTACCATTATAGCTTTATTTGTGTTGTTGACAGTAAATTGAAAAGTTCTTCTCTTTCAAAAAATGGAATTGAATCGTGAAAATTTTCGTGCGATTATTTTTCATAACTTTCGACGTGGATTGTCAAGACAAGAGTGCTTCGATGAACTTAATTCTTTATACAGCGATAAAGCGCCATCCTACAGCACTGTAAAAAATTGGTATAACGAATTTAATCGTGGTCGATGTTCGATCCAGGACGAATCCCGTGCAGGTCGTCCAAAATCCGTTGTTGTGCCAGAAAAGATCGATGCTGTGCGTGAACTGATAAATCAAGATCGTCATGTGACATACCGTGAGATTGAGGCGTCTTTGGACATTAGTATGACTAGCATCAATAAAATATTGCATGAGCATTTGAGCGTAAAAAAAATTTGTTCGCGTTGGATCCCGCATAATCTGACAAACACTCAAAAAAAGGCTCGTGTCGATTGGTGCAAGGAAATGTTGGAAAAATACGTTCAAGGTACATCAAAGGCTGTGTATAACATCTACACAGGTGACGAATCATGGATCTATGCATATGAGCCGGAAACAAAACAGCAATCAACTGTATGGGTCTTCCAAGGCGAGGCAAAACCAACAAAAGTTGTTCGAGGAAGAAGCACATCGAAACAAATGATTGCCTGTTTCTTCGGCATTAACGGTCATGTGGCAACAGTGGCGTTAGAGCAACGCAGGACGGTCAATTCTGAATGGTACACGACCATTTGTTTGCCAGAAGTCATCGGAGAAATTCGAAAAAAGCAGAACAGGCGAATCATTCTTCATCATGACAATGCGAGCTCTCACACATCGACTCAAACAAATGCATTTCTGACTGAGCGAAAGATCGAACTGATGGGTCATCCGTCGTACAGCCCTGATTTGTCACCCAATGACTTCTTCTTATTCCCACACATCAAAAATAAATTACGTGGACAACGATTTTCGACCCCCGAAGAAGCGGTTGATGCATTCAAAACGCATGTTTTGGAGTTACCTCAATCGGACTGGAAAAAGTGCTTTGAAAATTGGTTCAAACGCATGCAAAAGTGTATTGATCATCATGGAGAATATTTTGAAAAACAATAAAACCAATTTCGATCCTACATATTTGTTTTTTCATTATTAGGCCAGAAATATAAATAGCAACCCTCGTATATATACCACGGTAGTCGGGTAATGGAAGTAAAAAGAAAAAGAAAAAGTATTTTTTAGTTCCTTCAAATGTATTTTGTTGCTATGGAAACTCCTATCGTCTATTGAAAGATAGATTACGTGTTAGAATAAAATTTAATTAGCAATTAAAATGTAACTGCTTTGTTTATTAATGAAATTTGATGAAATTTTAACTGCAGGTTGGTTTTGTGCTGAATATGTTGTATATTAAGTGTTGTGTACGAAAAAGAAAATTTGAAGCACTTTGAAATTTGCAATTTTTAACCCCAGTTAAAGATCATGTGACATTAATGACTTGCACATGTTTTTTTTTCCGTTAGAGACAGCCGTTAAAATCGTCTGCTGAATGCTGATAGAATGCCTCTTTTTAAGCAATAAGGATTTTTGGTCATTTTCGCGATCGATATGGGTCAGCATTTTAATTAATATCTCCGAAACTAATTAATATTTTTAAATTCTGTTTCGAGGAAAACATCGGAAAGGCTCCAGAGCATCCGTATGTCAATTCTTGTACTTCTGCGTTCAATAGGGGCTGAACGTATAAAAGAACAGACAGACAGACAGACAGACAGACAAACCTTTCCATTTATTATTACAGATAGACTATGATAAAGCACGTTTAAAATGAATATTGACATTTATATTTTGGACGGAAAAAGATTGAGAATCTAAAGTTTTTCGTGGAGCGTTTGAACACTGATCATTGGTTTGACTTTAACAAAATAAAAAATCGCGAAATTAACGAAAATCACAAAAAAGCTGAAAATCGCGGATCCGAAGAAAATTCTCATGCCTGAGAATCTGCAAAGTGTAAATGTAGAATATGTTGCTCGCAACTCGGGAAAAGTAACAATTCAAGCCAAATAACGGTTTAGGCTAAAGAGAAAAGATTGCTTTTCATGCTTGCCTAGTAAAAAGGGACCGTTTCTATGAATCTGACTGTGTGATGAGCTCCTTTTAGGAAGGTGAATTTTACGAACATACAAATAAACGGCCTTTACTTTTACATGGATTGATCATTGACGCCTGTTATTTAAATTCACACTTCATAAATTAGTACAAGTAAACCATACTAGCAAACCCGTGCGAAATATTCGCATTTTATTTCTTTCCTTATTTACCTTTAAAATTTGAAACTCACAAATGTTATAACCAATTTCACCACCTAATTAAAATTTTAATTTACCAGAAGCCAAATTATTAATAAAACCAAATTAATATTGTACAATAGTGAAACCAAAATAATTCAAAGAAAGGTTTCCAAATAAAATTCATGGTTCACGACCCAGTTTTCATACTTCCACAGGCAGTACAGTTTTAATATGGGACTCCCACGACGTCTTTTAAATTTTTGTCGTCGTGTTGGTGATGATGTTTTATTAATTTTTGTTTTTATTTTTATTTATTTATTTATTTAATAAAATAATTCCTATTTTGATTATATTGTGCTTTTTTAGTCAATTTATGACACAAAAGTTCATATTCTGTATATATCTTTAAAATATTGCTATGTTTGAAATGACTCTTGCAAAGATTCTGAAGAAGCAACTGTTAAAAATACATTTTATTCGTAAAATAATCTCATCAGACAAATGTCTTCATTTTTTCTTATTAGTCCATTGAGCTAAGTCCGCGTGCTTAAATATTGTTCATGTATAAATATTATTTTTTTTATCCTCGCGTATCGTATCGTTTCGACAAAAAATAATTGAAACTGGTCCACGTTAGAGAAATATTATATAGATGGTTACGTGCATTTTCTGCATTGCACAGGAGCGCCCTCATTGCCTGATTAAATTATAAAGTCCTATTCCAAAAGAGGCGAAGATACCGCACAGCTATTTTCCACAAAGGTGCTTATGACCCGTGGAACGGCGCTTAGTACGTACATTTTTCCCCCTTCCAGACACCCTTTTCATTTCCGTTTACTCGAGCTGAGAAATAACTATCCAAGTTATGCAAGCGCTTGAAATATTTTCACAACTGTGCACAGCTGAGACTCTTTAGTCAGATTTGTTCTCTCCTTTCGTAAAATAACACCGAGTTCCTTTATTTACAGACCACCCCCGTCGAAATACTCCCCTGTGCAGATTTGACACAACCGCGTTCCATGTTCCCACAAACCAGAAACTTAATTTAATATCGTCTGCGAAGTCTTCCTACAATATTCCCCATCTCTACTTCCTCTTGTTATTACAATTTTATTCGGGAAAAGGGATGAAGGGAAACAAAACACATTCGTGTTACCAACAAGATCATTAAAATTAATGGTAATGATGTACCGCAGCAAGCAGGCGTTCCTGGGTGAATTCAAAAAGGAGGGGTTGAAGGGGAGAGGGTCGATTAAACATGACGATCATTTTCAAACTTATTCGATTCAGGAGGGAGGGAAAGAACATCATTTGTAAATCGACATCCTGGAAAATTTTATATCGGTTTTTTCCGGAAATATGAAATAAATTAGTGGATCTCCAGATATGGAGCCTTAACGTCCCATTCGTGAAAACCTGCTGACTTCTCATTTTTTTTTTTTTAAAGCAAAATTACTTCAAATATTGCGTATTTATTCAATTAAAGTTTTAATTGAACATATATTTGGGAGTTTACAGTCGGCTGCAAAATTATTCGAGCACTAGCAATAATCCTTGCCAAAAAAAAGTACACTTAATACAGCTTTGTTAAATAAATCCTTGTCGAGTCATGTTCTTAATCAATCTAAGAACATGATTCGACAAGGATTTACTTAGCAAAACAGTCTTAAGTGTACTTTTTAAATATAGGAATTATTGACTAGTGCTCGAATAATTTTGCAGCCGACTGTAATTATGTAACGCATTTTTATAACAAATATTGTTCAAGCTCAGATTATCAGAAAAAAAAACAATTTTTAGATGCTATCCTATATTTCTGCTAAATATATCTTGTTCGTAGAAATCGAGGGGTAAGTAGACAGAGAATTAATCCTTACTGAGCAGTTAATTTTTATTTGTTTCGTATTACGGGTCTGCGATGAAACTTTTTTCTTCAAGGTGTTGTGTTTTTCTGGTGTATTTTTGGATGCTGATTAAGGAAAAACTATTAAAAAGTTTCCACCACTTACAGTTTTGACAAAATAAATAAATAATGAAATAAATAATGAAATTTTCTAGCTTAAAACTCCACTTTTTCAACTCCCATCTAAGCAGTGTCGAAGCGTTCATGGAAGCGATGGAAGCACGCTCCCCTATTTAAGATTTTTAAAAATTAATCAAGTAACGTCGTCTCTTCGAAAGACTGAATTGATTCTTCTCCTGCTTTTGGAAGCGCTTCGCTTCAGCGCTTCCATAGTTTTCTGAACCACACCTCGCCCCTGCATCTAAGTGATTTCCTGGAAAATCTGGGTGATGTGAGTGAAGAATGTTGGAGAGAAATTATTAATTTAAGACATTCTCCAAACTGTATCGTACATTGCGTTCATTACATTAAAGTTACACCCAAGTTCTTTAAATATTTTTAATGGGTCATAAAACTTATCTATCTATTAAGGAGATAACTTCAAATTAAAATAAATTTTCCAAAATAAATAATTCCTTAATTAATAGATATACAAAGAATTTCATTAATAATGCATTTTATTAAATATTTTGGTCTCTTATACAAAACTAATATGTTATTCAATTCAAGTTTAATTTTATTCAACATTACTTTAGGTAGTACTCAGACATGACTAAATAATAGAATAAATGGGGATAGATACAATTAAATATTTTCTTTTTATTAAAATTTGACTCACCCAGATGAGCATTATAGAGGTTATTCCATCGTAAACGGCAGTGGGATAATTCTACTTCTTTCCTCAAGCAAATCATAGAGGACTCCTATTTAAACAATTCTAGGGCACTTAGAGATCCTGGAATAGGAATACATTTGCAGGCTCCATTCGATAGATTCTGTTCAAAGATGAATCATAGGTGTTTTGGGCTCTTCGGGTTGCTCCTATTTTTCATATCTTGAGATTAAAATTCAAGGACCGTTGATGCGGGAGGAAGCAGTATATCTGGAGAGCTACTGGGAGATTGCACCACCAGGAGATTCCATCACCGTCTCGCCGAAAAATTGACCCCGAAGCCTTCCTCGTACTTCTATAAAAAAAATACTCTTCTTAAGTCGAGGGCTGAAGGGAGAATCTATGTGAGCGGCGTGCGGGTGGCCTGTCGTTCCCTAGCCTGGGGTTGTTTTTGCGATGCTCCATTCAAGTTTTTTGAGTCCTATAAATTTTCCTCTTTTCATCTTTGTTCTATAATGTCACTGGGCAGCCAGCTAGTCTAAGAGATCCCTATCTCATTTTTTTTTCTTCTCCTTCAATTTTACAAGCAGCACTTATATAAATGTTGTAATTAAATTACACATTTAGATATATATAGATACAGAAATGATTTTTCATTTAAGCATATAGCTATTTGTGTATAAATATTTTTTGTGGTAGAATAATGGAAAGTAATTATTAATCTGTATGTAAATATTTTGATAAAAAAAAAGTTGTTTGCTTTAAAAAAAGAATAAGATAAATTTATAAGTGCTGCTTGTAAAATTGAAGGAGAAGAAAAAAAAATGAGATAGGGATCTCTTAGACTAGCTGGCTGCCCAGTGACATTATAGAACAAAGATGGAAAGAGGAAAATTTATAGGACTCAAAAAACTTGAATGGAGCATCGCAAAAACAACCCCAGGCTAGGGAACGACAGGCCACCCGCACGCCGCTCACACAGATTCTCCCTTCAGCCCTCGACTTAAGAAGAGTATTTTTTTTTTATAGAAGTACGAGGAAGGCTTCGGGGTCAATTTTTCGGCGAGACGGTGATGGAATCTCCTGGTGGTGCAATCTCCCAGTAGCTCTCCAGATATACTGCTTCCTCCCGCATCAACGGTCCTTGAATTTTAATCTCAAGATATGAAAAATAGGAGCAACCCGAAGAGCCCAAAACACCTATGATTCATCTTTGAACAGAATCTATCGAATGGAGTCTGCAAATGTATTCCTATTCCAGGATCTCTAAGTGCCCTAGAATTGTTTAAATAGGAGTCCTCTATGATTTGCTTGAGGAAAGAAGTAGAATTATCCCACTGCCGTTTACGATGGAATAACCTCTATAATGCTCATCTGGGTGAGTCAAATTTTAATAAAAAGAAAATATTTAATTGTATCTATCCCCATTTATTCTATTATTTAGTCATGTCTGAGTACTACCTAAAGTAATGTTGAATAAAATTAAACTTGAATTGAATAACATATTAGTTTTGTATAAGAGACCAAAATATTTAATAAAATGCATTATTAATGAAATTCTTTGTATATCTATTAATTAAGGAATTATTTATTTTGGAAAATTTATTTTAATTTGAAGTTATCTCCTTAATAGATAGATAAGTTTTATGACCCATTAAAAATATTTAAAGAACTTGGGTGTAACTTTAATGTAATGAACGCAATGTACGATACAGTTTGGAGAATGTCTTAAATTAATAATTTCTCTCCAACAAAGAACAAGGAGAGCTATTTCATCAAGACACCAATTAAATGTAGAGAAGGTATCAAGGACGATGCAGTGTAACCTGTGAGCAAATTATTGTTGGATTCTGCCTGTATGCCCTCAAGCCGTGCACGAGAGAAAAAACTCTAAAGTGAGCTTCAATGTAACGAAACACATTTAAAAGAGAATGTGTAAATAATAGCCTATTTTAGAGTACTTTATACATAAATAGTTTCGAATTTGCAATAGTCTCTGTGAACTCTTACGTAATAGGAAGAAAAGACGAGCATTTCTGAATTCAACATATCAAAACACATCAGAGACACCCAACGCAGAAGGAGGAGGGGGTATTAAAAAGTACGATTTCGCAGACCTGTATTATATGTATACGGGCTTGCACAATCTAAAAAAATTTTACATGCCCAGCAGGACATGTCAATTTAAGATGTATATGCCTAAATAACACTTTTGCATAATTCTTTCTGCTATTGGCAACTCAAAAAAGAACTGATGTTACAGAACATTAAATTTGCCGACTTTCTTGCGTGGAGAAAATATTTTGTAAATAAACAGGCAGATTCTAGTTGATGAATGCATTTTGTTCAGCGAAACTCCTCAAATCAGTACAACAAAACTGTGTTTTTAAGGAATTTTTGCGAAACAGTTTAATAGTATTTTCACTTCAACGAATATGCTTGAAAACAGCCCAATAAAGCTCTCGTTCGTATCACAAAAGTCATTATTTGTCGAATGTTCTGGAAACAATCGAAGTTAAAGTCACACTTATTCCACCAGACAAAGCAAACAGCGTAAAGTATTCCACAGAGCAGAAATTTCGCTGATCCACAATAGATGTTAAATCGCTTAGAACACAGCCTCAAAAGTGAAATCGCTTAAGACAGAACAACTCTGATCCATATTGACTCTCAGAAATCAACTCGCTTCTATTTATGCCTTTTGTCGAAGGAGTTTGGTGATGTTTTTATACTAGAATCCCATGGAAGGATCTAGATCTCGGTCCTGTTCAACGTGAAGCCTCGAAACTTCGAAAACCCTAAACTGCAGTTTGTGCCAAGGCCGACCTTATGCCATTTATTTTCACTTTGACTGTAAAACTACCTTCACCACAACGTTCCAATTGGTGCAAGGGAAAATATTTATTCCGTTGCAAGAATATTTACATTGACACTGATATTTTTCTTTTTGTATAAGTATTATCAAAGACACTTTATCAATACGTAATATTTTTGATTAAATATTTAGATACCCAGTTAAGAGCAGGTAAGGAGAAATATATATATATATATATATGGGCCCAATTTGAATTTTGACTTGCTTCGGGCATGTTGGGTTAAAAAAAAAAAAAATCAGCCGAGGTACAGTAAGGCGTCTTTTATACATCTCTCATGTATACGTATTTTACGTTTATATGTTGCTTCAGTGTATTTCCCGTTAATTCCAATTCATTCTTAATACAAAAGTTTCATTTGTACGACACATAAATCAATTATGCGTTGTTTTCCTCCCTTCTAAAATTATCAAATTTTCTATCTTATTTCTATTTTCTCTGTTCGTTCAGTATTAATTTTCTTAAATTTCGTTAGAATTCATTTATACTCTTCTATATTCGATAGAAGAAAGTATTGGATTCGTAAAAATTTTCGACTCCCCCTTTTCGAGGAAATTACATATTTTGAGTGATACTAAAAACGATTTGACCAATTTTAGAAAATGTCTATCTGTGACAAACATTTGCCGGTAGCTCTAAATCAATAACTAATAAACAAAAATTTATATATATATATATATATATAGTTGCTCCTTGACATTAATTAGTGGCTATAAACTTTCGATGCAATTAGGCCAACGGTGGCGCTGATACGTTGCGATTTTTCCCATTACATTAATATATTTTAAGTTCTATTGTGTATAACAGCATAAAACTTTATATGTGGACAGCCATTCTGAAGCACTACGTTGATTCAATGACAGATGACGCTGCTATGCAATATTTTCTCACATAGTAGGTTATATCTCAGTTTTTATAGTGTATAAATGCATTAAAAATGGTATATGAGATGAGAAAACCATTATGATGAAGAATGCTGACACTGCACTAAATACATGTATAAAATCTTTATTGTGAGAAGCTGAGATTAGATTTGTTCATGTTAATCGGTAGATGGCACTGTTATATAGAATTATAAACGAGAATATTTTGTGATGGCCACAACATACATTTTCATTTATTTATTTTGCTTTTCGCGTGTGTGTCACATTAATGAAAAAACATTCAATGAATTTAATCCCCCCTTTTCTTTTAATGAAAAGCCCAAGAGTATATCTGCATGAACATAAACTGTTTAATAAATGTAATACTTCGTAACATGCACAATGTACACTGAATTAGTATCCAAGATCAATCAAAATAATGTATGCAGTAAGATACGTTACCCAACCTGAATCCGACAAAACAATTTTCATCGACGCGAGCCCGAAATCTGAATGAAAATTAATAATTCATCTAAAAATCATGCAACGCTTTTTTAAATTATAAAATAAAACAAAGTAAAATTGCATTGTCTGTCACACAGCTGGTAAACCATTTTAAAAATAATTGATAATGTAGTTACTAATGTATTAAGTTAAATTTCGAAAAATCTGAAAAATGGATTATTGTTAGTGTTTGTAGTTTATTTTTTAATTACTATATTCTTTAAAATAATAATAATAATGTTTCTTTGTTCACTGCTTTTGTCCGACATGGATGTTTACTTTATTATGATAATTTATGTATGCGTATAGGTATACTTCATCATGGGCTATGTATAAACATGCCAAAATCTTAATTTATTTCTGAGCATTGTAGTATCTGCCTTTATTTTATTTTATTTTTTTGTTTTGTTTTGTTTTTCCCCTTTGCGGTACTTTTTTACTTTTTCGCGGTAAAGGTATTCTTCTTCTTATTTAATCGTAATTACGTACTGCAGAAAATTTCACTGCAAGCAAAGTGCTGTGAAAAAGGGGCGGGTTCTAATAGACAGGGTCGTTATTTTGTCCACTTTTGTTTCAAAAGTTCGGGGCATTGGACAAAACTGGAAAAAAAACACACGAAACTGGACAAAATAAAATCCGCTAAACTGTACATGTTCAATGCATAAAATTATCCTGTTAAAACAATAAATTGCAATTTTAACTTTAAATTAGCAATTTTAGCAATAGAAATATTTTATTAAAAATCAATAATTTGATTAATAAAAAGTGTAATTGCATTTTAATCCCAATCAATAAAAAGAAAAAAAAATCATAAAGAAAATGCTAATTGCATTAGTTATGTACAGCTTGCAAATATAACAAAGAACTATGATAATGTAATTATAGTCCAGAACTTCAAATTTGAACTTTCAGGCTGCATAACGCCAAGACAAAATAACCGAATTATAAACATTTTTCATGTTTGCTGGAAAGTGCTAAAGTGCTTCCTGCGTGCTAATCTTAGCATGCAGGAAGACAAAGTGTACGAGAAATGTCGTATTCGAAGGAAAAGCGTAAAATCACTGGAAAAGAATTTTTCAGCATTCCATAGCAGTATGTGAGCTATGGAATGTTCCAGAAGTCAGAATTTGGCATTCATTTTTTTTTACACACAACAGAGTTATAAATAATGGACCTCGGGCCTACGCAACGAGGATAGAAAAATACGTCTTCAGCAATCTTCAACAGCCTATCCATTTAGCTTTCGACGCCAAAGCTGCGTAGGCCCCGATTACTGAGAAAAGGACAGTAGAAAACGCATTATTACTGTGGGGTCAAATTCAAATTTTGGAAACTGAGTTTTTGCATTAATTTAACGTTTTCAGGTCCCCTGAATATAACAAGCACAATCATACGAAATTCCTCGATGGTACATTTTAGAATGCTTACACTGCGTAGCATCTTTACATTATGAAATTAAAGCATATTTTTTCTACACACAAAAGCATGTTTCACATAAAATATGGTATGAAAAGCATTCATCATTTGTTTACAGGGCAACACAGAAGAATCTGAATACATATTAAAGGCTATAATTAAAATAGCTCCACGTGCATTGTAAGTTGTGCGTTTTATATATATATATATTTTTTTTTTAATATTTTTTTATTTATTTTTACTTTCTTCTATATGTAATATAGAGAAAGTATTGGATTCGTGAAAATTTTCGACCTCCATTTTTTGATGGATTTACACGTTTTGGGATGTCCTGAACACGAATTGATAGTTTTTAGAAAATGTGTGTCTGTGTGTGTGTGTGTGTATATCACGAATTTTGTGTCTACTGTATCTCACGAACCAATGAATGAAATTTAACCAAACTTGGTAGTTGCACCCTAACATAAACTGGTGCTGATTAGGTTTGGGGATCAATCGCTCAACAGGTGGCGCTGTGATCGCATTTTTTTTTTTTTTTTTTTTTTTGTAAGCTTTTAACATGGCAGTATAGGACAAAACATAATGAGAGTTATTTTAAACTTGTGATTGTAAAATTAATATGAATTATTGATAATAGTAGTAGTTAACTAGGAAAAAAATATTGTGCATGTGCTGCATCGCCCCCCCCCTTCCCTCCAGGAGGGGGGGGTACATTTTCAAGACAGGTATCTTTCGAAAGGTCTCGTCAATACCTTTAAAACGAATGGTTGAACTAAGTTATCATTTTTTTTTTTTTTTAACTTAAAAAAAAAATAGTAATTTTTTTTTTTTTTTTTTTTTTTTTTTTATGAACGAAATTTAACCAAACTTGGTATTTAGTTGGACCCTGACATAAACTGGTGCTGATTAGATTTAGGGATCAATCGCTCAATAGGTGGCGCTCGAATCGCATTTTTTCTGAACTTTTAACATGGCAGTATACCCAAGTTAAAATCCATGCTAGTACCAGCAAAGAAAATAGGCTAGTTATTGCTATGTTTTGCTTTGTCTGCTAGATTTTCATGCTGTTATATGCTTTATAATGCTAGCCAGCATAAAATGCTATATTAGCTAGCTTACACAGCAATAGCATGACAAGCTATATACAAGCATTTTATGCTTATTTGTTGTTTAAGCTTTTCCAAAGCCTGGAGAGGTATGTACCTTAACAAGCTATTATGTGCTTTTCTATGCTTGCCAGCGTAATATGTTATGTCGGCAGCTTAAGCAGAAATAGCATGGCATGCTAGATGCCAGTGAGAAGTGAGAAAATAGCAACAAAAAAGCATCTGTTGGTTGTGAATTACTGCTAGTATAGCAGAAATTTCAAGCAAATAGTACTCATAATTACTGCTGGACCAGCAACATACTATTCAAGCAACAGAAGCTGGATTATGTATGCTGGACAAGCAAACTGTGCCAATACACACCATGACTTGCTGGTAATTTTGGTGGAACCAGCAAATATTTTTGGTATTTTATGCTATTTTACATGCTGGGATACAGCATTTAATGCTAGACTAGCAAACAAATACCAGCAAGAATTTTAACTTGGGTAGGACAAAATTTCGTATAAATGTACATAATGAGAGTTATTTTAAACCTGTGACTGTAAAATTAATATGAATTAATGATAATGGTAGTAGTTAACTAGGAAAAAAATTTTGTGCATGTGGAGGCATCGCTTCCCTCCTCTTATGGGGACACATTACACTATGTATTTATGATAAAATGCTAATATTTTGTACATAATCATATTAGGGTGCGAGGCATTTTTACTCACTATAAATGCTCTTTGTCAGGGAATGTATAAAAAAAAATTTTGTAATTCTTGAAACGGAAATCCCTAAAATTTTGAATCGATTTAATAAAATTTTGTAAACACCTCCCCTCCTTTAAAAAGAAATTAAATGTACTAAACATAACGTGTATTTAAAAAAATAATAACACACGTTTTTAACATGAATAACTGGATTCCATAGGCAGTAATTTATAAGTATTACCCTTTCTATGACTATGTAAAAGAACTATAAAGTCATAAAAATCTGAAACTACGGTTATTTTTAAAATGGCCACTGAATTGTAGCTCTGTAGAAGCTAGTGCTATCATTTTGCCATGAGATACGCTTTAATGAATATGAGCCAAAATGTACTCATGATCCCCCTAAACGTTTATGTATGTATACCAAAATTAATTAGCACAGAATGTCTCTTGAGTATTTGATAGTTAAAATACTGAGTTTTTAGGAAATTTCTGAAAACATTTCCTGACAAATGATACTGCGGACGTTACCTTTGCCCTTAGCATACTCAATTAAAACGAAAATGGAAACGCCCCCCCCACCCCCACCCCACACACACCAAAAAAAAAAAAAAAAAAAAAAAAAAAAAAAACTAGGGCGCTAGCCATTTATCTAACAGACGTGCATCCCAAGTTCGGATTCCCCCCCCCCTCCCTTTCTTTTTTGATAACTACAATTTTTTCTTTACATAATACATTAATGAGAAAGTAAAAATAGAATGAATGAAAAAATGTCAGTTTTAAATTCCACTTAACAATAAATAAACGCATAAATTAAAAACCAATTAAAAAAAAAAAAAAAATCCTCACAATAAATATGAGTGGATGGGAAAATTGAGTGCGTGCCAGATGTTTATGAAAGTATCAATGGGGCAAAATATGCTGATAAATGGCAACAGATGTTCTTTATTGGCTCAAAAAGTAAGTTAAATTTAAATTAATAATAATAATTAAAAAAAAAAAAAAAAAAAAAAAAAAACGAAGGGTCTATAAACAACACTTAGTGGCTTTTCAAAATGCAATTACTTTTTTCTTTTCCCTTGGAACGTTTCGAGATAAATGACGGAATAAATTAAATATCATCATATTTATGTGCATTTTTACAATTTATTAACCATTGTATATTATTAAAAAATAAAATAAATCTTTTAAAGGGGAATTTCGATACTGCACGCAGAATAAAAAATAAATAAAATCTGCATTTTACAAAAAGTGACGTTCGGTCTTGCTTTTTTTTAGTTGATGGAGCAGAAATCTAGAGCATCGGCATTTTAATATATTAAACGTTACATTTCGATTTATATACATTATATTATATTACAAACACGCGTTTTAACATGTATGCGTACGATATTATATGAGGAGCAAACATTCAAACCGTGTTTTCTCCTTCGAATGCAGTTTTTCAGAAAACACAAAAAACTGATAAATTAAAAAATAACCTTTCTTAGACCCTAATTATCATTTGTTTAGTTGTATTATTGGTTACTAGGAAGATCTGTAGGCCTACTTTACCTAATAAACTTAGAGTTAATTAGAAAAATGCATTTGAAATTTGGAGAAAGCATGTTTTGACCGAAACACAGAGGAGAAAACATGTTTTGAATGTTTCCAATGTGGAGAAAGCATGTTTTGACCGAAACACAGAGGAGAAAACATATTTTGAATGTTTCCAATGTGGACAAAACATTTTTTTAATGAAAAAATATGTAGCTCGAATATTGATGAAATAACATTCTTAATGTAATAAAGTAATTAACAGAACAGATTTTGTTATGTAATTATAAAATTAAATTAAATATTTACGCTTGAAAAATCATCATGCAACTTGTAGGGAAGAACTAAAATTTTTAAGCCAATTTGAAATTTAAATTTTTAAACCTTCACTTAAGCAATTTCATGCTTCCTCTGTTTCTTCATATTCTACATGAAAGTTATTAGTAATGATATCTTTATACCATTTAAAATCAGGCTGATTTTTTCACTCTTCACCATACAGTAATTGTAAAAGTTTGTCTACGTCATTCTGATGCCTTTAAGTTTGAGATGAATTCTCTTACCTTGTTTTTTTTGTTAATGCTTAAGTGGCTTTTTCTATCACCTCCTCTCTTTTCTTCAATAGGTTCACCAGCATGTACCTTAGTAACAATATCGGCTAGCATTGTACGACCTATTTTAGTTATAGCCATGAAATTGTTTTTACACACAGGAATTCTCCTACCACTGCTACTAGTAATAAAATAAGAAGCAGAAAATGCATGCTGTAAGCCAGATGATTGCGATTTATTTTGGGTTGGGTTATTAGGTCTACGTCGAGTTACATTTTTTGTAACAACCAATGAGGCTATAATAGAATCTTGTCGTTGTTTGTCCGGAATTTCGTAAAATCTATCCCGAAACTTCTTAACGTCATTAGGTCTAACATCAGTGCATGAAAAAGTATTAATAGAATGTTTGCATGGAGCATAAATGTTGTTATCTAAAGGTGCTGAATATCGTTTCTTTTTCGCTTCTTTTTTTTTTCCACCAATTACCTGTCTTTTTCTAGTTCCATAATTAGAAGTACTCACTAATACACCATCTATTAATTCTTCCATTTGAAAAAAAATAAATAAATAAATAAACAAAATAAATAAATAAAATAAATAAAATAAATAAATAAAATAAATAAATAATAATAATAATAAAGTACACTCCTCTAAAATGAAGAAAACAAGATAGAACTAACGAAAAAACAAACATAAAAGCTGGTACATGTACGAGTCACGCGACCAGAAAGGGCAGTACTGACTGGTTGGCTGGAGAAATCACAGTTTGACTGAAAACAGGCTCTGGAGGAAACACTGTTTGATTGAAACCCTAACTTTCTAAGAGCATTTATAATGTGATAAAAATTATTTTGGTTTAAAATAATAGTATAATTTTGTGCTATTTAATGTTGAGTTCACAGAAAAATCACTAACTCATTTTTTTTTATTTTTGGAGAAAACACGGTTTGAATGTTTGCTCCTCATATGTGTAAAGTGGTTTATAAATAAATTTTTGCTATAAACAGTATCTAGTACAGTCGGTAACAAAAGTGTCCGAACACTAGCAAAAATTCCAATATAAAAATGTACACTTCATACGGTTTTGTTAAATAAATCCTTATCGAATCATGTTCTTACACTGACTAAGAACAGGATTCGACAAGGATTTATTTGACAAAACCGTATGAAGTGTACTTTTTTTTACATAGGAATTTTTGCTAGTGTTCGGAAACTTTTGTTACCGACTGTACCTTATATCGGCGAAATATATTATATATTTTCAAAATCGATCGTTATGGTTCCACATCAGTAAGATTCATCCTTTTTTTCTCTCCACGTGATACAATAGGATTTTTGCTGCTGCGCATTATAAAGATTCATTTAAAAAATGATTGTTCATGAATTGTTGAAATTGTTCATTTAAAAAATGAACTTTTTTTAATTCCAGTCTCTTTTTTACTTTAGTGAGCAATTTAATAATAATAACAAGAAAAATAATAATGGTAAATAAATAAATAAAAAAAATTTTTTTTTTTTCATAAACAGTATCTAGTACAGTCGGTAACAAAAGTGTCCGAACACTAGCAAAAATTCCAATATAAAAATGTACACTTCATACGGTTTTGTTAAATAAATCCTTATCGAATCATGTTCTTACACTGACTAAGAACAGGATTCGACAAGGATTTATTTGACAAAACCGTATGAAGTGTACTTTTTTTTACATAGGAATTTTTGCTAGTGTTCGGAAACTTTTGTTACTGACTGTACCTTATATCGGCGAAATATATTATATATTTTCAAAATCGATCGTTATGGTTCCACATCAGTAAGATTCATCCTTTTTTTCTCTCCACGTGATACAATAGGATTTTTGCTGCTGCGCATTATAAAGATTCATTTAAAAAATGATTGTTCATGAATTGTTGAAATTGTTCATTTAAAAAATGAACTTTTTTTAATTCCAGTCTCTTTTTTACTTTAGTGAGCAATTTAATAATAATAACAAGAAAAATAATAATGGTAAATAAATAAATAAAAAAAATTTCTTTTTTTCGTTAAGTAAACTCAGTGCTTTTTCAATCTCGAAAAGAAATATTTGAATTTATTAAAAATAAAAATAAAATAAAAAAATAAAATAAAAAAAGACTAACACATAAAATGAGACATTTTCAAAGAATGAAAAAAAAAAAAATTAATTAATTAATTTTAAAAAAAAACTTAATTTTTGAATAAACTTTATAATGCGAAGCAACAAAAATCTCATAGGTTTATTTACATGAGTAAATATGGCTGATGTGGAACCTTAAGAGGGGACAATACCTAATCTCGCCGACGTTGCCCATGTTATTCTATGGGAAAATTTGTTTCTATAATTACTCATCGCCAAATGTATTTTTTTTTAATTCTGTTTTCACTTTCATAAAATTCAATACCGTTAAATTAGTACTCATTTTCGAAAAATTGATTTAAAATTTTATTTTTGAGTTCAAAAATGCGAATTTTCAAAAATTGCATTTTTCTCATTTTTAATCGCACAATAAAATTCTAAAAATTTAAAAAATCAATTTTTGTAAAATGAATACTAATTTGACGATTGTGAATTTTCTGAATATGAAAACGGAATTCGAAAAAATATATTTGGTAATGATTAATTATGGTAATAAATTTGCTCATAAAATAACATGGGCGACGGCTGTCGGCGAAATTAGGTATTGCCCGCTCTTAAAGGGGGGCTTCAACTATCGTCGTTGCCGGCAGCCGAGCCCCATGATTTTCTACGGGAAAACTTGAACTTGTCATGCAAATTATTCATTACCTAAATTATTACTCCTTTTTTTTTTTTTTTCCCAATTCCATTTCTACATTCAGAAAATTCACAGCTGTTAAAATGTTTCTTTCTCTTTTTTATTTATTTATTTATTTATTTATTTTTTTTTTTTTTTAACTTTTAATATTTCGTTTTAAAACTCTAAAATGCGAAAAATGAACTAAGTTTATTCTTACGCCATTTTCCCTCAGTCCTAAAAAAAGACTAATAATCCTCCGTCCTAAACTAAATTCTGCTTTTGCCAGAATTTCATCAAAATCTTTTTTTAGGACTGAGGGCCTATTAGTCTCAATCTGGAATTTTTGCGTTGTCGATTTCGATAGTTGGACATTTGTCGAAATCTAAAATTTATCGAAAATATAATTGAATAATTTGAAAGCGATGTTATAATTTGAAAAAAAAAAAAAAAAAAAAAACTTATAGTCCTCCGTCCTAAACTAAATTCTGCTTTTGCCAGAATTTCATCAAAATCTTTTTATTATTATTATTATTGAAAGAAAAAGAAAAGAAAATTAATAATAACCAGTATCGTTACAAGCGATATCGAAAAAGTTTTTTTAAAATAATTTTGAATTAGGAAATAAAAACTGCGCGTGAAATAATATGAAATAAAAATAAGTAAAAAAATGAATTTAATGATTTAATGTTTTTGTTTTTCGGGGACTGCTCGTGCATATAAAAAATGCGTATTAAAACGAGTCGAAGAAGGAAGCGAAATAAGTATTGAGTTATATTACGATAAATACGATATGTAATATGATACGATATATTAGACCTGTCGTCCAGGGTTTGTAGGCATTTTCGTTGAAAGAAATAGTTTGTTCGTTCGGTGCAACTTGCACATTACTCCCGTGAGGTACAACTTTCACATTAGTCCCTTGAGGTACAACTTTCACTTTAGTCCCGTCAGGTACAACTTGCACATTAGTCCCCTTTATTTTTTTATTTTATTTTATTTTATTTTTTATGTCAGTTTTATATGTCGAGAATCTGCATTTTAAGTATTTATTTATCGGTTTCATTTAGGTACTTCCTAAGAAACGTCAAAATGCATTGTTGAAATCTTCATAAAAACGAAAATGGCGATATAATTCCATGATTCCTATCATGTAATTCCGATGATAGAATGTTTATAAAAAATGATATAGGTTAAATGATATGTGAAATATGATAGTGTTTCCAGATTAAAAAGGGAAAAAAAAAGAATATTTCACCAATGATGAGTAAAACTGCTGCTTTATCACTTTTAAATCGAATAACATGATAAACGATAAAAAACGTAAAACAGAAAACCATAGAAATAAACCGAGAAATTTATGTAATTCGATTAAGATAAACACAGGTGTTACATCATTACTCAGAAAGACCTTTTTTTTTTTTTTTTTTTTTTTTTCTGACAGTTTGTTTTGGCCAGAAGAAAAGGTGATGTATAAATAATATTTGGGGTAGCTATTGAGCATATACCAAGTGTCCCATAAGTCTGTAGACATTTTAAAAATTCATAAAAATTGAAGGAATCGGTAAAATTCAACACGGTTTGCGAAAATGTTATTCTATTAAAGAGTTTCTTTCTTTCTTTTTCTTAACTTAAAAAAAAAAAAAAAAGTTAATTTTTTCGTCGATAGAGGGTGTTGCACGGATGCGCGTAATCAGAAATGTTCAAACCACAGTCTTATAAATTGCACTGTTTTACGATTACAACGGATTTCTTCCGCATAAATGAAGTTTTAAAACGTTATTGGTGAAGATGTTTTTTCTCAGGTAAGAACCGCCGACTGAAGCCACAATTAGCGGTGTTGTAACTCGTTTACAAACTGTAATTTGTATTGCTGGTTGATACATAGAATAGGATTTATATGCCTGTAAGCATTTACGTGCAAATAAATATACACTGTAAAAAATATGTCCTATTTGTTGCCAGGCATTCTCTGTAATTTGAGAAAATACGCGTAATTTACGAAAAAATTACGCTGTCAGAACGTACTTTTTGTAATTACAGAAAATTTATGGCAGCAAATAAAACATATTTTTTACAGTGTAGTTTTTCTCGGAAATGTGTGATTTGTTCACGTACAGCGTCTTCTATCGACAAAAGTTTTAACTATTATTTTTTCTTTACCATAAACAAAAAAAGAGAATAACTTTTTCGCAAAAAGCGTTTAATTCTACCAAATCCTTCAATTTTTATGAATTATTAAAATGTCTACAGACTAATGGAACACCCGATATTTGAATATAGTACAAAAAATTTTGTCGGAAAATGCTACAAAATGGCGACACTGTAAGAATTCTTCCGAGGCATGTCGAATTTGAAACGATCTGTGGTACGCACTATAACTGGTGCCAATTTGAATCTGGCAAAAATTAAAATAAAAATCTATGTAACCTATTCTATATGAGTGTAGCTAGTGAACCACGTAGGGGATTTTAGAAATATTGATTTTCATGTAATTGGCGAGTGTTTTCAATAAAATTGTTCAATTTTAACCAAAAAAGGACAATCATTTGTAAATAAATATTGTTTAAATCGAAAATAGCAACGTGGTTCCCTTTGAAATGTTATTTCAATGTTTTTGTTTGTTCAATATTTGTGGTTTCAAAATGTTTATTTGTTGTTTCTTGAAAATGTTATTTCAAAATTGTGGTTAAATTTTCAAATAGAATGAAAAATGTCGGAGTTAAGCTGTGCTTGCGTGCCCTTTTGAAAAATCATATTTCGAAGAAAACGCGTTTGAATTTTTGAAATGTGTTATAGGCATGAACAAATAAAAAAATTCTACCTTTAGAAAATTACTACCATTAATCTGTTATCCCAGGACTATAAAATTGCCCTTCCAAGTTCAAATTTTTCTCCTCAGTTTGCCTTTTGGTCGATTTTAAATTGGAGCGTGTCTTCTTTGCCGCATCTGACAAGGGCAGCTCAGCGTACTTTATGCGGTTAGCATCGGCTTCCATACAAAAATTTTATGACTGATACCAATGTCCATCTCCAAAACTTTCATAATCTGTAGAATATCCATCAGATAATCATTAAAAACACACACAGCAACATCTGTCGCTTTGTTCAAGACATTTTTGCCGCAGGAATACGATTTTGGAGCCAAATTCCAAACTGCAGCATTGAAACTTTCTAACTATACCCAGACACTATACTATGCTATCGGCATCTATGGAAGTTTTGAAGAAGTTACAATTGAAGAAGTGGGGATTTCTCCGCGGGTATCGGGTTGGCGCAGGTAGGCTATTTTGAGTCATCCGAGGCGCTAGAGAAAAGGCTCGTAATTCCATAGATTTTTTTTTTTTTTTTTCAGGGATTAGACTCTTTGCCTCATATTTTAGAAAGTTCAAAGCATATTTTAAGTCAATTAAAAAATAAGAAGGGAAAAAAAATGTATCTGAGTAGTCTCCCCCCCACCCTAAAAAAAAAAAAAAAAAAAAAAAAAAAAACTTTTTGCAGAAAGTCAAATTTGCTATGAAGATAATATCAAGTTGAATATTTTTCTGTTTCTTGAGAAAACTACAATTTTCTTAAGATTTATGCATCTTTATTCAATACTGCTGTTTTAAAATGAATTCCCCACTCTTTCTTCACACTCCTGGTCGCCAACTGACCATTGCGTAGCACTAGTGCTACATAAAAAACCCAACCAACCAACTTTTACACTCATAAATGTTTAGTAAAATTACAAAACAAAAAAAAATAATAATCATAAACAAATACAGTACCAAAACCAAAACGAAGATAACTGTGATTTCGAAATTTAAGGGGTACATGTACATACAAATGAAACACTTCCAGTTGCAAAGCCGTTTGCAGGCGTCCCAAATGTATGACTGCAGTCGGCAGCAAAAGTATCCGAGCACTAGCAAAAATTCCTATATGAAAAAAGCACACTTAACACTGTTTTGTTAAATAAATCCTTGTCGAATCAGACTGACTAAGAACAGGATTCGACAAGAATTTATTTTACAAATCTGCATTAAGTGTACTTTTTTTACATAGGAATTTTCGCTAGTGCTCTGTTACTTTTGCTGCCGACTGTATTTGCAAAAAACTTGCAAAATTTACGTCATCGAATAGGCAAGCGTTCCGTTTGTATGTAACCCTTAATTCAACGATGCACTGCAATCAGTAACTTTTTAAGAAGATAAATAGAGGTTGCAGGAGGAAAAAAAAAAGACCCTTTAAAAAGGTGCATGAATTATGGACGCTGTCGCTAAGAAGTAACCTGTTTTAAACTTATATATAAAGATCATCTCCATCTGGTAGGGGAAACGGTAATTTGTTCTTTTCTTTTAACATTTTCACGGATTTATCTCTCGATATCGTTTGCAAGTGAACAGGCCATTTTCTCAAGCCTTTTGATGATGCGCCGCTTTTAATGAAAGATCAAAATCGTCTGCGTGCTCGAAGGGCGTGGTCACAAGAAGGTATGTTTTCACATAGAGGTTCCATTTGCAGAATTGCCCTTCGACATGATTGCGAAGAGAGATGACGCTCAGAACGATAACAGGCCCTGACTGATTTGAATCGAGGAGGTTCTAGTCCGGAAAAGGGGAAGGGTTCAGCTCATTTTTAAAACAAAGAAATCATTTCTTAGGACAAGTGGGCGGACAACAGAGTTATGAATTTTGCTTCGGTGTAGATTTGAAAAGGAAATGAGACTACTTCGAACAGCAAAGTTACAATTATGCCTTGCACAGAGGCACCATTAAAGAACGATAACGGAGTCATCACAGCGATTAGCAAATATGAGAATAACGCCGAACCTTGAATAGAATTCGCATCAAAACAAGCACCGAAAAGCTTCATCTGTTTGTGAAAAAGAACTATTCGAACGAGGTTCCCTATTCTATGTAATTAATAGTAATATTTTTTAAACTATTTTTCTCAGAAGTTTCAAAACGAAAGTCTGTCCACAAAAGAATCAAACAATTTATGTTTTTAAGAAATCGTACAGAATTTTAAAGGCTTAGTACACGTGACTGAAATAAACAATTTTCTTACATGAAACTGATACATTGAACAGATATTCTAAATGATCTAAACCGAACCGAGATTTTTGCTTTCCACTTTAACAATATTAACAGGGTTACTGCGTTACCGATTTTTTCCCAGACTCTTCAATCACTATATTTATACAACAATTTTGTCTTTAATTAATTATGGAAACACACTATAGAAAATTACTGTATTAAACTTGATACTGGAAGAGTCAGGTTAAAAAAAAAGGGGGTGGGGGATCATTGCAACTTTGGCCAACTCTCTGAGGGGAAGAGTAATTTGGTTCAATTAAAATCAACAGCCACCAGAATTTATGTTTAATATTAGAAGATAAGAAATAAATGAATTTTATCTTATAATTTATAAAATAAACTTCTATAAAAATTTTCCGGGGTGAGTTTTTGCAATTGGGAATTAAAATTATATGATGCTGTAGTAGCATCATCGCCCCTGAAAGGATTAAACTTGCCTTGCTTTATGCAAAATATAACGATAACACAGAAAAGTACTGAAAGCATACTATCACTTAAACAGGGGCATATATGCCCCGTAATGCTGATCAATCTAACTTGTTGTCTGGGCGTAAAGAATAGCTTCTTTTGGATTGTCATATGATTTCGCACAAGTTAAGGTAAGTATGCAATACATTGTACAAAAGAAACATAAATAAGGGAGGGGGGGGGGGACGAGTATGGAGGAGTTGCAGAGAGCAGGATTTAAAATCAACACTTGTCAAAGAAGTGTTTTTAGATCAGTCATATCACATTCAATTAAAAATAAAGCACTTTTTCCTTACTGTAATTGGCGTGGAAGTTGTTAGTCCTATATATTTTTAGGTTGATTTCTTTAGAAATCGACCTATTGCAATCACTTCGTTTATCTATATCTATCTATGTATCTATAATGAAAATGTTCTCATCACGATAACTCCCGAAATAATACCAAATTTGGACAAAGAACTTGGATGAGTTCGTTAACCAAATTGCCCGCCTTTTTGTTTTCAAGTGGCGGCCACTTGAAAATTTAAAATCCACATTGTAAAAAGCGTATTTAAAGCTGAAATTGCTTGAATTTTGATGTAAATATAGACCACATAAGGGTATTAATCAAGTTTACTAATGAATTTTATCTGCCACTTTTAACAAAGTGGTGTATATCTTAAGTTAAGTGGGGCCACTTGAAATCAGGCTACCATTTAAAAATTTAAAATCACGATAACTTTCGAAGTAATACTCCAAATCGAACCAAATTTGGACAGTGAGCTTATCTTCTAAGTATCTTGGATGAGTTTGTTAACCAAGTTGCTCCGCCATTTTGTTTTCAAGTGGAGACCATTTCAAAATTTCAAATTCACATTGTAAAAAGCATATTCCGAATTTGTTTGAATTTTGATCTAAATATAGACCACATAAGGGTCTCAACCAAGTTTATTAATGAACTTTATCTGCCATTTTTAACAAAGTGGCAGATACCTTGAACTAAGCGGGACCACTTGAAATCAGGCTACCACTTGACAATTTAAAATGACGATAACTTCCGAAATAATATTCAAAATCGAACCAAATTTCGACAGTGAACTTATCTTATAAATATCTTAGATGAGTTTGTTAACCAAGTTGCTCCGCCATTTTGTTTTCATGTGGAGACAGACCACTTCAAAATTCGAAATTCACATTTAAAAAGCGTATTCCAAATTTGTTTGAATTTTGATGTATACATAGACCATATAAGTTTCTCAATCAAGTTTATTAACGAACTTTATCCGCCATTTTTACCAAAGTGGCAGATATCTTAAACTAAGCGGGACCACTTGAAATCAGGCTACAACTTGAAAATTTAAAATCAGGATAACTTCCGAAATAATAATCCAAATCGAATCAAATTTGGACAGTAAACTTATCTTATAAATATCTTGAATGAGTTTGTTAACCCGAATTGCTCCGCATATTTATTTTCAAATGGACGCCACTTGAAAATTTCAAATTCACACTGTAAAAAGTGTACTTAAGACCGGATTTGGCTGAATTTTGATGTATACATAGACTATATAAGGGTCACAACCAAGTTTATTAATGAATTTATCCGTCATTTTTAAAAAAGTGTGGATATTTTAAAGTAAGCGAGACGACTTGAATTTAGGCTACCACTTGAAAATTTATAAACACGAAATCATTTTAAATTCTGATTCAATTGGAATCAAAATTGGACAGTGATCTTATCCTGTAATTATCTTGGATGGGTAACTTGTTCCGACATTTTGTTTCTAAGTTACGGTCACTTGAAATCACGTTGTCACTTGAAAATGTACCATCAGGATAACTTTTAAAATACTAAATTGATTTTAAAAAAAACGTTGGATAGTGAAGTTATGGTTCAAATATTTTTGATGAATTCACATGGTAACTTGATCAGCAACTTTATTTCCAAGTGGCTACCACTTAGAAATTTGTCATTATGGTAATTTTTGTAATACTGAATCAATTCACATGAAATTTGGGTAGTGGATTTATTATTTAAATATCTCAAATAAGTTCGCTGAGCACCTCACTTCTCGTTTTTGTTTACAAGTGGTGGCCACTTGAAATCACGGTGTCATTTGACAATGTTTTATCACGATAATTTTTGAAATGCTCAATTAATTTCAACTAAAGTTGGAGAGTGAACTTATGATAAAAATATCTTGGAAGATTTCGCTGGGCAAGTTGCTTCGCCATTTTCTTTCCAAGTGCAGCCACTTAGACTGCCATTTGAAAATCTGTCATAACAATAGCTTTTGAAATACTGCATTGATTCGAACCAAAGTTGGACAGTGAACTTATGCTTCAAATATCTTGGATAAGTTTGTTAGGCAACTTGCTCCATTATACTGTTTCCAAGTGGCGGCACTTGAAAATTTGTTATCACAATAACTTTTGAAATATTTAATCAATTCAAACCAAAGTTGAAAAATGAATTTATCATTCAAATATCTAAGATTTCGGTGGGCAAGTTTCTTCGCAATTTTGTTTCCTAGTTGCATCCACTTGAACGCTGCCACTTGAGACTTTGTTATCTCGTTAACTTTAGAAATACTGAATTTATTCGAACCAAAGTTGGACAGTGGACTAATCACAAATGAGGAGCAAACATTCAAACCGTGTTTTCTCAAAAAAAAAAAAAAGGAGTTAGTGATTTTTCTGTGAACTCAACATTAAATAGCACAAAATTATACTATTCTTTTAAACCAAAAAATTTTTTATCACATTATAAACGCTCTTAGAAAGTTGGGGTTTCAATCAAACAGTGTTTCCTCCAGAGCCTGTTTTCAGTCAAACTGTCATTTCTCCAGCCGACCAGTCAGAATTGTTCTTTCTGGTCGCGTGACTCGTACATGTTACAGCTTTTTATGTTTGTTTATTTCGTTAGTTCTATCTTGCTTTCTTCATTTTAGAGGAGTGTTTTTTTTTTTTTTAATTTCAAATGGAAGAATTAATAGGTGGTGTATTAGTGAGTACTTCCAATTATGGAACTAGAAAAAGACAGAGAATTGATGGAAAAAGAAAAGAAGCGAAAAAGAAACGATATTCAGCATCTTCAGATAACGTTTATGCGCCATGCAAACATTCTAGTAATACTTTTTCCTGCACTGATGTTAGACCTACTGACGTTAAGAAGTTTCGGGATAGACTTTACAAAATTGCGGACAAACAGCGACAAGATTCTATTATAGCCTCATTGGTTGTTACAAAAAATGTAACTCGACGTAGACCTAATAACCCAACCCAAAATAAATCGCAATCATCTGGCTCACAACATGCATTTTCTGCTTCTTATTTTATTACTAGTAGCAGTGGTAGGAGAATTCCTGTGTGTAAAAACAATTTCATGGCTATAACTAAAATAGGTCGTACAAAGCTAGCCAATATTGTTACTAAAGTACATGCTGGTGAACCTGTTGAGGAAAAGAGAGGAGGCGATAGAAAAAGCCACTTAAGCATTAATGAAAAAAAACAAGGTAAGAGAATTCATCTCAAATTTAAAGGCATCAGAAAGTCATTATGGAAGACAAAAATCGAAGCGATTGTACTTGCGCTGTACATTAAGTATCACGAAGTTGCATGAAGTTTACAACAAGAACTGCAACGACGATCTGGACAAAGTTAATTTCGCTATGTTCAGGAGAATATTCATAAATGAATTTAATATAGGCTTTAAGTCTTCTTCTAGTGATGTTTGCAGCACGTGTTCTTTACTTGACCAAAAAATAAAGTCCTGTCCTGCAGGGTCTACAGAAAAAGTTGATCATATGACTGACAAAAGAGTTAATATACTATGAGCAAATGCATTTTATTCCATTATGAAAGAAAAAAAACAGATGAATCAGTTGTTAGTTTATGTTTTGATTTACAACAGATTCAACATCTGCCGAAAACAAATATTCAAGATGCCTATTACTTAAGGCAATTCAACTTTTACAGTTTATGCATAAGGAGTTTGGATGGTCAAATTACAACATTTTATACTTGGTCTGAGGAGTTAGCAGGCAAAGGCAGCACTGAAATATCGTCGGCTTTATATTGTCACCTAAACAAAATGGACCTTGAAGGTAAAAAATCTTTGCGGCTCTTTAGTGATGGTTGTATTGCCCAAAATAAGAATAACATAGTTCTTCAAATGCTATTGCACTTTCTGTACACTACAACGTCAAGCATTGAAAATATAGTATTGTACTTTCCTGTCAGAGGACATAGTTTCCTTCCAGCAAATCGTATATTCGGTCGTGTTGAGAAGATCCTCAGAAAAAATGTAACAATAACATCAAAAGAACAGTACTATGAACTGTATCAGAAAGTTGGTGATGTAAAAATATTGGGGATTGATTGGAAACTTTATAATACGAAATCACTTAATGCTTATTTCAAAAATTTCCCATACATATCAGAATTGAAAAGAATAGTTTTAGAAAAAAAAATAGAGAAAGTGTGATGGTCAAAGGATTCAAAAACTATAAATTCGAAGATATAAAAGAACAATATGGAGCAAAACTTTTTAGGAAGGGGATTAATACTGCTATTATACGAAATGTTGTCTTACAATGTCTTCCTCTGAGTCATGGAATATCACTTGAAAAGAAAAATGACGTAGAGAAACTTTTAAAATTGATGTATGGTGAAGAGTGGAACAATCAGCCTGATTTTAAATTGTATAAAGATATCATTACTCATAACTTTCATGTAGAATATGAAGAAACAGAGGAAGCATGCAATTGCTTATGTGAAGATATTGGTATAAAAATTTAAATTTCAAATTGGCTTAAAAATTTTAGTTCTTCCCTACAATTTGCAGGATGATTTTTCACGTGTAAATAATTAATTTAATTTTATAATTACATAACAAAGTCTGTTCTGTTAATTAGTTTTATTTCATTAAGAATGTTATTTCATTAATATGCGAGTTACATACTTTTTCATTCAAAAAATGTTTTGTCCACATTGGAAACATTCAAAACATGTTTTCTCCTCTGTGTTTCGGTCAAAACATGCTTTCTCCAAAAATCGAATGCATTTTTCTAATTATCTCTAAGTTTATTAGGTAAAGTATGACTACAGATCTTCCTAGTAACCAGTAATACGACTAAACAAACGATAATTAGGGTCTAAGAAAGGTTATTTTTCAATTTATCAGTTTTTTGTGTTTTCTGAAAAATTGTATTCGAAGGAGAAAACACGGTTTGAATGTTTGCTCCTCAAATATCTCGGATTAGTTCATTGAGCAACTTGCTCAGCCATTTTAATCCAAGTGGTGGCCACTTGAAAAATTGTATTCGAAGGAGAAAACACGGTTTGAATGTTTGCTCCTCAAATATCTCGGATTAGTTCATTGAGCAACTTGCTCAGCCATTTTAATCCAAGTGGTGGCCACTTAATGTTTCAACACGATGACTTTTGAGATTTTGAATTAATTCGAACTAAATTTGTACAGAAGACTTATCTTATAAGTCCATTTGATATATTTGTTTGCCAACTTGGCTTGCCATTTTGTTTCCACGTGAAGCTTCCCGGCCACTTGAAAATTTTAAATTCACATAAAAAGGTATATATGACCCGATTTTCTTAAAACTCCATATGTACACAGCCTAAATTAATATTTCTACCAAGTCCATTAATAATTTGTAGCCGTCATTTTGGAACAAAATGGCGGCTACTTGATAAGTAAGAAGAAATCAACCTACCATTTCGAATCATTCGGAAGGACTTGTTAATGCTTTAAGACATTTGACATTTATTAAGGCGCAAATGATTTCTGAAATCTGATTGGAGGGAAATTATAAAACAGGAACACAGTAAAGAAAAAACTTCCTGGCCGCTTTTAAATATGCAAAACTGTGATGTTTTCCCTGGCTAGTTTTCGACAGGTACTAAAATAAAGTTTTTAACCTTAAGATTAAAAATTTAACTATGCATTTGAAGATAATTTTTAGAAATAACTTTTATAAAAATTACAAAAATCAGTGTTATTTTGAATTATACAAATACATGTATTATAGTAGAAACAACAGTTCAGCAAACGTATATATCCGACAGAGGCGGTCAGAAGCCAGAAGATTGATGAGAAATGATTAATATATATATAAATAAAGTGCGTTTGATATACATATATATATATATATATTAATATGTTTATCTATTTCTTGGTTTTTTCCACATATTATTTGAAATTATTTTCAAGTCTTTTAGGCAGGGTTGGAAAAAACCCGGGTTTATTTTTTTAGTTATTATTATTATTATTTTTTTTTTCAGAAAAAAAATTATTTATTTATTTTATTTTATTTTATTTTATTTTATTTTATTTTATTTATTTATTTATTTATTTATTTATTTATTTTTTTTTTTTGGGGGGGGGGGGGGTTATCGGGTTTAATCAGGGTTTTTTCGGGTTTTGTCAGAGTTTTCAGGAATATTTTCTTCCTTCTTTTTTTTTTTTTTCACATTAAGTATATCATTCATAATAAAGATATTTTAAAAAATTAAATATTCATTATTCATTAAAATCAAAATTTTAAAATTTTCGAAAGTCTTTTCAAAATATTTTATTAATTATTTAGTGTTGCTTTATTAAATTTTTTGTAGTCATTAGATTCTCTTAAAATATTTTTAATTATTGTCCCTCTACATTACCCAACAGTGTTGCACTGTTAAATTTTATTTTATTTTATATTTTACATTCCTTGAGTCCCACAGTTTTCTTTGTATTAATAAACAACTCTTATTTTGCTTTTATATATATAATTTTTTATTTCGTTAATAATTATATTTTTTTTTCCATGGGGAATTTTTCATGACTTTTTTTCTACAGAGCAATTTAAGAACCTCCAATATTTCTGAAAATTCTTTGTTCATGTTCCAATAATGTATATAATATTTGTATGTTTATTGTAAGTTAGATAAAAGTGGAATTTTAAATAAGGATTTTGAAAAAAACCACTTGGGTTCTTTCAAGTGGGTTTTATTGACAAAACCCACCCGGGTTTTTTCGGGTTGGGCAAAATCAAGCCAACCCTGCTTTTAGGTGACCTCGGGCATTCCATAGTGTTAAATTTTTAGCAGTTTGCATACAGCATGACAGAAAAATCACCTAATTTGCATACAACATTCATTCAATGTTATTGAAAAAGTAATTAATTTTTATGTTTCAATATCAAGTTGCTTATTTTTGTCTTTTCGTCAACTTTATTCATTTTTTATGGTTCTTCATGTGATATTTGGTTTCATATAATGCAATGTTTGAAAAGGTTTATATATTTCTGCTAGCTCAAAACGAGCGTTATTGTATGTTCACGCACATGAAATTTTCAGATTACCTCATCTGGTAAAAGCTTTTTGGACCAAAAGTTATTTGAACAAAAGATTGGCCCTAAATAGAAAGAATTTCGAAAAAGGGATTATACATTACTGACTTACATGGGGAAAAGTCCTTACCTAAAGATTCTTTATGATTGTTTCAAAATACTATTTTCGTTCATTGGATTGGATATCCTGTTTCAGAATACTATTTTCATTCATTGAGTATCCTCTCGTACAGGAAACAAACAAATAAACAAATAAAATAAAAATTTAGCGCATTATACGAAGTTTTCTCTTTGAAATCTTTAATATATCATTCATTTCAATTGGACATCAAACAAAAAAAAGTTACAGTTTCTTAAAATGCAGACGTAGCAAATTTGTAGAACGGATGGAATTAGCCTATGTCACTAAAAAGATAGAATATTTTCAATTGTGTAAAAAAAAAAAAAATAATAATAAATAAAAAATAAATAAAATATTTAATCATCAGAGATTAATGCAGAATGCAGAACAAATTTAATGTCGCTCTCGGCCACTTTCATAAAGTCAACTTTCAACAAAGAGGCACTTTACAAAATCCACTTTCAGCAATGGGGCATCTTCAAAAAGTCAATTTTCCACAAAAAGCTGCACACTGCAAATTTTCATGAGACACCACGCGTCAAACACAAGATAAATACCCTTAACTTGGATATTTACTAGGGGCGATGATAAAATCCACTTAAATCCGTAGTTTTACTTACCTTACACGTTGGAATTTCCCCACACACATACTCGTTTTATAACTGTTTTTTTTTTTTTTTTTTTTTTTTTTTTAAATATATTTCAAAATTAAATACACTGTCCAATGCATTGCGGTTAATTATTCAGCATAATTTTCAGTTTTTACAAACTTACTAGATTTTCTCACAATTTAACACATTAAAAAAAAAAAAAAAAAAAATGAGCCCTTGTCAGTGAGAGCTGTTACATAAATTTATAACATTTACATTAAAAATTACTGAAGACAAATAAGTAAAAGTTGGCAACTATGAACATGGCAGAAAAGAAGAGTCGTTTCATTACACATTTTATTTGGAACGAAAAACAGCTGATAGCGTTGTATTCCTAGATAAAGACGTAAGAGAAATGAACAAATCGACATTCGAAAATGAAATATATACATATTAACAACATGAACACGCTAATCTATCACTTTAATTATATCTACCGGTGAAAAATTCTTAATGTGCAACGTGAAGGGAGAGGAAAAAAAAAAACATCGGTCGGCATGCGAAAGAAAGCTTCAACCTGTTATTGCCAGGCGGCACAAATCAAAAGGATTATTTTTATAAACAAGAACATGAAAAACCGTTGCCATTGTATCAAAGAGCAATCAAAGATGTAATGCAGGGTGACTCGTTTTCATATTTCCAATTGGACATTATTACTATTATTATCATTATTTATTTATTTATTTTCTAAAGCTTTTCTGTATCAGAACAATTTAACACTAACTGATTCTGACAAGAGGTAAAACAGGTTTTTGGACTTTTTTTTAATAGGTTAAAGAAATGTCGGCAATATAAATTTCTGATGAATTATGTCCATCATTGCGTTTTCATCTTCGAAAATTCTTTCTTTCTTTCTTTTTTTTTTATTTATGCTCCTTTTTAACGTCGTTTTATTTTCCTTTGCTATAACCAGCACAAAGTATTTCCGCTTATCTTTAAATTAATTTCAACTGTCAAAGTAACTGGAAATTGTATTGTACAATTTACCAAGATTTTCGCTTATATTGTGAGGAAAGAAATAAAAAGGGAAAAATCTGATCTGGAAGACTTAAAAAAAGAGGGTATAATGTTAGCAACATAAAAGTGGAACAAGCTCAATTCGCTGAAGAAGAATATATGGACTCCATCATAAAAGAAGCATTAAATGGTCATGATGCAAAAGAATGGCACGGAGCTGTGAAAAATTGAATATGACGCTCTCGTTGAAAATGATGCTTGGAAATTGGTAAAGCGACCAAAAATAAGAAAATAACAGAACGCAAATGGGTGCTTAGAGCAAAGAACAAATTAGACAGAACTATCGAAAAAAGAAAAGCAAGATTAGTAGTAAAAGGATGTGCTTAGACTATATTAGATTACGATGAAACGTTTGCACCAGTAAGCAACCAAGCTCCATCAGAACAATATTGGCTTATAGCGCCGAAAAGTAACTGACATTTTATCAATCCGATTTTGTTGTGGCATACGTTAACGATGGTTTAAATAAAAAAAAAAAAAAAATACATGGAGCAAGCTAAAGGCGTTAAAGATCATCAGAATTCCGATCATGTATACAAACTTCAAAAATCGGTTTACGGTTTAAAACAAAGACAGTGGTATGAAAAAAATTGCACAAAAAAAAAAAAAAAAAAAAAAAAAAAAACTAACAATATTAATTATTACTGTAAATGAAAAGACGAAATTTCTGTTCAGCTCGGCATTGGCGAGCAGAATTTTTATTGTGGCGAGTAAATATTTGGTCTAGTTATAGATGGAATTCTTACCTTATACAGTAACAACAAAATTATTTTAGCGATTTTAAAACGGCAAAATATCGCCCAAAAATTATCTTAACAGTGAATTCCTAATTAAAGATTTAAGAAAGTTGCATTATTGCTTAGAAGTAGAATTTAATCAAAATATAAATGATAAATCAATCACTTTTCCCATGAAAAATACATAAACAATATTTTAAAAAGATTTAATATGAGCAAAGTCTGCATCTATCATTTAGAACACGGTTTTAAGTTAACTAAAGATATGTGTCCTTTAACTGAAAATGAATATATATATATATATATATATATATATATATATATATATGCTTGAAACACCTAGTAGACAATTAATAGATTCTGTCATTAGCAAAGAGATGTAAAATTTATAATTAAATTTAAAAAATAATTCGATTTATGAAAATGACTGAGAAATATACTTTTCCTGAAACTATTCCTGGTAAAATATATGCACTTGGTTAGCTGCAAAGCTAACCAGTTCAAAGCTAACTGTATAACGTTATTCGAAATGAGCAAAAAATATATATATATATATATATATTAAAATATAAGAAACCTGGTTAACAATTAGTAGATTTTTCAGACGTCGACTGGCCAAGTGATTTAGATAAAAGAAAATCTTATATTCTTATACCTTATATCTTCAAATTTGTAGTAAATACAATAAGTTAGAAAGCACGAAAAATAATAAAATGTTGCTTTATCAAGCACCCAAGCTGAGTACATATTAGCCTTTCAGAGGTTACTAAAGAAGCTATTTATCTGTAAAATTTGCTAAAAGAACTTGACTTCATTTCAATTGACTCAACAACGATTTTTTATTACAACCAAAGAGCGCAAAAATTAGTTGATTTTAAATAATGTTTATCACTAAAGACGTAAATACGTCGATATAACATAGGGGAAACTATGGTGGTTTGACCCATAGGGAGACTTGACCCTTGCGGATTTTTCCTAAGAAAGGAAAATTTCAGGGAAATGTCGGTGACTGTAGTGATTGACCAATCATAGAACAGCATCTTACAGGTAACAGCCATTCCAGAATTATCCGTAGTTTTCTTGCAATTTAGTGTTGATTGATACTGCTTCTTTCAAGTAAATTTTGAAGATCTTGGAGTCTGTTAAATTTGAACTTCCAGTTTTGAGGTAAGTCAATTTCAGAAGTATATACTTGTTTTAGTCACTCTTTCAGCTACAGATTGGTATATATAGTAGTTTTATATAACTGTAATGTAAGTTGTTAAAAAGTTGGGATTAACAAAGCAAAGCTACTTAAGGAGACTTGACCCAGTGATTAATTTAATGGTCTTTGTTTTATTTAATGGATTTTTATTTTATGAATAACTAAAACAGTGTAATTTAAGGGTTCAAACGGATAACGTAGGCTCACTTTGTGTTTGGCGAAATTCTACGGTAAGAATCTACCAATTCTTGTAAACATATTTAACCCTTTTCTATGATGACGCAATATGAAGACATTTAGGAGAGATTTTCTTGGTGCATCTGTCACTGAACGCCTTTTTGAAGAGGAAGATGATACTAACCATATTCATGACACATCAAGACCATCGACATCCAGTGTTACTGGTTTAAATTTTGTTGAAGACAGCCCTTCAGTATTACTGTAAGCTGTCCAGAAAACATAATACCCTACCCTAAAACAAGAAAAAGAAAACAAAAAGTTGCACGCAGAAAGAAGGGTAAGATATGGTAGGCACTGACACACCAAATAGAAGAAAAATAGAAGAAAGAAAGAGGCAGAAAGAAGAAAAGAAAAAATATGTTGACAAAAGAAAGGCAAAAAAAGCTCTTAATGTGAAGCGTACAAAGCTTAAGATAAACAAAAGAATACAATATGAACAAGTTTTTGTATTCACCAAAATCTTCTACAAAATAAAACTAAAAAATGTTTAAATCACAAAAACTGTGTTTTTTCTTTCAATACCTATGAGTTTTCTCATTTTTATGAGGGGAATAATATCTCCCTAAGAAGGGGTCAAGTCTCTCTAGGCTTAGGGACACTTGACTCATGCGATGACTTAAGTAATTTTTTTTTTTTTTTTGACCATTTCTAATAAGAACTGTGCTATTATCTTTAGTCACAGTATATACAAAATAGCAGACTATTTGCTCATATTTTTTATTCAGCTCCTCCAACTGTTATACAAAAAATATGAAAAATTAAAAACCAAAAACTGGATCAAGTCTCCCTAGTTTCCCCTATTATTTTATCAAAAAAGGTATTTACTCAAAATTATATAAAGTGTATTCAAAACTCTCATATGACCACAGATGTCTTCACTAAACTCACGAGTCCAACAAAACATTCCAAATGTATGAAACGAAACTCAAAATCAATCCTTTATTTTATTTATTTATTTTAGTTCATTTGTGATAAAATGAAGATGCCATTGTTATATATATATATATATATATAAGGCGGAGGGGGAGGGAGAGATTGATGTACATTCTTGCCAAGGCAATTCTGTTTCAGTAACTTCAATGAAAGGAGAAATATCTATTATCCACTGATCTGGTTGGCTTCTCGATCTTGATATGTTTGTGTGAACATTTTGTGTGTGTGTGTGTGCATAGAGAACTAATTTTTGACTGTTGTTTTCCTTTCACGCACTCAAATGTATTTATACACTGGCGTACAAAATTAAGAGCAAGAACCTGTCTTCACATTTCTTTCTTTTGTGCATAATTCTTAAACAAATGAACGCACGAAAATAATATTAAGATGAAATGTTAATTAAAAAATGAATTTTATATAATCTTCACACAAGCAAAACTTTCTAAACTGATATTAATTCATTTTTTCCTTAAAAGCAAGCTTTCGAAGACATGGAAATTTTTAATATTTTTAGAAAAAGAAAACTAAATGAGAAACGATGTTACGGATCCATTACAGATAGGTGAAAACACACATCCTCCAAATGCTAAATTAAAACCGGATTTGTCTTCTTAGGGTAGGTGCTCCAGTGATTGGCATGCTCCAGTAATTGACATCTATTCCGAAATAATTAATAAATAAGAAAAATAAGAAAATCATGTATTTTACATATAAGAATTTTAACATTTTATGTCAAACACTGGAGCATAGAGTGCTAATAACTGGTAAAATGAATAACTAGCAGTGTCAAACACTGGAACATGTGCCAATTACTAATAACAGGAAAAACTGGCAGTGTCAATTACTGGAACATTGAGTGGGTGTTAAATAAAAATTATTAAAACAAATAATTGTTATCAAATGTATATATTTTAACATATATGTGGTTCTGAATGTCTTTTATTCCATATGTATTAACTTAAGATTTCTAAAAATATTTTCTCATGACTAGAACATTAAAAACATCAGAGATTGCTCTAAAAGTGTCAATTACTGGTGCACTTACCCTATATTCGCTTTTCTTTTCCTTCCATAACTGACTTTCTTTTTGAAAAAAAAAAAAAATATATATATATATATATATATATATATATATACACACACATAGGCCAACATTTTAATTTATTCCGGAGTATTTTTACCCCCGCCTTTATGTCGTACTACTTTATTTTTAGAATAAGTTTCTCCTATATATAACCACGATAAAATAGGCAAAAATTACTCTTTAAAAAAAAAAGTGGTATGAATAAAGGCGGAGCTAAAAATACTCCGGAATAAATTAAAATGCTGGCATCTATGTATATAAATATATTATATATATTAGAGGTCTGCACGGGCCGGGCTTCCGGCCGAATTTTTGAATTCGCTCTCGGGCCGGGCTCGGGCTCAGTTTTTTTGTGTATATTCGGGCCGGGCCTGAATGAAATTTTCTCCGGGCCGTGTCGGCCCGAATCTTTTTCTGGTTTCCTCATTAATCAACGAAAAAGGAAAATGATAAAATATTTCTTCAGTCATTTATTTTACGTAATTTTACAGGCTTGTATGTCACATAAAGTTCTATTTTGTTAAAAAAGTGTCTGTAACGTCAATTTAATTGTCTATCAGTCTCTCTGTCCGAAATCTAATTTTTCGCAAATATTTTTAGCATGCCTCGAAATTAATATATTTTATTTAAAGTAATATTAGATGGTTTCCTATTCAAAATAGTATGCATGTCACTACCGGTTTGCGTACATGTACATAACAAAAGAAATTAGATACATTACTGTGTATAAGGGTTTGTTTCTTATGATCTGTTGAGTTTAGGTGGTATAAAGGATATAAAAATCTTTCCGCTGTAATTTTTTCTCTAAGGCTCCTTTTCCATTTCTCTAGTGGACGAAAGTAGCATCATTTTTATCATGGGAAAGCAACTTTTCCATTGAATATGGTTGGATTAACATTAAAGTTTTGTTTTCCGGAGCACATAAAAGATTCGAATACATTATGGTATATAAGAGGAAATGGTTGAAAGTGCATTTTCAGTAGTATTAACCATTTAAAATACCTTCCTATATTGTTTGATGAATGCTAATATTTTCGATATGACTTTCTGTTTGTCCGTCCTTGTGCCTTGTCTATAATAATAATTTCTGTTTCGGGTCGGGCCTGATTTCATTGTTTTTTGCCCGGGCCGGGCTCGGGCCGCATTTTCGACTTCATAACGGGCCGGGCCGGGGCCTGGAAATTCCGGCCCGTGCAGACCTCTAATATATATAAGAAACTTTTTAAAACAAATATTTATGTATATGAAATTAAAATAAAAGTTTAGAAAAACCAACAGGAGATTTACAAACTTTTTTATTTCTATTTATTTTTATTTCATTTCACTTATTAAATTATATACATATAGATATATATATATATATATATACACAATTATTGATTTATAAAATATAAACATTGATAGATTAACGAAAATGTCAATAAATAATTTTATTACTAACATCTCATCCATTTCCCATGTTCGTATGCACATAAAAATAATAATAATGATAAATAAATGTTATTCTAATTAAAAAAAGAAAGAAAGAAAGAAAGAAAGAATAGGGAGAAAAATTCCCTGAATTTTCCCTGTCTTTTTTAAAAATGAAATAGATGACTTCCAATCATGAAACGTTAGAATGTAACATGTTTACAACTGAATTGAACATATCTAGAGTATGATAATTTTATTAACTTACTATAATTGGAAAAAAAAAACATAATTGTCTTTATCCTTCATTATAAAGCACTAAAATTTTAAAAGATTTGATTATGAAAAAAATTTCCTACGTTTTTCCAAAAAATTTCAAAATCTCTGCTTTTGCAAACATATGAATACCAAAGGAAAGCTAGAACCCTTAGCTAACGATTGATAAAGTAACTGTATCGATTCCGTTAACCAGAAAAATTTTATCATCAATTTTGTAAAATTGTCATTTTTGGCCAAAAAAAAAACGTGTACTCAGTTTTGGGCACACTTGAAAAATATGCTAAAAATGGGATTATAAGAAAAACCACCATAAATACAGGAAATAACATAATTCATTCATTTTTTAAGATTCAGTGGTCAAAATATCAAGAGAAAATGGCATTTTTCCAGTTTTATTCGTCATCTTCTTCGTCCTCCAAATCAGAAGTGGAATGCGTGCAAGTAAAATAATTTGCATGTATATTGGCACACTTCAAATGCACCAGATGATCACACTCGTGACATTTGATTGAGTTGGCTCTTGTTAAGCGTGGTAGTTGGTGCTCTAAACAGATGATGAAGAAGTCGACATCATTATCAGATTGTGGATGTTCCTATTTTTAGAGCATTTAGCCGGCAGTTTGATATATAGATTTGCCTAACTATTTCCCGGCTTCTTCTGAAGGGACACAGATGCTGCAAGGAAGTCCAAATTCTCGGGCAATCGATTTTGAGGATTTCTTATCTACTAAACAATCCTAAATGGCTTTAATCAGGGCATTAAAAAAACTCATTTTTTTTTGATCGGTTCACTTTTCTGGGGTTAACATGGCTAAAAATACCTAAAAACACATAAAAACACTAATAAAATATGTTATGTTGACATACATGACCATATTTGACAATTTGTAAGTCAAAAGGGGAAAAAAAAAAAAAAAAAAAAAAAAAACAAGTGTGCCCACAATCAGGAATTGCAGCCATACAGAAGAGGCAATTTTCAGTCCACATTTTGGCTGATTCGATATTACATCACAAAATATAATGAATATACTGCATGAATATACATCACACTTACACTTTTGAATTAATTCACTTCGATTTATCGCATTCGAAAAATATTCACAAACAACTTTTGTGTTGCTATTTTCATTTTTTTTTTTTCCGATGCTTTCACTTACTAAGCAAATGCGTCTATTCACTTTGGTGTTAGCACAAAAATTGCGTACTGTCACAATACAAGTTTGACAGTACCAAATCCACCATATTTGCTTTCTGTTATAAGGTATGGTGTGGTGCCCATAACCAGAGAATGCCCAATAACAGGAGACATTCCCCAACATATACGGAGACGGATCAAATATGAACAGAGTTTAAAAGGAAGGGTTACATGTATCTGTACTCCAGAGGTAATGGGCACCATGTCCATTTTGTGAAGAGTTATCACATGTATTTGATGTGCATATTTTGCTTTATATAGAGAATTAAGCACAATGTCCAGTAACTATAAAGGAGATAACCCAGTGGAAAATAAAACCATGTCCATTTCCTTTATGCCTGACAAATGTATTTCATTACATTATTAACATCATTCCCCAAAAAAAATATTTTTGTGACATGGTGTCCTGTCCTTTACTTCAGGGGTACAGATATATAATAGATCGTTTTAAGGGCGAAATTCAGCTGTAACAACAAATCGCGTGTATACATTCATCATCGAGGACCATGTTAAAAGAATGATTAGCTATCTTCATCAAAAATAACGACGAAAGAATCATTTTACGGGTTTGAAAGAATGCCCCCTTTCCTCGTTGAAAAAAAGAAGCAAATTCCATTTTTGTTAACGTTCAGAAACTGGATACTGTGTTGGTTAGCTGAAAGATCCCTTTTTCAAAGCTGGAAAGAATTCCATTAAAGCAAGTAAAAATGGTGACAAGAACCAGGACACCATGATTGGTCACAAACAATGTTGTCTTTCATATAAATCGAGTTATTGGTGTGCAAATTAATTCTTATTAAAAAAAACTCATTATCAGAAGAATAATTTTAAACGTAATTGGGAAAAAAAAATTCTTATGTTTTAGCAATTTTTTTTTTTTTTTTTTTTTTTTTTTTTTTTTAATGGAAGTAACACTTGATCAAACATATATGGTCTTCTTATAAATCGATTTATTGGTGTATAGAATAATTAGAAAAAAAAAAAAAAAAAAAAACTTAAAATTTTTTAAGGCTTTTTTCGTTAATATGAATTTGTGAGGACGGGACCTTTTCTAAATCTTAATTTTGTGAAGAAGCCCTTTCATAATTCTATATTTTAGAAAGGGGTTCTTTTTATGAATCTTAATTATCTAAACAGACATTTTATATGAATCTGAATTTTACAAAAAAGTCTTTTTAAGGGGAGAAAAAAAAAAAAAAAAAAAAAAAAACTTTCTATAAATTAAAGTTTTAATGAAAGGCCTTTTCTATAATTCTTGGATTTTTTGAACACGCCTCCTAATCACTCAGAATTATGAAGCAAGAGTAAATGTCCTTTTGACGATTTTGAATTTTCGAATATCTTTTTTCCTTTATTAATTTGAATTTTATGAAGAGCGTTTTTAGTTTTTATGAATATCAATTTTGTAAACGGAATTTTTTTTATGAATTATGCGGAATTTTTTTTATTTTTTTATATGAATATGAATTAATGTAAATAGGTCTTTTATATGAATCTAAATTTTGTAAAAGGATCCTTTTTATGAATTTGAAATTTGTGGAGGGCCCCCCACTTTTATGAAGCAGAGTTTTGTAAATGGAGCTAAACGGCACCGATTTTAGCTAGTATCGACTCAACATACAACCGACTCTAACCAAAAGTAAAATAAAATGCTAAAACTTTCCGAGACATTAACGATCCCATAACATAAAATCTATTTTATGGGCTATAAATGTCTGCACGATTGGGTTTGACATTTTCCCGAATGCATTTTCTTTTGAGCCAATTAATGAGAGCCCAGACCTGGAATTCGGGGCCCCCTTTCTCTCACGAACCGTGATAACGATCGAGGGGGCAAGGGGGTTCACGACCCATCTACTGAGAAATCTCGACAGCAGATCTCTCCAATCTGCTTTTTATTTCCACGAAGCATCATTACGAGTACACTTTTTAAAAGAGACTGGTCTGTAACAGGGAGAAAAGATATTTTATGGTAGGATTCACCTAAAGGAATGCAACACTTTTACAGGAATTACGCGATAAAAAACATTAAAAAAAAAAAAGATAAAGTTAATTACTACGCTGCACGCTAAACTTTAGATCATGTTCAGTTGGGTGGGTGTATTATGTATATTGTATATATGTAAGTATATGTGGATTATGCTTATGAGCGTGTGTAATACCTACGCATAATATTTGTTGGTGTGTTTATTAAAATGTGGATAGAATATATTAAAATGATCACGTCTGGAACTATGTTCTAGATTTTTGTTTTATCAACTAAACCAAGCTAAGCCACGGTCGTGGCTAAACAGTAGCGACCGTCACTGACCTAGGTGTTGATTCTAGTCAAACACTTATGGCTCGCATCTCAATTTCTATCGCAAAGTTTTGGAAGGAGAGGAATCTGCCTAATCAAGTCCACTGAGCTAAAACGAGTGGGTTTTCCGAGCAATTTCGAAGAGTGTTTCTTTCTGACTAGTTTCGTATTCCAGGTGGACACGGCAGAAAGCTTTTGATACACATGTATAACAATGTAAAAAGGTGTAGAATAATGCATTTGTATCATCTTTATATGAAAATATTTATAAATTTTATTGATGAAATATGAAAGTAAATAATTGCATTTGTTTATTTAGGGTATTTGTTTAGTTAATTTTGTAATTGTTTACTGTAGATAAAAATTTTAGCCTTCTGGTTTTTGATGGATTTACACGTTTTGAGACTACCTGAATACAATTTGACAATTTATAGAAAATGTATGTCTTTCCATGTATCTGTTGTGGGTGATATAAATTTTCTGACAGCTCTAGGTCAAGAACTACAAAACAGAACTTTATGAAAGTTATATTTAGTTGCACCTTGACATAAATTGTTGTCTATCAACTTTTTCTGCATATCTGCAACAGGTAGCTCTGTTTTCCTGTTTTATCATAATCTTTAATATGGCCGTAAAGGAAAGAAAATGTATGAATGTACACATTGAGGATAATTTTAATCAATCATTGTAAAATTAAAAAGATTTTGTTTACAATAGTAATTGGCCTATATTCTAACCTCAAATTTATGGTTCGGATCTCCTTATTTATCAAAAGTTGTGGAACAAAACGAATTTCTCTATTGAAATTCACTGATTATAATAATAACTTATGTAAATCCTTCCAATATATTTAATAATAGTCTTGCAAGTTTTCAAGAATTCTTCTGTTGGAGTGAAGGTCAAATATTTGGTACGGCAGAGCGTTCGTTCTTCATTCTTAATGTGCAATATGATAGCGTTAATATGTTGTACAGTACTTTAATTGTGGAATTCTTTTGAAAAGTATCATATTAAAAAATTACACTCCCGAGTAGAAAAAGATTCTCCAACAAAATTTTTTTCTTCAAAATTTTATTCTGGTTGACAATTTCTATTATAAACGAAGTTTCCCAATGTTTTGTGAAAAATAATCCTTATTGGCTACATTTACACAAATTTATGCCTATACTACCATATTAAAAAATATCATAAAATGAGAAAACAGCGCCACCTTTTGGCCGATATTTAGAAAACTTTGATAGACACCGATTTATGTTAAGGTGAAACTAAATATAGCTTTTCATGAATATCTGTTCAATTGTTTTTGATCTAGAGCTGCCACAAAATTTTATGTCAATCACATCCAGGCACACGGATGGACAATTTTTTTTTTTTTTAAATAGCCAAATCATATTCAGGATATCTCAAAAAGTGTAAATCCATGGAAAAGCTGAAGCCGAAAACTTTTACGAATATGAAAAATGCACGAAATATACTAATATATAAATAACGAAGTACTTACATGGTTTCACAAAATTATTATTTTTCATAAAAACTGGTTGGGTAAAAACTGACAATAGCGATTAATAAGGCGATTAATAAGGAGGAGGGGAGAAAAAAAAAACTAACCAAGAAAGAATTACTTAATGCTCATGCACTACTCCAAAGAAGATATAATTTTTCTTAATACGATTCTTTTTTAAAGTCATATAGCTATGTAAAAAAATAAATGTAATTTCTTCATATTTCACCAATAAAATTCTTAAACACTTTTGATATAAAGCTGATAAGAATGCATTAGACTACGTCATTTTGTATTGTAATATATGCGTATCGGAAGCTTTGTGCAGTATCCACTTGGAAGCAAAGCTAGGGAGAAAAAATAAATTTTCAAAATGGCACACAAGAACCACTCATTTGCTCCAGTTATTATTTTAGCTCAGTGGACTTGACAATACAGATTCCTCTCCTTCCAAAACATTGCGATAGAATTTGATATGCGAGCGGTAAGTGTTTGATTAGAATACAGGCCCTAGACCTGAAAATATCCACGTGACGGCAATTTAAATAAATAAAAAAAGAGAACTATTAAATATATATATAGCAACTCAGCATTTTTTATTTTATTTATTTTTATTTCATTTATTTATTTATTTATTTGTTCATTTGTTTTATTTGCCCGTGAATTCTCTGACTATGAAATTCATTGATCGAATCAACTATAAAAAGAGGAATTTTTTTTAATTTTGTTATGTATTTCTCGAACTTCAGAGAAGCTATGTTAATGGAATTTTCAGTCGGTTGTATGTTTTATAGAACAATATTCAAGAAAATTTGTCCTTTTCTGTGTTGATATTAGAGATAAGTCCGATAAGTATCTCTTCCGCTACTGCATGGAGAACAACCTCCGAATGACGACTTATCTCGTCGGAGAAATCTTAACGATGCTCCCTCTTTTCCGAATCGAAAAGGCCGCCTCAGACGATACGATCTTTCTTCGTTTCTTTCATTTATACCACCTCATTTTTGGCCGGAAATGAGGAGAAAAAGTAATCCTGCCCCGACAAGCCAGAATTCTAATATTACGGAAAGCAAGGCACACTCGCAAGACGCACGCACAAGAAAGAAAAATCACGCAGCTCACACAGATTATGAAATTAGAGATGCAAAAAACCCGGGAGTTTTAGGGAAAAAACTGGAAAATTTGGGAACTTTGCGGGGAAAAAACAAATTAGAAATCTCTAAAGCAGAAAATAAGTTGTTTACTTAATATAAATGGCAATTTTAAGGACTTTGATACACTGATAAGCTTATAACATTTTAATTTATCATTTTATTTTCAATTTATCAGAACTGCAGCCAAATCAATATTTGAAAAGAAACTTAAGTTTTCTTTATTAAATTAGCACTTAAGATAAATGTATCGATACAATGATAGATACAATTTCCATATTATACAAGCTGAAGAATTAAGGAAAGCAATGTACATAATCCTGTAATAGTTTGAGAAGAGAAATAATTAAGATTTGAAAAGTTCTTTAAAATTTTTCATTTTATAAAACTAAAGAATTATTTAAAATAATGAAGTGGTTTTTAGAAAGAAGAGATGGCATTTTATGCAATTTAATTACTACAGTGGTATAGTTTCTTTTACAAGTTATTTTCATAAATATTTCTTATTAGAGTTTGTAAGAAATTGATATTAAATTTCCAACAACGAAAATTTTTTGATAAAAATTTATATACATATTGTTTTCCTGATTTTTGGACATATATACAGTGAAACCTCTCAAGTTGGACGCTTTTTCTCGGAACGGAATGTATCCATTAACATTATGTCTAACCCCTATAAGTTGGTCACCTCTCTAAGTTGGACACTTTTTCTTGGAACCGTAGGTGTTCAACTTAGAGAGATTTTACTGTATATATAAAATTCAGCAAATATAACACAACAAGTGGGGAAATTTTTCGAATTACTTATATATTTCCCTAAAATATATTAAATTTAAGAATTCTTCTTCTTTTTTTTTTTCTTTGTTGTAATTAAAAAAAAAAAAAAAGAAGAAGAAGAAGAAAAGAAAAGAAAAATTTAAAAATTATCAGGTAACAAACTAATTTCTTAAATACTTCACTTAAGTTTAATGAAACTTGAATTTAGTTGGGTTTTTTTCCTAAAATCTTAAGTCCAATTCTCTAATTGTTTCATAGTACAGTCGGTAACAAAAGTGTCCGAACACTAGCAAAAATTCCTATGTAAAAAAGTACACTTTCTACGGTTTTGTTAAATAAATCCTTGTCGAATCATGTTCTTACACTGACTAAGAACAGGATTCGACAAGGATTTATTTAACAAAACAGTATGAAGTGTACTTTTTTCAAATAGGAATTTTTGCTAGTGTTCGGACACTTTTGTTACCGACTGTACATTCATAAACCAATTATGAATAAAAAAATTAAATGTTATTAATTCTCATTAAGAATGGAAAGGATATCTCAAGAACATAACAAAATAATATTAATGAATAATAACAGAAATCTACTGTTAGTGTTAGCACCACATTAATTATAATTAATTATTTTCTTCGTTTTCGGATGGATGGATTGTTGGGTTTTACGTCGCACTAGTGCTGCGCAGATGCTCTTCATTTTCGGAATAAACATCGAAGATGCTCGAATTAGCTGGAAAGGGAAACGAAAAGAAAATATATGCAGGAATTAAAGTTGAAGTTAATTTAAAGATCGGAGGCTAAATAATTAACAAAAGTTATAAAAATATTCATAATTTCAAAATTCCCAGTTTGGGGGAAATTTCAAAATTCCCAATTTTGTCTTGAATTCCCAGGGAAAAAAACCGGGTGTTTTGAAAGCCTTGCATCTCTATATGAAATATACTTTCCCAGCTGTGCTTATCCATCTGTTACAGCGTTTAACTTCAAACCTATTAATTTTGTTTCAGGTATTATAAATACATAACGCAATAGAGGACTTCACAAACATAAGTTATTTTATTTATTCTTTTTAAAAACAACGCTATCAAGAGGTTGTTTTTGAGAAATTTTCACTTCCATCACTAATTTTTTATTTAAAGGTGTCATTAAGGTAAAACAGGGTAAAAAGATAAGTTCAGTTGAAATGCGTCTTGTAATTTATGCAAACCATGTAACTTTTCTTTCGTTTTTTGACCCCCTCTGCCCCTCCCCAAGGCAATCTGCGATCAAAGTGTCACCTATAACAGGAGTAAATAAAATAGTATTAAATATTTCCTCATACTATCATATTGCGAAATAAAAGTTATAGTCGCACACACAAACGCATGCAAACGCGCGAGTCCGTAGTTAAATCTTGCATTATTCTCAAATTATAGGTACACTTTGCCACATTTGTAGAGGAAAGAAATAAGTTTTGTGGCTGAAAAAATTACCAAACTATCTAGGATACAATTTCGACTTTACTTACACATACATGCACACGCAAGCAAGAACACATGCAGTAAAATCAAACTCCATTTCTCCTAAGTGATAAACACACTTTTCCCAGATTGGTAGGGAAAGAAATGGCCGTATAGTGAGCGAAACTAATAAGATCTACAGAAGACAGATTTCGATTCCAGATGCTTTAATTTATTTCTTTATTCTTTTTTAATCCTGCAAAAATAAAATGCCAGTACAGTAAGCCGGAATTTCAATCTAGCTGGAGTGCAGTTAAAACGAGATTGATCGGAGGAGTTCTTTAAGTGGATCGATTCCGTGATTGGCTTAAAAGGCGATCGAGGGCCATTAGAGAAAATGACCCTGTCATGGACAAAAGTTCGGACATCTATCCTACTTTATGATTCCCTGGTGAAGCAGGAATATAAAGACGCGCCATCTTGTTGCTGCTAGTTTGTGCATCATCGAAAATATAATACAACATATATTAAAAAAATAAATAAATAAAGTGCCACTTTTAAACCGTAATATAGACTTTTTTTTTGTGTGTGTGTTTGTGAGTGTGTGTGTGTGTGTGAATTTATGCACACAAACCAGTTGTGTTACGTGTACGACTTTTATTAGAAAATATCCTATAGTAATGTTAAAAAACTGAACAATATGTCCTTGTTTCAAGAAATTCTAAAATTATTACTTTTGGTAATGAGAGCGCTGACAGACGAGCAAACGACAGGTAAGCGTTGAAGAGGTGCTTCCCATAATGTATCCTATCCATAATGCATCTGACATCCCATAATTATCTGAATATATTTCCGTAGCCCTTTAAATATTGATGCTCATCGTAACACATTTTATCATTCTTTTTTGTGCATCTGTATAATGTAGATTTATTTCGTTACATTCTGTGTAGTACATAGATATTAAAATACGCTTTAAAGAAATACCTGCCTCAGACCGTTATATATCCGAGTTCTTTTGTCAGGCCCTGTTCTCATCCGAGTCGTGCTATTTATACCATTTTGAATAAGAAACATGGTGTAGCTTTCTGAACCTGAATGACCTACATCAGTTTCAAGGTAGTCTAAAAATACTGACGAAAAAGAAAGCACCTAGAGACAGAGCCGAACCGAAGGTACAATGAACCAGGTATGAATGTATGAAGGTATAGTTTTGAATTTTATTGGAAAGTGGAGATCTATTGAATAGGCTACACTTTATATTACTTTCCCATCATACTATGGGTATGTGGAACTTGGGCATTTGTGAAAATTTTATAGCTCAATTTTTGGCTTTTTCTTTTCATTGTTTGAGGAGTGAGAAAATTTTGGAAATAAATTGATATAGTGTACGATTGCAAGGTGTCAGTTTGTTGGTGTTGTTCCGACGATCGTCTGGTTATTTAACTCTGATTATAAATTATATTTTAATTTACTTCTAATATAATATTCTCTAATATTTTCATTAATTAAGTTTTTAGATAAGATCTTAAAATTGGATATTAAATCTTTAATTTATCTTACAATATGCTATGAACGCCTTTTAAAAGGATTATAGACAAATAATGTTTTTGTGATTATATATATTTTTTATTAACATTTTTATTTTTATTTACTTATTTAAATATTAATTTGAATTAATCAAATATTTGGGCCCGATAGCGTGCAAGTGTACTCGCACATAGCAGCTCATTTATTTGTATGTTAAATTAGCATAGTGACTGATGTACAAAAAAAAAAAAAAAAAATTAATAAATAAGTAAAACTTACAGTACACAGCTTTATTTTATCTCTCACTTGGCGGCTTTTTGAATTTTCGTCGCCATATTGGCAATTTTTTTTTTTTTTTTTTTGTATACTTTCTTGTATAAAATGGGTGAATTTTTTCAGTACCTATTTTGATAATACTTTTATCGGTTGCACCTTTTCGTTAATTTATAAGAATCCTTCATATTCTATTTATATTTCTAATGGTTTATAGGTTTAAAATAGTGTTTGTTCAAATAAATTTTCTATTTCTAAAACTGCATTTTATTCAATAAAATTATCTACTTAGATAAAAATAGATCATTCATGTCTATTATTTCTGTTTCGATACATTTTTCTGCAATATTTTGTAATTTATTTATATTTTTGATGCGCTACTTGTCTTAAATTAACTATTGCTAAATTTAAGTTCTTGGCGAAAATTGTTAGTGTACTTCGGCGCTAAAATTTAAAAAATCGCCCATCAGGATTTACAAATAAAACTGATAAAATTAAATACAAAAATTTTATATTTTAGAATTTACAGCAGTAAAGAAACGCTATGCAGTCTAATTTACGTCATAGGCAATTTTTTTTTTTTTTTTTTTTTTTTTTGCAACAACTTGGCAGGAAAAAAATATAAAAAATTTCTTTTAAAAATGAAAAATCAATTTAGAACAACATATTTTGGCATCATGAACTATATTAGCCCTTTATCAATATGTATAAATTTTTTAAAGTGATAATGACGTCAATTCTAGTGAGATGCATAATTTTTTATGGACAACATTCCTCCTTTGGGTTCGAGACTGTAGGAAATCAGCTGTTTTGGAAAATAATCCTCAAATCTACCACAGCAAAGCATTGTTGACTGCAAATTTTTATCTAGCGATATTATTTATCAAGCAGAAACGGTCGTTTTGCCAAGCCAAGCTCAGAGAAAAGCAAAACAAACAAACTACCACTAACACAAAGCAGAACGCGCCAATAATAAAATCGGCAGAAATAACCCAAGATCGTTAAATGCTTATTATACAGAAACCAACTTTCCCATGTTAAATCGGCAATTTTTTTTTTCCGTAAAGTTTTAAATATTGGACGAACCAAATATCGCAGTAAAATGAAACAAAAAGTAAAATATTCGTATCAACGAGATCTTTAATTTGAGATAAAAACGAACTTTCTAAGTTAATAAGTAAAAAAATGGAAGCATTTTCAATTTAGCGTAAAATTAGATGTTTTGACAACTTTTTGAAAAAATTTCTTCTTCAAGAATTTTTTTTTTAAAACAAGCTAGAGAATTCATAAATGTGCAGAATTCTTTGAAAACTGGTTTTTCAGATAGACAATTACTTAATCTAGGAACTTTTATAAAATTTAGCTTTTAAAAATCAAAATTTCCTATCTTAATTGCTGAAAAACTGTTAAATATCGCCAAAGAGACATAAATCGCCAAGTATGAAATTGCTTCATCTCAGTTTACCCGAAAAATATTAATTTCAAATTGAGCTGCTTTTTCTTTTTATAAATTATTTTTTTAACCAAAGAATCTTTGCTTTTATTATTTTGTACAATTTTAAATTTTATATCCCTGAAAACAGAAATGAATACATTTTTGAATAACATTTGTTTCAAATCTATAGCTTGAATTGAATTGCTGATTTTTTAATATTTTTCATACCTTAGAATAAGAAAGTCAGTACATGATATAGTATCCAATTTTAATATCCTTCAATTCAATCTGGCAATGATAATTGTGATGCATAAAGATTTCTACTTCCTTCTATATAGTATACTAGCAGGCTTTGCCCGCTTCGCTTGTCATTTTACTGAAATGAATTTCGACTTTGGTTTTTAATGGATTTACACGTTGTAAGAGCTCCTGAAAACAATTTGACTATTTTTAGAAAATTTCTATTTGCGTGTGTGTGTTCTATGTGTGTGGCGAAAGTTTTGTTCCAACTAGATATCAGGAGCTACTGCTCAGAATTACATATAAATTTATAGGCAATTGAACCTTGATGTAGAATAGCGTTTATCAATATTTGGTGTCAATTGCTCAACATGGTGCTGCGATACAGTGATTGCCGCAATTTCAGAGAAGGCTATATCTGCGAGTAACTAATACATGGAATTGCATAAATTTACAAATAAATTTACATTGTTACAAATTATAGTGCTTATCAACTTTTGTACCAATATCTCAACATGTGGCGCTGCTATACAGCGATTTTCGCAATTTAAGGAAAGGTTCTGTTGCATATAATGAAACAAAACTTAATATGTGAAAAGGCCATTATGAGACATTATGCTGATTCAATCTCGATGCCTATCGGCCGATAAGTGGAGCTCATATACTACAATTTTTTTTTTAGAACTGAAAGGATGCCATCTGCATGGCGAAAATTTACTTCCGTTGGACATTTTGTGCAACAATACCTCTCTGAGTTGATAATATTCAGCATTCATAATGAAAAAAATAATAAATAATTTGTGCTGCGTTAATATGTATAGGAAAATGCAGAAGAAAGTTTTGTGATGGACACGACATACTAGTCTGCATAGAAAACCCATGGATAATGTCTAGCAACCAGAATTATGGAAAGTTTAACGTAAAGAAAACTTTGTAATGCAGTTTAACGCAAAGAACAACATCGCACGAAAGCTGAGTTGAAATCCAGGACATATCTGATGTAAAGTATCAGGTTAATTCCAGTAAATATAAAAACTATTTAAAAAAAATAAATGATATCTACGAAAAAGACACTTAAAATGTACAAAAAAGCCAAGCTCAAAGAAAGAGAATTGATTAAAGTTGTGTCTAAAAAGGGTGCGATATCAAATTCCCAAGCTTACATTCAAATACTTATTTAATATTCCCTTTTAACTAAATTTTCACATGTGAATCAAGTGCCTTATGATATGTTGATAGAAATCCTTTTTTCCTGTACTAAATACATCATAGCGTGTTTCTGAAAAATATTATTATTTTTATTTATGTATGATGGGCTTGGCGGCCATCTTTCAAGTAATGAATAAACATTCACACAACTTGAAAGAAGTTTCTTAAAATATATCTCATATAAAATTAATTTTGCTATTCCATTCAGCAGAGACGGAAATATTTCGATAACATGATTTCTTATAATTATTTAGTATTAAGTGCACTTCCATCCTATAAATGCCGGGAATAAAGAATATAAAAATTTAAATTAACGTAAAAACATGAAGGAGAGGGGGAGGAAGCATAGAAGCTTCCACCCCCCCGTTATATTTACCCAATTTGAATTTAGCTTCTTGGAATAAATATCTCGTAAAAATAATATGGTTATTCCATTCAACAGTGGTTGAAATATTCAGATTAAAAAAGAAAAAAAAAAATGCATTAAAAACATCGCAAAAGCCCCGTTAAGCACACAAGTTGAATCAATTTAAGTTTTAACTGTGTTAAGTTTGGCGCACTCCCATCCTATAATTATTTCTCATTGCGCAGCACTAGTGCGATATAAAACTCAATTAACCAACCAATCAACCAACTCATCCTATAATTGATGAGATTTATAGAATTCAAACTAACGTAAAAGTTTGAAAGATGGCCGCTAAGCCCATCATACATAAATAAAAATAATAATATTTTTCAGAAACACGCTATGATGTATTTAGTACAGGAAAGACGGATTTCTATCAACATATCATAAGGCACTTGATTCACATGTGAAAATTTAGTTAAAAGGGAATATTAAATAAGTATTTGAATGTAAGCTTGGGAATTTGATATCACACCCTTTTTAGACACAACTTTAATCAATTCTCTTTCTTTGAGCTTGGCTTTTTTGTACATTTTAAGTGTCTTTTTCGTAGATAAGAGTTACAGATTATATAAAATTGAAGTAAGAGTGATATAGTGATGCCTTTGTTTTGTTTTTAATCCAGTTTTTGTAATGTACTTTAATATTAATCAACATCTTATGTAACATTAAAAGTTGCCATGTGAACTGTGGTGATGTTAACAAATTTAAATGGATGTTCTCTTTAATAAATTCCTTTATTAAAGTGATTGAAATTCTAATTATTTAAGCTTTGGTATCTATATCCAATGTAATTAATGGCATCTTTTTTCTGTTTATTAATTTGTAATGTGATTTGTTTGAAATCTTTAATTTTGTTCGCAACAAGTTTCGCTATTTTCGTTTTAAACACTGACATTAGTTTCATAAGATAAGTGATGATTGATTTACATTTTACACATTTTTTGACGCGTTTAATTTTTATTATCTTTTATAGATTATATATATATGTATAAAATGTTCTTCAGTTTTACGATATGGAATAGTCTTAACTTTACCATTCGATTTGTTTACATTTCTCTTTTGTTCTTGTTTGAACCACTGAGCTCAATTATACGTTTTCGAAAGATACAGCGTTGATATGCAAGAAATAGCTCATTATATACTACAGAGTAACGCATAGGACAAAGAGATTTTAGTACAAAATAAACGTTGGCACGTTCGCGGTTAAAAACCCATTTTCAGCAAGTGAGAAAGAAGAATGAAGAAAGAGAGAAAAAAGAGAGAAGTAAAAAAAAAAAAAAAAAAAAAAAAAAAAGAAGAAGAAGAAGAAGAAGAAAGCTCTTTCTTCGAGTCAATTAATCAGTGGAGTTACTCATCCCTTAAATACCTCCACATCACTCGAGAAAAGCCTACTTTTATAGACACACAAAATGGCCGATTCTCTCTTGAAAAAGGAGTTGATTTATTCCCATTCACAAACCAAGAAACTCTTCTAAGACAGGCTATTGAGGAAAGAAAAAAAAGAAAGAAATATTTGAAAAGTGTCAACTGTTGCTCTTGACAGCTCTTTAGCCACGAAATTTGGACCCTCTCCAACATTTTACACGCCGACCCATTAAGAAAGAAGCCTGAAATTCTCATAACTTACGAAAACAAACTTGAAATGGACTGACAAACGAGGCTTGCAAAAGTTCTGACTGTTTTAATTCTTTTATGAAAACATTCGTTCCCGGAAGACTCGTATTTCAGTATTTCTAAATCTAAGTTATCCAATAAATTAGTGCTGCATAGACAATCGACCTCGAAAAGTTAAGGTCTAGTTCTGCGATAAGTTTTAAAAATTTTAATTTTTACTGTTTTTTATCTACTGTAATTATTCAGTTACTTTTACTTGATAATCATCTTTAAATCTAATTTGGGGATTATTATTATTATTATTATTATTATTTATTTTTTTATTTTTTTCTTCCTTATACAAAGTATAAGGAAGTATAGTAATCCCGATTTGCGAAATGGATTTTGCATTTCACATTGCTCGAAGACGAATGATCGCTGAATGTTGTCAATTTATACGTGTGACTGGCAGGATGTCTAGTTCTACACCTGCAAGTGTCGTCTTAACACGAGCTCTCGTTTTAGAGATATAAGGGACTTTACACGATTTTTCGTGACGTCTGTATGTATGTGTGTCTGTGTGTGTGAGTATGTCGCATAACTCAAAAACGGTTGGACGTAGAAAGTTGCGATTTGGTACATAGGTTTGTTATAACATCTAGTTGTGCACCTCCCTTTTTGAACTTTGTATGATTTTCTGTTTTGGAGATATTTAGGAAAATTAGGTTCATAATGGCCAAAATGTATCAAAAAACGGTAATAACTCAAAAACGGTTTGGACAAATCTTGCAATTTAACTGACTTTCCGACTAGCTAGACATTTGAAACTTTCAGAAAAGTTCAGAACACGTTGACAATGCATTTTTAAAAATATTTTTAGCCAACTGTTTCTAATACCTGCTGCCTTCAGCTGCGTTTATGTGATTCAACAGAAAATTTATTTTACTAACTTCTCGACTAGCCAGAAATTTAAAACTTTCAGACTAGATCAGAACACGGTGAAAATGCCTTTTTTAAATACTTTTAGCCAACTGTTTAGGGTCCCTGCTGTCTTCGGCAGCGTTACCAGTACAAATCTTGCAATCGATTTTTAACTAACTTCCCGACTAGCTAGACATTTAAAACCTCTGGAAAAACTGAGACACGGTGACAATGCATTTTTAAAATATTTTTAGCCAATTGTTTCAGGTGACCGCTGCCTTCGACAGCGTTTATATGGTTCAACAGGAAATTTATTTAACTAAATTCCCGACTAGCTAGACATTTGAAACTTTCAGAATAGTTCAGAACACGGTGAAAATGCACTTTTTAAATACTTTTAGCCAATTTTTTCGGGTCCCTGCTGCCTTCGTCAGCGTTACCAGTACAAATCTTGCAATCGGTTTTTAACTAACTTTCAGAAAAGATCAGAACACGGTGATAATTAATTTTTTAAAATATTTTTAGCCAACTGTTTCGGGTCCAATGACAATGTTTTTTAACATTATGTATATTTCTAAAAGTGTATAAGGAAGTCATGTGGTGCCCACATCAGATTTTTTTTTTTTTTTTTTTTTTTTTTTTTTGTTACGACTGTTAGATATAATAACAGCCGTGCGGTTAATTGCACCAAGTGACACAACTGGAAAAAGAATGGCTATTTTGAGTTTACGTCATTGAAAAATGTGTATGAAGTGCCCAAACGTGCAATGAAAGCGTCACATCTCTACCTCGAAATTATCCACATGAGAGACCGTTGTGTTAGTTGTATTGTAATGTTTGCAATTCCTTTATCATTATCTTTAAATTGATTTTTCTTAAGCACTATACGCGTTTGAGTAGTGTCACTTTTCTTGCCGGGGTGCGATATGTAAACAGATATTAACCTCCATAACACAATCAGCTGTATTGAGTGGTCCTCGACCCTAAAAAAAATTGCGCACCTTTCCAATGAGTAATTCAAAACCGAAAACGATCTCCTACAGAAACTAACAAATAAGAAAAAAGTTTTTAATGATTTATCAGAAATGCATGATTTCATTATCTTCTCTCTTAAATAACATTCATTCTGCCATTCTCTGACTACTCAGTTAGTCTTCCTTTTACTATGATTCTATCCTGTAATAAGGAGAAATGTGTTCATAATCTGTGAGTAATGTACATTCGGTAACAAAAGTGTCCGAACACTAGCAAAAATCCTATGTAAAAAAATACGGTTTTGTTAAATAAATCCTTGTCAAATCCTGTTCTTAGTCATTGTAAGAACATGATTCGATAAGGATTTATGTAACAAAAACCGTATGAAGATGAAGTGTACTTTTTTTACACAGGAATTTTTGCTAGTATTTGGACACTTGTTACCGACTGTAGATGCCTGAACCATAATAACGTGTTCACATAATGTTATCATTGATCCGTGATTCTTTTTACTCTTATACGGAAACGGATATTGTCTAAAATGCTTTTTCTCAAAGCTTTACTTTGCTAGAGTTTCATTTGAAAGTCAGGTCGTGTACACTAATGGTTGGCTGGTGCACGTAAAATTTGTCGTGGCCGCAATGTCCTCCATGTTCCCTTCAAAAGTATACCTCTAGGGGGTCACCGAAGCGGGAGAGCCATCCCTTCCGTAGAGGATCGATATTGTGATGGCAGGTCTCCAGACCACCTCTAGGGGTGAGTCCCATACCGTCGCCAATTGCCCATTATGCAGACGTAAAACCCAACCAACCCACCATTTGAAAGTCAGAGCATTTTTTTGTTTTTGGTGGCAATGATTTTTTTCATAATGAAAGTAAAAGTCATTCTAGGCTTAATAAAATTGATACAAATTATTTGAAAAAATATTATTATATACTGCGCCATGAAAATTCGTACCATGAAAATTTGCAGAATCATGTAATCACAAACTCTTTATAATCTATAAATCTATAGTTCTAGTGTTCATTTCAGTCATAAAGTCAGTTGGGAGAGCATAAATTCTTTATTAGAAATTAAACACACAATAAAAAACTATTTGCAGTATACTTTGAAGAATTCACAATTATAACTTAATTCAGCAATATTTCAGGATAACATTGTTTCTCCATAAAAGGAGCCAAGCATCAAGATATGTAAATAATAACTTTTCATGTTCAAGAGAAAAGAAAAATAATTCCTGTTTTAGACAGGCCGAAAACTAAACTAAACATAAAAAAAAGTAACATTCTCAAAAAAAGAAAAAAACACCTCTCATTTGGCAAAGAGCCAACTACTAGTCGGGGGGCTGGCGAAACGAAACCAAAAGCTACGTTCAAACATGCTCCGCCCCCATGAACGAAGGTTCATAAAAATATTCTACAAGTACAATAACAACATTAGTGTTATTACAGGTTTTCATTTTCTTGGTCTTCAACTGCAAATAGATAAGAAAAAAAAGAGATTAATATACATATGAAACATTGTACTAGATGATTAACATAAATGGATTAAAAACAGGAACATAAAAAAATAAAATAAAAAAAAAATAAAATAAAATAAAAATAAAATAAAAATTTCAAAGTTCAAAATGGTAGAGGTGATAGTTTGGCGATCGGACGCTTCAACTCTCCATAAATAGTTTTCAGTAGAACAACACGAATCTTGCCATCTGCTCCAGGAAATAATTTGATTATGCGTCCTAGTTTCCACTTCAAAGGGGGCTGATTATCATCTTTTATTAAAACCAAATCGTCTTTCTTGAAATTTGGTTTATTTATTAACCATTTTGATCGCCTTTGCAAGTCTGATAGGTAATCTGAAGACCATCTGTTCCAGAAACTTTGAAAAATTTTTTGTAGAAGTTTCCATCTTTCTAGCGGGGTTAGGTTAACTGAAGAATGGTCAGGTTCTGGTATTGAAGTCAAGGCAGTGCCTATGATAAAATGTCCTGGAGTTAGAGCATTTAAGTCACTTGGATCATTCGAGAGCGCAACAAGAGGTCTGGAGTTCAAGCACGATTCAATTTGAGTAATTAAAGTAAGGAACTGTTCATAAGTTAATATTTGTTCGCCAATAGTTCTTTTTAAATGACCCTTCATCTGTTTTATTCCAGCCTCCCAAAGTCCTCCAAAATGGGGGGCCGATGGGGGATTGAAATTCCATTTGATTGTTTCTTCGGACAAATATCTGTGGATCTTTTCGTCAGAAGAGATCAAGGACATCATTTTTTTTCATTTCGTTGTCGGCACCTACAAAGTTCGTTCCTCTGTCTGAAAACAATTCTTCAGGTTTTCCTCGTCGAGCAACAAACCTCTTCAAGGATGCGAGGAATGTTTCAGAGGTGAGATCACTGAGTATTTCCAAATGAATTGCTTTTGTGGAAAAACAGATATATAAACAAATATAACTTTTATAAGATCTAACACCTCGGCCCTTACGAGGTTTGATGAGAAAGGGGCCTGCAAGATCAACCCCGACTTTCGAAAACACTCGCGATGGCACTACACGAGCAGCTGGAAGATCACCCATCAGTTGAGAGGCTAAGTTCGATGTGGTTCTAAAACACTTCATACAGTTCCGCAGATTCCTTTTCACGGCGTCTCTTGCATTAATTATCCAATATTGTTGTCGCAGGACTGAAATTGTTAACTGAGTTCCACTGTGAAGATGTTTTTCATGAAAGTACTTTATAATTAAATCTGTAATGTGATGCGTTTTAGGAAGTATCATTTGGTGTTTTTGACTCTCAGGTAGGTTTGCGTGTCTTAATCTTCCACCAACACGAAGAATTTCATTTTTGTCTAGAAAAGGATTTAAAGAAAGGAGTTTGTTACTAGCATTCAGGTTTTTTCCAGATTTTAAAGTCTTTATTTCCCCTCCAAATTCATGTCTTTGAACCAACTTCACAATAATTTTAGTTGCCTCATCAAGTTCTTGTATAGTTAAAAAGCCAGTATTTCGCGCAGATCGACATTTAGTATTTTTTATAAATCTAAGACACCAGGCTGTAACACGTCTTAATTTAGACCAAGATGAAAATTTATATAATAATTCAAATTCATTATTGCCATGAGTTAAAGAGCAAACAGTAGTTTTCCGTTGTTCTCTCAAAATCTCTTCTTCAGGTATTTTGACTTCATTTTCCGGTAGTGGTGTCGGTAAGTGCTCTTCTTTCAACCAAATTGGTCCCTTTAACCATTCTTCATTCTTCAACAATTCAGTTGCTGTGCAACCACGAGATAGCACATCAGCGGGATTTTTAACCCCTGGACAAAATCTCCACTGAGATGGGGCTACTAATCGTTGAATTTCACGCACTCTGTTCTCTACAAAGGGCTTCCAGTTACTAGCACTTCCTTTGACCCAATAAAGGGTAATTTGGGAATCACAGAAGCATAGTATGTTTTTGACGGGAACTGAAAATAGCTGCCCAAGATAATGAGCTAATCGAGCAGCTGTTAAGGCTCCCATCAATTCAAGTCGAGGCAAAGTAAGTTTTTTGAGAGGAGCTACTCTTGTCTTTGACATAATAAATGAAGTTTCACGGGAACAAGGATCACGAAAATAAGCTACTGTACCATATCCCTTCAAACTGGCATCGCAGAAAACACAAATTTGAATAGTTTCAGGAGTTAATTTTTCAAAATTCGTAAAATATTTTCTAGGCACTTCAAAATTTTCTAAATCCTGTATTTCACGATGCCATTTCTTAAATTTTTGTGTTAAAGCATCAGGTAAAGCAGAATCCCAATCAACACCCTGCTCCCATAGTTCTTGCATTAGAAATTTAACTCTTATTATAAAAGGGGAAATAAACCCTACAGGGTCATACACCTTTGCTACAGTTTGTAAAACAATTCTCTTAGTGATAATTTCATTATCAAACCCTTCTAACAGAGATTGAATGTCTATTCTTAACGTGTCATTATTAGTTGACCACATTATTCCCAATACTTTAGAGATATTTCCCTCATTTATTTCTTCATCAACGTTTATTCCATATTTTTCCCACAATTTGCTTAATTCGTAAGAGTTACTTTTAAATTTCCTTAATGTCATATTGGCATCTTTAAGTATTTTCACAGCACCAGACGATAAAATAAATGCTTCATTTACAGAATTAGCGCCACGAAAGAGATCATCAACATATAAGGAAGTATCAAGCATATTTACGACTTTCTCAAACAAGTTCCTATAGCCCTTTATGTGATGTTTAATGGTAGCTGAGAGCAAAAAGGGTGATGTTGTAACACCAAAAGTTACACGAGTCATGCGGAAAACCTTTAATAGAGGATTTTTACTATTTATATCCTCAAACCATAGAAATCTCAAAAAGTTTCTATCATTTTCTGCAACCTGTATTTGCAGAAAAGCTTTTTCAATGTCACAAACAAAGGCAATTTTATGAAGGCGGAATTTTAAAATAATATCCAAAATATTAGGATTTAAATTGGGGCCTGCAAATAAACATTCATTTAAAGATTTTGCTTCCTTTTCTTTGGAAGAAGCATCAAACACTATTCTGACCTTTGTAGTGGACTTATCTGTTCTTATCACCGGTCTGTGGGGCATATAATATACACCAGTTTCATTTTTGTTTATTTTACACTCCTCTATTATACCCATTTTCTTTTGTTCCTCAAGAATTTTTTCATATTCATTTTTAAGCCATTCATTTTTAGACAGTTTTGTTCTCAAACCCCAAAGTCTATTTTTGGCTATTTCTATATTCGATTTTAATTCATTTTTATTTTCCTTCCACAAAAATTGAATTTCATATCTTCCCTTAACAAAATTTAAATTTTCATTAAAAGAATTAATAATTTCTATATCTCTCTGTGACATAGAATCATTCTTACTGTCACATATTCCAAGTGATTCTAAATCCCAAAAACGCTGCAAATCAAAACTGTCAAATTTATTTACAGATACAAAATGCGAATTAATTACTTCTGTACTATTATTATTCAATTTCCCCACTACAGTATATCCGAAAATAGTATTAGCAACATATAAATTATCACCGATTTCTTCAATGATACCTCTCTGTATTTTCCAAAAATAATCAGCTCCTAGCAAAATATTAATTTTGGAATCACTTAATGAATTGTCTGCCAATTTCCAGTTTTTATTTTTAATATAACTTTCAATTTCTGGTTCGCCCCTTGGGCTTTTCAAGGGAGTCGCGGTTATTAAGTCTGTAGCTAATACTTCAACATGGATGAGCCGACGAGGATTTATTTTGCTACGCAGTTCAATATTAAAAACCTCGAATTCCTCTTCTTTACCTTTATTTATACCAAAGGCAAAAACAGTTAGCTTTTCTGTTCTTACACGGGTTAATTTTAATTCGTGGGCCAATTCTTTAGTAATAAAACTTTTTTCACTTCCGGAATCCAATAAGAGTCTGACAGTTTTTGATCTAGAATTAGATTGGGCTATGACGCAACATGTTTGCAATAACGCTGCCTGATTACTGTTTTTTAAATGTGAATTCGATACTATAGTGTTCTCTACTACTTCTGGTTTCAAGTTTTTTGAAAAACAAAATAATTTGTTATGATCTGTTGCTTTACATTTTTCGCAAGGCTGCGATTTCACCCTGCACTGTGATGACAGATGAGATTTTAGAAAACATTTATAACACCTGCCATCCTTCTTTAATTTTAACCTTTTCTCAACATCAGTTAAATTAGTACATCCAAGAGAATGATGATCATAATTCTTGCAAAATATGCATATATTTTTTACACCTACATTCAATGAATTCATTTTATTTGAAAATTTTCTTTCATTAATTTCGGCTGTATTTTTATTTACAATTACCGAAGCATTTTTATAATTAATCATACTAAGTGATTTTTCACGCGATTCAAGTTCTACTTTAAGAAAATTAATTAAGTCTGTCACATCAGACTCATCCTTCCTTTTATCACTTTGCCTGTAATATTCAACTACTAGATCGTTTGGCAATAATTTTAATAAAATTGGATTCAGTAAATGACCATATTGGCCTTTTGTCACCCCTAAATTAGATAAACTGCGAATATTTACTTCACAAGCGTCATAAAACTTTCTCAAAGCAGTTATATTTGATGAACTTTTTACGCCTTCTAAGTTTATCAATTTATTCATGTGAGCATTAATGATAATATCCTTTTGCCCAAAACGTGTTTTCAATATTTCTATGCAATTATCATAATTTTGTTCCGTAAGTGAAAACCCTTCAATAACATTGTACGCTTTGTCAGTTAAAAGCGTTTTCAAGTAAGTGAATTTTTCAATCTTTGTAAGATTTTCATTTAAATGGATTGAATTTTCGAAACAATCGAAAAATTCGTTCCATTTTTCTATTTGTCCACCAAATTTTGGTAAGGAGATTTTCGGCAATCTCACTGCCGAACCAGTTTTTGTTTGGGTTTCACTGACAGAACAGTTTGAACTACTTTCATCTTTATTATTACATAATCTTTTTAATCTTAGTTTTATTTTGCATTTGGCAGAAATTATTTGCTCGCCGTATTTATCGCTGGTCGCGATATCTTTTTCATACTCTTTAATATCTACTATTAAATTTTCAATTTCATTATTTAAATTTTTTAATGCAATTTCTCTTTCACCTATCATTTCCTGGATTTCGATGATTTCGTCTGATTTTGTATTTTCTAGATCGTCCAATAATAAATTCTCTAATTTATTTATTAATTTAGTTACATTTGAGCGTTCCGTAGAACGCTTAGCTTTTAACTTTTCAATATTCATAGCGAGCAAATAATCAAACAAAATAATTCAAATAATTAAAATTTCTAATTTCATTTAATCAATGTTATAAATAGTAGTTAAATTTTGCTTACCTGGTTCCATATCCAGGCAGCTATCCAATAACGAATCCGGAATTCCAGTCATTATTATTTTTCAGTTTCGTTTTCACAATAAATTATCCAAGCTTTCAAATCCAAATCCAGATAAATTAATATCTAAAGGTAATTTTACTTTCAAGGGATTTCACTTATCCCGAGTTTCGATCACCATGAAAAAATATTATTATATACTGCGCCATGAAAATTCGTACCATGAAAATTTGCAGAATCATGTAATCACAAACTCTTTATAATCTATAAATCTATAGTTCTAGTGTTCATTTCAGTCATAAAGTCAGTTGGGAGAGCATAAATTCTTTATTAGAAATTAAACACACAATAAAAAACTATTTGCAGTATACTTTGAAGAATTCACAATTATAACTTAATTCAGCAATATTTCAGGATAACATTGTTTCTCCATAAAAGGAGCCAAGCATCAAGATATGTAAATAATAACTTTTCATGTTCAAGAGAAAAGAAAAATAATTCCTGTTTTAGACAGGCCGAAAACTAAACTAAACATAAAAAAAAGTAACATTCTCAAAAAAAGAAAAAAACACCTCTCATTTGGCAAAGAGCCAACTACTAGTCGGGGGGCTGGCGAAACGAAACCAAAAGCTACGTTCAAACATTATTCTTAATAAAATTCTAACTTCTTAATGATTTTGTCTTACTCGCATAACGTGAATCTTTGGGAGACACTCTCAGTGTGCATTAAATCTACTCGCGAGAGTGGGATGCCCGTGTGTGTGTGTTGAATGGTCGGTCGGTTCTAAGGGTCCTATGACGTCACACTCACTCAAGTTTCGAAGAGAAACATGGGAAACTCCAAAAAACTACGTCGACCAGTGTGACCTGCGTTTAAACGAACCTAACAGTTTCTGTCTACCAGCATGGAAATCAGAACCTATGAAGCCACGAGTCTTAGGGCGGAATTTACAAAATTATTTTTATTAATACACACACAGGAGTCAAGATTCAGGGGAAAGAAATTTCACGAGAATATATCTTAACTTCGAAATGATGTTCATTTGTTCAAGAAAGAAAATCGAAATGCTCTCTTCTATAATTTTATGGTGTCGGGAAATGAACGTATACCATTTCACTAGAAATAAAATAACAGGTTGGTATATAAATAAAAAAGTATATTTAATAACCAGAAGATATTTTTTTCTCAATTATTATGGCTCTATCAGTGACCGAAAGCTTCCGCTCTCGAAACTGGTAAGTAGGGAAAGCTGAGTTCACAATCATCGATCTAGCCGTTCAGGGTTTTCCATGTTTTCCCCTGAAACTAGCTAAATACGGCCTAGGACTCCTTAGAAAGACCCCCCCCCCCCCTATTATACTCTTGTACGGTTAGGCAGTGTCAGACTGTAAACCTTATTACTGAGTATTGATTTGGCACAACTACCTATTTCTTGCCGAAAAGCCAATGAGGCTTTTTTCTAGACTTATATTTCGGTGTATCTCTCTAGGTATCGCGATAGCGGTCACAAAAAACATACGACTGACTCACAATTTGATGCAAATACTTATTAACATGGAACGGACTGTATAGTTTGTGGCTCGTGAGCAGACTCACTAAAGAGTTTCCATACCATTATTACAGTTGCCAACTTAGCAGCATTTGGCTACCGGAAAAAGTAGAAATATTTATTTCATTTAATCAATGAACAGTAACGGTTTTCACTGATAAAGTAAAATAAAATAATCTGGCGTGTCACTCACACGACTTTCTCTTTCCCTGAAATTTAATACTATCAATACAAGTTGGAGATTAAGAGGTAAGATAACGAGTACTGTTATGTAAACCTATGTTAAAACAATTCAAATTAGGTATTTGGAGAGTTTTATATGACAATTAGTTTTGTATGAGGGTTTTTGTTGATGTTCCTCAACACCCCGTTTCATTACCGCACCTACATTTATATAGAATTTAAATTTGTTATTAAAAAGTAAGAGTTCACTTAAAATTATTCAGACGACTTTCTCACGCAATATTCCTTGAAACGTATCAGTCTCGATCAAAATTTTCCAGCAACAAATTTACATTAAATTGAAAATACAACTTTTAGATACCCTGAAATTATTCATTTTTAAGTTACTCTAAGAGACACAGACAAAGATCAAACGTTAAAAAACTTGACTTCGATAATCAGGAAGCCTCAAAACGTGTAAATATTCAAAAACAAGGGATGAATATTTAGCTTAAAAACATACATTATTTACCATATCTCTATGAGGACTTCATTTCAGTTCCTGAGCAGCTTTACTGGACATGGTAAAATATTACAGTAAAGCACTTCCACTAAGAATAAAAAGAATGTTATCGCTTAAATATTTACAATCCTGTATAACTTTGAAGATTATGTACAGACCACATGGTGCACCTAAATATCCTATATAGTAATAATACATGGCATAACCTGAAATACACTTCGATCAATTTTCAGCTATTATGGCACTATAATCTAGTTCTTTTGTGTAGTCCTGTAAACGAACAGTGAATGATTTCCCTGCCCTATTCTATATGAGACATGTTTTTATGCATATAAAAAAAATATATTCATTTCATTTGGTTTAGTGCAGTCTGTATAGTATGTTAAACACTAATTACCTGCAATTTCCCCCATTGATGTAATGTATTTGAATTCTCTTGGGTGTGTCCCTGTACACAAACCATTTGCATCATCCCAACGAAAAGCTTAGTGTAGCACCCCTATATCATACACATTTAGAATATCAAGTTTGGACTTTCTGCTATTATTTGTTCTTGAGATATACGGATAACAGACACACACACGAACCGTTGAAAACATGATTTTCGGATTCAGGGGACCTCAAAACGTGTAAATATAACAAAAACTCACTTTCGAAAATTTGACTCAAAAACAACACTTTCTCTACTTTATGGGTAAGAGAAAGTAAAAATTTATTAAAAATTTTCCGGTAGCAAAAAGGTGCGAAGTTGGCAACTAATAATCTATTATGGTAAATAGATGGAATTTCTTTTAAGCGCATTTTTATCTATTTTTACTTTTATTACCCTACTACCGTAGTTAATGGAAGCGGTGTCGTGCCCTTAGCGACCGTGCCCTTAGCGGAACGTGCCTTTAGCGGAATGGGGTGAAAGGAAAGAAATAGGAATAGAAGAAGCCGTGCCCTTAGCGGAAATAAGAAGGTGTGCGTGTGGCAGATTGAAATATGCTATTCAAATGCACAAAAAAATGCTTTCTATAGAATGTAGTATGATTAGCATTAGATATACAGAGTCAAACAAAAATATTCAGTTGACACTGAGGGTTATTATTGGAAATTTGTTGAATTGCATTTTCGTTTACATTAAGCGTTTATTCTACCATTTTTTAAAACGTGAATATGATTTGAATTAGAGTATTTGTCTACTCTACTGTCCGTTTGTCCGCCTCCAGCGTCCGTAAATATTTTATGATTTTTTTAATTTTTATTTTCTTCTATATTCAATAGAAGAAAGTATTGGATTCGTAAAAATTTTCGACTTCCGGTTTTCGACGGACTTATACGTTTTGAGAGGTCTAGAACACCATTTGACTACTTTTAGAAAATGTCTGTCTGTCCGTCTGTCTGACTCTCTCTGTGTGCGTGTGACAAAAACTTTGTGGCAACTGTATCTCCGGAACTACTGCTCAGAATTACATATAAATTTGCATGTAGATGCACCTTGAGCTAAATTAGTGCCTACCAACTTTTGGTGCCAATCGCTCAACAGGTGGCGCTGCTATATAGCGGTTTCCACAATTTAAGGGAAAGCTATCTCAGGTTCTATTGCGTATAATCAATCAAAATTTGATATAAGAAAAGGCCATTATGAGACATTATGCTGATTCAGCTTGAATGCTTATGGACCGACAGGTGGCGCTGCTATACAGCGATTTCTGCAATTTAAGGGAAAGCTATATCTCAGGAACTACTGCACAGAATTGAATATAAATTTAAATGTTGATGCACCTTAACCTAAATGAGTGTCTGTCAACTTTTGGTGTCAACTGCTCCACAGATGGCGCTGCTATACAGTGATTTCTGCAGTTTAAGAGGAGGCTATATCTCAGGTTTTATTGTGTATCATCAAACAAAACGTGATATATGTGAAGGCCATTATCAGTCATTATGCTGATTCAATTTGTATGCTTATCGGCCAATAGGTGGCACTGCTATACTGCAAATTTTCTCCATAACAGGAAAGCTATATCTCAACTTCTATAGCATATAACTGTACGAAACTTGATATGTGAGATAAGTATTATAAAAATGCATTTTTTAAGATGACATGTATAGCTAATAAAACTGTCTTTCTTTGGATATTTAGTGTTAGTTTTCTCTAGGATGAAAATTAATTATTTGCACTTAATGAATTTGTATAGGAAAATGGTGGCCACAACATACTATTTCTTATTTTATTTTATTTTATTTTATTAATGATATGTGTTATTCAAATTCTTTATTGAATTTCCCTACTTAAAATGGCTCTAATAGAACCTATGCCACTGGTTTGTGTACATGATGGACATCCAAAAAATGCCAATGCATTGCGCTTTAGGGGAGACATTTTTATAAATCACATTTAAATAACTTCATCAAAAAATTATAAAGAAATTAGCATTTATTGTTTATATTCTAAGAAAATGTTTTGTATAAACTATAATATGCTTAACCTCCAGATTTACAGGGCAAAGCAAGAAGTTTCGAAATATTAAGGGGTGCAAATAGGAAATTAAGAGCAGCATTTCTGTTTGTGTTAAGCCTTTTTAACTCTTTCCAACAATGTTTCAGAGTGATTATGAATTCTATTAGTCTATATGTCTGTCTTTTTGTCTGTCCATTGTGTGATAATATAGACAAAGAACATAGAATTGTTATACGATACAACGAGTACGTACAGTTGGAAAGTGTTGATAACCAATGTGTACCTCCTAATTATTCGGTTTTGTTTTAGTTTTAAAAGGTGTAATGCTTAATTATATTTCAAAAAAACTTAAATGAAATCATAAAATGGCAGTAATGTACGTACTGTGATTCATTAAACTTAATATGGTTACATAACACCGTTCCCTCAAATAACGGATATTCTACAGTACGCATACCTATTTTTGCGGCAGGTTTTACTTCTGAAGCAAAATAAAGTCAGTGCTAAATGTGGATAAAGTGTAGAAGAAAATTGAACAGTTCATTTTTCTATTTATTAACTTATTTTAAAATTTATTATACATTTCCGCTAAAGGCACGTATGCTAAAAGCACGTCACCGAGGGGGATAACATTTCCGCTAAGGGCACGGGTATATAGTTTTCTGCTAAGGGCACGGTCGCTAAGGGCACGGCCCCATGGAAGTATTATATACGGTCCAAAAATTCGATATCGAGTTTTCACCTGATTTACACGTTTAAAGGCCTCCTGAGAACAAAAGAGCAGTTTTTGGCAACTGGTCAGTGTGTGTGTATGTGTGGAATTACATAAATCTATTTCAGATATATTTTCTCGCATATTACGTGGTTATTTCAGGAAAATCAACAGTCATCGTGCTTAGGTAGGTCAGTTTTAGATATCGGAAATTGATATTTCAAAAAATAACATCACATTCTCTCTAAGAAATGCACATAATACGTGTAATAGTGGGTAATGGAAGTCGTGTGGTTCTTTCAAACCGGAATTTTTATTTTAGAAAGTTTAAAACTGGCAATGATCCGTAGTTTATTTAGAACTGTATTAAGCTTGAACTTTATTAAAAGTTATAAGATAGTGTATATCACATTTTTTTAATCTATAAAATATCGTTTTTTATTTTAACTGCTATTTGTTACTTTGTTTGATTAGCTTTGCTTATTCCATCAAGTACATTTTGATTATCGTCTATATTCTAAAATTTGCTAAAAGTAATAACAATATTGTCATTTTATAACTTTTTTTTTTTTTTTTTAAAGATGGTACAAATTAGCTTTAGTCGGAATGAGGCGATTAGTTTATTTAAGAGAAATTCAATTATTTATTTATGCATGTTTCAATTTTAAGATTTAAATTCTACTAAGCTTTTAAATTAGTAACTATGTTGTCAATGCAAACCCACAAATATTCCCGTTACAGTGTTTTCGCGACATTCGTGTTGACGAATCGAGTCGCTCCAAACGATGATCCTCTTTAGCTATTAATAGTTCATTCACGCATATTTATTTATTTTTAATAGCTCCTCCTCTCATATTACCGTGTCAATCTCATTAAAATGTAAAAAACTTGTCACTTTAGTGACATGGCGTGTAACAGATCTTCCTTTCGTTGGCAGGCGTCCAAATTCTTAACCACGCTAAATAGCTGTCAACTCGAGAAATCCAACTCTCTCGCTCTGCTCGGCGCCTTCCTTCAATCTGGCCCAGTTTAAAAAGTTCATTCACAGAAGTCCGACAGTGAATCATTTCTCTTTTCTTCCAGTTAACCTTCGTAATATGAACAAATTATAAAATAATGCCGAGAGGAGATTGAAAATCAGCGAGTCAAAAGGGTTCGCGCTACGATTAACATTCTGAATTCGAAAGTTGTACACCAATACAACGAGCTGTGGAATACGATAAAAAACACATCCAAGGATACTAAGTGGTCTTTGCAAAATGACCAAAGACAAGAAGGTGGGGGGAGGGGCGTGTTAGCTGACTTTTATAAGTCGGCTTCCTTTTCGTCATGTTTTTCTTTTTTTTCCCAAGGAAGCTTCATTACGAACAAACTGAAACATACAATGGCATAACAAAACAAAACAAAAAAAATGCCTATTTTTCCACATTGGTATGTTTGTCGTATCGTGAATCAATTTTAAGAAACCATCCTAGTAAAAGCTATGCTCAGCAACTTAAGGAAGTTCTTCACAGCCTGCTGCATCTCTTCCTGTTTTCAGGAGTGATATCCGGATAGTGCTGTTGCTTACTTTCATGCAAGAGAAAGATTGAAATTTGAGGTGGCAAGCTCGGTAGACCCGGTGACGCATTCTCCCATCTAAATAATTGACGAATGAGTTTTTAGTTCAGTTTGGTAAAAGGTCATATCGCATGATGTCCGATCAAAATGGCTCACTTCACGTCCACCACTTCCCTGCAGACTGCGACATTGAATTGTTTCGTTGCTGGTGAATTAGGGATGCTTCCACGGCGGACTACTAATTTCCGAAAAAAAAAGAAGCAGCCTGCGAAGGACTTCCTTAAACCTCTGAGTACTGGCTTTTGTTGTTGTAGTTGGTGGTTGTGTTTCTAATCTCATATGGTCCAGCATTGGCTAGCCAAAATCTTCCAAAAAGTCAAAAACAGCATCGAGTCTTTTAAAACCTCGTCTTTTGTAAAATCCGAGGAGTTAAGAAAATGAGAGAGCGAGGCCTGATAAACTTTACAGTAGGGGCACTCCAAAAACAATTTATGACACTGCTGGAAAGTGAGCGCTCTGGTGGGCTCACTCAAGAAACGCGTGAAGGCCGTTTGACGCTTCTTTCTGTCGGAATCGGATTGGAAAGACCCACCTGGGCTCCTTCCAGCGTACCATAGCCGATTGGGTACAGTTTTACAAATTTTATTCATTTTTTCAGAGGGAGGCTATTTCGCTGTATGTGAGAATCCCGTCGGATATCATATCCTCAGCAGAAGCAGTCTTGGCCGAAACGTCAGCAGATTCCTTTCTAACAATCTCGATATGGGATGGAACCCATTGAAAATGGATTGAGTGTTTCAAGGTCAGTCGAAAGTTGAGATCTAAAATTTCCAGACTCGTCCTGTCCCCTACATTCATCCAATTAGAGAGGTGTTGTATAGAGGCACGAATATCGGTTAAAATCCAAATATCATCAAAAATCAGTCCCTCAGCATTGTCAATATATTGAACACTTTTTTTCAATTGCTATAAGCTCACACCTAAATACCGAGCAGTGGTCAGCATTTTTAGACAGAACATTAATTGCACCAGAGGAAGTTGATACGGTTCACACCACTACCAGTTATTCCTTCATCGTCCTTACTACCATCAGTATAAATCTATAAATCACAAGAGAGGAATGAGGAATGCAGTTGATAGTCTCTAGAGCTATTTGTTTAATTAATGCTTGGGTCACAGAATTTTTTGTCACTGTTGTCACAAGTTCGTCATGGAAAAATATCTTATCAGAAACCCAGATGAGGTTTTAAGTTTCCACGTCGCAAGCGTTTGCGTCTGAACGTTTATACAAGAGAGAGAGGCCAAAGTCTCTTCAAACATTGATACCCTCCAAGTTTTATTCTGCTGCCTCACAGTGACGGAGGGGTGTTTCTGGGCAGAATGGTTAAAGTACGTCGAGAGTGTATATGCTCCTGGTAGAGTCACCCAAGACGTGAAGGCCCACCAGCGGCCGAGCGGTTCTGCGCTCAAAGCTGGTAGATGGGAGGTGCCGGGTTCGATCCCAGGTCGCGCTCTCATCGACCTAGCCGTTCGGAGTTTTCCGTGGTTTCCTCCGAAACTCGCGTAAATACGGGCTAGGACCCCTTAGAAAGACCCCCACGGAGGGCATTCCCCCTTTAGGCCTAGGACACTTCAGGAGTCAATCGGCCTTAAATCCTACAACCAACCAACCAACCCAAGACGTGAAGGACATTCCAATTTGCTCAACAAAAGCAGTCAGGCATTTCAGGCTAAATCAGATTTCTTTCACTGGTGCCTTGGGTCTTCGGGCCTGAGGAACCAGTCTCTACCCATTAGTTAAGTCCTCACCTTCCACTGACTTTTATCAGGATGGTTTCTTGAAATAGAATTCATAGTATGACCACTATATCAATATATGCGGCGATTATGTAGAAAAATAGCTAAAAGTTTGTATTTTGTTATGCCATATTTTTTATGAATATGTAAAAGAGAGAATAGGTCAAATAACGAAAACATACAAATATTATTGAGGAAAGTAAAATTATACATTACTCCTTAATTATAAAAATATTTCCTCAATTTGTATAGGGGAAAAAAAAAAAAAAAGCAAAATTATTAAAATCTGTAGAAGATATGTTTCGATTTTATTTCCATGCACATACCCAGGCACAAAACTTTATACACTTTATTTTGTCGTAATATATATATAAACATAAATTCTTGTATTTCTAAGTGAGCAATTTCAATGATTAAGGAAAAAAAAAAATATTCTAATAAACATTCCTCAATAAATAAAATGCGCATCGCTTCTTTTTCAACAAGTAGCGAACGTGACTGGAGGCTTTTCGGAAAGATCCAAACCCCAAAAGAGGAGAGGAGTAAGAAAGAGACCTGCTTTTTATTAATCCCACTTACTTCACTCATGTTTCGCACTTCAATCTTTTGACAGGACGCCGAGAATTAAAAGAAGATTTAGGAAGGAAAAAAACTTATTTTTATAATTATTATTTTTTTCACTTTGAAAAAAAGATGAATTTCTACATTTTAGGAATTTCAAATAGCACGTTCAGACCACCTAGTCTTAGCTACCTCTGTACTATATCAGTTACTTCAATTTTCTTCGTAACATTTTAAATCCTCTCAAGTTTTAACATCTTAAAAATCTCATGTAAATTTACAGAACACAAGAACAATAAATAAGCGGCGATTGCACGGTATGCTTATTTACTTAATATAGTATGCGTGGCTAAATTATGATGCATAAAACAATAAATATATATATAATGAATAGTGATTTAATCCAATCGTTTCTTAATGAATAGGATACGAGGTATGTAGCCCTTACTTGTGGCAGGTGGGGGGGGGGGAATCTCTCCAAGGTTTATCATAACCCATATTAACGCAAATTTTGAAGAAAACCACGGGAAACCCAAAACGCGTCGGTCAAGTCGACGATCTAGATTCGAATGCAGCCCGATATAGAGAGAAGGTAAGAAAAAATAGAAGGTAACAAAAGAGAATTAATATAAATCGAATTTACAAAAAAACTATCCATTTCTAAAAATAATTTTTTTTTTCCTATGAGAAAAAGTCTAATGGGGTGCGGATACCGATACACCACGAATTTCTTGTATGCAATTAAAAACGTTGTAAAAACACGATAAACTGCCAAAAAATCACAATGATTATTTCGAGTCGAAATAATACCTAACCGCGACCCTTCGTCAAACGAACAAAGTAGGCGCGAGCAGCAAACAAAGCGGCAACGGACTTAAACAATTGTTGGTCATAAATATTGTATCGGGTCGAAATAATATTATAGCCTTTTATCAGGCGAACAAAGAAGGCATATGCAGCAAACAAAACTGCCAACTTTGTCCGTATTATTTTATTTTATTTCGTAATTTATGGTGTTTTAATAAAAGTTTTTTTATTGGTTACTTTGCAACATCAGACCCTTGGTAAATTTTTAACTTTTTCTGTGTTTGAATGGCTTATGTTTGAATCGTTCTTCCTTTTTCGTTGGTATGATCTTTATATGAAAGAAACATATCTTTGCTTTGTAATATCAGGGATGGAGCATTGGCACAGAAATCATAAAAAGATTCATTTCTCTATCTTTTAAAATGTTAGTTTAAGAAGAAGAAAATTTTATTTTATTAATGGTGGTATGAGTTTTGCGCCAATGTTTAACCTTTGGTAATATTCGTCATTTTTCAACGAGCGCCTTAAGCACTTTACAATCAACTAGCATGTTATAAGTCTTAAGTTTTTAAAATTTCAATGTTCTGCAGCTAACAGTTTTTTAGGAATGGAGATATTCATAGAAATACATATATACATGTTACATACAGAAATAACGAAGGGACTAGTTAATTCGCGGATATCTGGGAGAAGTCATGTTGTGAACAGACAGGGTTAGATCACAGCTAGATATTATACATTCTTAAATACAAAAGGATAACCTTCAAAGGTGAACGTTTTTAAGTAACGCGAAACACAACATACTTTTTGTTAATTGCAAATGCAATATTTACAAGAAAGTGGGGTAAAAATAATAAAAATAATAATAATAATAAAATAAAATAAATAACTTTTTTCTTTTTTTCTATTCCTTCCCGTCAGAGCGAATACAATCCGAATGTTTTACCCTCACCAAGAATGGGGTGCAAAATTAAATGCCCATGCAAATGCTTTTAAAGCAAAGAATTAAAGGGCAGCTCTGCGACAATGGGAAAGGAGGGGGAAATTTAAAATATACATCACTTTTAACCTCGCAAGCAGCTAGCTGTACGGTGCAGCTGTTTGAAGGGGGGAGAACCATAACCCCCCCCTCACATTTTTCGCATTATTTTAGGACAAGAGCCCTGCTTACCGTTATACTCCAATGGTCCCCTTCTTCATCTAAATCCCCAACCCTTTCGCTATAACGAATCCAGCTCCCATAACGTATTTTATATTTATTAGGCAGGCTATCGCTTTGGAACAGGCTGTACAAACGTTGTAGTGGGTTCTATATCATTTTCTCTTCAGACAGTGTGTGAAAGGCTCAGCTGCCGAACGGGGTTTTAAATGACGCATCGATAGTCGACCCCTTTCCAGGCGATGGTCGAAGAAATTTTATGGAGCTGAACTCCCCCTTCCTCTTCTACTTACCATAAGCTTGGCTCGAGCAGTGTTCCTACAGGCTTCAGCGTTCAAAGAAAGATGCAGCAGATGAAAAGGATGAGACCTGGATTCAAATGAGTGCAAAAAGAACTGATTTCAAAAGTGAAATATTTGATGTAAAGATCCCATCATTTTTTTTATGCATGCCTAATAAATTGTATTATTGTTCAATAACTAAAACATAAAATATTATTAGACGCTAAAAGCTTTTGCTATCAATCAGTTGCCACCAGCTATGTGGTATAAAAGTAAGATGAACACATTTTTCCACGATGCGTGATATACTGTCAATCATCGATACTAACACATCGTACCTCGGCAAGGAAAATGACACAAGTCAAAAAATTTTGTGATTATGTCATTAAAAAATGTGCATGAAGTGCCCCCAACGTGCACAAAAAAAAAAAAAAAAAAAAAAAAAAAAAAAAAGCGCCCCACCTCTATCTCAAAACTTTTCTATCTGAAAGACAGCTGTGTTACTTTTATGTCAATGCTTTATCGTTATCTTCAGGCTGTTTTTTCTCAAATGCTACATTTTTGAGTTGTGTCTTTTATCTTGACGGAGTCCTACATGCAGAAGACAAATTTGTGTTACGGTAAAACCAAGCATGATTCCTAAATGATGAATACACTTTCTACTATTTGTAGGGAAAAGAATTAGGCACTGTAGATAAAACTACTAAAAATCAGTAGGAGACAGGTTTCAAGTTTACTCACATATACTCACGCAGTAGAATCAGGATTTACTCATAAATTGAAAAACGTATTTCCGTATTTTTTTATTTTATTGCTTTTATTTATGTTTTCTTCTATATTTAAAAAAAGAAATTTTGGATTCGTAAAAATTTTCGACTTCCAGTTTTCGACCAATTCACACGTTTTAAGAAGTCCAGAACCCGATTTGAACATTTTTAGAAAATACCTGTCTATATGTGTATCTGTGACAATAAAATAAAATAAATAAATAAATAAAATTAATTAATAAAATAAAAATTAAATAAATTGAAACTGTATCTCAGAAACTACTGCTCAGAATTACATACAAATTTATATCTAGTTGCACTTTCACATAAATTAGTGCCTGTCAACTTTTAGTGCCGTTTTTAAAAAACTTATTTTTACGTGATTCGCGCTCTAGTGACAAACAACTAAAAACATAAAAGTATTTTTCCCGCATACAATATGTTAATACAAAAGGAAGAGAATTGGCATACAATTTAACTTTTAATTAATCATATTTAAGTAAGAAGCCGAAAAAGCTGTTCGATAATTCAAAGTCAAATGATATATTGGGTCTGTACAGTTGGAAAGTGTTATATAATCTACGCGATTTTTCCTTATTAACAGTTAAAACCGTGACGAGCACTCGGCGTTTTTTTTTTTTTTTTTTTTTTTTTTCCCCTTAGATAATGAACGAAAGACAGGATTAGGAACTGTTTCATCAGACGGTGGTCCCCAAACAGCAGCGGAAATTCACGTTCCACTTGGCGAACAAATCCAGATATCCGCCGTAAAACAACTCGGTAAAATGCGTGTCTAATTGCGATTTTCGTGTTTACAAGCGGCTGAATTCTCTGGAAAAAACTTAAACCGCCATCGACTGTATCTCCGTTGCCACAGCAGTGATCCAAAAAATTCCCACATTTAATTTCCGAAAGAATATCCTTGTGAAAGCTTAAAACATTGTGATAAATTAATACAGGTAAAAATTTCAGCAAGCAAAGATACGAAAATGTAAGCTCTTAGGACCCTTTAAAATCTTAACGGAGGAGGGCAATTTAGGGCTCCGCCGGGGTCAACCCTTTATAGGATACGCTCCTGTTTGCCAAAACGACAATGTGAACTTTACTCTTGACACTCAAAATTTTTCATTGAACATCCATCATTAAATTTTAACTGTAATATCTGTCTAAATACTTTAAAAGGTGTTCGCTCATTATGTATATTAAATATCACTCCTCAAAATTATTGGTGGTAGTTGAGTAAAAGAGTCTTTAAATTTGGCAACTATGTTTAGAACGCTTTAGAGTGTTAGGGCCCGCAAAGGGTTAAAAGTATGTTTTGTGCACAAACAAAATGTGCATAGACTTAATAATTAATCGACAGAACCATGTAAAACAACTATGATACGTTGCGTAATCATCCAATGTATGTTATATTTAGTACAAATGTTTATGAGTTGCATGATATTAGCTGTATGGTTTCTTTTTCTTTTTTACTTTGGTGTAAAAAGTGTTTGTGGCTCGTGTACAGGGACACACAAAAGAATTTCGTGCCATTTCCGTCTATGGATGTCATTTCTTTTATGTAGATTATAAAAAACATGGTTGCAATCCATTCAACATAATAAAATCAATGTGTATGTTATAACTGAATTTTAATTTAATATTGTCAAATACTTTAAAACACGAAAAATAACAATAATAATTGATATATGTTATAACTGAATTTTGATTTAATATTGTCAAATACTTTAAAACACGAAAAATAACAATAATAATTGATATATGTTTAATGGCTTTGCTAATGTATGATCATCATGAGAAATGATGTATATATTACTTACAATTCCTTTAATTTACACAGGCAACGTCCTATTGGGACTACTTACAGGAAGTCCATAAAATTATTTCAAAGACTAAGACGGATATATGTTTTAAAATTTTGCTTCAGAATGGCCGTTAGGCCGTTACTGGAAATTGCTTGCTTACAATTTATACACTTTTTTTTTTTTTTTTTTTTTTTTTTTTTTATAGGGACGAAAAAAAGAATTTGGATACATTACCGCATATTGTACAAATATTCCAACTTGGTGAGATATATTCAATTCAAACGCCCCTCCCCCACCCACCTGGAATCTTGGAAACCTCTGGACGGCCCTTACTGAATTATTCAACGACTGAAATTTGTTTAATTCCGGATACACTACTAAATGTTCGGAGAGTCGGTGGAGTCACTCCAAATTTTTTACTCTAGTTTGGATATTTTTCAAAACTATTTTCATGATAGGTAAAACTACTCTTTATATATATATATACATATATATATAAGAAAAAGAAAAAGAAAAGAAAATGAAGGGGGTCGTTCTATGCAAGGAGAAGAAAGGGTCATTTCGGCTGTCTTTTAAAGAGCTCATTATCCATTCTCTATTACGATAAATGTATTTTTTTTTCCCTCAACAATAGTAATAACTCAGTTGAAATAAAAGTGAAATCCCTCTCGTAGACAAATCTGACTCTAATAAACAATCGCAGCGAAAACAAAAGAATTTCGAATGTTTTTTATGATGCAAGGTCAATAGGCTCCTTCGATAGATCTCTTCTACTCCAATAATGGGATTGACCCCGCTTCAACAAAATTCCAATGACAATGGCGAAATGTAAATAAAGAAGTAGAAGAAGAAAAACAAAAAACAATAGATAGTACATATTTTTTTGGAGGGAAAAAAAGTCCATTTGACTCTTCGAACATTGAATAATTATCACGTGACCAAATTTGAATCAGTGAATAAACTGCAGTAGAAATTGTATAATGGTGTTTGAATATTCAATCTGAAGTTCGTATATTTCTACAGTGGATGGTAATGTATCAAAATTCTTTTATGCGTCCATGTAAAAGAGTACTTATTTAAAACACGAAATTTTCAGTAATGATTATTCTGTTACAAAATGCAAAAACTATACCAGTTTTAATCTCTTTTAATTAATTTAATGTAATGTACTTCATATATAATTGGCATCTGTCGGGGAGGAGAGGAGGAGAGAATACGATGCGCAGAACAGAACTCTTGTGTGACGGGACAGAGCTGATTGAGTCAGTCTTTCATTCGAGTCGAGAGAGATGCGATGCATCTTAAAACCAGAAAACAAACTTATTTAATATAATAATAGTTATTCGTCATTATTCGATTAAAATAACATAAGTTATGATTGTAACAATAAATCGTTTGTAGTGAGTAGATATTAGATGTCAGAGTCTATGTATTGGCAGTTATAGTTTTACTAATCCCGGGAAATCTGGCAGAGAGGGTAAGTAGATTTAAACTTATTCTCATTTGATTAATATGCATGTTATTCTTATTTGTGATAGAGGAAAAGTTGCAGAATTTGAATCTAAAATAAATTCGTTAGAAATTCTTAATCCGAGTTTCTAAATTTAATCAACCCTAATTCGAAATTCATAAATTGATACTTAGTCGAAATTCTTTAGTGGCTTCAAAGCCAGCATCAATATGACGTAACACGTGTCAATTTCTCCATACTCTCCTGTAAAAAAACTAACTATAACAGGGTTCATACTCAAGCAGCAAGAAAAAATTTACTGACTGTTCCAGGTTTTTCTTTTTCTAAGTAAGTCCAATAGACTTGAAAAATAACTACTCGTGGAAGACTGAGAGATCCTTTGAGCTTACTCGCACCACTTTTTTGCAAATGCTATGTTGAGCTGAATTTAATAAGAAATTTATTTATAAATAATAGTGGCGGAAGAGTCCTTGAAAAAAGGCACGGCTGTGGGAACCCTAGTGAGCAAAAAATGGTCTTAGAATGACATACTGAAATAAACGAACCAATCGGAAGTAAATTGGTCATTTTAATTTGATTACTAGCATACAGTTTATTGAAATATACAGCTAATTTTGCATAGCTCATGAACACGTGTACAAATTTCCAAGCTAATTGGATGATTTTCGAGGTTGATATAACGGTACACAAATATTCTATTCACAGGCCGTAATGACAAGAAATACTTTGGTGTCTCTATACACGAATCACAAACAGAATAAACTCCAAAAATATACAGATGATTCTGTACTTCTGATGAACATGTGTACCAACCATTTTACAAGTCAATAGGTTAATTTCTGTGACCGCTGTCGAAGCACAAATTCCGTCCATAGGCCGTCATAGGCCGTAATGATAAGAGAAACTTTTGTGTGCCCCTGTACACGAACCACAAACATGACACACCTAAAATATAATCCGTATAGTTCATGAACAAGTGTACCAATTTGCAAGTCAATCTGGTGTTTTTTGTGGCCGCCATCGCGGTACAGACAAATAGACAGACAGACAGAAACCAAAATCTTTTTGAGACTGAACAGAGAAGCCTCCACTGACATTTCGGCAATTATTTATCGAACATCCGAACCAACTGTATGTATAATTTCGATTTTGACATGATATTTACTGTAAAAAGCAAAATGGACTCACAGAGGATATTGAGCTGGGCGCCTTGGCTAGCCAATGATATTCCGGTAGTGACGTTGGTGGCAATACATTTGAACTCTCCTGTATCTTTGGAAGGGTCCACTCTAGTGATGTGCAAGTTGCTGCCCTTCTGAAACCTTCTGGTTGTGTTGGCCACGGGGTCGCTGTTCAAAGTCCAGTAAAACACCACATGCTTAGAGTTGGAGACACCACACTCAAGAGTCACGCTTTGGCCTTTCCGGACGTCCTGGTCCTGAGGGTGGGGCTGAAAGTAATAGCTGTCTTGGCAAGTGCAAGACCATAACAGCAACAGAAGGCCTGCAGTATAAAGAAAAACAAAAAATTCATTATAACGAAGAAAGATGATTGTGTAAATACTCAAAAAACAAAAGAACACAAAAAAAGAATTAAATAGAGAAAACAAATTAAGATTTACGCTGCATGTAGGAGCATTTAGTCATGTTTGGAACTAAAATTTATTTATTTATTTATTTTGTATACGTTTAATTTCACGCAAAAATGGACAAAAGGTCATTTTTTATGTTTCAGTTAACTCGATTATTTTTAATTTTTTCTTCATAGAAAATGCATGAAATCAAATAATATAACACAATATATATACAATTTTTTTTTTTTTTTTTACATCATTAATTAAAAAGTGAATGCATTTAAATTTTAAAAATATGTAAGCAAAAGATAATTCTAAATTTTTTAACTTGTCATGTCTTATTACTTACTAAATTTTAGAACATTTTTTAAAATTATATATGATATGAAAGACCTGTCTGAGTAAGTTAAAAGTTTTGATGTCTCTCAATTTAGAGCAACTGAGTGATAAAGAGGAGTCCCTGAAATTAAGTCTCTTTTTGATCACGTCTGTTACGCTACATTTTTAATTTATTAGGTGTAAATTATTATTATTATTTTTTTTAATTTAAAAATATTGTATTATTTATAACTTATAAGCAATACATACATATCCCCAGAAGGAATATTCAGTCACGCAGCACGTGCAATAAGAATTGCAATCCATAATTGTGAAAGTGTTACGCAGAATTTTTTGCATGAACTAACATTTTAGTGAGGTCCCACATTTTTTCGACGTTATTAAAATTTTAGTGATTTTGGCATAGAAATTATTGACTGAAAATGTCCAGAACAAAGATACAAGAGTTTCCGTCGTAAGACGAAACTCTTACACTACTTATAATTCATTAAGACCTTTTTTTTGTACAATAATTTTTTAAGATTAAATAGGATAGAAATTATTGATAAAAAATACTGGTGTAAGTGTTCTGTCTTGAGACTGAATTTCCGGCATCCTTGGTTCAGAATGCTCCTCAAACCCACCGCGTTATCATTTTGGTAAACTGCGTTGTATTAGGGCAGCACGAACAGGGTCAGATTATGTCACGGACCCATAGGGCACTGGCCCAGGGCCTCTAAATTTAGGGGGCATCATTTCCAAAAATTGAGAAGTAATAGTACAATTTTTTTCATTATATGTCTATTAAAAACAAAAATTGATTAAGTTTTTCTTTCTATATTTTATCAGAGAGCTTAAACAGTTATTAAATTTTGTGACTAATCCCTAAACGTTGGCTGATCAATGTGTTTCAGTTTTTCATTTGTCTTGAACATAAAACTAATGATTTTGTTATATAGGTTGCTAAAAAAATGAGGAAATAGAAGGTATAATTGAAGGAAAATTTTTAAAAATGCACCATTTATATTTATTTATTTTTGTTCTTGAGAATGGGCCCTTTTGGCGAGCTGTTTAGAGCAGGGTAAGGGGGTCTCCAAATAGCATCAGTGCCCCGGGTCTTCAAAAAGCATAGTCGGGCCCTGAACATGAATGGCTACATATAGTCTCAAAATAGATTAACACAGCCATTTCCAGCAATTGGTTTGTCCAATTTGTCCATATACCCAGTCCAGCTATGTAAAAACGTACCACACCATTACAGAGCCACCACAAGCTAATACAGTGCCTCGTTGCGATTTAGGACCAAGAATTTGTGTAGTTGTGAAATTCATTGTATCTATACCATGAGCTATTACTAACTGGAATCACGATCTATCTAAACAAGCGACTTTTCACTTTAATTAGAGTTCATCAGATCTGTTCACGAGCCCAGTGGAGGTGCTACAACCATTGGTGAGATGTTAGTAAAGATTACTCGAGACTTTTGCGGCCATACATATATTCCATCAACCAACACCATACGTCACTGCACTGTCTTTAAGATCACGTAATAACTGTCATGCCACCAGCATTGCTGCTATTTGCATACCTGCCACTTATCTAATTAATATTCCGTAAAATTATAAATATCAGCCGTTTTCCCACCCCACTTTCTTTTTAGAGTAATTTTCTCCAAATGTAATTACGATTAATTAAGAAGAAAACGATTGAAAAAGAGTCTAAAAAAAAAAAAAAAAAAGTCTACCTTTTCCAAAAAAAAAAAAAAAAGGCGGGTACTAACAATTTTACGGAATATTAATTAGAATGTTGACAGGTGAGTATCTGACTCAAAAATGTTTGTCTAGTAGCACTGATTACTCAACGCAAATGTAAATATCAGTGTATATATTCAATATCAGATACAGTCAGCGTCCGCGTTCTGCATGGTGGAAGGCGATACTTGAAAGTGTATATTCTCGGTAGAGGTCTGCACGGGCTCGGGCCGAATTTTTAAATTTGTCTTCGGGCCGGGCCGGGCTTAAAAATTTTTTTCAAGCTCGGGCCGGGCCGGGCTCAGTTTTTTTGTGTATACTCGGGCCGGGCCGGGCCTGAATGAAATTTTCTCCGGGCCGTGTCGGGCCAAATTTCTTTCTGGTTTCCTCGTTAATCAACGAAAAAGGAAAATGATAAAAATATTTTTTCAGTCATTTATTTTACATAATTTTACAGGCTGGTATGTCACATAAAGTTCTATTTTGTTAAAAAATGTCTGTAACTTAAATTTGTCTATCAGTCTGTCTGTTCGAAGTCTGATTTTTCGCAAATATTTTTCGCATGCTTCGAAATTAATATATTTTATTTAAAGTAATATTAGATGGTTTCCTACTCAAAATAGTATGCATGTCACTACCAGTTTGCGTACATGTACATAACAAAATAAATTAGGTACGTTACTGTGTATAAGGCTTTGTTTCCTATGATCTGTTGAGTTTAGGTGGTATGAAGGCTATAAAAATCCTTTCGTTTTAACTTTTTCTCTAAGGCTCCTTTTTCTTTTCTCCAGTGGATGAAAGTAGCATCATTCTTATCATGGTCAAAAACAACTTTTCTATTCAATAGGGTTGGATTAACATTAAAGTTTTGTTTACCGGATCACGATAAACAAAAAATATGAAAGATTCGGAAACAATATTAATTCGGTTCACAATATGAAAGATTTGGATACATTACGGTATATAAGAGGAAAGTGCATTTTTATTTGTATTAACCATTTTAAGTACCTTCCTGTATTGTTTGATGAATGCTAATATTTTCGATTTGACTTTCTGTTTCTCTTTGGACCTTGTAATGAATTTCTGTTTATATATAATTATCTTGTAAAAGTTCAGCAGTTTTGTTAAAGAACGTACTATTGCTTGGTAAAATAAAACCTCTGCAAAACACATACTAAAAATCTTTTTCATAGAAAGGCATGCTTTTTTTTTTTTTTCTTTTACATATTTTTGAATCGGGCCAGGCCGGGTCGGGCCTGATTTTATCGGTTTTTGTCCGGGCCGGGCCATACACGATTAAAAAATAAACGGGTCCGGCTGGGCCCGGGCCGAATTTTTTTACTTCATACCGGGCCGGGTAAGCAAAGCTTCCGTACGAGCCGGGCCTCAAAATTTCGGCCCGTGCAGACCTCTAATTCTCGGCACAGTCATCTTGACACTGTAGATCGCGCAATGTCAAGTTCCTCAAAATCATTTTTATCGTGCAATCATAATTATGTAAGAAAACGTTTCACATGAATCACTAGATTACAAAGGATAGCTCTGACAATGCATTGCCATTTTATAAATTTTTTACGCTATGCTACTGCCATCTAAATACTTACATTAGATTCCGTGACTTTTAGAAGGAGAGTGTGTGTATAAATATACAAAAACGGCCTTTTATATTCTTAATTTTTAGAATATTTAGTACATTATTTCTTCTTTTATAATTCAAACAAATGTATAAAAAATAACGCTACTGGTTTGTGTACGCAGACTCCTTTAATTACATGGCATAAGTTCAGGAAATAAAAAAGAAAAGGGCCAACAAAATATTGGTAATGAAATACAAGTGTTCTCATTCTATTTAAAATAAATAAATAACAATAAGATTAAAAATTTGTCTGATCCTGAATATACATATATATATATGTGTGTGTGTGTATTTTATTTTTATTTATCGGACAAACGTGTTTTTGGGAACGTAGGGAAATTTCTGAAAAGTTGATAGATATAATATTAAGTTGGGTAAAGACCGAAATTCCTGCAAAGCGCCGTTGAATTCTGTCCAGCCGTTCTCAAATGATACCTGGACAAACGTGTTTTTGTTATTCCCCTCCCCAGGGGGGAACGTGGGGGAATTTTTGAAAAGTTAATAGATATAATTTTAAGTTGGGTGAAGATCTAAGTTTCTGCCAAGCGCCGTTGAATTCCGTCCGGCCGTTCTCAAGTGATGCCCAGACAAACGTGTTTTTGTCTTTTGCCCCCCACCCCCAGGGAGGAACGTGGGGGAATTTCTGATTCATGGTTGACGACTCAGTTTTCATACTCCCGCAGGCAGTACTGTTTTAGTAAAGGACCCCCATGACGACTTTTAATTTTTTTTCGCCAAGAATACAAAGACATTTTATTTATTTTGGCGTAATTTTTTGCTTAAAAAAAAATCCTATTTTGATTATACTTTTTATGATTGCGTTTTTTAGTCAATTTATGAAACTAATTCATATTCAGTTTATATCTTTAAAATATTGCTAGGCTTAAAATGACGCTTGCAAAGATTCTAAAGAAATAATTTTTAAAAATACATTTTCCATAAAACAATGTCATCATACAAATGTCGTCATGTTTTCTTTTTAGTTCATTGAGCTGAATCCGCGTGCTTAAATATTGTTCATTTTTAAATATTATTTTTTATCCTCGAGTAGGGAAGAAAGGGGAGGGTTGATCCATTTTTTTACAAAAACATTTTTAGAGAAAAAAATTTTACTTCCAGAAAAAAACATTGTACACCATTTCATACCTGATGTATTCTATTATCAAAACATACATAAAATTTTTTCATACTTTGCAAACAGAAAAGAGAAATAATGAATGTTATTGAAGCAGAATTTTTGGGTCAAGACTCTCCACATATGGGAGGTTTGACCCACACAATGGGAGGGTTGACCCACCGATATTCACATATTATAATATTTATGAACAAAGTTACGCTAGTCCTAAAATTTAAGAAAATTTGGCAATGAAATTAATGTGATAACAATAAAAGTTATAGTTGATGAAGTAGCAATATTTCTAAAGCGTAAATTGAAAAAATTATATAAAATAACACGTTCACACTACTAAAACAACTCTTAAATTAAAAATAGTCATTGCCATTAATCTTTATTGAAAAACTAAAAAGCTAGAAATGTTAAATAATAACGAATATTTAGCAGCACTTATAGTCAAAATCAAAATAAATTCGTAATGCAACTCTTGCAGTTCCCCCAGCTGATATTGGATTTAGTAACTTTATCATATCATCCATTGAAACAACAGATATATCTTCTGCTTCTGGATAAATAAAGTAATTTGTTTCAGCAGTGCGGCATAAAAATGTAGCAAGAAACTCTTTCTCTCCACTTTGCTTATTCTTCCTACGAAATGAGATGCAATAGGCCTACCAGTTTTAGGACTCTCAAATTTTGCCAGCACAAAATATCCTTCTGACATTGACTTTGATATCACAAACTCATCTTCACTGCTATCCGTGATTATAATGAAATGCTCGCCCTCTGGTGGGCTAAGGTGAAATTATCACACCACTGAAAGTTTTCACGCTGAAACAATGATAGAACAACAAGAAAGAACAATAATAAATACACGTGACTATATTATATTTACTAACAACTGCAGTTGAGAAAGAGCCATCTATCGATCATTACAAACGCGGATCTGACAGATGAGGGATTTCTTCATCCTCATCACTCGAAGTTTCAACGAGATTAAAAAATTTCCGTTTAGAAAATCTTTTGGTTTTAGTAGCTTTAACAGAAGGTCGTTTCTTCGATGCTCTCAATGCATGCTCATTTCCCATTTGTTCTGTAACTGGTGTATCTATCAATATTCGAGACTTTGCTTGTTTACTTTTATAGTTATGTTTTCGTGGTCCAGCTTTCGAGAAAGGTCGAATCTGTTCAGGGGTCAAAGATGTAGATTTTTCAATTTCTGGCTGACAGGTGATCCTAGAAGAAGTGACTTGTGAACTACTACTATGAGGAATATAATCTTCAGGAATGAGAGATAAATTACTTTTAGGTTGACAGGTACAGGAAGTAGTAATTTGCGAAGAACTTGGCAAATTCTGTTTGCATGCAAGGTTGTGAATATCATTTTGACCAATTTGTGTTGTCTGAGAATCGGTTGGCTCAGGTCGGTTTGTCATACTGCAGGCCATAAAATCTGCCTCTGTAAAAATCCCTGAATCAAAAGGAAATATTCCCGTAACAGCGAATTCTTTTTTAATGTTTATGGGGGTGAAAGTTCGTAGGTAAAATTTTCCGATGAGTTCAGGAATATCATAAAGTCCAATTGGTTTTCCTGGATTACTCACCATAAAGTTATCACACGCTTCATTGTAGAAACCCTTAAAGGGTCCAAACACACATCGATCGAGTGGTTGCAATTTGTGACTTGTATGCGGTGGCTATGTTAAGAGTACAATTCCATTATCTTTTCAGAATTGCAAATCTTTGAGAGATACATAACTTTCATGATTATCGAGTATGATAAGAACTTTTTCCTGTGTACTACATTTTGTATACTTTGCAAAATGTGTTAAAAACACTTCAAAGTTTTCGGATGTCATCCATCCACTAGAATGCCCAACAGCTTGTGTTCCAACAGGTGAACCTTTGGTCATATCTTTCACTCGTTGGCGAGGGAAGACCAAAAATGGTGGGATTGATGTTCCAATAGCATTAATTGCGCAGCAAATAGTTACCAGAGTCCCCTTTCTCCTGAAGTTGATTTGCCTACTTGTTTTTCTCCTTTACGAGCAATAATTTTTTTCGGGTTGTGAACTGTTGTTACACCAGATTCCTCAACATTATAAATGTTGTCTGGAGTAAAATTTTCCCTTGTTAGAACGGCCTTTAAGTTATCAAAAAATTCTCTTACAGTAGTAGGATTAAATCCTGTTGCAGAATATAGGTACAGTACTAAACATTATTCAGCAAAAATTTCAAATATCATTGTTACGGGATTATTTTTTGGTAAAAACTACATACTAAAAACAAAATTAAGTTTTCTTATTTTCTTTTTATGTTTTAAAAAACATTGTAGGGAATGATTTTTTGGTAAAAGAATGGTACAAGATAAAAACAAAAATCATTTTTTTAAATTTTTTATACAATTAAGTAATAGATGAATTAATATTTTCAGTCTATAATAACAAAGAAATATATAAAGGAGGCTTGACCTGTGGGTCAAACCTCCCTCAATAGCCATTTGCAATTTTATAAAAAAAAAAAATCAGGGAATTAAAAAGTTATTTAGCAAAACTAATTATAGCATATATTAGCTTGAGGTATATATACTTTAATCATATAAATCTGAATTCTGATATTCGATTAAGAATATTTGCGCAATGCCTTACAAATTTAATCAATATTACTCACTTTTTGATGAGGAAAACACAAATTTCAAGCTTGTTCAAATAATAAGCATGGGATAACTTTCAAACAAACATGGCTGTTACCTTGCATCACTAGGATGTGCTGCCATGTGTTCGAAGTTTTTGAAAACTAAAAATAGCAGAGTAAAGAAAGGTGGGTCAAGCCTCCCATAGGGTCAACCCTCCCCAGTCTCCCCTATTTAATTAATTTCACCACTATCGTATCATTTCAACACAAATTAATTGAAATTGGTCCACGTTAGGGAAATATTATATAGATGGTCTACTGCAAGATGATGACGGCGCTTTTTTACAGTCAGAAAAAAATAGTACTTTCGTTCTAATAAAACTGATTTTAAAAGATTTTAATTAAGTGGCAAAAGGATCCTTGAAAATTTTCCAAAAGCCAGATGAAAAACTCATATACTTGCAGATACCCGAATTAATTCCACACAAGTACAAAATTAGTACTCATCCACTGATTAAATTTCTCTGGGATTATGTCGAATAACGTATTTTTCACGAATCTGACGTAATGATTCTTTATAATTTTATACATTAGTTATCTTTCGATTTTAATACACAAAAAAAAGTCCTACTGACTGAGTCGGAGAAATGACGCTGACTTTCAGTACAACAGGACGTAGGATTTCTTTCAGTCTCAGATTTTTGCTTTTCGCCGTTTGTAATATTACACCTCGAATTTTATATTTATTTTATGTCTAAAATGAATAAATAAATAAATCTATCTATACATATAATAAAATAAGATGTTTGTGTGTGTGTCATTGTGTATGGTTTCCAGAGCTTTTTAAGAAAACGGCTGATGGCTGAGCTACACAAATTTGCATGGTGGTTCGTAATGACCTCTCCTGATGCACCTCGAAGCCCGATTTTCGAATTTTGTTTTAGTTTTCTTTTAATTAATTAAAATGTTAAAATAAAAACCTTCTAATTACTGATAAATTGGCCATTTAATTTTAATCCTTAATTTAATTGTTGCCAAAAAAATTATCATTATTTTTTGGATAGAAAAAAAAAAAAAAAAAACGTGAACAATAAAAATTACATTTATTTAAAATATTTAATTTTATTCCTTAATTTAATTGTTGCCAAAAAAATTATCATTATTTTTTCGACAGAAAAAAAAAAAAAAAAACGTGAACAATAAAAATTACATTTATTTAAAATGAGGAAAGTAAATTAAAAAAAAATAGAAATATCAGTCGTATCGTTACAAATAAGAAATGAAAGATGCAATTTTTGTGAATCCAACGGATTAAACAGCTTATCGATCGGACAATTAGATTTTTTAAAATTAACTAATGTATGTATTTTAGGTGGCAAGAGAAGGAGATTGTATGGAAACCGTTTGGAAATTTTTTTAAAATGTGCTACTGATTAAGTCACATGTTTTTTTTAAAGTGGGATTAAAAATTGCAGTTTTGAATTTTTTTTAAATTTTCTTTCACAAACACAAACATATAGTATACAGCCTGTACAACACTAGACCAAATTGAAGTTCAAATTTTATCAATATTTAAATAAATAAATGAAAATAAAAATATGTTTAATGGGAAATATATATAACCATTAAAAGTTTAGTTGTCTAAAATATGGCAGAAATAGCGCTCATAGCATATTGTTACAAGGTATTAAGTCTTATTTTTACAAGGGATTAAATCTAAAATGGTGACAAAAATTCAAAAGTCGCCAAAGAGAGCTATATTAAGGCGTTACTATAATCATGCTTACAAACCATGAATTATATATAACCACAAAAAATTAATTGTCTCATGCAACAGACGTAGCCGGTCATAGCATATTATAATATTTAGCGTGAAATTGTTATCATTTTTATGGTTGATCGGGGATAAACAAAATAAACATAGGAAATAACGTAAAAGCAAATATTATGTGCACCACGTATAGTGTTGTTCATATGTAACTGGGATTCAAATATAAAGGGGATACTTCATTTTTTTTCGATACTATCTATTTCGAAACTGTTATCTAATAAGGACTTAATGGAAGCCTATTGGTAAACCATTGTCTCAGGTAATAGGGACAAGCGCCCGAGTTTTAGCGGATGACCAAATCGCTACCGAAGGCAGCAGGGATCCGAAGCGAGCTTTTGAGCAATTTTAGTATTTTATTTTATTTTTATAAAGCTATATAGAAAAGAGTTTCCTTTAAATTTAGTGACCAGCGAAGCGGGCAAAGCCTGCTAGTAAATAAATAAACGTGCAGACATTCATTTAACAATAATTAAAATAAATTGAGAAAAATCGCGCTAAAAAATGGAACAGCTTCAGTGTAGAACCCCTTGGAGAAATTTGAAATTTGGCACCGAATTAGCTCGGACGTTTCTCGTAAAGATCTTTACTACTTACGCGATTGCGATAGCCATTTTATTCATCTTCAAAATGACAACAAAAATTTAACAGCCGCCAAGAGGCAAAAGTTATACCAAAGAAATTTTAATAAAAGAATATAGTAAATGATGCTAGGGAATGAAACATAGTTACTGCATGCCTTTATATGGAAGAATAGACTAAAATGTCGTGCTAAATTAAATTCTGTTTTGTGCAGAATTTTATATCCATTACTTAGAAAACAAAAATAGGCTTAGGTTTTTTTTTTCCCCTCTTTATTTTTACTCCAAAAGTGGTGGCCATTCTGATACAAGATGGCGATCGAGTTGATTAGTAAACTTCTTTGAAACTTTGATATGAGCAATATATAATAATTGACATTTACGCAAATCAGTTGATAAATACGTTCTTAATAGGAATTTGAAATAATCATATGGCCTCCACTTTGAAAAAAGGATGATGGATCAAGCTGGCTAACGGACTCATCCAAGGCCGTCCAATATTGGTTCAGATGGATTCGGTACTTTGGAAGTTATTCTAATGACAAATTTTCCATTATATAGGCAGAGATAGATATGTATGTCAAATAATATAAGTAATATATAGCAATAAGTCGATTTCTAAAGAAATCTATCTAAAATTTTTAGGGGGTGAGGGATTGATTCTATTAATAAAATATAAACTTGCGTCTTTTAGCAACTCCTATACTATATTAATATCTTAAAATTTCTTTCGCGCTTTTTCTCTCCATTTAATTATTTCTTTCTTTCTTTATTTTTTTACTTTATGCCAAAGTCAAAAAAAGAAAAACAGTTTTCATTTGGTCTATTATTATTATTAAAGTGCACCTCTTACCACAATAAAATTTATAAAAAATATCTAATAACTTGTGGATGCCGTTTTTAGTGCACTTAATCGTTCTACATTTTGCTACACTTGGGATTTTTTCTTATTGATCTGTCGGAGAAAGTGACGTAAAGAGGAGGGGGAATAGTGGGCAAAATAATTTGCACGGAAACTAGACACGCGAATCTAGCCCCCGTTGCTAGGAGTAACCACACAAAACTGAAAACCATTTAAGAGGTAGAACAGAGTAACAACTTCGCAAGCAAATACGTAAGAAATTACATATCTATTACTGAATTAAATAAAAGTTAAAAGATAACTTTAAAGCAATCCATATTTGTAGCAGATATTGCTTTCTCCATACTGAGAATTATATTACCACATTATTACATTCCCTCCCCCCCCCCCCACCATTACGTTTAGTGCAGTCTAAGGATATTAAAAAAATATATATACCTGCAAGAAATTTTGCCAATAGATCGAAATGTATTTGAATTTTTTTGCATGCTCTGTATATAGACGGACTACCCGATTTCAGCAAAAAGTTTCAAATACCCTAAATGATATAGATTCAGAATATTGAATTGGTATTTCCTGCTAATATCTGATTGCTGGATTATTCTGATAATAGACACACAGACCAAATGCTAAAATCCTGATTGTTTGGATTCGAGGAATTCAAAACGTATAATTAAACAAAAATTCTGTTTCAAAAATTCAACACCAAAACATAGATTTTCTACCATATTTATCTAAGAGAAATTAAGAAAGGGACCTTTTAGAAAATTTCGTCTTATAAATAATACCTTCGTAAGGTTTTTCCCGCTTGAATGCTATTTTCAGAGGTGGCACTCCGACACCACTATTTTCAAATAGTAATCTTTTATGACAGTTTTGTAGTTGTTTGATTTCAAGGAAACGTGGTTAGCTTCATATTAAACAATATAAGAGTGACTGCGACAGCGGAAAGTTTTACTTTTTAAAGTTATATAAATATATATATATATATATTATGACTCTTATATAAAGTAGAAAAGATATTGTTTTTCAGTTAAAATTTCGAGATTAATTTTTTATTATAATTATACACGTGTTGAAGGAATACGAACTATCACATTTAACTTAGTTTGGGTAGTTGATTTACTATATATATTTCACATTGCGGCTCATCAGATAAAAAACTACTACAAACACCCATGCGTGAACCGGGAATTCAAACCTGGCACCTAGCAGCTGAAAGTAAAGTCGTTGCATTAACCATTCCGTCACCAGATGTATACGAAGACACACGATTTTAGCGGTTAGTCTGTGTATCCGCATAACTCAAAACAGATAATAGTAAAGGATATAGAAATATGATATAAAAAGGATTCATCGTTAACAGAACCACACAGAAATATTCGGATAAATTAAGATTATCGTTGCAGATAGCGCGAAGTACATTTTAAGTTATGTTTTTTTTTTTTTTTTTTTTTTTTTCTTGGTGTGTGTGTGTGTGTGGTTTTTCTTTTTTTTTTTTTTTTTCCCCAACTGCGCTACATTTAAATATCCTATTTAGTGCGCAAACAATTTATAGACAATATACGGAATACAAGGCTAGACCAAATGAGTCGGTTAAATTTGAAAAAGCAATATAGGTGACATTTTTTTTTTTTTTTTTTTTTTTTTTTTGGTAAATGGTTTATGAGTGCAAATAGTGCGATTTAAACTTCATACTGAATTATATGCCAAATGAAAATGTTTCTAAAACTCTAGACGAACATGAAGCCATTTGAGTTGAAGAAAAGATTTGTTAATGCTTGCCTTTTTATATCAACTTCACCTGTGTTACAATTAATTTATATATCGCCTAAGAAAGCACCAGTTTTAGAAAAATATAATGATGATAAAAAAATAATTGTTTACACTTTTTATTTATCAGAGTCCAGTTTTTTTTTTTTTTTTTTTCCAATGCGATAAAGACAATTTTTATTGCTTATATTTAAAAGTTACACTTAAGTAATAATAATAATAACAATAAACTCAAATACATTTTTTATTTATTTCATAATGTGGTAAATAAAGGGTTCAGAAAAAGAACAGAAAAAAGCACACACAAATATTTAATTTGTTCATGTAATAAAAGAAACTTCAGGTTATTTGAAGGGGGGGGGGGATATTTTATCAATGTTCTCGAAAAAATATATATATATATCGGACAATAAAACAACATTTACATATTAAAAATGGTTCCGTATCTCCACATCTCCTCCTCCTCCTTCTCACTAAAAAAGAAAAAAAAAAAAAAAATGCTTAAAACCGATTGGCGGACACGTAAAAAAGAAAAACGGGAATTAATAACTTGGAAGGAAAAAAACCGTTTTAAAAAAAAAGTTTTCCCAGAAGAAAGGAAAGTTCCAGTCAATTAAAGGATTCCGGTCGGGAAACGTAAATTACATTGTTCACAAGTTCCGGTTGAACAACCTTCTTTTTAGTTAAATAATCTTTGGTAGAATCGTTTCTTTTTTCTTTTTATAATTTTGGCTGCTTTTAAATAAAAGATTTATTAAGAAAATATATATATATATCTAATTAATTTACACGATGCACGCAAAAACAATAAATCGGAAATACGCTCAGGACCCAAAAGTATAAGAATAGAATATGTTAGAATATGTTGGTGTGTATTTATATATAAAAATGTCAGAATGTGCAGGATGGGAATTTGGTGCAAATTTTATACCAGTAAATGTTTGAAGAATTATATATATATATACATTAAAAAATGCATTTTCACCGTGTTCTGAACTAGTCTGAAAGTTTCAAATGTCTAGCTAGTCGAGAAATAAGTTAAATAAATTTTCTGTCGAATCATATAAACGCTGCCGAAGGCAGTAGGGACCTGAAACATTTAACTGAAAGTGTTAAAAAATGTATTGTCACCGTGTTCTGAGCTATCCTGAAAGTTACAAATGTTTAGCTATTCGAGAAGTTAGTTAAAAATCGATTGCAAGATTTGTACTGGTAACGCTGCCGATGGCAGCAGGAACCCGAAACAGTTGGCTAAAAGTATTTAAAAAATGCATTTTTACTGTTCTGAGCTATCCTTAAAGTTTCAAATGTCTAGCTAGTCGGGAATTTAGTTAAAAATCGATTGCAAGTTTTGTACTGGAAAAACAAACAAACAAATAAACAAACAAGAATCGAAGTTAATAAAAACATGGTTAAAAAAAAAAAAAAAAGTTCTACATCATTAAAATCATTAGTTGTGGGTCACCTCCAGCATACCTATCAAATGCAGCGTTTAGACGCTATCGTATTCACTGATACACATACATGCATACCTCCATCATTACAAAAAATGGAAAAATGAATTCAGGAGACTTCAAAACTCACAGAAAAGAAAAATGTCAAATTTGAATTTTTCCATGATAATATTTCTCTTACATAATATATGATCGGAATTTAATTATATGTTTTCTTCCATCATCCGTAATTTTATAAAGTTAACGAATCGCTCTTTCATTTAATCCGCCACATTACTTTTGTTAAAAGCTTATTTAGCGCATCCTTTAAGCATTTATTTATTACGAAATCCAAATTTATCAATTATTTTTTTTATTAATAAACATGTTTCTTGTAAAAAATTTTAAAAAATTTAAGAAAAAAGTGTCTTTTAATTTATTTTAATCCGTTTTTGTAAAAAAACAAGTAAAGAAAGAAAAATAAAAACAGAATTTATTACTATTTAATGTCTTATTAAATGACAAAATTAAATTCATTGAAGACAAACGCCATCGCTTGACGAATTCACGAAATTTTTGGGTTAAATATCACAAAATTGAAAATAGCTAACCCGTATATTGACCAAGGAAATGTTTGATTGCAAAAGGCACTAGTACAGGTCAGAAGGAATGTCCATGCAAATTTTCAGCTCATTAACTGCAGAACTTTAGGCTCAATCGCCGCCAACATTTTTTGTCTTAACAATTACCAGAAGAAGAAGAAGAAGAAAGTAACACTGAAATTTCGGGTTTTCAAAGTTATATAACTCAGGCCCCTTGATTCGGAGCGACATGCAAATTTATATGTTTTGTCTTAAGGATATGCTCAAGGTCTGTGCAAAAAATCATAGGTCTTGGGGATCAGGGAGCTGAGATACAGGTAGTCGAAAAGTCCGAGATGCTATGTCGACATAATATGCACTTGTAGCGTTCACCATTGACATTCCTACTTTGTAAATTTCATTTGTTTTTCTCTTAATGTTTGTTTTAGCTTTGCGGGGTGGAACGCTACCGCGTTCCTTGATATATACCGGGTGATTTAAAATAGATGTTACAGCGATTATCTCGTAAACTAAGAAAGATAGAAACATACTTCCAATTACAAAATTAGTGCAAATTATAAGAGTAGATTTCAGATATGGCATTTTTTTGTACAAGGGGCTGTATACATATTAAATACGAAATTTAATTTTTATACGGTCCCTCCTATCATGTGACTTAAATTTAGAAAAATATTATCCTCGCTCTAACAAGCAAAAAAAAAAAAAAAAAATCATCTCTCTACGTCAAAATCTCGCTGAGTTATTGCAATTTGAAAATGATGACTTACACCACTTTTTTTTTCAATTTTGGCATCTATTTTTCGACGCCAACGGGCTCCCTTTAGGGGGTTATCTATGAGATGAGAAAAATTTAAAAAAGATCCTTTATTTTAAAATAGCAACTAAAATCATTCAAACACGGGAAATCAACAGTTTAAAAAACTTAATGCAAATTTACATATTTTCGTATTGTTAAAAAATTTAATAGTTAAATTTCTTAGGGGGTCACCTGCAAATTAAAACACGTTAAGAAAGGAAAAAAATTAAAAGACTAGCATAACCGTGTGAAATTTTCGTGCTATATTTTTACCACTTTCCATCATGGTTGAAAAATTTAATGACTTCGGCTCTTTAAACAATTCCAGCAAGGTTGAAAAGTGTTACTGACTTCGATTTGTGTGTCTGTCCATCCGTCTTTCTGTGTGTCCGCGCTCTAACTCCAGCGAATAGTCATAGAATTTCCTGAAACTGATATGTTATTTGAGTTCACTATCGGATGTTCCTTATTGAAAATGGAGTGAATACATCTTGTAGCTTGTGCACAGGGACACCCGAAAGTATTCCAAAGCATTGTGTTCTATAAGAGGTATTTTTATAAACCATATTTTAATACCTTTAATTTATGCATATACAGTAGAGCTTGGATAATTCGAAGTTGAAGGGACCAGAGAAAAATTCGAAATACCAAAAAAATTCGAATTACATATACTATTTTGTCAGAAAGAAGACATAAATAAAAAATAAATAAATAAAACTCTACCATCAGAGATTTAACGCATAAACTTTATATCTAAGAATACTGCTACATTTACCCCCCCCCCCCCTCCATTAAATCAATATTTTTTCATGAGCTTAATTATTCAACACTTTTTTAAAAATAGTCAAATATTTTTTATTGCTTCTTTAAGTACAATCTTTGTATCAGGCTACATGACTTCAGCCTATCAATTGACACAAAAATAGAATCTTCTACATCAGACATGACTTTTAATTAAAAAACAATCGAAATTCATGTACATGGACCATATCTTCTGATGCACCAGTTAGGAAATACTCTTGCATTTCCTTATACTTCTTTTGAAAGACTGTTAAAAAAAAAAAAAAAAAAAATGCACTTTAGCTGAGAAAAATCTCGGGAACAAATTTTACAGTAATATTTTAAAGGTAATCGTATGAAAAATTCGAATTATCCAAACTAGAATTCGAATTATCCATGATTTTTTAACATTTTAATATAAAATTCATGGGACCGAGTAAAAAATTCAAATTATCCAGAATTTCGCATTAAACAAGTTCGAATTATTCAAGTTTCACTGTATTAATAAAATTGAAATATGTTATTAAAGTTTTCTATCGGATATTTTCTATGGAAAATGGAGTAAACACTATCACTGGTTTGTATACAGGGACACCCGAAAGCATACCAAAACATTGTGTTCTATGTGAAGATATTTCTATAAACCAAATTTTAATTACTTTGCATAAATAAATCTTAATGAAATTGAAATATCATGTTATTTATATGCACAAAAGAATGCTTTCTATAGTGTACAGTACGATTAGCATTAGATTTACAGGGCACACAAAAATATTCTGTTAAGGGTTATTATTGGACATTTGCTGGAATTGCATTTTCGTTCACATTAAAAATTTTCTAACAATTTTTAACTGTGAATATGATTTCAATTTACATATTTTTTTTTGTCTGACTGTTCATCTGTCCGTCTGCCCGCGCCCAGCGTCTGTAAATATTTTCAGAAATTTTAAGAAATGATATATGTTATTCAGGTTTACTATATAATATTCCCTATTTAAAATGGCATTAATTAATACTCTAAAATTCGTTTATGTACAGGAACGCACAAAAAATACCAGTGTATTGCGTTTTGGGACAGACATTCTTATAAATTACATTTAAATAACTTTATACTGTAAAAATCATAAGGAAATTCATATTTACTGTTAATATTCTAAAATAATGTTTTGTATAGAATATGGTATAGATGTATAATTCTATGTCAGGGGGGTTACCGCCCTTCTCAACTCCCGTTTAATTACAGTGCCTATATTTATCAAAACAAAAATCAAGTCTTGCAAACCTTGATCAACTTTTCAAGTGGCAACTAGATATGGAATCCAAAGTACCAAATTCGCATTTCCTGTAGTTATTACTTTCGAACCCATAAGGTAGAGAAAGTATATTGTTTTGGGGTCAAATTTTCGAAAGTGAGTTTTTGATATATTTACACGTTTTGAGGTCCCCTGAATATGAAAATCATTTTTTTTTTTTTAGCGGTTGGTCTGTATGTGTGTCTGTCTGTTATCAGCATATCTCAAGAACAAATAACAGCAGAGATTACAAACTTGGTATTCTAAATATGTATCATATAGGGATGCTACACTAATCTTTTCGTTGAGATGAAGCAAATGGTTATAGAACACCCAAAAGTATTCAAATACATTACGTCTATGGGGGAAATTGCAGGTAAGTAGAGTTTAACACCTATAGACTGCACTAAACCAAATGAAATGAATATATATTTTTTATATGCATAAAAACATGCCTCATGTAGAATATCGCAGGGAAATCATTCACTGTTCACTTACAGGGCTACACAAAATAACTAGATTATAATGCGACAATAGCTGAAAATTGATGGAAGTGCATTTTAGGTTGTGCCGTATATTATTACTCTAGGTTTATATTTAGGTGCACTTTGTGGGTTGTACATACTCTTCAAAAGATATACAGTGTTGCAAATATTTAAGAGATAACATTATTTTTTATTGTTAGTGAAAGTGCTTTACTGTAATATTTTACCATGTCCAGGAAAGCTGCTCAGGAATGGAAATGAATTCCTCATAGACATATGATAAATAATGCATGTTTTTAAGCTAAATATGCATTGCTTGTTTTTTTTGTATATTTACAGGTTTTGAGGCTTCCTTATTACCAAAGTCAAGTTTAAAATTTGAATATTGCCTGTGTCGAATAATTTCCGGAAACGAATAATTTCAGGAGATCCAAATGTTGCATTTTGAAGTTAATATAAATTTGTTGCTGGAAAAGTTTGATCAAGACCGATAAGTCTCAAGGAATGTTGCATGTGAAAGTTGTCTGAATAATTTTAAGTGAACTTTTAATTTTAATAATAGATTTAAAATCTATATAAATGTAGGTGCATTAATGAAACGGGGGGGGGGGGGGGGTGAGGGGGCGGTAGCCCCCCCTCACACAGAACTAATTATCATATAAAACTCTTCCGAAGCCTAATTTGAATTATTTTAACATAGGTTTCCATAACAGTACTCTTTATATGTTACCTCATAATTTCCAACCTGTATTTATGGTATTAAATTTCAGTGTAAGAGAAAGACGTGTGATTGGCACACCAGATTATTTGTTGTTAAATTATGCTGCTAATTCATATATATACAGATCAACCACTAAAAATTTATCTTTCTCATTCAGGAGGCCACAAAACGTGATATTATACGGAAAATAATCGATTTCCAAAAACAACTTTGTTTACAGTATGGGTATGAGAAATTAATTTTCCGTTCTGTGTCAGCAGTGTTCTTCGAATTAAAAAAAATGTAGCAAAGCACTTACGACAATGACATTTAACAATACTTTCTCTACACCATGTATCCGAGTAAGAGAATGTATAAAGGAAAAAAAAAAAAAAAAAAAATGAATTTGAAAGTTCCCTTTTCTTACATAAAATATTCATAAATTTTATTTGTTAAATTAACAATGAGTATTCTCGTGTGTATTCACTAGAAGAAAGTACAGGTTAAAATATCAGGACATTACAGGTTAAAATAGCCGTCTTTATTCCCTGAATGATTTTTTTTTCCCCAAACGCTGTGTGCCTTATTACGAAAGATATAGTAATTACAATTTCTCACTTTTGATACAACCACTTAAGACTTGGCGAAAAATGATAGGATTTTCAAATTGCAATAACTCAGCGAGATTTTGACTTAGAGAGATTTTTTTTTTTTTTTTTTTTTTTTTTTTTTTTTGCTTGTTAGAGCGAGAATATTTTTCTAAATATAAGTCATATGATAGGAGGGGCCGTATAAAAATTAAATTTCATATTTAATATGTATACAGCCCCCTGTACAAAAAAATGCCATATCTGAAATCTACTCTTAATTTACACCAATTTTGTAATTGGGAAGTATGTTTCTATCTTTCTTAGTTTACGAGATAATCGCTGTAACATCTATTTTGAATCACCCGGTATATAGTTATATGAGTTTTGCGGCAAGTTCCCCCTCCCTGAATATATATGCACGCATGAGTAACATGTATGATGTATGAATAATGTATCTATTGTTTGCATATATGGAATGTAAATGAACACTTTGCTTTTATTAAAGGAATGTGTCTGTGTGTGTCTGTGGTGGTGGTGGTAGTGGGGGGGGGGGGGTAATTAACCATTATTTTATCAATATATATTTATATCATTTAATAATAATTCCTCAATATAATGATCAAACACCAGGAGGAAAGACTTGAATTAATCAAAAATCACATATGGAAATGAAGCCTTATACAAAGCAAAAGATACTGGAAAAGATAATATGGGTTGTTACTGAGACATTGATGAATGAGATCATATGTATATATATATATATATATATATATATATATATATATATATATATATATGTATATACACACACAAAAAAAAGGAGCACTACGGTTAAAATATTACAACGATAACAATAAAGTTTTAAGTTCAAATTAATAAAATTACTAGAAAAAGAAAACATTTCAACCCATTTAAATCAAGGACAAACGTGAATGCAGAGCGTTGAGTTTTATGCAAATTGGAAACATGGAAATTTTTGGGGTATTATTAAATTCAAATGAATTAAGCAGCAGCGCCACCTATTGAGAAATTTCTGAAATGATAAAAATTTAAAAAAGGTAGTTGAACGGAGTTGAAAAGAAATATGAGTATGTCACATTTACTTAAAAAGATATAGTAGTATTTTTAGTTTCAGTGTATTCGTTGCTATAGAAACTGGCATCCAATTTTGAGAGATATATTACGCGCGTTAGAATAAAATTTAATTTGCAATTAAAATGTAATTTTTTTGTTTATTGACCGAAATTATTTTAAAAAATTATCTTCCATGATAATGCAGACGATTTCCATATTAGAGAAGTAGTATAACACTAAATATACAAAAAAAGTCCAATTTTATTCTCAAAATTACTTTTTTTTTTGTTGTTTGTTTGTTATGAAAAATATCGATAATTTTATTTTAAATTATCGCAGATCCATGGTTCAACCATTTGTTTTAAAGGTATTGGTGAGCTCTTTTGAAAGATACCCATCATGAAAATCCCCCCCCCTCCCCAGGGAAGGAGGCGAGGCTCCTATATACCCAATTTTTTTTTTCCCCAATTGACGATCTCTATTACAAATAATTCTTTTAAATTTCATAATGCTTATAAAAAATAATTCTCTTCATGCACATTTATACAAAATTTTGTCCTATACCACCATGTTAAAAATTTAGAAAAAGCGTGATGGCAACGCAACCTGTAAGACAATTTTTACCAAAAGTTGATAGGCACTAACTTATGTCAATGTGCAACTACATACCAATTTGTATGAAATTTTGTGCAGTAGTTCCAGAGATACAGTTGCCACAAAATTTTGTCACACAGAGAGAGAGAGAGAGACAGACATTTTCTAAACATGGTCAAATCGTGTTATACAGTTCTCAAAACGTGTAAATCCATCAAAAACCCAAGGTCGAAAATTTTTGCGAATCCAATACTTCCTTCCATAGAATATAGAAGAAATTAAAAAAGTGCAATTGCCGTCTATGGGCGACATATATTTAAAGAGCAGTTTGATGGTTACAAAACTGCACAAATTTCCTACCAACTTAAAAATTTCACTTATTGTTTTGGTTCTTTCTTATTTTAACCCTCTGTACCATACTGTAGACTGTAGGCAACATACCGTTCGATCGTGGTTCAAATTCAAAGAATCGGTTCTACAACGTAATCACGCACTGTAGCCTGTCGTATACACTCACAGTTAGAGAATCTAGTATCTAGAAACACAACTGGATGGCGCCGTATGTCGTAAGTTGAAGTTCATTACTCGACAGTGGGTAACTAACGACAAGTGCGGACCGGCTCTGATTCAAAAAATAATAAAAAATAGTTTTTCGTGTGTTTTGTGTTTTATATTGAAACAGTGAAGAGGTAAGTGTTTCAAATTCATTGTATAATATTGATTTTGACACAATTTCACGTATTTTATAGGATTTTATGCTAAAAAGTGTTTGTTGCCTGTAGGTGTTTTTGTTTGTTTTTTCGAAATTTATGAGAAATAAAAAAAAACCTGAAACACGTGTATTTTATTTTTTTCCAATTATTACGAAACAAATAAACACAAAAATATCAAAGGTCATGAGTTACAGAGGGTTAAGAAATAGTGTGTAAGAAAAACTGAATTGAAAAGGAAAACTTTCATTTTAACATATTTATTTTTGAATTTCATTTTATTATTTCAGTAGTAGTTTATTATATTTTTTGGTATAAGAAATATGGTGTTATTCTTAATTAATTATAAGGGAAAAACGTAAAAATAATGTAAATATAATATTTACATTATTTTTATATAACATTTACATAATAAATTATAAAATATTTAAATAGCAAATAGCAAACGGTAACTCGAAATAATTACAGAGGAAAATAAAGGGAGATGTTAAAAAACTTCTTTTATACATTCATTTTAATAACTAATATTAATTTAATTAATTATTGTTTGCTTTTTCTAAAGTAGAAACAGTCATTTTTAATTTTAATTAAAAATTTAAATAATAAAATTAGGTAAAATTACAGAATAAAGATTGAGAATCTCGATTATTCACTTTTAACTAAGAATTACTGTAAATTTACAGAGACTCTGGATAAATATTTACATTAAATTTACAGAAATTTGTAACAGTGTAATGCGGTCGATAATGTTTTCCTAAAAATTATCCAATCTAACCTAGCACCTTTTCAAGAAGCTTACGGTGAGCCACTTCGGTTGTCTAGTTCAGAAGAAATTTAAATTTTTACTTTCTTCTATATTCAATAGAAGAAAGTATTGGATTCGTAAAAATTTTCGACCTCGGGTTTTTGATGGATTTACACGTTTTGAGAGATGTAGAACACGATTTGACCATTTTTAGAAAATGTCCTGTCTGTGTGTATGTGTGTGACAAAATTTTGTGGCAACTGTATCTCAGGAACTACTGCACAGAATTTCATACAAATTGGTATGTAGTTGCACCTTGACATAAATTAGTCCCTATCAACTTTTGGTAAAAATTATCTTACACGTTGCGTTGCCATCCCGCTTTTTCTAAATTTTTAACATGGTGGTATAGGACAAAAATTTTGTATAAATGTGCATAAATAGAAGTATTTTTTAATTATCATGATAAAATTTACCAGAATGATTTATAATAGAGATAGTCAACTGGGAAATTTTTTTTGTATGTGTAGGAGCCTCGCCACCCCCCTGGGGGGGGGGAAGTCCCCCCTCGAGCAGAGTAAATTTTCAAGATGGGTATCTTTCGAAAGGTCTCGTCAATACCTTTAAAACGAATGGTTGAACTATAAATCTGTGATAATTTAAAACAAAGTTTTCGATTTTTTTTTTTTTTTTTTTACTTTTAACGAAAAAAAAAACTTAGAAAATAAATCGTAATTCTTTATTTTTTTATTTTTTATTTTTATGAAATTTAACCAAACTTGGTATTTAGTTGGCCCCTGACATAAACTAGTGCTGATGAGATCTGGGGATCAATCGCTCAACAGGTAGCGCTGTGATCGTATTTTTTCTAAATTTTTATCATGGCTGTATAGGACAAAATTTCGTATAAATGTACATAATGAGAGTTATTCTTAACCTGTGATTGTAAAATGAATATGAATCATTGATAATAGTAGTAGTTAATTAGGAAAAAAAAATTGTGCATGTGGGGGCATCGCTTCCCCTCGGGGGGGAGGGAGAATTTCAAGATGGGTATCTTTCGAAAGGTCTCGTGAATACCTTTAAAACGAATGATTGAACTATAAATATGTGATAATTTAAAACAAAGTTATCATTTTTTTTTTTTTTTTTTTTTTTTTTTTTTACTTTTAACAACAACAAAAAAAAATCGTATTTTATTTTTATTTATTTATATATATATTTCTTTTATATTGTTACTGAGTGAATTTGTATAGGAAAATATAGAAGAAAGTCTTGTGGTAGCCACAACATACTAGTTGTTTTGTTGGTTCCATTGAATTTCATGTTTCTTGAAAAAGAGACTCCCGCCCATCGCTTCCGCACTTAGCTTTTAGTTCACTTTTCACCATATTTATACGCATCAATTTATACCATATGTCTTGCATAAATAGTAATTGCAAGGTTATTTATATCATAACATTATAATATACGTTCATTTGTGTATTGATTTAAAAAAAATCATTAAAAATATAAAAAGAATATATTATTGTAATTAAAGTGAAAAAAAGCTTCCCCTTTCCATGTGAAACACCGGCAAATAATGTGGTACTAGCGAGCTTCGCCCGCTAGCGGGTCAGTATTTTCAAATGAATCACTAACAGTAACTTTTAGTCTTAAGAAAAGAAATTGAAAAAAAAAAAAAAATCATTTATGAATGGGTAAAAAGTCGCTGCCTTCGGCAGCGCAGTCTCGTGCGCGCGCGTATTCCTTCCCTGACCCTTCGTTCCTCCTAAAAAAAAAAAAATCTGATCGGGTAAAAAATTCCCACCAGGTCCCCACTGCCTCCGGCATTTTGAATACCACCATTTTTATAAATCAATCTTTGTATAATTCCATTAAAGATAAACTACTGCAAACGAATACTTTTCCTGATAAAAAAGAAATTATATTCAAAAAAGTGACCGAGTCGACTCCTTCAGTGAAAAAAAAAATAAATAAATAAAACAATGCATGAAATGGCAGGCTAAAAAGAAGAGCCATACTTCATGTCAATGATTAAAGTACTAGGTATTTGGAAGCTTAGAGTTACTTCTGAAATTGGTTTGTGATTTTTATGCAATTTAAAGAAGTTTCTTTCATTTTTAATTACATTAATTTCTGTACTAATGTTTATCTATTAACTAAAATACAAATGAAAGTACATAGTTATTTCATGTGTCAAAATGAAGATACAAATATTATATATGTAATAAATATGCTATAAATTGATGCATTCAAATGTGATCGATTCAGAGTTCGAAGTTTCCGCCCTTTTTTCAGGACCTTCTTTCTCACTGGTTAGAAATCTCTGCCTTTTTTTTATACCACTATTTTTAAGCAATAATCTCTAAGCTATCTGATCACGAGACTTTAATATTAAAACACAGTAAATATTTCTGTATAAATATAGAAATTTTTCATTTCTGAAAGCGTCTTGAAAAAAAAAAGGCGGAGACTTCGAGCTATGTCGATAGTGAATTAAAATTTGAGAGTAAAACAGATGAGGTGGCTCCGTTTCTTAAATGTGGAATTTAATGATCTATTGCAAAATAAATTTTAAATTTCTTCTGAACAAGATCATCGATATGGTGAATTAATAATTATTTCACAGAACTACACAAAAGAATTCCGATGAGTTATGCGCGAAAAATATCTGCATTGTTATTAATTTTTGTCATTATTTTAATTTATTTCGGAGCATTTTTAGCCCCACCTTTATTTCGCATCACTTTCTTTATAGAAAAAATCTCTGTAATACATGATTATCAGAGCTCAAAGTCTCAGCCCTTTTTTCAGGATACTTTCAGAAACGAGCATTTTTGCCACCACTATATTTATATAGAAATATTTATTGTGTTTTTATATTACACACTTTGAGAGATGGATGAATGCTGAGATCTCGGGGTCCAGTTGTGACCTCACACCGCAGCGACCAGAAGTAGATATCTGAGTTGAATTAGGATCGTGATGGCTTACAAAAAAAAAAAAAAAAAAAAAAAAAAAACGTAAGGGGGACAGGCCGGGACTGACAACAAAAAACATAATTCTGAGCTCATAGTGAAAAAAGACTAAAATAAATGAATTGAAACTTAAAACTAACAAAAACTATAAGGTAGTTAACGTAAATAAAAGAACAATTACAAAAGAAAATTTAAAGAAAGTATAAGTATAGCATTACCATTATGAACAAGTGAACAAATTTTTTAGGTAAATTTTTCAATTTTTAAAGTTTTTTTTTTTTTTTTTTTTTTTTTTTTTTTTTTTTAACAAGGAGACAAGAAAACAACATAAAACTAGAGAAGAGAGGGTAAGATAATACAGACGTTGTCTATTAGATGGATCTGTGTGGTCATACGCAACAAGGGTGTTAAAGCTTGGTTGTCGATAGATTCTAATTGATCATGGAAGTTATAATATTAAGGTGTTGCATAAAATTTTGAAGACGCGGAAAATTGATTTCTTAATACATTTGGTAGTTATGAATGTAATAAGGTAAGTTATATAGTATTTGCCTGATGGTTGCATTTTGGCTTTTAATAAGCAGATTGATATTTGATTTGGTTGCAAATGACCACACAGGTGATCCGTAAGTTAAAAGAGTACGAAGATGGGAAGAATAAAGGAGCATTTTATTACTAATGGATAAATCACTGTTCCGAGCAATCAGGGGCTATTATTAAGCTGACTAGATTTTTACATGCGAAATTGAGGACAAATGATGCAGTGTACTCAGTTTTGGTCAAAAAATGAGGGCATTTCTGAGGACAAAAATTCAAGCACATTTAGGCTATTTTATTAGAACAAATGTGCATTTCTGTATCTGAAAGAATACTGCTTATTTTAAATTACCTTTGTTGAAATCATAAATTTTAAAAAAGTTAATAATTTTCAATATTAACATTATAATTACAGTTAAAACTCTTTTTTCTCAAGAATTTAAGCTAATATACGACTTCGACTACGATTAATGATAGTGAGCGAAGAAAAACAAAAAATAAAAAAATAATGTGTTTTCACAGCAGTAATAATATTTTATATATATTGAAAGGAATATTAAAAAAAAAATTATAAATTTTAATTCCGATATCACACACAAAAAAAAAAAAAAAAAAAAAAAAAAATCCAAATGTAATTGAAATTTAGGGAATAAAAAGGCACTATAAAAAATTAATTTAAAAATTTCTAAATTATAAGCATATAATATAAATAATAATCTATCAGTAAATTTGCTAATCAAAAGCTAAAGTTACAAGAAACATTCTTATTTAGATCTCATTTAATATCTTAAATCCTACCACACAAACATTTTAATTTTTTCACGCAGCATTGATTATGCCCATCCTTTTCTTGAAGGGTATTTTTCTTCTTGTTTAATCGCAATAACATATTGCAGACAATTTCACTACAAATAAAATGATGTAAAAAATCGACGGGTTTTACCAGTACTACAAAATAAATTGAAATGCTGGAATGTCTACATCTGTCACTCGCAAATTCAGTTTCTTTCATGGTGATTTTACTAGGGATAAACCGGATGTCTAGAAAATATCCCGCATTCCGCTGATTATTCAATTTCCAAAATACCGTAGGATATCTGGATCAAAACCACCGGATATCGAGCTCTATACTAAATAACTTTTTTTAACGTTAAAAATTCATAATCGAATATCCGTAATGCCGAATCCAGTAAATTCATGTCCGATTCCTCTCTAGATTTTACTGCATATATTTTCAGAAGATTCAAGATACCAAATTTTGAATTCAGATTATATTTTCAGACACATTTAAAATTCATTAATGTATGTTTATACATACAAATGAAATCAGATAACGGTTTTATCTGCATAATAATGTTATTTTATTCACAAAATTTCGTTCTATTCTGAAGGCTAAAGAACATTTTCAACAACCTAGATACAACCCTTAAAAGATATAAAGCATTAATATTTTAGAATTAGTGAAAGGAAAATCTAATTTATGAAAATACAGAAGTTGTTAGAAATTCTCAGAAAATGAGGACAGAAAAGTTAAAAATGGGGATAAATACGGTCCTCATTAGAAATTTTCAAAACTGAGAAGGTTGTCTAATGAGGACAGTCCTCAGAAAATGAGGATGTCTGGTTGACTTCGAGCTCCTCGGAACTTAGCACGCGATTTTATAATGTGTTGACGATTTTTATATTAAAGCTAAAGCATCGTGATCAAATACGTAACAGATTATCGCATAAAAACAGTGGTAGCAACAGCAAAAAAAGCAGAAATTTCTCACCAGTGAGAATGTCCTGAAAAAGGGGCGGAGACTTTGAGCTCTGACAAGAAGAAATTACTTTCGCGACCGCATGCTTTTGTCTTTTTGACAGTAAGGTTCGCCTGTGGGCGTTATTCTCCCAAGTTACAATATTTCAGAACAAAATTTTCTATATTCACATTTATATTACAAATGGATATACATTATAATTATATTCTTTCTAATCAAAGTATTTGTATACATACTATATTTGATTGTACAACTATGAATATTGGGCATATTCTTATGAAATAAATAACATACAAATCGCGAAAGAAAAGCCCGCTGGTGGAGTTAAAGATTTTCAAATGACGTGAATCTACGTCAGCGGTCGCGAAAGTGTTAAAATAAAAGATATATGAAATAAAGGCGGGGCTAAAAATGCTCCGGAATAAATTAGAATGGTGGCAACTCTGGTTATTGTTGTTTACAATGTCATTTTAATGATGATATATTATTTAACGATGATAATTTATAATTTATTCTTTTATACTGTTTCTCTTAACCATTTTTTATTAATAATTGGTACAGGTCTCACTTTTTAATGAAATTATTACTTCTTGTGATATTTTCGAGAAGGTTACTATTATAAAAGCATAATATTAATAAATAAAAATGTTCTGCCCAGTAGCGAGCAGAGCAAATGAGATGTTGAGGATTCTCATTCGCATATGGACTAGTTTAAAATAAATCCAACCAATTATGTTATGGAAATTTGCTACAGTCTTTATTAGAAAGTGTATGCTTACTACAGTGTTGCCAGACTTGGAGATTTTTTTATTCAACTACCACTAATAATTTTGAGAAGTGGAATTTGACATACATAACCGACAATTAAGCTTCAAAGTGATTAGGCAACCATTACAATTAAAATTTAATGGTGGATGTTGAATAAAAAAGTCCCCAACTCTGGCTTACTATTTACAGTTCTTTTACAGGAATGTGCAAAACATTTAGGATCCACTCTACAAATGTACGAACTTAGGGAGAAATACTCAATCATCCTATTATAATTTTCGTTTTATGTTTTGACTGCCACGCACAGCATTCTTAAAATTTTACTCTCATTTTATTTTTATTATATTACCACCATCATTAAAAAACAATATGTCTACATAATATTTTAACATTAAATTGTCCAAAAATATTCAAGAAAAATTTCTTATTGACGACAGTGGTGGCAACATAATAAAATGGGGCTAAAATCATAGCCTCCTAAACTAGATGCCTTCCGCGTGGCTCGGAAACTTGGCAACAGTTCAAGCGGTAGACAGCGCCACCTGGTACAGATTGCGCGACTTTTTTATTCAACAGCCGCCAAAAATTTTTAAAAGTGGGATTTGATATACATAAAAGGTGAATAGAATCGAAGAAACGTCGATTATGTGTATCATATATCACTTCTTAAAATTATTGGTGACAGTTGAATAAAAAAAATCACGCAATCTGTATCAGATGGCGCTGTCTACCGCTTGAACTGTTGTCAAGTTTCCGAGCCACGCGGAAGGCATCTAGTTTAGGAGGCTATGTTAAAATTTTAGGAACGCTGCAAGGCCTGAGAAGGATTGTATCTCGAATGTAAAAATTCTGAAAATTAGAGTTTCGCCCGGATTGTCAAATGATATTCAAATTATTTAGATCAGAAACCCTCGGTCGTATTATGTCTTGTACTAGCCAATCAATAGAAATATACAATTTGTTCACACATCAATTGAACTTCAAATGAAACTACCAGGTAACTAACTACTCAATAAACGGAAAGTCGAATGGTTTCTAGAATTCTCTCTATTTTTTTTGTTATTCATCCCACCCACCCCTTTTCCACAAATTATAAAATACTTTCCTTACATAGAGTTTATGTTCAACAAGTAAATAAGATCTCACGCTATTTCTTAACCCATTCATATGCACCTTTGAACTGTGGATGAAAACACGGTTTGTACGCGAAAACACAACATAGCAATTGAGTTTCAAACTTCACGAAATGGCTAACTGGATAATTGTTTTCGATGAAATCCACCTGCTCTGACCATAAATTCAAGCGGATCGGATGTAAAGGTCAAGATTCATAGTCGCCACTCCCCACGTGACGACATAAAAAGTTGCTTACAAACAGTTATGCATATAATAGTTTGATTATTTTTTACAATTGTAATTTACCTAAATCACGGTAAGAAATTTCTTTACACCCCACTTATTGCAACACACTTTTATTTGTCTCGATTATTCCCTTTCAAAAGTGTTATAAATTGCACCATTTACTTCTTCAGAAATGATTCCTAAAAGTTTTAAACACACCTTTTCCTGATTAATCTGCTTGTTTTTTCACTAATCCTAGCATACATCTTGACAGTGTAAAAGTATACGCGGCAAACCCCTTTTTTGCTGTCATGGATATCATTATGTAAATTTCACATGTCCGTATCATCAGAAATAAGCAGTATGCTGCTGTGGCCATCGCAAAATTTTCTTCTATGAAATTTGGTCATAAAACTATGTAAAACCTAAAAAAGGATGTCCTGACAACGCCACCTATAGGCCGATATGCACCCAAATTATACTAGCTAGTTTTTCATAAAAAGCCATCTTACATGTGAAATTTGGTGGACTTTTATCCAACAGTTTTCACGTAAATGCAAAAATTACCAGACTAGTGATTAAACACGGATCTCTTGGCATAATACACGCTGTATTCATTGAGTTAGCCGGGTTCACCTCTGAATTGCTTATTTGGAAGTAGAAAGTATTCAATAGAAAACAGTTATGCTAATAATAACACAATCATACGAAAAATTCAACTTTTTGAATCCAGTACTGTTCAAAGACTTGAAAAACAATTGCTGAATGAATTAGTGAATTATCGGCATGCCAAAGTCACAAGTTCGAACCCTAGCCTGATCACGTTTCACTTTTGTAAAAATTAATTCCATCTAAAATATGGTAGTTATAGCATGTCAAAGTTATAAATCCTAATTAATATAAAATTATTGCAGAAAAATTTTTCTGTCAGAGTAAACACAATGCTGCAAAATAATAAATAAAGCACGCATTTTCTTATTAAAACGAGTTTAATAAAATAAACCTTTACAATACAAATAATTGTTCATGACTCACTAAGTAAGCAATGTTAATTCACTTTAAAGCTGTAACGAGTCCAGCAGCTATAGTAGTCCCTCCATATCTCAACATGAATCTCCCGAGTGCTTTAAAATCTTGGAATAATTCGATACATACAGGTCTATGAACTTGAATTTCAACAACAGCAGTCGTGTTCTTAGTTAAACACCTGGGTCGCTTTTTTATTACTTCACCAGTACAACGATCTAACTCTGATACTATATTTCTAACTGTAGCTTCTTCACATATGCTCTGATAGTGAAGAATGACGGGAAACCCTCTCGTTAAAGGAATGGACAAGTTAAACAAGACGAGACGTGCCTCAAACACAGAGCTTGCTTTAATAGGTCTATCTATGTTACAGATGACGCCACCAATAGTTATATTTTTTACATTTATTCCATTTATTTGAATAACGGTACTTTCACCAGCAAAACAGTGTTGGGAAGCCGTGTCGTCTACTGTGATACTTTTGATTGTACCTTGCTCTCCAGTCGGCATGACGACAACGGTATCACCCACTTTAACGAAACCTGAATGAACTTTGCCAGCCAAGTAAAATCCACCCGTCATGCCTTTAAATACATCGTATATGAACAGACGCAAGGGTTTGTCCACAGATCGCTCTGGTGCTTGAAAGGCATCGATCACATCCACGAGAGTCGGGCCTTCATACCATTTTTTCAATTCCAGTGACACAGGAGGAGTGGTCAGGTTTTCGCCACTCAAACCACTACATGGCACAAAAGAGACGTCACTTTCTTTGTAGCCAACCGTTCGCAAAAACGCGGTCAGTTTTGTCTTGATTTCGATAAACCTCTCTCGTGAGCCGTCCACGTTGTCCATCTTGTTAATGGCTACCAACAGCTGCGACACCCCTAACGAACGAATTAGTAAAATGTGTTCCCTTGTTTGTCCGCCCGTTTCGAAACCAGTTTCGAACTCTCCTTTCGTTGCATCAACAACTAAAACAGCGGCGTCCGCTTGGGCGGCACCCGTGATCATGTTCGGTATAAAATCTTTGTGTCCAGGGGCGTCCAAAAGTACCACACTTTTCGACGACGTTTCAAATTTAGACTCGGCAATGTCCATTGTGATGCCTCTGTTTCTTTCATCGGGAGTTTCGTCCAACACCCAAGCATACATGAAGGATGATTTGCCACACTTTTTAGAATCCTGTTCAAACTTGTGCATCACCTTTTTAGATACTTGTCCCAATTTGAATAAGAGGTGTCCCATAAGCGTACTTTTGCCTGCATCCACGTGTCCCACGACGACTAAGTTCAAACGGATTTTGCCTTTCCCTCTTTCTTTCTCGTACAACTGTTCTGATATATAAAAGGATTTCAAACTTTCTGTCAATTCCTCATTTTCGATATTTTTTTCGGATGGTTCAACTTCCTGGTAAGTATCGAGGGATCTTGACACAGTCGCTTCGTATTCCGCCATAGCTTACTTTTGACATTTCACTTCAAATTAATCGTCTGCGTCATCCACACCTGAAAAGACATTTATTCATACAGTTACACGGAAATTAAAAACGAATTCCGTATATATTTTAAACTACATATCGGAAGCAAGGCTGTTTAAGAAAACTAAGGGGTTCAAAAAAAAAAAAAAAAAAAAAATCGACATTTTGAAAAAAAAAAAAAAAATTATATATATATATATATGAGTAATTCTCTGAAAAGGGGTCATTTCATGTCCCAGTAGTCTTGAGGGCATATTTTTAAAATCACAAAAATAAAAAGTTCTCAGAACTATCAATATTAATTAGTTATGCATATAAACTGTTATTCTTTGGTTACTGGAATTCAAATATAATTTTAAAATATATTTTGAAATGCAAAATATCATTCCCTCACTATCTCCCTATTCACACAGGTAAGTAAATAAAATGGTTTCTATGGTATTAAAGCATGTATATTTAGATTATTTGAATTGAAAATTTATTAAACACACTTTAATAAATATTTATCCATTATACTACATTTATATATTATGCAATGAAAAAATTAGAATACTCTTAATTGTTGCCCCTGGTAATAGATATCATTCCCTCATGAAACTATAATTACTCCCCTAGTTATTCCATTAATGGCAGCACGTGCTTTATATAAGTCAAACTTAATATTTGTATAGCAGCAAAGTAAAGAAACCATTTTGTGTTCTGTTGGAAACATTTTGCATTGAGTGACATAAGAAACATTAGATTGAAGTACAGTATTTTTATTATATGTCATTCCCTCATTCATTATAAAGTTAACTAAAAGAAATCAAGTTTGTTTTTATGTTATTATAGTAATAAAAATATGTTTTAATAAATATTTAGTGTTTGAAAATATAACCGAACCTAATCATATTATTATAAAGTAATTTCTAGAAGAAATTTGTCATTTCCTCACAATCATTCCCTCATTTTTCTAATTTATAAAAATAATACTATTTCAAAAAATTATCAGATACAGTTTGGTTTATATTATTTTTTATTAACTGTAACATATGTGTGCATGCACAACATTAAAAAAAAAAATTGGAGCAATTTTATTTGGGCTAACTTAAAAAAAAAAAAAAAAAAAGCCCACTTTTCATAGAATGACCCATTTAAACAAACTGATAATAAATTAAAAGTTTAATCCCAAAACACATTGGGCCTTCTTCAGGGGAGCCTCCCATGTAGGGAATGAAAAATGAGAAGTTTCTGAAGAAACTTGTGCTTTTTAGCCAAAAAATACGTTTCTAACCCCCGACTTCTCATAGATGAAAGCAAAAATATATAGCAAACGAATTCAAGGTTAGAACTGAATTAATACAAAACATTAAAATAAGCAATTAAATTCATAAATAAAGTACAATAGTAAATATATCAATATAAAAATACAAAAATATAAATAAATAAAAGGACAAATTTATATGACAAATATATTGAAAAACATTGAAAGAACCCTCACCAAAAAGACAGAAAAGACTTCGGCTGGTAGGGACACTTATAGATTTCAGCAAGATATTTCGCAAAATTTTACGAAATATGCTGCTGAATCTATCCCTCCGACCTTATCTTAAACCGAACTGTCACTGAAGATAAAATTTCTTCCCTGGATTAAAAAAAAAAAAAAAATAGGTAAAAACTGGTTGATTGGTATTTATGATAAAAGGCAGTATTTTTGCTTCAAAGTTAGTAATCTGACGAATTGGTTTTACTGTATTAGTCATATAGTTTAACAAAATATGTTTACCCAAATTAACACTGTTAAAATTATTTGCAATAACCATTTAGACCTGAATTTAGCTCTTGAAAATCTTAAAAACATTTTAACTGTCAACCGCTATCCTGTTTTCTTACCATAGACCCATTATAAAAGTGGACGGAGCATTCCATTATTAAGGGCGTGCATCCGGAAATGAAGATTTCTATTCAACATGGCCGCCCAGGTTCTAAGAAAAAATTGGGGTTGGCCTAACTTTAAAAACTGACAGCCAAGAGCTCCAATCAGTGAATAGTAGAATTCCCCTATTAGTTGAAAAATTATCTTCTTGACTACCTTAATTATTTTGACACTTCCTCTCCTAGCTGTGGGGTGACAGAGGTGATAAGAGACAGTTTCCCACCTGTATTCAATTATCTACAAGAACGCCGCTAAAAAAATATACTAACTATCGCATCGCTCAGTGAAATATTTTGTGAAACGTAAATCACTAAAATAAATAGATTTAAGATTTAAATTCTAATGTCAAGAAATTTAATCTTATTAAATGAATAAATGAAATTTCTTTACACAAAATGCTTCGGAACAGAAGAAAATATTTTTTTTAATTATAAATACATGCATAAAATATATGAATATTATAAAAAAAATGTTTATTGAATTATTTATACTACATATATAGTTTCAGACAGTACATAAAATAGCTCTCTCTCTTGTCGAAAGATTCAAACCCACGGTAGTGTGTTTTAAAAAATAGTGGTTGATTTTTTTTTTTTTTTAAGTTTTAATAGGAAATATGTTTACTCAAAAGTTTATTTTTAAATTCTAACTATTTACTTTCTTTCACGTATACACAGGGTAAAGAAAGTATTGTTTTTGGGTCAAATTTTCGAAATTGATTTTTTTTTTTTTTTCTTTATTATATAATTATACGTTTTGAAATCCTCTGAATTGGAAAATGTTTTTAGCGGTTGGTTTGTGTGTGTATCTGTCTGTTATCAGCATATATCAAGAACAAATAATAGCAGAAAGTCCAAACTTGGTATTTTAAATGGGTTTCATATAAATATGCTACACTAAATTTTTTCCTTGAGACAAAGCAAATGGTTCACGTACAGGAATATCCAAGAGAATTCAAATACATGATGTTTATGGGGTTCAAAGTTCAAATAAATTATGTTCTGATAAGTACAATTTAACATCAATAGGCTGATTAAACAAAAGTGAGTAACAATTTTTTTTAAATGCATAAAAGCATGTTTTGTGTAGATTGTGGTATGGAAATCATTCATCATTCGTTTACAGAGCTCCAAAGTATTTGGATATATTGAGGCTATACTTGGAAATTGCTGGAAATATAACTAATTTTGTGTTAGAAGTTTTTCAAGTAAGAATAAATTTAAATACACAACATTGTTTATCGACAATATGCAGAGCTACCCAAAATTAAGCTAAACGCTCTTTTGTATTGAATGTAATTGATGGAAGTGCTTTGCTATATTTTATTATGCCGACGAACACTTGCTCACGAAGCAAAATTAATTTTTCATATCCATACTGTATGTAAACGAATTACTTTTAGTAGTTTTATTCTCAACTCTAGTTTTTTTTTTTTTTTTTTTTTTTTTTCATAATATCACATTTTGAGGTTCCCTGATTATAAAAGTCCATTATTTAGCGGTTGATCTGTATATATATCTGTTATCAGAATAACATAAAAACAGATAACTGCAGGAAATTCAAAAGTGATATTTTGAAGTTCGTATTAGGTTGCCACTTAAAATTTTGAGCAAGGTTGTCAAGTTTGAAGTTATGTCCAGACATTACAATTTACAATTTTTTAAAGTCATAAAATTAGTTAAATTAAAAAAAAAAAAAAAAAACCTTTATGATATAAAAGAAAAAACTTCAAATCAGACTCTTTCTACCGTCTATGTCTCTATGATGGGTTGGTTTGTCTGCTGTTTGACACTGATATAACAAACAAAATCAAATTTGTCAAATCAAATCAAAAATATTTTATCAATTTCACCCACGATAGCTAATTCTTTTAGCACAAAAATGCTGGAAAATCTTTCTTTATCTATGCATATTTTTAATTTATTTTAGTAACTTCCTTTTATATAAAAATCAACCTCTGACTCTTTTTTTTTTTTTTTTTTTTTTTTTTTTTTTTTGCAATATATATAAATGTCATAGTAATGGGGAAAATGTTTTATAAATTATAAATGATGCATGGGTTCTGAAACAGAATTTTTTTTGTTTAATCTGTCTCTCTTCCCCACCCCCCCCCCTTCCCCTCGTAAAAACAAAATTTTTTTGCTATTGTTCGTATTTAGAAGTATTTTACAAGAAACAATTAAGAAAAGTGCCCTTTCTTCCGGTATCTTTTTTTCCGCGATCCGGGAAAAAGGGCACTTTTCTTAATTTGCGAGTCGAAAAAGTGCCCTTTTTTCCCCCAGGTGCCCCTTTTTCCGGGATCCGCATAAACTTGCACCCATTTGGCGAAACTTTTGTGACAACGATTTATACATACGACATAACAGCATACTGCGAAAAAGTGTTTGGTTCGATTCAAGGCAGCACTCGTCAGCCTAGCACTAGGAGTTTTCCATCGTTTTCTCCAAAACACACGTTAATATGGATTAGGACCCCTTAAAAAGATTCTCACAGAATCCATTCCACCTAGACTTTTTCTAAATTAATAATAATAATAATGAATACGAATTATAATAGCTTTAATTATAATAGCTTTAATTTTACAGCAAATGCAATACAGGTTTCAGATTCTCTGTTTTAGGTTGGGACGTCATAATTACAACACTATACTATAATAAAAAATTTAATAAAAATTAATATCCATAATTTGAAATGGACACAAAATGAAAATAAGATAATTATTCCGTTAGAATTTTATGCTTTTGTATTGTTATTATTATTATTTTGCCGGAGATTTGCGTTATTTATATCATTTTTAATAGAAAACGTGCCATAGCTACCTTGAATAACATATATCAGTTTCAAAGCATTCTACAAAAATAAATAAATAAATAAATAAAAATAACGGAATGTTGAAAAAAAAAAAAATAATAATCTGGTGTGTCACTCACACGACTTTCTCTTACCCTGAACTTTAATACTATAAATATAGGTTGGAGATTAAGAGGTAAGATAACGATATTATGTAAACCTATGTTAAACAATTCAAATTAGACTTCGGAAGAGTTTTGTATGATAATTAATTCTGTGTGAGGGGGGGGCTACCGCCCCCCTCAACCCCCCGTTTCATTAACGAACCTACATTTATATAGAATTTAATTCGGTTATTAAAAAATAATTCTATTTTTTAAAAATAATTTATTAAAATTATTATTTAAAAAAATTATCTTTTATAATAATGCAGACGATTTCCATATTAGAGAAGTAGTATGACACTAAATATCCAAAAAAGTCCATTTTATTCTCAATAAAAAAAAAAAATAAATAAATAAAATAAAATAAACGATTTTTTTTCTAAGTGTTTTTTTTCTTTCGTTAAAAGTGAAAAAAATCGATAACTTTGTTTTAAATTATCGCAAATCGATGGTTCAACCATTCGTTTTAAAGGTATTGGCGAGCTCTTTTGAAAGATACCCATCATGAAAGTTTACTCCCCTCGAGGGTGGACTTCCCCCCCCCCCCCCCCCGGTGATGGTATTTACTCCATTTTATACAGGAAACATCCGATAGTAAACTTGTATAACATATTTCAATTTCATTAAGATTTGTGTACAGTAAGGGTATGGAAATATGGTTTATAGAAATGCCTCTCATAGAACACAATGCTTTGAAATATTTTAGGGGGTCCCTGTACACAAATTAGTAGAGGTGTAAACTCCATATTCAACAGGGAACATCCGATAGTGAACTTGTATAACATATTTCAATTTCATTAAGATTTTTGTACAGTAAGGGTATGAAAATAGGGTTTATAGAAATGAATGTCATAGAACGCAATGCTTTGAAATATTTTAGGGGGAACCTGCACACAAATCAGTAGAGGTATAAGCTTTTTTTTTTTTTTTTCGTTAAAAGTAAAAAAAAAAAAGAAAAAAAATCTATAATTTTGTTTTGAATTATCGCAGATCGATGGTTCAACCATTCGTTTTAAAGGTATTGGCGAGCTCTTTTGAAAAATACCCATCATGAAAATTTACTCCCCTCGACGGGGGACTCCCCCCCCCCCCCAGTGGGGGAGGCGAGGCTCCTACATACACAAATTTTTTTTCCCAGTTGACTATCTCTATTACAAAATATATATATATTCGTTTCTTTTTGGTTTAGTGCAGTCTATAGACGTTAAACTCTACTTACCTGCAATTTCCCCCATAGACGTAATGTATTAGAATTCTCTTGATTGTCCCTGTACACAGACAGACACACAGACCATTTGCTAAAAACACGATTTTCGTATTCAGGGGACCTCAAAACGTGTAAATATAACAAAATCTCGTTCGAAAATTTGACGTTCGAAAATTTGACCCAAAAACAATACTTTCTCTACCTTATGGGTAAGAGAAAGTAAAAAAGAGGAGAAGCATTGAAAGTTACAAATAATAATAATAATAAATAATAATAATGACGTGTTAATTTTTTAATATTCTTATTTTTGAACATAATAAGAAACAAAGCTAAGTTACGGTTTAATATTAACAAGACCTAAATCACAACCCCTATCATACTAAAATACTTTGTATGTGCACGGCAATAGGACAGACTTTTTCAAACTCTAAAACCTAAAAATACTTTAATTGAAAAAAATATCAGCAAAAAAATTGAAATTTAAGAAATAAAATAGTATATTGATTTCAAAATATTTATATTCATAATCTAAATATTTTGTATCGTGACTGAAATTTGGAATTTTCTTTGAAAAAGGAAAACATAGAATAAAGTTTTATATTCAACTATAATATTAAAAAGGAAAGAATTTTGTTTATAAATTTTATCCTTCATATATATATTGCCCTTCGCACAGATACATTCATTAGTATGATAGATAGTCCCTAATTAGACGAAAAATAAACAGATGGAAAAAATTGCCACAACACACAAAAGCCAATTTGGTCAGTATTATATATATATATATATATATATATATATATATATATATATATATATATATATATATATATATATATATATGCGCACATTTTAAACTACAAGTATGAATATTGGCAAAAGCATTTGTTAATTACTCTCTGTACATTTGTTTTTATTAAGATATCAAACAAAATAAAACTGCTGTACAAATAAATAGGAGAAAGAATTCAAAGCTATACACAAATGAACTTTTATTGACAAAAACAACATTACAAATTATCAGACAAATTTAGTAATTTTTAATTTGATTGGTTAATCAATTATTATTTCTGATTTCTATGTGCCTTCTCTCATTTGTCTATTATTCAATCAGATAATATGTTTAATTACACAGGCATACAAAATTGAAGTTTACAAAATTTGATTTGATGATTTCAGCTGACCTTTATGTTTTTTGATATGCTGAAACCGAAAATGCAGCCCATTTTTCTCTATCACGTATTGATTTTTGTCAATACAGGGTGTTTACCGACACGATTTCTTATATATACCAACATAACAATCGGTTTGTTGGTTGGTTGATATGGTTTTAAGTCGCACTAGGGCTTCACAATTTCAACAATAGGCCTCTATGATTAATTAATCATGAAGAAATACTATTATAAAACTTATTATATAATTATATTGGTGGAAGAGTAATGGAAGAAATTGTGCCCTCTTTTGACAAAAATCTATACGTGATAGAGACAAACTGGCTTCACTTTCGGTTTCAGAAAACCAAAAAACATAAATATCAGCCAAAATTATAAAATCAAAATTTTACATGTCGGCCTGTGCTCCCGTGGATAATTTTTAAGTTTAACATCAAATGAGTTTTCAGATACATTTTTCGATGCTGTAACATATTTTATATTGGTATTTGACAAATGAATTTATCGTTTTCTTGCTTTCAGTTGTATTTCTTTCATTATTTACATATACTATATATACATAAATATACACACACAAATAAATATATGATGTAAAATAAGGGCATGACAAGGTACTATAAAAACTGAAAAATAAATAAATAAAAATAAATTGGAAATTAAAAGCCAAATTACATTTTCTGCATTAAATTTGTTGCATTCATTTTCTTATTTAATCAAATAAATTATCACATTTTTCTAATTAAAAAATCAATAACAATGAACGTATTTGCATTTGCAAAACAAAGATATCAAAGGGTAGTATTTAAACTCAGGAAAGTAAAATAAACAAGAACCGAAAACTGAAAACTATGTACACTCTAGGAACAAAATAAAAACGTTCTCTATAATAATAGCCATATTTTTTCAGTGGTTACGCTGAGAACTAACATTATAGCTGCAATAAAACATCGAAATAAATACAGTAAAATTTTACCCATGGCCTTCAAAAAACAAAAAGGTTAATTTGACAGAAAACAAATACCATCACTTTTGCAACATTGTATTGAGAAAATAGAAAACAAACCTTTATCCAAAATTAGAAATAAATAATAAGAAAAGTAAATTAAGAATTTATTTCATGGTTTAGTTTAAATTAACCGAATTTACTTTTTTTTTTTTTTTTTCAGGAACAGCTTTAGTATAAGATCTCCTTGACGAATTCGGCTAGTCACGCATAATCATTATAAATAAATCACATAATATCGCAAAAAATTAATAAAACGAAAACAATCATCACGTATTTTTTTCTAAACTGCTCGAAACAGCTTATCTTTTACTTCATTAATGATCATTTGAAACATATTTTATAAAAAAAACTAACTTTTTTCTTCTTTTTTTAATGAATACATTATTGTTATTGTTATTATTACTATTATTTATAAAACATTTGTTATCTTACAAACTGTTCGTCAGTCATAACCTACTTTATTTTCGCGGCAGACATTTTAGTCTATGTGAGTATTGAAAATAAATTTTTAAATGGCGTAAAATTAGTGAAATAAAAACAATAGTCATATAAATTATCTATTTCCAACGTATCTAAGTCATGATTAAAAAACAAAAACATATTAAATAAAATAAATGAATAATAATATAATACGCCAAAACATCGACAAAAAAAAAAAAAAAATTCAAAAGTACGGGCTATGAAAGCTTCTATCTGCTATGTGAGATTTCATAGCAGCTTCAAGCTTTTTGAAATGAAAACTTCTTCAGGCGCATTGAGCACTTTTTGGGTGAGCAAAAATCATGGAACTCGCGTCATCGTCAGCGAACACTTTGAAATTCTGCAGGCGTTCGTTGCCGTTGTATATATATATGTTTGTATGTATTATCATTACTATTATTATTATTTTATTTTTATTTTTCGCGTGTAAATGAATTTATGCCAAGGACAAAATTAATTAATTAAATTAATTAATAAACTCATAAGTTCATTTATTTATTTATTATTATTATTTATTTATTTATTTTTATATTTTTAATTAAATATTTAATAATTCTAAAACTATTACAGGGATTTTATTTAATGTCTTTTAATTAATTGAAATAATTTTATTTAAATGCTCAATTTTGAGTCCTTGAGTTATTTCGCATCTTTTTGCGTTCAGATTTCGTAAAGAGGTAGTCGGAGACACAAACATTTTTTTTTTTTTTTTTTTGTAATATATATCTTGATATATATAAATCTCGTGTCACAATGTTTGTCCTCAATGGACTCCTAAACCACTTAACCGATTATAATAAAATTCGCACACCATGTGCAGTTCGATCCAACTTGAGAGATAGGATAGTTTAAATCTCAAATTATAGTCGCAATTTTAATTTATTGCTAATTATTTGTCTGTTATTATTTGACAGTCACAATTATCTGTTAACTCCAAATGATTCTAACAGATGTCGATACCTTTCGACTGGGTTGAAATGAAAGCTGAAATATATTTGGTGCTGCCATCTACACAAAGAATCTTCAACTTTTTAACCTATTAATAAATTTCGTATAATTCAATTATTTCCACTTTTTAAATTTTTGGTGTTAGCATAGCCGGCCACGTGTTACTTAGACTGAAGTGTAAATTGAATTCATATTATAATGAAGATAATACAGTGAAATTAATCCTGTTTTTTACTTATTTGTGCTTCATTGATCAAAACTTTATAATTTAATCTGTATATATATATAAATTACGTGTCACGATGTTTGTCCGGGGTAAACTCCTAAACTAAGGAACTGATTTTGATGAAATTTTGCACACTGTGTGCAGTTTGATCCAACTTGAGAGATAGGATAGTTTTTATCTCAATTTATTGTCACAATATTGTTTTATTGCAATTATTTGTTAATTATAGACCTTTATTAAAGTTGCTCCAAAATATCTGTGAGTTCCATTAATTTAATTGTTGCCAAAAAAAAAAAAAAATACGAGTTCATTTTCTTTCGACATAAAGATAAATACATTTAATCAAACGTGAACGTTAAAAAATTATAAAAAGTTAAATTATGCATCTCACGAAAATTGACGTCATAATCAATTTAAAGATTTTATACACATTGATAAAGTGCTAATGTAGTTCTATCATAGATATAGTAATATATATAGATCTCTCATCCCCATGTTATCGTAGAAAGATTTTTGATGCCGAAAAAAGATAAAAAATAAAAGCTTTGGAAACAGCCATTAAGTGGTATTGAAAAAAAAAAAAAAAAAAAAAAAGAAAAGAAAAGAAAGAAAGAAATATGAATTTGAAACTGTATCTGGAGTCTTCCATTCCCCTTTAGCAAATAAATTATTCATAAATTTTATTTGCTAAAATATTAGTATGTATTCCCGTGTGTATTCACTCGGGGAAAGACGGCCATATTTTGGTAAAAACGTCGTCTTTTTCCCAAATGAAAAGGAATAACTTTTTTCTCCCCAATGATCACTCTATTCTATATATGCTATACTATATCTATGAGTTCTATACGCAAGCGAAGTGTGACTCACTGACCGTCTGTGCAGCCAAGAAAAAGATTTCCTATGTTAATTGCCCACTGGATTTTTTGTAAGAAATTATTAAAAATCGAGGAAATTTATTTCCCGATTTTAATCCTTATATTTGGGTATAGATATGTATTAGTTATCGCGGGTGTTAGATTGAATTATTTTGCTGTCAAATTGACAAAATTTTAATTTTAAATTTTTAAACTCTGTCGCCCTTGGCTTTTTTTATTATTATTATTATTATTTGGCGATCAAAAGCGTAACACGAAAATATACATGCCAGATGTATGCATTGTACGAAATGTAATATGTATTATTCATTGTACGTATGTATGACATGTAATATGTATTGTACGAAATATTGTTTCATATTATTCATTACTCTTTTAATATAAGTTGTTAAAATAACCATGATTTTTGAAAGGAATTAAATATTTTCGCCAGATAATTTGGCGATATTCTTTTTTTTTCGCCAAGGATGACAGAAATGAAATCTATTCCGCTGCAAAATATTAGTATCTTACATCAGATATTTTATTTAGACATTTGAAAACAAATTTGACTTCAAACTATGATAGAATATTTATCATTTTCCTTTTAATTTGTATATTATTAGTATATTAAAATTTAAAAGCATGGTATATAAAAAGTTTTTTTTTTTTTTTTTTTTTTTTTTTAATCTTATAATTATTCTTATCTTAATCCTCAATGTTTCCCATCTTTATTGACTTGAATTTACTATTAAAATTTTAACATACTCAAAAACTTCTCATCACTTCGTTAAAATACACTAAACTTTTCCAAAATCTTTTTGTATTTAAAATGATACATGTATTTACTTTAAATGTCCAATATTTCATAAGATTTCCAATTTTAAAGTTTTAAAATATTTATCAAATTTACTTATTTTTCTGGTTTAGCCTTATTGTTTTCCCTTTTATAACTACAGCTGTTGCCCTCTTTAAAATATTTAAAATGATGAGGTCATTTAATAGTAAAATTATCCATTATAGCATATATTATATTTCACTCCTCCATAAAAATTGATTTTAAAATCGTCTGTTTCTTTTATACTTTTATTTTAATAGAATTTTAATAGAATTTAATTTATATATTAGTCATTTTAGCAATTTTATCCAAAGTAGCATTAGAAATAATATATATCACTTCTCCATTAAAATTTATAGGACCCTACAATAAAATTAATTTGTGCTTAATATCAACACTACGAAAATTTTTATCAATCGCTTCCAAATTTTGACCTAAGTTTCAAATCTCAACCCTGTGGGTTTTTACATCGGCTACAACGTTTTCGTCTTTGTTCGTAAATAATAATTTAACTGTACTAAATAGTTTACAGCCGTATAATTCAACGTATAACTTAGTCACAGCAACGCGTGGCCGGGTCTGCTAGTATATATATATATAAATATTAGATTTTTAAGCAAAGAGTTCTCTCTCTCTCTTTTTTTTTTTTTCTTTAATGCATTTGGACTCTGAAAAAGAAAAATTCGGTGTGGACCCAGAAAGTATGTTTTAACGATACCATTATCCCCCTTCCCCTTTCGACATGAACGATATCATCAATCAATCTTAATGACTTCCCGTAAGTTTCGCGGGGCGTTTCCGATGGGAGGCGGAGAAATCTGCTGAAATTGAGGTTTTTCAATTTAAAAATTAAAGTTTCTTATATTCTCATTAATAGAGATTTAAATAAAACAATTTATAAAAACATTAATAAAAAGCTTGGTTTTCTTGAGAAAGAGACACGCTATACAGATTTCAGATATTGCAATTTGTTGATAAGTTAGAGGCTAGTAAAGCAACACAAGTGTATTTTTCGCATTTTACAGCTTAAAAATAAAGGGTTAAAAATTAAATATAACAGTTTTTGTTTCACGGGTCTTCAGTGTATGGTTGTGAATTTTCTGATTGTGAAAACAGAATTAAAAAAAATTCATTAGGTAATGTGTAATTCTATAAACAAATTTCGCCATAGAATAACACAGGCTTTGGATGACCTTGACGATCCGTGATGCACCCCCTTAAGGGAATATAAGAAAAGGTGCAAAGACGAAACCACGTTACTGTTGAAAAGGGTTACCTTTTATTGGCATTCATCGCGTTATCGGCGATTTTTTGTTCTGAATATAAATATTATTATTATTATTATTATTAAAAGATAAGCAAGAAAAACTTGTTTAAAACGAAACAGATGCTGAAATTTATTTTTACCTTGTTATTAACACTTTCCAACAAAATTCAAAAGTGTTTATTACTTAAGTTTATCTATACTCGCTTTAACTCTCATAAATAATCATGGACATTTTTGAAATCATATAAGGTATAATAGAACTGGTAAGTGGTCCTACCAGCCGAAGAGGGTTCTCTCTTTTTGGTGGGGGTTTTTTTTTCAATGTTTTTCAATCTACTTCTCATGTAAATTTGCCCTTATATATATTTATTTTTTATATTCATCTATTTACTATTGTACTTCATTTATGAATTTAATTGCTTATTTTAATGGTTTGTATTATTCAATTCTAACCTTGAATTCGTTTGCTATATATATTTTTGCTTTCATCTATGAGAAGTCGGGGGTTAGAAACGTATTCTTTTGGCTAAAAAGCATACGTTTCTTTAGTAACGTCTCTTTTTCCATTCCCTACATGGGGTCTCCGCTGACGAAGGCCCCCATGTGTTTTTGGATTATTTTCCATTTATTATCAACCTGTTTACTTATTTTAGTTTTATATTTCCTTTTGCTGCATTTGCGCATTGGTTTATAAATACCCTGTTTCAAGTTTTTTTTTTTTTTTTTTTTTTTTTTTTTTTTAATAAAAATTGAAGTTTTATTTCTACTAATTTTCAAGATTTATACATACATGTTGGAAAAAAAACAATTCTGAACATTTTGATTCCTGATTTATGACTGATTCTACGTATTTTTATTCAAAATTTATGAGCAAAATTGTAACTGATATCAAGACCGAACTTATTGCATTTTCAAACTTTTTAATGCTTATTTTCTCAAACGTTCTTTTATGCTACTATCCGTTAAAAAAAAAAAAAAAAAAAAAAAAATTCTTCTTTACTTATTGCCTTAAAATTTTCCACACACATTTATGAAAACGATACTTACAAAATGAATTAATATTTAATTACATTCACTTTTTCTAGATAAAAAATTTGTATTTTTTTTTTTTTTTTAACATAATTTTTAAGATAGTAAATTTTGGAAACGTCAAAATTCATAATTTATTTTCTGAAATAAGTTTATAAAAACATTATAACACTTTCGCGACCGCATGTTTTTGTCTCTTTGACAGTAAGGTCCGCCTGTGGGCGTTATTCTCTCCAGTTACAAAATTTCAGAAAAAAAATTTCTATATTCACATTTATATTACAAATGGATATACATTATAATTATACTCTTTCTAATCAAAGTATTTGTATCCATATGTACTGGTTGTAAAAATATAAATATTGTGTATATTCTTAAGAAATAAATGACATACAAATTGCAAAAGAAACGCCCACTGGCGGAGTTACAGATTTTCAAATGACGTGAATCTACGTCAACGGTCGAGAAAGTGTTAAGACTCGAGTTATGACCATTAAAAAGGCCAATACGTCAAATTCACGGCAAGGTATTCTACGGATAGTGGCAAAAACAGCACTTTTGAGAAAACAAGCGTTAAAGTTTGAAAATATAACAAAATTCCATATTGATATCAGAAGTTTGCTCATCATTCTTGAACCCAAGTACGTAAGTGAAACACCAAGATCCTTAGAATTATTTTAACATTATATGTTGTATATACAGTGGGTGATCAAATTATTAGAATTTTTTTTGACATTTAAAAAAAATTTTTGTTATCTAAAACGATACTAGACGAAATGGCTTGAAACTTCATACATGCAAAGAACATTTAAAAACTAATGTTTTCCACTGTCGATTTAGTCCAGAGCGCAATTAGGGGACCAACCACAAACGGAAGTAAAGCGAAAATACTTTGGATCTCCCTGCATCATAAAAAGTTACAAACAACTTGTAACTTTAATACATTGATGCACATACTATGTATAATATTTGTATGTTCTGGGTGCGAGAATTGCGGAATTATTTAGCCTTATATATATATATATATATATATATATATATTTTTTTTTTTTTTTTTTTTTTTTCGGAAAATTGCTAATTTTTTGGACAAGTATTTTGCTTATAACTAGAACAAATTTCCATAAAATTTTACAAAAATTGCAGAAATTTGACAAAATATTAGAGAAACATTATTCTGAAATATAAAATTCACATGTGTAATATTCGTTGAAATACGAGCATTTTTAGTAAATATTTTACTGCGCATGCGCGAAATATAGAAAGATTTTATTGCACAGGTTGAAAGCTAGATATATTGAGCAACTTTTGTCAAAAGCTCATTTGAATAGAGTAAAAATTAAGCAAATTGTCAGCAAAAGAACGAGCTAGATTTTAAGTATTTTTCAGAGTTGAAATTTCGTAAGGCATTTTACACATGCTGCGTATTTAATTTGAAGATCCAATTATTTCAATCACGTTAAAAAGTACTTTTTTGTGAAAAACTCCTTATGAACTCACAAATCTTAGTAAGTAAATAAAAATAGATTAAAATTACAAGCCTATAAGAGGTTTGCACAAAAAAGAGCTTTTACAACGTGACTGATGTAATTGAATCTTCAAATTAAATAGGCGGCATGTGTAAATGGAATTTCAACTCTGGAAAGTACCTAAAATCTAGCTCGTTCTTTTGCCGACAATTTGCTTAATTTTTACTCCATTCAAATGAGCTTTTGACAGAAGTTGCCTAATGTATCTAGCTTTCAACCTAGGGATTTTTTTTTTTTTTTTATCTTTCGCGCATGCGCAGTAAAATAATATTTACTAAAAATACTCATATCTCAATGAATATTACACATGTGAATTTTACGTTTCATAATAGTGTTTCTCTAATGTTTTATTAATTTTTCTGCAAGTTTTGTAAAATTTTATGGAAATCCGTTCTACTTAGAAAGAAGCAAAAAAAAATTGTAAAAAAAATAGCAATTTTTGAAAAAAAAAATATATATATATCTGCCTGAATAATTGCGTAATTCGTGCCCCAAAACACACAAATATTGTACATAGTGTGTGCAATAATGTAATAAATTAAATTTACAAGTTGTTTGTAGCTTTTTATGATCCGATATTTTCGTTTTTCTTCAATTTGTGGTTGGTCGCCTAATTGTCTCTAGATTAAATCGATAGGGGAAACCAAGGCTGGCAAGTTTCTGTCGGGGCGGTTAAAACCGCTGGTTATAATCGGTTAAAACGGGCATGGTAAAAACTAGTTTCAGCCAGTATGTGGCAATAACTGACAGAAACCAAGGAAAAATGTTAAGAACTTTATTCTGGAATTGTCGATAAAATTCGCTATAAATATTTGATTTGTAAACAATTAAATCTAAAGATTATGATTACTATTCAAAGAAGCAAAGAATTTCCAGATGATTATATAAATATATATTTTGCTTGCATTATAAATATATCTAAGCATCTTCAAGGTTGAAGACTCACGTTCTTCCACTCTACAATTTGATATTTTTATGTGGTAATTTCATACCGAACGTATTTAAATAGAAATTCAACACTATACAATAAAAAATTAAATGTACTTAAAAAAAAAAAAAAAAAAAAAAAAAAAAGGTTAAATTTACAAAAAGATTTAGAATATTTTAACAAGTTGCATTTAGAGCAGTTTTACATAAATAATATGATGCAATAAATAATTTTTCGACTGTATATGCATATAGAATGATTCCTGTAAAAATGCATAGGTAAATAATTGAAGCAGAAAAAATTACATAGAAAGAAATTTTAAAGTAATATATAATGCAATCATTAATTCCTGTAATAGAAAGAATAAAATTGTCGTCCAGATTTACATTTGTTGCTTTTTCAACGGAACATAGCGTAAATTGCAAATTGATCCAATTGTATTTACAAAATCACGTAATCATACTGTACCTATCAAAAAATTTATTTAATATCTTATTCATCAGAAATATCAAAACTACCCACGATATTTTAATATATATTCTAAATAAAATGCATTTAGACGTTTAGCACTATTTATAAAGTCTTGGATAACGCCATAAAATGGGTTTTTGCCATTTATTGCCAGTTTCTGCCGGTTTAGACTGGTGATAACCACTTTCTGCGACCGTCAGGACAGAAACTACATTCTGCCGGAAGAAAACTAGCCCTGGTGGAAACAATGAGTTTTTAAATGTTTTTTGCATGTGTGAAGTTCCAGGCCATTTTCTCTAGTATTTTTCTAGAAAATTGAAAATAAATGTCAATAAAAAAAAAATCTAATAATTTGATCACATAATTTGATTTGATATTTTGATATTTCAAAAAAAAAAAAAAAAAAAAAAAAAAAAATTCTTCCCAAGCTTAAAATTTTTTAGACCCCCCCCCCCCCTCCCAACCTCCTAAACAAATTATGTAGAAATATTGGTAATATGCGAGAGGAGACAGATAGCGAGAGGAGACAAAAAATATTGAAGTACTTTTTCTCCATAGCTGCAGCACTACACATGAGGAAAAAAATAACTAAATAAAATAAATTCAGTCTCTGATTGGATATTCAGTAAGAAAGATGTAAGGCACGTTTATATAAAAAAAATGCCTATTTCGGACTTTTCATGAATGTCCAGATATCGAATTTTAACTAAAAACACAAAAGTGTGACAAGATTCACGCAGTTCATAATCCGAGGAGATGAATTCTATGTATAGTACACATTCGGAAAGTAAAAATCGGATTAAAACTGCACTTTCGTTGCAGCTGTCTAAAAAGTTCAAACACTGAAGGCTGTATAGCCATCTATAATTATTGTTGAAAATATTTAGCCTCCACTCTTCCCTAAACAGCTCATGAACACTGTCTGAAAATAGCATATTTATTGTATTAAAAATATCTTTATATATATATATTTTTAAAGTTACTGTCGCCAAGATAAATGAAATGCCTGCCTTGGAGTATTCGGCACACAGTCATACCTCTCATGACACGAAGGACGTTACGGACTAAAACGTCTTCCTTGGACATGAGAGGAAGACATTTCTGTCCATAATATCTAGACCAGTTTGCTGAAAGCAAATTGGTCTAGATATTATGGATTTCTTTATATTCTTTAAAAAAAAAAAACTGATTTTTAGCAAAATACTTACTTCATTAAAAAAAAAAAAAGTGGTATTAAATATTATGTATTTTAATTTGATATTGAATATGGAGATTTTTATAACATTTTTGGGCTTTTGTCTTGTGTTATGCCTTATTAGTATTCCTATTCAATGAAAGGCAAAGCAGCGAATAAACGGGCAGAGCGCCACAGGGGTTAATAAGTGAAGCGAGTCGGGGGTTGGTGAGCGGAGGGAGCAGGAGGTAAAGAGCATTAATAATAATAATAATAATTCGAAAAACGTTCTGTACAACTGACAATGTATTTTGAGCCATTTTACTTTACGATGTATCTTTTGTGTGTGTGTGTGTGTGTGTGTGTGTGTGTGTGTGTGTGTGTGTGTGGAGGGGGAGGGGCATTGTAAACCAATCATTAATGCTGATTATCTTTGTAACTTCGAGTGATGTTTGTTAATTACACAGCTTTAACATACACTAGTTTAAAGGTATTTTAAAACAATTAAGAAAATGGAAAAGCTGACAGACAGACGAACCGAAGTCAAACACTTTTTAAGTTTGCTGGAAACTTCAAAGTTAACCCTTTCAATAGAAATAACCTTACACTTTCGTTCCAGCTGTCTGAAGAGTGAAAAGTTCAAGCAGGCAAGGTAACATAACCTGTAATCATTCCTTAAAATATTTCCTTTCCTCTCTCCCAAAACAGCTGTTGCCATTTTGGCCCTAAATTATAAAAGAAGTTTCCTTTTTACGTGAAATATTTGTAAACAACTTTTGCTGATTTTTCAGATAGATATATGTGTGAGATCAATTACATCCTACTTGGAGATCATTGGGACGGATGATGCCATAACAGGTGGTCAAGTTCGAATAGCCATCATTTTTTCCGCTTTAAACAGCCTTTTTTTATTTTAGAATTTAATTTTGGTAATGTTGAACACTTCATTTTTAAAGAAGTTAAAGAAAAGCAAAAAGAAACTTTATTTATTTTTTAATTGCTATTTAAAAAGGAATTAAATACATATAAAGAGGGGAAAGAAAGCCAAATTCCAATTTAAGAATGAAGCCTGATAAAAAATACAGTCGAACTGACTGTGGTGCGAGTAGCCGCGTATTGATGAAGATAATGATGAACTTTTATAAACATTTAATCAACATTTAGCACCATACATTACTTTATATACATATCTACAAATTTTAAAGAACATTTTGATGTATTTTGATAGTCGATAATATTGTTCGTGGAAATAGTCAATTCGATGTAAATAGAACAGAATAGAATAAGTTTTTATCGATGTTGCCAGATTCCTTTTTGGAAAGTATAAATTCGGGAGAAATAGATATAAGTAACCAAGGAGGATACAATATTAACGTGAATTACTTTTAACATGAACTGTTCCACCATCCCCGTCAAAATGAATATTAATTTACCTATATGAAGTTTAGCTACTGATAGCTTGAACTACTGATAACATGAACAATTTTTTTATCCCCCTTAAGATTTACGATAACGAAGTTTAACTGTATTTCTAAAATTCAAAATATATTTTTCGGACTGAGTTTGACTATCCGCGTTTGTAATGATCGATAGATGGCGCTTTCCCAACTGCAGTTGTTAGTAAATATAATAGCCACAAGTGTATTTATTATTGTTCTTTCTTGTTGTTCTATCATTGTTTCAGCGTGAAAGCTTTCAGTGGTGTGATAATTTCACCTTAGCCCACCAGAGGGCGAGCATTTCATTACAATCGCGGATTGGAAAAAGAATAAAATTTTATTTGTTGTGTACGTACATTATAATCGGATGTTTATTTTTGAAGATTGTATGGACTTCTAAACGAAGAAAGTAGATTTTTGTTAAAATATAAAATATAAAAAGTTTTTTTTAATTATTATTGGACTTCGAGGTGCATTATGAAACATCGAATGGCATGCATCATGGAACAAATTTTGTGACTCTGTGACGCCCAGAACAAAACGAAACACAGCTCACGCACTCATAAAAACCGGTAGATAGACACAGACACTTATTTTTATTAATATATATATAAGGAGGGCCAGTGGCGGTTCGTCACTGAGGGCACCTGGGCCTGGCCCCGCTTGAATTTCTCTCTCTATTAAAAATCAAGTAATATATATCGTTCTTTCTTTTTATTTTTTTTAATTCTAGCGCTTGTAAAAATGTATCTATCAATTTAGAAACGTGCATCCAATTTCCTCTTATTCTTCTCGTTCCTTTGTCCGCTTTTCTTTTACCGAATTACAGCTAGTTCCTACTCGGAGTTCAGCCGTTTGAACACTTTGATTTGTGCTCGATCTCGCCCATTAATTAGTATAGTATTTATTGCTTTGCGCATGGAATACCGGGTTAACACATTTAGCGAAGTAGAGCTTTACCAATGTTAATATTCCCATACTTTAAAAGTGTAAGGGGCACTTGGCGAATTGGCCCATGTAACATTGCTTAATGAAAAATAACTGCATTAACCATACGGATCGTGGAAAGAATTTGGCGACTTTCACAGAACTTTTTATTTATTTATTTTTCTACTGATAGTGAAAAAGAGGAGACTTTAGCGGTTTTTTTTTTTTTTTTTTTTTTTTTTTTTTCCCCAAATAAATCTATGATTGCTTAAAAATTAAGAGTGATAGAAAGGAATTCTGTTAAAAATTTATTGACAAAAGGATTAAAACATTTTTGAGAAATTCTATGGGACAGTAAAGTTTAAATGCACTTGCGGTTCTCGCAATCCACAAATACTTTATTTTCACAATTCCAGAATTTAATGAGAAAGTAACTGGAAGGTTTGCTCGACAAAAATCTCGGTGAGCAGAATATTTATTTTTGTATAAATAATAATCAGATTTAAATACTTGAACAGTTTTGGCTGCCTAAATTTGTAAATCTTTTTATTATATATTAATTTCTTTTTTTCATGCGATTTAGTGTAATATTTTTTATAATTATTGTTTTTTCAATCAAATACAATTTGATTAAAGTATTTTTAATAATAATAATCGCATTTACATATATTAATATTGGTTATTTAAAAAATATATTTCTAAATTATTATTTAGGGATAAATCAATCCTTTTTAAATATATATACACACACACACACACTTTTTTTTTTTTTTTTTTTAATATAGCGATGGATTTTTAAAGTGCCTTTATTTGCGTATTTTTAACTCGACATTATGCAAAAAACTGCAAAGAAATAAAATGTCAGGCATTAATTTATTATTGGGACAGTTATAAAATACTGTATTGTTGACGGAATATAAATTTTTAAACTAAATTTTCTGTACATGCTTAATTTTTAATTTTGATATACATTACAAAATCACCTAAAGGTTTTTAATTTTATATACATTTGGCCTACATCATTGTTTTTAAATAAGCTAGAATATAAAAAAGTGAAATCACAAACGCTTTAATTTAAAAATTCGGCATTTAAATACCGTTTATGTAATTCCTTATTTTAATTTAATTTCTTATATTTTGGTTGAGCTTTTAAGAACAAACGTACAAGAAACATATATATTAAGTATATAATGTTTTCGTTTATACTTAAGAGATTTAGAGTTGTTATGCACAAAAGTTAAAAAAAAAAAAAAAAAAAAGTGCATGTAGAAGAATTTCAGTTTAAAAATTTTGACATTGTAACATCGTAAAATTTTATAATATTCACAATGAATTATAATAATAATAATATACATAGAACACCCCGAATATATATATATATATATAAATATAATTTTCTCCATTAAATAACTTATTCTTTTTGCATTTGAATTAGGAATATATTTCCCATGTCGTGCAATGGACCGGGCCCCACCTGGGAAAGTTGGCACGAGCCGCCCCTGAGGAGGACTATTTAGAAGAACAAGAATATTTATGAAATTTAGGGTATTAAAATACAGGAAAATTAAAATTCTTAAAATCAACGAAAAATTAAAGAAAAATTTTAAAAATTCTGCAAAAATTGAAGGCTCTTCTTCCTGCTTCTACTGGTTTAAAAATGACCAAGGCTCCATTTATCTCAATTAATTAAGAAGTCATTTATTTATGATTGAGACAGATCGAAACAATGGCTGGTATATAATGGACTTGAAAATAATGACCACCCTTTCCTCACATGCTACACATCGGCAACTTTGAATAAGAGACTCGTGAAAATTGAATTCTCCAAATTGGACAGAAGAGGGCGCTGTTGCTTCGATGTGTCCCCCCCTATTGTTCTCTGCTTGCTGGATGCTTTTGTAGGAGGTATCCAATAAAGCATAGTTGCTATAAGTCTTCCGAATTTGGCAGGAGATTTAACACGATTATTCGGCAAAAATATTTTGTATCAATTTTTCCAGATTAAATGTATCAGTTCCAATTCGAAAATAGTGTATTCATTCTCCTGAAAAAAGAAAAAGAAAAAAGAAAGAAGGGTTGGGTTGTGGGGATTAAGGCCAAGTGGCTGCTGCACAAGGGTCCTAGACCTAAAAAAAAAGAAAAAGTTAACAATTATGAGTAAGGTCTTAAACATAATAGTCCGACAGATGCAAGTTCCCTTCCGTGGAGGATCAAAACTGTGATGGCACTGCCCATCTGCGCAGCACTAGTACGACGTAAAACCCAACCATTCATCCGACAGAAGCAAGTAGCTACCATTTCGAATAGCTATGTTTTTATGGCCTACGTAAAAGTCCTTCCACATGATCATTTTTTCTTCAAACTATAGTTATGCAGGTGAAGTTTAAGACCACTTGTGAAATTTTTCCTTCAGATTGTGTTAAGAGGGGACAATACCTAATCTCGCAGGCAGCCTTCGCCCATGTTATTCTATGGGAAAATTTGTTGCGACAATTACACATTACCTAATGAATATTTTTTAATTCTGTTTTCGCAGTCAGAAAATTCATAACCGTTAAATGAGTACTCCTTTTTGAAAAATTCATTTTTTTTAATTTTTACATTTTAATTTTGAGTTCAAAAATGCGATTTTTCACAAAATGCATTTTTCTCATTTTCTAGTCGCAAAATGAAATACTAAAATTTTAAAAAATCAATTTTTGGAAAAGAATTACTAATTTAACGCTTATGAATTTTCTAAATGTGAAAACAGAATTGAAAAATATTCATTAGGTAATGAGTAATTATGTGAACAAATTTTCCCATAGAATAACATGGGCGAAGGCTGCCGGCGAGATTAGGTATTGTCCGCTCTTAATCGTTCAAACAAGTTGGCAACACTGTCTGGGAGGCTTAGTTCCAAACCGATATCGACCGACGAATAGCACAGATTTGGTTTATGTTGTCATTCTACAATCATTTTTTTAATATCAGGACATATTAGAGCGGAAAATACGATGGATTTCGAACCACTTCGAGGTGGATTTCGAACCACTAACACCCATGCCTTGAACCTGGCATATGTTAACTAAAGGCCATAGCTCTTTAACTATTCAGCTTTCAGATGTACACCGCAAAGCACGTAATTGCACGGAAAATACCTCCTACTGGCATATAATTATAACTATCATCATTCTTAATGTTATGATGATAACTTGTCATAACATTATATTAAGAATGGGAAACTTTGGTATTCGTGATAATTTTTCAACGGCTGTTTTATAATGTTTTAACCATAGATATAGTAATAAGACATAGATTGATCATCGAGGGAGAAAAACAGATTCCTTTTTACTCCGAGAAAGACGGCCATTTTTACCGGTTAATGGCCGTCTTTCTCCGAGTGAATACACACGGATAATTTAGCAAATAAAATATATGAATAATTTATGTACTAAAGGTGAATGAAAAACTGCAGATACTCATTTTTCTTTATTTTTTTCTCTTTTTTTCTTTTTAATAAAGTAATCAAAAATATTTAACTTTATTATTCTTTTCTTTTAACACTTTCACGCCGGCGTGACTCACCGGTGGGTCACAGCTACAGTCGGCAGCAAATGTATCCGAGCACTACCAATAATCACTGTCCAAAAAAAAAGTACACTTAATACTGCTTTGTTAAATAAATCCTTGTCGAGTCCTGTTCTTAGTCAGTCTAAGAATATGATTCGACAAGGATTTGTTGAACAAAACAATTTTAAGTGTTTTTTTTTTTTTTTTTTTTTTTTTGACATCGGAATTATTGGCTAGTGCTCGGATACTTTTGAGAAGACTATGTAAACAAAATGCGCCGGCGTGAACGTGTTAAGTTAAAACTTTTTTTATATATCAAAACTAGCGAGCTTTACCAGCGCCGTTTCTAACTATATTTAAAAGAATTTTAAAAATTCCGTATTACTGATTAATATAAAATAATAAAAATTAAAAAAGATATATATTCCATTAAATATGAAGACGGTAATTATTTCATAATAATAACAAAGCAACTGATTATAAAAATTACATTTTTGATAAATTAGTCAAATATAACTTACTTATGAAAACCTTTCCTTTCGTCTGTTTATTAGTAAAGTTAAAAGCCGCGCAATCCGCGATTGTAATGAAATGCTCGCCCTCTGGTGGGCTAAGGTGAAATTATCATACCACTGATAGCTTTCACGTTGAAACAATGATAGAACAACCAGAAAGAACAATACACGTGGCTATTATATTTACTAACAACTGCAGTTGAGAAAGAGCCATCTATCAATCATTACAAACGCGGATACATCGACATTTTAAAAATTCATGAACATTCTATTCTATTACAATTGACGGTTAATGGCTGATGCCAAAAAAAATTTTCGGCATCAAAAACCTTTGCATGATAACATGGGGATGATAGATCTATATAAATTACTATATCTATGGTTTTAACATGCTTTAAGATTTGGGGAATGAAAGAAGAAAAAGAAAAATATTAGAAAATCTATGAGGTATTTGTCTATAGGTTAGTCTGTTAACTTGCTTGTCTGTGCAGATATTTCCAGAATCGATGATAGTAAAGAAATTGAATCAGTATTTTAAATATCATTTGTGACGCTAACTAAAACCCAAAAATCTATTAAATTTCAAGATTCTAGTTCGAAGACTTCATAAGTTATTAGAAAGTTAAGAATTTCTCAGCATGGGAAAAAGAGCAAAATTTCGCATTAACGCGTATAACAGGAATTATGTCATGGGAATATAGCAAAGAATAGCATGAAAACTAAAATCAGAAACTGACATCGATAAAATTACGCTGAAAATCAGAATCAGATAAATATATAAAAGCAGGGGAAGGAATGGTGTCGTGCCCTTAGCGACCGTGCCCTTAGCGGAATGCATGAAAGGGAAGAAGGAGAAATAGAAGAAGCCGTGCCCTTAGCGGAAATAGGAAGGTGTGCATGTGGAAGATAGAAATATGTTATTCAAATGCACAAAATAATACTTTCTATAGAATGTAGTATGATTAGCATTAGATTTACAGAGTCAGACAAAATTATTCAGTTACACTGAGGGTTATTATTGGAAATTTTCTGAAATGCATTTTCTTTTACATTAAGCGTTTATTCGACCATTTTTTAAAATGTGAATATGATTTGAATTAGTGTATTTGTCTATTCTACTGTCCGTTTGTCCGCCTCCAGCGCCCGTAAATATTTTAAGAATTTTTTATTTTTCTTCTATATTCAATAGAAGAAAGTACTGGATTCGTAAAAATTTTAGATTTCTGGTTTTTGACGGATTTACACGTTTTGAGAGGTCTAGAATACGATTTGACTATTTTTAGAAAATGTCTGTCTGTGTGTGTGACAAAAATTTTGTGGCAACTGTATCTCCGGGACTACTGCTCAGAATTGCATACAAATTTACATGTAGATGCACCTTGAGCTAAATTAGCGCTATCAACTTTTGATGCCAAGCTCTCAACAGGTGGCACTGCTATACAACGATTTCTACAATTTAAGTGGAAGCTATATATCAGGTTCTATTGCGTATAATCAATCAAAACTTAGTATGAGCGAAGGCCACCATGAGACATTATGCTGATTCAATTTGAATGATTATGGACCGACAAGTGATGCTGCTATACAGCGATTTCTACAATTTAAGGGAAAGCTATATCTCAGGAATTATTGCACAGAGTTCCATATAAATTTATATGTTGATGCACCTTAATCTAAATGATTATCTGTCAACTTTTGGTGTCAACCGCTCCACAGGTGGCGCTGCTATACAGCGGTTTCCACAATTGAAGGGAAGGCTATATCTCAGGCTCTATTGAGTATAATCAAACAAAACATGATGTATGTGAAGGCCATTGTGAGATATTATGCTGCTTCAATTTGGGTGCTTATCGGCCAATAGGTGGCGTTGTCATACTGCAAATTTCCTCGACAATGTGAAAGCTATATCTCAACTTCTATAGCTCATAACTTTACGAAACTTGATATGTGACATAACTATTATAAAAATGCATTTTTTAAGATGTCATTTATAGACAATAAAACAACTGTCTTTCTTTGGATATTTAGTGTTAGTTTCCTCTAAGATAAAAATTATTTATTTGCACTTAGTGAATTTGTATAGGAAAATATAAAAGAAAGTCTTGTGGTGGCCACAACTTAATAATTTTTACTTTCATTTTATCTTAGTTTTTTAATAATATGTGTTATTCAAATTCATTATTGAATATTCTCTACTTAAAATGGCTCTAGCAGAACATATGCCACTGATTTGTGTACCTGAACATCCAAAAAATACCAATGCATTGCGCTTTATGGGAGACATTTTCCTAAATCACATTTAAATAATTTCATCAAAAAATCATAAAGAAATTCACATTTATTGTTATTATGTTAAGAAAATGTTTTCTATAAATTATAATATGCTTAACCTCCAGTTTTACAGAGCTACCCAAAAATGTTACAATACATTAAGGGATGCAAATAGGAAATTAAGAGCAACATTTCTGTTTGTGTTAAGCATTTTTAACACTTTCCAACAATGTTTCAGTGTGATTATGAATTCAGTTATTCTATATGTCTGTCTGTCTATTGTGTGATAATATAGACAGAGAACATAGGACGTTATACGATACAATGAGTAAGCACAATTGGAAAATGCTGATAATCATTGTGTACCTCCTGATTTTTCGTTTTTGTTTTAGTTTTAAAAGATCTAATGCTTAATTATATTTTCAAAAACATAATAAATCATAAAATGGCAGTAATGTACGTTTTCGCAAGGAGTACAGTCGGTAACAAAAGTGTCCGAACACTAGCGAAAATTCCTATGTAAAAAAAGTACACTTCATACGGTTTTGTTAAATAAATCCTTGTCGAAGCCTGTTCTTAGTCAGTGTAAGAACATGATTCGATAAGGATTTATTTAACAAAACCGTATGAAGTGTACGTTTTTCATATAGGAATTTTTGCTAGTGTTCGGACACTTCTGTTACCGACTGTACTGTGATTCATTAAATTTTATATGGTTACAGATCACCGTTCCCTCAAATAACGGATATTCTACAGTACGTATACTTGTTTTTGCGACAATTTACTTCTGAAGCAAAATACAGCCAGTGCTAAATGCGGATAAAGTGTGGAGGAAAACTGAAGAGTTCTTTTATTTATTTATTAATTTATTTCGAAATTTATTATACATTTCCGCTAAAGGCACGTATGCTAAAAGCACGCCACCGAGGGGGGATAACATTGCCGCTAAGGGCACGGGTTTATAGATTTCCGCAAAGGGCACGGTCGCTAAGGGCACAGCCCCGAAGGAATACCTTAGTAAGTGGGAAATTTAAGTTTTTGACTCAGACAGTGCCATCGGTAAAGCTTTTTTTTTTTTTTTTTTTTTTTTTTTTTTTTCTTTTTAAACCTTTATCATGAATATATAGTATGAGTTATAATAAATATTTAAACGATCAAATATGTGATGGGATACTGCGCAGAGTTCAACACGTCTGCCATCTAATTTTCTTATGGCTCATTGGGGATCGATTTACGTAGTAAACGCAACGAATATCACAAATCATTCTTCAAACTGTACGTCTGTTGTTGCGTTTTCGTGTCACTCACCAACCAAATCAATATCCCATAAAAGTACATTAAAATGACGGACATACTTAAAATTATACTCCAACCTTCACTGTAAAAAAAAAATAAATAAATAAATAAAATAAATAAATAATAAAATCAACAAACGAGATATTCTATTCATCATATAAGAGCCGACGAAAATTGACTTCAGTAGGCGTTTATCGAATTTTCCACTACCGTCCGTACACTACTATACATAGATAGATCCCTATCGTGTGTAAACAAGATGGACCATTGTTTGCTCAGAGACTGTCTCAAACGAAAATCAGTTTTCGTATGCCGTCGTCGTATTTATGATCACTGGCAAACGATCATGACGACCACTGGACTCTTTCTTACTCCTGTCACGTCCTCGGTGTACGGTCTGATAATTCCTTGCCTGAGGTGACTTCGTTAGAACAGAAGCATTTTTCGATAGTGTGATGGTGCTCCATCCAAATAAGAGAATAAGAAACAAAAATAATGCGTTTCTCAGAGGTTTATAAAACACTTTCAGGCTTCAGGCTGCACGTGCTCCTTACACACTTTTACCTTCATGTATTTAAATTAATATTTATATCTTCAATGCACATAAATTTCGATGTTTATAACGCAATACGAAGACTGTAAAATGTACTTGAAACAAATGCTTTTCTTAGATCATAACGAACACGATTTTTTTTTTTTTTTTTTTTGTTATTTCCACTTATATCACAAAATATATTTGAACAATTTTATGTGGCTCAGTAAAACAATCATTACTATGATCTGGATAACCCCTGAATTCTTAATCACAGCCGAAATAGATTGATTTTGTGTAATCCTGTATATCGTCTTGAAATTGTATACGCACCATGTGGCATACTAAAAATTTATTATGGTTAAAGGGGGGAAAAAAAAACATGTGATCACACGTCAGTAGGGGGATAACGTGTGTTCTGGGACACCTGTGCGATGCGGAGTTGCGGCGTAAGGGGGTAGGAAGTATGATGAGAGGGAAGTGACAGCGTGGGGACGTATACCCTAAAGAAAAACAGCGGAGGTGGCGAAACTTGAAATTTGGCATTGAAATAGCTCGGATCGGACGTTTCTCGTCAAAATGTTTACTTATGCATTTGCGATACCCTTACCAACTCATCACCGAAATGACAACAAAATTATACATAATTATAAGATTAAAAAAAAACTTTTTACATACCATGCTTTTAAATTTTCTGCTGAATCTTATAGCTATAGAACTACATTAGCACTTCATCAATGTGTAGAAATTTTTAAAGTGATAATGACGTCAATTTTTGTGAGATGCATAATTTAATTTTTTACAATTGTTTAATGTTTACGTTGAACTCGTATTTTTTTTTTTTTTTTTTTTGTTCAACTATTAAATTATAACTAATATTTATTTTCAAATTTTAATTAATTAAAAGAAAACTTTGCAACGTAATATCTTTAATAACTTGATGCATATAGTGTCCACACAAAAAATGAACAATTTTTAGAGCTCTTTTAAAAAGTATAACACCTATGCAGTATCTTTTTAAAAAATTAATCAACTTTTGTTTAAAAAAAAAAATGACCAACTTTAATCACCAGTGTAGTTAAACCTAGACCAATCAAAAATAATAGTGGTCCACTCGGATGTGTTCCCGACAAACGCTTTGCTTTATTTATATAGATAATTATTGTAAGTTTCAAGATGGGATGGCCAATGGATAATGAGTTATAAATTAAAATGCAACTCTACAATAGTATTCCCATACTAACATAATGTACGTTTTACATAAAAAATGGCCATCCCATGTTGAAACTTACAATAATTATTGATAATAAACGTAAGAGTAATACATAATTTTTAAATGAAAATTAAATGTGCACTTTTTCAGATATTGAAGGTCAAAGGTCAAAATGTTTGACCTTAAAATGAAAATTACAAAGACGTGAATCTACATCAGCGGCCGCGAAAATGTTAATATGTTTTTTCTTGCAGACGTTTCTTAAGAAGTTATAGGAATGTAGATTTAGATGAGTTTAGTGGACGTTTAGTTGGCGTCTGAAACATTGTATTATTTTAATGTTATTCTGTGTGTGATAAGCCTTAAACAATAAAACGACAAACACTAAGCTTGAAACTTGAAACCCATTTTTGTACACTTGAATTTCACAACAAACATAAATAGTTAAAAATTATTATTAATCCATTTTTCAGATTTTTTAATTTTTAACTTAGTTATAACTTAGTAATTACATTTTTAATTCTTTTTTAAATGACTTACCACACACACAGCAGTGTAACAATTAAAATTTATTTGATTTAAAAATAAAAAATGTTTCCCATGATTCTTAGATGAATTATTAATTTTCATTTAGATTCGGGTTTCGGGTAAAAGAAATCGGGTTTCGGGTCGGGTGCGGGTTGCCAAAAATTCTTTAGTGCGGGTTCGGATTGGTTTTCGGGTAGAATAAAATGTATTTGTCGGGTTCGGGTTGATTCAAAATTCACTTGTCGGGTTCGGGTCGGATCAGGACTCTAACATAAATATAATGATGTGAGAGATGATGTCATTTGTCAAAAATATCCTGTAAACTGTAAACCAATGATTAATAATTTAAACTAGCAAGGAGAAATAATTTAAAAATGCATGTGTAAAAATAGAGCATTAGGCGGGCGCACACCAACTAATTATGTATGAGAAAGAATGCATAGAAGTCTACCTACCAAAAGCACAATCTAAGTATTTTATTCTGTTATAATTTTTACATTTTAGATGCACTGATGTATATTGTAATAACACTTTTTCTTTTTTCTTTTTATTTTTTTTTTCAAATTTTACGAAGTGTTCGCAAAAGTGTGCAGAAAAGTTTGCAACTCTATAACGAGTTCAGATATTTTTAAAATTCAAAAAGTCATAGATACGTGAAAAGTTTCACTATCTGAACACTCTTACTGTAAGCTGAGATTACACTTGAACACTTGAAAACCATGGAGCAAGTAGAACCACAAAATTATTCATTTATTTATTTATTCTTTAAGTGGCACTTTGTTAAATAATAAAGATCTTATATTTTATTTAAACCAACCAGATAAATAAAGCAGAGTGTTGATTCAATGGATGAAGGATTAGCTTTCGTTGGTTCAACATGAATCACGTGATATGAACCAATAGATTGCTATGTTTGGCCCTTTATCCCCATTTTGGCATTTAAAATTTCAGTTTGGCAAATTATCATTACAATTAGGTAACACGACAGTCTTATAACTGAAATAAATTGATTTTAAAACAATTTTTCACATACTTCATGCAATAATAAATAATAAAATACTTTTTTTTTTTTCATCATTTCCCAACAAAGTTTAAAAATGTTATAAAGAAACGTTAAACTTTTAAAAGAGCTAAATTTAAAAACAAATAATAATTTATCAATGATCTTTAAATATTTTGTCGGTTAAATTTCGACTACACGAAATAAAAAAAGAAGTAAAATAAAAACTAAAAGGATTTAGAACAAAAAAATATTAAACTACATAAGTAAATAAAAACATTGGCAGTTATGATTTTCGCCAAGTACAATCTCCAAACCGTTGCCATAGATATTTGTTGAAAATAAGCAAGGGAAACACGGCATAGATGATTCATGTCACATAACTCATGTTGGACCTTTTCAGAGTTACCATTTATCACTCTACTTTATTTATCTCGTTGATTTAAACCAATTAAATTAGTTGTATGCAGTTCATACCTAAAAAATTTCAGAACTGTAGAACAAAATAAGGCCAAAGTCTAATTATGCCAAAACGTCGTTACACATAACCCACTTGAATCAATATAACTATTAAAACGTAATTAAAAAAAAAGATGCAGTCTAGGTACGGATACCAATTACTCTTTGGTGCTGTTATCCCCCCCCCCCTTTATTTCGAGTATAAATATGTAATTAACTCTAAATGAGCATAATGTATCATTAGCGTTCCCATAGTACCTGAATTTAAGATTAGTAATCTTAAAACAATTTGTAATTTAAAAAAGATATTAGTTTCGACTTTCGACACAATAAGAATCAAAGTTGTTTGTTAAAAATTCGATTAAAATCTTCTTTTTACGCCATTCCCTGGTTCTACCAGAGGCGACCGAGAAATCCTGCCCTTAAATGCTGATAGACTGAAGGCGCTGGGTTCGGATCCAGGTCGTTCAGAGTTTTACGTGTTTTTTTTTTTTTTTAATTTCCTAATTACTGGTATTTGAAAAGAATCCCACGAAAGGCATTTCATCCATCCAGGGCTAGAAGCCACATGTAGTCAATCACCTCTAATTTATACCAACAACACTTAGCCAGTCCCTCGAAAGACTTATAAGCAGTTTTCCTGTACATATATTCACTGACACAAAACACCCATTTCGTTGGCCCGATGGCCTCTCTCAGGCCTCCTTTCAGAGCGTTGAAATAGAAGAACGCACTTCCAGAATCGGATGACAGAAGGACGTGTTATTATCCACAATTTCTCCTCGTTTGTGGCGTGAAACAATGATCACTCGATGAGGAAGAGCGATAGCGGTCAGATCGTATTGTCTTTCTTTTCCGGTTATAATTCGAAACAGCTTAACATTCATCCATAATGAGCGATTTGCGCTGGCACATACGCATGTTTTTCGTGAAAAATGGTGTCCGAGTTCAATGAATGTGGAAAGACAAATGGACTGTATATTAAGTTGAATATTAAATTTTTATTTACAATGTTATTTCAAAATTTTTTTTTCGCACCATCATTAAAGATAAACAATTTAGATAAAATTTTAAAATGTAAGGGATACATGCCCCTCTCTTTTGAGAATGCTGTGCGTCGTTATCCCTATCTGAGGGAAGGAAGAGGAGGAGAGAAGATATAGATATGTGCATGAATGGAAAAATAATGCTGACGTTTTGCAAAACTGCACATGGGTAATGGCCATGATCAATGGGTTCTATTGGAATTCTTTTTCGCAATTCCATAGAACAGTCAAAAAAAAAAAAAAAAAAAATGTTATTAATAAATAACTTAACTTTGTTTTGTATGAGTTGTAGATTGGTCGAAGTTTATTAACTTGAAGTGCTTCTTAGTCATTCCATAAAATAGATTCACAGTGCCAAATTTCGATTTGCATAACCACATATTCAAATTCAATTTTAAAACTTTAACATACCACCTAGTTTCTTATTGTATCTAAGACATAAGACATTTTTAAAAATTAATTTCTGTTTGTATAAAGAATTTAGTTTTGTAAACATAATTCCAATGGGGCCATGCCCTTAGCGGAAATCCATAAACCCGTGTCCTTAGCGGAAATGTTATCCCCCTCGGTGGCATGCTTTGAGCATACGTGCCTTTAGCGGAAATGTATGATAAATTTAAAAATAAATTAATAAATAAAAAAATGAACTCTTCAATTTTCCTCCACACTTTATCCACATTTAGCGCTGGCTATATTTTGTTTCAGAAGTAACCTGTCGCAAAAATAGGCATGTTTACTGTAGAATATCCGTTATTTGTGGGAATGGTGATCTGTAACAATATGAAGTTTAATGAATCACAGTACTCCATACAAAAACGTACATTATTGTCATTTTATGATTTTATTTAAGTTTTTGAAAATCTAATTAAGCTTTACACCTTTTAAAACTAAAACAAAAACGAAAAATCATGATGTAGATTTTGATTATCAACACTTTCCAACTGTACGTACTCGTTGTATCGTATAACATTCTATGTTCTATGTCTAACTATATTATTACACAATGGACAGACAGAAAGACAGACCATATAGACTAACTGAATTCATAATTACTCTGAAACATTGTTGGAAAGCGTCAAAAATGCTTAGCACAAACAGAAATGCTGCTCTTAATTTCCCATTTGCTTTCCCTTAAATTGCAGAAATCGCTGTATAGCAGCGCCACCTGTCGGCCCATAAACATTCAAATTGAATCAGCATAATGTCTCACAATGGCCTTTTCTTTTATCAAGTTTTGATTGGTTATACGCAATAGAATTACGCTTAATGTAAATGAAAATGCAATTCAGCAAATATCCAATAATAACCCTCAGTGTAACTGAATATTTTTGTGTGACTCTGTAAATCTAATGCTAATCATACTACATTCTATAGAAAGCATTCTTTTGTGCATCTGAATAACATATTTCAATTTGCTACTCGCACACCTTATTTCCGCTAAGGGCACGGCTTCTTCTATTATTCCTTCTTCCCTTTTATCCCATACCGCTAAGGGCACGTTCCGCTAAGGGCACGTCACCAATTCCAATAATAATGTAAGTCATATAAATTACCCTTTTGTAATAAACCAGTTATTTATCTTATGTTCCACATTTTCTACAGAAACCATATTTCTCAGCATCTCAACAATGTACAATTTATTTATGAGAAAGAATATGTATAGTTCAGTAAAAAAGTTAATGATTTTTCATCGCTGTTACGATTTAAAAAAAAAAGAAAGAAAGAAAGAAAGAAAACAGAAAAAAAAAAAAAACTTATTATTCTTGTGGAGAGCAAAAAAAGAAAAAAAAAAAAAAAAAAAAAAAAAAAACATACATGATGGGAGTGGGGAGGGGTGGAGGTCATTTTTGGATTCAGCATCCTAGAAAACGAAGTTTAAAGAAAATTTTTCATATAGCTCGAAAAATATAAAATAAAATGAAAATACAGGCCTGTGGTGTAATCATAGATGTATAATGAATTTCATTATTCATCTAAGGGTGTAATTCAATTTTCTGCGCACAGAAATGAATTTCTTCTTTCATTTTATATTTCTAATTCCTTCCAATATATAATATATAAAAACAAATTTATTTTCTAGCCGTGTCCTGTTTTTAAACGCCCTGTCCTCCCCCGTGTGCAATAAAACCACTACGCTCGGCAAAGTGTCTGAAACAAGAAAGTCATTCAGGAACGATTCATTCCGGCGCTAAATCCTGAATTATTACGATGCACGAGAGACCTCCAAGTACGTGTACTGACTACTCTGGTTTCCCGGCCTAAAACGTGAATCTATGGGTTATGAGTGGACGGGATCTAGTATTGTAAAGGGAGGAAAAGATTATGTCAGAATATCAGAATATACGATCCACCAGGGCTTAGTGACTTGCTGCAGAACTCTCGGGATGATGGAATACCCTAACTATATAACGGCGAGCACCATAAACCCTCGAGAAAAATGTGCTCGGGTTTGGTTTGGGAAAGGAAAGAGTGTTAAAAATTTTAACATTAGATCTAGGAAAATATATTTCTGCGAACGCTATATAGGCTTTATACCGTGGAAGGGCTCAAGTTATAGCGCGTACAATCATTGTATACTAAATTTATTAAAATTGTTTAATGCTTTTTATGGTGGTTTTACACGTCATGTAGCTATTTTAAAAATTTGTTGTGTAACAACTACACGACTTCCATTACTCCCTATTTCACATATTACAAACAAATCTTCTTGGAAGTAGTGTCGTGGTAAGAAAACAAACTAATGCCAGTAATTTTTGTATTTAAAATTCCTTTCATTTCAATCGTCTGCGTTCCTATAGCAACGGCTTGAAATTTTATACTGTTGAAGATATACGCAAATTAAAAAAGGATTTGATTTATGAAAGTTCTATTTTTTTTCTCTAATTTATTCAAGATATAAACCTTTCTTTCTTTTCTTTTTTATTCTTTTTTTTTAATGGTTTACGACAGACTTTTTTTTTATCTTACATTCTCTGTCTTAAACCTCTTGCCGATTTCTGCCAAATCCTGATTAAAAACGGAAAAAAGGGAAAATGAATTAGAAATATCAGTTCTATCGTTACAAATTCGGTACTTCAAGAAAATGAAAGGATTTTTTAGAATCATCGGGTGCAAACAGTTTTTCAACACGACAATTGGATTTTTTCTTTTTTTTTAATTAACTAAAGTATGAAATTTAGGTGACAACACTTCATTTTCATATTTTCATACTTTTTAGTGCGAATCAAGCTAGTAGAAAAATCCTTTAACTTTAATATATACATATATATATATATTGAAAACCTTTTCAAACATTGAAGAGATGAAAACAAGAAACATTGAAAAAAATAAAACAGAAAAATTCAAAAAGAGATTGCGACTATCAATATATATTAATTATTTTAAAGTTAAAATGAAGTTTTCATTTAATATATTTTGATCCAATTATTCGGCTGAACTAAAAAAAATACAGCGTAAGCTAGATTTTGTCTTGATTAATAAGTCAGCCATTTTGCGTAGTGGTCGCTTGAACAGTGTAGATTTGTATAGCGAACTAAAAATCCGGGCAAACAGTCAATATATATATATATATATATATATAGTAAAAAATTTCATGAGATTTAAAAAACTCAATAAAACACACTTGAGAGTGGGTTTTTTGGATTTTTTTTTTTTTTTTTTTAAGTGGGTAAACCCTAAAAAACCAAGTTGGGTATGTGGGCTGGTCCGAAACCCTGATTTTGACATACTGCTATAGTCCATTGGTTTACCAAATGGGTTTCATACCAAATCAATTGTAGGAATTGGTTTACCAAATTCATATAATTAATTGTGTTGAAATATAAATGCTAGTACACACAAAAAATAGTAACTGATAAATAAATAACTATATATATATATATATATATTTTTTTTTTTTTTTTCTAATTTAATATACTGTATGATAACCTCTACATATAAAATTATGTATTTTCACATTAAAATTAATAATTGTGGATTTTTTTTTATTTGTAAATAACTTATTTTTCCAAAGATAATATTTTTAATATTAATTAAATAATAGAGTTTAGATTTGTTATTATATCATATTTTGAGTTTAATTCTTTTATATAGGTAGTTGTATATTTTGATCTTGAACATCTCTTTTGTGTTCTTTTGATTCCTTCTGTTTCTTCCAGTTTTTTTCCACTTTCTTCCACTGTTCTGGAAAAAACTAGTTTCTTCCAGAAGAAACCTAACCCTGCGGACAACTTTTAAATATAAGAATACATTCCTTATATATATATACAAAACATAATAATAATATAAACAATATTTATAGGAGAAAACAAATTTGCCGTCCACGTGTGCGCCGTCTGACGCGAACCCTACTAATAAAGTATCCCCTCCCGTAAAAAGAAGGAGAAACTGAATACCTATCGATTCTTGTTTTAGCACTGAAAGCTTGATCCGTTAATAGCTCTTTGCCCTGAAATGCAAAACTCGACGATGAAAGGCTTAAAGCAGCCGAGGAAGGAAAAAAAAAAAAAAAAATGCAAATTACAGGAGGAAACCTGGCCTAGAGAAAAGAGGCGTAAGTCCGATTTGTTTTTACTTACCGAACTATGTAAGGAAAATACGTTATCATGAATAGACTCGACCGTGAAAGACTATTTTAGTGAATCTACACGTTTTGGGATTTCCTGAAATCATTTTTGCTATTTTTACGGTGACGTACGTGTATGTGTACGTGTGGATGTATGTGCATGAGTAACACAATATAACATTCAAACTTTTCATTCGATTGTAATCAAAATTGATAGGTATATTATAGATCCCCGTCGTACGACTTGTACAGATTTTGATGAGTGGTTCTTTGACAGGGACGCAAGAATTTCTTTATTTTCTTTTTATTTTTTAGCCTATGATCTCAAATTATTTGAAGTGCGCTAGAGTATAAACTCTACATTCGATTAAAATTTGGTAGGCATGTTAGAGATCATCATCGCAAAAACTGTATTAATCTTCTGTGAGTGTGGAATAGTTGGCTATGAATATCGCGGGAAATGAAGTGCGTACTACTTATTATACTTATAGTTCTTTTACAGAAAAGTGAAAAAGAATTAATACATATCGCACCTTATCGAAGTTCATTGGAGAGAATGAAACTGATTATGTTTCAGAACTTCGGTACAACAAGGTCTTATTGGAAACTGCGTGCTTAGCTCTAATAGTTATTTTACAGGATGCACAAAAGTGTTTTTATACAATACGGACGATCCATTGTACAAACATACGAAGTTGAGAAGAAATGTTCAAACACTATTACATTTTTCCTTTTTATTTATCTACTAAATTATTCAGTGACTAAAATTTTTGCAAATACCTAGTAATGTGATAAAAAAAAATAATCTGGTGTGTCACTCACACGACTTTCTCTTACCCTGAAATTTAATACTATAAATACAGGTTGCAGATTAATAGGTAAGATAACGAGTACTGTTATGTAAACCTATGTTAAGCAATTCATATTAGGCTTCTGAAGAGTTTTATATGATAATTAGTTCTGTGTGAGGGGGGCTACAGCCCCCCTCAACCCCCCGTTTCATTAATGCACCTACATTTATATAGAATTTAATTCGGTTATTAAAAAATATATCTCTTTTAAAAAAATAATTTATTAAAATTATTATTTAAAAAAATTTTCTTTTATGATAAGGCAGACAATTTCCATATTAGAGAAGTAGTTTAACACCAAATATCCAAAAAAAGTCAATTTTATTCTCAATATTTAAAAAAAAAAAAAAAAAAAAAAAGTACGATTTTTTTTCAAAGTTTTTTTTTTTTTTCGTTAAAAGTAAAAAATATCGATAACTTTGTTTTAAATTATCGCAGATCGATGGTTCAACCATTCGTTTTAAAGGTATTTTCGAGCTCTTTTGAAAGATACCCATCATGAAAATTTACTCCCCTCGAGGGGGGACTCCCCCTCCAGGGGGGGAGGCGAGGCTCCTACATACACAAAAATATTTTCCCAGTTAACTGTCTCAATTACAAAAAATATATATTTGTTTCATTTGGTTTAGTGCAGTCTATAGACGTTAAACTGTCTTTTCCTGCAATTTCCCCCATAGACGTAATGTATTAGAATTCTCTTGATTGTCCCTGTACACGAACCATTTGCTTGATCTTAACGAAAAGCTTACTGTAGCATCCCTATATGATACATATTTAGAATACCAAGTTTGAACTTTCTGCCATAATTTGTTTTTGAGATATGCTGATAACAGACACACACACACACACAGACATACACACACACAGACACACAGACCATTTGCTAAAAACATGATTTTCGTATTCAGGGGACCTCAAAACGTGTAAATATAACAAAATCTCGCGTTCGAAAATTTGAGCCAAAAACAATACTTTCTCTACCTTATGGGTAAGAGAAAGTAAAAAAAAAGACACCCTACAATTTTTTTTTTTTTACTTTCTCTTACCCATAAGGTAGAGAAAGTATTGTTTTTGGCTCAAATTTTCGAACGCGAGATTTTGTTATATTTACACGTTTTGAGGTCCCCTGAATACGAAAATCATGTTTTTAGCAAATGGTCTGTGTGTCTGTGTGTGTGTCTGTCTGTTATCAGCATATCTCAAAAACAAATTTTGGCAGAAAGTTCAAACTTGGTATTCTAAATGTGTATCATATAGGGATGCTACAGTAAGCTTTTCGTTAAGATCAAGCAAATGGTTCGTGTACAGGGACAATCAAGAGAATTCTAATACATTACGTCTATGGGGGAAATTGCAGGAAAATAGAGTTTAACGTCTATAGACTGCACTAAACCAAATGAAACAAATATATATTTTTTGTAATAGAGACAGTTAACTGGGAAAATTTTTTTGTGTATGTAGGAGCCTCGTCTCCCCCCCTGGGGGGAAGTCCCCCCTCGAGGGGAGTAAATTTTCATGATGGGTATCTTTCAAAAGAGCTCGAAAATACCTTTAAAACGAATGATTGAACCATCGATCTGCGATAATTTAAAAGAAAGTTATCGATTTTTTTTTACTTTTAACGAAAAAAAAAACTTAGAAAAAAAATCGTACTTTTTTTTTTTTTCTTTTTTTTTTTATATTGAGAATAAAATGGACTTTTTTTTTTATATTTGGTGTTAAACTACTTCTCTAATATGGAAATCGTCTGCCTTATCATAAAATGTAATTTTTTTAAATAATAATTTTAATAAATTATTTTTTAAAAAGAGAAATACTTTTTAATAACCGAATTAAATTCTATATAAATGTAGGTGCATTAATGAAACGGGGGGTTGAGGGGGGCGGTAGCCCCCCTCACTCTGTACTAATTATCACATAAAACTCTTCCGAAGCCTAATTTGAATCGTTTATCATAGGTTTACATAACAGTACTCGTTATCTTACCTCTTAATCTCCAACCTGTATTTATAGTATTAAATTTCAGGGTAAGAGAAAGTCGTGTGAGTGACACACCAGATTATTATTTTTTTTTTTTTTAACGCACAGTCGGAGATTTGAAATAAATAAATAAATAGTTGTGTTATATTTTTACAGAATTAAAAATAAGTTATTAGATTTTTTAAATATCTGGAGAAGCACCACTTGACTTGTCGAACACTTAGCAATTACCAGGCCTTTTTAAGCAAATTCGAATCCTTAAATATTTACAGTACATAGAAGTACATAAATAAAAATGAGATGATTGAATATTTCTTAGAAAGTGAGTCCGTATGTTTGTACAATGGATCGTCCTGTATCTGAATTCTTTTGTGTGCTCCAGAAAAAGAACTATAAATGGTAAACACGCATTTTCCTGTAACCGCCATGTCATAAGTGAGTAATGCGTATTTTCACTATTTCAATTATTTATTTATTTTTTTTTTTAACATAACACTATATTTAAATTATCACTATTAAAATTATTCTGTAACTTTTACACAAAAATAAAGCCGAAGACGTTTGCGTGTCAACAAACTCCTGAACACGGTAGTGAAAGTTCATTATCACGATCCATCGAGCTTATTATCCCCCCCCCCCCAATTCGTCCGCAAACTTATTTATTTTTTATTTATTTTCTTTTATTATTTCCGTAGATTAAAGTTCCCCGCACGATCTGTTCCATGTTCATGAGCTTTTTTTCAAAGCATCTGCCCTCTTACCTTCAATAGGTTTCAAATACGAGAAGAGAAGTCTGTTGAAAATGTTTCGCCTCAAGATTCTCCGAAATCTATTTTTTCCTAGCAGACGAGATGTCTTTTAGGCAGACACGAGAAAAGTAGCGCAGTAAACTGCAGTGCAGGGCTGCCACAGGCGACTTTTTTTATATTCTTTTTGTACCACTATTTCCAAAAAATAACATTTATCATATATTTATACAGGTGAACCTGCACATTGTCTGCAAAAATTTATTATAAATTTTATATTATGGAAATAATGGTACGAAAATAATAATGATAATAAAATCAGCTGTGACAATCTTGTAACTATTGCACCGTCATTCTGGGACTCAATCTTGATCGTCATTAGTGAAACCTGAAACGTTTGCGCTTCCTTTTTCTTCTTTTTTTTTTTTTTTTAATAATAAACATTTATACATATATATATATGGGCTCGCGTTGGTGCGCTATAGCGCACCATTGTCCTGAATTTTAATGAAAGGGATGCAGATTTTTTGAAATCGCGGGTCCTGAGGACCCGTAATCGAGTATTGGATTCAGGAACTTTTTGAGAAACAAAACCACCACTACTACTTAAAGAGAGAAAAAAAAGAGAGAGAGAGAGCTTATGTATGAAATATCCTGAACGATATTAATTTAAAATACAAATTACTCTTATTTAATGATAGAGTTGAAATGATTAATAAATAATGCATCTAATGTATTAACTTTTATTATTATTATTATTTAAAAAAAAAAAAAAAAAAAAAAAAAAGGAGGAAAAGAATTTTTAGTTTAAGTTTTTCTTTATATATATTCTGTTGTTAGTGAGTTGTGCTTTATAATTCAAGGAAAATTAATAATAATAAAAATGAAAATAAAAAACCAAAAATCTGGAAAATTTTAAAATTTTGAATATTTCCAATTCTGCTGGTCCTAGATAATGGGTCCTATACTTTTTTTTTTTTTAAGATTATTTTTATTAATCTTGTTTGAAGTCTATTGCTGTTGTCAAAATAATCATAATTTTTACTTCTTTAAAACCTCTTTCAATTGCATTAAACAATTTTCTTTGCACTTTTTATTAATTTAATTTAGTAATGTGCTGTTTTAACTACATAACCAAATGCAAGTTTAAGAAAGGTAAATGCTGATTTCATATGATAAAATATAAGTTAGAAAGTTTTTATTTATTTTATTTTATTTTATTTTTAAATGTAATTTTTCAAAATGTAAAAAGGAATTGTGAAAATCTTATCTTTGTGTTTGTGAAAAATATTAGTAGTTACAAGCCCCCCCCCCGGAAAAAAAATTTTTCGAGGGAGGAAAAAAGGTGTCCCCATTTTTCTAAAACTTGACCCACATTTTTCACAGTGACGGAGTCTTGGGACCCCACTTTTCAAAAGGTCAGCGCAAGCCCTAAAAAATATAAAGTTATTTCTGGAACTCTTCATTTACGGAAAATGTTTCATTTATTTGTACATATCGTACCCCAGCATTAAAAGTAAGGCAACTCAAAAATGTAATATAGAAAAATCAAATTATAGATAATAATAAAGCATTGACTAGAATTATAATAAAATTGACACAACTGTTTTTGAGGAGGAGGATAAATTGCGAGATAAAGATGCCAAATTTTTCGTGCACGTTGAGACAACTCATACACATTTTTCAATGACAAACTCAAAATTGCCATTTTTTGATATGCGTCACTTTTTTTGCCGGGGTGTGATAAGTGCGTGTATGTGAAGGAAAATAATTAAAATGGTGTTAACACATAATTTTTTTAAAAGTAGTCACAGCATTTAATTAAGTTTATGGCACTTTAACCCATATTACATAGAATTGAACTGCATTGAAAGAGCACATATTATATATATGCATAAAGATATAAAAGCAAATTTAATACAGACACAAAATTAAATTTTTGATATTGAAAATATACACATCCAGTACACTGAATGTGTAGCTATTACGCATAACACTACACATTATACAATATATCGCAGATAAGTCTTGCTGATATTTTATTAAATGTTTAAATGACATGCTAAGAGGGAAGCCGCAAACTTCAATCGATGATTGATAAACTCCACTGCCCTTTTACCCGGCTTCGACACATTCACCAAACCCTAATTTTATGGACGACTTATTAAACTTTATTAAGCTTAATAAACGTACATAAACTTTTTTATTATAGTGAATACGTATTATTAGATAAGTCTTTTTGGGGGCTGAAGTTCCATTTATAGCGTTTATTTGACATTTGAAATGAATATACACTTGTCCCTCCATTTACGTGGTAGTTTTTTTTTTTTTTTTTAACATAAGTCTCTTTTTAAGCGTTAAATTATAACGCTACTAGCAGGCTACACCCGCTTCGCTGGTCACTATTTTTAAATGAATTCTCAAAATTGCATTAATTTTTATCATGTGAAAATAAAAAAAGAAAAAAGAAAATCCTGATCGGGAAAAATGTCGCACCGAGTCCCCACTGCCTTCGGCAGCGCATGTGCGCGCATTTATGTTCGACATTCTTAAGGAATTACTATATTATAGTAAGGGAAAAACATAAATATAATACAAATATAAAAACATAAATACAAAAAAAAAATTACTCTCTCATCGTTGTAAACCCCCCCCCCCCCCCACTGCCTGCGCAACGCGTATACACGCGCGCTCGGCGCCTGTGTTTCTTCGCCCACCGTTCCCGCCCCTCCTTATTATTTTACACTTTCAAAAATTTCTGCAATCGTTTTCTCAAGCTTTTAAATCTAATAATACTAATTTCTAACGAAAATATCCGCAATCGATTTATCGAAAAACCTAACAACACTAATTTCAGCGCTTTAACTCTTATTTATATATTTTTGCCCCTTCCCACCCCTCCTAATAACTTTGCAAATTCGAAAATATCCGCAATCGATTTGTAGGTATCAAAAACCTCTATGTACCAATTTTGAACGGTCTAACTCTATTTTTATTTATTTATTTATTTATTTTTTGTCCCTCCACACCCCTTTCTGCCCCTCCTAATAACTTTACAATTTCGAAAATATCCTCATTCGGCTTGCAGGCTTCTAAAACCTATCTGTACCTATTTTGAACGGTCCAACTGTTTTTCTATTTTTTTGCCCCGTAGAACCCTCCCCCCCCCCCCCCTCCCGTTGGGACTAAATTTCTAAAATACAAGAAATTGGTTTTTTGGTATTTATATTAGCTATATTTTAAAGGGAAATTTTCACGTATATCTGTTTTTTTTTTTTTTTTTTTTTTTGAGATATACAGGGTGACTATTAAGTATCCGGAAAACATTTGGGGAGTTTTTATGTACTACCTACTTCATTATAACCACTTTTTGTTGTTGTAATGCTTTTATCTTTAAACATTAATTATTAAAATGATTTGCATTTACTCAACAGGCAGTTTTTGAGCGATCAGGGAAAGTAAAACATATTAGAAAAATGAAAAAGTTCCCTGATTTTTTCAAAGTGCGGCGCATCTAAGACATTTTGTAGACCGATGAGAAAGTTTTTACTGTTTAAGTGGCTAAAAGCTCTCAAAATCATCGCAAACTTCTGGATCTAGCTCTCAAGAACACCAGAAAACGAAAAAATGCAACAAGGTCTTCGTTTCTAAAATGTTTGATGGTTTAAGCTGAGATTAAAACAATGGGAAGACTCATCTTTTTTTTTTTTTTTTTTTTTCAAAGAAAACGTAAAAAATAATGGAAAAAAAAAGTTTATCAAAAAGATATTTTAGAGAAAACTGTACTTCGATGGAAGTAAGATCTTTCACCAAGTTTGTGCTTTGGCCCATGGAGTAAAATAAACGCTTGCTTTAATCGATGTCGAAGTGAAGGTATCTAACCAAAAATCTGTGTTCTTCTAACAGCTGCGATTTGTATCCAATGTATTTTTCAGTGTGTGGGTTCTTAGAAGTACAATTGTGAACACAGAAAATCATACATTTGATAAACTCAAGAAAGCCCTGAAGAAAATATGGGAGGATTTAGATCCGAACTACTTGCGCCGCACCGTCACCTCACTTCGGAAGAAAATCGCGGTGTCGTGCCCTTAGCGACCGTGCCCTTAGCGGAACGTGCCCTTAGCGGAATGGGGTGAAAAGGAAGAAGGAGGAATAGAAGAAGACGTGCCCTTAGCGGAAATAAAAGAAGGTGTACGTGCTCTCTATGAAAAATGGAGTAAATATTGTTATTGGTTTATGTACAAGGATAGCCGAAAGTATTCCAAAGCATTTCGTTCTATGAAAGGTATTTCTGTAAACCAAATTTTAATGAAATTGAAATATGTTATTCAAATGCACAAAAGAATGCTTTCTATAGAATGTAGTATGATTAGCATTACATTTACAGAGCCACACAAAAATATTCAGTTACACTGAAGGTTATTATTGGAAATTTGCTGAATTGCATTTTCGTTTACATTAAGCGTTTATTCTAACTTTTTTTTTTTTTTTTTAAATGTGAATATGATTTGAATTAATGTATTTGTCTATTATACTGTCCGTTTGTCTGTCTCCAGAGTCCGTAAATATTTTAAGAATTTTTAATTTTGACTTTCATCTATATTCAATAGAAGAAAGTACTGGATTCGGAAAAATTTTAGACTTCCGGTTTTCGACGGATTTGCACGTTTTGAGAGGTCTAGAACACGATTTGACTATTTTTAGAAAATGTCTGTCTGTGTGTGTGTGTGTGTGTGACGAAAATTTTGTGGCAACTGTAACTATGGGACAACTGCTCAGAATTGCATATAAATTTACATGTAGATGCACCTTGAGCTAAATTAGTGCCTATCAGCTTTTGATGCCAACTGCTCAACAGGTGGCGCTGCTATACAGCGATTTCCACAATTAAAGGGGAAGCTATATCTCATGTTCTTTGCGTATACTTCAACAAAACTTGACATGTGTGAAGGCCATTATGAGACATTATGCTGATTCACTTTCAGTTCCTTATCGGCGAACAAGTGGGGTTGCTATACAACGATTTCTCCAATTTAAGGAAAAGCTATATCTCAGGAACTACTGCACAGAATTACATATAAATTTATATGTTTAAGCACCTTAACCTAAATGAGTATCTGTAAACTTTTGGTGTCAACCGCACCTCAGGTGGCACTGCTATACAGCGATTTCTGCAATTTAAGGGGAGGCTATGTCTCAGGTTCTAATGCGTATAATCAAACAAAACATGATAGGGTGAAGGCCATTATGAGACATTATGCTAATTCAATTTGAATGCTTATCGGCCAATAGGTAGCGTTTCTGTACAGCAAATTTTGTCGATAACGGGAAAGCTATATCTCAACTTCTATGGCATATGACTGTACGAAACTTGATATGTGAGATAACTATTAGAGAAATGCATTTTTTAAAATGTCATTTATAGACAATAAAACTGTCTTTCTTTGGATATTTAGTGTTAGTTTTCTCTAAGATGAAAATTAATTATTTGCACATAGTGCATTTGTATAGGAAAATATAGAAAAAAGTCTTGTGGTGGCCACAAAATACTAGTTTTTATTCCATTTCATTTTTTATTTTTTTAATGATATGTGTTATTCAAACTCATTATTGAATATTCCGTACTTAAAATGGCTCTAATAGAACCTATGCCACTGGTTTGTGTACATGGACATCCAAAAAATGCTAATTCATTGTGCTTTAGGGGAGACATAAATCGCATTTAAATAACTTCATCAAAAAATCATAAAGAAATTCGCATTTATTGTTTATGTGCTAAGAAAATGTTTAGTATAAACTATAATATGCTTAACCTCCAGGGCTATGCAGAAATGTTTCGATACATTAAGGGGTGCAAATAGGAAACTAAGAGCAGCATTTCTGTTTGTGTTAAGCATTTTTAACACTTTTCAACAATGTTTCCGAGTGATTATGAATTCAATTAATCTATATGTATGTCTTTCTGTCTGTCCATTGTGTGATAATATAGACAAAGAACACAGAATGTTATACGATACAACAAATACGTACAGTTGGAAAGTGTTGATAATTAATGTGTACCTCAAAATTTTTCGTTTTTGTTTTAGTTTAAAAAAGTGTAATGCTTAATTATATTTCCAAAAACTTAAATACAATCATAAAAGGGCAATAATGTACGTTTTCGTATGGAGTACTGTGATTCATTAAACTTTATATGGTTATAGATCACCGTTCCATCAAATAACGGATATTCTACAGTACGTATACCTATTTTTGCGACAGGTTACTTCTGAAGCAAAATATAGCCAGTGCTAAATGTGGGTAAAGTGTGGAGGGAAACTGAAGAGTTTATTATTTTTTTTTTAATTTATTAATTTATTTTAAAATTTATTATATATTTCCGCTAAAGGCACGTATTCTAAAAGCACGCCACCGAGGGGGGATAACATTTCCGCTAAGGGCACGGGTTTATAGATTTCCGCTAAAGGCACGGTCGCTAAGGGCACGGCCCCGAAAATCGCAGCTTGCGTCAAAACCGATGACCGCCATTTCGAAAACTCATAGTTAAAAATAATTATTAGACATTACTTGTTGCAAAAATAGAAGCTTTAAATTTGTTTGCCATTTCACTAATTATTTACTATCAAATACTTTTTCCGAATACTTAATAGCCACCCCGTATAGGATTATGTGAAATGATGTTTTACGCATGTGAAATCACGTTTTGAACTCTCCCCCCCCCCCCCTGCCCCTTGGGAACCGAATTTCTAAAATTCCAGAAGTTGTTTTTAGATATTTGTGTTAGCTATATTTTGAAAAAATTTTATGGATATCTGTTTTTTTTTTTTTTGTTGTTGTTGTTTGTTTGTTTGTTTGAGATATGAAGGATTTTGTGAAATCACGTTTTGCCCCCCCCCCTATCCCCCTTGGGGGGGGGTTAAATTTCGCAAAATCGCTTCTTAGGGAGAGCTTACACTATTATATGTTCTATAATCTGACCCAGTTTCGAGTCAGTGGCTCCAGTAGATTTTGCTGTGCGTTGACGAGTCAGTGAGTGAGTGAGTGGAAGTACTCTTTTATATGTATAGATAGATTTACGAGTATTTTTTATGACCATTGAACTCTTCTTCAGGTAGATTCTATTCTACGTGATTTTTCTTCGCGAGAAATAAATTAAAATAAATTCCAAGATTGAGGTTGAGTAGTGCTGCATTATCGGCAATATGAATTCCCAAAGAACGGACACTCTCGTAAATGAAAAGAGAGTTTAGTAATCTTCGATTGAACATCACATTCTAGATAACTTATGAGGCAGGTAATAAAGAAGAGTAGATGAATCATAGTAGTTTCTATAAAAACATACATTTAATATATACACTAAAACATTTTCAAAAATCACTTAAACACTGCTCACATCCATCTTGCTTTAACGTAAAAGACTTCATTCTTAACTGTTCTTTTCTATTTCCAGTATTATCACCTAACAATCTTTGCAAGTGACATATAGAAAAAGAATACACATTGATTTGTGGATCAGTATTTAAATAGGGATTTAAAAATAATCGCAAATAATTTTTTCTAATCAACATAGTATCATGTGAACAAAATAGGAGAAGGGCAAGAAATATGAATAATTTATTTATTTATTGACAGTGCAGGCGAGTTTGATCAAAATCTCCCTACATGGTAGATAAATTTTAGGAAAATCAATTTAGAGTATTTTAAGCAGTGTTGCCAGATCTGGCGGATTTTTTATTCAATTAATCACCAATAATTTTTTACAGTGTAACGTTTGCATAATCATTTCGAAGACTGATAGTCTATTACGCATATCAAATATCATTTTTCAAAATTAGTAATTATTGAATAAAAAATCCGCCAGATCTGGGAACACTGACTTTAAGGTGAGAAAACGAAATATAAAGGCTAAAAACACAGATTATTTAAATTTTAAAACTTCTTCACACACCATAAAATTAAAGACAGCACACAAAAATAGATTGTTTCTTACGAAAGATTTATAATGGCGTGAAACAATACATCAAATGGAAAAGAAAATTACTATATATATATACATATAAATCACGTTTGGGAAATATCTTCGGACAAAATACATTTTTTCCACTTTTAGACATTCATAAGTTGTAAATTATAAACTAATGAATAAATTTCTCAATTCTTTCCATGCATATAAAACAATTTTTTATGTGTATATATGTATTCATATGATTAATTTAAGCGAGATAAAAAATATATAAACCATACATATTAGCAATGAATATTTAACAAAATATACACTAATCTTTATTATACGAGAGTTGATGCTAAAGTACTATGGGTGCCAAGTCTCCGTTATTTTCAACTGAGACTTTTATAAATATTTTCAGTTTAATTAATTTTATTTATCAGTCAAAGATATATTTGACAGATTCCTTTTTAAAAATATTGGTGTATAAATCTTATTTAAAAATTCGCATTTGGCAGCTATAAAGTACTATTTTTTAGCTTCATTTTTTTTTTTTTTTTTTTTTTTTTAATGTTTTCAAGTATGTAGTCCTTTCAACCATTTTGTTCGGAAACGTGTATGGAATCTATGTGATTCTGTATAATAAAATTGAAGAGTTAACATTTTATTCATACAATTGCAGGGGTGATTGTGACTCAAAGGTAAAAACCCTGAAAATTAGAGCCTCAAATTAAAAAAAAAAAAAAAACCCAAATATCACATAATACTCAAACTGTTTAGGCCAGAAGCCCTCAATCCTTTTACATTTCATTTACATATTACCTGGATAACAAATGAACAACCAATGAAAGCAAAAAATAACTTTATAGGAAATATAAAAATACAGATGATGGGTTGAGTAAAACCCTGAAATCAAAGGTAAACCCTAAACACAAACATCCCTGCAATTGTGTTAAAAAATAATTTCTCTTGAAGTTTGTGAGTGTTTACCAAATTGGTTTTATGTGTATCAGTGTGTTTGAAAAATCTTGCCGCTAGGCGTTTAATTATTTAATTCCTTTCGAAATTCCCCCCAATTCATTTCGAAAATTCATGGCCCGAGTTTTAATTCGTTAAATATTGGTCTTAAGTATAACAAATTATAAAAATGAGTAAAAAAGATACAGGATTTTAGAAAATCGCTCAAAATTTTCAAGGAATTTAATTTTAAGAATTGCAAAATTTAAATTATTATATGGACCTAAAGAAAATAAAAACAACCTTGCAATGATTAAAGTACCCCATACCAAACTAATATTCAAACTTTTAGGACAGAGTCATTATTAAATGACAGAGAATTTTTTTTTTGTTGTTGTTGTTGTTTGTCTTGCTATATCTTGGAAACTTTTCACGATACAATGATAACATTTTGTACATTAATTTGTTAATGTACAGGATACATTTCATTAAGTAAAAACATTTCTGTTTGATATATATATATATTTATATATATATATATCTTTTTTTTTCCAGTTTTTTTCAACGTCCTAGATTTTTAACAAAAAAATAAATAAATAAATAAAATAAAATAAAAAATAAAATAAAATAAAATAAAATTCTATTATACAGATACACACACTTATACACTTTCCTTTTTAGCAACTTTCTCAACCTGAAAATCCTTTTTTTTTTTAACGCCATTTCGCGAGTCCAATCTCGGACTATTTTTGATCCCTCTTAATAAAAAGCATCATTGAAGAGGCCATGGAAACATCGGTTCCCTTCTCATCCTGCTGCTCTCTAACAAAATGACTCACATCCTCATGAGATTAAGCCTACAGTGAATACACAGATCGGAAGCTTCGGCGTTTCATTTTTATCACTCTTTACTGGACAGTTCATTTTCATTTATTATATAAAAAGAAGATTAAACTTGTTCAATAATGAGACAGATTTATGTATGGGGTACTACAAACCCCTCCCCTCTCAATAAACTTTACAATGGATATTTGCTTTCTTGCCCAGTGAACAAAATACTACCGAAAATACACACCTTGCATGGGAGTATAATATAGGCTGTCCGAATTCTAATGTATAAACAAATTATTAATTCTATACACATTATTTTCTACGAAAAATCTCTTAATAATGTACATCAATTTCATCATGTTGAATAAAATGGACTTAAAAGAAATACCGTTCATAGACAGTAACGTATCAAATTTCTTTTGTGTAACAGTACACGAGCCACAAATACTAAACTATATTAAAAACTTTACAGCCTATAAGGAAAGGGCATGTTTACAAACAAACGCTCCGTCAATCAGTCTTTGCCACTCTCGAGTGGCAAAAGATCAACCTGTATTGGTGGAAATGCCAATGTTATGCCACTTTACCTGTAACTTGACTGCGAGTGACGTCACCTGCCCTTCCCTTATTCCATGTATGCAACTTATAAATATTTGCACCTAATGTCATGTTTGTTGCATGATTTTTGGGACCACTGTCTCGGCACAGGCAGGCGTACAGAATAGGCACTTTTTGAAATTTTACAGCGAGGACTCAACTCTGAAGAGCTCACTGACGTTCCGGCAATGAAAGAGAAGCATCATTTGAAGAAAACATCGCCGAGAACTCGATAATAACGACGGCTCTTCCCCTGCTCTGGTACATACAATTATTGGCTGTCGTGCCAGGTCATCGCGAACCATTAGCACGTTCAATCAATGAACCGCTAATGAATGCTAACGACAAGGTATAGAGTGTTATGACTCACTCAACATTGTTTCGAAATTTCGTAACTACCGGATGTCTGTGCACAACGTATAATCCCCACTACCACCACCCATTTTTATGAATTTTTCATAAAATTTGATTTGAGTTAACAGTATATTAAAAATACTCCAACATTAATCAGATAAAAAATAACAACAAATAAATAATTTTTTTAACATCTTTTTTAAAGTTTTTTTTTTTTTTTTTTTCTCCCTAACAATTTCTTATTTATCTTCTCCCTATATTATTTTACATTATTACAGTTTATCAATATATTCAATTGTTAAACATATTTGGGTACTACTTTGGGGATTGGTTGATAATAATAATTATTATTATATATTATTTTATGTCTGGATGAAAAAAAAATTAATAATAAATTTCAGCATTCAAAAATAAAAATATATCTCTATATATTTAAAAAAAGAAAATTAACTTTCGCTGGCGCCTTTCTTTTTTTTTTTTTTTTGTCTGCGATGGCGGTGGACAACATCCTTCAGAGGTATCAATGTTTGCCGAATACTCCAAGGAAGACATTTCCGTTGATTAAAAATTTCTATCATCTTAATTAACGAAGTTATTAATTAAAAACGTCGGGTTTATACAGGTACTTTATTTGCCATCTTCCAAAAATTTTCTCTTATGGCACTGCTTTTCTGTCATGACGTCATTTTCCACATGGAAATTAAAATGTGATCAATGGTGCAAAAAAATAAAATAAATAAATAAAATAAAATAAATGTCAACGTTGCTATCCGCGTTTGTAATGATCGATAGATGGCGCTCTCTGAACTGCAGTTGTTAGTAAATATAATAGCCACGTGTATTTATTATTGTTCTTTCTCCGCCATTACATCATGGAAAATCGATTGCATAATATGATGATATGCAGTGGTGTGATAATTTCACCTTAACCCACCAGAGGGCGAGCATTTCATTACATTCGATGATTGGTATAGAAGGAATTTTCATTGAAAAAATGAATAGGATTGTAATTTGTCGTCTGCAGATTTTTTTTTTTTTTTTTTTTTTTTTTTTACTTTAAGAAAATTTTCTTACGGGCAATTTCTTATGTTGTATATATATATATATATATATATATATATATATATATGTTATTTTTTTTTTCTTTTTTTTTTTTTTTTTTTTTTGTAAATAATGAAATAATGTCCTATTTGTATGATTTGTCCTGACTGCATTTCTTTTTGTCTATAAAGTGTATTTTATCCTTTTTTATTTAAAAACATATTTTAAAATATGATACTTCGGATATATTTTGTCATAAAATATATCTGTAGTATTTTAAACTAATGACAAGAAAAAAATTCATAACTTAAAACTCTTATAGAGGATCGAGTACATTATTTTATCCTTCGTATTTTAAGAAGTATGTAGGAGAGAATTAAAAATTGAAGCTTTAGGTCATTTTTTCAAATTAACATACTAATAATAAACTTTTCAGATATTTTCGAATGTGTAAAATTATTACCTAACTGTACATTAGGAATATATAGAGAGTATTATATACTGCCCTAAATTAACTAAAAAATTCAATAGTTAAATGTGTAAACATTAGAAGAAATAGGAGAACAGATTTAAAATCTGACGTCCTAGGCGATTAAAAAAAAAAAAAAAAGGATCGCCAAGTTATCTTTGGCGAACAGATTTAATTCCTTTCAAAAATCATGGCTTTTTAATAATTATATTAAGAGAGAAATCAATAATATGAAATATTTCGTATAATATATATTGCGAAAATATACACCTGGCACGTATATTTTCGTATTACGTTTTTGATCGCCAAATACAAAATTCGCCAAGGACGATAGATATCAAATCTATGGCAAAATGGGTACCAGATATTTTTTCTTTTTTTAACAAGCAATTATACCAAAAATTCATTGCTAAAAAGCGATAAAATTTTAAAAGGGGTAAAATAATAAAGCTGTACCGCAAAATGGTCTAAATGTTACTAATTTCTTTCTATTCTAAAAAAAATTACTGATTTTTAGCATATTTCATAAAAAAAAAAAAATAAATAAATAAATAAATATTATGTATTTTAATTTGACATTGAATATGGGGATTTCTACAACATTTCTCTTCTTTTGTCTTGCGTTGTTATGCACTATTAATATTCAGATTCAGTGAAAGGCAAAGCAACAAATAGCCAGACAGAACCACGCAGGGATTAAGTGAAGCGAACGGGGGGAGCGAAATCTTCCTCGGGGGTTGGTGAACAGAACGAGCAGGGGATGGAGCTCGCTAGATTTTTTTTTATTATTAACTTATCAATCAATCAAGAAAGTAATACCCAAATATATTTAACATGCTTAGTTAGAATAATGGAAAACCAAAGGCGAAAATTAAAAATTACTTATCAGGAAACATTTTAAATATTTCAAAAAAATTAATTTCTTAAATTTAGAATTTTATTTCTAAAGTACTAGAATGTTCAGAGGTAATGATGTTCATGTTAGCATCATAACTGGTAACTTTTAAAGCTGGTCTGACATCTTTACGAAAAAAGATATTCCTAATAATACTGCACGTTTAAGTGAAATTCTTCGTTATCCTCCCATGTTATAAAAATCGTAACTTTCGAAATATTTACGAAGTTTTCGAATTAGAATACTGCAAACCAACAGGGGTACTTACCAGTATCATAAGTGATGTTTTAAAACTTGCCCAACCTTTCTATGTTCGTTTGTTCTTGAGATCATGAAAAACGGCAGTTTTTCTAGTGACGCAAGCGCAAAAACAAACGAACGCCACGACACTCAGCGGAAACGGAAAAACGAACGAAAATTGAGACACTTATATATACAGGAATTTTAAGATCAAACAAACCGCTGAAAGCCGACACTTAATATCTCAGGAAATATAGGAGGTTATGTTCTGATATTTTCAAAATAGACTTTCACCTTCTGTCTGATCCTACCCTGAAATCTCTACATTTCTGCGTGCAATATATTTCGAGATATGAATTGGCTCATTTAAGTTATAAATGGACGGACTAATGTGTAAGAATTTTTTCTCGAATATGGCTCGAGCGAATTTAGTTTAATTTATATATGATATTAATCGCTTTTATCTGATGTGCCTGACATCTCCCTTTTCCCTAGGAAAACTCTTGTTTTTTTTATAACTCAGTTTAAAAATCGAACTATTTTTTACTCCGAAAATACCGTGATGCGGCAGTTTCGCGGACGAATTTCTTCTCTTCCATCTGAAATACTGAATATCAAATAATCGTTTTGGCTCCATCTATCGGAAAGCGTCAAAAATAAACACAAAAAAAAAAAAATATTTTTCTTTTTTTAATATATATATTAAATGAGTTATTTATTTAGGTACTTGTATTTTATATGACATTTGTTTATCAAAAATATTCTTTGTATTTACATTGTTTTCATGCTGATACGTTGTTAACTTTCAAAATTGGTTCTATTTTAAAAGGTGATTGCAACAACAAAAAATTTTTCCTTTATTTTCATAAAAATGACAAATAATATGATAATCATATGCAAATATTTGTAATTTTTTCAAAATTAGGTGATAAATCACTTAAACTACGGATTGAAAAAATTCTTAAAACAGAATTTGAAAATAATTAATTTGCTCATTAAGTTTCTAGTATATATAATATATAATATATAAATTACAAAATGTTAAGCTATAATAAAATTTTGAATAGATTAAGATTTTTTTTAATTAAATTCATAAAAACTATACTACTTAAATATTTACCAGTATAAAATTTTCACCTTTTAAAGATTTTTCTATTATTATTTATTTTTCTCTTTTAAATCGAATCTATACCTAAAAAATTTTAATAAGAAATAAATATAAATAAGAAATTTTAAAATGTACTATATTACGCCTTTGTAATGTTGCATGTGTCCATCTTTTTTATCACTTTTTATAAAATTTTAAAATTTTATTTAGTTTGTTATTTTGTTCGAGTATGACCTATAAAACAACACTTTTAATACAGTGTTATAACTCATTACCATGCTCCTTTAATTTTACGTTTTGATCATTAACCCCTAAAAAGTAATGATATCAATACAAAAAACCCTTAACGGGTTAAAAGTTTGTGACGCAGCACTGTACTTTATGGCTATAAGAATTAGAAATACGGGTCTTAAAAATAATGATATCAAATTTTCAGTGACGCTTTGATATTAATTAAATTATACATAGATTTTCTTATTTGAATTTGCTTTTTCCTTTTATTTATATTTACAGTGTAAACGTTATTTTCAACATAAAATAATATATAGCATTTACTCATTGATACCTTTCCATTCACATCTCTTATACTATGAAAGCATGTGTTTTAAAAGAAATTATATGAAATTCCAGTAACGCAGTGGTGTTACATTAAGTGATTTGTTTTTAAATTTCTCTGCAATTATTTTGTTTTGCATATTAAAGTATATGTGCACATTGAAATATTGCTTTTAATTTTCAAATACGCTGTCAAATATATCACTTTCATTAAGCTTATATTATGTACTGAAATATATTTATTTCAATGAATTATTCTATCTTTTGCGTCACGCCATCCAAAACTGAAAAAAATTTCACAGTTTTTTTCTTTGCATCACGATATCTATTTGCATGCATTTTCAATTTATTTGGATGAAATGACACAAAGTAAACATTTCCATATATTTTACTTACAGTTTTGGATGGCGTGACGCAAAAGATAGAATAATTCATTGAAATAAATATATTTCAGTACATAATATAAGCTTAATGAAAGTGATATATTTGACAGCGTATTTGAAAATTAAAAGCAATATTTCAATGTGCACATATACTTTAATATGCAAAACAAAATAATTGCAGAGAAATTTAAAAACAAATCACTTAATGTAACACCACTGCGTTACTGGAATTTCATATAATTTCTTTTAAAACACATGCTTTCATAGTATAAGAGATATGAATGGAAAGGTATCAATGAGTAAATGCTATATATTATTTTATGTTGAAAATAACGTTTACACTGTAAATATAAATAAAAGGAAAAAGCAAATTCAAATAAGAAAATCTATGTATAATTTAATTAATATCAAAGCGTCACTGAAAATTTGATATCATTATTTTTAAGACCCGTATTTCTAATTCTTATAGCCATAAAGTACAGTGCTGCGTCACAAACTTTTAACCCGTTAAGGGTTTTTTGTATTGATATCATATACACAAACTAACGTATTAACTAACTGACTAACCTATGAGTGGACACTAGATCAATGTTGTGATTTTCGGATTCCTCATACCTCAAGGCGTGTAAAAATTCTAAAAATTTAAAAAAACGAAGTCGAAATTTTTTACGAAAACGTAAGTTTCTTATAGTATAATGGAGAACTCGTATATACAGCTTCTGCCGTTGAACCTGGTGTCTTCCTATCCAAGAGAAAGACAATAAACAAAAACAGCCCCATTGAAGCCCCTGCAACTTACAGCTATAACCTCATACAGATAAACTATTGTTTTTAGGAAAAGGGAGGATTTTTTTTTTTTTTTTTCCTTTCTCTTCCTTTTCCCGATTAATGAGACCATCTATAATGTCATTCCTCTTTCGGAAATAGATAGGGCGAATTTTCTGGACGTCTCCGAGGGAAATATCGAAATGGGAAAATATGTCCGCTTGCATCAAGATTTAGAAAAAGAAGTGAAGCTGAGAGATTGCGTAAGAAAAGCCATTGTCATCTATTGGAGGAAAGGCGAAAAGTCACTAGCGAGGCCGTAGCCAGATTTTGTTTTATTTTTATTTCATTTCAGATATAAGAAAATTTTATATTCCTGCAAATGCTGTATGATTTTACATTGGGGAAGGCCTCATATAGTGCAGCCACGTTTCCCGCAACCAGCATCACGGATGATTCTAAAAGCTTGGAAGGGTGCCAAATTGACTGTCAGGTAGAAATTTGGAAAACATCCAGTAATTCGGCGCTCTCTTGTCGCTATTTGCTCTCAACCAGGTGATTATCACCCCTGGACTCGTCGAGTCAGCATTTGCGCAGAGGCTTTGCATGGTCGCAAGAAATGTGGTTGAAGAATAGAGAACTTTCAATCATAGTATACAAAATTTATTAAGCTGACCATTTTATACTTTTCTAAAGGAAAACAAAACATGGTTTTTGCATGCATGTTAAAAATAATTCAGATAAATATCTAAAACAAGGTTTTTTTTTTTTTTTTTTTTTTATGCAGAATAATGCACTGTAATTACGATGCTTAGCAACAAATCTCCGATATTTACAGATATTGCTGTAATTTTTGCGTCGCCCTCTATTAACCATACGCTGGTGGACAAAACTATAGACAATAGCTAAGCTATCTAGAATGCCCCCCCCCCCCCCCAATATCTAAACAAAATTCTTCATAGACTCGCTTGAAATTTTAGGGAGGGGGAGGAGGGGGAGAACATGTTGTAGCACATACATTCCAGCGAATTTTTTTGAACGGTAAAGTTTCAGAGCTTAAGGGGCCTCCCATCAGGGAACAGAACGTTTTTCGCAAATAAAAAATATTTTGTAATGAACTATGCCAATCAAACTATGATGGACTTTTCTTACTTTCTTATTTTGTTGTATCACGAGTGGCGAGTTCAAAATAAAGGTAATGTATCCAATGAACCATCTATATAAGTTTCGTAAGTTCAGTCATATTAACTTTCAATTCCAATAATGCTGTCTTGTCTATATTACTTTCAATGGGGAAAAAAGCCGTAATAAACCTGAACAACAAATCGCAACTAGGCAAGAAAAAATGACAAATGATCAACTTAAAGATGACAATAAAGCGTTGACTAGCATTACAATTAAACAAACACAACTGCCATTCAGGAAGATAAATTGCGAGATAGAGATGTGACGCTTTCTGTGCACGTTGGAGCACTTTATACGCATTTATCAATGACAATCCCCTTTTTCTGATTTGTGACCACTTTTCTTGCCGGGTGCGAATTATCAACTTTAAGGCATTCTAAAAATAATATTGTAAATGAGAGCGCTGACACACGTACTAGCTGAATTTATAGACATTTTTACTTCCTTATACAAAGTATAAGGAAGTATAGTGATCCCGATTTGCGAAATGGATTTTGTATTTCACATTGCTCGAAAACGAATGATCGTTGAATGTTGTCAATTTATACGTGTGACTGTCATGAGGTCTAGTTGCACACCCGCAAGTGTCGTCTTAACACGAGCTCTTGTTTTAGAGATATAAGGGATTTTACACGATTTTTCGTGACGTCTGTATGTGTGTGTGTGTGTGTGTGTATGTCGCATAACTCAAAAACGGTTAGACGTAGAAAGTTGCGAATTGGTACATAGGTTTGTTATAACATCTGGTTGTACACCTCCCTTTTTGGACTTTCTATGATTCTCCGTTTTTGAGATATTTAGGGAAATTAGGTTCATAATGACAAAAATACATAGGTTTTGGCCATAATGTATCAAAAAACGGTAATAACTAGACAAATCTTGAAATTTAACTGACTTTCCGACTAGCTAGACATTTGAAACTTTCAGAAAAGCTCAGAACACATTGACAATGCATTTTTAAAATATTTTTAGCCAACTGTTTCCGATACCTGCTGCCTTAGCAGCGTTTATGCGATTCAACAAAACATTTATTTAACTAACTTCCCGACTAGCTAGTCATTTGAAACTTTCAGACTAGATCAGAACACGGTGAAAATGCATTTTTTTTTAATACTTTTAGCCAACTGTGTAGGGTCCCTGCTGACTTCGGCAGCGTTACCATTTCAAATCTTGGAATCGATTTTTAACTAACTTCCCGACTAGCTAGACATTTAAAACTTCCGGAAAAGCTCATAACACGATTACAATGCATTTTTAAAATATTTTTGGTCAATTGCTTCGGGTCACTGCTGCCTTCGGCAGCGTTTACATCGTTTAACAGAAAATTTATTTAACTAAATTCCCGACTAGCTAGACATTTGAAACTTTCAGAATAGTTCAGAACACGGTGAATATGCATCTTTTTAATACTTTTAGCCAACTGTTTCAGGTCCCTGCTGCCTTCGTCAGCGTTACCAGTACAAATCTTGCAATCGGTTTTTAACTAACTTTCAGAAAAGCTCAGAACACGGTGATGAGTCCTTTTTTTAAATATTTTTAGCCAACTGTTTCGGGTCCAATGTCAATGTTTTTTAACATTATGTATATTTCTAAAAGTGTATAAGGAAGTCATGTGGTGCACACATCAGATTTTTTAACTTTATTGAAATTAAAGGTTAAAGAAAAAAAAAAAAATAGTAAGTTATAGCTACCATGAAATTTTCTTCACTATTTTTCTATACAAAATCCAGCAGTACATATTATTTATAAAAATTATTATTTATCAGAACTATTTTACACGATGAGTGTAGACGAATTTCATTGAAAATTTTAACCCCCCTCAGGGGGAATACTCCACCCCACACGTGGAGGGGCGATTTTCTTACATACACTTTTTTTTTTTTCCCTAGGCTAGTATTACTGCTATCAATTATTCTTGTTAACTTCACAATCATTCGCTAAAAATATTTCTCATTATGAACATTTATTCGAAATTTTGTCCATGGTAAAATTTTTGAAAAAAAAAAAAAAGAAAGAAAAAAGGGAAGACAGGGCCACCTGTTGAGTGATTGATTGATTCCCAAATGTAATCAGCACTAGTTTAAGTGAAAGTCAAACAAAATTTGGTTGAATTTATTCGTGAGATATAGTCAGGTCTTAATTTGCATGGGAACGCAATCCCCCTATTTCTTTCATTTAAGTGAATTTTTACATATTAGATGCAACGCATGGGAACTCATTAACAGTACATAGTGGAACGCACCAGTGCATTATTTCTAAAAAATCAAAGACCCAAATATTTTTTTTTTCTTCTATATATATATAAAGCTGATTGTTTGTCTGTCTGGATTTTTAGTTCGCTATACAAAGCTACACCGTTCAACCAAACACTACGAAAAGTGGTATACTTATTAACAAGGTTAGCAAATTTCTTCCAAAGCGGAAAAAAACGGCTGGAAGAAATAGGTTTCTTCCAAGTGGAAAAAAAATGGAAGAAACTGTTTTTCTACTTTAAAAAATTATCATTTAGTAATAAGTTGCAGCTTTGTAAGATACAATGGATGTATTTTTCTTATAAACAACCTAAAGCAAGCTTTATTATATCTATAAAAATTTAATTATTAATTATATATACTAAATTAGTAATTACACGAAATTTTTAGCCAAGATCAGATCGCTCTCTAAAATAATCAAAATCCATTAAAGAAATCAATTTAATCAGAATAAAGTTTTATAATTTAAACAATTTTATGTCTTTACGTGGTATTAAATAGTAAGAATCACTTACTTTCTGATAAAAGAGCTTTTAATTAACATTCAGTTAATTAAGGTATGCAATAATTAATTTTATCACAAAATGTCATCAAAAACATCATTTTCTTTACTGCCATATACATACAGCATAACAAATGAAAAGTTTTTTTAGCAGTTCAATACTGCAATTTGTTTCTTAAGGGCCCTCTTCACTCACCGCCGCCGGAAGTCGAAGCGAATGTTATTCTATGGGAAATTTTTCTTTACAAATAACTTATTAACTAATACATATTTTTAAATTCTGTTTTCACATTCAGAAAATTCCCAGCTGTTAAAATTGACGGATCTTTTTTAAAAAATTATTTTTAAATTATTTTATATTTTATTTTGAAGCTGCAAAATACGAATTTTCAATATGTGATTTTTTTACTTCCTTATACAAAGTATAAGGAAGTATAGTAATCCCGATTTGCGAAATGGATTTTGTATTTCACATTGCTCGAAAACGAATGATCGCCGAATGTTGACAATTTATACGTGTGACTGTCATGATATCTAGTTGCACACCTGCAAGTGTCGTCTTAACACGAGCTCTCGTTATAGAGATATAAGGGATTTTACACGATTTTTCGTGACGTCTGTATGTGTGTGTGTGTGTCTGTGTGTGTATGTCGCATAACTCAAAAGCGGTTGGACGTAGAAAGTTGCGAATTGGTACATAGGTTTGTTATAACATCTAGTTGTGCACCTCCCTTTTTGGACTTTCTATGATTTTCCGTTATGGAGATATTTAGGAAAATTAGGTTCATAATGACAAAAATACATAGGTTTTGGCCATAATGTATCAAAAAACGGTAATAACTCAAAAACGGTTGAACGTAGAAAGTTGCGAATTGGTACATAGGTTTGTTATAACATATAGTTCTGCACCTTCCTTTTTGGACTTTGTATGATTTTCCATTTTGGAGATATTTTGGAAAATTAGGTTCATAATGACCAAAAATACATTGGTTTTGGCCATAATGTATCAAAAAACGGTAATAACTCAAAAACGGTTTGGACAAATCTTGCAATTTAACTGACTTCCCGACTAGCTAGACATTTGAAACTTTCAGAAAAGCTCAGAACACGTTGACAATGCGTTTTTTAAATATTTTTGGCCAACTGTTTCCGATACCTGCTGCCTTCGGCAGCGTTACCAGTACATATCTTGCAATCGATTTTTAACTAACTTCCCGACTAGCTAGACATTTAAAACTTCCAGAAAAGCTCAGAACACGGTGACAATGCATTTTTACTTCCTTATACAAAGTATAAGGAAGTATAGTAATCCCGATTTGCGAAATGGATTTTGTATTTCACATTGCTCGAAAACGAATGATCGCCGAATGTTGACAATTTATACGTGTGACTGTCATGATATCTAGTTGCACACCTGCAAGTGTCGTCTTAACACGAGCTCTCGTTATAGAGATATAAGGGATTTTACACGATTTTTCGTGACGTCTGTATGTGTGTGTGTGTGTCTGTGTGTGTATGTCGCATAACTCAAAAGCGGTTGGACGTAGAAAGTTGCGAATTGGTACATAGGTTTGTTATAACATCTAGTTGTGCACCTCCCGTTTTGGACTTTGTATGATTTTCCGTTTTGGAGATATTTAGGAAAATTAGGTTCATAATGACAAAAATACATAGGTTTTGGCCATAATGTATCAAAAAACGGTAATAACTCAAAAACGGTTGAACGTAGAAAGTTGCGAATTGGTACATAGGTTTGTTATAACATATAGTTCTGCACCTCCCTTTTTGGACTTTGTATGATTTTCCATTTTGGAGATATTTAGGAAAATTAGGTTCATAATGACCAAAAATACATTGGTTTTGGCCATAATGTATCAAAAAACGGTAATAACTCAAAAACGGTTTGGACAAATCTTGCAATTTAACTGACTTCCCGACTAGCTAGACATTTGAAACTTTCAGAAAAGCTCAGAACACGCTTACAATGCGTTTTTTTAATATTTTTGGCCATCTGTTTCCGATACCTGCTGCCTTCGGCAGCGTTACCAGTACAAATCTTGCAATCGATTTTTAACTAACTTCCCGACTAGCTAGACATTTAAAACTTCCAGAAAAGCTCAGAACACGGTGACAATGCATTTTTTAAATATTTTTAGCCAATTGCTTCGTGTCACTGCTGCTTTTAGCAGCGTTTATATGATTCAACATAAAATCTATTTAACTAACTTCCCGACTAGTTAGAGATTTGAAACTTCCGGAATAGTTCAGAAACTCGGTGAAAATGCATTTTTTAACACTTTTATCCAATTGTTTCGGATCCGAAGTCCACCCCCCCAAGGCACAACTTTGACATGAGTCCCCCCAAGGCGCAACTTTGACATGAGTCCCCCCCCAAGGCACATGAGTCCCCCCCAAGGTACAACTTTGACATGAGTCCCCCCCAAGGCATAACTTTGACATGAGTCCCCCCAAGGTGCAACTTTGAAATAAGGCCCCCCAAGGCCCAACTTTGACATGAGTCCCCCCAAGGCCCAACTTTGACATGAGTCCCCCCCCCCCCAAGGATTTTAAAATGAGTCCCCTCAAGGCACAATTTTATTTATTTATTTATTTATTTTTTTACGTATGCATGCATTTTTTTTAAAATATTTTTAGCCAACTGTTTCGGGTCCAGTGACAATATTTTTTAACATTATGTATATTTCTAAAAGTGTATAAGGAAGTCATGTGGTGCCCACATCAGATTTTTTTCATTTTGCAATTTCAATATAAAATATAAAAAATTAAAAAAATACATTTTTGAAAATGGTCCGTCAATTTAACAGTTGGGAATTTTCTGAATGTGAAAACAGAATTTAAAAATATGTATTAGTTAATAAGTTATTTGTAAAGAAAATTTCCCCATAGAATAACATTGGCTCGGGCTTCCGGCGACGGTAAGTGAAGAGGGCCGTTAACTTAGAATAGTATGAATACAAGATATGGATTTTTTTACTATTACCCTACTACCGTAGGTAATGGAAGTATTGTATTCGGTCCAAAAATTCGATATCGAGATTTCACCTGACTTACACGTTTTAAGGTTCCCCGAGTCCAAAAAAGTGGTTTTTGGCAATTGGTCAGTGTGTGTGCATGTTTGTATGTATGTGGTATCTTCTGGCTACCATATCTCCAAAACTGATAAAGACAGAACTACAAAACTTTCAGAATTGAGACAGGTCTGGTGTACAGATGAATTTTCCAAATTTTGATGAAAATTTAAAAACCGGAAGTGTGATCGTAAGTCCGTATCTCAAAAACGGCTCTAACGATTTTTCAAAGTTGCTATATAAACACTTTACTAGATGTCTTTTCGAATGCTATAGTTGGTTAGTTCAGGAAAATTGATAGGCGTCCTGTATAAATAGCTCAATTTCAAATATCGCAAGCGCGATTCTTTAAAAACGGCAGTACGGATTTCTTTCAAACTCGCCATATTAACTCACTTTTAAATAATTTTTTGTATGTAATTATTGTTTTCCGGTCATTAATTGAGTTTTGGTAAAAGTTGGTATCTCAAAAAACGGCTCTAACGATTTTTTGAAAATTATTATATAAATCCATTCCTTACTTATGTATTACTACGTGGTTATTAGTGGAAAATTAACAATTATCCGACTTAGGTAGGTCACTTTTAAATCTCGGAAATTGGTGTTTCAAAAAATAACTCTACATTTTTTTTTTTTTTTTTTTTTTTTTTTGTTGTTGTTCTTTACACCTCACTATATGTAAGCTTCGTTTTATATATCTTTATATGTGCATAAAAATTTTCTCGTACCGGAAAAATTTTAGGTTCCTACTACTTCTTTAGGTCACTTTTATGTCTTCTGATCACATTACCTCCCAAAAATACATATAATACGTGTGATAGTTGGTAATGGAAGTCGTGTGGTTGTTTCACACCAGTTTTTTTTTTTTTTTTTTTATCCTGGAGAACTTGCAGGGAAGTGTAAAAGTATTTTACGTATTGATACAGTTCATTGGGTACCAACTTAGAGTTTATACAAATAATTACATTTAAAAAAAAAAAAAAAATGAACAAGTATTATGGCTAAAGATTCCGTAACTATTATCACTTCTAGTGCTTGAACATATAATATGAGAAAGTATCTATGCAAAAAGTTCTAAAAATAGTAGTCTTTAAAAATTAGCGTTGAAATAGAAATACTAGCACAAATAAAAAAATCTGGAGTGACTCCATTCGACTTTCCGAACATTGAGTAATTAACAGTTTTGTAGATAAAGTAAAGAAAGAGGAGTTGTTAAATAAACAAAAGAGAGAAAACCATAATAGAGTGTTTGAGTATTTTTCTCCATATATTACACGATGTTTTATTGAACGCTACTGAACTTTGAGCCCATAGATCATAATGATAAAGAATTTTTCGTTGTGTCCCTGTAAAAACCTATAACCAAGACTCACCAAATTGCTTATAGTTATTGCAACAGTGATTTATAATATTCATATAAATTATCAGCTCAATTGAATAGGCGTTTAGATGCTATCGCACTTTTAAAAATTTGGTCCCATAGGCAATAATGACAAAGAATTTTTCTTTGTGCCCCTGTAAAAAAACTGTAAGTGCTAAATTAACCAAAATCTATACAGTTCGTGCAACTATGACCTATAACATGTGTACAATTTTTTTGCCCATATTAATAAAGCGTTTAGACGCTATCGCACTTTTAAAAATTTGGCCCCATTGGCCATAATGATAAAGAATTTTTCCTGGTGTCCCTGTAAAAAAAACTATAAGTGCTAGACTCACCAAAATCAATAGGGTTCGTACCATGGTGACTTACAATATACTTACCAACTTTCAGCTTATTCGAACAAAGCGTTTAGACGCTAACCTGTTCACTCACAGACATACATACACACATACATACATACATCATCGTAAAAATAGTGAAAACGTACTCAGGGGACCTCGAAACGTAAAGAAACATCAAAATCTCAAATTCGGATTTTCGACATGATTACACTACTTTCCTCACTATACTACAGTATTCGGAAAGTAAAAATAATAATAGCTAATGTTTAATTAATGACACGTTTTTAATTTAATATGTTGCGCGGTAATCTTTACATATAAAATTAAGTGATTTTATACTTAAAAAAAAAACTCGCAGGGATTTTTTTTTTTTTTTTTTTTTTTTTTTAAGAAATGGTAGAAATAGTTAAAAAACACCCTATTTCGAAAGTAGTAAAAACCCATCACCTGTATATATTTAAAGTTTGTCATCAAATAATTTGTTTTTTCTGAAACTAATATTTTTGATATAAATTGGATTCAGTGTTGGGCATAATTGATTAAAAAGTAATTGAATTACAATTAAATTATAATTATTTTGCTGTCAATCGATTAACAAGTAAATGATTACAAATAAGTTGAATAAGTAATTTAATTTATTGAATATGTAATTCAATTTATTTGTAACCAATTACTTATTAATCGATTAACAGTAAAATAATTGTAATTTAATTGTAATTCAATTGTAATTCAATTACTTTTTAATCAATGTTGCCCAACACTGATTGGATTATAGTTTAGATTTGACACTATATTATACTTTGGTTTACATAGTTAATATATTTCAGTTTTGAGCATCTGTTTTGTCTTCTTATTTCTTCCAGTTTCTTTCGGAAGAAACCCAGCCCTTTATTAATCAAGACAAAATCTATGTAACGCCATATTTTTTAGTTCAATCGGATAATTGGATCAAAAGACATTAAATAATAACGCGATTTATATATATATATATATATATATATATATATATATTTCCTTAAAAAAATAAAATATTTTTAATTTCGCGCGAATAATATTAAAAATAGAAGAAGAAGAAAAATCTTAGTTTCGTTACGAAAATTGGTACACTTTTTTTTATCAGGAATTCGCTTTTAAATAAATATTTTAATAGAGATATTTGGAATTCGCTTACAATGTTTATTTAATTAAATAGTAATTTCATTTTTACAGTAAAACAAAATTTTTTGTTTTTATTAATACTTTATGTGTAATTTATGAAGTTCTTTTAATGTTCTCACCTTAATTTTAAACAGTTATAATTTGGATTTTATTATATTATTATTATTTTGTGACTATCATGAAACTGTAAGGCTTTTTTTTTTTTTTTTTTTTAATGGAAAGCTTAAGTATCGGACCCGTCAAAATTTTAAATTTGGCCCCGGAGTGGCTCGGACGTTTCTCGCCAAAATCTTTAATTAAGCGAATGTGATAGCCATTTCAATTCACCGCAAAAATGGCCAAAAATAATTACTCTCGCAAGGGGGGGGGGGTCCCCATACTAAAGTTGTGCCTTTTATATTTATTTATTTGTAATATTTTCTAAGACTTCGGAAAATGTTTCATGCATTTTTCTTTCCATTTTACAACTTTGTTCAGTTCTATCACTGATTTTAAAATTCTGCAAAGATTACTTCGACCTAGGCAACGCTGGGTAGACCTTACAGATACATTTACATTTGTAAAGTAACTTGTTACACATGCTTTGTCTTCTATGTAACCTAATGAGCAAGACACTAGTAGATTTTTACTGTTACTTTTCACGTAGCGGCTGGAAATGGTTAGAATTAACCATAAAAGAATACAGCTTGTGTTGTGTTTTTAGTTTTATTGAGCAAATTGAACCACAATTTAATCAAAATATCAAGAGCAGAAAAGTGAACAATAATTTGTTTTCAAGGAAGAAAATAATCGATTTTGATGGAGATATCAAATGACAATTTAAAAAAGTCTTGCTGATGTTTTGTAAGATTTGATTTACGCTTGAAAAACTGCAGCAAAATTTCTCAAAATTCTTCGATAGACTTTAAAATGAGAGACACGTATGAACGTAAGTTCTGAATATTAGCGTCCCATACTTTCTTTTGTTAGAAATTAAGCCCTGGATATAGTGCCCACTAAATAAATAAAATACATCAATCTGTAATTGCAACATATTTTAGTTTCGTCCACAATATGAATTACATTAATCACATTATTGATTTTTAACACTTTAAAAGCTGTTTGTGAATTAGATTCTTCTCTCTGTCTGAGATCTGAGATCTCTTTTCCGACAATATTTTTAGACTATTTTTGAAACTAATACAGTCGAACCTCGTTAACGTGAATCTCAAGGGGAATGAAAAATTTTTTCTATTATCAGTAGTTCATGCTATCAGTTACTGAGAAACTAATTTTAATTTTGACGGGGATTGTAGAAACAGTTCATGTTAAAAATAATTAACGTTGTTAAGCGTGTTCATGTTAACGAGGTTCGACTGTATACATTATTTAGACTCAATATTACAAAGAGTGGATAAACACGAACGGAAAACCTAAACACATTTCCACTTTGTTGAAAAGTGTTTTAAAAAAATCATCCAACACTCTTGCTTTTTCTTCCATCCTAATCCATTGTTTGAGAAGTGATTTTTATTGAATTACGCGTCCCATTCGTTACAATAACAAGCGCGACGTATTATTCGAATACGGGGGGGGGGGGGGAATGAGCTATGGAATGGATAAATTAAAGAGATCAGTTTGTCCTTACGAAAAATGCATTGTTTCGGTTGTCAGCGAGAGTTCTATTGTCAAGTTCCATTCTCAGAAAAATGATTCTAAATGATTCAGATTTTTCTGCCAAGAGCACAGTCCTATTCCGGTCAAAAAGCTCGATTTTACGACTGAAATTCTTTTCATTCGGGTCGGATTTATTCAAATTCCTTTCATGCGGATCGGAGCCTGGTTCGAATATTCACAAGTCCAGTTGGATCAAGAAATTTCAAACAACTGTATTTTACATTTTTTTTTTTTTTTTTTTTACTTATTTTACCTGGTTAGTGGATATGGTATAGAGAAAGCATTGTTTTTGCACAAATTTTGAGATTCCTTGAATCTGAAAATCAGTTTTCAGCAATTGGTCTCTGCGTCTGCCTCCTCTGTGTATGCGTATGTTATCAATATAACTCAAAAACAGATATTGGCATGAAATTCATATTCTGTACTTCAAATCAGCAACATACGGGGATGTTATATGAAACTTTTTGTTGAGATCGGACAACTCATTCATGTAAAGTACAGGCACACACAAACTATTTACGCTACATTAAGTCTATGTGTCGTGAACAGATGCTCCTCTCTGATATAAACCAGACATCTGATTCATAGAGACTTGTGTGAACTCTTGTTTTAGATGACTAATAACTTTCTTTTTATTTTTTTTTTTGTAGATACTTCTGTTGCTAAGTAGTGTGAGAACGAAACTTGATTTGAGACGGTGTGGACGGCTGTTATAGCGTCCGCTCCGAAATATAATTTTGAATTGTGATTTAAGTTTTTAATTAAAATTAGAAAAGACATCCCACGGTTGATAATTATTTCTACGTGTAGTGTTTCACTTCGTTTTCACTGCAGAGCAGACATAGGATACATCATAGAAAGAGAAGTCGAACATCGAAGCTCATCCGTCCCAGATGAAGAACCCAGGTAGGCCTCTTTACACATATTCCTTATCAATAAAAATTTGATTGATTTGAATTAAAAATATAAATAAAGAGAGCCTTAAAAGTAATATGAAAAGTTTGAGAATGAATTAAATTCAGAAATTCTTGACATGGCATCCCTGTCGCGGGATCGGATGAGTAAAACTAACTGGTCTAGATAAAGAGAAAAAAAACTGGATAAATTATTACTTTGTAGTATTTGATTTTGTAAGAAAAAAAAAAAAAATGGCAGAGCCTGAAATTTTAAGGAAAAAAAGAACCGTGTTACGCACAGGTATAACAAATTGCATCAATAAAATAGAGAAGGAGTTACAAAAACAAGATGAAAGTATAAATATCACAGAACTGGAAGAAATATTGGAAATTTTACTAATTAAATTCGAAACGTTAAAAAATACAGACAGGGAATTAGAACCTCACATCAAAGTGGAGGAATTTGAAAATGAATTCCTAAAATCCGAAGAGTACGCTGAAAAAATTCAATTATGTAAATTCAGATGTAATAAAAAACTTGGGGAATTAAAGGGAAAATTAACCGATATCTCGAATTCGAACCGCGAACCACTTAGTCAAAAAGTAGAAGTCTATAAAGTACCTAGTACAAATGTAAATTTGCCGCGGATTCGAATCGAAAGATTTTTTGGAGATATAAATAACTGGCTCACCTTTTGGAATACTTTCGAATCCTCTATACATAATAATAACGAATTAACGAAAATAGATAAATTTAACTATCTGAAAGCGTATTTGGGAGGTAGCGCTTTATGTACAATAGATGGCCTTCCTATGTCTGAAAGTGCTTATGATTCGGCTGTAAATTTATTAAAAGAAAGATTCGGCGACCGCAATTTATTAATACATAATCATACTTGTAATATCCTCAACATCAAACCACTTAGAAATTCTAACGATGTAGCAGAATTCAGAAAATTTTATGACAGAATTTTAACTGATTTAAGAAGCATTGAAGCCTTAGGCTCAGATAATAATAATTTATCAGCGATTCTCTGTACAACAATTTTGAAAGCCCTACCACAGGATCTATTAGTCGATTTGAATAAACCAGAATACCAAAAGGGTTATTATGACGTCACATGTTTATTGGATTTCTTATCTATATCTCTGAAATCCAGGGAAAAGGCGATGTTGGTAGCCGGTTTTTCGAACGGAAGTACAGTTAGGAAAAGCACACCCCAAAATAGACCGCAAAATAGAGACAAAACAACGAGTTTCTACGCAGCAAAGGATTTATTGAACGAAGGTCGGGAAATCAGGAAAAAATGCCCCTTTTGTGGGTCATTGACACATAGGGGTGTGAACTGCGACAAATTTAAGAGATTATCACATGAAGAAAGGAAATCGTTACTGGTTAAAAAAGGCGGTTGTTTTAAGTGCTTAGAAGTGAAAGGTCATATCGCTAAATTTTGCAAAAAAAATATTAGTTGTCAATATTGCCAGGGAAAACACGCTTCGTTAATGTGTTTTAAACACTACCAACAGGAAAAAGAGAAATCGCTTGCTGAAGATGAAGAAGACAGCACACTTTTGATTAATGAACACTCGGAAAATAGAGTGTACCTGCAAACGTTGGTTGCTCGTATAGAAAATAAAGAAAACAAGCATCTAGTGAGAATAATTTTTGATACAGCATCGTCAAAGTCATACATATCTAGTTTTGTAGCAAATAAATTAAACTTAGCAAGTATAGGAAGAGTGAAAATTACTCATGGGCTGTTTGGAGGTACCGAGGAAACAGTATTACATGATCGATATTCTATTAACTTAAAGGGGTTAAAGGACAACAAAAATATTGTAATCGAGGTCATGGAACAAGAAAAGATTTGTACAACAGTTCCCAGGATTAGCAGTATTAATTGCATTAGAGAATTAAAAGAGAAAAATATTTTTTTGAGCGACATTTGTCCGAGAAGTAGAAACTGTTTGTATGAAAACGATGAAAATGAAATACATGTTTTGCTAGGGGCAGATGTCGTGGGGAAATTGTTTACTGGGAAAATAAAGAATCTGTCCTGTGGGTTGGTAGCTATGCAAACGATTCTCGGATGGACGGTAATGGGAAAAATTGAAAGTAGGGATAAAGATAGCTCCCTAACGGCTCTTTCATTGTATGTAAATGAGGCTAAAATCACGGACTTATGGAATTTGGATTCCTTGGGTATAACTGATCCGGCAGAAAAACAATCCAAGCAAGAAATTCAGGAATTAGTTTTGAAACATTTTAAAGAAACGGTATGTCGGGAAAATGATGGGAGATATAAAGTGTGTCTTCCATGGATAGATGGACATCCAGAGATTTTGGATAATAGAGAATTAGCGGAAAAGAGATTAAAAAATAATGTAAATTCTCTTAAAGCAGCCGGATTAGTAGGAGAATATGAACAAGTTTTTAATGAATGGGAATCCGAGGGAGTTATAGAGGAAGTGAAAACTAAGGAAGATTTACCTCAGATTACTAATGTTCACTATTTACCTCACAGGGCGGTAATAAAACCGAACTCAACGACGAAAATCAGACCTGTTTTCGATGGTTCGGCCCATGTTAGGGGTTCCGTTTCTATAAATGAATGTATAGAGAAGGGGCCTAATTTGATTGAATTAATTCCTTCAGTTTTGAATCGTTTCAGATGGGGAAAAATAGGCGTCGTAGCGGACATCCGGAGAGCTTTTTTACAGATATCTTTGAACGAAGGGGATAGAGATTATTTACGTTTTCTTTGGTGGGGGGATGGGAATCCCGAAAATCTGATCACTTATAAACATTGTAGGGTAGTTTTCGGACTTTGCAGTAGTCCGTTTCTCCTCGCAGCAACACTTGCGCATCACCTTGATCAGGCACCAGACGACGTAAAAGACGTAGCGTTAAAACTTAAGGAATCATTGTATGTAGATAATTGCGTGACTAGTGTGGATTCCTTAGATGAATTAGATTATTTTCGTACTGAAGCGCAAAAAATCTTAGCTTCAGCTAAATTCGACCTTCGCGGCTGGTGTTATAATTATCGCGCGGACGGAGAAATGATTGATTTGGAAATTGATAAAAAGACGCCGGTGCTCGGGTTAATGTGGGATATGGAGAAAGATACTTTAGCGTGTGATTATAGGAATTTTAAATTAGAAGAGGGTTCCATAACGAAGAGAAATATTCTGTCTCTAACGCATAAGATATTCGATCCGATAGGTTTTACGTGTCCAGTGACCTTGATTCCAAAATTACTATTGCAAAAATGTTGGAAAATTAGGGCTTCTTGGGACTCCAAATTGCCCGATGAGATAGTTAAGGAATTTAAAAAATGGAAAAATCAAATTTTGGAGTTAAAAAATATCTCCATACCCAGAAGAATTTCCGAGTTAAATCTATTTACAGGAAGATTGTCTTTACACGTTTTTTGTGATGCCAGTAAAGTTTCTTATGCTGCTTGTGTTTTTTTAAGAAACGAGATTCACGATCAAGTTAGTTGTCAACTATTACAGGCACGATCCAGAGTTGCGCCGTTGAAAGAAATATCCACCCCCCGTCTCGAATTACTAGCTTGCTGTATAGGTGCCAGATTAGCGGATACGGTTATCCAAGATCTAAAATTAAACGTTGACATAGTTTATTGGTCTGACTCGATGGATGTATTATACTGGATAAAAGGAGAAGGCCCTTGGGGAACATTTGTAGAAAACAGAGTAAAAGAAATATGTAAACTTTCTTCTCCTGATTCCTGGAATTTTGTCCCTGGTCATTTGAATCCGGCCGATTTGCCCTCTCGTGGGTGTTCAGTGAAAACACTAGCTAAATCTGAGTGGTGGCTGGGTCCATCCTGGTTATTATCTGCAGAAGAAAAGTGGCCTAAGAATAATATAGTTCCGAATATAGATATAATCAATAAAGAGAGGAGAAAAACTATCGTTACTGCTACGAATTTAGAAAATAATGAAGATAAATTTTACCTCCGGTACTCTTCTTACACAAAAATTGTACGTATAATAGGGTGGATTTTTCGCTTCAGTAACAATTCAAAAATTGTTAGAACCGATCGAACAAGCGGTCTGCTAAACAGTGAAGAATTAAGAAAAGCAGAAATTGTGCTTATAAAATTAGTACAACAAGAACATTTTACGAATTCTTCAGATTATAAATTACGACATCGACGCACTATCACAGACTCGAACGGTCTACTACGGATAAAAACTAAGATCTTTATGAGAGACGACACTCATAATTTTCGCTTACCAGTGGTCTTACCGTCAAACCATCATGTAGTAGAACAACTGATAATTTCGAAACATCGTGAATTGGGTCATTGTGGTGTACAACTTTTAATGTCAGAACTCCGAGAGAACTACTGGATTTTGAAATGTCGGAAAACTGTAAAAAGGGTCATAAACAAATGTGTAGTATGCAGAAAATTTACTTCAAAACCGCCAGAAGTTGCGGAAAGTGTATTACCTGTTGATAGGGTAAGAGATGCGTCGATTTTTGAGATCGTCGGCATAGATCTAGCCGGCCCTCTCTATCTTAAAAATGAAACGAAAACATGGATCCTAATTGTTACTTGTGCAGTTTTTAGAGCTGTACACCTTGAATTACTAACTTCTCCTTCAACGGACAATTTTATACTCGGTTTTACACGATTCGTATCGAGAAGAGGTCGTCCCTCAGTAGTGTATTGTGATCAAGAAACTAATTTTATTGGGGCGAGGAATCTCTTGAATAGTATAGATATTGAAAAATTGAAATCAGTATGTAAATTCGCTCCCATTGAATGGAAAATAAACCCGCCTGCTTCGCCGTGGTGGGGTGGGTTCTGGGAGCGTTTGATAGGAATCCTGAAAAGGATCCTACGAAGAGTACTAGGCAAATCCTCGCTTAACTATGATGAGTTGATTACTGTAATCTGTGACTGCGAAAGCATTATAAATGCTAGACCATTAACTTATGTGTCTGAAAATAGTGACGACCTCGAACCCTTAACGCCTGCAATGTTTTTGCAGGATATACCCGAAATAGGACTACCAGAACTATCTGTCCTTGACAGTAAAACTATGAATAAACGGTATTTATACAGGGTGAAACTTCGAGAAAATTTGCGCAGGAGATTTAGAATTGAATACTTAGGGTCGTTACGCCAATCTTTGTTAAAAACCAAAGAGTGCCGCTCCCTGAAAACAGGAGACGTTGTGATCATTTCAACAGACAATGTTAAAAGAACGAATTGGCCACTAGGACGAATCGAGGAGATACTAATCAGTAAAGACAATGTGGCACGCATTGCAAAAGTGAGAACATCATCTGGCATTTTGCTACGTCCTATCAGAAAACTGTGTCCCCTAGAACTAGAATCTGACATTTTACGTGACGCTATCACCACCAGACGAGGAAGAATCGTCAAACAGCCAGACCGACTCGGGGTGGTGTAGTGCCTTGAGTTGAGTTCTGGTTCCCTCTGAACTCAAGGTGGGAGTGTCGTGAACAGATGCTCCTCTCTGATATAAACCAGACATCTGATTCATAGAGACTTGTGTGAACTCTTGTTTTAGATGACTAATAACTTTCTTTTTATTTTTTTTTTGTAGATACTTCTGTTGCTAAGTAGTGTGAGAGCGAAACTTGATTTGAGACGGTGTGGACGGCTGTTATAGCGTCCGCTCCGAAATATAATTTTGAATTGTGATTTAAGTTTTTAATTAAAATTAGAAAAGACATCCCACGGTTGATAATTATTTCTACGTGTAGTGTTTCACTTCGTTTTCACTGCAGAGCAGACATAGGATACATCATAGAAAGAAAAGTCGAACATCGAAGCTCATCCGTCCCAGATGAAGAACCCAGGTAGGCCTCTTTACACATATTCCTTATCAATAAAAATTTGATTGATTTGAATTAAAAATATAAATAAAGAGAGCCTTAAAAGTAATATGAAAAGTTTGAGAATGAATTAAATTCAGAAATTCTTGACACTATGGGTGCAATTTTTAGCTCAGATGTACTGTTTGAAGTATTTTCCATATTACTAAAGAAATCCGAACAGGGACTCGAACAAAGAGTCGAAGTTGTCGATCAAAGATAGATCTCTTCTACATCGAAGACCAGAAATCATGTAGGGGAGACGGGAACAGTGGACCACTTTTACACTCTTAATTTTTTTTTCACAAAATACAGAAAAGCAATGTACTTGAAAAAAAAATAGCAAACAAGCTCTATGCCCTTCTTGACATGTCTTATTTTTTTATAACAATATTTCCAATACATTTTGAATGAAAAAATAAATTGTGAGCACTCACAAAGTGGACCACTGTGCCCCATTCACCGGGGTACAGTGGACCAACCTCTTTTGTTTATATTAAATTAATATAATTTTTTCCCCTCTAAAATAATCTTCCTATACTATTCAAGTCTAAAGAACATAATTCAAGTATTTTCATGAAATAAAATAACCAAAATTAAATTAAAATAAACAAGTAAAAAATCAAATCTTAGTAAGAAAATTTATTGAATTAAAATAGATATCGTTTTTTATTCTTTTATTAATGTTATATAAATCAAATATATTTTTTAATTCAGATATTAATAAATATCCTACTACTATTCAAATACTTAATATTTTTAAAATTATTTTGAGATATAATTAATTTACATTATATTTGTAGGATAAATTTAACTAAAATATATTAAGCTACTTCTTTTGCTTTTCACGTGTGATCTCTAAAAACAAGAATAGTAATAAATTATTCCTAAATTATATATTATTTTTTCTTTTATTAATGCTATATAATTCAAATGGTTAATAAATTTAGATCTTAATAATTATTATTACTCAAATATTTATTCTTTTCAGAAATGAATTATTATTTTTATTTATTTTGTTATAACATTAAGATATTTATTGCTTTGAGACATTAATACTTTACATTATATTTGTATCTATAAATTTAACTAAAAAAATATAAGTATTAAATCAAATTTGTACTTTTAGCCACATTGGAAGGCGGTCCACTGTGCCCCGTGCCAGAGTAAAACAAATGATAATAATAAAACAATATAAGTTTGTTGCTGGAAAAGTTTGATCAAGACTGATAAGTTTCAAGGAATGTTGGATGTGAAAGTTGTCTGTATAGCTTTAAGCAAACTTTTAATTTAAATAACAGATTTAAATTTTTAAAGTGACTAATTGACATGTTTTCGAATTTTACTGGAAAATGCCCGTTACTGCAAACTGCTTGCTCTAAATTAATACTCTTTTACAAGAACGTACTAGGAATTCCGATACGTTATTGTCTATTATAAAATTATTCGAAGTTGAGGAGAAATATTCAAATATCTCATTATGATTATTTACTGAATTATTCTATGATTATTTGTTTAAACGCTTCAGAACAACTAAATGTTCGGAAAGATGAGTGGTTCAATTCAGATTTTTTGTGCCAATAATATTTATACTTCGTAAAAGGAAGTAAAAAAACACAAAACAGGAGGGGGTGGGTGAAACGCGATAAGATTAAATCGAGCTTCAAGATCTAGAGAGGTGTGGGCCCCAAATTGACAATATGGTAAATTTAAAAGCATCTGGAGTGGAGGGGGGGGGGCAGCAAATGTAAAGAGAATGGGGAGGATGAATCAAGCACTTTCACGTAATCAGAACAAACAAAGCAGGGAAAGAGAGATAGAGGAGGTTTGTCTGGCAACCGCCTCATTTTATCTTGATTTCGTAGAAAAGCGCAAATCCCTTTGTTGCGCTTTTCATATTTATTTTATCAATGAAAACAAGACAGAAACCATGCTTTCCGCATACATTAAAAGGGACTTTCTATCTGTACTTGCCCAAGAGGTTCAGTTTAAATGCAATGTACTTTACATTCAAGATAACACCTTAAAATCCATTTTTTTTTTTTTTTTTTTTTTTTTTAATGGGAAGGGGGGGGGGATCCTCATTATTAAAACTACCTTTATAGCTTTACTCAGGAACAGAAAATATGTAACAGAAAGTTTTGCATTTGCATTGTCTCGTATTATGTTGTCTACATATCATTATGTAAACATCACTCCAAATATACTCTAAAATGGGTAACATATTGTTACTATTTCACAAAAAAGGAAAAAAAATAAAATAAATGGTTTTACAGCGTAATTTTTAATAGTAATAATAAAAATATTTTACAATTGCTACACAAAACTTATTTTGTGTAGCAATAATTGCAACAACTATGTTTCTCATAAATTACCTCCATATCGTTCTATAGTATAAAAAACTTCGTTTGGTAAAAATTTGGTAAAATTCGATTACTCGGAATTTCCTTATATCAGTCCTTTCCTGGTTCAACAAGAAGTTATATTGCATATGCATTTCAAAATAATCACAATTTTTATTGTCTAATTCAATATTTTTTTCATTGTGTCTAATTTTCAGCATAACTCACCATAGCTAAATGCTAAATTGAAATGATACGCGCGTAAGTTTTCCATCATACTATAGGTAAGGAGAACTGAGGCATAAATGAAAATTTTTGACTTCGTCTTTTTCTAGATTTTTATAATAAGACATCGAAATTGTACTCTTCAGATGGAAAGCAAACAGAATCCGAAAATCGCCAAATCGATGTGTTGTTCGTCTGTCGGTTATTCAGTTAGTTGGTTAGATATTAACTAAAGAAGGATCACAAAGAAGTCGGAGTAGTTTTAAATATTACTTATGATACTGATCACATCAAGAACAATATTAAATTTTAGCATTCTAATTTGAAAATTTTGTAAAATATTCGATATTTCAGATTTTACTGACACGGCAAAATATTGCATAAGCTTTCATTATGGGGAAGTATTGCGAGTATATTTGTTTTATTTACCGCATAACAATACCAAAGGTATAATCTAATTCTTACTAATCATCATAATAAATTATGCATCTAATTTTTTATTTATTTTTATTTATTATTATTATTATTATTACTATTTTTACTTTCCGAACACTATAGTGAGGAAAGTATTGTAATCATGTCAAAAATCCGAATTCGAGATTTTGATGTTTCTATACGTTTTGAGGTCCCCTGAGTCCGTTTTCACTATTTTTACGATGATGTATGTATGTGTGTGTGTATGTGTGTATGTGTGTATGTATGTGTGTATGTCTGTGAGTGAACACGCTAGCGTCTAAACGCTTTGTTCGATTAACCTGAAAGTTGGTACGCATATTGTAAGTCACCATAGTACGAACCCTATAGATTTTGGTGAATCTAGCACTTATAGTTTTTTTACAGGGACACAAAGAAAAATTCTTTATCATTATGGCCTATGGGAGCAAAATCTTAAAAGTGCGATAGCATCTAAACGCCTTATTCAATTGAGCAAAAAATTTATACACATATTATAGGTCACAAATACTCAATCTGTATAGATTTTGGAGAATCTAGCACTTATAGTTTTTTTACAGGGACACAAAGAAAAATTCTTTATCATTATGCCTATGGGGCCAAATTTTTAAAAGTGTGATAGCGTCTAAACGCCTTATTAATCTGAGCAAAAAAGAGCGTCGTCCCATGATGCCCCACCTTCCCCTACCTATAATTTAATGAAACAAGACAGTTTTAATCAAGAATGTGAAGAAAAAGGAGGTGGAGGAACATTTTTAGCATCTGATATCACCAAATAAAATTTCAAAGAAATTGCACACGACTAATTTCTTATGAAAAAGTCATTTGATACACACAAAAAATCGTCTTTAGTTATTCGCCTTTGTCTTGCGCTTATTGAAAGAGAAAAAAGATGAAAAATAGTTTTCTAAAAAATAGACTTAAACTGGTAAAAATCATTGGTATGTTTATTCGTGGAATTTTGTATTACTAATGGATCTACAGGCCAGGAGCCTCAGATTCCCATTTGTACCACGCATTAATGAGCAGTTTATTTTGATTTTGATTTATTTTACATTATATATATATATACATGAATAAGATTAACTCGTTTTATAATGAGATATTTTTATTACGACCGCTCATTAAATATTTGTTTTCTTTACCGAATACGAACATAACAAGTCAAAATTGACAATTTCAGCTTTTTTTTTTTTTTTTTTTTTTTTTTTACCGAAAATTTTTAACAAAATTTTCACACATTTCTATATACATATATATTTTCATTTAATAAAAGAAAAATTTCTAGTGCTCAAGTTGGCAATTAAAATAACAGTACTAACGATCACAAATCACATGCGTAATAAATTATGCATATGATTTTTTTTTTCTTATGTAGCCCTAATACACTAATTATTAATTAAACGCATTCCCTTCTCTAAAGAAATTATTCTCTTAAACATGTAAATAATATATGTTAGTTTTATTATGTTGAATGCCGCGTGAAGATCATATTTTTTATGATTATGTTGATTGTTTCTCAGGAAGAATTCTGGCTTTAAAATATGGTTTATGAAATTAGCATAAGCATATTACTGAATATCAATATTCTATTTTTAAAATTTCATTTTATTTTCAATTTATGATTTCGGTATTATAAATACAATCACTATCAAAAAAAGTCCTGTTAACTGCCAGAAATGTTCCGTAATTCAGAAAATTTCCGGCAGCAAACAGGACTTTTTTCAGACAGTAGGAGCAATTTTTACTTCCATTACCCTACTACCGTAAGTAATGAAAGTATTGTCTTCGATCCAAAAATTCGATATCGTGTTTTCACCTGATTTACACGTTTTAAGGCCTCCTGAGTCCGGAGTCCAAAAACGTAGTTTTTGGCAATTGGTCAGTGTGTGTGCTGTGCATGTATGTATGTGTGTGTGCATGTATGAGCGGAATCTTCTGGCTCTCCGAATCATATTTCCATCAAGATAGAAATTGGTACAGGTTTGGTGTACAGATGAATTTTCCAAATTTTGGAGAAAATTGGAAAATCGGAAGAGGGTCACTGGAAACCGGAAGTGGTACCGTAAATCCGTATCTCAAAAACGACTCTGACGATTTTCTTCAAAATTGCTGTGTAAACACTCTATTATATGCCCTTTCGAATAATTTAGTTGATCAGTTCAGGAAAATTAATAGGCGGTACTGTATAAATTGCTCAATTTTAGGTCTCGTAAGTGTGTTCCTTTAAAAACGACTGTACGGATTTTTTTCAAACTCGCCATATTAACTCCCTTTTAAATATCCTTTTGTATGTGATTATTGTTTTCTGGTCAATAATTGAGTATACCAAGTTTTGGCAAACGTTGGTATCTCAAAAACGGCTCTAACGATTTTTTTTTAAATTGTTACATACATCCACTTTAGATACCCTTTCTCATATATTACGTGGTTATTACAGGAAAATTAACGGCCATTCTGATTAAGTTGTTCAGTTTTAAATCTCGAAAATTAGTGTTTAAAAAAATAATTCTATATTTTTTTTTTTCTTATTTTTTAACTCGCTATGTAAACTCTGTTTCACATGTCTTTACACATGTATCAAGTTTCTCTCACTAGAACATTCCAAAAAATGCAGATATTACGTGTAATAGTGAGTAGTGGAAGTCGTGTTGTTGTTTCACACCAGATTATTATTACTATGTTTTTCATCATAAATGAATCGGGATAATTTAAAAATATCATTTTTGAAAGTGGCGTGAACAACATCATTGAATAATATTACCATTGTACTTTAAGAACTTCGAAAGTTATTCGAAATTACATTAATATATATATATATATATATATATATATATATTCTTCGTAAACTTCCATTATATGGATTACATGGAGTATTATTGCATGAGAAATTGCATAAATATTAAAATACGAACTGCTGTAATAAAGGTATATAGAAAATTAGAGCAATATTTATGCAATGAATAGGATTGAAAGGCAGCCAAGTGAATGAAGCATTTCAGTCTCTGACCAGGCCTGGCCATCAGTCGAGTTCCTTCCTCTTATCATGAATATAGTGTGGTCGATCCTATAGTATAAATTGATGAAAATAAATATGATGAGAAACTGATCAGAGTTCTTCTATGCTCTTCTACTCTATTATATATTATACTTTTTTTTTTTTTTTTGTAAATATGTTTGATTTTTCTAGATTTAGAGAAGAGTAAACTAGTGATGGTATACATCTCTAAAAATTTTGAATATTAACTTAATGATGATTAACATAAGGGGCATTGCCCCTCCCCCTGGGGTGTGTAAATTTTTAATATGGATGGGTATATTTCAAATGAATTAATTATCTTTAAAACGAATGATTGAACAATATATGAGATAATTTAAAATAAAATTATCGATTTTTTTTCCTTTTTAACTAAAAGTAAAATAATTAATTAATTAAAACTTAGAAGGAAAAAATGTGTTTTTTCTTATGTTAAAAACACCGACTCTTTTGAGCATTTAGTGATATATTTTTCAGAGATGTAAATCGTCTACATTTGTCATAGAAAATAATTTTTAATAAATAATAATTTGTACAAGGTAATAAAGAAGGGAGTCTTGGTTGGCCACAACATAGTACAAATTTTCCTTATTATTTTCCTGAAGGCATAAAAGTTAAGGGTATGCATCGTTAAACGTGACCGACAGCCTTATTTTATGGGAAAATTTGTAATGCAAATTACTATTTGCCGTATTTTTAATTCCGTTTTCTGTTTTAGAAAACTCACGATCGTTAAACTCCTTATCATTTTCAAAAGTAGATTTATTTATTTATTTTTATTTTATTTATTAATTTTCATTTTATTCATAAACTATTTTAAGTGCAAAAAATACACTGAATTACACTGAATACGCAATAAGAACTTTAAACAAATTATTATATAATTTTTGGAAAACAAGAATCAATTTAACGATCGCGAACTTTCTGAAAACGAAAATGAAATTTTAAAAATATATCACGTAATGAATAATTTACATAACAAATTCTCCCAATTCCCCATATCATATTGGTTTGGTTGTCGGTGTAGGCGATGATATCCTTAAAATATGCAATTGAAATACAGGTTCAAGTCAACAAGAACTGAAGAAAGTATAAAACTTTGAATAAACACCATAAAATGCAATATCTCGCTGTTGCATTTTATGGTGCTTATTCAAAGTTTTGTACTTATTATTTTCAACGCCAGCTCTGTGGTGCTTTCTTATAATCAACAAGAACTGATCTATTAATGTGATGAATATTAAATTATTATTATTATTTAAATAATATTCTAAAAATGACATTACTGCGCGATTTATATATATATATATATGTGTGTGTGTGTGTGTGTGTTACTGAAATTACAGCTAGAAGGATACTTTTATATCATAGAATAAATAAATATAGTTCATTTCGTAGCCTTTCAAATAAATATTCTATAACAACAAAACAGAGCGGAGCATCTGATTATTAGTGCATTAATACTTTGGCAACAATATTTCCAATCGAAAAATTGGCAACAGTCTCAGCATTTTTAACATTAATTATCCATATTCGAAATAAATATTAAAAAGGATTACCAGACCATTAAGAGTGGATTTATTTCTTTCAAATTCTGCACATCCTATTTAAAAGATATGCCAAGACAGGAAATCGTATGAGAAATAAATAAAAATGGAAACACGATACGAGTTTAAAAGGTCATTCTACGTTAAACAGCGTATTTACTCAACATCATTTTTAAGAACTTCACATTTAAAATTCCCGTTTATTTGTTACATTGCAATAGATATCATGAAAAAGATTCAGAAATCATGAAAAGAAAAGAAAAGAAAAAAAAAAAAAAATATATATATATATATATCATTTACATTGAAATTCGAATCAATTGCTAATCTCCCCCCCCCCCCCCAACCCAAAATTAAGATAGTTGACCAGCGTAACATTTTTTCAACCTCGTAAAACAGTAATTTAACTGTCAAAATTTTTTCTTTGAAACTTACAACCCTACATCCTACAATCTTATATTTATACATGTTTAAACTTCAGGAAGTAAGGATTAATTTTTAATGTGCCACATCTATTTGCTTCACAAATAGAAACAAACAATAAATAAATCATCGACATTCATGTAATCATCGCAACATGCATATACAAACAACAGTAAAAGTTTAGATTCATAATTTAAATACTTTATCTGTGTGCACTATTATATATAAGTCATACTTCACCACGGCCATGTGAAGAAACCAGGAAACAGATCATGATAAAAGTTTAAATCTGGCCAGAGCAGCTAAAGATTACAAATTGAAAAATGCATTAATTTAACTTCTTAAAGATGATGATAGAATGAAAAATCAAGAAATAAGTATCACTTCAGACTTCACAACACAGCCACAATGTCATCAGGGATAAATCATAAATATACGTATATATATATATATATATATAGTATATTGTGGTTATTATATCTTTTTCACTCACACTTACTTAAATGAAACGGCGAACTTCCATTTCACTGAACATAGCTATTCAAAATAAAATTAATTTCAACAAGTTGAATATATTATCATAAGTCAGTCAATCAAACTCTGCACAAGTCTTCTACAAAAATTTTATTTTAAAAGTTTTTAATTTTTCATCATGTAAGATAACGTGACTTAGATATCAATTGTCATAATATAAGATGTAATAAGTTTATACCATTATTACATTATTACCATGTTTTTATTAACTTCTATTCTTGTTTGTTTGTGCGTGTGTTTGTTTGTCCGCCTTGCAATCTATTTTTAACTAACTTCCATACCAGCTAAACATTTGAAACTTTCACAGTAGCTCAGAGCCCGGTGACAACACAATACTTCGAAGTCAGATTTTCGAATAGTTTTGTTTTAATTTATTAAGATATGAAAATAATAAGCTCCTAATAGCAATAAAAATAGCCATTAAAATAATAGCTATAATTTAATTGTTGCCAAAAAAAAAAATTTACGAGTTCATTTTCTTTCGACCTAAAAATAAATACATTTAGTTAAACGTGAACATTAAAAAATTATAAAAAGTTAAATGATGCATCTCACAAAAATTGACGTCATTATCAGTTTAAAAATTTTATACACATTGATAAGTGCTAATGTAGTTCATGATGCTAATAATATAAGTTGTTTTTAGAGGAGTAATATTTTATTTTATTTTTAAAACGAACTTTTTTTTGTCATTATTATTATTAGTTCACTGAACTATCCTTGCGTGTTTTATTAATGATTCATCAGAAAATTTAAAAACATGGTACAAAAAAAGTTTTTTTTTTTTTAATCTTAAAATTATTTTATTTATTAACTTCTATTCTTGTTTGTTTGTCCGGTACAAATCTTGCAATCTATTTTTAACTAACTTCCCTACTAGCTAGCTAGACATTTGAAACTTTCACAGTAGCTGAGAACCCAGTGACAACACAATACTTCGAAGTCAGATTTTCGAACAGTTTTCTTTTAATTAATTAAAAGATGAAAATAATAAGCTGCTAATAGCAATAAATAATTATAAGATTAAAAAAAACTTTTTATAGACCATGTTTTAAATTTTCTGATGAATCATAGAGCTCTTATCAGTGTGCATAAAATTTTTAAATTGATAATCATGTCAATTTTTGTGAGATGCATAATTTAACTTTTTATAATTTTTTAACGTTCACGTTTAATTAAATGTATTTATTTTTATGTCGAAAGAAAATGAACTCATGTTTTTTTTTTTTTTTTTTTTTTTTTGCAACAATTAAATTATAGCTAATATGTTAATGGCTATTTTAATGCTATTAGGATGTTATTGTTATCATATTTTAATTAATTATACGAAAACTAATCAAAAATTCGAAAATCGGATTTCGAAGTATTGTGTTGTCACCGGGTTCTGAGCTACTGTGAAAGTTTCAAATGTCTAGCTAGCTAGTAGGGAAGTTAGTTAAAAATAGATTGCAAGATTTGTACCGGACAAACAAACAAGAATAGAAGTTAATAAATAAGATTAAAAAAAAAAAAAAAAAAAAACTTTTTTTGTACCATGTTTTTAAATTTTCTGATGAATCATTAATAAAACACGCGAGGATAGTAGAGAAGTTAGTTAAAATTCGATTGCAAGATTTGTAGCGGACAAACAAACAAACAAGAATAGAAGTTAATAAAAACATGGTAAAATAGCAATAAAAATATTAGCTATAATTTAATTGTTGCCAAAATAATTTTGCGAGTTCATTTTCTTTCGACATAAAAATAAATAAACTTAATTAAACGTGAACCTTAAAAAATTAATTATTATTAATATTATTAGTTCACTGAACTGAGTCCGCGTGCTTAAATATTCCTTATATATTATTTTTTTATCCTCGCGTATTTTATTAATGATTCATCAGAAAATTTAAAAACATGGCATATAAAAAGTTTTTTTTATTATCTTATAATTAGTATTATATTATTAAATAATTGTAGTATTGCCATATTTTAAAAGTGAAATATATCACATTCTTAATTACAACATTTAGCTTTATAGTTTATATTTTTATTCGTTTGTCAAAAATTTCCATGGAATGAGCCTTTTGAAAAATTGTGATACATGAAATACGGATTTTTATTTGAAAAGAAAAAAAATAAAAAAAAGTCTTTGAAGTTTAAGATTTGTATTTATGGATTTATAAACATCTTCAGAAACAATTAAAAGAAATGAATAAATTTTACGCTTAACATTCTTTTCAATACTTAAATGCACGAATCGATAAAAAAGGCAAAGTTAGACTAAATAACACCTAAAAATAGTAAATTCAAAAAAGACTTTAAGTACAATCATATAGTTTCAGATGTGTGTGCGCTAATTATGCATGCTATCCTCTAATATCTGGATGTCTAAAAGTATAAACATTTGTAAAAAATAATAAAGAAATGCGCAGCTATTTTAATTTGATAGCTAACACACATAATAATAAAAAGAATATAACAAAAAAAGCCCGATGCAACCATCAATATGAAAGGTAAATAAAAAAGATACCGCACTCCAGATATGCAACTAGTGTGGAGAAGAAAATGAAAAAAAGAATAGAATCGGTGTAAACACAACTTACCGACAGCATACGATGCAGCATTCCGTAGCGTTAAATCCATTTTTACGGTCAAAAATCCTCTCGAACGATGACACTATTATCCTTCAGTCATATTAAAACGCCGAATATTCCATAAACACGCAAGAATTCAGCAAACAACACAACACAAGTCTCACAATCTGCCTTCCTTTACCAGAATCAAAAATGCAACAATGCCGCCGATCAAAGAAACCGCGGACCGGATCTAGTAAACGTACGCGTGCGCCAAAAGATATAGTTCCTGTATTCTCTCGCCAATAACTCAGATACAAGAGACGAAAAAAATAGTTTACTAGTACAGTTAGCGTATAAAACAGTTTTAGAAGTATTTAATTTAAGCTTTAAATATATATATACATTTTTAAATAGATTGTTTATATTCCTCCGCTGTGATCAATTCTTGAGGTAAAGGTGGCTATTCCAAAGATTTATCGCTATTTGGCTTTGTTTTAACATTTTTAGAAAATGCCTCGATTTTAAACGATTTACGCTTCTAAATTTGTTTTATAATGAAGATTTTAAATAATATTCAAAATTTCACTTTTTTATTTTTAAAAATAGATCAATGATTATAGAAAAAAATTAACTTAAAATTACGAAATTAATATAAAGCAGTTGCAACTCTTAATTTTTTCCCAAATAGTTTTATATATATATATATATATATATATATAATAATTATAATAAATAAATAAATACGGCCTAAGACAGGAATATTACGATAATAACAACAAAGCACAAATTTTAAATGTGTATTTGATGAAAAATATTTCAGTATAGTAACTGAAATTAATAATTCTAAAGTAGCAAAACTGAAAATAAAGATATAAACTTTTATTCAATGTGAAAGAGAGGGGGAGGGGACATATTTTTATTTAGATTATATATTTATTTATTTATTTAAACTAAATATTGATTTCTTTTCTTTTTTAAGTAAAAATTTATTTATTTTTTATTAATTATTATTATTATTTATTTATTTATTGAGTATGTGTGTGCGCGCATATATATACATTAAATTTGAGGTAAAAAAAAATTATTTGGCTTACACTATTAATTTATTTATTAGTAACTAGCATACCCGTGCGAAATTTTCGCAATTTCTTTCTTTTTTTTTTTTTTTTTTTTTTTTTTTTTATTTACCTTTATTAAATTTTAATTCCCCCGAAGCGAAATTATTATTAGTTTTTGCGGGATGAAAATTGAAAGAAAGGTTTTAAAATAAAATTCATATTTGACAACACAGTTTTCATATTTCCCTTGGCAGGACAGCTTTAGTATAGGACTCCTACGGAGTTTTATAATAAATTACTGCCGCCATGTTGGCAATGACTTTTAATTTATTTTTTTTAATTTATTCATTTTGCCGTAATTTTTCGTTAAAAAAAATTAATACCTATTTTGATAATCCTTTTTATTATTGCGTATTTTAGTCAATTTAAGTTCATATTTTGTTTATATCTAAAGTATTGCTAAGTTTAAAGTGGCACTTGCAAAGATTGTAATTTTAAAAATAGATTTTTCTGTAAAATGATCTCATGAGACAGAGGGCCGCGGTAGCCCAGTCGGTAGAGCGCCGGGCTCGTAATTGGAAGATTGCGGGTTCGGTACTCGAGCCAGCCAAAGACCGTCGTGTACGCTAATGGTGGCTGGTGTACGTAAAATCTGTCGTGGCCGCAATGTCCTCCATGTTCCCATCAAAAATTATACCTCTGGCGGTCACCGAAGCGGAAGAGCCATCCCTTCCGTGGAAGATCAAAATTGTGATGGCATGTCTCCGGGACACCTCTAGGGGTGAGTCCCAGACCTTCGCCAATTGCCCATTGCGCAGCATTAGTACGATGTAAAACCCAGCCAACCAATTTCATCAGACAAATGTCGTTTATTATTATTATTATTATTAGATTACTGAACTAAGTTCGCGTGCTTAAATATGTCTTATGTATTATTTTTTTTATCTCTGCGTATTTTTTTAAGTCACTATCGTACCATTTCTACAAAATTTAGTCGTAACTGGACCACATTAGAGAAATATATGGCTTATTTTTGTTTGGTTCTTCTTATTATTTTTACTGAGATGTCGGGCAAATTAATAGGCTATTTTGAATTCTTTAATCCATTTGATTTCTTCATGTGATATATTATTTCTATTTTAAATGTTTGATTTTTGCCCCTGCTATGTTTTCAGTTCTTATCTTCTACATGTAAAAAGTTATGGGTGAAAAATATTCTTGTTGTACATTTGATGATTGTTTTTCCTTCATTAATGTATTTATAATTTAGTATATAATTTATCAGTCATGCATCATTTGCTTTTTTCTTTCTTTTTTTCTTTTTTTTTGTAACAGCTTTTTAATCGCAGATAGTTAAAAATTCTTTTAAAAAATATTTGTAAATTATAAATTTACAAATATTTACTTTTGCCACTTTCCCTTCACACCAAATAAAAGTTTATATCTTTATTTGAATTTTGTTAGATTTGTTGCGCCTGCGCACTCTGTAAAGTTCGCTCCTTCGTTACGGAGCTCAGTTAGTTTGTAACTCCGCTCAAGGGAGGCTGGCATCTTCCTTTACTCCCATTTTTAAAGTTTTAAATAAATGTAGTAGTGATGTTTAAATCACCTCTAGTTTGTCAAGTTTTTATTACAGTCCACTATTTAAGTATTCAGAATGTTCTTATATAGATTTAATTCTCTGATCTAACAAGATTAAAATTGTTAATTTCTGATACTATATTGAAATATTTTTCAATCAAGTTTACATTTAAATTATAATTAACAAATATTTTTGAAATGTTATTTATGCAGTTTTGGGAAACACACTGTAAAAAAGAAAGAGAAGGAAAAAAAAAAAAAAAAAAAAATGAAAAAAGAAAAAGTGTGTGTGTGTGTGTGTGGGGGGGGGGGGGGGGGGGGTGATAAAAATAAAAATAAAAGTAAGGGGGGAAAAAAAACTGAAAAATTTATAGAAAAGAATTATTAGACAGAACATCAGTATTCCACTCCTCCACCCTTTTTTTTTTTTTTTTCTTTCTCAGTAAAAATCTGTTATTTTAAAACGGATTTTCTCTTTTTAAACAGTTACTACATCGTCTACATACGCATTACTGCAAAATAAGCAGGTCAAATATATATATATATATATATATATATATATATTTAATAGGGTCTGGTGAGGGTAAAATGGGTATTTTTTAAATTTTGCTCAAGCAATGTACGTTATAGTGTAATAAATTAATGTTAAATGTGTAAAATAGTTTGGTTCGTTTGATGGCAACATTTATTTTCTATAAAATAATATTTAAACGCACATAACATTCCATTTCTTTTAAGAATGCTTAGTTGTTTTTTTTATAGTCTTAAAAAACTTCCTAAAAACTAATAATTTCATTTAGTTAATTACAATAATTTATCTATCTGTCACTCACAAAAAGTTCTAAAGTACAGATCTTTAAAAACAGATAAGAAATATTTAGCATATTTGATTTATAAAGAATATTTTTCTATGGTGGTGGGGGGGGGGATGTGTATAAGCTTAGCAATTTATTCTAAATTTTTCAAATGATGGGAGTAAAAATTAGCTATATTCAATAAAATAAGCATCCTTTGTCTATCTCCAAATACGTCTGATGATTTAAAACCTCCGATTGTTGTGTTCAGCCCATGAAGTTACATAATTGGTTACTAATTTCTCTTTATTGGCTCATGGTTCAGCCCCAGTAAAGCTCTTCTAGAGAATAATTCTAAAAACATTGTATTAAAAGAATCGTATGCAGAGGGTGTCAAAAGCGGGGCCGTGCCCTTAGCGACAGTGTCTTTAGCGTAAATGTCTGAACCAGTGTACTTAGCGTAAATATTATATATTATACTCCGTCGATGGCGTGCTTTTAGTCTAAGTGACTTTAGCGTAAACATGTCATAAAAAAAAAAGAACTTTTCAACTTCCTTTCAGACTATATCCAGTCTCAGACTAGCTAATCGTAGAATAAAGGAGTTTAAAAATTGAAGGAATGGCTTTTGTTGTCACATTCACACAATAAAATGATCTGGCGTGTCACTCACACAGTTTTCTCTTACCCTGTATTTCAATACTATAAACTACAGATTCAGTAGTAAAATCAATAAAGTAAGATAATAAAATTCAATCTATTTTTTAAATAATCTAAAATAGATAATAAGACTTCTTCACACACCATAAATTTTAAGCCAGCACAACCGGTTTCGAAAGGACGCAGCCTTTCTTCATCAGGTGCAAACACGTGCTACTGCCTTGGAGGCAAAAGCAAGACTGAAAGCAGGGCAAAATCCAGAGGGGAGGAGCAACACAAACAACCAATAGGAAGCATCATGCAGGACCAATCAGAGAGGAACACACATACACACACAAAAACAAAAGGAGGGAGGGAAGGAATAATCAATTAATTTTTTATTTTTTTATTTATTTTCTTTTTATATTAATATTATACTAATAAGTAAATTTAATAAAATTTATTTATTTATTTAATATTATTACTAGACGGCTTTGCCCGCTTCGCTGGACACTATATTTAAATGATTTCTTTGTAACTGAATATATTTCGATTGGCGACTATTTTCGTCACAGCTTTAGTATGGGACCTCCTTGGCAATATCAAACATTTTTTGAACTTCTCGAATCTGTACAACAAAACTATTATAAAAACAAATATTTTCGAAAATAGTCCAATAGCTGGTGTTAATTCTTCGAATATTCTGGAAACAGTTGAAGCTGTTACTCGTACAGTATAAGTCATTATTCGATGAATGTTCTGGGACAGTCTAAAAAATAGTCACTTGTTCCACAGGAGTAAAGCAAATAACCCACTCGCCAAGTTTGTCTCCAAGACTATGCTTTCTATTAAACATATCTTTGTTTAGTTATTTAAATATTAATTTGAATTAATCAAATATTTCTGCCCGACAGCGTGCAAGTGCAGTCACACACAGCAGCTCATTTATTTGTATGTTCAATTAGCGTAGTGATTGGTATATAAAAAAAATAAATAAATAACTAAACATTATCGTGCTACACAACTTTATTGAATCTCTCCCTTGGCGGCTTTTGAATTTTTGTCGCCATATTAGCGATTTTTTTTTTTTTTTCCTTTTTGTATAATTTCTTGCATAAAAATAGAAAGCGTTTTATCGGACACCTTTTCGTTAACATATAAGAACCCTTCATATTCTGTTTATTTTATTAATGGTTTTTAGGTTTAAAATAGTGCTTAATGAAATAAATTTTCTATTTTTAAAACTGCACTTTTTTTTCTATAAAGTTATCTACTCAGATAAAAATAGATCATTTATGTGACTACTATTTCAGTTTATTTTTTTTCGTTTTGTAGTATTTTATAAATTTTACATTTTTCTTGAACTACCTAGATTAAAATTGCTGTTGCTAAATTAAACCTCTTTTATATTTTTCTTGAACTATCTAGATTAAAAAATGCTAAATTAAGCCTCTTGGCGAAAAATGTTCGGTGTACTTCAACGCAACAATTTAAAAAATCACCCAGGAGGATCTACTCAACGAGATATATAAAGTAGAGTGATAAATGGTAACCCTTGAGAAGGTCCAAGATGAGTCATGTGACATGCTCTCTTTGCACCTACGTATTCGGTGGTTCCCTTGGTAACAGCTTATTTTCAGTAAATTTCTATGGCAACGGTTTGGAGATTGTTCTTTGCAGCCAATGTTTTTGTTTACTTACGTAGATTCATATTATTTTGTTCTAAATCATTTTGATTTTGATTTTACTTCTTTTTTATTTCGTGTAGTTGAACTTTAACCGACAAAATGCTTAAAAATAGTTGAAAAATTATTATTTGTTGTTAAATTTAGCTCTTTAAAAGTTTAAATTTTCTTTTATAAACACTTTTAAACTTTGTTGGGAAACGATTAAAAAAAAGGTATTTTATTATTTATTAAAATGTGAAATATGTGTAAAATCATTTTAAAAACAATTTATTTCGGTCATAGGACTGTCCTGTTACCTAATAATAATGATATTTTGCCGAACTAATATTTCAAATGCCAAAATAGCGATAAAGGGCCAAACACAGCAACCTATTGGAACGTGTCACGTGATTCATCTTGAACCACGGAAAGCTAATCCTTCATCCATTGAATCAACACTCTAATTTATATATCTCGTTGGATCTACTATAAATAAAACTGATTTTAGTAGAATACACATTAGCATCGTAAACTATATTAGCACTTTGTAAAAGAAATTTTAAATTAAAAATGACGTCAATTTTTTGAGATGCATAATTTATTTATTTATTTTTATTTTTTATTATTCACGTTTAGATAAATGTATTTATTTTCCTGTTGGAAAAAAAAATTAAACTCGACAACAATTAAATTATGGATAATTAAATTTAATTTTGGCAACAATTAAATTATGGTTAAAATTTAAATGGCTAATTTTTTGCTATTATTAGCTTACAAAATTGCTATTTTATGCATAAAAATAACAAAAAAAAAGTTTTTTTTTTCGGAATAAAAAGTAGCCAACTTTTTAAGTTAGGGTATAAGCTATCTCCATAACAAATTTTATCGAAATCCATCGAGCAGTTTTAGCGTGAAACTGACTCAAATAAACGGACATTCACATTTATAATATATATATATATATAAGATTATTATTTGTTTTTTAATTAGAATTATTTCATTATAACTAATATTATGTTATAAACATAATGAAGGAAATTATTTAATTGAATGAAACAAATTTTTCCCGGCTGTAGACAGCAAAGTAGAATCAGATTTTTCATTGACAATTTTATCACGATTAAGGTAAATAGCTAAATTTTCCAAAAAATCCAGTTCGGAAACGCGTTTGGCATGAAAGATAATTTAGGCGTTTTTAAAATTAAAACAATTGCAACAATTACAACAATTTAGTTTTGGTGAATCTAAAATAGGCTTGGTAACAGTTTTATTTGACGTATAATTCTGTGTAATAGGAGCATTTAAATTCCCTGCAGTTATGTGTTTTTAAGTTATGCTGATAACAGATGTGTATAGATATCAACCGCTAAAAATTGGATTTTTGTAATCAGTGATCCACAAAATGGGATATTATGCAAAAAACAACAGTCGAAAATAGAACTTTAAAAAATACTTTCTCTCCAGTATGGATATGAAAAATTAATTTTCTTTCCTGAGCAGTGTTCGTCGACATAGCAAAGGGTAGCAAAGCATTTTCATCAATTAGATTCAATAGAGAAAAACGTTTAGCTCTGTTTTGGGTAGCCCTGTTTATTGTCTATTAAAAAAAAAAAAAAAAAAAAAAAAAAAAAATGCCCTATAAACAATATTATGTATTTAAATTTAGTCTTACTTCAAAGGCATCTAATATCAAATGAATTATAATTCCAGCAATTTCCATGTATGGTACCAATTACCAATATACCCAAAAAGTACTTTGAGTAGCCCTGTAAACGAATGATGAATTTCCATACCACAGTCTATACAAAATATGCTTTTATGCATATAAAGTTTCGTTCATTCCGTTTTAAGTCAGCCTATAGATGTTACAATGTACTTACCAGAAATTTCCCCATAGAGACGTAATATACTATTTGAATTATCTTGAATGTCCCTGTACGTGTACACGAATCATTTTCTTGATCTGAACTGCGATGACTTTATCCAAATACATTCCGTAAATATAGAGAAATTCTGGGATTGTCCAACTATTGTTCACTCAGATAGTTCTAAAATTTGGATAATTATCATTTACGCTAAGGGCACGGCTTTTTTTAACACGCTTTTATTATATTTTATTATATTTATTATATCTATGTTTGTAACCGCTCTGGGAGCAAACAAAAAATCTATATTGCAAAAAAAGACTTCCCCTACGTGAACGCTGTGGCTGTGAGGTAAAGCTCCGGGCTACGAACCTGTAGGTCTAACGTTCCAGCCCAGTCAGGGGAGATTTTTTTTAAATGGTTTTTGTTTAATTCTAAATTATTTATTTATTAAAGATTTAAAAGTATGTAAATATTATGGTGTATTACTCACTTGATTTTCTCTTACCCTGCATTTTAATACCATTAAGATAGATATTTTGTGCTTTTTGGTTCACATTTCAATAAAAGCGTGTTCTTTAATTTTTTAAAAGTGTAATTTTATCTATTCCTCCTTGCTTAATTCCAACCACTTACGCTAGGGGCACGTTACGCTAAGGGCACGTCACCTGAAAAGCTACATTTCCTTGCCTATGCTTAAATAACTTTCTGTATGCTTGATGAGTGAATATATCATAAAAATTTCAAAAGAGCAGGGCTTTATTCTGTTAAAAAGGAAGCTCTAAAAATAGAATCAGGTAGAAAGACGTATGCAAAACTTTAAAGTTTAAACAATGTAACTAAAGTTTTCAGTCAGAACTGTAGTGTGAAATCATGCTACACAGGCATTTCATTTAAAGTCTTTCATTTCAAGTCGTCTCACCACCTTAGCCACAAGAAACAAAAGAAGTTTTATAAGATGCCATGTAATATTTAAAAAAAAGAAAAGAACGAAAGAAAGGTGTCGTCTAAACGAAAAATGATATTGCGCATTAAGAAAAAAGTTTTATACTTGAAGTATAAATAGAATACACAAGATTAAAAAAAGAAAAGAAAAGAAAGAAAGAAATCCATTTACATTAAAACTGAATCCTGTGAAAATTATCTTCAATTTGCATTACTGCATTACCAAACTACCTAGCTGCCTACCATTGCTAGATACTTTGGTAATGCAATGCAGTAATGGCAACAACTGAAAATGAAATTCGAGCAATTTTATATTAAAACGTATCCCGATATTTTTGTATGGCTCTGTAAATTAACCATTAATGTACGTCATACCACATATTTCAGGAAAATTCTTTTATGCATTTTTAATTAACATTTATTAAAACTGTTATGTTTTGTGCAGTACAAATATATTAGGTATATATATTTTAAAGAAATCTCTTTCATAAGATTGTATTGTAGCATGTAGCATATCTAACTTCTTTCTCAATCGCAGTACACAAACCACCTATTGATATTATTTTGTCTGAACTTGTAAAACAATCATTAATGGTAATCTTATTTTATTCCACAGAAAATATGCTTTTGTACATGTAAATACCTTCTGTGCATAATATACATTAATTATGTTATGTTTTCTGTAATACAAATAAATATATTAAAAATGTTTGAAGGAAATACAATCCATTACAGTCCAATTTGAACTCTAATGGATCCGAAATTTTTTGTGTGTCTTTCTACGCAAATAATTTGAGGTATTTATACAATATGTTCCAAATGGAGGATAGAAACTCAATTTCAATTTACTTTTTAAGAACAAACCTATAACAGATTGTTTGTGTAGCCCTGCATACTGTTAAAAACAGAATACGCCTGATATCGTGTACTAAAATTTAGAAAAGAAAAAATTGTATATAACACAACTAAAAATACTCTTCGGGCCATTCCTATTCATGTCTCCCCATGTATCAGAATATTTTGTGTAGACATGTACAACAATCATTAATGTCAATCATACCCAATTCGACAGAAAACATATTTATGTGCATTAAATATTAATGGAATTTCTCTAAACTGATATGTTTTTCAAGTTCAATATCGGATGTTCTCCATTGAAAATTGAGTAAATACATACCAATACAGATTTGAATTCTATTGCAAAAATCCCAATGAAATTGACATTTATTGTTAATATGCTAAAATAATGTTTTGCATAGAATATGATATGCTCACTCTCAGATTTACAAGGCTGTACTAAAATATTCAGTTACATTAAGGGCTCAAATTGGAAACGGGAATTGCATTTCCGTTTGTGTTAAGCATTTTTAACACTTTCTATATCAATGTTTAAGAGTGATTATGAAATCAGTTTGTCTGCTTTTCTACCCTTCTCTGTTTCCATTGTTTGACAAAGTAGGCTAAGATAACTGGAGGTTAAACGAGTCCGTGTATTTTGGAAATGTTAATAATTAATGCATGTCGCATGATTTTCCGTTCTTGTTTATTTTTTATGCAAAAATTTTTCAACATTTTTAAATTGTTTTAACCCTTTCAGGGACAAAGGAATTTTGCTTATTTAAAATCACACCACCAATTCCAGAGCGGTTCTGCGCTCAAAGCTAGTAGAAGGGAAGCACATGATTCGATCGATCCTAGGTCACGTTCGTCAACCTAGCCGTTCGGAGTGTTCCGTGTTTTTCTACGAAACTCACACAAGTACTTACTATGACCCCATAGAAAGGTCCCTCCCTCCCCACGCAGGGCATACCACCATAGACTCAGGTCCTATGTAGACAATTGACCTTAACCCGAACACCTACATCAGCTTATTTAAAATCAACTGCCTAGAATTTGCGAACAATTTTAGAAGTAAAAAAAACAAAGGATGCTTTTACTCTAAATTATAAAAGTAAAATTTTACACACACACACACACACACACACGCATATATATATATATATATATATATATATATATAATCCGGGGCGAGTTTTTGCAATTAGGAATTAGATGATCACTCCTGAAAAGGTCATTCAATTTTTTAAACTTTGGTTTCTCCTCTATTCGGTAGATAGCAGTCTTGCTCTGAAATTGAACAAATGATGTTTCAGAGGAAGCCAAATGCAGAAGTCACTCTAAATAGAATAGGTGAGAATGCCCTTCTCTGCTTAGGTGAAGCACTCGTACTTTGATTTTTCATCTGAAACAGGGCCGTACTATTAATTTAAACTGAAACAACTGTTGTGAGTTCTTTCGATGCATAATGTTTATTTACTAAATTAAATATTATTTAAATTTAATCAAGTTAACATATAGATGTTTCAGGCTGAAAATTAATCATAAGTTAAAAATATTAATTTTTTTCTTTTTACATTACCCATGATCAGCTATGTATCTGATAGTCATTTTTGAAATTAGTTTAACAATTTTCAAAAGAAAATATGGCGTCACTTAAAAAAAAAAAGTATTATCCCCTCTGCCCACCTCCCCCCAACCACCCCTTAATACAAAAATGAAGTTGACTTTACCTTCAAAGCGGCGTTTTTCGATGTCTCCATTCCACACTTAGAGGGCCGGGTTCGAATTCAGATCACACTCGTCGTCGGCTTGCTCATTCGGAGTTTTCACCAAACCTCATATGGATACCGGCTAGAATTCCTTAGAAAGACCTGCACGATGGGCAATCCACCCAGGTCCAAGTCCCTAGTACAGAGAATCAGCCTTCTCGAAGACTCAAACTAACAAATAAACTTGAACTTATGAGGACCACCTAACGGTTGAATTGTGAGCGCTATTGTTTTCAGTGAGCAGGTGCTACATTCGAGTGCTAGTTAACATGGCTGCTCACTAAGGTTCTAAATCTATTTTAAACAGATTAAGGTGCCTGCGTACCTTTAAAATGCAATTTTCGGTCAAAAATCCAATTTACTAGTTTTTGTTTAGTATTAAAGCCTGACATTTTAGCTTTCTAAATCAGTTTGAATTTTGTTTATATCTTGCTTAGAACTTGAGTTACAGGCATTTTAATATTAGTGACTCGCAAGTTTTTCAAACCGGAAGTGACCGTAAATATTTGTTTACATAAATGTCTTAATCAATATAGGCGTAAAAATTGATAACTGCATATAAAATGAATTTAAAAAAGAAAATAAAAAACTTTGAAATAAATCAGGAACTTTTTAAAATTATTTTTTATTTAATAGGTAAAATCTGGTTTTTAATCATGTTTTCTGCTTTTTCTCAAAATGAGATTTTTAACATATTGCTTTATCACAAAACGTCATAACTCCAAAAGTTATAATTGAAACGTTATGAAACTTTGACAAAATGCTCTAGAGGAGTTGTTTTAGGGATTGAACTACTGCAATGAATCTAGTTAAATTATTACTTTCCGAACACTATAGTGAGGAAAGTATTGTAATCATGTCAAAAATCCGAATTCGAGATTTTGATGTTTCTATACGTTTTGAGGTCCCCTGAGTCCGTTTTCACTATTTTTACGATGATGTATGTATGTGTGTGTGTGTGTGTATGTGTGTATGTGTGTATGTTTGTGAACACGCTAGCGTCTAAAGGCTTTGTTCGATTAACCTGAAAGTTGGTACGTATATTGTAAGTCACCATAGTACGAACCCTATAGATTTTGGTGAATCTAGCACTTATAGTTTTTTTACAGGGACACAAAGAAAAATTCTTTATCATTATGGCCTATGGGACCAAAATCTTAAAAGTGCGATAGCATCTAAACGCCTTATTCAATTGAGCAAAAATTTTATACCCATATTATAGGTCACAGATACTCAATCTGTATAGATTTTGGAGAATCTAGCACTTATAGTTTTTTTACAGGGACACAAAGAAAAATTCTTTATCATTAAGGCCAATGGGGCCAAATTTTTAAAAGTGTGATAGCGTCTAAACGCCTTATTAATCTGAGCAAAAAAATTGTACACATGTTATAGGTCGCATTTGCACCAAATGTATAGATTTTGGTGAATCTAGCACTACAGTTTTTTTACAGGGACACAAAGAAAAATTCTTTATCATTATGGCCTATGAGACCAAATTTTTAAAAGTGCGATAGCATCTAAACGCCTTATTCAATTGAGCTGAAAATTTGTATGAATATTATAAATCACTGTTGCACTAACTATAAGCATTTTGGTGAATCTAGCATCTATAGATTTTTACAGGGACAAAACGAAAAATTCTTTATCATTATGATCTAAGGGCTCAAAGTTCAGTAGCGTTAAATAAAACCTCGTGTGATATATGGAGAAAAAAACACTCTATTATGGTTTTCTCTCTTTTGTTTGTTTAGCAATTCCTCTTTCTTTATTTTATCTACAAAACTGTTAGTTACTCAATGTTCGGAAAGTCGAATGGAGTCACTCCAGATTTTTTTTTTGTTTTTTTGTCGATAAAAGTTATGAACTGTCATGTGTATTCGTGGTTTTTTCAGCGTGTGAAATGTTAACTTCTGTAAAATATTAAATAACATGGTTATAGTTTGGAAATAGTTCACTCCTTTAAGAAAATTTCAATAACCAAAATAAAATTTACAGAATAAAAATATATTTATTTGAATTTGACTTATGATGTTTTGAAAAAGTGCCTTTTTTTCGCAAATTTTATGTATATTTTGAGCATAAATATCAAAATATTTTAAAATTTGCATATTTTTTCATGTTATTCACTGTTTTAAACTATATTCTATTATATAATGCACATAAATAGGCAATTTTTCAATTATTAAAAAAAAATCGCCTCCGAAAGTAGACAGGCACCTTAATTAGCCCAGTATACAAAAAATCTTATACTATTAAGTGAGCAATATTTGTATGTATATTTCACTGATCTCGAAAACGGTAGCTCGGACAGTCACGAGATTTAACACAAAGGTGCATCCCGAAGGGTCATTGCGCACATCGAAGTCAGATTTTCGAATTTTTGATTAGTTTTTTCTTAATTAATTAAAATGTGTAAATCATAACCTTCTAATTTCTGATAAAAAAAGCCATTTAAATTTTAACATTTTATCCATAATTTAATTGTTGCCAATTTTTTTTGCGACAAAATAATAATAATAATAAAAAAAAAAAAAAACGTACATCTTATCTTATACTATTAAGTGAGCAATATTTGTATGTATATTTCACTGATCTCGAAAACGGTAGCTCGGACAGTCACGAGATTTAACACAAAGGTACATCCCGAAGGGTCATTGTGCACATCGAAGTCAGATTTTCGAATTTTTGATTAGTTTTTTCTTAATTAATTAAAATGTGAAAATCATAACCTTCTAATTTCTGATAAAAAAAAAGCCATTTAAATTTTAACATTTTATCCATAATTTAATTGTTGCCAATTTTTTTTTTTTTTTTTTTTTTTTTGAGACAAAATAATAATAATAATTAAAAAATAAAACGAACATTTATTTAAAATGAGGAAAATAAATCAGAAAGATTAGAAAATAAATTAGAAATATCACTCGCATCGTAAAAATAAGACACCAAATGAAAGGGAAAATTTTTGTAAATCCGATGCATTAAACAGCTTATCAATCGGATGATTAGTTTTTTCTTAATTAATTAAAATGTGAAAATAAAAACCTTCTAATTTCTGATAAATAAGACATTTAAATTTTAAAATTTTATCCATAATTTAATTGTTGCCATTTTTTTCGACAAAATAATAATAATAATAATAATAATAATAATAAAAACGTACACTTATTTAAAATGAGGAAAATAAATCAGAAAGATTAGAAAATAAATTAGAAATATCAGTCGCATCGTTACAAATAAGATAGCAAATAAAAGGGAATTTTTTTTTTAATCCGATGCATTAAACAGCTTATCAATCGGACAATTAGATTTTTTAAAATTAACTAAAGTATGAATTTTAGGTGGCAACAGCAGAAGATTGTATGGAAACCGTTAGGAGAAAAAAAATTAAAAATCGGCTTCACATTAAGTCACATGATTTTTAAAAGGGATTAAAAATTGCAGTTTTCAAATTCTTTTAAATTTTCTCTCACGAACACAAAAATATAATATACAGCCTGTACCCCACAAGACCAACTTGCATTTCAAATTTCATCAATTATTTTGGTTAATAAACAAAAGTTATTATTTTTTTTTTCAAATTTTTATTCTATTTTCGAAAAGATTTATGTGATCATAGATATAATAATATATATGGATCTATCATCCCCATATTATCGTGCAAAGATTTTTGATGCCGAAAAAAAAGCTTTGGAATCAGCCATTAAGTGGTATTGAAGGAAAAAAAAAGAAAAATGAATTTGAAACTATATCTGGGGCTTTTCATTCACCTTTAGTAAATAAATTATTCATGAATTTTATTTGCTAAAACATTCGTGCATATTCCCGTGTGTATTCACTCGGGGAAAGACTGCCATATTTTGGTAAAATCGCCGTCTTTTCCCGAGTGAAAAGGAATCACTTTTTTGTCCCCAATGATCAATCTATATATTATTACTATATCTATGTATGTGATACGATAGATTAATAATTTGGGTTTTAAAAAAATTTTTAAATAGATTATTTAAACTCTATGAACCATATTTTTATTTTATCAGCTTCATTAACAGATCCTGCTGGGCGATTTTTTAAATTTTGGTGTTGAAGTACACCGAATGTTTCTCGACAAGAAGTTTAATATAGCAACAGCCATTTTAATCTAAGTAGCGCATCAAATATATAAAAACATAAATGATTTATTTTTACACAAAATTTACAGAACAAATGCAGTTTTAAAGATAGGAAATTAATTTCAACAAGCACTATTTTAAACCTAAAAAGCATTAAAAATATAAGCAGAATATAAAGGATTCTTATGTATAAACAAAAAAGAGTCTGATAAAATTATTAGCAAAATAGTCTTCCCCTTTTCATACAAAAAAAAAAAAAAAAAAAAAAAAAAATCCATCGCTAATATGGCGACAAAAATTCAAAAGCCGCCAATGGAGCGACATAATAAAGTTGTGTAACACGATAATGTTTACCTATTTATTTATTTTTTTATATAATAATCACTATGCTAATTTATCATACAAACAAATGAACCTCTGTGTGTTACTGCACTCTCACGCTGTCGAACAGAAATATTTGAAAAATTCAAATTAATATTTAAATAAATAAATAAAAATATGTTTAATGGGAAATATATATAACCACTAGCAGACCCGGCCACGCGTTGCTGTGACTAAGTTATACGTTGAATTATACGGCTGTAAACTATTTAGTACAGTCAAATTATTATTTACGAACAAAGACGAAAACATTGTAGCCGATGTAAAAACCCACAGGGTTGAGATTTGAAACTTAGGTCAAAATTTGGAAGCGATTGATAAAAATTTTCGTAGTGTTGATATTAAGCACAAATTAATTTTATTGTAGGGTCCTATAAATTTTAATGGAGAAGTGATATATATTATTTCTAATGCTACTTTGGATAAAATTGCTAAAATGACTAATATATAAATTAAATTCTATTAAAATTCTATTAAAATAAAAGTATAAAAGAAACAGACGATTTTAAAATCAATTTTTATGGAGGAGTGAAATATAATATATGCTATAATGGATAATTTTACTATAAAATGACCTCATCATTTTAAATATTTTAAAGAGGGCAACAGCTGTAGTTATAAAAAGGAAAACAATAAGGCTAAACCAGAAAAATAAGTAAATTTGATAAATATTTTAAAACTTTAAAATTGGAAATCTTATGAAATATTGGACATTTAAAGTAAATACATGTATCATTTTAAATAGAAAAAGATTTTGGAAAAGTTTAGTGTATTTTAACGAAGTGATGAGAAGTTTTTGAGTATGTTAAAATTTTAATAGTAAATTCAAGTTAATAAAGATGAGAAACATTGAGGATTAAGAAAAGAATAATTATAAGATTAAAAAAAAAAAAAAAAAAAACTTTTTATATACCATGCTTTTAAATTTTAATATACTAATAATATACTAATTAAAAGGAAAATGATAAATATTCTATCATAGTTTGAAGTCAAATTTGTTTTCAAATGTCTAAATAAAATATCTGATGTAAGATACTAATATTTTGCAGCGGAATAGATTTCATTTCTGTCATCCTTGGAGAAAAAAAAAGAATATCGCCAAATTATCTGGCGAAAATATTTAATTCCTTTCAAAAATCATGGTTATTTTAACAACTTATATTAAAAGATTAATGCATAATATGAAACAATATTTCGTACAATACATATTACATGTCATACATACGTACAATGAATAATACATATTACATTTCGTACAATACATACATCTGGCATGTATATTTTCGTGTTACGCTTTTGATCGCCAAATACCAAAAAAAAAAAAAAAAAAAACGCCAAGGACGACAGAGTTTTGAAATTTAAAATTAAAATTTTGTCAATTTGACAGCAAAATAATTCAATCTAACACCCGCGATAACTAATACATATCTATACCCTAATATAAGGATTAAAATCGGGAAATAAATTTCCTCGATTTTTAATAATTTCTTACAAAAAATCCAGTGGGCAATTAACATAGGAAATCTTTTTCTTGGCTGCACAGACGGTCAGTGAGTCACACTTCGCTTGCGTATAGAACTCATAGATATAGTATAGCATATATAGAATAGAGTGATCATTGGGGAAAAAAAAAGTTATTCCTTTTCATTTGGGAAAAGACGACGTTTTTACCAAAATATGGCTGTCTTTCCCCGAGTGAATACACACGGGAATACATACTAATATTTTAGCAAATAAAATTTATGAATAATTTATTTGCTAAAGGGGAATGGAAGACTCCAGATACAGTTTCAAATTCATATTTCTTTCTTTCTTTTCTTTTCTTTTTTTTTTTTTTTTTTTTTTTTTCAATACCACTTAATGGCAGTTTCCAAAGCTTTTATTTATTTATTTTTTTTCGGCATCAAAAATCTTTGTACGATAACATGGGGATTAGAGATCTATATATATTACTATATCTATGATAGAACTACATTAGCACTTTATCAATGTGTATAAAATCTTTAAAATGATTATGACGTCAATTTTCGTGAGATGCATAATTTAACTTTTTATAATTTTTTAACGTTCACGTTTGATTAAATGTATTTATTCTTATGTCGAAAGAAAATGAACTCGTATTTTTTTTTGGCAACAATTAAATTAATGGAACTCACAGATATTTTGGAGCAACTTTAATAAAGGTCTATAGTTAACAAATAATTGCAATAAAACAATATTGTGACAATAAATTGCGATAAAAACTATCCTATCTCTCAAGTTGGACCAAACTGCACACAGTGTGCAAAATTTCATTAAAATCGGTTCCTTAGTTTAGGAGTTTACCCCGGACAAACATCGTGACACGTAATTTATATATATATACAGATAAAAAGATTAGTTGTCTAAAATACGGCAGAAATAGCGCTCAGCATATTGTTACAAGGTATTAAGTCTTATTTTTACAAGGGATTAAATCTAAAATGGTGACAAAAATTCAAAAGCCGCCAAAGAGAACTATATTAAGGTTGTACTATCAGGTTTACAACCCATGAATTATATATAAACACAAAAAATTAATTGTCTCATGCGACAGACGTAGCCGGTCACAGCATATTGTAATATTTGGCGTGAAGCCGCTGTCATTTAATGGTTGATTGGATAAACAAAAAAAAAAAAAAAAAAAAAAACATATGAAATAACGTAAAAGCAAATATTATGTTGTCTAAACCCAGTTACGTTTGAGTCCAGTCCGAGTTACATGTGAACAACACGTATAGTGTTGTTCACTTGTAACTGGGATTCAAATATAAAAGGGAAGCTCCAATTTTTTCGATACTATCTATTTCGAAACTGTTATATAATAAGCACCTAAATGGAAGCTCATTGGTAAACTATTGTCGCAGGTAATAGGGACAAGCGCCCGAGTTGCAGTGGATGACCAAATCGCTGCTGAATGCAGCAGGGAGCTGGAGCGAGCTTTTGAACAATTTCAGTAATTTATTTTATTTTATTTTTATAAAGCTATATAGAAACGAGTTTCCTTTAAATTTAGTGGCCAGCGAAGCGGGCAAAGCCTGCTAGTGACTATAAAGCGACGAACCAAAGCAAACCTGGATTTATACAGATGCGAGATTGATTTTCCCCAGACAATGTCATATTGTTCTTTTCCCGTGTTTCATTATCCGAAAACCGAAACAATCTTTCATTCACTCATCATCTCAAATGTTCTGATATAGATATACAGAGTGCTTCCTTTGTGACATCGGTTGTTGGCGTGCGACTGCTTCCTCATTAACAGGTGGTAGATCGTACTTAATTCCCAAACGGAGCCGAGGCCTGGAATACGAACGCGACGCTCAACGATTCGTATCGTGGCGTTTCCGAAATAAGGTAATATTTCAGCAGGAAAGTAAAATTATTTGGTTTCCATAGGTTAAAACACTTTCTAGCTATATTGACCTGTATTTAAACTTTAATGTATCGCTTGATGACATTTTCCAATATATTTTGTTTTTAATGAGGAAAGAAGAAATTTCACGGCAAAACGGTATCTTTATAGGTTAAGCTCTATGCTGTATATATTTTTTAATAAAAAAAATGAAATAACTCCCCACTAAAATTAATCCGAAGATATTCTTTCTTCAAATGTTTTAAAATATTTTGAAGATCTACCCTTTTCCATAAAATATCTGCAGAAATTTTGAAGACATTATAAAGACATTTTGTAAGCTTACTTAAGACGTGGACCAAATAACTTAAAATATTCTGAAGATTTTCTTTAAAGAAAATCTTGAGAATATTTTTAGTGGAGAAATTGCTTTGGTATAGCTTTGTATATCGTCTAAAAATTGCATATAGATCCCTGTACTAAAAGTTTAAAAAAGGAAGGGGGAGGGGAGGAAGTTATGCAACTAAAAGTGCATTTCGAGTCATTCTTTCTTATATCCCTTAAGCTATATGAATACTTTAGCAACACCCTGTAAATGAATTATTAATGCTAATCTTCCTTCAATGTCTTTTATAAATAGGGATAACTTGATTTTGCCCGCCTAACCCAACAAAACTCGAGTAGTTTCTTTTTTACTTTCCGAACACTATAGTGAGGAAAGTATTGTAATCATGTCAAAAATCCGAATTCGAGATTTTGATGTTTCTATACGTTTTGAGGTCCCCTGAGTCCGTTTTCACTATTTTTACGATGATGTATGTATGTGTGTGTGTATGTGTGTATGTATGTGTGTATGTCTGTGAGTGAACACGCTAGCGTCTAAACGCTTTGTTCGATTAACCTGAAAGTTGGTACGCATATTGTAAGTCACCATAGTACGAACCCTATAGATTTTGGTGAATCTAGCACTTATAGTTTTTTTACAGGGACACAAAGAAAAATTCTTTATCATTATGGCCTATGGGAGCAAAATCTTAAAAGTGCGATAGCATCTAAACGCCTTATTCAATTGAGCAAAAAATTTATACACATATTATAGGTCACAAATACTCAATCTGTATAGATTTTGGAGAATCTAGCACTTATAGTTTTTTTACAGGGACACAAAGAAAAATTCCTTATCATTATGCCTATGGGGCCAAATTTTTAAAAGTGTGATAGCGTCTAAACGCCTTATTAATCTGAGCAAAAAATTTTTACACATGTTATAGATCACAGTTGAACTAACTGTATAGATTTTGGTGAATCTAGCACTTACAGTTTTTTTTTACAGGGACACAAAGAAAAATTCTTTATCATTATGGCCTATGGGACTAAATTTTTAAAAGTACGATAGCATCTAAACGCCTTATTGAATTGAGCTGAAAATTTATATGAGTATTATAAATCACTGTTGCACTAACTATAAGCATTTTGGTGAATCTAGCATTTATAGGTTTCTACAGGGACACAACGAAAAATTCTTTATCATTATGATCTATGGGCTCAAAGTTCAGTAGCGTTAAATAAAACATCGTGTAATAGATGGAGAAAAATGCTCAAACACTCTATTATGGTTTTCTCTCTTTTGTTTGTTTAACAACTCCTCTTTCTTTACTTTATCTACAAAACTGTTAATTACTCAATGTTCGGAAAGTCGAGTGGAGTCACTCCAGATTTTTTTTTCTTCCAATAAAACACCATTTGAAAATACTCAAACATTTTTATTAACACTTTCCGCAACAAAGTTGAAAAGTGTTTATGACTTCGGCTTCTCTATCTGTCTGTCCGCTATCTAACTAGCCTAAATATTCGTGGAATTTCTTGAAACTAATATATGTTATTCAAGTTCACCATAGGATGTTTCAGTGGCGGATCCAGAACTTGATTTTTGGGGGGGGGGGGGGGCTAAGATTTTTCAAAGTGTTATTCTAGACCAATAAAAAATTTACAATTGCAATATTCAATTGTGAATGTCAGTGTTTTTTTTTTTCCTTAAATCCGCCACTGGGATGTTTGTTATTGAAAATTGGGTAAATACCACCATTGGTTTGAAACAAGGACATGCGAAAGAATTGCAAAGCATTGCGTTCTATGAGAGGCATTTCTAAAAGTCTTTTTTCTATGCCTTTATTGTGCACATAGATGTTTCATTAGTTGGAAAATATCTTCTTGGAGGTTGCACATAATGATCTATTATTGAAGTTGGTGTTGGATGATAAGGAGTGGGTGGTTGACTTTGAGCTAATTGTGAGTACAAAGGGAAAGGATTTACAGGAAAAATTGGTCTATTGAATAGTAATGTAGCGTTTTGTTGCTTAAATGTATTAGTGAAGTTTCAGGTATAATGTATGTTTGATTAATAACATAGGAAGATCTTCTTAATTGATTAGTGGTTGTTTTCCCGTTGATTAATTATTCTTTTTATAATAATAATTATTTAAGAATTTAGATTTTTCTATTTTAAATATAAAGAATGTTGATGACAAGGGTGCATGGCCCAATTGAGAGTTTTCTGTTCTTTTACAATTAATACAGCATAAAGTAGAGGAAGTATACCATGATATTGTCTCGTGTGAGTCTGAATATTTACCACAGAAAGATGAGTAATTCTTACATGAGGACTTTTGATGACTGTAACTTTGACATTTCGTACATCTTGTAACATTTTTGTAACCCACAATTCGAATCAAACTGAACGTTACGCGACAAAGAGGTCTAACCCAAAATGTCTAATTTTTCACATATACGAACCATAGTGGCGTATCCATTGAGTTACGCCACTTAAGCATGTCATAGATAGGCTCAACCGCTCAACTCAAAATAACAATTTTTTGTGTTACAAAGAATTTTACTTCAACTGTTATACTCAAAATCGTAATTTTTTGAGTTACGCCGCTTTGTCATGAGAGCGATAGTGTTGTAAACTGATTGACTTTCCACTATTAATTTAACGACTCAGTGTGCGAAAAATAACTTACTTTTGTTTTTATCTTGAACTGATTTATTGACTATCTACTTTAGTGACTTTCGAACTTTTTTAACGAAGCACGATTTATAATGTCAACCTTGATAGTAGCAACCCTTCTTCGAAGGAAGGGGATAAAAAGTGTAATTCGAAATAATTTCAGTTTGTGTTTATGTTTCGTTCTTGTTTAGTGTCATGTTATATTTTTCCGTCAAATCTGATGTATATGTTATCAATAAATAAACAAACAAACAAATAAACATATTTGTCCGTGTGTTTATGAAAATAAAAATGAAAAAGAAGAAAAGGGTTATTTAATTCAACAAGTCTGAAAATGATTTAATGAGTGATTGCACGAGTTTTACAGGTTGTTCACGACTCGGATTCCTCGCTATCTACCTCGTCCGGACCTTGGATCAAGATAACGATGAAATCGGGTAAGATGCCTGATTTCCTTTTATTCTTTGTTTTATTGATGAAATCATTTATTCATTTTATGATTAACTGAAAATTGATTCTGTTGCCTATTTTGTGAAGTTCGATGAGGCGACAGAAATACAAAAGATAGTATACCGTTAGATTTACATCTTTATTCACACAACAAATTATTATTATTATTTTTTTTCCAACTTTCATATGAGCGCATTGTGCCGTCAGATGTCAATTAGATTACCTTAACGGATGAAGCATTGTCACATTTAATCCATAGTACCTGATTTGAAACCTGTCTGACCCCTTTTCTTACTTGTACAAATTAATTCGACCTTCTATGAAAATTTTGTAGCATATTGAATATGGAAAATTAGCATCGTAGATAATTAGTCATGTATTCATCTGTATATTAAGTGATACATTAGCTTCATGTTAATTAGCGATATGTATCAAGAAAGATTAACCCTTTACGCCACAGTTTAATTGACACACCAATCAAATCATTTGACATAGAGCTCGAAACAACTTTGTTTCAGTTCTTCCACTGCTTGACTTACATGTATAAAGGAACTTGGAAACAAAAGCTGTTGGCGGGCCAATCTCGTTTGCAGTTGATAAATGGTCTTTCACACGTCATTTGATTGATATTCAGATACACACACGACCGTCGCGTTGATCTTCCATGACTGATTTCGCAGACTCTTTTTAAATACGAGGTCGCTCTCCTAATAGAGATCTGAATGTAGAGTTGTAACTTAATTACAGAGCGATGATTGGAACTCATTCATGAAATGCAAACTAACTACAGAAAAATGTTATTACAGAAATGAGAGAGCGGACATACAGACGAAACGTCATTCTAATAATACCTTTTCTAAAAAACATGCTTTTATGCATCTGCGAGTCCACACGTAACACAATCCAGTACTGCTATGGATATTCTTTTCACTAGGAGACATGTTTTAGTGATCTTGAATAATATATATTCAGTGTTAAGAACTTCTAAAGATTTTTTACCAAAATGAGGGCGCATATACAAACAGAAATTATAAACACTTTCCACGTTGTTGAAAATAGTTAATAAGTGTATTAAAAAAGAAAGCAAAAATTAGCTACAGGAAAGTGATGAGGGTAGTAACTCACAGAGCCTGATTAAAGCCCGAAAAATGGAGCCATTCCCAGGGCTATTGATTTTTGGAGACCCAAAATTTCGTTTTCAGCTCAAAATACTTAATTAAAAATATAGAAAAATGAATCCATAAACAATACTTCATGTTAATTTTTCTTCTAAAATAAAAAACATGTAACGAGATTGAGTTTTTCCCTTAAATTTACATTATTGGGTAAGGGGGAGGAGGGGCTTTAATTATTTATTTTTATTTTTTTGTTTTATTATTATTAGTAGTAGTATTTTCAAAGAGTGGTAAAAATATTTTCCAAAAATACTGAAAAGGTTTCTAATGAAAAAAACAAACTACCAATACCGATTTAAATATTTATATAATATATTTAAATCTACCGAAAGTACTCAATATTTTTTCGCAGTATACTGAAGGGTGATGTGAAAAGAAGGCAAATGCACAATATGGGTCCCTCCCGAACCAACTTTTGGCTCTTATAACCCACCAAGATTAAACACTGAAAAAAAAAAAAAAAAAAAAAACTCTAGCTTACTTTTTTCCCCCTCTAAGCAAAAGATATAAAATTCTGCACAAAACACAATTTAATTTACTACGACAGGGTTTCTTTTAATGTATTCTTCCATATAAAGGCATGCAGTAAGTGTGTTTCATTCCCCAGCATCGGTTTTTATAATAATTTCTTAAAGTTTCTTTCGTATAGCATAGGAACCCCTTGGTGGCTTTTGAATTTTTATTGTCATTTTGGTAATTAATTAAAATGGCTATCGAAATTGCGCAAGTAAACGTCTTGGTGAAAAACATCCGAGCTACTTCGGTGCCAAATTTCTAATTTCGCCAAAGGATTCTACACTGAAGCTGTTCTATTTCTTTAGCACGATTTTTCTCTATTTCTTTTAATTATTTTCTTTAAAAAAAGGTGCACTTTTTTTTTTTTTTTTTTTGACATAAAAATAAATATATTTAGCTATTTATATATTTTTGGCATCTTTTTTTTCTTCTTTTTAATAATTTTAATGTTAAAATAGGGTTTTATTTATTATCTTTTGAACCAATTATCCTATTGAACTAAAAAGTACAGCGTTAGCTAGATTTTGTCTAAATTAATCAATATACCAATTTTTGATGAAATCTAATAATCCGGACTAAAAATACAGATAAATACAAACTTTTTAAATAAAAACAAAAGTGTTTCCACGTTCATTCATGGTGATAGACAAAAATTGGTAACGACGCTGAAATCGCTGTCGGAAAAAAATAGTACGACCCGTCATTACTAGGGGAAAAAAAAAAAAAAAAAAACGTAATAGAATGAATTCGACCTAACACTACAGTCAACAAACCAAACGTCAGTGGATAAATAAACCCGAACTCTCACCTATTTCATACTAATTACTTTTTTCTTTATCCAAACAAATACACATCTGCTCTCTTATGGAAATAATAACAACAAAGCGTTTGCTGCCTCTGGCCAGCATGTTCTACATTCATCACAACCTCCTCTTTCTTTTCAAAAAAGAGCGCTTCTTTCCTTGCTTATTCGCAGGTATTTTCTCTCCGCTGTCATTCATGTTTGGCGCTTGTTTTCATGTTTGGCGAAATGTATTTGGCAACGCCTGCTTAAAACAGCGCCAAGTGCAACCCTATCGAACTGGTGAAAGCGGACTTCACTTGTCTTGTTAACAAGGTTGACTCCCCCCCCCAATCTTTCCCCCAGAAGAAAAGGGCCCCCAGAAAAAGCCCCAAAAGCTTGCTTGTCCAGTTTTTATTTTTACCCACAAGGCATTGGCCCTGGTTTTTTAACTATGGATGATCTTCAGAGGATTTTTCACGATCGTTGTTGAAAAAAAAAGAAAGAAAAACAAAAACAAAAGACGAATCAGGTATTTTTCGAATTGGGTGGCAGCAGAGAGAAAAAGGTGAATGGAAGAAAATTACACAAGCTTTGTTATGCATGGTTTGTGCGGTAAATGCGGTTAAAAATTTGACGACGGGATAAGAAAGGGATGCTTTCATCCACGGTTCCTTCATCTCCATCTCTCGTTGTCTAACCTCTGATAACTGTTTACGAAACAGAATGTTTTGGAAACTTAAAATGCGAATAATGGAATAATAATTATAACGCTAAAAAATATCTTTCATCACTTCGTTATTTATTATCATTATTTTTCTTTTATCCTACATATTCTATCTCCAAAATGAATTTTTTTAGGTAATGTTATCTAAAAAAATTCATTTCATTCGTTCAATAATTATACTATATTACAAATATAAGTTTACATTCGTTAGTATTTTGCGGAGAAAATAAAAATATAAAATACGTATTTATATAAGCAATATATAAATGAAAATAATGTTATCATTTAATAAACATAAGATATTTCAAGTATGCAATTACGTTAGTTGTTAGTTTGCAGACAGTTAAATAAAATTATAATATTTTCCCCCTCAAACTGACTGAATTTAGAAATCTTATGCGAATGTTTTAGAATCTTGAAATAAAAATAATAATTAGAACGATAAAAATACTCTTTCTTCACTTTTTTATATTTATTTTATTTTTCTCTACAAAGCTGTTCTATCACCTCTATCCTCAAAATGTTTTTTTTTTAAGATAACGTTACCATTCAATAAACATAAGTATTATTACAAATATATATATTAGTTATTAGTTTGCGGACTATTAAAGGGACTTGATACTACTGAATGTTTCATATAAAACTTTATATGTCTATTAAGCATTTATAAATTGAACTAAGGTTTGTTAGTAGGGAAAGAAGGGGGCTTTTAACACAGGAGGGGGGGTGCACCGGCAAGTCGTGCGGGTGCCGCACCACCCCCTGAGGGGTGTGGGTGAGTTTGTATTGACCTTGAGACATCCTCTAACTTAATCGTGAAAGATGACGAGGGTATTAATGAGGAAATTTAATTAAAAAAATTAATGAGTGATTTTTGTAAAAGGTGATGATGGTTTTAAAGCGATGTTTTCGGTAGAATGAAAAAAGCAGGATATTGTTTGTGACTCATTAGGAAATTAATTAGGAAATTAATTAGGAGGTTAATTAAGAAATTAATTAAGAAATTAATTATAAAAAAAAAATTTAAAATTGGGAAAATAAATAAGAAATCGATTGAATTTAAGGATGTGGATGTGGATAGAGTATGCAAGAAATAGAGTTGTCTGACTGGGGTTCGAACCCAGCACCTTGCAGTAAAAATATTTCCATTAGAATGCAGTTTTCGCGTGTGTGTGTGTTTTTTTTTTCAATTATATACCTGTACAATTCTTTTTAAATCTATGAATGGAATTATTTGATAATGTTTCAATCATTTAAATGATATTAATTTACAGAATAATAATTAAAAAAATATTAATTCAGCATTTCCTTGTAAAAGTTACGAATGTTTTATGAAAAATAACAATCAGAGTAAAAATTAATTAGAAAGAATGAAAGAAAGTGTAGAAATTAAAGATGATCGGGTAGGATTCGAACCCAACACCTGCTTGAAGTGAGGAAACAGTAGTTTACAAGTACTTTAACCACTGTTCTTTAGAAATATACCTATGCAGATCTATTTTAGATAAGAATGGTATTAACCTAAAAGAATTTAATCATTTAAATTATATTAATTCGAGAAAAATAATTAAAAAAAACGTTAATTAAACATTTTCTTCTAAAAGATTACGAATGTTTTATGAAAAAATAAAAAGGTTGAAAAAATATTTTATGAAAAATGGCAATGAGAGTAAAAATTGAGAAAAAAGATGATTGAAAAATCTTTAACCGTAGATTATGACAGAGATTCGAACCCAACACCTCACAGTAAAAATATTTCAGTAGTTTACAAATATGTGTAACTGATTTTTCTATTATATCTCAGCACAATTCTTTTTAAACCTATGAATACTATTGTCCGAAAAGAATTCAATCGTTTTAATGACATTAATTACAGAATAATAAATAAAATTTAAAATGAAATAATAAAAATTGGAAATCTTGAAAAAATTAACTAAATGTTTTATGAAAAAATGACAATGTACGCGAAAATTAAGTTAAATAATGTTTAAAATCTCAAATGTATAAGTGAAATTAGATTAGGATGAAGGATGAGAATTGTTTTTTTTTTTTTTTTTTTGATAGATAACTAAAAAAGAGTGATTAAAATTTCTTATTAATTACTTAATTGAAGAAAGTTCGTTAAAAAAATACTTTTCATCATAAAGATTTTTTAATTGTGAATACCTAGTATCCATTTTAACCCTTTCAGGGGCACTAAGTAAAAATGATTGAATTTCCTTTTAAATATATATATATCATAAAGTAAACATCCCCTACAAGTCATATTTGATGAAGAAAAAAATTCAGCATGTGGGGATTTTTTGTGGGTGGTGGCTAGGCGTTCTAGCCACTGTGTCTATATCCACTAAAAGATGCTCCTAAAACTCAAACTAAAATTAATGATCTAAGACAATATGTAAATCTGTTGTATTTAAAAGGTGCATTACAGTATATTTACACTAACAAATACTTTTGAATAAAAAATTATTTTTCATAAAAATGTATAAAAGAAACTTCAAAAAAATTTTCCGCAACTTGTTCATTTAAAAAAGTCACAGGCACATCCTGCTTAAAGTTACTGTAGTTCTGCCATCTCTATTTCAATTTTAGAAGTACACATTAACTTTTCATAAAAGTGGATAAAAAAAGTAGCCACTGCACACTTAGAGAGAAATTTCTAAAGTAGGTGGATAGACCCTCTAGCCACCGCCCCTGAAAGGGTTAAACTGTATATATTCTTTTTCGCTATAAATAGAATAATATCTTAGCACAAAATATCGGCTTTATTCGCCAATGGTGACGTCACAATGTTTTGGGGGGAAGGAGGGGGCCATTCCTTAGAACATTTTCTTAGAATTGCGTTGGGTGCGGCATTGTACATTCAATACAAGAAAGAGGAGGAAAAATACCAGTTTTGTCGCTACCTTTAACAGTGTTTAAATTTGATTATTGTTAGACGTTTTAAAAATATAAATTCATTTCTTTTTATCTTTAGAAGAATCTTATTGATTATTTGATATACAATATGGGGATACAATAACTTTTAATAATAGACATTTTCAGTGGATTTTTACAAAAAATTCATTACAACTTCAGAAAATCAAAAGTTTTTTAGATATAAATTGTAACTTTTTCGAATAATCCTTCACATATTAGTCTACACCCTTACATTTCTTTAGTGTAAACCCGTGAAATTTTACCAATAAAATCAGAAATAGGGTTGTAAAAATAAGAATTTGGCATGATTTTAAATAAATTTTAGGATATATCTACAAAAATTTTAGAGTATTTGGCGATAATTCGGATTTGGTGAGAAACGCCTAGTATTAATTTCGAGTGGAGTAAAATTTTGTCACATGCTAACTTATTTTCGCGCGAGTGAAGACATCTGTTTTTTAACCTGAATTCTGTACTACATAATAATTATTTTTTCAAGATGGATGTCAGAACAGATATTATTTTGTTAAATGCATTTACTCATATATTTAATAGATCAATCTACGCAATTCAGAACTGGAGATTATAAATCAACTTAAATTTCGAATGAATGAATTTATCAATTCAGAAATTAGCAATCAACTTTATGAAAACGTTGATATGTTATCTGATGAAAATTTTTATACCTGTTTAGATATTGTGTTAAAAGAAATGATAAAAAATGAAATTAATTGGGACAAAGTTGTAATTTACTTAGTATTTTCAAGTGAACTTATGGCAAAGCGCTTTAAGAGATCTGGAGACTTTATCATACTTTGGATAAAATTTTTTAATATCTTCCAGAAGTATTTAGGTAATTGGATTATTGATAATCAAGAATGTATAAAAGTCAAAGAAGTAAAAAAATCATTTTTTCAAAGAATGTGGAGTTTTATCACTCGATCATAATATGAAAATTGTAAAATTTTTATCTGCTATGTTGAATTATGTTCAGTTCAATCTGTATACGAACAATGTTCAAGAAAAAATGTATGTAATATGAAATTGAAAGTAAATAAAGAACTTTCAATGAAAATTTTGTTTAAGAAAAAATTATTTGAAGTAACATTCATCTTTATAAAATAAATAAAAATAAAAAATAAGTTGATCAATGTAAAAAACTGAAAAATTCACCGTTTGAAAAGAAGTCTTAATAAGTTTTAGAAAATATCGTAACATATTGTATCATATTTTACCTCTATCATTTTTCAGAAGTTACTTTACTGCAAAAAATAGCTAATGTCAAAAATTTCTCTACCTAAAACAGTTATACTTTAGATATAACTTTTTGGAATCTTCTTATCACTATCATCGAACATACGTGTATACTAAAAAATTTTTTACAAAGTGGTATTTAATTATAAATGTTCTTTAAATTTCCTTATACTCGTTAAAATATTGTAAGTTTTTTTTTTTTTTTTTTTTTTTCAAGTTTTGTATTATAGTACTATAAATTTTGCAACATTCTTAAAATAATATAAGTTTCTGAACATAGTGATAATTAGAAATTACCATTTTTGAGTTTTTAACGCGATCTGGAATCGAACCTGACACTTCCCTAATGACAACGTTAGAATTTTTTGTAATTCATCATAGTGAAATTCCTCACATCATATGCTACATTCACTCAGTTTTTCTTTACAGATAGCAAGTTTGTAAATGATGAAAGTTAACTTTGAAAAAAATTCAGAGCTGAAAAAATATTAATATATACGTTTAATAAATACATTCACGTTCACAGATGCATACTTAAGTTTTCTAAGTGTATTTAAACATACTTAAAAAATATTTTAACCAAGTATTGTCGATTACAAACATATGTATACTTGAAAAATTTTACAAAGTATTTTAGAAATTAAGATAACTTATTCTCGAATAAAAATAAAAGAAACTCATTTTCACAATAATTGGATTGTAAATGTAAGATAAAATCACAAAATTACCAGCTTAAAAGGTTGCAGGTATTCGAAAAAAATCACGAAGTCAACAATTTTGATGTTAACAACACATCTTATTTTACAAAGTACTAAGTTTTTTAAAATCATTTAGTTTGAAGTTTTTCAGACATATGCTTATAAACTGAAATTTTTATGAGTGAAAAATTTTTTACACAAAGCGTTTTAGAAAGATATCATCTCAGAAATTAAGATAACTTATTCTTGAATAAAAATATAAGAAACTCAATTTCACAATAATAAGATTGAAAATGTAAGATACAATCATAAAATTACCAACATAAGATACTGCAAGTATTTAAAAAATAATGAAGTATGTAATTTTAATGTTTCACATGTGTTAATAACACATCTTATTTTACAAAGTACTAAGTTTTTTAAAATCATTTAGTTTGAAGTTTTTCAAACATATGCTTATAAACCGAAATTTTTGTGAATGAAAAATTTTTTACACAAAGTATTTTAGAAAAAATATCATCTCAGAAATTAATTAACTTATTTTTAGAATAAAAATATAGGAAACTTGTTTTTTCTAATGATAAGAATGAAAATGTAAGATAAAATCTCATTCTTACCAACATAAGAGACTACAAGTATTTAAAAAATTATGAAGTATGTAATTTTAATGTTTCACATTGCATCTTATTTTACAAAGTACTAAGTTTTTTTAAAGTCATTTAGTTTGAAGTTTTTCACACATATGCTTATAAACAAAATTTTTAGTAAATGAAAAATTTTTACACAAATTATTTTAATACAACTACTATCTCAGAAAAATTAACTTTTTCTTTTTTAGATTGAAAATGTAAGATAAAAGTCTAACACTTATCAAATTTAGAAGCTGCAGATGTATAATGAAATCATGAACTTGAAACTTTAAGTATTAACAACCTACATTCTTTGAAAATACTAAACCACAAGTTTCGACAAATCTATAATCAACTGTTAAAAAACATAGATATTAGAATATTTTTTACCCTAAAATGTTTAACGCAGATGCTACATCCATAAAAATACAGAGTGAAAGTGTACAAATTATCTGTTTAGACATGTTGATAAACTAGAATTTTCCACAAGATTCGAATATTATAGCAAGGTATGGGATAATATTTGGCTAAATTTCCACTAATATTGGCGATAGTTATAAAAATTTGGCATGAAATAAGAGAATTTGGCGTAAATTCTTAAGTAAAACTGATGAACGAAGAAAAAAATTCGAATTAGTTACAATCTTTTCTCGCTGTAGAGTTGTCTAAGTTCTCATACTTAGTAGTTTTTAAAGTCTTACTTTTAGAGTGATTTTTTATACTTTGCTAAACTGAAGTACAAAATGGATAATACTTTACCGTCTGAGGAGACACACGTTTCTGTTCAACAAACCCCTTCATCAAGTTTTGAGGATGAGAAGTTATCTAAACTTTTTATTTGTCCAACTTGCAAGAAGCCATTTTTAAAAAAATTCTATCTTACTAGACATGTGAAGGTTCACAATGACATTAAACCTAATATTTGTTACGTGTGTGAGAAAGGATTTGTTACTTTACATCGTTTAAAAAGACATATGGAAACCCATAGAAAAATTTCCATAAGATACAAATGTGAATATTGTATTGAAAATTTCAATCGCAAGTGTGATTTATTTAAACATAAGAGATTATTTCATCAAAAAGTCTTACCTGAACATCTATGTATTATTTGTAAAGATGCTTTTAAACACAAGTATGAATTGGAAAAACACAAGAGGGTGCATTATCGTAAACCTGAGTATCTATGTGAGGAATGTTGTATAACCTTTCCAACTAAACATGCTTTTTCAAACCATAAGCGAAAAAGTCATAAAAAGACTTTACATACATACTGTTGTGACGAATGTACTGATACTTTTTCAAACAAACGACATTTTTTAAAACATAAAAGAAATATGCATAAAAAATCTTCAATGCAAACTAGATGTGATGAATGCAGTGAAACTTTTCAGTGTAAGTATGAATTATTGCAACATAAGAGAAAGAATCATCTTAAAGATTTTAACATACGTAGAAATTGTAATGAACGAAGTACTAACAATGAATTACCAACAGTTTATAATGACAGTGAGAATCTGGACTTGTTAAATTTTTTGGATAATTTTCACTTTGAATGTGTGAATGGTGTTTTTGACTTACCTTCCAACAACTTTCAGAATGAAAATATAGAGACTTAGACTTAAAAAATTTTTTGAACAATTCAAATGTGGAATATACAAGTGGAAATAATATTGATGGTTTATCTACCAAAGATGAAAATAAGGACTTAAATAATTTTAACCTGATACAAACTGATTTACCTCTAGTAAACTATGACAATGAAAGTCTGAACTTGTTAAATTTTTCGTATAACTTTAATCCCAAATGCTTGAATGTTTTTTCTGCTAACAACGAAAATATGAATTCGAATAATTTTAGTGCGAAGGAAAATGAGTTAGTGACAGATAACTTTAACAATGAAAATCTAGATTTGCTAAAATTTTTTGAATAACTTTAATACTGAATGTATGAACGATATCCCAACAATATAGATTTGCTGTCTTGTATTATTGTAAATGAATTTCGAATAAAAAGATTTCAATGAAAATGGTTTGTTTGAATTTTTATTACAAAATCACCTTTTTTATAATATTTTCTATTAGAATACAAACCGAAGTGTCATCTTTTTTAAAATAAAAACATGTAAAAAGTTTACTTGTGTATTAACGATATACTTTTTCATTACTGTAGTAGAATTGATTGAGTATAATATTGAAACACTAAGTAAAAATTATGCACAATAGTAGTTTTATAAACTATCAAACTTACATCGAAGAAGAAAAAACTTGTAAAATTGTTTTACCACTCAACTGTAAAGTACTTGTGAAAATCTTAAATGAATTTATCTTATTAACAATTTTCCTGAAAAACTAACTTATAAAAATTTTAGATATAATTATGAAGTTAGTATTTTCCTATGTATCACGTTTGAATCTTACTTTGAATATGCATCATCAAAGTGTTTTGTACTTTAACTAAAATCACAATCTCTATTCCAAAGAGTGTAAAAATAATGTTATAGTAACAACTTAAACTTTTATATATAGATACTTTTACGATTGTATTTTAACTTTTTTTATTTTTTAGAATACAGAAAATATTTTGTAAGAGTTGTGAAAGCTTAATATTAGAAGTTTGTGAAATTTCACAAAAATTTTTTAAACATTTTTGTCAAATGTTTTCTTTATGTCACATCACTTAGAAAAATTTAACTGTTTTTAACAGAATTGCTAACACAAAACATTAAGTAAAAATTCACTAACTCACATTCGTGGGCGTAAACATACAATATAAGAGAAATCTTTAAAACATTATTGCAAAAACAAATTAAAAAAAAAATAAATAAAAAAAAATAAAATAAAAATTGTTAATTTTAGATTGTAAAAAAAAATATTTAACAATATTTCATAATGATTATAATTACAAGCATATGTGTATGTATACATGTATAGATTGTAAAAAATATTTAACAATATTTCATAATGATTATAATTACAAGCGTGTGTGTATGTATACATGTATGTGAGTTAGTGAATTTAGTATTTCTTGTCAAAACTTTTTAGTGTAATTCTCTACTTTAGTGAAACACTTAGTAAATTTTACACAATTTTTCGTTTAATAACTGAAAAATATTATAATACTTAGTAAATTTTAGCAAAGTAATCTTAAAATACTTTCACTGAGATTTGCAACTTAGACAAAATTTAAGATTTTCTTATCATATGATATTCCACATTGTTATGCAAATAGTATTGGATTGCACTTAATCTGCAGATATCTCGAATAGTTTAAAGTCTTTGAGATAAAAAATTAAAGATTTTTATTAAAGACCTAGAAATGCATACAAGTTATTTTTTGTAAAGTGAGAATTGTTTAAATATTAGAAATTATACTTTGGTATAATGTAACTTAGAGATATTTAAAACAAATACATACCAATTCATACTTGTAAAATATAATTTGATGTTTATGGAGAAAATTTTTACTTCAAAGTGTATAAAAACGACAGTTTTTTTACAGATCATTGATTTTATACACAAAGTAAAATAATACAAGACAGGAATTGTGGGTAAACATAAGTACTTTTTGTTAAATTATACATTTGTGACGTAGTGGTAAGGGAAAAGTTATGTCACAGGGGTTATGACGTCAGCTACAGGTTTTAGTGTCTTCTCAAGCTTGTTGAACCATGTCAAAACTTGAAAGTATATACACCTTTTGTTATTACTTCACACATGGTTTTTCGTAACTTATAAGTTTTATCTAGAAATTTTCTAACTTAATGTTTTGTGTTAGCAATTCTGTTAAAAACAGTTAAATTTTTCTAAGTGATGTGACATAAAGAAAACATTTGACAAAAATGTTTAAAAATTTTTTGTGAAATTTCACAAACTTCTAATATTAAGCTTTCACAACTCTTACAAAATATTTTCTGTATTCTAAAAAATAAAAAAAGTTAAAATACAATCGTAAAAGTATCTATATATAAAAGTTTAAGTTGTTACTATAACATTATTTTTACACTCTTTGGAATAGAGATTGTGATTTTAGTTAAAGTACAAAACACTTTGATGATGCATATTCAAAGTAAGATTCAAACGTGATACATAGGAAAATACTAACTTCATAATTATATCTAAAATTTTTATAAGTTAGTTTTTCAGGAAAATTGTTAATAAGATAAATTCATTTAAGATTTTCACAATACTTTACAGTTGAGTGGTAAAACAATTTTACAAGTTCTTTCTTCTTCGATGTAAGTTTGATAGTTTATAAAACTACTATTGTGCATAATTTTTACTTAGTGTTTCAATATTACACTCAATCAATTCTACTACAGTAATGAAAAAGTATATCGTTAATACACAAGTAAACTTTTCACATGTTTTTATTTTAAAAAAGATGACACTTCGGTTTGTATTCTAATAGAAAATATTATAAAAAAGGTGATTTTGTAATAAAAATTCAAACAAACCATTTTCATTGAAATCTTTTAATTCGAAATTCATTTACAATAATACAAGACAGCAAATCTATATTGTTGGGATATCGTTCATACATTCAGTATTAAAGTTATTCAAAAAATTTAGCAAGTCTAGATTTTCATTGTTAAAGTTATCTGTCACTAACTCATTTTCCTTCGCACTAAAATTATTCGAATTCATATTTTCGTTGTTAGCAGAAAAAACATTCAAGCATTTGGGATTAAAGTTAAACGAAAAATTTAACAAGTTCAGACTTTCATTGTCATAGTTTACTAGAGGTAAATCAGTTTGTATCAGGTTAAAATTATTTAAGTCCTTATTTTCATCTTTGGTAGATAAACCATCAATATTATTTCCACTTGTATATTCCACATTTGAATTGTTCAAAAATTTTTTTAAGTCTAAGTCTATATTTTCATTCTGAAAGTTGTTGGAAGGTAAGTCAAAAACACCATTCACACATTCAAAGTGAAAATTATCCAAAAAATTTAACAAGTCCAGATTCTCACTGTCATTATTAACTGTTGGTAATTCATTGTTAGTACTTCGTTCATTACAATTTCTACGTATGTTAAAATCTTTAAGATGATTCTTTTCTCTTATGTTGCAATAATTCATACTTACACTGAAAAGTTTCACTGCATTCATCACATCTAGTTTGCATTGAAGATTTTTTATGCATATTTCTTTTATGTTTTAAAAAATGTCGTTTGTTTGAAAAAGTATCAGTACATTCGTCACAACAGTATGTATGTAAAGTCTTTTTATGACTTTTTCGCTTATGGTTTGAAAAAGCATGTTTAGTTGGAAAGGTTATACAACATTCCTCACATAGATACTCAGGTTTACGATAATGCACCCTCTTGTGTTTTTCCAATTCATACTTGTGTTTAAAAGCATCTTTACAAATAATACATAGATGTTCAGGTAAGACTTTTTGATGAAATAATCTCTTATGTTTAAATAAATCACACTTGCGATTGAAATTTTCAATACAATATTCACATTTGTATCTTATGGAAATTTTTCTATGGGTTTCCATATGTCTTTTTAAACGATGTAAAGTAACAAATCCTTTCTCACACACGTAACAAATATTAGGTTTAATGTCATTGTGAACCTTCACATGTCTAGTAAGATAGGATTTTTTTAAAAATGGCTTCTTGCAAGTTGGACAAATAAAAAGTTTAGATAACTTCTCATCCTCAAAACTTGATGAAGGGGTTTGTTGAACAGAAACGTGTGTCTCCTCAGACGGTAAAGTATTATCCATTTTGTACTTCAGTTTAGCAAAGTATAAAAAATCACTCTAAAAGTAAGACTTTAAAAACTACTAAGTATGAGAACTTAGACAACTCTACAGCGAGAAAAGATTGTAACTAATTCGAATTTTTTTCTTCGTTCATCAGTTTTACTTAAGAATTTACGCCAAATTCTCTTATTTCATGCCAAATTTTTATAACTATCGCCAATATTAGTGGAAATTTAGCCAAATATTATCCCATACCTTGCTATAATATTCGAATCTTGTGGAAAATTCTAGTTTATCAACATGTCTAAACAGATAATTTGTACACTTTCACTCTGTATTTTTATGGATATAGCATCTGCGTTAAACATTTTAGGGTAAAAAATATTCTAATATCTATGTTTTTTAACAGTTGATTATAGATTTGTCGAAACTTGTGGTTTAGTATTTTCAAAGAATGTAGGTTGTTAATACTTAAAGTTTCAAGTTCATGATTTCATTATACATCTGCAGCTTCTAAATTTGATAAGTGTTAGACTTTTATCTTACATTTTCAATCTAAAAAAGAAAAAGTTAATTTTTCTGAGATAGTATTTGTATTAAAATAATTTGTGTAAAAATTTTTCATTTACAAAAAATTTTGTTTATAAGCATATGTGTGAAAAACTTCAAACTAAATGACTTAAAAAAAAAACTTAGTACTTTGTAAAATAAGATGCAATGTGAAACATTAAAATTACATACTTCATAATTTTTTAAATACTTGTAGTCTCTTATGTTGGTAAGAATGAGATTTTATCTTACATTTTCATTCTTATCATTAGAAAAAACAAGTTTCCTATATTTTTATTCTAAAAATAAGTTAATTAATTTCTGAGATGATATTTTTTCTAAAATACTTTGTGTAAAAAATTTTTCATTCACAAAAATTTCGGTTTATAAGCATATGTTTGAAAAACTTCAAACTAAATGATTTTAAAAAACTTAGTACTTTGTAAAATAAGATGTGTTATTAACACATGTGAAACATTAAAATTACATACTTCATAATTTTTTAAATACTTGCAGTATCTTATGTTGGTAATTTTATGATTTTATCTTACATTTTCAATCCTATTATTGTGAAATTGAGTTTCTTATATTTTTATTCAAGAATAAGTTATCTTAATTTCTGAGATGATATCTTTCTAAAACGCTTTGTGTAAAAAATTTTTCACTCACAAAAATTTCAGTTTATAAGCATATGTCTGAAAAACTTCAAACTAAATGATTTTAAAAAACTTAGTACTTTGTAAAATAAGATGTGTTGTTAACATCAAAATTGTTGACTTCGTGATTTTTTTCGAATACCTGCAACCTTTTAAGCTGGTAATTTTGTGATTTTATCTTACATTTACAATCCAATTATTGTGAAAATGAGTTTCTTTTATTTTTATTCGAGAATAAGTTATCTTAATTTCTAAAATACTTTGTAAAATTTTTCAAGTATACATATGTTTGTAATCGACAATACTTGGTTAAAATATTTTTTAAGTATGTTTAAATACACTTAGAAAACTTAAGTATGCATCTGTGAACGTGAATGTATTTATTAAACGTATATATTAATATTTTTTCAACTCTGAATTTTTTCAAAGTTAACTTTCATCATTTACAAACTTGCTATCTGTAAAGAAAAACTGAGTGAATGTAGCATATGATGTGAGGAATTTCACTATGATGAATTACAAAAAATTCTAACGTTGTCATTAGGGAAGTGTCAGGTTCGATTCCAGATCGCGTTAAAAACTCAAAAATGGTAATTTCTAATTATCACTATGTTCAGAAACTTATATTATTTTAAGAATGTTGCAAAATTTATAGTACTATAATACAAAACTTGAAAAAAAAAAAAAAAAAAAAAAAACTTACAATATTTTAACGAGTATAAGGAAATTTAAAGAAAATTTATAATTAAATACCACTTTGTAAAAATTTTTTAGTATACACGTATGTTCGATGATAGTGATAAGAAGATTCCAAAAAGTTATATCTAAAGTATAACTGTTTTAGGTAGAGAAATTTTTGACATTAGCTATTTTTTGCAGTAAAGTAACTTCTGAAAAATGATAGAGGTAAAATATGATACAATATGTTGCGATATTTTCTAAAACTTATTAAGACTTCTTTTCAAACGGTGAATTTTTCAGTTTTTTACATTGATCAACTTATTTTTTATTTTTATTTATTTTTTAAAGATGAATGTTACTTCAAATAATTTTTTCTTAAACAAAATTTTCATTGAAAGTTCTTTATTTACTTTCAATTTCATATTACATACATTTTTTCTTGAACATTGTTCGTATACAGATTGAACTGAACATAATTCAACATAGCAGATAAAAATTTTACAATTTTCATATTATGATCGAGTGATAAAACTCCACATTCTTTGAAAAAATGATTTTTTTACTTCTTTGACTTTTATACATTCTTGATTATCAATAATCCAATTACCTAAATACTTCTGGAAGATATTAAAAAATTTTATCCAAAGTATGATAAAGTCTCCAGATCTCTTAAAGCGCTTTGCCATAAGTTCACTTGAAAATACTAAGTAAATTACAACTTTGTCCCAATTAATTTCATTTTTTATCATTTCTTTTAACACAATATCTAAACAGGTATAAAAATTTTCATCAGATAACATATCAACATTTTCATAAAGTTGATTGCTAATTTCTGAATTGATAAATTCATTTATTCGAAATTTAAGTTGATTTATAATCTCCAGTTCTGAATTGCGTAGATGTGATCTATTAAATATATGAGTAAATGCATTTAACAAAATAATATCTGTTCTGACATCCATCTTGAAAAAATAATTATTATGTAGTACTGAATTCAGGTTAAAAAACAGATGTCTTCACTCGCGCGAAAATAAGTTAGCATGTGACAAAATTTTACTCCACTCGAAATTAATACTAGGCGTTTCTCACCAAATCCGAATTATCGCCAAATACTCTAAAATTTTTGTAGATATATCCTAAAATTTATTTAAAATCATGCCAAATTCTTATTTTTACAACCCTATTTCTGATTTTATTGGTAAAATTTCACGGGTTTACACTAAAGAAATGTAAGGGTGTAGACTAATATGTGAAGGATTATTCGAAAAAGTTACAATTTATATCTAAAAAACTCTTGATTTTCTGAAGTTGTAATGAATTTTTTGTAAAAATCCACTGAAAATGTCTATTATTAAAAGTTATTGTATCCCCATATTGTATATCAAATAATCAATAAGATTCTTCTAAAGATAAAAAGAAATGAATTTACATTTTTAAAACGTCTAACAATAATCAAATTTAAACACTGTTAAAGGTAGCGACAAAACTGGTATTTTTCCTCCTCTTTCTTGTATTGAATGTACAATGCCGCACCCAACGCAATTCTAAGAAAATGTTCTAAGGAATGGCCCCCTCCTTCCCCCCAAAACATTGTGACGGCACCATTGGCGAATAAAGCCGATATTTTGTGTTAAGATATTATTCTATTTATAGCGAAAAAGAATATATACAGTTTAAAATGGATACTAGATATTCACAATTAAAAAATCTTTATGATGAAAAGTATTTTTTTAACGAACTTTCTTCAATTAAGTAATTAATAAGAAATTTTAATCACTCTTTTTTAGTTATCTATCAAAAAAAAAAAATTCTTGTCCTTCATCCTAATCTAATTTCACTTATACATTTGAGATTTTAAACATTATTTAACTTAATTTTCACGTACATTGTCATTTTTTCATAAAACATTTAGTTAATTTTTTCAAGATTTCCAATTTTTATTATTTCATTTTAAATTTTATTTATTATTCTGTAATTAATGTCATTAAAACGATTGAATTCTTTTCGGACAATAGTATTCATAGGTTTAAAAAGAATTGTGCTGAGATATAATAGAAAAATCAGTTACACATATTTGAAACTACTGAAATATTTTTACTGTGAGGTGTTGGGTTCGAATATCTGTCATAATCTACGGTTGAAGATTTTTCAATCATCTTTTTTCTCAATTTTTACTCTCATTGCCATTTTTCATAAAATATTTTTTCAACCTTTTTATTTTTTCATAAAACATTCGTAATCTTCTAAAGATAAAAATTTATTCTTTTTATCTTCTAAAGATAAAAAGAAATGAATTTATATTTTTAAAACGACTAACAATAATCAAATTTAAACACTGTTAAAGGTAGCGACAAAACTGGTATTTTTCCTCCTCTTTCTTGTATTGAATGTACAATGCCGCACCCAACGCAATTCTAAGAAAATGTTCTAAGGAATGGCCCCCTCCTTCCCCCCAAAACATTGTGACGTCACCATTGGCGAATAAAGCCGATATTTTGTGTTAAGATATTATTCCATTTATAGCGAAAAAGAATATATACAGTTTAAAATGGATACTAGATATTCACAATTAAAAAATCTTTATGATGAAAAGTATTTTTTAACGAACTTTCTTCAATTAAGTAATTAATAAGAAATTTTAATCACTCTTTTTTAGTTATCTATCAAAAAAAACAATTCTTGTCCTTCATCCTAATCTAATTTCACTTATACATTTGAGATTTTAAACATTATTTAACTTAATTTTCACGTACATTGTCATTTTTTCATAAAACATTTAGTTAATTTTTTCAAGATTTCCAATTTTTATTATTTCATTTTAAATTTTATTTATTATTCTGTAATTAATGTCATTAAAACGATTGAATTCTTTTCGGACAATAGTATTCATAGGTTTAAAAAGAATTGTGCTGATATAATAGAAAAATCAGTTACACATATTTGTAAACTACTGAAATATTTTTACTGTGAGGTGTTGGGTTCGAATCTCTGTCATAATCTACGGTTGAAGATTTTTCAATCATCTTTTTTCTCAATTTTTACTCTCATTGCCATTTTTCATAAAATATTTTCCAACCTTTTTATTTTTTCATAAAACATTCGTAATCTTTTAGAAGAAAATGTTTAATTAACGTTTTTTTTAATTATTTTTCTCGAATTAATATAATTTAAATGATTAAATTCTTTTAGGTTAATACCATTCTTATCTAAAATAGATCTGCATAGGTATATTTCTAAAGAACAGTGGTTAAAGTACTTGTAAACTACTGTTTCCTCACTTTAAGCAGGTGTTGGGTTCGAATCCTACCCGATCATCTTTAATTTCTACACTTTCTTTCATTCTTTCTAATTAATTTTTACTCTGATTGTTATTTTTCATAAAACATTCGTAATCTTTTACAAGGAAATGCTGAATTAATATTTTTTTAATTATTATTCTGTAAATTAATATCATTTAAATGATTGAAACATTATCAAATAATTCCATTCATAGATTTAAAAAGAATTGTACAGGTACATAATTGAAAAAACACACACACGCGAAAACTGCATTCTAATGGAAATATTTTTACTGCAAGATGCTGGGTTCGAACCCCAGTCAGACAACTCTATTTCTTGCATACTCTATTCACATCCACATCCTTAAATTCAATCGATTTCTTATTTATTTTCCCAATTTTTAATTTTTTTATAATTAATTTCTTAATTAATTTCTTAATTAACCTCCTAATTAATTTCCTAATTAATTTCCTAATGAGTCACAAACAATATCCTGCTTTTTTCATTCTACCGAAAACATCGCTTTAAAACCATCATCACCTTTTACAAAAATCACTCATTAATTTTTTTAATTAAATTTCCTCATTAATACCCTCGTCATCTTTCACGATTAAGTTAGAGGATGTCTCAAGGTCAATACAAACTCACCCACACCCCTCAGGGGGTGGTGCGGCACCCGCACGACTTGCCGGTGCACCAGTGCACCCCCCTCCTGTGTTAAAAGCCCCCTTCTTTCCCTACTTTTGTTTCATAAAATATGAACCGGGTAACAATGCTTATGGTTTTTACTTTCTCTTACCCATAAGGTAGAGAAAGTATTGTTTTCGGGTCAAATTTTCGAACGCGAGATTTTCTTATATTTACATGTTCTGAGGTCCCCTGAATACGAAAATCATGTTTTTAGCAAAGGGTCTGTGTGTATGTCTGTGTGTCTGTCTGTTATCAGTATATCTCAAAAACAAATTATGGCAGAAAGTTCAAACTTGGTATTCTAAATGTGTATCATATAAAGATGCTACACTAAACTTTTCGTTGAGATCAAGCAAATGGTTCGAGTACAGGGACACTCAAAAGTCTTCAAATACATTACGTCTATGGGAGAAATTGCATGGAAGTAAAGTTTAACATCTATAGACTGCACTAAACCCAATGAAACGAATATATATTTTTTGTAATAGAGATAGTCAACAGGGAAAAAAAATTGTATATGTAGGAACCTCGCCTCCCCCTCTGAGAAGGAAGTCCCCCTTCGAGGGGAGTAAATTTTCATGATGGGTATCTTTCAAAAGAGCTCGCCAATACCTTTAAAACGAATGGTTGAACCATCGATCTGCGATAATTTAAAACAAAGTTATCGATTTTTTTACTTTTAACGAAAAACAACTTAGAAAAAAATCCGTATTTTTTTTTTTTTTTTTTTTTGAGAATAAAATGGACTTTTTTTTTATATTTAGTGTTATACTACTTCTCTAATATGGAAATCATCTGCATTATCATAAAAGATAATTTTTTTAAATAATAATTTTAATAAATTATTTTTTTAAAACAGAATTATTTTTTAATAGCCGAATTAAATTCTATATAAATGTAGGTGCATTAATGAAATGGGGGGTTGAGGGGGGTGGCAGCCCCCCCCCCCTTACACAGAACTAATTATCATATAAAACTCTTCCGAAGCCTAATTTGAATTGTTTAACACAGGTTTACATAACAGTACTCGTTATCTTACCTTTTAATGTACAGCCTGTATTTGTAGTATTAAATTTCAGGGTAAGAGAAAGTCGTGTGAGTGACACACCAGATTATTTATATTATTTTTTACAGATTTGAAAACTTTAAATTTTGTTTTCTCAGTTTGCATTTTTTCATGAATTCATCATTTTCAAAATGCTAAAACTTCTACGGTATTTAAGAAAAGACTTATTTTTATTTATTTATTTATTTTGGAAGTTTAATAGAATCTACTTAAAAGACTTGGGGATGAATTTGAAATTTATCGATTTTTTTTTTTTTTTTTGGGGGGGGGGGAATAATAATCAAATAAAAAGTTCATGTTTAAGTAAAAATAAGCGAAAAAGCGTGATTTTTATTATATTTTTATTTTTAATGTATAAATATATACATTAAAGATATTCTTCCGTGGAGGATCAAAATTGTGATGGCATGTCTCCGGACTATCTCTAGGAGTGAGTCCCAGACCAATTGAGGAGCAGTAGTGTTACGTAAAACTCAATAAACCAATCATACATTAAAAATATTCCAAAACCAATCATTAATTCTTTTAATTAGGTTCTATTAAATATACCCTTTTTTTTTTTATAAATATCTATAGAAATTTATATAAAAATATATTATATAATATATATATATATATATATATATATATATATATATATATATATACACACATATATACTTTTTTTCTGAATAAAAAAAAAAAAAAAAAAAAAATTAGAAATTTTGTGCGAATGTTTTAGAAACTTGAAATAAAAGAATAAAACAATAAAAATTCTCTTTCATCATTTGTTATTATTATTATTTTTTCCTTACATATTCTATCTTCAAAATGAATTTTTTTAGATAATTATTCCATATTTACTTTTACCTTAGTTATCAATTTGCGAACTATTAAGTAAAAATATACGTAATAATAATAAAAAAAAAAAAATCAAACTAATAGAATTAATTTAGAAATTTTACGGAAATATTTTAGAAACTGAAATAATAATAATAGATTCTTTTCCATAACTTTGTTTTATTTCCTTTTTTAATTAATTAATTAATTAATTCTTCATTTCTTTTCTCCCTACATATTCTATCCTCAAATTGAATTTTTTAAAAATAATATTACCATTCAATAATCATAAATTATTACGAATATACATTTACAATGATTGTTAGCTGGTGGACGATGATATAAAAATATAAGTAATTAAAAAAAACTAATTCCAAAAATTTAGATAATTTATGTTTTAGAAACTTGAAATAAAAAATAATAATTAAAACGATAAAATTCTCTTTCATCAATTCTTCTTCCCCCCCCCCCCGATTTTCTACATATTTTCTCTTAAAAATGACTTTTCTTTAGATAATGTTACCATTATAAACAGTAGTTATTATAAGTATAAATTTGCATTTATTAATTTACGAGTAATTAAGTAAAAATATAAGTTTTTTTTTTTTTTTTTTAACTAATAGAATGAATTAATTTAGAAATTTTATGCGAATGTTTTAGAAACTTAAAATAAGAATACTAATTCGAACAATGAAAATTCTCTTTTGTCATTTTGTTATTATTATAATTTTATTTTTCCCCCTTACTTTTCCCTTCCTCCCCCCTTCTATATTTTACCCTCAAAATAATTCTTTGTAGATAAAGTTACTGTTCATTAAATATAAGCTATTACATATATGCTTTGACATTAGTTATTAATTTGCGGACGATTAAGTAAAAATGTAAATAAAAACAAAAAAAGGGAAAAGTATTTTTCAAAGTAATAGAACGAATTTACAAGTTTTAAAAAAGAATTTACAAGTTACAAAAAAAAATAAAAATAATAATTAAAACAATAAAAATTATCTTTCATCACTACTACCCCCCCCCCCCCTACAAAATTCTCTTTCGTGATCTTCTTTTTTTCCCACTTAGATATGTTTTTTTTTTTTGATAATGTTACTATTAAAACATAAGTTATTACATTATAAATTCGCATATGAATTTGTTATTATTTACGGACAATTAGATAATAATTGGTGATTTCCCCCCCCCCCCCCTCATCTAATAAAACGAATTTAGAAATTTTGCGAATGTTTTAGAAACTTTAAATAAGATTAATAATTAGAACGATAAAAATTATCTTTCAGCATTATTACTATCATCCGCTTTCGGCGCCAAGCTGATTCGCAATCTTTGAAAACAACTGACTATTAAACCAAAACCAACAGCATAGAAGGTGTTGATTGTTCATTAAACTGCCGCTGGATGACGTCTGTGGCGTCCTCTTCCCATTTCAGAACCTACAACAGCTTGTTCACTCATATTGCAAGCTAGCCGCCTTCGGCGACCAGCTGGTTCGCGATCCTTGAAAAATCCGACTTTACAAAACTTCCGCTCGGTGGCGCCTTTTCCCCGTTTTAGGTCTTATAATAGCTTATTGACATATAGTGAAAATAGCTTATTGAAAAATGTAATCGCAGTTAATTCCCGTGCGGTAGCGCCTTCGGCACCCTCTTCCTTTTTCAATATCTGAAACAGCCTGTTCGTTCACCATGTTATGACCTCTCAAATTTCTGACTTTAGGAAAGTCCCCCTCGGTGGCGACTGCGGCGCCTTATCCCCGTTTAGAACTTACAACAACTTCCTCGTTCATTAGAATTTGAAATATTGAAAATTTTAAAATATGACAGCGCCAACTGGAAGTAGAAATTTCTGTAATCAACTGTTCAATTCCAAATCAACAAAGCTTTTAAATGATGTATTACTTATGAAATTATTTTAATTAGTATCTGAGATACAAAGGAAAACCTAATCAGGACACCTTAAAACATGTAAATCAGGTGAAATCTCGAATTCCGCTTTCGATAATATAAAAGTACTTTAAAAAGTCTTTTAAATGATGTATTAAAAATAATTTAATCATAATTAGAATTTTAAATATTGAAATTTAAAAATATTGCAGCGCCATCTGGCGGTAGAAATTTCTGTAATCTACTGTTCAATTCCAAATCAACAAAGCTTTCAAATGATGTATTACTATGAAATTATTGTAATTAGTAGCTGAGATACAAAAGAAAACCTACTCAGGACACCTTAAAACGTGTAAGTCAGATGAAATCTCGAATTCCACTTTCGATAATATAAAAGTACTTTACAGTATCTTTCGAATGATGTATTAAAAAGAATTTAATCGTAATTAGAATTTGAAATACGCGTATTAGAATAAAATTAATTTGGAATTAAAATGTAAAATAAAATGTAAATATGTAATTTTTTTTTTTTTTTTTTTTTTTTTTTTTTTTGCCCCTTCTCCCCTTGCCTTAAGCCTTCCTAATAATTCTGCTGTTTCAAAAATATTCACAATCGAAATATCGGACATTAAAACCAAATACTACGAAATTTCAACGACATATCTCAATTTAAAATACTGCAAAATCTAATATTTTCCCAATAAAAAAATAAAAATGTAATTTTTTTTTTGTTTATTCACATATTTTCATGAAAATTGAACAGTAGCTTTATAATATGCTGTCTAGGCCAAATATCAATTTAAATGTAACGTGAATGGAAATTTTAACTAGTATGTTGTGGCCACCACAAGACTTTCTTCTATATTTTCCTATACATATTCAATCAGTAACAATATTAAAAAAAAAAAAACGATTTTTTTTTTTAAGTTTTTTTTTTTTTTTTTTTTTTTTTTTTTTGAAAAATTAATACATATTCAATCACTAACAATATTTAAAAAAAAAAAAAATGCGAATTTTTTTTCTAATTTTTTTTTTTTTTTTTTTTTTTTTTTTTTTGTTAAAAGTAAAAAAAATTGATAACTTTGTTTTAAATTATCACAGATTTATAGTTCAACCATTCGTTTTAAAGGTATTGACGAGATCTTTCGAATGATATCCATCTTCAAAATTTACCCCCCACGGGGGGGTACTTCCCCCCCAGGGGGGAAGCGATGCCCCCCCAAGCACAAAATTTTTTTCCTAGTTACGTACTACTATTATCAATAATTCATATTAATTTTACAATCACAAGTGTAAAATAACTCTTATTATGCACATTTATACGAATTTTTGTCCTATTCAGCCATGTTAAAAATTTAGATAAAATGCTATCACAGCGCCTCCTGTTGAGCTATTGATCCCCAAATATAATCAGCACCAGTTTATGTCGGGGACCAACTAAATACCAAGTTTGGTAAAATTTCGTTAAAAAAAAAAAAAAAAAAAAAAAAAAATACGATTTTTTTTCTGTTTTTTTTTTTTTTGTTAAAAGTAAAAAAAATCGATAACTTTGTTTTAAATCATCACAGATTTATGGTTCAACCATTCGTTTTAAAGGTATTAACGAGATCTTTCGAATTATACCCATCTTCAAAATTTAACCCCCCCGGGGGGGTACTTCCCCCCCAGGGGGGGAACCGATGCCTCCCCATGCACAATTTTTTTTTCCTAGTTAACTACTATTATTATCAATAATTCATATTAATTTTACAATCACAAGTTTAAAATAACTCTCATTATGCCCATTTATACGGAATTTTGTCCTATGCTGCCATGTTAAAAATTTGCATAAAATGCGATCACAGCGCCACCTGTTGAGCTATTGATCCCCAAATCTAATGGGCACCAGTTCATGTCAGGGTGCAACTAAATATCATGTTTGGTTAAATTTCTTTCATTGGTTCGTGAGATACAGCGTCCACAAAAAAATGATACAGACACACAGACAGACAGACAGACAGACACACAGACAGACAGACAGACAGACAGACACACAGACAGACATTTTTTAAAAACTATCAATTCGTGTTCAGGACATCCTAAAACGTGTAGATCCGTCAAAAAACGGAGGTCGAAAATTTTCGCGAATCCAATACTTTCTCTATATTACATATAGAAGAAAGTAAAAAGTTTGAAAATTGCAATCCCCCCCCCCACTATAAAACACGTGATATCTTAATTGGTTACATTTATTTCCTTTTTCATCGCAGACAGTTGTCTGGCATGTGATTTCCAGATGTTTCGTTTCCGTTCCAGACAGCGAAGGAAATCGTCTGCTGATAGATTGTTTCTCGGTCAGAATTCTCGGTCATTTTTTGATCGACATAGGTCGACATTTTAATTAATATCTCCAGAACTAATTAAAATTTTTAAATTCTGTTTTCAGCAGCCCTTGGGAAGGCTCCTGAGCACCTGTATGTCAAATTCTGTACTTCTACGCTCAGTAGGGGCTGAACGTATAGATGCACAGACAAACAGAGAGAGAGACATTTTCTTTTATTATTACAGATAGCTTTGAAAATTCTATAGTAGCAAACTCCCACTCAGTGACACCTGCTGCGCCCTCATCTGTGTCTTCCTGTGAAATAGCCTGTTCGCTCACCGTGAGGATGATCTTTGAAAATTCTGATCGTAACAAACTCCCACCCGATGACGTCTGTGGTGCCCTATTTGCCTTTTCCCCTAATAATTTTACATTTTCAAATGTATGCATAATCGATTGGGCACACTAAAAAACCTTAAAACACGAATTTTCAAGGCACAGCCCGATTTTATTTATTTATTTATTTTACTTTTTTCAATTTGTCCATCTTCGGCAGTAAGCGTAATCGATTCCTCACCCCTTAAACCCACGGTTTATCAAGGCTCTAGAACAGCAGTCGCCAACCTTTTCGACTTCACGAACCCCTAAATTCACAATTTAAATTCCCGTGGACCACCAACATGCTATCTTTCTATAAATTGACAACAATTTTCTGTTTCAGGCGTTTTGTCAAATATCTCAAAACGCATTTGGCAATTCCCCTATAGCATGTGACTATGAGGCTTCTTTTAATTATTTCTATTCCTATGACATTTGACTTGGATTTTAGCAAGCGTCAGAAAAAGTAGAGATAGGATAGTTTTTATCTCAATTTATTGTCACAATATTGTTTTATTGCAATTATTTGTTAATTATAGACCTTTGTTACAGTTGCTCCAAAATATCTGTGGGTTTCATAAGTTTAATTGTTGCCAAAAAGAAAAAAATACGAGTTCATTTTCTTTCGACATAAAAGTAAATACATTTAATCAAACGTGAACGTTAAAAAATTATAAAAAGTTAAATTATACATCTCACGAAAATTGACGTCATAATCAATTTAAAGATTTTATTCGCATTGATGAAGTATGTAGTTATACACAAGCGAATTGTAACGTCACTGACCGTCTGTGAAATCAAGAAAAAGATTTCTTATGTTTTGTATTTTTTCTAAAAAATTATTAAAAAACGAGGAAAATTATTTCCGGATTTTAATCCCCATATTTTTGTATAGATATGTATTATTTATCATGTGCATACGTTAGATTGAGTTATTTTGCTGTCAAATTGACAAAATTTTAATTTTAAATTTCAAAGTTTCATTTTTCGTATTTGGCGATCAAAAACGTAACACGAAAATATACAAGCTAGATGTATATTTTCGTAATATGTATTGTGCGAAATATTGTTTCATATTATTCATTACTCTCTTAATGTAAGTTGTTAAAATAACCATGATTTTTGAAAGGAATTAAATGTGTGCGCCAGATAATTTGGCGATATTATTTTTTTTCCGCCAAGGATGATAGATATGAAATTTATTCCGCTGCAACATGTTAATATCTTATATATACATTATGCATATGCTCGAACAATTTATTTCACGTGACACGTGTGTTAAAAATTTATTTACGACATAACCTTGCTTTTTCAATTTTTGTTGCATTATTCTAATCTGTATCACTTCGTTTTCTTTAAGAAATTTGTGATCTATAGATAACGCTCTAAATAAAAAGTAACCATTTCAATATTTTAAAACATATTTAAAAGTCTGTTTTATTTAACATTAAATTTTAAAACTTAATTTAAAACTTATTTAAAAGTCTGGAAGAGTTTAAGCCTGTTTATTTGTTTTGTAACGCTAATCTATATGATCGATGTTCGAAAATGTAATTAATTATTTCTCTTATTTTTCTTTACTTTTTCTTTAATAACTTACCAATTTAACGTTCGTGATTAAATTTGTGATTTATATATGTATTTTGCATTAAATTTTGACTCATATTTATTGCTGAAAATGCGATCTTAAAATCTTGCAATTTTCGTATCTTAATCCTCAATGCTTTCCTTCTTGATTAACTTGAATTTACTATTAAAATTTTAACATACTCAGAATCTTCTCACCACTTCGTTAAAATATATTAATCTTTTCAGTAATATATTAATCAGTATATCCCCACAACGATATTTGGCGATTATGGCTAAATCATAAATCTATAAATCATAAATGATAAGTGATAATCTAAATCATAAATCAAAAACATAAAATAATAAATCCAAAATAAACAACATATAGGCTGCCATATTATATCACAAACAGTTCAGAGCAACATCGTTATCGTTCAAAACGGCGCCAAAGAAAAATAGCCAAATTCAGCTGTGGGGATATACTGAAGTTATAATTATCCGAATATAATTACTGAAGTTATATTATAAGTTATAGTTGTGGGTAACAACTATAGTATTTCCCCACAACTGGATTTGGCGATTATGGCTAAATCATAAATCTAAAAATCATAAATGATAAAATCATAAGCTAAATCATAAATCTAAAAGAAAAGCATGCAGGTTACCATATTTTACTGCAAAGAATCCAGAACGACTTTGTTATAGTTCAAAAAGGCGCCAAAAAAAAAAAAAAAATGCCAAATCCAGTTGTGGGGAAATACTATATACCTTATCAAATTATCAACGTATTACTAACTTAGCCGCAGCAACGCGTGGCCGGGTATGCTAGTTTTACTATATAAGTTAACGTCAAATTTTTGAAATAACTCATGTGATCCTTTTAATTTTGAAATGCCCATGTGCCATTTTTCATTTATTTTTCATCACTTGATTTTATTAAATTTGTTAAAGCTGTTAATTAACAAGTTTATTTATTTAATTAAATGATAAAACGAAAAATAGAGAATTGCTGTCGATGCAAGCGCAGGCTTGGCCTACGACATCACAGTATACGGTATTACAAAATATTATGAAATTTAATTAGTAGTAAGATAATGTGCGTTCTGCGACAAGTGGATGCGGTGGATGCGCTTTGCGTTAAGGGATGTGATAATGGAACGCAACATTCCCACTCACTACTACCTATTCATATGATACAAGCTTGAAAGTAACCTTCTATAGTATATAACATAGCAATTTTAGGTATTACATCATATTTTAGTATTTAAAAATAATTTAAAAAAACTTATAATCAATTATAAAGTTCATAAAATTACTTTTCCTAATATATTTTCCCGCTAAAATTTTTACAAATCGATTTCCCCTCTTCTTGCTTTTTATAATATTTCAAAATAATTCACACACATTCTAAAAAATGGTGACTTTGAAATAAAACAGATACAGTTTACAGTTAATAAAAAACCTTTATTATAACAATATTTACAATATTTACAAGTATTACACATAATTTCATTCAATAAAATTAAATCTTAATCAATTTCGCAATGTCCATATGCTAAACTTGTTATTCCATCTTCAGCAATGTAGCGTTTGTCATCAAAGGGACTGAGACTGATTTTATTTTGACAGATTGTATATAGTTTACTAGCTGGCTTCGCCCGCTAGCGGGTCAGTATTTTCAAATGAATCACTAAAAATAATGAATCACTAACAGAAACTTTTAGTGTTAAGAAAAGAAATTAAAAAAAAAATCATTTCTGATTGGGTAAAAAGTCGGCCCGGGTCCCCACGCGCTAAACGCGTATTCCTTCCCTGACCCTACGTGCCCCCTAAAAAAAAATTATTTCTGATCGGGTGAAAATGCGCACCGGGGCAGCGCAGTACCGTGCGCGCTGCGCGCGCACAACTTAAGGGATACTGTTGTGAAAAAATCAATTTTCACATATGTTAAATTTGCAGAGTTAGCAGTGAAATATACGATAGTTGCTCAGCTCTAATAAACTATAAAAATGATAAATATGTGTGGCATTCATTGAAGACAAAAGTTTAATTAAAACAGTTTATTAAACTTTAAACAAAATGATGAGTAACATTAAATAAGCTGAAACAATTGTAGAATATATATTTTGCTGACGAAAGGTTAAATACCCTTAAAATACTGCCATATAGAGTTGAAATAGAAAACAACTTTTACATTGTGACATAACTAGATACACTAAACGTATCGTTGAAAATATCAAGTCACGAAAACGTAATTTACAATCATTATAAAACTAAACACTTTATCATTAAATTAAAATACCAGCTCATGACTTTGAGCTAAACAGAAAAAACATAAAAGCATAAGAGGCTAAAGAAACTAAGAGATTAAGAGCACGACTTCATATTCCTTACCTCCTTTTATAGCCGCGAACGGATTCAAAGTGACAGCTACTTGATGCACGCCTCCCATAACTATAGCAACACGACGCTGCGAGTCTGCTGCCAAAATATTAATTAAAATATTAATTATACACTAAAAAACTACATTTATCTATCTTTTAAGCAATTATTTCACTAATTTTTTCAAAAATCCTAATTGATATTAATTACAGCACTCTAAAATAACTTGCATTTAAAACCAATTTCATCTTAATACCGTACTCAATTTTATACAAATAAAAAATACATTTATTACGAAATCATAAAATAAATTACATTTAAAATCAACTAAATAAATACTAACTAACTTTTTAAAAATTACAAGTTTTCAAACAATTATGTCTCATGAAATCCTAATTAAAACATTCATCTCTAAAATAACTTGCATTTAAAATCCAAGTCGGACTGAATACGGTGCTCTAGATAATTAAGAATTCTAATCCTAAGTCTCGCTAGCACAGCGGTCAGAGCATTCGATTGCAAACGCATAGTATCTCAGTTCGAATCCCGCTGCCGGCAAACGCTGAAAAACAAAATTTTTGAAAAAAAGAAGTTCAATAATTTCTCAATAGATGTCAGCACCAAACATATCCAGTAGAGAAGAAATAAGAGTACTGCGGCAGAGGAGGTAAGGAGGGACCGGAAGTGAGGATCCCTCCTCCGTAGATAAGAGCCTGATCCCTCCTCCGTAGATAAGAGCCTGATCCCTCCTCAGTTGCAGTACTCTCCTTTCTTCTCTACTGGATATGTAAGAGAAAGAAAATAAGAAATGGAGTTATAATTCGGATATGTAAAATGTTTAATTGCAGTTTTCAGGCAATTAAGCGATGTATTATTAATATTTCAATGTTTAATGAACTAATTGATTAAAGCAATTAACTATTTTTCAGATGTTTAAGTAATGAATTTAATGAAAAAACAAGTCCACAATTGTACACAATGAATGTTAATTGTTAAATAAAACAGGATTAATTTTGATAATTTGTATTTCTTTATTTAATGAAATAAATTATTACCATTTTTTGTTTAAAGTGTGTCACATTAATAAAATCGATAAAAATAAATGATTTTCTTGTGCGAGATCATTGATTTGAGGATGCGTTGGGTCTTCTAAGTGATTCAAGTTTGTATTTACACAAGTTTTGGAGAAAACCTTGGAAAACTTTTAATGTCTACCATCTTTGAACATCGAACACTCGTATAGAGAATGGGTACATATAAGATGAAACATTAATGAAATTAGACTAAATTTAAAAAATAAAGAAAATTTAATATATGTTTTTTGTTTCAAGTGTGATGAAATATTAACAAAAGTGGTAATGAAATATATATACATTCTTATGAGTTTTTTTTTTTTTATTGTTTTGTAAAAATTTTAGCGGGAAAATATATTAGGAAAAGTAATTTTATAATTCGATTTAAATATTTGAAACTTTATAATTGATTATAAGTTTTTAAAAATTATTTTTAACACTAAAATATGATGCGATACCTAAAATTGCTGTGGTATATACTATAGAAGGTTAATTTCAATAGGGGTTTTTTATGTCAGTTATGTTCAAGTAAGGTGCTTAAGTATTTTTCCATATAATTAAGCATTATTTTCGGTGTTTCATTAGTAATTTTAATGAAAAATTGTGATATAATATAATTCAAATATGTAGAAAATTTAATAACATGATTGTTTAAGCGCATGATTAAAGTAATTAAGCAATGAATTTGCAGTTTTATTAATATTTTTTAAAGAAAAATTGTGATATAATATAATTCAATGTGTAGAAAGTTTAATAGCATGATTGTTGGGATCCTTGATTTGAGGATGAGTGCTTCTAGTTTGTATTTACACAAGTTTTGGAGAAAACCTTGGAAAACTTTAAATGTATACCATCTTTGAACATCGAACACTCGTATAGAGAATGGGTACATTAATGAAATTAGACTAAATTTTGAATATTAAGAAAATTTAATATATGTTTTTTGTTTCAAGTGTGATGAAATATTAACAAAAGTGGTGATGAAATATACATTCTTATGAGTTTTTTGTAGAGAGTTTAATACCATGATTGTTTAAGCGCATGATTAAAGTAATTAAGCAATGAATTTACAGTTTTATTAATATTTTTTAAAGAAAAATTGTGATATAATATAATTCAATGTGTAGAAAGTTTAATAGCATGTTTGTTTAAGTTGATGATTTGTTGATTAAAGTAATTAATTAAGCTAATTAGCGAAGCGATTGATGGAAATTTTTTATTTTGATGTGTAGAATGGATGATAAATAAAGCATATTTAAATTAATATCTTGATACTATATTCCGAATTTTAATAAATAATATATGTTTAATAAATACTATATGTTTAATAAGACTTTAAAAAGACTTGCCCTTAGAGTAGATGCACCACGTCTTTCCATTGCACTCGAGCCAGGGTAAAATGATAGATAACAGTTATCTATTGTTTTATCATACGCTGATAGAACCTTCTGACGTAACGAAAACTAACATTTTTCATTATTCTTATGTATGTGAGAGAGCTGAAACTTAAATTCCTAATATTATCATTATAAAATTAAGTGTTTTTATATACAGATACTTTTGAGGTGCCTTTAATTTTATTTTGAGGTTACATGAATTTTACTTTTATTTATTTTTAGAAAGTTTTACACGTGGGAGATTTGAATTCCTAATATTACCATTATAAAATTAAGTGTTTTTATATACAGATACTTTGAGGTATCATGAATTTTATTTTTATTTTTATTTATTTTTAGAAAGTTTTACACGTAGGAGATTTGAATTTCTAATATTATCATTATAAAATTAAGAATTTTGTGGAATTAAGTGCTGTTTATAAACAAATATTTTTTAAGGTCACGTGATTTTTATCAGTCAATCACAAACTCTGAATTTATTGAAGCTTTAATTCATACTATTAGCCTTGTGAAATTAAGTGTTTTTTATGTAGACATTTTTTACTTAATCAGAAGCAATGATTTTTTAAAAATTAAATTAATAGTATTAACATTATGAAATTAATAATTTTGCGAATGCAAATATTTTTAAGGTCATGTGATTTTTTCGACCAATCACAAACGCTGATTTTATTGATGTTTTAAATTCGTAATATTACCGCTCTGAAATTAAGCGCGTTGGAGATGTAAATCTTTTCCAGGTTATGCGAATTTTATGAAGCGAATTATGAAGCAAGGATTTTGACTGAAGCTTTAATTAGCCAATGAGAGAATAGTAAGTATTTACCCCGATGCTATAAATTGAAGGTGATTGTAATTTTAAGTCATTTGCATGAAAAATTTTGTGAATGTTGTTTGGATTATCTCTTGCTCTTAAAAAAATGAGTCAAGTTATGGAACAGCCAGATAAGAAAATGATTAGTGTTTTCAGATGTTCTACATGTAATAAGGAATTTTCGCGAAAATGGGACTTGTGTCGTCATGAAAAGATACATTTAGATGAAAAGTTATACAGTTGTGATGAGTGTGGAAAGACATTTGGAGTGAAATCAAACATAATTCGTCATACACTGATTCATAAAAGCAAAGATGAAGTATCTTCAATAAAGTGTGAACAATGTGACCTAGTATTTACGCGCCTGGATAGCTTACAGAGACACTTAAAATTTCATCAAAGTTTACGATATTCATGCAGTGAATGTGATAAAATGTTTAATATGAAAGCTGAATTAACATGTCATAAGCGACAAGACCATGAACTTGTTACTGGAAAACGGAAGATAGCTACACCTGCCGTAAAGTCTAAAAGAGTTAAAAAACAGATTAACACTTCAAATGCGTTTAATACAGAGCTTTTTTATCCAAACGAAAGCAATGAATGCGATATGGAAGTATTTCAAACCTATATACAGGGTGTATTATATGAAAAACTTTTGAATGAGATACGAGAAAAAAATGCTTTGAAGTGGTATATGGTCATGAAAGTGACCTTGGAACGTAAAAGAGGGAATGACGAAATGGAAGAAATTCAAACTTTTTTTAGAAGTTGTTGTTTTACTGACCTTTTGGATACCACTATTGAACATCATATTCGTGAAGGATATGCAAAGAATGTCCCTAGATGAATTTATCCAAAGAGGATCTGGATGGATTTTTAAGAAAATTCATTATCTGGAACTAAAAATGGCCAAATATCATCCGTTAGCTGCTAGTAGCTATATTAAGCTACCACAGAAACTTGCTTTGAAAAAAGCTGTGCTAAATATCAAAAACAATGATCAAAAATGCCTTGTTTGGTGTTTGATCGCCTATAAACTGAATATAGATCGTAGTGAACATCCTGAACGCGTATCTCACTATGCAGCATATGAAAATACCATTAAACTAGGTAATGTGACATGTCCCGTGCCCTTAACAAAGATAGCCCTTTTTGAAAAATTAAATGATCTACGGATCAATGTCTTTGGCTTTGAAGACAATGAAGTGTGCCCACTCTATATTTCGCCAAAAAATGATTGTGATGTTATCAACTTATTATTAATTTCTGATGGAGAAAGGCAACATTATTGCCTGATTCGAAACTTTTCGCGTCTGCTTGGTGATTTAACCCAACACCGTCTAAAAGCTCATTACTGTTTCAGATGTCTACACCGATTTACCAGAGAGGATTTATTGAAAACCCACATTCAGTACTGTCAAGAACATGAAGTGCAAGTTGTTAAAATGCCTTCTGAGGAAAATAACGTTTTAAAATTTACAGGTACGCACTTACAACATCCTGTCGCTTACTGTATTTGTGCAGATTTCGAAAGCCTTCTTGTTCCTGTTACTTCGGCTTCACCCTCATCTGATAATTCATATAGTGAAAATATTGCATATCATGTACCTTGCGGATATGCATATGTTATTATCGGGCCAGATGGACACTCCGTTAAACCGATTCAAGTATATAGAGGAGAAGACGCTGTGAAACACTTTTTAGAAAAGATGATGACTGAAAAGAAAGAACTTGCTAAGATTTTATCACAAGTCAAGCCTATAGTCTTAACAGAAGCACAGGAAAAGGAGTTTGAAGAAGCTGAAGTATGTTATATATGCCATAAACAGTTAGCTGAGGATCGTCGAAGAGATCATTGTCACATTTCAGGAGAATTTAGGGGTGCAGCCCATAACGCCTGCAACTTGAATTTCAAATTATCTAAAAAAATACCGATTATCTTTCATAATTTAAAAAACTACGATGGACATCACATCATGACGAAATTAGGCAAGTATAACAATCATCAGATAGAGGTCATTGCTACAAGTTTGGAAAACTATATTACATTCAGATTGAAGAAACCTAAGGATCCTGTACAATTAGTCTTTTTAGACAGCTTTCAATTCCTACCTACATCGCTCGAAAAACTTGTAAAAAATCTTGATTCATCCCAGTTTAAGATTTTGAAAGAGAATTTCCCTGCTAATACACCACTGAATATGCTAATGAGGAAAGGAGTCTATCCCTACGAGTATTTTACCTCTTTTGATAAGTTTGAAGAAACCGAACTACCTCCAGCATGCACCTTTTATAATACCTTGAATGATGAAATTATCGATGATGACGATTATCAACACGCTAAAACTATTTGGAACACGTTTAATATGAAGACTTTGGGTGATTACCATAATTTATATGTAAAAACTGATGTTTTGTTACTTGCGGATGTATTTCAAAATTTTAGAACTTTACGTCAGCAATACCACGAAATTGATTGCGCGCATCTTTTTACAACTCCAAGAATTGCATGGCAAGCATGCCTAAAAATGAGTGAAACACCTCTAGAGCTCTTAACAGATATTAACATGTTGCTGCTTATAGAAAAAGGGATTCGAGGGGGTATTAGCATGATTAGTCGAAGATTGGCTAGAGCAAATAATCCGTATATGAACGACTATAACCCGAATGAGCCTAATAGTTATATCATGTACTGGGACGCGAACAACCTTTACGGTTGGGCTATGTCCCAGTACCTACCTTATGCCAACTTTGAATGGGTTGATACACATAATATTAATGAAGAATGGATTTTATCCCTTGATGATGAATCAGATATAGGGTATATATTTGAAATTGATCTGCATTATCCCAACCACCTTCATACATTACATAACGATTATCCGCTTGCCCCCGAAAGATTAACCTTGAACGAAGAAATGCTATCGCCTTATGCTAAAAGTATGCTACAAAACAGAAAATATGTTGGTACACCCAAGTTAATACCTAACTTATGTAATAAAAAGAATTATGTTGTGCATTATAGAAATTTAAAACTTTATCTGCAACTGGGACTAAAAGTTACAGCAGTGCATAAAGCCATTCAATTTAAGCAAGCACCATGGTTGAAAAAATATATACTATTTAACACCAATAAAAGGAAAGAAGCTATATCATCCTTTGAAAAGGACTTTTTTAAACTCCTTAACAATAGTGTATATGGTAAGACTATGGAAAACTTGCGAAAAAGACGCAATATAGAACTTTGTAGTAATACCTCTAAGAGAGCACTAAAATTGATAGCGTCACCTACTTTTAAATCGTTTAAAACGTATGATGAAGATTTAACCGCTGTAGAACGACTTAAAACAAGCATTCTGATGAACCGTCTCATTTACGTGGGATTTACAATACTCGAATTATCAAAACTACTAATGTATAATTTCCATTATAATTATATAAAACCAATGTATAACAACCAAGCTGTACTGTTATTTACAGATACAGACTCGCTTACATACCATATTACTACCGATGATATATATAAAGACATGAAAAATTATTCATCTGAATTTGACTTTTCTGACTATCCCAAAACTCATCCCCTTTATTCGGATGATAATAAAAAAGTTATAGGGAAATTTAAAGATGAATTGAGTGGTGAAATAGCATTGGAATTTGTAGGACTGAAGGCAAAAATGTACTCTATCAAATCAAGTAAAAGTGAAAAAAAGAGAGCAAAAGGTGTGTCAACCAGGGTTGTTAGACATAAAATTAGTCATGAAGACTATTTACAGTGCTTACTGCAACAGAAAACAAGCATAGAAAAACAATTAAAAATAGGTCAAGAAAAACATAAACTATATACAATCTGTCAAAATAAAATCAGTCTCAGTCCCTTTGATGACAAATGCTACATTGCTGAAGATGGAATAACAAGTTTAGCATATGGACATTGCGAAATTGATTAAGATTTAATTATATTGAATGAAATTATGTGTAATACTTGTAAATATTGTAAATATTGTTATAATAAAGGTTTTTTATTAACTGTAAACTGTATCTGTTTTATTTCAAAGTCACCATTTTTTAGAATGTGTGTGAATTATTTTGAAATATTATAAAAAGCAAGAAGAGGGGAAATCGATTTGTAAAAATTTTAGCGGGAAAATATATTAGGAAAAGTAATTTTATGAACTTTATAATTGATTATAAGTTTTTTTAAATTATTTTTAAATACTAAAATATGATGTAATACCTAAAATTGTCGCAAACTTCTCGCAGAACGCACATTATCTTACTACTTTAATTTGATCAAATTTCCTTTTCCTTTCCATATTCCCTAGCAATTACGTCCATGTGATCTGATCATTAGGACGTCCAGTCAAGCCCGAAGCTAAAATTCCTTAGCGTGGGCAGGTTGGGTGTCATAACTGACTAAAAATCTAACTGGAATCTGGAGCGATAATTTGAAAAATAAACCATGAAAATATACTTTTGTTCAAGAATATGTAAAAGGGTGATTCCACCGAAAACAGGATATTTATGTCCGACACGTGACAGGTATAATTTCATTAAAAAAATTATAATTAAATAATACAATGGAAAAAAATTGTGCTTAAAAAATTATATATGGTAAAGAACTTTCACTTGGTCATTAATTTTCAAACTTCCAGCTTTAAGTAATTAGTATAACCATAAAAATGGTAGTAAAAATTCAGTTTAATTGTCCCACACGTGACATGGAATCACCCAAAATACTTTTTAGAGTAGGCCACTCCAGTCATATTCTATTGTTATTTGAAAACAGTATACAAGATTTTTGTGAGTTTTTATTCTATTTCTCTGTGTTCATTTACCCTGTGTATTTGTGTCATTATAAAGTGGACGCCAATAATAAATGTTTTTTTGTGTTAATAACACAGTTGTTTTATTCATCAATCTACAATTAATGTGCATTTTTTTCACCACGTTACACCAAAAAATATGATTGTGTATATGCAGCTCTTATGCTTCAATACGTTACACAGCTTACAAAATATCGAGGTAAGAAAAGGGATTATTTTATTTAAACTAAACGCAAGCAGTTCTATAATATCTAAAGAAATTAAAAGTGAAGATGTTAACATTGAAAAATGTTCTAATGTTTCATCTGAAGTTGGATTGCCTAAAGTAACATTACGTAAAGGATGAAAAAACTTTTACTGGAGTGAAAATGCATGCAAAGGCACGAGGAAGATAAGAGCATTTTATTGGTTCAACAGACGTCGGTCTTGGTGATGAACTTATGGAAACCTGGCGAGATTGGTGACCAAACGATTGGTTATCAAGATTTACAGGGATCCGCTTCTCGTCACTAACTTTCGCCAAATAGTATAAAAAGATGCTATCTTCATTCCGGTAAATTGCACTGAACTTTGACAAGTGCATTTGTGAATGAGATATTCTGTAATAAGTTGTTGATTACTTTTCCTGAACAAGAGATATTCGTACTCTGCGTTGTATATAACGCTATTATCAAGGCTTTTGTGGTGAGAGTAGCAGTTTTAATGATTTGTTTTAAAATATTCATCGAATAAAATGCATTTATCGACTGAAACCTGCCTGTTTATTTACGAACTACCTATTATTTCTTACAAGACAGATATGTAATACTAGAGGAAAACAGCATCGCTGTTACAAAAGAAACGTCTGGAGGTTATCCCCAAGGAAGCTGTTTAATTTAGGGCCACTCCTTTGGTTGCTCATAGCCAAGACAGCACTCAACACTAGTTGGGGGAATAATTCAAGGTCAAGCATTCGCAGACGACTTAATATTTAAAGTTAAGGATAAAGAAACGTTAATTGTGGATGCCAACACAGTAATTGACACCTGGACAAGGAGAAACTTCTTGGTGATTAATTGGAACAAAACGGAGCTACTGTACCTGACTAGACCACGAACGAGAAATCTCTCCACTGCAAACTCATACAAAATAGAAGGAATAAGAACTAACGATACGAAACCACAAACTAAAGAACAAATTAAATACCTCGGAGTAATTTCCTTCAGAAATTCAACTTTACAGTCGACCTGAAAAAGAATGAATTACGAACAGACGGTGAAGAACTACCTGTGCTTACAGCTAATGCAAGAAACTCTAATTCATGCAATGTAGTTACAGTAGAAAAGATTATAATTCCTGCAAGATCTGAATGCCTGGTCAGTAGAGCAATTTAATCTTCTGGGAAGTACCGGTACGCAATTATTGATTTTTCAAAACCAACTTCCAATAAAGGATTACTGGTAGCTGCCTCTTTAGTCATCTACAAAGAAAAATCATTCTATTCGACTGCTCATTCCTGATAACAGACCCAGGTTTATTGATAAAAGGACTACGATTGCTACATGTGTACCAGTAGTTAATATCATTACCCGTCCTGCCAATGTATCAGAAGTACAACTACAACATCTGAAGTCCGTTATAGACTTTTACGGCAGACCATCGGCCTATAAAGCAGCACCCAAGATGACTATCTATTGCTAAGAAGCATGAAGTTCAAGAATTGATAAAGTAAATGGACGTTAACGGCTTTATTGAAGAGCCACTCTAGGCTTCACCTATAGTTTTCATAAAAAAAAAAAAAAAGTCGAACAACAAGTTTCCGAGTCGATTACAGGAAACTTAACATAACGAAGAAAGACAGTTGTTCGTTGTCCCGTATTGACATTACGTTAGATGTGTTGAGTGGTAACCAGTAGTTTTCTACATTGTATTTGAAGAGTGAATGCTGGCAAGTTGAAATCCAACCCGAAGGTAGGGAAAAGACAGCTTTCTGACGGACAAGGCCTCTGGCAATTTAAATCGATGCATTTAGGAGGCCTATATAACGCCCCGGCGAGCGGCGGTATTGGAGAGACTAATGAAGACTGTATTATGTGGAATCTCTTCTGAAGCTTGTTTAGTTTATTTGGATGTCATTATCATAATTGGATAGACTTTTGAACAACATCTAAATAATATCCGCCAAGTGTTCCAGAGATTACAAAACGCAAACCTAAAATTAAGTCCTAAAATGTGTAAACTTTTCAGAAAGTTAAAACACGTTTACAAGAAAGGAAGTCTCCTTTCTTCACCATATTATTTCAGCAAAAGGAATCAGAACAGATCCAGTGAAAATTAAATCAGTAATAGAACACCGTGCAAGAACTTCAATGTTTCCCAGGATTTTTTGAATTTAATACTAACGTTTCGTTAAAGGTTTCTCAACAATAGCAAGACCCCTTTATGAATTATCAGAAGTCAAACATGCGCTCAACTGGATTGATGAATGTGAGCAATCATACAATTATTTATAATGGACTTTGACATCAGTACCGATTTTGGCCTATCCTCAGAATGACAAGCAGTTTATTCTCGATACAGATGCCAGTAAAGAAGGAATGGGAGCAGTACTTTCTCAAAAGTTTGGGAAGGAGGGACGTGTAATAGCTTATTTCATCAAGAGCTTGTCAAAACCAGAAAGAAACTGCTGTGTCACAAGGAAAGAGCTGTTGTCCATAATAAAGTCTATTCAACATTTCCATCATTACTGAAACCTTGCTCTTCGAGCGGACTATGCTTCTCTGAAATGTTATTGAGCTTCAAGAAGCTTGATGGTCAAGTGGCACGTTAGATACAGAGACTTCAGGAATATGACTTTGAAATACTCCATCGAAACGATTCAAGTTACAAGAACGCAGATATTCTTTCTCGAAAACTATGTTCTGAGAAATGAACTCAATGTGTACATGCTGAGTTGAAGTAAGACATAAAGGTGAAAATCCCTGTCAAAGCAGTTACATCGTCAATTACAGACCCTTGGTCTCCTGATGAGCTTCAAAAAGCATAACTAGAGGAAATTAAGTTTTGCCAGCCGACCATCTTGGAAGAAATAGCTAAATATATTCTCACAACAAAGCAATAATGGGCATTGTGGGATTCTTACACCTTAGAGATGGAGTGCTGTACCGCAAATGGCAGATTAGCGCCGGTAAAACATTCTGTTAGCAATTAATTCTCCCAAAATGCAGAGTTCTTCTGGGATCGACTTAGAAATGATATAGAAAAATGGTATAGGGAATGTTATGCATGCGGAGCGAGAAAAAGTCCAAAATTCCAAAAGACGTTTGCAGCACTATAATGTTTTGGCATGCCTTTTGAGAAAATTGCTTCAGACATATTAGGACCATTGCCTCAGGTCTATAAAGGTAACCAATATATCCTTGCGATAATGGACTGTTTCAAGAAATGACCTGAGATTATACCAATACTAGATCAAGAAACGTTTAGTGTAGCGGATATCCTAATAAAAATTGAATATCACGCAACGGAGTCCCTATGATTCTGCATTCAGATCAAGGTACTAATTTCAACTCGGCGCTTTTTATTGAATTTTTCAGATATCTTGGAATATAGTAGATTCCAACAACATCCTTGCATCCTGATGGCATTGTTCAGAGATTTACGGATTAAGCCTTTTCCGGGGCATCAACTGTTCTGCAGTAAAAGTAGTTTTAGAGGCAAAGTGAAAATAAAGGGGCAGTTCATTCACTTTCAGTGAAGTTAGCCTTAGCGACAGACTTGGCGACTTGACAACGAATTTGGTGACTTGGCTACCAAATTTGGCGAAAAGTAGAAATTTAGGATTCCCGAAGTTTCGAAGCTGTCTGACGCATAACAACCAAGATCTAGATTTTTCCATGGGATTCTTGATAGAAACTCCGGCAAGTCCCATCACCAAAGGGTATAAATAGGGGAGAGTTGACTTCTGCGAGAAAGTGTGTAGCCACTACGATTCAGAGTTGTTCAGAGACCTATTCTAAGCAATTGTATTTTGGAGATTGTGCTCTAAGCGACTGAACTTTATTCGTGAGCTAGCGAAGATTAAAGTTGGAGTATTTGATGTTATTTGCTTTACTCCTGACGAACAAGTGATTGTTTTCTTGGACTGTTCCAGAACTTTCGTCGAATAGTAATTTTTACAATACGAGTGACAGCTTCATCGGACTGTTTCCAGAACATTGAAAGAATTAATGGTAACTATTGGACTTTTTTCGAGAATATTTGTTGAAATAATAGTTTTGTTGTACAGATTCGAGAAGTTACACAGAATAAAGTGTATTCATCGACAAGAACCTGCATGTTTCTTTACGAACTACTTTCTCACACAAGAAAGTTGACAAATTTTTCGTAACAATATCAAAAATAAATGGTTGTATAAGAAAGTCATGTTTTGTTTATATCAGATTTTTTTTTTTTATTTATTTTTTTTTTTTTGTGTGTGTGTGTGTGTGTGTGTGCGTCAAAATACACTGTTCCTTGGATTTTCATCAGAATTTTTTTTAAATTGAACATGTAAAAAAAAAAAAAAAGAAAAAGAAAAAAGAAAAGAAAAAAAAGAAAAGAAAAAAAGAAAAGAAAAAAGAAGTGTCTACATCTGTAAATTGTCGCTTATGCAGTCAAATTGCAGGTTTTCTGTAGATCCTATACTAAAATTTGAATCCCTTCTCCCTCGAAATATTTTTCTGGCTATGGCCTTGTTCTGTAATGATTATCCTAAAATGGCAAAGCTTTTCTCAGCTGCAAAACTCTATCCGCTTCATATCTTGAAAGCTTTTTTTTTTCTTCAATTTATATCTTATCTATTCTGACAGAATAATACAACGAGAGGAGAATTAAGACACATTCATCACTTACCACTTGATTCGGAAAATATCCGATGAGCTGTCGGAACAGAAATAGAACTCCTCTTTCCCCCGTTCCGAAATCGACAGAGCAGAACTTCTTTTGGCAGTTCTTTCGGACACACGAGAGGACTTCCTCGGGTGACCACACTTGACCTCTGATTTGTCAGGTGGAATCAAACCTAAAACCTGCGACAATGTTCTCTTTTTTCTCAGGTTTCCGACCAAGAATGTGTGAAGAAATTCCATAATAAAATGTTGCAGCTTCCACAAGCAGCGTGGAACAACGATACCTTTCCCAAATAGTCTCTGAAATAACTTTAAGAGTTGTTCAAAAGATGCTTATCTCCAGATATGTTAAATTAAACATGAAGGAAAAATCATGCGATTATCCTAAAATATTAAACAGTTTATAAATTTGAAAATTTAAATTTTAAGTTATACGCCACTGACCAGTAGATTATTTTAGCTTGCTCAAAATATTTCTCGAATTTTTCGTCTGATTAAAGACGTAAATAGTTCTAGTGTAATTTTTTTTTTTTTTTTTTTTTTTTAATTCATCCAACTTTTTGAACAAATGGTCGATTTTGGTAAAAGACCCGTTTTCGGATCTGAATTTTTCCAAAAAAGCCACTTAAAAATGTCATTTTTCCATAGTCAGTTAATGATATTTTTAGTTCCCCATCATACTATAGGTATGGGGAACTTAGGTAATCGTGAAAATTTTCGACCTCGGTTTTTTGACTTTTTTACACGTTTTCACGTGTGTGGAATCCGAAAATGACAAAATTTGTATGGTGTCTGTCTGTAGGGTGTCTGTTAGTCTGTTAGTCCGTTAGTTTGTTAGTCTGTGTACAAGATATCTCAAGAACAAATTGTCGCAGAGAGGTCAGATCAGTTTTAAAATATTACTTTCGACACTGGCAAGAACCCTATTCATTTGCAACATTCGATTTTAAAAACTTCGTAAGTTATTAGAAATTTACGATTTTCTTAACATGGGAGAATAGGACAAAAATTCACTTAAACGTGCATTAAATGGAAACTTTTTACTGTAAAAATGGCAGACCAGTTTTAAAATATCCGTTTTGATGCCGGAATGAACATCAGCAACTATAAATATGCTACTTTGAAAATTTCGCAAGTTATTGGAAATTTACGAATTTCTTAACATGGCAGTATAGGGTAAAATTTCCCATAAACGTCAATTTTGAGCGATATTTTCATCGTAAAGATGTCAGACCACTTTTGAAATATTATTTAGGACACTGGCATGAATATATTAATGACTATGAATTTTCAAATATAAAGATTTCGTAAGTTATTGGAAATTTACGAATTTCTTAACATGGCAGAATAGAGCAAAATTTCACATAAACGTCAATCTTGAGGGATATTTTCATCGTAAAGATGTCAAACCACTTTCGAAATATTATTTAGGTTACTGGCGTGAATATCATAGACTATGATTTTTCCAATTTAAAAAATTCGTAAGTTATTTGGAATTTACGATTTACTAAACATGTCAGAATAAGGCAAAATTGAGCATAAACTTCCATTTTGAGGATCATAAATACATTAGACAACTTCAAAATTACATTTATGATATTTGTTTGAACATGATTGAATACAAATGTTCTAATAGGAAAATTTCGTAAATTATTCGTAATTTTTGATTTTATCAACATAGCGAAATTGTAATTTTTTCATATAAATATGAATTTTGAGGATTATTGCATTGGAAATAGTAACATGAAACATAAACAACGGAATTGACCCTGATAAAATAAATTAATAGATTAGAATAAGATAAATATATCAAAGTGAACGATGAATAGCCTATTAGGCGGGGATTTCTTTCTGTCACTGTATCAAGCGTTGGTCAAATTCATTTTTTTAACGTAATTATAATATGTCTCGCACTAGAAATTTATGAGACCATAAATATGGTGGGGAACTGAGCAGAGTTCATCTATGCCAACTAGTTTCTTTTTTTGTCGCCGGTTCACAAGAACTATAATTTTGTTACCGGTTGCCAAAACGCGGGATTGTTTTGTCGCTGTCTGTATTAATTTACGTTTAATCATAGTTAATTGCCGAAACGTTTTTTTTTTTTTTTTTTTTTTTTTTTCGCTACCAACAACAAAAATAGGCAATCATTTTTCTGCTAGTAAATAAAATTAGATTTTTTTTTTTTCAAATAAGATTCTCGAAATAATTGGTTATTTAACCACAAATAAACTCCCCCCCCCCCTTTTTTTTTATGTGTGTGTTTGTCTAATTTCTGAAATGTCTTTTTTACGTTCTCTTACCCATACTTAAGTAGAGAAAGTATTGTCTTTGGGTCAATTTTCGAATTGAGTTTTTGACACGTTTTCAGGTCCCTTGAATCCAAACAAACGTTTTTAGCGGTTGGCCTGCGTGTGAGTCTGTTATCAGCATATCTCAAGATCAAATAGTAGCAAGAAATCCAAATTCGGCGTTCTAAATTTATATCATATGGTGATGTTACATTAAACTTTTCGTTGAAATCAAGCAAATGGTTCGTGTACAGGGACATACAACAGAATTCAAATGCATAACGTCTATGGTGTGTGTGTGTGGGGGGGGGATTTCTGGTAAGTATAGTGTAACATCTATAGGCTGCCTTAAATAAAATGGAATTAATGCATTTTTTTATATGCATAAAAGTATATTTTGTGTCGAAGGTGGTATGAAAATCATTCACCATTTGTTTACAGGTTTACTCAAAGTATTTGGATATATTAGGGCTATACTTGGAAATTGCTGGAAGTGTATTTTATTTTGCGTTGTGTCTTTTTCGTATAAGACTAAATTTAAGTACACAATATTATTTATAGTGCATTTTATATTTAGACAATATACAGGGCTACCCAAAATTAGCTAAAGGTTCATTTCTATTGAATGTAATTGATGAAAGTGCTTTGATACATTTTGCTACGTTGGCGGACACTGCTCAGGAAAAAAATTAATTTTTCATATCCATACTGGAGAGAAAGTATTTTTTGACGTTCTATTTCTAACTCTGTTATATATATTTATATATATATGTAGTATGTGTACCTTGCTCTCCCTAACATTTGATTCCGAAACTACTTAGTTCCTTTGCCGCAGCTGCGAACGAATATCTCTGACGAGAGGATGTAACTAACACGTAACTGTGACGTCGTCACCTCCTGCGTGTGCGCGCATCCCCATAGACGGAGCCCCGGAGCACTTTCCAGAAGGAGTTCAGTTGACGTTCGGATCTTGTCAAGTAGACGTTTGGACCTTGATCTGTTGACGACGGGAATTCGCCGAGACGGTGTCCTGTATCTTGCCGCATGCTTTTCTAAAGCGATAAAAGACGAAGCCGTAGTGCTCAGTGTTGATAAGAAGTATTTTATAGAATATAGGCTATGTATTATTTTCTTTTGACGAGAACTGTGCTAATAAGCGAACTATTGAAAGTGAACTTTGACTCTTAAATGTGACTGTTTTGGTCGGCAGTTTAATTTTAATTCATACTATATTTTTGTACATAGTGTATCATAACTTTCTTTATTAAATTTATAATTAATAGTAATTAAGTATTAGTTGATTTTTAACAGCCACATAAGTCCCATCCCACACACACACACACACACACACACATATATATATATATATTATATCACGTTTTAAGGTACCCTGAATACGAAAGTTCAGTCTTTAGTAGTTGATGTGTGTGCATAGCTGTTATCAGCATAATTTAAAAACAAATAATTGCAGAAATTCAAATTTGGTATTTTTAAGTTCATATTAGTTTACCACTTGTAACATTTGATCAAGATTGGACAGCTTGAAGGCAAATTAATTACAGCCTTGTAATTTTTTTTTTTTTAAATAAATGTAGGCACTGTAGTTGAACGGGGAGTTGAGAGGTACGGTACCCCCCCCCCCTCCCCCTCCACAGAATTATACCTCAAATAAAACTGTTCCTAAACCTTTTTTAGATTATTTTAAAAGTAGGTTGAACTTTCTTATCTTATGAAATTTGCAATCTATCTTTATAGTATTGAAATGCAGGATAGGAGAAAGTCATGTGAATGACACACCAGATTATTATTATTATTATTATTATTTTGGCCAATTTGTTAAACGTGAAAGCACTTTGCGCATTTTTACTCAATTTAATTATAATTAGTTTTAATTGTCGAAATACACAGTTTCACTTAATCGATTCGTGAAAGTCATGCTTATGAAGCCCTTATGCCAGGAATTTAAAAAAAAAAAAAACAATGTGGCAAAGGCAATGTGGTTTTCAAAATTCACTTTGGATTTAATGATAGAGAAAGAAATCTCCATAGTTTCACTTTTAAAAAGAAAAGCATAAAATAAATTGTGTTTGTGCAGCTTGCGTATTATGTATAGAGCAAATATTCGATATTGGTTACTAAATCCATGGTTACCAAACGTTTCAATTTTTGTATACCGGTAATTTTTTATAGAAATTTTCACTTTCTTCAGTCACAGAAAACTTGTACGAAAATTTTTAAAACTATTCTATATAAAAATACCGGTATCCAAAAATCGAAACAAATCCATAAATAACAAATCATTCAATCTAAATTCACATTTGCCATGTTTTGGTAAGAATCCGCACTGGGATGTGAAGGCGATATCTCAAAAACGGCTTCAACAATTTCTTCAAATTTGCTACATAAACTCTTTTTTAAATATCCTTTAGCATATATTATTTGGTTACTATAGTAAAATTTACAAGCGTCCAGATTGAGTAAATTAGTTATTGATCTCGGAAATGGGTGTTTCAAAAACGGCTGTAACAATTTTTTTTTAAACTCGCTCTCTACGTAAACATTCTTTTGCGTGCTTTTTCAAAGTATGTATCAGTTTACTCTTACAGAAAAATTGTTACGTATCTAATTTATTAAATCACTTTTATGTCTTCTGACCACACTATTTCCAAAAAAAAAAAAAAAAAAAAAAAAAAAAAAAGCATATAGTAATATGTGTAGTGATGGGTAATGGAAGTCGTGTGGATGTTACACATCTTTTTTTTTTTTTTTTTGTATACGTAGAGGCACTGCAATTCTCCCCCTCCACCAACTGTGGATTTTGGACAATTAGCGTTACACTTCTCTGAGATGAATCTGCATTTATCATGGTACAAACAGTTTTGATAAATAATTTGTACTGCATGCAGAGATGCCAACATTTTTAACATTTAAATCAGAATTGACACCAGTAATGTTTAATGGAATATGTTATATATATTTTCGACAATTAATATTACCGATAACAGCTTTAAAAATTTTATGTTTTGAAGTCTCCCTTGAAAAACGGAAGACTTGGCACCTATGTGCATGAATGGATGGATGGTTGGGTTTTACGTCGCACTAGTGCTGCGCAGATGGGCAATTTGCGACGGTCTGGGACACACCCCTAGAAGTGGTCCGGAGACATGCCATCACAATTCTGATCCTCCACGGAAGGGATGGCTCTCCCGCTTCGGTGACCCCCAGAGGTATAATTTTTTATGGGAACATGGAGGGCATTGCGGCCACGGCAGATTTTACGTGCACCAGCCACCATTAGAATACACGACGGTCTCTGGCCGGCTCGAGTACCGAACCCGCAATCTTCTAATTACGAGGCCGATGCTCTAGCGACTAGGCTACCGCGGCCCCCTATGTGCATGCATTTGTATAGGAAAACATAGAAAACATTTTTGTGATAGCTACAATATGTTAACTTTATATATATAGTTCAGGAGTCTATATAAGACTCCGGAAAAGCCTTTAAAAACCAATGTTTTTATGAAAATGAAAGATGATTTATAAACCATCATAACAACTCTTAACATTTCCAAGAAAATTAATTTTCTTTGGTAAACCCGTCGTCACCGGGAAGGGCGGAAATCATTTCAGAACTGGAAACTGGATTTTACAAAGAAACGATTTGAAATATTCGAAGAGCCTCAAATCTTCCTCGACAACACCGAAGCAATCACCGCACAATGAGAAGCTAAAACATCGCTTTCGGCTCTCATTAAAATCTGCAAAAGAGAGATTTTATTTAAAAAAAAAAAAAATATATTTACAATTTTTTGCCGATAACCAAATGGAAAATCACTGATTTTCATCTGCCCTCTGCAAAAACCTGTACAACAGTGTGGGAGGTCTTTTTTTTTTTTTTTTACTTTGTGTGTTTTTCAATGAATGTTTTTAATGATTTTCAATTTTCATTAATAAGTTCCAGGTCTAGACGGATGAATACAAGATAATATTTAGATTCTTGTCCTTTTGGGAATATTCCAACTATTTTACTTCATTATGATGCCCTATTTCATGTGTAAGATGAAGTAATGTGAAATGTTCAGGGAAATTTGCAATTTATTTCTTCTGCAAGCAGAAAAGGAAAAATTAAAGTGGAACGAATTAAGAGAAGAAAAAACAAGAATGGGAATAACCGCGGTGGATTTTATTAAAACGAGAACATTTCTTTTCCAATTCAGCAACCATTCATTATAATATTATTTTCCATTATATTTATTTTTAATACGAAAACATAATTTTAAGATGTCATTTAAACAATTTGTGTTGGAAACAAATACGAAGTAAAAGAAGTATGGTTTCATTATTATTTGCCTTTACTTATAACATTTTTTGCTTTTACTTCATTCAAGTTATTTTTAATTTTATCATTATAATATTCATCATTTACTTTTATTTTTAAGACAACAGGATGTATTTTTTTTTCTGAGAGAAAATAAATAAATAAATCTGTAATAATAAAATAAAGTTTCTGCTGTAGACCACTTTGAACTGTAAAAGGATAAGTTTGCAATATCAAATATATATCTGATTTTTTTCTTTTTTTACATCTTTTAAACAATTTTATATTACTAAAACGAGCTTACCATTGACTGCAATGTAGGAAAATTCTACTTTGTATCCCGATTTAAAAAAAAAGAAAAAATATATATGTATAAGTACTACACTTACGTAAATCTGTACAGTTCTTGCGAGTAATGACATATTGCGAATAATGACATACATGTCTACCAATTTATATCTCAGTCGAATATAGAGTTTAGACACTAATGCATTTCAACAAGTTTCAGTCTATAATGATAAAGAATTTCTTTTTCTGTCCCTGTAAAAGAACTATAAATCCTGTACTCAAGAAAATCTATACAAATCATGTGACTGTGGTGACCTGTAACCAACCTAATAATTTTTAGCTGAATCGGATAAACGCCTTATCCGATTGAGCTAAAAATCAGACGCTATCGCCCTTCAAATGCTTTGAGTCCATTGGCCACAATGATGAAGAATTTAAATACAGTACAATAATAACATTAAACGACTCATTTAAGAAAACTAGACAATAATATAAAATTACACATTGTTTGGTAAAATACAGATTTGTGAAATGGGTCGTTTGTAAATTCCAGATTGGGTTTTCACTTTATCTACTCTGACCCGCTTGTCTTCACCATAATAAAGTTCCAATTATTCTCCCTAATGGCCATTTTTGTGGCGGTAGGTTTTCATCTTTAAGAAGCACTAACTCATTGACTTTCACATTATTTTTTTCTACCATCCACTTGGATCTCTGATGTAAATTATTTAGATACTGTATAGGCAATTTTTTTCCCAAAAAATTTGAATTATTTTTGGCAGCTTTTTCCAATTAGACAATCTATTACGGGAAATCGTATTTCCAGGCTATTCTTACTTTCTGCTGTGTGACGTCACTGCTACGCAGTTATGACGTGTTTTTGCGTCACTGCTTGCATCATCATCCTTCTGTGTATGCGCACGCACCTGTTTCTATTCAGCAGTCAGTGCCGAACAAGTGTAGAGAGCGGACGGCTCTCTTTACCCGTACTCAGGCCCTGACTTACGGCAGGGCATACGGGGCAAATGCCCTGGCCCCCCTCCTTCTGGAAGGGCCCCTCCTACACGCGAATGCAGAAATTCTGCAACCTAAAGACCTCTTATGTCACTGCAAGCAGTGGCGGATCCAGAACTTGACTTTTGGAGGGGGCTAAGATTTTTCAAAGTGTTATTCTAAACCAATAAAAAATTTACAATTGCAGTATTCAATTGTGAATGTCAGTGTTTTGGGGGGGGGGCTTCAGCCCCCTAGCCCCCCCCCCCCTTAAATCCGCCACTGACTGCAAGGGGGCCCCCCATAATAGGCTTGCCCCGGGGCTCCAGGTAGTCTAAGTCGGGCCCTGCCCGTACTATGTTTATGTTTTGTAATCATGTCCCCGTCTTTGTTTTAATGTAATAAATGTCTCTTAATATTAACATGGCTTGCAGTCCTTCTCCACATTTTTGGGGGCTCGAGCAATACCTTCTAATCAAGGCCTTCCAAGATGATTGTGACGTCACATGCTTTAGGCTACTTTTTATGCACATCTTTGTAAATGGATTTAGAAATATTTTGAGATGACAAGAAGTTATTTAGTATACTAAGATTATACTAAGATTATTGGAATGTATAATTAAAAGAGAGAAATATTTGATATTGTAAACATAAAAAGGGAAATTATGCTTTTAAAAATAATTTATGTTTTTCTCCCGCATAAGTAAGAGATTTTATGTATGACTGCTGGTGTTTACCCTTTTTGCCTACTAGTAATGTTAATAAAAATATATATGTTTGGTATAGTTATTCAAATGCTGTTTTTTACTCCCAGTTTTATTTATTATATTTATTATTTTAATATAATTACTAAACTAAAAAGTATAAAGTTTTAATGAGAAATAACCATTTACCTATAAGTTTCGGAAATTTTTAACAATGAATCCGAGAGAAAATTTGTCATTTGTCCAAGTTTCATTTTGAATCAGCGTGAAAAGAAGAAAAGTAATATATACAGAGAGAAAAAATAAATGTTTTCGGAAATCACCATTATAGACATATTTCTTTACTGATTGAATTTTTATGTACTCATATTTCAAAAAATAAGATTTATTTCGTTAAATAGGACAATAAGTCACATAGATTTCAAATACAAAAAAAAAAAAAAAAAAAAGACTTGTTCGTTATTTTTAGAACTATTATTAGAACCTTAAAAAAAAAAAAAAAAAAAAATTAAAAAAATCTAATTTTTAAAGCAGAATATATAAAACATTTTAAACTTTGTAAATTATACACGTGTGTCTGTGTGTATGTATTTACATATTTGAATTACTGAGATAAATACAGAAAGAAGGTGAAAGAAAGATATGAATATTAAAAAGGATAAATAAGTCATACAGTATTATAAACAAGAATATCGTTTAATTTTCAATATACGTTGCTTACGTGATCACACTACAGACAGAAAGACAGATAAATTTAATTCATAATCACTCTTAAATATTGTTGAAAAGTGTTAACCATTAGTACAAACAGAAATGCAATTCCAGCATTTTCCAACTGTAGCCCTTAATGTATCCAAATACTAACTGTAGTCCTGTCAATCTTAATGCCTAACATACCATAATTTATAAAACATGTTTTAGCATATGGATAACAAATGTAAATTTAATTATGATTTGTGCAGTACTATGTTAACTATAATTTTTAGAAATGCTTCCCATAAAACACAAGGCATTAGCATTCTTTTTTGATGTACCTGGGAAAAATAGTCGTGGTATTTATATCACTTTCAATGGGAAACATGTCATCGTGAACATGAATAACATATATCAGTTTGGTGAAATTCTGAAAATATTTACACACCCTAGAGGCGGACAAACAAATTGAAATCATAAACTATTTTCAATTTTGTTGGAAAGTGTTCAAAATTAATATTAGATACGTTTCAGTTGAAAATTTTATAAATCTTTATTTTATTACATTTTTTTTTAATCAACACAGCTTCTCACAATAAATATTTTACAAACTAATTTAACCAATAGATGCTGAGATATAACTATCTGGAAATTTACACAAAGTAACAGTAGCGCCGCACGTCATCTCATGTACATCCACATTGATTCGGCATAGTTTTTCATAACATACATCTTACATATAACATTCAATGCATATATATATCATAGAAGCTGAGGTATGGCTCGCCTATAAATAGAGAAATTTGCATCATGCCAAAGACATCGGTCGGCCGATATGCGTCCAAATTTAAACAGTATAATAGTTTATAATGGCTGTTGCACGTATCAAGTTTAGTGCTTTTATATATCATAGAAGCTCAATTATAGCGTTTTCTTAAAAGGGGAAAATTGCAACATACTAGCATTACCTGTAGTCCGATATGCAGCTAAGTTGAATAAACATAGTATTTCACAATCGACTACTTGCACATCAAGTTAGGGAAAGTTACACACAATAGAAGCTAAGGTATAACCTTTCCTTAATTGTGGGAAATTGCAGCATAGCAGCGCCATTAGTTAGGCGATATGTACCTATTTAGAACCAATTTATATCAAAGTGCATCGAAATATAAACTTTTTCACAATTCGGTTCATTATTTTGCGAGATACAGAACTCAAAACATAAAAATTTGATTATACATAGTCAGATATCTCCTAAAAAGGGTTTAAAGAAATCTCAAAACGTGTAAATGAACCAAAAGCCAAATAAAGAAAATTTTCAAAAATCCAATACTTTACTGTTATGTAAACAGAATAAAATAAAAAATGAATTTTAAGTTATTGTGGAAATAGTATATACAACTGAATGTTTACGATCGATTACTTAATTTATAGAGCATAGTTAAAAGGAAAAAAAAATTTTTTTTTAATTGAAATAGCAAATGGTTCTTAAATTTAAATGGGCCAAGAATGAAACAATTAACAAGAAATTAAGTATATGTTTTTAATAAGATACCTTTTGTTTATCACGAATATTTAATATGTTACACATGAACAATTTGATTTTGAATTGGGAATAGAATAACTAATAATTTAAACTCATATTATTTTTGGTTAAATTTGTTCTGGAAAAAAAAAAAAAATCAAATTTTTAATAACTAAAAATATCAACATTTTATTACAATCATCAATCATTTTAATGAAACAAATAACATGAAGTTGAATATATATACATATGTTTATATATATATATATATATATTTACTATTTACCAAGATATCTATTATCTATCGCTAATAATTAATATTGCGTACAAGAACAATTTGATTTTAAACTAAGAACAGAATATAGTATGTAGTAATTTAAATTCATATTATTTTTGCTCAAATTTGTTCTGAAAAATTTGGTATCAAATAGTTAATAACTAAAAAGTCAATTTTTTATTACATATTACAATTATCAAGCATTTGCTAAAAATATTTAAATTAAAAAAGATACATTTATTTATTTAGAACTGAAAAAAAAAAAAAAAAAAAAAAACATAGAATACATAACAGATAAACCTTTTAAATTTTTGAATTCATCTCATTAAAAATTTTAAATATAGAACACTTCAGAACTATCTTTAGGGAAAAATAAAGCGTTGCAATTATGTGTATAAAAATATTAGTACGCACTTACCTTTACAAATATATGTAAACAATTTTAGTTCAGACAAATTAAATAAGCTTATTTTTATAATACAACGATACGTAAAACTAAGATTTATAGTTACGTATTTTAAATTTTATACATTTTAAACAACTATATACATTAAAACAAATTCTAAATACGATTCATATTGTGAGAAGATTGCTAAAGCGAATTCTACCAATTTACAATTCTAACAGTAAAAAAAATATATAATAAAATAAAGTATTTAACACTTACTTTTGGTTGTAAACTCGATTCGTTGATTTGAAAAACTCTCGGGTTCTTCAATATAAAGGAAAATTATTAGAAACACGCTAAACGACAATAACGATTTAAAATTTCTAATAAGAAAGTATACGAAATTCGAATTCGACGCTCGCATTACATGTGAAATACTCTAGGCGATCCGTAAATTCATACCCCTAGCCCCTCAAGTCGCTACTTCTGTTTTCTAAAACAGTAGCGTGAAGCTATTATGCTTATAGACGAATCGACGATGTCAGCTTCTATTTCTGCCATTATAACACCAAGACGTTTAAAGGAACACTTTTTTTTCATTCTGATGTTATCAGTATAATCTCCTTATATTATTAAAATCTGTGCGCATCTGTCTTTCTGTCTGTCTGTGAGAAATGCATTGTGCGCGCTAAAGCTCCGGCGCTAATGGTCGCAGCGCTTCGAAACCGGTGTCGGCAGACGCAGAATTTCTTCATCTCGACATCACGATAATTCGCGAAGCGATGCGACCCTAATTAGCGGAGATATTAATTAAAACGTTGAGCTATGTCGATCGAAAAATGACTGAGAATTCACGGCTACATATTAAGTGATTATATTGAGGCAAATTGTAAAATTTATGGTATATTGAAAAAAAGACACTAATATACTAACATCAAATTTACTTCAAATATTTTTGCGCGGGTTTTATAAAGCAACGAATCTTTTTTCTTTCTTTTAGCCATGCAAGTTAGAGAAAGTATTGTTTTTGGGTTCAATTTTCTAAACTGAGATTTTAATGCATTTACATGTTTTGATCGGTAAATTTAGTTTTTAGCGGTTGGTTTGTGTGCATCAAGGACAATTATTAGCAGGAATTTCAAACTCAGTATTCTAAATCTGTGCCATATGTGAACGCTATTTAACTTTTGTTAAAATCAAACTACTTCGTCTACAAGGACAATCACGAGAACTCAAATGTATTATGTGTATGGAAAAATTTTCTGGTAAGTACAGTTTACGATCTTTAGACTCACAAAACAAAATGAAATAAACACATATTCTTTTGTATGTATAATAAATTAGGGTGTGAAAATTATTCACCATTCCTTTACAGGGCCACACAAAAAAATTACGTTACATTAAGGCTTTGCTTGGAAATTTCTGAAAGTGTATTTTACGTTTTTTTTATGCATTTTTCATACTGTACTAAATTTTTAAAGCACATTATTCAGTGAGTATATTATTTAAAGATAATAGATCCTGTATATTATTTAAAGATAATATACAGGACTACCTAAAATTAAGCAAAACATTCTTTTCTTTTGAATGTAATTGGTAGAAATGCTGTACTATATCAATATATTACAAAATCCAGGAAGTTTGTTTAGATATAATAATTTCTTTCTCATACCCATATTGTAGACAAAATATTGTTTGACATCAAATTACCAACGCTGATTTTTTAATATGATTATTTTTTATTGTATTCAAATTCATGATAACAGAAAGTTGTGCGAGTGACATATCCCATTATACCTTTTTCGAAGGAACCACCTAGTCATCTCCGATTGATAGCTAACTTATGAAAATTCTGCTAGTTGCCTAAAGCTGCTTTTATCTTTCTGGCGAACAGTGAAATGCAATATTCTGACATTGTTCTTATTTCAATATTAATCGGGCAATATCTCATTTTTTTGCACACTTATTACCAGGGACACTGTTTATGACACTTGTTTTAAATAGAAGAAAAAATTTGCATAAATTAGATTTTATTTTATTTATTTTTTTAAATATGTATGAAGTTTTATTCTTATTAAAATACAGAAAGAAATCATATACGTTTCACTAGACAAATGTATTTTTACCCATCAAAATGTTTTTGTTAAAAGTATCTAACAAAATTGAAATAAATTATGGCTTGATATATGTCTCTCTATTTCCGTTCTCATTGTTATAAATACCTTTAGAATGCCTTGAAAGAATGTTATTCAAGTTCTGTATAACATGCTTCTTACTAAAAATAGCTTAAATAAAACTACTGCTTTATGTTTAGGCAGGGACTTATAAAAGAATTAGAATATATTGCGGTCTGTGACAGGATTTTCTTTAAAGCATGATTTACTACATATACTGATCAAAACATACGTTATACAAATTCGAACAAGTATGTTCCCTGAAGAATATGATATCATTAATTAAATGTATGTAGACAGAGACACTTTGTGGTGGAATGTTAAAGAAAAAGTAATAACGTTAAAAAGCACAAATGAGAGAAGTAATTTTTTAAATTATACAGTTGTTTCAGAACTTCTGAAGTTCCTTCCTCAGCATTAAAAATAAAAGAATTTAAATATGATAAAAAAGAAATGGAAAGCTAAACTCCAAAGTTGCCCCAGATCTTGGATCATGCTTGCCTAGAAAGCTTTAAAATAAATAAATAAATCGTGTTTAAGTTTTTTTTTTGTTTTTAATATTGGGGAAGGAACTTAAGAAGTTTCGAAGTGCCAGCCTAGTTGTCCACTTAGCAGCTTTTGGCTAATGGAAAATTTTAATAAAAATATTTATTTTATTTAATCAGAGAACTTTAACAGTTTTCACTGATAAAATAAAATAAAAAAAAAATTATTAAAATTTTCCGGAAGCCAGAGGTGCTAAGTTCGCAACTATAAGCGTCAGTATAGTTTCAAAAATTTCTTCTCTCATTCGTGCTTTTTACTTCCTTATACAAAGTATAAGGAAGTATAGTAATCCCGATTTGCGAAATGGATTTTGTATTTCACATTGCTCGAAAACGAATGATCGCTGAATGTTGCCAATTTATACGTGTGACTGTCATGATGTATAGTTCCACACCTGCAAGTGTCGTCTGAACACGAGCTCTCGTTTTAGAGATATAAGGGATTTTACACGATTTTTCGTGACGTCTGTATGTGTGTGTGTGTGTCTGTGTGTGTGTGTGTCTGTGTGTGTATGTCGCATAACTCAAAAACGGTTGGACGTAGAAAGTTGCGAATTGGTACATAGGTTTGTTATAACATCTAGTTGTGCACCTCCCTTTTTGGACTTTGCATGATTTTCCGTTTTGAAGATATTTAGGAAAATTAGGTTCATAATGGCCAAAATGTATCAAAAAACGGTAATAACTCAAAAACAGTTTGGACAAATCTTGCAATTTAACTGACTTCCCGACTAGCTAGACATTTGAAACTTTCAGAAACTTTCAGAACACATTGACAATGCATTTTTAAAAATATTTTTAGCCAACTGTTCCTAATATCCGCTGCTTTCAGCAGCGTTTATGTGATTCAACAGAAAATTTATTTAACTAACTTCTCGACTAGCTAGACATTTGAAACTTTCAGACTAGATCAGAACCCTGTGGCAGAAATTTATTATGCTTTCTGCGACAAACTTCATCAACACCAAAATCTTTCTGCAGGAATAGTTTGTGAAGTTAACATTTACGAAATTAAAATAAATTATTTTTAAATAGTAAATAATATTCAGTATAACCAATGTATTTAAATTTTAACTAGGTACAAATGCATATATCTGCACTATTGCAAGGAAATACTCTTTTATTATTATTATTATTTTTATTATTATTATAAGAAAGGTAAAAATAAATCTATTGATCTTAATTGCTTCAGATTTTTTGTTCACATTAATATACAATATTGTTTATAAAATAGTCAATGAATTCAAACCATAAAATGCAGTCACACATCAAAAATAATCTGCAAATGTTTTTAAGGCATTTAAATCATGAAATGTCTAAATTAAACAAATATTACAAATACTTTTAAAATTTCATTACTTTTTTTTAATATTAAATATATATATATATAAATACACAAATGCACTTATTTCATAAGGTGCAAACCAAACAACATAAAATATAATACAGAACTCAAAATTAAAATACAACAAATTAAAAGTAAAAATTTATATAGAATACTGAATATCCTAATGAAATATAAATAAATGACAACATTTATAGTTTTTGAGATTATTAGAAATATGCGCGATAACATTCTAATACACAAGATTCATTTTTGTATTATATACAAATAGCATAAAGATGTGTATTTGAAATCTAAAAAATGTGATTTGACATTAAAGAATTCAGAATGTAAAATTATACCATCATTTAAATACATAAAGTAAAACAGAATACAAAATCTAAGTAACACAATTATAGACAAAGCATAGTCGAAATATTTTCATAAAGATTGAGGCAAGTGAAATATTTAATTTTTAAGGAAATGTTGAAATCTGAAATGCAACAGATTTCATGGATAAAATCTGTAGTAGAAAATGATTACAGATGAATGAAATAAATAGAAATCAATTACAAGTAATATTTGATACTGATATCTATACGAATAGGTAAATAAAAATAAATAAATAAAAGCATTTGCTGTTTAATTAGTATTTATTCAAAACAACTAATATTAGATAAAATTCCTTTTGCTTACAAAAAAAAAAGAAAAAAAAAAAATCAACAAAACCTTTGTTTCATTTTTATTCAAAATAACTATTTAATTTGCAATATTTCAATTAAAAAAATAAACATTTTTTAAAAGTTCAAATGTTTAAAAAATGAAATGAACAAGCTGTAGAAACTAATGATAAGAGTATTTTTGTAAAATAAATTAATAATTTTTTTGACGACTTCATATGCTTAAACAACAAAATTTAAAGCTAAGAATTTTAATCACAATTAAAATATTTAATGATTAGTAAAGAAAAAAATTAGAAAAGTTACCAATTTTATAACTTAAGATACCCATTAATATTTATTGCTAAGATCTTTCACTACATATAAAATGCTAAATATCAATAAAGTATTTTTAAGATTAATTTCTTAATTTTCTATTTTTTGAAGCAAGGTTTGAAGCTTCATTTTTTACTTTGCCTATAACTACAGACGTTAAAAATTTCCCCATAGTCTTATTTCTGTATATATTTGTGAAATGTATTGTATAGTTTGAACCAAACATGAAAATTAATGCAGCATTAAAAAATTTACGTGTATTTACCACGCACGTATGCACGCTTCGCATACATTAAAGAAAAAAAAAAAATTCACTAGATGCAACTAATTTGTCGTGCGTAAATCAGAAAATGTATGAAAATTGATACAACAGCAATCACGCACTTGAAAAAAAAAAAAAAAAAAATCACTGGATGCAGCTATTCTGTTATGCATGAATCTGAAAATGCATGAAGTACGAAATTCGGAAAATGGTCACAAAGCCACATTCTTTCGAAAAAACATCTTTTTGCAATACAATAAATACACACGACACGAGCGGCAGGCGCGGTGCGAAAATATTGTTTGAAGACACGAAAATGAAGTTCCCATGTGAAGAGGTTACCAGTGAAAAGTGTCGATTCACCGAATCATATCACCGCATCACGAATCGCTAAGGCATGCCGTATCAAAGCTAACCCAAGTGAGTTACATCCGCTTTATCTCCTCTCCTTATTCAGGATTGAGGCGATCGTATCTGCAGAAACGAAAATTTGTTCTGCAGAACAGTTTATAAATCATTCTTTGAGATTCTCTCTCTCTCTCTCTCTCTGTTTTTTTTTTTTTTTTTTACACAATGGCAAAATTTATTTGGTTTAAGTAAAATCTTTCTGCAAGAACATTTCTGTTTCTGCGACGTTGTCGCCGTGTCGCCTTGTTTCTGCCACGGGGGATCAGAACACGGTGAAAATGCGTTTTTTTAATACTTTTAGCCAACTGTTTAGGGTCCCTGCTTCCTTCGGCGGCGTTACCTGTACAAATCTTGCAATCGATTTCAAAATGACATTGACATGAGTCCCCCCAAGGCACAACTATGACATGAGTCTCCCCCAAGGCACAACTATGACATGAGTCCCCTCCAAGGCACAACTTTGACATGAGTCGCCCCCCAAGGCACAACTTTGACATGAGTTCCCCCCAGGCCCAACTTTGACATGAGTCCCCCCAAGGTACAACTTTGACATGAGTCCCCCAAGGCACAACTTTGACATGAGTCCGCTCCAAGGCACAACTTTGACATGAGTCCCCCAAGGCACAACTTTGACATGAGTCCCCTCCCCAAGGTACAACTTTGACATGAGTCCCCCCCAAGGCACAACTTTGACATGAGTCCCCTCCCCAGGGTACAACTTTGACATGAGTCCCCCCAAGGCAAAACTTTGACATGAGTCCCCCCCCCCAAGGCAAAACTTTGACATGACCCCCCCCAAGGCAAAACTTTGACATGAGTTCCCCCCAAGGCACAACTTTGACATGAGTTCCCCCCCCCCAAGGCACAACTTTGACATGATTCCCCTCCCCAAGGCACAACTTTGACATGAGTCCCCCCCCAAGGCACAACTTTGACATGATTCCCCCCCAAAGCACAACTTTGACATGAGTCCCCCCAAGGCACAACTTTGACATGAGTTCCCCCAAAGGCACAACTTTGATATGAGTCCCCCCAGGCACAACTTTGACATGAGTCTCCCCAAGGCCCAACTTTGACATGACTCCCCCCCCCCAAGGTACAACTTTGATATGAGTCCCCCCAAGGCACAACTTTGACATCAGTCCCCTCAAGGCACAATTTTATTTATTTATTTATTTTTTTTTTTTACATATGCATGCATTTTTTAAAAATATTTTTAGCCAACTGTTTCGGGTCCAGTGACAATGTTTTTTAACATTATGTATATTTCTAAAAGCGTATAAGGAAGTCATGTGGTGCCCACATCAGATTTTTTTAATGATAATATATAATTAGCCTCAATTATTGGTTTAAAGGGCTACACAAAATATTTAGATAGAACACTGACAAGGAAACGTTCAAAAGGTGTCGTCTTCAAAAATTATTGAATAAAATATGTGATTCCACTCCTCATAAAACACCAGAAAGGGAAAAAACTATCGGCTGAAATGAATTACAGAGACCACAAAAAATTATCAAAATTAAGCATTTTTGGCGATTTAGCGCTGTTAGGCGATAAGTTCGTTAGCACCGAGATTCCGTGTACGAACAGAACCATGTTTTGCTTCTCCGCCAAGTACTCAAAATCAATCGCCTAACAGTGTGAAATCGCCAAATACACTAAGCGACAAGAAAAAAAAGCCGCACTGCAGAAAAAATGACTTATACCTTTTTCATTTGTAATAGCTTTAAAATTAATGTTTGAAACAAATAAAACTGTATTGTTTGCATAATACCAAAGGTATGAAATGACACCTATGTATATTTTCGATTTAATAATTCGCTTTATTGCACTTTACGAAGTACTTTTTAAAAATCTGCATAAAGCTCTCTTTTTGAACATAATGCAATAACCATACACTTTGCATTCTACTATGATTTATTATATGAAATAAACAAGTTATATTTTAATATATGAAATTAAACTATTTATTTGTTATATCTAAGCAATTTTTTGTTTAAAATATGTATTCTGCATTGGGTTAATTCCACCTTTATGTGGAATTACTGCATTAATGCGCAATGGCTTAGTTTTATACAGTGTTTTAATATAAATCTCAGAAATTTCAATGTGCCAAATATCACAAATAATTTTTTCTAGTTCTGGTACAGTTATAGGCTGCAAATTTCGAATCCTCTCCCATCTCCCTCGCCTTTTTATAGACGAAAAATTTTCGAGCGGATCGCGATTTTGACTATTTCCATGTCTGGTAAAGAAGAAATTCTAGTATATCTTTTGTGGTGTTTAACTTAAAGTGAAAAAAGATATGATTACTTACAAATTTATAGGTTCTCATGGGAATGTATAAGAAATTTTGACAATTTGAAGTGAATAAACTAACCACAGACGCCGTGTAATAAGGTGCCTTATTATCTTCAAATGCTGTTTACGGAAATGTCCAAGATACCTCCAAAATAGTCGGTCAGGCACCACTTTTATGCAGATTGTGTTTTATTTCGAGTTAATTGATCCCTTGGGCATAAAAATTTTCCCCAGTGTATGAAAAGTTATGCACCTCCGTACCATAATGTACGAGAATGTGTCACTGTTTTAAAAGTGCGATTTTCATTAATTCGGTCATATTTTCGTTGACAGATCTGCTTGTTTTCTTTAGCTCGAAATAAGTTAAACTTGACTCATCAGAGAGAACCAGTTCAGCCCAATAATTAACTAATCATTTTTTAATATTTTTAGCCATCTGAGGTCTTGCTTTCCTACTTCTCTTTACTAAGAATGGAATTTTTTCAAATTTTCTGTCATTTAAACCTGCTTTGTGTAATAGTTGCTGTACTGTAGTTAAAGAAATTATGCTACTAAACACTTTTTCTAAATCTCTTTTATGTTTTAAATGTAATACAAACCGATTTTATAAGCAATGGCTTTTTAACTTACGGTCATCTCGCTTGGATGAGAAGTGTGGCCACCTAAAACCAAATTTTCAGCTTAAACAGCCAAAAACTTTTATATCTTGCTGAAAACCCTTTTACCAATATTTTGTTAACATTTAATTATTTTGCCATCTCACGTATTAAAATATTTTTTGATTTTCATTCAAAAATTAATACTTTTTGTGGCATCGTTAACTGCCTTATTCTTACCATTTTTGAAATAAATTCTAAAATTTCAATTTTCCTGACAATTGCATTTTGTTTTTAACACTGAACTCAAAGCTAAAGTGTATGTGGAGGACAACATAGTAAAATCTGTTCGAAAATTTGCTTTTTAAGCGATAAAATTGGCGATTGTTGAAGGCGAAAAGGAAAATATCCAAGTGCGGCTTTTTTTTTTGTCGCTTAGTGTATGCTTAATTTTGATAATTTTTTATGTTCGCTGTAATTCATTTCAGCCGATAATTTTTTCACTTTCTGGTGTTTTATGAAGAGTAGAATCACATATACTTTTTTCAATATTTTTTGAATGTTTGAACGACATCTTTTGAATGTTTTCTTGTGAAAAAAAAAAAAAAATCAGCAACTGACATCTAGAATCTAAATTTTGGCTCTAGAGAAAATAGTTCCATGTCATCCTTATAAATTCTAGTCCCCTTTGAAAGTGAGTTCTAGAAATCCCTATTAGAATTCTAAAGCGTTTGCCTATATTATCGAGGGCAAAGTTATTTAAAAATTTCTGCAAATAAATGCGAATACAAGAGACGGGTTTCAGCAACTTTAATCTTGGTTATTATCCAATTCTAGAATATCAAACTAGAATTTCTCGCAATACAAAAGATTCAGAATGTTCAGAATATTGTTTCACCATCTAGAAATGTGTAGACTAGAAATTCTTGATCATTTCGTCTATTCTGTTTATTGGTATGCCTAATGCGCATAGCTCGGAAATCTATATTTCTGGTTAAAGGATTTAGAAAATGACCACTTATTCATTCTAGATGAAGGCGGTATATTTTTCCCTCTGTGAATTATGTGATATAAAGCAGGTATTAAGTATATGAGTGGAAATTGCTCGAAATGCATTTTCTGTTGTGTTATTCAATTTTGTCACTTTCCTATACGTTGAAAAAAGTTAGAGGCTAAAGAATTTAACGGGTATATACAGTAGTAATGCGTTTTATAAACTATGCGGATCAAAGGAATTTTACTTTTTGTATCATATAAAAATATTAATCAACTTTTTGAGTGAATCTCTTCATTCACATTAACATTCGTAGATATTATTATTATTTGATTTACAGTAAATAATCAAACTATTAGTTTTTTTTTTTTTTTTTTTTACATTTTTTTTCAATAAAAAGAAAAAAACTGGATGAAATGGCTTTGAATTTTAGACGAGCAAAATACATTCATAAACTCATATTTTCTAATACCGATTTACTCATGAGTGAAATTAGGGGATTAATCGCAAATTGAAGATAAAGCAGAAATACTTTGAACAATCCTGTACTGTAGTATAAAAATCTACAAATAATTTTATAATTTTAACACATGATATCATTTACCTTTTACAATATTTGTATACCTTTGTGGAAATCGCACGATTACAGTGAGACTAACATTAGAGTAATGTTTGTTCAATTTTTTTTTTAAATACTTTTCTTTCTGGTGTGTCAGTAAAGATGGCAAATTTTGTTTTGCGTGGCCATAGGAAAGCCATAGGAAGAGGTCTAATCTTTGAAGGTGAAAAATCAATTTTTCTATTTTAAGTGCCTGACTGTCTTGGTATTGGATCAGTAGATATTTCACTGTTTATCTGGTTTATAACTTCAGTAACACTTACATACAATTTTGGCAGTGATTGTAGCAGTCCGGGTTTCTCAAGACCCAATTACAACGTCTAGAATAAACAGTGTGGCAATCGCCTATAACCGTGATGTTAAAATGATGCTACAAAAATTAAGCTTACCCAGATGTCGCTGTGATCGAAGCTATTGCTCAAATCGAAGACCTGATTGGCTTTTCCCAGTTTCGTCAGTTTAATCACGTGATCTAAGCATATAATTAACCAATAGGGAGTCTCATTTTTGTTGTCGTGACCCTAGCTTCGATTACAATGACATCTGGTGACAGGCTTAATTTTTTTAGTACAATTTTATTCGCCGCTTTCCACACTGTTTATTCTAGACGCTGTAACCCAGTGACCTATCGTCATCAATTTGAGATGATTTAGTTTCTTCTGTTTTCACTACACTAGAATTTGGGCAGTCGGTGACATGCAAAGGTTTAAAGCTAGAATCTTAAAAATATCAACATTTATAGGCCACAAATCGCTTGCTTTGATTCCACTCGTGATATTTACAGGATTTGCTGCAACATTCTTAGAGTTGTAATAACAGGAGACTTGGCGTTGGAATGTTAAAACCAGAAAAAACTACTACGTCAGAAACGCCAAAGAAAAATATTTGAGATGCATACAGCTATTTCGGTAGCCTTAAGCGTACCGTCTTCAGTGCAAAGAAGAATTCTGAATCTGGAGAAGTGCTCGTATATATAGGAGAGGGACCGACTTTAGTTCAACCAATAGGATTACGGGAAAATCTGGAGAAGTGCTCGTATGTATAGGAGAGGGACCGAATTTAGTTCAACCAATAGGATTACGGGAAAGGTGGGGAGTGTGGCCAATAGGAATTTAGGAATATTAGCTGTGTAAACAGTAGAAAAATTAAGAAAATGTGGACTGGATGTAAAATTTCCAACAATCAGACAAATAGGGAACAGCGAAATCACAATTTACAAGGTTTTTAAATTTTTATAAATATGAAAAGCTTCAAAGAAATCGAGTTCGTGAATGGATTTAGGTCTGCAAATTATTTTAGCTGAATTAAATTTAAAATTATGATTTTCTCCCAGCAAAGTTTAGAAATAGCCGATTTATTGGTTCCTTGTTTGCGAACGTAATTCATACGTTCTTTTAGACGAAATTTAAGACTGCGTTTAGTTTGGCCAATATATGATAAACCACACTGACGGGAAATACTATAAATGCCCCAAGAATTATGCATATCAATGGGATCTTTTAACTGAGAAAAGGTGAGTTTATTGGAAGGCGAAAATATTATTTTAAAATCATATTGTTTGAGAATTTTAGCTATGGTTTGACTGGATTTAGGAAAATAGGGTAAAACAATGCTGATATTAAAAGAGACTGATATAGTAGACGAAATACGAGGGGGTTGTAATTTTTGGATAGCTTTGTCTATAATGGAAGGGTCATAATCTCTGTCATTTGCAATGGCTTTTAGGTATTTAATTTCAGATTTTAATAAAATAGCTGATTAATAAAATATTTCAGATTTTAATAAAATATTTGTTCAAATCCTATTTTATTAAAATCTGAAATTAAATAGCGAGCGGCCTACTACAAGACGATGAGTGCGGTAGACTTCGCCGCATCGCGTTCGCCCATAAGAAATCGAAATGGCATCGAAAAAAAAAATATTTTCAAGTGTACAAGGAATCTTACACTGAAGAATTTCCTTGCATCAGGAAAGCAGCGAAAAGCATGCTTATTGCGATGTTTGCAGGAATGATTTCAATATATCCCATGGAGGGAGGAACGACGTTCATCGTCATGTTGTCGGCCCGCAGAACGTGGAAAACGTGAAAGTTGCGGATGGACATAAAAAAAAAAAGCTGGTAGATTTTTTGAAACCAAATGCTATTTAGGATGATGTAACACGTGCGGAATTATTGTTTACAACCTTCTTAATCGATCATAATGTTCCTTTGAGTGCCGCAACTCACGCTGGCCCTCTTTTTCGGAAGATGTTTCGGAAGACGAAATTGCGAAACGGTATGGGTGCGGAAAAACTAAAACATCAGCTCTAGTCCATTAAATGGCCAATGATCGCACGGTATCTATTCTAAAAATTTTACAAGAACAGGCGTTTACAGCAGCATGTGACGGAAGTCATGAAAGCGATTATAAACTCTACCCGGTTGTTGTGAACTATTTCAATCCGGACATTGGACCTGGACGAGTAGAAAATACATTGTTGGCAATTCCAGATTTGGAAGGACATTCAACAGGTGAGAATATAAGTTCTCCTATGTTAACTGTCTTTGAAAACCATAAAATCCCTTTCCAAAACTGCATAGCCTTTAGTGCTGATAATGCTGCTGTTATGCACGGAAAAAAAGCTGGTGTAATTTCATTTTTAGAAAAATAAAATCCAAGTATTATTGCTATAGGATGCTGCTGCCACCTAATTCATCTTGCTTCAGAGAAAGCAACGTCAACCCTTCCTGTTAAGAGGGATAAAGCTATAATAGACATTTTTTATTATTTGAAGAAAAGTGCCAATAGGAAAGATTCATTTAAAAAATTTCAAGAGTTGTATGGGAAAGAAACCCCAAAAATACTAAAACATGTATCTACCCGCTGGTTATCCCTTGGACGAAATCTAACCAGGTTAGTAAACCAGTGGGATCCTGTCATGAGCTTTTTTAGGGCAGAAGCTACTTCTTATAAATTACCTACAACATTATCGCTTTTCAAAATACCAAAGGTGGATAAAAATAATAGCACCAAAGACAAGTCAAAAGATATGCTCCTGTCTAAAGATACAGAAACCCAAACGTCAACAAATGTCAATCAAAATGCTACTGAAGAAGTGAAGGCCAAAATATCAAAGGTTGATCAAAAGAATTTCACTAAAGATGGTTTAAAAGATAAATTACTACCTAAATGCACAGAAGGTAAAATATCAAGTAAAAAAGAAGTTGCTTCTGCGAGCAAACAGAATTCCAGTACTTCAAAGAAAGGGAAAAATTCAAATATAGGTGAAAAAAATGGCAAAAAAACAGAAAAATTAATCTAACTCAGTTTTATCGAAAGAAGAAAAGGTATTTATGTTTTTGTCTTCTGATTTAAATAAAGCCTACAGCTTATTTCTTCTTCATATAATACCTTCATTTGAAAAGTCTATACAATTTTGCAGTCATCATTTCCGCAAATTCATAGGCTGAAAGCCCTTTTACTTGATTTGTTGAAAGAGTCGTACTCAAAGTTTGTGAAGGCTTCCGAAGTAAAAGGGAAACAACTCAGCAAAGTTAATTTTCACCTTCAAATCATAGAGGTCTCCAGGAATTAGTTATTGGAAGTGCTACATTGAATTTGATTGCAAAATGTTCTGAAGAGGAGCAGGCGTTATTTTCTGCTGCAGTAATTAAATATTCTGTGACTGCTTGTGAGTACATATTAAAGAAATTCCCTATAGAAAATGATGTACTGATACATGCCGAAGTTGCTGACCTTAAAAATATTGAAAATTCCAGCTTTAACAGCATACAATACTTTGTGGATTTGTTTCTGTTGTGACTGTGGTGGCGAGTAGCCGCGTATTGATGAAGATAATGATGAACTTTTATAAACATTTAATTAACATTTAGCACCATACATTTTTTTTATATACATATATACAGATTCTAAGAGCATTTTGATAGTCGATAATATTATTCATGGAAATAGTCAAATCGATGTAAATAGAATAGAATAGAATAAGTTTTTATCGATGTTGCCAGATTCCTTTTTTGGAAAGTACAAAACTCGGGGGAAATAGAAATAAGTAACCAAGGAGGATACAATAGTTTCCTATTCTTCTAAAACGAAAAAATGGTGAAACAGATATTGAAGCACTCGATCAGCTTCGAAAAGAGTTTTGTGAGCTACAATTAGAAGATTTGTCAACTATAATTGCCCAAAATAAAGAGGTTGACATGCAATAGGCTGAAGTAAAACAGGTCAGAGGTGCTGATGGAATATTAAAGTATGAAAGAGTAGCAGATGTAATTCTATCTATTTTGCTCATCCCACATTCTAATGCAGAATGCGAGAGGTGCCTCGTCAGGAAAAACAGAACAGAATCTCGGGCTGCTACGTCGAACAAAACTTTAGAAAGTTTGCTAATATTAAAAACAAGTGTTTCTCAACCTTGTTATGAACAAACCTTTAACCAAGAATTCTTAAGCAAAGCGGAAAAAGCTACTGCAGCTACTCTAAATGCAGCTTCAACTTCCTCACACGCTGCTGATAGTGAAGAAGAATTTTCAATATTCTATAATCTTGTATATAGCATCGTATCTTGTATTTAGCATCTTATCTTGTATATAGAATCTTACACAATTAGTATTATAGTATTTTTTAGTAAAAAGATAATTTTAGCATGTATAAAGACATTAAATTGGTACTATTACATCTCAACTTGTAATGCCGGCTACGAACTACTCAACTCTACTCAATGTAGTTGTTCCCTGTTCCAGTCTCCATGGTATTTGTTGTTCGATCGCGATCACGAATCGCTAGTCTGTTTTTCTTCAATGTTATGTGTAATGTAAATCGTCTTGTGAAGTATAAAGTCTTGTCAAACATTTAATCTAACTCCACTCAGTCACAACAAATTGGCGACGAAGGTAAAGAAATCTTCTTTTTAAACTTCTATATGAAGATTATTGTTATGAATATAACATCGCTGCAATTGATTGAAAAATTTTAAATATATTTCAACTGTAAGATTTCAAGAAGTATTTCAATTAATTTTGCTTAGTATTTTATCGTTTTGCAATAAATATTTTGAATGATATAGTACCTACCATATTTAAAAAGAAACAAAAACGTGTACTCATATCGAATGACTGTTATGTGTTCTAAATCTCATTTCGAATAACTGATATCTGATCACAATATATCTATATGTTGAAATTTCAAGGTTATCAATAAATTGTTGTTTTGTCTTCTGGTACAATGGATACAGATCAATTTAACAAATTCTTAGATATTCAAAGAGAAATGTTCTCACAGTTAGTGAATCAAGTAACTAAACCCACGGAGACTATACAGCTCACTCAAACGCCAAATGCAGCGATTTCTACACCTAATATTGCATTATTACCAACTTTTGAATGTTTTGATTCCACAAAAGAATCGTTTCGAAATTATAAACAAAGATTTGAAAATTACGCCGAAATGAAAAATATTATCAATGATAAAAATTATTGCGCGAAATTACTTTTAAATTCTATTGGTGTAAATGCTTTCAATATGTTATTAGCGCAAGCTACGCCAAAGAAACCTGCTGAATTGGGTTATGATGAACTTATAACTCTATTAGAGGTTCATCTAGCGCCCAAGAAAAATATTCTGGTAGCGCAACATCAATTCTTATCAATTTATCAAACAAAGCAACTGTTACGTATAGAATAAAATATTTCTTAATACTTAAATAAAATAAAAAATACTTAAAATCAAGGAGCCAGGAACTCGAATAAAACAGAGCTCTTTCTTACATTTTCGAATCCTTTATATACATTTTCTATATACAGACAAGGCTATGTACAAAACAATCTATTTACATATGCTATAATATTACGTAGCAATAAATAAAATATAATGAAGGAAAAACGTCTCCTTATTAGTAACATTTTTACAGTTACCAGTGTAGATCTTCCCGCTGAAGTCAGAACGTAAACACTAAACTTTTTCTCTTCTCTCGTAACCAGCACATGCGCCTCTCGCACAATACTGGCAGGTGTTTCGCTTGAGAATCGAAACTCTTTTCCACAGCAACAGTCAATTGCAGAATTCGTTGCCACTCTTCTAAGTAGCATAGGAGATTGTGATTTCATTTCTCCATGTGAATGCAAGGTTTCTTTAGCAGACATTTTTCTTCGAGCACAATTCATACGCGGTATCAAGGATAACAGTATTCGTGAAATGTTGCTTCAGACTGATATTTCTGAATTTAAAGATATTGTATCCAAGGCAATTGCTTTAGAAGTTTCAAAAATTGACTCAAGACGAATGGCTCAAAATAGTACATCAACAAATTCTCCTCCATACATAAATAAAATTACACATACAAAGAGAACAAAAGACAAACAAAAGGATCGCAATTCATTTCCAAAACATACCTCACCACATCAAAATAGATCAAAGTCAAAGTCAAGGGGTTCATCAAAATCTGGAATAAACTATGCTGAATTGGGTTTGGGTGGTATTTATCTACGGTGTGCTAAAGATAATCATTTGGTGAAAGATTGCCGAATTGATAAATCAAATTTAAAGTGTTCAGCTTGCCAAAACAGGGGTCATGTAGCAAAAGTTTGCATCCGCACTATACTAAATAAAAATTCTAAATCAAAACAAATCTTTCATGTTTCAACAATTGTAGATATACACCATACTAACACTTTTTCTAAGAATGAAACTGGAAAATATTTGACTTATATCAAAATTGAAGACAAACTTATTCACTTTGAAATGGACACTGGTTCCGGATATACATTTTTACCTCGAGATAAGTTTGCACAGTTAGAGCATGATATTCCTCTTCATCCGGCGGAAATGGAATTTCGATATTACACTCAAAATGTTTTTATACCAGACGGAAAGGCTCTTGTAACTGCTTCTTATGACGGAATTACGATTCGAGGAGAAGTTTACATCGTGCCAGAGGAATGTTCTGCTATTCTAGGACGAACATGGATACGTCAGCTGAATATTAACCTTAATGAAATTGATCAACAGTACTCAAGCTATGCACCAGAATTTCCTGTTAACTCTATTGATGATATCCATGAAATTGTCAACATGTTTCCAGACATTTCTGAAGAGAAAATAGGCTGTGTACCTATCTTCAAAGTAAATTTAGAACTTCGTGAAGGTGCAACTCCAGTTTTTCACAAAGAGCGTGATGTTCCATATGCACTGCGATATCGAGTGGATCAAGAACTAGAATCTCTGGAAGCTGCATGAATCATAACAAAAGCTGAAACTAGTGATTGGGGATCACCCCTTGTGATCATTCCTAAAACAGATGGTGGAGTTCGTTTGTGCATTGACTACAAAATCGGCATGAATCAGCGGTTGACAACCAATCGCTATCCTATTCGAAAAATAGAAGATATTTTTAATAGTTTGAGAGGTTCAAGATACTTTTGTCGTTTAGATCTTTTTAAAGCTTATCTACAAATTCCTGTTGACGAAAAATCCAGTGAAATTCAAACTATCACCACACATAGAGGAATGTTTAATAGAATTGTTACTCAAATCCTTGAAAAAGTGCCCAAATCAGAATCTTATTTTGATTACATAATTGTCCATAGTTCAACTAAAAATAATGTTTATCTAATTTAATTGCTTGCCTCAAAGAATTACAAAAGAATGATCTTCATCTCAATCGCAGAAAATGCTCCTTTTTTCAAGAGCGCCTCGACTTTTTAGGTCATGTTGTAGAATACAACCGTATTCGCAAATCGCCAGAAAAGATTAAAGCTATCATCGATATGTCAAGTCAGTAGATGATGTCCGTAGGTTCCTCGGCATGGTAACCTATTACTCCCGTTTCATGCCTGATGTTTCAACTCGTACAGCTCCCATACGCAAGCTTCTAAAGAAAAATACAATATTTAAATGGACTGCCCAGTGTGAAGCTGCTTTTCTGCATTTAAAACGAGAAATTGCCAGTGATCGAGTTCTTATGCCTTACGACCCATCATTACCAGTACAACTTGCTTGCGATGCCAGTCCTGTTGGTATTGCAGGTATTTTATCTCACGTTGTAGACGGTGAAGAACGGCCAATTTCATTCGCATCAAGATCACTAGCACAAGCTGAGCAGAATTATTCACAACTGGATAGGAAAGCCTTGGCCATTGTTTTTTCTGTAGAGAATTTTTATCAATATCTCTTCGGTAGACCCTTTAAGTTGATTACAGATAACAGTTCTTTAGTACGCATTTTTCACCAGAATGCTAGAATCCCTCAGATGACATCTGCACGCTTACAGCGATATGCTATGTTTCTATCAGGATTCAATTATGAAGTAGTCTTCAAGAAGGGTTGTGAAAATACAAATGTCGATTGCCTCTCAAGAGCTCCATTGATACCCAAAATTCCCATCGAAAGTAAAATAAACAAAGAAGTCCATCAATTGTGTTTAAAAACAGTTTATCAAATTTCTTCACCTCAATTAACTTTTAATTCACTTCGTAAAGAGACTCTAAATGATGAAAATCTCTCAAACATGTTAAAACAACTGCGAGAGGAGTCAACTTTAGCTTCTGAATTTACTATAGAGGATGACATTTTGTTCAGAGGCATTTGTGTTGTCATCCCCCAAAGTCTCCAGCCAGCCGTATTGGAAGAACTTCATCGAACACATTTAGGCACAACCAAAATGAAACAACTAGCTAGACGCTATGTATATTGGAAGTCAATCGACAAAGACATCGGAAGAATGGTTCGATCATGTTCCGAGTGTGCTTCCACTAGATCAAGCCCTCCAAAAGCTCCGTTACATCCATGGGCAGAACCAGAGCATAACTGGCAAAGAATTCATATAGATTTTGCTGGCCCATTCCACAATTATTTTTTTCTTGTGATCCTCGACGCAAAATCAAAATGGGCTGAGATAGAGATTATCAAGTCTGCTCCAACATCGACATCTACTATCGAAATGCTGCAGAATGTATTTGCTCGCACAGGATTTCCGGATGTCATGGTATCTGAAAATGCAACAATATTTACCAGCGATCAATTTCAACAATTTTGCAATGAAGCAGGCATATTCTATAAACTTATAGCTCCTGGTCATCCTTCTACTAATGGCTTATCCGAAAGAAATATTCAAACGTTAAAACATAGGTTAGCTGCCATGGAAGCGGAACATCAAACAATGTACCAGAAAATTCGAGAAATTCTTTTCCGCTATCGCGCAACTCCTCTTGCCAATGGTCGAACACCAGCTGAACAATTTTATCAAAGAGAATTTAGAATCAAGTTAGATGCATTGAAGCCTACAAAATTTGAAAAGACTCCAGTATCAAACTCTAAAACAAGGCAATTAAGCGTGGGAGATAGAGTTCAAGCACAATATTATAGCAATAATAAGGCCAAATGGAAAATGGGACAAATTATCAAGAAATTGGGTCAGCTACATTACTTAGTTTAGACGTGATTGTGGCTATGTGTTTAAGAGGCACATTAATCAACTATACAAAACCGATGTCAAGTGCAGTCGCAAATCAGTATCATTTGCACCAGAGTTATCATCTAAAGTGAATCCAACACCTTCAGTTCAAACTAATATTCCACAATAGCAGGAGACTTGGCGTTGGAATATTAAAACAGGAATAAACTACTACGTCAGAAACGCCAAAGAAAAATTATTGAAGTGCATACAGCTGTTTCGGTAGCCTAAAGCGTACCGTCATCAGTGCAAAAAGAATTCTGAATCTTGAGAAGTGCTCGTATATATAGGAGAGGGACCGGATTTAGTTCAACCAATAGGAATACGGAAGAGGTGGGGGGGGGGAGAGGGAGGAGGGGGGGGAGGAGAGGGACCGGATTTAGTTCAACCAATAGGAATACGGAAGAGGTGGGGGTCTGGAAGAGGTGGGGAGAGGTCTCCCCACCGCTTCCGTATTCCTATTGGTTGAACTAAATCCGGTCCCTCTCCTATATATACGAGCACTTCTCAAGATTCAGAATTCTTTTTGCACTGATGACGGTACGCTTTAGGCTACCGAAACAGCTGTATGCACTTCAATAATTTTTCTTTGGCGTTTCTGACGTAGTAGTTTATTCCTGTTTTAATATTCCACAGTCTTCAACCCAACCTAAGGTTCCACAGTGGGGAGATTTGGTCATATTGCCAACTACTGAATTGTCTGACAAGCCTACAACTGTTCCAACATCAGTTTCCAATTCTAGCTGTGATAATCCAGTATTAAGACGTCCGACAAGAAATCGAAAACCTCCGGCATACTTACAAGATTATGTCATTTCATAAGTGTGGGAGAACTATTACATCTCAACTTGTAATGCTGGCTACGAACTACTCAACTCTACTCAATGTGGTTGTTCCAGTCTCCATGGTATTTGTTGTTCGATCGCGATCAGGAATCGCTAGTCTGTTTTTCTTCAATGTTATGTGTAATGTAAATCGTCTTGTGAAGTATAAAGTCTTGTCAATATATATAATATGTCTCATCGAACATTTAATCTAATTCCACTCAGTTACAACAACAAGGGTTTCTCAATCTTGTTATGAACAAACCTTTAACCAAGAATTCTTAAGCAAAGCGAAAAAAGCTACTGCAGCTACTCTAAATGCAGCTTCAACTTCCTCACATGCTGCTGATAGTGAAGAAGAATTTTAAATATTCCATAATCTTGTATATAGCACCGTATCTTGTATTTAGCATCTTATCTTGTATATAGAATCTTACACAATTAGTATTATCCGCGTTTGTAATGATCGATAGATGGCGCTTTTTCAGTTTTTGTTGTTAGTAAATATTATAGCCACGTGTATTTATTATTGTTCTTTTTGTTATTCTACTTAATATTCGTACTATAATTTCTCCGCCATTACATCATGGAAAAATGATTGCTTTTGGAAAAAAATAATTCAGTTTATTCAAAGTTCGATCGGAAGTAGATTTTTAACTGAAGTTGAACAAATATTAGTTTCAAATCATCTGATTAATTCTTTACTTCTATTAGCCGAAGCAACTGAAATTTTAAATTTGTTATTTGGAAATAAATGGAAGCTTAATTCTGGATTTCTTGGTCCTTTGGAGTTACACTGGAGCACACAACAGTATGTGTTATCTTTTTTACCGGATTTATTCATTTTTATTCAATAAATATATGTGAAACTAAACATCGGCATGCAATGGCGGCTTAAAGAAAGCCGAATTAAAGCATGTTTATTGTAATTTCACCTTAGCCCACCAGAGGGCGAGCATTTCATTACAATCGCGGATAGTATTTTTCAGTAAAAAGATAATTTTAGTATGTATAAAGACATTAAATTGGTACTATATTAAAAGTGTTTGGAATTTTTTTTTACAAGAATTCAATTTTAAGCAAGTAAAGTAAGGTAAATAAAGTCATTAGTTATTTGTAAAATTAGATATTGTGTTATTGGTTTTGATACATAAAAATTTTGAAATTGAAGTTTTTTTTTTTTAAATCTAAAATTTTATTTAGTCAAATTGAAAAATGTTTTATTTATGGTCATTATTATGTTGCATTGTTGCAATTACATATTTTATTATACATATTTATGTAATAATTTATAGTATTAAAATCATTAAAATTATCTCAAATCGCAGTTCCATTAAATGTGTCGCGAAAAGTTTTACTGATGCCAGTTTCTGAAAGTTGGCAAGTATGTACATAAAAAAAATAAAAATAAATAAATAAATAAAAATAAAGGTACAACTATAGAGTTGGTCCATAACTGGATTTGGCGATTTTTCTTTGGCACCGTTTTGAACGATAACGATACCTTTCTGGATTCTTTGCAATAAAATACGCTTTTGTTTACGCTTGGAATCCATCGCAACCATTTGCAAAAACGACATTTCGCCATAATCACAAAAGAAAAATCACCAAATGCACTTGTGGACCAATACTACAGTTGTTCCATGACATCCATGAAATGTGCTCGTTTTGCTTTTGCTCGTTAGCGAAGGAAACGATCAGCTTTATCTAAAATATTTTATAATTAAACGTATTATTACTTGTGAAATCCTCAGGTTCGAAATGTTTCGAACAAACAGTCAAACTTGACGATACTTCTTTCCCAATTCGTAAACGTCTAATCCATTCAGACTTTCTACTAACTAAAGCTTTTTTTTCATTAGCGGAGGCAACTGGAATTTTAAATTTGTCATTTGGAAACAAATGCAAGCTTAATTCCGGATTGGAGTTACACTGATCCATTGGAGTTACACTGTAGCCCACAGCAGCATGTGTTATCTTTTTTGCCGGATTTATTCATCCTATCGAATATACAGCAGCAGCAAGCAATGGTGTCTCGATGAAAGCGTGAAAGCTATCCGTCCAGTTTTATTGTTAATTTCACCTTAGCCCACCAGAGGGCGAGCATTTCATTACAATCGCGGATACAACCAACTCTTAATAAAAAGAAATAGCACAAATTACCTTGTGTGAGTGAACAACCAGAAAACTTATGCACCTACTTCATTACTCGTTGGTAATCCAAGAACTTTCCTATTGCGTGCGGTTTTAAAAGCATCGCAGCACACCAAAACGAAATCAAAAGTTGTACAAATTTAAATAATTCCATAGATCGCTCAGTATCTTTGCTCCGGTCGTATTGACCAGATGTTTAAACTATAAAATACTCACACAAATACACTTCTCAAGGATTGTATCACTTAACTCATATTAATTTATTCTCAAATTTTTTAACAACTCAAATCGACGCGAACACAACGTCGCTACACATCTCACACCGCCCAACTCAGGTGGCGCTGCTGCAACAGCGCTGTTCATTGGGTACAGAACAGACATATTGATGAAGAATTTCTCTTTGTGTCCCTGTAAAAGAACTATAAGTTCTACGCTCACTAAAAACTATAGAAATAATGCGACAGTGATCTATAACCCACCTATCAATTTTTGGTTCATTCGGCTTAGGCGTTTAGACGCTATCGTACCTCAAATAATTCTTTATCCTTGCCCATAATAATAAAAAAAAAAATATTTTTATGTCCCTTCAAAAGAACTGTAAGTTCCATACTCATCAAAATCTATACAATTCGTGCGATAGGGACCTATAACATACCTATAAACTTTTAGCTCAATCAAATAAAGTATTAAGAGTTAAGATTCAAACACACTTTAAATAATTTAAGCTCATAATAAAGAATTTTTCTTTGTGTCCCTGTAAAAAAGCTAGAAGTGCTAGACTCATCAAAATCTACACAGCTCATGCGATAATGAGTTATAACATACCAAACAGCTTTCAGCTCATTCGAAGAAAGCGCTTTCGCACTTTAAGTAATTTGAGTCCATGGGGCATAATGGTAAACAATTTTTCTTTGTGCCCCTCTAAAAAAAACGATAAGGGACGACTCACCAAAATATATACGGTTCGTGTGACGGTGACCTATAACATACCTACAAGCTTTCAGAACAACCGATTAAAATATTTACGCATTACCGTATTCACTCACAGACACACACATCACCGTAAAAATAGCAAAAATGAATTTAGGAGACCTTAAAATTTATAGATACAGCAAATTCTCATAATCGATTTTTTTCATGATTATAATACTTTCGGAAAATAATGATTGGAAAGGAAGGAGTGATTCGAAAAGAAAGGAATGATTATAATACGTTAGAAAAATAAAAATGTATGTGTTTAAGACCGCACGACTAAGGTGCGAACTTCTATAATAACACTTTTTCACATTTCGCACCCTGGCAAGAAAAGTGCCACAAGTAAAAAAAGAAAAAATAGGTGGGGGAGGGGGGGCAATTTTGAATCTGTGTCATTGAAAAATGTGCCCCTAGTACCCAAACGTGCACGAAAGACATTACTTCTCAATCAGGGGCGCGCCAGCATTGTCAGGCGCCTGTGTGCAGAGTTTAAATTGGCGCCTTATATTACTTTTTTTTTTTTTTTTTTTTTTTTTTTAAGGAAAAAAAAATATATATATAAATATATATATATGTTACCGTTAAAGCGCGAAACCCGTTAATCTGAAGATTACCTAGCTAATCTGCAGATTAACTAAAATGACCCGTTAAAATGCGGAATAAAGAGTTTTCCGCATTTTAACTAGGTAATCTGCAGATTAACGGCTTCTGTGTCGTTAAAGTTCAAATGTTTGTTTCCAGCCTTAGTTTTTTTACATTCACTATGACGTCAAACAGTCATGTGATACAGATACGCGAATCCCAGATTAGTCTATGACGCGATTGACCTTCAAACACAAACCGAAACTTTTATCCCTTCCTCTCCAGTCTCGCCTCCTTAAGTAGGCTACTTAAGGAGGCTCTGGATAAACAGTAAGCGCAAAACGTGGATCATCGAAACCATGACATTAGATTTCTTATTATGACCAACACAAGTTTTAAAGTACAAGTAAGTTATAATTGTTTTGAGTTTATTTCTTCTCTTTTTTAATTCTGACAATATAAGTTTGATAAAGGTCTGCATTTTATTAATGAAATATAATCTTAATTAAAAGCTCTCTCTCGTGAAACTTCATTTTAAATTATGAATCTTAAATTTACAGCACAGTAATAAAACTATTAAACCGCAACTTTTTAAAACTACTTTATTTTAAAATTGATTTAAATTACTATTACTTACTGGAAAAAAGAACACATGTATTATTTTTCAACTCTGGAAAATATGGCATTCAATATTATGGCATTATTCAATAAATACTTAAAATGAAATTTTTTAGCATTTCATTACAATTTTTCTCTTTTGTTTCTTTCAATTTCAAGTTTCCTTTATATATTTTATATATCATGATTATATTTTTATTTTTAATTTTGTTCGCTTTTTCAAATAATTTCGTTGTCACATAAAATGTGTTAATAAAGTTTTTTTTTTTTTTTTTTTTTTTAATTGTAAAATTCATATATTTCCTAAACTTGTACAGATATATGTATGCTGCAAAATATAGTTTAATAAAGCATTGGAAAACTGTCATTTTAATTTTCATGCGTTCTAAAAATTATTAAAGCAGTTTTAATTGTTTGAAGTACTTCTTAAAATGCTTCTTATTTGTCTAATTTAATATTTCTTTGGCTAATTAAAAATTGGTGCATATTTTTTTTTAAATATAGTAATAGCAATATAAGTTGTTAATAAAACTTTTTTTTTTTTTTTTTTTTTTTTTTTAATTGTTAAATATTTTTATTTGAAAAGAAATCGTTTCTGTATTACAATTCTAACATTCATTTATAAAATAGACTTTATTGTAAGCTATTAAAGATATTATATTTCATATTAAAAATGCATAACATCTTCAAACTTATATTGACAGAATAAAAAAGATGAAATAAATAAAACAAATATAACTTTAAAACACATAAAAATTAAAACACATACAGATTAAAATAAGTAAAGAAAGAAAGAAAAGAAAAGCAAACTAATCTTTTTTTTTTCTTTTCCCGAATGATAAAAACAAATACAACACAGCGTGCAGTAAAATCATACCACCATTCGTTTTTATTTTCACTTTAACGAGTGCCTAGTAGGTAATGTGCAGATTATCTAGGTAATTTGAGAAATGAAACAATTTTCCTCACTTTAACGGATCACCCTAGTTAATGTGCAGATTGCCTAGCTAATCTGCAGATTAACTGATTTCTGCACTTTAGCGGTAACATATATATAAAGTTATCCCTTAGCAAGTCAATTGAATCTCAAACATTAAGAGTAATAAGTTTATTGAATGGTTAATAAAAAGAAAAATGTATCAAATAAAATGAAATTGTAAAAGTAACAAATAAAAAGTGCATCTTGCAGAAAAAGAAAAAATCTTATACAGGGAGTTGCAAAAACACGAGGTACAATTGTGAAGGCAAATAGAGGAAACCAAAATAGATAGATTTAGTGTAGATGTATGTGCAGAAATGCCGCGTTGAGGCATTACAATAGATGGCTTAAATGAGAGCTGTAAGTGCAAACGTTTCTATTTGTTTGGGTCTAATTTTTAAGTGATACATATTTAAACCCACAAAAAATATAGTCTTAGTAAACTAAACGTTCCCTCACTTCATTACACCTTTTGCAAGTATTACGATCCAAAATATCCGTCTCTTTCCATACTGTTACTAAAATGTCGATTTATTTGCGTGGAAAAAGTATTTGTAAAGAATCAGGCAGTTCCTTGTCGAAAGATATACTTTATTCAAGGATTATTCTTGAAAAAAACATTAAATTATCATACTCAAATTCATACCTCAAAAAGTCATAAAACAACATTAAAAATACCACAGAGTAGAATTTCACTCATTTAAGAATAAATATAAACCATTCAAACCAAAACGAACGTTCAGAACAGATAATACAACTGATTTCTTTGTCAGTGTCTCTTCTGTTTTTATAATTCCTGTCGTGATTTGACGAACTTTCGAGGTTATTCTGTGACAGAAGCCAATTGATGAATCCAGAAAATTCTGGAACTCGGCTCTTATTGAAGATAGAGCTTCTAAACATTGGCAACACTAAATTATTACTTCTCACCAAGTTTGGTCGCCATGTTGCCAAATTCATCGCTAAGTTACCAGGTCTGTATCTAAGGCTAACAATCACCTCCCACCCCACTCCCATTAAAACTGAATGAACTGCTCTTTATTTGCACTTTAATTGTAAATCTGTTTTTGTTGCAACAACACCTTTCATTTAGGAAAATGGTTTAACTCTGCAGTACTATAATGAAAAATTTTTTTAATTAGTCATACTGTTGCAGTATGTTGCACTTATAAATGAGTTTAACATTTTGTCTCATTAAAAAAAAAAAAAAATCACGATAGTGAATTCTATTTTTCTCAATTTCATTGTTGAAAATTCTCGAAATACTCTAAAGACCAAATTAATATATGACTGTCGATATAGGGACAAAATTTGACTTGGGTAATTGTGGAAGGCTTTTTTTTTTTTTTAAAGCAAGAAATAAATTTATAAATACATAAAATTGGAGTATATAATAAATAATACTTGGTAAATATGGATAAAAAACACTTAACAGAGGAAAAAAAAAAACATCTAGTGAAAGGAATTTTGTCCATTTTCATTATCTGAACTTTTTATGTAATTTGTATGTAAATTTATGTGTGTTTTTTCCTTACAAAATCTTTTAAACTATTTTGCCGCGATGTTTGTACGTTGCACAGATATAAATAATAGATAAATTTATAAGTAAATAAAATAAGAATATACAATAAAAATTATTAAGTTTTAAAGTATATTATATGAACATTTAAAGAGATAATATTATTTAGTGAAATGTAATTCATTTGCTTGAGTTTTTGAGAATTCTGGAATAATACATATCCATTTGTTCCAAAATATCTTATGCTATCGATGTAATTGCAAAATTTAAAAACCTGTCTAATACCGTTGTGGAGCGTAAGCATTTTTTAACCATTTTAAATTTAGAAAAAGACTGTTCCATTGATGCTGCTGGTAATTATAACAAAATAATCTCGAAAACAATTAATACACACATAAAATTTATTCTTGTTGAGATAATTTGGAGTAAGGTGACGCTTGGAAACGTGTTTGTGGCTTCAAGGTGGAAAGGAAAAATTTCGTAAAATCCCGTTACAAATAGGTGTCGGAGTCGGATACATAGAAACAATTTACGCACCAAAATACGTGTTCCAAAACCTAGTTCCCATAGATTTTACACGACAAATTTAGTTCTAAAAGGGGAAGGATATCTAAAATTTACCCCTCTCTTTACGTCCCCCCGCCCAAATCGAAAATTACAAAAAAAACAAAAAAAAAGGTTTTTGAAATATCCTAAAGAAAACGCATACCTGTTTTTAACACCTTTGTACCATTTTTAGTAAAATTCTTTTGGTAGAATCCGGAAATTGCGAAATTCCCCCAAAAATAGATTTTCCCCTCCCCTCCCCCCTTAAATCCAAAATCCTAACATTGCAGAATTTTTTTTTTTTTTTTTTGACTCAAGTCTAGTCTCTCCATATACAATTTCCTCACCGTGAATGAACTTGAGCCGAGTTGTGCTTGGTAACGTGTTTTATTTTTGCCTCCTTCTCCCTTGAAAAAGGTGAGGGGAATTTTGTAAAATCCCGTCAGTATAGACATCGGATGCATCTAAACAATACACGCACCAAAATTCTTGACCAGAGCTCCCATAAATTTTTCAGAACTAATGTCGTCCTCCCCCCCCCCCCGCGCTCCTCCCCCCCAAAGATCGAAAATCACAAACACCAGAAATGGGTTTTCAGAAATATCCTAAAGAAGATGCGTGTCTGTTTTCAACAGTTTTGTACCACTTTTGGTAAATTTCTACTCAAAATCCGTAATTTACGAAATTTCTCCCCGAAAATCGATTTTCTTCCTCCCCCCCTTAAAATTCAAAAATTCCAAAATCGCAAACAATGATTTATTATTTTGTTTATTTTTGTACTCAAATCTAGATTCCTCATGTGCAATTTTTTCACTGTGAAGTAATTTGAAGCCAATTTATGCATATAAACTTGTTTTTGCCTCCTGCCCCCCTCCCCCCTCCCAGGCGTAGAAGTGGGTGGGGGGTATTCACAAAAGTTGATAGATATAATTTTAAGTTGGGTAATTCCTGACAAGTGTCGTGGAATTCTGTCCAGCTGTTCTCACGTGATACCAAGATAACGTGATACCAAAAGTGCTATATACATGCAGACACAATGACCGCTAAATTTTATTCTGAAAGTAATAGAACCGCATCAGCCTGATTGCTAGAGCGCCAAGCTCATAATTGGAAGTTTGAAAGTTTGATACTCGAGCCGGTCGAAGACCGCTGTGTACATTTAAAAAAGTACACAAAAGTGCTCGTAAAATCTGTCGCGGTTGTAATGTCCTCCATGTTCAGAAATTATTACTTCTAAGGGTTACCGAAGCGTGGGAGCCATCCCCTCCGCAGAGGATCAGAATTGTGATGGCATATCTCCGGAAGCCTTCATCTCACGTAGGGGTGAATCTCGGACCACCGTCAATATAACGAAGCGACAATGCGACGTTAAATTTACTTAACTCAATTCTGAAAATATTATCTTCCTTTGACACGACGCGACGTAACAATAGAAATTAAAAATTATTCCCATAAAAATTGTTCTCACAACACAACTTTAGGCTGGCATTAACATACCACTTCCTTCCATACTGTCACAATAAATTCATTACTTTCCTCATGAAAATTAATCCGGTGTGTTTTATGTGTATCAAATAAATACCGATCTATATTCCTCTCCCCTCTCATCTGATGACTGGTGTCCGACCATGAATGATTAAATATGCCTCGTCATATGCAATTTCCTTCCTTACTCATATCGTAGCCATAAAAAACAATATGTATGGTAGCGGTAGGATAGAAACTATTTGAACAAACAACCATTTTCCAGGGCATATATATGAGTTTCTTTTTCGGAACTAGGTTTTCATCTTTGTAAGGCCCATGATACGATCCTTCCCGCCCACAATTTCAGGGCCCGGAAATAAGAGATTAACTCTATAGTCTCATCACCATCCATCACGTGACTCACCCTACTCTAATTCTAATAAGTTTTTCCTTTATGAGACCCAGCGGGGAGTTTCGTGACCCCCTGTTGAAGGATAACATTATTTCTGTATAAATGAGACATGATCATGGATACGCTTTATCAAAAATGCTTTATACAAGCTAAAATATAACAGGAAAGAAAAATCATACAGTTTGCCTACATTATAATGTCCTTTAGAATTCTACTTACTTCTTTACTATGTTTAACCTTCAATCTACTTCAACTTCGAGAGAACGAATTAAAATATTTTTCGTCTTTAACTATGGAAGGTGAAATATCATAACACAACTGAAAATGCACTCAGAGCCATTTCCGCTTATATCCCGTAAGGTATTTGAATACTTTTGTGCGTCTTTCGTCTTCGTTAACCCATCATTCTTTACCCTATTCCATACGAAACATGCTTTTGTATCTCCGAATGTCTGAATGATTTATAGAGGATTTATGTTAATTTTGACCTGTTTTATCAGCATAAAAAATAAGTGTTGCCAAACTTAGGCACTTTTTTATTCAATAATCACCAATAATTTTGAAGATTAATATTTGACATTACATAATAGACGATTAATCTTCGAAGTGATTAAGCAACCGTTACAGTTTAAATTTCGTGGTAAATTTGAATAAAAATGTCCCTAAATTTAGCAACACTATTAAAGATAACAAAATAAGCTTTAAAAAAATACCGTTCATAGTCCGTAATAATCATTTTTTTTTTTTTTTTTTTTTTTTCCCGAGTTTATATTACTTTCAATAGAGAACGTGCAATAGTCAACTCTAAACTCAAATATTGGTTTCAAAGCATTAATATATATAATGATCCTCATCTGTCATCTGTCATGAACGAATCCGGTTAGTACCGCTACAAAACTGAAATTTTTGGAAGCCATTATTATTATTATTATTTATTTTATTTCTGTTTGCTCAACTTACGAAAACATACATATAATATATTTTTTATCACACCTATTCTTATTTCCTTTAATACCTTGAAAAACGATTCAATTGGAATGTTTAAAGGTATATAAATTACATATAACGGATCACTGGCTATTATAAACAACACAATTCCTGATAAAAACAAACCAAAACGGTTGCCATTCAGAAAATACAAATTCCAAGTGGATGACTCTTTAATCCCGAATGAATGACTCTTTGACCGTTTTATTTAAAAAAAAAACTCTTAAAATATTTCAGAAACATATTAAAGCCTTAAAACTCTTAAAATATTTGTAGAAACATATTTAAAGCCTTTAATTATTTTTATCAAGCTTCATTTTTTTTTTTTTTTTTTTCCAGCATAAAATTGAATATGCTTTTACGGACAAAATAAATAAATAAATAAAAATAAAATAAATAAATAAAAATGTTAAAATATTAAATTAGCTCATGCATATGAGAAAATGACATCTATTAAATAATAATAATAATAATTTTAAATTTTAAAGTTGTCGAAGAGATAAATAGAGCGTGAAATTTTCGCACGGTCTTACTAGCAAATGAATTAATTGAAGTGAGAAATAAATAAAATGAAATGATCATTTTTCAACTTTTGGCAGCGATTTTCTTTTTAAAGAAATGCTGTGTATTTCTTCTAAATTAATCTACATAAACCACGGAGTAAAAAGACAGGAGAAGAAGGTAACGCTGAAATTTTGTGATGTTGTTTTCTAATGTTTACAGATGGCGCCAGCGTGCAATCCTTCCTTCCCTCCAGCTTTCGCAATGTTATTCAATGGGGAAATGTCTCGTTTTAATTATTTTTTTTTAAATAATATCAAGCTGAAAAAATTTCGATTGTAAGCAAATTTCATTAAATAGAGTATTCTAACCAACATGTTTTTTTTTATAGGCCATTTTATACTAATTTCACTTTGAAAGAAAGCTTTTAAAAAATGACGATTCTTATGAACCGAATCTAGCTAAAACAGATAATTGGGAGGAAGGAGAATGGATGGAATTTTGTAAAGAAAAAAAATAAACTTACTTTAGGTGCAGAAAACACGAACTCGGACTTTATTTTTCTCCTAGGGCTTTTTTTTGTCTTTCTTATCACTATCATAGCCTGTTTTACAACTAGGAACGAAAAATTTATTTGAAACATCTGAATTATGCAGTTTTAAGAACTTACAAAGAAATTAAATTGCTTAAAATAAAAAAATTTAAATGTACTTCAGCAAAATTCTATTGAAAACAACAGTATATCCGCGCCGAAGTAGGGAGGAATGACAAGTGGCGCCCTCAATATTTACCAAAAATTTAGATCACAGTTTCGTAGCTATCTCCCATTGGACCTTCAACTCCTATTAATATTACTCCGTGACATAAACCTTACATCATTAGAAAAATCTTTCAAAACTGAACATTTTTTTTTTAATGTGAGATTTTAATTTTTTTCCGAATGGATCTGTCTGAAACACTCATTGAAAAACGGCGTCGTTTGGAAAATGAGAGGAAAAGAAGATGGTTACAAAGACAAAGTCCAGAGTCATTGGCAAGAATTCGACAAAATAATGCTGATATACAAAGGCGACGGAGGAAACGAGAATCTGAGTTTGCAGCACAAATGCGAAGGCAAGCTGATGTTGAATCCCATGATCAAAGAAATGAAAGAAATAGTCGTAGAGTTCAAGAAGTATTTACCAATGAGAATGATGAATTACATTACTGTGGACCAATGATCGATGTTTGTGAATTCTGTGGTTCGAATAATTTTGCCGCTGAACGACCTCGAGACAAAAAATTCAGCAGTTGTTGCCGGAAAGGGACAGTTTCTTTGATTAAACCAACGGATTCTCAAGGAAATCAGTTGATTTTTCCACCAGTTCTTCAAGATTTGTTGATGAATCATGAGAACCCTGATTACAAGAATTTTAGAGATAACATTCGCTCTTATAACAGTGCTTTATCTTTTGCATCAATGGGAGCCAAAGTATTAAATTTCAGTGGAAGAGGACCTTACGTGTTTAAAGTTCATGGTCAAATATGTCACAGGACCAGCCATCTAGAACCACGCAGTGAACAATCTCGACAGTATGCCCAACTGTATGTCATAGATAGCACTCAGGCAACAGAATGCAGAGTTCTTAATCCTGCTAATCAACAATGCATTCCCCATCTTCTGGACCAGTTGGACAGGCTATTCAGAATGACAAATCGATTTTGTCACACTTACCGTATGCTAAGGGACGTTGAAGCTCAAGCGATCGATGAAGCGAATGAAGCAGGACAAGATATTCCCATAGTGAATCTGGTATTTCGACGAGATCGTCATACTGATCAGAGAAGGTATAATGCACCTACAACAAATGAAATTGCAATGGTTTTTGTTAATGATCATGGTGAGCCTCCTTTTGACAGAGACATTAGAATTTATCCAGTAAACCCAGAAAATCCAGGACAGCAGTTTGTCAATATCAACATTCTCAGCCCTAACTTGGACCCAATGGTTTATCCCATTTTATTCCCGTATGGCGAACCAGGTTGGCAACCTAACTGGACTTGCGAGGCTTATGAGGGTGCACAGACAAATAGAACGAGAAATAATGTTACTATGCTGCAGTACAAAGCAGCTTTGTTGGCCATAAGAGAACACTTCAATCCAGTTATTAGTGCGGGACGACTGACACAGCAGTTCATAGTGGATTCTTACTTGCAAGTTGAAGCCAATAATTTGAACTACATTAAAACACACCAGCAGAAGCTGCGAACAGAATTCTGCCAAGGACTAGCAGATCACATTGAAAATAGAGTCAATAATGCACAAGCAGCTGGGATTCCAGTCATTCTTCCCTCATCATTTGAAGGATCACCAAGAAACATGCGTGAGAGGTGTGCTGATGCTATGTCAATATTTGCAAAATTTGGTCCGCCAGATCTTTTCATAACTTTCACAGCCAATCCTAAGTGGCGTGAAATTACAGAAAATTTGAGAAAAGGTGAAGAGCCAAGTGACCGTCCTGATTTGGTTTCACGAGTTTATAACTTAAAGCTAAAATCCATTCTTGAAGATTTGATAGTGCATGGTGTTTTAGGAATTTCAACGGCTCATGTTTACACAATAGAATTTCAAAAGAGAGGTCTTCCACATGTCCATATTTTAATTGTCTTGCGTGCAGAAGATAAAATTTCATCGGTAGAACATATTGATCGTTTAATTAGTGCTGAGATTCCTGATCCTGGTTTAAATCGACGCCTGCATGAAATCGTCACGCGCTGTATGATTCATGGCCCTTGCGGTTCAAACAATCCTCAAGCTCCTTGCATGGAAGCTAGAAATTGTAGAAAAGGTTTCCCAAAAGATTTTCAAACAGAAACTTTATTGAGTGCTGATGGCTATCCTAAGTATAAGAGATGCATGAATTCTACAGTTGTTGTACGTGGAACCACAATGGACAACAGATTCGTTGTTCCTTACAATGCCTATCTGCTTCTGAAATATGATGCACATATTAATGTCGAAGTTTGTACATCTATGAGAGCAGTGAAATATATTTACAAATACATCTATAAAGGTTTTGACTGTGCGAATATAATTGTCAGTGCTGGGGAGATTCAAAACAATGAAATTGCAAATTACATTCATGCGAGGTATGTCAGTGCACCAGAAGCCATGTGGCGATTGCTCCAGTTTAAAATGCATGACAGGTCACATGCAGTTATGAGATTGCCAGTACACCTGCCAAATCAGCAGCGCATAATCTTTACAGAAGGTGAAGAAGAAGAAGCCTTACAGGCTGCAAGAACAGGGAAAACTAAACTTGAGGCATGGTTCGAATTAAATCAAACCAACCCGGATACTGAAACAATATTGTATTCAGATATTCCCTACAGTTACGTATACAAAAAGAACAAATGGCAAAAAAGACAAAGAGGTGGAAATAAGATAGTGCCAAGAATGTATGTTGTTAGTGCTAAAGAAGAAGAACGATTCTATCTACGGATGTTGCTTCTTCACGTACCCGGTGCTACAAGTTTTGAATTTTTAAAAGCTGTTGATGGTATTGTTTATGATACCTTCAAAGAAGCAGCATTTCACAGACATTTACTTGATTCTGATGAAGAATGGAATCACTGTTTGAGGGAAGCTGCTGTTTACCAGATGCCAAAACAACTGAGACAGACTTTTGCCTTCATACTGATTTTATGCAATCCTACTAACGCACTTGAACTATGGAATAATTATTGTTCTGATATGGCTATGGATTTTCAGTGTAACAAAAATGAAAGTTCTTTTAATCTGGCTCTACATGATATCAATGCAACTCTCAAGCAACACGGAATGACATGCGAATCTTTTGAACTTCCAATGCCAATAGGAAATCCTATTGAAATACAGCTTTACAACCCAGTCGAACAAAGAGAACTGGCAGAAATTCAGATTGCATCGCTTAATCCACAACAGTTAGAAGCCTTCAGAAAAATCATCAAAGCTATCGAAGACATAAATAAAATGGACAGGTATTTTTTCATTGATGGTCCTGGGGGTTCAGGAAAAACTTATTTGTACTCAACCCTGTTGCACTATATTCGGGGAAAAGAACAAATAGCACTTCCATTTGCAACTACTGGCGTTGCAGCAACACTTCTCGAAGGTGTGCGAACAGTTCACAGCGGTTTCAAGTTACCTATTCCTATTCTTGACACATCAGTTTCCTCAATGAGGACAAATACTTCAGAAGATGAAAACCTTCGCAAAGCTCAGCTCATCGTTATAGATGAAATAACGATGCTGACAAAAGATGGTCTTCGATGTATCGATTCCCTTCTGAAAGAAATCATGAGCAGTGATAAGCCTTTCGGAGGGAAAATTATCGTTATTGGAGGAGACTTCAGACAGACACTTCCAGTTGTGCCAAGAGGATCTACAGCAAATATCATAGAAGCCTGTATCAAATCTACACCTTTATGGAGATACTTCACCCACCTTCCACTCATCTCAAACATGAGAAGTGCCGGACAAGAACAACACAATATTTGGCTCTTAAATGTAGGAGAAGGAACTCTTCCTAGCATCCCCGAATTACCCACCGATTCCATAGAAATCCCTGAACACATGATTGAAAATAACATCATCGAAGCAATTTACAGTCAATTAGCCACCATGCAGGTTGAAGAATTGGGAAACAGAGTTATTTTAGCTCCAACAAATAGGAAAACTCTGGAAATTAACATGAAAATAATATCAAGAATTGAAGGAGACCCACATGTGTATTACAGTGTAGATTCTATTGTTTCTGAAGACAATAATGATATATTAAATTATTCAACAGAGTTTTTACATGAGCAAACTCCTTCTGGCATGCCACCTCATCAGCTAATTTTAAAAAAAGGTATAATAGTCATGTTGCTAAGAAATCTTAATCCAAATCAGGGTCTTTGCAATGGGACTCGCTTATCAATACTTGAAATGCATGAAAATTTCATTCCTGCGAAAATTTTATCTCAGTGTCATCATGGTGAAACAGTTTTCTTGCCACGAGTTGATTTGTGTCCAAGTGATGTCACTCTTCCATTCATCCTAAAACGTCGCCAATTTCCTGTCATTCCTGCCTATGCAATGACAATAAACAAATCTCAAGGTCAGACATTTCAGCATGTAGGAATTTATCTTGATGAAACAGTTTTCTCTCATGGACAACTATATGTTGCCTTATCCCGATCACGAAATCAAAATAACATTAAATTTCATATTCAGCCAACAGACGCACAAGGACAGATTGGAAACAGCAGAAACTTTTTTACAAGAAATGTCGTTTTCAGAGAAGTTTTATAATTATTTGAAATTATTTACTCTTATATATCCACAATAATTGTTTTTTTTTTTTACAATATTTATAATTGTAAAATTACCACCATGATTTGCTCCGGCTAAACATCTTAAGTACTTTTTCACAACCCATTTCATTTGAAGTTATTTAATTAATAGTTAAATGCTTAAACTTTATTTTATACATATATTTATATATATTTCTTTTATCGGTATTTCATATATATCTTAACACTTTTGCGACCGCTGACGTAGATTCACGTCATTTTTGATATCTGTAACTCTACCAGTGGGCGTTTCTTTCAGGGTTTTTATGTTACTTATTTCTGAAGAATATACCCAGTATTCAAATTTGTACAATCAAATGTAATATTGTTGCGTACTCGGGGGTTCGTAAGTTGTCCGAGAATGAAAGGCGATGCTTGCAAAAATTCAGTAATTTATTCACAGAAAGTTCCGGAAAAATACAGGTCTGTAAATTAAGTGTCAGCTTCAATTCAATCAGTAAACACAGCTTAATTAACAACTGTCAACTGTAAATCCACAGTACTAACTGTATAGCAATAGCACATAAAGCAAGACTCATTCAAAGAGGCTTAGAACTCCTTGAAATGCAATGCAAGCATTAGCGAAACTGCCTGACTCTGATTTCAGACTGAACTGAACTGACTGCCTTGGCGAAAAACCCAGCCCTTATATACCCCTGTAGAAAAGTGTGGAATGTTCCAGAAATTTCTGTATCTCCTGAGCCAATCATATTTCAGCATCCATATTTGGTATATCACTAATAAGGATTTTCTCGCCAAGGTCCCCAAAATATCAACAATTAGGGAAAAAGTCGCCAAATTTGGTGCCAAATCCATTACATGCCTTATTGGAGATTTCTAATGCGTTTTTAAGGGAAAATTACGCTTTCTTATTCTTTTTATAATATAATATGCATTATTTTAACGCTAAAACAACTAGAAATGTCGAAAATTAACATTCTAACGATTTACTAAGCCTCTTTGAAAGAATTTCTTCAAGAATGAATACAATTATTTACAAACTCGCAACAATATGGCTATAAATAATTTGATTGGGAAGAATATAATTATAATGTATATCCATTTGTAATATAAATGTGAACTTAGAAAATTTTGTAATGAAATATTGTAACTTGAGAGAATAACGCCCATAGGTGGACCTTACTGTCAAGAAGACAAAAGCATGCGGTCGTGAAAGTGTTCAATGAGATTTTTAAAAATTTGAAAGAAATTTTTATAACGAAACTACCACCGTGCTTTGCACGGGCTGATCTTCTAGTTTTAAAAATATTTAAGGAAACGAATGTGACAGAGGAACACATCTTCATTATAAATCTTTTTTGTAAATTACCGTCCTAGAGTTGTGAAAATGGGGGTCCTAATTTGCAGTAGAATATGACGATATTAAGTATATTCTCGGAAACTTATTTAAATTTAATAAAATAAGATTAAAAATTTTAAGAGTTTTGAAAAATTTTTAATGCTCTTTGGTAGGACTGGGCGATGTATCGATTCATCGAAAAATATCGATTTAATACATATATCACTAAATCGATTTAAGCTTATGTCGATTTATGCTAACTAGTATCGCCCAGTAATCGAAACTCGACCATTTTTTTTTTTTTTTTTTTTGCAAATCAAGGCAAAGCAAAGTTATTGCCTTGTCTTAACGGAATTAAATTGCAACACAGCTGCGGCGATTGTTTGCCGATATGCACTCTACCTGAATCAGCAGAGTTTTACTTAATATATTTCTTTCTGTAGATGTTGAGCCTTTCCTGAAATGAGAGAAAATCACAACGTGAAAACCCCCTTGTTGGTTGATACAGCCCAAAAGCTAATCGGTACCATGCCAAACCAAGGTCCAACCAAATATCAAATTCTGTTAAATTAATTCCATTGGTTCATAAAGTACAGTGTTTGAACTCAAAGAGAAAGATATTTTGCAAAAATGGTCGAATTGAGTTCGGGAAATTTCAAAACGTGTAACTTTATCGAAAACCGAAAATCTAAAATTTTTCTGAATCTTATACTTTCTTCTTATATATGCAGAGGAAAGAATAATAAATCCACTTTTTTAAAAATAAGTAGTCAATTTCAGTTAATTGAAATGCAAGGAAATCTCAAAACGTGTAAATTCATCGAAAACCGTAAATCAAAAGTTTTTCCGTATCTTCTACTTGCTTCTTATACCCGCAAAAGCAAGCAATAAATCCACTTTTTTAAAAATAAGTAGTCAATTTCAGTTAACTGAAACGTAAGGAAAGCTCAAAACATGTAAATTCAGCGAAAAACGGAAATCGAAATTTTTTCCGTATCGTCTACTTTCTTCTTATACATGCAGCAGTTAGTAATAAATCAACTTTTTTAAAAATAAGTAGTCGATTTAAGTTAATTGAAATGCAAGGAAATCTCAAAACGTGTAAATTTATCGAAAACCGGAAATCAAAAGTTTTTCCATATCTACTTTTTTCTTACTCATGCAAAAGATATACGCAAGCGAAGTGTGACGTTGTTGGGGCTAAGTAAAAGATTTTTTATGTTAATCGTCCATTGGATTTTTTGTAAAAAAAATATTAAAAATTGAAGAAAATTATTTCCCGATTTTAATCCCCATATTTGGATATAATTACAAATTAATTATCGTGCACATGTGCTAGATTAAGTTATCTTGCTGTCAAATGGACAAAATTTTAATTTTAAATTTCAAAACTATGTCCTCCTTGTACTTGGCGATCAAAAACGTAATACAAAAATGTGCATACCAGATGTATATTTTCGTAATATCTGTTGTATGAAATATGGTTTCATATTATTATAGGGAAACGGCTACAGACCATAACATTTAACAACATTTATTTAAAACATAAAGGGGACATTACATAACACTGATATTGATGCATTTTACGAGCGGAAAACACCGTCTGTATTTCACACAACCGTCCAACGTCAACTCAATAACTAAACTGGCGCGCGTCCTATACGTGCGCATACAGTGAAAGGATGATACAAAACAGTGACGTGGTAACATGTGATATGTGCGTACACAGTGACATCACACAACGGATATGATAGCTGAGAAATACAATTTCCCATATCGGCCATCATGACCAAGCAGGCGGCCTCGCCTGAAGGTTATTAAACAACAAGAAAAAAAAAATAAATAAATTATACAAAAACAAAAGAAATAAAAAAATAAACAATATACAACACTACATAATAGAATTATAGATACAGTAATAATATAGCTGCATTAACAAAAAAAAAAAAAAAAAAAATGTATACATTACCAAATGGAAAATTGTGTAAATATTACACTCAAAATCTGAATCATCAAAATACTAAAATAAAATAAGATAAGATGTTAGTAACATACAAGTAGAGAAAAAAAAAATAGGTAGATAGTTTTCACCAAAAAAAAAAAAAATATATATATATATCAGGTATTGAAGAACGTTCATGGAAAAAAAAAAAATTGTTCATAAAAATGAGAGTTTCTCTTGTATTGGCAAGTTGAAGTTCAACGTGTGATGTTAAAAAAAAAAAAAAAGTTTAATTTTGCACAAAAAATGTCCAAAGAAGAGTTCTGTAATAGAAAAAATAAAAAGTCTTGAAGAAATATGTCAATTCAGTCTTTAAAAAAAAAAAAAAAAAAAAAAAAAAGTCCTGAAGAAATATGTCAATTAAGTCTTAAAAAAAAAAAAAAAAAAAAAAAGTCCTGAAGAAATATGTCAATTAAGTTTTTGAAGAGTGTCGGTCCAAGGTTTCAGGAATTCAGCGCATGTGCTGGTCTTGAATGGGCCTTCTACGAAGTCACACTTGACGACGTCATATGTGTCGTTTGGTTTCAGTTTGGTTATCTTATATGGACCTAAAAATTTCTGTTTTAGTTTTAGGCCTGGCCCGAACTGGGTGCGTTTAACTGCAACTAAATCGTTGATTTGGAATTTAGCAGCTGGTCGTCTTCGAAGGTTATACTGTCTGCGATTTTCTTCTTGCACTATTCGAATCTGTTTTTTAGCGTCGATACGTCTCTCTTCATGTTGCCGCTGGAATGTGTTAGTAGATTCGTCGTTGAGAAGCTCCAGGATCTTGATGTCATCTTTATTTTTCATCTTGGTACCGAATAGTAATTCAAATGGTGTCGTCTTTATGCTTCTTTGAAATGTCGAGTTGAGGATTTGTTGGAGAGCAGGCACATGGGAAAACCACTTTTCGGGGTTGTCGGATGATAGTTTTGATAAGACTGCGATGATAGTAGAATTTTTATTTTCAACTTGACCATTTGATCTTGGTAAACCTGCTGTAATTGGTATGTGAGTAATATTTTGGTCGTGGCAATAGTCTTGAAATGCAGTGGAAGTGAATGCTGGACCTCGATCTGTGATAATTCTGGCGGGGTTTCCGAATATTGATCGTTGGCTTTCTAGTCGGCTGATAACTTCTGCGGCGTCTGTAGATTTAGTGGGGTACAGCCAGGTAAACTTGGAAAACGCATCAACCACAACCATAATGTGTTTATATTTTTTTGATGTAGTAGCTAGGGGACCAAGGTGATCAACATGGTATGTGTGCAGGGGTGCATCGTCTTTATCAATTGGGTGGAGGAAACCATCTTGTTTACCTCGTTTTCTATTATAGAGTATGCACTTTATACAATTTTTGATGCAACTTTCGATTTTGTCTTTGAGGTGAGGGATATAAAAATCTTTATTGATTAATTCTTGGGTACGGAGTGCTGCAAAATGTCCACGCTCGTGTGCTTCTTTAATTATGCTACTCTGCAAGTGTGTAGGGACGACGAGTAAATCGACACCGTTCACTGTTTTATAGAGAAGGTTGTTTTTTATAATGAAATTATCATGGGGTGTGGACTGCAAAAGCGTTTTGAATGCCTGAACTTCTTCATCAGCTTGCTGAGCTTTCAAAAGTTTTACATGAAGGCTATCTTGGATGATGAAACACTGTGGAGCTCAACTTAGAGCGTCCACATGCGCCATGCGGGAACCTGTTCGATGCTCAATTGTGTATTGGAATTCTTGAAGGTACAGAGCCCATCGTGCAATGCGGGAGTTTATTTCTTTTTTATTAAGTGCCTTGACGAACGCATCACAGTCTGTGATAATTTTGAAGTTTGTTCCTAGAAGGTAGATTCTAAACTTTTTGAGGGCTTCTACCACAGCCAGAACTTCAAGTTCAAAGCTAGTGTATTTTCTTTCGTTAGAAGATGTTTTCTTCGAAAAATAAAAGACTGGATGGAATTTATTATCAATGATGTTTTTCTGCAACAGGACTGCCCCCAAGCCATCTATAGACGCGTCTGTGTGTACCTCAATAGGGGAATTTTGATTAAAAATATTGAGGACTGGTTCTTGGGAAAGTAAATATTTTAATTTTTGAAATGCGGCTCTTTGTTCATTTTGAAATTGAAAAGGAGTGTCCTTGCGCAGAAGATCACTGAAGGGTTTTGCAATGGTAGAAAAATGAGGGATAAATTTCCTAAAATATCCTGTAAGGCTGTCGTTAAACTTTTAACGACGTTATAAAAAATATCATTCAAAACCATGTCTCTACTTTGGCGACGTTATTTAGATATAACTTTGTATAAATAGTCATTAATAGTCATTTTCAGAATTTTAAAATTAAAATAAGGTAAATGTCTTACCTTATCGGTCCAGAGTCGTGGGGACTGCCGGCCACTGGTAATTCATTCTTATTCATTGGTGTCGATTGAACACATAATTCGGAAATAATAGGATTTCAATTACTGTGACATACATTTATTTACTACTACAAAGGCGAACACGAAGAACACACACTGAAGAGAAAAGAAGAAAACAAAACATTAATATCGGCGTGCAGCGCCATCTACAGGTTTTAGATTTGACCAATAAGTAACACATTGGCCCCCGGATGAACATTAATTATATGTTCATTTTATAATCGTAACTATATCAAAGAGAAATTAAAGTCCACACAAATGTCATAGTTTGATAAAAGTTTTTAAAGTTTGTATTTGTCCTTTTCACAGATTTCAACGGGATATAATAATTCGAAAGAACGTCTCATTGTTCCGGTAGCTGTTTTTAACTCACAAGACCGTACCTTTCCATCCCTACCGGGAAACACTTTAGTGACTACTCCTAATTTCCATAAATGCCTTGGTAATTTAGAATCATGGATTAAAACAACATCGTTTAGCGAATACTCTCGAATACTGGAGTGTCGACTTGTCATGGTGTTTTCCAGCTGAAGAAGGTATTCCTTTTTCCATCTTGACCAGAACTGGTCCAGTATACGTTCCTTTTGGTTGAACCGTTTTACATATGTTAGAGAAGTTCCAGGAAGCACATGGGATTTGAGGTGAACTATAGGTAAGGAAGTTAGACGTTGACCTACCAAAAAGTGTGCTGGCATAATTGGAGAAGGTTCTCCAGAGTCCGCATATACATATGTTATGGGTCGCGAATTTATTGAAGCTTCAATTTCACATATAACTGTATGTAGTTGTGTGTGTGTTAAAGTGGTTTTGCCAACTACCTTTCTTAATGCAGTTTTTACGGATCGAACCAGTCGTTCATAGAAGCCACCCCACCATGGCGACATTTCCATGATATATTTCCATATTATTTTGTTATTACTGTAGTAATCTTTTACAATAGGATCGCTAATTATTTTCCATATGTGCTTTAATTCGACATCAACTCGATGAAATGTTCGTGCGTTATCGGAATATACTGTATGACAAAGACCACGCCTTGCTACTATTCTTCTGAATGCTAATAGGAAGGTTTCGGTAGATAGGTTCTCTACCAATTCTAGGTGCACTGCTCTAGTTATTGCGCATGTGCACAACAAAATATAATATTTGCTATCATTATTTCGGATGTATAAGGGGCCTGCAAAATCAAGGCCTATCACTGCAGAGGGCTTTTGTTCATTGATGCGATCTGCAGGTAACGAAGCTGTTATCTGGGCTCCAGATCGAGCATTAAATTTTGCACAAATTCCGCATCTTCTTAATACGCTTTTTACTGCCTGTCTGACCTTGATTACCCAAAATTTCTCCCGTAATTGAACTAATGTATCATTAATGCCAAAATGAAAAACTCTTTCATGCGCATTTTTAATTAACAAATCAATTAATTTACCCTTTGAAGGCAACAGGATCGGGTGTTTTTCGTTAAAGGAATAATTTGATTTCTGAAGCCTTCCTCCGATACGCATTATTCCCTCGGAATCCAAAAATGGTGAGAACTCAATTAAATTTGAATTTTTCGAAATAGGTTCCCCATTTATCAAACAATTTAATTCATTCGGAAAACTAATTTTCTGTGTATATTTAACCCACATAATTTGCGCACTACCAATTTCTTCTGCCGATAATGGACCCCTAACTTTCTCGTTTTTAGGATTCGCGTTGTTAAGAAATCTTTTTATCCATGCCGTAATTCTGAGAACTCTTAAAATCTGTATATATATATAAATTACGTGTCACGATGTTTGTCCGGGGTAAACTCCTAAACTAAGGAACCGATTTTAATGAAATTTTGCGCACTGTGTGCAGTTGGTCCAACTTGAGCGATAGGATAGTTTTTATCTCAATTTATTGTCACAATATTGTTTTATTGCAATTATTTGTTAATTATAGACCTTTATTAAAGTTGTTCCAAAATATCTGTGAGTTCCATTAATTTAATTGTTGCCAAAAAAAAAAAATAAATAAATAAATAAATAAATAAAATAAAAAAAATACGAGTTCATTTTCTTTCGACATAAAAATAAATACATTTAATCAAACGTGAACGTTAAAAAATTATAAAAAGTTAAATTATGCATCTCACGAAAATTGACGTCATAATCAATTTAAAGATTTTATACACATTGATAAAGTGCTAATGTAGTTCTATCATAGATATAGTAATATATGTAGATCTCTCATCCCCATGTTATCGTACAAAGATTTTTGATGCCGAAAAAAAAAAAAATAATAAAAGCTTTGGAAACAGCCATTAAGTGGTATTGAAAAAAAAAAAAAAAAAAAAAAAAAGAAAGAAATAAATATGAATTTGAAACTGTATCTGGAGTCTTCCATTCCCCTTTAGCAAATAAATTATTCGTAAATTTTATTTGCTAAAATATTAGTATGTATTCCCGTGTGTATTCACTCGGGGAAAGACGGCCATATTTTGGTAAAAACGTCGTCTTTTCCCAAATGAAAAGGAATAACTTTTTTCTCCCCAATGATCACTCTATTCTATATATGCTATACTATATCTATGAGTTCTATACGCAAGCGAAGTGTGACTCACTGACCGTCTGTGCAGCCAAGAAAAAGATTTCCTATGTTAATTGCCCACTGGATTTTTTGTAAGAAATTATTAAAAATCGAGGAAATTTATTTCACGATTTTAATCCTTATATTTGGGTATAGATATGTATTAGTTATCGCGGGTGTTAGATTGAATTGTTTTGCTGTCAAATTGACAAAATTTTAATTTTAAATTTCAAAACTCTGTCGCCCTTGGCTTTATTATTATTATTATTATTATTTGGCGATCAAAAGCGTAACACGAAAATATACATGCCAGATGTATGCATTGTACGAAATGTAATATGTATTATTCATTGTACGTATGTATGACATGTAATATGTATTGTACGAAATATTGTTTCATATTATTCATTACTCTTTTAATATAAGTTGTTAAAATAACCATGATTTTTGAAAGGAATTAAATATTTTCGTCAGATAATTTGGCGATATTCTTTTTTTTTCGCCAAGGATGACAGAAATGAAATCTATTCCGCTGCAAAATATTAGTATCTTACATGAGATATTTTATTTAGACATTTGAAAACAAATTTGACTTCAAACTATCACAGAATATTTATCATTTTCCTTTTAATTAGTATATTATTAGTATATTAAAATTTAAAAGCATGGTATATAAAAAGTTTTTTTTTTTTTTTTTTAATCTTATAATTATTCTTATCTTAATCCTCAATGTTTCCCATCTTTATTAACTTGAATTTACTATTAAAATTTGAACATACTCAAAAACTTCAAACTTCTCATCACTTCGTTAAAATACACTAAACTTTTCCAAAATCTTTTTCTATTTAAAATTATACATGTATTTACTTTAAATGTCCAATATTTCATAAGATTTCCAATTTTAAAGTTTTAAAATATTTATCAAATTTACTTATTTTTCTGGTTTAGCCTTATTGTTTTCCTTTTTATAACTACAGCTGTTGCCCTCTTTAAAATATTTAAAATGATGAGGTTATTTTATAGTAAAATTATCCATTATAGCATATATTATATTTCACTCCTCCATAAAAATTGATTTTAAAATCGTCTGTTTCTTTTATAATTTTATTTTAATAGAATTTTAATAGAATTTAATTTATATATTAGTCATTTTAGCAATTTTATCCAAAGTAGCATTAGTAATAATATATATCACTTCTCCATTAAAATTTATAGGACCCTACAATAAAATTAATTTGTGCTTAATATCAACACTACGAAAATTTTTATCAATCGCTTCCAAATTTTGACCTAAGTTTCAAATCTCAACCCTGTGGGTTTTTACATCGGCTACAACGTTTTCGTCTTTGTTCGTAAATAATAATTTGACTGTACTAAATAGTTTACAGCCGTATAATTCAACGTATAACTTAGTCACAGCAACGCGTGGCCGGGTCTGCTAGTGTTACTATATTTTTCAAGATCCAATATTGGTTCAACTGTTTCTATAGAGATTTTAAACTGAATTATTTTTTCAGGTGTTTTCCTTTTTCTTCGATAATATATTGCGTGTCTACCTCTTCCCCAATATCATTGCCTTTACCATTTAGCTCAGATAACCATTTTGGACCTTTAAACCAAAAATCATTATTAACTAACGCATTTGCGCTAATACCACGTGTAACTAAATCTGCGGGATTATCCTTTGTATTACAATATGACCAATTTTCGGGTACTGACAATTCCTGAATTTCAACTACTCTATTTTTAACAAAGGGTTTCCATTGCTTCGCCGATCCCTTCACCCAGTGTAAAACAATAGTAGAATCTGTCCAATAAAATTTCTCAATGTTAATTTCTTTAAATATATCACATATATATTTCGCTACTCTAGCTGCTATCACCGCTCCCATTAACTCCAATCTTGGTAACGTTAGTTTCTTTAGCAGCGCAACTCTAGCCTTCGACATAATCATGCTTACATAACATTTTTTATCATTACTGATAACCCTAAAATATGCAACACAACCATATGCAAGTGGTGAAGCATCTGAAAAAATGTGTAGTTCTACTTGCGAATTTTTCAAATCAACATACGTGAAATAGCATCTATATATTCGAATTTCTAATAAATACTAAATTTCGTTACACCACTTTATCCAAATTCCCTTGAGATCATCCGGCAATTCGTGATCCCAATCCATACCTCTTTCCCACATTCTTTGAAGAAAACAAGAAAACACTTTATCCTAATTAAAAAGGGAGATATAATCCCAATAGGATCAAAAAATTTTGCAGCTGTATGCAATACATATCTTTTCGTACATACCGATATATCAAAATTTTCAACTATAGATTTCAAAGCAAATCCTAATTTATCACTATCTTTATCCCACACCAATCCAAGAATATTTATTACACTATCATTATTTACCTCCGAAAAACAATCATTTTTATCCCACATGTTCTTTAATTTCTGTGAATTCGTACTAAACTTTCTCAATTTCATTCCAGCCTTTGCTAAAATATTTACCGCAGTAGAAGTTAATTCATAGGCACCGTTTACGGTATCGGAGCCATAAAGCAAATCGTCCACAAACAGAGCTGAATTTAACATTTCATAACTATCCGGATAAATTTCCCTATATTCCTTAATGTGTTTCTTAATTGTTGCCGTTAAAAAGAAAGGAGAAGTTGTACAACCAAATGTCGCTCTGGTCATTCGCATTATTTTATAATTCTGGGTGTCCTCGTCAAACCATAAAAACTTCAGAAAATTTCTATCGGGTTCCGCGATTTCTATCATTAAAAACGCTTTTTCGATATCTGCGCAAAACGCAATCTTAAACATGCGAAATCTATTAATTACATCCAAAATTGGTGGTGTAAGACACGACCCCTTTACGAGACAATCATTTAAAGATTTACACCCCGAAACTCTACTGGAACAATTAAAAACAATTCGTACCTTTGTTGTTTGTTTTTCCCGTCTAACAATTTTACGATGTGGGGCGAAATACTCTTTCTGTGAGCGACCGCATTCTTCAACTATCCCTAGTTGATTTTGTTCTGTGATTATCTGCCTATATTGCTCAAAAATCCATTTATCCGCTTTTAATCTTTTTCTCAAATTATTGAATTGCCGTTTAGCATTTTCAAAATTATTCTCAAATTTATCAATTCCATGCTCATTCCATAATAAATGAGTAACATAATGACCCTGTTTATATTCTAACTGTTTATCAAATTTATTTATTATTTCCAGATCGGAAGTAGAAATCAATTTATCATCATTTATTCCCAAACAATCCAACGACCATAACCTTTGCAAATCAGTAGCTGTAGAATCGGATGATTCATTGTTTTTCATGCATGGATGTTTTTCATGTAAACAAATAGAGTTACCACATTCAGTCTTTAACACAGAGGCGCCAGTAATTAAGTTGTCTGGATTCTTTACTGAATTATTATTGCCTGACAACGTCCATCCTAATATTGTGTTAACCGTAAACAACGAACGATTAATTTTCTTTTTATTTTTTTGCAGTTTCCAAAACAACCCTGCGCCGATTAATATGTCTGGCTCCTTCGAATGCAATTGAGAAAAAATATTTCTTTTCTCCTGACTCGAAACCAAAACTTTCCGAAATGATGCGTCATCTAGTATTTTTAACTTCGTGAAAGATATCTGATTTACGAGTAATGCCTCTACATAACATTTTTGTTTGTGGTTTTTTAAATGAGACAATTCGAAATTTACGACTGAATATTCTTTTGATTGGGGTTGATCACAAGAAAACGGGTATATGATTAGAGTTTCTTTTCTAATCACCGGCAATTTTAATTCACGCGCGAGTGATATATTTATGAAGTTTCGCTCAGACGCATTGTCAAATAATATGGCACACTTTAGAGAGTTTAAATTAGAATTATTTGTTATTCTTGCGAAGCAAGTTTGTAAATATTATTATTTACAATACAAATAATGAAACAATACAATTTGTATTATTTCATTATTCTCAAACGGATTTTGTACAGAACATTTGTAAAACACTACAGAATTATCATTTTCGTAAGCACTATTCTCAGAAGTATTTGTTTCGGTATGTTCGATGTTATTTTTATTACTCATTTGAGCCGTTGTTGGAGTTTCCGATTTTTGCTTATAACAAATTAATGTATTGTGTTTTCCTGAACATGTGTCACATTTGAGACCCGATAAACAATATTTAGCTGTATGTTTACCTCTTTTGAAACATAAATAACCAATTCCCTGTTTGCGTAAAGACAATTTTTTGTCCTCTAAATTTAATTTACACATTTTACTATCGTGATCATTTACTGCATCAACACAAAATATACATTTACTAACAGTTAATTTAAAGGCTAATGCCTTTTGCATTGTGTTAGAATTTTTATATCCCGAAACAGGTTTCCGGTAGGATGCATTATTATTTTCCGATGATTTTGAATCAAATCTGGAATTTGAAATTTTGTTTCCGCTATTGTGAGTTTCTACTTCGCGTTTTAAGAATAAAAAGGTTTTTTCCCTTGTTTGAACTTCTAATTTTAAAGGTTTTAACAAATCTTGTACATCCCATTCCTCGGATTCTGTTTTCATTTTATTATAGTCTATCATAATACTGGTAGGTATTAATTTTGTTACAATTGGAAATAACAAATTTCCATAGGATTTTAAATCAACTCCTAAATTTTCGAGAGATTTAATATTAACATCAAGGGCGTCGTGCAGTAAGCGTAATTCTTTAATTTAATTTGGAGATTTAACAGGGTTCAAATTTAACAACGCATCAATTTTATATCGTATTATAATATCTTTTTTTCCAAATCGAGATTTTAATAAATCAATTGCGGTATTGTAATTTTGATCTGAGAGTGCTAAACCCTGAATAGCTGTTAAAGCTTGGGCTTTTAAAAAGCTGCGTAAATATACAAATTTCTCAACATTAGATATATCTTTATTATTATGTATTGTGATCTCGTACTGGTTCCAGAACTCCATCCAGTTTTCAGGAGAACCTTCATAAACTGGAATTGATATCTTGGGCAATCTTACCGAACTCGCATTAATTCTTTCTAAATGCAAATTAGATGTTTGCTCATTTCTTGGCTGTGATAAGATCTGATTTACATTTAAATTTTTAATTTTTTCGATTTTATTCATAATTTGAGCTTTTACATCAATAATTGAATCCCTGTATTCGTGTCTCGATTCTATTTCAGCTTGTAGCTCATTGAGATCCGTGATTTTTGCCTCTATCTGATCTTCAACTTCAATAATTTCGTTTTTCTTGACTTGCAGTTTTTCTAACTGGGATTCAATTTCGTAAACATTTAACCCTTCCTCGGGTTCCATTATCTTTGTATTTATCGTATTAATTAACTTAGTACACAATCCCTTTAGGGTAGTGCGTTTTCTTTTTAATTTATCAAGTTCCGTTGCCATATTTGATTAATTTAGAAATTTGGACTATAGAATAAAGAACAAATCTAATTTACATTTTAAGGGCCTGGCAGTCCCTGTTATGGGCGCCAAAATATATGTCGTTAAACTTTTAACGACGTTATAAAAATATCATTCAAAACCATGTCGCTACTTTGGCGACGTTATTTAGATATAACTTTGTATAAATAGTCATTAATAGTCATTTTCAGAATTTTAAAATTAAAATAAGGTAAATGGCTTACCTTATCGGTCCAGAGTCGGGGGGACTGCCAGCCACTGGTAATTCATTCTTATTCATTGGTGTCGATTGAACACATAATTCGGAAATAATAGGATTTCAATTACTGTGACATACATTTATTTACTACTACAAAGACGAACACGAATAACACACACTGAAGAGAAAAGAAGAAAACAAAACATTAATATCGGCGTGCAGCGCCATCTACAGGTTTTAGATTTGACCAATAAGAAACAAAGGCCAAGAAATCTACGTACGTCTTTAACATTATTCAGATCTGGGTAATTTAAAACAGCTTTAGTTTTGGAAGGGGATGGCAAAAGTTCACCATTTTCTATTATGTGACCGAGGAAATCTATTTTGGTATGTAAAAATTGGCATTTGTTAAAATTTATGTCGAGTCCGTACTCGCTAGCTGTTTGAAGAACAGTTTTTAGACGTTCTACGGCCTCAAGTTCGTTACTCGCGGGAATTACAAGATCATCCATATAAGGGAGTACTATGCCGGCAGCAATCAAGTCTCTAAAAACGGCGTTTATATATCTCATGAACACTGAAGGGCAGGAGTTAAGTCTGAAAGGCATGTAGCGAAATTGGAATTGACCGTTATGGGTTACAAAACTAGTGAAAGGGCGGCTCTGTTTGTTCACGGGTACATGAAAAAATCCATTACGTAGGTCTATCGTACTAAAAATTTTTGCATGTTGAAGTCGATCTAAAATATCATCAATTAGGGGGAGGGGGTAGTGATCTTTAACTAACTTACGATTGAGCTTCCTGTAATCGATGCAAACTCTGTGTTTACCATCTTTTTTTCGAACAACTACAACTTGGCTGGTGTTGAGAAAAAGGGAAATTATTTGAGAAAGTCCACAATAGAGGGCGCTTTGGCTTCTGAAAAGGAGATGTAAGATGTAAAAAATGAGTAGTGAGTTTTTTTTATTTGAATGTCACTTGTGGAATATTATGATGAAGTTTTTCAGAAGAAATAACGGGCCAAAAAATAGGTCCTAAACAAATTTATGTTTAAATTATGTACAAAGTGTAAATATTATTTGTGTGTCTGAACGGATTAAAAATGTGAACTGTAGAGACATAGTGAATTTATTTTTGAGTCTGACAAGTAATATTTTCTCAGCTGCCGTCCACATCTCTGGTCAAGGTAAGAAACCTTTTATATGGATATTTTGGTTTCCTGGAATAATTTCTCCACTAGAAAAAATAAAAGTAAAATAAAATGTATATACTTTTGGAAATATAAATAAGTTTCAAGTTTTCAAAGAGCCTGCTATAGTCGTCTGATAGGCGACCGAGTTTTACTTGTTGGAATAATAAAATTCTGATTTTTAACGCGGGAAAAAATTAAATTAATATTAAAGTTAACTTTTTGTTCCAACAAGTTTTGGCGTCCGTGATCAGGATCTTTGAAAATTAACAGGAATGATTATTTTTGTTTTTATTCTGTTTTAAAAGTTTCGTTTTCGTTTTTTAAGAACACTATGAAATAGTAATATAATTTAATAGTTAATATAAATAATTAGAGTATTCTCAAATATTATTAAAGGTTAAAATTAATTGTTATACTATTTAATTTTTATTGAATATGCGAATGAATAGGTAGAGATGGGAATGGCTACTGGTTCAGTTCTTTCCTTGTGACATTTTATATTCTTATTTACTGAGTCAGTTGAGTTATATAATTAAAGGTTATGCTTTTAATACTTTCTGTTTTGATATTTTTAAAGGTTATATCATTTTATTTATTTATTAAATTGAGTTAATGTTTTTGTGATTATTTGAGAACAAAAAGGTTATTGCATTAGAATGATTTGAGTAATGTTATTTTAAGAATATTTAAATTGTGACTGAATTTAATTTGAGTTTTGGTTTTACATTATTTCAGTTATGATTTAATATTGAGTTTTAATTTTAAATCATTCAATTGCTGTTTGAGTTTTGGTTTTGAAAATCAGTTTCGGTATTGCATTAATTGAAATCTGGTTTAAATCATTTTGTTATGGTTTTAAAATTTGAGTTTTGTTCTCAAATAATTTAGTTATGGTTTTAAAATTTGAGTTTGATTTTGAATTAAATTGAGTTTTGTTCTTGGATAATTTAGTTATGGTTTTAAAATTTGAGTTTTGTTTTAAATTAAACTGAGTTTTGTTCTTAAATAATTTAGTTACGGTTTAAATTTGAGTTACAGTTTAAACTATTTGAAGTTTGAGTTAAAAAAATATTAAAGTTTTAAGAACATTTTAGTTTAAATTTAAAATTTGTGTTAGGCATTTTAGGACATTCAGTAAATAAAAAATGAGTGTTGAGTTATTGAAGAAGAAACGTGCCATTGCACGTACTGCTTTTACTAGAACGGCTAATGTTATAAAAGAAGAGTTAGAGAGGGAACAACCCGATAGGTCCGTTTTAGAAGATAAATTTGTAAAGTTACAAACAGCAGTAAGCAAATTAAAGGTTCACGATTCGGAATTACTGGATTTATTGATAAAAGGGAAAACTTCCGATGAGGATCTGGAAACGGAAGTTATAGCTTGTGAGGAATATTCTGATGAATTTATTTCGCTTAGCCGACGAGTAAAGGAAAAAATTAATCTTATGGATTCAAAAGTTAATGTTTTTGCTGTAACACCAGATAGTAGTATTAATCTCAATGAAAAGAGGTATAAGTTACCAAAAATCGAGATAAAAAAATTTGATGGTCAGTTAATAAATTATCTTTCGTTTTGGGGTCAGTTCAAAAAAATCCACGAAGATAAGGATCTTGATGCCGTAGATAAATTCCATTATTTAACGCAATCTATGTTACCCGGAACTAGGGCGTGTGAGTTAATTGAAAGTTACCCATTAACAACGGAAAATTATCCGAAAGCTATTGCGGCATTTGAGGAGCGTTTCGGAAATAAGGAAATTTTAACAGAAATTTATGTGAGAGAGTTACTGAAATTAATTATTCAAAATGTACGCTCACAGGGCAAAGATAAGCTATCTCTGGTGTCACTGTTTGACAAAATTGAGTCCCACCTCCGAGCTCTCGAATCTTTGGGCATAAGCCCAGACTCCAATGGTGCTTGGCTATATCCCATGGTTGAGTCTTGTTTATCCGCTGAGATGATTAGGGTATGGCAGAGGAGCATTCTATTTAGTAATGAGGGATCCCGTCTCTCAAATCTCTTGCAGTTTTTGCGTAAAGAAGTCGAGGGGGAACAAAGAGTTAAACTCGCGCGTTCTGGGTTCGAGGTTACGACACCCTCGCGTGAAGAGCGGCCTAAAGAGATTAAATTCAAAAATAAAAAACCTATTGCGAGTGCTGCTGGTTTGGTAGCAACTAAGGAGTTATCATGTGTCTTTTGCGGAAAAAATCATGAAAGTAAAGAATGTTTCAAAGCTCGGTCTTTATCTTTAAAAGAGAAATTTAATAAATTAAAAGAGTTAAAATGCTGCCTACGTTGCCTTAAATCTGGTCATTTTGCGAAGCAATGTAAACAATTTATTCAGTGTCGTCTTTGTAAGCGTTCTCATCCCATAATTTTATGCCCGGAGGCTCCAGAGAATAAGGACGAGACAATAGTGAAAAAGGGTCAATTGCTGTACAGAGTACTGTGTCTACTCCTTCATGTATGAAATAGGTCATTCTCATGACATTAATAGTTGAAGTAGTCTCAGGTGGTCTGAGAAAAAAGGTTAGGTGTCTCTTAGATTGTGGATCGCAGAGATCTTATGTTTTAAGATCCACCGCCGAAGCCTTAAATTTGAAAATTATTTCCACTGAGAATTTAACTCATACGCTGTTTGGGGGAGCTAGAACTGAATCAAAATGTCATAATAGATATAGTATGAGACTTAGACCCGTTGGGAAAAGTTATGAACATCGGTTCAATTTTCTCGAACAAGATACTATTTGCGGTACAATACCACGCATATCTAAAGGTCCGTTATTGGGGGAATTAAAAAGGCATAAAATTTGGATTTCAGATATAGGCGATGATTATCCTGAAATTGAGATTATAATAGGAAGTGATATTTATGGACAAATTCTCACTGGTGAAGCAGTTCAATTAAAGGGAGGTCTGACAGCTATTAATATCAAATATTGAACTGCTTCACCAGTGAGAATTTGTCCATAAATATCACTTCCTATTATAATTCTCAATTTCAGGATAATCATCGCCTATATCTGAAATCCAAATTTTATGCCTTTTTAATTCCCCAATAACGGACCTTTAGATATGCGTGGTATTGTACCAGCAAATAGTATCCTTGTTCGAGAAATTGAACCGATGTCATAACTTTTTCCCAACGGGTCTTAAGTCTCATACCTATATCTATTATCGACATTTTGATTCCAGTTCTAGCTCCCCCAAACAGCGTATGAGTTAATTCTCAGTGAAAAGAGATTATTTTCCACCACGCGAAAATTGAGAAAATTAAATAGTTTTAATGAGTATGATAAGGTATTTAGTGAGTGGCTTTCTGAAGATGTTGTGGAGATAATTCCAGAATCTGAAAATAGTAAAGTAGGACATTATCTGCCACATCATCCAGTTATCAAAGTAGATAGTCTAACCCCCAAAATTAGACCAGTTTTCGATGCCTCATGTAAATCGGGTAGTTCATTTTCTCTAAACGATTATTTGATGAAAGGTCCTAACCTAGTAGAAGAAATCCCAGCTATTTTAATGCGTTTTAGAGAAAAATCGATTGGCGTAACTTCCGATATAAGACGAACATTTTTGCAGATTGGCATACAGAGGGAAGATCAAAATTATTTGAAATTTCTTTGGTGGGTAAATGACAAAATTAAAGAATTTCGGCATAAAAGAGTGGTTTTTGGGGTAACTAGTAGCCCATACCTATTGGCATCAGTCATTTCACATCATTTGTCAAACGTCGCACCAAAATATGAAAGTGTGGCGAAAAAGTTAGCTGATTCATTTTATGTCGACAACTGTGTGACCTCAGTTGATAATAAAGGAGAATTAGAATTATTTATGAGTCAATCAACTGAGATTATGGCAGAGGCCAAAATGGAACTGCGTCTTTGGACATTTGGTCCAACAAGTGGAAATGAGTTTTTAGATAACCCTTGCGATACGGTCTCACCGGTTTTAGGTCTACAATGGGACCGCAGAGAGGACAAACTTTTCATTCCAGTCAAAAATGATATTAGCGTAGAAGATTTGTCAAAAAGAAAATTACTTTCCTTAATTCACTCTGGTTTTGATCCGCTAGGTTTTATTGCACCAGTAATGTTACCTGGGAAATTAATACTTCAAGAGGCCTGGGCAACTAAAACAAACTGGGATTTACCTCTACCAGATGACCTGAAAAATCGATTCTTAAAATGGTATAGAGAACTGTCTGGTATTTTTCAGCTTAAATTGCCTCGTAGAATAGGTTATGAGAACAAAGATTCGTGGTCAATGCACGTTTTTTGCGATGCCAGCCAAAGGGCATATGCCACGGTTATTTATTTGCGAAGTAAAAGTGACAAAAATGTATCTGTGAAATTTGTTACAGCAAAAACACGCGTGTCTCCATTGAAAAGGATAACAATACCACGATTAGAATTATTAGCTTGTGTTTTGGGTGCACGTTTAGCAAAATATGTAAGTGCAGCCCTGTTCTTAACTGACGTTCCAACCTTTTACTGGACAGATGCCACTGTGGCACTTTGTTGGATACAACGAGATGAGAGTTGGGGTGAATAACAGAGTAAAAGAGATCTTAAGTTTGTCGAAAGGAGAATGCTGGCGACATATACCAGGCAAATTGAATCCCGCTGACTTAGCCTCCCGTGGCTGTACGCCTAAACATTTGTTGCAATGTGATTGGTGGGAGGGACCCGAATTTCTGAGACTTCCTCCTGAATCATGGCCTGACTCTGAAGTTTTGCCAGACGAGGAGTCAGTTGCAGCAGAAATTAGGAGAAAGAGAGTTATTGACTTAAGTGTAAATACTAATGTCACAACAGAAGTCGGTGATAAATCGTATAAGAAATTTTCTAAATTTTCCAAAATGGTGCGAGTTTTAGGTTGGGTAATGAGATTTATTCAGAGTTGTCAAGGGGGAGCACTGAATGGCCAGCCATTCCTATCTGCTTCAGAATTCCAAAAATCAAAATTGAAACTTTTTTCTATTATTCAAGTGGAGAGTTTTCCAGTGACTGGAGAGTCCATTAGGCGTGTTATCACAGTCGTGGATGAAAATAAGCTTATTAGAGTCAAAACTAAAATAATCGAAAGAGAAGACACTTATGAATTCAGGTTTCCGATTTTACTACCACCTAAACACCATGTCGTAGAGTGCCTGATATGGGAATTACATACCCACAATTCACATGCTGGTGTTCAGACACTGTTGAGTATGCTCAGAGAGGAGTACTGGATAATATCTGCAAGACGTACTATAAAGTCAGTAATAAGAAAATGCGCTGTGTGCAGACGCTTTATGAGTAAAGCCACAGCAACAGCCCCTACACATCTGCCAGAAGACAGAGTTAAAGTTGCATGTATTTGAAGTTACTGGAATTGATGTCTGTGGTCCCCTGTTTTTAAGAAATAGGACAAAATCGTGGGTAATACTTTTTACCTGCGCCGTATATCGTGCAGTGCACCTGGAACTGTTGTCATCCATGAGTTCGCAATCTTTTATACAAGCATTACGGCGGTTCATCGCCCGTAGAGGTCGTCCTTCCGTAATATACTCGGATAACGGTACTAACTTTACTGGAACTGCTGCAGCTTTAAGAACAATTGAATGGGAAAAGATATGTCACGATCCACTACATCCAATAGAGTGGAAATTCATTCCGCCCACCGCTGCGTGGTGGGGCGGTTGGTGGGAGCGCTTGATTCGCTCCACTAAAGATTTGCTTCTTCGTGTAATGGGAAGGTCTGTATTGACATATGAAGAGTTACTTACTGTTCTGTGTGATGTCGAGGCTGTTTTAAACAATCGCCCACTTACTTATATATCCAATGATTTGGGTGATTTCAAACCTTTAAAGCCATCCGTTTTTCTTTCTGACTTGAAGGAATCGGGTACTCCAGATTTAGACTATTTGGACCGAAAAAAACTGCTCTCAAGACATGCCTATTTTCAAGAAGTGAGACAGCAATTCAGGAATAGATTCCGTAAAGAATACCTAAGCCAGTTGAATCAGAAAGCTGGTAAAGATAATAAAGACTTGAAAGTAGGTGATGTGGTGATCATCCAAATTGATAATCAGAAACGACTAAATTGGCCACTAGCCGTAATACAAGAAGTCTATCCTGGAAAAGATGGCCGTATAAGAGTTGTCAAGCTGAGAGTCAAGAGTGGAACCTTGGTACGGCCAGTACAAAAGGTGTTCTCATTGGAAGTGTGCTCAAAAGGTGATCCTATCATGAAAATTAAATCACAGGACACTGAAGTTGTATCTAATGATCCAGAGACATTGAACAAAGTTTTGCCCAAGACACAACAACATCTTGAGAGTGTGTCAAAAATGACCAGGAGTGGTCGAATAGTTAGAACTCTTGTCCGATAGGACTTAAAAACTTTGAACATTCACTTCTAACAAACTTTTTATATTTTAATCAATTGCATTTGTGTTTTTTTTCCATATATCTATATGTTTCATGCATAACTATTTTTTTTTCATTTTAGTTGATTCACCTGCCGATGAATCAAGGTGGGAGTGTTGAGAAAAAGGGAAATTATTTGAGAAAGTCCACAATAGAGGGCGCTTTGGCTTCTGAAAAGGTGATGTAAGATGTAAAAAATGAGTAGTGAGTTTTTTTGATTTGAATGTCACTTGTGGAATATTATGATGTAGTTTTTCAGAAGAAATAACGGGCCAAAAAATAGGTCCTAAACAAATTTATGTTTAAATTATGTACAAAGTGTAAATATTATTTGTGTGTCTGAACGGATTAAAAATGTGAACTGTAGAGACATAGTGAATTTATTTTTGAGTCTGACAAGTAATATTTTCTCAGCTGCCGTCCACATCTCTGGTCAAGGTAAGAAACCTTTTATATGGATATTTTGGTTTACTGGAATAATTTCTCCACTAGAAAAAATAAAAGTAAAATAAAATGTATATATTTTTGGAAATATAAATAAGTTTCAAGTTTTCAAAGAACCTGCTATAGTCGTCTGATAAGGCGACCGAGTTTTACTTGTTGGAATAATAAAATTCTGATTTTTAACGCGGGAAAAAATTAAATTAATATTAAAGTTTTCTTTTTGTTCTAACAGCTGGCATATGGGGAGGACACAGGTTCGATAATACCATTTTTAAGCCATTCAGAGACTTGTGCGTCTACAATGTCTCGTTCGGTAAAGGGTAGACGGCGGGGTGTGTGAAAAATAGGTGTATCGTCAGTTAAAGTGATGTTAAGTTCAATGTTCGCAGTTTTGATTTTATTAGGTTTATAAGCCGACAACAGTTTTTTAATGTCGTTACGCATATGTCGTGAAACATTAGGACCAATATCAAATTTGGGATTATCGTCAGTGATCGTCATGATAAAATTTGGATCTGCGGTACACCCATTTTGTTGTGAAAAACTAGAAAAAGTAACACCGGTTGGTGAAATGCTAATGTTCGCTTGTTGGATGACGTCACATCCAATTATAAGGTCATAAAATGTGGACACGTCGGGTACAACTGAAATAGTTGCTGAAAACTCTTGATCGTCTATAGTAATAAAAGAATTAAAAGTACCGATAACATGTATGCGCGCAAAGCCAAAACCAGTTAAGGATTTATTAATTTTTGACAACGGTGGGGAACCTATTTTTAACCATGCGGAATGTTTCAAAAGGGTTAACTGGCTACCAGTATCAACCAAACCAGTTAATTCCTTACCACTAATTTTAACTTGTTTACACATATGAGAAGCATACGATTCATGTACAGTGTCAACTCTATCTCTGGAAGGAGGTCCGTCATTTGCAGCGGTTCGGCGGCAATCGGTAGACTTGTGTCCAAAAACACCACATGCAAGGCACCTAGGGCCACGAGAACGGTTAGGACAAAATTTAGATAAGTGACGATATCGTTACAATTGAAACAACGTAATTTATTTTGAGATGCCGGACCAATATTAAATTTGGATTCGCGAGTGAAAGCTGGTTGTGTGTGACCAGTACTGCGTTTTCGACTGTCATATGTTTGTTTATAATTAACTGAATTTCGTTGATTTAAGTTTATTGTATTAAGAGCAATTTCATAAACACGCAATTTTTCTTTAAATTCTGAAAAACATTTTGCTCCACAAAGAAGAATTTTTACAGAGGGGTTGCCCTGTATACCTTGAATGGTGTACTGAATTACTGAAGAATCGTCAATAATAGCGTTACCGCGGTTAGCAATTTCGCGCATCGCTAAAAAATATTGCGTAGCAGTTTCATTAGGACGCATTTTCCTGTTTTCTAGTTGTTTATGTATTTCAATGGATGGGATTGTATCCAAAAATTCAGAAATTAACGCGGCTTTACATGACTCATAAGTATTAAGATTTCGTTGCGAAAATAAAAATGTTTTAGCAGAACCATTAATGAAACGTTTAGCAAAAATAAGTTTTTGTTGATCGGTAAGACTAGGAAATAAACAGAATTGTTCCTCAATGTCATTAAAGAAATTACGTATAGAATATGAATCATTTCCAGAAAAAGTTCTGCACGTGCTAGCTAGATCTCGGAGAAGAAACCAGAAATGATTACTCAAATCAGACATCGAGTCTGCAGCGTCATTCGGAGAAATATTTCGAACTTCCGTAGGGAAGGTTTCGGTTTGGGTTTGAAAAACAGAAGTATTTGGAACGATCGAAGAAGGGGTTTCAAGATAATGTGTATTTACACTGAGATCGTCTTCGTCTGACAAAAAACTAGTATCTAATGTTTTCTGAAACTCAGATAAATTAGTAAGTGCATTAAAAATTTCTTTACATAAATTTTCCTAACTACCGACTGGTTCTAAGTGTAGCTAATTAGCGATTGATATAAAATCGGATAAATTAAACGTTTTTAAAATGTTTTCTTGATGTTTGTTGATGTCGAAATCGGCAGCAAAACCGCTAAAATTTCGCATACGTTTACGCGATTGATGATCAAATGTTGGGTATCCTAACAGCGTGTTGAGTAATTTTATGGTATTTGTTTTAGAATATTTCAAAGAATTTGCAACTAACAGGAGGTCGACTAATTTAAGGGCCATTTTTAGGATGCAATAAAATAAAATAAGGAAACCGAAGTAAATAAAAAAAATTGTTCTTTTTTTTTAAGTAAATATTGGGGAAAGAAATGGATTAAAACCAGAACATATATATTTTTAGGAACAATAAATAAATATTGGGGAACAGAATATCTCTTTATTCATGGAAAGTAATTGAATATGGGGGAAAAAAAAATTCTTTATTTATATAAAAATGAACAAGCAAATAATTTTAAATCGGCAATAAATGAGTTTCAATTAAACTACAAAAAAAAAGTCATTTTCTTTTCCTTCATGTTTTTTTTTATATACTATCAAAGAGAGAAAGAAAAAAATGCGTGCCCCTACCTGACATTAAGGCAGTCCTGTGCATCGCTGACTGTATTATTTGATTAAGCATTATCAAACACTGAATCACTTGTCACGGTAGATTACGTCTGTTATAGATCGACGTCCAGTAAATGAAAGGAAGTACAATTGAAGATTAATTGAACACTTGAAAATGCAGAAAAAAATAAATTTCGTCTAATACAAAAGACACATCCAGGAGATACGAAGAACAGGAAGAAACAATAGATCAACGTCTAATGATCTGAACTTTTAGTAGTTTTCTCTTTAACGTCCGAATGAAGAAAAAAAAAATTTCTTGAATCGTAAAATCTTAATATAAAATAATCGCCCGTAGAATTAAAAAAAATGTTCACAGTTCATTTGATAACGTCTTAAAAAATAACATTTGGAAGAACAACATTTTCACGCTACTGTTTTTGAAAACAGAAGTAGCGGCTTTCCGTTAGTAACGTCTATCTAGGGGTAGAGGTTTCGGGACAGGTCGAGCCCCCCAAAATATAGGGAAACGGCTATAGACCATAGCATTTAACAACATTTATTTAAAACATAAAGGGGACATTACATAACACTGATATTGATGCATTTTACGAGCGGAAAACACCGTCTGTGTTTCACACAACCGTCCAACGTCAACTCAATAACTAAACTGGCGCGCGTCCTATGCGTGCGCATACAGTGAAAGGATGATACTAAGACTCCTATAATACGAGCTGGCTCACAGCTGATCATTGTTGCCCAGCGGAAATATAGCTTGGCGACGTTTAGTTGCAGACGTATTACTCGGCGTCTTTATCGCCTAAAATGGCGAGTTTGCCTAAACAGAAGAGCGAATTATTGTTTGTACTTGATAAGTTTGGCGGTAATATTTGGCGAAATTTTCTCATAACTCTTGTAAAAAGTAGCCATCGCTGTCGCTGTTAAATTAGTTAATTTGAAATATTTATACACTTTGAAAAGTAGTGTAGGTTGTAAAATACAACATTTAGATAATCAAACAGCAATAAAAACAAATAATTGATACAAAAAATGCAAGGAAACATATCATAATTACACTTCATATTTGTGATTGAAAGCTAAGCGTCCAATTTTCTTTTGGACAATTAATAACTAATTTCTTTCGCCTTTCTTCATCTGTTGGGAATCTAAACGTTCTAAAAACAGTTCTGGTATGATTTGAGCAATTTTCGGCTTCACAACCCCCGTTTTATGTGATTTGATAACACTTGAAATTCGGACCGCGTGGGCAACAATCGCTGAGTGGGAAACAAAATGCCTGATGAGCCAGCCTGTATTGAAGGAGCTCTAGATGATACAAAACAGTGACGTGGTAACACGTGATATGTGCGTACACAGTGACATCACACAAAGGATATGATAGCTGAGAAATACAATTTCCCATATTATTGATTGCTCTCTTAATATACGTTGTTAAAATAACCATGATTTTTGAAAGGAATTAAATACGTTCGCCAGATAATTTGGTGATTTTTTTTTTCCGCCAAGAACGATAGATATCAAATATCTTCCGCTGTAACATATTAATATCTTATATCAGGTACTTTATTAAGACATTTGAAAACAAATTTAACTTTCAATTATGATAGAATATTTACCATTTTCCTTTCATTTAGTATATTAGTTTGATATTTAATGTGTAAATATCACCCTTCGAAATGAAATGTTAATGTTTACAATCGAAACTGGAAGTTTGAATTTTTTTTTTTTTTTTTTTCTACAGTTTTTAAATTTTAAATTAAAATTTTATCAATTTTACAGCAAAAATAGCTGAATCTAACACATGTAGACAGTAACTTATATATAACTATACCCAAATATGGGAATTAAAATCGGGAGATAATTTCCGTTAATTTTTAATAATTTTTTACAAAAAAATCCAGATGGCGATTAACATAGGATCTCTTTTTCGTGGCTCCATGGACGGCCAGTGACGTCATCACTTCGCTTGCTTATAGTGATGCTACATTATACAAATTACTGTGTCTATGGTTTTATTTGAGTTTTATGAAATTGCCAGATTTAACAACTTTCCACTTTTAGGTATTTTTTAACACGCTTATATTAGCTTCACCTGTATGTATGTATGTTTGTTTGTTTGTAACTTCTCCTGGAGCAAAACGTGATTGCACAAAATCCTTCATATCTCAAACAAAAAAAACAGATATTCGTAAAATTTTTGCTTTAAAATATAGCTAATACAAATGTCTAAAAATCGGTTTCTGGAATTTTTGAAATTCGGTCCCCAAGGGGGGCAATGGGAGGGGGGCAAAACGTGATTTCACATGCGTAAAACGTGATTTCGCATAATCCTATATATCCCAAACAGAAAAAATAGATATACGTGAAATTTTTACTCTAAAATATAGCTAAGGCAACTATCTAAAAACCAATTTCTGGAATTTTAGAAATTCAGCCCCCAGGTGGGGCAGAAAGGGTGGGGGGGGCTATGGAGCAAAAAAAAATAGAAATACAGTTAGACCGTTGAAAATTGGTACAGATAGGTTTTAAAGGTCTGCAAGTCGAATGGGGATATTTTCGATTGTGTAAAGTTATTAGGAGGGGCAAGAGGGGGGGCAAAAAATAAAAATAGTGTCAGATCGTTCAAAATTGGTACATAGAGGTTTTCGATACTTACAAATCAATTGCGGATATTTTTGAATTTGTAAAATTATTAGGAGGGGTGGGTAGGGTGAGGGGGTAAGGGGGGGCTATGGGGCAAAAACAAATAGAAATACAGTTAGGCCGTTCAAATTGGTACAGATAGATTTAAGAGGCCTGCAAGTCGAATGGGGATATTTTCGATTATGTAAAGTTATTAGGAGGGGCAAGAAGGGGGGGGGAGAGGGGGGGGGCAAAAAAAAATAGTGTCAGATCGTTCAAAATTGGTACATAGAGGTTTTCGATACTTACAAATCGATTGCGAATATTTTTGAATTTGTAAAATTATTAGGAGGGGCGGGTAGGGGGCTGAGGGGGTAAGGGGGGGCTATGGGGCAAAAACAAATAGAAATACAGTTAGGCCGTTCAAAATTGGTACAGATAGATTTAAGAGGCCTGCAAGTCGAATGGGGATATTTTCGATTGTGTAAAGTTATTAGGAGGGGCAAGAGGGGGGGCAAAAAATAAAAATAGTGTCAGATCGTTCAAAATTGGTACATAGAGGTTTTCGATACTTACAAATCGATTGCGGATATTTTTGAATTTGTAAAATTATTAGGAGGGGCAGGTAGGGGGTGGGGCGGTAAGGGGGGGGCTATAGAGCAAAAACAAATAGAAATACAGTTAGGCCGAAGAAAATTGGTACAGATAGGTTTTAAAGGTCTGGAAGTCGAATGGGGATATTTTCGATTGTGTAAAGTTATTAGGAGGGGCAAGAAGGGGGGGGGGAGAGGGGGGGGAGCAAAAAAATAAAAATAGTGTCAGATCGTTCAAAGTTGGTACATAGAGGTTTTCGATACTTACAAATCGATTGCGAATATTTTTGAATTTGTAAAATTATTAGGAAGGGCGGGTAGGGGGGTGAGGGGGTAAGGGGGGCTATGGGGCAAAAACAAATAGAAATACAGTTAGGCCGTTCAAAATTGGTACAGATAGATTCAAGAGGCCTGCAGATAAGTCGAATGGGAATATTTTCGATTGTGTAAAGTTATTAGGAGGGGCAAGAAGTGGGGGAGGGGAGGGGGGGGCAAAAAATAAAAAATAGTGTCAGATCGTTCAAAATTGGTACATAGAGGTTTTCGATACTTACAAATCGATTGCGGATATTTTTGAATTTGTAAAATTATTAGGAGGGGCGGGTAGGGGGGGGGCGGTAAGGGGGGGCTATGGAGCAAAAACAAATAGAAATACAGTTAGGTCGTTGAAAATTGGTACAGATAAATTTTAAAGGTCTGCAAGTCGAATGGGGATATTTTCGATTGTGTAAAGTTATTAGGAGGGGTAAGAAGGGGGGGAAGGGAGGGGGGGCAAAAAAATAAAAAATAGTAACAGATCGTTCAAAATTGGTACATAGAGGTTTTCGATACTTACAAATCGATTGCGGATATTTTTGAATTTGTAAAATTATTAGGAGGGGCGGGTAGGGGGTGGGGCGGTAAGGGGGGGCTATGGGGCAAAAACAAATAGAAATACAGTTAGGCCGTTCAAAATTGGTACAGATAGATTTAAGAGACCTGCAAGACAATGGGGATATTTTCGATTGTGTAAAGTTATTAAGAGGGGAAAGAAGGGGGGGAGGGGAGGATGGGGGCAAAAAAATAAAAAATAGTGTCAAATCGTTCAAAATTGGTACACAGAGGTTTTCGATACTTACAAATAGAATGCGGATATTTTTGAATTTGTAAAATTATTAGGAGGGGCGGGTAGGGGGGGTGAGGGTGTAAGGGGGGGGGCTATGGGGCAATAACAAATAGAAATACAGTTAGGCTGTTCAAATTTGGTACAGATAGATTTAAGAGGCCTGCAAGTCGAATGGGGATATTTTCGATTGTGTGTAAATTTTAACCAAAAACTTACGTACTGTAGCTATTTATGTGATAAATATTAAAATAATAAATATAGTTTAAAAAGCATGCTTTCATAGCACATCGAACTAAAAAGTGAAAAATAAATATAGTTTAAAAAAACTGAAAAACACGCTTTTAAAGCACATCAAACTAAAAAGTGAAAAATAATTCTTAATATAAGCTGAAAACAACAATGAACGAAAAATACTAGTATAATTGTGAAAAAAGCGTGGGTTGCTCGATGTACGAAAAATATGGCACAAAGCACCCCACGCTTTTTTCACAATTATACTAGTATTTTTCGTTCATTATTTTTTTCAGCTTATATTAAGAATTATTTTTCACTTTTTAGTTTGATGTGCTTTAAAAGCGTGTTTTTTAGTTTTTTTAAACTAGATTTATTCTTATATACGCAGAATCCAGTAATAAATCCACCAAAAAATAAGTAGTCAGTTTCAGTTAATTGAAATGCATGGAAATCTCAAAACGTGTAAATTCGTCGAAAACCGGAAATCAAAATTTTTTCCGAATCTTATACTTTCTTCTCATATATGCAGTAATAAATCCATCTTTATAGAAGGTATAGTAATAAATCCATTTTTTAAATAATAAGTAGTCAATTTGTTTATGTGTATAAGTAAAGAACATTTTTTTTTTTTTTTTAATTTCTTTAATTTTCTGAAGAATTATCATCTGTTTTAACAATAATGCATCTGTCTGGCAAATCAACGTCTTTTAACTGAACACGTCCATCTTCTATGCTTTGAGGTCAACTGTGTTGCTATTCGCGAGACACCATGGCGCGATTTTATCCCTGCCAAAAGAAAAGATTGCCAAGGTGGTTCCGAAACAATGTATGTTTTGTAAATACGCAACCAGGAAGACGAAGATGTATTAAAAATTAATATATATATAGATTAAAATATATATTGCTTTCTATGATTGCGTCACGTGTATATGGGGTGGGGTGGATGGGGAATGTAGATAGGAGAACTGCTTATTGATTATTTTCCTCCCTAAATACCGAGAAAAAAGAGGAAAGATGTCTTCAATAGATTAATTGTACAGCCATTGAGGATTCTTTACAATTTTTTATCTCAGTGAATTGTTTTAGTCCCCCCCCCCACACACACATACGCATTTTTTTTTTTTTTTTTTTTCTGGTTAACACAAGAGCAAGCAGGAAAATCTGGCAAATTTTGGAGAGAGAGAAAAAAAAAAAGAAAGAAAAATAAAACGTATTAAATATCTTGTAAATTAAAAATTTGAGCTGATAAAAACTCGACTGATATCAAAATTTGCCGCCCCCAGAGAAGTGTCGCCCGGGGCAGGCGCCCCCTTTGCTCCCCCCTTCGCTACGCCACTGCAATTTATGCACCAAAGTTCGTGACCACAGAAGTCTTTAATAGAAAATATTATAAATAAATAAATACAAAAAGCACAGCTTTAATATGGGACCCCTTTGGTGACTTTAAATATTGTTAGCCATTTTTGCGATGAACTGAATTGGCTATCTCAATTGTGCAATTAAAGATCTTGGCGAGAAACGTCCGAGCTACTTCGGTGCCGAATTTCAAATTTTACCAAAGGGATCCGATACTAAAGCTGTACCATACACAAAATAAATAAATAAATAAAATAAAAAAAATAAATAAAAAAAAAATTTTACTGATATTTACAAAATAAAAATAAAAAATCTTAATAAAATCCAAATTATAATCATTTACAATTAAGGGGAGAACATAAAAGAACCTCAAAAGGTACATAATAACAACAAAAAATTTTGTTTTACTGCAGGAAAGAAAAGTACTGCTTAATTAAATAAAAATATTAAACTAATGCCAAATATCTCTATGAAAATATTTATCCACATACAAATTCCTGACTTAAAAAAAAAAAAAAAAAATCACCAACATTTGTAGTTATTTTTCTCTCTAATTTTTATTATTATTCACGTGAAATTAAAAATATTTCATTTTATTTCTGGAAAATAAAAATATATATAAATATGAAACCTTCTACCGAATCTGGGTTGAAAACGGAAAAAGGGTAAAATAAATTAGAAATATCAGACCTATATTTATAAATTTGATACCAAATGAAAGGGGCGATTTTTCTGAATCCAGAAGTGCAAATAGTCTTTCGATGCGACAATTAGATTTTTAAAAAATAATTAAAGTATGAAATGTAAGTGGCAACGGAAAAACGGGAAAAAGGAAAAATAAATTAAAAATATCATACCTATCGTTACAAATTCAGTACCAAATGAAAGGGGTGATTTTTCTGAATCCTGGGGTGTAAACAGTTTTTCGATACGACAATTAGATTTTTTAAAATTAACTAAAGTATGGAATTTAGATAGCAACACTTCATTTCAATCTTTTCAAAATTTGTAGTGCGAATCACGCGAATAAAAATGTCTTTAACTTAAAAATTTATTTTTAACACGCTTTTATTAGCTTCACCTATATGTATGTTTGTATGTATGTTTGTAACCGCTCTGGGAGCAAACAAAAAATCTATATTGTAAAAAAAGACTTCCCTACGTGAGCGATGTGGCAGAGAGGTATAGCTCCGCGCTACGAACCTAAAGGTCCAGCGTTCGAGCCCAGTCAGGGGAGATTTTTTAAAAATGGTTTTTGCTTAATTCTAAATTATTTTAATTAAAGATTTAAATGTATGTAAATATTATGGTGTGCCACTCGCACGATTTTCTCTTACCCTGCATTTTAATACTAAGATAGATATTTTGTGCTTTTTAGTTCACATTTCTATGAAAGCGTGTTCTTTAATTTTTTGAAACTATAATATTATTAATGTAAAGGAATACGTGTATAAAAGGGAAAAATGAAAGAAAATGCATAAAAAATAAAAGTATTTGTAAATACCTTCTTGACATCGTAAGAAAATAATTTTTGTATTCGCACCTTCCGGCTAACCATACCTTTCGAATGATACCATTTTCAACCCTCTGCTCCTATAATTAATGTGTTAAAAAGGAACTACAAATTTTATGCTTGCCTATTAATATATAGCTATCAGTTTTACATCTCTATCGCTAAATCGATTTAAGCTTATTCCAATTCTTGCTAACATCGATTTTTCATGTATATATATATATCGCTAAAGCGATTTACGCTTACACTGAGTCGCTAAACCGATTTAAGCCTATATCAAGTTTACTTCTACAGGATGACTTGGTCTATTCACAACACTCTGTAGCTCTAACTAAAATGAATATTGAGTCGAAAATTTGTATAGAGACATTTCAAAGGATGCGCTCTAGGATCTGAAAAATAAATAAATAAATTAAATTTTAAATTTTCCCCTCCGAGGAGATAAAAAAAAAAAAAAAAAAAATCAAACAAGAATTCCAGTCAAATCAAAATACTTGAAAAGTTTTGTAGTAAGTAAATTTAGTATATTTCAAGCCACGTCGACATTTAAAACTGTTATTCTTACATTTTACAAAGATTTTTGTTGCGAAATTTTACAGCTGACAGCGTGATTACCCGTTCATTTTCTACTCCATGGTCGGCCCGTTCCCCCGATCTTAATCTGTGGCATTTTGGTTATGGGGCCATTTAAAGAGTTTGGTTTTTAGAAGAAATGTTGTAATTTTGGCTAACATGAAGGACCGTGTATAACGTTGCATGTGCATAGGATCACTGGCGACCAGCTGCGATCCGCTGCTGATCACACTATTCATCGGTTTCAGATTTTACAACTTAATGATGGGGTCTACATTGAACAATATGATCTCCATCGATAAACAATCTGCAACTTGTAACAAATACAATAAAATTTGTAATAAATAAAGAAAATTGAAATTTGTAGCTTGTTCGTATTTTAGTGCATGTTCCCTCGAAGGGAATTTTTTTTTTTTTTTTTTTTTTTTTTTTTTTCAGACCCCTATAGCGCATTCTTTGGAATATCTAGATACAAATTTTCGACTCAATACTCATTTTAGTTAGAGCTACATAGTGCTCTGTATAGGCCAAGTTTAATTATAGTCACCCTGTATATTGCTAAATTGATTTATGTTTCGCCAGTTTTTGATGTATACGTCATTAGTTGTGGAGGTAACTTGTAACATTAGTGCCATGCATCATATCGAAACCAACTGTGACTCCTACAAACATGAACATCGATTTATCTTGACTGCTGATGTTCTAACCGAAGGTTGTGATTCGATCCTTACGAGATTTGGAATTAAGACTTATTTGGATGTTAGTATAACGAAGACTGCATCGTCCGAAAGGGGAGGAGCGGTCTTACCCCCCCCCCCCATCCCCACGGTGCCTTATCTCGAAAAATTACGGTCCTAACTTTACAAAATTTTTAATTTGGAGTTAAATGGATATTAGTAGGACAAAGACTGCACCGTTGAAAGGGAGGAGGGATTTACCCCCATGATACCGTATTTCGAAAAGAAACAATATGGTCGTAACTTTACAAAATTTTTAATTTGGAGTTAAATGAATGTTAGTAGGACAAAGACTGCACCGTTGAAAGGGAGGAGGTATTTACTCCCATGATACCGTATTTCGAAAAGAAACAATATGGTCGTAACTTTACAAAATTTTTAATTTGGAGTTAAATGGATGTTAGTAGGACAAAGACTGCACCGTTGAAAGGGAGGAGGGATTTACCCCCATGATACCGTATTTCGAAAAGAAACAATATGGTCCTAACTTTACAAAATTTTTAATTTGGAGTTAAATGGATGTTAGTAGGACAAAGACTGCACACCGTTGAAAGGGAGGAGGGATTTACCCCCATGATACCGTATTTCGAAAAGAAACAATATGGTCCTAACTTAACAAAATTTTTAATTTGGAGTTAAATGGATGTTAGTAGGACAAAGACTGCACCGTTGAAAGGGAGGAGGGATTTACCCCCATGATACCGTATTTCGAAAAGAAACAATATGATCCTAACTTTATGAAATTTTAAATTTGGAGTTGGTTGGGTGTTAGTATGACAAAGACTGCACCATTGGAAGGGGGAAGAGTCTGACCCCCCACAGTGACTTCTCATTTAAGTAGTTTTTAATAACTTTATAGAATATATCTGTACTGATAAGTATAAAGGATTTAAGTCCATATTCTTGATTTTTCAGGAGACGAAAAATAAAGTTAAACTAACTAAAAACTAATCAGCAGAATCGATTAGGAAAAAGGGATTATGTTGGTTTATATGCTTTATACCATTCAGTGATTGTCAATCTTGATTTAATAAAGGGAAAAAATTGAATTAAATATTTTATACCAAAGATTAATGCTAAATTTCTGAATTGAATCTTTTTTTACCAATGGATTTTCTCAAAAACTAAATGGCATGTATTTAAATCCTTTATACCAATCGATAGAGAATTTTTTTCTGAGTCTGACTATGTACTTAACTCAAAATCGACATTTTTGGACTTAAATCCTTTATACTTATCAGTACAGATATGTTTTTATGTATATTTAAATCAAAGTGAAACAATTTTGTAAAAGTTTTTTTCCTAAAATATATTTAATTTAAACATACTATATAATGTTATTTATACTATATAATGAGCATTTTGTTTTCTTATCGACTCCAAAGCTCAACAAAAGCACTTTACTTCGCTTATCCAACATCCGATTAATTTTTTTCTACTTGGGCTTTATTTTTTGAAAGTTTTCCAAATTACAAATGGGCCAACTGAACAATTATTCGGTTATTCTAAAGCTGAATAATAATATTCTAGTCGGTCTATCCAGAAATAACTTATTTGATTTTTTTTTTTTTCCAGTTGGCTTTTACTTCTGATGAAACCATTCAAACTACAAATAGGCCGACTGTGGAAGTATACGGTCATTAGAAAAATCGCTTTTTGACTTAAATTCCAAACCTCAATAAAAGTACTGCAGCAATTGGCCTGTTAACAGATTACCTGATTGATCTTTCTCAAATTGGTATTTATTTCGGATAAAAGTTTTCGAACGACAAACTAGCTGACTGGAAAATTATTTGGTCGTTGAACCAATTTCTTTTTGTCTACAAGGCTGAATAAGAATAATCTAGTTAGTCTATCCAGAGATAACTCAAATGACTTCTTTTTTCTACTTGGCTTTTAATTCTGTTGAAGTTTTTCAAACTTTAAAAAGATCGATGGTAAAAGCATTTGGTCATAGGAAAAATCGCTTTTTCTCATCGGTTTCGAATCTTAATAAAAGCACACCAATCGGCTTACTGGCATATAACCAGACTGGATTTTTTTTTTTTTTTTCTAAGCCATTAATTCTGATGAAATTTTTATCTAAAAATAGGCCATTTGATTTGGTTTTGGTTTGAAGCATCACTTGCTCTGCGGTTGTTTTTTGCACATTAAGGCTCGTTAAATCTGGAGTTAAAGCTGAAAGTGGATTCTAATGACTGCAAACACCCATGCGTGAACTAGAATTGAAACCCGTCACCTGTAATCTGAAGGAACAAATATTTAGGTATTAGGAAATTTCCCTTTTACTTTCGATTCCAAAACTTAATAAAAGCACATCAACTGGCTTATTGTCAGATAAATTCGATTCCCCCCTCCCCTTTTGATCGATTCCCCTCCCCCCCCTTTTTGGTCTTTAATTCTAATGAAATTTTTGAAACTGCAAATAGACAATCGCTTTAATTTTGGTTTTTAATATCATTCTCTATGGTTATTTTTTTTCTCATTCAGGCTCATTATAGCTCATTATACATCAGGCTCATTATCTTCGAAAACTGCACGTTCCAGGCAGTGCCTTTACATCTTTTCATGATTTAATACACTGCATGGAGCTAATTTATAGACGTGAATCACTTTCAGCTTACTACATGGCGACTGCTGTATTCTCACTACGATATCGTTCAGTTGCTTAATTATGACGTGAGGTTTTATTGTAAATTTGGACATTGTCCTTTTCGGCGCTTAGAACTATAAAACCACAAACAGTTACCTTCCTTCACATGATTTCCAATTACCCTTACTATACCTTGTAGCGAGTCTTCGCACGATCGCTGACCAGGTTAATCTTTTCTCAGGGGAACTCATATGTGCTTTTTTAAACGTGCTTCTAAATCTTATGTAGGCTGTCATTAGGAAAGGAAGGCATATCGTATGGTCTCCCAAACAGGATGCCACAAGGCAAACGAGGTATTCGTCCGTCACAAGGCAAGCGAAGTGTTCGTCCAAACAACCTTACGGATGGTGTCCATTCCAGGGTTTCGTGCAGAGCACGTTTATAAGCAGGCAGAAACATCAGAAGGTGCAAGCCTAAGTCAGTTTGATTCTTAGCAATGAGAAGATATAGATCAAACATGCCATCGGACTCAGGATGCAAAGATGTCCGAGTCTTCTGTATTTCGAAATAGTATCTGCAACAGTCGATGCTTTTTGTTCTGTATCGAAACAGTTTCAGCCAACGCCTGAAATAGTCCATTTTCACAAAGATATATGGGTTACCTTTAGAAGACTTTGGTAATGATCCTAATAAGCCCATAGCGATTTTCTAAAAAGTAGAGCCAACATTACAGCGCTTCTTACGTCCTCTTGTTAGAGTTTTTAGTCTCTTGCTTATACTCCACATGCATGATATTCCTTAGACTCATTTCTCTCCATCACTTCGAAATCTGTACCAGAAAGAACATACTTTAGTCTTTCACTTTCTCTGGGTTACTGAAACACCGAAGTATCCTAAACTTTGGCTATCATGTACATCCGTCTTGTCCATCTTTCAGCTCCTCTCTCAGCTGATCCTGTCGGGATTATACCTGGTCTAGTTCGACTTTCATCTTTTCTCTCAGTTGACCTTGTCTGACTAATCATTTGCTCTCTTCCGGTTGTCATCTTTTATCTGGATTTTGTCCGGATTTCAATTCATCTAGTCCAGCTTTCATCTCAGCTTGTTTGGCTTCCATTTTTTTTTTTTTTTTTTTTTTTTTTTTCTTAACTGAATAGCCAAACATTAGAGAAATTTTTCCATTGCGTCGGACATACTTCTAGTTATTGGCATTCACTCCAACTGCCCCACGTTGGGCGTCAAATGTTACGTAAAACTTGTTGACTTTCTTGTGTGAGAAAGTAGTTAGGAGACCTCTGGACGAACTAGAAACAGGCAGTTTCTAACCAATGAATGTCCTTTATTTTACGTAACTTCTCGAATTTGATCAACAAAACTGTTATTACAACGAATGTTCTCGAAAACAGTCCAATAGTACTGTCAATTCTTCGAATATTCTGGAAACAGCCCAATGAAGCTGTCACCCGTACTGCAAAAATCCCCATTCGATGAATGTTCTGGGGCTGTTTGAGAAAACAATCATTTGTTCCACAGGAGTAAAGCAAATAACATCCAATACTCCAGAGCATAAATTTTCGCTAGCTTATGAACAAAGATCAGTCGCTTAGAGCACAATATCCAAAGTGCAATTGCTCAGAATAGGTCTCTGAACAACTTTGTATCGCAGTGACTATACACTCTCTGCAGAAGTCAACTCACTCTTATTTATGCCTTTTAGTGATGGGGGCTTGACGGTAATTCTATCAAGAATCCCATGGAAAATTCTAGACCTCGGCTGCTATGCGTCGGGGAGTTTCGAAACTTCGGGAATCCTAAACTACTATTTTTCACCAAATTTCGTTTCCAAGGCTGACCTCACTGAAAGTGAATAAACTGCCTTTTATTTTCCCTTTGCCTGTAAAACTACTTTCACTGCAATAAAACAGTTGATGCAAAGGAAAAGACTTAATCTATTGTAACAAATAATTTTTTTTAGTGTTAAGGGGCAAAACTTCACACTTGGGTAAAAAACGTTGCGAAACAAGGGCTACAGGAAATGTATTTACAGTAAAACCTCTCGGATAGCTACGGCTTTAGGAAAAAGTGTTCAAGTTACAGAGGTGTCCAACTTTTCAGTGTGCTAATATTTTTCAATTTAAATAAACTGTATGCATGCATGCCCTTTAATTTTTAATCACATCTAAATATAAAACAATTAAAAATTAATGATTTATGTAAAAAAAAAGTAATTAATTTGACAGTTGAAAAAAAAAAAAAAAAAAAAAAAAAAAAAAAATCTAAATTTAAACTTTTATTTTTGAAATTTTTATTCATCAACCTTGAAAATTCATTTCAGATAAATTGGAGTGGAAGGCTAATTTTTAAACCAACTACGTAAAAAATACCAGAGCCGGTTAATATTATGTGAGAAATGCCCAGCTGGTTATCAGCCAGGGTAATTCAGTAGGTAGAGCATCCGCGCGTTAAGCGGACAGCCCGGATTCGTTTCCCGGCTCTGGTATTTTTCACATAGTTGGTATAAAAATTAAATTTTTTTGTTGCGGCTATTACAGTACTTTCTTCTATGTCTTTCTATTTAGCAGCTTCACCTACCAGTAAACATGCACAAAAAATTAATCAGCATAGCTTCTCACAATAAAAATTTTACAGATGCATTTTGGTACAAGTTCAACCGATAGATGCTGAGATAGTCATATGAAAAATCGCAGAATGTAAGTAAAAGCACCACCACTTGTTGGTTGATATACATCCATAATAAGCTAACATTAATTTTCACAATGACCATCTCACAATTTGGTGAATTTATTCGCTGTAGAAACTGAGATATAGTTTTCACGTGAATGGAGAAAACAGCAGCATAGCAGCGCCACATGTCAAATGATATGCACCCAAAGTGAACCAGCATATTTTTTTCTTTTAGACATTTCACATATTAAGTTTAATGCAGTTATACATTCAAGTTAAAACTCAGTAGGGAAAGTAAAAGGGGCAAATTTATATATATATATATATATATATATAACTCACAATGCATTGTCTAATGCCTATTTTAAAACAATCAAAATTAAAACACGTTTGTAGGCTCTAGCTGAATACTTCCCGAAGTCCTAATAAAAGAAAAGGACAACAATGGGTGAAAATCAATTAAAAGAAAGAATCTTACATTATGCGCTAAACTACAGTCATTTGTGAATGTTTCAACTAATGATTTTTTTTTTTTTTTTTAAGACTAGGGATTCTGGCCGTGACCCTGCTCACTCCGCTTCACTTATTAACCCCTGCGGGGCTATGCGCGTCAATTCACTGCTTTGTATTTCGCTGAATAGGAATATTAATAGTGCGTAACACAAGACAAAAGCAGAAAAATATTATAAAAATCTCATATTCAATGTCAAATTGAAATACATAATATTTAATACCATATTATTATTATTATTTAAATGACATATTATGCTATACATATATATATATATATATATATATATATATATATATATATACATATGTAGAAAGAAATTTGTAATATTTAGACCATTTTGCGTTACAGCTTTAGTATATGACCCCCTTTGGCGACTTTTAAATTTCTGACATTTTTCGTATAATTGCTTGTTAAAAAAATAAATAAATAAATAAATAAATAAATAAATTCTTGCACCTATTTTTTCTAATGTTTATACCTTTTACTACTAAAATATTTTCTTTAGTTAATTTAGGACAGTATATACTATTCTATACTCATTTCTAATGTACAGTTAGGTTATTATAATTTAACACATTTGAAAATACCTAAAAAGAAAAAATGTTTATAATATCTATTATTATTTTAATTTAAAAAATCTCATACAGCTTCAATTTTTAATTCTTTCCTACCTACTTCTTAAAATAACGGAGGATAAAATGTACTCGATTTTCTATAAAAGTTTTAGATGATGAATTTTTTATTGCCATAATTAGAACTATGAAAAATGTATCATAGAAATGTCAAATTCGGTTATGTTAAAAATGATCGGTGCGAAATTAGAAGATGAGTTTATATGTGAGTTACAATGAGTTATATGAGTCATTTATAAATGTGGTTAAATTTGACTCTTATTTTTAAATGCCAAAATATATTCGAAGTAATTTAAAATATATTTTTAAATTAAAGATAAATACACTTTAAAGACAAAAATAAACGCAGTCAATTATACAGTCACGACATTATTTCATTATTAAAAAAAAACAATACGAAGAAAATGAATTAAATAAAAAATAAATAAACAGCATAAAAGATTTTCAGTAAGAAAATTAATTTTCTAAAAGTAGAAAAAATAAAAAACGATATTTGCAGACGACAAATTACAATCCTAAATTCATTTTTTATTTTTAATCGAAAATGTCTAAGATAATGCTTTTCTACTTATTTGAAGACGAAAATTTTCTTTGTTATTAATAGCAACAGTAGAAACATTGACATTTATTTTATTTTACTTTTTTATTTACACCATGGATCATATTTTAATTTTCTCGTTGAAAATGACATCATGAAAGAAAAACAACGTCACAAGAGAAACCTTCTCCATAAGGTGGCAAATAGAGTACTTTTATTAACCCGACGTTTTTAATTAATAACTTCGTTAATTAAAAGGATAGAAATTCCTAAGCAACTGAAATTTCTCCCCTGGAGTATTCGACAAACATTGATACTTCTCATGGCGAGGACGACACTGACCTCCGCGAAAAGTTGCGATCACAACGACAGCGACAGTATTTTTTGTAATATATAGAGATAAGACAGAGCTGAATATATTGCCACAAGAAGCATTGCTTTTTAGATAATTATAGCTATTTCTACAAGATATAAGTAAAAATTTCTTTAAAAAAAAAAAGTGAGAATGTGGAAGTTTTATTTCATTATTTGCTATCTCATCAAGTAAAAGTGTCCAACTTAGCGCAACATTTGAAGGCCCAACTTTCAAGTTAAAGGGGTGTCCAACTTATGAAGGTTGGAATAATGTTAATCCTATGGATACGTTCCATTTCGTGAAAATGTGTCTAACTTATAGTGGTGTCTAACTTACAGGGGTGTATGGCTTGAGAGGTTTCACTGTACCTAGAATTATTTATATAACTAGAATCTATTTTTCTTGAAATATTTTGTGATTGGGGCTAGTAATTACATCCAAAAGTATCGATATACCGCAAAATCTCACAATCGGATAGTTTTATTATTACAATATTTTCCTTACATCGTATACGTTCGATAACTAAAAATTGAACTTATGGTATTTCATCGTCAGTTCTGCAAAGTCATTGTTTTTGAATATTTCATTTAACTCTGCTGGTCTGTTCAGTGTTCGATCTGAAACATTTTTTAATTACCTATAAAAAATGACAGTTTATAAATATTTGCTAGATATTTTGTGACATTTTTAATCGGGATCATTTCGGTTATTTTCCTTAAAAGATTTTTATTATATATAATACTAATGTAACGCGTATAATAAATGCGAAGAACAGACTAACAGGATTAATAATTTTTAATGCCTGTTTTAAGTTTTTAAACACAACGGTCCTTTATTTATTCAAATAATTTGCATTCTGAACAAAAGAAAAATAATAAAGATTTACAGTTTCTCCCAACATGTCATTACAAATTTCGTTGCAAAACTTTTCACAAAAAAAAAAACTCAGTATCATTTTCCCAAATTCTACAACAAAGCTCCATAGTTATTATTCAAATGCCGTTGCTTTATTCATTCTTTCTAGTTTCTATCTTTCTTTTGAATTATTCATTTTTAAATTAAATCCGTCAAAAACAGAATAATCTTTTTTTAAAGCTGTGATGCCCATATTACAATTTTAAATAAGTCATTCCAAGTCACAAAAGCATCACATTACAGCTCTAAAAATAATTAAAAAGAATTGTATAAAAAATAAAGAGAGTAATCCAGAGCAATTAATATCTACATATTTATAAGCAGATAATAAAATAATGGAGAAGGGGAAAAAAGATAAATCGATTCGCATAATTACGCCATTTCCAGATACAATCTCTAACAAATAATTACGACGCTGAAACTGGCATCAAAGCTTTTCAAAAATGAAATGAGTTGAAAGCGAAATGGCAGACGCTTTACTTAATATTGATGTTCCTATTTCAATGCTAAATTTCAAATGCTTGTATCAAAAAATATTCTAATAAAACGAACTTTTTTTTTTTTTTTTTTTTTAATTTAATCCTCCAAGAGTGAAAGAGAAAGAGAAAACAATTTAATCGCTTACACGGAAGATTCTGTGGGGATATTTGAAAAAAAAAAAAAAAAAAAAAGGAAAAAGAAATATATTCAGATGGATAGAATTTTTAATACGCGGTGTTGGGAAATTAAAATTTTTACCTGCATTTTATGATGAATTCTATGATAGCAAAAAAAATATAGAACGAAATTAAATAAAGAAATACTTTGAATGGAAAAAAGATTCGTTTAAAATAATAATAAAATAAATAAATACAAGTTTTAGATTACGATTAGTCAGTACAGTAGCGTAGACAGAACTTTTTTGTGAAGAGGAGTCAAAAAAAAAAAGGAAAGGAAAAGCATATAAGGCATAAAAATGCCATTGTAAAACCTATTTACAGTAAGCGGGGGTTGATACTGATGGCTTCTATTTCTCCGTTTACCAATTTGAACTTGAAAGTTTCAAGTGATAAAACAAAATGGCTGAGCAACTTGGTTAACAATCTCATCAAAGATATTTATAAAATAAGTTCACTGTCCAAATTTGGTTCGATTTGAGAGTATTATTTCGGAAGTTATCGTGATGTTAAATTCACATATGGTAGCCTGATTTCAAGAGGCCCCGCTTAATTTAAGACAGCCGCCACTGTTCGATTCATTATAATCTCTTTAGATTATTATTAATATTACAGATAATACATTATAAACACGTTGTTTATTAAAACTTACATTGCTGCTAGCTCTTAGCTAACTGAAAACCAGTGTTGCCAAATACATATAACAATCTAACTGACAACCAGTGTTGCCACATACATATAACATCTCCCCTCTTTAAAAGAGAAGTACAAATACAAATCAATGGACACATAGTTATTATATTTTGAAGAATCAGTCTAAAACATAATTATCATATTTTGCATGGGCGTCGGCACATAGGGGCAAGGAGGGGGGACTTGCCCCCTCCTGGAAAATTCTAATAGGTAAAAAATTATTAAAAAATTACTATTAAAGCTTTAAAACAATGTCATCAGAATTCGAATGATCAAATAAAATTTATATCACAGAGCCAACAATTAGAGTCAAACCCACCCGGCCACGGCCTGCACTTATAGGTTATCTCGAACTTTTTCCCGAAAACAGATTTTAAATCGACGATAAATTTTTCCGATTAGTATTAGAATAAACTATATAATTTTTATAAGTAAAATGTTTTGGCTTAAATTGCACGCATAAAAATTTGTAGTGATAAATGCTTACACACAGGCTGACTTAATCACATCAATCAACCAGCCAACCATTTAAATCTAACTAAATTTTTAAAAATATGCTGAAATTTTGCAATTTTAAGTTTGCCCCCTCCTGAAAAATTTTCTGGCGACGCCTCTGATATTTTGAAGGGCGATATACATTACGACCACTTCTTGTTTTATGTACATTACCTCTATTAATACTATAATTCCCATTGTCTTGCTGGTGAGTACCATTTTGTTTTATTGTGTGTTCAAGATTAGTGTTTTCATCATTGTCATTACAAAGATCATAGTAGTCTGATAACACTAACTCTTTCTGATTTTTTGTTTTCCTTATGTGGCACTTGTTACGTCTTAGCACTGTATTTCTTTTAGTTTTAACCCAATATGACCTTGGTGTTGAATGTTTCTTAACAATTACAGCAGGCTCCCATTTATTTTCTACCCACAACATTACCTTTTCCCCTGGAACAAATTCAGGTCTTTCCCGAGCATGTCTGTCATAGTAAAATTTTGCCTGTTTCTGCTTATTTATTACTTTCTCTTTAAAATGATCTCTAACAATTGGTTTCAATTCTGTTTGTGTAATTGGTAAACGTGTTCTTAGGTTTCTGCTTAACAACATTTGACTTGGGAATAAATTTATGCCTGGAATTGGAGTGTTTCTGTATTCCAGTAAAGCCTCATTCAATTTCTCAATTCCTGCTTTTCTAAATATACTTTTAGCCACAGCTACCAATTTTTCCGCAAACCCATTTGATTTAGGGTATCGAGGACTACTAGTTACTATTTCAAACCCCCAATACCTAGCGAATTCTTTCATTTTCCAACCATTAAATGGTACATTATCAGAAATTACAGTTTTAGGAATTCCATGAGTTGCAAATATTGGTTTTAATCTATTTATGACTTCGACTGCACTTTTATTTCTTAGAAGTTTTATGTCAATCCATTTAGTTAAATAACAGCCTATTACTAAATAACTTTTCCCACCATATTCACAAATGTCAGTGCCAACTTTCTCATAAGGCAAATCGGGAATTGTGTGAGGCACAAGAGGTTCTCTTACCGTTTGTGGCCTGAATCTATCACATACCATACATTTGGAAATCAAATTTGCAATATCATTGTCAATTCCTGGCCAAAACATTACCTGCCGAGCCCTCGCTTTTGATTTTTGAATCCCACAATGTGCTTCATGCAGTAACATTAACATAGATTTCCTTAGGGCTACTGGTACTACAACTCTGTTATTTAAAAACACTAAATTTTGTTCAACACTTAATTCATTTCTTAATTTAAAATAAGATCTAGCTTCTTTAGGAATTTTATCAATACTACTAGGCCACCCATTTTGCCAATATTCTTTTACTAATTTTAGCCCCTCATCTTTTAGTGTACACTGTTAAAAAAATGCAGAAAAAATACAGAAGTTCTCTGTAATTTCAGAAAAAAAGGCGTAAATTACGGAAAAATTACGTAGACAAAACGTATTTTACGACTTTTTTCTGAAATTACAGAGAATTTCTGTATTTTTTTAACAGTGTAGCTATCTGAAATTCTTTCTTCTTAGTTTCAGACATCTGCAATTGTTTTGTTAATGTATGAACAACCTCAGTAATATCCAAATTTTCATTATTTGTGTGTGCATCAATGTATGAGCGAGATAACAAATCTGCTATATACATAAACTTTCCGGGTAAATATTTAAGTTTTAAGTGATATTTTAAAAATATAATCTTTATTTTTTGCAATCTATTTGATAACACGTTAGCAATATTTTTATTCATAATTGAAACCAATGGTTTATGATCTGTAAGAACTTCTATCTCTCTACCATAAATATAATAATGAAATTTATTAACAGCAAACAAAATACTAAGAAATTCTTTCTAAATTTGTGCATAATTTTTCTCTGCATTAGTTAAACTTCGAGATGAATATGCAACTGGTTGCCCATTCTGTAATAAGCAACACCCTAGCCCATCTTTAGAGCTATATCTGCTTGTATAGTGATAGGTTTACTACTATCAAATATTCCCAAAACCGGTGCTTTAGAAATTAAATCCTTCAATTCCTTGAAAGAGTTTGAATGTAATTGAAGCCACTGCCACTCTACACTGTTTTTTAAAAGTTCCCTTAGCATAGCAGTTTTCTCTGAAAATCTTGGCACAAATCTCCTTAAATAATTAAACATTCCCAACACACGTTGCAATTCAAGTTTATTTTTAGGTTCTTTTAATTCAATAATAGCTTTAATCCTGTCAGGATCAGGCTGCATGCCTGATGCACTAAATAAGTGACCCAAATACCTAACTTTATTAACCCGGTATTGAAATTTCTGTTTATTAAATTTAATATTAAGCTTTTTAGCTCGATTAATTTCTTCTGCTAAAATTTTATCATGTTCGTGTAAAGAGCTTGCCGCAATCAGGATATCATCAAAATAAATTAATACTCCAGGTATGTCACCAAAATTTTCCTGATTGCGCTTCTGAAAAATTTCAGGAGCACAAGAAACTCCCATTAGAAGTCTTAGGAATTTATAGCAGCCAAATGGTGTACTGAAAGTACAAAGATTACTACTATCATTATCTAAAGGTATTTGAAAGAACCCATCTTTTAAGTCTAGGACAGAGAAAACTGATTTGTTACATAATTTTGGCAAAATCTCCTCAATTGTTGGAATTAATACATGTTCTCTTTTAATAGCTTTATTGAGGTCTTGAGGATCAAGGCATACTCTTAATGAACCATTCCTCTTTTCAATTATCACCAAATTACTCACCCAACTCGAGGGCTGATCTACTTTTGTTATGATACCCTGACTCTCTAATTCTTCTAATTTTAATTGCAATTTAGGTTTTAAGCTTAATGGTACCCTCCGAGGTGGTCTTACAACAGGATTCATTTGATCATTTACTACAATTTTACATATGCCATTAAATTTTCCCACACCTTCAAATACTTCTAAATTGTTGAGAATAAATTGAACTTTCAAAGAAGATACACTTATATAATTATCTAACTTACCTTTATTTGGATTCTCAACATTATTGACAAATTGAATCAAACCTAATTTTATACAAGCTTCAAGTCCTAATAATGGACGTGAATGATTATTGGATATTAAGAGAAATTCAAGTGTAAGATCCTTATCATTAACAACACAGTGTAACATTACAGAACCGATTGGTTTAACCTTAGACAGCCCAAAAGCCTCTAATATAATATTACATTTTTTTATCTTGCTGTTAGTGTTTAATGTTTGAAATATTTTTATAGGCAAAACGTTCACTTCTGCTCCAGAGTCTAACTTAAAAGTCACAGTTTTTCCTTCTACACATACAGTTTTAGTCCATTCTTTTACAGTGGAAGCTGAAACAATATATCTAACCCTCTGTATACTTAAAGAATTCACAAAAAATTCATCATCTGAATCACTATTTGTAGTTTCTGTATGAGCATTTTGAAACATATTCTGCACTTGTTTATATCTACACATAGATGAGAAATGATTCATTTTAGCACATTTAAAACATTTTTTCCCATAAGCTGGACACTGACCTTTGACATGACGCCTATTGCATTTCTTGCACAAAAACATTTCAACAGTTGATGTATCCTCCCTCCACTTTCTGGTTGGCGTTCCGCCCGATTTAAATCCTCCTGTCTGTCTGTGCTTCATTGATTCTTTTTGTACGCTGTCCACATTTGGTTCTCTTAATGTCTGTGCTCGTATTTTACTTAATTCAGCTGCTCTGCCAAGCTCGATTGCTTTGGTCAAACTTAAATCATTTTCTCGCAGCATTCTTTCTTGCAAATTAACATCAGATACACCCAGAACGATACGATCTCTAATGACCGAGTCTGTTTGATCTCCAAATTCACAAGATTTTACAAGTTTCTTTAAATCCGTCACGAAAGCATCAAATAATTCCGCTTCTTCTTGTTTTCGTCTATTAAACAAGAATCGCTCCACCACAACGTTCTTTTTAGGAGTCGTGAATGCTTCAAATCTTTCAATTACTTTGTCATAGTCACCCTGGTCTTCGATCGAGAGATTGAATGTATTGTACACTTCAACAGCTTCTTCACCTGCTGCATTTAAAAATATTGCTACTTTTACATCTTTATCCTTTGAAGCATTTCCCGAAGCCTTCATGTAGATTTCAAACAACTGCTTAAAACGTCGCCAATTTTCGGCAACATTGCCTTCAAAACTTAAGCCTTGCGGTGGACGAACGAATTCCATCTTAATTATCTATTTTGTGACTGAAACTAACTGATTTCCGGCATAGTAATTACCAATTAATTAACACTTGTTCACACGACTACGCCATGTTTGATTCATTATAATCTCTTTAGATTATTATTAATATTACAGATAATACATTATAAACACGTTGTTTATTAAAACTTACATTGCTGCTAGCTCTTAGGTAACTGACAACCAGTGTTGCCAAATACATATAACAATCTAACTGACAACCAGTGTTGCCACATACATATAACAGCCACTTTGTTAAAAATAGTGGGAAAAGTTCATGAATAAACTTAGTTGAGGCCCTTACGATAATAATAAATGTGGTCTGTATTTACGTCAAAATTCAAGCAAAACTTTCCTTAAATACGCTTTTTATAGTGTGAACTGGAAAATTTCAAGTAACCGCCGCTTGAAAACAAAAAGATTGGTTAACGAACTAATCAAAGATATTTATGAGATGAGTTCGCTGCCCAAATTTGGTTCGATTTGAAGTATTATTTCGTGATGACAAAATTTTTATTATATATATACAACGTCAACGTCAATGAAGTTCGTTCACAAAGATTTTTGTAAATAAAAAAATATGGGATCGTCGAAACGTTTTAAAATCCGTAGTTATATGTAGGAGTAGACTGTGTTCAACTATTACAACTGAAGAAAACAAACAAAATAAATAAATAAATAAATAAAAACAACTGAAAGTTGGTCTGAAGCTGCTTTCTGAATCCCAACGCTCTGCAATAAAGTTCGTTCAGTAGAAAGAACAAGAACATTCCAGCCGTTTCGAGCACAATTCTGAGTAGTGACGTCAGAGGGAGCAAACAACATATATAGTCGAGCAATGCACGGTCGTTATCTGTGCTAAGCAGAAGCATGGCAAGGGAAGTGCTACGGATCTTGCGGTACGCAATCAAATTATACAACATCACCAAAATTGTATTTCAAAGTGCCCAATTAGCCGAACATTCCATTTGACATAGTTTACAGTGTGTTGTGTGGTATTATTAAACGTTTCACTACAACTGTAAAAAGCTGTCCTGGAAAAGCTCCCGGTTGTAATCTAAAGTTGACGGATCGGGAAGTGCGCCTACACTGTAAAAAATAGGTTCTTAAAAATAAGTATATATTGTCTCAAAATAGCTCCGAAACAATATATACTTAAATTTGAAAACCCATGTACTCATTTTTGAGTATATTGACATGTCAAACATGGGGATATTGGGATTCTTATTGGTCAACCCCATTTTTGATTGACCAATTGATTTTGGTGACCCAATTCACCCTATGTCAATATGCTCAAAAATGAGTACATGGGTTTTCAAATTTAAGTATATATTGTTTCGGGGCTATTTTGAGACAATATATACTTATTTTTAAGAACCTATTTTTTACAGTGTATTTCGTCGAAAATGTTTCTAAAAGTTCTTGTGGTACGCAATCAAATTATACAACATCACCAAAATTGTATTTCAAAGTGCCCAATTAGCCGAACATTCCATTTGGCATAGTCTACAGTGTGTGGTATTATAAAACGTTTCACTACAACTGGAAAAGCTCCCGGTTGGAATCTAAAGTTGACGGATCGGGAAGTGCGCCTATTTCGTCGACATATTTCTAAAAATAAGCACTTGGCAGTTGCAGACCTAGTTAGATGGACACGGCAAAACTTTGGAAAAACTATTTCCGAAGCATCTATGCGTCGATATATCAAAACACATTCTACAAAACGAGGCGTAAGCTATTCCTCACTGCAGCGAATAAACGGCGCACAGTGGATCGAAGTATAGGCAGAGGCGAACATAGGAAGGTTATGGCATTATTATTATCTATGTATGGTGTTTTTTGTCATATTTCGACTTAAATATGTATATATGTGTGATACTAAAAGCGATTCTATGTTTTTTTTAACCCTTTATAAGGCCACAGGAATATTTTCCCCACCAAATTCATTATCATTTTATTCAAGTGGCACCATTTCTTTTAAAAATAATGATTCCTGTGTATCATTTCTCTAGAAAAATATCAGTATAAATATTATTTTAATAATATTGGTGCGAAAAAAATGAAAAATATATAGTCATTTGTGGCAATTCTGCTTATGCTAATATAATGGGTCGTGAAAAGTTTGCGATTAACTAAGAGAATAATGTATCAACATTAAAATTAATTATTTCTAATAAGCTAAATGCATTTATTTCTTTACATTAATTTTTATTCGTAAAATTAGTATAATGTGCCTTTTGAGGAAAAACTGGCATTATAAAGGGGTTAAACGATATCATATTTTTCTGCTGCAAACAGGTATTTAGAAACATACCTGATAATGCAAAAAAAGAAGAGAATAAAAGGAAATAAATAAAAATTTCGTAAAGAAAATCTATATTTATAGCACAATTAATTTAGCACACAATGTTAAATATATCATCACATTACTGCTTCTTTTTACTTTCTTTTTTTATACAGTATTTCAATAGAAAACTATGCAAGCATTTACTGACTGACTCTTTGAAAAATTCACATTTGTCTTTATTTTTATTGCACAGAAACTTTTACTTTAAATCGTAATATGGATTATGATATTTAATTTTAACATTTAGTAATTTAACATTAAACATTTATTTAATTTTAACGTTTTATGACATATCACAGCAACCATTTACATTTCCCCCCTTTTTGGGGTCCAACGGTACTTTTCAGTACCTTTAAAGTAAAATTAATTATTTTATTAAATATTTAAAAATATAAGAAATAATTTTTGATTTATTAAATCTATTTTAATCATCTAATTTCTATAATATTTTCACTATAAAACGCTAAATATATCTTCTGTCATTAATTAATACAGTTATTCAGATAAATTTCTCGATTGATAATTTGGGGGTAAACAGAATAAAAATTTATTTTTCTCTAAAAGTGGCGATTTATGGCGAAAATCCTTTTCACAGATTAAAATGTATATTTTTGGGAGTAGTAAAATGTGTTTGAAATTTTGGACAAAAAAAGTTGCACAACTTATAAATTTAATTTTTTTGATAATTTTATATTCACATTTCATGCGTTAATTCCAACATAAAAAAACCAAGAAAATGCTGGCAGAATTACCTTAAACTTTTATTAGAACATTATTAAAAGTATTTTTATTTCGTATTTTTTCATAGTTATCTTAAGTACCACTTAATGGCTATTCAAATAAAGTCACTGAAATTCATCGAAAAATCTTATTTCTGAAAGTTTTCATTTTGAACTTATTTATATGTAATAAAACTTCGTGTAATTGAAGAAATAACCATATATTTGTATTTTTTAGACACTCTTTTAAATTATTTCACTGCAATATATCAGTTATTTAGAGATTGATTTTTGGGCCTATGTTCGTATTTTAACATTGTTCGAACCACTGTGCGGCGGCGTGTTGCGTGGTCCAAATCTCACCTCAGCTGGACTCCATTGCAGTAGGGAAAGGTATTGTGGACAGATGAATCCATTTATCAGGTTTCATATGGAAATGCTGGTCGAAAAGTTATTAGAAAGAATGATGAAGCAAACGATCCATCCTGTTACAATCGCGTGGTATCTAAACCAAGCTCTGTGATGGTGTGGGGTTGCATAGCAGCAAATGAGATTGGCAATTTGCATTTTTGAACAGATACACGAAAGTATAGTAAATTTGTATATAGTCCAGAATAAAGGCTCTGGACTATATACAAATTCTTGACATGAATTTGCGGCCATCAGTGTAGCGACTGTTTGCTAGAAAACGATATTTATTTCAACAAGATAACGCTCGGCCACATATAGCGAAGTTAACACAAACGTGGCTAAGGAGTGGCCAGCAGCAAGTCCAGATCTTACGCTTATAGAGAATATTTGGAAAATTTTTAAGAGGAAGGTGGCCCAGCGTCGTCCCCGCAATATACAACGACTAAAGGATTATCTGCGGCAGGAATGGGAAAAAATTCCTACAGTCACATTAAGTTGTTTAGTGTCGTCCATGCCTAATCGTCTTGCTGCAGTTATCCAACGTAAAGGTGACGTCACCTCTTGGTAATGAAGTCGAACGAACATTTTTTACTTTTGTTGTGCAGTAGGATATGCTTGCATCGCTTATTATAACTATTAGTTTTGTTGCAAAGTAACACAAATGCTATTACAGTGTTGTATTTAAATTATCAAAGATTAATAAAATGTTTCTTTTGCATATACCTTCCGCTGTGTTTCTCAATTTCCTCATTTCAAGCTCTTTCTTATGTGAACGAACTTCATTGACGTTGACGTTGTATATATAGATAAACGAAGTGTCTGAAATAGGTCGATTTCTAAAGAAATCAACCTAAAAGCACAAATGAGAGAAAATTAAAAAACTATATACCGTTTCCGAACTTTTTAAATTCCTTTCTCACTATTAATCACAAAAGAGTTGAAATATGATAAAAAGAATAAAGAAACGAAAAATTAAAAGTCCAAAGTTTGCTAGGCAAGCGTGGTCGAAGACTGTGCCAGAAAGACAAGGCAAGTTGTGAGTTTATGGCATTAAATTTTCTCTCATTTGTGCTTTTTAACGTTGTTTTTATTTTTTATTTTAATATTCTAGCACAAAGGAGGGTATCTCCATATACCTTCAATAATATAAATACATATTATTAAAAGAAGCTTCCATCACATGCTACAGCTACAATGCACTTCAAGCATAGCTTTTTACAGGGTGTTCTCAAACTTTCATTTAAAAATTTAATTGTTAATAGTCCATTTTTTATCCTTGGGACAAAATCTTCACTGAAATATGTGGTTTAACGTGTTCTTTAGGCCTTCTAAGGTCCAAGAGAAACCATTAATTATTTTTTGAGATATATGATACAATATCTGAATTCGAAAGTGACACATTATTTTGCCACTCATCTGTTTGTCATTTTTGACCTATTTTATTAAGAAACTTCTACTTCTGACTTGGAATTTTTATAGTGGTTGTTTTAACGTAGTAGTATGTTGTTTCATTTATACTTTTAGAAGTAGTATGGATATAAACTTATTCAATTGTATAAATCTTTTGGTCATTGTATTGGGGAGGGGGTTCTTCAAACTGGCATGACAGTGTTTGGTTTTACTGCTTTAAATTGTTTGGCATTTCCCTTAAATGTACAAAAACATGATACATTTACAAAATATTTTACGTATATATTTTTTTTACTAGGACACACAAAAGATATGGAAGCATGACATAATAATGTGAGATAAGGTATAATTTTTATTTCGATATTTATCAGTCGCACAAATCATTATTATTATTTTTTTTTCCTTTCGAAGCTCTTCGTTTTTCTAATTACAAGAAAATAATGCTCTATTCATTTTTTAAATGAATTGTGCGAGAGGTAAATATTGAATAAAATAGAGGAGCATAAATGTCCAGAACTGGACTTTCCGAACATTAAGTAATTATCGGTTACATAGATAAAGTAAGAAAAGTCGTTATATGTAAATAAACAAAAGAGAAAACTATAATAGGATGTTTCAGCATTTTTCTCCACATATTAGGTCGTTGCAAAAGTTCGTGCGGATGCGGATCATTTTATTGCCTCCAAAGACGAGAGCTTCTAACGCCGTGGTATACATTTGTTACCCGAAAAATGGGCAAAGGTTGTTGAAAGTAATGGAGAGTATTTTAATTAAAAATTGTCATTTGATTTGATCTATTTTTATGAAATGAAGCAATAAAAAACCGCACGAATTTATGCAAAGACCTAATAGTATGTTGTTTAATTTAACTCAATTGTACTTCAAATAATTTGAACCCTCAGGTTATAATGATACAGAATTTTTCGTTGTGCCATATAGAAAACTATAAGTGCTAGATTCACCAAAATCCATACAGTTTAATCGACAGTGACCTATAACATGTATATCAAATTTCAGCTCAATCGGAAAAGGTATTTAGACGCTATCACACTTTAAATAATTTGAGCCCATAGGCCATACTGATAATTTTTTCTTTGTGTCCTTGTAAAAAGACTAAGTGCTAGTCACTAAAAGCAATACAGTTTATGCAAGGCTGACCTATACCTATAACATGTATATAAGTTTTCAGCTTAATTGGGTAAGGTATTTAGATGCTATAACATTTAAAATAATTTCAGATCATAAGCTATAATGATAAAGAATATTTTGTTGTGTACCTGTAAAAAAACTATATGTGCTAGATTCACCAAAATCTATACAGTTCTTTTTAGTTTGTTTGAACAAGGCGTTTAGAAACTATCACATTTTAAGTAATTTGAGCGCATAAGCCATAATGATAAATAACTTTTCTTTGTGTCCCTGTAAAAGATTATAAGTGCTAGATTCAGCAAAATCAATAGGGTTCGTGCTACAGTAACCTACAACATCAGAGGCGGATCCAGAAAGCCTTTTTGGGAGGGGCGATATAGAATTACATATAACCAAGGGTCGCATTCCCCGACTTTTTTTTAGGACACTTTTAAAGGATGAGAAAGATTTCTCCTTTTTAGCCACCACTATTTTTATACAATAATCTCCATTCTATCTAACTTCGAAAAATTACTGTGAAAATACCATAAAGATATCTGTATAAAAATAGTGATAGCAGAAAAGGCGAAAATTTCTTATTCCGGAATGTCTCCTGAAAACAGGATAGGGAGTATGATCCTTGTAGTATTTAACATAGTATTGTGCATAAAATAATCATATTATTATCATTTATAACTTACTTAAGTAAAATTTTATTCATGTTTTTAGCTAATCGCGAAGCACTATTCGAATAGAATATTAATTTGTGTATTTTGAAAGATTTGAACATATTAGTATTGATTTCCTGTTAGAATATCAATTTATGAAATGTGTTTCTTTATAATTTTATAAAAGTAAAAAAAAAAAATCATTCTGCAAGCTCATATTTTTTTAAATATTTCAAAACATCTTTTTGGGTAACCTAAATTTCGAAAGCAATTTGAGAGAGGGGATAAAAAAAAAAAAAAAAAAAAAAAAAACTATGAAATTTTATCATGACTCTATTTAAATAAAATTAGTTTGTGAACAGATAATTATTTACCAAATTAAAATAATAATACTGATAAATTTAGCTTCTTAAATTTTACGAAAAATGTTTCTAGTATTAATTTCTTCTCGGTAACATCGAATTACTTTATTCTGCATAGTTTTGACTTGATATTTTGTATATATTTTTTTGAACAGTTATAAAAAAAACAAAAGAATTATTATTATTTTAATCGAGAAAAAAATTAGGTGGGGCAGTGCCCCGCTGGCCCTCGATTACGAACCGCCACTGCTTCTATATCTTACGTTGGACATGATTTTTCCAGTTAGTGCAGTATTCATTGTTCTTGTTTAAGAGGCTAAAAACTTTTAATTCTCTTCTAATATCTTCATTTCTGATTTTGTCCATAATTGAGCAGCTTCTTCAGAGATTGTAGGTACTGCATCTCTGCTGCCTGGATTCTGCTTCTATCTTGGGCACTCAGGGTCCATGTCTCTGAGCAGTACAGCAAAGTGGGCACTGCCATAACCCTATAAAACTTCAGCTATGTTTTTTTTCGTATTTTTCTCTTCAGTGTTCTTATGAGAGTGCCACAAATGTGTTGGAATTTGTGTAGCTTTTTTTTTTGAAAATGTTATCATAGTCAAAAGTGATGTCACATCCCAGATGAAGTGTGAAGTGTTGTATCTGTTCAATAATTTTATTATCAGTAACGATTTTTGTTCTTACAGGTTCTTTGCCCTTAAATGCCATTGTTTTCATTTTTGAAATAGATATTTTCATATTATAGCCTTGGCATACTTTATGAATTATATTGCTAGATATTTGAAGGTCATCTTCATTTGATTGAATTATGATCTGGTCATATGAAAACAGTAGTGTATTTACACAAGTTGCCATATTCAAATGGATGCTAACATTTATACATAATTTCCAAGTCCATATGTCATTAATATAAATCTGTACTGATAAGTATAAAGGATTTAAGCCCAAAAATGTCGATTTTGAGTTAAGTACATAGTCAGACTGAGAAAAAAATTCTCCATCGATTGGTATAAAGGATTTAAGCCCATGTCATTTAGTCTTTGAGAAAATGTATTGGTAAAAAAGATTCAAGTGAGAAATTTAGCATTCATGTTTGGTATAAAAGGTGTAAGTCAATTTGTTCCCTTTATGAAATGAAATTTGATAATCACTTGAATGGTATAAAGGGTATAAGTCAACATAATCCCTTTTTCCTGATCGAGTCTTCTGATTAGTTTTTGGTATAAAGGATTTAAGTCCACTTTTCTGTTTTTGCGCTGTGCCACTTGGCGGTCAACAGGTTTTAATCCAATGCAATAATGAGATTATAATTATTCAATTGCTTATTATTGTATTTTATGCTTTAATTTATAAATGTAGAACTGATATCGATAAAAAAAAATTACCCACTTTTCAACTGAAATTTAATATATATAAATAATTTACTACATCGTTCTTTACCAATAATTTACTACATGTAACATCAGAAAAATGCAGATTTAGCCTATGAACAGAAAATGCTTGGCAAATCAGAAGCCAAAACTGATACCTCAAAACTGTGTTTAGCTTTTGATTTACAACAGTGTCTAGCAACTCCATTTCTGTCATCATCTGTAGCTTTCTACAAACGCCAACTTTGGACTATACGTGACAATGCTATAGGTAAGTCATGCCATTATATGTGGCACGATGGTCGTGAAACTAACGAAATTGCTTCCTGTCTTTATGACTACCTACGAAATGTACCTGGCACTGTTACAAGTGTAACTTTCTATTCTGACACATCAACACAACAAAAACATCCATGAGCCAGCGATGTTTTTTAAGGCGATGGCTGACTTCCCTCATTTCTCCAGCATCAATCACAAATTTCTAATTTCAGGTCACTCGCACATGGAATGTGACGTAGACCATGCTCTAATTGAGAGAGAAAAGAAAAGTATGGCATTTTAAGTATTCCACCCACATGATTGGTATCAGCTTGTTCGATCTACAGGGAAGAAAAAAATTCACTGTTAGAGAGATGACTCAAGATGATTTTTTTGATTTTGCATTACTGTCAATAAATACTCTCGTTGTGAGAAAGAATAATGTTGATGGAGAGCCGTTCAAGTAGCAAGAGGTATAATGGTTGTATTGCCAGGAAAGGGATCATAGGGTCAATATTTTATAGGGACAGTCTACTTGAAGGCACTTTCAAAAAAATTACTATTCTTCGTCGAGGCAAAACAAATCTCCGAATAACAAATCTGTTCCAATCGCAGTGCAAAAGAAGAGAGATCAACTTACTTTGCTTCCTCTTGTGCCTCCAGTATTCCATAACTTTTACAAAACTTTACGAACATCAGCTAGCATAGAAAACATTGACCCTGACTTAGAATTTAGTGATACTGATGAAAATAACCATTAATCACCATGACCCATGGTTCAGTGGAAGGAAACACGAATATAATATTGTGATGGTCAATATTCTATTAATCCTAATGCTTTGTATTTTTTGCACTCTTAAAAATGGTTTCCTAAAAATGAGCTAAATTGTCTCAAAATAGCTCTGAAACAATATAGGGGAAACTGGGGCACAGTGGACCACTTTTACACTTTTAATTTTTTTTCACCAAAAATAAAAAAGCAACGGTACCTGAAAAAATTAGCAAACATTCTTTAAACCTTTCTTGACATGTCCTAATTTTTTTATAACAATACTTTTAATACATTACGAATAAAAAAATAAATTGTGTTCACTCACAAAGTGGACCACTGTGCCCCATCACCCAGACACAGTGGTCCACAACCCGGGGTACAGTGGACCAACCTTTGTTGTTCATGTTAAATTAAATAAATTACTCCTTTTTTTTTCTAAAATTAGTTTCTTATGCAATTCTAGTCTAAATAACATAATTCGAACATTTTCATGAAATAAAATTACCAAAATTTAAAGGAATACAAATAAATAAATAAGAAATCAAATTAGAGTAAGAATTCTATATCAGATTTCCTTTGTCTTTTACGTGCCATCACTAAAAACAATAAGATATATTTTTAATTTGTTTATATAGTTATAAAAAATATGAAATATATAATTAAACATTATGTTACTATTCAAACATTTTTATTAATTATTTTGAGATATTAATACTTTACATTATATTTGTGAGATAGGTTTAACTAAAATTATTCTACTTTTATCTTTTACATGTTATTCCTAAAAACAACAACAACAATAAATTTATATAACCTACTATTTATTATATCACATAATCATTTTATTTATTTTTTTAATATTAAACAATTCAAATAGTTATTAAATTTAGATATTCATAATTCTTATACTACTATTCAACTATTTTCCCTTTTCAGAAATTTATATAATGTTAAGATTATTATTTTTTTATTAATTATTTTGAGTCCCATTATATTTGTATATGTAAATTCAACTAAAATAAATTATGTGTTAAATATAATTTGGAGTTTTAGGCACATTGGAAGGTGGTCCACTGTGCCCCATGTCCAAACAAAACAAATAATAATATTAAAATTCTATATAGACTATAAATATGCTAATAATTTTTATAAATTACAAACAACAATATCTTAGCTTTTCTTAACAACTATCCAATACTTGTAGCATAGGCGTAGCCAGCTTTCCGAGCGGGGGGGTGCATAAATTTTAAACTAAAAGTTATAATATGAATATATTATGTACATAGTGCGCATATGTATAAAAGTTACACAAGATAATTTATATGTTAAAACGTACATGTGTTAAGTAACTTTCTCTTAGAATAAATAGTAACTAGACTTGACGCAGAACAGAAATATCAATATTTACACAACGTTAAAAATGCCAATGTAAAAAAATGTTAAATGCAGACTGCAATTTCGGTAGTGTAAATCGGTGCATTTGGCTTCCTTTGAAATATCATTTGATAAAATTTGGACTTTCAGAGTAGTGCCGCTATCCGTCTAACAGAAAAGGAACAGAAGTTTGAAAATTGATTAAAACAAGGAAAGAATGTTGCATAAAAAATATTAAATTGTGTCGAATATTTGGTTTCAGTACGAAACCAATGAACGTTAAACGGTTAAATAAAAATCTTAAACCTTAAATCATAAACGAAATCCTTAAAACTAAACTACGGAAAAACTTATACTGTGGAACTTAAATTGCGCACGCAAAGTGATAAAGCAGTGGCGGATTTAAGGGGGGGGGGGGTAGGGGGCTGAAGCCCCCCAAAACACTCACATTCACTATTGAATATTGCAATTGTAAATTTTTTATTGGTCTAGAATAACACTTTGAAAAATCTTAGCCCCCCCCCCCCCCCCCGGAAGTCAAGTTCTGGATCCGCCACTGTGATAAAGTAGAATTATAATGACATGTTTACTTTATTTATAATCTCATTTCATTTTTTTTTATTTTACCAGTTTCAAATTATTAACCTATATATATATATATTAATTAAATATATTTATATATATATTAAATTAATACAATCTTGTAGCTACTTTTTTAAAATTATTATTTTATTCGTTCCCATATTTATGAATAACATTTATTTTCTATATTTTAAAACATTGTTGTATTGTTATAGTTGTGATGTTAGTTTCAAACAGAATAGTACAAACGGGTACTGTGATCGCTATAAAATTAAAATGATACTTATTAATAAGTTTATAATAAACTGTTGTGTATACCATAATATAAAAATATGATGTGTATGAAAGTCGCAAAAAATAAAATCAGCATTAAATAAATGTATCGAATCGGGGAAAGTGTCGAAACACGCCACAGACCGGACCAAGCGCTAACCATTAGACAAATAAATTTAAGAATTACCACTGTACATAAGAATTCCATGAAAAATTGCATAAAGTAAAATGAAAACATTTAAAGGGACACACAATGTATCAAAATGGAGGACAGATAAAAAGCTAGTGGGGTGTCTCATTATCCGACCGTGAAACTGGCCATCAGCCGAAAATATTGTCTAGCAACCACCACAATTCAAAATTGCATACATAATCGAATCCAGAAACATTCATTAATAAAATAGCACGAAAAATCATCATGACATAATGTCGGAAAGTTTCTACCCACGCAAATAAACGCCTTTGCTATTTAAAAAATTAAAAGACTAAATAATGGAGCATATTTTGCGCATACCTGTCTTTGATGTGTGTATTTTCTGTGTTGTCTTTAGCTTTCTCTTCAAACTCTCTCTTTTTCTTTGGTTGGAATAATTATAAAGTCCTTCACATTTTTGCACATGATTCCAGAACAGTTTTTCGTTTCTTTATTCATTCAATACAGCTTTAATAGAATTATACTCTACCTTCTCCAGATCCAGGATTTTCAGGAAAGAGGAAATTGTTTTATAAAATCGCATCAGAAGAAGGAATCCGAATAAATATTTACACTGTAACCTAATTTTTAATAATTTTCTTTCTTTATTAATTACAAATATAAAATCGTCTGTTCATAAATACATAATTTATTTTCAGCAATAAATCGTTTGTCAAAGTTCAAAAGTAATGCAAACGATTATAAAATGTTTTATTATTATTAAATTTGAGTGACAGCTTTTAATTGAGGTAAAAAAAAAATAAATAAATAAATAAATAAATTAAATTAGGCAGATAGTCACAAAAATAATTTATTGTATACTTGGCCGACCATTTCTGAGGTGCTTTTAAAAAGTTGAAAATTGTTTTAGAAACAATTTTGTTTGGCATTTATTTTTGTGAAGGGGAAGCATGTCTATTGCATCCTTCAAAACCCTCTGTTTGATTACTCTACCTGCATTCTTAAAACATTTAAGGCTTAAATTAAAAATATTTTTAAAATGATTCAAAGAACTTTCACCCACAGTAAATTTTTCAAGAAAAGTCTGCTTATGATATGATTTACAATACTAATTTGAACTTTCCAGTGTTGTCTTTTTAAAAAAAATAGCAAATAAGACAGGCCGGCGAAGAAATTTTTTTCTTCAGGTTGATATGTTTTTCTGATATATTTTTGGATGCTGTTTAAGGAAAACCTATTTAAAAATTTCCCTCATATACAGTTTTGAAAAAAAAAAAAAAAAAAAACTAGTATGTTGTGGCCACCACAAGACTTTCTTCTATATTTTCCTATACATATTCAATCAGTAACAATATTTAAAAAAAAAAAATGATTTTTTTTTTTCCTTTCTTTTTTTTTCTTTTTTTTTTTTTTTTGTGAAAATTAATACATATTCAATCACTAACAATATTAAAAAAAAAAAAAAAAAAATAGAATTTTTTTCTAAGTTTTTTTTTTTTTTGGTTAAAAGTAAAAAAAATCGATAACTTTGTTTTAAATTATCACAGATTTATAGTTCAACCATTCGTTTTAAAGGTATTGACGAGACCTTTCGAATGATACCCATCTTCAAAATTTACCTCCCCGGGGGGGTACTTCCCCCCCAGGGGGGGAAGCGATGCCCCCCATGCACAAAATTTTTTTCCTAGTTACGTACTACTATTATCAATAATTCATATTAATTTTACAAACACAAGTGTAAAATAACTCTTATTATGCACATTTATACGAATTTTTGTCCTATGCTGCCATGTTAAAAATTTAGATAAAATGCTATCACAGCGCCACCTGTTGAGCTATTGATCCCCAAATATAATCAGCAGCAGTTTATGTCGGGGACCAACTAAATACCAAGTTTGGTAAAATTTCGTTTAAAAAAAAAAAAAAAAAAAAAATACGATTATTTTTCTAAGTTTTTTTTTTGTTAAAAGTAAAAAAAATCGATAACTTTGTTTTAAATTATCACAGATTTATGGTTCAACCATTCGTTTTAAAGGTATTGACGAGATCTTTCGAATGATACCCATCTTCAAAATTTAACCCCCCCGGGGGGGTACTTCCCACCCAGGGGGGGAACCGATGCCCCCCCATGCACAATTTTTTTTTCCTAGTTAACTACTACTATCATCAATAATTCAAATTAATTTTACAATCACAAGTTTAAAATAACTCTCATTATGCCCATTTATACGGAATTTTGTCCTATGCTGCCATGTTAAAAATTTGCATAAAATGCGATCACAACGCCACCTGTTGAGCTATTGATCCCCAAATCTAATGGGCACCAGTTCATGTCAGGGTGCAACTAAATACCAAGTTTGGTTAAATTTCATTCATTGGTTCGTGAGATACAGCGTCCACAAAAAAATGATACAGACACACAGACAGACAGACACACAGACAGACAGACAGACAGACAGACAGACACACAGACAGACATTTTTAAAAAACTATCAATTCGTGTTCAGGACATCCCAAAACGTGTAGATCCGTCAAAAAACGGAGGTCGAAAATTTTCGCGAATCCAATACTTTCTCTATATTACATATAGAAGAAAGTAAAAAGGAATTGTTTGAGCTTCATTTTTTTTCGACTCCCATCTAAATTATTTCCCTTAAAATTTGGGTGATGTGCTTGAAGAACAAGGAGAGCTGTTTCATCAAGACATCAAAGAAATGGAAAGCAGGTATCAGATACGATACATTTTTAACATGTTAGCAGAATATTGTTGCATGAAAAATCCCCCCCCCATCCACACACACACACACAAACACACAAGACCCTCAAACCTTGCACAAGGTGAAATGATCTAAAGGGAGATTCGATGTGAAGAAATACATTTAAATGATAATGGTTAAATAATAGCCTATTTCAATGCATTTTTTATATAATTTATTTCGAATTTGTCATAACTTCTAGTTGAATTCTTCCGATTTTCATCCTTACTTTGTGAAAATTTCTTACGTGATAGGAAAAAAAAAATAATCATATCTGAATTCAGATTATCAAAACACATTAGAGACACCCAACGCAGTACATAAAAAATTTGAAAAGTACGATTTCGCAGACCAGTGTAATCAGAAAAAATTTAACCGCTAAGTTATTATGATACCAGACATGCATTCAAATCAACAATTACTAAAAAAAATTTTTCTTGTACTCAAAGAACTTCAAAACCTGAAATTATCGCAAATATTTAGTTTTGAAAATTCGACCTCGTAAACAATACTTTCTGTAACTCATGGTAAGGGAAAGCAATTATCATTTTTAAACGTTTTTACTGGACGCAATATAATTTGGTATGAATGCTTTTAATCGAACCTATCTTTTCTTACAATCTTTTAGACGAAAATTATTTTGTATCAATAGAATATGTTAGTTTCATTATGTTTAGTTCACTTTAAAAATGTTGTTGATATGTACCAACTAAAAATTTTGTACTTAAACAATAATGCATTTGAACTCTTTGCATGTCAATGTCATAGTGTACGGATCATTATGATATAAATTGAATACGATTTTTAGATTTCCTGTCAATACCTGCTTTTGAGTTATGCTCATACAGACTAACCACAAGAACCTGGTTATACAATTGAGCGGACCTCAAGACATACTATTGTAAAAACTATTTCATATTCAAAAATTGGACCGCAAAACATTACATTATCCAACATGTATGGGTAAGAGAAAGTTAAAAAAAAAAAAAAAAATGCTCATGAAAAAGAAATGACAAAAAACTTGACTCTCTGTTAAGGCCACGAGTTTAAATAAACTAAATCATTTTATCGCCTCTTTTTCTGCTTTTCTTTGAAGAAAAAACAAACTACTAATTTCATTTTTTTTTTTTTGTTTACCAAGAAAAATTACTTTGCAAATTTTCGTAAGAAATGTGCAAGTAAATTTGGATTTATGAACAATTTAGATTATTCTTTAATTTAAATTCAAGACGAAGCACAAACATAATTATAAGAAACAAATAAACAACCTTACTTCGGCTTCATTTTTCAGCAAAAAGCTTTGGGGAGGATCCTCCCCCTTTTTCAATTGCAGTAGTGTCTTCTGGCACGGCTCTTTTATAGCATCATTTCTCTTGTAGCAGGCAGCGCCACTGCGGATCTATTCTTGTCGATTCGTGGTCATTAACGGCGCAGTCGTCATTAGCGATTTCAACGCTTTCGCGGAAAAAAGCATAAGTGGGATTATTAAAATTGGCTATTTTTTCAACGCTATTAAAATCGTTTTTTATTTCACTTTCACAAAATTCTTTGGCTAGCGCGGTATTGGAACGGGCAAATTTTATATCACTTTTGTGCTCTTTAAGACGGGTCTTAATTTTTCTCTTGGTAACTCCTATATAATAACAGGAGACTTGGCGTTGGAATATTAAAACTCGAATAAACGACTACGTCAGAAACGCCAAAGAAAAATATTGGAAATGCATACAGCTGTTTCGGCAGCTTTATGCGTGCCGTCATCAGTGCAAAAAGGATACTGAATCTGCAGAAGTGCTCGTATATATAGGAGAGGGGCCGAATTTAGTTCAACCAATAGAATTACGGGAAATATGGGGAGAGTGGCCAATAGGAATTTATTAAAATTAGCTGTGTAAACAGTAGAAAAATTAAGAAAATGTGGACTGAATATAAAATTTCCAACAGTCAGACAAATAGGGAATAGCGAAATCACAATTTACAAGGTTTTTAAAATTTTTATAAATATGAAAAGCTTCAAAGAAATCGAGTTCATGAATGGATTTAGGCTAAAATAATTTGCAGACCTAAATCCATTCATGAACTCGATTTCTTTGAAGCTTTTCATATTTATAAAAATTTTAAAAACCTTGTAAATTGTGATTTCGCTATTCCCTATTTGTCTGACTGTTGGAAATTTTATATTCAGTCCACATTTTCTTAATTTTTCTACTGTTTACACAGCTAATTTTAATAAATTCCTATTGGCCACTCTCCCCATATTTCCCGTAATTCTATTGGTTGAACTAAATTCGGCCCCTCTCCTATATATACGAGCACTTCTGCAGATTCAGTATCCTTTTTGCACTGATGACGGCACGCATAAAGCTGCCGAAACAGCTGTATGCATTTCCAATATTTTTCTTTGGCGTTTCTGACGTAGTCGTTTATTCGAGTTTTAAAACTCCTATATAGCTTCCTTTTCTTTGGTCAGGATATTCGATGGGAATTTTATAAACACCGGCGGTCTCAAGGGGGGGGGGGGACAATATCCTTGTCGTTTCTAATGATCTGGAAAATGTTAGGGTTCGGCTTGATCGGGATATTTATATTGAATTTATGGGCAGTATTTTTTATTTTATCAGAGGTTCCCTGGTTATATGGAATGGAGTAAGTATATTTTTGTTGTCTTTTTTGCTGGTTTGGGATATGATTTAGCTGCTTTATTCTTTTTTTATAGAGTTTTTCAACAATAAATTTTGAATATCCGGCTTCATTGGCCAAATTTTTGATAAACTTAAGTTCTTTATTCAAATCATTTTTATTATTACATACAAGTATAGCGCGATTAACATAACTGCGGATTGTGTTAATTTTATATCTAAAAGGTGTTTTACTTCGAATATCGACGATTTCGTTACTGGCCATTGGTTTCCTGTAAACGGTAGTTCTTATTTTATTATTTTCGCGTTTAATTTTAACATCTAAGTAATTTATCTCGTGGTTTTGTTCGGATTCGTAAGTAAATTTAATATTATCGTCAAGCAGATTAAGTTTATCGAGTATTTCGTTTATATTTTGATCGTCCTGAATAACGGCAAAAACATCGTCCACGTACCTGACCCAAAACATAATTTTATCTTTCATTACTTCAAAAATATTATCCTCAAGCATCCTTAATTTGAACTCGGCTATTATTCCTGATATTGGGGACCCCATTGGCACTCCCATATTTTGTTTGTATATAACATTATTAAATTTAAAATAACTTTCGCGTAAGATAAGGTTACCAGCAGCAATTAACGTGTTCGCGACGGCTTTTTCATATTGACTTTCTATTGCTTGATTAATTTTTTCACAGATTTCGTTAATATTGATAGACGGAAACAAATTGACAACGTCAAAGCTGATAAATTTTTGGTTATTATTAATTTCTAAATCATTAATACGTTTGATAAAGTCTTCTGTTGAGTTAAGGCTATGATTAGAGGGGGGCAACAGGTTACGGTAAATATGGGTCATATATTTTTCGAGTGAATAAGTGGGACCATCTTTTTTATTCACGATCGGCCGGAATTTGGGTGGGTCTTTATGGTCTTTAAAACGTCCGAAAAGGCGTGGGGTATTAGGAGCGAAATTATAAACTACGGGGGGGTTGTTATCTGGCCAGTTACCCTGTTTTATCAAGTTATTAACTTTATCAATAAGTTTTTTATTAGGGTCATTTTTAATGATGGTGGTTCCTATTTCTTTAATAACTTCATTCATTTTATCATTATAGTCTATACGATCTAAAATGGCAATTTTGCGGGTTTTGTCAGTAAGGGTGCAAGTAATTTGTTCATTGCTCTTAATTTGTTTTAGAGTTTTAAAATCAGCACAGTTAACGTTTTTGTTTTTAGTATTCCTTGTCAGTTCATTATAAGCCACATTTCTAATTTGGTTTTTATTTTGTGGGGGGATTTTATCAATAGCGGTTTCTATTTTAGCAATGCTGTCTTTTAAATTAATTGGCTGGTCAAGAACAAACTTTGGTCTGAGTTTAAGTAGTGCGTCTTCGTGGCTATTAGTTTTGTAGTTTGATAAGTTAATGTATGGTTGTTCTTTTACTGTTTTATTTTTTAAAAAATCTTTGTTAATCCAGTTTCTTAGTTTATTATTATGTCTTTTAATGGCAATATTTCGTTCAACCTCTCTAAAGGTTTCGATTTTATTTTTCATTACATTATATTCAATGGAACTACAATTTTTTTGGAGGTTATGGTCGATTTCATTAATAACATCGGCACTTTTGTAAAAGTCTGATTTTCTATGTCTAATAGCCTTATTTAAAACTTGTTTTTCGAAATAACGGACTTCACGCGGAAAGAAATTTTTAAGGGTTTTATTTTTAACTCTAAAGACTTTCGGTATAATATCAAAGTTTTTACAATCCTGTAAAAAATTTATACTCTCTTCCGTTTTAACTTGTTTTTTATTAAGTTTTTTTAATTTTAAATAAATGTTATAAAAATCCATGTAAATGAAAAACGGGGAGAAAAAAAAAACAAAAAAAAAAAACGTTAAAGTAAACCTTAAAAAACGATAATTAATACTGTCAAAAAGTAACGGCTTATCAAATCCTCAAACAAAGTTGACATATTATGGTAAAAAACGGAGTTTAATATCAACAGAAACCGTTATAAACATCAAGAAGATCGAATACTGTCAAAAAAAAAAAAAAAAAAAACACCCTATAAAACCTCTAAAAGAGAAAACCACAGGATAATAAGGGAAGGTACGCGATATCGGAAACGATTTTTTAAATTATTAATAAGTTTAGTAGAACGCGTTAATCTATAAAAGGAAAAAGGATTATACACGGTAAAAAAGTCCGCTGTTACTTTTATGTACATTTAAGAAGCGAAAAGGTAATTAAATTATAGTTAACTTACGGAATGACAACCCTAAACAATTGAGAAAACGCGCATGAAAACCCTCGAAAACGGAACCCGTTAAACAGGTAAAAAAGTATGCAATACCGGAAAAAATTTATACACAATTAAAAAAATTAAAAGTTATAAAACGCGTAAATATATTAAAGTACTAATGATTATGTTCAACAACAATACTTATACTAAATTTATACACATTGAAAAAATGAAAAGGCTTTTTTAAAATAACATATATTTACTTTTAATAAAACCTCCCACTAAACGGGGGTAAGTCCGGTATTGCAGTACGAAAAAAGATTCAAACAAACTTACGTTTTGAAAAATTTACATTTTAAAGAACTAATAAAATTCTTGACCACGAATCGCCTAAGATCCGAAACAACCAACACTTGAAAAATATAATAGTCCAGGTATTCGACTTCATAACTTTAATTTAAATTCAAGACGAAGCACAAACATAATTATAAGAAACAAATAAACAACCTTACTTCGGCTTCATTTTTCAGCAAAAAGCTTTTCTGGGGAGGATCCTCCCCCTTTTTCAATTGCAGTAGTGTCTTCTGGCACGGCTCTTTTATAGCATCGTTTCTCTTGTAGCAGGCAGCGCCACTGCGGATCTATTCTTGTCGATTCGTGGTCATTAACGGCGCAGTCGTCATTAGCTATTTCAACGCTTTCGCGGAAAAAAGCATAAGTCGATTTTAATAGCGTTGAAAAAATAGCCAATTTTAATAATCCCACTTATGCTTTTTTCCGCGAAAGCGTTGAAATCGCTAATGACGACTGCGCCGTTAATGACCACGAATCGACAAGAATAGATCCGCAGTGGCGCTGCCTGCTACAAGAGAAACGATGCTATAAAAGAGCCGTGCCAGAAGACACTACTGCAATTGAAAAAGGGGGAGGGTCCTCCCCAGAAAAGCTTTTTGCTGAAAAATGAAGCCGAAGTAAGGTTGTTTATTTGTTTCTTATAATTAGATTATTCTTTTAAATGTATTTTACCACCATGTTTAAGAAAGTGTCTTTCAACTGCATAGAATCATTGGTATTAGTAATAATAATTTTTTTTTTTAACCTTCAAATCTTTTAAATTTTTTTTCTGTTTTCAATATGTTTTTGTTAAATATACTGAATGTGTGTGCGTGAGCGGGGGGTGCCCGGGCACCCCCCCCCCCTGGCTACGCGCATGTTGTAGTTAATAGTTCTGTCCTGATATAATTAAAAAAACTTCAAACTTGAAAAATTACTTTGAGCAGCTCAAAACATAAAAGTTGTATAAAATGGCTACCATAGCATTTACCATTGGGTTTTTTGGATGTATAGAAGTAGTACCATGCTTCCATCTATGAGTCTCAATATAAACTATAAGAGTTAAATACTAAGAGATTTAAATAGGGGTGGTCCCCTGTGCCCCTAGGTCCACTGTGCCCCAGTCTCCCCTATACTTAAATTTGAAAACCCATGTACTCATTTTTGAGTATATTGACATGTCAAATATGTGGATATTGGGATTCTTATTGTTCAACCCTATTTTTGAATTTGTCAATATACTCAAAAATGAGTACATGGGTTTTCAAATTTAAGTATGTATATATTGTTTCGGAGCTATTTTGAGACAATTTAGCTCATTTTTAAGGAACTATTTTTTACAGTGTGTTTTAACTTTAGTGTTTTGCTTGTGGATTATTAATGACATATTTTGTTGCAATTTAATAGGGGGATACATTTTTTTGTTTTTTAATCTATTATTATGTTCTTTTTTGTTTATCATCATCATTATTATTATTAACTATTTTCAACTACAGTATATCGTTTATTATGATTTATAGTCTTCTAATTTTCAAAAGTTTTATAACAAAAAAGGACAATGAAATTTTATAACAACAGCTTCTAGAGGTAAAATACAAAAATATTTCCTCATTTCTCAAACTGATTTATCTCTCAATCAGTTTAGCTTAAGTAGTATTGTACATCAGATATTTTTTTTTATTTGGTATATATTATCAAGTGCATATTATCTTTATTTAATTACTTCATAGACATTGAAGTTTTTTAAACATTAATTTTCAATAATTGTGTAATAATTCCTATCTTTAATATGATAGTCTATAATATTGTATTCAATTCCTTGTTTGAGGTAATAAATTCTTTCAATAATGTTGATTGTTCATGTTTCACGAACCTGGATTTACCATGGACCCTCACCTAATAACATTTCATTAATCTTAGATTTCTAAGATGAAAGCATTTGGTAATCCGGCACAACTTTGTTCATATATCTTATTAAAGTCATGAATCAATATGTTGAGGAAGTTAGAATTGATAAGACCTTATTTTTATTAGGTTCAAATTATTTTGAACATCCACTGAGGTCATAAATCCAGTATTTTTTAATGCTGCAGCCAAGTATTTGGACTGTCAGCATAATCATAATGTTAAATGAATGTACAAGTCAAAATGGTAAAAAGGAGTTAAGTCCTGGGTTGAGTGATACAAAGGATTTAAGTCCTGCAGGCATTTTTTCAAAACTATATAAATCTGTTAAAAATAAACAAACTTCAAAATTAAATGTATGTAGTTTATTCACAAAATTGTATATTATGATAATATCCTGGTTAAAACTGTATTGAACGGATAAGTTTTTATACAGAATTTTTTAAACTTTATTTTTCGTCTACTGAAAAATCAAGAATATGGACATAAATCCTTTATACTTATCAGTACAGAAATATTGAAGAGGGTTGGGGATAGACCACAGCCTTGTCTAACTCCTAATTTCTACTTCCTTCGTATCAATTAGTAATTTTATATTTTGGTATACAGATTGGCATGCTTGAATTAAATGTCCTGGGATTCCTATCTTTTTCATTATAATCCATAATCTTTCTCTATTGACATAATAAAAAGCTTTTTCATAATCTATAAATGATTTATGAATATGATATGCATTTCAAGTTTGAATTCTCGGTATTTCTTAATTATTTGTTTCATGACTAAAACATCACCAATACAGGAACTGCCTCATCTGAAACATTTACTGTTAATTTGACTTGAACTCTCAAGAAAAGATTAGGACTAATCTGATATGCAAGTCTGGTTGGTTAGTCTTTAATTTGCTCTGTGATATAAATTTTATTTGGCAACTAAGATAATCATCAAAAATCTAATGATATTTTAAAAGCTTTAAATATAATTTCAAAATAGTTATTTTTTTATCAAATCAAATTTTTCAGGAGGGAGCAAGTGTCCTCGCCTTGCCCCTATGTGCTGACACCCAAGTTCTATACTTATATAACATACTGATGTATGTGTCAATGGAAAGTATCTCTATACTAAATGTTTATATTTCACATTTATTCTGGAGAGAGGGAGAGAGAGAGAGAGAGAGAGAGAGAGAGAAAAAGGAAAAAAAAAATTATATACAACATAAAAACTATTTACGTACTATATAAATATTATGTGTCTTATAGTTTAATATTCAAATTTTTCTATCGAAAAAATTTTTATATTCTAAAAGAAAAATAAACACATTTTTATACAAAAAAAAAAAAAAAAAAAATCGTTTATTTTACATTATATACAGGAAGTCATAAAAATAATCATTTTTTATGTTTTTTCTCTTTCCTCCTCCGTTCTGTTATGGGATTTCGTGGATCTGATAAGTCATATCTATCAATTGAAGGCATATTTGCATCTTTGGCTACAACAATTACTTTTTCCTCCTCTGCTCTAAAACAATGTTTTAACCTAGTGAAAAGAAAAGAGTATATTATGACATAAATAGAACATATTTGATTATAATAAAACAAGTCTGAGTCGCAGTAACTGATTACATTTATAAATTATATACAAAGCACAAAGAGAGTTACCATTAGACAGCTTCTTACAATTGTTCATTGAAATGGCATACTTCCAATTTCAAAAATGTTTTAGATCTTTAAACGATAATGAGTAACCTTTAATCTTTGAAACTAATCAAGATATTTCATCTTCAAATTTGAACTCACTGTTCGAGGTTATACACAAAGCAAAGAATGGAATATTGCAATTACATGGAAAAATAACTGAGTGAAAAATATTTTTTTAACTGACTCTTTGGTAGAAATGGTAAACAACAGTGAAAATTGCAAATTTTGAAATTAAATGATCTCTGTCTCTTTTATTGTAGAAGAATGCTGTCCTGCCCTCCGTCATGTCATTGTATCAAGATTATTTTACTAAATATGTAATTTTTACAAAATTTATTTCGTGGGTGTTTTCTGTGGCATGACATCACCACTTTCTTTGTTTAAATCATTTTCAGGAACAAGTAAATTTTTTTTATGAACAGTTGTGAGTGCTCACAAGCAGATTTCACAGGAATGTCAAAAGTTGCAAAGATTTACTTAATTTGAATGGTTTTGTTGATTTAAGCAATATATTAGGTGTAATTGGAGTGTTGTGAAGAAAGTTGTGGATAGAGTTCCAACTTTTAATGAAGTTGAGAGTTTTGATAGAGTTATGATTTGCAGTGAGGCTTTGGTGTTATAGATGAAAAGTATTTTATGTGAAGTTTGGTATAGAAAGATTATTCAAAGTGATTCTCCAAGATGACCAATTTAAGAAGTGAAACTTTCAATGATAGGAAGAGTTTTTTCCTTAGAGAGTTATCAACAGAGTCTACGTGCAAGTTCTGGAGGGAGTTTAATTACACTTAAAGAAAAATAAAGAAGTATATGTTGTTAATATAATCAGGTTCCCTTGTTGCCCCTGATTTATGATGAACACATTTCCTTTTTGCATTAATTCAACACTTAAATATGGTGAAATATTGCTACCCACAAGATTAAGTCTAAATAAATTGTTGTGTTTTAAAATCTTGTCTTTTTTGTTTCAACATTTAAACACTTTTAGCTACAAGAATGTCGATCCAGGAGGTTGCTGGTAACAAAATAACCACAAAAAGTAGTGAAAATAAAGGCTTAATGATAATACTTTTAACCTGTAAGACATGAGATCTATTTATTATCAATAAAGAAATGATGGCATAAAATTTAAACTTGCCTCAATATAAATTAATCTCTAAATTTCTTTCAAAAGAATGAAGTAAATTCTAAAAAAATTACAGAATTTTTAAGATTATAAAGATATATTTAATATGCTGTGGTATGACAAATTTGTTTGATGTAGAATTTTATATAGATATATTATTAATTGTACTTATTCCTCCAAAAATCCCCAAGGTTCTCATCAGAGATAAAAACTGGGTGAAAATTTCTAATCCTTATTCAGAAACAAAGTGGGTTTTCTAAAAAGAATGTAAAAACAGAAAAATACTTAAAAAAAAAAAAGATTAATATTTAATAGGTACTTTTAAAATTTAGTTACGAAAATTGAAATTTTTAAGTTACACTTCATCATAAAAAGTACAAAAAATCTAAGAATCTAAAATTTACAAGAAAAATCTAATAAATAAATGAAAAATTTGGGCTTTTAAGAAAATTTATTTTTAGAGTTCTATGGGCAACATTTATAGAGGTACAAACTAAAAAATAGTAAGACGTACCATGAATCTTCATCATTTTCAACAATACTTTGATTATTTTCTTCCTCGTCATCATATTTTGCTTTATGCAACTTATTCTTGAATTTTTCAAAGAGTTCTTGAGTCTAAAATAAATAAATAATAATAACTTAGATATTGGAACAGTGAGTAATTTTATCAAATATCTACATAAAAATTTGTGAGGTGTAATATAAATGATACTGGGTATAAAATTTTTTGAAATAATAAATAAATACCAGGATTTAATCCAGCTTTTTTAAAATGGTACCCTATTTGTGAATTTATAAAATAATTTGTGAAAAATCAAGCAAGTTTGTGAAAACTAATTATTTTTTTGAACAATTAACTGAAATGCACAAAGCAGTTTATTTAATTTTAAGATAAATTTTAAAAATATGGAACAACTATAAAATAATTATATATGTGGGGCGAGTACTTTCTTATGTATAAAGTAAGAAGGTGTTTACTACTTAGATATTTACCATTTGTCTACAGTCAATATCCAAACTGAGGGTATTATTATGTGTTCGATGCAGCAAAGCTTATAGAAATTTTTAGTGTGGAGCTATATTGCTAAGAATTGACTTTCTGAAGGTGCCTCCTTGCCAAAAGCTGACTTTGTGAAAATGCCTCAATGAGGCACTAAATTTTTTCTGGATGAACCACTGAATACATAAATAATAATTTTAAAAAAATTAAAAATTCAGTTGTAAATAGAATTGAACTTTAAATGAGAGAACTATTTGCTTTAGTCTTTATTTTAGTCAATTCTTCCATATAAAAGTAAGTGGTAACTATACACACTCATGTAAACTCTGCCCATGTCTGTTTGTTGTACAGTGCTGGGTTATTTCTTAAGTGAAAGTCCATAATTAAAAATGTTTTGATAAAATCCTGCCTGTTTTCTGATAAAAATTCAGATTAAAATCCCTCACTAACAATGTTTTGTTGTGTTCCTCTTTGATCAAAGCTCTTACAAAGTAACGTTTACAAAATTTTGCAGACAATAAGATTAAAAAAATTTATATTACAATATTTAATAGTCATTAATATTTAAATACAAAAGAAATCAAAACAAAATATAGATTCAAAAATATGAACAAATATAAAAAATGAATAGCACATTAAAAAAAAAAAAAAAAAAAAAAAAAAAAATCTTAAAAACAACTGCAATAACTTTTATATCCACACAAAACCTCATTTAAATTCCATGCCAAAGGAAACGCAAACTTTTTAAACAAATATAGAATATGATTTTTGTGTATGTGCATTAATCATACATATAAAAAAAAAAAGTAGCAGCAGATAATTATCAGTTTCAAACATGCATAAAACCAACTGAGTACTAATTTTCTTAAATTGTTTTGGGAAAAATTTTTCTACTTGAAAAATCTATTCTTCATTTTTTTCTCATATTTACACATTTCGTATAAAAGTGACATACAAATATTTAATTTAATTGAGGAAAAATAAACAGATTCATTAAACTCAGCAATAAGGTCTGAAAAAAAAGTACATATGTCAGAAATATTGAGCACCTCTATTGCTTTATTGTTTCTAGAATTGATTACTATCCAGAGAAGAAGAAAGGGGGGATGCAAAAATAATCACACAGTAAGAAATATTAAATTCTTTCAACTCTACTTCTGGAATCTAATGAATATTATCATTTATGTTGCAGATGGATAAAGATTAGAAAACAAAAGACTTCTGTAAAACATTTGATTGCCGATTACTAGTTGGAGATAAAGAGGAAGGGGGGGGGGGGGCAAAAAATAATTACACAAGCTAGAAATATTTAACAATTCTAATTCTTAGAATCTTATACAGCAACTTTGAAATGAATACTTACATTTATGTTATCGATGGAGAAAGACTGGGAATTTTCGTGATTGCCGATCGTTCTACTGGGTTTATTTTTTTTTTAAACGAACGAAATCTGTGACTCTTTTAAAAATGGAAGATTTCCTCATCTGTCTGGAAGACCGGAAGATAGGTTAAAAAACCAGACGTCTTCCAGGAAAACCGGAAAAGTTGGCAAGTATGAATTTTCAAGTGGCAGCCTGATTTCAGGTTGTCCCACTTAGTTTATAACATCTGCACTTTGTTAAAAATTGTGGATAAAGTTCATTAAATTAATAAACTTGATTGAGACCCTTATATGGTTTATGTATACATCGAAATTCAAGCAAATCTGGTCTTAAATATGCCTTTTACAATGTGAATTTGAAATTTTCAAGTGGCTTCTACTTGAAAACAAAATGATGGAGCAACTTGGTTAACATCTAAAATATTCATAAAGTAAGTTCACTGTCCAAATTTGGTTCAATTTGAAGTATTATTTCGGAAGTTATCGTAATTTTAAATTTTCAAGTGGTAGCCTGATTTCAAGTGGCCTCGCTTAGTTTAAGATATCCATTACTTTGTTAAAAATGGCAGATAAAGTTCATTAACAAACTTGGTTGAAACCCTTATATGGCCGATGTATACATAAAAATTCAAACAAATTCAGAATACACTTTTTACAATGTGAATTTGAAATTTTAAAGTGGTCTCCACTTAAAAAATAAATGGCGGAGCAACTTGGTTAACAAACGCATCTAAGATATTTATAAGATAAGTTCACCGTCCAAATTTGGCTCGATTTAGAGTATTATTTTGGAAGTTAACGTGATTTTAAATTTTCAAGTGGCCTCGCTTAGTTTAAGATATCCACCACTTTGTTAAAAATGGCGGATAAAGTTCATTAACAAATTTGGTTGAAACCCTTATATATACTCGATGTATACATAAAAATTCAAACAAATTCGGAATATACTTTTTACAATGTGAATTTGAAATTTTTAAGTGGTCTCCACTTGAAAACTAAATAGTGGAGCAACTTGGTTAACAAACGCATCTAAAATATTTATAAAATAAGTTCGCTGTCCAAATTTGGTTCAATTTGGAGTATTATTTTGGGAGTTATCGTGAAGACAAAATTTTCATTATAGATAGAGAGATATATAGATAAAAGAAGTGATTGCAATAAGTTGATATCTAAAAAAAATCAACCAAAAAAGAAAAAAAAAGAAAAAAATACTAACTTGTTTTTCTCGTTCAGAGGTTCCTTTCTTAGCAATGGACTTTGACTTATTCTTATAAATCTCAATTTTTTTGTGATAGCTAGATAAAACATCATTTTCATCTTCCTCTTCATTGGAAACATTTTCATTGGAATCAAGTTCTAAAAAATAAGAAGTCAGGTTGTTTTATTTCTAAAATCAAAAGAAATACACTCATTAATTTCCTTTCAAAGAAAAAGATTTCAGATTCTTTATTTCAATCTAAATACAAATAATTTTAGAAATTTCTAAAAAATAATTATTACCCAGTCTGCACAAAATATGCATATTTATTTATTTCATATTTAAAACAAGAAAGCATTTAAATTATTAATTCATTTAGAATTTCCAATGACTTCTTAGTGTCTTCTATAATAAATCAATTTTTCAGCATCAGAAAAATAAAATAAATAAAAATGTGATAACATTTTAATTTTCTTAAAATGATGACCCAAAATCATGATCATACATTTAAATCTTTTTAAATTTAATAATTATTTATTATTATTACTTTTCAAAAAAATTAAAAGTAGTGAGCATTTATCTTTTAATGGAAAAACGTTTACTTAATTTAGAAACTAGTGCAATAATTCAAAAAGATACTGTTTCAGAAATTTTGATAAATCAAGTATTTGCAGTTTTTACTTACAAAAATATATTTCAAATCAATGCCCTTAAAAATTTATCTGGAAAATTAGTACATTACTACACAATTTAAAATTAATAAAATTAAATAAACCTTTTTTCTCTTCTTCTGTCATTGCATTGGAAGCTTTTTTAGAGTTCCTTAACTCTTTTTTTAACTCTCTTATCTGTTTCTGTACATCTTTTCTGTAAGAGATAAAATACAAATTGATATCAGAGAGGTAAGAAAGGAAACATATATATATATATATAATAAAAAGGTTGAAGTAAAATTAAAATAAGTAAAATTTAATATGCTATCAAATTATCAAATTATTTTTATAAAAACATCAAGTAATATATAAACATTAAAACCCGAATAAACTACTAGGTCAGAAACGCCAAAAGAAAAATATTTGCGATGCATACAGCTGTTTTGGTAGCCTCAAGCGTACCGTCTTCAGTGCAAAAAGAATTCTGAATCTGGAGAAGTGCTCGTATATATAGGAGAGGGACTGAATTTAGTTCAACCAATAGGATTATGGGAAAGGTGGAGTGTGTGGCCAATAGGAATTTAGGAATGTTAGCTGTGTAAACAGTAGAAAAATTAAGAAAATGTGGACTGAATGTAAAATTTCCAACAATCAGACAATAGGGAACAGCGAAATCACAATTTACAAGGTTTTTAATTTTTTTTATACATATGAAAAGCTTCAAACAAATCAAGTTCATGAATGGATTTAGGTCTGCAAATTATTTTAGCTGAATTAAATTTAAAATTATGATTTTCTCCCAGGAAATACTATAAATGCCCCAAGAATTATGCATATCAATGGGATTTTTTAACTGAGAAAAGATGAGTTTATTGGAAGGCAAAAATATTATTTTAAAATCATATTGTTTGAGAATTTCTCAAACAATATGATTTTAAAATAATATTTACAAATATGTCTAAAATTATATATATTAAAAATTTGTCTTATATTATCATGTTTCATAATCATCTATAATTAAATAGTTAGTTAGTTAAATAAATTTTCTGTTGAATCATATAAATGCTGCCGAAGGCAGTAGGTACCTGAAACAGTTGACTAAAAGTATTAAAAAAATGTATTGTCACTGTATTCTGAGCTATCCTGAAAGTTTCAAAGGTCTAGCTAGTCGGGAAGTTAGTGAAAAATTGATTACAAGCTTTGTACTGGTAACGCTGCCGAAGGCAGCAGGAACCCGAAACAGTAGGCTAAAAGTATTAAAAAAATGCATTTTCACTGTGTTCGTAACTATTCTGAAAGTTTCAAATGTCTAGCTAGTCGGAAAGTTAGTTAAATAAATTTTCTGTCAAATCATATAAATGCTGCTGAAGGCAGTAGGGAGCTGAAATAGTTGACTAAATGTATTAAAAAAATGTATTGTCACCGTGTTCTGAGCTGTCCTGAAAGTTTCAAATGTCTAGCTAGTCGGGAAGTTAGTTAAAAATCGATTGCAAGATTTGTACTGGACAAACAAACAAACAAACAAGAATCTAAGTTAATAGAAACATGGTAAAAAATCATTATAATGCATTGTATTTGAGATTTCAAAAAGATTAAAATATCTAATAATATAAATGCAGAGAGTCATTAAAGAAAAAAAATTCTTTGTCGAACAATATCCAGTGAAAATCTTTTTATTATGAAAGATTAAGATTCCTTATTTACCTATTTATTTATTTAACTTTTTATATTAGAAGTGTCTTTTTCGTTCATTTTATTTTTGTAATCAGACGGAATGTCAATGTGTATCACTTGTTCATTGTTGTCATTTGAAATAGCCATTTCGGAATAGCTTTTTTGATAAAATTGTTGCTTACAAATCATTACAAGTGCAAATCATTGGCGTTTCAGTAAAAAACTGGAAAATATGAACAGTTTTTTGATAATTATTCAACAAAATAAACATAGGCAGTATCTTTAAAGGGGCTCGGGCTCATTTTCATGTGACAATATCACATAAGCAAACTTTCGCATATCTTGTTGGAGAAACCAACATTATAAACATTTCTTTTCATGTTGATTTAAGTTATTAATGAAATATTTCTGTTGTTAGACATTCTTGATTTAAACATCACTATTAGAAAATATATATGTTTTAAAATCTTTTAAATAAAGTTTTTAAAGATGTACTCACGTACAAATTCCAAAAATATTGTTTTTAAAATGTCAATGTGCTTTTGATGACATTGTTTACGTTTGCATTCACTGGTTGCTTTGTTCTCGGTAAATTGTCGTAGTTAGTAAACCAACACGTAGATGGCGGGGCAGTTAGTAGTTGCTTCCAGGTGAAATGGAGGTTTTGCGATTGCACAGCATTAACTGTTAGATACACTGCAAACCGTAAACAGCGACAGTATGAATAAATCGTTGTTTGTTTTGGAAGGTGGTGTCTTTAGTTGCAGGATGTAGTTCACATGTTATTTTGATTTATGCTTTAAATGGATACGTCAGTTATATTGAAAATGTGAATTTATAAGTTTGTGGTTATTTATAGATTTAATGACTTTGATATAGATTTAATGACGGTTTAAATTTTCTGCTGGCAAGTTTTATGAAAGTCTATCGTTGTTTTCTCGGGCAGCTGTTAACATCCTATAAACAAGTATTTTAATTTATTTTTTCCTAGTTGTCGGCAAATTGATCAGAGGCGGATTTAAGTTAGATTGCACCCTAGGCCCACTTCGTTGTGGCAACCCCCCCCCCCCCCAACATCATATTTTGTAATGCTTTGTATATACATTATAATTTTGAATATAATATAACTAAGGAAAAATATATTATTTTTCGATACATCAATCACTGTGCAACACTGCGTATAACAATCAGTTCATAATTAAAAAATTAAAGAAATCATAACAAAATAATTACCTATACTTATGAAATCAATACATGTTTGAATCGTGACAGGGATATTTCAAATTTGTTTGTACAGATGAATGAAAACCTAATCGGTTTTGAAATCTAGTTGCTTTTTATATTTCAATTTATGTTTAAAATTAACTCATTTTTCAAATTTTAATAGGCTTAAATTTTGCCTCGCTACACACGGGCCTTGTGGACCTAAATGTAAATCTTGCCATGGCCATTTCATCGCTATATTAGCATTTTGTAATTACTTATGATCGTTGATAGGTAAGTCTGATCCATTATACAATTATAATGTACATATCCATGCATATCAAAATAGTATGGAAACATCAGTAATGCGTGAAAATGGCTTAACCCTTTCAGGGGCGGTGGTATATATTTTATACCACCTAATTTCACTTCCCAATTGTGAAAATTCATCCCAGAAATATTTTAGAAAAATCTTACGTTTTTAACATATCAGAAAAGGCCAGTTCCTTAAAATTTAAAATTTCTTTTAGTTTTAATTTAGTTCATGAATTCCGGTGGCAGTATAATTTAAATGATCCGAATTGTCTTGCACCGCAAAGGGTTAAAAAGTGTTCTTATAGTCAATAAAATTCCAATTGGTTTTCAATTTTGATTATCTTTTAATTCAGAATTCTTTTTCAAATTTTAATTGCCTCCACCATTCATATTTAATCACTTGTAAAAATATGGTGCACCCAAATCATTCGGCAGTTTTAGACTAACGTCGTTTGGACTTCTTTAACAGTTTAAATTTGTTACGTTACGTTTTGAAAGTCTATTGTTAATGTCGCAAATTGTTGATATTGTATTGGTTTATTAAGTTTCAAAAGTTTATAACTAGTTGCTGATATTATGTCGGTTTGAACTTTATGTATTAAGTTTCAGAGATTTATGGCTAGCTGTTGATAATCTTTAAGTGTTAAGTTTTTAAAGGTTTATTGCTAGTTGCTGATACAATGTTACGTTTTAGAGATTTATAACCAGTTGCCGATGCTATACTGGTTGTCGACATCATTTTTAAGTTTGAAATTTACTATTAAATGTTTAAAATTTTATTGTTGAATGATTTGTTGTTAAGTTTAGCGGTGCTGGTTGCCTATATCTTTTTTTTAAGCTGTTGCCTGGAATTTGCTATCGTTGTTATAATCATTGTTATAATGTTGTTAAATATAAAAATTTAAATAGTTCAATGGTTCTTGAAATTATCATTATACTAATTATTGTTGGAATTAATTTTGTTAATTTTGTTATTGCTGTATTTATTATCTTTTACAATGATTTTAATAAAATATAGTTTTTTTAAAAAAAAAACTTGTTCTCATTGAACTGCCAAAATACATTTTTACACTTAACACCTCAAGCTAAAATATAATGAACTTTCACTGATGTATTCTTTAATTACTCTGCACACTTTGAAGCTTTATGCCATATCATATCTCTTCTCTCAGATAGTGAACGATGGGCAAAGAGGCTCTCTGTTCGTCTATTCTCACTCTGCTTGGAAAAATAACAAAGGGAGAAACAAACAAACGGCTGAAGAGAACAAAACTTTTATGCTTGCACTACGCATTTTTCCTTTCCCAAATTGGGCGATCTTGGGCAGCGCACACACAGACTAGGCTCTCCGAGAATTTAAAAAGGAGAGGTTAAATATGAGGTTATAAGATGGCAAGATTTTGTCATATTTAAATCTATAAAAAGAATGTTTTCTGTCACCGTATCATGTAAGAATTCTAGTAAGAATCTGTAACTAGAACAAATTTTTACTTGCCACAGTAAAAATTTTACTCGCCAATAGCGAGCTGGCAAGCAGAAATTTCTCGCCCTGCTATAAATTGTATATGCATCAAATGGCATACTTAAACTCAGTATAGTACAAAAAAAAAAAAAAAAAAAAAAAAAAAACATTCACAGCGTAACTTTAAATGTACTTTGAGCAATTTATCCCAAACAAATTAAAAGTTTTTTGGCTAATCCTGCAAATGGAGAATGACTGTTTTTCATGCCATGAGCACATAACAGATATATAATAAATTTATTATGTTCAAGGTTAAATATATACAAACAAGAAATTTCATCCAGTATTTAATTTAAATTATTTTGTAAATCTCCTTACATGAACCTGGATCACAGTAAAAATCGTCAAGTAATATCATCATGTAGTACATATTTAGAATATTGAATTAAGACTTGAGTTTTTTTTTTCTTTTTTTTTTTCTTTAAGTTATGCTAATAACAGACACATTAAGCACCATTAAAGAACTCAAATTTTGATTCAGAAGACCTCAAAACTCACAATACAACAAAAATTAAGTTTTGAAAATTTAACTAGAAAAAATTCTTTTTCTGCCGTATATAGATTAAAAAAAAAAAAAAGTAAAAAGACAAATTTAATCAGGAAAAAAAAACCTTTTTTTTTTTTTTTTTTTTTTTTTCCCTACCACTATTTTTTAACAACAGTTACTACTTTATTCAATCAAAAATAATTACTATAAAAATATACAAATCTTTGTAAGGAAATATAGTGGTAACAAACAATTTACCTTTTCCTTTCTTCATCATTACCTTCTGACTGCTTTTCTTCAGTTTTCTCTGATAACACTAATTTTTTTTCTAATTTGGTTTCATCATTCTTTGAAACTTTTTCTTTTTCGAACCTCTTACGAATGTTATCCAAAACTTCAGCATTAGTGTCTGCTTTATCAAAACCAACTGCAGGAACTGAACTCAATTTAGGATCATTGGCAAGATCATGGCTACTCTTACTTTGACCTTTAAATGCCTTTAAAAAAAAAAAAAAAAATCAATTATTATAATGATAATCTTTCAATTTACAAAACACACATATATATTTTTTTCTCTTTTTAATATCTACAGTCTAGTATTGGATAAATAATCATCTAAAAAATTATTGCATTACAAGGAAACTCAAGCGCTATTGCTAATTTTCTGGGAATAATATACCAACATAAGATTTAATCATAAATCGTATTTTCGTGGACATTAGCTGCTGAGTTACAGTAAAAAAGCTTTAAAAAATATTAATAATGAGTTTATGTCTGTAATATCTCCAAAAAATCTCCATTATTGCAATTAAATGCACCAGCCATTTTTGAATTTCTTCAGGAAAGGTGAAGTAAATTTGCAAAATGATTGAAAATATACATTTAATTAACGAAAAGTATTTGCTGATTCATTAATATGTTAAAAAAAAAAAATATATATATATATATATATATATACAGTGAAACTTGAATAATTCGAACTTGTTTAATTCGAAATTCTGGATAATTCGAATTTTTTACTTGGTCCCTTGAATTTGTATTAAAATAATGTTAAAAAAATCATGGATAATTCGAATTCTATTTTGGATAATTCGAATTTTTCATACGATTACCTTTAACATTTACCTTTGCAGTACAATTTGTTCCCGAGATTTTTCGCAGCTAAAGTGCATTATTTTTTTTTAACAGTCTTTCAAAAGAAGGATAAGGAAATACAAGCATATTTCCTACCTAGTGCATCAGAAGATATGGTTTCAAGCTTTTTTTTTAATTGAAAGTCATGTCTAATGTAGAAGATTCCATTTTTGTATCAATTGATAGGTTGAAGTCATATGCTATGACTTAAAGAAGCAATAAAAAATATCTGATTATTTAAAAAAAAAAAAAAAAAAAAGTGGAATAATTAAGCTCGTAAAAAAATATTCATTTAATGGGGGGGGGGAGGGCGGTGAATGTAGCAGTATTCTTAGATATAAAGCTTATGTGTTAAATCTTTGATCGTAAAGTTTTATTTTTTTTAATTTATCTCTTCTTTTCAACAAAATAGTATATAATAATTCAAATTTTTGGATATTTTGAATTTTTCTCTGGTCTCCTCAACTTCGAATTATCCAAGTTCTACTGTATATACATAAACTTATATCATAAATTGAAAACAAATTACATCTGAAAATCCAATAACACATTGTTTTACTTAAAATAGTCAACTTTTAAATAATATTTTGATCACTTCCTTGTGTGATATTCTGACAAATGCCAAGGATAGCTTCAGATATTTACTTGAATTTTGTATGCCATTTCAAAATAAATAAAGAAATAAAAAGAAATCTCTTACAAAAAATAAGGAAAAAAAATAACCTCATATGAATATGATAAAGCATTCCAATCAAATTTTGAGTAAAATGAATTGATATTCCTTCCTTATTTCAAATTTGAAAGTATAGTAAGCTGTGTCCACTGTAACGTCTCCATCAGGAATTGAAGATGAGGCAGCATTTAATGGAGTATATCACAGCCTTAAATACAATTCTTTATTTTAAATACAATTAATTAATCTAGGATAAATGGATTCAAACAGATAAGTCAGTGAATAAGTCCATAGCTTGTGAAAAAGTACTAAATCTTGTTAGATATTAAATAAAATATAAATGTTGTCTGCTGTTACAAGGCAAAGTTCTGTCTTCAAAAGAAGAGCAAATTTGAGCCTCGGCTCGCACACCACTTAATTCCTTCTCTCTGTTTCTCTTCTCCTTCACAAGAAGTCTTGGTTTCGGAGGGGAAGAAATTGTCCCTTAAATCTCCAATGGTCTTTTAGAAGGTGGAGATCCCCGTTGATCTCTCATTTGTTAAGTTCTAGGCACCGAGGTGGTAAGCCCATCCCATGGATTGCTTTTTCAACATTTCTCAGAAAATTGTAACACTTGCTAAGGCGTTACAGGGTGGCTTTTCTTTTGTTATACAGTGTCAAAATCGTATGTGTTTGTTCGAAATATCACAGCTCGCCCCCCTCTTAAGACGATTATATGCAAATTTTGCAGAGAATCGAAATTTGTATGGATTCATACAAGGTTACTCACTCAATATTCACCTTGGGTCTAGAGGCAACAAAATAACTTTCCCCTAATACCTATTTGATTAATATTTATTGAAATTTTATTTTTCTGACAGTGAAAATAATGCCTGGACCGGGAGTCGAACCCCGGAACTTTGACTTACTAGGTCAAGGCTCTACCAATTGAGCTATCCAGGCCGACAACCGGTCAGCATTACTCACTCAGACAACCTTTTTGGCAGAAATATCTGGTCTATCATATAGATAGCTCAACAGAAAAAAAAAAAAAAAAATTGTATTTCTTTCCCATTGTTTAATGGTGTTTTCCTTTACCTGCGGCTTAATTCTGTTGACCTATCTATATGATAGGCCAGATATTTCTGCCAAAAAGGTTGTCTGAGTGAGTAATGCTGACCGGTTGCCGGCCTGGATAGCCCAATTCGTAGAGCCTTGACCTTGTAAGTCAAAGTTCCGGGGTTCGACTCCCGGTCCAGGCATTATTTTCACTCAGTCGGAAAAATAAAATTTCAATAAATATGGTTTTCTTCCAATCTGTTGATTGTGGATTTTAATAAAAAATTGCATTTGATTAATGTTAATTTTAAGAACCTTAATTCTACAATCCATTCAAAATAATAAATTTATAATAATAAACTAAATACAATTGCTACACTGGTGAATAAAAGAAATTTTACAGTTAATTTTACACTAAGTTTTAACATGATTAATTTTTTTTTTTTTTTTTTTTTTTCACACGAGAAAAATAAATGAATGAATAAATAAATAAAATACGAAATAAAGAAATAAAAGAACTCTAGGATTTTTTTTTCTTTCTTTTTACACTTGGCTGGGCAGTCAACATGTTTTATCTCCTTTCCTGTGCAATGAATTACAGTATAATCGAAAGGTTGAAGGGTTAACGACAATCTCATGCAACATTGATATTCCCTTGAGTTCAAACGCAACCAGACAAAAGGATTATGATCAGTCTCTGTTTTAAAGTGCTGACCATCTGAGTGAAGTTTCAGCCTTTTAATCGCAAAACTTATCCCCATTATATTTTTCTTCTGAATCTCTCCAATTCTGTATTCTATCCTATCATATCTGTACGACCTGGTTCGTTCTAAAATATTTTACAATATTTTGTGAATTTTTTCATAGTGTTTCAAGTTGTTCGGGAGAATATTTTTCCGTTAATTTACCTTCCTTCCCTATTTCATTAAAATTGAACACATTGAGTTCAGCTACGGGATAAGGATTATTTAAGTCTGATTCCTTTATTTCATGACTATACCTTTCATTTAAGGAATTTATTTGCTTCCCTCTCTTATAGTAGGGTTTTAGAAGATTAATATAGAAGATCTGAGATTTTCCCTTTTTTTTTCTGGCAAGTTAACACTAGGATCTGTCTCGGAATTTTGGCATTTGATTTTTTTCGGTTTGATCCATGTAACGGGTAGTTTAATTGGGTTTGAAGTCACTAATTTTAAAATCTGGTTCCCTGGTTTGAACTTCTTATGAATAGTGCTTTTATCATACATTTTTCAAAAAACACAGTCTCGGCAGTTCTAAGAATTTTTCCAAAACTTAACTCTTTGAAACCATTCAATTTATAAGTTATTGTTCCCAACAAACTAAATATTGCCGCTAATAACTGCTTTTCTCAATTCTGGCTTTGCTCTAAACATAAGAACTTTAATAGCACTTTAACAGAATCATGGAAACGTCCGATCACTTTAATTCCCAATCTCTCAAAAAATGTAGATATAAGATTGCTCATAAAACATATCCCTAAATCGCTTTTTATTTCCTACAGAAATCCAACTCTACTAAAATTATTTAATAAAGCCTCTGCGATCGGCTCTGATTTAGTATCTACAATGCGAATTACTTCCCGACAATTTAAAACCAAACTCATAGCCATAAGAGTATTTTTATTTCTCCTATCCGAAACAGGTTGGGGATTTACTACATCAATATTTAATCTAGAAAGACTTTTAGGTTTAACTACTTTAGGTATGATTAATTGTTTGTTATTCGCACCTTTGCAATCTGCAGATTTCTTAACTAACAATTCATTCTTCACGAAATGTTTAGAGTTCTTTTCTTGTTCCTCTTTAAGACATGATTTACTAAAACTCTTATCTTTCGACTGGGCTGTCCGAAAACTAACGGTTTCTGTCTTAGCTAAGATTGACACTTTGCTTTCTTTTCTCGGGATTAAATCAATTCCTTCTCCATTCGTCTTTTCCTCACTTCCTAACTCCACACTAATTCTTTCACTTTCAACCCCACTGGCCTCATCTGGCTCTTTTGTGCGATCTTCGCGTTGCCTGTTCTCTTTCTCCCTTTATTCAATTTGGCTCTGAATAACAACCTGATTTATCTGATTATGATGCAGCTTCATTTCTTGAATAATTTCATCCGTATTATTACCTACGAGATAAAGAGACATATTTATGCTTAAATCGACTACGGCTGCCTTTGATAAAAATCAGCCTGTCTCAAAGCAAATTCTAGCTCTATTGTCGTTAAAGGTAAACATCGAGACTCATTTTCAAGTGCAGTCTTTAACCAAATTGTTTCTCCATTTAAATTTTCATTTTTAACATATTTTGCTGAAATAATATCGACGCTCATACCCGTATCAGAAAGGATCATCATTTGTTCACCGTTCACAAGTGCCTTACTCAGGTAAGGTGAAAAGGAAGGGGCAAATTTTTCCACTGTATTTAAATAACATACGCGGTCTCCTTTTTTTAACTTGGGACACATCGGTCTTAGGTGAGATTTTAATCTACACTCATAACAGACCGTCTCTTTTCTTTTCTCAAATATTTTTTACCTTTCCCTTTTCTCATCGACCTTCTTATCTCTCCAATTTTTATCAGCCTTCTTATTTCCTATTATTTTGCTATCCCTTTTCTCCCGTTCGTTATTTTGCTGCCTGTCAAAATTTCTCTTTTCAGAATCATTTCAATTTTGTTTTCTTTTTATACTTCTTACTACTTCATACTTGTCTAATTTACTCGCAACCTCTTTGGGTTCTTTTAAATTAGCCCATTGATCTATTAAATGATCCTGTGCTTCATGGGGAGCCACTTTTTAATCTGATCTGCGATCAATTTTTTTAGAGATTCGAAATCATTAACTTCGACTCCGCTCAACCATCCTTCAAGGTAACTTCTTAGTTCAAAGACTATATTCCTACAAATCGAATCTTATCTCTTATTATGAGTTAAGAATTTAGTTTTGAAAACCTCAGGACTTAATTTAAATCTGTTGAGCAGTAATTTTTTACATATTCATAACTCTTAATAGACTCCTCTGGTTTCCTTATCACAATCTCCGCTATTTCTACCAGAACTAAGGCTAATAATTGAGTCACCCACTGATCCTCAGAAATATGCAATTTCATTGCTTGCCTTTCAAAAAAGGTTAAAAATATAGAAATATGTTTTCTCAGCACTGAACTTATTTGCATAACCTGTGTTAAAGACACGATCGGCTTATCGCTTCCACTAACTTGCGAAATTACACTAACTGTTTCTAACTAACTTTGTTCCTAACTAACTGTTTCTAACTAACACTAACTTTGTTGTAATCTAAGCATTTCTAATTCATGTAATCTTTTCCCTTCTTCTTCCTTAAATCTGCAGTCCTCTTCTAACCGCCGTTGTTCCACTTACCTATCTTCTTTCACTAGTTCAAGCTACAAACAAGAACAGTGATTTCATTAAAATTTGGCTTGCTCGAAATTTTCTCAATAATATTTGCGATTTTATCACTAGGCAATACATCAATATCTAATTCCTCTGCTACTGTTTTCAAATCTGCCTCCCGATATTTCCATAACCCGGCCATTTAAAACCCTTTAACTATTACACTAATAGTACACACTAATTAAACAAAAATTCAAATAAATTTTTAACATTAAAATTCTAGAACATACAGGAAATAAAACATGTGACAATAGACTATTTTAAGTTGTCTAATACAATTTTTTCTTAAATAATAGCACAAAATTTTAAATTAGTGAGAAGACATTTCTCTAATTTAATTCACATTTATTCTCAACAATTTTAATTACTTAAAATATTTTCTAACTAAAACCTCAAAATTTTGGCTGCAAAATTCTGAAAAAATAGAAAAAATATAAATATTAAATTGCATCAATATTCAATCATTTTAGTTTTTAAACTTCAATATCATTTTCTCTCTCACATAAAATTGATAATGAATAAGTGTTATTTCACTCACTTGACCTAAACAATTAAGAATATATTGTTATATTTTTTCTAAATAATTAGCCTACTGCTAATAATAGACAAAACTTTAAACAAAATAAAATGATTTGCTAGAGTAAAAAATTCTTAATTTGCAATCTGATCTTAACCTTAAGATAAATAATGATTTTCACAGAATTTAAAAGACATATGCAATTTAGTTTGCCTCTAGAATGACCCAAAATAAATACTGAAAGAGCTTACTTTGTTCTTTCTCTGTTTGGATTATTATCTCTTCTTTTGAAAAGGTGGGGGAAGAAGAGCTTGGCATTCACAGAATCTCACTCCTTTCTTGTTGTCACTTTGGGAATCTTTATCACAACTCTTTATTATGGAATTCCTAGGAGATATCCCTGGAGACTGGAACCACTTCACCTTTCTTTACTGTTATCCCTTGCTGCCACCAGTTAAGCTGTAACGTCTCCGTCAGGAATTAAAGATGAGGTAGCGTTTAATGGGGTATATCACAGCCTTAAACACAATTTTTTATTTTAAATACAATTAATTAATCTAGGGTAAATATATTCAAACAGATAAGTAGGTGAATAAGTTCTTAGCTCGTGAAAAAGTACTAAATATCGTTAGATATTAAATAAAATATAAAAGTTGTCTGCTGTTACAAGGCAAAGTTCTGTCTTCAAAAGAAGAGCAAATTCGAGCCTCGGCTTGCACACACAACTTAATTTCTTCTCTCTGTTTCTCTTCTCCTTCGCAAGAAGACTCGGTTTCGGAGGGGGAGAAATTGTCCTTTAAATCTCCAATGGTCTTTTAGAAGGTGGAGATCCGTTGATATCTCATTTGTTAAGTTGTAGGCACCGAGGTGGTGAAGCCCATCCTATGGATTGCTCTTTTAATATTTCTCAGGAAATTGCAACACTTGTCAAGTCGTTACAGAGCGGTTTTTCTTTTGTTAAATAATGTCATAATCATAGACTTTCAGTCTACTCTGTTTGTTTGAAACATCACACCACACTGGATCTGGTCTTAAAAGTCAAATAATACAGTTGTTAATAGGGATAATAATCATGACGATATTTTGTGACACACAGTCATAAAAATATATGTTAACACAAAATTAAAAGTTTAATTATTATAGTTATTAATCATTTTATTAAAAAAAATTATACAGCTTTTTACAAACCAACCTGAATCCAAAAATCTTATTGTCAAGTCAACTCGAATTATACCCTTAGGAAAAGGTTAGAGCCAATCCAATTTGTGAGTCTCATCGGTTTGTCTCTAACTGGCTTTGTGATATAAATATTATTTGGCAATTTAGATAATCATCAGAACACTAATGACATAGTTTTAGAGCTTTAAATATAATTAAAAAATAATTATTTTTTATTTATTAGAATTTTCCAGGAGGGGGCAAATACCTCTTCCCTTGCCCTTATGTGTCAACATCGATGCTTATGCCACTAATCTTTATCCACATTTCTTGCGACCATGGAAGCCTCTGCGCATGTGCTGACTGAACGAGTCCACAGTTAAAATAGGGGAGATAATTTTTTCGTTGAGAGAAAGTAAGCTATAAGGGAACACCGCCAACCGAATGATTGGATGTTTACTAAATTCCAACCTGTTGGTCAACTTTTCACCCCTCAAAGATTTTGGACTCGTCCTCACTGCTAGGCGTAGAAAACGTGGTTGCACTATAATATAGTGTATGTCTCAACATTCCCAAAATTTTTACAATAGAAATTACTTAAGCTTACCTCATTAACTGCATCCACTTCTGCTTCATCTTCTTCGGCTTCTTCCCCAAAGGATAAAAGTTTAAAATTCCTAAAACACAAACACCATATAGTTTTTCTTTTATCTTTATCATATGTTAATGATAAAATAAAATTAAAAAAAATTATATGTATATATATACAAATATATAGTTAGCACAGATGAATTTTGCTTAATTTCCCATTATATATTTTTTCTAAAAAATTTCTATTTTAATTCATAACTAGCAGACTTTGCCTGATTTGCTGGTCATTATATTTATATGAATTCTCAAAATACCATATCATTACTAATAATTAAAAAAAATTTTGTTCGCCACACGTCGAGTCTGGAGTAATAAAGACCAAAAAGGTCAATCTATCAAAAATCTTATTTAAGCAGAAAAGCAACAGTGAAAACTGTATTTAAATTTAAGTTTAAGGGTTTCAGTAAAAATGACTTGACCAGTGTAAGTAAAAATGTTATGACTCATTGAATACAAAAATTTAACATTAACAAACAGATTTTATTTAGAAAGGTATATATATATATATAGCAGTAAACATTGTAAAATATAATGACAAGATTCAAATTACCTTTTAGGTGCAGAATAAACAAAATAGTAGCTGATGTTTGTAACATAATCTAGTAGACATAAACTTGAAATACAATATGGTACTTGAAACAATATTATCGTTGATACTATTAAATATATATTAATACAGATACAATGTCTTCCAGTCGCCACATTGACCAATGAGGAAAAAGGAAGATGCAAACTTTACATCCCGTGGTCGCTGCGTTGACCAGCGAGAACAGAAACGATGGAAAAATATATCACCAAATATTGAAGTCTGTCACAGAAGCACTATTTATCATTTTGAATCTGACATTATTTAAGCTATTAAATTTATGATGATTTAACTTGAAAGATTTTAATTCAATTCATTTGGAAAAACTTAACAAGACAGCGCTAAAGCTGAAAAACACTATCAACATTATTTAAACTTTAAACTTGAACAGAACAATTCACTTATCGATTATCTAAATTATCTTATGATTTCAACATCTAAGATGATGAAAATAAATAACGAGATTAAACTCATTTTAATTAGCAAACTTAACAATTATAAAAAAAAAAAAAAAAAAAAAAGGCAGCTATCAAGGTTTAAACGATATAGCCATACAAGAGCGTATACAGCTGCCAGATGCCAAAAGCACACATGCTCAAATGCTTAGCTGATCAACAGCTTGAAGCTGCTTAACTGCCTGAAACTGCGACATTATACAATTCGCCGCGATCTTTTATACTATCCAAAGTTACTAAATCTGCATATCAACAAACATCGCTAGCGCCACTCAACGGTCAAAGCCAAAACATAATTTATAATAATTATTTCTACAGCAGTGGCAACAGCAAAAATAGAAAAGTTATGCAGATCAAAAGTGGCAATGGCAGAAATGTAAACAAACATCGATAGTTGATACACGATGTATATTAAACTGGTGAAAAGAATTTTAACTAAGATAAAATAAGTAAATATCCATTAATTTGGAAAGAAAAGGTAAGTTAAAGTTTTTCCTAGAAAAATAAACATATTTATAATTATGAGATTAACAATTTTTATGTGTGAGGACATTGATAGTTATCATGGAGCCCCAATGCCTTCGGAAGTGCTTTACCTGCTTTTTTCTCCCCCTTCCTCATGAGTAAAATTGAAAGTTTTGCAAAATCCCATCAAACTGCATATTGCGTACACTTAATCAACACTCACACACCAAAATTCGCTATTCTAAGGTAATTTGGAGCAATTTAAGCTTGAAAAGGTATTTTTTGGCATGGCTGTCCTAAAGAGGCGGGAGAGGGCTAATTTCGCAAAATCAATTTATAGTGCCTGTTGCATACATATACCTAACCAACGCATTAAAAAATTGAGATTCTGAGATTATTTGAAGCAGAGTTATGTTTTAAAACGTGTTTTTTACCCCACACACTCATAAAAGAGGGAAGGGGGAAGAACTTTTGTAAAATCTCTTTACACTATTAGTAGATACATATAACCGACCCACACATCAAAAATATCTTTTCAAAGACAATTTTGTGCAGAGTTATCTATGGATACATACTTTTTGCCCACTCTCTTACTCCTCAAGAAGCGGAAGGGTGGAATTTCCCAAATTCCCTTTGTAGTATGTGTTGAGTATGCATAAGCAATCCACACATCAAAAATTTCCATTCTAAGGTAATTTAGAACAGAGTTACACGTGGAAAAATATTTTTGCCTCCCTCCAAACTTCCAGGGGGAAGGATTTTGACAGAATTAAAAAAAATTCCTTTGTAGTGTATGTTGAGTATGCATAACCAATCAACATATTAAAAAATCGCTTTCCAGAGATAATTTGGGGCAGAGTTACTCTTAAAAACGTGTTTCCCCCCCCTCCCCTAAAGGGGATTTATAGTGTGTGTTGGGAATACATAACCAGCATGCGCATAAAAAAAAAATAACATTTTTAAGATAGTTCGGTGCAGAGTTACGCATGGAAACATGTTTTTTACCCCCTCCCCCTTTCAATGAGGATAGGGTGAAATTTTATAAAATCCCTTTGTAGTGTGTGTGTCTTGAGTATGCATAACTAATCAAAATATCAAAAAATCACTATCCTGAGATAATTTGGAGCAAAGTTATTTTTAAAAGCGTGCTTTGCACACTCCTCGGCTCTTACGGGGAAAGGGGAAGGGGGGGGTAGAGGGAAATTTCGTAAAATCCCTTTATAGTGCATGTTGGAAAAGAATAAAAGAACCCACACATAAAAATAATCTTACTGAAAAAATATGAAGTAAAGTTATGCTGGGAAATGTATTAATTGCCCCCTCCATCCGAAGGGGGGAAATTTTGTAAAATCCAGTTACAGTGGGTGTTGGATACATGCAAATAAGCCACACACTAAAATTTGTGACGTGACCTCAGCTCATATAGATTTCCCTGGACGAATTTAGCGCTAAAAGGGGGGACTCAAATCTGCCCCCTCATAACTCCCCTTTAAAATACAAAATCGCAAAAAAAATAAAAAAAAGTTTTTGGAAATATCCTCAAGAAGATAATTGGTGGTTTTTAATATCTTTGTGCTGTTATTGGTAGAGTAGAGATTTACTTGAAAATCCATATTTTGCTAAATTTACCACAAAAATTGTTTTTACCCCCTCCTTCCCTTAAAAATCCAAAATTCCAAATTCCAAAAAATGATTTTTTTGTACTCAAATCTAGTTTTCCCATCTGCAATTTCTTTACCATGAAGTAATTTGGAGCCGAGCTATGATTATAAAGGCGTTTTTGCCTTCTGTGCCTCCGAAAATCATTTTTACTCCCTCCTTCCAACCCCTTAAAAATCCAAAATTCCAAAATCGCAGAAAATCATTTTTTTGCATTCAAGTCTACTCTCCCCAACTGCAATTTCTTTACCATGAAGTAATTTGGAACTGAGTTATGTTTATAAAGGTGGTTTTTGTCTTCTGCCCCCCCCCCCCAGATTTCGCAAAATCCCACCTTAGCGAGCGTCAGGGTCCTAAAACCAACCTGCTCACCAAAATTACGACTATCTTCCATAGAATCGCCACGGCTGTGTTGAGTCAGTGATCAGTGAGTTTACACTTTTGCATATATAGATAGATATACACATGAGAAGGGCAATAAACATGGCTGATGACCAAGCATGGATTTGATAACTATTGTTTATATACACTAAGCGACAAAAAAAAGCCGCACTGCAGAAAAAATGACTTATAACTTTTTTATTTGTAATAACTTTAAAATTAAGGGTTGAAACAAATAAAACTGTCTTGTTTGCATAATACCAAAGGGATGAAATGATACCTACGTATATTTTTGATATAATAATTCACTTTATTACACTCTACGAAGTACTTTATAAGAATCTACATAAAACTTTCGCTTTAAACATAATGCAATAACCATATACTTTGTATTCTATTACGATTTATCATATGAAATAAACAAGTTATATTTTAATATATGAAACAAAACTATTTATTTGTTAGATCTAAGCAATTTTTTATTAAAAATATGTATTCTGCATTCGGTTAATTCCACCTTTATATGGAATTACTGCTTTAATGCACAATGGCATAGTATTATACAGTGTTTTAATATAAATCTCAGAAATTTCAATGTGCCAAATATCACAAATAATTTTTTCTAGTTCTGGCAGATTTGTAGGCTGCAAATATCGAATCCTCTCCCCTCTCCCCCGCCTTTTTATAGGCAAAACATTTTCAAGCGTATCGCAATCAGGACTATTTCCATGTCTGGTAAAGAAGAAATTCTGCTATATCTTTCATGGGATTTAACTTAAAGTGAAAAAAGATGATTACTTACAAAATTATAGGTTCTCATTCGAATGGATAGGAAATTTTGACAATTTGAAGTGAATAAACATACCACAGACGCAGAGTAGTAAGGTGCATTATCATCTTGAAATGCTGTTTGCGGAAATGTCCAAGATACCTCCAAAATAGTCGGCCAGGCACCACTTTTATAAAGACTGTGTTTTATTTTGAGTTAATTGATCCCTTGAGCATAAAAATTTGCCCGACTGTTTGAAAAGTTATGCACTTCCGTACCATAATGTATGGAGAATGTGTCACTGTTTTAAAAGTGCGATTTTCATTAAGTTGGTGATATTTTCGTTGTCAGATCTGCTTGCTTTCTTCAGCTCAAAATAAGTTAAACTTGACTCATCAGAGAGAACCAGTTCAGCCCAATAATTAACTAATCATTTTTTAATTCTTTTTAGCTATCTGAGGTCTTGCTTTCCTAATTCTCTTCACTAAGAATAGAATTTTTTTAAATTTTCTGTCACTTAAACGTGCTTTGCTTAATAGTTGCCGCTCTGTAGTTAAAGAAATTATGCTGCTAAACACTTTTTCTGAATCTCTTTTATGTTTTAAATGTAATACAAACCGATTTTATAAGCAATAGCTTTTTAACTAGAGGGTCATATCGCTTGGATGAGCAACATGGCCGCCTAAAGCCAAATTTCCAATTTAAACGCGCAAATATTTTTATATCTTGCTAAAAACCATTTTACCAATATTTCATTAACATTTAATTATTTTTCCAACTCACATATTAAAATATTTTTTGATTTTCCTTCAAAAATTAATACTTTTTGTGGTATCGTTTAACTGCCTTATTCTTACCATTTTTGAAATAATTTCTAAAATTACAATTTTCCTGACAATTGTATTTTGTTTTTAACACTGGACTCAATGCTAAAGTGTATGTGGAGGACAACATAATAAAATCTGTTTGAAAATTTGCTTTTTAAACAATAAAATTGGCAGTTGTAGAAGGTGAAAAGGAAAATATCCAAGTGCGGCTTTTTTTTTGTTTTTGTTTTTTGTCGCTTAGTGTATTTTTATCAGCTGGTTACAAGCATTTTGTTTGGGCATATAACAACTTTCTGCCTAGTGAGACAGCGATGAAACTGTAATACCTCACTCATTGGGCTACCATTCCTCTACTTTAATAAATTTACCTTATTTATTGGTGTCAGTATTGTATTTTAGTTTTCATGCAATTTAACATTGCAAATTCTCATAATGCAAATCTATGTGAAATATTGTCCTGAAAATCTGAACACAAACTGATTTGGAAACAAGTTTCTCCTTCTATAGTTCTGGCTATAGGTGGCATGAGAAACCATCAGATCATTCTGGCATAGCTCATTAACTCTGTTCCTAATTGAAATAGCAGAGTTTTCCCCAGACAGTTTCAGAAGTCTACCGTGTCCTACCTGCCCTTTTCTTAAGAAAACAGCACTCCTTTTATCTCTCATCAAAAAATTTTTCAACTTTATTGCCCTTGTGATTTTGGTAGATGCTTTCTTATTCACATACCAATTCTTATAATTTTCCACAGCAATCCTTTAACTTTCAAATGCATTCTCCTATTTAAAACTCTTTACAAGATATAAATTTTTGCTCATATCTCACATTATAATGGGAAAGTTACTTATTAATATGCAGTTGACACTCGTTATAACAACCCTTTGCGTACCACAGCAAATGGTCTTTATAATGAGTAGTCGCTATAGTGAATATAATTTTTAAAAATTACACACACACGCTCACCAGTTCTGTAAAAAATAGGTAATTTTCAAAGAGATTTTAACTAAATACTCATGTTAATTAGGAGGGACAGAAAATGTGTGTGTGGAAGGGGGGGGGGGGGGGCAAAAAAATAGAAATTGAGTTAGACCGTTTAAAATTAGTATAGATAGGTTTTTGCAACATAACTTAAATTCAATGATATGAGCTTTAGTACATTTCTTAAATTCAAAACATTGAGGTTAATTACTAAACTAAAAAAAAAAAAAAAAAAAAAAAAAGTCAAGAACCTTTTGGCAATATAACAACCTTTATAAAAGGCAACCTCTCACAATTTTTTCTGAATAGTGTAAATAAAATTTGATAAACACCCAACAAATTTAAAAGTATGATTATTTAAAACATTATTTTTGAAAGTTTCTACAATTACAACTAAAATGTTAGTTTATTTATTTAGTTATTTATTTATATATATTTGTGTGTGTGTGTGTGTGTGTGTGTGTAAAAACATCACACATTTTATTTAGCAATTTACAAACAATTTAATTTTTCTGGCTCATAGAGTTCCTTTTCATTTAAACCAGTTTATCAGTAATTTATTAAATTAAGTATTTTGGGAACTCTCCATCAACAAGAAAAATAGTTCACAGTAAACAGAATAAAATTATGAAATGTGAAACAGAAAAAATATATATTCCCTTTTGGTTAAAATGATTTTTTCTTAATGGAAAGGAGGGGGAAAAAAAATCAATAAATTACTTTTTTACTTTCTCTTTTGGCTTCTCAGTTATAGGTTTTTGTTCTTCAGCTTTAGTTCTTGGAACAATATCAGGAAATGGATTATTCAAAACCTTTTATTAAATATAAAGGAAATTATTAAAATAGTGTATTTATAAATGCAACAATTAAACAGATGAAAATGAACAAAATAAAAATGTGCATGAAAGTAATAAATAGTTAAATTTATGTATATACTCATGCAGAGATGTCAACTTTAAAAGTCAAGAAACAGGAGATTCTTTTATGAAATCAACTATAGAAGACCACCACTCTGAGAAATCCATCATAGATGAATATCATTTGAGAAGAGCTGGGCGCCCAGCCGAAAATATTCGCGACCAAGCATGAAGTATGTTTTAAGGTTTATTATATTTATTAATTATGTATAAAGTACTTCATTATAATTTAATTTTACTAAGGAGATACTCTTTTAAAAAAGAGGGAATTTTGCACGACAAAACTTCTCTGTGGGACTAACAGCCTTTACATGACTACTTTCAAGGTGAAAATAGCATAGAAACTCAATACACAGTGAAGTGTCGATAATCTGGAAATCTATAATTTAGCACTGATGATTCCCTATTTTCTCAGTCCATAAATCATAGTACTCAAAGGGTTATTCACAGATAATTTTGGAACAACATACTTGCCAACTTTTATAGATAGAAAGTAAAGTTTATGAATTTCCATTTAATTTTACTGATTTACATATTGACATGAATTTTCTAATATCAGCATGTCTACTGACTTGAAAGCAAAAAAAAAAAAAAAATTCATGACCTCAAGAAATTTTTTGCGACCTTTTTTATCCATATATTCAACCTTTCTTTTTTGATTGACATATTCTTTTTTTTTTAAAAACCCATATACCATTTATTATATATCATACATTATATATAATGATGATGATCTATTAAGCATAGTAGAAGCCAAGCAACAGATACAAGATCACTGAAACACCAATGACCAATAAGATTAATTTTTTTTTTTTTTTTTATCAGTGGATGAAATACACTAATGTAAAGAAACCAGACTTATGAATTAACAGCCTGCAAAACAAATGACAAATGAATCAATAAAGTAACACAAAATCATTTTGATGATTGTTTAAATTACTGTTTAACAACATTATTAACTGCAAAATATATATAAAAAATACAAGAAATTTTTTGTGACCTTTCTTATCCATATATTCAACCTTTCTTTTTTGATTGACATATTCATTTTTTTTTTTTTAAACCGATATACCATTTATATATATACATTATATATAATGATGATGATCTATTAAGCATAGTAGAAGCCAAGCAACAGATACAAGATCACTGAAACACCAATGACCAATAAGATTAAAAAAAAAAAAAAATTATCAGTGGATGAAATACACTAATGTAAAGAAACCAGACTTATCAATTAACAGCCTGCAAAACAAACGAATCAATAAAGTAACACAAAATCATTTTGATGATTGTTTAAATTACTGTTTAACAACATTATTAGCTGTAAAATATATATAAAAAATATTATTTTCATGTTGCTTTGAATTTCTTTTTCTTGCATTGTTTTTTTATATAACTTTTAGCATTTCAATATTATAAATTAATTACCACATGGATTTATTCATGATCTTTCTAGTTCTTCACGTGATACATGGTTTCATCTTTTGCAATATCTGAAAAGGTTTTCAATATATTTTTATTTTTAATTATTACACTGTTTTTGCATGAATCTTTTGGAATGATTTTATTCATATTTCTATTTGCAAAATTCTGTATAATCTGTTATTTTGAGTGTGCTCTTGTTTGGCAAATTTCTTAATTATTTAATTTAATTAAGTTTACTAATACTTGATTTGTCATTCCGCAATTTGCACAACTATTATGTATTATTATTATTTTTTTTTAATATTATCGTCATGTTGGTTTGATATCTTTTTTTTTTTTTTGCATTGTTTTTTACATCATATAACTTTTAGCATGTCAATATTATAAATTAATTGCTCATGGATTTATTCATGTTCTTTCCAGTTCTTCATGTGATACTTGGTTTCATCTTTTGCAACGTTTGAAAAAGTTTTCGCTATATATATATAAAGAATTTACTATAAAGGAGTTTATTAGTTGCTGTCACTTCATATTTAAGGAGCGTCAAGACTGTGCACTCAATAACAAATCAAACATAGTTTTGAAGACACTTTGACATGCTACATGTTATTAACAGTGAACAATCTAAGCATGTTGACATCTTCATTCGTAGTAAAGTTCGGCTGAAGCCGTCCCGTTGACACTCACTTTTGGAACTGCAGTCAATTTCCCCTCCTGGGGCCGTTAAATTTATTTACATTGATGTGGATTAACTAAGCAACAGATCGTATAAAAAAGGCACTGTTTTTCATGTACTCCCGCTTAAATACAGCTTATTTTGGGGCGAGGCCAAACTCCTTATATGAATTCTTATTGGATAATTAGCTGAGCTAATTCTCACCTACATTTTATCATTGGTTAGCCTGGACATCTGGGGTTAAGTATTCTTCATTGTTTTTCCGCTAAAAGTGATGATTGCATAATTTTTATTATAAAAGTTGTTCTCAAAATCTGATTCCGACAAAGCTACGACATGCTTTGTTGGGAACTAACTTTACTTGGGCTCCAGAATAGAATTCCTGTTAAGTTGTTCTTAAAATTAAGATTTATTCTGAGATATTACTATTAAGATATCCTTAATATTAATTTAAAATAATAATTTAAAATCTGAATTCATTTTACTAAATAGAATTATTCTGCATAAAATTTTTGCATTTTTAAACTGAATCAATTCCAGTTCTAGTTGAATATCTCACACTCTCTCTCTTTTATTAAACAGAAGTTTCCTCAAAAACTATATGTAATAAATGATAACATATAGTATTGTCTTTAATTTTTAAAAACCTAGGCTTGTGCTTTTGCTGCCACTACTGTAACGTGTCTAACAAATGAACAATGAAAACATGTTTCTTAAAATCCATTTAAATTTAGTAATATATCCATCTTCTATACATAATTCAAGTGTTTAACCTTTTTAAAAGTATCTTATCATGATTTTCCATATATCATTATAGACTCGTTTTCTTTATTCTAATATATATATATATCAGTGGCGTAGCGTGACATTTGAATCTGGGCATGCTCTGAAGTCAACTATGGAAAGAACACTACTCATCAAGGCGATATCATTTCATTAAATTTAAGCTCGGATTTTTCCTTTTTCTTGGTTGGTTGATTGTAGGATTGAAGTCCGATTGACTGTGCTTGGATCCCAGGCCTATGGGTGGAATGCCGTCCGCGGGAGTCTTTGTAAGAGGTTCTAGCCAGTTTTACGCGAGTTTCATAGAAAACCACGGAAATCTCTGAACGGCTCGGTTGATGAGTGCGACCTTGGATCGAACCTGACACTTCCCATCTACCAATTTTGAGCGCAAACCCGCTCAGTCGCTGGTGGGCTTCAATTTCTCGGAATCTTATATAAAATTTTACATACAAATTTTGTCGCTTTAACTTTAAATCATACATCTAAAGGACTCTTATATTAACTTATTGAAGGCCGCTTCACTAATAGCTGTATTTAAATGAATTTTCAAAAAAATTTAATCACAATTTTTTATATCACTTTAGAAATAAAAAAATTAAAAGAAAAGAAAGACAAAAGGAATAGTGGGAACCGGAAAGAAAAAATCCATTAAAATCGCTGAAAACTTGGCTTTAGGCTCTCGCTGCTGTGTCTTCCACAACCGCACAATGTCCGGCTGAAGACCCCACTGCTATTAACACGCCTTAAGGGAGCGATTGAATGTAGGTGCTTATCTGACCTCTTATAGTTCTTATACAAGAAGTTAATTGCTATAATTTTTAATAAAGTTAAATATTTTATAAGTTTAATTCTTTCTATCATACTACCATTTGATTTCGAGCAAAACAATGCATTAAAAATAATAAGCGTTTCTCTTCAAAAGGAGGTATGACGCCTTTACATAAACAATTATTTTTGAAAACGCAACTATTTTTTTTTTTATTTTTTTTTTAAAAGAAAGAAAGAAAGAAAAAAGAAAGTTTCGCTCAGGAAAAGATATAACCAAATAAAGGAAGTGTTTCTTGTTCAAAACTAACATTAAAAAAAAAAAAAAAAAAAGGAAGAAGAAGAAGTATTAAAATTTTGTTATATAAAAACTATTTAATGGCACGGCTTAATGTGAAAGAATGAAAAATAAATAGAATAGCGATCTTTACTAAGGAATGCAGGATGAAAAGAAAAACACACAAATTTGATAAAATTTAATAAAATAAAGCAGAAAAATTAACGGAACATTACAAAATAAATAAACAAATAAAATAATTAATTTAAGAAATTCAGATTCGAAAATTAAGAAAAGAAAAGAAGCAAAAAAAGAAAAGGACAAAAAAAAAAAAAAAATATCTATGCACACCTGCAAGATCAAAGCTACGCATCTGCCAATTTTTTATAAATCTGCGATCAGTGACCATCATAGCGCATACAGGCACACATAAAAAAGACATTAGGGAAAAAAAAAAACTTTTTCTGGCACATAAAACAATTTTTGGAAATTTATCAAAATTTTATTTTGCAATTTAATCATCATTTTCAAATCAACTTTTTTTTTTTTTTTTTTTTTTGTAAGTTTTTTTTATTACATCATTGTAAAATGAAGTATAAGTTTTAATTCATCAATCAGTTGGAGAAACCAACTCTCTATGCGAACATCTCTACCGAAGGTAACAAAATCCCTAACGCTGTAAAAATACCTAATACTCCAGGATATGCTCTCCTAGGATCGCATGCCTTGAATCGTTTCTCCCCTTGTACTTAGTACGAGAGAAAATTAGAGGGACGTTGAATATTCCCTCAAATAGAAAAAAAATCCCTATATCAGGGCATGCTTTACAAAGGCAGCATGACCTAAGCAATAACCGGTCAGCAGAAGAGGGTGACGGTATCTCTGGGATGATATTGGTCAGCAGATGACGACTAAACAAAGCCGGGGGGGGGGGGGTACTAACGACAATAGTAAGAAAGGAAAAAAAGCACTCGGATTTATACAGGAATAATTTAACAAAAGAAAATTTCCTTTCACTATAATTTTTCAAAACTGAATGACGGATAATGTATAAATGGAAGCTAGTATTCAACAAAATTAGTTGAAATAATTTATTTTAAAATAAATTCTGTTTAAAATTTAGATAGTTTTTAGTGGGTATTCGGCGCATGCCTAGCATACCCAGAGAATACGCCACTGATATATATATATATATATATTCTCTCAAAAATGCCATTTTTTTTTTTTATTAATTTCCCCCCCCCCATTTTTTAATTCTTACACTATGTATGACATTTTATTTTCCCAAGTGACTGTAATATTACACACAGAAAACACAACGATTAGAAGAAACTATTTGCAACTTGGCGAATACAGTACCTTTTATTAATGTGATGACTATTTTAATTGATAATTTTTATTAATTTAAGTGATAGAAATTTCAGATCAAGAGAAACATGTTCCTTAGATTAGTCTACAAACACTGGTATTTCTCTCGATGTTGAGAGCACTGTCAGTTCATGAAGAAAAAATAGGGCCAGAAACACCAAGTTTTTTTTTTTAAGAATACAGAAAATAATTTGAAAATAAGTACAATTTTTAGAATACAGTGAACTCTCGTTAAGACGGCCCTGTTTAAGATGGATTTCTCGTTATTACATACAAAAACAGAATCCCCGGCTAAGACCTATAGGAATTGCATGTAATAAACATCGCTTTATATGTACAATTCATTCGTTAAGATGGACATTTTTTTCCCTCAAAGCTTACTTTCTTCAAAAAAGAGTCAGTTCCCAAAATCTTTTCAAATTTTTTTTTTTTTTTTTTTAACATGGAAAGGTTCAATAATAAAATGGTTAATCTCTTTCACTCTGTGCTATTGCACTGTGGGAGGTAAATAGTATAGATTGACCGTGACAGTTGAGGTCAACAATTTGCCCCTGTCTCCACTTCTATCGTGGAGATATAGCAAAGGCTTTTGTTATCAAGTTGTACTATATGAAGAAAAGAAGTTTTGAAAGTAAGTATAGTCCAATTATTACCAGATGGATTGCTAATTTGCTATCCTCTAGGTATGTTTGTGCCTCTTTTATGGGTACTTGCATGAAGGTTCATGCTAGCTCAGGCTGTCCACAAGGGGGAGTGCTCTCTCCTATTCTGTGGTGCATTGTTGTTGACTCTTTGTCAGTCCATTTTGCCAACCTTGGTATTCCATGTGTTGGTTATGCTGACGATGTGGCTATTGTTGTCAGGGGCAAGTTTGGTAACTCTGTCTCTGATGTTATGAATGGTGCTCTTCAGCATGTTGCACATTGGTGCTCTGATTCGGGCTTATCTGTTAATCCATCTAAGGTAAGCATTGTTCCATTTTCTAGGAGAAGATATCTAAATCTTGGTGATGTCTACTTCCTGGGTAATAGGCTAATGCCTTCTAATGAGGTCAAGTTCTTGGGTGTATTCTTCGACACTAAGTTGAACTGGAGTAAGCATATTGAGTTTTGCTTACGTAAGGCCTAAAAGGTCTTTTGGGCACGTAAGAGTTCCATTGGAAGAACCTGGGGTTTATGTCCCAGGGCTGACCATTGGATCTACTCCATGATTATATGTCCTATCATCACTTATGGCTGTATTGTCTGGTGGACTAGGCTGACTACTGTTTGAATTAGCTTTAATAGGTTGCAAAGGATGGTCTGTGTTGCTCTTTCAGTCTGTATTAAGGCTACTCCAACTGCTGCCCTTGAGTGTTTGCTTGGGCTTCTTCCGCTTCATTTGCATATTGAATCTGAGGCTTTAACCTGTATGAAGCGTTTCATGTGTCTGGGCTTGTGGAAGGATTATTCTAGACATCTGTCTTGGGGTTCCCTCATTTCATTTGTTGCTGATCTTCCTTCTTTCATTATGTCTAGTGACTACATGGTTATGAAATATGCCTTTCATAAGCCTTTTAAGATCTTTTTCCCTTCCAGGGAGGATTGCTTATGTCTCCTAGTTGGCTTAATGGCAACTGTTTGGTTTAATATACTGATGGTTCTAAGCTTGGTTCTCATTCTGGGGCAGGTATTTACTGTCCAGGGGATGAACCTCGGCTTTCTTTCCCTCTTGGAAAGTTTGCCACAGTTTTCCAGGCTGAAATCTTTGCTATCCTCTTATGCTGTAAGGTGTGCTTAGACAGGGGTTATCATAATTTAACCATCCATATCTATTTTGACAGTCAAGCGGCTTTCCTTTCATTGGTGAGGTGTAAGTTCACTTCTCTTCTTGTTTGGGAGTGCTACAAGGTTCTTTGTGAACTTACTTCCTATAATAAGGTTAGTCTTCACTGGGTACCTGGTCATATGGGTATACCTGGTAATGAGCTGGCTGATGAGCTGGCTAGGTCTGGTTCCATTCCAGCACACTCTTTTGTGGCCCTGAGCCTGTTCTGTGTATTTCTCCCACTGCTTTCAGGGCTTCTACCTTCAAGCTCCTTGGTAAGGAGTACTATAGGCAATGGCGTAATTCTGATGGTCAAAGGCAAGCAAAAGAGCTTAATCGTGACTATCCTGGTCTTCGTCATAAAGAGCTTTTAAAGCTCAACAGGAATGGTTTGAGGAAGGTTATTGGCCTTCTTACTGGTCACTGTACCCTTAAGAGACATCTGAACATTATGGGAATCAGTTCTGATCCCATTTGTCGTGGTTGTTGTCTGGAAGAGGAGACTGCTCGGCACATTTTATGCGACTGTGAGGCCTTTTCTGCACACAAGTTTGAGCATCTTGGTCAGCATCTCATTGAGCCTTGGGAGCTGCAGGATATTCCTGTCAGGTGTCTGCTGAACTTTGCTTCAGCTACGAGACTTTTCTCTTAAGGATGCATTTGAGTCGGGGTACAATAGACCTCTGGTCGATATGCCTAATTCTTAGGTCCTGCTGAGAGCTGCCCTCCATGTCAAGTCATAAGTCATAAGTATAGGTTTTCACGCTTTTATATTTTTATTGAATAAAAGGGGTTTGAGAAAACAAATTTTCATTCGTGTTATACTGTGTATGTGTACATAATAGTGATTTTAGAGTTCATATAGAACTTCAGTTTATGAACTCCTGTTATAATGGACTCTCGTTAATATGGACAAAAACTGCTGGCCCTTGATTGTCCGTTTTAACGAGAGTTCACTGTAATTACTAAATTTGCTTTATGCTTTTTCTTATTCTCCCACTACTCCCCCCCCCTCCCTCAAATATAAAGTATCAAAATCAGATATGCTCATGAAGCAGGAGTCCGTCCAAACTTTTCAGACAGGTCCTGTTCTTGTGAAAATCTACATGTAATTTTGCAAATCTAAATTTAGTCTGAAAATCAAATTCTTCCAAAATTTTCAGTTATGGTTATCTTTTTGTGAAATTGTGAAAAATATAATTTCCTAAAACTAAAATTATAATTAAAATAAGGTGTTATTTTAGATGTTGAAAATTCACTTTTAAAGAATTAAACTCATACATATGCTAAGAAACCTTTCATAAACTAGAAATTGAATATCAACTATACACTTAATATATACGATACTGTTTTTAGCATATAGATTAATTATTAACGTCATTCTTACCTTCTGTTTTTAAGAGGAAAATTTTTGTGAAGATCTCTTTGTTAACAAGGCCTGACTTAACTTTTGTACAGACCTTTGCATGAAGGCACATCATACATAGAAAAATATCTTTCAAATAGATATATAACAATAAAATTTAAAAAAGAAATTAAATTAACCTTGCATGAAATAATTTTATGTGGATAAATAGGTCTATCATCATGATCCACAAGGCAATCTTCGAATTTCAAAATATTATATAAAGTATTTCCTGTCACCTACAATAACAAAAGACAAAAAAAAATATTCAATACAATTAAATATTATTAAATAAAAATCAATATTAAATTTGTGTATTAGTTTTTAATATTAGAGTTACCAATTACCATACATGTAAATATAGATAAAAATATAGATCTATAAGAGCAAAAGAAAAAAAAAAAAAAAAAAAAAAAACTATTCTCACTACACTTATTATGAGCTGCTTGAATCTTTGCATTTTTTAAACTCTTTGCCAGACAATAAGTCCTTGGTTATAATAAGTAATACCAAAAATAGCATTTTTTCTTCCTTTTAGATTTCAATAATTTAGTGAGACAAATTAATCATGTATTTTTCTTTCATAATAAATAAATTATGCTTAAGAAGTTAAATTGGTTAAAAACTATTGTCATTATATTCATTTATAAACATTCTTTTCACAATACACATTCTCAATTGTTTCATAGTGTTTCATCAAGGGTGGGAAAATGCTTGATTTACTCGTCACTGGTGAATAATTTTTTGGACATGGTGAGTGAATTTTAAGTCAGTCACTTTAATTGCCGATATTCAATGTAGTAAAACAAACTTGTCCCAAAAGCATAAACAGTGTTTGAATAGGCAACTGACTCTTTCAGATTTTATTATCATTTTAAGCTATTAGTATTCTATACTGGTCACTATATTTTAAGAAATGATTCTTTGGGGACTTAAAATTCTACTAAATGGTCAATCCACCTTACATTTACATAAGTTTTGCTGCAAAGATCATAAACTATATATCATATATTGCTGGCTGATTAAAAAAAAAAAAATAGCTGGGTATGTTATGAAACACTATAGAAGAAGAATTTCTAAAAATTCCACATCTTTGATGCTTTATAATAAAAAACCTGCCATAAACATAAAGTTTGGCTGTTTGAACCTCTTTTCTTTTGGAAATATTATGATCAGATGATATAATTTTTGGCTGATTAATCAGAAGTCTTAACAATTTTATTACCTAATTAACCGATATATATAATATATATATATAAAGATATCTACAAGCAACAGGAAGTTAATATAACCATATTTTGAACTTCAGAAATATTAAGTCTTATCACTTACCTTTTTTTATTTACACACATGGAGATTAACCACAATTATAAGGGGATAAATGGTCAGTTCAAATCCATGAAAAAAAAAAAAAAAAAAAGAAAACTACTCTCACAAAATGTGACCATCATCTTTATTTTCAAAAAAGGAGATAGAAACGGCTGTAGAAGTTATAGAAGAATTAGCTTGCTTAATAGCACCTATAAACTATACAGTAAAATTATTAATAATAGAATAATGATGATAATGGACTCACTACTTCCAGAAGAACAATCTGGTTTCAGACGAGGCAGATCCTGTATTAATGATGTTTTTGTTGTGAAACAAATAATTGAGAAACACCGAGAATTCAATCTTGAAACGTATACCATCTTCATAGATTATGAAAAAGCTTTTGATTGTGTTGATAGAGAAAGATTATGGATTATAATGAAAAAGAAAGGAATCCCAGGACATTTAATTCAAGCATGCCAATCCTGTACCAAAATACAAAAATACTAATTGATACGGAGGAAGTAGAAACTAACCAAGGAGTTAGACAAGGCTGTGGTCTATCTCTAACCCTCTTCAATATTTATATCAATGATATTATACGAATGTGGAAATTATCAATAAATGCTGGCATCCATTTGAATACACTATTAGTTTGCAGATGACCAAATCATAATTCAATCAAATGAAGATGACCTTCAAAGATCTGTCTATATACTTCATAAAATATGCTAAAACTATAATACGAAAATATCCACCTCAAAAGTAAAACAACAGCATTTATGGGCAAAAAACCAGGAAGAACGAAAATCGTTATTGATAATAAAATTATCGAACAGACACCATACTTCACATGTCTGGAATGTGATATTACCTTTGACAATGATAATGATTCTCAAAAAAAAAAAAAAAAAAAAAAAAAAAAGCTACACAAATTCCAACACATTTGTGCTCATAAGAACACTAAAGAGAAAAACGAGAAAAGAAACACAGCTAAAGTATAGGGTTACGACAATGCTCACTTTGCTGTATGGTTCAGAGACATGGACCCTGAATGTCTAGCTTTTGCCACTGGCAAGAATTACCAGTATTTTAAAATAGGGTTTTAAGGATTTTAATTTCATGATTTCAATGTTTAAATCATAATTTTAACAAATTAAAATCAGAAATTTAATTACATTGATCAACTGATTCTTTTACAAATCATTAAAACAGTGCATTCTAAAATTTCTTTAAAAGAAATTTTTAACATCAACAATAACTGTAATTTTTTTCATTTTAAAAAATGTTCTATATTACCTTCCAAAAAATATTCTTCAATATTTATTAACAAAAAATGTTTGTATAAATTTTAACAAATTTATTTAGTATAAAAGTATTTAAATATGTTAAAAGCACATTTAATTAACCATTATATATGACTTAGTCATATCATTTAGTTGCACATTTATTATACCCAAAATGCAGAGAAGAAATATGGGATTCTTCAACAAAATTGAATTCTTGAACAAAAGCAGAAAGCTCTAAAGTGATTTCAAGAAACAGATCATGACTACCTCTTACTATAAAATTTGACATGAATGAATCTTCTTTTCCACAAATATATTTTACTGCTAATGACGACGTTGAATCATTTGTTACAGTTCATAGATGGTGGAAAAATATTTCATTGGTTTGTAACATATCAAAGAATTTTTGTGAATTAATTATTCATTTGCAAAATTGTTGAACAACTTTCTCTGAAACTGAAAGAAATGTTCAATTTTTTATTTTATTCAATCTAACATATATATATATATATATATATATAAGTCTATGAAATATTATTTGGGAGGGGGGTGGGAGAATTTAGCAAATCAATCAAATATCGAATCAATTATTGACTCGCCATTCTAAAATTTACGAGTCACTGATCATGCATTTTTAGGAATTTTTTAGGAATATTTAGTAGTGCAGGATTTATCTATATAAATAAAGCAAAGAGTTAGCCGGAAATACATCCGGGCAGACCACTCCTATTTTTAATTGGTCTAGATTTTGGTGATGAAAACTGGCCATTTTTTAAGTAAAAACTGATGAATTTTTTTAAAAGATACTGCACAAATGTTATACTTTTTAAAAGAGATCATCATGTGGACATCAAGTTATTAAAGATATTACGCTGCAAAGTTTTCTTTTAATTAATTAAAATATGAAAATAAATTTTAGTTATAATTTAATAGATGCAAAAAGAAAATTACGCGTTAATTAAAAAATTTGTTTTTTTTTTCACATAAAAATAAATACATTTAATTAAACGTGAACATTAAAAAATCGTAAAAAATTAAATTATGCATCTCACAAAAACTGACGTCACTATCACTTTAAAATTTTCTACACATTGATAAAGTACTAATGTAGTTCTATATGCAAGTGAAGTGATGACGTCACTGGCCGTCCGTGGATGCAAGAAAAAGATTTCCTATGTTAATCGCCCATTGGATTTTTTGTAAAAAATTATTAAAAATCGAGGAAAATTACTTCCCGATTTTAATCCCCACATTCGGGTATAGATATGTATTAGTTATCGTGTGCATGCATTAGATTGAGTTGTTTTTGCTGCAAAATTGATAAAATTTGAATTTTAAATTTCAAAATATAGAAAAAAAAAGTCAAACTTCCATATTTGATTAAAAACATAAACATTTCATTTCAAAGGATGATATTTACACAATGAATATCCAACTAATACACTAATTAAAAGGAAAAAGATAAATATTCTATCATAATTTGAAGTCAAATTTGTTTTCAAATGTCTAAATAAAGTGTCTGATATAACAGGGGTGGCCAACCCGCGGCCCGCATGCGGCCCACCGCGTAGTTTCTTGCGGCCCGCGAGGAGACTAATGATATTTAAAATTTGACAACTTTGGTTAACCGATCAAAAATCAATAAATACGTTCTGACTTTTCGAAGTGAAAATACCTTTCAACGATTATGGTAGCCAAAGAACTGTTGTAATGAAATATGTTTAGATCCATTATTCATTCTTTTTATTATAGTTTTAATATATAGTCATACATTTTTCACGATCCTATTGTTAATTTATGAATAAAAATAAATTAAATTAACGTATTCTGCCCCGAATTTTCACTCTGCCCTTCCTTGAATAAAGCATATACATATATGAATCATATACTCACAAACACATCTGCACATGTGCATATGTACAGCCATAAAATAATAATAATAATAATTTCCTTCCCCCGACTAATTTCGCCGTAAATTATCGTAGAAACTAGCAGCTGATGCCTAACGATTGGTAATGACATCTAGTTTTTAATGCAATTGCTACTTTTAAGGGTGACATCTACATATTAAAACTTACAGAACTTTCTACTTTTTTTTTTTTTTTTTTTTCGGAATAGTAACACCGATTTTTGACTGCATATTCGAATTTCTAAAGTCAAAGCGATTCGGAAAAATGTATAGTTTATATCCTTTATATCAAGTCTTCATAGAGTTACAAGCAAAAATTGGTCGGGGGTAAATTTCTATACTTCAAAAAAAATAACAATAATAATAATAAAAATAAAAATACATTAAGACATCACACAGAAAAGTATTATATTCATTCAGATAATAATCGGAAAAGAAATATAACAATTTTAAATATAAAATAAAGTAATACTAATTAATAAATGATGTGCACGCCTAAACTTTCTTGAATAACTATTTTAAATCATGCGCATGCAAAGTAATATGTGACAAAAATGATAACAATTGACAGCCACCTAAGAACAATAAAAATTTAAATATCACTATAATTCGAAAAATAGTCATGGGAACGAACTGTAAATTTAGAAACCCATATTTTTGATGATGCCCATTTTATTCGTTCAAAAATTAATGTAGGTCATAATCCTTAATTTTTTTAAATAAGAATTTACTAATAATTTTCCTAATTCAAAAAATGTTTTTCAATCCAAAATATGCAGGGAATATGTATGGGTTACTTCATTCTAACGTGAAAAGGAAATGAAATTTTAATATATTAATCTTTTGGGAAGACACGAATTAATATTTATTACATTTATTTAACATTAGCATCTCCATATTTTAACAAATTATAACGCTGTGAAAAAATATGATAAATATATAAACTATACCATTTTTCTGGGCTAATTTGATTCAAATAATCCAAAAAGCTTGTCGGAATTGGGGGCTATTTTTGAAAAAAAATTAAGTTGATGCCAGTTTTAATACGTATACACCCCTTAAGCAAATTTTAACTAAACCGTCTAAATTAGGCCTTATTACTAATCGATCGGCACCAACCGCATATCTCTACACTAATTTACTGCGAAATTAGTTGGGAGAGGAGGGGGGGGGGGGCTTTTTTCTATGACTGTACATACGGTGCGGCCCGAATGAATAAACTATATTTCCAATGCGGCCCGCCAAATGTTTTGGGTTGGACAGGCCTGTGATATAAGATACTAATATGTTGCAGTGGAATAGATTTCATATCTATCATCCTTGGCAAAAAAAAAAAAAAAAAAACAAATAAATAAAATAAAATAAAAAGATAAATCACCAAATTATCTGGCGAACATATTTAATTCCTTTCAAAAATCATGGTTATTTTAACAACTTTTATTAAGAGAGTAATGAATAATAAGAAACAATATTTCGTACAATACATATTACGAAAATATACATCTGGCATGTATATTCTTGTACTAGCAGGCTACGCCCCCTTCGCTGGTCACTATATTTAAATGAATTTTCGGAAGACGCGAATTAATATTTATTTTTTTACACCGCATATAGACAAAAATTAAAAAAAAAAAAAGAAAGAAAAGAAAAGAAACTGAAATTGCTCCAAACCTCGCTTCGGGTACCCGCTGTCTACGGCAGCTCTTTTCCCGCCCGCACTGCATCAGTTCTAGGTTTCCCATGCCTGCAGGAAGATCTTTCCCGGGTACTTCAATCGGGATATTTATCGACGACAGGTGGGATCTGCTACTATTTAAGAACTACGATTTTAAAGATGGCTGTATCTCAGCATCTATTAAATATTTTAGTTTTGAACCATGTGTTTAAGCCCATGCTATTTACACTATATTACGATTTGATTCCGACCAATGAAATAAAATCAAATAAAATAAAAAGTAGATTAAATATATATCTAAACAAATAAATTTTAATCAATTTAATCCTTTTTACTATGTATATACTACCATTTTTCCCGATAAATACAGTAAATAAAAAAAAATGAATAAATAAAAGTTTTTTCTTTTAAAGGAATTAACTAAAAAATGAAAAATAAGAAGTTGTTCTACTATAAAAAATTAAACATAACTGTTATAAATACGTTTTTAAATTTAAAACTAATTATACTTATTTTTTTCTACTGCATTACGATTTTATTTTCAAAAAATATAACAAAAAAAAAAAAAAAAAAAAATCGCCTTCAAATGAATGAATTAAATAAAAATAATTTGCATAATAGCCGCTGCTAAGATACGCAGACGATTGAAGCAAAAGAATTAAATTTATGAAGAAAAATGAAACATTAAAGGCAATATTTAAAATCGAAAAAACATTAATTTTAAAAATTCAAATTCGAAATTCGAAAAAATCTCGATGAGGTGCACACCTGCAGGGTCCCAGGTACCTATATGCCAAATTTGGAAGCTCTGCGATGAATAGTGTGAGCACCAGAGCGCAGACAGACACACACACACACACACACAGACACTTCTCTTTATTTATATAGATTACATTTTTGATCGCCAAATGCAAAAAACACCAAGGACGACAGAGTTTTGAAATTTAAAATTAAAATTTTGTCAATTTGACAGAAAATAACTCAATCTAACACATGCATATGATAACTAATACACATCTGTACCCAAATATGGAGATTAAAATCGGGAAATAATTTTCCTCGATTTTTAATAATTTTTTACAAAAAATCCAATGGGCGATTAACATAGGAAATTTTTTCTTGCATCCACGAAGGGGTCAGTGACGTCACACTTCGCTTGCGTATAGCTATAAGATTCAACAGAAATTTTAAAAACATGGTATATAAAAAGTTCTTTTTTTTTTTATATATTATAATTATTTATCATTTTGTTGTCATTTCAGCGATGAATTGATATGGGTATCGCAAATGCATAAAAAAAAAACGTTATGGTGAGAAACGTCCGAGCTACTTCAGTGCCAAATTTCAAATTCTGCCAAGAAGTCCAACCTGTTTCAATGTTTTTGCACAATTTTTCTTAATTTTATTTTAAATATTTTTGTAATGCGAGTGGGAAAAAAAGGAAAAGTATTTTTTTTTTAAATTGGTCTAATTATACAAAATATCTTCATGTAAAATATTATGCATTTTTCGTTCTGTTTATTATCAAAAAGAAACTGACTAATGTAGTTTTTCCTGTATTATTGACATTTCTAAAAATTAAATTAAATTATCCAGCACCAAGAAGTTGCGGTGGAGAAGTCTCTGCCGAAGTCAGCGAGGCCCTGAAGTGAAGTTTTTAAGCAATTTCAATGTATTTTCTTTTTAGTTTAAATTTGTAGAACGGTATAAAAAATATTGATTATTTTAAAAATTCATTTAAATATAATGACCAGCAAAGTGGACAAAGCCTGCTAGTTGTGAATAAGATAAGATGGAGCTTAGATACCAAAAATGTCAATGTGCTTGTGTGCTTAAGGGATTGGTTAAATATAATAATATCTTTTTTATAATCTGTTAGAAAAATATTTGGAAATAAACATGTAGGTGAGTTTCATTCTGATCTTTCATTATTTATGTGTGAGTAAAATTTAAATATTTAATATTTATAAGGTATTTTTTAATTACATTTTATTATTATCATATATCAATAATTAAGAGGCAACAACACTAAAAATTTCTAATTAAATATCTTCACAATTAAATCTAAGTTTAACAGGAAAAGTATTTCATAAATAAAAATATATATTTATAAATGCTCAGTCATGTATGAATATCTGCCGTTGCTTTTCTAAGTGTTGTATTATCTTTGTATTTAAAATAGTTTTACAATATTTATTTGCATGTTTATTATTATTATTTATTGTTTAAGAAACTATGTAGTTAAATTTACATCTATATCATTTTTATGATCTGTTGTGTACTATCTGGAAAAAAAAAATATATATATATATAAAACGAATTTTATTCATTGTTCAAATAAAATTATATGAAGAAAAAGGAAAATCGATTAAAAATCTGATTAATCAATTAATGAACTATGATTAATCCAGTTGTAACTGTTAATCAATTCCTATTACTAGGAAATAGTAATAAAATACTGGAAAACTATTTAAATTTTCCCTCTCAGAAAATAGGCAGAAGTTTATATGTATTTTCAAAGATGCCTTTTAAGATTTTTTTTTTTCTCAGATTTCCTCCTCAATTTTTATGTGTGAATTTCTAGAAAATGGAATAAAATATTAATTATTATTTAGGCCTGCTAAGATATCAGGGTTATCAGATTTGTTGCCTGGGCAGATACCCATTTTACCCGCTGGGCTGGGTTTTTTACCCTAAAAAAAAAACTGAGTTTTTTGGAAAAATGGATTTTTTTTAAAAATAGAAAATTTTTATATTTATTTAAGCACTTTTAAAGCAATAATCCCCAGTAAAATATTTCTTTATATGAGAACTTTACATACAGGAATATCTTTCAATATTTACTTTATTATTTTAAATTTCTTTAATTCAGAATTGAATATACTAAGAAATAATTTAAAGTTATATAATAATGAAAATAAAATAACAATTGCAAGATAATAGTGAAAAATAAGTTTACATCCGCAATTTAAAAGCAAAAGTTTTATCTTTTTTTATTAAATAATGCAGAAATGGCAGGAAGATAAACAATGGAGCAGAATAAAAATACTTTAATGAAGGTTTATTTTCTATACAAGAGATTTTCAGACAAAATTTCAAACAAATATATAATTTTTAGCAGTCTTTTTCCCATTTACTTTTCAGTAATTGGTGGCACTGTATTAATTTTTCAGTTTTGTTGTGCCCTAATATGTTCGAACTTTGTTTTGGACAAACCAAAATGTTGGAAAAAAGTCGCTCAACTGATGTTGAGTTAGCAGGTAATGAATTTAGTAATGCCATATAGTTACAAAATTCTTGATTCAAAGGAGTTGGGGCATTTTCATCTTTTCTGACCATTATCTTCCACCATGTAGATGGGCTCACTTCAGTGACATTTGCAAGAAACATTGATTTCAGATAATAATCGTTATCCAATATCTGCAAAGTCATTAATGATATATAACCATCATCAATATTCTATTGCTATTCTATCTAAAGCTGGCTTTTCTTCAGCATTTGTGAGCTTTTACACCTTTATATTTTGCACATGGTAAATAAGTCACCATATGTGCCAGTATGATACATTAATTGCATCTTTTTTGTATGACCTTTTCATCAGTTACTTAGCTACATCTCTCTTTTATTTTCAGGCACATGATGAAATCTCTGACAGATACTTTCTTTTGTTTATTCCTGTCTTAATCATCTAATGATAGCACACTGGAGAAAAGTTTAGGTTTAAACTTTACAGACAGGAACAATTTTGGTTTAATTTTTTTTTAGATAAGAAAAATTTTGATTTAGATCAAATCAAAACTTCTGTAATGAAAAGAAAAATAGTTTTGATTTAGATTTGAAAATTTTAAAGCTTTAGTTGGATTAAAAATAGATGTATTTACTTTTTTTATATGAAAAATCACTTCAAAACATCACACATTCTATTTAAAAATATGTAATTATTACATTTTTCTCTATTTTTTAGAAGTAAAAATAATTTCTGAACTAAATTTCCAACTTGTAAAATCCCCTACATGTCTATTACACATTCCCTAATTAAAATAATACTTAAATTTGTTAAGTAGATTATACTGTGATAATTAGAAGATAAAAAATATGTAGTATATGTGAAATGAATAGAAGAAAAATCTTGAAATAAAAATAATCCTGTGCAAGCAACAAAATGTCCTTATAGGTAATTATGAACAATTTTGCCTTTTTAAAATCATATTTTAAAAATAATTACTTAAAATATATATTAAAAGCTACTAAAAACCATTTTTAAAATCTCCTTATGCTTCACCTTAAGCATAAGATGATATAAAAAAAAATGGTTTTTATTAATTTTTAATGTAAGTTTTGCCTTTGATCATAACTCTCTATTTTATCAAACAAATTACATATTTGAAAATAATTTTGCATCAAATAATTCATGTATTTTATTCTTTTTCAAAAGAATTACTATAAAATGAAAATTGTGTAGTTTGTAACCATGTAATTTGAGGGAAGTACAAATAAAATATCTTAAAGCTATTAAGTAGCTTATCTAAGATGTTCTGATAATGAGTGTATCAATTAGAAGCATGTTTAGAGCAAATATTATTTAATTTTTGTTTGTGTCATCTACACAGATAACTGAATTAAAAAAGTATATGTATATATATATGATTTGAGATTGTGAAACCGAATGCAACATGTGAGTATAAGATAATAAAAGGAAGAACTACTTTTGTTTTAATAAAAGTAACATCAGGCAAACTTACTGCACATTATAAATTTTGTTCATGAGTTCTTATAGAATTAAAATTTAATTAAAAAAAAAAAAAAAAAATGTTCGTACTTTAGTTTTGAACAATGCATTTTTATACAACCAAAATTCAAATATAACTGCTTTCTGATGATTATGTATAAGCATGTTAAAACAATACAGATACAGTAGTGCTGACTCTAGGTTAATTTGGCAGGGTGCTCCATACTGTGATCCTTTTAAACACATTTTAGCACCCTGCTGCCTTTTTTCAATCCATTTTAGCATCCTGCGGCCCTTTTAAAAACATTTTTAGTACCAGGTAGCCTTTTCTAACATTTTAAATGTTCAGAGGTCTTTAGACACTTTTCTTTCTGACTTTTCAACCTTCTACAATAGTTCTACAGCATTCCTGGAAGAACAAATGCATATAGCCTATATATATATACACACATGTAAAATTAGTAACTTACTTTTGTCATATACAAAAATCCCATCATAGAAGACTGCAAATTATGCAAATAATGCCTTTTTTGAAAATAAGTTGCCCCTTTTACAGAATTCCCCCGGCAGCCCTTTTATTCTAGAGTCAGCGCTGTACAGTATTATCAGTTTTATTGATCAAAAATGCTTGTTTAGTGTTTACTAATCTATGTATGTTCTCATATAAAACAAAATAACACATATACTATACATTATTAGCTTATTGGAAAAAGAAATTCCATTTTCCCCCAAAAAAAAAACCCATGTTTTCTACCCAAAACCCCCAGTTTTTTTTAACAAAATCCACCTGGGTTGGGTTCTTAAAAAAAAAAAAAAAAAAAAAAACGTGTTTTTTACAATCCTGTAAGATATACACTAAACAAATATGTTATTCGAAATTAAAAATGTGATGATTTTTATCAGTACAAATCATTAAAACTGAAATAAAGCTGTTCAAGATAATAATATCAAGAAATTTACCTTTCCAAATATTGTATGTTTGTTTTGTAATTCAGGTGTAGCAGCCAAAGTGAAGAAAAACTGACTTTCATTATCATCTTTACCAGAATTTGCCATTGCAACCAACCCACGGTGAACAAATCTTAAGCGACTATGAAATTCATCCTAGGGAGAAAAAAAAAAAAAAGGTATACAATCAGTACAATATATATATAAAATTATTTTCGGGAAAAATCAAATTTTGCATCCTTCTCTGACATGTTTCTCAAAATTTGCCACTTGGTGCTACTCCTTATTGTCTCCCTGGCAATTGTAACTCTCCAGAAGATACTATCTCAGAACATGTTATTCAAGACAAATAAAAAATTCAGATATTTGTATTATTTTAATAAAATATAATTCTACTAAAAACTAAACAATTTTCGACAGGAGTTTTTTTTTTTTTTTTAACAGTATAGTGAAAATTATAGTTTATACTATGGTTTAATACATTATTGTTTGAGAAACACAATTTGGTGGTTTTCTTTTACAGTACCCATTGATAAACGGCTAAATTATATTAAAAACATTCAGTTAAATTAAGGTTAACCTAAAATAATAATAATAAAGATGATTGTAATAAATTTAAATAAAAAGTAATTTAAAAATACAGTAGGGAACCAATTATCCAGAATGGTTTTTACAAAACTATTCTGGATAATTGTTTTTTTCCAGATAACTGGTTGCTCATCAAAGCAACCCTCATTAATCAGAATTTTAGAATGCATATGGTTCTCATTTAAAATATTTTAAATAAAAAATTAAAAACTATTTTTTATCAATTAATCAAATTTAAATATTTAATTAACCTGAAATTTTTTTAAAAATAAAAGTATTAAAATAATTTTCAATCAAAATAAATTATTAATTAAAATGTGAAAAAAAAAAAAAAAGTCTTTGAAATTTATTAACCTTACATAAAAATCAAAATCTACCCAAATCCAAGTGTGCTTAACCATGATTAGCCAATGAATTTAAAACATTGAATATTACTAAGAATTTAGAAAAATAAGACCTGATTTTAAGGGCTTTTCTTTTTATTTCTTATGAAAATTCATGTTTTTTATATCCATGAAAATGCAAAAAATGTGTGTACGCAAAATATTCAAAAATTTTAAAAGTTACTTGATTTTATTTATCACCTCCTCACCCCCAAGAAATAAATAAATAAAATAATAATAAAATAAATTCAGAAAAGAACCCTTTCCAGATAAATAAAATTGTCAGTTTTATATCATGTATCATGTAATGGCACCATCTATTGACATTTCTCAGAACTAAAAGCTATCTTTTCAGTTTACACTGTACTTACCAAATAAATACTTTTAAATATAACAAAATTAAATGAAATTACTATCATTTATTAAATATTTCTTTTATTTTTAATTGTTTCATATTACAATGCTAAACCATTATTATTAAAAAATAAATAAAAATATTTCTGTAAGTTTTTTTTTTTTTTTCTTTTTATATACATTAGAAGATAATTGTTTGAAAATATAATTCCGGATAACTGGATTCCAGATAAATGGTTCCATACTGTAATACAATAAATAAAAAATTCAAAAATATATTATTTATCTATCTATTATTTTAATTTATTAAAAATACCCTGCTTTGTTTAGAATTGTGCTGAAGAAGAAAAATCTCAAATGGTTTGATTCTATCATTGGGTATTCTGGGTTCCCACTCTTCAATAGGTATCTGGAAAATCTTACTGAATCTTAATGATTTAGTAATCTGTAGATAAGATTACTAAATCTTATCCATAGTGAATATACTCATGCAAGGTATTACTTATTGTTATTGATCAAAGTTCATAGGGTAGAATGTGATTTCGGCACAAAACAGGTAAAACATGACATGATTACAAGAAAATGAAAAGAGATGTGGATTTTTATTTCACTGCTAGAGAAAAAGGAGGAACTACTTTTTTCTACTCAGTGGCATAATTTTGAGAAGTATACATTTCCAATTTAATGTGGCATACACATTAAAATTATTTTATACTGTGTTTCTAAAATTAAAAAATTCAATGACTTTACCATAGCATCTGAAACTTTTCTAAACCTGCTGCTTTAGAGCAAATACATGCTCTAAAACAGTTTTTTTTTTTTTTTTTAAATTTTTGATAACTAAAATAATTGAAAATAAAACTAATGTAATAATCACGATTACCTTAAATGGCTGGCCATAAATGGATTCTCCTCCAGTACCTGTACCAGTAGGATCCCCTCCTTGAACTATAAATCCTTTTACAACACGATGGAAAATAGTGCCATCATAATAACCTTCAAGACACAGTTGGACAAAATTTCGGCATGCTTTTGGGGCTTCTTTTGACCATAATTCGATGTCAATATCTCCAACTGTGGTATTAAGAAGAACCTACGTGAGAGTAAATACAAAAATAAATAAATAAAAGATATTATTTATGAAAGTTTTTAACTTAGGCAAAATAATGATTTGCATAATGCATAGTATAGTAACAACAAGTGTGACGTGTGAGAAATTTCTGTTCATTTAAAAGTGAGACAATTATAAACATAAAGATATAATGAAGTCAACAATTTAATTCAAGGTCATAAACAGGGGGGAAAAAAACTACAGATGGGGTACAAATTTTAGTAGTAGTACATAATGTTGAGTGTTGAAAATGTATAACTCAAATTTTTTCGACAAATATGCAAATTTTAAGACGACTGAACCCTAATTCTCCTTCTTTGACTATGGCCTTGCTACAATTTCTAAGGATTGTTAATTACAAGGCTTTGTAACCAAAATTATTATATTATAATGCACATTATAATGTGGAAGAATATATGAGAAAACTAAGATTTCATATATAGTAATATATTGTAAATAATCTTACCTATAAAACAAAAAAATCTACTAGTAATATCATTTTGACTTATTTATACGCAGAACACTGGATGGAAGCAGATTATTTTAATACCTTTCAAATCAAAATACAATGTACAGGGTTCATACAATTAAATGCTTTGCACAAATGTTGTGATTTCTAATCTTTCTCCATCCACAAAACATATGTCAATTTCTTTTTCAACTTACTTTAATGATATATATAATCTATAAAGAAATTGAATAGTTCAATATCTTTCACTCATATACTGTAAAATCCCGACTATAAGCCCCTCTTTACTTTTAGGCAATTTTGAATTTTTTCTATAATCCTAAAAATAAGCCCTCCCCCACCAATTTTTCATTTTGAGTAAAAAATTAATTTCTGAAATCTTATGTATATTTAATGAGTCTAAATAAAATTATTCTTTAAAATATCTTTTACAGAAAAAAATTACTAATTGGATTCTTCCCAATTTGTTTTAACAAAATAATAATGAAGAGTGGGAATGTGAACTATAAAATAACTATAGCTCTATATTGAAATTGTAAACCTAATTTATGATAGATGGCAGCACTAGTCTTTCTTCCAGCAAAATGTTCTTACAGGCTTCTTCAATATTCATTAAAATAATAATTTATAAGCAAACTTTTCTTTATTTGCCTTTCATAGTAAACTAAATAATGAATAGAGTTTTTTTTTATTTATTTACTTAACAAAAATTGCATTTTTTAAATATTACTAGTTTCCCCTTTAATTTTATTATTTCAATTATAAAGACTGATGAAGTAAAAAGTCAATCTTTGTAATAGTGATATATCAAAATTAAAAGTTTTCATGAATGTTATATTTTAAGTTAATTATTGTATTGATGTAATAATTTATTACTACAATGATTAATCCGTTATGCGCATGTTTGAATATTATCTGGATTTCTTCATTAAATAACTTCTTCTTGTATCAATCAATAGATGGCACCAATATGCAATTTATCATTTGTTCTAAAGAAAAAAAAAAAAAAATGTATTTTTTGTGAAATGTTATGTTTAACAATATTATATAAAATAAGTTTTATGCATTTCATATGTACCTAAATGTATACTCTTATTAATTTATATACTCTAAATTAATTAATGTTTGATAAACTTGAAGATTAACCTTAACCATAGCAAAATAAGTGTTTAATTTTTTTTTTTATCATTTTTCATATTAACCATATGAAAAAAATTAATTTAAATTAATAATAAAATAAATTTTGAATTCTTAATTTAATATTTATTTCTATAATTTACATTCTTTATTAGATGACATTGGTTTTGATCTCTGGTGATAAATGGCAAAACTTTTTAAAAAAGACATTTCCAATAATCTTGATTATAAGCCCCCTACCTATTTTTTATTGATTTCCATTAGAAAAATGGGGGGGGGGGTTATAGTCGGGATTTTATGGTACTTTTTTGGGACCCCCCTTTCCCTCTGCACTAACGTTTGGTGATCAAATGCACTGCAGAAGTCATGTGATTTCCAATCTTTCTCCATCCACAATATAAATGTCAGTTAAACACACTTTATTAAATTCTAGCAGCTATAAAGAAGTAATATCGTTCAGTACCTTATACTCATGTAATTTTTTGAGATGCCCTAATCCTCATGCTAATGATCAGCGACCAAACACCTCATGGTATCCTTATGACTTCTAATCTTTTTCATATGCAACATAAATGTCAATATTTTTTTAAACATGCTTTAGTAAATTTCAAAATCTATAAAGAGGTTGAATTGTTAACTATCATCATTTATCATTTTTATAACTATAATGCTTTGATCATATATCTAACTGATCAACTAACATTACATAAATGTAATCTTGTGATAAAAATATGACTATTGAATCTTGCAACTTCATTTTTTCCCGTTACTTATTGTAAAGTTATGCTGCAGATTTTCTAGTACTTATATAGATGTCGCAGACTGTCAGAAAAAAAAATTGCTACTGGGATCTGCTCGATGGTCACAACCCTTCTAACATTATATCTTTCAACAAATCTTTATAATCTTCAACAATTTTTTTCACTGATTCACTACTACTAGAAGCCATACTTAAACGAAATAAAATAACAATAAATTAAACAAACAAAATAATAATAAAGAGTAAAAATAGAACTGTTTTATACAGGGTTTAACCTGGCAAAAAAATTACTTTAGCATTTTAGCGAAAATAGGCAAGCACTATTTTAGCTTTTTCGAAAGTTAATTCTTTGGATACCATTGATTTCTTTTACTTAGCTTTGTTATCCTCAGTTTTGTTTTCTATTCCTTTTGTTCATTGATGATTTTAACCAAGCATCCATATTTGTGACTTTAAAAATATGAATCAGGGAAACTATGTTTTGATTTTATCAACAGAAAAAGAGGTACTCATATCATGTGTAAAATGAAAAAGCAATTTAAAAATCAAGTAAAGTGTAGTGGTAGATAATCGTGAAATACTAGTGCTAAAAATGCTTCTATGAAGCAAATTCTGAATTCTAACATACTTTTAAATATTTTTGCATTTAAATTCAATCATTGAAAATTAAAAATAAATCCAAATTACTATATAAATAAGGATTCCCAAAAATTTCAGTCCTTTCGTAGTTTTTGCCTGCAAATATTACAAAAAAAAAAAAAAAAAAAAAACTGATTTATTATATAGAGATATTTTATACAGTTATCCAGTTTTAGCTTTTTAGCGAAATTCTGACCTACTTGTTTTAGAAAATATGATACCTTTTAGCAAAATGCTAAAAAAACTAATGGCAGTTTAAACCTTGGTTTTATAAAATTAAAGCTTCACCAGCTGAAATAGAATTTTATTAAAGTTGTCTTTATAATTAATAGAAATGCTGGTTGCCATGGTAATAAAAAATAAACAGAATGAAGGTTGCTATCAACGAGATAAATAGAGTAGAGTGATAAATGGTAACCCTGACATGGTCCAACATGAGTCATGTGACATGAACCCTCTATGCGTTGGTTCCCATGGTAACAGCTTATTTTCAATAAATTTCTATGGCAATGGTTTGGAGATTGTTCTTGGCAAAAGTCGTAACTGCCAATGTTTTTGTTTGCTTATGTAGCTCTTTTGTTCTAAATTATTTTTATTTTTATTTCATGTAGTCGAAATTTAAACGACAAAATACTCAAAAATAGTTGAAAAATTATTATTTGTTGTTAAATTTAGCTCTTTAAAATTTAACTTTTCTTTTATGAACACTTTTAAACTTTGTTGGGAAATGATGAAAAAAATAAGGAATTTTATTATTCATTAAAATGAGAACAATGTAAAAAATTATTTTAAGAACAATTTATTTCGGTCATAAGACTCCCGTGTTAACTAATAATAATGATAATTTGCCGAATTGAAATTTTAAATGCCAAAATAGCGATAAAGGGCCAAACATAGCAACCTATTGGTTCATGTCACGTGATTCATCTTGAACCACAGAAAGCTAATCCTTCATCCATTGAATCAGCACTCTAATTTATTTATCTTGTTGATTGCTATATCATATTACAAAGAATCCAGAGCGATATCACTATCGTTCAAAACGGCGCGAAAGAAAAATAGCCAAATCCAGTTGTGGACCAACCTGCAACTTGTACCTGATAAATAACCGATTTATGGCAACTCAATAAATTTGGATGATTAATGAGGAGAGGGGATTGGTAATCTAGGAAAGCAAGAACGTACCTATATTGATGTATCTATTCCTACTATAATTAATGGTGAACACAATTACAGATTGATTTCTCAAATCATACTTACATAACCACTTGCGTTAGTTTCTACCGATATAAAATGAAAATGAAAATTATTTATTCAATTTCCAACAGATACATAGCGAACATGAAACTTGTCAATATATATAAATAACGCAGAAATGCAATTTAATATATATGGAATATAAGAATCTCCATTTTCAATAATCAAAAACAATATCTGATTTAATACGAAAGGTAAATACATAAATATATAAACAGATACTTTAAAAAGGAAAAAGTATATAAAAATCCTTTTCAACCTTCCCATTCGTAGGCGGTTCTTGAATGTAAATATTACTCATATTTGTAGAAAAATAGTTTTACTTCAATATAAAACAAGAAAATGAGAAACTCCTTCCAGTTATTGGAGTGATATAGTAGGTAAATAGGGTTTTTGTATGCTACTGATGCACAGCGACCACGGATTAAGAGATTCCTAATCCGTGACAGCGACAGAAAACATAAACAAAACGAGAGCAAAACAATAATTTTATGTTGCCATTATATTTATATAATATTAGGATTTAAAAGGAAGTAAAAAAAGTAGTTTAGAAAACTAGACAAAAGTTATATAATAGATGCAAATAAACAGCTAACAAAAAATAATTTTAAAATGAATTTAAATTATTATCTTACGTAGCACATGAAACAAATTTTCTTTAACCAACCAGCCAACCATTTTTGCCGCACGAAACATAAACAAAGTGAAAGTACGCGGAGTAGAAAAGACAAGAAAAAACATATTTAAAATTTGCTCTTTTATTGTTGAATTTTAGTTTTGATTGTTTAATGCAAGTTACTTAAGTTATTTATACTTTTTGCTTAAAATTTCTTTTTATGAGAAATGGAAGATGAAATAAAAAAATTAACAAATGAAATAATTCAGTATTTTACTTCAAATTCTTCTGATGAATGTAAGAAATGGTCTTTGCTAAATGCTTATCATAGCGAATATCTTTTGAAAAAAGATTTTAGTCAGACGTTAAGAATATCATACCCATCAATATTATCATCACTTTTAGATGTTTTGCAGCGGAATTTATTTTGTGAAAAATGGCAAGAAAATTTATTTGATGATATCTTCTTACATGGCATCCTTCATGAATCATTTTTAGTTTTAGTGAAAAGATTAGAGCATAAGTATGTTCATAAAATTATTGTTTTTTGTTGTCAAATACTATATATGTATTTAAATTTAGAATTTAAGTTTCCTTCGGTTATAATTTTCGATTTAGCTTTATTATTACTTTTCCATTGGCGAAATTTGAATTTTTCTTGCCATGGAAGAGATAATTATAATTATTATTTTTTGTATAATTTTTTTGTTAAAGAAAATCTTGTGTTTATTTTCATTATGCTTTTTATTAAAGAATTTTTTAGTTAATTTATGGTAATATTTCATAATCTGTTATTTTTCTAACCTGTGATTAGGTTCAAAGAAGCAGATTTTAATAGTAAGACCTCGATTATCCGAGCTAATTGGGACTGCAAGTACCTTGGATATCGGAAATCTCAGTTAATAGAAACCATGTATAAAAACATTCCGTGCTTGCGAATTTAACTACTTTTAAAGTAAAAAACAATAGAACGTTTTTTAAATGATAAAAATAAACATATATGAACTTATGTTTCACAGCTAAAAAGATTTCAAAAGGAAATCAACTCTAGTAGTAAATTTTAAAAAGTAAAATGGAATTTTTTTTAACTATACTTGGTTAAATATCGAAAGACACATTTTCAAAAATAACACAAATCTCAAGAAAATATATTGTATTTTTAAAATTTAATGCATTAATTTGTTAAATTTACATTCTTTTTAAAAAGTCTGTTACCTTTCGTTGCAAAAGTCCAGAATTTCTATTATGGGCTGTCCTTTCGCTCCAAATTTTGAGCAACAGGAGATCCATCAGCGCAGCATCGTTTCTTTGCTCCAAATACTTTAGGGCAGTTGTCAGTGCTTGAACACCTTCACTATGACTTATAGTCGTAGAATCCTCAAAGTCCTCGTCTTCATTTTCAGCGTCATTAATGTCCGATGAAGGATTAATGGCTTGTATGCAGTGGCGGCTCGTGAGATTCATTTACAGGGGGGCTGCATCGCTGCATGTCTAACAATCAGTACAATTTGAGAAAAAAGCAAAAGTGATATTCTGAATTTTACAATTATGTTTATTAAATGAACAGTAATATTTATCAAATGAACTGTAATGTTTATTAAATGAATGTATTTGAAATATTAGACAGATGTAAATCTTAGGATTTCCATCTTATTTCTTTTCGAAAGGAAAAATACACTCCTTCTCATAATTATAAGGACACCCGTTTTTCTATATTAACTAAACACTGAACACTATTATTTAAACAAATATATTTTTAATTAATTTGAATTTCATTAATAGACTATATTTAAAAAGTTTTATCGATTTTCTATCTTAAAAAACGTTAAATATGGTAAAAAGATGATTTTTTAGGTGTTCACAATTATAAGGACAGCTCGAGTTTTAGTAATTTTTTTCAGTTATTCTTTAAATTAATATTTTATGGGGTCTCTTTTTAGGGTTAAACAGTCAGACATTCTCTCTGGTGTATATATATATATATACTTTTTTTTTTTTTTAATATTCAGCTTCAATACCATTTCATACAGAATATATGATAATCTTAATACATTTAAACTATTTAAAATTGCTTTCCATTTGCATGAACTTTTCTAATATCATAAGTTAAGGTTTTTTCAATTTTTAGGCCATGGGAAAGGCAATAATACAGAAGTTTCTTTCTTCAAACTATTTCCTATTGCTCTAAAAGTAGAGCAAAAATGTAAGTCTTGTTGAAAAAAATATTATTACCCCCCCAAAATCTAACAAAAATCTGATAATTCCACGTTTAAAATTTGCGGATATTCTCTTGATGTTCATAATAATAGAAAAAATTACTAAATTCATTCTGCCTTCAGTAGAAGCAGCTCCCCAGAGCACCATAGATCCATCTTTAAAATGCCCGTTTCATATCTGCCTTTAAAAAATCTGCTCTGTCTTTCGCTATATCTTCAGATTGTGCCAGCAACTGTTAAAACCATTTTGTTAATCAAGAATAAAATGTTTTTCATCCGAAAATGCAACATTTTACCATTTAGTATTGTCTTTATTCAACTTTAACACAAACGTTCTTTCCCCCATTAAATGCTGATTGATTATTACAGGTTTTTTATTCATTTTAACATATTATTAATTATTTTAAACATGCATAAATGTAGACCCTAACCTTTCGTTAAAAATTACAAGCAAATCGGCAGCAATCATTATGAGTAGAACAGTAAGAGGAGTTCTGAGCCTTCGATCTCTGTAAAACAACTCTGATTTCGCATCAGATCTCTCTCCTATCGAACCAGCAGTTCAATGTTTGATCACATTTCCTTCAGCAGTTTTAGACCTTCGAATTTCATTAGAAATTCGGAGGAATGAAATTATCCTTCCACTTACAAAACACATTTATCATACTTCACTACTTGAATGTTCTTTTTTTCGAGGAATTATCAGTAATGTCCGTCCAAGAAAAATTGCAGGCTTATATATGAATTAATCTAGCCCAGTAGTTAACAAATTCGCATGTCAACTGTAATTTATCCGCTAGTAAGTTAAATAAAACGAAAAAAATCTGGATTGTCCCTATAATTATGAACATCTAAAAACGTGGAGAAAAACACATTTTGCATTATTTTTTATTAATTTTGTTTTATATTAAAAAATTATAACAGTTTTGGTTTTTAGAATACTGGATATATTAAGTGCACTTAGTATAATCTTGTTTACAATTATTTTTACGTTAGTTATTTAAAAATATAAAGTGTCCTTATAAATATGAGAAGGAGTGTAGCTTCATCGCCATTTGCTGTAAGACTATCTTGAACTTCACGTAAGAGATAGTCTATTACAGAATTTAAGAGTTTAGGAATACGTAACAAGGAAAAGTCTAAATAAAATACGTATTTCCGTATTAGATTAAATTATGTTTAAGATAGATATTTTAAAATTATATATCTTTTCTTAAAAAATAAATGAATGAAATAGAATGAAATATTGATAATTTAAAAAAATTAAAATCTTTGGAAACATTTATAATAAATAATTTTGCTAGAAACTATTGTCATAATCTAAAATATTTAACAGTTTTTTTAGCATAAAAAAAAAAATAATAATTAGATGCTGCATTTATGCCGAATTATAATTATCTATCTATTTTTAAAATTCCTGTCTTATATTTTTTAGTAATACAATGCCCATATCTTAAAAGTACAATTTTAGTGATGTGTTTCTTTAATTTATTTAGAATCATCCTTTGAAATATTAATTAAAAGAATTTCCAAAATTTTTTGCATATAGTCAGTAATACACTCGATATCTTCTGTATTACCATGCATTAAAAATAAATATTAAAACTCTATTTTCTTTAGATATGCATATTTAACCCTTTCATTCCCACCTTTTTCCATCCATAAAACATTAAATCTTATATTTAGTCATAAATTTATTTCAAAAGTAATATATGTAATTTTTTTTTTTTTTTTTTTTAAATACGAGTAATAGCAGGGTACGAATTAATATAGCTAACAAAGCAACCGAGAGGTGTTTATTTATGTTTAATATAACCACTGATGCCATTCAAAATCGTAACTTTTCAATAAATAAAAATATCAAAATTTGGGAAGAAATTCATATTGCAATTAATTAAAATACAAATCATAAACATTAAAAAATGAAATAAAAAATATTTCAAACAGTTAATTTACTTAAATTGCCCAAAACAGGAAACTGATTCCTATATTATTATCAGACTAGAGTAAAATATACTTTCATTTATCAACAAGGATAGCGAAATTATTTAAAATACATATTTTTCGGTGGTAAAATGTATTTAGATTTTAATATTATTCATTTTGAATCAGCGGCAGGGTTAGATGGTAAGAAAGAAAATCTGAAATGTTATGATTTCAACTGGCATCACTGGGAATGAAAGGGTTAAACACTTCAACAGCATATATCAATATAATTTGGTTTGAAATATTATCACAAAATTAAAACTACGCATAGCCAAGCCAACATTGCATTCTGCATGTTTTGTGTGTCCTTGTGAAAGAAGTGTAAATTAAAAATACAACATTTTTTAAACGGATAATTTCGTTATGCATTAGACTAATTTATATGAGTTTCCTACATTCTGCAGCAGAATAACACTGCTAAAATGTATTTAAATTAATTTTCTTATAAAGTGTAATGTGTAAGAAATTTTCGTGCATTCTTCTAAATGAACTGTAAACAAAACATACACTTTTTCAATAGGAAAAATAGTGTGGTCAATCTAAATAACAGGTGTTAAAATTCTAAAATTTCCATGCATATTTATGAAAATTCTTACTCGAACACATGAAAAAATGTTTTTCAACTTCGTTGTAGGAAAATGTTGGAAATTAAAAATTTAGAAATCTTCTGTTTTTAAGAACGATTCGACTGCTAATATTTCTCATCAAAATAAAAAACATTAGTCATTAAAATAAAAATGAAAGAAAAAATATAATAATAACGTTATTAACAAAGCGATTAAACACTTGATAAATTTTGAATACTATAATTAATGGAAGATAAAATTTGAATAAAAATTGAGATTCTGTCTATTCGGCCGTTTCTGCCACTGAAAAAGTAAGAAGCCAAAAAAACGCGTGAAAATTCAATGTAATATAAATTAAAAATGTGTTTGAAAACATAAATAAAAATTATTTCTATTTCATCACATAATCGTGAATAACCTTCATGTTACATTTTTTACCTCTCATACATAAATAATCTTCAAACACAGCGATTACCGCATTAAAAACTGTGAAAAAAAACGTAGTTTACAAAAGGAAATAGTCCTTTTCCAGCATTACCGAAATCCTTAATAAGATCGGTGCTGCATCAGATGCAGCTCCAACGTGCCTAGTTTCATAAGGTCGAAACTGGTAGGGAAAACGAGTAGCGGCGGTTTTAACCATCTTTTCCCTAAAGAAATCCCCTTTTTCGAGAGCTGTATGAATGAGCAGCCCCTTTCGGACTTTGGAAGCGCTATTACGCTTAAAACTGGTTGACTTTTCTCAATGTTTTAATAATTTTTCATGATAACGAACTAATCTGCTCTTTTATATGCATAATATACTATATAATATAATAATATTTATTTTCAAAATATTTTGTAAGTTAACATAATTACTTCGAATATTTCTGGAGGGGGGGGCTGCAGCCCCTGCCACGAGCCGCCACTGTTTGTATGATTTTTTCGTCATTGAGACTATCAAAATTTGGATGTTGATTTTCAGCGTCCAATCACTCGCAAATGTCCTCTTCCAAAACTTCTTCACAACCTTCAATTCCATTGATGATCTCAAGAAGTTCCCCGTCTGTTGGTGTGTTTTCCGTCTGCTGGGATTCACCCTGTGTCCTCTTTTCAACAATTATTTTGTTGAATGATTTACGAATTGTAGCTGGATTAACTAATTGCCATGCCTGGGCAACCATGTAGATAACATCTTTCACATTTATTTTTTTCAGCGCCTCATTTAGGTTTTCTTCGCATTGAAGAATATGAGTGATGAGTTTCTTTTTGTAGTGTCTCTTTGTTGTTTCAATTACCCCTTGATCCATTGGTTGTATTATCAATGTCACGTTTAGGGGGAAAAAAATCACCCGTATTTCTCCTGAAATGAGCATTTCTTCTTCCGGATGATAAGGAGCATTGTCTATCAGCAAAACTGCTTTAGGTGGGAGATTTAGCTGCGCCAAATGTTCCTTTACGTGCGGCACAAAGTCATCATAGAACCACTTTTCAAAAATTTCGGAATTCATCCAAGCAGACCTGATTTGTGTATTTCACAGGCAAGGAATTCACATTAATATTTTTAAATGGTCTCGGCTTCTTTGATTTACCGATGAGAAGCAGGGGTAATTTATCAGTTCCACTTGCATTTGCACAAACTAGAAGGGACACTCGGTCTTTGCCCTTCTTGTAACCCAGGGCACTGGCTTCTTCTTTAGATGCCAAAGTTTTCGATGGCATCATTCTGTAAAACAAGCCAGTTTCATCGATTTATAAATTTGATCTAATGTCAGATTTTCTTTTTCAATCATTTCTTCAATTCATAATCTTTCTCCATCTACAACATAAATGTCAATATTCATTTTAAACTTGATTTATAAGATTCTAGAAACTATAAAGAAATAGAACTATACAATATTTCTTGCTGATGTAATTATTTTTTGACACCCCCCCCCCCCCTCTTCTTATCTCCAACCAGCCATCGTTGATTAAAAGCTCTGCAGAAGTCTTTAGTTTCCCAATCTTTCTCCATCAGCAACATAAATGTCAATATTCATTTTAAACTTGCTTTATTAGATTCTAGAACCTATAAAGAAGTAGAATTGTTTCATTTCTCATTTATCTAATTATTTATATTTTGACTGCCCCTCCTGCTTCCCAGCTAGTGATCAGAGTTACTTCTAGAACCAAAAAAGTGATAGAAGTGCTCAATATTTCTCACATATGTAATTATTTTTAGTTTGTATTACTAAACTTTGTGAATCTATTTGTTTTTCCTTAATAAATTTAAAATACATACTATACTACCAAACAAAAGATATGTTAGGTTTTCATGAAAGATACATAAAGAAAAGAAATAATAAATAAAGTTTTATTAAAAAAAAACATGCCTAATGTTTTAGTATTTAATGCCATAAAAACAGTTGTCTATTAAAAAGTGACTATTAAATAATAAATAAAATAAAATAAATTTTTGTACAACCCCCTCCAAAAAAAAAAAAAAAAAAAAGAGAGAGAGAGAGAGAGATCCAAATGTTTTTTCCCCTCCAAAGCAAGTTGTAAAAAAAAAAAAAAAAAAAAAACTTTCATTTTGTAAGAAGGTAAGGAAGTATATATTTATTTACTTTTGTTTTAGAAATTTTTCTAATTTTTTACTTAATATATTATATGTTTGTTTACAAAAACAGTGCAATTCATTATTATATGTGGGTTCGTGCATAAAAATTATTCCGTGACATGGTTCACATCTTCACGTCGCATAAGTATATAACTCTGATTACTGATAGTTCTTATTGAAACTTGGCACCTCTAAGAATGTTATGAAACACAAATGCCTATTGTAAGAGTCGCCAATCCCCTCCCCCAACAGGGGGGGGGGTGTGTGTAAGTGTCTGATAACATATTGCACCTGGTATTCAATAGGCTCACATGACCACTGTTAACAAAGCATTCATGGATGTTGTCTTCTCAGGGTGTAATATTTCTTGGAAGTTGAGTGCTTTTGTGGGGAAGAAGTGCCTGTAACACGGACAACAAACTAAAATGTGTATAATTTTTTCCAAGCTCATTTTGGAAAGGAGAAAAAAAAAAAAAATTAGACTTTGTTATTGCCTCGGTTAACAGAAACCTCGGTTAATCGAGGTTCTACTGTATCTGTCGTCCTTGCCGAAAACAAAAAGAAATTGCTAAATTATCTGGTAAACATATTCCTTTCAAAAATCATGGTTATTTAATAATGTATATTAAGAGGGCAATCAATAATATGGAACAGTATTTTGTACAACATATTACATAAATATACATCTGGCATGTATATTTTCATATTACATTTTTGATTGCCAAATGCAAAAATCGCCAGGGACAACTGATATAAAATCTATGCTGGTTCGAAATAATGCTTGCAAAAATAAAGATGCAATTTAAAAAAAAAAAAAATTCTTTTTTTTTTCTTGCTTTGTGAAATGGTCAAGTCAGTGGTGTGTCAAAGGTGGAGCAAATGGGGCAAGCTGCCTCGTGCCTCTGGTCATGAGTGGGTCCCCAGAGAAATTTAACCTTTAACTTGTAAAATAATTTTATGCGGTTCAGTGGTTTTTGAAATCTAAGAAAAAAGGAACAAAATCAAAATGCCGGATTGCTTTAAGCAAGAGAATGAAAAAGGGACAATGATGCATTATTCTTCTTGAAACTTAATGGTTATAATAAAATAAAAGATCTATTTACACTTTAAATACATTATATACGAAAAAGAAATACTTAAAGGAACATAGTTCCGAATCTAATTAACTCTCATAGTGAGAGATCGAAATTCTATCTTCGAACGCAGTCGAAGAATCCAAAAGTCTAAAACTAACTTTACTGGCTGTTGCCAAAATCTATTAACAAAATATAGGTTCTACCTTTTTTCTTTCATTGGTGACGCAGCGCCGTCTAAAGGGAATTGATTTTACTACAAACTATAGTTATCTGGTGAAGTTGTTGTGCCGTTATTTTAACCCAAAACATTCCCTGCTGTTCCATTTTAAGTGTAGATTCCTGTTTAAAAAGCCTTAATGCACAAAAGTCATTGTAGAATGATAAATCTAAAAACAAAAGTAACTCATTTATGCAAAACTTGGCTAAAACAAGGCTAGTGAGGCCAATGCCGCAGGCCCTCTTGTTAAGTTAGATTTCCAAATCAATCTTAAAATTTATATAATAATAAACTTCATTAACTTTTTATAATAATAAACTTAATGTGAAGTGGTCCTCAATATAAAACAGTGGCGGCTCGTGCATCAAAAATAGGTGAAGAGGCACATTGTATTTTACACTGTATTCATTTATAGACTATAAATTTACATTTAAATAGGCATTTTTAGTTAAATTTAGTTAAGACCATGCATAATAAAAATCATGCATTGAAAATACTTAAATATTATTTTTGAGCTCTTCAGCTATTTTCTGTTCATGAGCCGCCACTGATATAGAATAGGCTCCAGTTAGGGGATTGGGGGCTATGAGACTTTCGCCCCATTTCTTGAGAGTTGTAGGTCTGCCACTGGGTCTAGTTGAAAATATAGATATTTATAATAGATAATTTAAATGAATATATTTGTTTTATTATTTTTGCTATCTGTTTATTGCAGTATTTTATAATGCATGTGTAAATAAAGAGAGTTTCATAAGCAAGGAGAATTTAAAATCTTCAGTGTCTTTGGATAACAAATACACATTTCTCTTCTTCTGCTGTATATTAAAATTGTGCAGTGTACACTGTACAGTGTTCAAAACATATAAAAATGATAGATTTTAAAATAAGGAAAAGATGACTACAGATGACGCCACTAAACAAATAATACCATTTTATAAAATTTTTATTCTAAACAACCAATTTGAATGCTTCTTACTTTCTTTTTTTTCTCTCTATAACAATTAAAATAAACAGGTGTCTGATTGAATGTTTAGAAGAAATATCTGTGTTAGCTGTATGCCAATAGCCACTTTCTGATTCCTGTTTGTTTTCATATTAGATTATTAGTGCCTTGTTGTTGATGTTAAATTATATTTTTGTATGTGTGAGTTTGGTTATTAAAATGATTGATATATGAAAATCTGATTGTTTTCACAAGCCAAAAATTAAACTGTTGTCTTTTTAGACATGCTAAAGTAATTTTTATTTACAGTTGAAAATTACTTCAATATATATATATATATATATAATCAATTAATTTAATTTTAATAATTTTCTGTATTTTTATTTATTTATTTTTAATATAAATTTTGATTTGATATTTGGTAATGTATATATTTTTAGCATTATTCATTTGTAATTTCTTTTAACTTTAAATCTTTTACACTGGCCATTAATTTGTATGATCATAATAATAAAAAATTAATTTACTTGTCATAATCTGTTTAAATAATTAAAATTTTTTTAATAATATAGCTTTGATTTTCGGGATTTATATTATTTATTATTTTATTATAGTATAGTTATGATTTAAAATCACAAAGGTACATTACCTATTCATTAAAAAGTCATTTCCCTCAAATTAAGAAAGATGGCACCACCACACAAAAGAAAGATATATTTTGTGATGTTTTATTTTTAGTATTTCAAATAAATAAAATTGTTAATATTATTTGACTAAAAAAAGAATCGATAATTTATTATACAATAATGAATGCTTATCGTGCATTTTTAATATTTTAAACAACATCCATATATTATATTTTATTAACTTAAATACATCCAAGTTCTGAAACAAAGATCTATAATCTGGAAATTTCTGTAATTCAGAATCGGCGAGATCTCGACGATTACGGATTAAAGGTGTTATATTGTATTTCTAAATACTGTTTCTTTAAAAGGAATGCCATACCATATGAACTTAAAGATTTTTATTATCGGATACCATGAAAAGTTCTTCATATTCATCTTCTGTTATCATTATCTGTCAGGCACATCATCGAATTGTGTCTCATCTTACCCATCACTGTCACTCTGATCCATAAATAAATAATCCTCTTTTGTTCTGTCTAGATTGTTTGATATACTACATTTTAAAAATGACTTTTGAATAATGTCAGGTTCAATTTCATTCCATGCTTTTAATATCCACTCACAAATTACTTCTAGACATGCTTGATGTATTTGACCTTTTGTAAATGTTTTTTCACCTTCTAACATCCATATATTTCACTGTTGTTTTAAATTTTCCTTGAACGGTTTGTTGATACACACATCTAAGAGCTTAACTAATAGTGTTAACTACCATTTTTTTTTTTCCCCTTTAAGAAATGAATTAAATATATAAAAAAAATCATTTCTCCTCATTCCTTCTTAGGGTGGGGCAGTTCCTGAGCAATACCTGGGGCAATTCCTGTAAACCTAAAATTGGTTTTTAGGTATTATATACATTTTACAGCAACAATTTTATGGATATCCGTTTTTTTTTTTTTTTCTTCTTTTTTTAGATGGGAAGAAAGTATGCAAAATCTTATTTTGTATTCCTTTCCTTTTAAGTATTTATATCATTTTAAAGCAATAATCTTAAGGGTTCTCTCAGTTTTCTCATCAGAGGGAAGAATTGTCAAAAATTTCTCCCTAACTCAAATGAAATTTCCGAAAATAAAGTGGGAATAGAAATATATTTCAAATAAACAATTATTTTCTGAAGTGTGACAAATTAAAGATGTGAGGTGAGAATATACTAAAAGAATTAGAATATTCTCCTAAAACTGAAATTTACAGAAAAAATCAAGAATGTTCTTTTTTTATTATTATTTATAGATAAAATTAAAAAAAAAAAAAATCATATTTGTATATGAAACATTCATTCATTATTGTCAAAAGTGTGACAGAAAAATTCTATTTAGGTATGTTCACCTTATAATAGCACAGTTCCCCAAGGTTAGAAAAAGGGCAGGGTAGTGTAACCTAGAAAAAGTAGGGTAAAATTACATTAAAAAAGAGGGCACATTTAAAAACAAAAAAGGGTCATTTTGTTTTGTGAAAAAGTACATCAGTATTGTAAAAGTGTTATTATGTTTATAAATAAATACAGTACTTAAGCATGCACTGGTGCCACTATCATTGACATTGCTTTCATTTAAAATTAAATTACTAGCATAAACTAATGTGTTAATAGAGTTTTCACCATTTTTCTATTATTTTTGATTAATAATTTTGCTACTTTCTAAAATATGAATTGAAGGAGATAGATTTATAACACCAAATCTCGCTATTAATTATATCATATAATTAGGTTCTTATTTTATTTATTTGTTTAACTTTATTATATATTTATTTATTTATTTTCAGAGAACAGTATGGAAAACAAAAAATTATAAAATTGCTCGAAAAGTTTGTTCAAGGCTCAGCTCTTGAAAATCTTTTTTTAGATCAATGCTTCAGTTCCAGTAACTGGGATTTGAAGTATGTCTCTAAGTCAGGTGTATGGGAACTTGTGTTATCAGCGCTCGTTTCATTACCTGATAGAGTTGCAAAAGAAACTAAAGGAAGGAGTGTGTAAGTTTTATTTTTTACCTTTGTAATTTATCATGATTAGAATTTATTTTAAATGTAGTATTATTTATTGTGATACATTATAATTAATAACATTTTAATTGATATCAATTTGTTCAAAAATGCTAGTCATGAAGATATGAATTAGTGAAACTTGCATATTTTTTCATTATAATGGTGATCTTAAAATTTAGTATGATTTTGTCTTATTTTTATTCACAAATAAAGAGTTACCATTTTGATGAAAAATCTTTTATCATTATATATATATAAATCTATACTAATATTATAAATGCGAAAGTTTGGATGGATGTATGGATGTTTGTTACTCAATCACGCCATAACGGCTAAACGGATCTGGATGAAATTTGGTACAGATAGATAATAGTCTGGAATAGGACATAGGCTACTATTTATACCGGAAATTTGATTAGATTTTTAAAAATTAATTAAAATATGAAAATAATAAACTGGTAATAGCCTTAATATAAGCCATTTAAATTTTTAATTGTTTCCAAAAAAGTTTACGAGGTATTTATTTTATTTATTTATTTACTTTTTTTTTCAACATAAAATGAAATATGCTTTCACGCGGAAAATAAAAAATTACTAAATGTTAAATTGGTGAATGAGAAAATGACGTCTTTATAACTTTAAAATAAAATAGTAATAATACAAATCTAGCATGCTTCTTCTGAATTTTATTTCATAGCATTTTTTATATATCCCAACTTTAGTTTTTCTTTTTTTAGCATGGATGAATCATGCTTGGCATAAAAGCTGATTCAGCATTTTATTAAAGGTATTTACTTATTGATAATTCTGGACAATTTTTTTAATTTTGATGCTGAAGTAGACTGGACATTTTTCGCCAAGGAAAAGACAGAAAGAAATAGGAACAATGATCACATAAATTATATTTTGGTTTAAAACGGCGACAAAAATTAAAATGCCGCCAAGGGGAGCTGTACCACAGGGGTCGATCCAGGTTTTAAAATTTGGGTCCCTTTTTTGTGAAAAACAAAATATTTTTGTGAAATATAAAATATTTTTGTGAAAAAGTAAAATATTGTGTGAATTTTTCGTTTTTACAATCACTTTATGTAATGTTTAATATCAAGTTAAAATAGTTTTGTTGAGCCAAATTAAGGCATTAATTAAAAATAATACTGTAAAACATGAAAACATTTAATAAAAGGATCAATTTTATAAAAAAAATCTTGTGAAGGGACTCATTTTATGAATTTGAATTTTCTGGAGGGTCCCTTTTCATGGATTTGAATTTTGTGAAGGGTCCCTTTTTATTAATTTGAATTTTGTGAAGGGTCCCTTTTTACTATGAGGAATTTTGTGAAGGGGCCGCAAAAGGGACCCAAATTTTGCCTGGATCGACCCCTGCTGTACCATGATCAAGTTTACATATTAATTAATTAATTTATTTTTCTATATACCAACTACTATTAACTAAGATTGAAGTATATATAACCACAAAATAATAATAATAATTCTCATGTGATAGACGTAGGCGATAAAAAATTACTAAATGTTAAATTGGTGAATGAGAAAATGACGTCTTTATAACTTTAAAATAAAATAGTAATAATACAAATCTAGCATGCTTCTTCTGAATTTTATTTCATAGCATTTTTTATATATCCCAACTTTAGTTTTTCTTTTTTTAGCATGGATGAATCATGCTTGGCATAAAAGCTGATTCAGCATTTTATTAAAGGTATTTACTTATTGATAATTCTGGAGAATTTTTTAAATTTTGATGCTGAAGTAGACTGGACATTTTTCGCCAAGGAAAAGACAGAAAGAAATAGGAACAATGATTGCATAAATTATATTTTGGTTTAAAACGGCGACAAAAATTTAAAAGCCGCCAAGGGGAGCTGTACCATGATCAAGTTTACATATTAATCAATTAATTTATTTTTCTATATACCAACTACTATTAACTAAGATTGAAGTATATATAACCACAAAATAATAATAATAATAATAATTCTCATGTGATAGACGTAGCCGATCATAGCGTATTATAATATTCTATCTGGCTTGAAATTGCTGTCATTCTATGGTTGATCGACTAAATCAAATAAATATAGGAAATAACTTGAAAGAAAATATTATCATGAAAAACGGTAGTTTTTCGAGTGACGCAAGCGGAAGGACGAACTGAACGCTGCGAACTCATATATACGGCTAGTCTGAGATCAAAGAGATTCGTAAAAGCCGACACTTAATATCTCAGAAAATATGCTATATTTTGTTCTGATCTTTTCAAAATAGTCTTTTTTCTTCGGTCTTAATCTATCCTGAAAATTTTACGTTTCTACATGCAGTATGTTTTGAGATCTGAATCTCAATTTAAAGCCAAAAAGGAAAAACGTGAGGTGTAAGGATGTAATGAACTAAATTCATGAAAAAATATCTCTAAAACCGCACGAACGATTTTAATTTAATTAATATATGTTGTTAATGGGATCTTTCTGAATCGAGTAACGTTTTTGTTTTTTTCAGGAAAACTCTTGTTTTTCATATAAATCGTTTCAAATATGGAACTATATTACTCCGCCAATTGCATGTGTTTCTTCGATGGAAACGCTGTTACTCGGTTCTAACTGTGAGGCATGTGGGTTGGTTGGTTGACCGAAGTGAATGCAGGCAATGAATTATTTATATATATTTTTTTAACGCAAAAATACTTTATTACATGTTTAAAATTTCTATTATACATATATTTGATCAAATATTTATTTATGTATTTTTCCTAGTTGTTTATGAAGAGAATTCATTATTTTAGATTTATGGATTTATTAAAAAAATACTTTTATTCAGTTTTAAATTAAGAAATTGGTTTAAAATTTAAATTACTTTATTTAATCGTTATTCGAGATGATTTTATAATTTTTTAAGACGAAAATATTTTGTTATAATGCTGATGCTGAACTCTTCTGTATTCATGCGCCCAGGTATTTCATGCTAGAAACACAAATCGAATCGTATCGAATCGAATCGAAATCTTACGCATTTCAATAGTGCTTGCTACTTGCTATTGCTTGTTGCATCAAGCTCTAGATTTTGGCGATAATAAATTTATATTATAAATTTATATTTGTGATTATTTATTTTTTTTTATTGGATTAACTTTATTGGATTATATTTCAGGTAAGATGGTTTTATGTTTCATTACATTTTACTGTATTTTATCATGTTTTTATTAACTCGCTTTCTTCTTTCTTAGTCTAATACAAATTTTGCAATCGATTTTTAACTAACTTTCCTACTCAATATTTTTTTTTAATGTGTGAGCAGATTTAATTATATTTTGCTTCCTGTTTCAATGAACCCAGCGATAAATCTGCGGAATTTTTTTATTTATTGATAACTAAATCAACAGCGCCACGTTAAGCCTACACGGAGTACATATGAAATTTAACGAAACGACCGTGGTACGTTAAGCCTACATCGGGACGGAACAGGAATCGGAACGAAATCTACGAATAAGTTAAAACTTAAACGGGGGAAAAAGCACTCCTGCTTTATTATTATTTTTTTTAACCGTTGTGGTGAATCTAAATTTTGGATTTCAGATTAAGACTTAATTTTCTATTTTAAATTTAGCCTTAAATGCTAAAAATATATTTTTCCTAGTTAAACACAAGTGTTAATAAAAATGGTTCCTTTTCTCTATAATCCATCTGATAATAATTTTACGATTTCACATAAATAAAAAAATTGAGGGTTATTTGCTGATCTATATTTGAAGAAAAAAAAAGTGCTACGAAATTTTGATACTTATCGAAGATTTGATGTTTCTAGAAATATTTATATTATTATTGCATCCTCATATTTACTACTGAATTTTATTTGATTTTGATAAACTTAAAATTGAATTATATGAACTGCATTATGTTACTCAATCGTATTTATTGTGAAGGGGCAGCAAAAGGGTCCCAATTTTTGCCTGAATCAACCCCTGGTACCAGCAAAATCCCATGTATTACTTCAATATCTTCCTGCAAAGTGAGATCTACCAGAAAATATTCATTTAAACTATTTATAAATTATTTATACTTTCAGATTTCATAAATAAAAATTGGTTAAATTCAGTTGTTTGTAAATTATCATGATGGAAAATTTCTGTTTACAATCTAAGTGTAGTGAAAAAATATTTGAATTTTTTTTATGAATTTGGTAAAAAATTATGACTGCGTGTTATTTTATGGTTGCCAAATTTAAATATCTATAAATGTGCCTAACGACTGCTAATTTCAAACCCTGTAATACTAATTAACTTACAAAGTAATACCCAAAAATTGATTAAAATATGTTTTAAAAGTAATTTTATCATACCTGCCAACATTTGAAAATGACAATTAGTAGCACACGAATTTTAAAAATGGATTGGATGGTTGGTTGGTTCATTTTTATCATGCAACACACGAATCCTAAACAAATAAATGTATATTACCGTATTTTCTTGCGCATAATCCACAGGGTACTATTTTCAGCTCTGATGAAAAATTTTCCATAGATAAATACGAACTGCCCGATGTCAGACATCCACCTTTTATTTGCCACAGCAATCCAGCCACATTATGTTAAATGTTTTTTACCCCTCCCCCCCCCACCCGCCTCTCTCCCGCAGATTAAATATTTTTAAAGTTATTGTTTTTATCGAAATAATTTGCATTAGTTTTTATATATAAAGAAAGACTGTACTGTTTAAGAAATCAACACAATTTATGAAATCAGGTGTAAAACAATTTTATTCTAAATTCAGAATTACTCTTTTTACACTATATTCAACCAGTTATTAAAATTCAGCAAAAATGCTAGCCAATTAATAAATATTTTTGTTGTGTGTTAATTTTAAATATAAATTATAATTATTGCAAGAAATTATAATCTTAGCATTGGGATAATTATTTTTAAAATGTTAAAATATAAATATTAAGCACATTCAAAGGCTTCTGCAGGCGTTTGATCATCGATTGTTAGGGGAGGGGGGAGGGGGAGGAGATTACAAAAAAAACAGTGAGAAATATTGAAAATTCTATTTCTTTATAGGTTCTAGCATCTAATAAAGTAAATTTAAAAAGAGCATTGACATTTATGTTGCGGATGGAAAAAGATTAGGAATACCAAGGTGTCACAAGGCGTTTGTTTGCCGATCGTTAAGGGGTGGGGCGCGAGGGGGGACACAAAAAGAAAAAACACGAATGAGAAATATTTAACAATTCTATCTCTTTATACATTCTAGAATCTAATAAAGCAAGTTTAAAATGAAAATTGACATTTATGGAGTGGATGGAAAAAGATTGAAAAATCAAAAGATTGATAGTAAAAAATGTTGCAGTTTTGGTGCTACATAAAAATTCGTAATTTTGAGCCGATTTTCGTAGCATCGTAGTTTACGGCCCAAATTCGTAGCAACTACGAATTATTCGTAACAGTTGGCAGGTCTGTTTTATATTTAAATTATGGACACCAGTTCCTTAAAATAATCAGGGTTGATACTTATTATTGAAAACATGAAATACTTAGGAAATTTAAATAATTGTGTGTGAGGGCAGGAAGAGGGAAATGGGATTTTTTTTTTTTTTTTTTTTTTTTTAATTTTTGAAAAGTTGATTATGAAATCTGAGAAAAAGAACACTTTCTTTCTCTTGTAATACATTTTTCTTATTTAGCTTTATACCAAGTTTCAAATGATTAAGTATTGTAAAAATATGCATGTAAACAATGCTTTCTATATGAATTTCTATGTTGATTGACAAATTTTCTTCTTTCTAGAGGAGTATTTCGTGTATATGTTGCTAATATTTTCTTAAAAATTGGAAAACTTAAAGAATTTTTTCCCCATATTTGAATATGAACACTATATGTGTGTTAAGCTAAGCTCTAAAAGCCATAAGATTGTTGCGAAAATGAAATAACATGTTTTCGCTTTTTTGCTAAAGCATATTACTAAAAACAATTTGAAAAAAAAAAAAAAAAAATCTGTTCATGCATCAAACGCTATGCATAAGAAATGCATACAGGAACTTCCATGGAACGAACAGGCTGCTTATGAAAAATCAGAAATTTTGCTGTGTTTCCCCGAAAAACTAATTTTCAATTTCTAATTTAATAAGGGCTTCTATGCATATATTTAAGTTTACTTTAGAGGTGTACCGAGTACTCGCTATATACTCGGTACTCGGCCAAATATGGACTAAGTATTTGGTCACTACCGAGTAGTTGTAAGAATTTCATTATTTTTATGTATTATTGAAAGAAATGTATTCATAAGAGTTGTTTTTTAATAACTAAACTAAAAAAATATGAAAATATAAACATAGTCATTAAACTTTTGCTGCAAACAGCTTTCTGCAGTTAAAACGGTCAAGTAGATTGCCATTAAACTCGATATAGAGACGATCCATGATCTGAGCTTATCTATTTTAGTTACAAGAATTTAAGTATATCCATCTTGTATGTGTGTAATATGCATTTTTTTTTTTTTTTAATTACAAAAACTTTGTACATAAGATTGTATCTATAAAACAGACAAAAATAAAATATTTTAGAAAGAAGAACCCCTTATATAATACTACTATACGTAGTTGATAAAACTTTAGTTACATATTTGTGCAAATAAAAGTAAGACTTTTAAAACTGTAAAAAAAAGATTGATTTTTAATTTAAAAAATAATAATTATGAAAAAGGTAAATACACTAAAATGTTATAAAAAATATATTATCAAATTTGTTGTTCTGTAAATTATGGCCCGAAACTACCTACTTTTTACTCTTCTAGAATTTGAAGATTAATGAAGTCTATCATGTTTGAAATGATGAAAAAATATTTATTTTAATGTTCTCATTTCATATGTAAATTTCATGCATCTTAAATTAAGCCTGAGTGTATGAAGAACTTTTATAATCTCTAAGAATTATTTGAAAATGATATGCATCTGAGAAAGACTATATAATAAAGAATGAAGTTATCAGTTATTATGGTTTTAATAATCCACTAAGCTGGAAGTATCAAATATAACAATGAACCTAATTGTGTATATACACTACAAAAGTTCTGAAATGTTTCATGTAAACATACTTTTTGTCATTTAACTTAATTTTGTGTTAAAAAGCCTTTTTTAAATTTCAAGATGTGCAAAATTCTTCATATATATGTCAATTTCAATTATTCTTTCTTACGGCTACTCGGCCAAAGTGCTACTCGGTGCAGCACTAGTTTAGTTCTATAAAAATGAACTGTCATTGTCTAAAATGAAACTTTAATTATAATTTTATTTTGAAAAATTGCCTTTTTCACAATTTCCTTAGCCGAAAAGTTCAGAAGAACTTTATTTTCACACAAAATTTAAATTCACAAAAACTTTTTGTGAATAAGTTTGGAAATCAGTTTTTTTCACAAAAACAGGACCCTGTCCGAAAAGTCTGGACAGACGCCTGACTATATCCAGGATGCTAAATCAGAGGTCGATCCAGGCAAAAATTGGGTCCTCTTTGCTGCCCCTTCACAAAATTCCACCCCATAAAAGAGGACCCTTCACAAAATTCAAATCCATAAAAGAGGACCCTTCACAAAATTCAGATTTATGAAATGAGTCCTTCATAAGATTTGTTTTAGAAAAGTGATTTTTTCAAAAATGTTTCCATGTTTTCTGTATTATTTTTAATTAATTGGTTCAATGAAACTATGTTAATTTGATATTAAACATTATTTAGAATGGCAGTTAAAATGGAAGGTTTTAGACACGATTTTTTATTTTTTCACAAAAATAAATAAAAATTTCACAAAAGTATTATGTTTTTCACAAAAAGGGGACCCAAAATTTATAACCTGGATCGCAGTGGCGGATCCAGAACTTAACGTTGGGGGGGGGGGACTAAGACTTTTCAAAACGTTATTCTAGACCAAAAAAAAAAATGTACAATTGCAATATTCAATTGTGAATGTCACTGTTTTGGGGGGGGCTTCAGCCCCCTAGCCCCCCCCCCCCTTAAATCTGCCACTGCTGGATCGACCCCTGTAAATTTCTGCTTGCCAGTGGCGAGTGGAAATTTTACTGTGGCGAGTAAAACTTCGGTCTAAATGTATATAGAATCAATACAAAAACCCTTAACGGGTTAAAAGTTTGTGACGCAGCTACTTTATGGTTATAAGAATTTTTTAAATATTGGTCTTAAAAATAATGATATCGAATTTTATGTGACACTTTGCTATTAATTAAAATGTACATAATATTCTTTTATTTGATCATTTGCTGTTTTCTTCTATTTATAACTACAATGCAAACATACTTTTAACTTCAACATAGACGGATAATAAAATATACTTACTGATGCTTTTTCATTTGCATTTCAAATTCAAAATAAAGGTTTTAAAAGGAATGATATCAAAATTCCAGTGACGCCTCGATTTCACTTTAAAAGATTTGCTTTTAGATTGCATTAAAATTACATTTGTTTTGTCTAATAAATTATATTTACACATTGAAACAGTGCTTTTAATTTTCAAATATACTGTCAAATAATCACACTTTCACAGAGTTTGCATTTTAAATTAAAAATTTTTTTTCAATAAATTGAATTGTCTTTTGCGTCACGCTATCCAAAACTACAAGTAAAATTTGTGCAAATGTTTTCTTTGCATCACACTATCTCTGCACATATTTTCAGACAGTTGGATACTGATACAAAGTAACATTTGCACAAATCTGACTTACAGTTTTGGATAGCGTGACGCAAAAGACAATTCAATTTATTGAAAAAAATTTTTTAATTTAAAATGCAAACTCTGTGAAAGTGTGATTATTTGACAGTATATTTGAAAATTAAAAGCACTGTTTCAATGTGTAAATATAATTTATTAGACAAAACAAATGTAATTTTAATGCAATCTAAAAGCAAATCTTTTAAAGTGAAATCGAGGCGTCACTGGAATTTTGATATCATTCCTTTTAAAACCTTTATTTTGAATTTGAAATGCAAATGAAAAAGCATCAGTAAGTATATTTTATTATCCGTCTATGTTGAAGTTAAAAGTATGTTTGCATTGTAGTTATAAATAGAAGAAAACAGCAAATGATCAAATAAAAGAATATTATGTACATTTTAATTAATAGCAAAGTGTCACATAAAATTCGATATCATTATTTTTAAGACCAATATTTAAAAAATTCTTATAACCATAAAGTAGCTGCGTCACAAACTTTTAACCCGTTAAGGGTTTTTGTATTGATGTACATTACGTGTAATGTTGTTCATATGTAACTGGAATTTAAATATAAAAGGGCTACTTCAAATTTTTTGATACTGTCCGTATCAAAACTGTCATATATAAGTTCCCAAATGGAAGCCCACTGGTAAGCCATTGTCGCAGGCAGTAGGGTCAGGCACTGGAGAATGCAAGGATGAACAAGTCGCTGCCGAAGGCAGCAGGAACCCAAAGCAAGCTTTTGAGCGATTTCAGTATTATTACTTTTTTTATGAAGCTATATAGCTTCCTTTAAATATAGTGACTGGCGAAGCAGGCAAAGCCAGCTAGTAATCTATATATATAAAAGAGTAAAGTGACTTAACATGGGCTTGGTGATTCTATGGGAGATAGTCACAATTTTTGGTGAACAGGTTGGTTTTAGGACCCTGACACTCACTAAGACGGAATTTTGTGAAATACACCCCCATTCCTCCTCGGGGGGGGGGGGGGAGAAGGCAAAAACCACCTTTATAAGCATAACTCTGCTCCAAATTACTTCATGGTGAAGAAATTGCAGATGGGGAGACTAGACTTGAATACAAAAAAATCATTTTCTGTGATTTTGAAATTTTGGATTTTTAAGGGAGGGGGTAAAAATGATTTTCGGATGCGCAGAAAGCAAAGACACTTTTATAAGCATAACTTGGCTCCAAATTACTTCACAGTGAAGAAATTGCAGACGGGGAGACTAGACTTAAGTACATAAAAATGTTTCCATACATAACTCTGTTTAAAATTATCCTAGAATGGCAATTTTTGATGTGTGGACTGCTTATGCGTATTCAACATACACTACAAATTGACTTTGTGAATTACACCCTACCGCCCTATAGGGGGGCGAGGGGGGCAAAAAACATGTATTCATGCATAACTCTGCAGTAAATTATCTTAGGAAGGACCTTTTGGATGTGTGGGTCAGTTACATGTATCTAACGCATAATATAAAGAGATTTTGCAAAATTTCCTCCCCTTCTTTCCTTTAAGAACGGGGCTAAAACATAACTCTGCTTCAAATAACCTCAGGATCTCGACTTTTTACACGTACATGTATGCAACATGAACTATAAAGGGATTTTGTGAAATTACTTCCCTCCCCCCTTCTTAGGGGTGGGTGGGGCATATAACACGTTTTCGAGCTTAAATCTGCTCCAAATTACCTTAGAATGCTGAATTTTGCTGTGTGGTTTTTGATTAAATGTACGTAATATGCACTTTGATGTGATTTTGCAAATCTTTCCACTTTACCCAGGAGGGAGGGGGAGTAAAATGCAGGCAAGACATTGTTGCTCCAGACTCGAAGTGTGGTGCATGGGAAAACCGCTACCGAAGGTAGCGAGAACTTTATCTGAGATTTTGACTGACTTCAATGATTTTTTTTATTATTATTATCGTATGGTATTTTGAGAATTCATTTCAATATAATGACCACCGAAGCGGGCAAAGCCTGCTAGTATATATATATAATTAAAATAAATGAAATTAAGTAGGGGGCTAGGAAGTATATTGGTTTAAGGCACACTTTCTCTCAGAAACTTCTCATTTTCTATTCCCTACATAAGGAGGGGGGGGGGGGTGCTCCCCTGAAGAAAATCCCTGTCATATTGCATATGCATGACAACATTTTTTTTTTATGAAATTATTTAAAATCTAGATTTATCAAATTCATTCAGACCAAAATCTTTTTTAACTAGATCATTTTTTTGTTTTTAAAAAGATAAAGAAATCTTCAACACAAAATCTCTAAATCAGTAACTGAAAATTTATTTGTAGGTACAACCGTTCATCTAATTATTTGCCAGGGTGCATGCATGGTAAATTCACACCTCTTGTAGCATCGGCAGAGGTTAGTGTTATGGAAATATGACCTTTTCCATATTATTTCTTAATTAAATTATGAATAAAAATAAGTAGTGTTTAGTACTACTTTAGTTTCAAATCCTAATTTAAAATATAAATGTGTTTATGGAGGATAATGGTAGCGTTCAGTGCTACATTAAAATAGAATTCTAAGTTAAAACATAAATATAATGAATATTTTAAAATAAGTTTAATTTGTGTTTTAATTATAAATGAATCTATTTTTTTTTAAATAAAACTTATCTTTTTCTTATGGTTATTTCGTTTGAGTAATAAATTAACTTTTTCCTATAAAAAAAATTCAATTATATCTTTGTTTATGTTTTACCGGCATCGCTACACGTTGCATTTGATAAGTAAGTAGCAGGGTAATGGCGGAATTTCCTTTTTTAGTCGATAGATGGCACCAGAGGATCTGTTTACTTGCTACTATAGCAACAGATCTTGTGGGAGGCGGTGCCAAGTGAATTGTCAATCGCTAAAGCGTGAAGCTGTTTGAGTGGATATTTCATAATCCTGTTTAAAAGGTATAAATACAGTAGGAAAAGTTCATTCTGTCTCTTATATTTTTATCTCTTATAGTTTTGTCTTTTATAGTTTTCATCTCTTATGATGATAACATTTCTTATAATTTAACATGTCATGATTTAAGTTGAATTATGATTTAGTTTAAGTTATGTTTCGTTTATAATTGTCTTTATAATTTTGTTAGCTTAAAGTAACATGCATTTATTTAAGCGTGTCAGGCCAGCACTTTATATTTTATGCTGTGCATATATATCTTTTCTCAAGTTACTTCAAGTTTTAAAAATCTCTTCTGTAAAATTATCCTCCAGCTATTGAATGCAATTTAATTTAAATCAGTCGCTGGCAATCCCAGCTTAAAATTTAATTTTTTTTTTGTCTGTTAAATTACTATTTTACAACTGTTGTTAAGTTTGTTTGTTAAAAATGTTTTATTTTTTATCCAAAGTCGTTTTTATTGAGCTACCACACTTTAAATTACTTATGAAAGCTAGGCTAAATGGATTTCACTGTGCAAACTTACTATGTAATATAAGTTTTAACAAAGAATTTTACTTTTGTTATAATAAAGGTTATGGGCTTTTGGTATTTTAGCCAGCTCATAGTATAATTATTTTTTTGGTAGCTCATTTGGATAACAAAATGGCTGTAAGTTTAAGTCTTTCAATTGAGAAATTAAATTCTCATAATTATGTCACTTGAGCGAAGAACATGTGGTTTATTTTAATAAAAGATAATTGCTGGGATATAGTTAGCCAGACTGAAAAATTACCTGTTGAGGATAAAGAGAAGAGTAATTTGAAAGAAATTGCAGACTTTAAGACATGTTCACGATTGGCACTGTCAACAATTTATCTTCATATATCACCAGAAATAAGATGCATAATTGAGAATACTAGTTGTCCATTGGAGGCATGGAGTACTTTAAAGAAGAATTTCACTTCGGATTCATGGTCCTGGCATATGAAGCTCTTTTGGGAGTTTACTCAGTGTACAATGAATGAACGGGAGTCAGTAACCTCATTGGTAAACAGATTAACCAGGATTGTGGAATCATTATGTGAGATTGGCAAACCCTTAGATGAAATCTATACCTGTTATCAGCTGTTGAAAAGCCTATCTGAAAGTTTTGAATTTACAGTTCAGTACTTGATGAGGTGGAAGGATGAAGATTTCAAGTTTGCTACACTAGTTTCAGAATTGGTTTTAGAGGAAATTAGACTCCAGTTAAGAAAGAACGAGCAGAGGTCTGAAGTTGAAATACAGAATGTCCAGAAAAGTAAAAAGACTTTTAATAGAACTGTTAAATGTTTTGCTGTGGCAAACTTGGCCACGTTAAAAGTAAATGTTTTGTTAAACTAAATAGCAATGTTAAAAATGTAGTAAATCCTAAATCTAAAGATTCTAATGGTTTCATCGATCAGGAAAAACGAAAATCCCCTCCTTCTTTTTACACAGTTCAAGCTAATTTTAGCAATTTTGGCTGTGATAGCGGTTGTCTTTTTGACGTGGCCGCATCAAATCATTTCTGCCGAAATTTAGAACTTTTCGAGAATTTTACTCCTATTGAGAGTGAAAAGTTATTCGTTGCAATTGATTGAATCAGTTTCCTGATTAAGGGTAAAGGAATAGTAAAATTAAAATTTGGTAAAAATGATGTTTTCTTTAAAGATGTTCTGTATTCTTCAAAATTAAAGAAAAAATTAATATCTGGGGCTAAACTAGATGCTAATGGTGCAAAATTTACTGGCGGTGGGGGTAAGATGACAGTGTTTGAAAAAGATAACTTACTTTTCTATGCTAAACTTGTTAACGAGATTTATCATGCATACCCTAAGGTTTATAAAGTGAATGGGGGCATACTGAAAAATCTGTTGTTGCCTTAACTGAAACTAAAGATTTAGAGTACTGGCATACTCGTTTTGGACATGTTAGTCCACAACTTATCATTAGTACGAGTAAGCATGATGGTGTAAAAGGGCTCCCAAAGTTTAAAAATAAAGATTTCTTTTTTGAACCTTGTAAAATTGGTAAGCAAAATAGAATTCTGTTAAGTCCATAAATGTTCATAACTTAAAATCACCATTAGAAAAGGTTTTTATGGACGTTTGGGGTCCAGTTAAAATTTCTGGTAAGAAGGGAGAAAGGTTTTTTCTTGTCTATTATAGATGGTTATTCTAAAAATGTAGCTATTTATCCAATAAGGAAAAGTCATGAGTTTTTGATATTTTTGAAAGACATATAGCTAGGGCCGAAAGAAGTTTAAACTTAAAGCTTAAGGCTATTAGAACGGATAATGGCACCAAATTTGTCAATGAAAGTTTCAAAACGTTTTGTGATAAAAGGGGAGTTGTTCATGAACTCACGAATTCTTATATTCCTGAGGAAAACGGGATGTGTGAACGACTGAACCAGACTGTTTTGAACTGTATAAGGGCTATTTTGACAGATTGTGGGATGTATTTTTCTTTCTGGCTAGAAGCTGTTTTATATTTCAGTTATACGTGGAATCGTCTAATTCATAATGGACAGGAGAAAAGATCTCTAGAACTTTATACAAGAAATAAGCCATCAGTGAGGCATCTCAAGCCTTTTGGTTTGATCGTTTATGTAGGAATACCTAAACAAAAACGTCACCATAAGTTAGAGGTTAAAACAAAAAGAGACGTGCAGGTGGGTTATGCCCCGCGGACTAGAGGTTATCGGGTCTGGATGTTTACATTCAACCAGTAAATTATTTCCACATTAACTCCTAGCGCCTTTGTCTCGTCTTGAAAATTGTAGCTGCTGTCAGGTCCTGTTTTTAGTTCTGGGCTATTGCTATACCATTTATGCAATATCATGCCTGCAGTATTGAGAGCCTCTGTTAACTGAGATTGCAGTTCTTTTGCTCTGCTTAGAATGTCTGCACCGCTCAAGACGTCATCTATATAAAAGTCTCTTTCTAAAACTGGGGATGCTAAAGGATAGTTCTGGCTCTCATCTCTAGATAACTGAAGTAGGACTCTTGTAGTGAGATAAGGTGCACTTACTGTACCATAGGTAACAGTTTTGAGCTCATAAGTTTTAATTTGTTCATTCCCTCTCTCCCTCCAAAGAATTCTCAGAAGTTTAGTTTGGCTCAGGTCAATTAAAATCCTCCTGAACATCTGTTTAATGTCAGCCACGAATGCATAAATATGTTTACGAAATCTCTTCATTATATTAAATAGGTCTTCCTGAATAACCCCACCATCATATTGTAAGGAGTTAAGATAATTCCCTAACGTTGTTTGAGAGGAGGCATTGAAAACTACTCTGAGCTTTGTAGCACTTTTATCAGGGCGATAGACTCCTAAATGCGGTATATAGTATGTTCCTTCTTCTTCCTCACACTCCAAAATTTCTGTCATGTGACCCAAATTTTCGTATTCGCGTAAAAATTCTCTATATAATGCTAAATACTCAGGCTCCTTTAAAAAACGATTCCACAGCAAATTTAATTTTTTAAGGGCAATATCTTTAGATTTCCCTAAACACGTTGGATCATCTTTTAATGTCATTTCTAAAATATATCTTCCTGTACTATCTCTTTTAACGTTCTTTTGAAAGTGCTCCTCGCACACTACGTTGCTACACGTCTCACACTGCTCAACTCAGGTGGCGCTGCTGCAACAGTGCTTTTCATTGGGTATGGAACAATATATGTATATATGCAAAAATTTTTTTAATAGGAAGCACTGGATGTAAACTATCATAAAAAATATGCAAATCTAAGTCCTATAAAATAAAAGATTTACAATTAAAAATTCATTTTTGGTAGCAAGTGCATAGAAGACTCTTTCTTACCTCGTTATATGTTTATAGCCATTTATCTGATTATACTAATCATAGCTTTCCTGGAAAGTTCAGTCCCACTGGTGACAGATGCTCTGTTTTACTAGCTAGGAGACAGGAGATGTCAGTTTCAAACTCAGATAATGTTTATCAGCCTAGCTATTCAGAGTTTCCTGTGTTTTTTTCTGAAACTCGCATGAATATAGGCTAAATATCTCTTAGGAAGTTCTCTCCACACACACTCAAGACATTATTTCAACATTTGCATAGTCATAAGAAAGCACCACAGAACTGGCGTTTTAAAGTAATAATTACAAAACTTTGAATAAACACCATAAAATGCAATATAAGCTCGCAACAGTTGTTTTGGGTCGCACGACCCTTTGTCAGGCAAACAGAGCAGATATCAGTGCTGCAGTCAAAGCAGGAATGCACCAAATTAAGAGAATTGTGAAATAAAAGAAGAAAGTAAATAAATAAATAAAATTAGAACATGTAACAAAATCTAAAAATCTAATTGCCGCTTTGACTGCAGCACTCGTGCCTACTTTGTTCGTCTGACGAAGGCTCATGTGTTCTTTCAACCCGAAACAATTATTGCAAGCTTATTGCATTTTATGGTGTTTATTCAAGGTTTTGTAATTATTACTTTGCATAGTCAGTCTGCCTTATTATCACCAACTCCAACCTAGTAAGTTTGTGATCTTATCGCATGGAGATAAGCTCCCTCTATTGACAATTTTTTTTTTTTTTTAATTATTATTATTATTATTTTTTTTTTCATTAAAAAAATCCTTTTAATGAGAATAACTTAAGTTGCATTAAAATATATCATTTTCTCCATTTTTATGAAGTTTTTAAACTATTTTCACGATAATGGGTCACCTAGTATATCTGTAACTCTTGCCATCTTTATCTTTTATTTATTTATTTTTTATTTACATATTTACAGAAAGATATTTTGTTCACCACACTATGAATCTTTACTGCTTTCTAAAGTTTTTAAAGTTTTGCATTCCATACATGAAAGTGTGAAAGCTTCTCAAGACTGCAGTATAGAATTTTTAGTTAAACTAACTGGCAAACTGTGTCTCCTTGGAAAAGCAGGTAAGCTATTGAAATTAAAACTTCATTATATAAAAACTCATTAAATTATTCTATTGATTTAAATCAGTTTTGAACATGTGTAATGAAAAACTTTGGCTAGGAACTTGACTAAAGGTTATTATCTAAAAATTTGCACTTGAAAGATTTATCTACTAAAACCACTTAGAATAGAATAGAGATCTGTTCATCATAAGAATGTCAATATTTGAAAATACCTGCATTTGTATATGCAGTGCCTGGATGCATATTTAGTATCTTTACTCGAGTTCAAACGGGGATGCAGTTTGACGTTGCTGATTGGTTACTACCTTTTATGATGCAATAATTCTCCACTGATTATAATACAGTAGAGAGTCAAAAATCCACACAGCTTGGGACCAGAGGTTGTGCAGATTTTAGGATTTGTTGGATTTTGGAGCCCATAAGAAATCATTTTCTATTTGAATAATAAAAGTAGAATATTAATCAAACTAAACATATACCAGTGAATAATAAAACAATTTCACTTGTATATTAAATTATTAGGTGCATAAGAATAACACTGAACATTAAAAAAATATTTATAATGAAAACAATAAATAAAAAGGAAAAAATAATTGTCAAATTTAGACAAAATCAGTTCATATGCAGTTTGTTTTAAGCTACACTTGAACATGCACACAACATACATCATTGAGGTTTTTTTTTTTTTTTTTTTTTTTTTTTTTTAATCTATTATTAGTCATCATTTGTTATGTAACACAAATTAATTTTGCAAAGAATTTAACTGAATTCTTCCTTATAACTATGCCTTCATCAGATAGCATTTTTAAAAATTAGTTTATTAATTTCCTCATTGATATCATCATAATAATCATAATTTTCTTTTGATTAATGTAATATAATGTAGATAATTTGTTTATCTGCAACTTGGTTCTTGCAGTTTTTCATATTTTTATTATTATAATCATAAAATGCAAGCACAAAATCTGCATTCAAGATCTTTTACAAAAATTCTGATTTGCAGTTTTGGAACTTAAATTTCATTGTTTGTATCTGAAAAGCTGTGCGGATTTCGGACTTCGGCTGATTTCTGGCTCTCTACTATACTTAGCTTAAATCAGTAATAATCTACAATATTCCTCCTTTTTTATGCAAATAAATGAATATGAATATTTGAAAGAGTTTTCTAACTATATTTGAAAGACAAAGTTTTCTTCTGAGTAATTTAAATTTTACCTAATTAAATTTGTGGCAGGAAAAATTACATTAATAAAATAATTCTGAAAAAGAAAAATAGTGGCACCATCTGTATCTTTCATTGATTTTTAATTATTATGTAATATTTTCATTTTATTTTATTTTTCAATTCCTCTTGTTTTCTTAATTTATGTAAGAAGTTCATATAGCTTTCACACAAAATTAATTTCACGCCTTAAACACATTTTTAAACAATTCCTTAACAACAATTTTATTAAATAATTATCGTTTTTATTTATTTATGCATTTATTTTTAACAATAAAAAATATTTTTTTTTACTTTTATTCTTTTATAATCATCGAAATAACAAATTTAAAAGTATTCAATATATATATATATATATACCATAAAATCCCAAAAGTACCCCCCCCCCCCTCCTTTTTGAAAAGCAAAACAGATAAATTTCAGGTGGGGGGGGAGGGTTATAATCAAGATTCTTTAAAAAAAATTATTTAAAAAAAAAAAAATGAAAAGGGAGGGGAGGTTATATTTGATGGAGGGGGTACTTTTGGGATTTTTATGGCAAACAAGCCTGAATGATAGCAGCTCTCGTCCCACGGACTATAAGGAAAGAAAGTAGAAAAAAAATGAAGAGAAAAAAAAAAAAGACTGTAAGCCAAAATTTTGCAGTATTGTTTAGATAGATAATCATGACATTCCTCATCGTATTAATAATCTCTATATATGTAATTGGCTAAGAGATTTTTGAGTGTGTTTGTCTGTGTGTTGACGCAAGTTGCCACCAGCTTTTCATACTTTTGTTAATTTTAAAAAATCTAATTGTCACATCAATAAGTTAATTAAACTTACGGATTCAGAAAAAATACCCCTTTCATTCGGTACCTTATTTGTAATGAAATTTTGATTAGATTTTTAAAAATTAATTAAAATGTGAAAATAACAACCTGGTAAAAGCTTTAAAAGTGGACATTTAAAGTTTTAGTTGTTGTAAAAAAAAAAAAAAAGTTACTTTTTTTTTTTTTTTTTCAACATAAAATGAAATCTGCCTTCACACACACACAAAAATAAATAAATAAATAAATAAATAAATATTAAATTTGCTCCTGCACATGAAAATATGAAAATGGAGTAAAAAAAAAATAATAATATACCTCAATTTTAGATTTTTTCCCCCTTTTGTTTAAATAGTATGTTTTTGGCATGGATGAATCATGCTTGGCATGAAATCTAATTCAGCATTACATTAAAGAGCTTTACTTATTGATAATCCTGGGTATTTTTTAAAATTTTGATGCTGAAATAGATCGGACATTTTTCACCAAGGACTCCACTTTCGTAAAAGCCACTTTAAACCAAGTAGTGCACAAAAAATATAAATAAGTTATAAAATATTGAAAAACAGAAAAGAAAGAAAAGGAAAGGAGAGGAAAACGAAAAGAAAAGAAAGAAACAAGATAAAATAATAACATAAATTATGTATTTTTGTCTAAAGTGATGATAAAAATTCAAAAGTCGACAAGGGGAGCTACATTAAGGCTGTACCATGATTAGGTTTACATATTTCATGATTTATTTTTCTATATACCAACTACTATTAACTAACTCAACTATATAACTACTATTATAACCACAAAAATTAATTGTCTCATGTGATAGATGTGGCCGATCATAGCACATTGTAATATTATATTTGGTGTGCAATTGTTGTCATTTTATGGTTGATCGAATAAATCAAGTAAATATAGAAAATAAAGTGAAAGAAAACATTATGTACACCACATATAGTGTTGTTCATTTGTCACTGGGATTTAAATATAAAATGGCTACTTCAACTTTTTTGATACTGTACGTTTCGAAACTGTCATGTGATAAGCACCCAAATGGAAGCCCACTGGTAAGCTATTGTCACAGGCAATAGAGACAGACACCTGAAAGTTTGCAAACGAGTAGGTCGCTGCTGAAGGCAGCAGGGAATCAAAGCGGGCTTTAAAACAATTTCATGATTTCTTTAAATTTTATTTTTGTTGTTAAAGTGATATAGAAAAGAGTTTCCTTTAAAAATAGTGACTAGCGAAGCGAGAAAAGCCTTCATTGATTCACTACCTTCATTGATTTCATAAATAAATTGTTTCATTAACAAACTTTGATCTATTGGCACGCAGGCAACATCAGGCCAAGTTTTGTACATTTCAAGTTTGATTTTGAAATTTTTCCTGCATTCGGAATTCGATTCGTTCCCGAACCGGGGCTTTGCTAGTTTATTATAATGTAATAAATAATTTTTAACGATATAACATATTAGAAAGCCCAAAAGTTCTCCTAATTTGGATATAAGTAAATAGATAATAAACAGTATTTTCGCCAAAATGTTACAAAACTCATAAAGATAGCAAACCAACTCCCTTTTCACCCTATACCAATTTCAAGGTAATAGAATTGTCGTTGCCTATGTCACGCTTGATCAACAGGGGCCAACTCATGAAAGTCACACTATAGATGTCAACAGGCTTAGACTGTTCACTGTTAATAACATGTAGCATGCCAAAGTGTCTTAAATAAAACGACTGCAAAAACTATGTTTAACTAACATTAACTAAGCAAGAGATTGCATGAAAAAGGCCTTAAATATGGCTTATTTTGGGGCGAGGCCAAACTCTTCAGATGAATTCTTATTGGGTAGCTAGCTGAGCTAGATCCCGCCTACATTTTATCATTGGTTGACTCGGACGTCTGGGATTAACTATTCTGCAATGTTTTGCCGCTAAATTTAATGATTGCATAATCTTTATTCTAAAACTTGTTCTTAAATCTGACACCCGTGTTACGATGTGCTTTGCTGAAAAACTGATTTTACCTGGGCAGAATAGAATTCCCTATTCTTAAATTTAAAAGTTATTCTGAGATATTAATGTTAAGTTATCACTTAATATTAATTTAAAATAATAATTTAAAATCTTAATTATTTTTATCCTTTCATATATATATATATATATATATATATATATATATATAAACAAAATAAAATAGATGAAATGAAAATGATTTTTTTTTTTTTTCTTCAAGTTAAAATAAATAGCTTTATAACTGATTACAAAGAGAATAGTTTGCACAAATACTTTTTACCCAAAATTAAATTTTATCTAAGGCAGAATATTATTATTTTTATTTATATTTTGTCTTTCATTTTTTATTATTATCTTTTGTTTAAAAAATAAAATATTAATAATTTTTAAAAATGTAAAGTCTTAAAATGTTAAACATAATGCCTTACTTTTTTTTCTCCTTAAGCTTATTTCACTAGGCACCCAGCCATCTTCAAGAAGCTCTTGACATGTTCTGTTCTGCGAGTTCTCCTTGTATCTTCTTTTAACATGTAGTGCCATCTCTTATCTAGAAAGTAATTGGATTTCCTGGTCATTGCATGCACACATGTTGGCCAAAATTTAGAAGAAATGGAGAATTAGCAGAACAGAACACATCAAGAGCTTCCAGAAGATGGCCGGGTGTCTGGCTGAATAAACTTAAGGAGAAAAACAAGTAAGGTATTCTGTTTAACTTTTTAATTGCAAAGTTTTCTACATATGATCCTTAATTATGTGAAGTCTTTTTTCAAGTGTATTTGTAATGTCCTAGGTGACAAGTTATATGATGTCATAGTCGTCACAAAAGAAAATAAATTATTATCCATGCTGCAAAATAAATACATTAAGTAAAATGAGTAGAAGATATTCTGGTCATTAAAATATTTTTATTGAAAAAACATCCAATAATTAACAACACTTATTATCTGGATTAAAACTTATTACCCAGGATTAACAGTAATTCAAATTGTTGAAGACTGTCATGTCAGGAAAAAGAATAGGCCTCTCATCTAATATTAATTCTGTTAAGTACAGAATTTTAATTTACAAATTGTGCAAGAAATGAAAAATTGAAATTGTTTGGCTCTTAAATTGTGTTATTTATTTTATTTCTTACTTTCTTCTACATATATAAGAAGAAAATGTTGGATCCATGAAAACTTTTGACCTCTGTTTTTTGTTGAATTTATATGTTTTGAGAGGTTCTGAACATGATTTGACCATTTTTAGAAAATGTCTGTGTATTTTTGTGTAAAAAATTTTGCAGACACTGTATCTCATGAACAAATGGACCAAATTTAATTAAACTTGACATTTAGTTCGGCCCTGACATAAATTAATTAGATTACATTTGGAAATATCATGAAACATTGGATTATATTACTAAATAGGGGATCATTCTATTATTATTATTATTTTATTTTTTTTTCATGATGTTTAATATGGCTGTATAGGACAAAATTTCATATCTTTATGTATATAAAAAGGAATGTGTGTCTGTGGACAGCATAGAGCAAAGATGACAGCTTGGACAGTCACATGATTTCATGTGAAAATGCCCCCATAAAAGCGTGGGCAAAGTCTGCTAGTAAATCTGTACAAAGAGAATTATAATTCTCTTTGTTAATCATTAAATTAAAAATAATTATTTTTAATTTTTCACTGTAAAGTAAAAAAAAAAAAATCTATAATGGTAATAATCAATCACTTTTTTTTTTTTTTTTTTTTTTTTTTTTTTTATGTAGGGGCTATGCTTTTCACCTTGGGACTAAATACCTCCTCAGGAGTGTAAATTTTCAATATGGGTATCTTAAAAAAAAAAAAAAAAAAAAACTCATCAATATCTTTAAAACAAATAGTTGTGATAATTCAAAACAAATTAATAATAATATTATTAAAAATTGGAATAACTCCTCTTGATTTTTCAAACATTTAATAATTAACGGTTGTTTAAAGAAATTTAAAAGAGAGAAATCATCAAATAAACAAAATAAGAAAATCATAATAGATGTATCAGTATTTCTCCCCAAATTGTATGTTGTTTAATGAATTGTAGTGTATCCAGTTATTTTGTGCATAGCATATCTGTAAGAAACACTATAATTAATAAGCTCGCTATATCAAATATTTATCATTTTTTTATGTTTCAATTAATTTAGCTGTATTGAAGCAATCTGTAATTAATTTGAAACTATATATTACAAATGTATAAAAATTTTACTTGTATGCTAATTAAAAAAAAAAAAAAAAAAAATTAAGCCTACACTGATATAAATCTGTATGGTTCTTGCAAGGATAACCTGTAATATACCTACCAATTTGTACCTTAAATATTAAGTTTAAATGCTAGTTCACTTTAAATAATTTGAATGTATAGTCCATGATAAATGTATGAATTATAGTCTTTTTGTTGTGTTGCTGTAAAAAACTATAATTCATATACTTATCAAAATCTATGCAGTTCATTCAGTGGTGACCAATAATATATTTACCAACTGAACTTTCAACTCTGTTTAAGAAAGCATTTAGACATTATTGGGTTCACTCATACAAACACACACACACACACACACATGTATTGCTGTAAAAATAGCTAAAATGAATTCAAGGTAATTCAAAATGTATAAATACATCAAAGTCTCATAGTAAAATTTTATCCTAATTATAATACTTTCCTTCCATAGTGTATGTTTAGGAAGTAAACAAACATTTTCTCGGACTTTTTTTTTTGACATTTAGTGTTTGTAATTCTCTGAGAGGAAAAATTGCATTTATTATGGAAAATAATTTTAATAAATAATACGTACTTTGTGAATTTGTAGAGGGAAATATAGACAGGGGTCGATCCAGGTTTTAATTTTTGGGTCCCTTTTTTGTGAAAAACAAAATATTTTTGTGAAATTTTTATGTATTTTTGTGAAATATAAAATATTTTTGTGAAAAAGTAAAATATTGTGTAAAATTTTCCGTTTTTGCAATCACTTTATTTAATGTTTAATATCAAGTTAATAGAGTTTCGTTGAGCCAAATTAAGGCATTAATTAAAATAATACTGAAAATATGAAAACATTTAATAAAAGGATCATTTTTATAAAACAAAATCTTGTGAAGGGACTCATTTTATAAATTTGAATTTTGTGAAGGGTCCCTTTTTATGGATTTGAATTTTGTGAAGGGTCCCTTTTTATGGATTTGAATTTTGTGAAGGGTCCATTTTTATGAATCTGAATTTTGTGAAGGGTCCCTTTTTATGAATTTGAATTTTGTGAAGGGTCCCTGTTTACTATGTGGAATTTTGTGAAAAAGCCGCAAAAAGGACCCAAATTTTGCCTGGATCGACCCCTGATAGAAGAAATTTTTGTGATGGTCAGAACATATCAACTTATTTATTATTATTTTTTTTTTTTTACAGATATTGTGGCTAAAATGTATGTAAAGAAATTTGTATATATGTGTGAAACTGATTATATATGGAGAAGAATATCGCACAGATTCATCTACAAAATGCCTTGTCATGTGTTAGATCCTTTTGTGACTAATATCCTTCATCAAATACCTTGGTTAGTTGCTTTATTATTATAATTATTATTATTATTTTTTGTTTATATTTCAAATAGTTATTTAAATTTTTTGCACACTAGTCAGTAACATCGAATATTAGTTTTATGTATGGTCTTTGTATGAATTGTTACAACTTAAATATATTTTTAATATAACATACTAATGTTATAATGTCTTAAATATTTATATCAGTTTTTAAAGAAAAAAATTTTGATTATTAATCAAATACCTTTAATTCAATCAGTGGCGGATTTAAGGGAGGAGGGAAGGCTAGGGGGCTGAAACCCCCCCCCCCCCTAAAAAAACACTGACATTCACAATTGAATATTGCAATTGTAAATTTTTTATTGGTCTAGAATAATACTTTGAAAAATCTTAGCCCCCCCCCCCCCCCCCCCCCAAAAGTCAAGTTCTGGATCCGCCACTGAATTCAATATAAGGGAAAAGTAACTTTATTTTTATTTATTTATTTTGAGTGTTTTGAAAAAGAAAGTCGCGGTAAATTTATAAGTCAGTTTTAATATCTTACTTAAAGTAAAATTGTTCACACAAATAGTTTATTTGAAGAAAATATTTAATGTAACTTACCTCCCCCCCCTTTTTTTTTTTTAGAAGGCAGTTATTTATTTATTTATTTAGCATATATTAGATGTAAAAGGCAAAAATTTCGAGAGATTCCAGTTGACTTTTTAAACAATTAATTGATTTTAGATGTTTCAATCAACTAATAATCCAGTAAATAAAACAAAAGTAAACAGTAAAATAGAATGAAAATTTTAAATATTTTAAAGAATTTTTTTACATTAAAATCTACTTGGAATACCTATTTAGTTCTTTACATGAGCACTTTTGATTCATTTCAAACCTTTTTGATTTGTGCCAAATACCAGATATCCAGTACTCTTTTGCATGCCAAATACGATATCCAGCACTATTGTGTTTTTTGTTATATTGTATACTTTTTTTCTTTTCTTTCCTTTTAAATCTCTAAACAATAAATTTACAAGCATGTTTCACACACTATTCGATTAAAAATATCTTAAATATAATTTAAAAAAACTATTTATTTAAATAAAAGTATTTAGTATAAATACAGTCATTTGCAAAAGTTTAAGACCAGTAGCCGATTTTCAGTATTTTAACACATTGCATCATTTGTGCAGATTATTGCATCATCTCATGTGCTAATTACATCAGACGCATTCTACTGCTATAAATAAAGGTGCCCAGTACATTTATCACTGGTTGTTTATTGGATTTTGTCATAGACAATGCTGTTGTGTAATTATTGTAATGGGTAAAAAAAAACCCTTCACTTAATGTTACAAAAAGGTCAGAAATATTGACCTTGTATAAAATTAGATTTCCTGAACGTTAAATAAGTTTGAGGATAAATGTGAGCAAGACAGCTGTGCATGAAGCTATTAGTAAATTTAAAATTTCATGAAAATTTGTGGACCTTAAGAGTCGTTTCTTTTTCATACTTGGAGTAAGTCGAGGTTTCCTTGCAGGTTTATGGGATGATAAACCAAAATCTTTGGCCAAACATCCTGAAATAGTACTCAAACTGACGTTGGTGCCTTTTGCAGCCAGAGAATGTCTAATCGTATTGCAGGAAGTTCTTGGATCTGGTACGACCATCCTTATCACATGATCATCATGTGCGCTTGTTTTTCTAGGGCGACCGCTTCTCTTAAGGTCCACAAATTTTCCCAAAATTTTAAATTTATTAATAACTTGATGCACAGCTATCTTGCTCACATTAACCCTCAAACTTATTTGACGTTCAGAAAATCAAGTTTTATGCTGGGTCAATATTTCTGACCTTTTTTGTAACAGTAAGTGAAGATTTTTTACCCATTACAATAATTACACAAAAGCACTGTCTACGACAAAATACAATAAACAACTGGTGATAAGCGTGCCAGGCACCTTTATTTATAGCAGTAGAATGCGTCTGATGCAATGTGTTAAAATACTGAAAATCGGCTACTGGTTTTAAACTTTTGCAAATGTCTGTAATGCTGCATAAAACAAAGACAATTTAAACATTAAAATATTCTATTTATTTGTGTGATATTGATATGAAGGAAAGAATTTTAAGCTTAAAATATTTATTACTGTACTTCTAATGAAAAGTTTTGTTCAAAATTGTAAAAATATAAATTTTTATTATTTTTTACAATACTAGCATGGAAAAAAAATAATAATAATAATAATAAAAAAATAATAATATATATTTTTTTAAATCCTGAAATACTTTTTTAAATCATAAAAGAAAATAAATTAGCAATTGACTAAACTAAACTTTAATATTTAAACTTAAAAATTTCTTCACACACTATAAAATAAATACGAGCACTACTGGTTTCAAAAAGACATCACCTTTTTTTTTTTTTTTTCCGATGTTAAAAAGCATGCACCAATACCTTGGAGGCAGAAGAAAGACTCTTGTCTTGTGTAAGACTCAACAATCTTGTTTTTGTCTCCAAGGTAGTAGCACATGTTTTTTGCACCTGAAGAAGAAAGGTCTGATCTCTGATCCTTTCAAAAGTAGTGCTTGCATTTATATGGTTTGTGATGAAATTATTAAATTTAAGTATTAATTGTACACAAGTTTTTTAATTTATAATTAAACTTTAATACCTTTTTTTTTTTTTTTTTTTTTTTTTTAAAGAGCATTTTTGCTCCAGATCCAGAGCATCTTCTGTTCTATGTTGCTCTTGTTTTTTTTTCTTTCTTGACTTAATGTCAACATGTACCACCATCTGGTATCAATATGAATGGGTTCCATGTTGTTACAAGCCCACCTATTGGTTAAAATTTACATGGACTTGATGTCAACATGTACCACCATCTGGTATCAATATGAATGGGTTCCATGTTGTTACAAGCCTATCTATTGGTTAAAATTTACATTGCTTCACGTTTATGTGCATAGTTATACTTTTTGTAATTAGTAATTTTTTTGTGTTTTCAAAATGGATTTCTATATTTTCTTTTTGATTTATTTTAGTTAAAGCGGTTGTTGTTTTGTTAGATTTAATATAATTTCTATCTTAATATATTCGAGGAAATGTAGATAAGTCCACATAAATTACTCTTTAGGACTCCTGAAAAGTGATTTACATGTAAAGGATGAAGATGAATTCTGTTATCTTTTTTCACTTATTTTATTTTATAACACAGTGAAGCAGTAAGATTTTAAAGCCCTTTTTAAAGATCATTTTACAGATTTATTTATTTTCTCTGTAATTAACTATGGCTATTAGAGGTTTTTAACCCAGCATCCAAGCATCCAAGGGCAAAAACAAATAGAAATACAGTTCAAAATTGGTACAGATAGGTTTTAGAGGTCTGCAAGTCAAATGGGGATATTTTCGAAAGTGTAAAGTTATTAGGAGGGAGATAGAGTTAGATCGTTCAAAATTGGTATAGAGAGGTTTTCGATACTTACAAATCGATTGCGGATATTTTCGAATTTGTAAAATTATTAGGAGGGGTGGGAAGGGGAGGGGCGGTAAGGGGGGGGGCTATGGGCAAAAACAAATAGAAATACAGTTAGGCCGTTCAAAATTGATACAGATCGGTTTTAGAGGCCTGCAAGTCGAATGGGAATATTTTCGAAAGTGTAAAGTTATTAGGAGGGCCGGGAAGGGGGGGGGGCGGAAGGGCAAAAAAAAAAAAAAAATAGAGTTAGATCATTCAAAATTGGTACATAGAGGTTTTCGATACCTACAAATCGATTGCGGATATTTTCAAATTTTTAAAATTATTGGGAGGAGTGGGAAGGGGGGGACAGAGGGGCAAAAAAATAAAAATAGAGATAGATCATTCAAAACTGGTGCATAGAGGTTTTTGATATTTACAAATCAATTGCGGATATTTTTGAATTTGTAAAATTATTAGGATAGACTGGAGGGAGGAGGCGAAGGGGAAAAATAATAATAATAGAAATAAGAGTTAGAGCATTTTGGGAATTTTTCCCGAAGGCAGTGAGAACCTGGTGCGACATTTTTCCTAATAAGATTTTGTTTCTCTTTTTTTTTCACGTGATAAAAATTAATGCAATTTTGAGAATTCAGTAATTATAGTGATTCATTTAAAAATAAGGACCAGCAAAGCGGGCGTTGCCTGCTAGTTATACTATAGAACACAAAAGTATCATTGCGCTGTGCCACAGTTGTTGTGTTATCAATATTTTTCCTTTAGTTCTTTTAAAAACAAGTTTGTTAGTTATTAGTTTAATTCTTATCATGTCTTATTTTCTTAATAAAACATTTCTTCATTCTGTGTGATTACTGAATAATTTTATATTTATTTATTTTGGAGCATCTGGTACTGTAAAGAATGTATTTAGTAAAAATTCTCATAGATTTGCTGATAAATAATTTTAAAATATTTAACTCATTAGGTATGGGTATGTTGAATGGATTTTAGGTGATGAAGGATCCAAGAATGAAAAAGTGAATTACCTTATGACATTCAAGCTTTTGTTTTTTCGATCATTTAAATCAGTAAGCATATTTTTTTACCATGTTTTTATTAACTTCAATTCTTGTTTGTATGTTTGTTTGTCAGGGACAAATCTTGCAATCGATTTTTAACTAACTTCCCGACTAGCTAGTCATTTGAAACTTTCAGAATAGTTCAGAACACGGTGAAAATACATTTTTTTAATACCTTTAGCCAACTGTTTCGGGTTCCTGCTGCCTTCGGCAGCGTTATCAGTACAATGCTTGCAATCGATTTTTCACTAACTTTCCAACTAGCTAGACATTTGAAACTTTCAGGCTAGCTCATAACGCGGTGACAATACATTTTTTTAATACTTTTAGTCAACTGTTTCAGGTCCCTACTGCCTTCGGCAATGTTTATATTATTCAACAGAAAATTTATGTAACTAACTTCCCGACTAGCTAGACATTTGAAACTTTCAGAATAGTTTAGAACACGGGGAAAATGCAATTTTTAAATATTTTTAACCAACTGCTTCGGGTTCCTGCTACCTTCGACAGCGTTACCAGTACAAAGCTTGCAATCGATTTTTCACTAACTTCCCAACGAGCTAGATATTTGAAACTTTCAGGATAGTTCAAAACACGGTGACAATACTTTTTTTAATACTTTTAGTTAACTGCTTCAGGTCCCTACTGCCTTCGGCAGCATTTATATGATTCGCCAGAAAATTTATTTAACTAACTTCCCGACTAGCTAGACTTTTGAAACTTTCAGAATAGTTAAGAACACGGTGAAAATACATTTTTTTAATACCTTTAGCCAACTGTTTCGGGTTCCTGCTGCCTTCGGCAGCGTTACCAGTACAAAGCTTGCAATCGATTTTTCACGAAATTCCCGACTAGCTAGATATTTGAAACTTTCAGGATAGCTCAGAACATGGTGACAATACATTTTTTTAAATACTTTTACTCAACTGTTTCAGGTCCCTATTGTATTTGGAAGCTTTTATATGATTCAACAGAAAATTTACTTAACTAACTTCCCGAGTAGCTAGACATTTGAAACATTCAGAATAGTTCAGAATATGGTGAAAATGCATTTCAAAAATATTTTTAACCAATTGCTTTGGGACCCTGCTGCCTTCGGCAGCGTTACCAGTACAAAGCTTGCAATCAACTTTTAACTAACTTCCCGGCTAGATAGCCATTTGAAACTTTTATAATAGCTTAAAACACGATAGCAAGGAATTTTTTTTAATACTTTTATCTAATTTCTCCGGATTCTCGCTGCCTTCAGTAGCGTTTATATGATTCAACAGAAAATTTAAAAACATGTTGTATAAAAGTTCTTTTTATCTTGTAATTATTATTAGTTAATTTACAATTATTTAAACTTATCTTTAAAAATTTGTTTTACAGATTTTAATTAATTTATTCTAGACTAATATTATTAAATTTATTGCATCTTAAATTACATGATAATATAGGATTATAGTCTTAAAAATTACAGCAGAAGAATCATTGTCAGTTATTTATTTTAAGTATTATGTAACATTACAGCAAAATATATTAACAAATTTATTTTATATACTCATTTTATTGATGAAAACTATTTTAATTATTCATAGTGATACATACTTGCCAACTTTTCCGGTTTTCCCGGAAGACTTCCGGTTTTTTAACGTATCTTCCGGACAGATGATGAAATCTTCAGTTTTTAAAAAAGTCGCGGATATCGTTCGTTTTAAAAAGAAAACCCAAATGTTCTACGAAAATTCCTGATTTCTAATCTTTCTCCATCCATAACATAAATGTCAATATTCATTTCAAACTTGCTTTATGAAATTCTAGAACATGTAAAGAGATAGAATTGTTAAATATTCCTTGCTGATCTAATTATTTTTTGCCCCTCCCCCTCCCCCCCCCCTTTCATTTATCTCCAACTAGTGATCAGCAATCAAACGTTCTGCAGAAGTCTTTTGTTTCCTAATCTTTATCCATCTGCAACATAAATGATGATATTAATTTTAAACTTCTTTCATTAGATTCTAGAAGTAGAGTTGAAAGAGTTTAATATTTCTTACTCTGTAATTATTTTTTTATCCCCCCCCCTTCCCCGGATTGTGATCAATGATCTGTTCTAGAAACAATAAAGCAATGGAAGTGCTCAATATTTCTCCCGTACGTAATTATTTTTAGATCTTTATTGCTGAATTTAATGAATCTGTTTATTTTTCCTCAATTAAATTAAATATTTGTATGTCATATTTATACCAAATGTGTAAACATGGGGAAAAAATGAAGAATAATTTTTTCAGGTAGGAAAATTTTTTCTAAATCAATTTAAGAAAATTAATACTCAGTTAGTTTTATGCACGTTTGAAACTGATAATTAGCTACTGCTACTTTTTTTTTCATATGTATGATTAATGTACGTACACAAAAATCATATTCTATTTATTTAAAAAATTAGTTATACTTTAACTTTACTAAGTTTTTTGTCTATTGTTAAATACATTTCTTACAGATTCTGTTTTGAGATATTTATGTGTTGAAGAGGAATAACTTCATTTAAAACTTTTGTATATTTAGTATAATCAATTTATAGTAAAACGTTTTTATAGATTGCTTCTAAATATTAAAATTGTAAAACTGTATTGTTTATTACATCCAAAAAAAAAAAAAATCTTCCCTTTTTTTTATTACAATTGGTTGGCAAGTATGGATATACTTTTTACTTTCTCTTACCCATAAGGTAGAGAAAGTATTGTTCTTTGGGTCAAATTTTCAAAATTGAGTTTTTGTTATATTTACATGTTTTGAGCTCCCCTGAATGCAAAAATCATGTTTTTAGTGGTTGGTCTGTGTGTGTGTCTGTATGTTATCAACATATCTCAAAAACAAATTATAGCAAAAAGTCCAAACTTGGTATTCTAAATGTGTATGATATAGGGATGCTACACTAAACTTTTGTTGAGATCAAGCAAATGGTTTGTGTACAGGGACACCCAAAAGAATTCAAATACATTACGTCTATGGGGAAAATTTCAGGTAAGTAGAGTTTAATATCTATAGACTGCACTAAATCAAATGAAACGAATATATATATTTTATATATGTAAAAACATGTTTCATGTACAGTATGGCATAGAAATCATCCACTCTACGTTTACAGGGCTACACAAAAGAACTAGATTATAGTACGACAATACTTGAAAATTGATGGAAGTGTACTTCAGGTTGTGCCATGTGTTATTAATATATGATTATATTTGTGTATTTCACGTGATATGTGCACAACTTTTAGAAGATATACAGGGCTGCCAATATTTAAGCATAACATTCTTTTTTATTGTTAATAGAAGTGCTTTCCTGTAGTATTTTACCATGTCCAAAAAAGCTGCTCAGGAATTGAAATTAATTCCTCATAGTCATAAATAATGTATTTTTTTAAGCTAAATATTCATTGCTTGTTTTTTTTTTTTTTTTTTTTGTATATTTAGACGTTTTGACGCTTCCTGAAAACCGAGGTCAAGTTTTTATTGTTCGACCTTTGTCTGGATCTGTTAGAATAAATTAAAAACAAATAATTTCAGGCGATCCAAATGTTGCATTTTGAAGTTAATGCGTTTGTTACTAGAAAAGTTTGATCTAGATTGATAAGTTTCAAGGAATGTTGTTGTTAAAGTTGTCTCAATAATTTTAAATGAACTTTTGAATTTAATAACAGATTCGAATCCTATATAGATGTAGGTACGATAATGAAACGGGAGGCTGAGAGGGGCAGTAGACCACATCACGTAGATTTACTTGTCAAAAGAAGCTGTTCAGGGGCCTAATTTGAATTGTTTTAGCATAGTTTTGCATAACAGGACCCGTTATCTTACCCCTTTATCTTCAATCTGTATTTATAGTGTTAATTTTCAGGGTAAGTTAAAGTCTTGTGAGTGACACATCAGATTATTTATGAAGTAGAAACATTCACCTTTTATTAAGATATAAAAACATTAAATGAAAATATACAATAAAGATTGGGATAACAAAAAGTAAATAGAGATGTTAAAAATATTATTATATCTAACACCTTAAATATTAATTAATACTAACATTAAAAATATTATTATATCTAACTGGTAAATATTATTTTAAATAGTAATTTGCTGAAATGTATGTTATAATTTGGAGAAGCAACCAATTATTTTAATAAAGAGACATTATTTAATGTATTATCATCTTTAGTAGCAAGTATCCAGACTTAATCCTGAGTGTTCAGTACATATCAGTTTTCATCAATCTATGAGATACAGCGTTTTTAAAGACTGATCCGGTCGTAGATTTATTATGCTTATTGAATATTATGAAAATGCTCCTTTCCAAATGCTTGCATGTTGAAAAATCTCATCTTCTGTGGTGTAAATCTGAAATTTAGTAATGCAGTTCTCAAAATCACTGCTAGAGAGATAAACTCTGCCCATGATTTTCCATTGGTTATTTAATATAATTCAATACAATCTTTATGTCCAGTTCACTTCAGAAAGCTGTAACAGGTCAAGACAAGATATTTCTGAGTTTTGAGTTTTGACACAAGTAATTTAGAAATAATTTATTATTAATTTCATCTACTATTTTTTATTTGAAACCTTTAATCATTTATATATTATTTTGATTTCAACATTATTCATCTAAATGATATGCATTATGCATACTTGCCAACTTTTCCGGTTTTTCCGGAAGACTTCCGGTTTTTTAACGTATCTTCCGGTCTTTCAGACAGATGATGAAATCTTCCATTTTTAAAAAAGTCGCGGATATCGTTCGTTTTAAAAAGAAACCCCAAATGTTCTATAAAAACTCCTGATTCCCAATCTTTCTCCATCCATAACATAAATAACAGTATTCATTTCAAACTTGCTTTATGATATTCTAGAACATGTAAAAAAATATAATTGTTAAATATTTCCTTCTGATGTAATTATTTTTTGCCCCTCCACCCCCTTTATTTATCTCCAACTAGTGATCAGCAATCATATGTTCTGCAGAAGTCTTTTATTTCCTAATCTTTATCCATCTGCAACATAAATGATAATATTAATTTTAAACTTTTTTCATTAGATTCTAGAAGTAGAGTTGAAAGAGTATTTCTTACTCTTATTCTGTAATTATTTTTGTATCCCCTTCCCCCTAATTTTCCCCGGATTGTGATCAATGATCAATTCTAGAAACAATAAAGCAATGGAAGTGCTCAATATTTCTCACATATGTAATTATTTTTAGATCTTTATTGCTGAATTTAATGAATCTGTTTATTTTTCCTCAATTAAATTAAATATTATGTCATATTTATACCAAATGTGAACATGGGGAAAAAATGAAGAATAATTTTTTTCAGGTTGGAAATTTTTTCCCAAATCAATTTAAGAAAATTGATACTCAGTTGGTTTTATGCACATTTAAAACTTGATAATTAGCTACTGCTACTTTTTTTTTTATATGTATGATTAGTGTACATATACAAAAATCCTATTCTATATTTGTTTAAAGAATTAGTTATATTTTAACTTAACTAAGTTTTTTGTTTATTGTTAAATAAATTTCTTACAGATTCTGTTTTGTAGATATTTATATGTTCAAGAGGAATAACTTCATTTAAAACATTTATATATTTAGTATAATCAATCTATAGTAAAACGTTTTTATAGCTTGCTTCAAAATATTAAAACTGTAAAACTGTATTGTTTAACACGTCAAAGAAAAAAAAATCTTCCCTTTTTTTATGAAATCTTCTGGTTTTTCAAAAAAAATCTTCCCTTTTTTTATTAAAATTGGTTGACAAGTATGTTTATGTATTAAATAATTTAATCATTGTTTATTTAATCCTATTATTACAGGAAATTATATTGAAATGTTTAGTGTAAAATATCATTAAATATGTTTTTATTTTATTGATAATCATTAAAAGGCCAAACAAGATAGAGTTATTATTTAAAAAAAGGAAAAAAAAATATATATATATCAGGGTAACGAAAATCATGTGGTACAGTGAAACAGAAGAAGATAAGGCAGTATCTTTATGGAAATCTAGAAGAGGCTTTATATCACTGTTTTATAGCAGCTAAAGCTAAAAATTTCTTAATATCTAGTCCAATATTCTAGAGAAAACCTGGAGGCTTGGGATTAGCACTGGTATATGAAAATATTGGTCTTTGAACTGGTAGGTTGCAAAGGTTTAAAAATCACCATTACATGAATGACATACTTAAGGATTATGCATAATCAGACATTTTTAACGCAACAGTTAAATTTTCATGAAAAAATATATATAATTTTATAACAATTTTGTGTTCAAGATTAGTCACTTTTTTAAGAAATTCTTACAGCTTTAAACATACTTTGAATTAGTCCCAGTACATCTGTCAGTTTAAAATTATGAAATACCGATGATTGAATGCAGTACATGACTTTTTAAATTTTACTTAAATGCTGTTCTTTTCTTCTTCTTATTATTATTATTGTCATATCGACATTAATATATTTCGTTCTTTCGTTCTTTTTTTTTTTTTTTTTTTTTTTTTTTTCAAATTTGCTTTTTTTAAAGAATCAAAATATCTGTAAACTAGCTACAGAGTCAATTATACTGTCCACTTTTTAAATAAATTTATATCTGATAATTTTTGTCATCTATATATTTGTTGTGTTAATCAATATTTTCTATTATTTTTGCTAATTTTTTATGTCAGTTGTGTTTAGTTATTTAATCATACTTTTATAGAAAGAAAAATATATATATACAAATAATTTGTTTTAGTTGAAATTGGTCTATAGTCAAAGTTTAAAATGCATTTCTTAAGCCCATTACAAAATATACATTGTAGAAAATGCGTATTTTTTATATTTAAGTACAATAGTAATAAATAATTAAAGGCAGACAAACCTATGTCTGTATTTATGATATGAATGTTGGTTGTAAATCTAAAAACACCTTTTTCTTTAATGCAATATTTCAATACATTTTACTCTACTTATACTTCTATTGTATTAATGCAGTTATTTCTTACTGTTTAATGGCTCATGATATGTTTATTTTTCTCTTATTTTGTAATATAGGTTGTTATTTTGCAAAACATCATAGGTTACTTTGCAAGCTCTGTTCATCGTCATTCTGATTTTAACAAAGTAATTACAATTTTATTATTTTATTTATGTTTCTTAAGTTTACTTTAAAAATAAATGCACAAACCAGCTCATTTTCACCAATATTTTCCATGCATAATTTTTTCCTGCTGACTTTCAAAATGTGATGAATGAAGGCACTATCAAATGACAACTAGGCTTTTTTTATAATTGGGCAAACACCAACTTATTGGCAATTAGTATTTTTTTTAACAGTGTTTTTGATTGATATGTGGGCCAGAATTAAAAAAAATTCTTAAGGAATAGTTTTTATGCTTGTTTAACCCTTAAATGCCTGATTGTTAGGTAGATTCCTTATAGGAAATCTACCTATTGTATTGGTCCTCATTACACGACTTCTGAAAAATTTCTTCATATCTTCACCGATCATGACCCCTAGAAACCAAAACCACCCTCCGTTCAAAGTTCAAAAGTTTATATATATAAATTGGGGGTGGGAATCGATTAAGAGTTTTAACTGGCTTAATCGTAGTTCATTAATCAATTAATTGGTCGATTAATCAAATTTTTAATCGTTTTTCATTTTTCTTTATATAATTTTATTTCAATGATGAATAAAACTCTCATATTGTATATATATATACATTTTTTTCATAAGTTTGACTGAATTTTTTTTTTTTTTTTCAAAAATTTTTGTCTAATCAATTATATCTGTTTCATAGCTGAAATTTAAATCAATTTTCAGAGTAATAATTGGTGACTTTAAGTGTTAATTTTATATAAATATTTTCACTTGTTTATTTTATTTATTTATTTATTTTTTAAGTAAATTATTTTTTAAATTCATTTTGAAAGAAACATTAAATGAATTTACACATATTTTAGTTTTATATTTGCAGGCCTTGTCCATCTCGCTTGTCACTATTTTTAAATGAATTCTCAAAATTCCATATGATTATCATAAAAATCTCGAATTCTTATATTTTAGTTCTTCTTTGTCACTTCGGACTAGGACAGAGAATGTTATTTTCTGTTTCTACTTCAATAGTTACTATCAGCAATTCTGAACAGACAATAAACACTTGGAGATATTGTGAAACTCTGTTGACATTGCCCCCATCAGAGGGATAGTGGAAATCTCAATCCCTTTTTTTGTTTTCTTTTCTTTTATGTTTAGCATTTCTATTTTTTGAAAGCTTCTTGTTTCTGAGAATACTATTACTCTAGCCAACACTTTCTGTAGAAGTCTAAAGACAGGTGGTGTTGCTCCAGAATGCACATGAAGCGGCATTTTGTTTAATAACTGTCCTCCCTCTTTTCTCTATCAACAAAAGTGCAACAACTTCTTTTGAGAGGTTTTATTTTTATTTATTTCCTTTTATTTTATTTTTTATTTTTCATTATTTGATGGATGTTTCTTAGAATATTAATTAGCAAAATATGTGAAAAAATATTTTGTAGGCAGAAAAGCATTTTTACTTTAATTCGTAGTTTGAAAATTTTAATCGGATTTTGAAAATTTCTAATCAAATTAATCGATCTGATTAACTCGATTAAAAAAATTGATTGGGACAAAGCATTGATCGATTAACCAAACTGATTAATTGATTAATCGGCACAGCCCTAATATATATATATATATTATATATAGGTATAATATATATGTATAACGCTTTTTCCCATGTTAAGTTGGGAACAGGATAACTGGAATAATTTTTATTTAAATTTGACCAGCTCGGGATATGTTGTCAGGACAGTAAAAATCTTGGTCGAGTTCGTAGATGGGGTATCCAGTTCAAAGGGGGTGGAAATGTTGGGAGGTGGAAATTTTCATTTGCCCATAATTTTTTTAATATCGAAAATAGGAAAAAACTTCAAATCAGGCGAATTACCACCTTACCTTAAGAACAACTTTTGTATTTAAACTTTTTCGATAGCTTCAGTTGCTTAAAAGTTACAAGTTAAGAAGTGATTTTTCATGAGTTGTGATGAAGCTGACTTTTTCTATAGTTTTAATTGCTTAAATTTATAATCTGATGCTTACATAACATGCAAATGTTAAAAAAAAGGGTCACTGAAAATATAAAAGCCATATAACCGCTTTAATTAATAATTTAAAAATTTAAAATTAAAATAATACTTTAAATGATATATTGATGAAATGATTTTATATATTTTTAATTAAAATAATACGTTAGTCATTATACAAATATAATTTGTGGTGAATAGTTTAGAATGTCGGTTTAGGCAAGAATTTAAAATTTACAATTGAAATTGAGAGTAATACGTTACAGCTTCCTTTGACTTTTTATCTTGTGGAAACATGATATTATTCTGTGAAGAGATATGAGGAAGAAAATATAATGTTGCCAAAGCTGCCATTCTCCATCGCCAAGCTTGCCAAATTTTGTCGTTAAATAATGAATTTTGTCGCCAACTATCAAATTTTGCCGCAAAATCACAAATTTCATTGCTAAGTCCCAAGTTTTGTCACCAAAATCTTGCCAAATGATGCAAATTACTAAATTCATAACAATTAACATCGAAATTTAATGGTGCCAAAATGGTCCAATGTTAACTAATGTTAGTGTTCCAGCTTATGTGAACCAAAACATTTCACTTTACAATTTTTACTCATACATTTATTCATATGTTTACAATAAGAATCACAAAAACACAATACAAACTTTCAGTAATTCAATAAAAATTACAATGAAATAACTATCCAAAAAACACTACAACTTTACTGTATTTGACTTGACCATAGCAATACCAGGCTCACCAGTGCTTGACCATAGTAAGATCACAAGTGCATTTTCATGTTTCTATAATTTTTTCTTTAAAAGACAGATATTGAACCAACAGTTATATGGATTTTAAATGAAATTTATAATTTTAATTCAGCTTGGGTGGGGAGGTGGCTGTAACCCAATATCCTCCTTCCAGATTCACCATTGCTGGGATTGTGTATCTTTATAACTTCTATTTGTTGAATGATTATGAGCTTGAATTTAAAAAAATTGAAACATTTACTGACCAATAAATCTAGCCTAAAAGTTTTAAGTAGAATGAATAAAACCTTTTTGAGTTGCAAATTAAATTTCTTGAAAACAGAATAGCAACTTAAATAATGCAATGTGTGGAAAGAAAGCCATTGGCTAAGTATGTGTTAATGCATATGTAATATTTTTTTTACTTTTGTAACATTAACGTAAAGGAATCTACCTTTGCCTTTAAGCTTGCCGAAAAGGGATTTTTTAAAAATCAATTTAAAAATGTTTTATTCTTACCTCTATTAAATAAATCACGGGAAAAATACTTTAAAAAATCATACTTTATTTTAACTAGGGTTTACAGCTAAAAAGCAATTTGTTGTCAATTGGCAAACATGAGGCATTAGGGCTTCAATATTATTCTAATAATACTTTAGAAGACAAAATTGGGTATGTTGCCGAAAGGTAACACATGACATTTAAGGGTTAAACCACAAATTGTTGCAAATAGAGGTTTTTTATTTTTAAAAATTGTCTGTTTTATTGATTACTAGCAGGCTTTGCCTGCTTTGCTGGCCTCTAAACAGAATCGCACATTTTTAATCTTTTTTTTACTTAAAAAAAAAAAATGTCTTTTTTTATATTGCTTTATAAATAAAAGAAAAAAAGAAAATCAATTGAAATTTCCGAAAAGCGGGTCTCGGGTCACCGCTGCCTATAGCAATGTCTTCCTCGGGCTAAAATATCGGGTAGGTATCCCTATTGCTTGTGGAAATGCTCTACCTGTGGGCATTGCCACAAGCAATAAAGACATCTGATGAGCATTTGGGTGCTTATTGGATTACAGTTTCGTAACGTATAGCATCTAAAAAGTTGAAATAGTGCTTTTATATTTGAATCCCAGTTACATATGAACAACACTATGTGTACATAATATTTACTTTCGCGTTATTTCCTATATTTTATTTTATTTATCCACTCGACCATAAAATTACAACATTTTCACACCAAATACAGTGAATCCCCGATCAATCGTTCCCGCATTGATAGTTTTATTTCTATGGTCCCTGCACAAACTGTATTTAAATAATGTTAACAGAACTTGCACGTATTGTTCTTCAAAAAGTCGTTTTCCCACATTCATCGATGTAAAATTTTTCTTTTGACCGAAATGAAATTGAAAATCAAGCAATTCCATATGGCCTTCAAACTGGAATTACTTCTTTTATGCTAAAATAACTCTTTGCCTCCACCACAGAGGATCAAATTGTGATTGCATGTCTCCGGATCATCTTCAAAGGGGAGTTCCAGACCGTCACGTATCATGTATTGTTGCTTGGGGAATAAGTTATTCTACTTTGTATAAAGAGGAGAATGGATGCATCCAGGACCAGCTACTACATTTTTTCACATTACTGAGGCTGAGCCTACACCAGTGCCAAGTGTGTCTGACGTTATTACGGCGTTTGAAAATGCGCAATATTTTTTATATGCACATGAAAAAGACCAGAAAATGTTGTAAATCTGGAAAATCTCTGTTTAATTTGAGCAAAAAATCCAACATAAAATTAAAGATTTTTAAAAATAAATATCTCTTAATGTTCTACAACTTTGATTTATTTCTTTGACAGTTTGGAGAGTAACAAATTAGTTTGTATTTGTAGTATACTATATATATTGCGTGTATTATTTCATAAACATTGTTTTATTCGAGTTTTGACATTAACCAACATTTATCGTTTTCCCGTTTTCATCATTTTTTTCACTAACCTCATGAAAAACGATGGATCGAGGTTCTATTGTATAATATTACAATATGTTATGAGCTCTATATCTAATGAGACAACTAACTTTTTATTATTATGTATATTTTCCATTTTAAATACTTTATGGTTAGTTAATAGCGGTTGGTTTATAGAGATGATAATAAATCTGTAAACTTCATCATGGTATCTTTATTATAGCTCCCCTAGGTGACTTTATCATTTTAAATAAAGTAAAGGGGATCTTGCTAAATTTAAAAGTCGCCATTGGGGTCCTTTATTAAAGCTGTCTTGCCAGGAGAAATATGAAAGCTAAGTCGTCAAACATGAATTTTAATTTGAAACTTTTCTTTGAATGATTTAGTTTAAGTATAAAAGCATTGCATCCTACAAAAACTAATAATAATTTGGCTCTAGTTAATTAAAATTTTAATTGGATAGTGATATTGGTATAAGACTTATATTTCAAATTTTAAAGGTAAAAAAAAAGAAACTGCAAAAATTTCGCATGAGTTTGCTAGTCTAAAAGTATATTAATTATTATTATTTTAATTTTAAAGTCGTAATTAATAACATAATTTTTTCATGTGCATAAGCAAATCTAATTTTTGATATAAGTTTTTACTAATCACGTGAAAAGAATGTCGAAAAAAATGAACTGGAAAGCTTTTTTGGCAACAATTAAATGGCTAATATTAAATTGATATAGGCTGACATTTTAATTAATATCTCCATAACTAATTAAAATTTTTAAATTCTGTGTTCAGGAGCCCCTTGGGAAGGCTCCTGAGCATCCATATGTCAATTTTTGTACTTTTGTGTTCAATAGGGACTGAACGTATAGAAGAACAGACATACATACATACAAACAAACCTCTCCTAAACTGTATTTATTATTATTATTTAAAACCTTTATTTAACCTTTTTTTTATTATTATAGATTGCCTCATAAAATGTTCAACTTCAAAAGTTAGGTTACAGGGGCAAATTAAGAATTATTTTTCTCCAATAAATTTTGAATAGAATTTTCATTTCAAATACTTTTTATGCTTTTGTGTGTATTGATTAATTAAAAAAACATATATTTTATTACATTTAATTTGCTAAATTTCTATTTTCATGATAATTATTTAGTTTTTATAAAAATTTATTATTTTGAATGTTTAATTTGCCTTCTAATGTATTAAGAACTCTCTAAATGTCATTTATTGTAGGTATAAATAAACACTTTTAATAATAGCTTTATGACATATCATTAAAAAATCTTCCTTCATTATTCATTTTGCAGCCATGTAGCAGTTTTCAGGTTTCTTGCATGTTAGATAGTTTACCCTGTCTTATCTAAATTACCATTTCATAATGAGTAGTTTCATCAATGATTAGTCTTTTATTATTGTGTTACAGTGAAGTGTCGATAATCTGGAAACCTAGAATCCGATAGCACGTACAAACTGGCACAGATAACCTTTTTTTTTTCTCTTCTTTTCTTTTCTTCTCCACCTGTAAATCATAGTACTCAACGGGTTACTCACAGATGACTTTAGAATAGCATACTTACCAACTTTTATGGATCACCAATAAAGTTTGCAGATTTTCATTTAATTTTACTGATTTACTGACGACATGGATTTTTTATACATTAATTAAAATATCAGAAAAAGTTCTGAAAGAGTACAACGATATTTTTGTTTCAATATTGAAAATCCAAAAGTTAGAGATTGTTTCTGTTCTCGATACCGATGCTAAAAGCCAAAATAAACATGAATGCCAGAAATCTTTTTCTTCCCATAATACCTGCTCTGTTCAACAACAGATGAAGAATTATTTTTATCGCTAGAAAAGAAAACTGAAAGCGGTGGTAAAAAATAAGTTTTTAGAGGGACTTGAAAAGTATGATTTCATCACTAATAATGAACAGCTGAACGTATATATGTTAATTAATCAAATGTAAACTGAAAAACAAAAGAGAAGGAAGCGAATGAAATTAATTGACATATTCAATAGAATGTAGCACTTGCAAATTTCTGATCTTATTTGTTACTAAACTAGTTTTAATTTGAATTTTTTAAAAATTGTTGTTTGTCCAAAAAATTTTGTTGTTTTATAATTGTTAATTAAAAATTTTTCAATTATTTACGTTTTTGATTGTAGTTTGTCGTGTACAATTTTAAAAACTATTCTTTGAGAAATATTTCTTTGAATGCTATGATCGATCAACGATTTCGATATATATTTTACTAACACTTATAATCCGGAAAAAATCAGTAATCTGGCAGTGTCTATTTCCAGGTGGTGCAGAATTATTGAATGCTTCACTGTATTCATAATGAGAAGTTTCTTTTAGTACTTGATTCAATTAATGAAAGTAGATTAGTGATTCAATTAATGCAAAAAAAAAAAAAAAAAATCCACATAAGATCTTTTTTTCTTATCATAATATAGTTTCTTTTAATTTGCACCACTTTATGTATGATCTACTAGAGTAATTTATATTTATTAGATTCTGGATTCTCTACTTGATGTATGGAAAGATGAAGTATCGTTGAGACATCAAAGTTCAGAACAACAAATGTATATAGCTTCTGCTTTGATGATTTGTGCTGGATGGCTGAAGAAATTGGAATTAAAAGTGAATTCAGGCATGTTTTATTTTTCCTTTTTTAAAATGAGCATTCTTAGGTAATGTTATTGGTACTCTTATTACTTTCCAAACATACATATGTAATAAACAAATATTTTGCATGTGTTTTAATTTTTACGTCTTTTAAAGTTATATTTGTTTTATTTATTTAATCTTTTTTATTCTGTCAATATAAGTTTAAAGATGTTATGCATTTTTAATGTGAAATATAATAACTTTAATAGCTTCCAATAAATTCTATTTTATAAATGAATGTTAGAATTGTAATACAGTAACGATTTCTTTTGAAATAAAACATATTTAACCATTAAAAAAAAAAAAAAAAAAAAAAAAAAATATTAACAATTTTTATTTCTATTATTATTATTGTTTTTTTAAATTATGCACCAACTTTTAATTCGCTATAGAAATATTAAATTAGAGGAATCAGAAGCATTATTTAAGAAGTACTTCAAATAATTAAAATTGCTTTAATATTGTTTAGAACGCATAAAAATTAAAATGACTGTTTTCCATGCAGCATACATACGTATATCTGTATAAGTTTAGCAAATATATTAATTTTATAATAATAATAACAATAATAATAAACTTTATTAACACATTTTATGTGATAAACTACAACGAAATTATCTGAAAATTAAAATAAATAAATAAAAATATAATCATGATATATAAAATGTACAAAGGAAACTTGAAAAAAAAAAAATTGCAATGAGAAATGAAAAAAAAAAAAAAAAAAAGCACAAAAATTTCATATTAAGTATTTATTAAATAAGGCCATAATATTTTTCAGAGTTAAAAATTAATACTGTTTTTTTCTGTAACTAATAGTAATTTTAATTTAAATCAATTTTAAAATAAATTAGTTTTAAAAAGTTGTGATTTAGTAGTTTTATTTCAGGAGGAAATAATTACTGTGTTGTACATTTAATATTCATAATACAAAATGGAATTTCACTAGAGAAAGCTTTTAATTAAGAATAGATTCATTAATAAAATGCAGACCCTTATCAAATTTATATTGACAGAATTAAAAAAGAGAAGAAATAAAACCAAAATTAAAACAATTATAACTTACTTGTTACTTTAAATTTTGTGTTTGTCATAATAAGAAACCTAATCATGTATTGCTTCCTCTACGTTTTGCTTTTTGCATTGTTTATCATCATAGCGGAGCGGAAGGGGTAGCAGTTTTAGTTTGTGTTTGAAGGTCATTCGCCTATCTGTATCACATGACTGTTTGGCGTCATTGTGAATGTAAAAAAAAACTAAGGCTCGAAAGAAACATTCAAACTTTAACAATACAGAAGCTGCTAATGTGCAGACTACCTATTTAAAATGCAGAAAACTCTTGATTCCGCAGCGTTATGCGTGTATTCTTTTCTCCTGTTACCTGTTACAGAGATTCTACGGAAACATATAAAAATGCTAATTTTATTTAAAACTGCCCCAAAACTTCTCCTCCACTTCAAAATTCACTTATAAAAATTTCTGTATCAAAACTAAAACTAATAATTTTATTATTTATAGTTATTTATATTGTGTTGTGTCAAACATTGCTATAAAATATGTAACTGAATGAGTTCAACTTATTATTTTATAATTGTTTATACTATATTGTTCTGTAGTAAAATTGTATTTGTGTATTGTTGCACGAGATCACTACTGTTGTTTAGCTCCCCCCCCCTCCCCAAGATTGCCGCTATCAGCTTTCAGGCTTTTTGAGTGTAAGCCATTTTCACCCCTGATTACACGTAAATTTCGCAGACAGATTATGAAATTTTAAAAGCCTGTCATAGACAGCTACAAAAATTTCTGCCACTGGGAACAGCACTATTATTAGTTTGTTAGTGGATCCATTGTTATGAAGTCAAGCTTTTTATTCAAAAAAATCTTGACTTCAGTTTTAATCCTTTAAATATTGATTTTAGACATACATTATATTAAAAACTACAAAATTTATATTTTTATATAACTTTCATTTGAATAATAATAATATTTTAATGAATAAAAATGTCCCATATGGTAATAAAGTGATGTAAAATATTTTAGCATTATAGGGGGAATTGGGATATGTTGGTCTGCTTTTCTAGTTTTTATTTTTTTTTATCTAATCAAAAAATTAAAATTAAAATTTGATTGTTTTCTATAAAACTAATTATACTTTCTTATCATCCAAGAATTTTTAAAAACTGTTTTGTCAATAGTCCTTTTCTATTTTATTTCATTTTTACACAACCATCAAAAGCAGACCAGTTTGCACCAAGTTTGTTGTAACTTGGTTCACTTTAGGAGGCACGTTCAACTATATTATACCAAAAATTACAGTTACATTATTGGAGATTAAATATTATCCAATACAGTCAAACCGCATTAATATGAATCTCAAGGGGAATAAAAAATTTGTTTATGTTATCAGCAGTGGCAGATTTACCCCCCCCCCCCCCCCAAAAAAAAAAAAAAAAAAAAAAAAAACGCTGACATTCACAATTGAATATTGCAATTGTAAATTTTTTATTGGTCTAGAATAACACTTTGAAAAATCTTAGCCCCCCCCCCCCCCCTGGATCCGCCACTGGTTATCAGTAATTCATGCTGTTAGTTTGACGGGGATTGTGGAAACAGTTCGTGTTAAAAGTAATTCATGCTAAGTGTACTCATGTTAACAAGGTTCGACTGTATTATTATTAAATAAATTCTTTTGTATTTACAATTAAACACAGTCCAACCAGTAACTGAGAGATTCTGTTCTCGAATCTGTGAGATGACAGGTGCTAGGTTTGAACACAGCTTGTGCTCCTTGACCTAGCTGTTAAGAGTTTTCGGTGGTTTTCATCTGAAACTGATGTTAATATGGTCTAGGATCCTTTAGAAAAAGCCTTCATGGAGAAAACACCAATAATAGTCTTTCTTGCATTAGTCAAGGAAACATCTGAAAAATTTAAAATATTAATTGAAATCTATATTAACAGAAAATGCACTAATCAAAGGGTATCTGTATTTAGCTTTTATTATCTAATTTGCTTTATCTATTATTATTATTTTAATGTTTAAGTTGTATTTATCATTAAAAGCATTAATTTTTATCTATTTATTTCTAGATCAAATAGATAAAGTTTTGAAAGGAACATCCAATAGATTGAAAAAATCTGAAAATACAGTTCAAAACATTGGCATGATTATTGGTGGCGAGTTTACACAGTTATTTGACCCCAATATGTCTGCTCTTGAATATGAGGTAAATTCATTTAATTCATAAATGCATAATTTAAATTTATTTGTGCAAACATTCTATTGAAATATATCATACTTATTACTTTAATTTTTCACATACACTTATTTGTTTGTTTATTATTCTCATTATGTATATAATTTAAAAAACTGATACATTGGGAAAATTTAATAGTAAACTCTGGTTCTTTATTCTTATTTTTCTTACTGAAATACGGCCGTCAAATCACTTTCCAACACTTATAAAAACTACACAAACTCAAAAGATATTCAATGCCTCAAAACCCTTTAAAATAACCGCGATCTAACTTTCTTAATGACCGACAAAACTAATCTTATTACTATTATGAATAGAACCGATTACAACAATATGATGAAAGATACTATTGTTAAATTAAAGGCCAATAAAATTAACCAATCACCACTGGAAAAAATTATAAGAAAAACAAAGGATATCATAAAAACCGGACAATGGCCAGATAATAAACAACCAATATTCAACAACCATGCCTCTGTCATTCCCCGAATTTTTGCAAAATACAAAGACCATAAAAACCCCCCCACACTCCGTCCAATTGTTAATCGATCCGAAGGTCCCACATACTGTCTCGAAAAATACATGAAACCTATCTATCAGTCCATCCTCCCCCCTTCCGATATCTCAATAAACTCAAACGAAAATTTTCTCGAAAAACTCCGTAATACTAATGTAAATTTTAATGATAAACTGGTAAGTTTCGATATCAAAGACCTCTATCCATCAATCAATATACCAGAAATCACACAAATCATAAACAACAAACTAATAGAAACCTACGGAACTAATAAAACCAGTGAAACATTAATCCGAACCAACAATCTCCTTTTAAATGAATCTTTTTTCGCATTTAATCAAGAAACTTACCGTCAAACACAAGGGGTACCAATGGGGTCCCCTATCTCAGGGGTCATTGCAGAACTAAAACTACGCCTGCAATATAATTAATAAGTGTAAACTATGGACGCGTTATGTTGACGACATCTTTGCTATTATACCTAACACAATTAATCCCGACAATATCCTTACTGAACTAAATAGCCTAGATAATAATATTAACTTTACCATGGAAACAGAAACAAATAACACCCTAAATTTTCTTGACGTTAAAACCATAAAAACCCCAAATAACTCCATAGATACCACCGTTTACCGCAAACCTACCGCTAGCTCCGAAATAATAAACAAAAATTGTAATACCCCACTTTCATATAAATACGCTGCTCTCCAATCCTACATTAATCGTGCAATTACCGTTTGCTCTAACAAAAACCTGCTCAATAAAGAACTTAAACTTACCAAAAACATTGCTAGCAAAGCTAACTACCCCAAAAACCTTGTTAACACCCTCTATAAAAAACGCATAAAAACATTAAACAAAATTAATAATGCACAAAAAACAAAATCCAATTTCACCACTTCCATACCCTTCTGTAATGGCGCCAGCCTAAAAATCAGAAATGAAGCTAAAAACATTAATATTAATATCCCAATTAAACCCAATAAAAATATTTTCCAGCACATACGCAATGAAAAAGACATTATCCCCCAAAACTCCACCGCAGGTATTTATAAAATTGAATTCGAACATATTAACGGCAACAAAGCGAACTATATTGGAATGACCAAAAGAAGGATTAATGAACGCGAAAAAGAGCACCGTGCCGATTTAAAATATGGTAAATCCTCCACCGCCTTTTCCACTACCCATAACAATAACCCAATTAATACTAATACCATAAACATTAAAAAAATAGCTCCTTATAACTCTTACAATTACGCCTTAAAAAGGGAGGCCATTGAAATTATCAATAACCCATTAACTGTTAATGACCGAGAACACTATTTAGTTCCGCCAGAATGGCAACACCTCATGAAAGAAAATGAAGAGAAGCAAAGGAATCGCAGCGAAAACAAAACAACGCCGGGAAACTAGAAGAAAACGTCTAGGTTGTGTTTCAGCACTGATGATGGCCACGATTGTGGTTGAAATTAATATGCTGTCTCCATTTTTAAGGATATTTTTAAGGTATTTTTATTGCTAATTATAAGTAGTCCTTAATTTTAAATAATTTATAAATTAAAAAAAAAATATATATATATATAAATATATAGTTTTTTAAAATGTAAAAGCCTCCATGGAAATCTTATTGGGGAAAAGAAATAGTGTTAGCCTTAGTAAAGTTAAAGCACTGACTGTTAAGATTGGGTGATGTATTAATTCACCAAATTTAAGAAATATTGATTTAATGTCTATATTGTTAAATTGATTTAAGTTGATAACAATTTCTGAGAATTTAATTTTGATTTTCCAATATTAAAACCATCTGTGATTGATAAGAAAGTGGATGTTGATTTAGCTTGATTGCCAATATTCTTGCATGAAAAAGCTGTTGAGCAGTTTGATATCTTCAGTAACATTGTTGTATAATTGTGATTCTCAGTCTTTTGAATGAGACACTTCAAAAGACTGAGAAAAGACTTTAAAAAAATCAGAAATATTTTAAATTTAAACATACTATATAATATTATATGTATTTAAAGAAAAAAGTCTTAAAGTTAATAAAAGTAGTTTTTCTAATATTGACATACAGTGAAATACGTTTAACATGAAAAATCGCTTAACACAAAATAATACTGCAATCCCGATAGTATACTATGCTATTTAATATATATATTTTTTCTTTTTACACCAAACAAAAATCGTTTAACACGAAAAAAATTCGCTTTCAATCTTCAGTGGCATGTTTGCTGCAACAGAGATGCCAACATTTTAATTTATTCTGAAACATTTTTAGACCCGCCTTTATTTCCATACAATTTTCTTCTTAAGAGCAATTTTTTCTTATTTTATCATAGTTATATGTTCAAGGAAAATAGTCTATAAATAAAGTGGTACAGATTGAAGGCGGGGCTAAAAATGCTCTGGAATAAGTTAAAACGTTGGTAACTATGCTACTACATGTTGCCGTCAATAATCATGTGTTTACTGCACCAACAGTGGGATTTTTGACATCGTTCATAATTAAAATAATTTCACTTATGCAAATTTTGATGACGAATCTGACAACTGAATCAACGATGCAGTTCCTATACCTTCTGCTTCAGAAATGAAGAAAATAATGAGTATCTGCAGTTATTTAGATGCACATTCAAATTCAGAGATGAATAAAACATGTATGATCTCGGATCAGTTTTTGAACAATATGGTGCTGAAAAAGAAGTAAAACATATGTGATTTTTTTTCTCCAAAAACAATAATATTTGTACTTGATTTTTATCCTAATGGATACAAGTTAGTAGTAATTTTACAGGAAATGAAAGTAATAATTAACGACATGGAAAACATTGGCCAGTTTTGTACTTTTTTATGAATCTTTTTACACGAAAAAATATTTCAGTCCCCCTCAGTTTCGTATTAAACGTTTTTCACTGCAGAATTATTGTAATATACAACTGTTTATATATTGTGATGCAAGATTTTTAACACTGCCTTGCCCTACTAAACATAAGACCAGTTGTGGAAAGCAATAGATGATTTAGAGATTTTTTCATAATGTACATCATAAGATATTAATATTTATTCTTAGAATAAGTTTCTCATTTCATTTCTATACAACTGTATAGAAATTTATTGAATTTGGAACAAGTTTAATATTTAAGATCTTACTTGATAAAAATTCTACATTATTTTAAAATTCTATTTATTATTTTCCTCTCTTTTTTAAGAGTAAATATTATTATATATATATTTTTTTTTCAATATTGAAATTTCTTTTATTAACTATACTAAGGTGTTCTTCCCTCCCCCCTCCCCTGCTCGCTCTACTCACTAATCCTAGCTTTGCCCCTCACAAATTGTGTATCATCTATTTAAATAAAATGATATTATAATTTGGCCCCAAACTTTCTGCAAATAAAACTCTCTGGAATTCAGCTTCAAACTCAAAACTTAATTGATCTTGCTGGAACTGAACTCCAAAGACAACTCAATTCCTTTATCTCAAAAATCTCTCTGCTCAAATAAGTCCTTACTGGAGTTTCACGTTAAATACCTGTTAACAAACTTCCTTAAAAGTATCTCCCGATTCAAATATATGTGAAAAACTTCACTGAAAGCTAGACTTCACAACTCACACTGTAACTACTTTAGCAATTTATCTAACTCCAACTAATACTTTGCTTCAACCGATAAAATCATCTGAATTAAGTAAATCATTCTCAAAACTTTGCAACATTTGATATTACTTTGAACTAGAGCTATGAAAAAAAAATGGTAAAAAATTATTTAAGAAGTTTTAGAAATTAATTATTCAAAATGTACATAATTTTGAAAACAGATTGGAATTCACTTAAAAACATTCATTAAGATTTAATTTTTTAAAGTTTGGGATTTACCAGGCAATTTCAGGTGTAAATCAAACTGGAAATTTAATAAAATTTAAAATGTTTATTTAAACAAATTTGACTAATGATGAATAGGTAATTTACCATCATTCATTTTACATGATTGTTTTTTCCAGTGTTTAGATGTTGATTTATTGAATTATTTAAGAGAAGTACAGAAGATTCCTTCGAAACCCGATAATAACATCATGTAAGTCTTCATTATTTATTTATTTTTATAAAATTCTATCCCTTATTTCTTTTTACATTTTAATTTGTTATGCATATTTTAATTTCTTTTATAAATATATGGTAGAAATCATACAATTTCAAATATTTAATGCTGCATGATAAATATTTAAAGTAAGAAACGGGGATTGTAAGGGAGATTTCCCCCTAATTTTTTCAGCTCTATGAGTATTTCATCAGTTTTTTAGTTCAGTTGGGTTGTTGGGTAATATATTAATTGCTTTGAAGCCTGTAGTGATCTTTTTTTGAACTTCTATAAAATTTCTTGATAAAAAAAAAAAATGTTATGTAATTATTTCAAAATACTTCTTAATTATAAATATTTGTTAAGAGGATATATAAAGTGTTTATTATATCAGCAAACAACTACAAAGTGTGAAGGCTAAAAATTACAGTGATTATATATTAAATATTTTAGGTTATTCCAGTTACTGTACTCTTTGATTGCTCAAAATAAAATTGAAAATAAATTTTAAAACAGATTAAATAAGTTCCTTCTGCATTTCTGATGAAAATTTAGATTCTGAATATTGAAGAAGTATCTGTCCTTAGTCAAAAAAGGGAAAGAAAAAATAAATAAATTTCCATTTTTAATATTTGACTTTTTTTTTTAATTGTTTAATTCTCTAAAAAGAAATTTGCAAAAAGTAAATTATGCAATTTATCACTAAAATTTAAAATATCCCATTTAATTTTTTTTTTTGGTAGAGAGGGAAAATTTCACTGAATATTTTTTTCCTAGTGTGAACCCTGTAATACAGAAGTTGAAGAAATGCAACCTATAAGTTTATAGTATGCTATTTTCAAACACAATAAGGTGCATATGCATTATTTTTCCTCTATGCATATAAAGTTCACACCTTTGTATGAGTTCTAGAGTATTGCGTATATTTTTTAGCACTGGAAACTCTACTTTTATTTTATTTTTTTATGTGTTTATTTAAAATATTACCATTTACATTTTATTTTCTACTGCATCTATATCTAATTTAGTACATTCAAAAAATTATATATGCTTACAATATTCACAAGGTTGTACCTGATGGAAATTGTTTTGTGCATTATCATTATTTCAAAAAATAATCTACATTATTAAGCAAGGGTGTTGAGAGCGTCAAAGAATGCAAAAAGAAATTCATATGCTAAAAGTAATCCATCATGTATATAAACACAAAATAATCACTTTAGATTAAATTTATTCATACTGTTATAATAAACTAAATAAATAATGGGAGTAACTAATAAGGTGTTTCTCCAAAAAATTATGAAAACTCCACAACTCCGCAATGTCGTTTTTATGCTGTGCAAATTCTGTCTTGACCATCTAACAGAATATAATAGTTGTTATCTGAGCACTGAGGATGGACCTGATTAGGTCCAAAGTATATATGCTCAATTAAAAAAGGATGTTTAAGTAAGGTAAATACCTAATGAATTAAATTATATATTAATCCTTTTAAACGAAAAACAATGTAAGAATTTTAGTTTATTTATGTTTAGTTTAAATACATATTTATGTGTTCTTGTGTCCAGTTTTGTGCTGCATGAGTAATTTCATGCTTTTAGAACAATGTTTGATTATCCTTTTTTTGTGTTTTTATGGTTTGATATTTACAGAGTTGAATATTACACTAATTATTGGTATTTTTTAGATTTTTAGTATTGAAACGTATTTAAATTGCAGTTAATTTCATTTTGAGCTGCAAAACAATAAATGATTTTTAAATGTAATTTCAGATTTTGTTTATTTATGTGTAGTTTAAATATATATTTATGTATTCCAGTGGTTAATTTTGTGCTGCACAGGTAATTTTATACTTTTAGAAATTAAATAACACTTGATTGGCTTTTTTTGTGTATTATTTTAAAGATTTCTTTATTTTATTGTACTTACAATTACATGACTTAAATGTATTATTTCCAATTTAAAACCATGCAATTTTTTTAAATTTAGGTGGGACTTTTAAAAAAGAATTATTAAATTATTTCAGTGTTATTTGAATAAGTATGCATTGCGTAGTTGTTCCATGATAGATTAAAATAAAGTGACTTTTACAGAGTAGTCTGTCTTGCGATTGGTACCACAAGCACCACCGATTAGAATCTTCTATTGTAAAATTTTCAAGGCCCTTTGGCAGCTAGTTATTAATAATGATAGTAACTTTATATATTCCTTATCAGTATTGATGAACATGGGTCTTAATTACAAATATTCCTTTGCCTCTTTGCTTAATTTCATTAAACATTTTGTTAAGTTTACTATTTAATTAATTTTCCTTTAGTTGTCATATTTTAAAATTACAATAAGGTTTCTTGCTTTATTTTTATTTATTTATTTATTCATTTTCACTAATAAAGATTTTCCTTTTTATTTATTCATTTTTGATAGAACATTTGAAGATTTAAAACATCTTGAAGAAATTGAAGAGTTGGTTGAAGATTGTAAAATATCTGAAGAAAATCAAAAGTCCAAAGAAAATCTTGACATAGAATTAGATAGGTATTGAAAATTATATTGCAGTTTATCTCTACCCAAAACCATCTGCTATTAAATTTTCTACTTTATAGGCAATTGACTCTATTTAGATTAAAAATTTTTCTAACAAAAAGCAATTTTTTAGTAAGTATTTTAGTTTTATATGCAAGTCCTTTATAAAGGAATGGGAAATAGAAATTTTTCTTATATATTAATGGGTTCTTCCCATCTGACGTCAGAGGTCACATGATAGAGGAAAAACAAATAGCAGACGAAGTCTTGTTTATCTAGAGCGATTGCTGAAATAACATACTTTCTATTCTTATTTTTGATCAATCGTATTTAATCTGTGTTATTTTTTCATACATCATCATTTTTAATCCATTTTATATCATTATTCATCATCTTTTGTCTGCTGTATACATTTTCAATCATCATTTAGTTTATATTTGTTATTGATGTTCACGAAGAATATGTTAAATACACTGATTTTTGGTACTTAAATCAGTGACAGTGCAATATCGTACTGCATAAATCCATTTAGACCAGTAACTAAGTTAATTAACTTGTTGTTACACCTTTATGCAATTAAATTTAATGAAAACATTTTAAAATTTCAAATTATAATCCATAAACATTCAACAAGAACAACCTATTATTTATTGCTAGATCAGTTAATGTTATAGTTACACTACAACATACAAAAATCGATTCTTACAGGTAAAAATAAATAAACACAAAGTGTCTTTTAAAAATTATTAAATTTACAAATACAATTATTCTACTGTTTACAGATGCACAATATTACTTGTATTTTATTTTATATTAAATATTAACACTTTTGTTCTTAAGAACAATATTTAATTGAATTTGACTCTCAGAATTCGATAATTCGTTTTCCTCTATCATATGATTGAGCAGACGACGGTGGGAAGAGCCCATTAAGAAGATCTGCACTTTTTTAATAATTCTAGCCAAAAATTCTCTTTTATCTATGTCATATTAAATTGACAGTGTTAAAGAAAGAAACCTTATTAATAACATGTTCTTAAAAATTGAAAAAAAAAAAAAAAAATCTTTAAATAAATTAATCTGTTCACCAATGTTGTTCTCCTGTCAAAATATTTCAAAGTTGCTAGACATTTATTCAAACATACAAGCCAGATTCTTATATACCAAAATGAGAGGGGGGGGAGCTATTTGTTTTAAAGCAAACAGGAACAACGACAACAACAACAACAACAAAAAAAAAATCATGTGCTACGCATTGATTATTAACACTTGCCAACTGTACATACTTGTATCGTATAACTTTTAAACTTCTTTGATATATTATCACATAATGGACAGACAGAAGGACTGAAAGGCATACAAAGAAACAAGTTGAATTTATAATCATTCTTAACATTGTTGGAAAGTGTTAAAAATGCTTAACACAAATGGAAATCCAGCCCTTAATTTCCAACTACAGCCTTTAATGTATCTGAGTATTTTAGAGTAGCCCTGTAAATCTGAAGGTTAAGCATATCATATTCTATACAAAATATTATTTTAGCATATAAATAATAAATGTCAATTTCTTTGTGATTTTTGCAGCAGAAAATTAATAAAATATGATTTATAAAAATCTCTCTCCCAAACCGCAATGCATTGGTATTTTTTGGGGGTGTCCCTGTATTCAAACCAGTTGTACAGAATCTATCAATAGCATTTTAAATAGGGAGCATTTAATAGTGAGCTTGAATAACATAATTATTTTTTAAAAATTAAGAAAATATTTACAGATGTGGAAGGCAGGCAGACAGACAAATAGACAGATGGACAGTTAGACAGACAGATACAGAGATTCAAGTCTTATTCACACTTAAAAATTGTTAGAAAGTGTTAAAACCTCTTAATGTAAATGAAAATGCAATTCTAGCAAATTTCCAATAATAGTCCTTAATGTAACTAAATATTTTTATGTGGACCTGTTAATCATGATATATTCTATAGAAAGCATCCTTTTGTACATATGAATAATGTATTTAAATTTCATTAAGATTTGAGTAAAGTAAAGTATGAAAATATGGTTTATAGAAATACCTTTCATAGAACACATTGTTTTGGAATACTTTTATGTGTCCCTGTACACAAACCGGTAGATATTTTTACTCCATCTTCTATAGAAACCATCTGATAGAGAGCTTAAATAATATATTTCAATTTCATTAAAATATGGTTTATAGAAATACTTCTCATAGAACACAGTGCTTTGGAATACTTTTGGGTATCCCTGTATGCAAACCAGTAGAGGTATCCACTCCATTTTCAATAGGGAACATTCGACCGTAAACTTGAATAACATATATCAGTTTCAAGAAACGGGAGCTAGAGTGCAGACAGACAGACAAATCAAAGTCATTAACATTTTTCAACAAGGTTGAAAAGTGTTAAAAAAAGAGAGAAAGAGAAGAGAAGTATCGTTCCTATTTGAGAAGAGAATTAAGTTTTTATTACTTGGGCCCCTGGTTTCTTTTGAATAGCTCATCTGATAAATTATTTGAAATTATGAAATTCTCCAATTCAATGGGTTCAACAAAATTCCTTTCTCATAAAGATGTGGTTACAGGACTCTTATTCAAGTGCAAAAATTGGGGCCCTTACATACCAAAATGATAATGGTTTAAAACATACCATAATGGTTTAAAACAGGTTTTTTCTGCTCAAGCCCTTATTGCACATCTTTTATGGCAGAATATGAAGTTTCTGTTAGAAAATATATTCAGAGCTGTAATTAAGTTGTTGTATTCAATAACATAATTATAACTTTAAAAGCATTTTATTCTACCAAAGATTTTGATAACATGAAAAAAAGTTAGAACTTCTGATATTTTTTCAAACAAAGCTCCTTTGCATTGTATTTTTTTCACATCCATCACAGAATCCAAATTCTCTAAAGAATGTTTTGTGTAGATAAAAATATAAGATCTTAATATAGATATTCATCTAAAATCTTAGAATTAAATTTATAATTCCCAGTGAAGTAACTGAAATCAGGTTTTTAAGTTATTTTATTTTATAAATACTCTATTATTCTGATAAAATTCTCAATTCTTCTTATAATCTTTTTCATAAACATAATTTCTTCTTTCTTTGGGAACTGCATTATAAACCATTATTAATATTAATATGTATTGTTTTAGAAAATTTCAAACTAGTAATGTGTTTGCTATGAAAATAAGTTTCTGGACCTATTATTTCACATTATTGAGTAGCAGGGGATAAGTTTAACTGTTTGTGATTCATTATCAATTTTTATTTTCTATGTACATAGAAGAATGTATTGGATTCATAAAAATTTTTCACTTCCAGTTTTTGATCGATTTAGTTTTGAAGTGTCCTGAACATGGCATAATTTGACCATTTTTAAAAAATATCTGTCTGTATGTGACAAAAAGTTTGTGGCAGCTAAAGTTAAAGAATTAATTTTGTAACAGTATACATTTAGTTGCTCCATGACATAAATTGATGCCTATCAACTTTTGATGTAAATCATCCAACAACTAGCATTGCTATTCATTTTGCAAGTTCTCCCATTTACAAGAAGGTATATTTCAGCTTCTATTGTGTATAATTTCACAAAAATTGATATGTGAGAAGTCCTTTATGAAACAGTATGCTGTTTCAATTTAGCTAATAATGGCTTACTGGTGCTGCTGTTGTATTGCAGTTTTTTCCATTTGTGAGAATGGAAATATATCTTAGCTTCTATAGTATATAAATGTACCAAACTTAATATGGCCATTTTGAAAAAGAATACTGACTTGATTTAGATGTTTACCATCCAACTCCAACAGGCTAGTCAGTATGAAGTTAATGATATTAAAAAAGAGAGTAAGACAAAAGAGAGTAAATGAGTTGAATAATAACAGGGTTCCCAGTGGCAACTAAAAAGCAACTATTTGCTACTAAAATCACCCCCAAGCTACTATGACAACTATTTTTGTATAAAAGTGGCTTAAAAGCTACTATTTTTTAGGTTAGTTAGCACTATTTTCAGGAAAATTGAGACTATTTTGAACAAAAAATTGTTTCCTGCTATTTTTTCTGTGCATTCACTGCATTTTTACTCCCATTACTCGATCACTATAGGTAATGGGAATATTTATCGTATTCAGTCAAAAAATTCAATTTAGAGTTTTAATCTGACATACATTTTTTAAGGACTCCTGTGCCCTCAAAAATGGTTTTCGGCCATTAGTGTGTGTGTGTGTGTGGGGGGGATGATAGAGATCTTCTGACTACCATCATATCTCCAAAACTAATAAATATAGAACAATGAAACTTCAGAATTGAGGCAGGTCTGTTGTATAGATGACTTTTCCAACTTTTGCTGAAAATTGGAAAACCGGAAGTGTGGTTCACTGTCCTTACCATACAAATCCACACCAAAAGAAACATTCAGCGTTTCAAAAATCTTATCCTCCTGTTGCAGCCAAACTCGGTAACCTTTTGTCCTAAGAGCATAGCCAACTACCACACCCTTCTGAGACTTAGGTGACAACTTATGTTGACGCCTCTGCTTAGGGATACCTGCATATACCACCAAACTGAAATGTCTTAAATGCCTTACTGAAGGTTTATGTCCAAAATATAATTCAAAAGGGGTCTTTTTCTCACCTTGGTGAATCACTCTGTTCCATGGGGAAGCGGTTCTTTGCTTCTGACCAAAAACGAAGAGGTAAACCACTGTCCACCAACATTGTCCTAATACAGTTAATCACCTTCTGGTTGAGGCGTTCACAAATGCTGTTCTGCTCAGGGGAGTAAGTCAGGGGAGTTCTGTTCGTTAATTCGTGAACAACACCATTCACATCACAAAAGTTCTTAAACTCGTTGTTCACAAATTTGATCCATTATCAGTTCGAATGAACTTCAACTTCCTTCCTAACAACCTCTCAACTTGAGCAATGTGGTAGACAAAAACTGAAAAAATGTCAGACTTATCATTTAAAGGGTAGATAGCAGTCCTTTTAGAAAACATGTCAACAATTGATAAAAAATAATTTCCCCCCTTATAGCCCTTGATCTTAATAGGTCTCGAAATATCCATAAAAATGCATTCCAGAGGGCCATCACATTGAATACTGGAAAAAGCTTTAAATTGAATCTTTTTCTGTTTTCCTAAATGGCAGGGTTTACAAAAAAAACAAGACCTTCCGGCTTTTTCGGAAGGGTAGGTTGATTTCTTTTTCCTTATCAAGTAGCCGTCATTTTGTTTCAAAATGGCGGCTACAAATTATTAATGCACTTGGTAGAAATATTGATGTAGGCTATGCACATATGGAGTTTTAAGCAAATCGGTTCATAAATACACTTTTATGTGAATTTAAAATTTTCAAGTGGCCGGCGCTAGGAAAAAAAAATGTTGGGTTAAGTTGACAAATATATGAAATGCGTTTGTGAGATAAGTCTACTGTACACACATAGTTCGAATTAATTCAAAATCTCAAAAGTCATTGTGTTGAAAAATTAAGTGGCTGCCACTTCGATAAAAATGGCAGAGAAAGTTGCTCATCTAAGATATCGTTGTAAATTTGAAAATATTTTTTTTTTTTTTTTTTTTTTGTAGAAATTCTTTCAAAGAGGCTTAGTAAGTTGATAAAATGTTAGTTTCCTGCATTTCTAGTTTGTTTTAGCATTAAAATAGTCTAATTTTACCTTAAAAATGGATTAAAAAGATCCAGTAACGCATGTAATGGATTTGGCGCCAAATTTGGCGACTTCTCCCCTATGGCGACTTTTTTGGCGACTTTTGGCGAGAAAATACTTATTATCGATATACCAAAGATGGACGCAATAACGTGATTGGTTCATGAGTTACGTGAATTTTCTAAATTTTTGTTGCTTGAATGATAAATCCATTTTTCAACTTTGATTTGAATTGATTAAGTATTTCTAAAGTTCCAGCAAACGCATCGAAGATATTTGAAGCATAGGTTACTGTCCAACTGTGGTTTAAATCAGTGCCGTGTTTCAAAAGTTATTATTATGGCAAATTTTCAAGTGGCAGTCTAAGTGGCTGCGACTTGTAAAACAAAATAGCAAAACAACTTGCCCATCGAAATCATCCAGTACATTTGTACGATAAGTTCATTGTCCAGTTCTAGTTTAAATTCAATCAGAATTTCAAAAATTATAATCATAAGAAATTTTCAGGTGGCGCCACTTGTAAAAAAAAGTGGAGTGAGATGCCTAGCGAACTTATCTGAGATATTTGAATGATAAATCCACTACCCAAACTTGAAGCGAATTGATTCTGTCTTACTAAAGTTACCATAATGACAAATTTTCAAGTGGCCGCCACTTGAAAATAAAATTGCGGATCAAGTCATCAAGAGAACTTATCCTAGATATTTGAACCAAAAGTTCACTAACCAGCTTTTATTTGAATCAGTTTAGTATTTTAAAAGTTATCGTGATGGCATATTTTCAAGTGGCAGTGTGATTTCAAGTGACTGGAACTTAGACACAAGATGTCGGGACAAGTTGCCTAGTGAAAACATTCAAGATAATTATATGATAATATCACTGTCAAAATTTGGTTCGATTTGAAGTATTATTTCAAAAGTTATCGTGATTTTAAATTTTCAAGTATGAGCCTGATTTCAAGTGACTGCGCTTAACTTAAGATATCTGCCACTTTATTAAAAGTGGCGGATATAGTTTATTAATAAACTTCATTGAGATCCTTATGTGGTCTGTATTTACATCACAATCCAAACAATTTCGGAATACGCTTTTTACAATTTAAATTTGAAATTTTCAAGTTGTCTCCACTTGAAAACAAAATGGCGGAGCAACTTGGTTAACAAATTCATCTAAGATATTAATAAGATAAGTTAAGACACTGTTCAAATTTGGTTCCATTTGGAGTATTATTTCGGAAGTTATCATGGTTTTTAATTTTCAAGTGGTGGCCTGATTTCAAGTGGTCCCGCTTAACTTAAGATATCCACCACTTTATTAAAAATGGCGGATAAAGTTCATTAATAAAGTTATTTGAGACACTTGTGTAATCTATGTATACATCAAAATTAAAAGAAATTCGCAATATGCTTTTTACAATTTGAATTTGAAATTTTCAAGTGGTCTCCACTTGAAAACAAAATGGCGGAGCAACTTGGTTAACAAACTCATCCAAAATATTTATAAGATAAGTTAACACACTATTCAAATTTGGTTCGATTTGGAGTATTCTTTCGGAAGTTATAGGGATTTTAAATTTTCAAGTGGTAGCCTGATTTCAAGTGGTCCCGCTTAACTTAAGATATCTGCCACTTTATTAAAAATGGCGGATATAGTTTATTAATAAACTTCATTGAGATCCTTATGTGGTCTGTATTTACATCAAAATTCAAACAATTTCGGAATACGCTTTTTACAATTTAAATTTGAAATTTTCAAGTGGTCTCCACTTGAAAACAAAATGGCGGAGCAACTTGGTTAACAAACTCATCTAAGATATTTATAACATAAGTTAAGACACTGTTCAAATTTGGTTCCATTTGGAGTATTATTTCGGAAGTTATGGTTTTAAATTTTCAAGTGGTGGCCTAATTTCAAGTGGTCCCGCTTAACTTAAGATATCCGCCACTTTATTAAAAATGGCAGATAAAGTTCATTAATAAAGTTATTTGAGGCACTTGTGTAATCTATGTATACATCAAAATTTAAAAAAATTCGGAATACGCTTTTTACAATTTGAATTTGAAATTTTCAAGTGGTCTCCACTTGAAAACAAAATGGCGGAGCAACTTGGTTAACAAACTCATCTAAGATATTTATAAGATAAGTTAAAACACTGTTCAAATTTGGTTCGATTTGGAGTATTATTTCGGAAGTTATAGGGATTTTAAATTTTCAAGTGGTAGCCTGATTTCAAGTGGTCCCGTTTAACTTAAAATATCTACCACTTTATTGAAAATGGCGGATAAACTTCATTAATAAACATCATTGAGACCCTCATGTGACCTGTATTTACAACAAAATTCAAGCAAATCTTGCTTTAAATATGCTTTTTACAATGTCGGTTTGAAATTTTCAAGTGGCTGCCACTTGAAAACAAAAAGTCGGAGCAACTTGGTTAACGAACTCATCCAAGATATTTATAAGATTAGTTCACTGTCCAAATTTGGTTCGATTTCGAGTATTATTTCGGGAGTTATCGTGATGACAAAATTTTCATTATAGATATATATATATATATATACTAGCAGGCTTTGCCCGCTTCGCTGGTCACTATATTTAAAGGAAACTCTTTTCTATATAGTTTCATGAAAAAAAGAGAAAATAATAATACTGAAATCGCTCAAAAGTTCGCTTTGGGTTCCCGCTACCTCCGGCAGCGCCTTGTTCGTCCTTGCATTCTGCGATACCTGTCCCTATTGCCTGCGACAATGACTTACCCGTGGGCTTCCATTTAGGTGCTTATCATATATGACAATTTCGATACGGACAGTATCGAAAATTTTGAAGTAGCCCTTTATATTTGAATCCTAGTTATATATGAGCAACATTATACGTGATGTACATAATATTTGCTTTCAAGTTATTCTCTATATTTATTTGATTTAATCGATCAACCATAGAATGACAGCAATTTCAAGCCAAATATAGTATTACAATATGCTATGATCGGCTACTTCTATCGCATGAGACAATTATTATTATTTTGTGGTTATATATACTTCATGCTTAGTTAATGGTAGTTGGTATATAGAAAAATAAATAAATTAATATGTAAACTTGATCATGGTACAGCCTTAATGCCCTTGGCGACTTTTAAATTTTTGTTGCCGTTTTAGACCAAAATATAATTTATGCGATTATTGTTCCTATACGCAAGCGAAGTGTGACGTCACTGACCATCCGTGGATGCAAGAAAATGATTTCCTATGTTAATCGCCCATTGGATTTTTTGTAAAAAATTATTAAAAATCGAAGAAAATTTTTTCCCGATTTTAATCCCCATATTTGGGTACACATATGTATTAGTTATCATGTGCATGTGTTAGATTGAGTTATTTTGCTGTCAAATTGACAAAAGTTTAATTTTAAATTTCAAAACTCTGTCGTTCTTGGCGCTTATTGTATTTGGTGATCAGAAACGTAATACGAAAATATACATGCCAGATGTATATTTTCGTAATATGCAATGTACAAAATATTGTTTCATATTATTCATTACTGTCTTAAAATAAGTTGTTAAAATAACCATGATTTTTTAAAGGAATTAAATTATGTTCGACAAATAATTTGGCGATATTTTATTTTTCTACCAAGGATGACCGATATCAAATCTATTCCGCTACAACATATTAGTATCTTATATTAGATACTTTATTTAGACATTTGAAAACAAATTTGACTTCAAATTATGATAGAATATTTATCATTTCCCTTTTAATCAGTATATTAGTTGGATATTGTGTAAATATCATCCTTTGAAATGAAATGTTTGTGTTTTCCATCGAATATGGAAGTTTGGCATTTTTTTTTCTAGAGTTTTGAAATTAAAAATTCAAATTTTGTCAAATTTACAACAAAAATAACTTAATCTAATGCATGGACATGATAACTAATACATATCTATACCTAAATACGGGGATTAAAATCGGGAAATATTTTTCCTCGATTTTTAATAATTTTTTACAAAAAATCCAATGGGCGTTTAACATAGGAAATATTTTTCTTGCATCCACGAATGGCCAGCGACGTCATCACTTCGCTTGCGTATTTCTTTCTATCTTTTCCTTGGCGAAAAATGCCCGATCTACTTCAGCATCAAAATTATAAAAAATTGTCAAGAATTATCAATAAGAAAATACCTTTAATATATTGCTGAATTAGCGTTTATGCCAAGCGTGTTTCATCCGCCATACTAAAAAAAAAAAAAAATCTGAAGTTGAGGTATATAAAAAAATGCTGTGAAATAAAATTCAGAAGAAATATGTAATATTACTATTTGTAATATTACTTTTTGTAATATTACTATTTTATTTTTAAATTATAAAGTGTCATTTTTTCATCGACCAATTTAACATTTAGTAATTTCTTATTTTTCGCGTGAAAGCATATTTCATTTTATGCTGAAAACAATAAATAAATACATCTCGTAAACTTTTTTTGGCAACAATTAAAAATTTAAATGGCTTATATTAAGTCAATATAAGTCAATAAGTTTATTATTTTCATATTTTAATTAATTTTAAAGATTTTTTCAATTTTTTTTTTCCTAAACCATCCCTGACCTATAAGGAAAAAAACAAAAAAAGAATGATCGAAATCGGTCAAGCCGTTTACGATTTTATAAATAACATACAGACAAACATTCATTTTTATATATATAGATATATATATACAGATAAACGAAGTGATTGCAATAGGTCGATTTCTAAAAAAATCAACCTAAAACTTAGAAAATTTTAATTTAGGGAGTCCTTTTACACCATTGCATTTACTAGTGTAAATTACTAACTCTGGACTTGTATGACCAAAACGTGCATGCCAAGATTCAACAATATTTACTTTAATATTAAATACATTACAATTAGAACCATTAGAAACCTGCCTCCCATTTTGATTTAAGACTTTTGGATATACATTATAAACTCCATTATTCAGTTTAGCAGAAAAAATCTTTTTGCTATTTTTGTCAAGTACATCAATTTTTCCCCCTTTGCCAGAGAAACTTGCCTCATTTACATCCATTACAGGACCAGATATTAAATTTTTACGGAGTTTAGAAGAGAATAACACATTTTTCAACATATAAACATTATTATCAAATTTTAAATTAACAGAACCTTCACCTCAATGGGGAAGCCTAACACCATCAACCACAACATATAAATCCTTACCTTCAATGGGTGTAAACTCACAAAAATACTCTATATTCTTGCAGAAATGATGTGACGCTGCTGTATCAAAAACCCAGAAGCTGTCATCATCAACATTACTAAAATTTGCTTGAGCAATTAAATAAATTTTCGATGAGACATTACGGTTGATAGCTTTAGTTTTATTTCTAGATACATTTGAAGAAGATTTATTTGATGAAGTATTTTGATATTGAGAATTAAAGTTACTATTAAGGGGCCGCTGCACAGAGCCTCTGAGATCTTGAAGCTAAGGTTAAATCAATGTAAAACTAATCCACTGATATCTCATTTCCATTTAAAGATTTTTTAATTTTGTTTTTTTCATAAGATAGTTACGACCTTTGTTGGTGGCCTGTATTTTGTACATTTTAGATATTTTTTGTCATTTAGTGCAAAAAGGAATTTAAATTTTAAAACGACAAAAAATGAAGGTACTTATATATAAAAAACTTTATAGAAAGAAAATGACAAACTGCTCTGGAATTCGAAAAAAGCGTTGCTATCCACGACAGTCCACGTTTCAATGATGCACAATTTTCAATTTTTTAAAATAAATTTCAATAACTGTTATTCCTTGTTTTGTACGATGAAAAATCATGAAAAAACTGCAATTTTACTAAAATCTCCGCCTCCGAAGTTGGATAGAATCAGAGAGAAAAATATAGGGGAAGAGAGAAGGGGTGAGGTTGATTAATTGTTCTGCTGGTGACACTTTTATGGGTATTCTCCCCCTTTTCGGAACCGGTCAGATGAAGAAAAAAACTTTTTACAGTGGTGTGGTATTACTTTCTTGAGCTTAAAAAGTCACAGGAACAAGAGGAACGAATCTGCTTTTTAATGATTTTTTACAATTATGTTTTTAATATTTTCACAAAAATTTTAAAGTTATAAATTAAATCTTGATTATTTAAAATGGGCTTCCGCCATTGGAAAAATAATCGAAAAAGCAATCATCTGGTATTATCAGCACACCGGAAAAAAAAATAAATAAAGGACGAAATCTTGCAACATGTTTCTTTTATAATTTAATTGTTTAACATTATAAATGTGAAACAATGTTATATAACTTTAATATAAATGTTTATATATTTTTCTTTTTAATAACATTTTTCTATTCCCTAAAAATTTTAAATATTATTTCAGAATAAATAACGTATGCATTGCTGAGAAACTCCGGTCCCGAACAAAAGCCCCACCAGACTAAAATCCCACTAAAAATATTTCTGTAATCAGTTTACAAATAACGAACAAGCTAAAACCAATCTATTTGCTACCTTCAATTAATTACTAACTTCAGTTGTCAGGTCCACAATAATAGTGGTCTTCAAATATATTATTTAAAAATATTTATTTTTTTTTTTCAATCTACTAGTTATATATACAGTAATATTTGGTACCTTTATTTATGCATTTTTTACTCTCTCATACCCATTTATACGATAGAAGAAGTATTGTTTTTTGGTCAAATTTTGGAAATTGAGTTTTTGCTACACTTACAAGTTTTGAGGTCCCCTGAATAAAAAAAACATGTTTTTAGAGGTTGGTCTGTGTCTCCCCCTCTCTCTCTGTGTGTGTTTCTGACTGCTATCAGCACATCTCAAAAACAAATTGTAACATAAGGTCCAAACTCGGTATACTAAATGTGTATCATACAGCATAGGTGCCAAGTCTCCTCTTTTTTGGCGGTAGACTTCAATCCGAAAAAAAAAATTATAACTATTTTCGGTAATATTAATCGTCGAAAAACTATATAACATATTTCATTTAAAAATACTGGTGTCAATTATGATTTAAAAGTTTAAAATGTTGGCAGCTGTGATACAATTCGTTGAAATCGAGCAAAATATTCGTGTACACGACCATCCAAAAGAATTCAAATACATTACGTTGAATACATTACGCTAAATTTTGTATTCCATTGAATATAATTGATGAAATGAAGTAGCTATTTTACTACATCTACAAACATTGCACAGAAAATTTTTATACCAATACTGTGAAAAAAGCATTTTTAAAGTTCTATTTTCAACTCTGTTTTTCGTATAAAATCACGTTTTGAGGTGCCCTGATTACGCAAGTCTAATTTTTTGCAGTTGATCTGTTATGTGTATCTGTTATCAGCATAATTTAAAAACAAGGAAGTGTAGGAATTTCAAATCTGGTATTTTGAAGTTCATATGAGGTTGCCACTTAAAAAATTGATCAAGATTGGCAGGTTTAAAAGCAAATTAATAATAGCTTTATTTATTTATTTCTGAAATGTCTCTAGATACTATTATTGAACGGAGGTTTGAGGTGTGGTAGCAGCCCCCCTCACACAGAATTATATACCAAATAAAAGTGTTTATAATTTCTTTGGGTTATTTTAAATTAAATTTTATTATCTTGACTGATTGATCTTAAAATTTAATATGCAATGTATTTTTAGATTACTGAATTGCAGGGTAGGAGAAAATTATGTGTGTGATACACCAGATTATGCTGATTTTATGTGTTTCTTAAAAGATATGTCGTTTTATTTAAACAGAAAAATGTTTATTTTTAACGACAGTTTGCCTGTTATTTTAAAGTTCGTTTTAATATTATGTTGTATCTTTATTTATTTATTTTTAAGTGGGGGATATTAAAAATTTGTGCTTTACTAGGTATCTGAAATAATTATTTATATATTATGATTGGTGGAAGATTTGAGGCCGATTGACTCCGCAAGCGTCCTAGGCCTATAAGGGGAATGCCCTCCGTGGGGGTCTTTCTAAAGAAACCCAGTCTGTATTCACGCGAGTTTCGGAGAAAACCACGGAAAACTCCGAATGGCTAGGTCGCTGAGCGCGACCTGCGATCGAACCCGGCATCTTCCATCTACCAACTTTGAGCGTAAAACCGCTCGGCCGCTAGTGGGCGTTTATATATTATGAATATTATTATCAGAAACTGCTATGCATTCATTGAGGATGACAGTTTTGAGATATTTGTAAGAACTTCAGACTTTTCTTAAAATCTTTGATACAATTTCAAAATTTTTTTATTGAAATAAAATTATTTTTGCATTTATGTAAACTGTTAGAAATGTTATGCATTTAATATACACATATATATGTTTCAAATCATTGTTGCTTCATTTTCTTAACTTGTAATATACCTGAACACTCTATCCTTATACGTTTTCCAGTTTATGGAAAGCATGATATTTTATTTATGCTTTGTTTCCTCTTATATTTTTAAAATCATTGAGTTCATTGAGAATATTGTCGAAATAAAAATATTTTTGAAATATTATCAGACTTTTTTTTCTTTTCCATATCCTACTCTCATGCTTGATTCGTCTTATTATTATTAAATATTAAGATTATATAAAAGAAGAGATTATATTAAGAAAATATAAAAATAAAAAAATTTCTGGTTGAAATTAATAGCCTTTCGTACTAAATTAAATTCTGTCTTACACAGATTTTTTTTTTTTTCCTTTCTCTCCCATGCTAAAGGCGGAAGATATCAAATCAGATTTGAAAATTAAATTCAACACAAATTCATCAAAATCGTCGCTAAATAATTTGTCGAAAAAATATTACGTAAATATCTGAAATTTACTATTATTTTATTTTATTTTACTTTACCCGTTTCTGATCCCGATAACTGTTAATTATTTTTTTTCTATTAGAATATTTCATTAGTTATATACTTTTCAGTATTATTAGTATGTTAATTTTTTATAACTTATTATTAGCATGTTTCGCTCGCTTTGCTGGTCGCTATATTAAAATGATTTTTTTTTTTTTTTTTTTTTTTTTTTTTTAAGAATCATTATAAATAAAAAGAAAAAAAAAATACATTGAAATTGCTGTAAACCTCGTTTCGGGTATCCACTAACAGCGTTTTTTCCATTCGCGCTCCATCGAACCCAGGTTCTCGTTGCTTGTAAAAAAATCTTTTTCACGCACTTTTGGGTATTTATCCACGATAGGTGGAGGTGAAGCTGCTATTATTTGACAACTACGATTTTAAAGATGACTGTATTTCAGCACCTATTATTATTATTATTCTTTTTTTTTTAGTTTTTGAACCTAGCTCTTTACACAATATTACCGTATATGATTTCGACCAATTACTGCTATATGTCCAAATGTTTTTTCCTATTGCATACTATATTAAATAATTCTTTTTAACTTCACAATAAATCGTTAAAATAATTCTCCTTGTGCACTTTTATACGAAATTTCGTCCTATACCACCATGTATACATTTTGAGATGGCAAAGCCACCTGTTAGACGATTTTCCTTAAAAATCAATAGGCACTACTTTATGACAATGTGAAACTATCTACCAATTTGTATGACATTCTGTGCAGTAGTTTTTGTGATACAGTTGCCACAAAATTTTTGTCTCTCTCTCACACACACAGACACACCGACAGACATTTTCTAAAAATGATTAAATCATGTTACTGACATCTGAAAATGTGTAAATCCATAAAAGTTCTTTTTATGAGTTCAGTGTGTCTTCTTATTGTGCATTTCCTACAATCTGCAATAGACATTTTTTAAATATAGATTTTTTTTATACCCCATTTATTGATTCGGCAAACAATTACACGTTTTAAAGAAAACAGCCAAACTGGTCTTTACATAGAACTGCATTTATTCTTTACTTGTTTCAAATTATGAGTAAAATTTATTTTTTCTGGATGCCTTATTACAATTGTGACTAAGCCCCAAATTAACTAAAAAAAAGTCAATAATAAATTTAATCTTTTTTTTTTTTTTTTTTTTTTTTTTTTTTAACAAGCAGTTATATACCAAAAAATTCATCTCCCAAATAGTAACAGAAATTTAAAAGTCACCCAGAGAGGTCATATAAATTAGCTGTAACGCAACATGGTCAAGATATTGCGAATTTGTTTCTAATTAAAAAAATAAATAAATAAAATAAAAAATTGTTGATTTTAAGCGTAATATATATATATATATTAAAAAAAAAAAGTGGTATTAAATATTATGTATTTTAATTTGACACTAAATATGGGCTTTCTATAATATTTTATTATTCCTATTTAGTGAAAGGCAACGCAGCGAACAAGCGGCCAGAGCCCCGCAGGGATTAGTAAGAAAAGCGGGTCGGGAGAGGTGAAGCCTCCTTCTGGAGTTGGTGAGAGGAACGATAAGGGGGCCGAGCCCTCCAATTATGCTAATATATATATATATATATATATATATAGTTAGGTGAAAAATAAATTAAAAGTAAATTACGCAGAATCATTCGTTCGGAAACAGGTTTGTTATTTAAAAAAATACAGGGGGGGGGGGGGGAATCTTCTTCTTGCTTAATTTTTATTTTTATTTTTTCTTTGTTTCTCTTGAAACAATTTCGTTACCGAAAATCATTTCTAACACCTCTAGTTCAGGAGATGAGGGAACGAAATGAATTTCAAACTTCAGAATTAGTTATATTAACACAGGAAGAGGTAAATACTTCGCATATATATCTAATGACGCAATCAGAAAATTTCAGGTGTGAGAAAGCCGGTGGTGGGAGGGTAGATAACTCCAACACATAAACAAGTTTGGTGAAAAAGATACTGAATGGTAACCTATTCCTATACATATTTATATTGTGTAAAATAAATAAAAATATTAAAAATATATGTTAAATGAAGATAACATTTAAATGATGTCGTTTTGAATTGTATTATTACAGCTAGTTATTATGTAAAATATCTTTCATACAGTGTGACTATATTCTAATTTAAAACCTTGTATCATCTGAAGACTTATTTGGCAGTGTTTGACAGAAAAATCAAAAATTAAAATTTTCACTTATGAGACTGAAAGTATTGTAATAAATGTATCAAATTTTTGTTATTATACATATACAGATATATGTACTCATGCGCGTGAGTATGTATATATATATATACACACACATGCTCGCACGCTAATAGATGTTTTTGTATTTTGTAAGCATATTCTCATTTCATATTCTAAGAAATAAATAAATAAAATCCTAACAGTAAAGACGTTGTTCCACTTACAATACGCAATGCCCACAATTATTGCTGTGTGTAAAAAGATTACAAATTATACGAATCCCTATATCGACTTTGCATCGATCGGGCAATGAAAATGAATTGAAACGTTTTCTGACAGAAAAAGGTACTAATGAATCTTTGACTATAGTAAAGCTTTCTTATCTACCGGAAATAATTCTTGTCCGGTCAGATCCCCCCACTCATTCCCTTCTATGATTCCCTTTATCTCCTTAGTCACCCTTTCATCTTGTGGTTTGCCCCCGGGTTAAATTTGGACATCAGAGGCACATTTGTATCGTCCACAAGATGAAGTGTGACACTATTGGATTTTGTGGAATGTCAATCACCCTGAATAAGACACGCCCTTTGTTGGCAACACGAGTTTTTCTGGAGTACGATTTTACTTTCCAGGCCTGTCAAGCGGAGCCTTAACAGGTTGTTTAGGCAAAGTCACACTACAATTTTTCCGTTCATGTCCTAGATGACCACAACCAAAATACTTAATTTTATTTTGGAAATTTCTGATATTAGCACCAGCATTATGACTTGTATTCTGTAACTCAATCCGGTGATTAATATTTAAGCTTCTTAACTCTAGGCATGATTCCTTAGCAGTCATTTCAACTACAATTTTCTTAAATTCAAAATTTTCGGTCCACCGAAGGATATACTGGATTGCTGACTCATACTTAGAAGACAAATTTTACAAAAATTGAAAGCATATATAAGTATCATCCATTGGGTGACCCATTTCTTTTAACTGGTCAGCAATTCTCAATAACCTTTGAGCATATATTAACAGACTCATTAGGTTTCATTTTACAGCTAAACAACTCGTTCACCAACTGCATGTAGTGAGTACGTGAATCTTTCACAAAGTTCTTCTTCAAAACTTTCCATTCCTCTTTAGGACAAGAGCAGTCATCAATCAGACCACTGTATTCAGGCGAGATGTTTAGCATGGTTCGTACACTTTTAAAAATCCTTGAAAAGTGCTTGAAAAAAAAGTTTCATTTTCAAGTGCTTAAAAGTGCTTGAAAATTGCTGTAATATGTAAAAAAGTACTTGAATTTCAAGTAAAGTACTTGAAAAAAAATGTTATAATTATCTCCCCCCCCCCCCCCTCCACACACACACTCTTAGATATTACAGATATAATAGGAAACCTTTGTTTAAGGCGACCTGGCATCATTGAAGGTTTTTATATGAAAGCTTATATTTCCATATAATATTTATAAAGTGAACTATATTAGCACAATACTAGTCTTGCTTTTGTCTCCAAGACAGTAGCATGTGTTTTGCACCTAAAGAAGAAAAGCCACTTCCTTTCAAAACCAGTTGTGCTTTCCAAAATTTCATGATTTGTGAAGAAGTTTTCAAGTTTAAATTTTGAACTATATTCCTGTTGCAGAATTTAGGTGAGACAGTGACATTGGCACAGAAAAAAAATTGTCACTTGCAGAAAGAACTGATTATAAAAGTTAAAGAACTTCAGTAGAAGATAGAAACTCATGTCTTATATTTAAGAACTCTCCAACAGTCTATTTAATAATATTGATATCTTTATAATTATTTGTACCTATTATGTATGAATTAGAAAATATGTCAATATTGTCTTGCAGAAAATGTTTGCACAAACAATGCTTGTCACAGAAAGCATAAAAATATTTTGTCACAGGGATATTAGGTTTGTATAATAAAATATATATTCAGGCAACAATTCTTATGGTTTTGCCATTTTCTACTGGGAAATTAAAATGTGGACAATGATATAAGAAAAATGAAATGTCAACCTTGCTATTGGTATGGCAATTTTTATGTTGTTTGTATTTTTTTTACATGTTCTTTTCTTTTCTTTTTTTTTTTTTAATTAAGAAATATTTCATTATTTAAAAACATATTTTATTATTTTAAAATGTTGTATATTGTATCTTGTTATTTAAAAACATATTTTAAATTACCTCGGATATACTCCAGATAATATATTTTGGCATAAAACATTTTAGAGTCAAATTCAAATTCATTTATAAAATGAAGAAATAATTTTTTAACTTTACAGAGTTAGACATTCTTCTTTTTTTTTTTTCTGACAAGGACCACAGATATGAAATCTGCTGCTCTAGTATCCTTTGTTTTATTCTTCATTATTTTAAGAAATATGCAGGAGAGAATTGAAAATTGAAGCCGTGGAGCATTTTTCCAAATTAAAATAGTAAAATTATTACCTAATTGTATGTTAGAAATATATGTATAGAGTGTTATATATTGCCCCAAATTAACTAAAGAATTCAATAGTAAAAGTTATAAGCATTAGAAAAAGTATGTACTAGATTTTTTTAAAACAAACAATTATCAAAAATCTCATCGTCAAATAGTGAAAAAAAATGTAAAAGTTGCCAAAGGGGGTCATGTGCTAAATCTGTAGCAACAGAGTTGTCTCTATTCTGAAAAAATAAGTTATTGATTTTTAACATTTTCTCTTATTATTTTTTATTAAATACTATTAAATGTTATGTAGTTCAATCCGGCATTGAATATGAAGATTTCTATAATATTTTTCTGCTTTTGTCTTATGAAATGCACTATTTATATTCATATTTATGGCATGGGAAAGCGGTGAACAGGTAGGAAAAGCCCTGCAGGGGTTAATAAATCAAGGTGAGTCGGGGGTTGGTGAGTAGAGCGAGCAGGTGGCAGAAGCCCCCTAGTTATGTTAAAAAATAAATAAACACATTTGATATTGAGTTTTTAAGTAGGTAGTTCCCCCCCCCCCCCCCCCCAAAAAAAAAAAAAAAAAAAAAGTGTGTGGTTGTGGACACATCTAAAATCCTGGTTGAAAGTGCTTGAAAATTTACTGGGAAGTGCTTGAAAAGTCCTTGAATTTTTTTTTACTCCTAAGTGTATGAACATGTTTAGGTATATGGTAGACAATGCAAGACAGGAATGAGCTTTAAAATCATTGATGCTACCTTTGCTTGCAACTCCCCCCTTCTCATCAGGCTCTGGCAGAGTTTCCTCACCAATGACCAAGTCCCATGCATTTGTTTCGATAAGTACAAATCTAATATCTTTAACCCACGTTGCATAATTATGCGTACTGAGTTTTTCAATTCCGGGCAAAATGTTTACAGCCATTTAAAAAAAATCTCAACTACCAAAAGTTATACTATCCAAAACAATATCGAATGAGCTGCCATTTAATAAAAGCCCATAACCAACATTATAGCAAATTTGATTAATACTTATTTGCAGAATGATTTAAATACACAGTAGAAACTACTGAAAAGCATTTGGCAGATGAAGTGTTTAAAAGATGAAATATAACTTTGACATGAATTAAAGAGGACAGTTTTTAAAAACCAACAACTTTTATTAAATATAAATGTATAACTCACGATAAATCGATGACAACCAGCCCTATCAGAAAACTACCAGAGCACTGAAGAGGAAGGGAAATATGAGAACGGCCACATCTTTAAGTTTCTCCAGCAGGCATCTACAATAATCACGGCATCCACAAAAACTTCACATGAGCTCCGGGCACAACACACAACAAAAATAAAATACGATAACTGATGCGTTGAGTAGTTTGTACACTTATCCTTAAATACTGCCTGGCAGATCTAAACTCTCAACCAATGGCAGTTCGCTGTAACAACTGAACGCTATGCCATCTATTAGCAGTGATTGACAACTCTACAGACAAGCCGGTAAAATTGCAAATGTTGTGTGGATGTGGTGGAACATGAAAAGATCGTCCATAAATCAAGTTCCTCTGAATAAAAGTAAACAAAACCTTATAGAATATACAGCTCTTTTCTAAAACGTGAGTAAAGCAATTTAAAACCTTAATAAAAGTATTTTTACCAATCCATATAATTAATAAAAGAGTTACTTACAAATTTCCAAAAGTAAACACTGCTCCAAAGTGACATTAATGATGTACATTTTTCCTGATTAATATGCTATAAATCTAAAACCTTGTTTGATATGCTATAATAGTTTAATGCTATAATTTTTAATAAAACTAGTTGGCATAGGTGGACTCTGCTCATTTCCCCATCATATTTATGTTCTCATATATTTCTAGTGCAAGACATATTATAATCATGTTAAAAGAAATGAATTTGTCCAAGGCTTCATACAGTGAAAGAATGCAATCCCCGCCTAATAGGCTGTCCACCGTTCACTTCGATATATTTATCTTATTCTAATCTATTAATTTATTTTATCAGGGTCAATTCCGTTGTTTAGTTTTCATGCTACTACTTACAATGCAATAATCCTCAAAATTCATATTTATATGAAAAATTTACAATTTCGCTATGTTCATAAAATCGTAAATTATGAAAAAATTACGAAATTTTCCTATTAGAATATTTGTATTCAGTCATGTTCAAACAAATATCATAAATGTAATTTTGAAGTTGTCTAATGTATTTGTGATCCTCAAAATGGACGTTTATGCTCGATTTTCGGCATCAATCATTCCGGCATCAAAACTGATATTTTAAAACCTGTCTGACATTTTTACAGTAAAAAGTTTCCATTTAATGCACGTTTAAGTGAATTTTTGTCCTATTCTCCCATGTTAAGAAAATCGTAAACTTCTAATAACTTACAAAATTTTTTAATTCGAATGTTGAAAATGAATAGGGTTCTTGACAGTGTCGAAAGTTATATTTTAAAACTGATCTGACCGCTCTGCGACAATTTGTTCTTGAGATATCGTGTACACAGACTAACAAACTAACGGACACCCTACAGACAAACACCATACAAATTTTGTCATTTTCGGATTCCTCACACCTGAAAACGCATAAAAAAGTAAAAAAAAACGAGGTCGAAAATTTTCTCGATTACCTAAGTTTCCCGTACCTATAGTATGATGGGGAACTAAAAACAAACAGAAAAAACAACATGGAAAACAACTTAAATTTTTACATCACTCTTACTAAGCTGAATCCAAGATAAATAGTTAAATAAATAGTAAATAAATAGTAATTTTTAAAATAAATAGTAAAAGATAAAAATAATAAATTAATCTAGAATCAAATTAATAACGAATATTTCTCCAGCAAAAATAATCTCATTTTACTTGGTTTCATTAAGTTTTATTTGAGTAAGTGATCATAAAAAATTAAATCATTTAAAACTATTTACCGTGCGTATGGATCTTTAAGTGACGTGCGTATGGATCTGTAAGTGAGCTGGGCTTTACGAGTGGGATTTTGGAAAGGCAGATCTCTCTCTTGTAAACTAGCATTGGAAGAAGGAGAACAATTGCTTAGCCTCGACACTTCTTGCCTTTTGAGCGAGTGTTGCAGTCAAGATACTAGCAGCTCTAGATACTAGTATTTCAACAACATTTAAACTTGTTTAATTTTATGTATAAGCTAGATTGTTTGCTTCAGAAAGTTTTAGCAAAGTGTGGAAAAAAAAAAAAAAAAAAAAAAAAACCCTAACATACAAGAGACATCATGATCTCATGGAGGGTGAATTTATGAAGCACTGAGACCTAAATAGGCTCAGCTATGGCTCTGGTCTGTATTGCTACGTAGCAGCAGTAGTAATTATGACCGTTTCATTCTTTATTGTCCGAGAAGTTCTGTTTATTTCAGTCAGTACTTAAACTGATATTTTGAATCACATAGAGCTTATTTACATATGAAATTCTTGTAATACCAAGAAATACTTACTTCCATTATGGGATTATGGCGATAAAGTATATTAATATTGAAAGATGCTTTTCTTGTTATAATCTGCCACAGCTATTAATAAGATTGACTCACTCGATAACTTTTCTCAAAACATAAGGAGTCTTCCCAATATGTTTTTCAAGAATACATCTGATAATAGGATCTCAGTGATGGTTAAGTCAAGTATTTTAAAAAGCCTTTAATTGCTTATTTCCACTTACGGACTACAAATATAAGGATTATGAACTAGTATGTATACTCTGAGGAATGTCGATGTGGATTGCTTTATATCTGGCATAAATTGCTGTATAATATCTTTAATCCTAATAGTGTATTTGAAATTTAAAATGTCACAATTTCTTTTGGTTCTGTGGTGTTTTCTATTCAAGTAATTCATTAATGATGCTACTGGTACTTCATTAGTCACTGCAATTGTTTTTTCATTAAAGTATTTGTGCGCAATGATACTTTCTTTCTTTGAATTAAGTATTTTTTATTGTCTCCTTACGTCATTCTACAGATTGAGGGTAAATTTATTCATTGTCCTTTCATTTAAATGTTGTTTACAAAATTTTGGATGTTTTATTTTAATGAATCCTTTCTAAGAAATTAAAGTTTATCCCTTTTTTAAATTTTATCCATGAGTATATGATATGACAAAATAGATTATCACATGTAAATTAGCAGAGAAAATAAAAATAGTTGTCTAACTCTAATAAATATTCAGTGACAAATGTGTGGCACTCATTGAAGAAGAAAATTTTTATTAAACAAAAGTTTATTGAACTTGAAAACAGCATATTAGTGAGTAACATTAAATAAATATAAATGAAAGTTAAATGGAAAATATTGTTGACAAAAATGAAATACTTTAAACATACTGCCATGAGGATTAATTTAGCTTGAAAGAATATGATGTTTACTTAATTTCATTACCAGCTGGATACTTAAAACATATCGTCGAAATACTTCAAGTCAAAAACGCAATTATAAGCACTTCAAAATAAAGATTTCATTCTAACTAAAAATAAAATGAAGACTCATAACTTTGAGCCAAACTCAACGTTACTCAAAAATAAACCACTAGCAAATGCTAGTCAATGCAACTATAGCAGCAAACGGATTCAAGTGACAGCCACTCCAAATTAACCAGCACAGTTGATGCTTTGCACATGGCAATGCCTACCACATGTGACTAGTTTCCATAGTTGCATTAACGCTACGGGCTTACCGCCATCTATGGTATGGACAATGCAGAAAAGCTCTTTGGTTTAAAAGTATAATGTCAACGTGTTTGCTAGCAGTGAAACCATAAACAATCCATGAATAAATTCAAAATAACCTTCATTTAAGTTAATTTTAATAAAATATACTTTTAAATAAGAGGTAAATTACTTTAAAGTTATTTCAAAAGATTTAAATAAAGATATACTAATAAGAAACATAATTTTCTAGAAAAAATATCTTTAAGCTTTTGTTTTTCAATTTGATACATCGATAACTCAATGGCAGTATCATTTAAACAGTAGCACTAAACGCTATATTTCATTTTATTAATAATTTAAACCTAAAAGATGAATTTAAGACATTTAAATTATATTTAAAAGTAAATTAATTTAAATTTGAGAATCAACACGGAAAGGGTACGAATTTTACAACAGTAAACAGCACAATGTAATAGTAAATGAAGTATAACGGCGAATGCTTAATAGAAATCTCATTTTATTAAAATCTGAGAATTTATTTTTTTCCTAACAAGTATCATACTGAAATTGCTACCTCCAAAATTTATTTATGAGTCAAAGAGATTAAATGAAAATGTCTATATGAATAGATTTTAATATAGATTCTTGATATATGTATTGAAATGGTATTCTAACCCATTTATTTTAATCTTGCAGTGATGATGATTTAGAAGCATATGACATGTCAAATGATGTTCCTCAATCTAAAGTGAAACGACCTCGATACATACGTGAATGTATGATGGGACTGATTAATCAAGATAATTTAGAGTGGACCGAAATGTGTTTGAGACATGCTGAAGAATTAATCAAATCTAATCCATTAGCAACAGAAGAGGTAACTTATCATATACATGTATTCTTTATAGATCTGTCATCTTTAATCTATATTATATATTTGGCCTTAATCATGTGTCCTTATTCAAATGATAAGAAATAAATATTTAAATAATTTTCATATTTTCTTTAATACATTTTTGAATAATTCCTCTACTTCTTCATTATGTCTTACTGTTGATAAACAGATGAACCAAACATTACTCTAAAATTGATGTTCATTTTAATTATGCATTTTTACTAGCTAACTTTCAATAAAATTTGTAAGCTATTATTCAAACTTTAAATCTGTACTTTTTTTTTTTTTTTTTTTTTTTCCATGTAAGTTATAAAATTATCTGAAATGTAAAAAAAAAAAAAAAAAAAAAGAAACCTTGTACAAGCATTGTTATATAGGAGGTTTAAAAAAAAAGAGTAGAGGCCCCAAAGGGGTTGCCAGTTTCTTTAGTAATGCTTACTTGAGGAAAAAGCTCTCCGTTTGTTTGTACTTTCACTTTTTATTCTAGAAATCCTGTACTCTAATTAATTGATTAATCTTTATGATGTTTATATAATAATTTAACAATATGTGTATGCCTGCCTAAGTGATAGGCTTAAAAGAGGAATAAATCATTGAATTTTATAATTTAATATGGCCTGATAAATATATTTGTACAGATAAGTACATTGCATTGGAAACAATTTTACACGTGATTGAGCTGAAAAAGAGAGATAAATAATTGATATCGAGAGTTCAAATTAAATGAAATAGACAAAAAAAATTTGTCTTAACAAATATCTTTTATCCATGATTGAAGTAGGTATATATCCAATAATATGAAAGGTAGTTACCCATATTTTGTATACAATTTAAACATCAAGAAAATGAAGATCACACCCAAATCACACCTATATTATGAAGACAACAGATGTATCACAGAGTGAGTTATATATCACGAGGTTAGTTAAATATCACAGAGTTTGTTATCGATCTTTGCAAGTTATAGTAATTCGCAATTTCGGGAAGTTGGACATGGAAAGTAGATAGATATCGTCCCCTGTAGCTAATTATGATAAGGTACATGAAACATTTCAGGATAGACTCTCAAGCTCGTCAGATTCGTTTATCACATCCTCTGTAGTTACCATTTTGAAAGCAAAGATCAATCTTAACTATAATGCTCCATTGGTTTAAAAAATATGTAAACAAAAGGATGAAATGGCAAGTGTTCGAATAAGCATCTGCATTCATCTATCTAGCATTGATAATAATCCAGACCTCATGTAGACGAAATCTTTATTCATCCCAAAAAGTATTTTCTCAGCCCGATAGTAATTCACATCAATAGTAAAACATTTTCCATTGTAATCCAAATATCTAGATATTTTCACGTTAACTTATCGTAGGTCAAAAATCTCCATTAGATTAAAAAAAAATCAACTATATTAAGCTTCATCTCCAAAGGAACGACTTATTACCACGCCAAAATTTCTGCGACTGTTGCGGGGGTAATTCCCGGCCTCGTGAAAACTACACACTATTCTCTCCAAGAGTTTAAGTCAGAAAGAATTCTCATTTGCCAGGCTATGAGCGTTCTCTCTCACGGACCAATCCACAAGCAGGAAATAGACGCTAGCCTCGATACCAAAACGGCAAAACGATCTATCCCGAAAATTTGGGAAGATAGTTTTTTCCCCCCTTTTTTTTGGAGGGAAAGTCAAACAAAATTGCAAAGAAAATGGCTGCCGGTGAAATATGAGATTTTAAGAGTTATAAAAGGCAGCTTTTTAAAGTTAGATTTTTTGAAGTAAACACCAAAATATTTAAGATGAAAAATATATGAAATTTAATAAATTTGAAGAGGCTTTTCATTGAAATAAAAAATGAATTAATTTAAAATAGTCAAAATAATTATACTTATGAAAAACACAAAAATTACCGTTGGAAAAGAATAAAATCGAGATCTAATTTTTTTAATACAATAAAATAATGACTTTTGCAATCTAAGTTCTAAAATATTTAAATACTCCATTTCAAATTTAGAGTTTTGAAATAAATTCATTTTAATTCTATTCAGATGAATTATCTAGCCATAGAAATAGTTTTATTCAAAAATTTATATATTTTTTTGAAGTACTTAGATTTTTGGAATATTAGTGAAATTTCATAAGTACCATTGTTTTAAGAACAGGTTTTCTGAATTTTCCAAAATTTAAGTACAAATTTGATTTTTGGAAATTAAAACTCTTTTTAATTTTTAGAAAGAGGAGTGTTATGGTTTCGATCATAAGTTTAGTTTTTTTTTTTTTTTTCTGGGTTCTATGTATCCAGGGATTAATTAATATGCAAGAGTTAGTCACCTTATGATTCCAAAAATCACTTTCAAACTTTTTCCCATTTTTTTTATCCCCACATTATGAAGTGTCTTGCTATAAAATGCATTTACAGGATAAATTGGGAATTTTTAGCAATCTATAATTTTTAATTGGGTTTTTCTTTGATTAAATTCATTATTTTATGTCCTGTCACATATGAAATTAGGTTAATTGATATTAGCTTCTTAAACTATAATGCAATGAAACATAAATTATTATTCAAGGTAAAAGGCTAAACAATGGTTACATTTTTCAGTTGTAAAATCTAAATAAATCATTTTAATTTGGCTGAAGTTTATCCCATTTTTCTCCCAATGAAACCTATATAAATAAAGAGAAGTATCTGTGTGTCTGCACTCTGGTACTTACACTACTGAACACTGTTAGAATAAAAAATTCTAACACTTTTGAATTTGGTTAATTTTTATCAAATCCTCCGGAAAATATTTTAGTTACTTTTATTTTATTTATTTTCTCCATTTAAAATTTCTTAAAATTCGCAATTTTCAATAAACAAAAAAATGTAAGAATTTCCAGTGAAGCGTTTTATTTGTAAACAAAACTACCGATGTTTTCGGATTGTAAACAAACGCCTTAGCCAATAAAGAAATTCAATTTTATTCATGATTCAAATCAGTTCAAAATCTTTTTAGATCGTCTGCAAATAATTTAAAAATAATTTTATTAATTTTCCTAACGTTCATTTTTCACTAATTAAAATCAGTGATGTCATTTCCATTTACATTTTTTCAAATTCTCTTTCTGGAAGATTCCATTCAGTTCGCAGCGAATATGTCAGGTCCGCAGCGAATATATCACGGCGCCGATTCAAAAGTGGCGTTCCTCCAGGAAAATGTGTTTTTTTTAATATTAATAATGAATTCAAAAAATAGTCCAATATAAAATATTCCGTTCTTAAAATTAAATTTATTTATTTCCATTTCATGATTTGTTGTTCAGCAGACGATCCAGGTAAAATAATTTTTTTTTGTACTACTTATCGTGCGCATTAATTTAAACGTGCGTAGTCTCGCAATAGCGGGAAATTGGAAGGCGTCTCTCCTGACAGACTCTCTTGGATGCTTGCAGGGTAAGAACGACGAAGTTCGCGGCGATTGCCGGTGGCTTCGGCCATTGGCCGAGTGTCGGTCTTAAAGACGATGTCTGACTAATAAAAGTGTCTAGAAATTGCTTATAGACCATCCGAATGAACATTTCAAAAGGATATTAAAGTCATATGGAGATCGATGAAAGGAGACCGATGAAAATTTATTATCCAGTGTCTGTGTAGCTGAACGTTAGCAAGGCCTAACTAGGCTTAAGTTAGAGGCAAGGAATTTCGCCTCCTGAAAGTTGCACTTCTGGCATATAAAGGTGCGGTTTCCATAAAGGGTTTAATTCTCCTCAAATATCAGAGAAGTACAGTTTCAGTAAGAAATAGTTAATGCCCAGCATCCATGATATAATAACCAACTCCATATGCTATACTATGAGAAACGTGCACGCTCAACGTGTAGGTGAAAAAAAATGCAATATTCATGGATATACTATGCTCTGTGTGACTGCATGAGGAAATAATGCATTTTAACTCGCATTTCGAACATTCAATGAAATATTGATGCATTAATTAAAAGCACACTAATATGATACACAGACATAGATGACACCTGCCAAGAAAAACATCTTATGTATTCCGTATGTGAAAAAAAATATCCGATATGTTAATCTAAAACGTATGTTTGTGTTTGATACAAATTCATATATGAAACCTACTATGAGAAAAATTGCTCTAGAAATTAACATCTGGAATATATGTAATTATGGAGTGTGGTAATTAAATTATTTCTTTTCCGTACCGGTACGATGAGCTCAAAATCTGTAGATTCCAATTGCAAGAGATAAATGGTGCCTATAATAAAGATATGTGTTGTGATCAATAAGTAGTGTTTTTTTTGTTGTGAAAGTGTTCCCTTTGGATTTTATTAAATTTTGCTTTACAGGTGTTTACATATGAAGATGGGGTGAGTTTATTTTTTTTTGTAAGAACTTCTATTATTATTTTATTTATTTAATTTAAATTATTATTATTGATTGCAATTTAAAATATTTGATTTCAGGAAGGGTTAATGATTCGCGGCACTAAATACGCATATGTACTACCACTAATTTAATTACTTCCGGCCTTTAATCGATCTATCAATTTTCATTATTTACTAACTTTATAATTTCCAAAATCCAAAAATCAAGTTTTATTGATTAACAAATCTTAATGTTTAACAAACACAGAGTGACAAAAAAAAAAATTGCAGGGGGGTATCTTGGACTTTGAAGGTGTGCACCTCATCGATATTTTTTTAATTGTCGAATTTGAATTTTTTTAAAGGAATTTTTTTTTTTCGATTTTAACCATTGGCTTCTTTGTTTCATTTTTCTAAAATTTATTCTTTCATTTCAATGGTCTGCTCATCTTAGCAACATTTATTAGGCTATTTATTTTTTATTCATTTAATTCATTCACTTAAAGGTGATTTTTTATTATTATTATTATTATTTTTTAAATTATATTTATTGAAAATAAAATGGTAATGCAATAGGAAAAATTAAGTATATTAAATTTTAAATTAAAAAAATATTTATAACAGTTGTGTTTTTGTATAATTTTTATAGTATAACAACATTTATTTTTTATTTTTTTAATTAATTTCTTTGAAAGGGAAATCTTTTTTTTTTCTTTCTTTAATTTATTGTATGTATCAGAAAAAAGGGTAATATATACTAGAAAAGATTAAGCTTAATAAAATTTAAGTTTAATAAAAATTTATATGTTTTTTATTTATTTAATTCCTTTTAACAGAAAATCTACTTTTTCTTTTATTTATTATATTGGTTGGAATCATATGGTAATATAGTATAAAGAGCGAGGGCTATAAAATGCATGGTTCAAAAACTAAAAATTTTTTATAGATGCTAACATACAGTCATCCTTAAAATCGTAGTTCTTAAATAATAGCAGATCCATCTGTTGTCGATAACTACTCATGTTAAAGTGCTCAGTAAAGACCTTTCTACAGGCAGTGGGAATCTAGACCAGGTGCAGTGCAGGCAGAAAAGGAGCTGCTGTAGGCAGCGGGTACACAAAGCAAGCTTTAAAGCGACTTCAATGTAATTTTTTTTAGATTTTATTTATAATATAAAAATAGATTCAATTCTTATGAAATTTCATTTAAATGTTGGGCGAACGAAGCAGATGTAACTTGCTAGTTTATATTTGTGTTATTTTTACTTTTTTTACTTTTTTTTTTTTTTTACTGCTATCCACATTTAGTCAGTTTTAGTGTAATTCTTTACCCTTTTATAAACAATCATAATTGCTAATGTTATATTTTTTTTCTACTTAGGTTGCTGTAGAAATGACTAAAGTCTTATTGCATTTAACTGATCATCCTATCACCGACTTTGTTGGATTGAGGCACAAAATTCTGATCACCTTAACAGTAGAATGCCCTGTCATGGTAAAAAAAGCATTTTATATTTATAATAGTTTCAGAACATTAAATATTAGTTCTAGAATTTCACATTATTTAACACATTCTGCTTAATTTAGTTAACTGCCTGGCTGTATTAACTGTAAAGCTACTTGTCAAAATTATTAGTTGAAAAATGTTCTGTGGAAATTTTAATATGTATGTTGTCTATCAAAATATTATTGAAAGTGAAAATTAATTTTGGATTAAATGTTGTTTTTATTTTTAAATAGCTTTTATAAATCATTCTGTACAAGAATACTAAATGAATTTTCTTAAATTTATGTAAAACGAATGACGTATATACTGCCTTCAGCAGCGCAGGCCATTGTGTGCTGTGTGCACACATTTATGTTTGGCACTCTTAATGAATCACTATATTATCGAAAGTGAAAAAACATAAAATATAACAAAATTCTTCTCTCATCAGTGGGATAATCGGTTCGGACCCCGACTGCCTGTAGCAGCGCATACCTGTGCGCACAATGCAATTGTTCCTGCACCCGCTGTTCCCACCCCTCTTAATAATTCTATACTTTTTAAAATATCCTCAATCGATTTATCAGGCCTTAAACTTAATAATACTAATTTTCAACGCTCTAACTCTTATTTCTATTATTTTCCCCCTTCGTCCCACCTCCCATCTATGCTAATAATTTTACAAATTCAAAAATATCCGCAATCGATTTGTAGGTATCAAAAAACTCTGTGTGCCAATTTTGAACGATCTAACTCTATTTTTATTTTTTTGCCCCTTCGCCCTCCCTTCCTGCCCCTCTCAATAATTTTACAAATTCTAAAATATCCGAAATCGATTTGTAGGTATCAAAAACCTCTATGTGCCAATTTTGAACATTCTAACTCTATTTTTTTTTTTTTTTGCCCCTCCGCCCCTCCTAATAACTTTACACTTTCGAAAATATCCCCATTCGACTTGCAGGCCTCTAAAACCTGTCTGTACCAATTTTGAGTGGCCTAACTGTATTTCTATTTGTTTTTGCCCCATAGCCCCCCTTACCACCCCTCCTAATAATTTTACAAATTCAAAAATATCTGCAATCGATTTGTAGGTATTGAAAACCTCTATGTACCAATTTTGAACGATCTAACTCTATTTTTATTTTTTTGCCCCTCCTCCCCACCCTTCCTGCCCCTTCAAATAACTTTACACTTTCGAAAATATCCCCAATCGACTTGCAGACCTTTAAAAGCTATCTGTACCAATTTTGAATGGCCTAACTGTATTTCTATTTGTTTTTGCTCCATAGACACCCCCCCCCTACCGCGCCCCACCTAGGGACTGAATTTCTAAAATTCCAGAAATTGGTTTTTAGACATTTGTGTCAGCTATATTTTAAACCCTTTAGCCGTGTCGAGTTTTTTAGCATATCTGTTTAATAACTCATAAAATCAATACTAAGTGAAGTAGGAATAAAGCATATTAGTTTTTGAAATCAATGGATATTCAGTAATCTTATGTCCTAGGAAAAAATATCATATTTTTCCAAAATTTGCTACATTAGCCTCGTATTTCAACTATTAAAAACGGAAAAAGCCGTTTGCAACGGTTAAAGGGTTAAAGCAAAAATTTTACGGATTTTTTTTTTTTTTTTTTTTTTTTTTGAAATATGAAGGATTTCGTGAAATCACATTTTGCGGCTTTTGGAAGCAGATCCATCCTTCCTCAAGCCTTCCTTAAATTAAAGCAGGTTACCACAAAAACTTAGTAGACAAATTATATAAAAAAAGAATCCAGAAGCTTAATTTTATTCCTAACCACCAAAAAGTCCCCCCAAAATTTACTTTCTCTATTCCTTTTGTCCAGGGTGCATCAATTAAAATTAAAATTAAAAATACTGCTGAAAAACACTATTTAAATATCCCCATCAAACCAAATCCCAATATTTACCAGCTAATTCATAATGATAAAGATCCTCTCCCCCTTCTTGAAACTGTAGGCATCTACAAAATCCCTTTCAAATATCATAATAACAATACTGGATGCTACATCGGAGTCTCCAAAAGGAAAATATCTCCCAGACTTAAAAAACACAATAGCGATATAAAATACGGAAAAACAACCACAGCCCTAACCAGAATTTATCAAGACAATAATATAAATATAAATTTTAATAAGGCTACTAAAATTGCCAATTACAACAATTCAGATTACGTGTTTTACTGCATAACGATCAAAATTATCGATAATCGTTTTTCATGCAACGGGCACGAGTCACTCACAGTCTTGACTTAAGTGTGGCACCACCTCCCGGAGGAACGTCAAGAAGGGAAAGCTTTAGTATCTACAGCAAGCCACAGCAAATGTCGCTGAGTAAGGAATGGATCTGCTTCCGAAGCTGCTACGGCCTAAAAGTATAGAATTTAGTAAGGTCTTTGTTTTAATTATATGCTTTTGTTTAGTTTCAAACTGTAATTGTATTTACTTGGGTGTGCTTTCAAAATTTTACTTTCCTAATCTCTTTCTGGCAAATTATTGGTTCTAAATCTAAGTTGAAAATTCTCAGTTATGTCATTCTTCAGTTTTGTTTTTATATTAAGTTACTGTCATAAAATATATAAATATGTAAAATATAGCCCAAAATTTAGAAGTTCAGCTCAATGAAAGTACTATGTAAATATGTAGAAATGCTTAAAATTTGCTTGTTCATTACAGGTTGTCAGTTATCTCACATCTCAGTTCACTGAAAGAGATTATACCATTCGCCAACGTTTGGATATTTTAGAAGTAAATATATTGAAGACTTATTCATATTATCATTGATTTTATAATAGAATCTCACTCATTTGAGTTTCCTTTAAATCTGAGCTAGTAAATAATAAATACCAGTCTTGTTAGTTTGGAAAATAGTCTTAATGTGCAAAAAAAAAGCATACAGTGAGTGATATTCCAAACCAAAACCAAACTGGTTGACCTATTTGCAGCTTCAAATATTTCATCAGAATTAAAGGCTAAAAGGGAAAAAAAATCATTTAGGTTACCGTATTTTTTGAAAGATAAGTTGTGGCTTATACGTATTTCAAAGTTGAAATCGGCAACTATGTCCTGTCTAGAGGTGCAGCTAGAGATGTGCGTTATTTCACGTAATAAGTTAAATATTATTATTATTGCATTGTAACCTATTTGCAATGTAATATATTACTAAAAATTTTCTATTAAATAAATAATACTGTCAACTTTACCGTTTCATGAGAAACAGGCGAGGAACGTTTGGCGATTTGTCAAAAGAGCACCGATAAATAGCTGGAATATTTACCCAGCATGAAAAATATTTTACTTGGTGAAATGATCTATTGAGTGATGTTATCTGTCACAGTAATTTCTCAGCAACATTTCACAGGTTAAAAAAATAGTATTCCAGTCGCACTATTATACGCTCAAATAATACTTTCGATTCCCATACAGCTGAGCTCTCTGCTATATATTTGAATATATTAATTAATCTCGAATGTATTAACCGAATAGAGATATTAATATATTTCATTTTAATAACCAAGTCAATTTTAATGTCAGACATAAATAATATTAATGTGATAATATTGAAACCATCGATATTAGTTTAGAAATGTGTATTTGGTTTTGATTGCTTTTCATGGATGAATAAAGTCGTTTCGGTATTTATGTAGTTTCGCTTGTTTGATAGGAATTACGAGAGGGGGGAAATGACCACTCAGGAGTATTTATGTTTATGGGTTAGGATGATTTTTAATTAATGCCTCGCAGATCTGTTTGGTAGGGTATTAATGTTTATATTAGAAACGGATGCGACAGCTGGGATTGAAATTACGTAGCAGAATGTGACGTATGTGAATGTGCTTGGGAATATTTTACATTTTTCTATGTTTTTATGTGGCGACAAGTTTGATAAGAGGATGATATTTGTATTTTGCATTTTATTTTCATAGTTTCTTTATTTGATTTTTTACAGAGCCTTTTTTTACGATGAGTAAAAGACTAAAAACGAGTTTAGTATTTTTGATTTTTAAATCAAAGAAAGTGTGATTACATTAAGTGAAGATACTATTCAAAAATATTGATATTCAAAAACTTAAAGATTTTAGAAAATGTGTGATAAGGGAAAGGAAACAGTGTTGTTTATATTTAAAATTGCTTTACGGTATAGTGATAGTGTTCGCGAGTGTTTATTTATTGTGATTTTATTTAGAATATTGTTTGAGTTTAATCAAGAATAATATGATAAGAAAATTGAATATTTATTTATTATTTATTTATTATTATTATTATTTTAATCTGACTTTTTTCTTGGGACAATTTTTAATGATTTAAAAGGAGTAAAAGTGTTAAGAATAGTTAATTATGGTGGTTTGTTAAAATTAAATATAAGAGAAAATAAATCCTTTTATACACTTTTTGAAAGCAAAATTTGTATTCTAAAATGAATGTTTCTAATTTCAAAAAACATATTCAAAATGACTGTTTGTTTTGTATGATTGAAAAATATTAATTTTCTTGTCAAAATGGAATGTTCAAGTTCTTCGGAAAATCAAAAGAGACAATGACTCTGTAGTTTAAAATTTGGGATGCCTTAAAGATGTTTTTTAAAAATTTGTTATTATTTAATTACTTATAAATTACATATATGGCTTATAAGATTTTTTTTTTCTCCAGGAAACGGCACTCATGTACGTGTTTCTTGATATTATTGAAAATATTCTGTTTTCATATTTAAGTGAATTGATTTAACAGAACTTTATGCTTACACGATTGGAACGAACGTTTGTGTAAAACCTTGACTCTACCAATATTCTACCAATATTTCATATCAGAGTTTATTTTATTTTTTATTTTATTTTAATTGAAGAAATTCTAGTGCTAAATTAAGTGAAAATTACTCTTCGAAAGTATTGGGACTTAAAAACATGAACCGTGTCTACTATGCAGGACATATATATATATCGTATATTCCGAAAAGATTAGAAACACATTCGTCATATATAAACTAAAGAGTAATAGGTTATAAAAATAGTATGTTACAAGAACTTATTACCAAAGATAGTATGGAACAAAGTAACCTATTAATTAAAAGTAGCTGTTTATCCCATCTCTAGGTGCAGCCTATCTGTTGAGAAGAGAGAAAAAAAAAAAGTTGGAAATTTTTTTCTAGCAAAATATTTTTTTTTAGTGATTACTATAAAAAAAAAAAAAAAAAAAAAAAAAAAACATTTCCAACAGATATCTGTTATTGTATTTTATTTTATTTTTCAGTGTTTTTATTTTCAACCAAAAGTTTCTTTGATTTTGTGCAATACAACCATGAGTTCAAGTTCAATGATTGATTTTCAAGGCCATTTTTATAGAATCTATAACATTAATTAATTCATCTGCTGACATTTTATTTTGTTAAGCAACAATTTTTTTAAAACACATCCAGATCTCAAAAATTTTTATCTTTTAATTTCAAAAGTACAGAATGCATAAAAGCTAAATGAGATTTTTAATTTGGTTATACGTTTTGATTATAGATGGCAGAACTAAATAATTTTCTAAAGTCAGTAAAAGTGACTTTGTAGCGCTAAATTAAAACTCTTATGAAAATATTAAATAGCCTATCGATATTGAGCCATCTTCCCTATCATTTAAAAACAATATAGACGGCGCTGTCGCCATTCTTGGCAAAATATCCAATGATATTTTGCCGATCCATAAAAGTGAAGTGAAAGCATTTTGTTTTCAGAAGTCAGTCAGAAGTTCGTCAGCTCTCGCTGAAAGATGTAGTCGTTTTTTGTGTAAGAAGCCCCTGTGGCCATAGGCCGCGGCCTGTAAGAAGTTATAATCATTCTTATCTAACCTAATGTTCTGTATACTGCGCACATTGTATATAGTTTTGTAATTGTGTTGTATTATAATTAAAAATATTAAATAACGGAATGCCAGAGTTCGTTCTTTCAATGTTCTAAGGTGTTATTCTGTTATAACTTCTATTAAAACTTTTCTTATCTAATTAATCTTTAAACTTATTTTAATATTTGTTTTGTGAAATTTTTTAGTTTATAATTTTATTTTTTTGCATATAAATTTTTTAGATGAATTAAAAACAAGCATCACAGAGTCTTAGGAGTTACTTTTTTTTTTTTTTTTTTTCAATTCACTATAATCATTAATTTTTCTTTCAGCCAATAGATGGCATCAGCAATCATTATTCATTCTAAGAATGAGGAAGACAAATTGAAACATTTAAAAAAAGGGGTAAAAATTAACTGAAAATGCAGTTGAAATTATATTTTCAACTAAATTCACCTAATTGGAAAAAAAAAAAAAAAAAGAGAGAGAGAGAGAGAGAACTAAATAATAGCAATAAAAAAAAGCTCTCTTGATGATGATTAATACGATCGAAAATGTCTGATTTTTCGGCTTTGTACTGTATGAGATTTTAATATCTTATTAATATTATTGTAAAATGCACATATATATGATATTGATGCATTTGTAAAGAATTGTTTAAGCAGTAGATTATTCACAATATAGGCTGTGGCTTATCGGATAAGAGTTAATTTAATTTTGTTGATTTCTCATTAGTGCGGCCTATATGGTGGTGCTGCTTATCTCCCGGAAATTATGGTAATTGACAATAAGGCAACTGGTGTGCTTTTATTGAGCTTTGTAACCAATGTCAAAAAGATATTTATTTGATGACCAAATAACTTTTTATTTGGTCAATTTTTAGTTTGAAAAATTTAGTCAGAAATAATGTTAATTCTAAAAAGATCAATTGTGTTATCTGTCAATAGGATGACTGAAATGCTTTTATTGAGTTTTGGAGCCAAAGTCATAAAGCAATTTTTCTGATGACTTCGCAGTTGGTCTATTTGTAACTTGAAATATTTTTATCTGAAATGAAAGTCAATTTGGGGGAAAAGTTAACTGTTTTTTTCTTCTTTTTGATAGACTGATCAAAAAGGTTTTAATCAGCTCTGGAATCGAACACAAAAATAAATTTGTCCAATAATCAAATAATTTTCCAGTTAACATATTTGTAAGTTGAAATTTTTTATAAGAAATAAAGGTCAAGTGAAACAAATATCACTTAGTTTCTTGGTAAGCCAACTAGAGTGCTTTTATTGAGTTTCAGATCCAAAAGCAAAGCAAAATTTGTGTGATTATAGTAAAAAAATATATAGGTTGACTAAAAAGAAAGTTTTTGACTTGCATATTTGATTGTTTTTTGATTTCTGCTCCAAAGTTCAATAAAGACCTTCCAATTGGCTTATTGATAGAATTTTTCAAACAGCAAGCAGACCAACTCTATAGTTAGCTTATTTGTATTTTTAAATTTTTCATCGAATTAAAAGGCCAAATGAAAAAAAAAAATAATAATTCAGGTTATCTGATAATAGGCCAACTAGACTGTCTTTATTGAAGTTTAGAGTGGAAGTCAAAAAAGATTCTCTCGTTGGCCAAATGTATTTTAGTTGGTTTATTTGTTGTCTAAAAGAGTTCATCAGAAATAAAAGCCAACTGGAAAATAAAGGTATATTTGTCGATGGACTGACTGGAGTACTTTCATCAACTTTCCTTCTGTTCCCTTGTTTGCTATGCCCCTGCCTGTATATAACAATATACCAAGATCATTTATAGTTTTTTTTTTTTTTTTTTTTTAATGGTATTGTTAGAATCAATTGTTAAAAGAACAATTAAGGTTCTGATTTTGTCATTTCATGTTGCCTCCATATACCATTATATATTGAACATTTTAGTTTAGAGAAATTGTATTGCATATAATTTTTCCTTTTAAATTGATTCTAACATTTTCTTTTCTTTTCCAACTGATTTGTAAATCCTTTCTGTATGATTTACAAATTTAAATTTCAGTTTTGTATACATGTAATTTTCAAATTTTCTCATATTTGTGGAAGAAGAATTGAACAATTTTTTTATTTTCTTGTCATTGCCGGGATTTTGCATTTATATTCTACTGAAATCTAATGGTTATCTCCTCAGGATTTTTTGGTTTAAAAAACATATTTTTAAATATATGTAGAATATTTTATTATATGAAAAAAAAAAAATCTTGCCTTAATAAGGTAATATAAATTTCAGTCATACAAAGATTAAAAAAACAGAATGTGTTAAAAATTAGCAAGTGTAATTTCAAGAACATCCAACCTAAATGCCTTATACTTTTTAATTATCTTTCAGCATCATTCTTTAAGTTTAATATATATTTTATTTTTTTAATATGAAATCTTTCAACTTGTATCTATGTCAGTGATTAAATTTGTAACTAGTACTAATGGCCTTTCAAAATTCGATAGTAAAATATATTTTATGTAACATAATAATTAATTTTCAGTATTAACAAAGAAAAAAATTCCTTCAGGTAAAAATTTTTTTTAAATAATACCAGATAAAATAAAAGATTTTAAGAATGTGCTTTTATTTCAAAATGTAATAAAAACTTCTTTAATTTACTCAATGTAAATAAATACATATACATGTATATGTTGCTTCTTTGGTAAAGACATAACCATTTTAATTAGAATTATGAAATATAGCATACATTATTTTTCTAATCTAAAAAGAATATGTGTCTTCTATTCTTTATAGGTTCTCGCTGCATCCAGTGTTTTATTAGCCTATTCGAGCCTACCTGAAACTCATCCAACTTTTTCTTCAAATGAAGATTCTAAAACAGAACCTGAATGGCAACTGATTATCAGTCAGCGTCTTGAAGCAAAAACTAAACGTTATACTAAAGTAAGTCAATTGAAAATATTTGTCTCCTATTTTAATTTGCTATGTTATTTATAGATAGTGAAAAATATGGCATGTAAAAGGCATATGTACCGTAGGTACGTAAGCATTTTTTTTTTATATGTTTGATGACTTTAAAATTTAGCAATAAGTTGATTTCAGTTTTATTACCAAATGAAAAGTTGTAGTGAAATCAGTATTACTGCAAATAAAACGTACTTCTTGAAAGGTAAATAAATATTAAAAAGAAAAATTTGTAATGAGAGGAAAAACAAATCATTAAGTATGAAAGTATTTTATTATCAAACGTCTCTTATGTTAATTATTGCAGCTGTGTTAAACAAACAAACAAGTTATTTTTTACATTCCAATTGTTGGAGAAAGGATTACTTAATATATATTAATTCAATAAATTACCTTACATAAATCCTTACTATGGTCGAGCTTCATATATGAGGAGCAAACATTCAAACCGTGTTTTCTCCAAAAATAAAAAAAAATGAGTTAGCGATTTTTCTGTGAACTCAACATTAAATAGCACAAAATTATACTATTATTTTAAACCAAAATAATTTTTATCACATTATAAATGCGCTTAGAAAGTTAGGGTTTCAATCAAACAGTGTTTCCTCCAGAGCCTGTTTTCAGTCAAACAGTGATTTCTCCAGCCAACCAGTCAGTACCATGCTTGCCAACCATCTCATTATGAAGCGTAGTACTTTTAGTCACCGCCTTTTTTTGCACACCAGTAATTTTTTAGAGTAATTTCATTCTTATTTAATCGTAACACTATTTGGAGAGAATTGCTCTAAATATAAAGTGGTGTGGGAAAAGGGGCGTATTTTCAAGGTGCGTTAACAAGTCTGCGCTTATTAATGAGATGGTTGGCAGTCCTGCAGTATTGCTCTTTCTGGTCGCGTGACTCGTACATGTACCAGCTTTTTATGTTTGTTTTTTCGTTAGTTCTATCTTGTTTTCTTCATTTTAGAGGAGTGTACTTTATTATTATTATTATTTATTATTATTATTTTTTCAAATGGAAGAATTAATAGATGGTGTATTAGTGAGTACTTCTAATTATAGAACTAGAAAAATACAGAGAATTGGTGGAAAAAGAAAAGAAGCGAAAAAGAAACGATATTCAGCACCTTTAGATAACAACATTTATGCTCCATGCAAACATTCTATTAATAAATACTTTTTCATGCACTGATGTTAGACCTAATGACGTTAAGAAGTTTCGGGATAGACTTTACGAAATTCCGGACAAACAGCGACAAGATTGTATTATAGCCTCATTGGTTGTACCAAAAAATGTAACTCGACGTAGACCTAATAACCCCCCCCCCCCCCCCCCCCAAAAAAAAAAAAAAAAAAAAAAAAAAAAAATTGCAATCATCTGGTTTACAGCATGCATTTTCTGCTTCTTATTTTATTACTAGTAGCAGTGGTAGGAGAATTCCTGTGTGTAAAAACAATTTCATGGCTATAACTAAAATAGGTCGTAGAATGCTAGCCAATATTGTTACTAAGGTACATGCTGGTGAACCTATTGAGGAAAAGAGAGCAGGGGATAGAAAAAGCCACTTAAGCATTAATAATTAAAAAAAAAAAACAAGGTAAGAGAATTCATCTTAAACTTAAAGGCATCAGAATGACATAGACAAACTTTTACAATTGATGTATGGTGAAGAGTGAAAAAATCAGCCTGTTTTTAAATGGTATAAAGATATCATTACTAATAACTTTCATGTAGAATATGAAGAAACAGAGGAAGCATGAAATTGCTTAAGTGAAGATATTGGTTTAAAAATTTAAATTTCAAATTGGCTTAAAAATTTTAGTTCTTCCCTACAATTTCCATGATGATTTTTCACGCGTAAATATTTAATTTAACTTTATAATTACATAACAAAATCTGTTCTGTTAATTACATTAAGAATGTTATTTCATCAATATTCGAGCTACATACTTTTTCATTCAAAAAATGTTTTGTCCACATTGGAAACATTCGAAACATGTTTTCTCCTCAGTGTTTCTGTCAAAACATGCTTTCTCCACATTGGAAACATTCAAAACATGTTTTCTCCTCTGTGTTTCGGTCAAAACATGCTTTCTCCAAATTTCAAATACATTTTTCTAATTAACTCTAAGTTTATTAGGTAAAGTAGGCCTACAGATCTTCCTAGTAACCAATAATACAACTAAACAAATGATAATTAGGGTCTAAGAAGGGTTATTTTTTAATTTATCAGTTTTTTGTGTTTTCTGAAAAATTGCATTTGAAGGAGAAAACACGGTTTGAATGTTTGCTCCTCATATATTTCGGTCACCTAACGGTGCCATCATAAATAATGAATGTCACGCACCCCTCACTTACAAATATGCCGCCATTCGATCCTACGTTAATCGCGCTATTCTAATATGCTCAAACAAAAAATATCTAAACTCCGAAATAAAAATAATTAAAGATATCGCCAAGAAAGCCAATTACAACCCCTCCATAGTTGATAAATTCTATAAAAAACGTATTAAAGCTCTTAACAATATTCCGAATGCCCAAAAATCTAAAAAACTCTTCACCCCTGCGATCCCATACTGCAAAGGAGCCGCCATAAAAATTAAAAATGAAGCCGCCAAAAACAATATAAACATTCCAATAAAACCGAACAAAAATATTTACCAGCGTATTCGAAATGAAAAAGACTCAATAGATTTTAAACATACAGCCGGCATTTATAAAATAGACTTCCAATACCAAAATAAAAATAAAAATAAAGCCTCATATATAGGAATGACTAAGAGAAAAATAAAAGACCGTATTTCAGAACATATTACCGACTTAAAATACAATAGACATTCCACAGCTTTCTCAAGAACTAACAATACTAACCCAATTAACATTGATTCTATTAACTTTCAAAAAATAGCCCCGTACAACTCTCACCATTATGCCCTCAAAAGAGAATCTATCGAAATACTAACCAATAATAACAATGTCAATGATATTGAACATAGCATAATTCCTCCCGAGTGGCAACAGCTGTTTAAAGAAGACAAGAGAAGTGAAGAGGTCAAGAAAGAAACAAATAAACAAGCCGTCCAGTCTTAGCGCCTTAGAATCATTTTTTGCCGAGTGAACTGATGATGGCACCGTTAGTGACCGAAATATATATGAAGCTCGACCATAGTAAGGATTTATGTAAGGTAATTTATTGAATTAATATATAATAAGTTATTTTTTTTTTTGTCAAAGTTAAAAATAGAGAGTTTTTATTAATACCAGATAATACCTCTGGAGGAAGTAAAGCAATTTATACAAATGACGATTGCATTCTATTTTTTAACCCCCAACAAAAAAAAAAAAAAAAAAGAAAGAGTTTATAAGTTTTTGAAGTTTTTTCCTGTGTGTGTCTTTGGCACTATATTTCCCAAATTAATTGATCGATTTTAATGCTTTTCCCCTCCCCCCCCCTTTCCTTTTTATTATTAGAATGCTGATTTAATCTGGATATTTTTTAGCTATGTTTAATAAAAATCTGTATGATAATTTTTTTTTAATTAATTGAAATGTCAATTTTTAGGCACAATTTATTTTAACATTTTATAATGTTATAGTTGACAGGCTTCCAGTTGAACTTAGAGCTGGCAGACTTCCAATTCTTTCCTGCAGATTTCAAATAAGTCATGTGATCACAAATTTTGAGTTATTTTTGACAAAAGTTCAAAATTGGCTGTAAATAATGATTATGAGTTCACAATCCAAAAATCTCGAAATTTATTTGCAAATTAGAGATTTTTTTATAGTTAATTAAAGCGGGATTTTTTTTTTCCCTCCCCAGACCAATTTTTATTGATAGTTCAAAATTTGTGTGCTATCAGTTGTCCAAATTCAATTTATATTACATGATAAATCACAATGCTTTTCGGATTAGATATTAGAGTATAAGAAAGCTTTTATTTTTAAGAATTGGAAATTTTTAACCAATTTCAACAAAATTTTTTTAAATCAGCTATAATAGTGATTACATGTCAAACAATCACTACATTCGGTTGAAAATAAAAAATTTTAAAGAAAAATATTTAATTAAATTCAAGGCCAGCCTGTATTGATATTTTATAATTTGCTAGCTAGCATTCTTCTAACTGAAAAGTACAGATTTTATAGAAAAATTTCAATAATATTTAGTTAAATTCAAGTTCAGGGAGTTTTTAATGCTTCTTTACACTTGTTAAGTGTATATTTGCTAAAGAATGATGTTATTATTCTACTCAATCATAGTGTAGTTTTTCATATTTATACCTATTATATTATTAGTATGACAAATCATGCTGTTTTTGTGTCATTACCAATTTTTATCTGTAACATTGAATGAATGTGCAAATATTTCTCTTTTTATCTAATTATATAAACCTGAAAGTTTTTCATTGTATCTGCCCAGATTATTAGATTTTATTAAAAATTAGTACACTTACCAGGACAAAATCTAGCTTACACTGTATTTTTGAATTCAATTGGATAATTGGTTTATAAGTTATTAAAAACTCCATTTTAACTTTAAAATTATTAAAAAGCAAAAACAAATCAATGCAAAAAATAAACAAATAAATAAATTAGTTAATATATTTCTTTTTACATTGAAAAAAAAAAAAAAGAATGTAAATATTTTTTTAAAAATAATTAAAATTAAGATTAATTGTCTTTTGGCACCGAAGGGTGAAGTAGCTCGGACGTGATGATATAATGTTATAGCATGAACGCCTTGGTCATAGTAATATAAATGTAATTAAACAGATGATCAGGGAAAGGTTAATCGAAGGTTGTGAAATCATTTGCAAGGCAAAGAGACTAAATGTGAAGTATGTATTTTAGCCAAAAATACAAGAGCTCTTCACCCTCAAATAAATAACATTAGATCAAAAGAAGTTCTTGAATTAATTCATAGTGATGTTTGGGGTCCTGCGCCTGCTACATCGAGAAATGGTCAACATTATCTCCTTACATTTATTGATGATTATAGCCGTCGAGCATTTTGTTACCCATTGAAATCTAAAGATGAAGTACCTGATAAATTGAAAAATTTCATTGTATTTATTGAGAGACAAACTAATAAAAAGATAAAGGTAATCCAAACAGACAATGATCTAGAATACTGTAACTATAAAGTATGTGATTTACGCTCGAAATGTGAAATTAAACATGAAAAGACAACTGTTTATAGCCCACAATTGAATGGCGTTGCTGAAAGATACAATCGAGTTTTGTTTTAAGGAGTAAGAACCTTTTCATATACAGCTAATCTGCCTGCAAAACTTTGGGTTGAAGATGTAATGGTTATAAATTACATTCGAAACAGAATTCTCCATACTGGCATCAATGCACTACCTTTTGAATGTTGGTATAAAGTTAAACCTAGTGTTCGAAATTTTAGATGTTATAGATGTGTAGCTTACCTTCATCAGCCTAAAAGAAAGAAATTCCAGCCTAGAGCTAAAAAGGGTATTTTTGTGGGATACGGTCTAGGGTCAAGCGGGTATCGAATTTGGCTTCCACAAGAAAAGAAAATAGTAGAATCAAAGCATGTACAATTTGATGAATCTCAACTTGGCAACCCTATGGAGAAAAAGAGAGCACATGGGCCATTTTTTGATTTTATAGATGATAGTACTACTTCTCCACATGGTATTGTAGAACCTATAGTAAAAGAGGAAATCCCAGAATCAAAAAGTCAAAGAATTTGGCTAAAAATATACCCAATCTAAGTGTTTTAGATGATTCAATAAGAACTCATAAATCCAATAAAAACCAACTTTATTTTTCAAACTAAAATAACAACAAAGTAGCTTTTCAACAAAATAAACATTTCAACATTTCTAATTAATCTAATACATTTCATTTTAATAGAAAAGACCCTTTAAAAAGAAACTAATCACTAATTCAAAACTTAATCCATACCAAAAATTCTTAAATAAGACAAAATTTATTACCTTTATTAACTAAAAAAAAAAAAAAAAAAAAAAAAAAAATCTAAGCCATGACCTGGGGCATGAAGCCAATTACTTTAAACAATTTACAGTCATTTCCTCTACACACCCTGCTTAGACAAACAAAAGCAGGTGCTGATGGAAGCAAAAATTAAAAATGAACAATGTTCTCTCCAGACTTCAAACCATTTATAAGAAGCAGATGTTGCTGAATTCACCAGCTGACTGACAGATGTTGACCTACTATTGGATGATTCATAATTACTGGAAGTGAGAGGAACTACATCATCAAAACAGGTGTTGTTGGGAAAAGAAAAATATTATTAAGGAAATGTTTACCAGGAGTAATGTTTGAAAAAGTAAACAAAAAGAAAATAAACTGAGCTCTTAGGAAACTTCAGTAAATAAAGATACTGAAGATTATATAACTAATTTTAAACATATTGTTACAAAATTGTAAATAATTGTGTTTATTTTTTGTATAAATTCTTTCAAAGAGGCGTAGTAAGTTGATAAAGTGCTAATTTTGTGCATTTCTAGTCGTTTTAGCGTTGAAATAGCCTTATTTTCCCTTAAAAACGCATTAAAAAGCCCCAATAAGGCAGGTAATGGATTTGGTGCCAAATTTGGCGACTTTTTCCCAGCTTGGCGATTTTTTTGGCGACCTTGGCGAGAAAATCCTTATATGGGATATACCAAATATGGAAGCTCTAATCTCATTGGTTGATGAGATACGAAAATTTCCGGAACATTCCACACTTTTCTACAGAGGTATATAAGGGTGCTTTCTCGCTAAGGCAAGTCAGAGAGAGTTAGTTCAGTTCAGTCTGTGATCAGAGTCGGTCAGCTTGCATTGAGCCTCTTCAAAAGAGACTTGCTTTAAGTGTTATTGCTATACAGTTTGTACTGTGGATTTGCTATTGACAGCTGTTGTTTAAGTTGTGTTTACTGGTCGAATTGAAGCTGATACTTGGTTTATAGACCTGTATTTTTCTGGAACTTTCTGTGAATAAATTACTGAATTTTTGTACGTTTGGCTTTTCATTCTCGGACAACTCACAAACCCCCAAGTACACAACAATATAATTTTATTTATTAATAAATTGTTTCAGATAAACTTTTAAACTTGAAAGTTATTTTATAATTTAAATATGTTAAGATCAAACTAAATAGTTTTATCAAATGAATAGTGTTTAAATAAAAATTCCTTAAAAAAAAAAAAAAAAAATATATATATATATATATATATATCCATTAATTTAACCATTAATTAAGATTAAGAAAAATCCAGAATAAAATATAAATGTGGTGAGATAATTAAACAAAAAATTACATTTTGTCATCATTAAGTTCATCTTTAAGATCGTTTGGTACATTACAAATTAAGGTAGCTTTCTTAATGTAAGCTTGGATGGCGTTTATTTTGTACTGGTATGGTGTTTTGCTTTTACTATTAATAATTTCATTCTCACGGTCGATTTCCTATAAGCGGTAGTTTTCACATAATTATGTTTACGGGTTATTTTTACGTCTATATAATTGATGGTATCGTTAATTTCGGTTTCACAAGTGAACTTTATATTGGGATCCAAACCGTTTAAAGTTTCAATTAAATTATTAATCTTTTCATCTTGGTGGATTACTGCAAAAACGTCATCGATATATCTGAACCAATGTAAAATTTTATTTTTTAATAAATCCATAATTGCATTTTCAAGTTTTCTTAATTTAAACTCTGCTATGTACCCCGAAATGGGTGAGCCCATCAGAACTGCTTGACACTGCTTATAAAATTTCCCATTAAAGTTAAAAAAGTTTTCGTTAAGTATTAGTTTAGTTGCAGCCATTAATTGTTTAAATAAAAATTCCTTAAAAAAAAAAAAATATATATATATATCCATTAATTTAACCATTAATTAAGGTTAAGAAAAATCCAGAATAAAATATAAATGTGGTGAGATAATTAAACAAAAAATTACATTTTGTCATCATTAACTTCATCTTTAAGATCGTTTGGTACATTACAAATTAAGGTAGCTTTCTTAATGTAGGCTTGGATGGCGTTTATTTTGTACTGGTATGGTGTTTTGCTTTTACTATTAATAATTTCATTCTCACGGTCGATTTCCTATAAGCGGTAGTTTTCACATAATTATCGTCATCGATACATCTGAACGATGGCAATAAACGTCAACGTCATATACAACGACAAACGTCATCGATATATCTGAACCAATGTAAAATTTTATTTTTTAATAAATCCATAATTGCATTTTCAAGTTTTCTTAATTTAAACTCTGCTATGTACCCCGAAATGGGTGAGCCCATCAGAACTGCTTGACACTGCTTATAAAATTTCCCATTAAAGTTAAAAAAGTTTTCGTTAAGTATTAGTTTAGTTGCAGCCATTAATTGTTTAAATAAAAATTCCTTAAAAAAAAAAAAATATATATATATCCATTAATTTAACCATTAATTAAGGTTAAGAAAAATCCAGAATAAAATATAAATGTGGTGAGATAATTAAACAAAAAATTACATTTTGTCATCATTAAGTTCATCTTTAAGATCGTTTGGTACATTACAAATTAAGGTAGCTTTCTTAATGTAGGCTTGGATGGCGCTTATTTTGTACTGGTATGGTGTTTTGCTTTTACTATTAATAATTTCATTCTCACGGTCGATTTCCTATAAGCGGTAGTTTTCACATAATTATGTTTACGGGTTATTTTTACGTCTATATAATTGATGGTATCGTTAATTTCGGTTTCACAAGTGAACTTTATATTGGGATCCAAACCGTTTAAAGTTTCAATTAAATTATTAATCTTTTCATCTTGGTGGATTACTGCAAAAACGTCATCGATATATCTGAACCAATGTAAAATTTTATTTTTTAATAAATCCATAATTGCATTTTCAAGTTTTCTTAATTTAAACTCTGCTATGTACCCCGAAATGGGTGAGCCCATCAGAACTGCTTGACACTGCTTATAAAATTTCCCATTAAAGTTAAATAAGTTTTCGTTAAGTATTAGTTTAGTTGCAGCCATTAAAGTATATTTAATTTCCTGGTTATCATAATGATTATCGATGGCTGTATTGACAATTGTTGTGGCTTCATGAATGTCTATAGAAGGAAAAAGATTAATTATATCAAAGCTTACAAATTTAATATTTTCATTAATTTCAATATCGCGTAATCGTTTAATGAAGTCCTCGGTTGAACTAAGGCTATGGATTGAAGGGGTTAAAATTAGGGCTGTGCCGATTAATCGGTTCGGTTAATCAATCAATGCTTAGTCCCGATCAATTTTTTTAATCGAGTTGATCGGGTCGATTAATTCGATTAAAATTTTTCAAAGTCCAATTAAAATTTTCAAACTACGAATTAAAGTAAAAATGCTGTTCTGCCTACAAAATATTTTTTCGCATATTTTGCGAACAAATATTCTAAGAAACATCCATCAAATAATAAAAAAGCAAAAATAAATAAATAAAACCTTTCAAAAGAAGTTGTTGCACTTTTGTTGAAAGAGAAAAGGGAGAGGACAGTTATTAAACAAAATGCCGCTCCATGTGCATGCTGGAGCAAGACCACCTGTCTGTAGCCTTCTACAGAAAGTGTTGGCTAGGGTAATAATATTCAGAAACAAGAAGCTTTCAAAAAATAGAAATGCTAAAAATTAAAAAAAAAAAAAAAAAAAAAAAAGAACGAAAAGAAGGAATTGAGATTTCCACTATCCCTCTGATGGGGGAAATGTCAACATAGTTTCACAATATCTTCAAGCATTTATTGTCTGTTCAGAATTGCTGATAGTAACTATTGAAGTAGAAACAGAAAATAACATTTTGTGTTCTAGTCCGAAGTGACAAAGAAGTACTAAAGTATAAGAATTTGAGATTTTTATGATAATGATGTGGAATTTTGAGAATTTATTTAAAAATAGTGACAAGCGAGATGGACAAGGCCTGCAAATATAAAACTAAAATATGTGTAAATTCATTTAATGTTTCTTTCAAAATGAATTGAAAAAGTAATTTATAAAAAAAAAAAAAAAAATTTGAATAAGTGAAAATATTTATATAAAATTAACACTTAAAGTCACCAATTATTACTCTGAAAATTGATTTAAATTTCAGCTATGAAACAGATATAATTTTTACGTCTATATAATTGATGGTATCGTTAATTTCGGTTTCGCAAGTGAACTTTATATTGGGATCCAAACCGTTTAAAGTTTCAATTAAATTATTAATCTTTTCATCTTGGTGGATTACTGCAAAAATGTCATCGATATATCTGAACCAATGTAAAATTTTATTTTTTAAGAAATCCATAATTGCGTTTTCAAGTTTTCTTAATTTAAACTCTGCTATGTACCCCGAAATGGGTGAGCCCATCAGAACTGCTTGACACTGCTTATAAAATTTCCCATTAAAGTTAAAAAAGTTTTCGTTAAGTATTCAGGGGCCAATCAAGGATTTCAAAATTAATACCTATTTTTGTGAAAAATCTTAACTATATTTTATTTTTGTGAAAAATTGCAGCGCACTCTTGTTCTCTCTCTGTGTGTGTGTGTGTGGGGGGGGGGAGTTCAAAATAAGTAAAATAATAAAAATAACGCTTAACAGTTGGTGTGATGCTTATAGCAGAACAGGAATCAAAACTCATTTCTGTCTGAAGTAAACAGTTCAGTAGAAAGAATGTAAGTAGGAGTTATTTTTATTTGTGCTATTATCACTGCACTACACATGAATTGTACAAGGGAGGATAGACACATCACCATACAGTCATCAAAGTGTCAAACCACACTGACGAATCAGCAAACAGTACACTATGGCCACAACTCCAAAGCATGTCTGTACAGATACATGCGAGAATCATTTTGTTTACTTATGCTACACCATTTCTCACCCGTAGAAAACACTTGTGTGTAGATTAAAACCAACATTGTGTATGATTCTTGCTTTGTGAATCGCATCAACAGAAATGCACAAATAAGTTACTCTTCTTTGAAAATGTGCTCATTTAAGATGCCAGATTTTGCTGGGATGACTAAGATTTTTGTGAAGGTACCGATTTTAGCTGAATGGTTTTTGTGAAGGTACCTTTTTTGCCAGATTGATTTTTGTGAAGGTACCTTTTTTGCCAGGTTGATTTTTGTGAAGATACCTTTTTTGCCAGGTTGATTTTTGTGAAGATACCTTTTTTGCCAGGTTGATTTTTGTGAAGATACCTTTTTTGCCAGGTTGATTTTTGTGAAGGTACCCATAAAAGGTAGTATACTCGACCTGTATTAACCCCTGATATTAGTTTAGTTGCAGCCATTAAAGTATATTTAATTTCCTGGTTATCATAATGATTATCGATGGCTGTATTGACAATTGTTGTGGCTTCATGAATGTCTATAGAAGGAAAAAGATTAATTATATCAAAGCTTACAAATTTAATATTTTCATTAATTTCAATATCGCGTAATCGTTTAATGAAGTCCTCGGTTGAACTAAGGCTATGGATTGAAGGGGTTAAAATTAGGGCTGTGCCGATTAATCGGTTCGGTTAATCAATCAATGCTTAGTCCCGATCAATTTTTTTAATCGAGTTGATCGGGTCGATTAATTCGATTAAAATTTTTCAAAGTCCAATTAAAATTTTCAAACTACGAATTAAAGTAAAAATGCTGTTCTGCCTACAAAATATTTTTTCGCATATTTTGCGAACAAATATTCTAAGAAACATCCATCAAATAATAAAAAAGCAAAAATAAATAAATAAAACCTTTCAAAAGAAGTTGTTGCACTTTTGTTGAAAGAGAAAAGGGAGAGGACAGTTATTAAACAAAATGCCGCTCCATGTGCATGCTGGAGCAAGACCACCTGTCTGTAGCCTTCTACAGAAAGTGTTGGCTAGGGTAATAATATTCAGAAACAAGAAGCTTTCAAAAAATAGAAATGCTAAAAATTAAAAAAAAAAAAAAAAAAAAAAGAACGAAAAGAAGGAATTGAGATTTCCACTATCCCTCTGATGGGGGAAATGTCAACATAGTTTCACAATATCTTCAAGCATTTATTGTCTGTTCAGAATTGCTGATAGTAACTATTGAAGTAGAAACAGAAAATAACATTTTGTGTTCTAGTCCGAAGTGACAAAGAAGTACTAAAGTATAAGAATTTGAGATTTTTATGATAATGATGTGGAATTTTGAGAATTTATTTAAAAATAGTGACAAGCGAGATGGACAAGGCCTGCAAATATAAAACTAAAATATGTGTAAATTCATTTAATGTTTCTTTCAAAATGAATTAAAAAAGTAATTTATAAAAAAAAAAAAAAAAAATTTGAATAAGTGAAAATATTTATATAAAATTAACACTTAAAGTCACCAATTATTACTCTGAAAATTGATTTAAATTTCAGCTATGAAACAGATATAATTTTTACGTCTATATAATTGATGGTATCGTTAATTTCGGTTTCGCAAGTGAACTTTATATTGGGATCCAAACCGTTTAAAGTTTCAATTAAATTATTAATCTTTTCATCTTGGTGGATTACTGCAAAAATGTCATCGATATATCTGAACCAATGTAAAATTTTATTTTTTAAGAAATCCATAATTGCGTTTTCAAGTTTTCTTAATTTAAACTCTGCTATGTACCCCGAAATGGGTGAGCCCATCAGAACTGCTTGACACTGCTTATAAAATTTCCCATTAAAGTTAAAAAAGTTTTCGTTAAGTATTCAGGGGCCAATCAAGGATTTCAAAATTAATACCTATTTTTGTGAAAAATCTTAACTATATTTTATTTTTGTGAAAAATTGCAGCGCACTCTTGTTCTCTCTCTGTGTGTGTGTGTGGGGGGGGGGGAGTTCAAAATAAGTAAAATAATAAAAATAACGCTTAACAGTTGGTGTGATGCTTATAGCAGAACAGGAATCAAAACTCATTTCTGTCTGAAGTAAACAGTTCAGTAGAAAGAATGTAAGTAGGAGTTATTTTTATTTGTGCTATTATCACTGCACTACACATGAATTGTACAAGGGAGGATAGACACATCACCATACAGTCATCAAAGTGTCAAACCACACTGACGAATCAGCAAACAGTACACTATGGCCACAACTCCAAAGCATGTCTGTACAGATACATGCGAGAATCATTTTGTTTACTTATGCTACACCATTTCTCACCCGTAGAAAACACTTGTGTGTAGATTAAAACCAACATTGTGTATGATTCTTGCTTTGTGAATCGCATCAACAGAAATGCACAAATAAGTTACTCTTCTTTGAAAATGTGCTCATTTAAGATGCCAGATTTTGCTGGGATGACTAAGATTTTTGTGAAGGTACCGATTTTAGCTGAATGGTTTTTGTGAAGGTACCTTTTTTGCCAGATTGATTTTTGTGAAGGTACCTTTTTTGCCAGGTTGATTTTTGTGAAGATACCTTTTTTGCCAGGTTGATTTTTGTGAAGGTACCTTTTTTGCCAGGTTGATTTTTGTGAAGATACCTTTTTTGCCAGGTTGATTTTTGTGAAGGTACCCATAAAAGGTAGTATACTCGACCTGTATTAACCCCTGATATTAGTTTAGTTGCAGCCATTAAAGTATATTTAATTTCCTGGTTATCATAATGATTATCGATGGCTGTATTGACAATTGTTGTGGCTTCATGAATGTCTATAGAAGGAAAAAGATTAATTATATCAAAGCTTACAAATTTAATATCTTCATTAATTTCAATATCGCGTAATCGTTTAATGAAGTCCTCGGTTGAATTAAGGCTATGGATTGAAGGGGTTAAAATTAGGGCTGTGCCGATTAATCGGTTCGGTTAATCAATCAATGCTTAGTCCCGATCAATTTTTTTAATCGAGTTGATCGGGTCGATTAATTCGATTAAAATTTTTCAAAATCCAATTAAAATTTTCAAACTACGAATTAAAGTAAAAATGCTGTTCTGCCTACAAAATATTTTTTCGCATATTTTGCTAACAAATATTCTAAGAAACATCCATCAAATAATAAAAAAGCAAAAATAAATAAATAAAACCTTTCAAAAGAAGTTGTTGCACTTTTGTTGAAAGAGAAAAGGGAGAGGACAGTTATTAAACAAAATGCCTCTCCATGTGCATGCTGGAGCAAGACCACCTGTCTGTAGCCTTCTACAGAAAGTGTTGGCTAGGGTAATAGTATTCAGAAACAAGAAGCTTTCAAAAAATAGAAATGCTAAAAATTAAAAAAAAAAAAAAAAAAGAAAGAAAAGAAGGAATTGAGATTTCCACTATCCCTCTGATGGGGGAAATGTCAACAGAGTTTCACAATATCTTCAAGCATTTATTGTCTGTTCAGAATTGCTGATAGTAACTATTGAAGTAGAAACAGAAAATAACATTTTGTGTTCTAGTCCGAAGTGACAAAGAAGTACTAAAATATAAGAATTTGAGATTTTTATGATAATGATGTGGAATTTTGAGAATTTATTTAAAAATAGTGACAAGCGAGATGGACAAGGCCTGCAAATATAAAACTAAAATATGTATAAATTCATTTAATGTTTCTTTCAAAATAAATTGAAAAATTAATTTATATAAAAAAAAAAAAAAATTGAATAAGTGAAAATATTTATATAAAATTAACACTTAAAGTCACCAATTATTACTCTGAAAATTGATTTAAATTTCAGCTATGAAACAGATATAATTGATTAGACAAAAATTAAAAAAAAAAAAAAAAAATCTCAGTCAAACTTATGAATAATATATATATATATACACACACACAATATGATAGTTTTATTCATCATTGAAATAAAATTATATAAAGAAAAATTAAAACCGATTAAAAATCCGATTAATCGTCCGATTAATGAACTACGATTAACCCAGTTAAAACTCTTAATCGATTCCCGCCCCTAGTTAAAATGGATTCATATATCTTGGACATATATTTTTCGATAGGGTAAGTTGGGCTTTCACATTCATTAACAATTGGTCTAAGGGTTGGGGCAGTTTTATGGTCTTTATAACGACCGAAAACGCGAGGGGTATGTGGAGCATGATTATTAATTTTAGATGGAACGTTATTTGGCCATTTACAGAAGCGAAACTTTTCAGGGGCTACCCCTAAATTCAGGGTTTTTGACAATTTTGCTATCTCTGAATTTCATGTTAAATTATTTTGTTTTTGTTGAAATTCCTCATTTTGAATGTTTAATTTGCCTTAAAATGTATGAAGAGCTCTTCAGATATTACTTATTATAGGTAGCCATGTAACATATCACTAATAAGTGTCCCCTATCTGCATGCAAATATTAGTTTTGAGGGTTTTTTGCAGGTTAGGTAGTTTCACCCCTGCGATTTACCTTCTTTAATGAGCATATTAGTTTTATTGATGAGTTTATTAATTGGATTTTTGGAAATTTCTACTGAGCCCATATCATTAATAATGTCAGTCATTTTGTCATTGTAATCGTTTTTATCCATAATAGCGATTTTTCTGTTTTTATCTGTTAATGTACATACTATTTCTTTATTATTTTTAATCTTACGAAGGGTTTTTAAGTCTTTACGGTTAATATTATTACTTTTAGTTAATTTGGAGAATTCATCCTTGGCCAGATTTCTTATTTTATCTTTCACTATATCAGGAATTTGGTTAATTGTGGTTTCTATTTTAACTATACTGTCATTAACGCAAATAGGTTTTTCCAATATAAATTTTTGACCTAGTTTGAGGAGGGAATCTTGATGGGAATTGATTTTAAGTTTTGACATATTTAGGAATTCATGTTCAGCTTTATTTATGTTTAACATTTTATTCTTAACCAATATTTTAATTTTTTATTAAGTTTGGTTAAGATGGTGTTACGTTCAACTTCATTAAAAATTTTAATTTCATCATTTATGATGTTCAATTCATTTGCGCTAATATGTAACTTTAATTTATCTTGTAATTCCTTGATTTCTTGTTTATATCTGAAATAATCAGGCTTTTTCTTACAAATAGCTTTGTTTAGAATTTTATTTTCGAATTTTCTAATGTCGGAATTAAAGTTTTTTGAAACATTTTTATTATTAACTCTAAGAGATTTAGGAATGATCTTAAACGCTTTACTACAATCTTGCAAGAAATCTATATGGTTTTCAATTTTTACGTATTTTTTATTAACCTTTTTTAATTTTCGGTACAAATCCTCAGGAACCATATTAAAAACAAAAAACAATAAAAAATTTATAAATTCTAAAACATTTTATACAATTGTTACTTTAACTATACAAAAAGCCGTTAAAACAGGCCCGGAATAAAGATATTTAACAAAAACATTTATAAAATGACACGAGCCGACTTGGAAGGGCAAAAACACCACATAAAACTTATAAAGTCCAGGTTTTACTTGAAATTACGAAGCATTTCTTAAACCAGAAGAAGATTCTAGAAGTAGAGTTGAAAGAGTTTAATATTTCTTACTCTGTAATTATTTTTGTATTCCCCCCCCCCTACCCCGGATTTTGATCAATGATCAATTCTAGAAACAATAAAGCAATGGAAGTGCTCAATATTTCTGACGTATGAAATTATTTTTAGACCTTTATTGCTGAATTTAATGAATCTGTTTATTTTTCCTCAATTAAATTAAATATTTGTATGTCATATTTATACCAAATGTGTAAAGATGGGAAAAAATGAAGAATAATTTTTTCAGGTAGGAAAATTTTTCCCAACTCAATTTAAGACAATTAATACTCAGTTGGTTTTATGCATGTTTGAAACTAATAATTAGCTACTGCTACCTTTTTTATATGTATGATTAATGTACATACACAAAAATCATATTCTATATTTGTTTAATAAATTTGTTTTTCTGTTGGCATGGAATTTTATTAAGGTTTTATGTGGATATAAAGCTATTGCAGTGTTATTATTATTATTTTTTTTTAATGTTAAAGAAAATGTTCTGAAATTGCTTAATGTAGTTAAAAATTATGCATATAAATACTTATGTCGGAAATTTATTGAAAGTGACATTATCAATATTTAACTAATCAACCAACCAACAATGTTAGCAAAAAATTTTCAGCTAATTTCTAATTTTAAAAATCACATGTATGATTTGGGGGGGGGGGGGGAAGCTTGAACAGGGTTCATATGCATCAGGGATAACCTGGAATACTCAGGGAAGTAGGATTTTGTTTTTTAAAAAATGTCAGGGAAAATAAAAATTTTCAGCAAAAGTCAGGGAAAATCAGTTATAAAACCTGGAAAAACAAATATTTCCTTTCTCTCAGATGACTTGTTTTGTTTAGCTTCATATCAAAATTCAAATGATTAAGGATCGTGAAAATATGCATGTAAACAATGATTTCTACCTGAATTTCTATCAGGATCGGCAGTAACATGACATCATACTGTGGAAGTAGATGTATTTTCTTCTCTCTAGAGGAACATTTCTTGTAATAGTCACTAATATTTTTTTGAAAATTGTCCAGGAAATTTTTTTTCCATATCTGAATGTGAACCCTGTTGAAGCAGCTAATGGAAACTAAAAATGTTTAATAGAAAATATTTGACAGCTGCTTAGTGAGTGCATTTCTTTCTACACTATTAGGTATCAATTCTCTTTCTTATTTTATTTACTTCTTTATTATATACTTTAACTTAACTAAGTTTCTTTGTCTATTGTTAAATAAATTTCTTACAGATTCTCTTTTGTAGATATTTATATGTTGAAGAGGTATAACTTCATTTAAAACTTTTATATATTTAGTATAATCAATCTATAGTAAAACATTTTTATAGATTGCTTCAAAATACTAAAATTGTAAAACTTTATTGTTTAATACGTCAAAGTAAAAAAAAAAAAAAAAAAAAAAAAAATCTTCCCTTTTTTTTTATGAAATCTTCTGGTTTTTCAACAAAAAACTTCTCTTTTTTATTAAAATTGGTTGGCAAGTCTGTGATGCTCTCTTATAAGTGTTTTAATTTTTCTCTTGGTCATTCTTATATAACATTTATTTTATTGGTTGATTTCTACTGGAATTTTATATATACCTGAGTTTTCGGTGGGGGGAAAAGGATCTTTTTCATTATGGATAATTTGGTAAATGTTTGGATTTGGTTTAATAGGAAGTTTAATATTATATTTTTTACCAATATTCTTGATTTTAACAGACACTCCACGGTTGTAAGGGATGGATAAGGTGTATTTTTTATTTATTTATTTTTTTATTTTGGTGGGGGGGAGTGTTGATAAGGGCTACTTTTATCTAGTATTTTTATTCTTTTTCTATATAATTTATTGACTAAATTATTCGGCTAACCTGCATTGACGGCTACCTATCCTATCCCATGAGCACCTATAATTTTGTAAGCAATCATATCTTTTTTAACTTTAAGTTAAATCCCACAAAAATATCGTAGAATTTCTTTTTCATCAGACTTGGAAATAACCCTAATCTCAATCCGCTCGAAAATGTTTAGTCTACAAAAAAGTGCGAAAAAGGGGTGAGGATTAAAAAATTGTAGCCTACAACTCTGCAAGGACTAGAAAAAAGTATTTATGATATTTGGCTCAGAGAAATTTTTGATATTTATATTAAAACACTGCATAATACTATGCCATTGCACATTAAAGCAGTAATTCCATATAAAGGTGGAATAACTCAATGCAGAATACATGTTTTTATTAAAAATTGCTTAGATCTAACAAACAAATAGTTTTATTTCATGTATTAAAATATAACTTGTTTATATCTATAGTCTGTTCAACTTAAACTGATACCGCAAATAAACAAAACCACATGTTGTTTGGCGACATGGATAATGTCACTGTGACTGTTGGCGCTAGCCAAGGTCACTCATTTCTCCCCTTCTTTTGTTAGAATTTTCCCACCTCTTCTTTTGTTATCATAACACTTTTTCTTACTTTAATGGGTCTTTCATTGTTGTACGTCTTATAAGGTACAAGTTTTTGTCATATAAACTCCAAAATACAAAAAGAAGTGGTGGGAGATAGTTTTATCTTTTAATGAGCTATTTTTTGTTTGAAGGGGGAGTTGGTTAAGCCTTGGTTTTTAAGAACACAAAACGAGAACGTCAACGTATTCGGCGTCTTTGCGCATGCGTCACGACGCTCTTTTCTGCGGTTTCAACGCCAGCGCTGATATCAAGGAGAGTCTGATTGGAGCGTCGCGGCGTCGAAAACGTTGACGTTTGCTTCCGAGTTCTTAAAAACCAAGGCTTAAATGGATAAATCTTAACACATTCTTTTCATGAATAACAAAAGTTGCCATTTCCGCGAGAAAGACACAAATGTGGTATACCTTTGTAACCCATTTGTTTACTTCGTGTATCACTTTAACTTGAATGGACTATATATATATAAAAGAGCAGTGTCTGTGTGTCCGCTATAGAATCCTAGGCTGTTTCACCGAGCGGGACCAAATTTGGCACGATTAATGTTTACGACCCGAGAAAGACAACGCCGCAAGCGATTTTACAAAACTCACCCCCCAAGGGGGGGAGGGGGGGGTAAAACGTGATTTCACAAAATCCTTCATATCTCAAACAAAAAAACAGATATCCGTAAAATTTTTGCTTTTAAATATAGCTAATACAAATGTCTAAAAATCGGTTTCTGGAATTTTTGAAATTCGGTCCCCAAGAGGGGCGGGGGGGGGGGAAACGTGATTTCACATGCATAAAACGTGATTTCGCATAATCCTATATATCTCAAACAAAAAAAATAGATATACGTAAAATTTTTACTCTAAAATATAGCTAATGCGACTATCTAAAAACCAATTTCTGGAATTTTAGAAATTCAGCCCCCAGGTGGGGCAGCAAGGGGAAGGGGAGGTATGGAGCAAAAGCAAATAGAAGTACAGTTAGGCCGTTCAAAATTGGTACAGATAAGTTTTAGAGGCCTGCAAGTCGAATGGGGATATTTTCGATTGTGTAAAGTTATTAGGAGGGGCAAGAAGGGGGGGAGGGGAGGGGGGGGGCAAAAAAATAAAAATAGTGTCAGATCGTTCAAAATTGGTATGTAGAGGTTTTACAAATCGATTGCGGATATTTTTGAATTTGTAAAATTATTAGGAGGGGCGGGTAGGGGGTGGGGCGGTAAGGGGGGGGGGCTATGGGCAAAAACAAATAGAAATACAGTTAGGCCGTTCAAAATTGGTACAGATAGGTTTAAGAGGCCTGCAAGTCGAATGGGGATATTTTCGATTGTGTAAAGTTATTAGGAGGGGCAAGAAGGGGGGAGGGGAGGAGGGGGGGGGGCAAAAAAATAAAAATAGTGTCAGATCGTTCAAAATTGGTACGTAGAGGTTTTCGATACTTACAAATCAATTGCGGATATTTTTGAATTTGTAAAATTATTAGGAGGGGCGGGTAGGGGGTGGGGCGGTAAGGGGGGGGTATGGGGCAAAAACAAATAGAAATACAGTTAGGCCGTTCAAAATTGGTACAGATAGGTTTAAGAGGCCTGCAAGTCGAATGGGGATATTTTCGATTGTGTAAAGTTATTAGGAGGGGCAAGAAGGGGGGAGGGGAGGGGGGGGCAAAAAAATAAAATAGTGTCAGATCATTCAAAATTGGTATGTAGAGGTTTTTGATACTTACAAATCGATTGCGGATATTTTCGAATTTGTAAAATTATTAAGAGGGGCGGTAAGGGGGGGGCTATGGGCAAAAACAAATAGAAATACAGTTAGGCCATTCAAAGTTAGTACAGATAGGTTTTAGAGGCCTGCAAGTCGAATGGAGATATTTTCGAAAGTGTAAAGTTATTAGGAGGGGCGAGAAGGGGGAGGGGAAAGGAGGGGGGGGGGCAAAAAAATACAAATAGAGTTAGATCGTTCAAAATTGGTATATAGAGGTTTTCGATACTTACAAATCGATTGGGGATATTTTCGAATTTGTAAAATTATTAGGAGGGGCGGTAAGGGGGGGCTATGGGCAAAAACAAATAGAAATACAGATAGGCCGTTCAAAATTGGTACAGATAGGTTTTAGAGGCCTGCAAGTCGAATGGGGATATTTTCGAAAGTGTAAAGTTATTAGAAGGGCCGGGAAGGGAGGGCGGAGGGGCAAAAAAAAAAAAAAAAAGAGTTAGATCATTCAAAATTGGTACATCGAGGTTTTCGATACCTACAAATCGATTGCAGATATTTTTGAATTTTTAAAATTATTGGGAGGGGCGGGAAGGGGGGAGGGAGTGGAGGGGCAAAAAAATAAAAATAGAGATTTCGCACGTGTGCATCGCGCACAGGTCTACGCTGCCGAAGGCAGTGGGGACCCGGAGCGACAATTTCCCGATCAGAGTTTTTTTTTTCTTTTTTTATATGATAAAAATTAATGCAATTTTGAGAATTCATTAATTATAATGATTCATTTAAAAATAGTGACCAGCGAAGTGGGCGTAGCCTGCTAGTCATATAATAAATCATAATACAGTACAAAGTATATGTTTATTATATTACTTTTAAAAAGAATGTTTTATGTAGATTTTTAATAATTACTTCGTAGAGTGTAATAAAGTGAATTATTAATTCAAAAATGTCCATATGTATCATTTCATCTCTTTGATATTATGCAAACATGGCAGTTTTATTTGTTTCAACCATTAGCATACTTGCCAACCAATTTTAATAAAAAAAGGGAAGATTTCTGTTGAAAACCCAGAAGATTTCATAAAAAAAGGGAAGATTTTTTTTTTCTCTTTGACGTATTAAACAATACAGTTTTACAATTTTAATATTTAGTAGCAATCTATAAAAACATTTTACTATAGAATGATTATACTAAATATATAAAAGTTTTAAATGAAGTTATTCCTCTTCAATATATAAATATCTACAAAGCAGAATCTGTAAGAAATTTATTTAACAATAGACAAAAAAACTTAATTCAGTTAAAGTATAACTAATTTTTTAAATAAATATAGAATATGATTTTTGTGTATGTACATTAATCATACATATAAGAAATAGTAGCAGTAGCTAATTATCAGGTAGGAAAACTTTTCCTACCTGAAAAAATTATTCTTCATTTTTTTCATATGTTTATACATTTGGTATAAATATGACATACAAATATTTAATTTAATTGAGGAAAAATAAACAGATTCATTAAATTCAACAATAAAGATCTAAAAATAATTACATATGTGAGAAATATTGAGCATTTCCATTGCTTTATTGTTTCTAGAATTGATCACAATCCGGGGAAAGAATGGGGGGGGGGGGGATACAAAAATAATTACAGAGTAAGAAATATTTAAACTCTTTCAATTCTACTTCTAGAATCTAATGTAATAACTTTAAAATTAATATTATCATTTATGTTGCAGATGGATAAAGATTCGGAAAGAAAAGACTTCTGGAGAACATTTGATTGCTGATCACTAATTGTAGATAAATAAAGGGGGGGGGGCAAAAAATAATTACATCAGCAAGAAATATTTAACAATTCTATTTCTTTAAATGTTCTAGAATCTCATAAAGCAAGTTTGAAATGAATATTGACATTTATGTCATGGATGGAAAAAGATTGGGAATCAGGAGTTTTCGTAGAACATTTGAGTTTCTTTTTAAAATGAACGATATCCGCGATTTTTTTAAAAACGGAAGATTTCATCATCTGTCCGGAAGACCGGAAGATACGTTAAAAAACCGGAAGTCTTCCGGGAAAACCGGAAAAGTTGGCAAGTATGCATTAGTTTTGAAGTTATTACAGATGAAAAAGGTATAAGCCAATTTTTCTCCAGTGCAGCTTTTTTTTTTTTTTCGCTTAGTGTACATAATTTATGTGATTTTTTTTTTCTTTTCTTTATCCTTTCTCTTTCTTTCTTTTCTGTTTTTGAATATTTTATAATTTATTTATATTTTTTATGTACTACTTGGCTTAAAGTGGCTTTCACAAAAGTAGAGTCCTTGGTGAAAAATGTCCGATCTATTTGAGCATCTGTTGTGAAGCACGACATTGTCTTTATTAAATTTTAATCATTTGTGTTATTTTTATCAAAATCAAGCTATTATTTAATATTCAGGCTAAATTTCCTTAGGTTTCATTTCCTCCCGTTTTACCCCTGCACCGTTGCTTCACAGCAACACTAAAAATTCTCTCTTGGTTCTTCTTTGCAGTCCCCTATCTCTCTTCCCGGTAATGTACGTGTTTCAGCTTTCACTCTTGCGAGTGCTCGCTCCGGATTGGCTGAGCAGCGCCGTGACATTTTGGGAAGCTCGTTAGCGTCTACCATGAATTTTCTCCTAGTCAGACACTTGCCATGGGACCCTGAAGGAGCATCATATCGTGTGGTCGTGCTCCGCGCGCACCACGTGCGGTTCGCAGAAGTTCCCGCGTCAAGATATCCAGTTATCACGTATTCTGATTAATATCTTAAAATAAATTAAACTTCTATAAATTAATTGCATACATTGAAGCAATATAACGTAGTAATGCATATTCTGAAATCTACACGGAATTAAACATTAACTTCTGATATCTATCAATTGTCCTCACACATAAAAAAATTGTTAATTTTATAAATATAAATGCTTATTTTTCATTATATAACTGTTAACTTACCTTTTCTTTAAATTTAAAAGTTTTCTTTACTTAAAATTCGGTCAGCCATCTTTGCCTGCATCACACCTTAACAATCGATGTTTTGTTTACATCGTTGCCGTTGCCAATCTTGCTCTGCATAATTTTTCTTATTTTTACTGTTGCCACTTCTATTGAAATAGTTATAGTAAATTGTATTTTCGGCTATGACCGTTGAGTGGCAATAGTGATGTATTGTTTATATGTAGATTTTGACTTTTCAGTCAGTATAAAAAGATTGTGGCGTGTGTGTTAAAGCACAGTTGTCAGCAATGGCCATCTAGTCTTCAATTAGAAATGAAGTAGTAGTTTGTGAATATTTGAGCAGCTTTAAGCTGTTGATGGCTAAGCACTGATGTATGTGCTTTTAATGTTGTTACAGCTAAGCTAGTTATATTTTTTTGGCTATTGCATTTTTTAGAAACGATGGCTGCCGTTGTTGAATATTTTACAAATGTTAATTGTTTAAATTTTCTGTTAAGTTTGTACCCTGTTAAAAGGGATAAAGTTTAAAGTTTTTCGTCGTTCGCAAAAACTAAAAATTAAAATTGATAATCGATGTTTTTTGAAATGAGATCGTTAAATTTGTTTTTTTCACTAATGTTGAATTTTGTTTAGCGGTTTTTTTAAATCGCATTTGTTATGTTTGAGATATTTCTGAATTAAAATTTTTACTTAATCAAGTTATAAAGTTGCTAGCATCCAATAGTGAATTGAATCAAATAATAAGGTATATAAAAGTGACTTCGATCAGATTATGGAGTTAACGATATGCAAATTGTGATCTTCAACCTTCAGTGACATAATCAGTGTAGTAGTGATCTTCAATTTTTAAATGATATAATCGTGTTTCGTTTCCCGCTGGTCAACGAGGTGACCACGCTGTATTGTTTCTTCATCTGTGAAATATATGTGTTCTTTTGGAGATGATGATGTATCATGATTTTGTCATAATGAAGTTTAGTTTGCTACACATTGTTCATCACGTATGAAATGAGGTAACTTTAAATCAGTTATACTTTGAAAATCTGTTGAATATACTTTGTTTTATTAATATATATTTTTTGTGTTTCACTGAATAAAATTTGTTTTTTTGTTAAAATTTTTGTATTTGATGTGTCATAACAGTTGAACACTGGTCAGGTTACTTTTTATTGAAACCCTTAAAACTTAAAGATTAATTTTGTTTCCACTGTATGTGATTTGCTTAATAAAATTAATTAAAAGATAGACCTTTAGTCTATGTCAACTTCATACGGATGGACTCGGATTGCAATTGCCTCTTGTTGCTTAGTAATACGAGCAACCTAGAAGTCATCGGAAAAGACGAAGTCCGGATCCTAGCCCTAGTCCTTGATGATGGTCTGGTAATAAAAACTAGTTAATTGGTAGTATCTGTCTCTGTCTTCTTGCATCACTGATTCATGGTAAGCCTTCTTTTTATTCTTGTCAATGTGCATCGCAATTCGGCATGTCATAGCGATTCCTGCTCAAGCAGAGGGGTTATTGCTAATACTACTACTTCCTATCTTGCCTTTATAAGGAATGTACTTTACGATCACAAGATTTGATTTTTAAAACTTTGAATATAAGAACTATTGATATACCCGGAAAACACTATATGACAGCATCAGAATTTTAAAATATTACACAGGATTATTGATAACTTTCAATGTCCTCACATATAAAAATTGTTAATTTTCATACATATAAATATGTTTATTTTTCTAGGAAAAACTTTAACTTACCTTTTCTTTTCAAGTTAATGGATATTTACTTATTTTATCTTAGTTGAAATTCTTTTCACCGGTTTATTATACATTGCGTATCAACTATCGATGTTTGTTTACTCTTCTGCCGTTGCCACTTTTGATCTGCATAACTTTTCTATTTTTGCTGTTGCCTTTGCTGTAGAAATAATTATTATAAATTATATTTTGGCTTTGGCCGTTGAGTGGCGCTAGCGATATTTGTTGATATGCAGATTTAGTAAATTTGGATTGTATAAAAGATCGCGGCGAATTGTATAACGTTGCAGTTTCAGGCAGTTAAGCAGCTTAAAGCTGTTGATCAGCTAAGCATTTGAGCATGTGTGCTTTTGACATCTGACAGCTGTATCAGCTCTAGTATGGCTATTTCATTTAAGCCTTGATAGCTGCCATTGTTATTTGTTATTTTTACAATTGTTAAGTTTATAAAAAATGAGTTTAATCTCGTTATTTGTTTTCATCATCGTAGATGTTGAAATCATAAGATAAATTAGATAATCGATAAATGAATTGTTTTGTTCAAGTTTTAGGTTTAATGATGTTGATAATGTTTTTCAGCTTTAGCGCTGTCTTGTTAAGTTTGATAAATAAGTTAAATTAAAACCCTTCAAGTTAGAAATCATCATAAAATTAATAGTTTGAATAATGACAGATTTATAATAGTGTTTTTGTGATGGACTTTAATATCTGGTGATATATATATTTCTTCAAATCTTCAAATTTTTTTGTGATATATACTTCTGCAATTCTTCAAATGTTTTTTCCTCGTTGGTCAACACGGCGACCGCGGGATGTAGCATTTACGTTTTCCCTTTTCCTCGTTGGTCAACATGGCGACCGCAAGATATCATGTCTACATTAATATGTGCTTGATTGTGTCAGTCACAATGTTTTAATGTTGTCAAGAAGATTTTATGTCTGCAGTTTTTTTCAATATTGTATGTTATAAGCTACATAGGATGTGTCTATTTGCTTTGCACCTAAAAGGTAATTTTATCTTGTCATTTTTCTAAATTGTTTATTTGCTATCTATATATACGTTTTTATGAATAAAATTAGTTTGTTAATGTTAAGATTTTGTTTTTACTGAGTTATAACATGTTTTCATTTACACTAGTCAAGTCATCTTTACGGAAACCCTTAAACTAAAATTTAATTATCCAGTTTTCACTGTTGTTTTTCTCTGCTTAAATAAAAATTTTGATAGATTGACCTTTTGATCTTGCTTAATTATCAATGAATTAGCTTTCATGCCAAGCGCACTTCATCCATGCCAAAAACATACTATTTAAACAAAACAAAAAAGGAAAAAAAATCTAAAATTGAAGTATATTAAAAAAAAGGTTATGGCTGTTTTTTTTTTACTCCATTTTCATCTTTTCATATAGGGTAAGTGCTCCAGTGATTGACACTTTTAGAGCAATCACTATGTTTTTAATGTTCAAGTCATCAGAAAATATTTTTAGAAATCTTAAGTTAGGAAGACATTCAGAACCACATATATGCTAAAATATATACATTTGATAGCAATTATTATTATTATTATTTTTTTTTTTTATGAATTTTTATTTCACACCCACTCAATGTTCCAGTAATTGACACTGCCAGTTTTTCATTTTATCAGTAATTGGCAACCTATGTTCCTGTGTTTGACACTGCTAGTTATTCATTTTACCAGTTATTAGCACCCTATGCTCCAGTGTTTGACATAAAATAATAAAATTTATATATGTAAAATATATGATTTTATCATTTTTCTTATTTATTAATTATTTTGGGATAAATGCCAATTACTGGAGCATGTCTATCTCTGGAGCACCTACCCTACATGAGCAAATTTAATATTTTATAATTTTTTATTTTTCGCGCGAAAACTCATTTCATTTTATGCTTAAAAAATAAATAAATAAATAAATAAATAAATAAAAAATAACTGGTAAATTTTTTTGGCAACAATTATAAATTTAAATGTCCAATTTTGAAGTTATTACCAGGTTATTATTTTCACATTTTAATTAATTTAAAAAAATCTAATCAAAACTTCATTACAAATAAGGTACCAAATGAAAAGGGTGATTTTTCTGAATCCGTCGGATTAAAAAGCTTATCGATCAGATAATTAGATTTTTTAAAATTAACTAAAGTATGAAAATTAGTGGTAACTTGCTATATAGATGAGTATGAACCAGAATCGTCACCTCTCTTGCAAATTATATAAATAAATAGGCAGATTTACACATATATGTATTACATTGAATTACTTCTCTCCTAATTCATTTCACATTTCATTTTTAGGCACAAGAAATCTTGTCCAGAGAAAATAAATTTTCAGCAATTGCTGGAAATTTTTTTTATCCGTTACTGAATTCATATGAAAAGTAAGAATATTTTCTTTTTGTTAATACATATTATTTATACAATTCTCATTTATACATTTTTTATATTTATCCTTCAATTTAGTATAGTTCTACTTTATTTCTATTCATTTTAATACAGGACTGCTTTGTTTATGCAATGCAAGTAATGATTTTATGTTGTTTTTCACCTTTCTAGTTTTTTTACCCTGTTATTATTTCTCCATTATTAATGCTCCAAAATTTCATTAGAAACTTCAATTTCATTTTATGTTTTATTACTAATCTTTTTATTTATTTTATTATTGTTATTTTCTGTCACACTAATGATAAAGTATCCTTTAAACTTAAATCAATTCATAATGCTGTATTTAATGGCATTTACTCTTTACTTACCTTTAGCATTTCTGACACTTATTAGACATTCTTTTTTAGTAATTAAATTTATACCTACATGATAAAAACTGCTTAATCATTAGTACTTAACTATTCAATGTATGTTATACTGGTGCTCAAGATATATCCATATGTATTTTTTCTGAAACTTAGCTTCCATATTTGAAACTTAAAATATGTAATTTAGGTTTTTTTCCATTTTCGCCTTGTCTTTATGATAAATGCTTCATTCAGTGGCGGATTTAAGGGGGAGCCCCCCCCCCCCCAAAAAAAAAAAAAAAAAAAAAAAAAAACTACTGACATTCACAATTGAATATTGCAATTGTAAATTTTTTATTGGTCGCGATTAACACTTTGAAAAATCTTAGCCCCCCCCCCCAAAGTCAAGCTCTGAATCCGCCACTGGCTTAATTTTAAAATTGATTCATCATTTTCAGTATAAATAACACTATGATATAATACATTCACTCTGTTAAAAGAATAACTTAAAAAATTTTACTTTTATATAAAATTACATTTCTATAGAATTAAATTTGTGGAAATCAATGTTGCTTAGTAACAATTTTATTATATGTTTTTTCATTTAGACATTGCTTTGTATCAGTCCCATGAAAAACATCTAAACGGTGCTTTTCTGTATTTGTTTTCTGCATTCATTTTATTTTTAGACTGCATTTTATTAGACTTCATTTAGACACTGCATTTTTAGACTTCGTTTTATTATTATGGTTTTTGCTCCTTATGAGGTAATATAATTCCTTTTCCCCCTTTAATTAAAATGCTTATTAACCCTTTAATGATCATTGGTTTCTTACTGAAACCAAACATTTAATGATTTTTATGCATCGATTTTTCAATACTTTTTCCTTGTTTTAATCGATTTTCAAACTTTTGGTTCAGATTCAGTAGATAGCAACATTATTCTAAAATTTAAAAAACGATTTTTCGTGAAAAGCCAGATACAGAAGTCACTTTGAATTTTTCAGTAGGTGTGAGTGTGTAGTTGCTGCTTTAATGGTGCACTTGTACTTGTTTTTTTTTTTTTTTTTTACCTGATGAAAGGCCATGCAAATATTTTGATTGAAAAGAACTATTGTAAATATTCTGTAATATATACAGGGTAAGGTGTCCCATAAATGAAGGGGAAACTTTTTTTTTTTTTTTGTAATTCGATATGCATACCCTCTAATTTTTTCAGGCATGAGATTCTTCTGCAGATCCGTGGTTTTCCACTTTTTTTTTTTTTTTTTTTCCCCCATTATTTTTAGCATTTTTTATTTATTTTCCATTCTCTTAGCGTTTTTTATTATTTCAGATTCCCCCCCCCCCCCTTTTTTTTTTCTACTAATTTCATATTTTCCATAAATTAAGATTTTTGATAATTAGAAAAGCTGAGAAAAATTACAAAAAAAGATTAAAAAAAGATTAGAAACTATAAAAATATTTTCAGGAAATCTAACCAGAGAACCTTTAATGTTATTTTTCTTTGATAGATGGCACCACCATTGCTAAACGTTAATATTGTAAATATGACTGATGTTTTCTGCAAATTAAAATGAATATCTTAACAAAAAAAAAAAAAAAAAAATCCCAGCATGTTCTTGTGGGGAAATGGGGGGGGGGGAGATAATGCAATTTCAAAGATAAAGAGCTAAGTTACAAGTGAATAAAAATATTAAAATGAGAATTTTCAAAATTTAGCAGTGAAAAAATTTTGACATGATAATAAAATCAAAAAATCAGAATTTGAAAGTTCTCATTTCATTTATTATTATTATTATTATTATTATTATTATTATTCATTTGTAACTTAGCTCTTTATCTTTAAAACTCTATTATTATTACTATTCTTTTTTTTTTTCTTGAGTTATTCATTTTAATTTTCAGATGAATTATTTGAAAAAATAATTCCTCTTAATATTTTAATAAAGTCATTAAAAAATTTTTTAATGAGGAATTATTTAAAAAAATAATTCCACATTAAAAAAAAATTAACTCTATTTGTTTATATATTTACAATTATTATAAGTGAGTAGGTCACTTCATTTACTATTTATCACATATTAATAATTTGAATTTGCTTCAAATTATTAAAGATGTGTATTAAAGATCTTTAAAAGAATTTTTAATTATAGTCAAGGCATGTATGTTCAGGAAAACAGTAACTTCTGATACATAATTCTTTAAATATTGATCCTAGACTTATATTATAAATTGCAAAATTACATAAAAAAGTTCAGAAGTAAGTTTGTAGATTTTAAAAAATTAAAAAATTTAAATTTTTATATGGCCTCCATACAAAAATTTTCAATGATAAGAGGTTTTATTTTATACATCATTTCTGTTTTAAATTGTTGGATAAACTGAGTGAGTTATATCAAAACTATGAATTAAATATTCATATGTACTTGTAAATTTTACTCCCCCCCCCCTCCAATCCACCTACTTATTTGCATGTCTATTACTTCAGGCTTTTCAGTGGTATGAATAGTAATTTACTTTCCTCCTTTTTTTTTTTTGTAACTTTCAGGAACCAGTGAATGCATCAAAAAACAGGCTGCTGCTTATGGATTGCACCCAAACTCTAGAACTTTTTTTTAATATTTTAACTTTAGTAAAATTGATATTAAAGCTTTACCCTGCTATTTAGAAGCACATTTTGCATTGCATAAGTTACTCAAGCAAAACTTGCATCTTAAATGCAAGGAAATGATTAAATTTATAATTTTTTACACTTTAATAGAATTGATTTTACAATGTTTTTCGCTATTTATTTATTTATTTATTTATTTATTTATTTATTTTTCCATTTAAGACTAGTTTAAAAATTGATTTGACACTAAAAAGTGAATGTTCAAGAAACACCAAAATTTATTTTTAAATATTTTTATTCTCTCTCTCTCTCTCTCTCTCTTTTTTTTTTTCTTTTTTTAATGTCTGTATACACTGTAGTGTGTTAAGGCAGAATTATTTATATGAAGTTTTTGCATAATCAATTTTCAATTTTTTTCTTTTCCAACTATTTTAAAGTATTATTAACTTTACAATGTAGTAAGAAATAAGCAAATAAAGTACACATCTTTTGTGTGGCAAAGACAGCAATAAATCTGAAGTACAGTCGAACCTCATGAGGAATGAAAAATTTGTTCATGTTATCAGTAGTTCATGCTATCAGTAACTAATCTTCATATAACTAAACTAATCTTCATTTTGATGGGAATTATGGAAACTGTTCATGTTAAAAGTAATTCTTTGTTAACGAGGTTCGACTTATTAAAAATTTACCTTTTTACATATTTTCTTTCTTACCTAACCTTTTAAAGTTTTTTTTTTTTTTTTAATGCACATGTTTTATTGTATTGATGTACAACTTTCTTTTAGTTTTATGTGTCACATTTAAAAATATTTTATATAGTTTCTCCCTGTGCACATTATTTTCCATTTGAAATAAATTTTATGAACATATTTGTATAGCTTTTCTCGCGCACATTTAAATTTCTTTTATGGACATGCATGTCTCCTCTTTTTTTAATTTTCTGCACTCTCATGCCCGTTTTTTTCTATTTGACCCTAAACACTTTTTAGCAAATATTAGCTCTCTGGTAAATTGACGGGAAAATCCTAATATCTATTAGAATTTTCAGTGGTGTAGTCTTTGTCATACTAACACCCATTCAAGTTCAAATTTAAAATTTTTTAAAGTTAGGACTATGATTTTATGAAATAAGGTACCATGAGGAGAGGGGTAAGACACTTCTCCCCCTCCTATTAACTGTACAGTCTTTGTCATACTACATCCATTCAATTCCCCAACTTTAAAATTTCGTTAAGTTAGGATAATAGAGTTAATGCTTCAATATAAGGCACTGCGTGAGTAGGGAAGGTAAGACACTTCCCCCTTTGAAGGGTACTGTCTTTGTCATACTGATACCCATCTAAGTCTTAATTCAAAATTTTGTAAGAATTGGATCATAACCTTCGGTAAGAATATCAGCAATCAAGATAAATTAGTGTCCATGTTTGTGTAAGCCACAGTTGTTTTTGATACGATGCATGGCACTAATATTACCTATACAACTAAGAATGTATACATCAAAAACTGTCATAACACAAATCAATTTAGTAATATAGATGTAAAATTGATATAGGCAAGAATCAGTGTAAGCTTAAATCAATTTAGTGATGTCATTGGAAAATTGATGTTGCAAGAATCGGAATAAGCTTAAATCGATTTAGCGATATAGATCTAAAATTGATATTAGCAAAAAGCGGCCTAAGATTAAATTGATTTAGCAATATAGATGTAAAATCGATATTAGCAAAAATTGGCATAAGCTTAAATCAATTTAGCAATATAGGTATTAAATCAATATATCTCAGTGAATTGATACATCACCCAGTCCTACTATCTATATATATAAAAGAGTAAACTGACTCATCAGTGACTCAACACAACCATGGCAATTCTATGGCAGACACAATTTTTGGTGAACAGGTTGGTTTTAGGACCCTGACGCTCACTAAGACAGGATTTAGCCCCTTTTCTCCCTTGGTGCGGGGAGGGGAAATAAACACGTTTACAAGCATGACTTTGCATCAAATTATCTCAGTAAAATTAAATTATACGTGTGGGTTGTTTATGCGTTCCCAACACACATTATAAAAGGATTTTATGAAATTTCTCCCTCCCCGCCCCCTTTAAGGGTGTGTGTGTGTGTGCAAAAACATGCTTATAAGAGTAACTGTGCTCCAAATTATCTCAGGATAACGATTTTTTTATATGTAGATTGGTTATGCGTGCTCAAGACATACACTTCAAAGAGATTTTGTAAAATTCCACCATATTCCCCTTAGGGGTGGGGTTGAAATCATTTTTCCATGCGCAACTCTGCTCTGAATTATATTAGGCGATTTTTTATGCGTGGGCTGGTTATGCATTCCCAACACGCACAATAAAGAGATTTTGTGAAATTTCCTCCTTTAAGGATAGGGGGTGAAGGGGACAAAAAGACATTTTAAAGAGTAACTCTGCTCCAAATTATTTTAGAAAAGCAATTTTTTGATATGTCGATTGGTTATGCGTACTCAACATACACAAACTAGAAAGGCATTATTTCAAATTCTGTATTTCTCTCCCTCCCCCCCCTTTTTTTTTTGAGGCTCGGGAGGTAAAAAACATGTTTCCATATGTAACTCTGTTCAAAGTTATCCTAGAATGGCAATTTTTGATGTGTGGACTGCTTATGCGTATTCAAAATACACTACAAAGTGACTTTGTGAAATTATGCCCTACCGCCCCTTAGGGGGTGAGGGGGCAAAAAAACATGTATTCATGCGTAACTCTGCAGTAAATTATCTTAGGAAGGACCTTTTTGATGTGTGGGTCAGTTACATGTATCTAACTCATAATATAAAGAGATTTTGCAAAATTTCCACCCCTTTCCTTTAAGAACAGGGTTAAAAAAACACGGGGGAGCTAAAAAAGCATGTTTTAGTATATAACTCTGCTTCAAATAATCTCAGGATCCCGATTTTTTAATGTGTCGTTTATGTACATGTATGCAACATGAACTATAAAGGGATTTTGTGAAATTATTCCCCCCCCCCCCTCTTATGGGTGGGCAGGGCAAAAAGCACGTTTTCAAGCGTAAATCTGCTCCAAATTACCTTAGAATGGCAAATTTTGGTGTGTGGTTTTTGATTAAATGTGTGTAATATGCACTTTGATGTGATTTTGCAAATCTTTCTCAAGGTGCTACTGAAGGCATTGTTGCTCCAGACTCGAAGTGTGGCGTGTGAGAAAACCACTACCGAAGGTAGCAAGAACTTTAACTTAGATTTTGACTGATTTCAATGATTTTTTTTATTATTAATATGATATGGTATTTTGAGACTTCATTTCAATATAATGACCAGCAAAATCAGGCAAAGCCTGCTATTTCAAATGTAAAAACTAAGATGTGGCCACCACATGACCTTTCTTTTATATTTTTCTTTGCTAATTCTCTCAGTACAAATAATTTATTAAAATTATCTTCCATAATGAATGCAGACGATTTTCATTCTAGAGAAGTGTAATACTAAATATCCAAAGAACGTCAAATTTATTAACTCTATATATCATCTTAAAAAAAAAAAAATCAATAACTTTATTTTAAATTATTACATATCTATTCATTTTAAAGGTATTGAGGAGCTCTTTCGAAAGATATCCATAATGAAAAATTTTCCCCCTCATGAGGAGAGGGATTACCCCCCCCCCCCTCCCAACCTGTTTCTATATGTTGAGGTTTCATTGTTAAAATTTTTTCAATGTTCAGATCACGGTATCAAGATGATCAGAAAATTTCAGATGTAGTGTATTCGGGCAATCCATTTTTGTCTGAAAAGGCCTCAAAGATACTTATTATGCATACTTAAAATTTATCTCTTAATTTGATTGATGGTTTTTCTGGCATTGGCAAGGTGGTGTTTGAAATTATTTCAAACAGATTTTATATTGATTGCATGGGAGAAATGTCATGATTAATGAGACAATCATAAACAACACTTATTAATTATATAAAATAGGTATAACAGTGGTCATTATTAAACTTAATTAACAAAATGATACCTCTAAGACCACTTAAGAAACTTTTGGCCAAACATTCATGGCCAAAAGTTTTGACATGGCAAAAGTGAAATGACATGAATTTCTCATCTGCTTGGGAGCTTCAGCATGCAGCACCATCTTTCGTCAATTTCGGCCTCGGCTGTGTTGCAGACATTTTCACAGTTAATGATTGCCACTGCTTCCCTTTTTATGGAGTAGTGATGGCTATTATAAGTTGAGAGTTTTTTTTAACATTATGGAAATCAATATTAATATTTTCGTTATGGTGAACCTGGGCAAGTGCAGTTGTATTTTTATTAAATTTAATATCACTGGAATGTTCCTTAATTCTGTCTTTTAATTTGTGTTTGGTCATACCTATGTAAGAACCAGACCCCCCCCCCCCCCATATTTTTGAAACTCAATTTTATAAATTCCTGCAGTTTCTAGATTATGAATTTTGTCCTTATCATTACAAATTCTTTGAAATATGTTTTTTTTGGGTTTTATAGGTGTGTTAACTCCGATTTTAGCAGCTTCAGCTTTAATTTTATTAGAGGCACCTTTGTCATAAGCAATGGAAGTGGTATAAGTAAGAGGAGGCTTTTGAGCATTATCTAGGGATTTATTAAGTTTTTTAATTCTATTATGATATAGTTTATGTATAAATTTATGACAATATCTGGCTTTATTACAAATATCAATAATTATGTGAAGTTCTTGTCTTAGAAGGTCTTGGTTGGAACAAATATTAAGTGCACGGTTAATATAGGCTTGAATAGCAGCAATTTGATAATGAAAAGGAGTTTTACATCTATTGTTAATAATTTCATTACTATTGTTTGGTTTACGATAAACTGTGGTTTCAATTTTATTAGGGTATTTTAGAATAGTGACATCAAGACAATTTAGGCAATCAAGACAATTTTTGTTATTTGATGTAAAACTCCTTTTCATTATAAAATTGTTGCTATTCAAGCCTATATTAACCGTGCACTTAATATTTGTTGCAACCAAGAACTTCTAAAACAAGAACTTAACATAATTATTGATATTTGTAATAAATCTGGATATTGTCATAAATTTATATATAAACTATATCATAATAGAATTAAAAAACATAATAAATCCCTAGATAATGCCCAAAAGCCTCCTCCTACTTATACCACTTCCATTCCTTATGACAAAGGTGCCTTTAATAAAATTAAAGCTGAAGCTGCTAAAATCGGAATTAACACACCTATAAAACCCAATAAAAACATATTTCAAAGAATTCGTGATGATAAGGACAAAATTCATAATCTAGAAACTACAGGAATTTTTTTTAAATTGATTTTCAAAGATATGGGGGGGGGGGGGGGGTTCTGGCTCTTACATAGGTATGACCAAACACAAATTAAAAGATAGAATTAAGGAACATTCCAGTGATATTAAATTTAATAAAAATACAACTGCACTTGACCAGGTTCACCATAATGAAAATATTAATATTGATTTCCATAACGTTAAAAAACTCTCAAATTATAATAGCCATTACTACTCCATAAAAAGGGAAACAGTGAAAATCATTAACTGTGAAAATGCCTGCAACACAGCCGAGGCCGAAATCGACGAAAGATGGCACTGCATGCTGAAGCTCCCAAACAGATGAGAAATTCATGTCATTTCTATTGAAATTTAATTTTTCCGACTGAGTGAAAATAATGCCTGGACCGGGACTCGAACCACAGATCTTTGACTTACAAGGTCAAGGCTCTACCAACTGAGCTATCCAGGCCGACATCCCGGTCAGCATTACTCACTCAGACAACCTTATAGGCTGAAACAATCTGGTCTATCATTTAGATAGCTCAACAGAAATAAGCCGCAGGAAATGGAAAACACCATTAAACAATGGGAGAAAGAAATACAATTTTTAATAAAATCACACAATAAACTGTGAAAGGAAATCATATTTATTGAAATTTAATTTTTCCGACTGAGTGAAAATAATTGATAGATGAGACTTATGAAAAGTCAAACTTTTATTTCCATTATATTTAAGCAGACATACAGTGAAAGTTTAATAAATTTAATGACTAGTGTAACTTAAAGGAAAAAAATTGACAAGTAAAACAAAGTCAAATTCATTTTAAACATTTTTATTAAAAACTTTTAAAGATTCAAAAAGCCAACAATAACAAATAGAAAAAAAATATTTAACAATTAATTTTAACTATAAACTTAACAAATGTAGATGAAAAAAACAATGTTTATATTCAAAAGGTTATCAAAAAGTTAACTTCAAAAAACAACTGAACTGACCAATAAATTAAATCTAGCATTTTTAATTTATAAGAAGGCTTTACCTTTAAAAAATTTCCTGACTCCCAGATTTTCTAACTGAGACATCACGTATAACGATAAAACGATTGCAAGAAACCACTGATGATATTTAAACTTGATAATAACCAATAATTGATGAAACTGCAACTTGTAGAAGCTATGGTCGCCAGGTTGACACATAGCATGGAAAAAAACTTGGCAGGTTAAAAATATTCACAAGCAATGTTCAAAAGAAACTGCGGTCGCTTGGTTGACACACAGCACGCTGTTCGTGAAGAAGCTATGGTCGCCTGGTTGACATATAGCATGAAAAATTGGAACAGTCTAGGATGACATTCAAAAGAGTACAGTTCAAACAAACACTGTAATCTTCAAAAAACTCACAGCCAAAATGAACTTGCTTTTTTTAAAATTCTTAGCCGTCATTTAAACATACATAATTTAACAACTGATAACTTCAAAACAATTATCGCCGCTAACTTGCAAAAAATGAACTTTACATATTTGGACAATTATTTAACATTTTAAACGACTGCATCCTTGAAATGATAAACTGCTAATTGAATAAATAAATTTACGAGGACCAGCCTCAGACAGAACATAAAATCTTACATTAGCATCTTTTACCAGTCGAATTCACCACCAACTCAAAATAAAACACCTCTATTTATATAATAGTGTCTAAAACATGCAGCATGATCAAAGAGCAAACAGCCAATCACGGCTCAACACGGCATAAATATTCAACCGCCGTCAACGCCATTCAGTGGTGAAAACATGCAATCTCCGAACAAACTTTTGATAGTAATGGATCTGGCAACAAGATTGTACCGCGATGTCTAAAGAATGTAAACAAAACAGAGTCAGGAAAAGAAAGTAAGTAAAGCAAAACGAACATATTAAATAAAGTTTAACGAGTGTTTTAAAAGCACTCAAAAAGGTTTTTTAAGTAATTTAAACAGTCATTTATTATATTCTATTTCTATTATGTTCTATAAAAAAATGTTTTGAGCAATTTGTGAGGACAAGTGATAGAAACAATAAGTAAAGTTTTTAAGCTTTCTATCAAAGCTCCCCACCGCAACAAAACACGAAAAACTTTTTTTTATTAGTCAGTTCAAAAAACTTTAAGTAACAATGTTAATATCAACAAATATTAGTAAAAACAATTTAACAATTTTTTTTGGTGAACTCAGCTAGTTCAATATCCACAGTCCATTCTCCAACCATATCTGAAAAAAACATGACCAAAAAATATACCTAAAGGCAAAAAACCACAGTCAAATTCTCAACTTCAGGACATATCTGAAACGTAAAAAAAACTGTACCTATAGGCAGTACAAACCTGAAACTTTAACAAATGTTAAAGGAAAAGATATTTTATAAGTATATATAATTTAAATTGATCATTTTATCAAATTAACTATTTCCCCCCATATATATATAATTAAATACTAGTTTCTCCCACAATGCAGACAAAGAACATTTCACAATACAATACTAAACATAAACACATTAAACATTTGCGTGAGGCCCCACGACTTTCAAACACTCATTCATACAACATATATATACACATATCTGCAAAGTGAAAAAGAAAAACAATTATTTTGAGACAAAAATACCATTTATAAATTTCGATAATTCACTTTTTGTGAGCGGCTTTGTGAACGGATCGGCCAGGTTTGATTTTGAAGGAATATACTTAAGATCAAATTTACCCTCATCATACCAATCTCTTATAAAAAATAATTTAATGTTTACATGCCGCGTTTGAAAGTTTTCAATTCTAGATTTAGTCAAACGAATAGCAGACTCATTATCTGCAAAAATAGTGGGTACATTAATATTTTCATTAATAAGTTTAAAATTATGACACTCTTTTAAAATATTAAAGAACCAATCTTGTTCTCTAACACAATCGCACATTGAGATAAATTCTGATTCCATGGTTGATATAGTGACACCTTTTTGCTTCTTACTGCGCCAAGAAATGGCTGCATTTTCTAAAAAAGCAATCTGCCCCCCCATGGAGACATAATCATCTCTATTGGAAGCAAAATCTGCATCAGAGTATGAATTTAACTCAATGTTTTTACATTCTAAATTAAGTTTTAAATGACTAGTATATTTAATGTACCCTAAAAGTCTAAGTAGCCCATGCCAGTGTTTTAAACCTGGATTCTGCTGAAACTGAGAAAAAATGTTTGTTGCGTATGCTATATCTGGTCTTGTACGATTTACCAAAAAAAATATACATCCCAACAAATTTCTAAAAGGGAGATTTGAGGCTTCATCTATATCAGCTTGGATGACAGGACAGTCACTCTTAGAAAAACGTGTACCTTTCACTATGGGTAAAGAAGAGACTGGTATTCGGTGGTTTTTAAATCTTTTACAAACTTCGCCAATATATTGGCTTTGATGGATTAACACACTCCTACCATTATACTCGAATTCGACACCCAACAACTTTCGTGTGGTACCAAGAACTTTTAAATCAAACTTAGATTGTAGAATTTTTAAAACTATTTCTGACTGTGACTTGTTTTTTGTAAAAATAACCATGTCATCCACATAGACTAATAAAACTGCAAAACCATTATATGAATATGCACAATTACAAACCTCAAATTTTAAAAAACCCAATTCCAACAAAACCCTGTTTAACTCGTAAAACCATAATCTACCTGACTGGTGTAATCCATACAATGCGCGATCTAACTTGCAAACCATATTTTCTTTGCCTTTTTCTACAAAACCAACTGGTTGCTTCATGTAGATCTCATCTTGTAACGGTGCATATAAATATGCACACTTTACATCACATTGTAGGTTGATCCAGCCACAGTATGAAACCAAAAGAGTGAAAAAAAACCTGACTACGGAAAAATCTATTACTGGAGAAAAAGTTTCATCATACGAGTCTCCCTGAATTTGTTTATAACCCTGTGCTACAAGTCGAGCTTTATATCTGACAATAGCACCAGATTCGTCTTGTTTTATGGTATAAACCCAACGGTTTCCTAAAACAGTTTTATTTTCAGGTAACCTCACAAGATGCCACACCTTTCTCGTAGCCATTGTCTCCAACTCTTCTAGCATGGCTTCCTGCCATTTATCAAAAGAAACTGATTTTAAGGCCTGCTTATACGTCCTGGGTACCACCACTTCTAGTCAACTAGAAGTGCTGGACGCAGAAGGTGTAAGAACAGGATTAACAAGACCGGTATAAGTATTAAATTTAGAAAAATCAAAAAACTGGGGATCATAATTTATACCGTTAGCTGCACAAAATTTTTCAACATCACGTGGAGATCTTTGTGGAAGTTTCTTGCCTTCACCATCAGGATAGTAATAAATATCCACTTTATTCCCTATAGGTCTTTGAACTGCCTTTCTATACCAAATGGGGTTATTTGACCAGCATGGCGATGTCTTGGGTAACGTAGGACTTGTGGGGGAACCAACTGAGGCGGCATCCTCAGTTTCACTGGGCACGCAACCAGATGTACCAGGTTCCGGATCGGGAAGAGGACACCAATCAACAGGCTTTGGTAAAACATCTGGCACGCATTCCAGTTCAAAAGAGGAGTCGCCTCCCAAAGCTCCACTGCCAACCATATCACTACTTTCCCTAAAGGAAACATTTATAGTCTCTATAACTTTGTTTTCATCGCTTAGCCAAATTCTATACCCTCGGGTACGTAAGGCATAACCCACAACAAAACCTTTCTTAGCTTTAAAATCTAGTTTATGTTTTCTTTTGACCTTGGGAACTCCTACATATGCTATTGTACCAAAAGGGCGTAAATGACGCACCGATGGCTTGTTTCCCGAGTACAATTGAAGAGGCGTTTTGTCGTTAGTACCATGGCAGATACGATTCCACGTGTAATTGAAGTGCATGCAAGCCTCTGGCCAAAAATCACCAGACAAACCACTTGAATTGAGCATAGCCCTCACACAGTTTAAAATTGTCCGATTAAAACGTTCACATACACCGTTTTCTTCAGGTGTAAAAGCATTGGTGAATTAATGTTTTACCCCAGTTTCATTACAAAAATTCCTGAATCGCTCATTTTCAAACTCCGTACCATTATCGGTACGTATAGATTTTAATTTGGTGCCCAAAAATCTCTCTGCCCTATTAACATGTCGTTTAAAGACATAAAAAACCATGGATTTATCTTGCAGAGGATATACAGCTGATTTACCGGAAAAATCATCAATTATGGACAAAAAAAACCTTTCTCTATTTTTTCCCAAAATTTTTATAGGCCCCCAAACATCTAAAAATAATCTATCTAAAGGATGTTTAGAAAATGAACGATCCAGGGATTTAAAAGATACTCTATTTTGTTTGCCTAAACTACATGATTCACAAGAAAAATTTACAGATTTTAGATTTGGCAAGCCTCTTACAGCAGATTTTCTACAAGTGTTAACAATTAATTCGGGGCTAATATGATCAAAACGTAAATGCCAAGTGTCCATGTTATTTACGTTAACTGGCTCATAAACAGGTGAAGCTGACATATCAAAATTTCTTTCAACTTCTATTTCTTTTAGCCCCCCATTCAAGTTAACACTTTGCTTGCCTTTTTTACTTTTAATAACCTTAGGAAAAATGTAATATAAACCATCATGCAGTTTAGCAGAAAAAATAAAATTATCAAACCTGTCGATCACGTTCAACTCACCATCTTCACACTTGAATTTAGCACCTTTTCTATCAAATCTGGATCCACTAAGTAGGTTTTTCCTTAACTTGGGCGAGTACAAAACATTCCATAATTTAATTTGATTACCATTAAAACTTAGAACAACTTCACCTTTACCGGTGATCGGAAAAGTGACCCCATCAACAGCCACATGCATTTCGTCACCCATTACCTCAGTAAAATTACAAAACGATTCTTTATCCTTACAGAAATGATGGGAGGCTGCTGTGTCAAAGACCCAACAACCATCCCTTTCATAACTACCGAGATTTGCTTCAGCAATAAAATTTTGACTTTTAAAAGAAGTTTTTTTTCGAGGGGGAGTTTTGTCACGCTTTGGCTGTTGTTTGGAGTCAACTTTTTTTACAAAATTACCCTTAGAAAATTTATCACTATTATCAGATTTTAATTCAAGTTTTACCCGACAATTCTTACGATAATGGCCCATTTTCCCGCATCTCCAACATTTAACAGTTGATTTTTTCTTATATTTTACCGTTTGAACTTCTATACTACAGTCAGTCTTTTCTTTATCTAACACTCTCAGTTGAAGTCGCACTTCTTCTGCACAGAGTTCTATAACAATTTTCTTAAAAGAAAAATCAGTATCAGGCCATCGGAGAATCTGCTGGATTATTTGATCATACTTGTCTGGTAAATACCGCAAAATCTGGAAGCTCAAGTACTCGTCGCTGATAGGTTTATTAATTGCTTTTAAACGCTCTGCAAATTTAGAAATTCTAGCAGCATATTGACCTATAGTTTCACCAGACTGTAGAAAACAATTCATAATTTCGGAAAAAATTGCCATATGATGACTCCGACTATCAGGTTGAAAATTTGCCCTTAAGGTTTTCCAGGCATCAGCTGGATCGTCACATTGAACAATTAAAGATCTAAATTCAGGTTCAATATTAAGATAAATTATGGACAACGCTATATTTTGACGTCTTTTAAAGTCAGCAATCACTTCAGCAGTTATACCCCTTTCTTCATCCAATTTAGGCTGCTTCTCACTACCCTTTACAATTTCAAAAGCATTTTTCTCCAACAGCAGAAACTTTACATCATCTTTCCAAGTTGAATAATTAGTCATATTGAGTCTCTTAATCTGGGGAGCCAGGTTAACAGCCATTATTTACTTTTAAATGTCAAAAAACACTAGTCAAAGGCAAAAAAGCAATTTAAGCTAACTTGCATAAAGGTTATAAAAAAATTGGGCTAGCTAAAAGCTAAACTGGGCCCATAACCCTGATAGATGAGACTTATGAAAAGTCAAACTTTTATTTCCATTATATTTAAGCAGACATACAGTGAAAGTTTAATAAATTTAATGACTAGTGTAACTTAAAGGAAAAAATTTGACAAGTAAAACAAAGTCAAATTCATTTTAAACATTTTTATTAAAAACTTTTAAAGATTCAAAAAGCCAACAATAACAAATAGAAAAAAAATATTTAACAATTAATTTTAACTATAAACTTAACAAATTTAGATGAAAAAAACAATGTTTATATTCAAAAGGTTATCAAAAAGTTAACTTCAAAAAACAACTGAACTGACCAATAAATTAAATCTAGCATTTTTAATTTATAAGAAGGCTTTACCTTTAAAAAATTTCCTGACTCCCAGATTTTCTAACTGAGACATCACGTATAACGATAAAACGATTGCAAGAAACCACTGATGATATTTAAACTTGATAATAACCAATAATTGATGAAACTGCAACTTGTAGAAGCTATGGTCGCCAGGTTGACACATAGCATGGAAAAAAACTTGGCAGGTTAAAAATATTCACAAGCAATGTTCAAAAGAAACTGCGGTCGCTTGGTTGACACACAGCACGCTGTTCGTGAAGAAGCTATGGTCGCCTGGTTGACACATAGCATGAAAAATTGGAACAGTCTAGGATGACATTCAAAAGAGTACAGTTCAAACAAACACTGTAATCTTCAAAAAACTCACAGCCAAAATGAACTTGCTTTTTTTAAAATTCTTAGCCGTCATTTAAACATACATAATTTAACAACTGATAACTTCAAAACAATTATCGCCGCTAACTTGCAAAAAATGAACTTTACATATTTGGACAATTATTTAACATTTTAAACGACTGCATCCTTGAAATGATAAACTGCTAATTGAATAAATAAATTTACGAGGACCAGCCTCAGACAGAACATAAAATCTTACATTAGCATCTTTTACCAGTCGAATTCACCACCAACTCAAAATAAAACACCTCTATTTATATAATAGTGTCTAAAACATGCAGCATGATCAAAGAGCAAACAGCCAATCACGGCTCAACACGGCATAAATATTCAACCGCCGTCAACGCCATTCAGTGGTGAAAACATGCAATCTCCGAACAAACTTTTGATAGTAATGGATCTGGCAACAAGATTGTACCGCGATGTCTAAAGAATGTAAACAAAACAGAGTCAGGAAAAGAAAGTAAGTAAAGCAAAACGAACATATTAAATAAAGTTTAACGAGTGTTTTAAAAGCACTCAAAAAGGTTTTTTAAGTAATTTAAACAGTCATTTATTATATTCTATTTCTATTATGTTCTATAAAAAAATGTTTTGAGCAATTTGTGAGGACAAGTGATAGAAACAATAAGTAAAGTTTTTAAGCTTTCTATCAATAATGCCTGGACCGGGACTCGAACCACGGATCTTTGACTTACAAGGTGAAGGCTCTACCAACTGAGCTATCCAGGCCGACATCCTGGTCAGCATTACTCACTCAGACAACCTTATAGGCTGAAACAATCTGGTCTATCTGGTCGGCCTGGATAGCTCAGTTGGTAGAGCCTTGACCTTGTAAGTCAAAGATCCGTGGTTCGAGTCCCGGTCCAGGCATTATTTTCACTCAGTCGGAAAAATTAAATTTCAATAAATATTGTTAGACACTTTAAGGTCTATCTTAAATAAATTTATATTTAAGCAGATAAAAGCTGCAATAGAATTATTTAAGTTTGGAGGATTTTTTACTTTAACTAATTTGACTAGTATGTAAAGTTTCAGACTCAGTAAATACAAAAATATTTAAAACGAAAAACAAATTTATTCATGAAGATATAATAAATTCAAAACAATTATAACAATAACTGGAAAATGATTTAATATAACGATATAACAACTTTTTAAATTCAGTATAACAAAATTATTTTTAACAACAATTCAAAACTATATTACCTCTTCATTCAACACAATGTTACTTGTAGGCACATTGAAGACAAAAAAAAGTCATTGGTATAACATTCAAGTCAATTACATGGTCGCCACATGACCAATGTGGAAAATGGAGGAGAAAACATTTCATCACACCGTCACAAGCATTTCACCATTTTATTGACGAATGACTAACCACATACCACGTAGCATAATGTAGAAATCATATTGAAGAGGAAACGAAACTAATAGAAGATCAAAACTTCAATCGAAACATATTGAAGATCGCGGTCGCCCGATGACCAGCGAATACCATTGAGTTTTGAAGAAAAGTCAGCTAAATGATCAAAAGTCACTTCATGGTCGCCAAATGACCAATGAATAAAACAGATAAAAAATTTAGATCAAGCATAACTTTTTAGTAGAAGATTCAAATCAATTGACGGTCGCCGAATGACCACGATATCCCAATGATCAGGAAAAGAAGCAAAGTTCAGGCATTACAAAAAAAAGTTCTCACGAAATTTATCCACATAACTTATGAAGAAATTATTGTAGGTAAAAAATTACAAACTTGAACTAGTGTAAACAATTATCAACATTATGAAACTGTTCAAACTTAACAAGACAATTCAACAATCATTTTACTTTTATATTTAATTTGAGTTCAGCATATAAAACATGAGCAGTCCACAATTTATATTTACAGTTCAGAACAGCCGCCAGCAGCTATTCACCGGAACCGGGACTCCGAACCAAAACTAGCTGGAGCTCATTGAAACTAGAACTGAACTCGGCTGAAAACTGACACATCTTCAAACATCACGGTTTTATATACTGCCCTAAAGAAGTTGATCTGCATAATAACATTGACTGCCGCGCCACGACACCCGGTGGTGAAAACCAAAACCCAATTTATAATGACAATTTAGAAGGAGTGGCAACAGCACAAATAGAAAAGATTATGCAGTCTGGAAATGGCAATGCCGATATAGTAAACAGAAAAGCGATGTTTGCAAGACAAAAGCAAAGTAGTTTTAAATATGGAAAAGGATTTAATAAAATAGAAAAAAGGTAAGTTTTAAATGTTTTCTTGAATAAAAATAAATTAATTCAGATGTTTTATTTTATATGAGGACACTGATGGACATCAAATACGATTTCCTTTCACAGTTTATTGTGTGATTTTATTAAAAATTGTATTTCTTTCTCCCATTGTTTAATGGTGTTTTCCATTTCCTGCGGCTTATTTCTGTTGAGCTATCTAAATGATAGACCAGATTGTTTCAGCCTATAAGGTTGTCTGAGTGAGTAATGCTGACCGGGATGTCGGCCTGGATAGCTCAGTTGGTAGAGCCTTGACCTTGTAAGTCAAAGATCCGTGGTTCGAGTCCCGGTCCAGGCATTATTTTCACTCAGTCGGAAAAATTAAATTTCAATAAATATGATTTCCTTTCACAGTTTATTGTGTGATTTTATTAAAAATCATGTCATTTCACCTATGAATGTTCGTGAAGTCCATGAATGTTCGGCCGAAAGTTTCTTAGGAAATGTAAGTGGTCTTAGAGGTATCATTTTGTTAATTAAAACGTTAATCGCCATGTCAGTCATATGTGTCTGACGCATTTTTAACTAGGAAATAACCCTAAAAGGAATATGATATACGCCGAGTAATTATTAACACGTTAATCGCCATGTCAGTCATATGTGCCTGACGCATTTTTAACTAAATTGTCTAATAAAGTTACCATGGCCCATGTGAAAATTTTTCTGATATTATCGTGGCGATTAACGTGTTAAGTTTAACATTTATTAACCCTAGATAACTAAACTATTTATCTAAACTGCCCCTGCCAGATTTGTAAATTCAAGATGTGTTTCTGTTGTGCTCACCCTCACTCACAGTGTCTTTATACATAGTAAAATGAGTTTAAATGAAAATGTAATATTTCTCTTAAGATACGCTAATTTGCTTGAAATAAATGAAGAAAATATAAAAGTATACTTCTTTTATATTTGCACTCTAAGTCGAATGATTAGTTACAGAGTAACACTAATTTAAATTTAGTTGTCTAGGGTAAAGTAAAGGTTAAGAAATTTATATAATTGATATATTTATAATAGCTTCTTATTTTACAATATATATACTATTTATTTATTTATTTATTATGTTTTCTAGAAACTGAAATCACACAATCATAACTTGATAACTATTTTTTTAATTCTTCTCATTTGCTATCACAATGCTTTCACTATGTAATATTTCTATTTCATTAATTTATTTTTATAATATATCTAAGTATTTATGTACTTTGTAGAGCTTGCAAAGTTCTGAAACTTCATAGTGAAAATAGCTATGTTCTTGGAAGGTTCATAAATACACTGGCAATAATAATGTTTTCTGCTTCAAATACTCTTGTAAGTATTTGTTTTATAATTTTTATTTTATGCTTTCCTTTGGCATATAATTTCACCTGAGCATTTGGTTTATATATATATATATTAGATACTTTATGCCATAAGTATACTTTTCGAATATTTTCAGATAAATTTAATTGATAATGACAATATAATATACCAGTGGAGATTTATACATTATTTTTCACTATAAACATACAGTACAATAACCTTTTATCTGGGCTATTGTCATGTAATTTCTATTGCATTATAATTAATTTAAGACTAACAAACCTAGCACTGGTTTACCTTATAAATTGATATATTTTTAAATTGAATAAATCCACTTTTAATTCTATTTTTAAGAATTCTCTATGAGATTATTCATTATCTAAAGACACCCCCCTTTCTTTTCTCCCCTTTAGCAAATGTTTGGCAAAAAATATGCAGAATTTACTTGTTGAGACTCAATAATGATAAAAAAAAATATATGTTGAGCAATAGTAATCATTATTTTAGTTAATTCAATAGTATTTTCCATGCTATAAATAATTTCATATTATAAGGGGTCATTAATCTGAAATATAAATTAATTAAAAATAACTTCCTTTTGAATTGTTTCTGTCTTAAAATGTTGAAAGGATTGTGCCTCTTTTGTTCTGGACCACAAAAATTTTGCATTGATTTTTTCTATATGCATGTTTAGTTTCAACAAGATTTATTGTAATTAATTGGGTTTTTTATGATATATCTTTTTTAATAAAAATTTGTTTTGTGTTCTTATCATAAAATTTGTTGTATTGTATATTTAAAATCAAGTTTAATATGCAAAAAGAATATATGTATATGTATTTCTTAATTTGTTTTAGCATTGTAGTGAAATGGGAACCTCACTTTTGCGGTTTTTGCATTCAATGAGAATGCATGAAGATGTGTAAGTATATGCATATCAGTTCTTTTAAATAATATTTTTTTTTTTATGGGATGTTTTTAAGTTTAAAAGTGTGCCCCCAAATTTTATTAAATTTTAGGATGTCAAATTGTAATTTTGAGATGACACATAGCGTTGTTGTTAAAATGCAGCTTTGAAATTTCTACTTTTTAAATAAATAATACTTTCTTCTTCCTTTTATTTATTTACTTTTTTTTTTTTTTTACTTACCTATTCAGAATCTCTAGAGGTAATTATTCATAAAAAAAATTATGAAACTTTGTATAATATTTAAGAAATGAAAGTTGAAAAGTATTTAGTAATAATAATAATAATAAAAATATTTTGTTAAAATCACAGGAGACATAATGCATGTGCTTATGTAGTACGGAACTGACAGCAAAATAAAAACAGAGCGTAAATGTCATTGTTTATATTCAGTTACAGCCATTTTCATTATAATGTGAATTTTGGTGTCACCATGAGTGTTTTATAGAATTTTTTGTTAAGTTGCAATTCTATGGTAGTTAGTTGGGGAAAAATTATTCTCGAATCTGTACAACAAAACTATTATTAAAACAAATATTTTCGAAAACAGTCCAATAGCTGGTGTTAATTCTTCGAATATTCTGGAAACAGTTGAAGCTGTTACTCGTACAATATAAGTCATTATTCGATGAATGTTCTGGGACAGTCCAAAAATAGCCACTTGTTCCACAGGAGTATAGCAAATAACATCAACTACACCAGCGCAAAAATTTTCGCTCACTCACGAAAAATGTCCACTCGCTTAGAGCTCAATCCCTAAAGTGCAATGACTCAGAATAGGTCTCTGAATAACTTTGGATTGCAGTGACTACATACTCTTTCCCAAAAATCAACTCACACCTACTTATAACTTTTGGCGATGGGGCTTGGAGATGACTTCATCGGGAATCCCTTGGTAAGCTTAAGGTCTATGTTCCCGTGTGTCGGAGAGCTTCGAAACATCGGGAACCCTAAACTACCATTTTTCAACAAATTTGGTAACCCACTCGCCAAGTTTGTCGCCAAGACTATGCTTTCTATTAAACATATCTTTATTTAGTTATTTAAATATTAATTTGAATTAATCAAGTATTTCTGCCCGACAGCGTGCAAGTGCAGTCACACACAGCAGCTTATTTATTTGTATGTTAAATTAGCGTAGTGATTGGTATATAAAAAAGTAAATGAATTTAAATTTACATTTAAACCAGTTTATAAAGTTTCTATATTAAAAAAAAAAAAAAAAAAAAAAAAAAAAAAACTTGGACTCATGTCAAAGTTGTACCTTAGGGGGGGGGGGACTCATGTCAAAGTTGGGCCTTGGGGGGACTCATGTCAAAGATGGGATTGGGGAGGACTCATGTTAAAGTTGTGCCTTGGGGGGGGACTCATGTCAAAGTTGTGCCTTGGGAGGACTCATGTCAAAGTTGTGCCTTGGGGGGGACTCATGTGCCTTGGGGGGGACATGTCAAAGTTGTGCCTTGGGGGAACTCATGTCAAAGTTGGGCCTTGGGGGGGGGGACTCATGTCAAAGTTGTACCTTCGGGGGGGACTCATGTCAAAGTTGTGCCTTGGGGGGACTCATGTCAAAGTTGTGCCTGGGGGGGGACTCATGTCAAAGTTGTGCCTTGGGGGGGACTCATGTCAAAGTTGTGGCTTGGGGGGACTCATGTCAAAGTTGTGCCTGGGGGGAACTCATGTCATAGTTGTGCCTTGGGGGAACTCATGTCAATGTCATTTTGAAAAGATTTTGATGAAATTCTGGCAAAAGCAGAATTTAGTTTAGGACGGAGGACTATTAGTTTTTTTTTTCTTCCCAATTATAACATTGCTTTCAAATTATTCAATTATATTTTCGATAAATTTTAGATTTCGATAAATGTCCAACTATCGAAAACGACAACACAAAAATCGCTGTCTGAGACTAATAGGCCCTCAGTCCTAAAAATAAATAAATAACTAAACATTATCGTGCTACACAACTTTATTATATCTCTCCCTTGGCGGCTTTTGAATTTTTGTCGCCATATTAGCTATTTTTTTTTTTTTTTTTTTTGTATAATTTCTTGCATAAAAATAGAAAGCGTTTTATCAGATACGTTTTCGTTAACATATAAGAACCCTTCATAATCTGTTTATTTTATTAATGGTTTTTAGGTTTAAAATAGTGCTTGATAAAATAAATTTTCTATTTTTAAAACTGCACTTTTTTTTCTATAAAATTATCTACTCAGATAAAAATAGATCATTTATGTGACTACTATTTCAGTTTATTTTTTTCGTTTTGTAATATTTTTCTTGAACTACCTAGATTAAAATCGCTTTTGCTAAATTAAACCTCTTGGCGAAAAATGTTCGGTGTACTTCAATGCAACAATTTAAAAAATCACCCAGGAGGATCTATAAATAAAACTGATTTTAGTACAACATATATTAGCATCGTAACTATATTAGAACTTTATCAATGTGTAAAAGAAATTTTAAATTAAAAATGACGTCAATTTTTGTGAGATGCATAATTTATTTTTATTTTTTTTAATTTTTTATTGTTCACATTTAGATAAATGTATTTATTTTCCCGTTGGAAAAAAAAATAAATAAACTCGTTTTTTTTTTTTTTTTTTTTTTTTCTTTTGGCAACAATTAAATTATTGATAAATTTAAATGGCTAATTTTTTCCTATTATTAGCTTGCAAAATTGCTATTTTATGCATAAAAATCACAAAACAAAGTTTTTTTTTTCGGAATAAAAGGTAGCCAACTTTGTAAGTTAGGGTATAAGCTATCTCCATTACAAATTTCATCGAAATCCGTCGAGCAGTTTTGGCGTGAAACTCAGTCAAATAAATTCACGGACATTCACATTTATATATATATAAGATTAACAGTGATTTAAATGGTAATTATGTTAAATATATTGTAACAGCACTTTTTTTTTCTGCTGGACCTTCATAAGAATGAATTTCATAAAAAGAACACACAAAAACTGCTCATTTTGGCAAATAATGGTTAATAATTACATATTTCCACAATTAGCTGTGATTAGACTAAATAAAACAGTAATGAAATGATCTCATGTTTAAAAAGAAAAAAGAGAGAACAGCAAAGATATTGCACATTTCAGCAATTGAACATTAAAAGTGTAATTAAAGATTTTTATAAAAAAACAAAATTTTGTTCACTTGCAGTAAAATAATAATGCATTTTAGAAATCAATTCTGAGAAACACTCTGGTGTTAATTAACAGTGAAGTAATTGAATATTTTAGCTAACAGAGAAAAGAATTCACATTGCTTATATTACACATTTAACTACAATTACACTTAAATAAATACAGCAGTGAAGTAGTTTTGCATTATGAGAATCAGCTGCAAAAATATCACATTTCATTTATTAGTCAGCTACAACAAATCATACATTTTATCAAGTGTCTATTGAAAAATAACATTTTTACAGTCTATCTGGAAAAAAATTCAGGTGCTGAGACAAACCCTTCTAAGAAACTGATGATTTTAAAATTGGCTTTTGTCATTTGTCAGTAGATTTAAAATAGATTCAAAAATTGGATGATTTTTTCAAAAAAGCTTCTTAAAAAGAATTCAGATGAGTAAATTATTGAATTTCAAAAATCAGCTGAAAAATTTATTAAAAAGTAGCGATTAAGCTAAAAAGGATCTGCCAGTCACTGTTGAGTAACATAAAATTTCAATTTTCTATCTATTTGTACATATATATACATATTTTATGTGAATCTTATTCAATGCATTGACGTTTAGATCAAAATAAAAATATATCTTTTTAATTATAAAAACTTACATAGTTGTGATTCTGGAAATACTTCATTAAATTAGGTTTTATAGATTAAGCCAGATTTCGTCAAAATGTATAAATTTGTACCCAAGTTAAAAACTTTTAAAATACTTTACATTAAAATCCTTTACATTGCAGCAATACATATTTTGACATGCTCAGTCGCAGTCATCACCAAATGTTAATTGTGCTGCTTTCTGACCTTCGTCTTCGTTAGACGTGCCTTAAGCTTTCCTTTCCGTTACATCATTTCTTCTTTTCATCCTGTTCATCAGGCGTTGCCATTCTTCAGGTATGGTACTATGCTCTTGGTCATTAAATGCAGTGTTAGTGGTTAGTATTTCAAGGGCCTCGTATTTTAATGCATATTTATGTGAATTGTATTGAGCAATTTTTGTAGTAGTTAGTGTATTAAGGTTAATAGGGTTAGTGGTGTGTATTCGTGACAATAGGGTGGAGGATCTATTGTCTTTTAAATCAGTGATATGTTCGGTTATGTGATTTTTAATTTCCCTTTTGGTCATTCCGATATAACAGGGGCTATTATTGTTGTTTTCAAAATTAAAGTCTATTTTATATATACCTTATGTGTCTTTGGGTTCGATTTGATCTTTTTCATTCCTTATGTGTTGGAAAATATTTTTATTTGGTTTGATTGGTATGTTGATTCCGGCCTGGGAACCTTCGTATTAAATTTTATTAGTGACACCGTTACAGAAAGGAATGGAGGGAGTAAATTTAGGTTTTATTTTCTGAGCATTACTGATTTGATTTAACGATTTTTTATGTTTTTTTTATAAATTTTCTGTACGAGGGAAGTACTATAACCAGCCTTTTTTGCAATATCTTTTATAAATTTAAGTTCGAGGTTAAGTAGGTTCTTATTAGAACATACAAGTATGGTGTGATTTATGTAGGAATGGATAGCGGCAATTTTGTAAGGCAAGGGTGTTTCACATTTATTGTTAATAATTTTGTTATTGCTGGTTGGTTTTCGAAAAACAGTAGCATCGAAAGTAGTAATTTTAATATCTAGAAAGTTTATGCTATTGTTAGATTCGGTTTCAAGGGTGAATTTAATATTATTATTGTAGTTATTTAATTCATTTAGAAGGTATTGAGGGTTAATATGGGCAGAAATGATGGCCAAAACATCATCAACATAACATATGCAGTTTTTGATTGGATCATTAGCTGAGGTTTCTAGGTGATGTAATTTAATTTCAGCAGTTGTTCCCGATATGGGTGAACCCATCGGCACACCTTTGGTTTGTTTGTAAATGGCATTAATAAAAGCAAAATATGAATTGTTTAATAGTATGAAGTACTATAACCAGCTTTTTTTGCAATATCTTTCATAAATTTAAGTTTGAGGTTAAGTAGGTTCTTAATAGAGCATACGAGTATGGCACGATTTATGTAGGAACAGATAACGGCAATTTTGTAAGGGAAGGGTGTTTTACATTTATTGTTAATAATTTCGTTATTGTTGGTTGGATTTCGAAAAACAGTAGTGTCAAAAGTATTGTCTTTGTTTTTAATGATTTTAACATCTAGAAAGCTTATGCTATTGTTAGATACAGTTTATAGGGTGAAATTAATATTATTATCTAAGTTATTTGGTTCATTTAGAAGGTATTGAAGGTTAATATGAGCGGGGATGACAGCAAAAACGTCATCAACAAAACATAACCAGATTTTGCAGTTTTTGATTAGATCAATAGCTGATGTTTCTAGGTGACATAATTTAATTTCAGAAATTGTTCCCAATATGGGTGAGCCCATCGGCACACCTTTGGTTTGTTTGTAAATGGCAGTGTTAAAAGCAAAATATGAATTGTTTAATAGATGGTTGTTAGCGCTTAACAAGGTTTCACTGATTTTGTTTTTACCATACATTTCAATAATTTTATCGTGAATAATATTAGTAATTTCGTTTAAGTCAATGGATGGGTATAAGTCTTTAACATCGAAACTAATCAGAGTATCACTGAAATTTATATTTAAATTACGGATCGTTTTAATAAAGGCTTCAGTTGATTTTAAGCTAGAGTCTGAGGCGGGAAGTAACAAAGATATTATGAAAGTTTATTAGTTTTTATGAAAGATATTTATGAAACTTTACTTCCTCCCTCAGACTCTAGCTTAAAATCTACTGAAGCCTTTATTAAAATGATTTGTAATTTAAATATAAATTTCAGTGATACTCTTGTTAGTTTTGACATTAAAGACTTATACCCTTCCATAAATTTAAACAAAATTACTAATATTATGCATGATAAAATTATTGAAATATATGGTAACAACAAAATTAGTGAAATCTTGTTAAGTGCTAACAACCTTCTATTAAACAATTCATATTTTGCTTTTAATAATGCCATTTACAAACAAACCAAAGGTGTGCCGATGGGCTCACCCATATCGGGAACAATTGCTGAAATTAAATTGCATCACCTAGAAACCTCAACTAATGATCTAATCAGAAACTGCATATGTTATGTTGATGACATTTTTGTCATCATCCCTGCCCATATTAACCCTCACTACCTTCTAAATGAATTAAATAACTACGATAATAATATTAAATTCACCCTTGAAACCGAATCTAACAATAGCATAAACTTTCTAGATGTTAAAATTACTACTTTTGATGCGACTGTTTTTCGAAAACCAACCAACAATAACGAAATTATTAACAATAAATGTAAAACACCCTTCCCTTACAAAATTGCCGCTATCTGCTCCTACATAAAATATATTGCAAAAAAGGCTGGTTATAGTACTTCTCTCGTACAGAAAATTTATAAAAAACATAAAAAATCGCTAAATCAAATGAGTAATGCTCAGAAATTAAAACCTAAATTTACTCCCTCCATTCCTTTCTGTAATGGTGTCGCTAATAAAATTAAATACGAAGGTTCCCGGGCCGGAATTAACATACCAATCAAACCAAATAAAAATATTTTCCAATGCATTAGGAATGAAAAAAGATCTAATCGAACCCAAAGACACATCCGGTATATATAAAATAGACTTAAATTTTGAAAACAACAATAATAGCCCCTGTTATATCAGAATGACCAAAAGGAAAATTAAAAATTGAATAACCGAACATATCTCTGATTTAAAATACAATAGATCCTTCACCGCATTATCATGAATACACACAACTAACCCCATTAACCTTAATACACTAACTACTACAAAAATTGCTCAATACAATTCACATCAATATGCATTAAAATGCGAGGCCCTCGAAATACTAACCACTAACACCACATTTAATGACCGAGAGCATAGTGCCATACCTGAAGAATGGGAACACCTGATGAACAGGATGAAAAGAAGAAATGACATAACGAAAAGGAAAGCTGAAGACAAATCCGACGAAGATGAAGGTCAGAAAGCAGCACAGTTAACATCTGATGATGGCCGTGATTGAGCGTGTCGAAATATATAATGCTGCAACATAAAGGATTTTAATGTAAAGTATTTTAAACAGTTAATTGATCCTTTGTTTATATTTTAATTATTTGTACCCAATGTTACACATATCATTTGTTGATGAAAATATACTGCTTTTTAAGTAAATATTACTTAATTTGATATCTTTGCAGGTTTGTTCGTAAGTCAATAATATTTGCTGTGGCTGCAGTTTGTACAGCTGTTCCATCATCCATATTGTTTACAGAAATGTGTACTGATATCTGTAGTATGTCTGAATGGTTACATAGTATGTTCATTTTTTAAATTTATAATAAAATGTCACGCACATATACCTAGGGTGATCAGTTTAAAAGAGTACCTGTTGATTTTTCTTATTACCTTTAAATATGACGGATGTGGCAACTATTCTAACACTGAAGTATAATTGTTTGAACCTTGTTTAAGTGTGGGACACAATTTCCAACACTCTTGGACTGTCACAACTTTATTTGTGAGGTAAAACAGAAATGGAGACGCACAATGTTATTTAATCCTGTGATAATTTTATGTATGAAAAACAAAATTTAATTCTAATTTTTTGCATTATCATTCCTACATTACATTTACATTATCATTATCATTTTTACATTATCATTTCATAGGGATTTCCAGAGAAGCCTTGCAAACATCAATGAATTAAAACAGATAATTGAAGAAATCTCGTCAATAACACCAACAATACTGCAAAGTGTGTCAAAAAACTTGGTTCAACGTGTTCATGTTTGCATTCAAAATGGTCACTAATATTTTCAACATTTTCTGTAAGGAATGATAATGTAAAAAATTTTAATTAATTTAAGTTTTTCAAAAAGAAAAAAATTATCATAGGATTAAGTAACACTGTGCGTCTCCATTTCTGTTTTACCTTACAAATAAAGTTATAACAGTCCAACAGTGTTAGAAATTGTCTCCCACACTTAAACAAGGTTCAAACAATTATACTTGAGTGTTAGAATAGTTGCCACATCCATCAGATTTTAAGGGTAATAAGAAAAACCAACGAGTGCTCTTTTAAGCTAATCATCCTGTATAATATATATGTGTATAATCAATTTCACTAAAGGAAAGTATTCAAGAATTTTGCATAATTTGATGTAATTAAGCATGAAAATTTAACAAAAATAAAAGATCAGTATCAATATATTTATATTATATACTAAAAATAAATAAAATAATGAATAAACATAAATACAGAAGTTGTCTTCAAGAGATCTTTTTTATGTAGGGAATATGAAATCAAGAAGTTTCCAGTGGTTGTTAGATGTTAAATCAAAAGAGAATTAACCAAAGCCCTCAACTTCTTGCTGTCAAAAAAGCCATGCAAAATATTCTCTCAGATTTTAACAGTATTCATACAATTAAATAATAATAATAAAAAAATCCCTACAGAAATTAGTAGCAATTTCAATAAAATGGACCATAAGAAAAGAGAGAAATGGCAGGGCCAGATTATGGCACAAGCACACGGGGCACTGCCCCCCCCTCTCAAATTTAAGGGACATCACCTTCAAAATCTGATAAGTTATAGTATAAATTTTCATATGATTTGTCTAGTAAAAGCAAACACTGATTGAAATTCTCGTAGTATTGCCTTACAGTATATAAAAGGGATTAAACATTTATGTTGGTTAATGAATGTGCTTTAGTTTTTTTAGTTGTCCTTAATACAAAACTACTAATTTTTCTTATAAGTTGGTAAAAACTGGGGAAATAGAAAGTATAACTGAAGAAGAAATTTAAAAAATGTACTACACAAAATATAAATTGCTTTAAATAGATGAAAGTGACTTAAATTATATGTATATATATATATTTTTTTTTTGGCAAGCTCTGTAGAGCAGGGAGAAGGGGGCTCCAGATAGCATCAAGCATGAGTGCTTGAGGTCTTCAAAAAATATAACTGGGCCTTGTAAAAAGGAATTGAAATTTTTATTTATATATATAAAATATAATGGATAAAAAAGAGGTAAGAATTAAATTAATATTTATATTTTAAATTATTGTTTTCACATTTTAGGGTATTCTTTTTATATGGCAAAGGGAATTAAAGGAAATTTCATATTAGACTGTAAGTTACTCTAAAAGCATAAAAAATAACGAACGGAAATTACAATCACAATCATTTGGAAATAAATAAACAAGTTAATGATTCAAGCATTTTGATATCTGGAAATATTCTATGAATAAGTTAAATGAATAATAAGAAAATATCTGGTGCCAGAAAGATTCAATACAAGAATTAGCGATGTTAAAAAAAGTAAAAGATTTATGATTATAAATTAGGGTTTGATTACTTATGTCAAATATAAAGTAATAAATAATTGTATTAATGACTTGGTAAACTGGCAGGTTAAGGTTCCAGACGGTCTGGGAAAAACGAAAGTACAACCAATTAGGAACAAAGAAAAGGCATGGTATTAAATAAAGTAACCAATTAAAGAAAATGGGAGGAGGTTAGAAATACACCAAATTACACCAAAAATTAAGAGTTTAAAAGATGGAACTCTCCGAAATTTAGGATCTTCCTTGATTAACTCTTGCCAGTAAAATCTAGTAAATCTGCGTCACTGAATTTGAAAGTTAATGTACGAGGCTGGGGTGCCGGCAAATTCCGTTTAATGCGGCAGGTCCGCTTTCAAGACCCCACCAATCTTCATTGCCTTACCAGACTCGGATCCCCAGCCCTGAAATGGATTTTAAATAAAGAATTTTCCACCAAGCCTGACTAGTTTACTTATGTAGTCCACGATTGCAAGCAAGAAACCAGAAATATGTGACAGTATAAAATAAAGCCGTGTAGGATTCCACCTGCAAATGATGCTTGCTGATAAAGTTTTTATAAAGTGACTGGACAATTGCTACAAAAGGATGTTTAAAATGAAAGGAGCTGCTACGGGCCGACCTCCACGTTTAACAAGTAAAGTTCAGTGGATGCTGGAAATGCAACCAACAAAGAAACTTGCCTTAATTAATGCCCCTCTAATGTACATTTCTAGGGAAGATTGCCACCAGCCCTGTGCCATATTTGCACAAATTTTGGAATATTAAATGCATATCATTGGTCACAAATTGGCCTTTTAGAACGCAACAAACAACACCTCTACCTGTACCTACACCTAACTTAAAGTCTACGCCAACTTCGGTGATTATGTCAAAACAGTGAGAATGATGAATGTGACTGTTGACGGCTAATGGTGTCCAGACACCTCTCTTAAAAACCGCCCATCAAACTAGTAACTACAGACATCTCCCTGAAAAAACTCTCCCTCTATTGTTAAACTCCGGAAGTTCATTAACAATTATTGCTTTGACACTAGTGAATAAATTAAAGTTAGAAAGGTTCACATTTCAAACCCAATCTTTGCTAGACCATAGCCTCCTAAACTAGATGCCTGTCGCTTGGCTTGGAAACTTGGTAACAGTTGAAGCGGTAGACAACACCACCTGGTACAGATTGTGCGACTTTTATTCAACTGTCACCAATAATTTTAAGAAGTGATATATGATACCGTTTCTTTGATTCTATTTGCCTTTTATGTATATCATATCCCACTTAAAAAAATGTTTGGTGGCTGTTGAATAAAAAAACTGCGCAATCTGTATCAGATGGCGCTATCTACCACTTCAACTGTTGCCAAGTTTCTGAGCCACGTGAGAGGTTTCTAGTTTAGGAGTCTATGGCTAGACAAACCCAAGGAGTTATTCAAATTAATTACAAATGTAATGTTGACTTAAGAATAGGTAATATTACCAAAAATATAGACATGTTTGTGATTCATAGCAATTTACCCTATGTATTACTCGGACTACCGCATTGCATCCTATTTAGGTTAAATATTAATTTAGTTAAGTTTACTATTGTTGCGTACTTGGGGGGTTCGTGAGTTGTCTGAGAATGAAAGGCCAAACGTACAAAAATTCAGTAATTTATTCACAGAAAATTCCAGAAAAAGGCAGGTCAATAAACCAAGTATCAGCTTCAATTCAAACAGTAAACACAGCTTAAACAACAGCTGTCAATAGCAAATCCACAGTACAAACTGTATACCAATAACACTTGAAGCAAGTCTCTCTCAAAGAGGCTCAAGAGCAATGCAAGCACTAGCGAAGCTGGCTGAGATCTGAACTGAACTGACTGCCTTGGCGAGGAAGCGCTCCTTATATGCTGTTCCATGGAGCCCAGATTTTTCGAGAAAACTCTAGAAAGTGGTCAACCAATCAACTTACAGCTTCCATATTTGGTATATCCCATATAAGGATTTTCTCGCCAAAGTCGCCAAAAAAATCGCCAAGGTGGGAAAAAGTCGCCAAATTTGGCGCCAAATCCATTACTTGCATTACTGGGGCTTTTTAATGCGTTTTTAAGGGAAAATAAGGCTATTTCAACGCTAAAACGACTAGAAATGCACAAAATTAGCACTTTATCCACTTACTAAGCCTCTTTGAAAGAATTTATACAAAAATAAACACAATTATTAACAATTTCGTAACACTGCCCCCCTCCCAAGGACTGCACGTCCTGGGCAGTGCAACCCTTGGTCAAGAGGCGAAACTAAACAAATTTACACAATCTAAAACACAAAAACTAAGTTGCATACAACGATAAAATAGAAATACAAATCAAGTGAGAAATATTTACAAAATTCACAAATATGTTCAAATATTTATATACAAATATTTACAAAATTCACAAATATGTACAAATATTTATATACAAATATTTACATTACGCATGCGCAAATTTTACCAGTATTTACATTTTTAATTTTTAATATTACCGTTACTTGTGGTACTTGGCTAGCCTATTATAGTGCACCACCTTCGGTTTTGATGAAGGTGTTTTAGTGATCCGCACCACTACATCATTCAGCCTTTTTAAGACTGTGTATGGTCCGTCCCAGTTGCACTGTAACTTGGGAGAGAGTCCTTTGCGTCGAACAGGATTCCACAACCAGACCTTCTCTCCTTCCTGAAACTCATGTTGCGTAGCCTTTAGATCGTACCTTGTCTTCATTTTCTCCGTTGCCATGTTAATCCGCTCCCGAGCGAAGTTGTGTACGTCCTCAAATCATGCCTGGAGATCTTGGATGTACTCCTCGGGCGATGAAGGCGCATCGGGTGGACAACCAAACAGGAGATCACAAGGGAGACGAAGTTCACGTCCGAACAGCATCTGGGCTGGAGTATAGCCGGTGGTTTCATGGACAGCACTTCGATAAGCCAGCAGGAACAATGGCAACTTCAAGTCCCAATCTTGCTGGTTCCTTGATACTAGAAGAGAGAGGTTATTCAGGATGGTACGATTGAACCTCTCGACCATGCCGTCCGACTGGGGATGTAAGGGTGTAGTCCGAGTTTTGTCTATGCCGAGTAGTTGACACAGTCCTTTGAAAACATCAGAGGTAAAGTTCCTACCTTGGTCGGTATGAAGTTGTAGGGGCGTGCCGTACCTTGACACCCATTGCTGCACTAGGACTTCTGCGACTGTGCATGCCTCTTGATTGGGAATGGGATATGCCTCAGGCCACTTGGTGAAATAGTCCATCACGACGAGAATGTATTTATTTCCACTGGAGGTCCGTGGCAAAGGACCCAAGATGTCGATTGCAATCCGTTCAAATGGTGCTCCCACGTTATACCGTTGCAGTCTTCCTCGACTTCGTTTCTGCGGGCCTTTACGTGCCGCACAAGCATCACAGGATTTACACCATTTCTCCACATCCTCCTTTGCCTTGCACCAGTAGAAGCGTTCCCGAACTTTCTGCAGAGTCTTCATCACCCCAAAATGGCCTCCGGTAGAACTACTATGCAGTTGTTCTAAAACAGCTGGAATTTTTGATCTTGGTAATAAAATCTGCCATCTGAAGCTTTTCCCATCATCAGATTCCCACTTTCTGTATAATACGCCGTTTCTGATATGAAGAGAGTCCCAAAGTGCCCAATAACTTTTCGTAATGGGACTAAATCTGGAAATGTCCTGCCAGATAGGTCTGTTGCTGGTCGTCTTCTTCAGCTGTAATATTGGCTTTATGTCAGGATCTTCCAACTGGGATTTTCTAAGTTCTTCGTCACTCCATGGATCGGGATCTTGATCTGATGGTGTTGAGACAGTAACTTGGCAGGCAACCGGATTTATCGGCAGGTATTTCTGTTCGGCTCTAGAGCAATACTTGCAGCTTTCCGAGCAGGGCTTCCGTGACAAGGCATCTGCATTACCATGTAGAGTCCCTTTACGATGACGTATCTCGAAGTCATATTCCTGCAGGCGTTGTATCCACCTGGCAATCTGTCCTTCCGGGTTCTTGAACTGGAGCAACCACGTTAAAGATGCATGGTCAGTCCGGAGCAGGAATCTTCTGCCATAGAGGTAATGATGGAAATGTTCTATGGCTTTTACGATGGCGAGTAGCTCTTTCCTGGTGGTACAGTAATTTCGCTCCGGTTTAGACAAGCATTTACTCCAATAGGCAATGACATGTTCTTGACCATCAATTTCCTGCGACAGAACAGCACCGACACTCTCATGGCTGGCATCTGTATCAAGTATGAACTGTCTGTCGGGCTGTGGATACGTCAAGATAGGCGATGATGTTAAGGCCTCTTTAAGTCGCTTGAACGCATTTTCACATTCCTCTGTCCACAGGAACTTCTGTTTGGCTTCCGTCAGCTTGTGGAGTGGTCTGGCAATATTTGAAAAACCCTTGACAAACTTCCTGTAGTAAGTGCATAACCCCAGGAAACTTCGTAGTTGGTGTACATTTTCAGGGCGACTCCAATTCTCGACTGCAGAGATCTTCTCAGGATCAGTTCTCACACCTTCGGCAGAGATGATATGGCCGAGGTAGCTCACTTCACGACGGAACAAGTTACACTTGCCTGGGTTCAATTTGAGGTTAGCCATTCTGAGTTTCTCCAGCACCTTTCGGATGTTTCGTAGATGGTCTTCAAAGGTGCGCCCCACAATGATAATATCATCCAAATACACCAGACAGGCTTCATAGGAAAGTCCTTTTAGCACTGTCTCCATCAGGCGTTCAAAGGTGGCAGGAGCATTACATAATCCGAACGGCATAACTTTAAATTGCCACAGTCCTTGTCCCGTGGTGAATGCAGTCTTTTCACGATCATCAGGATGTAATTCTACTTGCCAGTAACCGCTCTTCAGATCCAACGTGGAGAACCATTTATTGCCAGCAAGTGTGTCTAATGTGTCGTCAATTCTGGGAAGAGGGTAACTGTCTTTCTTCGTGATGTCATTCAAACGACGATAATCCACACTTGCTGGCACACCCTCACAAGATAATCAAACATATACTGTATAAAATAGGTTCTTAAAAATAAGTATATATTGTCACAAAATAGTCCTGAAACAATATGCACTTAAATTTGAAAACCCATGTACTCATTTTTTAGTATGTTGACATGCTCAAAAATGGGGTTGACCAATAAGAATCCCAATATCCCTGTTCGATTTCCACCATCCAGTCATATTCGATTCTTAACATAATCGAACTCCGCATTCAATGACACTTTCGATTTAACTGTTTTCATCTCAACTTTACTTTTTTCTGTTCAACAGATACGAACATCTCAACTCTACTCGAACAGAAACCAAAAAGAACAGTTTATTCTTTTTCATCCGCACGGTAGCTTGCATGCTATCTTTCGCATTATTCACAATTATTACTTCACATTATTATTTTTGCATTATATTGTTTATGTTAAATATTCAATCGCAATGTTTCAGCACAACTTATGTTTTCAACGCATATTCATTTCTGTGTATTGTATGTTTAATATAGTTTTGGTTTGTGAATGAAAGAACGAGTATTTATTATTATCTTCGCATCAAATTACATAACAATCCCCATGTTTGACAGGTCAGTGTACTCAAAAATGAGCACATGGGTTTTCAAATTTAAGTATATATTGTTTTGGGGCTACTTTGAGACAATATATACTTATTTTTAAGAACCTATTTTTTACAGTGTACCTTTAATTGATAATGACCAAACTGAATACGAATCTTTGCATATATCTAACCCTATATTGAAAAAAGAAGTACAAAAGCCCCCTGGGAATCCTGTATACAATTCTCAGTGCGCTCCACAACACTTTTCCATTCCTACAACTACAAATTCAAATACTCTTAGAATCTCTCCCCAAGAATCACCAATCTCCACTGGATCTAATTCAACTACTGATAATAAATTGCCTATGCTGTTAAGTCAATATGTTAAATTTTTTGCTAAAACAAAATATGATGTGGGTCGTATCAGAATGGAACCTCAAAAAATATATTTAAATTTTGATGTACCTGTTTCTTTAAGAGCATATCGCACTTCTCCTAAAGAGGAAGCTGAAATTCGAGAGCAGGTCCAGAATCTGTTGAATGCTAAACTCTTAAAAGAAAGCCATTCTCCGTACTCTGCACCTGTAACTTTAGTATGTAAAAGGGAAGAAGGAAAGAAACAAAGCTCTGTGTTGACTTCCGAAAATTAAACATTATTACCAAAACCAATGCTGAGCCCTTACCTAGAATAGATGCATTACTAGATAAATTAGCCCAATCTAAAGTTTTCTCCACATTAGATCTAGCTAGTGGATACTAGCATATTCCTATACACCCAAAAGACACAGAGAAATTAGCTTTTGCAACTGCTTTTGGCTTGTATGAATGGCTTGTATTACCATTTTGCTTAAAAAATGCACCTGCTATATTTAACTGTCCCATAAGGAGAATTTTACAAAAATATAAAATTGATTTTGCTTGTAATTGTTTCGATGATACCATTATATTTTCTGAAAATAAAGAGAAGCATATGGTGCATTTAGAAAGAACTTTTCAAATTTGTGTAGATGAAAATCTGAAACTAAAATTATCTGAATGTAATTTTAAGTCTAAAATAAATTTTCTTGGATATGAGGTTTCCAATGGTATGATTACACTTGACAATTCTAACATTGAAATAATCAAAAAATTAGAATGCCCCAAAAATCTTAAAGAGTTACAAAGATTTTTAGGAACCGTGAATGTTTATAATGAATTCATTTCAAATTATGCTAAAATTCGGTATCCCTTAAATAATTTACTTAAGAAAAATGTTCCTTATGTGTATACTGATAAATGTGAACAGTCATTTCAAAAATTAAAAAATGCTTTAATTGAAAAACCCATTTTGAATTTGTATAACCCAAAGAAACCGCGTCATTTGTTTGTTGACGCTTTCAGGCATGGATTTGGGTGTGTAGTTAAACATCCAGATGAAAATGAAAAATTACACCCATAGCATATCATTCAGGAAGTTAAAAAGATTACAAAAAAAATTGTGCAATTACAGAACTCGAATGCCTTGCAATTATAGATGCATTGGAGAAATTCTATCATTATTTAAATGGACACAAATTTATTATTCATACGGATCATGCCACCCTTATTTGGCTTAAAAATGTAAAAAATCTTAGAGGACATCTTTTCAGATGGTCATTAAAACTTAGCATGTTTGATTATGAAATAAAATATCAAAAAGGATCCAACTCTGAAGCCAATATGCTGTCGAAACTACCTGAGTCCCAGTATAACTCACATCATGTCCACCTCCTTGACCTGAATGAAATTAAAAGTATGCAACAACAGGAAAATGTAATTATTAATAATACAAAATATATAGAAATTAATGATCTCATTGTAACGAAAAAGAAAAGTTTGTATCAGATTATTGTTCCAATGTCATTAAAATTAACTTTATTAAACAAGGCCAGGCCCATACACAATTCGGTCATCCAGGTATTCAAAAGATGATAAATTTAATTACCCCTCAATATTATTGGCCCTCAATAAATAAAGACATTGAAAATTTTGTTAAATATTGTCATAGTTGTCAAATTAATAAGAAATGTAAACAAAAAAGATTTGGATTATTACAGGTACCCCCAACAGACAGGCCCTTTGAATGTTTGTCGTTAGACACTGTTGGAGGATTTAATTATTACAATTCAACAAAAATTTATCTGCATTTGGTCATCAACCATGCAACTTGTTATGTATGGAGATTTTTGCATCAAAAAGTGTGACAACTGAAACTTTTACCAACTTCTTGAAACAAGTTTTCCAAATACAAGTCCCTGAAAAATTATTAACAGATAGAAATGCTGCATTTACTTCATCACACTTTAATAAATTTTTAATAAATTATAATGTTAAACATATTTTAACTAGCAGTCATCATCCTGAGACAAATGGAAAAGTAGAATGCATCAATCAAACTATCGTAACTAGACTTAAATGCAAGTAAATTCCATTTCATCTAAAGTACCTTGGACCAAAATATTAGAGAAATGTTCTTAGCCAGTATAATGCCACCCCTCATTCGGTTACAAAATTCTCACCTAGTTATTTATTATTTGGAAACTTTCCTTATGATCCTTTAATTTCCAATAACAGTTATTATCTCAACCGGGATGAAGCTAGAAAGTTAGCAAAAGAACACACAATTGAATACCATAAAAGAAATAAAGTAAGATATGATGCTCGGTTTCTTCCTGCTAAATTTAAAGTTGGTGGCGAAGTATTATATGAAGAATTCCATTATCTTAATACGCGCAAATTAACCTCCCCCTATTCAGGGCCGTATAAAATATTAAAGCAATTGTCAGAGGTCAGTTTCAAAATTGATAGACCAAATCCTCATTTCAAGAAACAATTCGAAATTGTTCATTCATCTAAATTAAGATATTATAATAATCCACAAAAATTCAAATTAAGGCATGAATAAAACACTAGGTCAGTTCTGTCCATAATATTTTTTATTATTATTTTTGCTGTCCTATCTCCCTGTGATGCGTTGGATGAGGACCCAGGGCCGAAACTAGGATTTTTTTCACCCGGGGCAAGGAGAGATTTTGGTGCGCCCCCCCCCCCCCCTCGAACCAGAAATTAAAATTTCAAAGGAAATTTTACGAAGTTTTTATGGCCATTTTATTTTCAACTGCATTCTTAAAAAGTAAATATTGAATTAAATTCAAATTTTTGATAAATTTACAGATTTTGAAATGTATTATGATTATATTTAACGGATGTGTGTGTGTCTGTATGGGACACAAATATTGTAACTAATTTATGAACTGCATGTTCGGAATTCTATGAAACCTAGCATGCAGTTGATTTCTGACATAAACTGGTGATGTCTTGTTTTTGATATATATCGCTCGACTTGCAGCACTTTTATGCCACGTTTTCTTATAGCTATATCTCAGCATCACCAGGACGGAATTTAACAAACTTTATACATTATATGCTTGTTATGAAAAACAGAGTTTACAAAACAAAACAGAATCGCAACACGTGTTTCTTGCCGAAAAACTTAGCAAGGCACTTCGCCAGGCGTAAAAATGTACAAGCACAAGTAGAGCTACAACCAGCCGATCTTTATTTTAACGTATATGTTTTATATCATTATAACATTTCTTGAAAAAAAAAGAAAAAGATTGAAGTTGTGAATCAAAGCATTATTTTAGGGGAAAAAAAAAAGAAAAGCGTATTATAGAGAAGGATTTAAATTAAGCTACAGCTATTATTTTTATTTATTTATTTATTTTTACTGGTTTAATGATAGTTTCTTTCTTTTTTTTTTCCTCTCTCTTAAATTAATGGTATTTATAAATGACAATTCTAAAACAAGTAAATGTAAATTTCATATTCAATTACTTTTAAAACTGAAAATATCATAATTTTGAGAGGATTTAAAATGATATTTTGAATATTATAGTCGTTACATCAACTATACTGCAGAGAAATAAACAGACAAATATTTAAGTTTTTAATATGATTAAGATGCATAAATTAATAGATATGAACAAGTACCTAAAAACTACTCATATCCATCAAGTGCGAACTAACCGTTAGCTGTCTAAATACACTGCGCTGCAAAAAAAAAAAAAAAAAATTCGAGCCCTGATACCATTCCTGCTGATTCTCATGTAAAATGATCTTCTGAATCCGAATATGACCCCCCCTCCATTTTGCCCAATCAGCCACCGTTTTCTTGGGACGCCACCCATTCTGTTACTGTTTGGTAGTTTTATGGCCGTAAATTTGATTTGGAGAATGGAAAAGAATTATTTTAATACTTTGAAAAAAAAAATATATATATATATAAATGTAATTTGTAGTTTCAGTAGCAAACCCCCCTCCTCCCCTAAATTTTCCCCTTGCTGCAAATGTTCACGTGTTAGAATTTTTCATTTCTGTAGCCCCTCAAAAGACATTTAACAGTTAAAACAATCACTTCACCCCTTTCAAATCAAAATTATAGCCATAAAAATACCGGAAAATGATAAAAATAGGGGAGCGTCCCCAAATAATGGTGGGTGATAGGGCAGAATATGCGCCATAATCGTATTCAGGAGGTTATTTTACATAAAAATTTGCAAAAATGGTGTTGGGGCCGATTTTCCTGCAGAGCTTGATAATCTTTTAGATAATCTTTTATTAGATAATCTTTAGATAATCTTTTTTTAAATCATTTTCAGGAAATAAAATAGAAAGGCAGGTTCTAGTCTATGAATATTCTCGGAACCAATCCAAGAAAACTATTATTAGAACCACTAACTTCATGCTAATAGGATTATATACACCACAAAATAAGAATATCGTTTGTTCAGAAATAATATTCTACAACTTTTTACAGAATCTCTCATAGGCAAATGCATAGCTTAGAATTCAACAGAATTCGCTTCTTTGCAGATAGCCTAATTTTGCACTCTTTGACAAACAATTAGCTGCGAGAAACAATGCATAATATATAGAAAAAATTAACTCCGATAAAACTGAGAAAGGACTTGTTGATTTTGGCAATCCTGAACTATTTTCTACCAAATTTGATCGCTAATCTCGTGATGTCACTAAACTCATCATAAATGTAGATGACAACTTGTCGCAGAGTGAATGCTTTGACGACAAAGTTGGCAACCTGGCATCATCTACTGTTTTCTTGCACAGAACTAACTTCATCAAAAGTTCTACAAATCACTAATGAGAATATAAAAAGGAAAGAGTCATTACTATAATTATTGTTGACAAGAGCCTGTCTATTTCTTTACGTATTACTTTATACACGGTATTACAGTTAAAAGGGAAATAGATGGCAGATTTCTTCACTTCCACGGAAATGAGCATTAGCGGCAAATTTTGCGACTTGGCGAAAATTTTCGCAATTTGGCACCCAATTTTGGCGAAAAGTTGTAATTTAAGGGAGCCAAAGTTTAGAAGATCTAACTTCAATAAAAACCGACTTGTAAAATTTTCCAGGTTAATTCAGTAGTTTCTAGAGTAGAACTATCTCGAAAAGTCTATAAATCACTAGCAAAAGACTGGATGAGTTCAGGTTCTGTTTGGACTGCAAGCTGAGCGTACATCTCTAAGAACTTTAAGCATTTGATCATTGTTCTGAATTAGTAAAATTCCTGTTCTGTGGTGTAGGCTGTTTATGAATACGAAAAACTAGTTTATTCGATTGCTTCAAGAATTATCATTGACTATTGACTTTTATTCGGCTGTTTCCAGAATATTTGTTAAATAAAATGCATTCATCCAGAACCTACAAGTCTTTACGAATTACTTTCTACGTGCAAGAATGTCAACAACTTTCATAACTATCAATATTCACGCTAATATTAATTTCTGTTAAAATCTGTATGACAGAAAGTTATATATAATTGTAAAAAAAAATTGTATTTTCGGTCATCATGGATATAACATTCGTGGATATTCCAAAAGGGAAAGGCGCACAGAAACACCAAAATGAGAGATGCACAACAACTGTTGTAACAAACTTAAATGTGAAATTGCGACATTCTACGTCTACTTGTTTTTGAGTTATACGAGATACACACACACAGACGTACACACAGACGTCACAAAAAATCGCATAAATTCGTAGATATCACAAAAGCGGGAGTTCATGTCAAGACCAAAATTGGTAAATAACAATTCCAAATATAAATTTGCAACTCTCTATGACTATTCGTTTATGAGCTATGCGATACAGAAAATCCATTTCGCAAATTGGTTTCATAATACTTCCTTATGCTTTGAATAAAGAAGTAAAAAGTATAGTAAAAGTACAGACATTTTATTTCATTATAATATTTATAATTATGCATGTTAGGAGGTAGTGGTGGCTAGAGTCCTAGATGAATTTTAAATCAACCCAAAACCCGACCCGAACCCGAAAAAAAAATTTCATCAACCCGAAACCCGACCCGAACCCCAAAAAAAAAATTTTCATCAACCCGAAAACCGACCCGAACCCGCAACAGAGATTTTTTTGCGACCCGAAACCCAACTTATCTAACCCGACCCGAAACCCGAAAAATAAATCAAAATTACTTATTCATCTAAAAATCATGCAAAACAAGGTAAAATGATATAACATGATATAAAATAAAGTAAATTTTCATTGTCACACAGTTGGTAAATTATAAAAAAAACTAGTATGTTGTGGTCACCACAAGACATTCTTCTACATTTTTCTGTCAAATTCACTAAGTGCGAATAATTTATTAAAACTATTATTAAAAAGTTTAACGTGATGAATGCAAATAATTTTCATCTTGGGGAAATCTAACGCTAAACATCCAAAGAGAGACAGTTTTATCGTCTATAAATAACTTCTTAAACAATGCGATTTTATAATGGTTATCTCACATATCATGGTTCGTACAGTTATATGGCATAGAGATACAGCCATCCTGTTATCGATGAAATTTGCAGTATAACAACGCCACCTATTGGCCGACAAGCATTCAAACTGAGTCAGCATAATGTCTCATAATATCGCCTTCTCACATATTAAGTTGTGTTTGATGATACACAATAAAACATGAGATATAGCTTTCCTTGTAATTGTAGAAATCGCTGTGTAGCAGTGCCACCTGTTGAGCGGTGTCAAGAAGATGACTTGGCCGTCATAAAAAGAATATTTTCGTTGATGATGTTGGCTGAAAAGTAAAAACATTATTAGAACGTAATTTCTATTCAAAGTCCAGGCTCGGAATTAACTCAGAGACATATTTTGTTCTCTTGCAAGTTTATTGAAAATTTTCCAATGCTCGTGACCATAGTCTATTAAAAGAACATAATAAGTTTTTTAATGAAAAACATTCTGGAGTGGGGGAAACAGTACCGAGGATCAAGCCGGGCCCCAGGACCGAATCGCTCTTGAGATTTTACATGTTACATGGGCAGTAAACAGTACCAAAGTGTCAGCTCCTAAACTGAAGCAAAACGATGACAATGCATTTGGCGTTGAATCATACACGCCAAGTTCAAAGTTTAGGATAGAGAATGGTTGCATTACGTTAGGAATATTCATATGTATATTTTTAAAAAGCGACGAGTAATTTATTGACCGTTGTTAGTGAATGTTGGCATGATTTCGCCAAGATTTGGACACTGGGAAAATAACTAGCTAAGCAAATATTTTCTCTAACCGTTGATGTAAATTAGCGACAAGAGGGTGCATGAGTTACATTTCGATGTAAGATTAAAAGAGACCGAATTAATTATTTTCTAGTTTCACAAAACAAACTGATAGAAATAAGTCAAAACATTATCATTTACAGCGCGAAAAGAATTTCCAGTACGTTAAGCTTATTAGTAGAATACTGGGAATTGATCAAAAATGTTTCAGTTACATTGAGAAAGATATGAAAGGGAAGATATAAAAATTAGAAAACACATATTGTAAAATTTATTATTTTTGGATAAAATCGTTATATTTTAAGTAGTTGTTTAAGATTAAAGAATCTAATTTATAATTTAATTTATTTAGAGAATTTACCTATCCTTTAAAGAGAAAAATATAAATTTTATAATATGTGATATAATCTATATCACAAGCGGTTTACACCAAAAGTTGGCAGGCACTAATATATATTAAATGGCACCTACATACAAATTTATATGAAATTATGTGCAGTAGTTCTTGAGATATAGCCTTTCCTTAAATTGCAGAAATTGCTGTGTAGCAGCACCACCTGTTGGCTGATAGGCATTCAAATTGAATCAGCATAATATCTCATATTGGTCTTCTCACATATCAAGTTTTGTTGGATTATACGCAACAGAAACTGAGATATAGCCTCCCCTGAAATTGCAGAAATCGCTGTATAGCAGAGCCATCTGTCGAGCGGTTGTCACCAAAAGTTGATAGAATCTAATACTTTCTTCTACTAAATATAAAAAAAAGTAAAAAAAAAAAAAAAACTTGTAAACTGCGAAATCTTTTCAATTTCCAGAATGCAAATGCAAGGTTATATTGTATTTGTAATTCTTTAATTTATATATTAACAACAGTCGAGAAAGATTTATAATACTTTTCTAATTTTCATACAATTTCTACAAAAGATACATATTAATTCCGTTGAAGAAAAGAAAACAGATCCAGATACAAATACAGATCTATTTTTCTGGCGGATATCCGCGGATACGAATAGGGAGCTCCAGTACATGTCTGCCCACCAGCGGCCGAGCGGTTCTGCACTTGAAGCTGGTAGATGGGAGGTGTCGGGTTCGATCCCAGGTCGCGTTCATCGACCTAGCCGTTCGGAGTTTTCCGTGGTTTCCTACGAAACACGCATAAATACGGGCTAGGACCCCTTAGAAAGACTCAAACGGAGGGCAATCCCCCTCTAGGCCTAGCACACATCTGGAGTCAATCGGCCTTAAATCCTCCAACCAACCAACCAACCGATACATGTCTAGTATGTGCAGAATGTTTAAATTAGCTACATAGTTGTAAACATGCCTATAAATTTATGTTTATAATTGTAAAAAATATTTTGAAAGGTGTTCTCAAGTCGACCCGACTTGTTGAAAACCAAACCCGACCCGCAAGAAAAAAAATTCAGTCAACCGGACCCGCAAGAGAAAAAATTCTGTCAACCCGACCTGATGCAGGACTCTAGTGGTGGCTTTAGTTGTCATAGTACTTTGATAGGGACTTGCTGAGCCTTGTGAATGATAGCTCCTAACTCTATTATTAACTTGTTATTTTGCATTCTTTTTGCTCTTTTATTTTTAGTGCACTGGATTGTTTTATAACATTATGGCCTTATTTTGACATACTTATTTTAATATTTTAACAGTCACACTTTTAATAGTCATGACGGCGCCCTGAGAATTTTTTTTTTTTTTCTTCCTTATGAATCATAATTTCTAAAGAGTGTTCTGAAGTTTAATCAAATATACTACGTATTTTCCAACCATTTACTTTTAAAAAAAACCTTGGCTGAAAGTTAGGGACCACTTGTAAATTACTCTTCTTCGATTGCGAGAATATTTTACCACACTCACTAACCTTAAAAGAATATTGTTAGTCTTAGAGAACACTCTATCCACCATGCTTTTCCTTGTAAATGAATTCTGTTATCTATTAATCTTCTTTCTACTTTTTTTTTCTTTGTTCAAATTGCCCTGAGTAAAAGAATTTGACTTTTTCTTCCTTTCTTTTCTTCCTTCTTCCTTTTTTCTTTTTTTTAAACTTTGAAAAAATTTTTTTTTTAAATGTGTAAATAAGGCAACAAACCAGCCTTTTTCGGCGCCCTTCTCCATCTGGCGCCCGGGGCAAATGCCCCGCTTGCCCCCCTCTAGTTTCGGCCGTGTGAGGAACCACTGAGTTCGGGGAAATTGGCAGGATGTCGGGAGACATAGCTTCCTTTCCTCGACTCAGTGGTATGACCATGCGGTTGCATAATTGTGCTCCCTTCTTTTATAAGTAAACATTCAAGTTTTAAAAATATTTAATAATAAATAAAAAAAATAAAGTGAATCTCGAAACATGGGTCCTCCACTCCTTAAATCCCCTTTTCTTTTAGCCAACTGTTTACTAATGTTCCTCAGAACTCACCTGAGTGAGAAATCCAAGGAGCATGGGAAACAAGCGTGCTTATCCCCCTGATGAGATTTGCCAAAAATCCACCTTTTTGTCCTTTAGAATTTTGTTTGGTTGGCAAACTCTCACAGGGTTTCAAGCGTCATGGCACTCACCCATATAATTTCTTGAAAAAAGAATTTATTTTTTGGTATATTTGTAGTATACCATGAGAGAGAATATGAAATGTTAGGTACTAATTAAAAGTGACCCATTGATTTCAATTTCATGTGTAGATAGGAAATTTTATTAGTCATAATTCTAATGTTAATATAGTTGTTTTTCTTAAATTATATACTTGTATTGAATTATATAACAGTTTTATATTTCTATGGCATAATATTTTATATCATACATTTTTATCGTGTCAATATAAAAAATTTGAAAAAAAAAAAAAATCATGTTTTATAATTAATCTATTATTCAAAAATGTCTACCAAAAGGATAATGTCACTCGACGAAACCTTACGTGGACTTGTTAAGGTCTAAACTTTGAAAAACATGTCATCAAAGACATAGTGAACATTAGAACATAGTGAACATTAATAATAAACTTAAGCAAAGATTTTGAAACGTGTTCCAAGGACATTAATAACAGATTTAAGCAAAGACCGGTTAGTGCTCTATATATGTGTGAATCTATTTTTCATATTATTGTGTGTTACATTTGATTACCATATATTTCCGAATATAAGCCGAGAGTACGTTTTTCCCTTCAGAAATTTGCTCAAAATTGCAAACCAGTGTATAAGCCGAATTGAAAAAATATTCTTTTAAAGTTCAAGTATATCGCCAAAACGGAGAAAATATTGCCAATCTATAAAACTTTCAGGGAAATCTGTCCAATGAAATTGCGTGAAATACGTGCTTATTCAATAGAATTCCTTACCTTGCTTAGCTATGACGTAAAAACGATCGCCGTGTGTTTGCCAACGGCAATAGTTTTAACTCTGGAAACCCATGGCAACGGCAATTATAAAGGATTAACACAAATTAAAAATATTTGTAAAAATACCTTACAAAAACTCCTTAATAGGTTGAGCAGATATATTTCGAAACTACCAGGCTCATCTTCAGTGCTCGATTGACATTGCCGGTTTGTCTTTCCCTCTTTCGTCGTTCCTCTTCTGCCGATTCTCTTCACTTTGCTTCATTTTTTCAATAAGATGTTGCCAATTTGGAGGAATTACGCTGTGCTCTCTATCGTTGATGGCTTCATTAGTGGTTAAATATCAATCGCTTCATGTTTTAGGGCAAAATGATAGGAATTATAATGGACTATTTTTTGAAATTCAAGAGTGGTAGGGTTAATGGGGTTATTGTTGTTAATCCTAGAGAAAGCGATAGAGAGTTTATTGTACTTTAATTTGGCAAGATGCTCAGATTTACGATCTTTTAGATGGCATTTAGTCATACAGATATAACAGGCAGGTTTATTGTCTTTGAATTTAAAGTTGATTTTATAAATGCCAGATGTGTATTTAAAGTGGATGGTACCTTTTTCGTTGCGGATGCATTGGAAAATATTTTTATCAGGTTTAATTGGGATATTGATGTTATGTTTATTAGCTTCGTTTTTTATTTTTATAAATGCGCTTTTACAGTATGGCATAGCGGAGGTGAAAAGTGATTTAGTTTTTTGTGCGTTATTTATATTATTTAGATGTTTCAAACGTTATTTATAAAGTTTTTGAACTATGGAGGTGCTGTAGTTAGCTTTTTTTAGCAATAGTTTTGATAAATGTTTTTAATTAAATGTGAGGACAAATGATAATTTTATTTATCAATTTCTGACTTTTTTATAAAAGTGAAGTTTTTTTACCCATTACAATAATTACACAACAGCACTGTCTACGACAAAATCCAACAAACAACTGGCGATAAACGTGCTGGCCACCTTTATTTGTAGCAGTAGAATGCATCTGATTCAATCAGCACAAAATATGACACAATATGTACAAATGCAATGTGTTAAAATACTGAAAATCGGCTACTGGTCTTAAACTTTTGCAAATGACTGTATATATACATATATGAAAGGATAAAGAGAGGTAAGTTTTTAAATTATTATTTTATTATTTTAAATTAATAGTGAGCAATAATTTAAAGAAAATCCCATTAGAAAGTCTTAACTTAAAATTAATTCTAAAGTTTCCCCTGTAAAGTAAGTTTTAGTACAATGCGTGAGCATAACGCAAAAGTCATAAAAGAGAACCAACTTTAAGACAAGAAAGTGATGAATAAGTGCAATCTGCAGCTTTTTGTGGTTTGGAGCTGCATAGTAATTAATCCCAGTTATCTGGACCTCAGCTAATCTGTCAATCATTAAGTTAATATCCAATAAGCATAGGAAGGAGTGGTGTGATTTCCCGCCTAAAATGCCAGTATTTAAGTGAAAACACGGGCAGAGGAGCTCCTCTCTTCTGGTGTGCTCTTGCTTAGTAAACTTACGTCAAATAACTGCCCGAGAGGGGTCACGTGATCACATTCGGCTGCACTGCACTGCATCCATTTGCTCAACTCACAATCATGGACTGTACCTTATATGTTCCAGATGCAGGGACGTATCCAGAGGGGGGGCTCTGGGGGCTCGAGCCCCCCCCCGAAATTGTCTGAGACAATTTTTTTCATGTTCTACTAACCAGAAAAAAATTTGTAAAAAAAGTGAATTTTTTCTCGACAATATCTTATTTTTTGTTGTTGTTGTTAGTTTGTTTGGTTGTGAAAGCTTATTTATTAGCAATTTTCTGTCTTGTAAAGTCCAAATTACCGAAATGCATATTAGCTCTTTGTAAAAAACACTTAAAAGAGATCTTTATGGTATTACTTATTGTTGAACACTGTAATGTGTCTCCTTTCTTTTAAACACTTCTCTTGTCAGAAATAGCGTTTTAATTCCATGTGAGACAAAAAATTCGTCATTAACAGAGATCACAGTTGCATATGGAACTTCTAGTTTTGTTAGTTATGCACGTCGTATACCTTCCATAGAGAATAAACTTTAACAATAGAAAGCAGCCAATATAAAGTCTACTTTACAGAAAGACATGTGGTGAAAGATTGTACTATCTTATCCTACTTAAAGCAAAAATGCCAGTAATAACATCATAGAGTATAGCATTCAGTATTCATATTTGCAGCGAGGCAGATTTTCAAACAAATGTCCAGATTCTCAAACCAGACTGGGCTTTGACTGGACCAGACTCTAGAGGGTATATGCAGTCAACAGGTTCTGTCAAAGAAATTTCGTATCAATTTTCCTTGTTTTCCAAAAGGAAACCGAAGTGTTAAACCCACTTGCGGAAAAAGCCACCATATGTGGCTACTACATTTACAAAACATGGAGGACACAACAGATTTTACTTGCACCAGATACCATTATACAGTCTTTGGATGGCTCCAGCATAGATCGCTCAATCTTTCAATTATGAGCTCGACTCCTTATTAACCGGACTACCGTGAGTCCAGTTTTTGGGGATTTTCTCCGTTTGTCACGGATTAAAGAACTCTCTAGCAGAGACTTGTGCATTTTAAAAGACTAGTTCCATCAGTTTTAGGCCCAAGGCACTTTTTAGAATTATTATTATTATTAAATCTTTTTTTGCCATTTCAGATTTTAGGAATTCCATTGTTTGCCGCCATGCGGCGTTGTAACCGATCTTATTTATAGCGCATAACCATTTTACTATGCCTAGATACGAATTTTAAGGCTATAACTTATATTTGTTTTAAAGTTACTGTGATTTATGGCGGGTGTTTTTATAAATAAAAACATGTGCTGCAAATTTGGAGTTATTACTGAGTGCCAGCCTCTTTCCTTCATAGCTATTATGTGACTCAAGTACGGGAATTCGTCACATTAAAATAAGTCGACAGGATGGAACACCTGCTATTAAGTAAATAATGGTACTCAAGTTATGGCTGCAAGAAAATTAATTATGTTTGATTCTGACCCCTCTCGGGGAAACATTAAATTAAATCTATATCAATAAAAGCAAACCTTTTCAATAGAAAGAAAACAATAAACTAAATTCCAGAAGGAAAGAAAATAATAAATTAAAGCTATATGAATAAAGGCAGCCTTTTTTAAAAGAAAAATATCATTCCTTATCTCTAATACCTAAGGGAGAAAAGAAAATAAAGGATAATATATTCATTCAATCAGGCAAAAGTATCTTTCATTCAACAAAGACTAAATTGCATCTCAAATAAAGTGGGTCAAATGTGGAATCAAGGTCAAGTGCTTTGTCTACTAACTTCCTTATCAATTGTGTTATTTCATCAAGGTCATTGGCCTCATTCAATAGATGGAGAATGATTAAAACCAGATGTGTAAATCAGAAGTGTTAAAGTCATTTCATTTTGTTTTGCTGACAGAAAAGTAAAAAATTTTTTATTTTTATTCTTATTATGACATTCAGAGAAGAAAAGTGAGTAAATTATTTATTTATTTTAAAATAAAGAGGAACTTTAATCAAAAAAAAAAAAAAAAAAAAAAAAAAGTAATAATACAATAAGTATTTTTTAATGTGTGTTAATTACTATATTAAAAATGAGTATTTTTGCAGTCCTCCCATATTTAATAATGAATTTTCATTATATTTAAGGAGTATATAAATTATTTTTGATTGTTCATTTTCTGCATAAGTATTTAAAAAAAAAAAAAAAAAAAAATTTTGATATTTTCAAAGTTAAAGTGTATTATTTTCTGAAGTTTTATTTTTATTTGAAATTTGCATATTATTATGTTTAAGAGTTATCTAAATTAGTGGTGTTTTTTAATGTCTGCATAATTATTTTTAAAAAATTGATATTTTCTCAAAGTTGTTATTTTTTGAATTTTTATTTGAAATTTGAATATTATTATATTTAAGGGTTATCTAAATTAGTTTTTGTTCTTAATGTTCTGCATAATTAATTTAAAAATTGATATTTTCACAAAGTTGTATTATTTTCTAAATTTTTATTTTTATTTGAAACTTGAATATATTTCATAAAGGTTGAATTTCTTTGAAAAAACAAAAAAAAAAAAAAAAATTTGAATTTTCTAAATTTGAAGTTAAAAAATAGAAGTTAAGATGGCCAAGGACCCACCCGAAGATCCAGTGGTCCCTGAGAATACAGGTGGAGATAATTTAGGTGCCATTTCAGAGACGGAGCAGGGTAAATTAAGTGAATTAAATAACTCTTCCTCTTCTACAAACACACCGTTAAAAGAGGAAAATGTGCTTATTGAATTTTGCCCTGAAAATGGAATGTTATGGACGGCGTGGTTACCGTATTTTGACGCGTGGTGTCAGGAGAATGGAAAAGACGCGATTTGGAAGGTTAGGAACATACAAAGGTTTTTAAAAGGGAGAGCCCTAACAGTTTATGTTAATAATAGCTTAAATATGATGCACTGGGAAGAAGTAGTAGAAATTTTTAATGAGCAATTTACTACACCTGGAGAGACCTCTTTAAATGATTTTTCAAGTATTGTATTCAAACAGGGTGACAATGTTATAGATTACTACCACAAGAAACTTCAAGTGGGACGAGCTTTAGGTCTAGAACCTAAATTCTTGTTGGACGGGTTAACAGACGGATTGCCTTTAACGTTAAAACAACTTGTGGTGGTTAATTCCCCGAAAAGCCTAAATGAATGGAGGGATTTGGTTCATCGCTTAGATAAATTGCAAATATCAGGAAAATCAGCTGACCCCCTCCCACCTAAGTCGCCTGATCAGTATCCAAAATATAACTATTCGCAAGTCTTCAATAGGGCCCCTGTGCAATACAATCCCCGTCCACAACCTTGGAGTTATCGATTTCCTAATGTAAATAGACCCCATATGGGATACTCTAATCAAAATCAACCCACTAGGACTCATGATAACCGACCCAATTTACGAGGGCCTAGACCCCAGCAGTCAAACGCAAATGCACGACTACATTTTCAAGGATCTTTACCTCCTTTTCCATGTAAATATTGTACTAAAATTAACATCCCTAACGCGTTTCATTGGCATAGAGAATGCCCTTTCAAGCAGGAACAACCGACTCATGCCACAGAAGAGTCCACAGTAGGAAACAGTACGACAGAAGGTGTAAATAACACATATTGACAGTTTGCCGCGACCGGTCGCATAATTCAAAATAAGGGTACCCAAAGAAAGAATCAGCAAACAAGTCAAAGTGTTAAAAAACCAAATTCGTACTCTAATCCTATTCCTTTAATTTTCGACACAGGCAGCAGTTTAAGTATTCTTCCTCAACATTTTGTTCAGAAATATCGACTTCCCACACAAAATATCTCGCCAATAAATGTTGTACAAACACAAGGAATGTTGAAGATTACCAAAAAATGTTCCCTGTTATTACAAATAGGTAATATTAGAAAAAATATTGATATGTTTATTTTGAATAATAACTTACCATATGCTCTCCTTAGCTTAGATCATTGTGGACTATTTGAATTAACTTTTGATTGTGCTAAAAAATGTGTAACACAAAATAACAATATTTTACCATTGTTAAAAAATATACCAAGTTGCTCTCAAACCTTACATTTACTTCCTGAAAGTGAGAATACAATTAGAAATGAAAATGTTAATGTTCAATCAAATAATAGGGTAGAGAAGATAAAGTACACTCCTGCCACTGAAGAAAATCACGTAACTCCTCAGTCTGCTAGAGAAGGAAAACTTCCTACTTTATTATCAAAATATGTCAAAATTTTTGCTAAATCAAAATATGACGTTGGAAGAATTCGTATGGAACCCCAGAGAATTTATTTAACTTCTGATTTACCTATTTCACTCAGAGCATATAGAACTTCCCCTAAGGAAGAAGAAGAAATTAAAACCCAAATTCAAAATTTATTACAGGCAGGTATAATAAAAGAAAGTTGTTCCCCTTATTCGGCACCTGTAACCCTGGTGTATAAGAAGGAAGAAGGAAAAAAGAGTCGTTTATGTGTTGACTTCCGTAAACTTAATTCGATAACAAAAACCGATGCTGAACCACTTCCCCGAATAGATACTTTATTAGATAAATTAGCTAAAGCAAAATTCTTTTCCACCCTCGACTTGGCAAGTGGATATTGGCACATTCCTATCCACCCAAGAGATACTGAAAAATTGGTCTTTGCTACAACTTTTGGATTATATGAATGGAAATACCTGCCCTTTGGCCTCAAGAATGCCCCCGCTATCTTCAATCGAACAATTAGAAGAATCTTAAATAAATACAAAATAGATTTTGCATGTAATTATTTTGATGATATTATTGTATTTTCACAGTCAGAAGAAGAACATTTCAAGCACTTAGAGCAACTTTTTGAAATCTGTATTAAAGAAAACTTAAAATTAAAATTATCAAAATGTAATTTTGTCAAAACAAAAATTAATTTTCTAGGATATGAAATTACTAATGGACTTATTACGCCTGATAATCCCAATATTGAGGTCATAAAAAATTTGAAACCGCCAAAAAATGTCAAGGAATTACAGAGTTTTGGGATCCGTAAATGTTTATGCTAGATTTATTCCACAATATGCAAAAACTAGAGCTCCATTAAATAATTTGCTAAAGAAAAATGTCCCCTATGTTTGGGACCAAAAATGCGAAAATTCCTTCCAAAAATTAAAAAATGCTCTAATAAGTAAACCCATTTTAAGACTCTATGATCCCAAAAGTCCCTGTCATTTATTTGTTGATGCCTCGAGTCATGGTGTGGGATGTGTTGTTAAGCAGGCAGATGAGAATGGCAATTTACATCCAGTAGCATATCATTCTAGAAACTTACGTAATTATGAAAAAAATTATGCCATTACTGAATTAGAATGTTTAGCAATCATTGATGCTTTAGATAAATTTTATCATTATTTGCACGGTCAAAAATTTGTCATACATACAGATCATGCGGCTCTCACTTGGCTAAAAAATGTTAAAAATTTAAGAGGAAGATTATTCCGCTGGTCCCTTAAACTTAGTATGTTTGACTATCAAATTCAATATCAAAAAGGTTCAACTAATATTGAAGCTGATATGTTATCCCGATTGCCTGTTGTAGAAAATGTGTCACACCATGTACACCTCCTTGACTTAAATGAAATTAAAGACAATCAGAAAAAAGAAAATATAATTATTAATGGTAAGAAAATTATTGAAATTGATGATGTAAATGTAATTAAAAAGAAAGGTTTGTATAAGATAATAGTCCCTATGTCATTAAGATTATCCCTACTAGAGAAAACCCACACTCAATTTGGACATCCTGGAATTTATAAAATGGTAAATTTAATTACACCCCAGTATTATTGGCCTAATATTAATAAAGACATTGAAAATTTTGTGAAACATTGTCATATTTGTCAATTAAACAAAAAATGTAAACAAAAAAGATTTGGCTCGTTACAAGAAGTACCACCAACAGATAAACCTTTTGAATGTTTGTCTTTGGACACTGTTGGTGGACTTAATTATTATAATTCTACAAAAAAGTATTTGCATTTGGTAGTGGACCATGCAACCCGTTATGTGTGGGGATTTCCATCAAAAAGCGTTACCACTGAAACTTATACAAACTTTTTAAAACAATTATTTCAAATTCAAGTGCCTAAAAAATTGTTAACTGACAGAAATGCAGCATTCACTTCATCCCGTTTTAAAAAATTTCTTCGAAATTACTATGTTAAACACCTATTAACAAGTAGCCATCATCCCGAGTGCAACGGGAAAGTCGAGCGGCTCAATCAGACTATTGTTACACGTTTAAAGTGTAAAGTTAATTCTTCTTCAAACAAAATTCCCTGGACTAAATTACTTGAAGAAGTTTTAAATCAGTATAACTCAACACCTCATTCAGTAACTCAGTTTCCACCTAAATATTTATTATTAGGAGAATTACCATATAACCCCTTATTGGCAAATAATAATTACTACCCTTCAGTTGATGAAGCTAGAAAAATAGCAAAAGAAAAAACAATACAATATCATAATAAAAACAAAGTCAGATACGATGCTCGATTTCTCCCAGTGGAATTTAAAGTTGGAGATGAAGTGATTTATGAGGAATTTCAATATCCAAACACGCGTAAATTGAGTTCACCTTATTCAGGCCCATATAAAATCTTAAGACAATTATCTAACGTTAATTTTGAGATAGACAAACCCAGCCTTCATTTTAAGAGAAATTCAGAAATTGTCCATTCATCTAAGTTAAGATACTATAATAATCCTAAAAATTTCAAATTAAGTCATGAATAAATTAGTTAGGTATCAGCTTCCAGTCCCAAGTTTTTTTATTTTTGCTTTCCTATTTCCCCATACACGTTGGATGAGGATCCTGGCTGAGTTAAAGAAATCGGGGGGATGTCGGGAGACATATCTTCCTTTCTTTGACTCAGTGGCACTAGCGTGCCCTTAACGTTTCTTTTTTACAAATATACCTTTTCGGTTTATTTAATTTTTTTTTCTTAAATATCATGTAGATAGTTTCGTGAAATGAGGATCCTCCGCTCCTAAGCCCCTTTTCTATAAGCAGTCTGTTTTCTCATGGTCTCCTGATCTTCACCATTGTGATGTGTTCGGAGAACACGGGAAAACTGATTTGTTTTCCCTCTCTGTAGAAGCTAGCCAGTTTCCACCTTTATCCCAAACTACTTTTTTGAAAGGGCTTGACATTCTCAGAGTTTCAAGGGTTAATGTACCCACCATATAATTTTTTTGGATTGCCAAACTTGAAGTTTATAGCAGTCTGTAATACTTTGAAAACAAATAGTTACTCAGACAAAGTAATTAACTTGGTTTTAGGTGTAAATAATTTGTAAAAATTTTTTGCTATTATTAATATTATTATTGTTTGTATCTTTAGTAAGTATTTTTATATAATTGTTTGAAAATGTATTTATGGTGCCATTTTTTTCAAATATATGGACAGTAGAGAAAACTGCAAGTTCCGTATATTTCTTTTAAAAAATAGATTCCTTGCAGATGTGTAATATCTTGTTCAACATCATTATATTTTTATGTAATGTTAAAGACTCTGTGCAAAACCAAAAAGACTTTTGTGCCAAAGAAATGAACTATTTTTCTTACTGAGCAATTAAAAAACATATTTACAGGACCTTGTTATCATAGTTCATTACAAATGAACAAAAAACAATAAGACTATAAGCTTTACCAACTAGTTGGGAACAAGAAATTTCTGCTTTAAGATAATATTGTATAAGAGTGCTACATTATGTTTTATTTTATATTTTTATATTACTCCTATGAAAATATTGTATGTATAGGGTTGAGCACGTGGAACGTGCAGTTCTACAGAAAGAAAAAAAAAAAAAAAAAAAAAAATCAATAAACGGGACTAAATTATTAATTAAAGGGAAAATATACACACTTCTCCTTCTACACAATAAGACAGACCATCTTTTCCTGGACTATCTGCCACCTCGGAATGAGTTCCCATGGACTTGCAGGCAAGCCCAGAGGAACGTTGTCTTGGAGGGGGGGGATATGAAAGGATAAAGAGAGGTAAGTTTTTAAATTATTATTTTATTATTTTAAATTAATAGTGAGCAATAATTTAAAGAAAATCCCATTAGAAAGTCTTAACTTAAAATTAATTCTAAAGTTTCCCCTGTAAAGTAAGTTTTAGTACAATGCGTGAGCATAACGCAAAAGTCATAAAAGAGAACCAACTTTAAGACAAGAAAGTGATGAATAAGTGCAATCTGCAGCTTTTTGTGGTTTGGAGCTGCATAGTAATTAATCCCAGTTATCTGGACCTCAGCTAATCTGTCTGTTTGAACGTAGCTTTTGGTTTCGTTTCGCCAGCCCCCCGACTAGTAGTTGGCTCTTTGCCAAATGAGAGGTGTTTTTTTCTCTTTTTGAGAATGTTACTTTTTTATGTTTAGTTTAGTTTCTCGGCCTGTCTTAAACAGGAAGTATAATTTTTTTCTCTTGAACATGAAAGTTATGATTTAAATATTATGATCTTGGCTCCTTTATGGAGAAACAATGTTATCCTGAAATATTACTGAATTAAGTTATAATTGTGAATTCTTCAAAGTATACTGCAAATAGTTTTTTATTGTGTGTTTAATTTCTAATAAAGAATTTATGCTCTCCCAACTGACTTTATGACTGAAATTGAACACGTGAATTACAGAACTATAGATTAAGAAGTTGTTTATGATTATATATTTCTGCATATTTTCATGGTACGAATTTTTTCATGGCGCAGTATATATAATAATAAAATTTTCTCATGGTGAACGAAACTCGGGATAAGTGAAATCCCTTAAAAGTGAAATTACCCTTAGATATTAATTTATCTGGATTTGGATTTGAAAGCTTGGATAATTTATTGTGAAAACGAAACTGAAAAATAATAATGACTGGAATTCCGGATTCGTTATTGGATAGCTGCCTGGATATGGAACCAGGTAAGCAAAATTTAACTACTATTTATAACATTGATTAAATGAAATTAGAAATTTTAATTATTTGAATTATTTTGTTTGATTATTTGCTCGCTTTGAATATTGAAAAGTTAAAAGCTAAGCATTCTACGGAACGCTCAAATGTAACTAAATTAATAAATAAATTAGAGAATTTATTATTGGATGATCTAGAAAACACAAAATCAGACGAAATCATCGAAATCCAGGAAATGATAGGTGAAAGAGAAATTGCATTAAAAAATTTAAATAATGAAATTGAAAATTTAATAGTAGATATTAAAGAGTATGAAAAAGATATCGCGACCAGCGATAAATACGGCGAGCAAATAATTTCTGCCAAATGCAAAATCAAACTAAGATTAAAAAGATTATGTAATAATAAAGATGAAAGTAGTTCAAACTGTTCTGTCAGTGAAACCCAAACAAAAACTGGTTCGGCAGTGAGATTGTCGAAAATGTCCTTACCAAAATTTGGTGGACAAATAGAAAAATGGAACGAATTTTTCGATTGTTTCGAAAATTCAATCCATTTAAATGAAAATCTTACAAAGATTGAAAAATTCACTTACTTGAAAACGCTTTTAACTGACAAAGCGTACAATGTTATTGAAGGGTTTTCACTTACGGAACAAAATTATGATAATTGCATAGAAATGTTGAAGTCACGTTTTGGGCAAAAGGATATTATCATTAATGCTCACATGAATAAATTGATAAACTTAGAAGGCGTAAAAAGTTCATCAAATATAACTGCTTTGCGAAAGTTTTATGACGCTTGTGAAGTAAATATTCGCAGTTTATCTAATTTAGGGGTGACAAAAGGCCAATATGGTCATTTACTGAATCCAATTTTATTAAAATTATTGCCAAACGATCTAGTAGTTGAATATTACAGGCAAAGTGATAAAAGGAAGGATGAGTCTGATGTGACAGACTTAATTAATTTTCTTAAAATAGAACTTGAATCACGTGAAAAATCACTTAGTATGATTAATTATAAAAATGCTTCGGTAATTGTAAATAAAAATAAAGCCGAAATTAATGAAAGAAAATTTTCAAATAAAATGAATTCATTGAATGTAGGTGTAAAAAATATATGCATATTTTGCAGGAATTATGATCATCATTCTCTTGAATGTACTAATTTAACTGATGTTGAGAAAAGGTTAAAATTAAAGAAGGATGGCAGGTGTTATAAATGTTTTCTAAAATCTCATCTGTCATCACAGTGCAGGGTGAAATCGCAGCCTTGCGAAAAATGTAAAGCAACAGATCATAACAAATTATTTTGTTTTTCAAAAAACTTGAAACCAGAAGTAGTAGAGAACACTATAGTATCGAATTCACATTTAAAAAACAGTAATCAGGCAGCGTTATTGCAAACATGTTGCGTCATAGCCCAATCTAATTCTAGATCAAAAACTGTCAGACTCTTATTGGATTCCGGAAGTGAAAAAAGTTTTATTACTAAAGAATTGGCCCACGAATTAAAATTAACCCGTGTAAGAACAGAAAAGCTAACTGTTTTTGCCTTTGGTATAAATAAAGGTAAAGAAGAGGAATTCGAGGTTTTTAATATTGAACTGCGTAGCAAAATAAATCCTCGTCGGCTCATCCATGTTGAAGTATTAGCTACAGACTTAATAACCGCGACTCCCTTGAAAAGCCCAAGGGGCGAACCAGAAATTGAAAGTTATATTAAAAATAAAAACTGGAAATTGGCAGACAATTCATTAAGTGATTCCAAAATTAATATTTTGCTAGGAGCTGATTATTTTTGGAAAATACAGAGAGGTATCATTGAAGAAATCGGTGATAATTTATATGTTGCTAATACTATTTTCGGATATACTGTAGTGGGGAAATTGAATAATAATAGTACAGAAGTAATTAATTCGCATTTTGTATCTGTAAATAAATTTGACAGTTTTGATTTGCAGTGTTTTTGGGATTTAGAATCACTTGGAATATGTGACAGTAAGAATGATTCTATGTCACAGAGAGATATAGAAATTATTAATTCTTTTAATGAAAATTTAAATTTTGTTAAGGGAAGATATGAAATTCAATTTTTGTGGAAGGAAAATAAAAATGAATTAAAATCGAATATAGAAATAGCCAAAAATAGACTTTGGGGTTTGAGAACAAAACTGTCTAAAAATGAATGGCTTAAAAATGAATATGAAAAAATTCTTGAGGAACAAAAGAAAATGGGTATAATAGAGGAGTGTAAAATAAACAAAAATGAAACTGGTGTATATTATATGCCCCACAGACCGGTGATAAGAACAGATAAGTCCACTACAAAGGTCAGAATAGTGTTTGATGCTTCTTCCAAAGAAAAGGAAGCAAAATCTTTAAATGAATGTTTATTTGCAGGCCCCAATTTAAATCCTAATATTTTGGATATTATTTTAAAATTCCGCCTTCATAAAATTGCCTTTGTTTGTGACATTGAAAAAGCTTTTCTGCAAATACAGGTTGCAGAAAATGATAGAAACTTTTTGAGATTTCTATGGTTTGAGGATATAAATAGTAAAAATCCTCTATTAAAGGTTTTCCGCATGACTCGTGTAACTTTTGGTGTTACAACATCACCCTTTTTGCTCTCAGCTACCATTAAACATCACATAAAGGGCTATAAGAACTTGTTTGAGAAAGTCGTAAATATGCTTGATACTTCCTTATATGTTGATGATCTCTTTCATGGCGCTAATTCTGTAAATGAAGCATTTATTTTATCGTCTGGTGCTGTGAAAATACTTAAAGATGCCAATATGACATTAAGAAAATGTAAAAGTAATTCTTGCGAATTAAGCAAATTGTGGGAAAAACATGGAATAAACGTTGATGAAGAAATAAATGAGGGAAATATCTCTAAAGTATTGGGAATAATGTGGTCAACTAATAATGACACGTTAAGAATAGACATTCAATCTCTGTTAGAAGGGTTTGATAATGAAATTATCACTAAGAGAATTGTTTTACAAACTGTAGCAAAGGTGTATGACCCTGTAGGGTTTATTTCCCCTTTTATAATAAGAGTTAAATTTCTAATGCAAGAACTATGGGAGCAGGGTGTTGATTGGGATTCTGCTTTACCTGATGCTTTAACACAAAAATTTAAGAAATGGCATCGTGAAATACAGGATTTAGAAAATTTTGAAGTGCCTAGAAAATATTTTACGAATTTTGAAAAATTAACTCCTGAAACTATTCAAATCTGTGTTTTCTGCGATGCCAGTTTGAAGGGATATGGTACAGTAGCTTATTTTCGTGATCCTTGTTCCCGTGAAACTTCATTTATTATGTCAAAGACAAGAGTAGCTCCTCTCAAAAAACTTACTTTGCCTCGACTTGAATTGATGGGAGCCTTAACAGCTGCTCGATTAGCTCATTATCTTGGGCAGCTATTTTCAGTTCCCGTCAAAAACATACTATGCTTCTGTGATTCCCAAATTACCCTTTATTGGGTCAAAGGAAGTGCTAGTAACTGGAAGCCCTTTGTAGAGAACAGAGTGCGTGAAATTCAACGATTAGTAGCCCCATCTCAGTGGAGATTTTGTCCAGGGGTTAAAAATCCCGCTGATGTGCTATCTCGTGGTTGCACAGCAACTGAATTGTTGAAGAATGAAGAATGGTTAAAGGGACCAATTTGGTTGAAAGAAGAGCACTTACCGACACCACTACCGGAAAATGAAGTCAAAATACCTGAAGAAGAGATTTTGAGAGAACAACGGAAAACTACTGTTTGCTCTTTCACTCATGGCAATAATAAATTTGAATTATTATATAAGTTTTCATCTTGGTCTAAATTAAGACGTGTTACAGCCTGGTGTCTTAGATTTATAAAAAATACTAAATGTCGATCTGCGCGAAATACTGGCTTTTTAACTATACAAGAACTTGATGAGGCAACTAAAATTATTGTGAAGTTGGTTCAAAGACATGAATTTGGAGAGGAAATAAAGACTTTAAAATCTGGAAGAAACCTGAATGCTAGTAACAAACTCCTTTCTTTAAACCCTTTTCTAGACAAAAATGAAATTCTTCGTGTTGGTGGAAGATTAAGACACGCAAACCTACCTGAGAGTCAAAAACACCAAACGATACTTCCTAAAACGCATCACATTACAGATTTAATTATAAAGTATTTTCATGAAAAACATCTTCACAGTGGAACTCAGTTAACAATTTCAGTACTGCGACAACAATATTGGATAATTAATGCAAGAGACGCCGTGAAAAGGAATCTGCGGAACTGTATGAAGTGTTTTAGAACCACATCGAACTTAGCCTCTCAACTGATGGGTGATCTTCCAGCTGCTCGTGTAGTGCCATCGCGAGTGTTTTCGAAAGTCGGGGTTGATCTTGCAGGCCCCTTTCTCATCAAACCTCGTAAGGGCCGAGGTGTTAGATCTTATAAAAGTTATATTTGTTTATATATCTGTTTTTCCACAAAAGCAATTCATTTGGAAATACTCAGTGATCTCACCTCTGAAACATTCCTCGCATCCTTGAAGAGGTTTGTTGCTCGACGAGGAAAACCTGAAGAATTGTTTTCAGACAGAGGAACGAACTTTGTAGGTGCCGACAACGAAATGAAAAAAATGATGTCCTTGATCTCTTCTGACGAAAAGATCCACAGATATTTGTCCGAAGAAACAATCAAATGGAATTTCAATCCCCCATCGGCCCCCCATTTTGGAGGACTTTGGGAGGCTGGAATAAAACAGATGAAGGGTCATTTAAAAAGAACTATTGGCGAACAAATATTAACTTATGAACAGTTCCTTACTTTAATTACTCAAATTGAATCGTGTTTGAACTCGAGACCTCTTGTTGCGCTCTCGAATGATTCAAGTGACTTAAATGCTCTAACTCCAGGACATTTTATCATAGGCACTGCCTTGACTTCAATACCAGAACCTGACTATTCTTCAGTTAACCTAACCCCGCTAGAAAGATGGAAACTTCTACAAAAAATTTTTCAAAGTTTCTGGAACAGATGGTCTTCAGATTACCTATCAGACTTGCAAAGGCGATCAAAATGGTTAATAAATAAACCAAATTTCAAGAAAGACGATTTGGTTTTAATAAAAGATGATAATCAGCCCCCTTTGAAGTGGAAACTGGGACGCATAATCAAATTATTTCCTGGAGCAGATGGCAAGATTCGTGTTGTTCTACTGAAAACTATTTATGGAGAGTTGAAGCGTCCGATCGCCAAACTATCACCTCTACCATTTTGAACTTTGAAATTTTTATTTTATTTTTATTTTATTTTATTTTTATTTTTATTTTTTTATGTTCCTGTTTTTAATCCATTTATGTTAATCATCTAGTACAATGTTTCATATGTATATTAATCTCTTTTTTTTCTTATCTATTTGCAGTTGAAGACCAAGAAAATGAAAACCTGTAATAACACTAATGTTGTTATTGTACTTGTAGAATATTTTTATGAACCTTCGTTCATGGGGGCGGAGCATGTTTGAACGTAGCTTTTGGTTTCGTTTCGCCAGCCCCCCGACTAGTAGTTGGCTCTTTGCCAAATGAGAGGTGTTTTTTTCTCTTTTTGAGAATGTTACTTTTTTATGTTTAGTTTAGTTTCTCGGCCTGTCTTAAACAGGAAGTATAATTTTTTTCTCTTGAACATGAAAGTTATGATTTAAATATTATGATCTTGGCTCCTTTATGGAGAAACAATGTTATCCTGAAATATTACTGAATTAAGTTATAATTGTGAATTCTTCAAAGTATACTGCAAATAGTTTTTTATTGTGTGTTTAATTTCTAATAAAGAATTTATGCTCTCCCAACTGACTTTATGACTGAAATTGAACACGTGAATTACAGAACTATAGATTAAGAAGTTGTTTATGATTATATATTTCTGCATATTTTCATGGTACGAATTTTTTCATGGCGCAGTATATATAATAATAAAATTTTCTCACTGTCAATCATTAAGTTAATATCCAATAAGCATAGGAAGGAGTGGTGTGATTTCCCGCCTAAAATGCCAGTATTTAAGTGAAAACACGAGCAGAGGAGCTCCTCTCTTATACATATATATATTGTAACTTTTTAATACTACATGTTAAAAAGAAAATAACTGCCATAAAATAGCTTAATATTGAAAAATATGACATTACTGAAAGTTTGGATTTCCAAGTTATTTGATAATTTTTCTTTTTCTTTCTTTTCCTTCTCATAATATATTTTTTAACTTTTCTATTATTATTATCATACTAAAGAAGGACTGACATGCTTTCAGCTGTAGTTCTAAATGCATGATAGCAGAAAACTTTTACCAATTAAATTGCATATTTTAAAACTGTAACATCATCATGAGTTAAAAAGTGTATAAAAATAAACTGATGTAATTGGATTCATTGAAAGAAGCTGTTACCTTTCATGCATAAGAAGTTATTATTTTTTCTTTTATTGTACAGAATAACATGCCACATCTAATGTGTTTATAAATAACTTACTTTAAACATTTGCAATTGTAATTTACTCATTTAATACAATCTTGAATAATATTTTATGAGTAAAAGCACAGTCAAAATTGCAACATCTTCAAATTATGAGAAACAAAATTATTTTGCTTTAATAAAATAAAAAATAAATAAAAGAAAGAAAAAAAAAGGGATTTTTATGAAAACATATAATATGTCGTAATACCATTATATCATGCCATAATACCATACCATCATAATACCATATAACACCATTAAAATTTTTTAAAGATTTCCATTGTTATGTTTAGATTATTATTTTACATCATAATTATTCTTAGAATTATCCTGTGAATAATTAGTAATTCTGTTTTTTTTGTTTTTTCTTGATTTCAGATGTTTCAATAAAGGATTACAATGAAGACTGTATTGAGAAATCTCTTTTTGCTCTCTCTATTTTAAAGAGTGCTGCTGATGAGGTAAAATATTATTTTCAGTATTCAGAATCTTTAAGTCATATGCATCTCTGTTATACAAGAAGCATGTGATTTAAAAATTTGTAGTCCCAAAACTATTAATAAAATTTCAATTTCATTCTTTTATTATTCTAACAGTTAGCAGGCTGGCGATAATCAGGGAAATCATAAAACAAAAAAAAAAAAAAAAACAGGGTATTTTATCAATCTGGAAATATCAGGGAAAAAATCAGTAATAATAATAATAAAAAGATTGATAATAATAATAATAATAATAATAAAAAGATTGAAATATTTTTGCTTATCAGTATAGTTTTTTGAATTACAGTGGCTTAGCGAGCATGTTACACAAGAGTGTGATATACACAAAATTATGGAATGTTTATAATAGGTAACAGAAATCATGGAATTTTGTCAAAACTAGTCATGGAAATCATGGAAAAATCAGGGAACTGTTTTCTGAATTTCTGTAGCCACCCTGGTTAGACATTTGGCTATAAAGAAAAAATTTATTTATTTATTAGGCAAAATACCTGTAAAATATTATACAATCATTACTTCGAGCTATGTTCTAATCTTGATACAATTAATATTTAATTTAAAATCACTAGCAGGCTTTGCCCGCTACTATATTTAAAGAAAACTCTTTTTTATAATTCTTTATTAAAAAAAAAAAACTAAAACTAAAATTGCTGAAAAGTTTGCTTTGGGTGCCCGCTTCCTTTGACAATGACTTACTCATCCTCACATTCTCGGGTGCCTGTCCCTATTGCCTGCGACAATGGCTTACCAGAGAGCTTTCATTTGCATATTTCCAGTTTTCCCGGAAGACTTCCAGTTTTTTAGTGTATCTTCCGGACAGATGATGAAATCTTCCATTTTTGAAGCAGTCGCGGATATCGTTTGTTTAAAAAAGAAACCCCAAATGTTCTACGGAAACTCCCGATTCCCAATCTTTCTCCATCCATAACATGAATGTCAATATTCATTTCAAACTTGCTTTATGAGATTCTAGAACATGTAAAGAAATAGAATTGTTAAGTATTTCTTGCTGATGTAATTATTTCTCCTCCCCCCCTTTATTTATCTCCAACTAGAGATCATCAATCAAATGTTCTGCAGAAGTCTTTTGTTTCCTAATCTTTATCTATCTGCAACATAAATGATAATAAATATTAATTTTAAACTTCTTTCATTAGATTCTAGAAGTAGAGTTGAAAGTGTTTAATATTTCTTACTCTGTAATTATTTTTGTATCCACCCCCCTTTCCCCGGATTGTGATCAATGATAAATTCTAGAAACAATAAAGCAATGGAAGTGCTCAATATTTCTGATGTATGTAGTTATTTTTAGACCTTTATTGCTGAATTTAATGAATCTGTTTATTTTTCCTCAATTAAATTAAATATTTGTTTGTCATATTTATACCAAATGTGTAAACATGGGGAAAAAATGAAGAATAATTTTTTCAGGTAGGAAAATTTTTCCCAAATCAATTTAAGAAAATCAATACTCAGTTGGTTTTATGCACGTTTGAAACTGATAATTAGCTACTGCCACTTTATATATATATATATGATTAATGTACATACACAAAAATCATATTCTATATTTGTTTAAAAAAATTGTTTTTCTGTTGGCATGGAATTTTATTAAGGTTTTGTGTTGATATAAAAGTTATTGCTGTTATATTATTATTATTATTATTATTTTATGTTAAGGGAAAAATTCTGAAATTGCTTAATGTAGTTAAAAATTATACATATATATATTTATGTCACCAATTTATTGAAAGTGACATTATCAATATTTAACTAATCAACCAACCAACAATTTTAGCGAAAAATTTTCAGCTAATTTCCAATTTTAAAACCCACATGTATGATTTTTTTTTTTTTTTTTTTTTTTTTTTTTTTGGGGGGGGGGGGTTGGGGGAGCTTTAACAGGGTTCATACTCATCAGGGAAAACCTGGAATACTCAGGGAAGTAGGATTTTGTTAAAAAGAAAAAAAAAGTCAGGGAAAATAAAAATTTTCATCAAAAGTCAGTTAAAATCAATTATAAAACCTGGATAAACAAATATTTCCTTTCTCTCAAATGACTTTTTTTGTTTAGCTTCATACCAAAATTCAAATGATTAAGGATCGTGAAAATATGCATGTAAACAATGATTTCTACCTGAATTTCTATCAGGATCGGCAGTAACATGACATCATACAGTGGAAGTAAATGTATTTTCTTCTCTCTAGAGGAATATTTCTTGTAATAGTCACTAATATTTTTTTGAAAATTACCCAGGGAATTTTTTTTCTTCCCATATCTGAATGTGAACCCTGTTGAAACAGCTAATGGAAACTAAAAATGTTTAATAGAAAATATTTGACAGCTGCTTAGTGAGTGCATTTCTTTCTACACTATTAAGTATCAATTCTCTTTCTTATATTATTTACTTTTTTATTATATACTTTAACTTAACTAAGTTTTTTTGTCTATTGTTAAATAAATTTCCTACAGATTTCTGTTTTGTAGATATTTATATGTTGAAGAGGTATAACTTCATTTAAAACTTTTATATATTTAGTATAATCAGTAGTGGCACAAGAAATTCCCTGACGGGGGGACACCACCTCCCCGATAGGGGCACACTACATAAAGAGAGTTTTTTATATGAGTGTTTATCAAAAACTGCAATACTGTTAATAATATTTCTGTTAATATTTGTACCATTCCATTTGTTCATACTCCTCGTGGTTTTGGAGATCATTGTGTGACAGACAGACATTTTCTAAAAATATCGTGGTCAAAACGTGTTCTGGACCTTTCAAAACGTATATTTTCATGGAAAACTGGAAGCTGAAAATTTTTATGAATCCAATACTTTCTTCTATTGAATATAGAATGGAAAAACTGGAATGCTCCAAATTTGTAAAAGGAAAGAAAAATGCTGCTAAAAGTAGAAAAACTGAAAATTTTGTATTTGTGTCCCCGAGAGATTTTAGGAGAATGCTCCAATGGGGGGTCACAGACTCCCCGGCGGTGTGGGAGGGGGGGGGGCACAAAACATTTTTAATGATTGCTTCAAAATATTAAAATTGTAAAACTGTATTGTTTAATATGTCAAAGAAAAAAATCTTCCCTTTTTTTTATGAAATCTTCTGGTTTTTCAACAAAAATCTTCCCTTTTTTTATTAAAATTGGTTGGCAAGTATGCATTTGGGTGCTTATTAGATGACTGCATTGAAATGGGCAGTATTGGAAAAATTTATGTACCCCTTTTATATTTGAATCCCATTTACCTATGAACAACACTGCATATGGTGTACAAAATATTTGTTTTCCTGTTATTTCCTATATTAATTTAATTTATTTGATCAACCGTAAAATGACAGCAATTCCACACCAAATATAATATTACAATATGCTATGATCGTCTACGACTATCGCATGAGACAATTGAATTTTTGTGGTTACATATACTTCATGATTAGAGTAGTTGGTATATAGAAAAATAGTTAAATAAATATGTAAACCTGATCATGATACCGCCTTAATGTAGCTCCCATTGTCGACTTTTGAATTTTTGTCGCCATTTTAGACAAAAATACATAATTTATGCAATTACTGTTTCAGTTTTATCTTTCTTTCTTCCTTAAATATTTTATAATTTATTTATATTTTTGATGTGCTACTTGGCATAAAGTGGCTGTCGCTAAAGTAGAGTCCTTGCTGAAATATGTCTGATCTACTTCAGCATCAAAATTTTTAAAAATTACCCAGGATTATGAATAAGTGAATCTCTTTAATATAATGCTGAATTAGCTTTCATGCCAAGCACGATTCATCTGTGTCAAAAACATACTATTTAAACAAAAGAAAAAGAAATCTAAAATTGAGGTATATTAAAAAAGGTTATGGAGCAAAATTTGGAAGAAACATGCTAAATTATTATTATTATTTTATTTTAAAGTTATAAAAACATTATTTTTTTTACATGCATGAGCATATTTAATATTTAATAATTTTTTATTTTTCACGTGAAAGCATGTTTCATTTTATGTTAAAATAAATTAGCTCAGAAAATTTTTGGCAACAATTAAAAATTTAAATGAATAATTTTAAAGCAACGCAAGCGAAGTGATGATGTCTGTGCCAGAATTCATATTTATTTCTTAAATAATTCTAATTTTCCTGAGAAAAACGGAAGTTAATTTCATGTTTTCTGTCTATAATAAGTAGTTTACACCATAAATCGTACAGCCTTGATTGGACAGATTTCGAGAACAGTGAAATATACATACATATAAATCTTGCTCACTTAATAGTATAAGATAAATAAAAAAGTAAACATTATTGTGCTACACAACTTTATCATATCTTTTCCATAACGGATTTTGAATTTTTGTCGCCATATTAGCAAAGTTTTTTTTTTTTTTTTTTTGTATAATTTCTTGTATAAAAAGGAAAAGCCTATTTGCTAATTCTTTTATCGGACATCTTTTTGTTAATATAAAAAATCCTTCATATTCTGTTTATATTTTTAGGTTTAAAATAATGCTTGTTGAAATAAATTTTCTGTTTTTAAAACTGCATTTTTTCCCTATAAAATTATCTACTCAGATAAAAATAGATCATTTATGTGACTGCTATTTCGATTTTTTTTTTTTTTTGTAATATTTTATAATTTATTTATAGTAGTAAAAAAATGCTAGACAGTTAAATGTGATGTCATGGATTGTTTTTTTCTTTTTTTAAATAACAGTTTGACAGTAAAAATATAAAAAATAATAGTTTAAAAAAAAAAAAACATTTTAGTACAACATATATTAGCATCGTAAACTATATTAGCACTTTATCAATGTGTATAAATTTTTTAAAGTGATAATGACGTCAATTTTTGTGAGATGCATAATTTATTTTTTTTATAATTTTCTATTGTTCATGTTTAAGTAAATGTATTTATTTTCCTGACGAAGAAAAAAATGAACTCGTAATTTTTTTTTGCCAACAGTTAAATTATGGATAAAAATTTAATGTCTAATTTTAGAGCTATTTTAAGGTTATTATTTTCACATTTTAATTAATTAAAAGAAATCTAATCAAAAATTCGAAAATCTGACTTTGATGTGCACAGTGACCCCATGGAGGGCATCTTTGTGTGAAATCACGTGATTGTCCAAGCTACTGTTTTCAATAACAGTGAAATATACGTATATATATACATACTTGCCAACCATCTCATTATGAACTGTACAATTTTTAGTACCCACCTTTTTTTCACACCAATAATTTTTATAGAGTAATTTTAGTCTTATTTATCGTAACAACATTTGGAGAGAATAACTTTTTTCAGGGCTTTTTTTTCAGGGGCGTTAACAATTTTACGGTTATTAATGAGATGATTGGCAAGTATGTACTGTAATTTTCGGGAGATAAGCCGCACCACTGTATAGGCCGCGCCAACAAAAAATCGGCGAAATTAAATTAACTTTCATCAAATAAGCCGCGGCCTATACTATGATTAATCTACTACAAAAACGATTCTTTGCACATACATCGATATCGTAAATATCGATGTATTTTTTTTGCGCATTTAATTTTTCTTTTCCTTTATTAATATTAATGCATTAATAATGAAATGATAAAATCTTATACAGTACAAAGTTGAAAAAAAACAGACGTTTTCGATTGCATTAATTTTCCACAACAACGTTTTTTTCTTATTATTATTTTCAACTATTTTTAATTAGATGAATTAAGTTTAAATATTAGATAAACTTGTCAAAAATAAGCTTTATATAACATCCCAACTACATTTTCAGCTGATCCCCTCCCCATTTTTAATGTTTAAATTCATCATTATGAATGATTTTCAGAATTATTTGAGATGCTTGTTGTTTTTTACCTCTTCTTAAAAATTTATATGTAAAAAATTAAAATTATAAGCTAGAAAATTTCACAAAACAAATGTTAAAATAAGTTTAAAGATTAATTAGATAAGAAAAGTTTTAATAGAAATCACTTAATATAGTTTTAATAGAAAATCGTTTGGTTTTACACATTCTGTACTTTTGAAATTAATAAGATTAAAAATTTTTGCTTTCTGGATGTGTATTAAAAAAAATTATTTTAACAAAATAAAATATTAGCTGATGAATTAATGTTACAAACTCTATCAAAATAGCCATGAAAATCGATCACTGAACTTGTTTGCTTGATTTTGTGCAATAATATCAAGAGTTCTGGTTGAAACTAAAAGAACAGAAAATAATAATAATAAATAAACAAATAAAATAGCATAAGTTGTTCTTTCTGATTTTGAAATATACTTTTGTTTGATAAAGATCGCTTCTAAAAATATTTTTGCAAGGAAAAAAAATTCCATATTTTTTTTTCTCCAGGCCGCACCTGCCGATTTTAAACTTTTAAACACATATAAGCCGCGGCTTATCTCCCAAAAATTACTGTATATATATATATGAAAGGATAAAGAGAGGTAAGTTTTTAAATTATTATTTTAATTTAATAGTGAGCAGTGACTTAAAGAAAATCCCATTAGAAAGTCTTAACTTAAAATTAATTTTAAAGTTTCCCCTGTAAAGTAAGTTTTAATACAATGCGCAAGCATAACGCAAAATTCATAAAAGAGAACCAATTTTAAGAGAAGAAAGTGATGAGTAAGTGCAACTTGCAGCTTTTTGTGGTTAGGAGCTGCATAGTAATTAATCCCGGCTATCTGGACCTCAGCTAAGCTGTCAATCATTAAATTAATATCCAATAATCAGAGGAAGGAGTGGTGTGAGTTTCCACCAAAAATGCCAGTATTTAAGTGAAAACATGCATAGAAAAGCTCTCTCTTCTTGTTCTCTCTTGCTTAGTTAACCTACGGCAAATTAACGGCCCGAGAGGGATCACGGGGATCGTATGATGTTTGATCGCGGGCCTCCGGCTACACTGTGCGGTACCCATTTGCTCAGCCTATAATTATGGAATTGTATCTTAGGATATGTTCCAGATGGTTTAATAAAAGCATGTACTGCAATTTGGAGTTATTACTGAGTGCCAGCATCTTTCGTTCATAGCTATTATGTGAATCCAAGTAAGGGAATTCGTCACATATATATACATACAAATCTTGCTCACTTAATAGTATAAGATTAATTTAGTCACTGTTATGCGGTATAAGAAGTGTGACTTGCACTTCTTATTCCTAAACATATAAAACATCAGTATTGCGTTATGCATAATTCTTGCATTTTGTGTATTTCAAAGATAATAATAAAGCTTATGAGTTATAAATATGTGTCACTAGTTCCAAGTTCCATTTTAAATGCAAGTTTTATTTGCAATTTTGATTATAATAATAAAAACTTGATTTAAATCAAAGTTTATAATTTCATGCTTTCTTTCTATAAATTGTTTTGAAAATTTAATGTCATATGTAGTGAGATACGCTGCACATTATAAGTATTTATTTTCTTCAAAGTTGAATTAAAATTGTTAGCTGTTATTTTCATAATTATTATTTCAGTTGTTTACTGATAAGATTTACGTTATCTTACATGTTTGTTTTCTTTCAATTTATCATTGACAAGTTTTGTTGTAATTATATTACTGTTGCTATGATATTGCATGTTAAATATTTTGATTTCATTTTCTGATAAATATTTATAACCCAGTATATTTTTAAAGCATAAAACTTCATAAAAATATAAAATTTTAGAAGATATGTTTAAAAGATTTCTCTTCTATATCTGATGGAGAGCAATATAATTTTTCAAGATGCATTTGTGTCCTTTTTCAATTTTAATAATATTTTTATTATTATTATTATTTCATGTATTGTGCTTCGGACATTTCTTAAGTTGCATTAAAATCTCTTGTTTAATAACTTGAAGTGTTTTATAAATTTTTAGGAGGCTTAATCCAATAAAAATTATATTTTTGATTTCTAAAATTTATTTGTTGATTTTATCTAAACTGTTTAGAAAAATGCATTTAAAATAAACGTTTTAGGTAGGTATGTTATATGTTATATCACTTAAAAATTTAATTTACATTGTCTTTTATATCACACTTTTAAACCTTTTGCAGGGATGAGATTTTTCAGCTTTTCAGCTGATTTCAGCTTTTCAGCTTTTTTTTTTTTTTTTTCATATTTCTGATGTGTATTTGTTCTTTTTTTATACATTGAAGATTAAAATAAATATTTATTAAAAATTCTAGTATTTCATTTCAGTGCCTTGTCTTTGCGTACAGTTTCAGCTTTTTTGTGTTTTTGCTAATCTCATCCCTGCTTTTGTTAATTGCTGTAATTAATTTAAAAATTTCAAATTACAATTTAATAAATTCATTGACCTTACTTTGAAGCTTCTTGAAGTCTTTTATCCTGGATCCAGGACCTCATCAGCTACCAGCTTCTATTAAAACTAAATTTCTTTTTTATTGTCATCCGCTGATCTCAGTAGGTTGTGATAGGTGCTTTTGATCATGTCCAGTACAGGCTCGTTGTTGTTGCAACTGCATCGATTTTTGATTACACTTCAATAGTTTTGTGATTCACTGGATAAAAATGATTTTTGTAATTTGCTGGATTTTCTGTGTTTTCAAAAGCGATATTAATTTTGTTATTTATTAATGAGCACGGTAATTGTTTTGTCAAACTTTATACTTTGTGTTCTTTTATTCTACTTTTTATTTCACAATTAATGAATTGTAATTTAATTTGTTTATTTATATTTTTCAGGATTCATCATTGCGTCAGTTGAAGAACTTGATGATATCTATGTAGAAACCTTGTTTTATCTGTACAAATATTTGACATTGTTACTGTATGTTATAAGTTGAAACTTTTAAATTATATATGGAAATTTTAAATAAATCATTACATTTTTGTATTAATAAATGTATAACTTTTCTGTTTTTAAATTCAGTTTTTAAACTTGTTTCTTTTGTTCTTTTATTACATTTCACTATGGTTTAAAAATAGTGTTCATAGTTAATTCTCAATTATAAAAATTTTGCTTTTATAAACTACAGATAGATGGCAAAATAATGTGATCATATTCATTTTAATAGGTGTTGTCAAGTATGTTAAGAACAGTGGCATATCCAGACTCAAATCATGGGAGGGGTAATCCAACCATGCCGTAATCACATGGTTTCTGGACTGGAGCCAAAAACAGCTTACAAAATCGCAAACTTTAACAAAATTTGGAAATAGTCTTTAAATAGTCTGATTATGAGTTCACTGTTCCAAAAATATTTTAATACGGTTTAAAAAATATATATATATATATTTTAGAAAATTAATCTTTAATTAAACATATTTTTCTGGACCATTATTTTGGCATGTGCAATATAAGAAAGTGTCTTAGACAAAAGTCGGGTCAAGAAGGTACGTTGAAGTCACGTAGTTATAATAGTAGAGGTTTTTTTTTTTTTTTTTTTTGTGATTGATTTCTTGAAAAATTGCAAATTGATTATAAATAGTGATCATGAATTCACAAAAAATCTCTCTTCTAATCAAAAAGTCAGACACTCTTCTTTTAAACTGTCATATAATAAATATTACTGGCATATAGTTAAAGAAGCTATAATTTACAGAACTATTTTAATGCGTCGATGTTTTTCACTGTTCCTCTCACTGTTTCTAACTGCTTTAGAGCTTAAGAAGTATTTTTATTGTTCAATCATGCTTTCCGTGTCCAGCATTTAAGACAATTCTAAAGCTTAGAGAAATGCCAAATTGACTGACCGGGTTGGGATTTGATAAACACCTAGTCATTTGGCGTTCCCTTATCGTTTATTTTCTCTCAACCACTAGGGTTTATCACCCCTATTTTAACACTGGACTCATTGAGTCAGCACATGCACAGAAACTCCCATGGTCGCAAAAAACATGGTTGAATAATATGCGATTCCCCACCCTTAAAGATCTTGTAATCTGTCTTTTCGAGTCTCTAACTTATAATTTTACTGTTGCTTTAACCTTCTATCTCATTCTTTTATTTCATCTTCTATGTTACTGATTCTTAGTTTAAACTACTTCTGAATTCCCAGAAAAAGCCCAACATTATGAAATCGCTCTAAATTTACTACTGCTATGTTTCCATTTTTGTTAATTTATAATCTGCTTCTGTTATTCATCATAGAAAAGCTCTATTCGTCCCCCATAAATTAAATAAATATTCCTCCGTGCTATGCTTAAAATTGTTTAAAGAAACACATCAAGGGATAGATCTAAAAATTGAATTTTCAACTTATTTTACCAGTAACTGGTAGATCTTTTTAGTTTACTCACCACTTTCTTGCAGTTGTTTCGGTTACCAAAATACATAATTTACCTGTTTAGGAAAAACCTTTTTTAAAAGGCCACCTCTCTGAAGGGCCAGTTTTCTATAAATCAAGATAAATGTGTGAAAATAATTCGCAGAAATTTTTCTGAATTTGCTGTAAAATTAGAAATTTCATTTAGAAAGATTGGAGTGTAAGGTTGATTTTTTATACCAACTACATGAAAAATACCAGAGCCAGGAATCGAGCGGAGGACCCTGGTTCGATTCCCAGCTCTGGTATTTTTCACATAGTTGGTGTAAAAAAATAAAATAAATCAGCCTTCCACTACAATATTTCTAAATGAAATTTCATGATTGATGTATTATTGAATATCTATGTATTAATTTGAAACGTGTTTTGTCTGTATCCACTAAATTGAGAGAACGGCTAGGTGTAAAAATTTGGTTGAGGTGTCTAAAAAAAGATTTTGGTCTATAGATGTGTCATTAAAAGAGAAAAATAAAAAAAAGTTGAACAGTTCTCCACCCTAGGGGACAGGAGTTAAAAACATGTTTGCGAGCTTAACTCAGCTCCAAATAACTTCACTGTGAAAAAGTTATACATGGGGGGACTAGACTCGAATACTATAAAATCAGTTTCTGTGATTTTGGAATTTTCGATTTTAAAGAGGAAATGTAGATTTTTTTTTTTTTTTTTTTTTTTTGGGGGGGGGGGGGGGATTAGTTTGAGAGGGAAATCCGTTCTAGACACACATATAGCACCACATTTTAAAGGACTTCAAATTTCAGGTAGATTGGGGATGTTTGTATACAATATAGTGTGCCCCCTGGTGGTGAAAAATGGAACTGGGTGATTTTGTAGTAGACCCTATCATGTTACACCTTATTTTAAAGGTCTTTATATTTCCTGACCGTTGGTGATGTTCGTACAGAACATGCTGTGCCCTCTGGTGGTGGAAAGTTCAACTAAAGGATTTTGCAGTTGACACCACCATGTTACACCTTATTCGAAAGATCTTGGAAATTTAAGGCAACTGGTGATGTTCGTATACAATATACTACACCCCCTGGTGGAGGAAAGTGAATTTTGCATAGCATGCCTGCTATATCGTGCCGCAGCTACTGGTAGCGGAAACACGAGTCAAAGGTTCGTTCGGTTCAAAGTCAATTTTTGAGAATTTTTTCATGTTATTAGCGGTCCGCATATACACTGCCACAGGCGCCATGGTCTCGAGTTCCGTTCGGTTTGAGGTAATTTTTTTTGTTACAGATGATTATTTTTTTCGCGATGCTTTTATTTAAAAATAGAAATTCAAACAAAATCGAGTTAAAGATATGAAATCATACAAATTTAAGGTTATTATCATGGGCCTGGGTGGGTTCGTTCGGTTTCAGGTTAATTTTTGGGAATTTTTTCATGTAAGCAGCGGCCCGTGTGTACACTGCTGCAGGCACCAGGGTCACAAGGCAGAGTATTGTTCAGTTCGAGGTAATTTTTTTGTTACAGCTGATTATTTTTTTCGTGATGCTTTCATTTAAAAACAGAAATTCAAACAAAATCGAGTTAAAGATATCATACAAATTTAAGGTTCATTTCTATTTATAAGCATTTTTCCGAATTTTTTTTTTGTAAATGAAATGTAGCTTATATTAGATGTTTTAACTTGAAATACATTTAAATAATGATGCAACAATGTTTGAAACATTACAGTCAATAAAATGACTTTCGAATTCAACGGGTTCCAGCTAGTAATTTCTAATTAAAAAATTTGTGGTCTAATGGAGTTGAGCTATGAAAAATATTCTCACCTGTTATATCTGTGTTTGCAGACTCGGTGACCTTGCCAGCGGATATTATGTGAGAAATGCCGAGCTGGTATCAGTTGAGGTGTCTAAAAAAATATCTTGGTCTGTAGATGTGTCATCAAAAGAGAAAAATAAAAAAAGTCGAACGGTCCTTCCCTGGGGGGGGGAGGGGGTGGCAGAGGTTAAAAGCACGTTTGTGAGCTTAGCTCCAAATTACTTCACGGTGAAGAAATTGTATATAGGGGGGACTAGAATACTAAAATATCAATTTTTGGGGTGGTGGTGGGGGGGGGGGGGATTAGTTTAAGAGAGAAATCCGGTCTAGACCCACACATGTAGCACCTCATTTTAAAGGTCTTGAAATTTCATGTTGATTGGATATGTTTGTATACAATATAGTGTGCCTTCTTGTGGTGAAAAGTGGAACTAGGTGATTTTGTAGTAGGCCCTATCATGTTACCCCTTATTTTAAAGGTCTTGGTATTTCCTGACTGTTGGTGATGTTCATACAGAACACACTGTGCCCTCTGGCTGTGGAAAGTGCAACTAAAGGATTTTGCACTTGACACCACCATGTGACACCTTATTTGAAAGGTCTTGGAAATTGAAGGAGATTGGTGATAAAGATCTTGAAATTTCATATTAATTGGGGATGTTTATATACAATATAGTGTGCCCCCTGGTGGTGAACAATGGAACTAAGTGATTTCGTAGTAGACCCTATCATGTTACACCTTATTTTAAAGGTCTTGGTTATTTTCTGACCATTGGTGATGTTCATACAGAACAGACTGTGCCCCCTGGCGGTGGAAAGTGCAACTAAAAGATTTTGCGGTTGGACACCACCATGTTGACACCTTATTTGAAAGGTCTTGGAAATTCAAGGCAATTGGTGATGTTTGTACACAACATACTGTGCCCCCTGGTGGAGGAAAGTAAATTTTGCAGTGTGTGTGTAGCATGCCTGCTATACAGTGCCACAGCCACAGGCAGCGAAAACACGAGTCAGAGGCTCATTTGGTTCAAGGTTAATTTTTGAGAATTTTTCATGTTATTAGCAGCCTGTGTATACGCTGTCGCAGGCACCAGGATGACGAGCCCTAGTTCCGTTCGGTTTGAGGTAATTTTTTTGTTACAGATGATTATTTTTTTTTTTTGTGATGCTTTTATTTAAAAATAGAAATTCAAACAAAATAGAGTTAAAGATATAAAATCATACAAATTTAAGGTTATTATCATGGGCCCGGTCAATGCCGGGCGGGTCAGCTAACATGTAGTCTTAGTATTAAACAAAATAGAAAATAAAGATAGCTTGTTTTTTTGGAGTCAGTTTGATGTCACACTGACAGTACTTTGTAGAAAGTGATGTCATATATAGTATTTCTATTTGTAAGCATTTTTCCAAAAAAAATTTTTAAAGTGAAATGTCATAAATTATATTAGATGTTTTAACTTGAAATACATTTAAATAATGAGTTTATTAATAACAGTAATATAACTATTTAAGTTATACAAATAACAGTTTTATTAATTTTCACTAAATTAATACACTCAATATATCATTATACCAGCACAACGATTCAGCACCTGGTCGCAAAGCACATGCAAACGAGGAGCTGTGTAGACCAATTCCCTAAAACGGTGCAGCAATTTAACACCAAGTTGTAAAACATATATGGAGAAAAGTGATGTAACTTCCCTAATAGTGTATTGATTTAACACGGTGTCTCAAAACGTGGTAAGAGAAGCGAGAATGAGAACGCTAAGAGTTTGCTTATATCGTGAGTGGAATCAGAGCCCGAATCTAGAACCAATTTTTTCATCAAAATATTTTTTTTTTTAAATTAAGTTTCGAAGTTGAAAACATAGTTGCCAGTTAAAATATACTGGTTGGCTATGGTAACCAGGTGACCTTATTTCACAAACCAAGTTAATACTAAAGTATAAATTGCCAGCATGCGATTAATATGAAAGTACCAAATGGCAATTATAACACTTAAAGGATTATGTGTCATTCTTAAATTCTTGAAGCCACTTTGATTCTAAATTATTCAAATATTATGGTGCAAAAGATGTGATTGTGATGCAGAAAAAGACTCTTTTAAAATTGGATGCATTTTTAAACAAAAACTAGTTCCATTACACTGATCGGCATGAAAATTGCCTCTGACACCATTTCAGCATATTCTTATGTAGAATAACCTCCTGAATCCGAATATGATGCCCATTTTGCCCTATCACCCACTGTTTTTAAGGAATGGCCCCCTATTTTTTATCATTTTTCAGTGATTTTATGGCTATGAAGTTGATTTGTAGGAGGGGAGAGGATTATTTTAACCGTTAAATATCTTCTGAGGGGCTACAGAGTTGAAAAATTCTAAAACATTGACATTTGCGACAAGGGAAATATTTTGGGGAAGAAACTGAGATTATGCATTACATATCTTATATATTTTTAATCTGTTATTAATGTTATTTTAAACTTTATATTTTTTTGCTTTTAGGTGTTAAATTATTTTTAATTCTTCAAATCAAATTCATGGTCATAAAATTATCGAACAGGGAAAGAAATTCAGAGAGAGAGTGGTGCATCTAGAAAACGGTGGGTGACTAGGCAAAATGGGAGTCATATTCGGATTCAGGAGGTCATTTCACATAAGAATGAGCAAGAATGGTATCAGATCTCGAATTTTTTTTTTTGAAGAGCAGTGTTCCCCCCCCCCCCCCCCCCCCTTTAAAAAAAAACAAAAACATTTTATACACAAAGTTCAAAATCTTAAAAGTGAAAAGCAACTGTTGTGAATCAATTCACCAATAAGTAAATCAAAATTATGCGTGCCTTCTATACAAAGCAAAACCCAAATTTATTTGGGTTTACCTGGATTACAAACCTTTTAATTTCAATGTAACTTAAAGCACAATAAGTTATTTTATCTATAAAAGAATAACCCAGATATATTAACAAAAATAACTCAAAATTTAAAGACATAAGATATTATTAGATCCCCTACTAAACAAAGCATTCATTTAACTTTGCATTACATGAAGATTTAATTAGAAAAAAGAAAAAAAATTATGTAACGTTTTCTTACTCAATGTAGCACCTTTCACAATAAAACGTTTTAAAATTTAAGTGGGATAGCAGTATCAGAGCCCAAAATTTCAACTTAGATTATACTCGCTGAAAAAAAAATAGCTATTCACCACAAAATATGATTAACGTACTCTATTTTTTACGTATAAGGTGACCAGAATTTTTTATTGTAAAAGAGGAGAAATTACTCAATGTTTTTTCTTTTATAAGAAAATAGAAGACATTCAATTTTGAAAAAGAGGTCATTTTAGAGGACACAAAATTGAATGAAAATGATTTTAAAAACCAATTCTAAAGCTACTTTGCAAAAGTGGTGGAAACGTTATCTCAAATGGTGAATTTGAATCAGTACACCTTAATTTAAATTAATAATATATGGATATGTTTACATTGCTATCTTTAGAAAACAAAACTTTTGTCAATATCAGTGTTGCAAGCATATTTTCAGTATATACAACCTTAGGTAACGATGATGCAGGTGTATAAAATGATTATTTTTCATTCCCTAATTAATAAAATGCAATGTATACCCAAATTATCCCGTGCTTATTTTAAATCACTACTTACATTAAAACTATTAAACATAAATGTTTCAATTCAATAAAAAAAATTAAACATATGTAATGTATAGTATATACCTAAATTTGGAAAGTTGAAACTTTAAAGAATATTTCTGAATTTTAATGCTTAAAATATTGTAGGAGTTAAAATATCTCAGAATATAGGAGTTACAATAATCTTATAAATAAGAGACTGTATATAAATTTTGTGAATAAAAAAAATTCCATTAATGAATTTTAGCATTTCATCAACAGCTTAAAAATTCTAGAAAGTAATTCTCTCATAATCTACTTTTAGATATAAAATTAATTCCCCACATATATAGTTTTTCTTTTTCATAATAATGATTTTAACTCTCCCCTAATTGCCACTTTAAAATTCGTCTAGGTTTATCCTCAGAAGATAATTTATACAAAGGATATCCTGGAAAAACAGAAGGCACAGACTTAAGCTTCTGCCGTCGTCTTTTTTGACTCTGTATGCAATCTTCATTTTTAAAATGTCCGCTATAAAACACGTGACAAATTGGGTTTATCGATTGCATAATATTCCTTACGAGAAATAATTTTTAACCATCATTATCCGAAGAAAATTCATCAAATGATAGTCTTTATTTTTTCTGGAATTCTATTTACAAAATGGAACATAGTAGTATGCCATATTCACGAAGTTTATAATCTATCTCTTCATTGACTGAAATAAAGTTCTTGCCAGAACTTAAGTTACTATTTAAAACAACATTTAATCAGAATCCTAATACTATAACATATATTCGATAATTTCACAATCTATAGAAAAGAAAACAAAATAAATACACAATATCGTCCTAGTAATTCCATGTAAATAAACTGCGAAAAGACCTACATACACAGCATCATCTGGTGAGAAATCTTACGTAGATTTGTGTCTTTTCTTTTGTTATTTTCAGAATTGTTAAAGCCTTGTATCAGCGCTGCGGTGTGGAGCGTCGGATCCATTTCAGCCTTGGTTTTGCAGATGCCAAAATGAGATATATGGATAAATAGATATTGATATATATGTTACCCTTAAGCTCTTAAAGCTCGAAAGCCGTCAATGTGCAGATTACCTAGCGAATCTGTAGATTAAGGGGACTCTCTACCTATCGTCCTCGAAAGCATAAACCAATGTTATTCTATGGGAAATTTTGCCCCATTACAATTCATTAACTAATACATATTTTTAAATTCCATTTTCACTTTCTAAAAATTCACAACTATTAAACACTTTATCACTTTCTAAAAATCTTTTTTTTTTTTTTTTTTTTTTTTTTTAAGATTTCATTTTTAAGCTCAAAAATGAAAAAAATCACATCGTGAAAGTTCACATTTTACAACCTTAAAATTAAATATTAAAAATAATTTTTAGAAAGCGATAAATTGCTTAATAGTTGTGGACTGGAGTTTCTGAATGTGAAAACAGAATTTAAAAATATATATTAGTTAATAACAATAAGTTATAATAGGGCGAAATTCACCATAGAATAACATTGGTTCTGGCTTCTGGGGATGATAAGGGGAGAGGCCTCTTAACTGAGGTGATCCGTTAAAGTGTGGAATCAAGAGTTTTCTGCATTTTAACTAGGTAATCTGCACATTATTGGCTTCTGTATCATTAAAGTTCAAAAGTATGTTTCTCTCATTTCCTTTCCCTCCCCCTCCACTTTTAGTTCGGTGTTGCCAGTTAATTTTATTTCTCACTAGCCACCTTCTACGACCAGCTGGTTCGTGATCCTTGAAAAATCCGACCCTACGAAAATCCCGCTCGGTGGCAACTGCGGTGACATTTCAGGACCTACAACAGCTTATTTATATATAATGCAAATAGCTTTGTTGAAAATTTTAACTGTAGTAAATTCCTGATCAGTAGCGCCGCTTCCTGTTTCAGTATCTAAAACAGCTTTTCGCTCACCGTGTTATAACAAAGCTTTACAAATTAAGCTTGTTTACATGTTAAAAAATGTCACAAAGTAAACTCGAAATTAGCGCTTCTCCTCGTGCAGTGGCTGCGGTACCCAAATAAAAGCTGTGAAAAACCTGCCCCTATTGCGCTTTCTTTAAAAATGTTATCTCTTATGGTTTTAATATAAACAAGAATTAATTCTAGCCCTAAATGAACATTATAGAACAGGTGGTAATTATTAGCATACATTTGACTTTAAATACAAAATATGTTAGATGTTAGCTAATAAGCAATCACATTATTATTAGTAAACATCTAACATATTTTGTACTTAAATTCAAATGTACGCTTATAACTTCAAGTAAATAATCACATCTATAGTGTTCACTTAGGCTGGGATTGCGGTGCCTCGTTCTTAAGTCTGATCTTAAATCTTACAAACTTTCATAAGAATGGGTGTGGTTAAGAACAATCTTAACTTGGTATTGCGGTGCCTCAAGCTTAAGTTCTCGTAAGCGAAAGAAGCAAGCCAATGGGAGACGCAGAGCGAGCTATGTTGTGATTGCGCGTGCATCCAGTTAAGATTTCACTTAAGATAGCTCTGAGGTTGTCGTAAGATAGTGAGGCACTGCAATACGACTTGCGTTTTGTTTACATCTTAAGACAGAGTTTGTGCGTAAGATAGTGTTGAGCGAGACACTGCAATCCCAGCCTTAGGTTGGGATTGCGGTGCCTCGTTCTTAAATCGTATCTTAAATGTTACGAACTGGGCGTGGTTAAGAATGATCTTAACTTGGTATTGCGGTGCTTCAAGCGTAAGTCCTTAGCGTGTCTTCATAAGAGAAAGCCAGCCAGCCAATGGGAGACGCAGAGCGAGCTATGTTGTGATTGCGCGTGCATCCAGTTAAGATTTCACTTAAGATAGCTCTGAGGTTGTCGTAAGATAGTAAGACACTGCAATACGACTTGTGTTTTGTTTACATCTTAAGACAGAGCTTGTGCGTAAGATAGTGTTGAGCGAGGCACCGCAATCCCAGCCTTAGGCTGGGATTGCGGTGCCTCGTTCTTAAATCTTATCTTAAATGTTATGAACTGGGCGTGGTTAAGAATGATCTTAACTTGGTATTGCGGTGCTTCAAGCGTAAGTCCTCAGCGTGTCCTCATAAGAGAAAGCCAGCCAGCCAATGGGAGACGCAGAGCGAGCTATGTTGTGATTGCACACACATCCAGTTACGATTCGACTTAAGATAGCTCCGAGGCTGTCATAAGATAGTGAGGCACTGCAATACGCAGGGTTGGGTTCCTTCTGGCAGGACAGTGGAAGAAACTGGAAAAAAATGGAAGAAATGGATGAAACCAACCAGAAGACAAAACAGATGTTAAAAATTAAAATTTATGAACTATATAAACTCAAAGCATAAATATAATGTCAAATCTAAACTATAATCCAATTAATATTAAAAATACTTTTAGAAAAATAAGTTATTTGATAACAAACTGTAAATGTATGCAGGTGATGGGTTTTTATTTTTCAATGCTAATATTTTTAGAATTTTTTGCATAGATACTATCCCATATTATTATACTTTCAAACAGTACATGTGATAATAATTACGGAATTTTTAGCCATAATATTTGTGCTTTTTTTTTTAAGGATACAATTTTTGCATAAATTCGAAGCTGGTACCCAGTGAACTGTATCAATAAGTAAAATACCGACTTTTAAACTCTCCTGCAAGTTCTCTAGAATTAAAAAAAAAATAATCCATGATTTGTGTTTATCTATTAAGTTGAAAAATAAAGTGCAGTATACTATTGAACTACTAGAAAACTTTTCATTTGTTTTACAGTCAACTCCCTCTAACTCTCAAAATTTTTGTCCAGAGGTTGTGCAGATTATAGGAATTTGCAGATTAGAGATCATTGCCTTTGTTTACAGTTTTCTTTTGCAGATACAAAGTCAGTTATTATTAATTCATATTCATAAATAGACATCAAAATGGAAAGATGATTTTAATAAATTTTATAATAAAATATTTCTTTAATATAAATAAAACTAATCTACCACTTTCATATATGATGGTAAATAATTTAAGCATATTCAAATAATAGGTACCTATAAAATGGAAACAAACATATTTAAAAAATACAAAACGAAATATTTTTGAAAGTTCAGAAATAATATTCATCACTCTCACTGATTAATTTTGTTAAACATTGATTGTTTAAAGCACTAGTCTGTATGAATTGCAGAATAATACGAATACAAGAATGTCCCCCGACCCCCCCCCCCCCAATTGTGTTTGAAAGCAAGGATTAAGCTAAAAATTTGATTTAAAAAAAAAGTAAAAATGTGAATTTTTTTAAATATGAGATGTAAATTTCTTTTACATTAAAAAAACAATTACGGATTAGAAGGATTTGCAGATTAGAGGGAATTGACTGTATTGTATATGATTATAAGGAAAATAATGTTTTTGAGGACATTTTGTAAATTAATACTGGTTCTTTTAATTAACTGGATGTTTGTTAAGAGCTGTTTAATCAGAAAGTATGAGCAAGTGAACCAAACTATTATTTATTACCAGTTAAAGAAATAAAATTGTCTAAATTATAAAACTTTACTGTTTAAATTGAAATTGATTTTTTTACTGGATTTTGAGCATTTTGGAACGTGATCATCAGATACCAAAGATCACTTCGGTAAAAATCTCATAATTATTAATTAAATGTGTAATTAAATTTTTATAGGTATAATTAAAGTTACTTAAAGTTGTTCATAAGACATTGTATCCATTGTATCTTACAAATCTGCAGTTTACAGGATAATGTTTTCAGAAAAAAAGTTTCTTCCATTTGGAAGAAACCTATTTCTTCCAGCCGGTTTTTTCCGACTTGGAAGGTTGGAAGAAACTTGCCAACCCTGGCAATACAACTTGCGTTTTGTTTACATCTTAAGACAGAGTTTGTGCATAAGATAGTGTTGAGCGAGGCACCGCAATCCCAGCCTAAGAGCCGGAATTAATTAGTGTAAAATATAATTTTTCAAATCGATCTTCTAATGTTGTAAATTGTATTGTAAATACAAAAAAATTCATGTATTAGTATTTTAAAAAGAAAATGTTAATGTGTGCAATTTTCAAAATTAAAATTTTAGTTAAAAAAAAAAATAATTAATTTTGGAAAAGGAATCGCTTATAAAAGATGACTTTATCATTATTTCTTTTATTAAAAAAAGCATTATGCCATGTTCCATAAAATCAATCGGACACAGACGCGTTTTCGCAAAAATTTTATCTAAACAAAATATATTTGTAATCGCTTTATAACGAAATCTATAACAAATATAACATTTAGGAATGAACAAATATAATAAACACTAACTTGTTCTAACATCATAACAAATCAAACAACCAAATTCAAAATTCCATAGATTATCTCTTGAGCCGTAATGAATGAAAATTGAAGAGATTAAGATTTCAATAATTATATAAATTGTAAGAAGTATTCAAAAAATAATTTTTTAAGAATTGATTTAAAATATATTACTTATCTTAAAATATGGGAAAATATGTGAAATATGAATATTCTAAAAATACATGAATTTTTCCGTTTAGATGTGCATTCGTTCAAACTCAATTCTATTTTAATTTAGTTTTGAATATGGAGCATCGCGACAGTAAACAAATTCTATTTGAGCATGCACAGTTTCAGCCTGAGTAGTTCAGGTACCTCCAACACGAGATGGCTTTGTCATCGATCAGTGACGTAACCATGACATAGTATGCTACCTATTGCTCCATTGTAGTGAATACACTTAATTTGTAAAGCTTTGGTTAGTGGCAGATCGAAGGGGGGGGGGTGGGGCTAGGGGCTGAAGCCCTCCCAAAATCGTTGACATTCACAAAACTTATAATTAAAGGAAAATAACTTAAATTCATGTTGGAATGTTTGTACAACATTTTCAGTAAAATCTTTTTAAATAATTACCTGTTATAGTTGAATAAACATTAGCAATCAAAAACCTTTCTAAAAGTCCATCTCTATTTAAGAGCCAATTTTTCTCGGTCCCAAAATTTCTTCTTTGGCTTAGTACTGATTTATCTTGATTCAATGCCCATGTACAAATACATATCTCTGTTAAGGGTCACATTTTGTGAGACTCTAGAATAAAAGGGCCGCTGGGGAAAATTCAATAAAAAGGGCAAGGAAGAGCATTATATGCATAATTTGCAGTCTTTTATGTCATAATTTTTGTACATGACTAAAGTAAAATACTAATTTTACGTGTATATATATATATAGGCTATATGCATTTGTTCTTCCAGGAATGCTGTAGAACTATTTCTAGACAATTGAAAAATTAGAAAGAAAAGTAGCTAAAGGCCTCTGAACATTTAAAATGTTAGAAAAAAACTACTTGGAGCCAAAATGTTTTTAAAAGGGCAGCAGGGTGCTTAAATGGGTTGAAAAACAGCAGCAGGGTGGAGCACCCTGACAAATTAGCCTAGAGTCAGGTCAGCACTAGATATAATGCTGTTAATTCTTGATGTAAACTGACCACTTTTCTTATGTAACTTCTTTCAACGAACATTCTTGTTTAAGGTCGTAGCCAAAAAAATTTTTGAGTGGGGAAAGGTTCTAACTTTAGTACGTAGTTCTTAGAGTTAAAAGTGAAGTTTATTTCATAAATTTTTAGCAAATCTGAAAATTTTTGGGAGTTGTTTAAATTCCCAACCCTTTCCCCTGGCTACGGCCTTGATTTTATGGCTCTCCAATTTCAAAATTATAGCAGATAATATTTCCTATGAATATGTCGGTGAAGAAAAGAAGTATTTTTCAATAAGACTTCGTAGATTTTAATGTGCATATTGTAGGTGAAATTCAGGCTTGAAAAAGTGAATTCTGTGTCATACCAATATTCAGGTAATAATTAAAAAAGTTTTTAAAAGAGTAGTGTTTAATTTAAATATAGTTTAGATTAAATATTACAAGCTAAACCTATTATTTCAAGAGTTTTCAGTGGGCTTAATAAAGACCGCTTATTCCTTCAGAAATGGTATTAAGTTGATCAATTTGATCTAGGATATAAAAGAATTCTTAGAAACAAAATTACTGCAGAAGACCATTTAAAATTGAAACTAATATTAACGACTTATTACAAAGCAGTAGAGACAAATAATGTAAATTTGAATAATTGAATCCACTTCATTCATAATCATTCTTGCCTGAATTATGATTTTCTGAACAACTTCGAATAAAAGACGATCTTATTAAAGAGCGATTTTTTACAGCATCACGAGTAGCTTTCTTATGAAAGTTTCACTGTATTTTTTTTTTAATACTTTCCAACAAAGTTGAAAAGTATTTATGACTTTGGTTTGACAGCTTCTGTCTTTCCGCATTCTAACTCCCATAAATATTCATGGAATTCCTTGAAACTGATATATGTTGTTCAAGTTCACCAGGGGATGTTCCCTATTGGAAATGGATTAAATACTGCCATTGCTTTGTGTACAGAAACACCAGAAAGAATTTCAAATCATTGCGTCTTATGAGAAGCATTTCTATAAATCATATTTTAACACTTTTATTTTACGCAAATCATAATAAAATTGATATTGATAATGCATGTGCACAAGAAAAAGCTTTCTATAGTATGATTAGCATTAAGATTTACATGGTCACAAAAAAATTATATTCAGTTACATTATGGTTATAATTGGAAATTTCTGGAATTGCATTTTCGTTTGCATTAATCGTTTTTAACACTTTCGAATGATGTTTAGAAGTGATTGTTATATGAATTAGTCTATATATCTATCCTTCTGTCTGTCTTTGAGCTCTCTAACTTCCATAACTATTTACAGAATTTCTTGAAACTGATATACATTATTCAAATTCAATATGGGATGTTCTCGATTTAAAATGAGATAAATCCAATCACTTGTTTATGAACAGGGACACCCAAAAAATTCCAAAGCATTACGTTCTATGAGAGTTATCGCTACAAATCACATTTTAATACTTCTATTTTGTACAAATCATTTTTTTCTTAATTTCAAAAGGCTAGGCAAAAGTTACAGAGGACTCTAAAGTTACAAAACAAATTACTACAATATAACATAGAACAAAAGACCGAAGTCATTGCCTAAGGAGTGATCTTGCCTCCCAATATCTCGACTCTTTTGTACAAATCATAACTATGTGCAAATTTTGTGAGTAATCATTGTTGCATGGGATTGTCCTTTTAAAAAATTATCATCCCTCTCTCATAGACATTTTAACTACATTTTGTGTTTACAGTTCTCGTTAATGTATTACATACACGCATTTATTATTATTATTATTTTTTTTAAATAATTTTTTCAAAATTTCTCCATATAATAATTATAAATAAATTATTGCAACAATTTCTTAATGCAGTCTAATGTATATATGGAATACACACTAATATTACGATTGCAAATTTTTCATTAATCTGGAATAACATCTTGGAAAATCTTAGCCCTCCCCCAACCCCAACTAAAAGTTAAATTCTGGATCCACCACTGACTTTGGTGTTATAATCTTTGGAAATTCTGACCATAGCAAATTCCCGCTCGGTGATGCCTTATTTCAGTTTTAAAACTTACAACAGCTTACTCGCTCATAGTGCAACTAGCTTTGAAAATTTTAACTGTAGCAAAACTAAAAGTGCCATTTTTCGACAGAGATTTGCCACATGTACTCTTCAATTCCAATTCAAATAACTTTTAAAATGATATATTACTTATGAAATGATGTTAATTAGAAGCTGAGATACAAAACTAATATAAAAATTGTTATAAAAAGATGTGTCCGACTTTTCTGTGGTTTTCTCCTTAACTTGTGTAATTCTGGAATAAATAGTGTTAAAAATCCTTAATACGGAATGTGAGCAGATAATCAGCATTTGAAAGTTTGCAAAATAAAAAAGAATAAATGTATTCAGGGTTTTCTCTGAAACTCCTGTACTGAATTTAACGACTTATATCAGTTTAAAAGTTCACAATAAAATTACATGAAAATATATTTCGAATGATGTATTATAAGTAATTTAATCATAATTAGAATATGAGATATTAGAATAGAGGTATTCTGGGTTTTCAGTGGTTTTCTCTGAATCTCTCACACGGAATTTAATTGCCATGCAATTCAGAGTGACACCAATCTTTAGACTGTACTAGTAAGTAAGCATAATTTTATCATATAATTCGCAAATTCATTTCCTTAATTGTAATGATATGTTAAACCGTTTGTTTCTTTGTATTATAGTTTTTCAATTGATTGATGATTGATTCTATTAAGGGGTTACATCCAGTTGTAATTTTCAAAATATCAATTTTTTTTTTTTTTACATATTTTGAATGTACATATATTTGATAATATTGTCTGAAAATTTCATATTGATCCGGCAATTAGTTTCGGAGAAATTTGCATATTTGTAAAGACGTCTCCTTATGGTGAAGGCCGCACCTTATGGTGACATAGAAGTAATGAAAAAAGAATGCATAGGTCATGTCCAAAAGCGAATGGGTAAACGACTAAGAGAATGTGTAAACAAAACTACAACAGAAACGACTGATAAAAATGGGAAGAAACGCCAGAAAAAGGTACTTGCTGGAAAGGGTAAACTGACTGGTAAAATGATCGATAAATTAACTGTCTATTATGGATTAGCAATAAGAAGACACTGTGATTCTGTTGAAAATATGTCTAATGCCATTTGGGCTTCTTATTATCATAATTGCTCCACTGACGACAATCTTCAACATGGTAAATGCCCGACTGGAGAAGACTCATGGTGTTCTTGGCAGAAAGCACGAGCCTTGGACACATTATCAAGCTACAAACATGATTATCAACCCTTACCGCCTGATGTTGCTGAAGCTATACTTCCAATTTACGTAGATCTGAGTAATGAAAAATTATTAGAAAGATGCGTTGGTGGTTTCACGCAAAATAATAATGAAAGTTATAATCAGCTGTATGGAAAATAACTCCAAAAATAATCCCATGTGGCTCTAAGATCGTTGAAATTGCTGCCGGCATGTTCAATGAAGGAAAAACATCTCTTCTATACTTCATGAACGCAATGGGACTATCGCTTGGGCCTAATGCCCATGCCTATGTAGAAAAAGAGGACGCAGAGCGCATCTTGATCTCTGACGCACGAGCGCAAGGGGAGAATGTCACGTAGACAACAACAGTTGGCTGTACTAGAAGCAAATGATGAAGCAGAGGTTTCCTCTTATGGTCCTGGAATAGATGACTCGATGTAAGTAGGAAAAAAATTTTTTTAACTTAGTTTAAATGGTTCCCAAAACTTTAAACGCATTTATCTCGAAACGGTGTTTTCAAAGTCGGTGAGCAAAATTTCTCCGAAACGGCTGGACCGATTGACTTGAAATTTTGACACGATTTTCTTAGATATTTTTGTCAGGTAATGATCGTAGAAATAAGGTTTCTGATAATAATTTCGATTTTTTCAGCCACTTTCAAGTGTAAATTTTCATGAAAAAAAACAATTTTTTTTTTTGGGAGCCGCCATTTTGTCAAAAATCAAAATTTTGACTATTCCTACGATCATTACCTGTATTCATCTATCCTAAAAATAAATCTTTTGGTTTTTTTCATTTCAGATAATTTGGATCAGAGATATCTTGCTCACCGCCAGACACCTTTTTGTGGAAGTCCTCTAGATCTACTACAGGAACAGCGGAACCCAATATTTTTGTAAACTCATCACGGATTCTTAACATACATTAAATTTGCTATATGTATATGTATTGTATATATTTCTTTAATAAAAGGCCTCTTCACAAAAAATCACGTTTTTTCGTGCATACAACTGGATGTAACCCCTTAACTGATGTGTTGATTGTATAAACTTTATTTTTATGATACGAAAAAATAATTTAACATTTAATTTAAGCATACAGAAACATAACTATTGTTTTGCCAAAGATCTTTCACTTTAATGAGTGCCTAATAGGCAATGTGCAGATTAATGAGTGTCTAGTCAGTAATGTGCAGATTATCTAGGTAATTTGAGAAATGAAACAATTTTCCATACTTTAACGGATTGTGGTGCATTCCATTCGAGCTTACCCCCATGGACTGTGAACTGTTTGCGCACCTTTCTGCGCATGTAAAGACTGGACTTTAGTATAAACACTTCAATCTATTATTTTATGGATTGGCAACACAGCATTCATGGGATCACTGTTTTCATTCACCAAGTTTGTTGCTTGGCTGTATTTTTGCAAGCAGATATTTTCAATAACGATGTTTTATTTTGCATTAAAGTTTGTTTGTTAAATGTAATTGATAGGCGAGTTTAATTAACTTTATTTTTACTATCAAATTATGGTACAAAACAACCATAATGGTGACCTTAGTTTTAATGCACGTAACCATCTGATGTCGTCTATCTTTCAACATTGTGTTAAATAATTACTCTGGAGCTAAGGAAACGCAGCAATATTATTTTAATATGGGTATAAAATTCAATTAAGCCTATATTTTGTGAAAATGAATCATGTGTGATTTGCAACACGTCGACAAGATTACCCACTTCCTACATTGTGCTACTCTGAGCAATATTTCTTCAGTATAGGAAAATTTTCATTATTTTTTTGTATTTTTTCTACTTTGAAGGTAAGCACCTGTTTTATTTCATTTTCTGAAATTGTCAGGGTTATGGAGTGCCTTTTAAAGTCGGTTTTATTGCACATGGTTAGTTTCACCGCTAAATATGATATTTATTAACGGTTCAGTATTATTATTTGTGTTAATTCCTGTATATATTTTTCTTTTCCTCACATTCTGTTGTAACTTACTGTAATTTTTATTTCTCTTCATTGTGTACTGTATTTTTTTTCCACCTTGCCATTATGCCATCTGAGTTGGATAATACCATATCTAAAGTGGCTGTTAAACCACCCCCTTTTTGGAAAGCCGATCTAACGCTTTGGTTTGCCCAATTAGAAGCGCAATTTGCGATTTCTTCCATCACACAGGATGAAACAAAATTTTATTGTGTAACTTCCGCGATAGAACCTGAAATTTTGCATGCTGTTCGGGATATAATTTTAAACCCTCCTTCTAGTGATAAATATGCCACCTTAAAAAAACGACTCATTGAGCAACATGCTGAAAGTGAGGAGTCGCAGATTAGAAGGCTTTTGCAGGGCATCGAGCTTGGCGACCAACGCCCATCACAATTGCTTAATCGTATGCGCAGCTTGGCTGGCGCATCAGTTGGCGATACCTTGCTTAAATCCCTCTGGTTAGCCCGACTGCCTACGCAAGTTCAAAGTATACTGGCTGCTCTAAATGAAAGTTTAACTCAGTTAGCCACCACTGCAGACAAAATACATGAATTGACACCATACTATGCAATTAATGCTACTTCCATGCAACCGGTTAGTGTTTCCCAGTCACCTCTTGAGCTGCAGATTTCCGCTTTGACAAAACAGGTGGAGGAATTAGCAAAAATTGTCAATGATCGTTCACGTTCTCGTGATCACTATGAAAATTCTCGTAATCGCGTTCGTAGTCATTCTCGGGGTAGACGCTTCAAAGAGCCTCAGGATGACATGTGCTTTTACCACACAAACTTTGGTTCAAAAGCTAAAAAATGCAAGACTGGCTGTAAGTATTTTACGGAAAACTAGATCGGCGATCGCTCACTGGCCATGATGACGACCGCCGCAACGTAAATCGCATTTTATTGGCCGACCGTTCTTCTAAAATTCAATTCTTGATTGACACTGGGGCTGACGTGTCGGTTCTGCCAAAAAACAAAGTTTTGTCTCCTAGAGTTCAGGAAAATTTAGTGTTATATGCAGCGAATGGTTCAAAAATTCACACATATGGCACTAAACGCTTAACTTTAGATTTAAATCTGAGACGTTCCTTCACTTGGTCATTTGTTATTGCAGATGTTCAACAACCCATTATTGGTGTTGATTTCCTGAAGCATTTCAATCTGCTTATTGATGTAAAAAACAATTGCCTAATTGATTCCCAAACTAAATTGTCATCTCGAGGAAAATTTCCTAATATTTGTTCCCTAGATACAGCAATTTCCATTTTGTTGGGCGATACTAAATACAATAAGTTACTTAGCCAGTACCCAGAACTTATCAGTCCTTCCCAAATTGTACATAATCCTGTAAATAATACTTCATCATTTAATGTTTTTCATCATATCGAGACAAAAGGTCCCCCTGTTTACTGTAAACCTCGACGTTTATCTCCTGAATTATTAAAAGCTGCACGTCAGGAATTTGAATTTCTTATGTCCCAAGGGATTATTAGACCTTCAAAAAGCCCATGGGCCAGTCCTTTGCATATGGTGCATAAATCTAATGGTTATCGGCGTCCTTGTGGGGATTACCGTCGGTTGAATGCAGTTACAATTCCCGATCGGTATCCTGTGCCACACATTCAAGATTGCACGCAAATTTTCTCAGGAAAAAATATTTTTTCAACATTAGACTTGACCCGAGCTTATCATCAAATTCCTGTGAACCCGGATGATGTTCCAAAAACAGCTGTAACCACTCCATTTGGACTTTTTGAATTCGTATCAATGCCATTCAGTTTGCGAAATGCTGGTCAGACATTTCAAAGGTTTATACACAGAGTCCTGTCTGGCCTAGATTTCTGTATCCCATATTATGATGACATCCTCGTTGCTTCCCACGATGAAGATGAGCATTTACTACATCTTCGTGAAGTATTTGATAGACTTCAGCAATATGGCCTTAAACTTAACCCATCAAAATGCCTTTTAGGAAAATCATCCGTTCCATTCCTAGGTTGTCTAATCACACCTGATGGCGTCAAGCCGCTACCTGAAAAAACTAAAGCTATTGTAGGTTTCCCGAAACCCACAACTGTCTCTGAGCTTAGACATTTTTTAGCAATGCTAAATTTTTATCGACGTTTTTTACCAAACGCTGCCCATACTCAAGCTCCACTTCATGAATTTTTGAAGGACTCTAAAAAAAATGATAAACGTCCTGTACCATGGACTGATGATTCCTCTAGCGCTTTTGAAAATTGCAAAACTGATTTGGCAAACGCAGCAACCCTTTGCTACCATGCTCCTGGCCAACAGCTGTCTTTGATGACAGATGCTTCCGGCATTGCTCTCAGAGCTGTTCTAAATGCAGACACTCCCACAGGTCCTCGACCATTAGGATTTTTCTCCCATAAGCTTTCTGTGGCCGAACAAAAATACAGTACTTATGATAGAGAACTTCTTGCTATATATTGTTCAGTTAGATATTTTCGGTACAGTTTAGAAGGTACAAATTTTACAATATTCACCGACCACTGTCCTCTCACATTTTTGTTCGAAAAAAATTCAAATTCTGCTTCTCCTAGGCAAATAAGGCACTCCAGTTACATTGCTCAGTTTAGCACAGATATACGTCATACACCAGGCAACAGGAATGTTGTTGCTGATGCTCTTTCTCGTATCAGTGAAATCAAAGATAATCCACCTATTGACTTCCTCGCTTTGGCTGCAGCCCAGAAAGAGGATAGTGAACTTAAATTGCTTCTTAATGATCCAAACTGTTCTTTGAATTTTCAACCATTACAACTAAGTGATGACTTCCATATCATGTGTGATTCCAGTGACAATAAGATTCGACCATATGTACCAGCAGAGTTTAGGAAACAAATTTTCCACTCATTGCATGGACTTTCTCACCCCGGAATACGTGCTTCCAAAAAACTCATCCTAGACTGTTTTGTTTGGCCATCAGCTGCCAAAGATATTGTTGAGTGGACACGATCCTGTATAGACTGTCAGAAATCTAAAATATCTCGTCATACCTTGAGTGCACCTCAACAGTTCAATCTACCTTCTGCAAGATTTGAACATGTCCATGTCGACCTTGTAGGTCCGGTACCTCCATCCCATGGATATACATATATATGTACCTTTATTGACAGGTACACTAGATGGCCTGAAGCAATTCCAATCCATGACTCTACTGCAGAAACTGTATCGCAGGTATTTGTGGAACATTGGGTTTCACGCTTTGGTGTGCCATCATTCATTACAACTGATCAGGGTCCTCAGTTTCAGTCTATCCTTTTCACATCTTTAACAGCTCTTCTTGGCACCAAGCGAATTTGCACGACCTCATACCATCCTAAGAGTAATGGATTAGTAGAGCGATTCCACAGATCTTTGAAACAAGCTCTTATGTGCCACAATGATCCACGATGGTCTGACACTCTTCCCCTAGTTCTTTTAGGCCTTAGAACTTCTTTCAAAGAAGATTTAGGTTGTACAGTTGCTGAATTGGTGTACGGGTGCACATTAAAGTTACCTAATGAATTCATTGCACCTTCACAATCTTTTGCAGAGCACCCATCCGAAATGTTACAACGTTTGCGTAACAACCTGCACAACTTGTCTCCTGTGCCAACGTCTGCACATTGCAACCCCAAAACACCATTTATACACCCAGCTCTAGAGACTTGTACTGATGTTTTCATTCGTCGGGATAGTGTAAAGCGACCCCTTCAACCACCCTATACTGGTCCTTGGACAGTCTTGGAGAGGAATCCCAAATTTTACAAACTCCTAGTGAACTCCAGAGAGACTACCATTAGCATTGACAGGTTGAAGCCTGCATTTTTTGACTCGTCTGATGCTCCAACCAGTGCTCCTTTCTCTGTGCTTCCTGTTCCAGCCCACCGTCCAGATGCAACAAGAACTCCCACAGATTCTCCAACATGTCAGACACCTCCTGTTTCTGTTCCACCCAGTACGACAACTCGTTCGGGACGGCGTGTGAAATTCAATCCACGCTATCTTTAATTTCAGTACCTTCGGTACTTGGGGGGGGAATACTGTGGTGCATTCCATTCGAGCTTACCCCATGGACTGTGAACTGTTTGCGCACCTTTCTGTGCATGTAAAGACTGGACTTTAGTATAAACACTTCAATCTATTATTTTATGGATTGGCAACACGGCATTCATGGGATCACTGTTTTCATTCACCAAGTTTGTTGCTTGGCTGTATTTTTGCAAGCAGATATTTTCAATAACGATGTTTTATTTTGCATTAAAGTTTGTTTGTTAAATTTAATTGATAGGCAAGTTTAATTAACTTTATTTTTACTATCAAATTATGGTACAAAACAACCATAGGATCACCCTAGTTAATGTGCAGATTATATAGCTAATCTGCAGATTAACTGATTTCTGCACTTTAGCGGTAACATCTACTCAGATAAAAATAGATCATTTATGTGACTACTATTTCTGCTCCAATATTTATTCTGCAATATTTTATAATTTATTTATATTTTTGATGCTCTACTTGGCTTAAAAAATGACTATTGCTACATTAAAGTTCTTGGCAAAATAAGTCCGTGTACTTCAGCACCAAAATTAAAAAATTTGCTCATAAGACATAAGGATTTATAAATAAAACTGATAAAATTAAAATAAATTTATGATCATAAGGTTTAGAGTAGTAAAGGAACACTGTACAGTCGAATGTGATGTCATGGGCAGTTGGTTTATTTAACAACAACTTGGCAGTAACAGTGGCGCACCCACGGAGGGGGCTTAGGGGGCTCAAGCCCCCTCCAGAACCAGCTGACATGGTAAAAAAATTTAAATATGCATGGGAAAAAAAAATATTTAAACACAGATATTGTAAGCAAAAATAAAATTCATAAATTATACATTAAAAAGTATCAGGAATATTTGAAATTCTTACTGTCAAACACAAAAACAATGAACTAGTTCATTGTTTTTTATTTAAAAACATTCCATTGCAATTTTTAGGAAAGGGCTTGTAAGGTCCTAATCCTAAAGCATATACTGTTATCATGAAATCGAGAGAGTATCTAAAAGTTCAGGCAAAAGAAGCAATCTGATGTGGAAGTAAGCAGGGATGTATTTGTCAGAAAAAGGGGATACCAGGCTCATACAATTTTGTATTTTAATTTTTGAGTATTTATAGCACATTTATGAAAGTTTGTTTTGTCCCTGGGCAAAATGAACACATTCGCATCGGCAAATGAAAATTCTCGCCGATATAAAATAAAAATTAGCCCTGCTCTTAGTTGTTCCTCTAAAACAATATTTTAAAATGAAAATGGAATTTGCATATTCGTGTTAAACTCTGTAAATGCCACCAGCACATAAACATGCTAACGAAATTTCGAATCAATTGCTGAAAATAAAATTTAATTGATTTAATCACAAATACATAAAATTATATCTCTAAAACATAACGATTTAGAGGAATGCCAAAAGGCGTAGTTTACTGTTCAAAATAAAAAAATACCCCGATAACAATAAGTTATTTTACAGATGCTTGGGAGGGTGGGATCACTTAATTTTTTTATTGCGGTACGTAGAACATACAGTAGGGTCCATACACAGTTTTCATTTTTGCCTCTGGTGTTAATGAAATTTTTGAATTTAATGAATTTTTTCCTGTTAAAATTCAATTTCCATATATATATATATATATATATTATACTGGAATACAATATCTTGTAATGATATTACTCAGAAAGGTAACGCTTGAAATATTTGCTAACTGAACAAAATAAAATTCTAAGTAATATATTACATATTAGAATTAATGTTTTAGAATATTAAGAGGTTCTGCTGACTGTGTTAACTGCACCCACAAAGACTACGTCCGACTTGTTTCTGTTAACCGAACCCAGAAGAAGCATCGCCCCCATACTCCAGATAATTAAATAAAAATAGCCTTGTAAAAATTTTCACTGAAGTTTTGTTATAATTCCTACATATCACAACTGTATCTTTTATTTGGCTATAATTATTAAAATTTCTTAGTTACTTATGTGTTACTGCATTGCAAATTGCAAAGGAGTATTGAATTTGATCAACTTTTATTTTCAATGAAAATATGGGGGGATGGGGGGGGGTGAAGGCATTTCATTTTGAGTGAACTTTATGTTCACCAGCTTGTCATATTGTACACTTTTTTTTTTTTTATCATAGATGAATCTACAACTTTATGTTTGCAAGCTTAATGCCAACCCCAACTAACCGAACTACTGTAACTTAGCATGTTTATATACTGATATAAATTCCTCACTTGCGCTATTCAACTTAAATTCAGTTTCATTCATTCGTTTATTTATTTCAAAAGAAATGTTTAAAGCGGATTCTTTACTATAATTACAGTCGACAGCAAAAGTATCCGAGCACTAGCCAATAATTCCGATATCAAAAAAGTACACTTAATACTGTTTGTTAAATAAATCCTTGTAGAATCATGTTCTTAGACTGACTAAGAACATGACTTGATAAAGATTTATTTAACAAAGCAGTATTAAGTGTACTTTTTTTAGAAAAGGATTATTGTTAGTGCTCAGATACTTTTGCTGCTGACTGTATGTGCGCGTACATGCCCATGCCCATGCCCATAAACCTATTTCTATACTACCGGCCCAATTACAGAACTGCCAACATAATCAGACAAATTGTTAGTACCGCCCCTTTTTCTACACCAGTCATTTCTTGGAGTTTTTCTTCTTAATTCATCGCAAATACATTTGAAGAAAATTACTTTAAAAATTAAGTGGTGTAGAAAAAGGGGCGGTACTAACAGTTTGACGGATTAGGTTGGCAGCTCTGCAATTATTCTTCAGCCCCCTCCAGACGGAAATTCTGGGTGCGCCACTGGGCAGTAAAGATATAAAAAATTATAGTTTTAAAAATAATGAATCCTTTTAGAACATAAACTATATTAGCCCTTTATCAATATGTATAAAATTTTTAAAGGGACAATGATGTCAATTTTTGTGAGATGCATAATTTAATTTTTTATTGTTCACATTTAATTAAATGTATTTATTTTTATGTCAAAATAAAAATTAACTCATAAATTTTTTTGGCAACAATTAAATTATAGCTAAAATTTAAATGGCCAATTTTAAAGCCATTATGAGGTTATTTAGACATTTTAATTAATTAAAAGACGACTAATCAAAAATTCATAAATTGGGCTTCGAGGTGTGCTGGGACCCCTCGGGGAGCATCTATGTGTTGAATCATGTGACTATCCAAGCTACCATCTTTGTACTATGCTGTCCACAGACACTGCCTTATAAATATATATATATATAAAGATGTCAACATATGGCCAGCCATATTTAATTTAATTAAATATTTTTCTATAAAATCTTTAATTTCCAATTGAATTTAGAGACTTGGACTGTGACCTGATATCAATATTCATAACCAATTTTTAATTTTTTGCTAAAATCAGTTGAAAACTCGAGTTATAAATATATATATATATGTGTGTGTGTGGAAATTAGAGTCAATAAGTCATTCACACTTAAAATAATCATGCAAAATTCAGCACAAAGGACTTTAGTTGGACGAAACACTGAAACGGAACAAAAATTGATGACTGTTTAAAAGAATTTTAATTAACAAAATGTAAAAAAAATCTTTAAATTATTCATCTGAGTTTCGTTTCCAAATAAGGATAACATGTTAGAATAACTACTACAATTTCTGTCGTCGCACATAATCATCATACATCTCACATGTTGCTTCTCTGTTTTTTGCAGTGCATTTCCACCAGAGCTGAGTTGTTGTATGTCTGCACCTGGGTGGTTGTCAATCAAGACGAACAAATGATGCCCCATATATATACAAATATGAAATATAATTAAAATCTTCCCATAAATTTAGATCTCCCTTTCTCAAACGAGTCTGCCTCCCACTATACACTGTTCACACCCTAATTAATTCTTTATTAATTCGTTTTCTAAATACAGTACCCGCTGCTTTATAAAATCACATGTGTTTTCATCAAAATGATTTTATTAAACGGCTAATTTTTATATCCGGCGAACATGCCCGAACTCAATAAAATAATATTCATTACCTAAATATGGAAAAAAAATTCTTCTTCGTCCTTCCATCTATCAACTAGCCATCCGTAGGAATGGAATTTTTGTTACTTATCATTTATGTAAAATTTTCAGGATTTAAGGACAAAATTCCGTAAAAGATGGAAATTTTCTCCGACCTGGCATTCTTGAGCCTATCTAGAAGTGCTGCGTTGATGACTTTTGCTTTTCCTATTCAGTTTTGCTTGCAGTTCACTCTTCCGTTTGGTACAATTTAGGCACTAATATCATCTTTATTCTTATGTTTACATAAAGCAAATTGAGAAATTTCAAGCTTTGATGTCACCTTCCTTTGATTATACATTTGAAGAAAACTATCCATACTTTGCCAAAATGTTACGTTTTACCTTCAAAATAAAAATATTCTGCTTGCATATCTTGCAGCTAAGTTGCTACAAAATAAGGACTAGAAACTCTATTTGAATATTTAAAGACAGAAAAATATACTCATTGGCAATAGTCATTCCTTGAATTCATAACTACAACACATGGTGAAGCGTGTTTTATTTATTTATTTTTTCTTTTTTTTTGAGGCGTAAAATTTTTGACAAAGAGTAATAATTTAATGGCTTGCTATGTTTTGTGTCTTTTTTTTTCTTTTCAAAAACCTGGTGAGATAATATAATTCATTGTTTAGCTTACATACATGGTCATTTTCACTGTTTAAGAAATTTTCTCTTGAGTTTATTAACCGGCGATGCTGATTTTATTAAGCGGCGGTTTGTATTGATTTGATTCCGGACCCAACAATTTGATCATATTAAGTGGCTGATTTTATTAACCAGTGATTTTATAAAGCGGCGGGTACTGTATTTCAGTATTTCAAAATTCATTAACTCGTTTACAATTCTTCTTATTTATTATTTCAATTCTTTTTATTTCAACCAATTTCATTTTCTGATGAAAGAAAGCCATTATTTCATAATATTATGCAATTCCAATGTAATTTTCAAGAAAAATCTAGAGACTTCTTCACCCCCCACCCTCCCAATGTCACATAATCACCTTTAAGCCAATTGAGGGGCAATCAAGATCTCGTGATCGCACTCCCTCCAAGTGAAAATGAGAATTATTATTAAAAATTCAATGTTAACTTGCAACCGATAAAGATAACTTGGGCTTAATTTTTTTTTTTTTTTGATTCAGAAAGGCTTATCATCGTGTAATGCAGAGTAAACCCTTGAATTCATTGAAGAACCACAATGCGCACAACTGCATTTATTCAATCATTTCTGATAATTTTTATTTTCTGATGAAAGAAAATTTCATCATATTGTGCAATTCTAATGTAATTTTCAAGAAAAATCTAGAGTCTTCTCCCCCCCCCAACATGTCACATAATCACCTTTAAGCCTATCGGGGGGCAATCAAGATCTCGTGACCTGGCTCCCTCCGAGTGAAAAAGAGAATTATTATTAAAAATTCAATTTTAACTTGCAACCGATAAAGATAACTTAGGCTTCTTCTTCTTTTTTTTTTGATTCAGAAAGGTTTATCATCGTGCAATGCAGTGTAAACCCTTGAATTCATTAAAGAACCACAAAGCACACAACTGCATTTATTCAATCATTTCCGATGTTTTATTTTTTTTATATCATATATTATACACTCTAATGCAAAAATCATGAGACTTATCATAAAGATGAATTTGATAGTTTGTAAATTTTAAAATATCGCTGCAAAGTGACAAAGAAAATAGCCTATTTATTCAGATCTACAATGCCACAGACAGACAAACACACACACAGAGATCGACAAAAGCTTCAAACTTACACAGTATTTCTTTTTTTTTAGTGAGTTAAAAAGAAATTTTTTAAGGGGTTTATGTAAATATGAAAAATTTTTACTATTTTTAAAAATAAATAAAATAATAATAATAAGCTGAAAGTGAAGAAAATAATTAGAAACAAATTTGCTGTCTATATGAGTGATTTTGGTAACATTTGTTAATGACTTGGCAACAACTGTCACTATGTTCGCATGGTGGTGTGAAATCTAATCATTACGCATCATGTGTATTTTGAAGCAAATTTAAATACATTTTTAATCCAACAACCCTCCACCCCACCTTTCAAATCATAAAAATAACACATTTAACCTAAATTTGGATATGCAGTTTTATTTACAAGATATCAACAGTCATTAATGTAAGTCATTACAAATTGAAATATAACATCATAGGAGAGACCTGGCAATTAATAAATTAACCCGCTTGTGTGACCCACCGGTGGGTCACAGCTACAGTTGGCAGAAAAGTATCCAAGCACTAGCAATAATCCCTGTCCAAAAAAAAAAAAAAATCACTTAATACTGCTTTGTTAAATAAATCCTTGTTGAATCATGTTCTTAGTCAGTCTAAGAATATGATTCGACAAGGATTTATTGAACAAAACAGTTTTAAGTGTATTTTTTTATATCGGAATTATTGGCTAGTGCTCGGATACTTTTGAGTAGACTATGTAAACAAAATGCACTGGCATGAACGTGTTAAGAAAAGTGAAATGGCAGCAATACTGAAAGCCATAAAAATTAATGAGCAAAATCTTATATATTAAAACACAAGCGATATTCTGTAAGACCAAAATCGCACGATATGGGCATGCGCGGAGGCTGTTCCTGTCTTTAGACGAAACCAATGACCAATCGCTGAGAGCCTCTTCGGATTTCTAGAGCGAGCGAATTCAGAAACCTGATTGGCTCATGCTTTCTCGAGACTCGAGGAGATCGGAGATGATGGTTTTTACACAGCGAAGACGCTCACGCTAATTTTCAATATTGGATTTAAAATTTCACAATTTTCAAACAGTAAGGTGTGTATGCATTGTTTTTTCTTTAGTTATTAAATTATTTCTTTTACTTAAAGTTTATATTTGTTATGAATTCTAGAGTATTGTGATAGATATTTTGTTTAGTGTTTCTGTTAACATTTGTATACGTTTATATTAAAATGTTACTGTTAGCATTTTAACCTTTTTACTACTTTGTATATATTTATATGAAATATTACTGTTTGCATTTTTTGCTGTTTTGTGTTCGTATAGTATATTAAAAATGTTAGATTATTACAATTTTCGCGAGATTGCACCTGATGAAAATTGCATCGAGCTTTATCGATATTTCTGTATTGCACCAAAGATAAGTATTTGTATTATTCGTTACTCCCATTATGTATTTAGTTTATTTTTGTAATTCGATTGTAAATTGTGTGTTTTGGTTGCAATATAAAAACTGCTGAGTTTTTTTTTTTTCTTTGCATGTTTTAAAACGCTATGTTGAGTAAATAAATACCATCATTCTATATAGTTTGTTGATTATTTTCGGTGCCATATAGAAACAATGATAATGCACATAAGCATGCAGAGAGAAAAAATGTAAATGGTAACATTTTAAATAAACGTATAAGAAACAAAAAAATAAATAATAATTAAAAGTAGTTTCCAATGCTAAAAAATATAAACAATACTCTAGAACTCAATTTAACATTTAATTATTGCAATTTTTAGCCTTCACACTTTATAGTTGTTTGTTGATATAATAAAAAACACTTCATATATCCTCTTAATAAAGGACACTACAGGCTTTGAACTAATTAATATATTACCCAACTGAACTAAATAATTGATGAAATACTCAGAGCAATGTGAAAAAATTAAGGGGCAATCCCCCTTATGATATATTTTTGAACGAGATTTTTCAAAATATTGCGAAATTCTCGCAATCCCATCCTATAATGGGAACCTTGAATTAACTGTGCTTATTTGTACATTTTAGAAATACTTTGACTTATATTAAATTCTGAAAGTTTATTTAATGGAAAGTAAATCAAATGTGATAGATACTTACGTATATTCACAAGTTTTATCTTTATTTATTTATTTTACAAATTACCCAATTTGTGAGTTATTTGAGTTCTAGAGTATTGTTTATATTTTTTAGCATTGGAAACTACTTTTAATTATTATTTTTTTTTTTTCTGTTTTTTATACGTTTATTTAAAATGTTACCATTTACATTTTTTCTCTCTGCTACATATGTATATCTTATTAAGTATATTCAAAAAATTATATATGCTTATGTGCATTATCATTATTTCTATATGGCACCGAAAATAATCGACAAACTATATAGAATGATGGTAATTTATTTACTCAGCATAGTGTTTTAAAATATGGGAACAGCTTTACTATACGGCACCCATTGCTTATTGCCGTTGCCGATTGTTTTGATCACGTGGTATGATGGTGTTTTGATTCAGTTTGTGAGTTTGTACTGCGAATCGTTTCACAACGTCGTGAATCGGTTCAAAATGTTATGAAACAATACTTTTCATTATGAAATAATTTTTTTATGTTTCACTATGTTTTCTGCGTTTTGCTCGCTTCGCGAGCATTAAAACCAAAAAAACATCACTGGACGCCCTTAATTCGTGGAGCATAAATCAGTAAAAGCATGAAAATTCATAGAGCCGCGGTCACTATGTTTTCTGCTGTTTGCTCGCTTCACGAGCATTAAAACCAAAAAAAAACATCACTGGACCCCCCCCTAATTCGTCGAGCATGAATCAGTAAAAGCATGAAAATTCATGGAGCAGTGGTCACTATTTTTTCTGCTGTTTGCTCGCTTCGCGAGCATTAAAACCAAAAAAAACATCACTGGATACCCCTAATTAGCGATGCATGAATCAGTAAAATCATGAAAATTCATGGAGCCGCAGTCACTATTTTTTCTGCTGTTTGCTCACTTCGCGAGCATTAAAACCAAAAAAAAAAAAAAAAAACATCACTGGATATCCCTAATTAGCGATGCATGAATCAGTAAATGCATGAAAATTTGTATAAGCCGCGATCAGTATACTAGCTGCTGTATGCTTGCTTCGCAAGCATTAAAACCAAAAACAAACATCACTGGACACCCCTATTTCGAGGAGCATGAAATATATACTGTAACGGTGAGTATTCCGATGATAGATCACTACGCAAGCATTATAATTAAATAAATAAATAATCACTGAATGCACCTAATTAAATCACGATGCATGAAAAAAATCTGTACTGAAGCAATGACTATTATGCCCTACCCTTTTTTTTCTTCATAAATTTATTAAAAAATATATAAAAATACACTGAAAAAATTTTGCTTTAAACTTTGTAAAATCATTTAAAAACAGTAAAATCTAGAATTAATCTTACTTACATATACCGCGACGGCTTTAAAAAAAAGTAGAAGAGAAGATATAAACGATCTTTTGTAACTCTTCGATACCCTGATTCGGGTCTCGAATCACCATCATATCACGTGATCGAAACATCGGCAACGGTAATAAGCAATGGGTGCCGTATAGTAAAGCTTAGCCAAAATATGCAAAGAAAAAAAAAAAAAAAAACTCAGCAGTTTGTATATTGCAACCAAAACATACAATTTACAATCGAATTTCAAAAATAAACTAAATACATAATGGGAGTAACTAATAATACAAATACTTATCTTTGGTGCAATACAAAAATATCGATAAAGCTCGATGCAATTTTCATCAGGTGCAATTTTGCAAAAATTGTAATAATCTAACATTTTGAATATACTATATGAACACAAAACATTAAAAAATGCAAACAGTAATATTCCATATAAATATATAAAGTAGTAAAAAGGTTTAAATGCTAACAGTAACATTTTAATATAAACGTATACAAATGTTAACAGAAACACTAAATAAAATATCTATCACAATACTCTAGAATTCATGACAAATATAAACTTCAAGTGAAAGAAATCATTTAATAACAAAAAAAAAAAAAAAAAAAAAAAAAAATGCATACACACCTTACTGTTTGAAAATTGTGAAATTTTTATCCAATATTGAAAATTAGCATCAGCATCTTCGCTGTGTAAAAACCATCATCTCGAGTCTCGACTCGAGAATAGCATCCTTCATGTTGCATAATTTTGCAGGCAAAAGATTAATCAGAATTCAAATGAAATTGTGTCCTGCACTTTGTCGTTTTTTCCAAAACAATGCTTTACCTAAAAAAGGATTTTGTTGCAATTTGACCTCCACTGGTGTATGATCCGAATTATGAGTTTTTTCTTTGATATCCAAATTATTTTTTATGTTATCTTCCTATATGGTCAATTAGAAATATTGTTCTTCTAAACAATATGTAGAAACTACAACCTAACAAGTTTTGGTTTATCAGTACGAGACATCAAGCTGTGCAAACAACAGTTCCTTTTATTTAGTGTGTGCATGTGGCGGCATGATGCTTACATCCACAAGTTATGTAAAGTGTTGAGCTATTGTCGCACTAAGCCTAGCATGCTTAAACGATAAATTTATCGCTAGCTGTATAGGCATCTCTCAATTTTAGTTTTCCTGTCGCCTGCTTATGGGAGCACTGATTTTTTTCTTGGACGAAAGTTTCACAAAATTTTTCTAATTAGAGATTATGAATTATTGTTTTTTCTTTTTTTTCATACTTTTAACAGAGAAAATTTGTGAAGATGTGTGCTGAATTTATTTACAAAATGTGATTCTTTAAACACAATTCACATGTGGAGAAAGATGGGGGGGAGGGGGGGGATTTTTTGTTTATCACATCTTAAAAAGTAAAAACAATATACCTTTATAATGAAGATAAATTAGGTGTACAGATGTGTTTACCAAATTTTGGTAAAAAATTGGAAAGTTGTAAATCAGGTCACAATTTATTTTTATTTGTATCTCAAAAAATTTTAACGATTTTCTTTAAATTCACCATATATACCATCTTGCAGATGCTTTTTATTGGTTACTTGCATAAAAATTGTTATGTTCTGATTTCGTAGTCCAATTTTAACTCTGCATTCAATTTCTAAAAAAAAAAAAAAAAAAAAAAGGGGGTTCTACAGGTTTGTTCGCAAAATCGCCATTTTTATCTACCCTTTAAATATCCTTTCACAGGGTTCCCACTCTTAAATAAGAAAAAAAATCAAGGACTTTTCAAGTACTTTTCAAGGCCTATTTGAAATTTTTCAAGGACTAGGGGAAAATCGCAGAACGCTAGGCATATACACAAAACTTTAGTAACTACTTTCATTAGTAATTTTTTTTTTAATAATTAGAATAACTTTGCCTGTTTTCACAATATATTTTTGATGGATTGACCAAATTAACTTTTAAAAAACGATTAGTCAAAAAACCATTAGTTCAAGATTTGGAATCATTATGATTATTCCAAAGTTTTTAGGTTTGAGTCCTGGTCTAGTCACTTTCTGCTCAAAATTAATGACCAGTCCATCAAACAGGTATGAGACTGGCAAAAAAAAATAATAAGTTGAAACTATATGCAAAAGCAAGACAATGAAATAAGAATTTTATGACAAAATCATTATATTAGAGAATGGCGTGCGCATGTGGAGATGGAGATAGTTTAGCCTTGACAGAATTCGCACTAAGCCCGTCTATTGGAGTGGAAAATTCAAGGATTTTCAAGGACTTTGCACAAAATTCAAGTACTTTCAAGGGCCCTTGAAAAAGAAAATGAAATTCAAGTACTTCTTAAGGACTTTCAAGGACCGTGGGAACCCTGTTTCATATGTATTACCGTAATTTCTGGTAGATACCCCGCAGGTTATATAATCCAGTTTTGCACCAGAAATTTAATTGATAAATAAATTTATATTTGTATGAGCTCTTCCTTTGAAAAAGTATACATTTCTCTATTAAATAAAATTTCTGCAGGGTATCTACCAGAAATTACAGTAGTTGATTTCCAGTGTACAGATCTGTTTGTAAAGTTTTGATAAAATTGGATAGAGTATGAAATACCAACATCGGTATCTAAAAAAGGTTCATTTTCCTTAATTTTGCTATAAACCTCTGTCTAAATATCTTTTTGTCTGAGTTAATTGGTTAGCAAAAAAAAAAAATTTATATGTTTCTGATATGAAAGTTCTGAGTGAAAATATTAAGCGAAAATGACTATCACATTTGCAGGCCTCGCAGCGCTTCTATATTTCCTGTACTTCCTACATATTTATGAAACCTCCTATTTTTCCTATATTTTTTAATTGTCGCTCAATGTTTCCTATATTTTAGTTTTGACTACTTCCGAATGTCTGATTGAATGCGCTGTATCTACATATTAATATGAAACGTGTTTTGTCTGTATCCACTAAATTGAGAGAACGGCTAGGTGTAAAAATTTGGTTGAGGTGTCTAAAAAAAGGTCTTGGTCTGTAGATGTATCATTAAAAGAGAGAAAAAAAAAGTCGAACGGTCCCCCCCCCCCCCTCGGGGGTAAAGGTTAAGAGCATGTTTGTGAGCTTAACTCAGCTCCAAATTACTTCACGGTGAAGAAGTTGTACATGAGGGGACTAGACTCAAATACTAAAAAATCAATTTCTGTGATTTTGGAATTTTCGATTTTAAAGGGGGAAAGTAGATTTGGGGGAGAAAAGGGGGAAATTAGTTTGAGAGGGAAGTCTGTTCTAAACCCACACATGTAGCACATCATTTTAAAGGTCTTGAAATTTCATGAAGATTGGGGATGTTTGTATACAATATAGTGCACCCCCTGGTGGTGAAAAATGGAACTAGGTGATTTTGTAGTAGACCCTATCATGTTACACCTTATTTTAAAGGTATTAGTATTTCCTGACCATTGGTGATGTTCGTACAGAATACACTGTGCCCCCTGGCGGTAGAAAGTGCAACTAAAGGATTTTGCAGTTGACACCACCATGTGACACCTTATTTGAAAAGTCTTGGAAATTCAAGGCAATTGGGGATGTTCATGTACAACATACTGCGCCCCCTGGTGGAGGAAAATGAATTTTGCATAGCATGCCTGCTATACGGTGCCGCAGCCACAGGCAGCAGAAACATGAGTGAAAGGTTCGTTCGGTTCATAGTTAATTTTTGAGAATTTTTTCATGTTATTAGTGGCCCGCATATACACTGCCACAGGCACCGGGGTCACAAGGCAGAGTTTCGTTCGGTTCAAGGTAATTTTTTTTGTTATTGCTGATTATTTTTTCGCTATGCTTTTATTTAAAAATAGAAATTCAAACAAAATTGAGTTAAAGATATGAAATCACACAAATTTAAGGTTCATTTCTATTTATAAGGATTTTTCTGAAGTTCTTTTTTGAGTGAAATATCATAAATTATATTAGATGTTTTAACTTGAAATTATTTAAATAATGATGTGACGATTTTTGATACATTACAGTCAATAAAATGACCGTCGAATTCGACGGGTTCCAGCTAGTTAAAATTAAAAGATAATGCATCACAAAAAAGTTCTTAGGCAGATTTGTGCTTTTATATATGTAAGATAAGAGAATTCAAGGGACAGTTTAACAGACAATATAGTATAGCGTAACTACATTTCCTACGACTAGCAGTGAGGATGAGTCCAAAGCAGGGTTAGAAATAAGCGGTCGTCAGTCGCATTTTGCGACCAGTTTTTGCATTTTGACGCCTAGAATTCCAATCATAGGTGCCATATTTGACGCCTGGATTTTTTCCTTATCATACCTAATAATTTTCCAAATCCCATCAGACTATAAACAAGTCTGTTTCAGTCAATTAAACCTAATAAAAAATGATTTAAGAAATCATATCTCTATGAAAGTAGTTGACGATTTGTTAATGATTAAATTAAACAGCCCTAAATTGGAAGATTTCTGCCCAGAAAATGCTATTAAATTGTAGTGGAATGATGTATCTTCTGGGTGTAGAATGAATTTGCGATTTTAAATATGTTTAATATTGTCAAGGTAATTACATTCATTACATAAATATGTTTTATATAATCTTGCATGTATTATTTACAAGTTGATGCTTTATTATTATTATTATTTTTAATATACAAATTTAATTATAGATGGCACCTAGATTTTCTATTTTGACGCCCAAAAAATTTAATCCAGGCATCATTTTGACGCCTAGTTTCAAAATTCTTATTTCTAACACTGGTCCAAAGGCTTGGAGGGGTGCCAAATTGATTGACAGATTGGGATTTGGTAAACATCCAGTCATTCGGTGTTCCCTTATCACTTATTTTCTCTCAATCACCCCTATTTTAACACTTGACTCATTAGTCCACGCTTGCACAGAGGCTTCCATGGTCACAAGAAATACAGTTACAGAATAATTGGGATTTGGAGGCATCAACCAATAGGAAGTTGAGGAATGATCATTATAAAAACTGATTTGAGAATATGTGATTTTTTGGCACCAATGACTATACACTTATTGCTGTGCTACCAAAACTGTGTTATGTTAATTTATTTCATAAATTTTTTATGCTTTTAACTTTGCTTAAATTGAAATACATTTTAATCTTTCCATCGATGACCACAATCACAACACTTATAAAACGTAGTCATGGGTTCATCAGCAGATCTGGTTTGTATCTGCAAGAAATAAGCTTTTGGATGACCACATTTTGGACATGCTTCTTCCGTTGAGTCCACATTTTCCCATGCAGCTGCTCCACCTAAGACATCATCGACTTCTTTCAGCTTTGGATACATGCGGCTACTAATTTTGCGTTTAATATTATACACATAGGGGCATGTACTGCAAACAAATCTGAAACAACGAGGACCTTCTTCAGCAACTAAAATATTCGCACAGGTTGGACAGAACATTAACATCTTGAAACCTCTGGATTTTCAGTTACATAAATTGAAGAATAAACACACTGAAATGATACTTATAGTTTCTGTCAATTTCCTTTTTTTATAATAAACCTAAAAAAGAAAAGACAAATCTCACTTAAAAATTATAGAAAATGTCAAATATTAATAAGGGTGATTGTGTTTGAATTTTTGGGCATCACTATTTTTCATATACTACAACAAATTTTGTAATTTAATCACAGAAAAATTATTAAAAATAATTACTGTTCTAAAATAGTGCTACAAAATACAATCATCCCCATACTACAAGTATAAATTTTAATAATCACTAAATTACTTAATATAATATTTTTCCAGTTAAAAGCAGCAGTTTGCCAAATTAAAAAGAAGAAAAATATGGAGAAAATGTATTTCTAGACATTTTAATGACAGGGATCACTCTAGAGCATTTCAGCAGGGCAGCCTGCTCCAATGCTCATTTTCCAGTGAAATCCCACCCTCCTTGCCCTTTTCCAAGAAAAAATACCGCACCCACTCTAATTTTCCTGATGTGTTTACTTTCTACTTCTAAATATTTCTGATCTTTTTCCTTTCCAGAATGCTCATTCTTTCCATTCCGTTTTTTTTTTTTTTTTTTTTAAATGAAATAAAAAATGAAATAACTACTATGAAATTTCAAAATTTGTATAACCATTTGCTCAATAAAAAATAGCGTTATGAAGAAAACAGATTGCCGGCATAAGTTTTTATAAATATTAACCCATGTGTTTAGACAATCTTTACAAAAGTTGCCCTTTTTCAGATATGTATGCCCTTTTCATAAAAATTGCCCGTATTCTATAATGTGCACCTGCACCCTGTCCTTTTTTACTTTCCGAACACTATAGTGAGGAAAGTATTGTAACCATGTCAAAAATCCGAATTTGAGATTTTGATGTTTCTATATGTTTCAAGGTCCCCTGAGTCCGTTTTCACTATTTTTGCAATGATGTATGTATGTGTGTGTGTATGTCTGTGAGTGAACACGCTAGCGTCTAAACACTTTGTTCGAATAAGCTGAAAGTTGGTACGTATATTGTAAGTCACCATAGTATGAACCTTTTAAATTTTGGTGAATCTAGCACTTAGTTTTTTTTACAGGGACACCATGAAAAATTCTTTACCATTATGGCCTATGGGGCCAAATTTTTAAAAGTGTGATAGCGTCTAAATGCTTTATTAATCTGAGCAAAAAATTTGTACACATGTTATAGGTCACAGTTGCACTAACGGTATAGATTTTGGTGAATTTAGCACTTAGTTTTTTTACAGGGACACAAAGAAAAATTCTTTATCATTATGGCCTATGGGAGCAAAATCTTAAAAGTGCGATAGCATCTAAACACCTTATTCAATTGAGCAAAAATTTTATACACATATTATACATCACAAATACTCAATCTGTATAGATTTTGGAGAATCTAGCTCTTATAGTTTTTTTACAGGGACACAAAGAAAAATTCTTTATCATTATGCCTATGGGGCCAAATTTTTAAAAATGTGATAGCGTCTAAACGCCTTATTAATCCGAGCAAAAAATTTGTACACATGTTATAGATCACAGTTGAACTAACTGTATAGATTTTGGTGAATCTAGCACTTACAGGTTTTTTACAGGGACACAAAGAAAAATTCTTTATATGTCCTATGGGACCAAATTTTTAAAAGTGCGATAGCATCTAAACCCCTTATTCAATTGAGCTGAAAATTTATATGAACATTATAAATCACTGTTGCACTAAATATAAGTATTTTGGTGAATCTAGCATTTATAGGTTTTTACAGGGACACAACGAAAAATTCTTTGTCATTATGATCTTATGGGCTCAAAGTTCAGTAGCGTTAAATAAAACATCGTGTAATATATGGAGAAAAATACTCAAACACTATTACGGTTTTCTCTCTTTTGTTTGATTAACAACTCCTCTTACTTTATCTACAAAACCGTTAATTACTCAATGTTCGGAAAGTCAAGTGGAGTCATTCCAGATTTTTACACTCTAGAGTGATCCCTGTAATGATATAAATGTGTAAAAAAAATAAATACATAAAAATTAATGGTACAACTACAAAATTAGTCCAAACTTTTTTGATGCATTTTTTTAATGCCATTTTGAGCAATAGTAATGTCATTCTGGACACTGGCAACCTGGTATGGCAATCCACTTGCCGCTTATTTTTGATAAACTGATTGCCATTTAAACGTTCAATGCTATAAACTGGGTTGAAATTTTATTACTTTATCTTGTTTTTTTCCATTGTTTATTATTGATTTTGTTTAAGTATGGGTTTTAGTAGTAGTGATGCAGTGAAAATGACTTTAAAAAAAAATGTGTTTGAGTCATTCCATTTTAAATCAACAAATGGGGTGTGCAACACCATTTTTGATTTTGATGACAATTTGCACATGCTTTCCCCATACCTTTTAGACCACAAAAATATATTTTTTTTATTTAAAAAAAATTTACCCTTCGATATGTAGGCTATTTTTGTCGTTGCCAACAGCGAAAATTGGATATTTTGATGCTTTGCGTTATGAACTATAACTTTTTTTCTATAAAAGCTATCAAGCTCAACTATAGCTCATTGGAAAGCTAAAAAAAAGATCTTTTTCCATATGGTATCAATAAATTTGAGATTTAAAAACAAAGGTTATTTTTTCAAGGTCAAAGTTTGTGATGCAAAATTAATTTTTTGCCACTTTTGAAAATTAAAAAACCTATGAAGGGCTTGGAATAACAAGCCCTCTTTTTTTTCTTATATACATATATAAGGTTGCTTATTGTATTAAAAAGTTTGGCTTGTTACTCTGCCCCCTTCACAAGATACGACCCCCCAAAGTTGCAAATTTTCTAAAAAATCCAATTTTCAATGCTAAAAAAATGCATGTGGGGGGCAAGGTAGATTTTTTTTTACTTGTGTGATTTTAAGTACTTCTTACCATCTTTCAAACAAAAAAAAAGTTACTTTGTTATTCAAAGGCGTTTGGCAGCTATAAGGGTCTAAATTTTCAAATAATTATACTGAAACAACGCAATTATTTTCATACTTCTTAATCTTAGGTGTTAGTGAAAAGTTATTTTTTACTTAATTGTTAGTTTTAAATGGTGAAAACAACTAAAAAGACTAAGAAGAGTTGTCAAAGAACATATTTAAACTTTGATAAGCTAATTTAAGGTTTCTAACATCTTGGTATATAGAATTTAACTTACCTCTCAAAACATGCAAAACTTTTTTGTTCAGTGGTTTATTGTCTCATAGAGAAGAGTTGACAAATGTTCACTCATCACAGGTGTGATATTATGACCTCTTCCCTGTGCTGACCATAGTTCTGACGCAGTCAGGATTTTCAAAATATCTTGAAACCGAACCCAAGTTTGGTTATCATGACTTGATTTTTTAAACGATGTCCCAGGTCCTTTAGGATGAAAAAAGTGGATCCTGTATTCTTCTTCGACATCAAATACCTTTATTTCCACCACTTCTCCTAGCCACCAGTCACCATCATATACGCAACAAACATAATCGGACAACTTTGGTCGGGTTGTTGGTGTGGATAATCTAAGGTTGATAGGTTCGTCTTTGATGACATGAAAGGTTGTAAAATCTAAAGAAAATGATGTACGTCTGGCATGAATGATATTTCTGTTGAGTGGAATGTAGCTGTGGAAAGACCGAGTTTGGGGTAATGATAGTGCTGTTTTATATCTTTCCTCAAGAACTTTTCCTACTGCATTAACATCATCACAGGAAACATAGAAAAACGTTACACTATTAATATGTTCAGTGCAGTATTCAAAGACATCTAATGGATTCAAGATTTGATTACTGACCGGTCGTTGCAAACTAGCCTTTCGCACTAGCCTCTTCACTGTTCCTCCAATCCCATCGCAAGGGCCTTTCCCGTGGGATGTAGCAAAAAAATGCCACTCTGCTTTTATCCCAAAGTCTTGTTCATGATGGCTCAAGTTAATGAAGTTTTTCCTGTTTTTGTACTGTGCGGCAGATCCATCTGAAAAATAGAATAATTTTGAAATTAAAGCATGATCTGCCTTCAGTTTTTTAACAAGGATCATTTGAAAGGCGTAGAATGTAGTTGTGTTGTGGTCAAGGCAGTCGCTTACAAAGCAAAAACTTTGAGTTTGAATTTCTCCATCTTTTTCCCAGTAGACAACAAAAGGATGAAGCGTACATTGCACACCTGACCAGTGATAGGTCTGCACCTCGTCTTGAACAACACAAGAGAAATTCTCTGAAAAATCTCCAAGTATCAAAAATTCCCCCTTATCCAGATCTTCTTTCTTTGATTTTAGAAATGCTGCTTGTTTACTGGCAATGAAATGGTGGCTCTTTAGATGCTCAAGTTTTTCACAACGCTTAACCAAGAATTCTTGTAAAGGTAGCACACATGATGTCAGTTCACATCTGTCTGTGGACATCCACTGCTTATATGAAACTTGCAAATCCTCAAATTCATCATTTTCCAAGTCAATTTGGGTGCTGTTACTTGGAGAAATCAGTGATAAAATGGCATCCACACCTGGACATGCAGTACATTCCGAAAACATACAATTCTCATTTTCAGTATCACAGACCATAATCTGCAGCAGATCTTTGTAGCTATGATCACTTTTAATCGCTGATAGCATAAGTTTTACATTTTGATGGTACAAACAAATGCACACTGAATGTGTACCAGATGCTCCAGCTAACACACAAAATTTTGGTCTAAGATCGGCAAATTTAGATAACCCTACTTTCAAATCAGGATAATTTTCTTTAAAATGTATGTAAAGTTCCTTCAAGTCACATAAAATGAGCCTTTTTTGAAGGTTTGACTTTTCCCCATTCATTCCTCTCACAGAAATACAGTCCTTTTTTCCAGGCATCATGCGACTACAGGCATCTCTCTGATAAAAATCCTCTATAGCTTTTATTGTACTAGAACCAAGAATATTGCTTGGCTTCTTAGGTTCCAGTTTTGGTAAAACTCCTTGTGTTTTAACTAAATCTTTAGTTTTTCGAATTAAATACTGGCTGACTCCAAATTCTGCTTGAATTTTTGCATAGCTCCAAGTTACAGGCAACAAACTTAAAATGTTTACTTTATCCTGCAGACACTCAGCAGTTTTCATTCTCTCTTTAAGGTCTTCTATTAATTTTTCATAATTATCACATATGTGCTTTTGGCAAGAACTATTGTTTTCTTCATGTGAAACAAGTGAAAGGTCAAATGATTTATTTAGTTTATTTGTGACACATTCTGTTATCGCTGAAACTTTTCTTTTTAATGTAGATGATTTACGATCGCGCGATAATTTGGCAACTTTCACAGGTGATACTCCAAGGGCACTACATGCTACATTTACAGACTCGACTAAATCACATTCAGGTATGTACATTTCTTCATTATTATCTTTATAGGTTTCAACTCTCTGATTTTGAATTTTATTTAAACATTTAGAGCACAGAGATTTTCCAGGGATAAGATTCAAATTTGTGTTTTTCAAATACAAATCTTTGCTTATGATTCTCAGCGATTTTGTAATCACCTTATTATGTTCCGAAAATGGGTCACAGCAGGAAGTTCCATAAAGGTGAGAAAATTTATCTAAAAACTTTTTTGCATGGTAAGTACAAACAGTTTCAATTGTTTTACATCCAGTTCTCAATTGCAGTAAAGTTTTATCATCATCATTATACTTAGAAATACTCTCTACAGTTGACTGCCTACTATAACTTAAAATGTTACAATTATCTTTCATAAAAATTCCTATGGAGCATTTAGAGTTATCCATAATTCATTTACTCTTTATATGCAGAAAAACAAACTTATATTTAAGAATTCTAAAAAATAATTTCTTTTTTTACCTTCAACAAGGACAGTTATTCACCAAAATATTCTGTAAATATGTATATTTCTTGACCTTGAAATGAAAAAACCTACATGAAAGACAAAAATTTACAAGATTTTACAGCAAGAACACTTCCCAGCAACCTACTCCTTTCAGAGTTAAAGAAACAACTAAGTTATAAAGCAGTTCCATGTGACATCATTGGCAGGCAGATCATTTGTCTTACCCTATATTATTGGTCAAATTGTATCCAATAATATTCAAGCAGCCTTGTCATTGGCACAGTTCCTACCACAGGTAGGTACTGTTTGCCTAAAGGGAACTGTTCTATACATGTGGGAGCAAGGCTGGACAAGTTGAAATCTGTCTATTCTTGCTTTTAACTGGCAAATAGATTACTATAAATGAGGAAAAGTAGGAATATGATATATTCTTATTTGTGAGGTCAATCTAAGTCCATCAAATAAAAAAAAATAATAATAAATGACATGTTTCCAAAAAAAAGTACATGAAAAAATTGGATGGTTTTAGTGTGATTATTTGAAAATTCAGACCCTTATAGCTGCCAAACGCCTTTGAATAACAAAGTAATTTTTTTTTTGTTTGAAAGATGGTATGAAGTACTTAAAATCACACAAGTAAAAAAAAATTTACCTTGCCCCCCACATGCATTTTTTTAGCATTGAAAATTGGATTTTTTAGAAAATTTGCAACTTCGGGGGGGTCGTATCTTGTGAAGGGGGCAGAGTAACAAGCCAAACTTTTTAATACAATAAGCAACCTTATATATGTATATAAGAAAAAAAAGAGGGCTTGTTATTCCAAGCCCTTCATAGGTTTTTTAATTTTCAAAAGTGGCAAAAAATTAATTTTGCATCGCAAACTTTGACCTTGAAAAAATAACCTTTGTTTTTAAATCTCAAATTTATTGATACCATATGGAAAAAGATCTTTTTTTTAGCTTTCCAATGAGCTATAGTTGAGTTTGATAGCTTTGATAGGAAAAAAGTTATAGTTCATAAAGCAAAGCATCAAAATATCTAATTTTTGCTGTTGGCAATGACAAAAATAGCCTTCATATCAAAGGGTAATTTTTTTTAAATAAAAAAAATATATTTTTGTGGTCAAAAAGGTATGGGGAAAGCACATGCAAATTGTCATCAAAATCAAAAATTGTCATGCAACAACTTTTTTGAAAATTTGTTGATTTAAAATGGAATTACCGGTTTGCTGAAAGAGAAAGAATAGTTGTAACAATGATAAGCCTATTTTTGGACGAGAATGTATTAAACTGTGAGACTGCTACTGTATAGAATTTCATGCATTTTTTGATTCATGCACAAGTTAGCTGTATTCAGTGATTTCCCCCCCCCCCTCATGTATGTGAAGCATATATACATACGTATTACTGATCCCTGCAGTGCAGAATTTCATACATTTCAAGATTGATGTGCAACAAGTTAGCTGCATCCACTGATGTTTAATTTTGATTATACATGTACACAGTATACATACATCCATATTACTGACCACTGCATTACAAGATTCGTGTGTGACACGTTTTTTTTCCAACGTTTCTTGCAACCAGGGAGCTTCTGATCACGTGCACTCAGTAGCAGAATTTTCCGTATGTATCGGCAGCAAAGTAAAACTTGTTGTGTACTACTAAAGCTGTTTCTTAATCACCACTATAATAAACTTAATTTATAAGATACATTTCTACATATTATAAAATATTATGATTAGCATTATGAGAACTTAATTACACAAACATTATAAACAGGGTTGAAAACACTTAACAATCAAAAACCTTGAAAACTACTATGTGTATGCAGAATGAAATTAAAAGGCAAATTAAGCATTCAAAATACGAAATTTCTATAAAAACCAAACAATGTAACCCGAAATTCAAAGACAACAAAAATTTCCCAAAACCCTGAATTCAGGGATAGCCTGTGAAAAGTGTGTCTCTGTATTAAGCTTAACATTTTACGTAAAGAAGGCTGAGTAAAGTTGAATTTTAAAGACTCTTTATTTATGTTTTCGAAAATTTGAAGTTTAGTTATTAATAAAAATCCGTTATTACTTGATTTGTTTTCAATAATGCATAAAATTAATGAAATTTTTACAGCTATTCGGTTATTGGCCGGGAAAATACCGAGTACTCTGCACAGCTCTCGTACCACTGGTGGGCAGTGCTCGTACATATATATTTAAAAATAAGATGTGGCAGTACCTTCTCTAGCCTTTCTATAACTAAAACAAGAAAATCTTCAGATGAAATTTAACTAGTCCAAACGGAGTCTTCCAAACATGTGAAAATCTATTTATTTTATTTATACCACGGATACGGATTATTCCAAAATCGAAATCTGTAATCGAATGTCAAATCGAAAATAATGACATGAATAAGGTGTTGCCAAACCTTTTCTTTTAGTTTTGAACTTTGAAATATATAATTTCTATTCTCCGTGTTTCTATTTCACAGTTTTTAATATCTGATCATTTTTATAAATCTTTTATTTGACACCATGCAGCACCAGTTCTTCGATGCATTTTATTTTACGATGATAAATTATTTATAACGACTTTCTAGTTTTAAATCAAAGAAAAGTAATTTATAGGTTTTATATTTGAAAATTCAGAGACCACCACAAAAGGAAAAATCGATCAATCGTAAAAGTAATCGATTAGTCAGCTGTTGTTTACTTCGAACTTTACGATGTGTGTGTTAGGATAGGAACTGGAAGGTGGGAATTCTGTTATTTAATTTAGAGTTTCTGTGTTAATGATTCCGGTGTATGGTTGCCTTCAAGATGCTTAAATTTTTAGTAAGTTTTTATTAAAATAAAAAAAATAATAATAAGTCGGTGTGGCATTATGATCATACGCGTAACATAGTAGAGACAAATGTTTTATGTTTATTAATTTTCTAGCAAGCCTTGGCTAGAAATATCTTTTGTTTGAACCACTTATATTAAGAGTAGCGATCATTTCGAAAATAGTATTATTACCCATGGCCTATTCAGACAAAAATTGGGACCTTTTTGCTTCCCCCTTTACAAGATTCAAATTCGTAAAAACGACCTTTCGACAAAATTTCATTTTATAAAAATGATTCTTTTCTATTTCCATCTTTTAGCATTATTTCAACTGATTGCTTAAACTTGGTTCAATGAAATTTAGCTACATCGTCTTCATTTTTGTCACCACCATTTATTTCAACTGCTAAATCTCCTATTCCCAGCAATTCAACTGTGATTAAGTTTTCATCTTGAGGAATTTCCAATTTGAACTAAAAAAAATTCGGCGACGTGCATAAGTGAAATGTGCTTTATTCGTTTCGCGCATAAATTCGTTAGAGTTATCATTGTTTTTCTATATCCCTGGCCCGTACCACTAAAAAACACACTTAAAAGAGAGTGTGTATAAGTGAGAGAAAACTATAGAGCATAAAGTTGTCCTTAATTTTAAAATCTAAGCATTTTCGATCATCTGAAAATTTTAATTTTCTGAAAGATGGTTAGTCCAAATTATTTCATATAATCAAGGTTCAATTGTATTTTGCTAATAATATAGTCAATGTTGGAAATTGGAATTTTGAAACTAGGCATCATGACTGTTGAATCACGAACTAAAACTTTTCTTGGAATTCGAATAACTCAAAAGAAAATAGATACTTTATATCTGACTAAAAATTTAACTCTCATATTATTTAACTCTATTCAACGTAAATTGACACATTACTAAAATAACTCAAAAAGAAGAATATGCCAAAAAATAATGAAGGTAATAACACAGCAATTTTATTCTAAACTAAAACAGAACAAGAACTATAAAAAAAAAAATCTATTTGTTGCCAGATTCAGTGCCCGCAGCAGTCCTATATTTTTACGTGCATTTTATTATTTTACCACCACTTTAATCAATCAATTTACTTTCACATATTGCTTTAGCTTTAAAATCTTGACAAAAAATGTATAGAAAAATAGTGGTATTAAAATAATAAAACACACGTGAAAATATAGGACCGCTGCGGGCACTGCAGATTCAAAAAGACTAAATCATATCAAAAAGTTTATATCAGTCATTTCCTTACAATGACGACGTATGGAGTAATTTTGTTTAGGTGTCAAAATGAAGAATGTAGGTGCCTTCTTTAACACCTGTTTTTGAATTTTGTAGATTTTTCTTTTTCTATAAAATCCCGCACCTTCCGATTCTGTGCTATTCTTCTCACTTTCAGTTGATTCTGCATTCTTATTCTCAGCAGCTTTACTGGATTCTGCTTTCTTGTTATCAATTTCACTTGCAGATTTTAACAAACTTTTGTTATTGGCAGTAAAAGCTGAGAAAATTTTACATTACAAATATGATTTGATTCTAGTTTTATGCAACATTGCAAATGCAGAATTAAAGCATGCTTGAAAAACTATATATATGCATAAGTGGATTGTACAACATGAGCAAAATGAATCTCTAATAACAGACACTTTTAACATTTGAACCACCCCTTATATGCTTCTGATTCGTCAGCGCTGATATGCACTCGATTCCTAAAGCCATTTAGTGATGACGACAATGGCAGGAAAAAAGGATACAGCAAAAAAGTCGTTTACATTTTGGCTATGAAGATTGATTTGATATAATCAGAAAAATCTAGGTGTCAAACTTGATGACTTCGATTCAAATTATTAGGCATCAAAATGAAAAACTTGGTGACAAAATATGACTAACTACTGCTACTGCTAATTTCTAACCCTGAATATAGTTAATCATTAAATATGATTTTTTATGTGTGTTGCATTTATATTGGTTATCTGATAATAGTGAGTAGTAGTAAGAATAAGAAAATAAGTACCCTTTGAAAATTTGTTAGTTTTATACTAAAAAATGAATCCTTTCATTTTTAGGTTACATTTGGTGTTGGAGTATACACTGGATTATATATTTGTCAAAATTATCAAGTAAGTGCTTTTTTTTCTCAAAATATATTTAAGTAAAAGCTTATAAAGCCTACAAATTACTTTATAAAACAAAACTGTACTTCAAGGCTTCATCCTTAGGGATTTTAACCAGGGGCCCATTATCAGAGATCAACCTTCATGGTTGACATTCCTGAAAAAAAGTGATGTTTTCAGTCTTTTTTTTGGACCAGCTTCAAGGAGGTAGCACCACACACAATATTTGCCTTGGAATCATTGTCATTACAAGAATCAGAATTTTTAATAATGTTTTCCCACTGAAATGCATAGATTGGGTTTTCGTAATCAGCAAGCAGTGTTGTGCAAGTTCACTATTTCAAACTCAAGTTCATCGTGTAAAAAACGAAGAAATGAACGCACTCTGTTCAAGTTCATTTTTAAAAACGAGCAAAACTCACTAAAAGTTCATTTTTACGTAATTTTTTTTTTTCCTAAATAGATCTTATCCTCTGTGAACGCTTTCATAAATAATTTCCCTTTTTCTAAAGTTACCAATTACCATTAAAATTATTTTTTACCATGTTTTTATTAGCTTCAATTCTTGTTTGTTTGTCCAGTACAAATCTTGCAATTGATTTTTAACTAACTTCCCGACTAGCTAGATATTTGAAACTTTCAGGACAGCTCAGAACACGGTGACAATACATTTTTTAAATACTTTTAGTTAACTGTTTCAGGTCCCGCTGCCTTCGGCAGCGTTTATATGATTCAACAGAAACTTTATTTAACTAACTTCCGGATTAGCTAGACATTTGAAACTTTTAGAATAGTTCAGAATATGGTGAAAATGCATTTTAAAAATATTTTTAACTAATTGCTTCAAGACCCTGCTGCCTTCGGCAGCGTTACCAGTACAAAGCTTGCAATCAATTTTTAACTAACTTCCCGGCTAGATAGTCATTTGAAACTTTTATAATAGCTCAAAACACGATACCAATGAATTTATTTAATACTTTTATCCAATTGCTCTGGGTTCCCGCCGCCTTCGGTATCTTTTATATGATTCAACAGAAAATTTAAAAACATGGTATATAAAAAGTTCTTTTTATCTTGTAATTGTTTAATTTTACACTTAATTAAACTTATTAACTTATAACTGTTAATTATAACGTATTGATTTAATTGTAGTAAACATTTATTTAGCAAACACTTCTGAATAGTGTACCCGCTGTTTTTGCATGTTTTTTTATTCTCAAATTTTCAATATGTTTGTTTATGCGCATGAGAACTTATTAGAAAGGAGACAAATTCTATCATTTAGAGGTTCCGTTGTTTTAAATCAGTGTTGCGCAGGACCGCGTTTATGAGTTTAATTGAAACGTTTTCAGTTTTGAGCTGAATTTTGTTTGTTTTTTAAATTGGGAACTTGAGCTGAGCAAAGTTCGTTTTCTCATGAATTTCAGCGGGAAAAGTAACTCAAACTCCTATGGATTTTATTCCTTTGGGGAAAAATTTTATATTCTTGGTAGCAGTACTTTCTACCCTATTAATCGCCAGAGAGGACACATTTCTCACAAGAGAGAAACTCATCGGGTCGGGTAATCGCTTATTACCTGCTTTGCTGGTCGGGTGCATGTAAAATTTGCATTAATTTTTATTCACAAAATGTTTTCTCCGAAGATTGTTTTATGCTTTACTTATGAATCTAAACTTTTAAATGAAGAGATTGGATGACATTGTCTTCCTTCCTAGTAATTTAAAGACATGACTGATAACATGAATTTAATTACATTTACCTAAATATTAATACTTAACAGGAATAAACTACTACGTCAGAAACGCCAAAGAAAAATTATTGAGGTGCATACAGCTGTTTCGGTAGCCTAAAGCGTACCGTCATCAGTGCAAAAAGAATTCTGAATCTGGAGAAGTGCTCTTATATATAGGAGAGGGACCGGATTTAGTTCAACCAATAGGATTACGGAAGAGGTGGGGAGTGTGGCCAATAGGAATTAAGGAATGTGTAGCTGTGTAAACAGTAGAAAAATTAAGACACAATATTGACCATGTCTTAGAAACCTTAAATTCAATTGACAGTAATATCCAGTTTACATATGAAATAGAAAATAATGGCTCCCTTCCATTTCTTGATACCCTCGTCTCTCGCACTGTAAATGGATTTTCAACCACTGTCTATCGTAAAAATTTTGCTGTCTCCCTTCCTCCCCATGCGCGTTCATGTCACCCACCTAAGCAAAAAATGGCTGCTTTCTATACTTTTGTAAACCGTGCCCTTAATATTTGTCCAAATCCTATTTTATTGAAATCTGAAATTAAATACCTGAAAGCCATCGCAATTGACAGAGGTTATGACCCTTCCATTATAGACAAAGCTATCCAAAAATTACAACTCCCTCGTATTTCGTCTACTAAATCAGTCACATCTAATATCAGTATTGTTTTACCCTATTTTTCTAAAACTAGTCAAACCATAGCTAAAATTCTCAAACAATATGATTTTAAAATAATATTTTCGCCTTCCAATAAACTCACCTTTTCTCAGTTAAAAGATCCTATTGATATGCATAATTCTTGGGGCATTTATAGTATTTCCTGTCAGTGTGGTTTATCATATATTGGCCAAACTAAACGCAGTCTTAAATTTCGTCTAAAAGAACATATGAATTACGTCCGCAAACAAGAAACCAATAAATCGGCTATTTCTAAACATTGCTGGGAGGAAAATCATAATTTTAAATTTAATTCAGCTAAAATAATTTGCAGACCTAAATCCATTCATGAACTCGATTTCTTTGAAGCTTTTCATATTTATAAAAATTTTAAAAACCTTGTAAATTGTGATTTCGCTGTTCCCTATTTGTCTGATTGTTGGAAATTTTACATTCAGTCCACATTTTCTTAATTTTTCTACTGTTTACACAGCTACACATTCCTTAATTCCTATTGGCCACACTCCCCACCTCTTCCGTAATCCTATTGGTTGAACTAAATCCGGTCCCTCTCCTATATATAAGAGCACTTCTCCAGATTCAGAATTCTTTTTGCACTGATGACGGTACGCTTTAGGCTACCGAAACAGCTGTATGCACCTCAATAATTTTTCTTTGGCGTTTCTGACGTAGTAGTTTATTCCTGTTTTAATATTCCAACGCCAAGTCTCCTGCTATTATTAATACTTAACGTTTAAAGCTTTATATGGAAAACTATTTTTTTTTTATTTTTTTTTTCAATCTATATTTGCTTCCTTATTTTACTGTCAAAGTATTTGGAGAAGTGGATTTTTTAAATATATGTTTTAATACAGCTAAAAGTTTGTTTATAATTAGATAAATACACTGTTGTAATATTTTTATGCCGCATATTTAATATTAATTCTCTGAAAGATTTCTTCAATAATATAATTGTTGTTTGTTTAAAAGAACTTTTATTCAGTTTATTATATAACACAATTTTAACAATATAGCGGGTGAGATGAGAAGCTGCAGATTCAGTTCGGGTTGAAGGTCAAAACAAAAATCATTTTGCAGGTCGGGTCGGCTGCGAGTCAAGTTTACTCGAACCACGCAGGACTCTAAGCCAGTCCTTTCATAAGAAATATAAATTCTGCTGATCACCTAATACGATTGAAGTCTTAAATGCTCTATCCAGTAGGCTACCCTTTTCCTTGCTACAGTAATTTTTTCGTGCCCAGTATATAAAAATATAAAGATTTAAAAGTATAATATTAAATCCCAATAATTAAATCCTGTTTGCTAGTATCATAAATGATATTTTAAAACTAGCTGTACATTAAAAAAAAAGAAAAATAATCTTTATTTTAGTACACGTATATTTGAATTTTTGTGGTTGCATTCGTGGATATATAAAATATATTCATATAAAAAGAAAAAAAAAAAAGAATTTAAATTGGATTATAAATAACTTGTTGTAATAAGGAGGATTATTATTCTGTTTTCATTTATATTTATATTTATCTTATTTTTTATTTCATTTACTTATTTTTAATTATTATTATTTGCATTTCCCAGAAAGTGTTAAAAATAACATAATCATTGATATAAAATCTACATCTCTGATATGAAATAATATCAATAACCTGAATGCATTTTTATTTTTAATATTAAAAATATAAATAAACATTAAAAAATATACTATGTATTATTATATTTAATCTATGTGTAACATGTGTTAAACCAGTAATCTTTGTTTCATCTTTTATATTTTAAAGATGCTTATCTTTCAATGCAAGAGTTATAAAATAAGGATAAGAATCATTTTCGCAAATAACAAGAATCTCATTTTTAAGGAAAAAAGAGAATCTGTGAACATGGACTCAGTCCTATAGAGCAAGATATCAATAATTCTGTGATAGCAGATCCTTTCATTGATAGTACTTTTATAAGAGGGTGGCAATTTGTCACACTACCTCAGGGCTATGGGGTATGGGTGGTCTTGCCAATGAACTTTGCATTGTGGCACCAGCAGTAATGTTCTACTAGTATTTTATATAGTATTGTAGAATGCAGGCTGCTGCCATAGTTGTCTGCTGCCGAAGTATTGTACTATGTAACAAAAGGTTCTCAGGTTTTTTTCTTTTGAATCCAATACAATGTTGCTGTGTATCCTCTTGTTCGAATTGTGCGGAAAACACTAAACAAATCCCTCTCTTCAAAAATGGTCAACAGATTTACTGAAAATCCCTCCTCTGTATAGGAAACTTACCATATAACTGTTATTTATAAAGTGTATTTATTCGCAATAATTTCCAAGAAATTTTATAAACATGTTTAATTTGTTGTGCAAAAAAAACTTATACCTCAGATTTATCAATATATATTACTATGTAAAAGGATGAGTTTTTTTTTTTTTTTTAACTGTTTTAAGCTTTTATTAAGATTTATTTTTAGTTCTGTAATATACATTTAATAAAGTTTGAGCTGTATAAATCAAAGATTGAATTTTATAATGTATATGTTGTTTACATAATTAAAGGCTGTATTTTTTTTTTTTTTTCTTTCCTTAATTGATTAGATAAAAGATAAAATTCTTAAAGATAAAGTAATTTCTGTAATAAAGATACTTTTGCCATCCAAATTCCGGTATTTTATTTTATTGCTTTTTTTTTTTTTTTTTTTTTTTTTCACATAAAGTTTCAACATACATTTATTTATTTGTTTTTTTCCTTGTCAGTTACAACACTACATTTTAATATTTGTGTTGAAAAAAAAAAATTCTAAAATTTTAATTTTTATTATTATTATTATTATTATTATTCAACATTAATTGTAAAATTGCTGTTAATTTGAGGTTCAAGATATAACACTTTCAGATAATTATCAATTGATATTTCTTGAATATATATTCTAAAATTAAAAATGGTTTGAACTAAGAAGTTTTGTGGAACAGCTTTACTATACGGCACCCATTGCTTATTGCCGTTGCCGATGTTTTGTTCACGTGGTATGATGGTGTTTTGATTCGGTTTGTGAATCAGTACTGTGAATCGTTTCACAACGTCATGAATCGAATCAAAATGTCATGAAACAATACTTTTCATTATTATGAAACATTTTTTTTTATGTTTCACTATGTTTTCTGCTGTTTGCTCGCTTTGCGAGCATTAAAACAAAACAAAAAAAAAAAAAACATCACTGGATGCCCCTAATTCATGGAGCATGAATCAGTAAAAGCATGAAAATTCATGGAGCCGCGGTCACTATGTTTTCTGCTGTTTGCTCGCTTAACCAAAAAAAAGACATCACTGGATACCCCTAATTAGCGATGCATGAAAATTTGTATAAGCCGCGATCAGTACACTAGCTGCTGTATGCTTGCTTCGCAAGCATTAAAACCAAAAACAAACATCACTAGACACCCCTATTTCGAGGAGCATGAATCAGAAAATGCATGAAATATATACTGTAACGGTGAGTATTCCAATGGTAGATCGCTACGCAAGCATTATAAATAAATAATCACTGAATGCACCTAATTAAATCACAATGCATGAACAAAATCTGTACTGAAGCAATGACTAGACTATTATGCCCTACCCTTTTTTTTCTTCGTAAATTTATTTAAAAATATATAAAAATACATTGAAAAAATTTTGCTTTAAACTTTGTAAAATCATATAAACGATCTTTAACAATTGAAGATCCTTTTGTTACGTTTCGATACAACAGAAAAAAGTATCGATACTCTGATTCCGGTCTCAAATCACCATCATATCATGCGATCAAAACATCGGCAACGGCAATAAGCAATAGGTGCCATATAGTAAAGCTTAGCCAGTTTTGTTTATATAATTTTGGAACAAATTAAAATAATCATCTAAAATATTTTTCTTGCTATAGTAAAATTTTCGTGTACATGCTATTAACAATAGCAGAGATTAAATTCATGAGTGAAAAAATCGTGCATTTGAAACTATTAGATAGTCCTATAAACTCTTTTTAAATTGATTTCTTATGAATATGTTCAAATTTTCATACTTAGTAATTCTACGAAGATTTCAGAAGTTTACAAAAAGTACGCATTTTTTCTTGCTAATATTTCTGAAGAAATTAAATAAATTTTAAAAACTATTAAAAAAGTGAGAGGAGGAGAGAGACTAATACTATTTTTAATATATAGTATTTTGTAGACGAAACTTATATAAAAAAGTTCGCTCATTTTTTGAAAGAAGACTTTATTTCATGTTTATTGATTATTGATATAAGGCGATTTCTTTGAATTTCTGGAAAATGCAGATGAAGGCGAACTCATCATTTTTTGTGAATGCTTGCTAACGAGAGGTAAGAGGGAACCTTCATCCCTCCCCCAACACACAATGTTGAAACAAACTGGCACATTTGGTAAATTTCAAACTTAGTTGGCAAACTTCTTAAACACTTTTCAGTCAAAAACTATAATGCATTTACAGATTCTAATTTTGCATTTCTTTCCCCCTCCCCTTTTTTTTTACTTTATTCTATATTCAATAAAAGAAAGCATTGGATTCATAAAAATTTTCGGCTTCCGTTTTTTGATGAATTTACACGCTTTTAAAGGTCCAGAACACGATTGGATGATTTTTAGAAAATGCCTATCTGTGGGTGTGCGTCAAACAATTTTGGGGACTGTATCTCAGGAACTATAGCACAGAATTACATGTAAATTTATATGCAGATGTACCTTGACTAAAATTAGTGCCTATGAAATTTTGGTATCAATTTCTCAGCAGGTGGCGCTGCTAGGCCACGATTTCCACAGTTTCATGGAAGGCTATATCTCAGGAACTGCTGCACCAAATTGCATATAAATTTATATGCGGACGCACTTTGATCCAAATTAATGCCTATCAACTTTTGGTGATCATTACTCAACAGGTGGCGCTGCTATACTGCGATTTCTACAATTTCAGGGAAGGCTATATCTTAGGAACTACTGCACGAATTTGCATATAAATTTATATGCAGATGCACCTTTTCATTAAAATCACTAAGAATGTAATATAAAGAAAATTATTATCTTTCAATCTGCTCCTTGACTCCCCCTTCCCCCAGGTATATACTAAGTGAAAATGGTAACAATTTAATTGATTGAAATTTCTAAAAATGTATTATGAAATAATTCTTTAAATTTATTCTTTGATGTTTATTATTTTTGCAAATTGCAAAAATGCCCTTTTTTCCTGTGCTCTTTTTTCCGGGTGCCCTTTTTATGAGTGCCTTTTTTTCCGGGATCTATTTTGCACAATTATTCTCTTTTCTTCTTCTCTTTTCCTTTTTATATTTCAGAGAGAAATATTTAATATGAGTTTGAGTTTGAATTGCTTTTTTCACGCTCAAGTTCGTGAAAAAAACGAGTTTCGTTCAACTCAAGTTCATAATTTAAAAACGAGCGAAGTTCAACTCAAAAATTTTGAGCTACGCTCATGAACGCGTTCATGCACAACACTGTCAGCAAGTTTAGTAACTTCATTGAAAATAATATTGCAGGGCTTGAAATTTCTACCCAGATTACTCTCGCCGAAAAAAAAAATTATTCGCCACAAAATACACTGCAAAAAATAGATTCTTTAAAATATATATTGTCTGAAAATAGCCCCGAAACAATATATACTTAAATTTGAAAACCAATGTACTCATTTTTGAATATTCTGACATGCTCAAAATTGGGGTTGACCAATAAGAATCCCAATATCTCCATGTCTGACATGTCAGTGTACTCAAAAATGAGTACATGGGTTTTCATATTTAAGTATATATTGTTTCAGGGCTATTTTGAGGCAATACATACTTATTTTTAAGAACCTATTTTTTACAGTGTAGGGCTGTTATTTTTTTGTTTTCTTTTTTACGCATTTTGGGTTTTTTATTTTTCCTATTTGAAAGGCTTTTACAAAATATGTCTAAAATTATATATATTAAAAGTGTGCCGTATATATTAAAAGTGTGCCACCATGTTTCATAATCATCTATAATTAAAAATCATTATAATGTATTGTATATGAGATTTGAAAAAGATTAAAATGTCTAATAACATAAATGCGAAGAGCCATTAAAGAAAAAAAGAAAAAAAATCTTTGTCAAACAAATCTTTGTCATCCTGTGAAAATCTTTTTATTATGAAAGATTAAGCTTCCTTATTTATCTATTTATTTACTGAACTTTTTATATTAGAAATGTCTTTTTCGTCCTTTTTTTTTTTTTTTTTTTTTTTTTGTAATCAGACGGAATGTCGATGTGTAGAACTTGTTCATTGTTTTCATTTAAAATAGCCATTTCGGAATAACTTTTTCCATAAAATTGTTGCTTACAAATCATTACAAGCGCAAATCATTGGCATTTCAGTAAAAGACTGGAAAATATGAATTTTTTTTTTTTTTTTAAATCATTATTCAACAAAATAAACATAGGCAGTATCTTCAAAAGGTCTTGGGCTTATTTTTATGTGACAATATCACATAGGCGAATTTTCGCATATCTCTTCTCTCGGTTAGTGGGCGACGGGCAAAGAGGCTTTCTGCTCGTCTATTCTTACTCTGCTTGGAGAAATAATAGTGGGAGAAACGAAACTGTCGATGAGATCAAAAGTTTTATGTAGCATTTTTCCTTTCCCAGTCTGGGGCAATCACGGGCAGTTATAAGATGGCAAGATTTTGCCATATTTAAATGAATAAAAAGGATATTTTCTGTCACCTTATCAGGTAAGAATTCTACCTATAACTAGACCAAATTTTTACTCACCACAGTAAAAATTCCACTCGCCAATGGCGAGCTGGCGAGCAAAAATTTCGCGCCCTGATACTGATTACTTTATTCTGGTCTGTTTTTGCCAACACAGCAGTACTTTTATTAAATTTGTTATCAGAAAGATGCTTTTATTCTACTTTTTACAGTAGCATAGCTGCCAACTGCTCCGATTTAATCGGAGTTTACCCGATTTTTTTAGTGTACTCCGGTAATCCGAATATTATCGAAAAAACTCCGATTTTTCAAACTTAACAATTTTTCTTTTTTATTTTATTATTATTATTATTTTTTTTTTTTGTCACTCTTCTTATCCATTGGACAATTTAGCCTGCACGCCGATTAAAAATACGAAAACTCTGGGGGGAAATATATTTTGCAAACGCAGAATTATTATTATTTTCAAACCATCTTCTCTTCCTACGTTGCAGGATTTCCCCAAGGTTCTTCTATTATAAGGTTGGGCCATTTGAAGAGTAGCCAATCAGAAGCAAGCAGAAGTGAAACGTCACAGGGCGGAATACAGAAACAAACTACGATGCAAATATACAGCTGTTAGCCCAGAGCTAGCTATTACTTACTAAAAAATATATCTTATAATCTGATATAAATATTACCCAAAAACGAAAATCATGTATGGTATTACATGAAATAAAAGTACATTCGTTAAAATATTTATTTTAAATACATATAAGTTCATAAAAAATTATAAAGCTTTCGCGTTTTAGGCAACATTGCTATGCATTTGTTTACATTTATAATACTTAAATAAAACGATGAATTTCAATTATATTAAAATGAAATGAAATAAAAATGCAGTTATTTAATTGTTGTGCTCAAAAGAAAGCACATATATTTTTTTAAAAGAATGTAAAATATATACATTTTACTATACGATCGCGATATGTTTGTTTACATTTCAGATATTTCAGTAAAATTATGAATTTTAATTTTATGAGTAAAAATAAAATATAAGTACATTTTTTAAAATATTTGTTCAAAATAAAACACTTATATTTTTCAATTTAAAAAGAAATACACAATATATGAAGTTATTTGTAATATTGATATGTTTGTTTACCTTTTAAATACTTCAATATTGTTATGAATTATTTCAGTAAGACGATGAATTTAAATTATATTAAAATGAAATAAAAATGCAGTTATTTAAATGTTTCGCTCAAAAGAAAGCGCACGTATTTGTTTAAAAAAATCTAAAATATATAAATTTTGCTGTACTAGTGTGATTTGTTTGTTTACATTTCAGATATTTCAGTAAAATTGTGAATTTTAATTTTATGAGTAAAAATGAAATAAAAATACATTCTTTAAAATAGTTTGTTCAAAATAAAACACTTTATAATTTTCAATTTAAAAAGAAATACATAGTATATTCAGTTATCTGTAATATTATGATAGGTTTGTTTACCTTTTAAATCTCCACGGGAATGAAATGGCTGATAATCTTGCTAAGGAGGGTTGCAGGATTTCTTCAACTCCCTCCTCCACACTTACTTTTCAGGAGTTATACTCCCGGAAAAATTTAAAAATCTCGGAGGAGTGGAAAACTCCCCCCACCCATACTTGGTACAAGGGCTCAAAACCGGGTTTGTCCCTTGACCTCCCGTGTGACAGACGTACCCGAACTGTACTGTCAAGACTCGCTAGCGGTCACATCAAGTGCCTCACTTTCATCGAGGGCAGGAAAACCTTCGCCACCTGCACCAAGTGCCAAAATCATCAGGCTTCTCCTGAGCACCTTTTGGATTGCATGGGACTCTCTAAAGAGGATCTTTTCATCAATCCTCTTCTGGTCTTTGACTTTCTAACTGTCAACGAACTCGTAGATCTTGTCTGACTCCGTCAGACAAAGAGGATAAGCAACAACAACAACAACCTTTTAAATACTTCAATATTATGAATTTTAATATTAAAAGTAAACTAAATATTGGAAATAGGAGAAATTAATATTTATGTCAGACTTTAAACTCATATTAATTTTATTATTTCCCCATTTAAAAAAAGTTTCAGCATAACAATATATTTCAAAACAATTATTAGTATCAGTTTACAAATAAAATAGGTTCCTTAATAACAGAAATTAGAAGGGTACTAAAATCACTTACCGAATTTTTGGTTGTTGAACTCCAAGTGTATTTTAATTATATATAATTACAATTATTATTTCGTCCCATGTAACATGCTGAGTCAGGGCCGAAACTAGGGGGGGGCGAGCGGGGCGCGTGCCCCGGGCGCCAGAATGAGAAGGGCGCCGAAAAAGGTTGGTTTGTCGCCTTATTTATACATTGAAAAAAAAAAAAAAAGGAGAAAGAAAATTATTGTAATCCTTCAGCAGGGTATTCGAACAAAGAAAAAAAAAAGAAAGAGGAAAAGATCATTAGATAAAAGGATTCATTTTCAAGGCAAGAGCATGGGGGGGGGGGGTTAGAATGTTTTCCCAGGCCATTGTATTCTCCCAAACCTAAGCATATGTTTCTTATCATGGAATTGACTTCCTGTGTATACTTTGTTGTAGTTTTCTTGGGGTCAGTGGAGTGGAGTAACAAACATACCACAGTCGAAAAAGACTGATTGTGATTTAGGGGTGACTTTCAAGCAAGCACCCAAAAAAGTGAATGGGTAAAAACTATACAGTGTACTTAATTAAACTTCAGAAAATTCCTTGTAAATTATGATTCATAAGGGCGCACAAAAAATTCACTCAAGATGTTGTCCTTTTCTTTAGGATATCTATAAATATGTATATGTTAAGACAGACCCATAATGCCATGAAAGCGCCTAGCGCGCTAAATATTTTACAAAACTATTGTTTTTTTTATTAATTATTAAAGTGCAAAATTTCCCCATAGGTTAACATTCAACCTTGATTATTCAAGGTGGCGGGTACAAAATTCGTTAATTCATTTAGAAGTTATCATTCATAGTATTCAGCAAAGCAAAAGTCTCTATTAAAATATTATTATAAATATTACAAATGAAATAAAATGTCTGTTCTTTTACTAAACGTCTGTTTTACACACACACACACACACACATATATATATATATATATACATATACAGTGAAACCTCTCAAGTTGGACACCCCTCTAAGTTGGACGCTTTTTCTCGGAACGGAATGTATCCATTAACATTATGTCTAACCCCTATAAGTTGGACACCTCTCTAAGTTGGACACTTTTTCTTGTAACCGTAGGTGTCCAACTTAGAGAGGTTTTACTGTATATATATACATACAGAGAGAGAGCTTTAGAGCCACATTTTCGGAAAATGATTTAAGAAAAAAAAAAAAAAAAGAGGTTATTTACGATTGTAGTTATTAGTATATATACGAAGATTTTTTTTTTTTTATACTTATTTATATATATTAATTAATATATCTTAATTGTATTAAAAACCTTTTAAATATTCGTCCATTTACTTCTCTGCAGTATGATTAATCTAATGACAATAATAGTCAAAAGTATTATTTTGAATTCATTCAAAATGATGATGTTTCAAGTTTCAAACGAATATAATGTGAAATTTACATTCACAATTTGTCATTTATCAAGACTATTCGGGACCACCAGTGACCGAGAGGTTCTGCATTCAAAACTGGTAGATGGCATGGCAAAGCCGGGGTCGATCCCAGGAGGGCTCATCAACCTAGCCGTTCGAAGCTTTCCGTGGTTTTCTCCGAAACTCGCGTAAATACTGGCTCGGACACCTTAGAAAGAGCCCCAATGGAAGGCATTCCACCCATAGGCCTAGGACCTTAGCTTAATCAATCGGCCGTAATCCTATAATCAATCTATCAAGACTATTTACTTTTAAAGAAAAAAAGGAAACTCTCATTAAAAATAAATGAATATGAATAATAATAACTGCAGCTTAATTTTAATCTTTCTTTTGTGGTGTGTAGGTCCAAAATTTACGAAATTGAGTTAGAGGTAGAATATTGTTCCTCGAGAAGTCCTCTGTTCGTTTGTCAAGTATATAAACTATAATATAGCTAGCTAGCTATAATAGCCAGTAATATAAACTAGGACTTGGCAAATGAATAGAGGACCTCCCGAGGAACAATATTATACCTCTAACTCAATTTCGTAAATTTTGGACTTACACCACTTGGCAACTAAGGGGCTCATATGTAACTTGAATAAATCACTCATTCTACATATTTTATCGAAAAAATTTCTTCTAAAGAGATTATTCAAAGAAAGGATATGACATCCATAAATTACAAATGTTTTTAATAAAGTTTATACTTATTAAAAACTGGCTATTGTGAAAATTAAACTTAAGAGTCTTACATGGTCATTTCATTCAGGGAGTAACACATTGTCATATTGTATTACGGGATTATGAATTTAAATCTAAAATTTCTTACATAAAACTTCTTATATTTTTTCAAGAAAACAAATACGTTTATTATTGTAATAAAAACTGGCATGTTTGTAACTCTAACGCTGTACTCAGGCTTGTACATTTTTAGGTCTGATGAAGTGTCGTGCTACGTTTTACGACACAAAACACTTGTTGCAGTTCTTTTACAATTTATGGTGTCTACAGACACCAATAATAATAATAATAATAATAAATACGTTAAATACTAATTCGATCAGCTGTTTACCAGATAAAAATTACGTATCTGAAAAAATTACTATATTTGTAAAAAGTAAAAAATATTTATTTAACTAGAGCTAAGAACTGAATAAAAATGTGCCAATAGCGTTTATTTGTTTACTTTGTTAACAACTTAAAGATGAATAAAGATTTAATTTTTCAACAACACAATTTAAAACATTAAAATTTATAAATGACAGTAATAAAAAAAAAATTGCTATATTGAAACACTATTTTCTCATAAATTACTGGTCAAATAAATTTTCTTTCAAACCTTTTAAACATATTCTAAAACCGGTCTTACATAATGAGTTTGATCAATATAATAATCATGAATTAAGTATAAAGAAATGGAACAGAAGAAACCTCTTCTTGCCCCTTCCCCCTCCCCCCACTACCAAATATAATTAGAATGCAATGTGCCTCAAAGATCTGAGTGTTCTGTCAGGTGTTTGTAATGTAAATTTTAATGCGTCATACTTCAATTATTTTATATCATACAACGAAAAATATACTATTAATAAAATAAATTTTTAAAAATATTAAAATAAAATTTCTACAGTTTTTTTTTTTCCCTTGGCCTATAAATATTTTCACAAAAAATGTAATTTCCCTTTTACTTTTAAATATTTATTTTAATCTATCTCTAAATCGTAAAAAAAAAACTAAACTTATAAAAGTAAACTTAAAATAAATAAATTAATAAAATTTCTGAGTTTTAAATTTGCATTATTTTACAATGGTTTTTAAACGGAATGTATAAGAAATTTTAGCTTATAAAAATGCTTGCTAACAGATGATATCACATGCTGCGTTTTAATTCCTTAGACTCACAACGTCACAGCTCATATGGTCACTTTATTAGACGGGAACAAAACAAACTGGACCTGGAGCATTCTTATTCTTAGAACCAGACTTCTGCATCTTCACTCTTTGAACATCCCTCTTATGCAAAGTGCGATAACAAGAACATACCAACCAACCCCAAAATTCATTTGGACCATTCTGGTCATTAGAGGGAATGGGGAAGAGTGTTGATAAGTAAGTTTAACTGTAATTTCTTTTCGGTAATTTACCAAAAATGAGCGACTCACGCGATAAAAAAAGAAAGAAAAAACCAGGATCTTTTTACAGGAATTTAAATAAAAAGAGGATTTATGAAGCAGACCGCGCATCATCATTCATGAAATGCTGGCTCCAAAAAGATGAAGATCTAGGATCAGAAGGTAAGAACATGTACAGTAATTTTTCGCTTGATATGTCTAAAGAATCTTACAAACACACATTACTACTTCCAAAGAATAATCTTTGTGGTAAAAATTTTCTAGAAAACTGCAACAAAGATTATTATTTGGAAATAGTAAGCAATATATATATATATATATATATATGTTCGTCATTTGAAATCTTGCCCTGATTAATGGAAATATTTCAAAGCGTTATAGAATAAATAGAATTTCAGTTCCTCTCAAAAAAATAAATAAAATAAAATAAAGAAGGATGAAAGGGGTTTTATCAATATTTATTCACAATCAGCAAACACTATATTACCATTGGACATTGATTGAATCAGAATAAAAATGCGAGTAAACCTCCTTATAGTTTAGTTTTTATTTTGAGAGAACTGAAATTCTGTTCATTCTATCTCTCATAACTTTTTGAATTTATGCAATATTTTGAGTGGCTTTCACACAAGTAGCTCACTGCTATTGACTATTAAATTATGCAAATGAAATTATTTCAAAGTTTGCGCATGCGCAGTTAAAAATATAGTAAGATATTTAGCATTTTTTGCACATTGATTGTAGTATGCTGTGTCTAATGTAGTTTGGCAGGTTTCCTAATAATAGTTTTGCACTGGGTCTAATACCCTACGTGTTATAATTAAAAAAAGTTTTTTTTTTTTTTTTTTTTTTTTTTTTGCTTTTTTTAAAATTTTTAAACCATTGTATTTCCATGAATATAGGTGGTAGCCTCATAAAAAAAATCATACAGATAATTAGAAGAATCCTCATAATCACATGCTCCAGCCAAAACGCATTTTAAGCATTACTTTATACAGCATGATACAAAAAAAATTGATTTTTGTTTAGTTTTATACTGATCCCTTTTTCTACAGCGGAACAAAACTTTTACTGAAATAAATGAGGTATAGCCTGTTCTTTATACTCCTGAAGTTGTAAAATAATTCTTGCGGGATGTTTTTAGGTATTTGACAAAACGTCTAAATTCGAAAGTGTCCAAATACTTATCCGTGGATAGCCTATGTAGATTCATTTCATTGCTAAATGACATACTTTGTTTATTCACAGTTAATTTCTATATTCAACTTATTTAGCTGTTAATCGATAAAAATTATACTTTTTTGAAATCCGATTTCCGAAATACATGATTATTATGCAGCCGATTGCCGAAACACCCCCTAATGCATGAAACGCTAATGCATGAAAATTGAACTCTTTAAAAAATCTAAATCCCAAATATCCAACTGTTTCGGTACTTATCAATAAAGATTGAGCCTTTTTTTTCTTTTTAAAAGCTGCATACCAAAATACGCAATAATTTTACAACGGATTTTGGAAGTATTGAATCGTTGCACAGCTTCTATAGTAGTAAAAAAATTACGTTTAATCGCAACTAATTGCTAAAATATGCTGGTATTTCAATGCAAAAATTGGTAAGTCGTCGTCTTTTTTTTTTTTTTTTTTTTTTTTTTTTTTTAATAAAAGTTGATTTCTGAAATTGTTTTTTTTTTATTATTATTATTATTCTATAGGAAAATAGGCAATCATTTTGATGCTAATAACAAAATTTATATTTAGTGACAAATAATTTCTGAAATAGGCTTTAATTCGACGCGAATCGATAACATTCTTGCTTTCTTTCAGAGATGATTTGCTATATACTTACTGATTTTGTGACCAATTACAGAAATACGAAATATGTCCTATTTTCGCAGCATATACAGCTGATTTTAAAATATGGAATTTTTGCGAAAGGTTCGTTTTCAGATCCCAAAATTTTTTAGAATGACCCCTGCACTACAAAAATTGACTTATCATGTATTCAATTATCCCAACAAAATCGTAGAAAATATTCTTTTTCTTTCTCCAGTAGTAGACACTTAATATGTTAAATGTCACATCAGAATTTTTCGTGATTTTCTTCGAAACTCGCTTGAATACGGGGCTAAGACACCTAGAAAGCTTTTCACAGAAGACGGGTTTCTCTCACGCGTAGAACTTCGCGTAGTCAATCAAACATAACAATACTAGTACCAAACCACCGTTAAAGCTCAATAATTTTGATTCTAATACTTATATTGACTGATAATTGAAAATTAATTTTTCGTCAGAAAGTTCTATTGAAAAAATTTTTTTTTAGCATTTAGATAGTTGAGCACTTAATATTGTTTCAGAAAGTTCTATTGAAAAAATTTTTTTTTAGCATTTAGATAGTTGAGCACTTAATATTGTTTAGTTGAAAATTGAAACACTGCATAGTTATAATTTTCCATTTTTCTCTCCCAAGAAAACGAACAACTTTACCATTTATTAATTTAGAGGTACATTTTGTTGTAGTAAGATGGTGATTGAAGACTGCATTTCTATGACAGCCATATTCTGAAAAATTAGATCATAGCATTGACTATTGACTCATAAGATTTATTTATTATTATTATTTGACAAGAGGTTAAAAAGTACGACAAAAATTTACCTATTATCTACAGTAAATAATATGTTCCTAAAAATTCGTTTTGGAAATTCAAAAACTATTTGGCATAGGTGGACTCTGCTCAGTTCCCCATCATATATATGTTTTCATAAATTTTTAGTACAGAACATTCTCTTAACATGGTTATCATGTTAAGAGAAATGATTTTGACCAAATGCTTGACACAGTGACAGAAAGAAATCCCCGCCTAATAAGCTATCACACAGTGCCTAAAAACGCTTGACACAGTGATGGAATGAACTCCCCGCCTAATAGACTATCCACCTTTCACTTCGATATATTTATCTTATTCTAATCTATTAATTTACTTTATTATGGTCAATTTCGTAGTTTAGTTTTCATGATATTATTTTCAATGCAACAATCGTATAAGGGGCCGTCCATAAATGATGTCACGCTTGGAGGGGAGGGAGGGGGTTCATAAAATTGTGACAGTTTGTGACAAGGGAGGGGAGGGGAGGGGAGTAATAAAAAGTGTGACATCACATATTTCAGTTAAAATACAAACATTTATATTCAGCAGATGAAATTTTGAAGTTATTTTAAAATTATCAAAGATTAAAGATATTTTTTTAATTCGGGTAAAAGTAACTTTATCCTGCGATTCCCCCATCCCCTCATACATTATTTTCTTTCAGAAAAAAGCATTCAGAGTAGGTTTTTAGTATATGATAGAAATAGAAAATCTTTACTTAGAAGAAATATATTAAATTTTATTCAGTTTTCCAAAATACTACTGTTTTCAATTGCTGTTTTCTATGAATACTTTACAACTGTTCTATATTAATTTGGATTTTTTTGTAAACCTTACTCTTAGTTCATACAAATTAACTACACGTATCATTATTATGGTTATATTTACAGATGTCATTAAGATCCATAGTCAACATTTAAAAATAAAATTTGAAATATGATCTCTAGTCTAATATTTTGTTTCTGAACTTCAAGTTATTGATGTATGTCATGTTCCGTGACATGTGACAAGGGGGGGGGGGTTGTATTGAAACGTGACACTTTGTGACAAAGGGGGGGAGGGGGTCCAAAATTCTGGAAAAAAAGCGTGACATCATTTATGGACAGCCCCTAATGCATATTCATATGGAAAATTTTCAATTTTTTTTATATTGATAAAATCGTAAATTACAAATAATTTATGAAATTTTCCTATTAGAATATTTGTATTCAATCATGTTCAAACAAATATCATAAAATTAATTTTGAAGTTGTCTAACGTATTTATGATCCTCAAAATGGAAGTTTATGCTCAATTTTGCCTTATTCTGACATGCCATGTTAAGTAAATCGTAAATTCCAAATAACTTACGAATTTTTTAAATTGGAAAAACCATAGTCTATGATATCCATGTCAGTATCCTAAATAATATTTAGAAAGTGGTTTGACATCTTTACAATGAAAATATCCATCAAGATTGACGTTTATGTGGAATTTTGCTCTATTCTGCCATGTTAAGAAATTCGTAAATTTCCAATAACTTGCGTAATTTTCAAAGTAGCATATTTATAGTTACTGATGCTCATTCCGGCATCAAAACTGATATTTTAAAACTGGTCTGACGTTTTTACAGTAAAAATTTCCATTTAATGCACGTTTAAGTGAATTTTTGTCCTATTCTCCCATGTTAAGAAAATCGCAAATTTTAATAACTTACGAAATTTTTTAGTTCGAATGTTGCAAATGAATAGGGTTCTTGCCAGTGTCGGAAGTAATATTTTAAAACTGATTTGACCTCTCTGCGACAATTTGTTCTTGAGATATCGTGTACACATACTAACAAACTAACAGTCTAACACACTAACAGACACCCTACAGACAGACACCATACAAATTTTGTCATTTTCGGATTCCTCACACCTAAAAAAGTAAAAAAACCGAGGTCGAAAATTTTCATGATTACCTAAGTTCCCCATACCTATAGTATGATTGGGAACTAATATAAGAGGTTTTTCATATCAATTAATTATTATAATAAAGAACCCGGTTTATTATTATTATTATTATTTTGAAGAGAGATGAGGTTTGAAATCTTTTACATAGAATACAGAACATTATCGAACATCGTAAAAGTTTTGAAATCTCCGACTAAGTCTCCAAATCATGCAATGCATCATGCATATTATCGCGTATCATTATTAATGTAGCGTTTAAATGCACTCTAATATAATAATAATTTAATGCAATATTTGTAGCAGAGAATGTGCTATAGTAACCTTCATAAAATAATGCATTTATGACTATATGTTTTAAATAGTTAATCCCTTGATTAAAAGGCAACGGTATATTTATACCATTTAAATTTAATTATAACCATCATCTCAGAATTTTTTTATTTTTTTATTTATTTATTTATTTAAGTAAAAACTGGTTTTTATAATCTACGTGAAAAAAGTAATTTTTTTAATTGAACCTGGTCTTAAATTCAGGTCAGCATTGCAGGCAGGAAACAAAATTCTTTTGCCTTGAAAAGGAAATATTTTACTGGGATACATTTCATAGAATTAGTACTTGTAGACAAAATTTTATCTGAATGCTTCAGTGTTTCCTTTAAAATGAATTAATTGTTGCAAAAATCAATAGGGAAATGTTTTACACGTATAAATCAGATTTGATTTACTTGAAGTGTATGCACACCATTAAAACAATTGCCACCAATAGACCGTTATGTATCTGATTTTTTTTTATTTTTTTTATTCCTTTAAAAGAAATCTTCATAACATTTATAGTAGAGATATACCAAAACATTTTAAGGTTGTTCTCAGAACTAAAACTGCTTCTTTTGAACGTCTATGAAACATCTTTGTTCGTGGACGCACAAAATTAAAGTTATATTTTTATTTATTTAATTTTTATCTAAAATGTTAAAGAACGTTTCTTGTTCACATTGCAATAACTTCAAAAAATTGGCGTTTATTTAAAAATTTTTATCCTTTTTGGAGGAATATAACTATGAAATATCACTGTTCAGGTAGCATTTGGAGAAATCGTTATGTAATCAATTGTTCAATCCTTAGAAAAATTGGATTTGCTATTTGACTTTTAGAGATTTTAATGCAAATATTTAGAATTTCAAGAAAATGGAAAATCCAGTAAGCTTGTAAATGGTTAACGAAAAAGTTGTCTTGAGCTAAAATAGATAAATAAATAATAAATAAATAAAATAAAAACACCTTTATAACAAGTTAAAATTTTGTAGTAAATCAAATATATTTACAATAATTTAAAATGTACTTTAACATTTTCTATCCCCTTTCTTCTTTAGATGGCAACAATGATAATGAGACGAATTTTAACTCAGAGACAGATAGTTTATCTTGCACTCAAGGATATCGTGAGATGCAGGAAGAAAATATCTCGAATGAATCAGAGAATAGAGATGAAAATGAAAATGAAAATATTCATGTTTTCGAGAATCAACTCATTTCAACATCCAGTGCAGATGACAGTCAGATAAATCAGAAAAAAGTAGATTCGAGAATCCTTGAAACAGATAAGTTATCTTGCACTCAAGAATGTTTTCAGATACAGGAAGAAAATGCCTCGAATATATCAGAGGAAAGAGTTGAAAATGATACGGATAACCAGATTCAAGAAAATATTCATGGATTTGAGGATCAACTCATTTCAACTTCTAGTGCAGATGATATTCAGATGAATCAGAATAAAGAAGATTCGAAAAGTTCAGCCGTTTCTGTGAAACACGAAAATAGTTGTTTCGATTTTGACTTCTTAGATCCCGGGACATGGCCAACTTATATTTCAGATTCTCAGAGATGTTTTATAGTAAAAATGAGAACAGGAAGTGAAGAAGATCCTGATCTAAGCAAGAGTATGAGAGATTCCCGCAATTTAACTAAAGAGTGGTTTTTCAAACTACTACCCAATGGGAAAAAAATTAAAAGATCATGGTTAGCCTATAGTTCGTCAAAAAATGCATTATTTTGCATACCTTGTAGACTGTTTTCGAACAAAGTATCTGATTCTGAAGCACATTTGTCATCTTTGGCCAAAGAAGAAGGATTTTGTACTTGGAAAAAATTAAGTGATAGAATACCAAATCATGAAAATTCACAAAATCATAAACTTTGCTTCTGTCTCTGGAAGACTCTCGAAACCAATTTAGGAATCGGTGGTATTGATAAAGAGATTCAAGACCAAATAATTAAAGAAGAAAATCACTGGAGAGCTGTATTGCGTTCAATTATAGATACGATATTGCATTTAGCTAAGCAAGGGAGCCCATTAAGAGGATCAGAAAGTGAAAAGAAAGATTTTGCGGATCCTACTAGCGGCAAATTTCTTAATACTATCGAATTGCTTTCCCGTTATCATCCCCCCCTTCGTGATCACATTGAACGACATAAAAAAGGTCAAGTCACATATTTTTCGTCAAAAATTCAGGACGAATTTCTTGAAATAATTGCTGGGAAAGTTAGGGAAGAAATTCTAACAGAAGTGAGAGAAGCAAAATATTTCTCTCTTATATTTGACTGCACACCAGATATTAGCAAAAATGAACAAATGACTGAAATCATTCGATATGTTTCGGTAGACGAAGGAGGCCCCAAAATTAACGAATGTTTTATTGATTTTTTTATTGTAACAGACAAAACAGGCCTAGGTCTATTCGATGAGATACTGAAAAAGCTAGAAAAAGATAAGTTAGAGATTAATAATTGTAGAGGTCAGTCTTATGACAATGGCGCAAACATGGCAGGGATTTATAAAGGAGTTCAGTCAAGAATACTGAAAAAAAATGAATTGGCATATTTCGTACCATGCAGTGCTCATTCACTCAATTTAGTTGGGACTCATGCTGCAGATGCAACTGTTGAAGCACAGAATTTTTTTGCAGCTGTTAATTCTCTTTATGTATTTTTCAGTGCGTCTACTTCAAGATGGGAAGTTCTGAAAAAATTTGTGCCCATAACATTGAAAGCCCAAAGTAACACAAGATGGTCTTCAAAAATTGAAGCAATTGAAGTTATTTTTAAACATTTCAATGACATTAACAAAGCTCTGGAAGAATTTTCAAATAGTGATTTATCAGTTTCGGAAGCAAAGGTCGAAGCAACAAGAATAAAAAAACATATTAGTAACTATGACTTTCTAGCTTTCTCCTGTTTTTGGTATAAGCTTCTAAAAAAAATAGATCACGTAAATAAAATCCTTCAGACGCACGACCTAACAATTGATACGTCGATTAAACATATCAATGGACTGTTAGATTTTTTGAAATCGGAACGAGAAAATGTAGTTCTCGATGCTATTTCCGAAGCCAATATAATGGCTAAGGATAATAACATTCCTTCAGAATTCAAAGAAATGAGGAAGCGAAGGAAAAAAAAAATGTTTGATGAAAAATGCAAGGATGAAATAGTGCAACTCTCACAAGAGGATATATTTAGAGTTTCATTATTACAAATTGTGGATAGAGTCATAGAGGAAATAAATGCACGATTTCAGGCTCTGGAAAGCATTAACGATAAATTTAGCTTTTTGAGTGGAGGAGAGCTAAACAAATTAAGTCTAAAAGATATTAAAAACAAGGCTAAAAATCTAGGTGAAATATATAAAACAGATATAAGCATTGTAGAATTCTTAGAGGAAATTGAAAGTTTTAAATATCACGCAATGGCAGTCGATGAACAATTTAAAACTGCCGCAACTGCAGACATTTTAAAACTTTTATGCAAAAATAGGCTAGAGGAAATATATCCTAATTTAACCGTGATATTAAAAATTTTTTTAACACTTCCAGTATCTGTTGCCTCAGGTGAACGAAGTTTTAGCAAACTAAAACAAATTAAAACGTATTTAAGAAGTACAATGGGGCAGCAAAGACTATCTAATTTAAGTATAATATCCATTGAAAATAAACGAGCTTCCGCCATCAATTACGATGAAATAATAAATATTTTTGCGGCCAAAAAAGCTCGAAAAATTAAATTTTAATGATTATTATATATTTAATATGGAATTCAAGAAACACAATCATTAATTTGTAATATAAAATAATCTAAAATAAACGCACCTATTTCATTAATTAAATTTCTGTTCCTTGTTATTTTTTATTCTTCAGCCAACTTTGTATTCTGTAGGAATTTTACTTTCGAAATTTTTTTTAATAGAAAATGCATAATTTCTAAACTATATTCCCTCTGTGTTAAAAAGGGTTTTTATTAAAAAAAAAAAAAAAAAAAAAAAACTTAAGTATTTTAAATATATTATAATAGCAAGGCTGCCACCCGCGACTTTTATTATTATTATTATCTTTATACCACTATTTCCATAACGTACAATTCATAATAAATTTATACACGCAAAGTTCAGATTTGCCTGCGAAAATATATTAAATTTTCTTTTTTTAATTAGTGGCACGAAAATAATATATAAAATGTCGCCTGTGGCAGCCCTGTAATAGAAACTTGATATTTTTCATCTTAAATAAATTGATGTAATGATGTAAGTGTAATTTGTTGTGTAAATCCCTAATTAAAAAATAATAATAAATAAATAAATATATCGTGTTGATATTATCTAAACATTATAAATTATATTTAGCAAAACTAGTTATGCAAGAAAGTTTTTTTTTTTTTTTTTTTTTTTTTTTCCTTTTAGCATAAAAAAAGGCAACTTATGCCACTAAAAATTTAAATGCCTTTGTTCTAGTTCTAACAGTATGTTATACTCTAAGTATTCAATAAGATTAATAAAATAGAATTCAGTTGGTATCAATAAATATCTTCCTGAGAGTTGATAGAATTTGCTTTAGATCATTGCAAATAAAGTAGTATGGTGTGACTATCCAAAATATTTTCTGTATTTTATGACTTTAAGTAAAATATTTGCATTATTCTGCGTACAATAGATATTATATACAACTAAATACAATACTGAATTTATGCTCTTTGTAGGGAAAAAAAAAAAAAAAATGCAACACTTTTTATGGAATGATCAAATACAAAATTCAATCAGCATAAGTTTCATAAATTCATTGCATTAATTCATTGCAATTTAATGCAATTCCATCCCATAGAATTAAAGATAATTTTATTATCGTTTCTTGAGAAAAAAAAAAAAAAAAGCGTATAATAGCGCCATCTCAGTCTCATTGGCGCAAAACTTCAGCATTGAATCATTATAACTAATCATGAAAGGAACACCATATGGTTAATTTTCATGCGATTTTATTTCATAAAACACTGATCTATAGCCATCAAGCAAATCCTCAAAGAAAGACGTTTTAATAGCGTAACAACTTCGCAAAATTTTCTTTGAAATTTTAATTTCGGGTTGAGGTTGGGCGGGGGGGGGGGGGGGGGGGGGGGGCGCCAAAATCTCTCCTTGCCCCGGGTGAAAAAAATCCTAGTTTCGGCCCTGTGCTGAGTGATTGGTAATTGATCAGCACGAATTAATAATTGATTTATCTTCTAATACAGCTAAATTTTCGCAATCCACTAATCAACAAATCAGTTGTGACAGTGTTTGTTTACATTGCAATTGATATGTGGACTTCAGAGAATTGTGGATTTTTGAGAGATGATTATACTTCACTTTGCATGAAAGAAGAAATTTATGAAATTTTGTACTGCAGCAATCAATAATATGCATCTATGTATCATATGTATTTATGTAATCAGTAATATGCTTAATGTACAAGAAAAAAAAAAGATCTTCGGATACAGCTAACTTGTCTTGCATGAAAATCTGTACTGTAGCGGAAAGTAATATGAATATACAAAAAAAGTCTGATATGAGAATGGACTCATGATCACTTTTTTCATTCTTGCGCCGAAAAAGAGGGAAGGGCAGTTGATAAAACACAATCCAGAAAAAAAAAAAAAAAAAAAAAATGATACGTGGTGGTGGGTCTAACCGTCTAACATTATGATAGCACAGTTTAAAAACGTTTAAGTTACAAATGAAAATTTATAGTAGTACTGAAAATTATTTCAACTGAATTATTCATTTGAGTATTCACTTGCTGTATAAATACAAATTTTTCGCATATTTTTGAGTAAAATTTGATAGCATATCAAATATGAAAGAAACGCCTCTCTCTCATTGAAATCCGAGCCGGACAGTTGGATGATGCTCCTTGTAAGTAAAAGAAATCACTGGTATCCAAAGAATTAATTAACTTTCGAAAAAGCTAAAATAGTGCTTGCCTATTTTCGCTAAAATGCTAAAGTAATTTTTTTGCCAGGTTAAACCCTGTCAGTAAATATACTCCAAATTAATAAATACGAAACTTTGAATAAACACCATAAAATGCAAGAACTTGCAACATTTGTTTCAGGTTAAAAGAAAACACAACACTTCATCAAGGCGAATAAACTAGGCAAGACTGCTGCCGAAGGGTCATGTTTTCGTTTCACCTGAAACAATTATTGTGAACTCTTGCATTTTATGGTGTTTATTCAAAGTTTTGTACTTATTACTTTCAAACCTCAGTTCTGTGGTGTTTATTTACTTATTTTTTTAATATATATATATATATAATACTCCAAAATGTTTAAGCAATGATCAACAATTTTTTACAAAAGAAAAATTATATTCATTGTTTAAATATGGTATGACAGAAATAGTTTCAAAACATTTTGCTCATGTTGGCTTGTTGGTATTTTTAAAACTATTTTCATTGGAAAACATGTGCTACTACGGACACTTTTAACATGTTATTACAAATGTTACATTGAAATGTGTTACTACATAAAAACAATTTCATAAAATTTTCAATTATCCAGATACTTTCTACAGAGGATTAAAGAAAGAAAAAATTAAAATTAAAAAAAGTACTAAGAATTTTTTTTTTTTTTTTTTTTTTTTACACACAAGTTTATTTTATTTTAATTGTATTAACTGCAAATTTAATTTTAAACTGCAGAAATATTTTTGTGTGTACTCATTTTTATCCACTACATAACTTAATGAGATACCACAATTTGTTTCATGTTTTATAAAGATAATAAATTTTAGCAAAATCTTAATTATGTTCCTATTTGAATTTTAAAAAAAGGTCACTTTTAACAGCAGACAACAGGCATTGGCTACTGCCTGCTTTCAAAAGAGTATACTTGAAAATCGAAGGGAAGTAGCATAAACATTTAACAAACATACTTATTACATGATTACTGCTAATTTAATATACCTTTCATTTATTACTTCTGATCTGGAAAATGTATGATGTAATATACACGATGATATTACTTACATGATTTGATTTTATGAGCAATCTATGTATTGCTATTATACATCACAGTTTTTCAGCAATGTTCTATCACTTTCAATAATGTATTCTTTAAAAAATATATGTGCTCTAATGCGGAGCATGTCAAAGAAGCAACAAAAGACGTAGATTAAGATTATCACACGGTACATTTAAACAAATTCGATTAAAAGAAAAAAAAATAAATAAATAATAAAAAAGCAATTTAAACACAGTTATTTCAAATGTAAACAAGATTTGATCGATCCGCCTTATGACGTAGTGCGCGAGAAATCTCAAATAGCTAAAAATTCGCGCATCTATGAAATGGCACCCCCCTGGATTTCCCCAGATCATTGCCGTAAAGAGAGAGCGAAGGTGGAAGGAGGAGAACACATACGCGCGGGTAACGAGTTTGACTTGGGAGAAAATTTTCGCCTTTGTTTTGTATACGCATGCGCTAGTAGTGGAGAGATAGCAGAGATGCATATCATTTTATTTTACTCTTTTGCCGCTTCCTTTCTCTCTTCCTATAATTTCTATCGCGCTCGCGTGGTAGGAATTACTTTGTGATATCGTGAAGGTACGCTTACTGAAAATGTAAATAAAATTATTCCTCATTCTGTTTACGTTATCTATTTTTTTTTTTTTTTTCTGTCTCTCTGAAAAGCGAACTTCTTTGAATAGTCATTGAATTTGCTTAGAGTCAAAATTCACGTGTTCGTTCTCGCAGGATGGCGAGATTCGCGTCCAAATTAAAAAATATCCGTCAACAACAATTCCGCGAGCGTAAATCCAGCCGCCCCACCCCCGCTATTTATTTATTTATTTTTCTTATGAACTTTGCCCCTTTTTTTTTTATGGACAATAAATTATCAGAAGCAGTACAAAACTGTTTCTTACGTAAAGGGTTATATCTTTTTTTTTTTTTTTTTTTTTCGAAGTTTGCACTGATGGAACAAATGAAATAATTGCAAGAATGAAATTAGGAAAAGATAGTTTTGGAAACGTGTACTTAACTATGATCGACGATCTTAAAATGGGCTTTCACAGAAATCGGCGACATAAAATAAATTTCTTATAAAAATATACATTTTAAAATTGTTTATTGAAAAAATTCGAATATAAGAAAATTACATAATATTAGCTGAAAAAAAAAAAAAGAGGAAGAGATTGTAATTTTTGCAATTAATGGCTGATGAATTACTTATTTTCGGAATATGCTTCAAAGAAAAAAAAAAAAAAAAACGGCGAAATAATTGTTTATTTCATCAATAGACTAAGAAAAACGCAAATTTTCACAATTAGCAATGAAATGCTCCTTTATTTCAGAAATTTGCTGAAATAAATAAATAAAAAGCGTGGATTTTATCAGTAAATGGTGAAATGATTGTGTATGGGGTCGGTCGCAATTTTTTTGTATATTTCGGGAATTTGCTTTGAAAAAAGCGTGAATTTTATCAATTGTGAAATGATCGCGTATTTTAGCAGTCTCGGCTGCACAATTATCGCTTATTGCGGGAGTCTGCTTTGAAAAAAAAGTGCCAATTTTATCATTTATAGGTGAATCGTTTATTTCGGCGATCAGTCGTAAAATTATCACATATTTCAGGAATCTACTTTGAAAAAATGCACGAATTTTATTAATTAGCAGTCAAATAATCACATATTCAACAGCACGTCGTAAAATTACATATTTTGAGAATTTGCTTTGAAAAATAGCGTCGATTTTAAGTCAATTTTAAATAATCGCGCATTACGGCAATCAGTCTCAAAAATTTCGCGTATTTTGGAAATCTGCTTTGATCAAAGCGCGAATTTTATTAAACAGCAGTAAAATGATCCCGTATTTCGACGATCGTATCAAAATAATCGCGTATTTCGACAGTTAGTAGCAAAAAATAATATATTTAGGAATCTGCATTGAAAAAGTCGAATTTTATCCATTAATGGTGAAATGATCGCGTTTTTCGACAATCGATCGCAAAATTGCCGATTTAGGGAAAAAGGTTTTAAAAAAGTAACTTTTTTTTTTTCTTAGAGCCAATTTTAAAAAAAGGAAAAGCATAAAAAATAACCGCGTATTTTGACAATCTATCGCAATACTATCACGTATTTCGGGAATCTGCTTTGAAAAAAAGCGCGATTTTTTTCAGTTATCGCTGAAATGATCGCTTATTTCGATGATAGACTCAAAATTACTTGCTATTCCGAGAATCTGAAAAATAAAGCGATTTTATAAATTAGTACTGAAATGATCGCGTATTTCGTCGATCGATCGCGGAATATCGCGTATTTTGAGAATTAGCTTTGAAAAAAGGAAAAGAAAATGCTAATTTTAAGCATTAGGGGCAAACTAATAGCCTATTTTCAGCAACTAGTTGCAATTAAATATAACTTTTCTCCATTAGTGGCGAAATAGTCACTTATTTTGGCAATCAGTTACAAAAATTTTACATATATCTCTTATTATTATAATTTGTCAAATAAATAGCTTCTAAAATAATCATCAGCTGATAAGATAGTACAAATTAACAGTGAAAAAATAGCATTATAGCATATTTAACATCTTATCATGAAGTAATTAAACAGATTCATTCTATATATACATTTTTTTCTATGAGATAACACTCTGCATAAAAATAAAATAAGAGGCTACACTCTGTATCCACATCCAGTGTGTTATTCAGCATCATGGGCGTAGGACAGGGAGGGGCTCAGAGAGCTCCCCCCCCCTCCCATATTGATTATTACAAAATTTCCTTTTAAGTGCAAATGAAGTAATCACCCATTTAAAAACCAAATTAAAATCTTACAAATGTTCATAATTTAACGATATTTTGTAACTAATACTAATAATTAGAGAATATTAATTGATATTTAATTATTAATTGATTTTCTTTATAATAATCTTAAGCCATTTTTATAATGAAATATTTTGAGCCCCTCCCATGATTTTTGAATTGCTACTCCCATGTTCAACATCATATGAAACTTTCAAGAATCATGTGCTGTGAGCATTTGATAAGAAAATTTTCTATTAGATTTGAGGATGATGTGTACATAGGCAAACACATATCCATGGGGACATTAATTTTTGTTAGAATTAAGCAAAACTATGTTATTAAAAATCTGGATATTTTTCACCACAAAATACAGTTTTGATATTCCAAACTAAGAAATCTGCTCTGAAACGGCAAATTGATGCTCCAAAATGAGTTTTTTTCTTACACCAAAATTACTCCAAGAATTTTAGCAATTAAAACCTTGCTTTTGTCTATCAGTGGCATAATGATCCCACATTTCAGTAATCAGCTGCAAGAATATGGCACATTCAATGAGTTAGGCACATACACAAAGAAATTTTGAGGATTTGTGTATGTGAAGTGATCACATGTATCGAAAAACAGCTATGAAAAAAAAAAAAAAAAAAAAAAAAAAACATTAAATTTGAAGATAAGCAATGAAATAATTGCTAATTAATTGTGATTAAAATTGCAGCATATATTTAGTCTATTGACCTGTTTAAAAAAAAAAAAAAAAAATAGCAAAATTTGATAAAAATTTTGCACGTAATTTATCAATTAGTGAAAAAAAAAAGGTTTTTTTTTTTTCCCCCCCTTTCTGGCACAAAAAGCTTTTTCTTTGTGTATGTAATTACTAATCACATATTTAGGGATTCAACATAAAATAATAACTCAAATGTTGCCAGAGGCGAAAAAGATCTCATGTTTCAACAATCGCTTGCAAGAGTATCATATAATTAAATTTTTTAAACGCCTAGAAATTATTGAAATAAAAATTTCATTTTAAGAACATTGGAGTGTAAAGGTTGATACATTTTTATTTACCAACTATGTGAAAAATACCAGAGCCGGGAATCGAACCCGGGCACCTCCGCTTAACGCACGGATGCTCTACCACTGAGCAACCCTGGCTGACAACCAGCTAGGCATTTTTCACATAATATACGTTGGCGAAGTCACCGAGTCTGCAAACGCAGATATAACAGGTGAGACAATAATAATCGTAGCACAACTCCATAGACCACGAAATTTCAATTTAGAAATTTATTCATGAATTCATCAACCGGGAATATTCATTTTAAGTACATTGGAGTGTAAAGGTTGATACATTTTTATTTACCAACTATGTGAGAAATACCAGAGCCGGGAATCGAACCCGGGCACCTCCCATCTTGCTTAGTGGCTTGCTTACTTGTGTTGACTCTGAGAAGTCAACAGTGTCAACACAACTAAGCAAGCCGCCACCGTGCTGCCTCTGACGATGGGAGGGGCCCTTTCCCGCAAGTACTAAGGCCTCTATAGAAGTATGTAAGGTTTCTTTATTTAATTGAATTTCTCTTTTCTTTGATTTTTTTACTCTAATATACTTAGAATGATTTTAAAATTTACTAACATTAAAACTTACTAACTACTACACAGTTTTAATGTAAATTAACATTAAAACTGTGTAATTATGATTTATATGTGGAAGTCGCGTTGAAGGATTTGGTATTATAAAATTTGCTCCTATTTTTTCGTGTTTGCTCCTATTTTTTAAGTCTTGTGCTCCTAATTTTTAAATCGCTAGGTTGGCAGCTATGCAGTAGAAAGCCAGAAATCCGCCAGAAATCCACACAGCTTGTCAGATACAAACAATGAAATTCACTATTAATAAAATACAAAACTGCAAATCAGAATTTTGAAAAAGATCTTGAATACAGATTTTATGTTTGCATTTTATGATTACAAAAAAGAAAACAAAATAATAATAATATGAAAGACTTCAAGAACCAAGTTGCTGCTAATGAAATTGACAGTATATTAAATTCATCAAAAGAAATAATGGTTATTGTGATATGATATCAATGAGGTAAATAATAACAAACTAATTTTTAAAATGTTTTCTGATGAAGGCATAATTTTTAAGGAAGAACTGAATAAAATTCATAGAAAAATACATGTGTTACTTACTACTATTTGCAATAAATAAAAAAATAAATAAATCATGCAGGTTCAAGTTTAGTTTAAAACTAGCTGCATGTGAACAGATTTTATCTAAATTTGGCAATTTTTTCTTTTCATTTTTCTTTATTGTTTTCATTATATATTCTTTTTAATGGTCATTATTATTCTTGTGTACCTAGTAATTTAATATCCAGTGTTATTATTCACTAGTATGTGTTTAGTTTGTATAATATTCTGCTTTTATTATTCAAAGTGAAAATCATTTTTTTATGGGCCTTGAAATCTGCAAAATCCTAAAATCCACCAACCTCTGGTCCCAAAGTGTGCGGATTTTTGACTCGCTACTGTACTTTCCTTTTAGACATCCCTATATAACAAATTTTAGAATGATTAGATCTTGAAAATAGAATTTTGTAAATACCTGTGGTTTCAAAAGTGTTAATTGAGTCTTTTATTTCTGTGAATTAAAATAAGCTGTTACAACATGAGCAATCTGTGCAATAATTGTCATTGCCGTATTATTTTAACCAATGACACCGTCTTTATTTTTTTGGTGGAGGGAAGCTTCTAACAAAATTCTAAATAGCACAATAAATGTCAGTCTCAGAACACTGCACCAACATCTAATTTTTACATATCTGAATTCATGTGGTATCAAAGTTATTCAAAAAAGTCATTTTTTTATAGTCATGATAAAGATAATTAATATAATAACTTTGACTATTTATAATACAGATGTTGGTGGATTAGCTAAATTAACTTTTACAAAAGTGAAAAGTGACTAAGCATGGGGGAAAAAAAATTACATCCTTTATATTAACGAATCATGCAAGTCACAGGCATGAGAATTTTCCGCGGATCTGCGATTTTCCGCTTTTTTGTGATTTTCGTTAATTCTGCGGTTTTCCACTTTTTTGCGATTTTCGTTAATTCCGCGGTATTTTATTTTGTTAAAATCAAACTCTAATACGGTCAGTGTTCAAACGCTCCACGAAAAACTTTAGATTCTCAATCTTTTTCCATCCAAAATATAAATGTCAATATTCATTTTAAACATGCTTTATCAGATTCTATAACATATAAAAAAAAAAACAGAATTATTCAATATTTCTCACTCATATGTAATATTTTTTTTCCTTCCCCCCCCCCCTCTTTTTCATCTCTAACCATTGTCGATCAAACATTCTGCAGGAAGCCTTTTATTTTTGAATATTTATCCATCCACAATATTAATTTTAAACTTACTTTATGATATTCTAGAACCCATAAAGAAGTAGAATTGTGTTTAATATTTCTCTCATGAACTTCTTCCACCACCAGTCAATGATATTAAATGTTGATTGCTAGCTTACATTTTTTTTTTTTTTAAACACATGTTTTATTGTGTTGATGTACATTATTCTTTAAGCTTAATTTGTCACTTTTAAAATATTTTGTATTTTTTTCCTGTAAACATTGTTTTTCATTTGAAATAAATTTTATGAACGTACATTTGTATAGTTTTCCCCGCGCACGTTACTTTAAAAATTAATTTTATGAACATGCGTGTTTCCTCTTTTTTTAATTTTCTGCACTCTCATGCCTGAAGTCAGATATTTATTCTGGATAGTAGACCTGAAAGAATCTAATTGCTGCTTTCCATGTTACAACTAAATAAAAATAGAGTTTATTCTCAATTAAACATTTTAGACATCATTTTAATAAAGACTCCCTAACCACAGGGTTGGGTTTTTTTACCAGGACATGGTAAAAAAACATGAGAAAAATGGTAAAAACATGATAAATACTAGTAGCTCACATTTACTGGTAGAGTGGTGGGTACTAGTTTATTATTCATTACTGATATACATATGCTTTTATAATATACTCTAGAAATATGTCATACTTGTAATAAACCCTGATCTTAATTAAAAATATTTTGTAATAACTTAAAAACATAATCAAGTTAAAAAGAATGTCTGCAAATGTTCTGTGTAATGTATTAATAGTAAGATATTGCATAGTAAGTTGATTAATGTCACTTAAATATTTAAACCTTATTATAAAATAATCAAAATAGAATTATCAGTTGAATTTGAATCAGAAAAATAGAATTTTTAATAGGAAAAAAAAAAAAAAAAACTGATTAAAATAAAATAAATAAATAAATAAAACGTTCTTTTGTTCCAAATACATATGTGTATGTATAAACAAAAATTTCCGACCATTTTTCCCCTTCCCTAACTATGAAAGAATATTCAATATGACCTTTATAAAATTATTTTCTGGTAAATAGATTATTTTGCAAAAGATTTTGGATGTTTCCAGCCTATTCACCACGAACTAGACACAGAGAACAGGTGCATTGTGCAGAAACTTGAACTTGGTCAGTCAGTAATTATCAAAATGGTTGTGGTAGATGCACAAAAGGTTTGTCAAATTGGACAGAAAAGCGGTGCAAAAAAACTATGTAAAAGAAAAAAAATATCATTATATTTAAATATTTGAGTTATTTTTATATATTTTGTTTAGAAAGTGAATTTGAAATGCCACAAATCTTAATATATATAAAGGATACAATAGTTAGTGCCATAATAATTAATATCATCAAGTATTAATTAATTAATAATTTATCAGTGAGTTATAGTAGTTGTATGCTAGTTGTAAAATAAATCTCAATTCAATAGATGATTTCTTGTTAAGGTGACAGATTAGCACATTTATCTCCTTTTATCAAAAAAAGAAAAGCTAACCTTATCTTTAGTCAAGGTGCATCTGCTGCTTAATTATGATTTTACTGAAGAAGAAAGTACCTACATTTAAAATTTATTACATCTATTTTGCTTTTGAAACAACTGTCAAGGCTTTCTTAATTTGTTATTACCACATTAAATATTTTATTATTTCAAAGCCAGTACTTTTATTTTGGTGCTTCATTTTCTAGTATATAATTTCTAGTATGAAACAGTATCTTTGGGCAAATATTTTAAAATATTAGTTCATTATACTCAGTGTTGCCAGATTTGGGGACTTTTTTATTCAACCCCCGCCGCTAAATTTTAATTGTAACGGTTGCCTAAGCACTTCGAAAGATAAACGTCTATTATGTATAGCAAATATCACTTCTCAAAATTATTGGTGTGAGTTGAATAAAAAAGTCCCCAAATCTGGCAACACTGATTATACTGATCATATAATTTAAAACAATTTTTATGTTTACAACATTGCTTTAATTTTTTTTTTTTTTTTTTTTAAATAATGTTCTTAGAAATGGCTTGAAGAATGGAAATTTCATAGTAAATAATATTGAGAACTAAAAACTTTAAAATATGCCCCCAAAGTTTTTGCAATAAATTCAAAATTTTTTAAATAAGAATTTTTCTCTGAAAGTGGTAAAAATCTTAATATGGTACCCTAACTATGTCAGTCCTGCCTAACCATGAACTAGAAACTACTTTTTTCTCATAAAACTAATAATATTAGCAAAATTTAAATGCCAAGTGTAAAATCCTTATAGATAAAGTTGGCTGCTATTCAGTCATACATTAATCATGCTATAAATATCCATTCTACTTCAGAATTATTAAAACAAGAATTTAGTAAAGTTATAGAAATTCATCAAAATGCTAGTTAAATAAAAGCTCAACAAATAAATTGTATAAAAATATAATTAAAAAATTAAATAAAAACAGAAATACACTTTATCAGTTCCGGAAATTGAAGCAAATTGGTATTTTCTACTGGTATCGTGTCATAACATTGCCGAAAAAACATTGTGCGTCACAACATAGATGTCAAAATATTGCCGTGCCGAAAACATCACTGACAGAAACATCACCAAAGAATAAGTTTTATTTCTACATATAATAAAAAGTGTCTTTTTTTTTTTTTTTTTTTTTTTTGTTTATGTCAGTTGTTTTGTGGACAAACAGATGCCAGCAAAAATATTTTTAAAAATTACACGGAGGTCCGTTTTGACCCCTCAATGCATCTCTGAGCTTGATTTTCGATTTTTTAAATTAAAGTTATGAAAATATGACATTTGACTTTGTTCTATGTTTTTTCTGGCGATGTTATGATGCAGTACCTCTTGCCAATTCTCTCTCGCAGACAACTTCCTTTCAATAACAGACATCTTGTCTGGAATAAAAGATAATTACATTTTATTCTTAAGGTATTGGTGTAAAATTAAGAACGCTGTAAATAGCATAGAATTGTTCCCATTTTTTCAAGAATTTGTAAATCTGGCTATCTCTATGAATTGATCAAACGCTGTAAAAATCAAGTTATTAAGTCAAAAATTGCAGATACAGTTGAGGATCTATGATCCGCATACCCATAATTCGCAATTGTCTATAATCCACGCTCACTTTGCAAATGTAAACAAAAGATTTTGAAGTAACGAAAATCTGACATTTTGGATGTACTTATATAAGAAAAATATGATGTTTATTCACATACTAAAATGAAAAAAAAAAAGAGTGTAAAATTTAATTTAGATGTACATAATTAATTTTAAAGGAAAAAATATATATATATACTTTTATTGCCTTACACTTTTTTAGCAAATCGGAACATCGTCTAAATTATATTCAATTAGTGATCAAATAAAACACATGCAAATGCAGTTTTCTAAGTCCTGCCAGTAATGACAGTGTGCATTTGTTGAAAAGAATGACAAAAGTGGGATTGCATATTTTCACAGATGTTTAAGGACCATTGGTGTAAATGTTCTTTTTAGGTGGTATTTCAAAAATATGCAAAACTATTTAAGGAAAATTTTATACTAGCATTTGTTTTGAGGATAAGAACTACAATGCAGTCATTAAAAACTGCATCAAAATAATTTCATTGCAAGCATCTGGCTGCATACTGCTAATCACAGTCCAGAAGCAGGAGTACAGTTTTTTAATGAATTACTCATTTAAAGGTTTAAACTGTACATTGCTTCTATTTCATTAAATAAATTTTATTGTTTTATGTATTTATTACTTTTTTACATTATATAAAAACAAACAATTCTAATTCTAGCTTCATTAGATAAACTTTGTTTTATGTACATTATACTAGTTCATGTAGTGAGAAAATGGCATCATTGATCTATAATTTGCAAAAATCTATAATCTGCACAAGTTCTAGAACCAAGGTGTGTGGATTAAAGATCTTCTTCAATTTAAATATTTAATTTTGAAGTTTTTTCTGTAGCAATTCTTTCTAACCAGTCAGTAAATCAAAATTTTACATTACTAAACTTAACATTAACTTAAATATATATATAGAGAGAGACAAATGAAAACTCTGATTTATTAGTTTGTAATTTTTGTTTTTAGGCTTGTCAGCTGTAATTTGCTGTCATATTTTTTTATTTAAAGCATAATGCCTTACAGTTAACTGTAATTGATTGCTTATTTTTGAATTTTATGGATTTTTTACTTTTATCTCCATACATAAGAAGAAAGTATAGGATTTGTAAAAACTTTCGATTTCTGATTTTTCATGAATTTACATGTTTTGAGATGTCAAGAAAAAGATTTGGCTAAATGTAGAAAATGTGTCTAAACATTGTGGATACCATATCTCCCAAAACAATGATCAGAATTTAACGGAATTTAATATTTGGTTGGAAGTTAAATTGGTGCTGATTGTTTTTTCAGATATATCACGCAATAGGTGGTGCAGCCATGGTGAGAAAAAGCTATAGCTCAGCTTCTATAGTGTACCAAGCTTAGTGAATTAATTGCATATTGTGTAAGACTTTTGATTTAATTTGGGGGCATATTGACTGACAGGTAGCGCTGATATGCTACAACCTAAACACGTTTCAAGGAACTCATATTAAAATGGTATATCTCAACATCTATGGTGAATAAATACACAACACTTGATATTGAGATGAATATTATGTAAAACTACACTGATTCAATTTGGCTGCATAATGGACGATAGATGATACAGCTGTGCTGTAATATTTCTTGTTTACGAGAAAACAATAATTGTGCTTCAACTATGATATATAAACGTGACAAGCCTAGTGTATTAAATACATATTTATTATGAAAAAACAGGCTTACTGGATTTTGGTATATATCAGCCAGAAGGTGGCACTACTATAAATTTCTGTGATTTCCTATATATCTCAGCATCTATTGGTGAAAATTGTACCAAACTGTTTATGTAAAATTAAAATGTTAATTCTGAGAAACTATGTTGATTAAATCTATGCATGTTAAGCGTAATTTATGCTTTTATATAAAACGGTACAGAATAAGTTTTGAGATGGCTATACTTACTTTCTTACATATATATATTGTTCGTAGAAATTCTCGTATTCTAGTTTTTGATAATTTTACACATTTTGAAATGTTCTGAAACTGATTCGCCCATTTTTAGATATCTGTCTGTGGTGTTTATAATATGAAAGCAAACTTTGCATCTCCAGAATTAAAGCACGGAATTTTAATGAGGTTTGGTATTTGGTTGGACCGTGACATAATTGTTATACATAGCGCTGTTTGGCTGCCATTTCCTTCATTTAAAGGAAGGCTATATCTCAGCTTCTATGGTATACAAACGCAACAAACTTAGTATATGAGATAAATATTATGTAAAACTATATTGATTCAATTTCTGTGCATATCGGCCGTCAGGAGGCGATGCTGTGCTGCAATTTAATCCATTTATGAGAAGGCAATATTTCAGTTTCTATAATATTTAAATGCACTAATTTTCATATGGGAGGTGAATTATATGAAAAACTATGCTGATTCAGAATTCAGATTAAGTGCTTATCGCTGCAGGTGGCGCTGCTGCACTTCGATTTAATTTTGTTTACAGAAAGGCTATATCTCAGTTTCTATATTATATAAATACACGAAATTGGTATGTGATAAATTATTCAAATTTGCCAATTCATTTTGAGTATATATCGTCCGACATATGATGCTAACTTTTAATTTCTGCAAATTTCCAAATGGTTGTAACTCAACAACTGTTTGTAAAAATTGCACCAAATTTCATAGACAAAATGTTAATAGAGAGAAAAGTAACAGCAGCACCACCTTTTGGCCGACATGCACCTAAATTCAATCAGTGTAATTTTTCATAATATATATATCTCACATATATATCTCTTTGTCCTTTTATATAACATTAGCGCCATCTGATGACCGATGTGCACCCAAATTCAATCAGTTTAGTTTTGCATATACCAAATTCAAGTTTGGTGCATTTATATATCATAGAAGTTTAGATACTGCTTTCTCATAAAAGGTATTAAGTTACAACATGGAAGCACCACTTATCGGCCAATATGTATTCAAATTTAATTTGTATAGTTTTACACAACATCCATACCACATGTTAAATTTAATGCATTTATATGCTATATAAGCTGAAATATGCATTTTTTAAAGTAAGGAAATCATAACTTAACAGCACCACCTTTTGGGCGAGATATACCCTAAAAGCTAATCAGCATCAGTATAAGACAAGGGTTTTACTAAATATCAAGTTTACTTAATTTCCGTCCACTAGTTCATGCGATACAGCGTTTATAAATTTTTGGTAACAGACACACATGCATTTTTTAAAATGGTCAAAACATGTTCAGGATATCTAAAAACGTATAAATCCATTGAAAAATGGACATCGCAAATTTTCACAAATCTAATATTTTCTTTTTTAGCGTACAGAAGACACTAATGAAAAATGTATTAGAAATAGTTTTGGTATGACATTAAATCATCACACATTAATTTTCAACCTTTAGATCTATGTTTAAGGGGAGGGGGGGGGGGGAGAGTTTAGAAAATATCTATTCCAATGTGAAGTCAAATCAGTATAAAACATTTTGTGGGCAATTATATAAGGAAATCATAATTTAACAGCACCACCTTTTGGGCGATATACCCTAAAAGCTAATCAGTATAAGACAAGGGTTTTACTAAATATCAAGTTTACTTAAATTCCGTCTACTAGTTTGTGCAATACAGCATCTATAAATTTTTGGTAACACACACACAGACATTTTTTAAAATGGTCAGAACATATTCAGGATATCTAAAAACGTATAAATCTGTTGAAAAATGAACATTGCAAATTTTCACAAATCCGATGTTTTCTTTTCTAGCGTACGGAAGAAACTGATGAAAAATGTGTTAGAAATAGTTTTGGTATGACATTAAATCATCACACATTAATTTTCAACCTTTAGATCTATGTTTGGGGGGGGGGGAGTTTAGAAAATATCTATTCCAATGTGGAGTCAAATCAGTATAAAATTTTTGCGGGCAATGTTTTGACGTAGATCCTTTTCTATTTAGAGGAGGAGGGGGGGGGAGGGAAGAGGAAATGAAGGTGTTAACCATTTCACCAATGCCATGATGATAGCTGCATAATGTAGCTGAAAGCACTAGTAGAATAAATTTTTTTTGGTATAAAGTTATTTTACTTGTGCAATTTACTTTTAAATCTTCCTAATATGATATTACAGATCAGCTGTAATGTAACTATATACTTCTAGCCATACAATATGTACACTAGTTTTAGCCTTTTTAGTCGTATTTGACAAAAAATTATACAAATAGTCCTGATAAAAATGAATAAATAGAAATTACAGTGGAACCTGTCTAAAGTGACCACCCTAGGGACCGGCTAAAATGGTCACTATACGCAGGTGGTCACTTTAGTCAGAAAAATGGTCACTTTTACAGGTTCCACTGTAATTAAACAATCCTTTTGTAAAATTATGCTTGAACTTCCACACAAAACCTTCAGAAAAAGTGAATTGTTCAGTTTACATGTTATTTCTTAATTTTTAATTCCAGCCTTACTACGTATCAGCATGAACATAAATCATTGGCTAACCATATTTAAAAACACTTGGATTTGGGCAAATTTTGATTTTCATGGAAAGTTGTTTCAAAGATTTTTTTTTCTCATTTTAAATTTTGATTAATAATTTATCTTGATTAATAACTATTTTAATACTTTTATTTTAAAAAAAATTGAGGTTAATTAAGTATTTAAATTTGATTAATTGATAAAAAATATTAATTTTACATGAGAACCATATGCAATAATTCTGATTAATGAGGCTTGCTTTGATGGGCAACCAGTTATCCAGAATAGTCTTGTAAAAACCATTCCAGATAATTGGTTCCCTACTGTATATATATAATATACAGTGTGATTCGCTACCAGATTGATAAACTTGCAGGGGGTGTAGGGAGCACAGAGATGACTCAGAATCACAGGTTGGAAATGTAATCCTAACGAGATGGGGAGTATAATTATTAGGAAATTCATAACTTATTTTAAACTTCTGGCCTTTAAATGTCATTTGACGATTACCATGTATTCATAGTTTTCATTCTAACACTTTTGTGAGTAGCTCTGTTGACAGTTTTGCTGTGAAAGCCCTTATCCCTTTAACTCTCGTGTATGTAAAGTTCACAGGATTGGACTACGTCCCCCCTGTTTCTTGATATTTTAGAGAACTAGAAAGCATCAATATTAGCATCATACTGTTTAAAATGTATCAAAAATCATCAGGTGAATGAAATTGTCTGTTATTCATATGCTTATTTTAACACAAGTGTCTTGAATTCAATAAAAATTGGAATCATTTGTGTGTGTTTTAAAACACTTATAAAGGGACAAAATCCCCTATCTCGTTAGGATTGCATTTCTGACCTTGCATTCCTATGTGATTCCGAGTCGTCCTGTACCCCCTGCAAGTTTGTCGGTCTGGTAGCGAATCACCCTGTATAATAAGAAGAAAGTATTGGATTCATGAAAATTTTCAGCTTCCTATTTATGATGGATTTACATGTTTTAAAATGCCCTGAACAAGATATGACCATTTTTAGAAAATGTCTGTCTGTGTTAGTGTGTTTTTCATAAATTTTGTGGATGCTATATCTCATGAATCAATGAATGAAATTTAGCCATATTTGGTATTTTGTTGGACCTTGACCTAAACTGGTGCTGATTACATTTTGAGATCAATCGTTGAATAGGTGGTGCGCTGTCATACCATTTTTACTTTCTCTTACCCATGAGGTAGAGAAAGTATTGTTTTAGGGTCAAATTTTTGAGCGTGAGTTTTTGTTATATTTATCCGTTTTGAGGTCCCCTGAATCCAAAAATCATGTTTTTAGCAGTTGGTCTGTCTGTGTGTCTGTGATCAGCATATCTAAAAAAAAAATATATAGTAGAAAGTCCAAACTTGGTAGTCTAAATGTGTATGATATAGGGATGTTACACTAAACTTTTCGGTAAGATCAAGCAAATGGTTCGTGTACAGGGACATCCAAGAGAATTCAAATACATTACGTCTATGGGGAAAATTGCAGGTAAATAGAGTTTAGCATCTGTAGACTGCACTAAACCAAATGAAACAAATATATTTTTTTAATATGCTTAAAAACATGTCTCTTGTAGAATATGGTAGGGAAATCATTCACTGTTCATTTACAGGGCCACACAAAAGAACTAGATAAAAGTGCGACAATAGTTGCAAATTGATGAAATTGTATCTAGGCCCCCGTAGCTATTTGAAAATTTTACTGGCTACCAAGTACAGTTTTAAATTTGTTAAGGCCTGTCTATAATTCAATGTTTATTCATGCACCTTTTTTTATGTTAAATTATTGTTGTGTTATTATAATTAGTGTGTATACTATATTGTGATCCTATAGTGTATTTCTTTATTAAACTTCATAGGTGCCTCGGGTCGATGAACCTTCAGAAGTATGGAGAAAGATAAAAGAAGTGGCAGAACAGTATAAAAAGCCACCAGAAAAATAATGAAGAATGAACTACTGTTTATAATTTAGAAAAAAACTTTTTCTTTAGTGATATTTCTTGTTTTAATCAGAAAATGTATATCACTTTATTTGGTTAATAAATATGTGTATAGTTCCTATTTTAATGTTCGAAATCTCTTTTGTATAAAAATACTTCATTTACAAACTTACACATGTATTGTAATGCAGATTAAGAACCTGCCAACAGACACTATGATATACAAAACATGCATTATTTTTTTTAGGTTAGAAGAAAAAAAGGTGAAAGCAAAATTAGGTAAGAAAGAAAAATTTAACGTGACATCACTCAGCTTTCAAAATATTTATTAATTATCAGCTGTTTAAACAAATTTGAATCATTGAAAATATCAGATAATAAACAAAAGTGCAACTAGAGTGTATGAGCATTTCTTCCCAAATTGACCATCTATAATCATACATCTATTTATTTATTTATTTTTTTTTTTTTATTTACTTATTTATTTATTATTATTATTATTTTTTTTTTTTTTTTTTTTTTTTTTGCTATAAATTGTAAGCAAGCAAATTCCAGTAATGACCATTCTGTACCAAAATACTAAATTATACATCAGTTTCATTAACTTTTAGATTATTATAATTTTTTAGATAATTGATCTGCATAGGATAATGTGTAAATTTGTTTAGATTTTTCTGTAAAAGAACTTTAAGCAATTCATACATCATTTTCCATAGTATAGTGGTCAAATAACAAAGAGATGTAAAACAGGGTAGAGGGAAAAGTTACTCGCTATTTTTACTTTCTGAACATACTATAAAAGGAAAGTATTGTAATCTTAACAAAAGTTCAACTTTGAGATGTTGATGTATCTAGACATTTTGAGGTTCCTTGAGTTCATTTTTGTTATTTTTATGGTGATGTGTGTGAGTGAACACGATAGCATCTAAACACTTTGTTCGAAAGAGCGGAAAGTTGATACATATGTTATAGTTCACTGTAGCATGAACCCTATTGATTTCAGTGAATATAATACTTACAGACCTCACAACAAGTCTTTACCTCAAATATATAGACTTTATAGACTAAAATTGGAAATTTATAGACTTAATAGACTAACATTAAATATATTAATAATACCTAAACTTAATAGCCGAAATAACTGTAACGATGATACACAAATTAAGACTTTTATGTAATAAAATTTGTTATACATAAAATGCTTAACTAATTTTTGAACATACATAAAAAAAGGTGAAAGAAAATGCCCACCTCACAACCACCCTCTTGCATTCTCTCTTTTTATTTATTTTAGTAACTGGATGACAGAGTTCACATGGTCTCGTTGTAAAAATAATTTGTTGTGTAGATACAGTGATTTGTTTAAAGGTAAATATATTTATTATTTGTTTGCTCAGGGCACAGCAATGTTATTCTATGAAGCTAATGTTATTCTATGGGAAATTTTTCTTTACAAATAACTTATTGACTAATACATATTGTTTGAACGTAGCTTTTGGTTTCGTTTCGCCAGCCCCCCGACTAGTAGTTGGCTCTTTGCCAAATGAGAGGTGTTTTTTTCTTTTTTTGAGAATGTTACTTTTTTTATGTTTAGTTAGTTTCTCGGCCTGTCTTAAACAGGAAGTATAATTTTTTTCTCTTGAACATGAAAGTTATGATTTAAATATTATGATCTTGGCTCCTTTATGGAGAAACAATGTTATCCTGAAATATTACTGAATTAAGTTATAATTGTGAATTCTTCAAAGTATACTGCAAATAGTTTTTTATTGTGTGTTTAATTTCTAATAAAGAATTTATGCTCTCCCAACTGACTTTATGACTGAAATTGAACACGTGAATTACAGAACTATAGATTAAGAAGTTGTTTATGATTATATATTTCTGCATATTTTCATGGTACGAATTTTTTCATGGCGCAGTATATATAATAATATTCGTTCATGGTGAACGAAACTCGGGATAAGTGAAATCCCTTAAAAGTGAAATTACCCTTAGATATTAATTTATCTGGATTTGGATTTGAAAGCTTGGATAATTTATTGTGAAAACGAAACTGAAAAATAATAATGACTGGAATTCCGGATTCGTTATTGGATAGCTGCCTGGATATGGAACCAGGTAAGCAAAATTTAACTACTATTTATAACATTGATTAAATGAAATTAGAAATTTTAATTATTTGAATTATTTTGTTTGATTATTTGCTCGCTATGAATATTGAAAAGTTAAAAGCTAAGCGTTCTACGGAACGCTCAAATGTAACTAAATTAATAAATAAATTAGAGAATTTATTATTGGATGATCTAGAAAACACAAAATCAGACGAAATCCAGGAAATGATAGGTGAAAGAGAAATTGCATTAAAAAATTTAAATAATGAAATTGAAAATTTAATAGTAGATATTAAAGAGTATGAAAAAGATATCGCGACCAGCGATAAATACGGCGAGCAAATAATTTCTGCCAAATGCAAAATCAAACTAAGATTAAAAAGATTATGTAATAATAAAGATGAAAGTAGTTCAAACTGTTCTGTCAGTGAAACCCAAACAAAAACTGGTTCGGCAGTGAGATTGCCGAAAATGTCCTTACCAAAATTTGGTGGACAAATAGAAAAATGGAACGAATTTTTCGATTGTTTCGAAAATTCAATCCATTTAAATGAAAATCTTACAAAGATTGAAAAATTCACTTACTTGAAAACGCTTTTAACTGACAAAGCGTACAATGTTATTGAAGGGTTTTCACTTACGGAACAAAATTATGATAATTGCATAGAAATATTGAAAACACGTTTTGGGCAAAAGGATATTATCATTAATGCTCACATGAATAAATTGATAAACTTAGAAGGCGTAAAAAGTTCATCAAATATAACTGCTTTGCGAAAGTTTTATGACGCTTGTGAAGTAAATATTCGCAGTTTATCTAATTTAGGGGTGACAAAAGGCCAATATGGTCATTTACTGAATCCAATTTTATTAAAATTATTGCCAAACGATCTAGTAGTTGAATATTACAGGCAAAGTGATAAAAGGAAGGATGAGTCTGATGTGACAGACTTAATTAATTTTCTTAAAGTAGAACTTGAATCGCGTGAAAAATCACTTAGTATGATTAATTATAAAAATGCTTCGGTAATTGTAAATAAAAATAAAGCCGAAATTAATGACAGAAAATTTCCAAATAAAATGAATTCATTGAATGTAGGTGTAAAAAATATATGCATATTTTGCAAGAATTATGATCATCATTCTCTTGAATGTACTAATTTAACTGATGTTGAGAAAAGGTTAAAATTAAAGAAGGATGGCAGGTGTTATAAATGTTTTCTAAAATCTCATCTGTCATCACAGTGCAGGGTGAAATCGCAGCCTTGCGAAAAATGTAAAGCAACAGATCATAACAAATTATTTTGTTTTTCAAAAAACTTGAAACCAGAAGTAGTAGAGAACACTATAGTATCGAATTCACATTTGAAAAACAGTAATCAGGCAGCGTTATTGCAAACATGTTGCGTCATAGCCCAATCTAATTCTAGATCAAAAACTGTCAGACTCTTATTGGATTCCGGAAGTGAAAAAAGTTTTATTACTAAAGAATTGGCCCACGAATTAAAATTAACCCGTGTAAGAACAGAAAGGCTAACTGTTTTTGCCTTTGGTATAAATAAAGGTAAAGAAGAGGAATTCGAGGTTTTTAATATTGAACTGCGTAGCAAAATAAATCCTCGTCGGCTCATCCATGTTGAAGTATTAGCTACAGACTTAATAACCGCGACTCCCTTGAAAAGCCCAAGGGGCGAACCAGAAATTGAAAGTTATATTAAAAATAAAAACTGGAAATTGGCAGACAATTCATTAAGTGATTCCAAAATTAATATTTTGCTAGGAGCTGATTATTTTTGGAAAATACAGAGAGGTATCATTGAAGAAATCGGTGATAATTTATATGTTGCTAATACTATTTTCGGATATACTGTAGTGGGGAAATTGAATAATAATAGTAAAGAAGTAATTAATTCGCATTTTGTATCTGTAAATAAATTTGACAGTTTTGATTTACAGCGTTTTTGGGATTTAGAATCACTTGGAATATGTGACAGTAAGAATGATTCTATGTCACAGAGAGATATAGAAATTATTAATTCTTTTAATGAAAATTTAAATTTTGTTAAGGGAAGATATGAAATTCAATTTTTGTGGAAGGAAAATAAAAATGAATTAAAATCGAATATAGAAATAGCCAAAAATAGACTTTGGGGTTTGAGAACAAAACTGTCTAAAAATGAATGGCTTAAAAATGAATATGAAAAAATTCTTGAGGAACAAAAGAAAATGGGTATAATAGAGGAGTGTAAAATAAACAAAAATGAAACTGGTGTATATTATATGCCCCACAGACCGGTGATAAGAACAGATAAGTCCACTACAAAGGTCAGAATAGTGTTTGATGCTTCTTCCAAAGAAAAGGAAGCAAAATCTTTAAATGAATGTTTATTTGCAGGCCCCAATTTAAATCCTAATATTTTGGATATTATTTTAAAATTCCGCCTTCATAAAATTGCCTTTGTTTGTGACATTGAAAAAGCTTTTCTGCAAATACAGGTTGCAGAAAATGATAGAAACTTTTTGAGATTTCTATGGTTTGAGGATATAAATAGTAAAAATCCTCTATTAAAGGTTTTCCGCATGACTCGTGTAACTTTTGGTGTTACAACATCACCCTTTTTGCTCTCAGCTACCATTAAACATCACATAAAGGGCTGTAAGAACTTGTTTGAGAAAGTAGTTAATATGATTGATACTTCCTTATATGTTGATGATCTCTTTCATGGCGCTAATTCTGTAAATGAAGCATTTATTTTATCGTCTGGTGCTGTGAAAATACTTAAAGATGCCAATATGACATTAAGAAAATGTAAAAGTAATTCTTACGAATTAAGCAAATTGTGGGAAAAACATGGAATAAACGTTGATGAAGAAATAAATGAGGGAAATATCTCTAAAGTATTGGGAATAATGTGGTCAACTAATAATGACACGTTAAGAATAGACATTCAGTCTCTGTTAGAAGGGTTTGATAATGAAATTATCACTAAGAGAATTGTTTTACAAACTGTAGCAAAGGTGTATGACCCTGTAGGGTTTATTTCCCCTTTTATAATAAGAGTTAAATTTCTAATGCAAGAACTATGGGAGCAGGGTGTTGATTGGGATTCTGCTTTACCTGATGCTTTAACACAAAAATTTAAGAAATGGCATCGTGAAATACAGGATTTAGAAAATTTTGAAGTGCCTAGAAAATATTTTACGAATTTTGAAAAATTAACTCCTGAAACTATTCAAATTTGTGTTTTCTGCGATGCCAGTTTGAAGGGATATGGTACAGTAGCTTATTTTCGTGATCCTTGTTCCCGTGAAACTTCATTTATTATGTCAAAGACAAGAGTAGCTCCTCTCAAAAAACTTACTTTGCCTCGACTTGAATTGATGGGAGCCTTAACAGCTGCTCGATTAGCTCATTATCTTGGGCAGCTATTTTCAGTTCTCGTCAAAAACATACTATGCTTCTGTGATTCCCAAATTACCCTTTATTGGGTCAAAGGAAGTGCTAGTAACTGGAAGCCCTTTGTAGAGAACAGAGTGCGTGAAATTCAACGATTAGTAGCCCCATCTCAGTGGAGATTTTGTCCAGGGGTTAAAAATCCCGCTGATGTGCTATCTCGTGGTTGCACAGCAACTGAATTGTTGAAGAATGAAGAATGGTTAAAGGGACCAATCTGGTTGAAAGAAGAGCACTTACCGACACCACTACCGGAAAATGAAGTCAAAATACCTGAAGAAGAGATTTTGAGAGAACAACGGAAAACTACTGTTTGCTCTTTAACTCATGGCAATAATGAATTTGAATTATTATATAAGTTTTCATCTTGGTCTAAATTAAGACGTGTTACAGCCTGGTGTCTTAGATTTATAAAAAATACTAAATGTCGATCTGCGCGAAATACTGGCTTTTTAACTATACAAGAACTTGATGAGGCAACTAAAATTATTGTGAAGTTGGTTCAAAGACATGAATTTGGAGAGGAAATAAAGACTTTAAAATCTGGAAAAAACCTGAATGCTAGTAACAAACTCCTTTCTTTAAATCCTTTTCTAGACAAAAATGAAATTCTTCGTGTTGGTGGAAGATTAAGACACGCAAACCTACCTGAGAGTCAAAAACACCAAATGATACTTCCTAAAACGCATCACATTACAGATTTAATTATAAAGTACTTTCATGAAAAACATCTTCACAGTGGAACTCAGTTAACAATTTCAGTCCTGCGACAACAATATTGGATAATTAATGCAAGAGACGCCGTGAAAAGGAATCTGCGGAACTGTATGAAGTGTTTTAGAACCACATCGAACTTAGCCTCTCAACTGATGGGTGATCTTCCAGCTGCTCGTGTAGTGCCATCGCGAGTGTTTTCGAAAGTCGGGGTTGATCTTGCAGGCCCCTTTCTCATCAAACCTCGTAAGGGCCGAGGTGTTAGATCTTATAAAAGTTATATTTGTTTATATATCTGTTTTTCCACAAAAGCAATTCATTTGGAAATACTCAGTGATCTCACCTCTGAAACATTCCTCGCATCCTTGAAGAGGTTTGTTGCTCGACGAGGAAAACCTGAAGAATTGTTTTCAGACAGAGGAACGAACTTTGTAGGTGCCGACAACGAAATGAAAAAAATGATGTCCTTGATCTCTTCTGACGAAAAGATCCACAGATATTTGTCCGAAGAAACAATCAAATGGAATTTCAATCCCCCATCGGCCCCCCCATTTTGGAGGACTTTGGGAGGCTGGAATAAAACAGATGAAGGGTCATTTAAAAAGAACTATTGGCGAACAAATATTAACTTATGAACAGTTCCTTACTTTAATTACTCAAATTGAATCGTGCTTGAACTCCAGACCTCTTGTTGCGCTCTCGAATGATCCAAGTGACTTAAATGCTCTAACTCCAGGACATTTTATCATAGGCACTGCCTTGACTTCAATACCAGAACCTGACTATTCTTCAGTTAACCTAACCCCGCTAGAAAGATGGAAACTTCTACAAAAAATTTTTCAAAGTTTCTGGAACAGATGGTCTTCAGATTACCTATCAGACTTGCAAAGGCGATCAAAATGGTTAATAAATAAACCAAATTTCAAGAAAGACGATTTGGTTTTAATAAAAGATGATAATCAGCCCCCTTTGAAGTGGAAACTGGGACGCATAATCAAATTATTTCCTGGAGCAGATGGCAAGATTCGTGTTGTTCTACTGAAAACTATTTATGGAGAGTTGAAGCATCCGATCGCCAAACTATCACCTCTGCCATTTTGAACTTTTTATTTTATTTTTATTTTATTTTATTTATTATTTTTTTTTTATGTTCCTGTTTTTAATCCATTTATGTTAATCATCTAGTACAATGTTTCATATGTATATTAATCTCTTTTTTTTCTTATCTATTTGCAGTTGAAGACCAAGAAAATGAAAACCTGTAATAACACTAATGTTGTTATTGTACTTGTAGAATATTTTTATGAACCTTCGTTCATGGGGGCGGAGCATGTTTGAACGTAGCTTTTGGTTTCGTTTCGCCAGCCCCCCGACTAGTAGTTGGCTCTTTGCCAAATGAGAGGTGTTTTTTTCTTTTTTTGAGAATGTTACTTTTTTTATGTTTAGTTAGTTTCTCGGCCTGTCTTAAACAGGAAGTATAATTTTTTTCTCTTGAACATGAAAGTTATGATTTAAATATTATGATCTTGGCTCCTTTATGGAGAAACAATGTTATCCTGAAATATTACTGAATTAAGTTATAATTGTGAATTCTTCAAAGTATACTGCAAATAGTTTTTTATTGTGTGTTTAATTTCTAATAAAGAATTTATGCTCTCCCAACTGACTTTATGACTGAAATTGAACACGTGAATTACAGAACTATAGATTAAGAAGTTGTTTATGATTATATATTTCTGCATATTTTCATGGTACGAATTTTTTCATGGCGCAGTATATATAATAATATTCGTTCACATATTTTTAAATTCTGTTTTCACATTCTGAAAATCCCCAGCTGTTAAATTGACGGACCTCTTTTAAAAAATTATTTTTTAAATTACTTTTATATTTTATTTTGAAGCTGCAAAATACGAATTTTCAATATGTGAAAATTTTCCATTTTGCAATTTTAAAATAAAAAATTTAAAAAATACATTTTAAAAAAAGGTCCGTCAATTTAATAGCTGGGGATTTCTGAATATGAAAACAGAATTTAAAAATACATATTAGTTAATAAGTTATTTGTAAAGAAAATTTCCCCATAGAATAACATTGGCTCGGGCTTCCGGCGACGGTAAGTGAAGAGGGCTGTTAAGATAACCAGGCAGCAATAAGAATAGGTAAATTTGTGAACAACCCAATGTTTGTAGCTGTTGAATGTAAAATAACATTTTGTACAAAAATAGGCTTTTTTTTTTTTTAATATAAAGATAACTTTATTACAGCATACTCCATGACAAATAGTCATAGGGGGGTGTTGTTAAGATTTTGAACATGCCTTCAAATGTTTAAATAACCAGGCTTTCAACTGCCACTAGATTTTTTTTTTTAGCATTTTGTTAAAATATGTTGGTAAGAATTTTGCTGAAAAGCAAAAACCAGGTAATTTCATAAAATATTTCTATATAATAACCTCTAATTTTTATTCAAATATTTGCAGGCAAAAATTACAAAACCTTGAAAATATTGGGAATCTTAAGGGGGAACAACACAGTAGAAGCTTTGTAAAATACATTTTTTTAAAATGAATTTTGCAATGATTGAGATAAATAAAACATTATATATTTTTTTTGTCTTATTCTACTTACCTTAATCTTCATTTTAAAATGTAAAAATTACAAAAATCAAAAAAGATATTTTTAATATAACACAATCTTTGAAACTGTGTTTTGCAATTATCGATAATTGGCTGTATGCATAACTTGAGTAAAAAGAATGCGAAACTGAATCTGTTTAGATTTTTTTAAACTATATAAATATAGTTTTCGTTGCACGTAGGTTTTTTTGAAAATTTGAATTTTTCACAAAATGGCGAAGTGTTTAAAAAAAACTCAAAAAATATTCAAAAAAAGGAGTACATATTCTTGGATTACTGAAAAACTATAAATCAAATCAAAAAACCCCTACGTGCAACGAAAACTAAACATACTGTGAACACGGTGTCAAAATTTGAAGCAAATCGGTAAAAAATTACAGTAGTTAGAGCGACAGCCGTTTTGAAAAACTTGGTTTCGACTTCGAGTAAAACACGTTTAAAGTTTTATGAAAAATCATTCGTTTATAATTTATAAAATGCTTAATTTATTATTCGGTATCCAATGGAATTATCAACTTTAACATTGCAATCAGATGCTTTTATCTTTTTTGCTGAAGTACTTGTATAATCTTTTTTTTTAGTTTCATGGCGATTAAAAGGTCGTTTCCGTTTCTTCCCATCTCTATTTCGTCTTTTATAATCATGTTTTGTTGATTTTCTATCCATATGTGTGATTAATTATATTTTTTGTATATATATTTTTATATATTTAGTTATATACAAACTACTTATATAAAAAATCCTTTTTTAAAAATCAGAACTGTCAAATGAACACATCACTATGTATTAAAACACATCAACACTTTATTGTTTAAATAATTAACGAATTAATTTAGTTAAAACGTAAAACAGTTAAAATGATGTTACTCTACTATAACGTTTCGATAAAAGTGAGCAAATGTAACAATTAATCGCACGAACAAGTTCACTCGCTCGTACATGTTGAAGCGCGTCACGAGTCGCATGACGCGCTTTACGTATTACGCTGTAACTTCTACATTTTAACGAAAATCAATTTAATATTTTGGCATTATAATCTTAAAAGTATAAGCTATCAAAAAATACAATAAAATTTTTTTTCATTTTTCGAAAATTTTACTGTGTTGTTCCCCCTTAAATTATTTAAAAGTAAGTCAGAAATCAGAATTTGCTTCATAAAAACATTCTCAGCACTAGTATTGCTTAGTGATCTACCCCTACTCATTATTACCTTTTAAATTGCTTTTTCATTTTGCACATGTGACATAGCTGCCTCTTTTTCTGCTGATGAAATCGAAACAGTTTCACTGATTCATGTTTTTTAAATCAAAAGTATGGTTCTTGGTTAATATTATCAGTGAACAAAAGAAATAGAAAACAAAATTAGGAATAATCAAGTTAAGGAAAAAAAAAAAAATTCAACAGTATCCAAAGAATTAAGTTAATTTTCAAAAAAGATAAAATACTGTTGACTATATGATGTGCATTTTAGCTAGAATGCTAAAGAAACTTTTTTATCAAGTTAAACTCTGTAAACAACTGATATATTAACTAAGTTTTTAAGAAAAACATTGTTTGAAAAATTTAGAAGTTCAATATTGTATTAAAATGAAATAAAAATTGCTTGCAGAGTTAATATTTGTTTGTGTCTGTTACATGTATTTTATAAAGATATATTACTACACGTTTATGTTTGAACTAATGTATTTTAATACTGAACATTGCTTGTACCAGGCGCAAGGCATGGTTCAGAAAACTATGGAAGCGCCGAAATGAAGCACTTCAAAAGCAGAGAAAGAATTAATTCAGTCTTTCTATGAGGTGACATTACTTGATTACTACATTTTAAAAATCTTAAATAGGGGAAGCGCTGCTTCCATCGGTTCCATGGATGCTTCGCCACTGGCTTGTACTGTACATATTATACATTATTTTATTGTATATTTATGCATTTTGATTTAGGGTGGGTGTTGGGAGTGCAGTCAAAATAATTTCGGAATTATAATCAATTTTTGGTATTGTAATTGTTTTGCACGTTCAGCTCTATTGGATGTTATTTTCTTTTAAACTTCACATAAGTCAGATGTCAGATAGTGAAAAATTAAATATGCTGCAGCTGTATTTTGAACCTGCTACTTGTGTTTCTTTTTGACCTCTGCAAAGAAACACAAGTTTTATATTAAATTAATTTTCAAAAAATCTAAAATACTGCTTGTGTATTTTATCTAGAATGAATGATTTAGAATTTCAGTATGTAAACTGTATAAAAATTTTAATTTTTGAATTTGAATCCAATGAAATTTCTAATTGAATTTTTGAAAATTTACACAACTTTGCATTTTATAGTATATGTGTAATATCAATATTTAAGAAATCGAAACCAAGATTAAAGTTTTGCAAACACATCATATTCCATGAAAAGGAATGTACAGTAAAGCTTTTGATAACCAATATCAGAACACAATAAAAGAAACAAACCTCCTTAAAGACACCATAATAAAAAAAAAAACTGGTGTGAAACAACCACACAACTTCCATTTCCCACTATTACACATATTATATGCACTTTTTGGAGATAATGTTATCAGAAAACATAGAACTGACCTAATGAAGTAGACACCTAAAAATTTTCCAGCAAGAGAAAGTTTATAACGTGTAAAAACATAAAACAGAGTTTACACAGCAATTTTTTTTTTAAGAAAATGAAAATTGGTAGAGATTTATTTATTTTTTGAAACACCAATTTAAGAGATCTAAAACTGATCTAGCTGATCAGGATGACTATTAATTTTCCTGTGATAACCAAGTAAAGCATGAGAAAGGATATCTAAAATGGGTTTATGTAACAATTTTCAAGAAAATCGTTAGAGCCATTTTTGAGATACTGACTTTTACCAAAGCTTGGCATATTCAATTGTTGATCAAAAATCAACAATTATATACAAAAGGATATTTAAAAGAGGGTTAATATGGCAAGTTAGAAAAAAATCCGTTCAGCTGTTTTGAAAGGAATGCACTTGCAGGACCTGAATTTCAGCTATTTATACAAGACGCCCATCAATTTTCCTGAACTAACCAACTATATCATTCGAAAGGATATCTAATAGAGTGTTTATACAGCAGTTTTTGAGAAAATCGTTGGAGGCGTTTTTGAGATAAGGACTTACGAGCTAAAGGTGGAAATTAAGAAATTTGGTTAGTGGCCACTGGCCTTCATTTTTTTAGTGGCCACTTTTAAAAAGTTAGTGGCCACTAGTTAGTGGCCACTGGCCACTCGCTGATAAAAGTAAAAGTAAAATAAAATTTTCTTTTCTTTAATTTTTTCAATGTTCAGTCTCGCAGAGCTGCCAACCTAATCCGGCAAATTGTTAGTACCGCCCCTTTTTCTGCACCACTTAATTTTTCGAGCAATTCACTTCAGATGTATCTACGATGAATTAAGAAGAAAAATACTCTAACAATTAAGTGGTGTAGAAAAAGGGGCGGTACTAGCAATTTGCCGGATTAGGTTGGCAGCTCTGGTCTCGACAAATCATTAAGAAAATAATTAAGGTAGTCAACTTTTTGAAACTCATCCACAATAATACATTTCTGATAAATTTTAATAAATGAAATAGGAATAGATTTACATAATTTATACTATGAAATGAATGTAAGAAAATACTATTCAATACAAAATTCATATGTTTAAAATGCTCTTTTGGTTATATTATTTTATAACAGAAAATTTCTGATTATATTACCCCTTCACTATCCTGAATGGTGTCGATTTTCTACTTTTTCAAAAAAAAAAAAAAAAAAACATCTTTGATTCATGAAAATATATTAGTATATGTAAATAAAAAAAAATATTTTTTTAATAATACTTTTTTATTTTGCAAGTTTCTTTTTCCTTTTTTTTTTTCATGTTACAAATGAATTATAAATTAATTTTTCTTTAATAATAATGAATTTTTAATAATTTGCAATTATAATCCCCCTCTCTAACTGAATTTAGAGAGTGTGGCTGTACAGACATTTTTTAAAAACTATCAATTCGTGTTCAGGACACCCCAAAACGTGTAGATCCGTCAAAAAACGGAGGTCGAAAATTTTCGCGAATCCAATACTTTCTCTATATTACATATAGAAGAAAGTAAAAAATAGCTCATATGCAATAACAAATATTAAATAATATGTAGTAAATAAATAAAATATTCAATAAATTATGCATTCTTCTGATTAAGAACTAAAAATAGACATACATATATACATTTTTTTTTTTTTTTTTAAATAATAACAGAAAACGCACTTACCTTTTTCCGAAAAAAGATGTTATTTTTACAGAATTATCTGTAGCTCCACGTTTACTAGCACTATGGTTGCTTTGTGATTCAGGATTTTCTTTAAACTTCTTCATATTAAAGCAATAAATCCAAAATTTATATTACTATATAAAGCTTGTTTTAAAGATTGAAATTTCGAGAAACCATGCGTATGACTGAATGCGATACGGCCGTTGGGAATGGATAGAAATGCCAAGTTTGAAAAGAAAGTGGTATAAAATAACAAAGAAAATGCGTCGAATGACATTTTTAAATTTTCTGCGAACGTAATACAATTGGAGTTTCAGCCGATTGATTATCTCACGAGCTTCCTTTTTGTCTCTGTCTCCCGAAAGTCGGCCGAAACTCTCATTTTGACATTTTTTAAAAATCAAAATCTAATACTTTTATAGAAAAATTGAAAAAAGCCATACGTTTTTTTAGTATATGAATAAGACTACCTGCCAATTTCCAGTGTTTACTGTTAAAATTGACTTCCGAAAATGTCTGTAAGTGGCGATGTTAGATTTGAGAAAGCCTGAATTCGTGGCGCACGGCGCGTTTACTGCGAAAATGCCGCCGCGCGATCCAAGTTTGCATTGGAAAGAAAATTCTATAAAGAATGGGTATGGGTAAAAGAATTTTAAGTGTTTACTATTAAAATTGACTTCCGAAATATGTTTGCAAGTGGCGAGGTTAGATTTTAGAACAGCCTGAATTCTTTGCGTGGCGCGTTTACCGCGAAAAAGCCGCCGTGCGATCCAAGTTTGCCGTGGAATGGGGTATATTTTATAAAGAATGGGTAGAAGAGAAGTGGCCACTGCAGTGGCGACCAAAGGCAATTTCTTTAGTCGCCACTTTTAAAAATCTAGTCGCCATGTGGCGAGTGGCGACCGCTAATTTCCAGCTTTATTACGAGCCCCACTTCCGGTTTTCCAATTTTCACCAAAATTTGGAAAATCCATCTGCACTAGGGCTGGAGTATTTATCAATATATCCCCAAGTATCAATATTTTTTAAGTATCGCAATAACGATATTAAAGATCTAGCTTTGCTGATATATCCCTCTAACGATATTTCTTTAGCGCACACTGAGCGATCGATCGAAACGCCGATAAATAATGTTTCTCACTAGCACCTACCACCAGTCGCCACGCTCGGAATAAAGAGAACGCCGAATAGCTTATTATTAGACTTAGCATGAATTGTTTACTAAATAAATGATAGCAGCTAGCAGAGTTAAATTGCAATTAGCGTAACTGGGTATTTCTTTGCATTAAATAAATAAATCTATCACTATATATAAGGAAAATATATTCAAAAATGAAAAAGGAAATAACGACGAAAGTTTAAGATAAAAACAACAAACTTTTATTCAATATATATTCTAAACAGTTTGAAAATTATTAACATAGAAATATAAACAGATAAATATATTAATGGCCGGCATTTAATTATTTTAGAGAACTAGTTAAATTTCTTTTACATCTTATCAATTTAATTTCCCGAGTGGCAAAGTGACAAAAACAGTAATTATCAAAAACATCACTTGCTATAGAAAGGAAATAATTCATACTTTACACAAGTCATCAAATAAATCAACAAGTGAACAAGTGGCAGAGGAAAAACAACTACAGACGCCGGCACAAAAGAAAAATTCTCCCACTGACATAGAACACCTGCTATTTATATTAGCAAGCCGACGGATGCTACCACCCACTTCCTCCTCTTTCGGAAGTCGCGTGACCAGGTGTTACGTAACCACAGCGGCAGCGCCGCGAAACCGGAAGTAGGGGAAAAAGGAAATTGCCATTTGTGCAAAACTGAGTGTAGAGTGTAGTTTGTTTTTTAAAGATGAAATTAATAAACTTTAAAAAGATAAAGTAAATGGGAAGATTTAAAATTATGACAGTAAATAAAGACAATATTAAATAGAGTAAGTTAAGCTTTTGAAAGATTAATTTTTTATATAAAAAATATAGACTTTAACTTTTATAGTATGTAATTATATTCAATGTTTTCAGTTGAAACTTTAAGGGACTAAAGGATTGATACTTGATAACTTCTTATTGCAAAAACTCAAGATGTTGAGACATAATAAAGGGCTCTGTATGCTAACAGATTGCCCCCCCTCTCAACATCTCCGGAAACACCAGAATGACAAAAACTAAATAGTTTACCTACTAATGTCAAGCCTTTCCAAAAACCTCAATTCAAGAAAAAAAAAATTTTTTTTTTTTTTTAATTACAATTAATACCTTTTAAAATACTGAAAATTTAGTGTTAAAAAAAACAGCTTGGATAAACTTTTGCCACTCAAGATTTAAACTGATTTTACAATTCAATTGTATAATATCTTGCCTATTTGGCGGACACCACCTTAAACACAATGATTAATTAATCAATCCATTTATATTATCTATAAAAGCAACAACATATAAATATTCAAAACTTAATAAACATTTATTTTAACATTAACACTCATTTGAATATAAACCTTTATCCAAAAAAAACATTCAATAATGTGAATTCGAAGTCCGCAATTTTAATTTTTATTAGACACATCCAAAATCTTCTATTTGACCCATCCAGGTAACCTTGCTGAAATTATCTCATAAGTCCAAATTTCATAAACAGAGTTCAAGTACATGATGCTATATTGCCCTAAAAAAAACTATAAAACAATCATTCACTATATACAAAACTCTAACGTTCACCACATATCCATCTCCTCTCGCACTGGGGCCCCAGATTTACATAATCACACATATGGCTCATAGATCTGCAATACAGAAAATGGTATAAGTAAAATTATATCTATATAAAAAAAAACTATTGTAAAGCTCATAATGGACATAAATCAGACAACTATTAATTTAAAATGTAAAAATTGTATAATTAACCATCAAGACATTTATCTTTTACATAATACTTAAATGTCATTAAAATCTTATACTAGGTTAATTAAAATATCACAGCAAGATATTATATCTAACAAGGACAGGTTTAAACTTAACAACAAAAGATCACAAGATTTTTTCTTTTTTTCTTTTACGATAAACCCTAACAAATTTTTATCACCAAAATACTCATAACGACTAATATATTTCATTGATCAACATATAGTATATGATATAAAATTTATATTATACTCCTAGAACAATTCAAGTATTAAATCTAATATGCAAATATATATCATTAAAACAATGTTCAAACTCTAAATATATATATAAAACAATGTGCACATACAATAATTTCTACAATTCAAATAATTATATATATTAATACATTCAAGATTATGATACAAATACAGTGTCAACAAACTTTTGTAATTGAATTTTGGTTAAGGGTTTGGTGAAGGCATCAGAGACATTATCTTTACTTCTTACAAAATTTAATTTAAATTTATCCTCATAAACAAGATTCCTGATAAAGAAAAGCCTCACGTCTATATGTTTTGTCCGATAGTTTTCTATCGGTGATCGGACAAAATTAATGGCTGCCATATTGTCTGCATACAAAATTGAATCAACTTTACTACCTGAAATAATACCTTTATCATAACACTCAGTTAAGATGTTATCAAACCATGTCAATTCTCGTGCGGCCTCTGTCATTGCAACAAACTCCGCCTCCATCGTCGACAAAGATACGCTCTTTTCTTTAAAGGTACGCCAACCTATGGGGGAGTTGCCTAACAAGACTAGCTGGCCACCGAGTGACGTACGGTCATCTTTATTGGCTGCATAATCTGCATCCGAGTAAACAATAATTTGAGGTTTATTACATGTAAGGTTTAATTTTAAATTTTTAGTATGCACAACATATCCGAGCAACTTAAGTAAACCATCCCAGTGAGGCATTCCTGGGTTTTCTTGAAACTGACTGAGTATATTTGTGGCATATGAAATATCTGGTCTGGTTCTATTGGCTATATATGATAAACAACCAAGTATGTTTCTGTAAGGATAATTTGACATTTCATTTTTCTCAGCTTCAGTCTTGGGACAAGACTGTTTAGAGTACACAGTCCCTTTACTAATCGGTAATGATGTTATGGGGATATGAAAACTTTTAAATTTCTCATACACTTCATCTATATAAGAACTTTGGTGAATATAAACTTCCCCATCATCATCTTCAAATTCAACACCAAGTAATTTTCTTGTACACCCTAAGACTTTAATATCAAATTGTTTACTTAAAGTTATTATTATATTGTCCACAATTTTCTGAGTTCTGCCAAAAATTACGAAATCATCAACATAAAGAATTAAAACTATATTATTACTAAAATAATATGCACAGTTTGGTTGTAAAAACTTAACAAAACCTATATCCAACAGAACAGAATGAAACTCATAAAACCACTCTCTTCCGGACTGATGCAGCCCGTAAAGAGCTCTATCCAATTTACATACTTTAGACTCACTACCCCGAACAACAAAACCTGGTGGCTGATTCATATACACATTCTCTTTTAAAGGTGCATATAGGTAGGCGCCTGTCACATCACATTGCGTGTGAACCCAGCCATTCAAAGATACCAAAAGTGAGAAGAAGAATCTAACGAGGGAGAAAGTTATCACTGGGGAGAATGAGTCTTCGTAGGACTCACCTCTCACCTGTTTGTACCCCTGTGCAACTAATCTTGCTTTAAACCTCGCAATCCTTCCTAAATCATCACGTTTGACTGTAAAGACCCAACGGCATCCAATTGGAGTCACATTGAGTGGTGGGTCAACCAGGTGCCAAACTCCTCTGTCATATATAACACTAATTTCTTTTTCCATGGCTTCTTGCCAGTGGGCTTTCTGATCAGAATTCATAGCCTGCTTATAAGTGTTCGGGATAGTTATCATTTCTAGTCAACTACTTGTACCATAACTAGCAGAAAGCTCATCTTCAGTTTCTTCAGCATCCAATTTACTTCTAACCATGCCCTTATACAGATCACCGCCTCTAAAATTAAACAATTCTGGTTCAAACTTAATTTTATGTTTAATACAATATTTCTGGACGTCATTGAAAGATCTCAATCTTTTCTTTTTACCTTCCTCAAAATAATACACATCTACTCTGGAACCATCACGCCTACAAACAGGTTTTCTAATCCAGTTAACAGATCTTAAAACAGTCTCATCTTCACTATCAGATGATTCATGTGAATCATCACTACTTGTAGAGTGTTCGCGATGGGGTTCGGAACTTATATCATCAACGAAATCATCCTCATCGTCAGAACTACTCGAACAACCAGGTTGATAGTATGTTTGATCAGTACTCTGCATAATGGGCTCCAGCGCTGCTCCTTTTACACAGTCCTTATACAACTGATCTTCATCGAATGAGACATTTATAGTTTCGAGTATTCTGTTATCTTCTGGTACCCAAATTCTATATCCCTTCGTACGGAAGGCATAACCAACAAAGTAGCCCTTCTTCGCACGAGGGTCTAGTTTTCCCAGTTTTTGCTTTGGGATACCTATGTAAGCCACAATACCAAAAGGTTTGAGATGTCGAATTGACGGCTTTTTCCCACCAAAAAGTTCAAATGGGGTTTTTGTTAATTTAGCATGACGAACTCGGTTCCAAGTATAAGTAAAACAGAGCATAGCCTCCGGCCAAAAACTAGCAGGAAGACCTGATTCATTCAGCATAGTACGTGCACCTGCAGCCACTGTTTGATTATATCTTTCCGATACCCCGTTTTGCTCGGGAGTATATCTATTGGTCAGTTCATGGACGATACCTTTTTCTGTGAAGTAAGCCTCAAGACGTTCATTAACGAACTCTGAGCCGTTATCGGACCTAAAAGCTTTCACTTTACTATCCAGAAAGTTTTCAACGCGAGTGATATGATTTTTCACAATATCAACAACCTCGGTTTTGTCACACATTGGATATAAAGCTACTTTCCGTGAGTAATCATCAATAATGCTCAGAAAATATCTCTCACCATTACGACCACGAACTCTTTGAGGGCCCCACACATCAGCATACAGTAACATATTAGGTGCTTCTGAACGAATATAGTCTTTTGCTTTAAAAGAAATGCGTTTATATTTATTTAATTTACAGGCCTCACATTTAACAGAATCTGATTTAAAAACAGGTAACCCTCTTACATCATCACTAGATTTTACTATTGAGGAAGGACTTATATGTGCGAACCTTTTATGCCATTTGACGAGCTCATGCTCACTGCCAACACCAACTGAGGCTGCGAAAGAGACTTTCTTTTTAGTACTATTCAAAATTTTTGGAGAAACTACATATACTCCATTCTTTAACACTGCTTTAAACAAGGGAATGTCATCCTGATATACCCTCACCATTCCCCCTTTACCAATAAATTTAGCACCATTAATATCAAATTTTGGACCTGACAATAAATTTCTACGTAACTTAGGTGAGTACATCACTTCATTTAACACAATATTTCTTTGCCCAATTTTTAACTTTATGGACCCTTTCCCTTCAATAGGATAATTAACGCCATCAATGGCTAAAGACATATTAGAGTCATTGATTTCCTTAAAGTCAATAAATGCTGATCTTTCCCGACAAAAATGGTGCGACGCGGCACTGTCGAACGCCCAGTCAGAAGAATCACTCTCTTCACTAAGGTAAGAACAGTTAATGTAAAAAGAAAAATTTGACATACAGTTCTTGGGCTGATTTTTACCTCTCCTTGGACTCTGGTACCTTCGTCGACCTCTACGCTGTTCAGGGGAACTCCGTCTGCCTCTAGGTGGAGATGGTGATTGGCCATCATGGGATCTGGTTCCACGCATGTTTGGCCTCCCTCTATCCGGTGACTGGGTTTGCCATGAACGAGAACTATATCTGGCATAACTGCTCCTCCTGGGTTGGTGACCGTACAGGCTCCTATTGGGTCCACAGGATCCTTTCTCAGGACAGGAACTGGCATAATGACCTTTATTCTTGCAAGACCAGCAGGTAATGTCCCTCATTGACACTCTCGAACACAGTCCAACACTATCTTTATCCTGAAGAGTCACTTGAGAAATCTGATAATCAACTACCTTTTGTTTAATACGTACTTCTTCAGCTCCCAGAGCCTCCACAATATTTTTAAATTTAAACTCATCATCCGTCCATCTGAGGATTGTTTGCACTATTCCATTATATTCCTGACTTAAATATCTCAGGAGTTGATAGGATGCGTATTTTTCGCTGAAATTTTTGTCAATAGACACTAATTTGTCATAAGTTCTCAAAACTCTAGCTGAAAACAGTTTAATGGACTCCTGCTCCTTCATTCTTAAACTACACAGTTCACTGAAGATGGCTATGTGAAAAGTCCTACTGTCAGGTCTGTAGAACTCTTTAATTAATTTCCATGCACTGAATGCATCATCTGAATTTTCAATTATTTTACGATAATGTTCGCTGATATTTAAATATAATAACGATAAAGCTATGTTTGATCTACTCTGCCACTTGTTTAATCTATTCACATAGTCTTGTTCAGGTTTTTCTGGAGCAACAGGCTTGGGATCTGTTCCTTCTACAATACCCCACACTCCACGCTCCATGAGAATGAACTTAATATCACTTTGCCACTGTTCATAATTTTCTCCTTCTAATTTAGTTATTGAATAAGCCATAGCCATTTTTTTCAACCATATAATATTTCCAGGAAAAAAAAAAAAAATTATCAAAAAACGATTTATTTAATTTATTTTTATTTATTTATTTAATTAATTACTTTCTATTTATCTCTAACTATTCATTTGTACACTTATTCAAACAAAAATAACTAAGCAATGTCAAAATAAACCAATATTTAAATAATGTCTTAACATTTCCTTAATCCTTGTGCAAAGTTAAAGTTGAAAAATTAATCAAAGAAAAGTCACTTAAAACGGCAATTATATTATATTTTTATTTTATTTTATACTCAAAGTAAAAAAAAACAAGCTGTTATGCTTAAAACTCAAAAGGTAAACGTTTATTCATCCTTAAATAGGAGCCCCCCCCTCAGAGCATATCGGAGATGCAAACCAGTAATGTAAACAAGCACTTTCCCAGTGACCTACTTTCCAAGTGAAAAAGCATCTGCTTTACTCCGATAAGGAGGGGGAAAGAAAGGTCAACGCTCTCTTCAAATAACATCTGTTACTAAATGAACCGTTTATCTTTAGATGCAAAAAAAACATTGCCCATAACCCTATGTTAGACTTAGCATGAATTGTTTACTAAATAAATGATAGCAGCTAGCAGAGTTAAATTGCAATTAGCGTAACTGGGTATTTCTTTGCATTAAATAAATAAATCTATCACTATATATAAGGAAAATATATTCAAAAATGAAAAAGGAAATAACGACGAAAGTTTAAGATAAAAACAACAAACTTTTATTCAATATATATTCTAAACAGTTTGAAAATTATTAACATAGAAATATAAACAGATAAATATATTAATGGCCGGCATTTAATTATTTTAGAGAACTAGTTAAATTTCTTTTACATCTTATCAATTTAATTTCCCGAGTGGCAAAGTGACAAAAACAGTAATTATCAAAAACATCACTTGCTATAGAAAGGAAATAATTCATACTTTACACAAGTCATCAAATAAATCAACAAGTGAACAAGTGGCAGAGGAAAAACAACTACAGACGCCGGCACAAAAGAAAAATTCTCCCACTGACATAGAACACCTGCTATTTATATTAGCAAGCCGACGGATGCTACCACCCACTTCCTCCTCTTTCGGAAGTCGCGTGACCAGGTGTTACGTAACCACAGCGGCAGCGCCGCGAAACCGGAAGTAGGGGAAAAAGGAAATTGCCATTTGTGCAAAACTGAGTGTAGAGTGTAGTTTGTTTTTTAAAGATGAAATTAATAAACTTTAAAAAGATAAAGTAAATGGGAAGATTTAAAATTATGACAGTAAATAAAGACAATATTAAATAGAGTAAGTTAAGCTTTTGAAAGATTAATTTTTTATATAAAAAATATAGACTTTAACTTTTATAGTATGTAATTATATTCAATGTTTTCAGTTGAAACTTTAAGGGACTAAAGGATTGATACTTGATAACTTCTTATTGCAAAAACTCAAGATGTTGAGACATAATAAAGGGCTCTGTATGCTAACACTTATTCACCGTGTTTTCTAAAAAAACAAACAAACCGTTTGGCTAGCGGAAGTGACGCAACCCCTTGTGCGCGCCACAAACCTGCATCACCGCGCGCCAAGCAAAGCCCGAAAAAAAAAGAGACCTGAATAGCTTATACTAATGCAACCCCCTTTTTCCCCTCCCAACCCCAAGCAATCCTTCCTCTCCAATCCTCTCTATACCGCAATATATCTACTTTCTTGAAAATATCACTGTCCAAAAAGTCAATGATATTCATCAGGAAAATTAAACTATCACAGTATATCGACTTCCCATAGTATATCGACTTCTTACAGTATACTGACTTACTGACTTCTCATTCTACATTCATGAATTTCCCTGGCTCTAAACGCTAATATGAAAGAATTTATACTACCGTTAGTATAAGTTCTTTGATAATATTGCACATTATCGCTCGTGGATCGTACGTGTAATACCACAGACAGGCGATATAAAATCAAACGCTTATTATGAATGAAAACAATATCTTTTGTTTTAGCTCATTTCCTGCTATTGGTTCATTGATATTGGTTTATTTCAAAGTATCCATATCTTCTGGCCAATAAGATGCGACATGTGTTTAACTCGCTTTGGGCTCAGTAATGCCAGATTGGGGATTTTGTCCCCATTTTGGGGATTTTTGAGGCTTTTGGACCAAATGTTTGTGGGGACTTTTTTGGGGAATTCTAAAATTTTTGGGGACAAATCTGGGGAGTTCTTCAACTCTCTGTCAATGTTGATAACGTAATGATTTATCCCTACGACTAGAGACTTTCAATATCTTTATTGGTATTTGGGGATTTTTTTTTTTAAATTGCCTTCTTTTGGGGAAAAATCGGAATTTTTATCACAGAAAAATCTGCTTGATATTTTTTTTGAAAAAATTTTTATTTCCCCTTTTTAGTAGAAATCAAATTGGGGATTTTTTCGAAAAGAACCTCCTGAATTGGGGAAATTTGAAGACCTGTTTGGGGAAATAATTTTCGACCATCTGGCATCACTGTTTGGGTTGTACATCAGTCCCTTTCTCCTTTCCCATGTTATCGAATGGGATTTTCGTTGCTTCGTTTTATAAAAATATCTCATTCAAAAATGAAGTTTTTCGAATTCTGTTTTTTGAATATTACTCTTTGAACGGGTCGCCTTTTAGCTTGGTGAACAATTTTTCGAAAAAATTTATTTAAATATTTTATTTCAATAAGTAAATTATGGACTCTAATATGGACTCTGATAAGTGTGGATCTCTAAGTAAAATATTTAAATTTATTTTTTCGAAAAATTGTTCACTAAGCTAAAAGACGACCTGTTCAAAGAGTAATATTCAAAAAACAGAATTTAAGCTAAAAGACGACCTGTTCAAAGAGTAATATTAAAAAAAAAAACAGAATTCGAAAAAGTTCATTTTTTAATAAAATATTTTTATAAAACGACGCGACAAAAATCCCATTGGAAAACATGGGAAGGGAGAAAGGGTGCTATCTGACTGATGTAAAATAAAGTTTTATCTTCAGTAATTTTACAGTGACAGTTTATTAAATTATATAATATTGGATAGTTTATTACTTTTTTTTATGTAGCATTTATTTTTTCTCTTTCCTTTCCTTTCTTTCTTTCTTTCTTTCTTTTTTTTTTTTTTTAAGCCGTACATGTAATTGCAAAATGAGTTACTTTAAGTAACAAAATGAAACTTTAACATAATTTTGTTTAAATAATATAATTTTTATACTGACAATGTATATATATATAATGAAACTATTACAAATATATGAAACTATTACGAATGTGAATTGAACACATATACATTTAAAAAATATTGTAATGATTTGGTAAGCAGATACAAAAATAAAAATGACAAGTAACTGACATTTAGGATGCATATAAGAGTTTTAAGTAAAAAATATTACTCTCTACGACCAAAAAAGGTGTATCCAATGGCAATTCTTAACTATTTAGAATGATTTTCCTTTTTATTTAATTTTTCTTAAGCTTTATTTTTAGTAGAATTATGAATTTTGATATACTTGGTACAAATAAAACACAGATCGCATATTAGCTGTGTTAAAATATGATTTTAAAATAATTAATGCTTAAAATGGGAAGAATAGAGGACAAACTATACAGAGGTATACTAAAAAGCAACAGTATAAGTTATAAGAAACACAAAATATTGATTCACTTTTTATGTTTTTTTTTTTTTTTAATGATAAAGTTATGGTAGTAATATACCAGAAAATACATGGAAAACACTTTATACTTGTATACTTTAAAATTCGTGTGCATATGTTTTTAAAAAATAACAAATGTCTATTTTTTCCTATCTTGAAAGAAATATCGCAATATATCACATAATATCGATATTAACTTGGTGATATATCGCGATATTTAATTTCTGATATCGTCCAGCACTAATCTGCACACCAGACCTGTTTCAATTCTAAAGTTTCGTAGTTCTATCTTTATTAGTTTCCAAGATATAATAGCCAAAAGATTCCTCACATACATACACACTGACAGTAATTATCACACAGTGTGTTTTTAAAGGCATTTCTTTTTTTTTCTTTATCAGATATATATATATCTAAAACAGGTCTTATTACTATAAAAGAGGAAAAAAACACTGAAAAGGAAAGCAAAATTCTGAAAAAGGGAAGGACAGAAATAACATATAGACCATAATATGCTTTCATTTTAGCTTTATTTATTTATTTATTTTTTTTGCAAAGTTAAATACACAAATATTCACTATAGAGGTCAAACATACACATTTTAACAAACAAAATATTTTCTCATAATTTACTATTTCTAGAACTTTTACACAAAACAACAAACGTTAAACTCTCAATAATATATCAAACAAAGCTATGCATTGCCAAACATTTATTTCAAATATGCTTAAACTGAAAATAAAAAGAGTAAGCATTTTTAAATTTTATTGCTTATTTACAGTAGATACTGCTTAATATAATCACAGTTAATGTCATCGAAAGTGTCCATTATGAACTTTCTGTATTAAAAGAATCTCTTTTTGGAATAGTTTTTTCATTTAATCTCATGACTTTTCTTGATAATCATTTTCTAAAAAACAAATAACTGAAAGCAAAGTTCTGTTGACATGCATATTCAAAGCATGTCTTTGAAGAAAGAAAAAATACAATAGGTTACTACCAGCAAAAATGAAAAGTATGACAAAAATAAATAATTTAGAGCTTTCATCAAAGCAGATTATGATATAATTTATCTGCAAAGTTCACAGAAATTGAAATTTGCTAAATGTACAAAGAAATACGAAATACTAGTTATGATTAGGAAGATGAAAACAGCAAGATTACTGAAAACATGCTTACAATTACAAAAAATGAGAAAAGTAATGAAAAATCTTCATATGAGATGAACAAATTTACTTAAAACAGTATTGGTATAAAAAATACATACATAAATGACCTTTTAAAGAAGATTTGCTTAATAAAAAGGAATTTCTCAAAAATATATTATTATTAAAGTTTAAAACTGATCCTTTAATCAAGGATAATTAGTCATTTTTTTTAAGTAATACTAGATATCAGATAGATAATACTCAGGGCCCGACTAATAACTTTTTATGCCCAGGGCACTTTTAAATTTTAAATCCCCCCCCCCCAAAAAAAAAAAAAAAAAAAAAAAAGTTATTAACGTACTACAATATATAGCCGGCAAAGAAACAAACCGAAAAGAGATATTTGGTCAAAAAAATTATCTGCCTCTATTTTGGGATCTAAAGACAAATAAAATTACCCCCAGTCAACCTAACGACAGACTTTATTTTAAAATTTTATTCACGTACAGTCGGTAATAAAAGTATTCGAACACTAGCAAAAATTCCTGTATAAAAAAAGTAGAGTTAATACTGTTTTGTTAATAAATCCTTGTCGAATCATGTTCTTAGTCAGTCTAGGAATATGATTCGACAAGGATTTATTTAACAAAACAGTATTAACTCTGATTTTTTTATATAGGAATTTTTGCTAGAGATCGGATACTTTTGTTACCGACTGTAAGTGAAACACAGTTGAGCGAGAAAACAAAAAAGAAAAAGAAAGATTTAGACCATATATTTTATTTAACCATTAGTAAAATTTTGTGCCCAGGGCACGAGCCCCAGGTGCCCATGCGGTAGTCAGGCTCTCTATGAGATTTCAACACCAGTCTTTTTTTTATAAAGTACTATTACCTTTCATAATAAAGAAGTTCTGTGTTTAAATATAGAGACCAATATTTAAGGTTTGTTAACTGCTAACTGTTATTAGAATTTGTATTTCAAGGTGATCCTATAAAGCAGCATCTACTGTATAAATTAAGTACTTTTTATTGCACTGAATAAAAATAATATATTTTTTTGATACAATGAATGTAGAAAAAACTATGCACATCACTATTTTTATTCTAAAGGTTTTTTTAAAAATGTACAATATGAACATATATACAAGAAATCTATGACAATAAAATAGAATCTATTTTCAATTATAATCGGAGAAAAGTTTGTAAAGGATCTCTTTTGGTACTATTTTCTTAAAAATGTGCATGTGTCTCATCGTAAAAAAATCTTTGTCACAACTATTTTAACTCAATCCTATGAATATTCTGTACACGCCAATTAATGTAACTTAATTATTTTGACAACTGAGCCATTATATTCCTTGAGAATTTTACAATACTTTTTTTTTATATAGGTATGGAAAATATGCATTAACAATATAACAGAATAAACATAAAAGATCTAATTCAAGCAAATTATTCATAAAACGTAACTTAGTTCCAAAAGCTTAGAAATGAAATAGTGCTATGTTAAAAAAACTTCATGCCTCTAATTTACAAAGATAAGATTGACAAAAAGATGAAGCTGAAACAATACACAAAGGCAAGACATTGAAATGATATATTAAAACTTAGACGGCAAAATGATTATAAAGTAATAAATGTATTTTTAAATTTTCAATCTATATACATACATAAAAAAAAAAAAAAAAAAAAAGCTCAAAAGCTAAATTTACAAAAAGTTGGATTCAACTAAGAAATTTCATCCTTGAACATAAAATTATTGATTAACTTATTCTTATTTCATGTTTAAATAAAACAGAAAACAATACATCTTAAGCACACCATTAAAAACTAAGACACAAGTTCTTAATTATTTTTTTTTTATGTGTTTTAACAGAACATTTAACTATTTTTTCAATTCTTATCATTATTTATATATTTATAATATGTATTCAGATTTTTTTTTTTTTTTTTTTTTTTTTAATGTTTTAGAGATATATATGCATTATAAACATTTTATTTGCCCACATTTTATAATTATTTCACTTTTCTATGAATTACTTTTTATACCTTTCTAATAATTCCTTTTCTTTCCTCTTATTGGCTATATCTGTTCTTTCCTCTCTCTTTCTTCCCCTTTCCTTTTCAGTCTACTTTCTACTTTTGTAGGAAGTGCAGAAGTTCTGCTCTCAAAGCTAGCACACTGAAGGTTAAGTTTGTGCCCATTGGTTTAATTGCTCAAAGTTTTTAACTCAAGTGAATACGGATTAAGACTCCTGACCTCAATAAGAGTGTTTCACTCAGGCCCAGGTTCCTCATAAAGAGAATCATCCTTAATTCTTAAATTTCATTTATCTATGTTAACAGTGCAAAATTTAAAATAATTGTTTATAGGTTTCTTTTCTTTATATTAAAATATATTATTTGCCAGTGTCATCTACAATTTCAGCAATGAATAATATATTATAGTCAGGGAAAACTCAAGGAATTTGACCACGAAAGTTAGGAAATTACGGAATTTTCACCAATAACATTTGCTTTTATAGTAATAAGCCTATTTTTCTCATTCCTGATAAAAAATACAATGTTTCAAAACTTGTTATGTAATAATTTTTTTATGGTATTTTCAAGAAGTGTTCTTTCTTATATTATTTTAATATGTATTTGAAAAAAGCAAGTATTCTCACTCATGTCATAAAAACTATTTTACAAACATAAGAAAAAAATATATACATAAAAAGATGATAAACATTAATAAAATTAGAGAAATTAAAAAAGCACATCACACAAAATGCTCAGAACTACATATCTTCATGAGAAAAATTGCACTGCATATGTTATTTTTATGAATATTTGTGTAAATATAAAAACTGTATATAACTTCTTTATAAAAAATATTTCATAAAAGTACTTCTGAAACCAAAGAATGTGGAACAAGTACATATAGATGTAATCAAGGGTGAAAGTAAACAATATTCAAAGGATTGAAAAGTGTTAATATTTTTCATAATAGTCTGTATATAATATAACGCTTTTTATTCAAAACCTATATTTGCTAAGAATAATACATGAATATAATGGCTGCCAAGTACTCTAATGTTTTTAGAATACTAATTATATATCACAGTTTTCACAAAGAAATATATATATATATATGATTTAGTAACCTGGATATTAATTTCAAAAATAGTGGTAATAAATCTTTAGAAAAGAACAGAGAATTTGGCAGCTGTGCAAAAATTTTTTATGCAACAAAAATCTCTGGAAAGTAGCTAATCAAGATTAGACTTGCTTAAATTCAAATCTATAAATCACTATTTTGGTAGAGTAATAGTTACACTGTTTAATCTGTCTATTTCATTATCCAAATATTATGAGTCCAAAATTGAGGTAAATTTAAAAAAAAAAAAAAAAAGCCAAACTTGATTAATTTCTTTTCAAAGATTTTACTATGAAAATCTCTCGAGTTTTGGTAAATTTCTTTATAACTAAGATAAAATTACTTTTATTTTGTCGTTGCCAGTGTATTATTACCAATAATTTCTATGCGGCATAAACCTCTTGACAAACTATATTAAGCTAGAAATAATTAAATTTTTCTGCCTTCTTAAATAAAGATTAAAAAAAAAAAAGATAAACTTTCACCCATGTATTTAATTAAAATAATAATAATAATTGATTTAATGAAAAATATTCCAATTTCATATACACAAAAGCATTTGATAAATATCGTATAAAAGGGTAAAAAAAAAAAAAAAATCAGGGTGGTAACAGAACAGAAACATTTTGTTATATATACAAAATAAAAACATGATTCTCAGCAATATTTAATTATTTCTCTTCACTCCCTCTGAAATTCAGCAGTATTTATTGCTAACTAAAAGAACCACACATGTATGTACCACTTTTTTTATGTAATTCCTTTTATAATTATTTGACTGCCTTACCTTGCTACATCTTGCTTTTAAATGTAACCTTTTAATTTAATTTTTACTCGTAGCATTTCGCCATACTCATTTTTCATGCCAAGTCTGAGGCATACGTTAGATGATGTCACTTTCAGTCTTATCATTTTAAAACTTTACATGTAACCGTAACTCATGATTTTGGTTTGCAGCTATTTTTTGAACTGCAAAACTGTAGTTTTACTTGCTTTTGTATGAAAGCAAATAACTTTTATTTAAGGAGCAAGGAAGTCAATGCCTAAAAATAATTATAAAAGAAATCATTTGAAACAAAAAATGGTGTCAACACCACACATGATATTAATTAGTTTTGGATTTCCTACACAAGAAACAAATCAAACTGTTTCAGAAAGATCCATTGAAAAATTAGTATCACAATGATGATGGACAACTTTGCAAACAAACGCCATAAAATATAAAAACTTACAACTATTGTTTCAGATCCCATTATCAATTGGAAAAAAGAATTTGAGAGAATTGTGGAAACAACATTAGACAAAAGTTATGGAAGTAACAAAATAAGAGAATGAGAATTATTCATAAATACTAATGTGGAATGAAAAGTATCATTACTAACAAGAAAATAAATACAATAAATAATTAAAAATGAGGTAGAATAAAGCTAAGTGAGTAATTTTCAGGCATCAGTGGTTGATCACTTATTGCATTTTTAAATTATTTTTTTACCCTTTCACTTTTTTAAATTTTATTTAATTCAATCAAATCTAGTATTTTTAAAGAAATCTTGTCTCTTATTTTATCTTGCCACTTCCAGAGATTTTGCATATTGCAGCTTTCACACTCTACTCAAGTCTACTTTTTTCTCATCCTGATAAAGGCTTCATTATATCAAACTGAATAATAGTTACATTAAAAACCTTTTTAAAAGTTACCTCATACAAGCGCTTTCTGTCACTACCCACGGCTTTCTTTAGGTACGCTGTTTTGAACTGCACTTGGCGATCTTGCTATTTGTCTTCTTCCATTCTCCTCTATCATAGCGTGCCACCCGGCATCTATTTCTGTTGGCTCCATATTGCATAAGTCGGGATTCACCAATAGAAAAATCAATTTGCCAATAGAAATAGACACCAGGTGGCGCGCTATGATAGAGGAGAATGGAAGAAGACAAATAGCAAAACCGCCGAGTGCAGTTCAAAACAGCGTACCTGAAGAAAGCTGCGGGTAGCAGCAGAAAGTGCTAGTACGAGGTAACTTTTAAAAAGGTTTTTAGATTTTAATGTTTTTAATATATTTTTAGAGTTTTACCTTTTAATTAACTTTTAAATTAAATAATAGTTGCTTATTTATTATTATTATTTTTACAATGTTTGATCATAAAATTCTATTTTTGCATCACTCAACACCAGTTTTTCAGTGCATTTTATTTCAATTATAAAAGTAAAAGAAACAAAATAAATTTAATTTATTTTCATAATGAGTTATAACTACATAACAGAAAATAATTATAACATTATTCAACATAACTTACCAATATATATTAGGGTATTCCTTAAATGAGAGAGATATTTTGTTCTTTCTTTCTTGAAATCCAATACACATACCCTCTAATTTTTTTCTATTTGACCCTAAGCACTTTTTAGCAAAATATTAGAATTGTGGGATAATGTTAACACGTGTCGAATGGATGGGAAAATCCTAATATCTACATTAGGATTTTCCTGTCAATTTGGCACATGTTAACATTATCCCAGAGAGCCGATATTTTGCTAAAAAGTGTTTAGGGTCAAATAGAAAAAAATTAGAGGGTATGTGTATAGGATTTCAAAAAAGAAAAAATAAAAGCAAAATTTCCTCCTCATTTAAGGGGCATCTTAATATTATATATATATATATATATATATATATATATATAATACAATTAAAAAAAGTCGAATAATGATAAAGCAGAAATACTTTTTTTTTTTTTATAGCTAACAACGGATGTACTAATATTTTGTTAAGAGAGAAATAAGAAATATAATTTTAACTTTCTATATTACTTTGTATTTTTACTCTTCTTTATTAATTATTTCTATCAAAGACTGTATGATTTTTATAATCTTCCCTTATCTTTTTGCAATTCTTTTGCTTTTCAAATTGCTGGGAATCTAGGTAAAATAATATCTACAACAAATATACACCAAAAATACACGTCTGTTACATAAATTTCAAATTAAATTACACAGTCGGACCTTGTTAACGTGAATTACTTATAACATGAACTGTTTCCGCAATCCCCGTCAAAATTAAAATTAACTTAGCTATATGAAGATTACTTACTGATAACATGAACAATTTTTTTATCCCCCTTGAGATTCACGTCAACGAGGTTCGACTGTATATATTCATTCTACATGTAAATGAAAAAAATAATTGAAAATTGACAATTCACGTGTACAAAGAGAATTATTTGTTCACTACTTAAAAGGATGCAAAGATTGTAAAAATGCCATCTATACAGTTAGAGTATACAGCAGAACTTTTACGTATAAAATATCTCAGTATATTACCTTTTATGAATCCTCATGGTCATAACATACAAAAGGAGTTTCTCTGTATGTGTATATATATACATATATATAGAGAGAGAGCTTTAAGAAAATTTAAGATTTTTATCTCCCATGAGGTCAGTAAATGATTTGTATTAATTTGATGATTTGTATTAATTAGCTCATTTACAAAATATTGAATAATTCCTAATAAAATAAATAAAAAAAATTGCATTCTGTGTCAGTATGTCATTTTTTCACTTCTTAATTCCTAAATGCATGTAATAATTAAATTAAATTATATATAATTATTCATTTTTAAATGATTTAGTGCTTTTTCAGATATACTTGTGCAGTTTTCTTTGCTAATTATTTTTCTTAACTATATGAGTCTATAATAGCATAAGTCAGATTATGTATGTTCTACTTAATTTAATATGGGAAGAATGCATAAGGCTTGATAGAAGTATCTTTTCTTAAGTAATTATTTATATGTACTTACAGAAGATTGTTTGTAAATATTGAAATTTCTGCACTTAAAATTCCCCTTTCCCCCACTCCCACGGAGGGGGAGGGAAAAAAAAAAAGAAAGGCTTTGATTTTGATATACAGAGGTTCAATTGTAGTTAGTGAAATACTGTTAAGGAATTTTTTCTTTTAAGTAGCAAAATACTAATTCTCACTGTCAAAAAAATAAATCACAGATTTACATAAAAAGTTTAATAAGAAATATGATTACATGAGGATAATTAGTATTCCTGTTTCTTGATACAGTGAAACCCCAATCTATCGTCCCCGCATCCATCATTTTCCTGCATTGATCATTTTATTTATGGTCTCTGCACAAATTGTACTTTAAAAATGTTAACGAAACCTGCATATATCGTGCTTCAAAAAGTCATTTTCCCGCATTCATCGTTGTAAAATTTTTCTCCAGACCTTGTAAAAAGTTTCTCTTGAAGGTCAAGCAGTTCTTTATGGCATACAGACTGGAATTCCTGCTTTCATCCTCAACTAACTTTTTTACCCATTTCTATTAACGATCAAAATTGTGATGCCATGTCTCCAGACCATTTGTAATTTCAGCATAGCAGGAAGTAACCGTTTCAGTAATCCAAAAAATTGTAACGTGAAATGCGGTTATGCACGAAAAAATGATGAATACCAAACAGGACAAAAAAATAATAATGCTGATAATGTAGATGAAGAGTGGTTGTTGTAGCAGAAGATGCATCTGGTACAAAATTTAGTGATAATTTGCATCAATCAAGACCATGTGACATGCGGCACAGAAGAAGTGTAATCTTCTAAAGCATAAAAGAAATGAGTGGTTTCAAAAAATGAAAATAATGCCAAAGAAGCAGAGGATAATTTTTCTTTAATTTATGAAATGAATGAAAAACCCAACATAAAATTACTGATTTTTAAAAATAAATATTGATTTATTACTTTGACAGTTTGGAAAGTAAAAAATTAGTTTCCCTTGTTAGTATACAGTATACATTGTGTTTAGTAATTCATAAACATTGTTTTTTTTTGTGTTTTGATTTTAACCCACATTCATCGTTTTCCCGCTTTCATAGTTTTTTTTTTTTTTTTTTTTTTTTTTTTTAACGCACCCTATGAAAAATGATAGATTGAGGTTCTACTGTATAAGAAATTAGAAATGGACTTCAAAAATGTGTTATTTTTTATTATACAGAAATCCATTAAAAAAATAACAGTACTTTTCTGTTAAGAGATCACCAATAAAATATTCGTATGTCTTGCAGTTGAAAAAAAAAATATTCAATAACATACATATTCCAATTAGTTGTAAACAAGTTATTTTGAAACTTGGTCCATTGCTTTGGCCCTGTTTCGTATTTCATTTATATTTACTTTCCTCTTCATTAATTTATTACTATCAATAAAATACATATAAAATTGGTCAATTAATCTTTCTTTCCTTCACAACATTTCTTTGTAATAATGCTAACTGCCACTCTCTTAACAGAAAAATACAAAATAATATACAGTCCTATATATATTTTTTCTAGTTACTGTAACCACCCTGTATTCAGCAAAATATTCAATGCTAAAAACTTTGAATAAAAAGATACGATCAAATTTCAATACTTTAATTTATCACATCACATATTAAAGCAGCTTCAAGTTGTTTTAAAATAGTTTCATTAGGAGAAGTGTCCGAATCTGTTTCAGCAAAACACAGTTATCGTAGAAGACGGTTCTTTTCACAAGTTACTTCACTGATGGTTTCAGGCGGAGGTGGTGTTATTTCTTTCTGGGGATCAGTATGAACAAATACTGGAGGGGCTTCCCCACTGGCTCCAGTGGCAGCAATCTCAGGTGCAATTTGCACATCAAAATATTTTGATCTTTGTCTGGGTCTAATAACCTAAAAATTGAATCATGTTTTAAAAATAATGTATGCTTATTAAACATACTTTTATAAGCTAAAAAGAAAGAAAGAAATTTAAAAAAATAATAATTTTACATTGCTCACAAAATGTTGAATCATGAATATATTTAAAAGTATGCTTGTGTGTGACTATATATTGTGTTTGTAATATATAAGTATAATATGTAAGGGCCAAAGTAGCCCCAATGTATGGTACGTATAATTATTGTCAATTTTAACTTTTTCATTCCAAAATTTTTTCATCCATAAAACAATAAATGTTATATTTAGCTATAAATATGTTTCAAAAGTTATATATATATATATATATATATAAATAATTTTTGAAAATGGGAGTAATAGCAGCGTACAAATTAGTTAATACAACAACTAAGAGGTATTCATTTGTACTTAACTTAATCACTGATGTCATTTAAAAACATAATTTTTCAATAAATAAAAATATCAAAATTTTAAAAGAAATACACATTATAATTAATTAAAAGAAAAGAAAAAGAAATAAAATTCTTATATTATTATCAAAATAGAGTAAAACATTTTTTTATTCATCAACAAGGATAGTGAAACCATCTAAAATATTTTTTTTTTTTCGGTAGAAAAATGCATAGCAATTATAATATTGCTCATTTTGAATCAGTAAGAGTTTTAGATCGTATGAAAGAATAGCTAAAATCCAACTGGCATCAAGGTAAATGAAAGACGTATAAAATGCATAATTTATTTGAAGTACATGACAAAATGTTTTAGTTTATTGGAAATTTGTCATTCAACCATTAAAACAGAAACTAGTGTTTATTAAAAAAAAAATACCTTAAATCCTTTCCAAAGTAGGGTCAGTTCTCCTCTGCACCATCCAACCAGTACTGCAGGGATTAATGTGAAGGGTACTAAGTATAAAAGGGCGGGTTGTGCTGTATTCATCATGTATAAACCCACATAAGTAATTTGTAGGCCAATAGCATATGCTGTAAAATGATAACAGATAGTTTAAAACAGAATATATTATTTAAAAGTTAATTAAAAGGTAAAACTCTAAAATACATTAAAAACAATTAAAACCTTCTATAAGTTACCTATATACAAGCACTTTCTGCCACAATCCATGGCCTTCTTCAGATGTTGTCTTTAGTGAACTGCCCTCGGTGGTCTTGCTACTTGTCTCCTCTCCTCTAGCATAGCGCGCCACCCAGCGTCTATTTCCATTGGCTCTGTGTTGCATGAGTCGTAATTGGCTAAGATTTCGATGGCCTCTCGCTTTTTGCATAATAGTGCTTATTATAATGAGCTATTTTATTAAAGTTTTTAAAGTCTAATATTTATAAAAATAGTGACCTTACTAGACTGCTCCATTACTTTCATAAGCTGCTTTTCACCTGAGGGCCCTCGGCGGCGTCAGTCATGGCTTGAGCTTGAGTGGAAAGTGGCTGGACTTCCAAAAGTTTGTCAGGTGGCGCCAATGTGTGTCATTTCTGGTTTTAGATTCGCGGTCATTCACAGCATCATGGTTACGAATAATTTCAATTGTTTCGCGGAAAAAAGCATATGTAGGGTTATTATAATTCGCAATTATTATTACGTCATTGAATTGAACACTGATGCTGTTTTCTTCGCAAGTTTTAGTTAGTGCTGTAGTATTTTAGGCATATTTAGTTTTGGTGTTTTTTAATTCTTGTTTTTATTTTTATTTTTGTTACACCTATGTAGCAACCTGTCCTATTATTTTAATACTTATAGATGATTTTATAAATTCCAGCAGTTTCTAAGGGGGAAATATTATCTTTGTCGCTTCTTACAACTTGAAAAATGTTCGGGTTCGGTTTTATCAGTACATTAACATTAAATTTTTTAGCTGTGTTTTTTATTTTACTAGAAGTACCTTGATTATTATAAGGGATTGAATAGGTGAATTTCATTGGTAATTTTGGTGATTCTGTATGCGGTTCAACTGTCGGATTCTTTTTCTAAACAAATTTTCAACTAGATTTTTTGGGTAACCAGCATCTGTAGTTAACTCTTTTATATATTTTAGTTCTTTATTTAGGTCAGATTTTTCAGTACATATTAGGATTGCTCGGTTAATATAGCTACAGATGGCATTAATTTTATATTGGTAGGGGGTTTTACTTCGGTTATTTATTATTTCGTTGCTGGCTATAGGTTTTCTATAAACGGTGGTTTTAATATGACTATTTTCGCAATAGTTAATTTTGCTATTTGCTTCACATTCATAAGTAAATTTAAAATTATCTAACTGATTTAGTTCGTTAAGAATTTCACTAACATTTTGGTCTTTTTGAATAGCAAAGACGTCATCCACGTACCTAACCCAAAAGGAAATTTTATTTTTCATGAGGTTTAAAATGTCTTTTTCTAATAATCTTAATTAAAATTCTGCGATAATACCCGATATGGCTTTATTTAGATCAGATTTTTCAGTACATATTAGGATTGCTCGGTTAATATAGCTACGGATGGCATTAATTTTATATTGGTAGGGGGTTTTACTTCGGTTATTTATTATTTCGTTGCTGGCTATAGGTTTTCTATAAACGGTAGTTTTAATATGACTATTTTCGCAATAGTTAATTTTGCTATTGGCTTCACATTCATAAGTAAATTTAAAATTATCTAACTGATTTAGTTCGTTAAGAATTTCACTAACATTTTGGTCTTTTTGAATAATAGTGAAGATGTCATTCATGTATCTAACCCAAAATGAAATTTTATTTTTCATGAGGTTTAAAATGTCTTTTTCTAATAATCTTAATTAAAATTCTGCGATAATACCAGACATGGCTTTATTTAGATCGGATTTTTCAGTACATATTAGGATTGCTCGGTTAATATAGTTATGGATGGCGTTAATTTTATATCAGTAGGGGGTTTTACTTCGGTTATTTATTATTTCGTTGCTGGTCATAGGTTTTCTATAAACGGTGGTTTTAATATGACTGTTTTCGTGTTTTATTTTTACATCCAGATAATTAATTTCGCTATTGGCTTCACATTCACCTCATGAAAAATAAAATTTCCTTTTGGGTTAGGTACGTGGATGACATCTTCGCTATTATTCAAAAAGACCAAAATGTTAGTGAAAATCTTAACGAACTAAACCAATTAGATAATAATTTAAAATTTACTTATGAATGTGAAGTCAAAAGCGAAATTAACTATCTGGATGTAAAAATAAAACACGAAAACAGTCATATTAAAACCACCGTTTACAGAAAACCTATGACCAGCAACGAAATAATAAATAACCGAAGTAAAACTCCCTACTGATATAAAATTAATGCCATCCGTAGCTATATTAACCGAGCAATCCTAATATGTACTGAAAAAAACGACCTAAATAAAGAACTAAAATATATAAAAAAGTTAACTACAGATGCTGGTTACTCAAAAAATCTAGTTGAAAATTTGTTTAGAAAAAGAATCCAACAGTTGAATAACATACAGAATCGCCAAAAAATTACCAATGAAATTCACCTATTCAATCCCTTATAATCATCAAGGTACTTCTAGTAAAATAAAAAACGCAGCTAAAAAATTTAATGTTAAGGTACCGATAAAACCGAAGCCGAACATTTTTCAAGTTGTAAGAAGCAACAAAGATAATATTTCCCCCTTAGAAACTGACGGAACTTATAAAATCGCCTTTAAATATCAAAATAATAGGACAGGTTGCTACATAGGTGTAACAAAATAAATAAATAAATAAATAAAAATAATAAATAAATAAATAAAAACAAGAATTAAAGAACACCAAAACGACATTAAATATGTACAAAATACTACAGCACTAGCTAGCGAATTATGACTCATGCAACATGGAGCCAACAGAAATAGATGTCGGGTGGCACGCTATGCTAGAGGAGAGGAGACAGGTAGCAAGACCACTGAGTGCAGTTCACTAAAGACAACATACCTGAAGAAGGCTACGGATTGCGGCAGAAAGTGCTTGTATATAGGTAACTTATAGAAGGTTTTAAATGTTTTTAATGTATTTTACAGAATATATTAGTTTAAAACAGAAAGATTTTTATTTTTTTATATGAACTACAAAGAGAACATATTGTTTCTATAGGTTAAAAGGTACTTTCCAATATTATAAGATTATTATTGTGAAATTTGCATATTTTTATGACTATAGAATATAGTTATACAAATAAACATGTTCCAGTAGCTCATCAATGATAATCTCAATGGTAGCTCATCAAGACAAGTAAGAGAAAGGTATAAAGTACTACTCTTTAAAAAAAAAAATCTTGTACATATGTTTTTATTTTGTTTTCTTCCATTTTCACTTTCTCTCTTCTTTATGTAGCTTAATTTGAATTTACAACAAATTTTTAATAAATAACAAGCCAAACAGAGTATTACATTTAAATACCTCAATTATGGACACAAGCATTTGCATCCTTTTTTTCTCTCCTGATAATGCAAAAAAAAAAAAAAAAAAAAGAACAGGGGAAACTTAACTGAGTCAGCCTCCATTGTCCAATTACAATTTCAATGATTATGTTATTCTCAAAACTTAATTGTGTTCTGTAATAGTTTGAAAGAAAGTGAATTATAAAACATTGTTATTGAAGTAGTGGAAGCTTTTCAGTTGGAACCCCAACTATCCTCTCTTAGTTGACATTTTTATAAATAAAGTTTAACTTTTGTTTACTGTTTTGCCACGAGCTATGTCATTTCTGACATTCAATATGGTGAAACTTCATGTATCAACCGATAGATGGCATAAGGTGATCGGCATAATTTGCTACCTTAGCAACGGATCACGTGCATGGGCATCGCTGAACTAATCATAGCGGTTTGAAACATGCTGCTCTCTGGGTGGTTGTTTGTATGATTTACAATCCACATGGATGCATATATGGCAGTAAGAGATTGTAAAGTTGGCTTTTCTCTTTTATTTCATCATTTATTTTCATTATGCTCCTGATAACGTTTGAGTGTTAGCTCTTTGGAGCTGACATTATACTCATATTTAGTTTATTTAATTTATTTGACATGGTTTAAATTGATACTTAAGTTGAATTATGTTTTTGAGGACTGAATAGTGAGGATGTATTGAAATCTATTAAGTTATTTAATTTCCCCTCACAAAATGTTGTCATTGACATCGTTTATTTTAGAATTTAAATTTAAATTTTCTTTAAGTTAACCTCCAGGCAAGTTTTAAGATAATTTGGCAATCCCATTTTTCACTTAGTTAATTTATATTTCTTATTTAATTGTTGACTTATACAATTTTTGTTAAGTTTTAAATTGTTAATAAATTTATTTATTGTTATTCAAAATTTGTTTATTATTGAAGTTGCACTTTACATAGTTTATTTAATTACTTGAATAGTTTAAATAGCTGAGCTAACTATACGCTCTCTGTGCATTAAAACTCTGTATTAAGTTTAATTTTGTCAAAAATTAATTTTTAATGACAACAGAAAGTAATATCTGGTCCTAAATTGGACTCGGTGCTAAATTTAATGGTAGTGGGGACAAGGTAATGGTGTTCGACAAGGAATGTGATTTAATGTTTTATGCAAAATTAAAGGATGGAATCTATTGTGCATACCCGAAGATTTTATAAAGGAGGATACTTATGATAAAGCTTTCTCCCCAGTAGTGAATTTCTCTTTTCTTTATTATTTTCCTGTTTTAAATGCTATAATGTTCAGCGTGACATTAAGTGTGCATATTTGTATGCTCCTCTTAAAGAGGATATTTTTAAGACTCATTTGCGTGGTTATACAGTTGATGGTAAAGAAAACCTGGTGCGTAAACTTAATCGTGTTCTGTATGGTCTCCATCAGAGTGATTGTTTATGGTATTTTGAATTAAACAGTGTTCTTTTAGATTTAGATTTCCGTAAATTTAATTGGTGTAACTGCTCTTTTTTTTTTTTTTTTTTTGAAAATTATACAGTTTTATTAGCTTATGTAGACAATATTGTAATTTTTGGTAAAACTAAAACTCAGATTAATTCAGTTATTAAATTATTGGAGGATAAATTTGATTTGAAAATATTAGGGGAAACTAAAAAGTTATTAGGGGTTGAATTTAGTTATAATAATGATTCTGTCCAAGTTTATCAAGAGCAGTACATAAATGAAGTTTTTAATAGATTTAAATCGTTTAAAATACCTTTTGCATCTTTGCCAATAGTTAAAGGACTAAAAGAATATTTTTAGTCAATTTCAAAATTCTCTTGGTTTAAATCATTGGAATGGTTTACTTAGATTATTGGGGTGCGTTTCGTGTACCAAGGATTTAAAATTAAATTTAAATCTTAAAAAATCAAGTTTGTTGGCCTTCTTTGACGCTGATTTTGCTATGAACAGAGATGATTATGTTTCATTGGGGGGATAGATTGTTTTATTAGATAATAGCTCAATTTCCTGAAAAATGTTTAAGCAAAAAGGTGTTAGTCTTTTCACAATGGAAAGTGAATTTGTTTCAATGTGCTATTGCGTGAAAGAACTCATGTGGTTTAATCGTATTTTAGAGGATTGTATCAATTTTAAATTGATCTCCATTAAATATTGCCTACCACTACCAACCTTTTTTGTCGATAATCAATCAGCTATTAATTTTATTAAATCACCCATAGAAAATAGTAGATCAAAACATATCAATGTTAAGTTATTTTTTATTAGGGAATGGTTATTTGAAGATCTTTTTAATTTAAAATATGTTTAATCTGAATCTAACTTGGCAGACCCGTTTACTAAGCCCCACACTAAATAAAATTTACTCAAATTTATAAGTAAATTTTTTTTATAATTGTAAAGTTTAAAATATAGTATATGTATAAATTTTTGAATTTACTGTTTTTCATACACACACACACACATATATATACTATATATAATTTTTTTTTTTTTTTTTAGAAGATGCTATTTCCAAGGGGGTTTCTTCCTAAGCTTCATTACTATGTAATTGTGAATTTTTAATATTCTTTATAGTGTGTATGAAATCATGGTACCACATATATTTGAGTTATGTGAAAGTCTTATATGTATCATATTGATGTTATTTCACTAAATATCATTTTACTTTTAGCAATGGGGTGAGGGAAGTACCTATTACTGTAAATGTATCTTCTGTGTTTAATATATATCTTTCTCTTTTTAGTAGAGTTTTGAGATTTTGGATTAAATGGTTAAATGATGGACTTTCGAGATTTTGTGTAATAGAATCAGAAGATTGTGAAGGCAGTTATGATTATTGTGAAGTCATGTGAAGATGACCTGTAATGTCTACAAGAAGTTGATTGTTTAATTAATTAATTTTTTTTATAACTTAATTTGTAAATTGCTGGCAATTGTCTGTTTTCAAAATGATATGGTGGGGGGCTTGTTGGAGTAAAATGTTTTTCCATATCATTTTTCATATTTAAACATTTTTTTTTTTTTTTTTTTTATCATGCCACTATATTATGGAGGGAATTTATAAGTTTTAATAGTATAATTAATTTAAAGTCGTTTGGTTTAAAACATATGAATATTTGTAGTTAAATTTAAAGTATAATGATAAAACTAAGTCTTTATTTTAAGTATATAAACTTATCTTTTAACTGAATACACTTTATTATAGGAGTTTTGAGTCAGTCAACATTTTTATAAATAAAGTTTTACTTTTGTTTATTGTTTTGCCATGAGCTACATCGTTTCTGACATTCAATATGGCGAAACTTTATGTTTTGACTGATAGATGGCGTAACGTGATCGGCATCGTTTGCTACCTTAGCAACGGATCACGTATGTGAGTGCTGCTGAACGAATCGTAGCAGTTTGAAATGTGCTACTCTCTGGGTGGTTGTTTGTATGACATACAATCTAAGTGGATGTATATATGGCAGTAAGAAATTGTAAAGTTGGCTTTCCTCTTTTATTTCATTGTTTATTTTTGTTACGCTGTTGATAACGTTTGAATATTAGCTCTTTGGAGCTGACATTATGCTCATATTTAGTTTCTTTAATTTATTTGACATGGTTTAAATTGATACTTAAGTTGAATTATGTTTTTGAGAACTGAATAGCGAGGATGTATTGAAATCTATTAAGCTATTTAATTTCCCCTCACAAAATGTCGTCATTGACTTCGTTTATTTTAGAATTTCAATTTAAACTTTCATTAAGTTAACCTCCAGGCATGTTTAAGATAATTTGGCAATCGCTGGCAATCCCATTTTTCACTTAATTTATATTTCTTATTTAATTCTTGATTTATACAATTTTTGTTAAGTTTTAAATTGTTAATAAATTTATTTATTGTTATTCAAAATTTGTTTATTATTGAAGTTGCATTTTGCACAGTTTATTTAATTACTTGAATAGTTTAAATAGCTGAGCTAACTATACGTTCTCTGTGCATTAAAACTCTGTATTAAGTTTAATTTTGTCACAAATTAATTTTTGATGACAACAGAAAGTGTTTCATAAAATATGTATAAAGCACAATTTAACTCTCTCTCTCTCTTTTTTTTTTTTTTTTTAATGTCAAAACACACATAAAATAAACTAAGAAATTATTTTTCATTTTAAATACTCACCTGCCACAGTGATAGGAAAATATAACATTCTCTTGTTCATAATGAGGTCAAACCCATGACAGTATGATATTAAAAGACCTTTAAAAAATAGAGATAATTTTATCATACACAAATGTATAAAGATATCAAATATTTCAACTGAAAAAATTCTACTGAATAATTCGTATATAGTTGAAAATATTTATAATACAAATCAGTAAAATGCATAACTTATTAGATACAAATATTAAATTTTATTCTTAAGAAACCCCTTCATTTTACATAGTAGATATATTCATATTCTTTAACAAACTAAAAGTACAAGACTGTCTCAACTTTTTCAGATAAAATTTTCAGTTAAAAGAAAAGGTAGTTATCACAGTATCAAACTAAAGCTGACAAACTCATGGACTGGCAAAGAGAGGGGAAAAAAAGAAAAAACATGAAGGATATATTGGAAGGAAGATTTCTCTTTTTTTCAAATTCAACGATCAGCTTCAGATACTGAAGAGGAAGAGAATGAGTACTTAATAGTGTTTTCATGCACAAATTATGAAATTAAGATGTACAAAATATTTTTTAACTTATCAAACTAAAAAAATTGTGTCACAGATTGAGGAATTTTGTCTGTTATAAAAGAATTCAACAAAATTGCAGAAACAAATAATCAATGACAAACTACTTTGTAAAATGATTTTAAATATAATATTCACACACACTCTGTTATAAATAACTGTTTCAGTAAGTCAAAAATACCACTAAATTACATCTATCTATGTTATAGAAACATTTATACTTTATAAAAATTAACCATGAAGCATAATTATAAACATATTTAAAACATACAACCTTTAATTCTTCATGTTTTTACTGCTGAACTAGTTTCGCATGGGGCATCCCAGCTTTTTCACCAGCAGGTACGGTGCACGAAGTTTGACGAGACTGTTCTTTCTGTTGGTCTTCACCACCTTTAAACACTCGACGTCACTGATGATTGAGATAAAGTTCGAGGATGTAAGAAAAATCGTAAATTATCAAAGTCATAGTTATGCCAAGTTCAGAGAATCAATGGAAATTTTATCTCATCATAATTCTTGTAATGGCAACGATGGGGCACTACTCGATCATCAGTGGCGCCGAATGTTTAAAGGTGGTGAAGACCAGCAGACAGAACAGCCTCATCAAACTTCGTGCACCGTACCTGCCGGTGAAAAAGCTGGGGCACCCCATGCGAAGCTAGTTCGGCAGTAAAAGCAACATGGAGAATTAAAGGTTGTATGTTTTAAATATGTTTAGAAACATTTATGTTTTGAAATCATAAGAATGACTATAGATTTATTTCAGACATGTTTTGCTAAAAAAGTAGACACAAAAACAGCTTGAAAGAAGCAACCAACTCTTTTAAGTTATTTTCAGATCCCAGAAGCTAATAAATATAAATTTTAAAAAGCCCATATTTATAAGTATAAAACTAGTATGTTGTGACCACCACAAGACTTTCTTCTATGTTTTCCTACACAAATTCACTAAGTGCAAATAATTAATTTTCATCTTACAGAAAACTAACACTAAATATTCAAAGAAAGACAGTTTTATTATCTATAAATGACATCTTAAAAAATGCATTTTTATAATAGTTATTTCACATATCAAGTTTCGTACAGTTATATGCCATATAAGTTGAGATATAGCTTTCCCGTTATTAAGGAAATTTGCAGCATAGCAGCACCACCTATTGGCCAATAAGCATCCAAATTGAATTAGCATAATGTCTGATAATGGCCTTCACATATACGTTTTGTTTGATTATACACAATAGAACCTGAGATATAGCTTCAACTTAAATTGTGAAAATCGCTGTATTGCAGCGCCACCTATCGGTCCATAAGCATTCATATTGAAGCAGCATAATGTTTCATAATGGCCTTCTCGTATATCAAGTTTAGACTGATTATACGCAACAGAACCTGAAATATAGCTTTCCCTTAAATAGTGGAAATCGCTGTATACAGGGCTCCCACTCAATTTTTGTTACAAAAAGGGGAAAAAGGGGACCAAATGGGGACCACATTTTTTCAAAAAATGGGCTAAATGGAACCACTTTTTAAGGAAAAAAAACAAGACCGTTACGGCATTAGCATATTACTTTAGTGAATTTTATTGTCAATAAAATAAATTGAATAATTTCTACACTTTTTAAGCAACTTCTTCTGTACATAAAATAGTAATGTAAAGTAAAAAGTACCTAAAATAAACAAAATTTCAAAATTAAAGAGGCACATTGTAAAAACTTTCGATTTTACCCCTACCTCAAAGCCAAATATACCAAAATAATCGTCTCTCATCAATTTCGTCATAAAAATGCGCTGTCCACTTTTAAAAAGCAAAATCAACAATACACTTTTTTTAAAAGAGGGGGGAGGGAGGAGCATATTACATTTCAATTCTAGAAAACTGAAATTAATTGAAATTTTTTATTTCAATAATTTCTAGGCATTTAAAAAATTTAACTATAAGATACTCTTGCAAGCGATTGTTAAAACACGAGATCTTTTTTGCCTCTGGCAAAATTCGAGTTTTTATTATTTTAAGCTGAATCCCTAAATATGTGATTAGTAATTACATACACAAAGGAAAAACATTTTTTGTGTGTCATTGCCGGAAAGGGGAAAAAAAACTTTTTTTTTTTTTACTAATTGATAAAATTATGTGCAAATTCTTTATCAAATTGCAATTTTTTTTTTTTTTTTTTTTTTTTTTTTAAAGAGGTCAATAGAATAAATGTACTATGCTGTAATTTTAATTACAACTAATTAGCAATAATTTCATTGCTTATCTTCAAATTTCATGTTTTTTTTTTTTTTTTTTTTTTCAAAGTTGTTTTTCGATGCATTGCTGAAAATAGGCTATTATTTCGCCCCGAATGCTTAAAATTTGCATTTTGTTTTTCTTTCTTCAAAGCTAATTCTCAAAATACGCGATATTCCGCGATCGATCGACGAAATACGCGATCATTTCAGTACTAACTTATAAAATCGCTCTATTTTTCAGATTCTCGGAACAGCAAGTAATTTTGAGTCTATCATCGGAGTAAGCGATCATTTCAGCGATAATTGAAAAAAATCGCGCTTTTTTTCAAAGCAGATTCTGGAAATAAGCGGTTATTTTTTAATTCTATTTTTTATGCTTTCCCTTTTTTTTTAAATTGGCTCTAAAATAATAATAATAATAATAATAATAATAATAATATAATAAATCACTTTTTTAAAGCCTGTTTCCCTAAATCGGCAATTTGACAATCGATTGCCGAAATACGCGATCATTTCACCATTAATGGATAAAATTCGACTTTTTCAATGCAGATTCCTAAAATATATTATTTTTTGCTACTAAAAAATATGCTATTATTTTGCGACGATCGTCGAAAAACGGGATCATTTTATTGCTAATTAATAAAATTCGCACTTTGATCAAAGCAGATTCCCAAAATACGCAGTATTTTTTAGATTGATTGCCGTAATGCATGATTATTTAAAACTGACTTAAAATCGATGCTATTTTTCAAAGCAAATTCGTGCATTTTTTCAAAGTAGATTCCTGAAATAGGCGATAATTTTGCGACTGATCGCCGACATAAACAATTCCCCTATAACTGATAAAATTGACACTTTTTTTTTTTTTTTTTTCAAAGCAGACTCCCGAAATATGCGATAATTGTGCAGCCGAGACAGCTAGAATACGCGATCATTTCACAATTGATATAATTCACGCTTTTTTCAAAGAAAATTCCCGAAATATACAAAAAATTTGCGACCGACAGTAAACACAATCATTTCACCGTTCACTGATAAAATCCACGCTTATTTATTTATTTCAGCAAATTTCCGAAATAAAGGGCCATTTCATTGCTAATTGTGAAAATTTTCATTTTTCTTAGTCTATTGCTGAAATAAACAATTATTTCGCCGTTTTTTTTTTTTTTTTCTCTCCCCACGACTTTTTTTCTTTAAAGCATATTTCGAAAATAAATAATTCATTAGCCACTAACCGCAAAAATTACAATCTCCCCCCCCCCCCATCTAATATTATGCCATTTTCTTTAAATTCGAATTTTTTCAATAAACAATTTTAAAATGTATATTTGTATAAGAAATTTATTTTATTTCGCCGTTTTTTGTGAAAGCTCATTTTAAGATCGTCGATCATAGTTAAGTGCACATTTCCAAAATTGTTTTTTCCTAATTTGATCCTTGCAATAATTTTATTTGTTCCATCAGTGCAAACTTCGGGGGGAAAAAAGATATAAACCTTTACGTAAGAAACAGTTTTGTACTTCTTCTGATAATTTATTGTCCATTTAAAAAAAAAAAAAAAAAGGCAAAGTTCATAAGGGGGGGGGGGGAATTTTTGTTGACGGATATTTTAAATTTGGACGCGAATCTCGCCATCCTCGAGAACGAACTCGTGAATTTCGGCTCTAAGTAAATCCAATGACTATTCAAAGAATTTTGCTTTTCAGAGAGACATATATATATATATGACGTAAACAGAATGAGGAATAATTTTATTTACATTTTCAGTAAGCGCACCTTCACGTTCACGGAATCACACGTGATTCCTACCACGCGCGCGCTATAGAAATTATCGGAAGAGAAAAAGGAAGGGGCAAAAAAGTAAAATAAAATGATTGGTTTAAAAAAGTTAGCTCCCGTTGTTAAAATTTTAACGATTTTCGGCACTTAGTTGAGCATCGATTAAAATTTTACGGTCGGTTAATTGCCTGTAAAAACGGACTTTACGAACCAAGTATCGAAAAAAAGGACATTTACGGACTTGAAGCAAAAAAACGGACCAATTCCCCAAAAACGGGCCTAGTGGGAGCCCTGCTGTATAGCAGCGCCATCTGTTGAGCAGTTGGCACCAAAAGTTGAAAGGCACTAATTCAGCTCTAGGTGCCTTTCAATACTTTTCAAGATGTAAATTTATGCAGTTCTGAGCAGTAGTTCCAGAGATACAGTTGCGACAAAATTTTTGTCACACACACACACATACAGAGACAGACAGCCATTTTCTAAAAATAGTCAAATTGTGTTCTAGACCTCTCAAAACATGTAAATCTGTCAGAAAACCGGAAGTCCAAAATTTTTATGAATTCAATACTTTCTTCTATTGAACATAGAAGAAAGTAATAAACAGAGGGGAAAAAAATGAGAGAGAGAATAATATTAAGAAAATCAGAAAAAGTAAAATATAATGAACTGTGGGTAGGGCAGTCGTCAGTGGATTAGGGTATAAGGCTTCCAGCCTAATATTGGTTTCAATTCCCTCATTAATTTGGTATGTTGCTGATTTCACACAGCACTTGCACATATTGTTTTCACCTGATGAAAGGTTGCACTTATTTATTTCAATTCAAAACAATAGTTGGCATGCTTTTTGAAATTTATAGAGTTTAATTACAAATTTTTCATCCTCATGATTCAACTAAAATATTTTCAGTGCATTTTATTGCAAATATTGTTAATTAAATTGAAATTTAAAAACATAAGTAAGGTAATTAGCAACCTTTGTAGTATACCACTATATAGTTCTACAATATATAAAATGAATTAACAATTCAAACTGAATTTTTATCTGTCAAGCAATTGAAATCTACAAATCAAATTCAGTATACAGCATGACCCTATTTTTACATTTTTGAAATTCATGTTTTCCAGTAATTTACAATTTTTTTTTAGGTTCCTTCATTTTTCCTATGTTTCCAATGAATTTCAATCCTTGCTTTTACCTTAAAAAAAAATTTGTATTTTTTATTTACATTTTAAATATACAGCAAATAAAATAAAAATATATACTGCGATTTAATTAAAAACATAACATACAATTATACTGTTTAAAAAAGGATTATATTTATAACCTTAACTAGATAAATTTACCTTAAACAATATCCTTTAAAAGTCTTAGCATATATATTTCAGGTAGCATCGTACCCATCACCAGTGCCAAGTGAAAAGTCTGTTCTTCTGAGGTGGTTACTTTTTCCACAATACCACCAAGTTTTCACTTGGCATTGATGATGGGTACGATGCTACCCGAAATATATATGCTAAGACTTTTAAAGGATATTGTTTAAGGTAAATTTATCTAGTTAAGATCATAACATACAATAAAACATTTGGAAGATACATTAAAGCAAAGCAGATGATAATATTTTTTATTGTCTGCTCAAAAACAAATAAAACAATGCATCAAAATTGCAATGTGAAGTACAACTATACTGAAAGTGACAGAGCGGAAGCAAGTATTTGATTGAGAATTACACCCATAGGCTAATATCTCACTGTTTTGAAATTTATATGGAATAGAAAAATTGAAGCTAGTACTCAATAAAAAAAATTTTATATTTTATTTACCTCTGCATCATTTCATAAGATCCAAGGCTTCATTACATACACATACTTGCCAACCAATTTTAGTAAAAAAAAGGGAAGATTTTTGTTGAAAAACCAGAAGATTTCATAAAAAAAGGGAAGATTTCTTTTTCTTTTTTTTTTTTTTTTTTTTTTTTTTTTTCCCTCTTTGACGTATTAAACAATACAGTTTTACAATTTGAAAACGTTTTACTTTTGATTGATTATACTAAATATAATAAAAGTTTTATAAATGAAGTTATTCCTCTTCAACATATAAATATCTACAAAACAGAATCTGTAAGAAATTTATTTAACAATAGACAAAAAACTTAGTTAAGTTAAAGTATAAATGATTTTTTAAATAAATAGAATATGATTTTTGTGTATGTACATTAATCATACATATAAAAAAAGTAGCAGTAGTAGCTAATTATCAGTTTCAAACGTGCATAAAACTAACTGAGTATTAATTTTCTTAAATTGATTTGGAAACAATTTTCCTACCTGAAAAAATTATTCTTAATTTTTTTCCCATGTTTACACATTTGGTATAAATATGACATACAAATATTTAATTTAATTGAGGAAAAATAAACAGATTCATTAAATTCAGAAATAAAGATAAAAAAATAATTACATACATGAGAAATATTGAGCACTTCATTGCTTTATTGTTTCTAGAACTAATCATTGATCACAATCCGGGGAAGGGGGGGGGGGGAGGGAATACAAAAATAACTACAGAGTATGAAATATTAAACTCTTTCAACTCTACTTCTAGAATCTAATGAAAGAAGTTTAAAATTAATATTATCATTTATGTTGCAGATGGATAAAGATTAGAAAACAAAAGACTTCTGCAGAACATTTGATTGCTGATCACTAGTTGGAGATAAATGAAAAGGGGGGGGGGGGGGCAAGAAATAATTAGATCAGTAAGAAATATTTAACAATTCTATCTCTTTACATGTTCTAGAATCTCATAAAGCAAGTTTGAAATGAATGTTGACATTTATGTTATGGATGGAGAAAGGTTAGGAATGAGGAGTTTTCGTAGAACATTTGGGTTTTCTTTTTAAAACGAACGATATCCGCGACTTTTTTAAAAACGGAAGATCTCATCATCTGTCCGGAAGACCGGAAGATACGTTAAAAAACCAGAAGTCTTCCGGGAAAACCGGAAAAGTTGGCAAGTATGCATACATATACATATATTGTATAAACATAAACATATGGAATATTTCATACCAGGTATAAGGATATCTCCAAATCCTAATATTGAAAACTGCTGATAACATACAGCTAAAGCATCAAATCGAAAATGGGCAACTCTCAATACCATAGGTATCTGAAATAAACAAAACAGGAATATCTTACAATTTTAATTATTGATCAACCAAATAAATAAACATAGAAAGTTTTGTCTTACACTGAAATTTACTTTATTTTTTATAATTATTGGATAAATGTTACTTAATTCATTCTATTAAAGTTCCTGAACATACTCATATAACACATCTTATATAGTGTATTTATTTTATATAAATAAATTAATGTTCTACCATAAAATATTAAATATATATTTCAAATGACTTAAATTGAAAAAATATTTGTCAGAAATGGTCTAAGATGGCTTAGTGGTTAAAAAAACCTTGAATTCCAGGACATAGGCCAGGATAATTTTCAGTAAAAAAGAAACAAAATTATTCAACTAAAAAAAAATAATCGATATTTAGTAGCAAATATAAGCAATATTGTGTTTACATCTTAAATATATATATTACAATATATAAATTTAGAATATCCCAATACAATTTTTTCTGTAAACAAATAAAAATAATTTAAACTTGATAAGTAAACACCTTACTTGTCAGCTCCATTACATTTGCAAAAGCTTTTCATAGGAGGGCCCTCTTCCAAATTTTAGAGTCTGAATAGCAGCCAATAAGAATTTAAGAAATTGCAGGTGTTAGCCATTAAAAAATTGGGATACAAAAAATTATGTAAATGGTCAGTGAAAATCAAGAATATGTAGATCTTATGTAATATTTCCAATATTCAGAGAGATGGGGTATAGCAAAATCACAACTAATGATATTTTTATTGGTTATATAGATATATGGAAAGCTTCTAGAAAATTGCGTTCATGTAAATGTTTAGGCTGACAGATTTTTTTAACTGAATTAAAGTTAAAAGTATGGTTATTTTCTCAACAATGTTTAGCAATGGCAGATTTGCTTATTTCTTGTTTCTGAATATAATCCGTGTGTTTTAACCCTTTGCCGTTCAGTATTCCACTCCATGGAACACCTAACTTCGCTAGCTTCTCCAACCATTAAATTCAATTGCAAATGCATAAAAATAGGTTTATTTTTTACTTTGAACTTTCCTTTTCACCTATAGATAGCACCACTATACAAGGCAATCCATGATATTTAGCTGGGACGCGTTATTTTAAATCCACATATTTACAAGAAATTTTGTATATTTTTTTTTGTGATACAAAAAAGATTGCTTGAAAAAAGATTTCTATGTTATATCGTTGGCTGTACTCTAAATTATTTATTCTATATCATTTTTAATTTTTTTATACAGGAAACATATGAGGAATCGTTGAATAAAATAAGGTGTTCCATCTCCTGGAACACTGCGACACTAGTGCTTTTCATATTACACAACCGAAAGCAATGATGCGAGAAGACAGCTATGTTTATGTGTTCTGTTTTCCTCTGTTTGGAGGGAATGACGTCAGATGCTGAGAGGGAGGGTTGGTTGTTTATTTAAAAAAAAAAAAAAAAAATTGTTTCTAAAAAAACAACAGCACAAAACTAGTTTGATGTGCAAAACCTGCAATGTTGGTTTGTGCTTCTACTGAAAGAGTGTGACGTTCTTCCAAAAATTTCATGAAGCTAAAAAATAGATTAATTGTAAATATTTTTGCACATAGGACATGTATATATGTATGCTAACTGTAAATATCAAATTATTTCATAAAAAATCATATAATCAAGATTTTTTATTTATTTATTTATTTATTTTTTTTTTTGGGGGGGGGGGGGGTGGAATGGGGTGTAGAGTAGCAGAGCAGGCCTCCCCATGGTGCACCATGGGTTATGCTAAATCTGCTACACAGGTATAATACAGTGTTTTTTAATTCATATGCAAAATCTTCTACTCATTTACGCACTTCACTGCGATGCTCTTAGACACACTTTTCAGAGTTCTTGTGGCGCAGTGTTCCCGCTGATGGAACACCCATAGATTGAAAACGGTAAGTACTATCTTTACAAAATTATGTCTGTGCACTCCTTTAGACCTAAGTAGATAGCCTACAACTTTTTTTTTTGTTGAAATTCCAACTTTAAAGGGTAGTGTGCTGTAAAGGGTTAAGACCAAACTTCTATTTACGTTTTGTTTGACCAATATATGATTGTCCACACATTGACAAGGAATACTATAAATATCTCAAGAGTTGTGTTATCAATAGGGCCTTTTAACATTTACATAGAAAAGACTAATTTGTTCGTAGGTGAGAAAATTATTTTAAAGTCATACTGTTTGAGAACTTTAGTTATGATTTCTGGGTAGATGGATGAGATGAACGAGCATGGGAAGGTCATGAAATTGCAAAATTTTTGCGATAAACAGTAGTGCAGAAGTCTCTTTTAATGCAAGAGACAAAGATATCAAGAAAAAGGAGTGAAACATTGTTTTCAATTTCGTATGTAAATTGGATGTTATTACCAAGAGAATTTATGATCTGTAATATGCCATCAATGATGATGTATTATAGATTATTAGATTACTTACAAATTACAGATTATGTATTATTAGAAATTTTATTTTTCCAGCCTTATAATGTGTAAAAAACAGAGTTTTTATTTATTATACACGGTTTTTATTGTGATATGTTTAGGAATTCTCAAAAATCAATAAGGGGGGGAAAAAAAAGAAGAAAAAAGGAGACTCCAAATGTACAAAATTTTTACATTAGATATCAAGAAAAGATACCAAGACAAAAATAAGATTCTCCAATCTGAAGGATTCTAAATAATGAATCACTGTAAAATAATGATATTAATTTAATCAAAGTAAAATACTCACTCAAGAAATCTTACAAAATTTTTATATAAATAAAAATCATTGTATGCATATATTTATGTCTTACCATTCCTCCCAAACCACTGAACTAATTTTAACTGAACTTGACACAGTTATGCTTATTATAAGGGTTGAACTATTATGAGAGTTTGACATCTATCACGGCAATTTTTGAGTTTTTGTAAATTTTGTGTAGGGCCATGATTAACGGGTATTTAAAATTTAAATTAGCATTTTGTTTGAGAAAAATGTGGTAAGTTGAGATAAATATATTCTTCCTTTTGTCCCCCCCCCCCCCAAAAAAAAAGGGAATAAATAAATTTGTGTAAGTTAAATGAAGGTGGTTATTGAATGCTGGAAGGAATGTTAAAACTATTTCCTCTGTACAGTAATCCTGTAGTATTGAAAAAGCCTGTGTGAATGGAATTTTGTATATTTATATATGTGTACATGTTGGTGAAAGGGATTAAAATATGATATTTGAAAATGGTTTAAAGGTGTCTCATGAGAATTTATGTTTAAAATTGCTAGCATGGAAAAGTGAATGCAGTATCTTAATCCCCGTGTCTCATTATATTGTAATTCTAGAAATCTATTGTATTCTTAAAAGTACTTTTCCCTAGAGTGTATAATTTTTTAATCCTATTGTGGTCTTCGTTTCGAAATATTATTCTCTGTAATTCTAAATCCACTGAAGAATGTCTATATATGAATGCTTATCTATCATGCTTTTCTCTGCTCGAGTTCAAGGTCGCATGTGTACTTTCCCTGCATGGCTCAGCTGTGGGCTGGTTTTGAGTAACTCCTCCTGTGACGTAGGTGTGGCGTTGTATGAGTGTCTTTATGTGTGTAGTTTGTTTCTCCACAAGTGGTATCGGGTGAAAGACATTGGGTTGCTCCGTGTTCTGTGTGGGGCATAGGATGTTTCAATTTGCTTCCCCCCCCTCCTCTGCTAAAATATCTGACGCAGCTCCGACTTAAAAAAAAAAAAAAAAAAAAAAAAAAGTGAGGAGAGATACTTGTCATAGATGTTGGGTCAATTATAAGCCCAACGATATTTTAAATGAGCAGAGTGCTGAACTAGAGGAAGCTATCTTAAAACTTGTCTATGGAGAAGAGACAAACTAATATGTGCATGTGTAAACAACAAGAATGACTAAAGTTTTACATTTTAAACTTAACATTTATTGACTGTGTATATAACAATAACAAACATAAACAGCAAACTTAACAAAATAAATATAAATTTAATGTATATATATATCGAAATTTAAATATTAATTAAATTAATTACTTTAGAATTGTCAACTCACGTTTAAATAAACCATGCTCAAGTCGTCAAAAAAAACAAACTCTTAAACATATCATACTGGCCATTGAAAAACCACTGTTAACACAGCAAACATGGTGTCAAAACTTATTTCCAAAAACACATAGCTGTAGTATAATTTAACTATTGATAACATTATTCAAAGAAAAATAAAACATCGCCCGCGATGTAACGGACAGCAACAGCCGACCTGGCTGACAAAAATAACAGGCAGAAGGAAGCAAAAAGAAGCAACCTCTTCAGCTAGGAAACTGTATTTATATCACTCGCGAAATGAACGACGAGCTAACGCCCACTAGCACAACCAATCAGAGAACGGCACATGTCGCGATTGCACAACGTTGACGGAAGAAGCGTCATATGACGTCACCGGAAGTACGGTGCGCCGCCTGATGGTGAAAAGCGAAGTTAGGTCAGTTGCAGACTTAGCTGCCCTATGAGAAGGTTGTAAAAATAAAGGATGAACAAAAACTAAATAAACAAAAGATCGTTTTATATTAATTTGAGTAGAGGTATTTAATTATTTTTATACTTTCAATTATAGTAGAAAAAACTAACATTACATAGAGTTTAATTATTATATTATACTTAGAAAGTTAATTTTAATTTAAGTTGGGAAAAATATTAAATATTGACTTGGCTAAAAAAATGCCATGAAATTCTATAAATAGCACTTGTACCTAACAATAGACTTGCGAGATAGACACTTGAGAGTGAAGTGGTGAGCATTGCTTTATGTATGAGTAGCAGGAAGATTGGCTTATGATCCTTTTGCCGCTTTCGACTCGTTGTGCTACGTCGGGTGTGTTCATGTCCTTTCGGTCTGGCTGGTCGAAAATACGAATTTTTTTTTATGTCCGCTGGCAGTCCGAAGGGTATTTATGCTTGATCAGTTTCAAATGTGCTGATAAAAATATCATCCTCTAATGGAGCTACCTGCTTCAGATCAATATGATTTTTGATATTGAATTACATTATGTTGTGGAAGCTTTTATGCATCTGTAGAACTGCCTCTAAGTTCAGCCAGATGAGTGCCTTATAAATTGGCTCCAGGATTAATTTTTTTCGAGTGCAAGAATAGTGGTTCCAGATCCCTTGGGCTGTCCCTATGTCTGAATATCTTATGGCTGATTTTCCTGAATGCTACGAGTGGATGTTTCTTCCAGAGTGTGAAAGAAACTACGATGCCTCACCATTCTGCTAGAACCATCATAGCCCATTCTATATTATGTAAGTGCATTTTGACGCATTGATTTTAGTGTTTTTATCTAAGTACTTTCTATTGTCAAAAGAGATGTACATTGTTTTTTTTAAAAAAAATGTGTGTTGCAGCGTAAGTCGCTCAGAAAAATTATTTTGTGAGAACATGTAATTATATGATTGTTGAAAACTTATGTAAATATGAGTAAACAATTTTTTTAGGATTTTATCTACATATACTTAGTAACATCTTTAGAATAGATGAATGTTTTTTGTAATGTAACTTAATTTCGAACGTCATTAAAATTTTTAATTTTAATTTAACTTTGGTGTTCTTTGTTTTAGTATGTGTAAATCCTTGTGTGATTTTAATTTAAAATTTAACTTGAAATTCTAGGCTACCGTTAAGGCTAACTTTTTACGATCCTCTGGTAGTTAAAAAAATTTAATTTTAATTAAATTTGTTTTCTTTTCTTTCACACAACGCGTTCTTTAACTTGTTATGTTTTTGTATTATCACTATATGATAAAATTATTTTACTCTAGGTTGTTTTAAGATTAAATGATATTTAACTGATCTAAAATTTTATTTTAGTTACATTTCTAATTAAATGACTCTTGATTTTTTTAGGCATGTTTTTGTTTAAATACTAAATGGTCATTACGGATTATTGTCTAACATATGTCTTAAAAATAAATGTTAGTAAGTTATAGTAAAAATAACTGACAAGGAGAGGTCAAGACATGGAAAATTCAGATCGGGACGAAATTGCGCAGGATTGTAGTATACTATGAGGGTAACAACATATTAAAGCAGTAGGACCCACTATCCACAAAATTTCGAGAAAACAGCATTTAAAGTTTCCGTAATCTTTAAATACAAGTTATTTCGCAAGCGAGTAAGTGCCTCAGTGGCATGATCCGAAAGCGCGAGTCTCCCACCCAGATGACTTGGGTTCGAGGCTACCTGAGGGACTACTTTTTTTTTTTTTTTTTTTTTTTTTTTTCTTCTTTAACTTTTTATTTATTTTCCTTTATTTTACAATTCAAAATTTGAAAATTTTAATAAAAAATTATTTTATTTTCTTGAGTATAAAATAACTTTTTCTATTTTTAATATTTATAACTTAAAAATACAATCTTATATATATTATAAATGTGAATGTCCGTTTATTTGACTGAGTTTCACGCTAAAACTGCTCGATGGATTTCGATGAAATTTGTTATGGAGATAGCTTATACCCTAACTTAAAAAGTTGGCTACCTTTTATTCCGAAAAAAAATTTGTTTTTGCGATTTTTATGCATAAAATAGCAATTTTGTAAGCTAATAATAGCAAAAAATTAGCCATTTAAATTTATCCATAATTTAATTGTTGCCAAAAAAAAAAAAAAGAAACGAATTTATTTATTTTTTTCAACAGGAAAATAAATACATTTCTCTAAACGTGAACAAAAATTAAAAAAAATCTTATATATATTATAAATGTGAATGTCCGTTTATTTGACTGAGTTTCACGCTAAAACTGCTCGATGGATTTCGATGAAATTTGTTATGGAGATAGCTTATACCCTAACTTAAAAAGTTGGCTACCTTTTATTCCGAAAAAAAATTTGTTTTTGCGATTTTTATGCATAAAATAGCAATTTTGTAAGCTAATAATAGCAAAAAATTAGCCATTTAAATTTATCCATAATTTAATTGTTGCCAAAAAAAAAAAAAAAACGAATTTATTTATTTTTTTCAACAGGAAAATAAATACATTTCTCTAAACGTGAACAAAAATTAAAAAAAATAAATAAATAAATAAATAAAAATAAATAAATAAATTATGCATCTCAAAAAATTGACGTCATTTTTAATTTAAAAATTCTTTTACAAAGTGCTAATATAGTTTAAGATGCTAATGTGTGTTCTACTAAAATCAGTTTTATTTATAGTAGATCCTCCTGGGTGATTTTTTAAATTGTTGCGTTGAAGTACACCGAACATTTTTCGCCAAGAGGCTTAATCTTATATATATTATAAATGTGAATGTCCGTTTATTTGACTGAGTTTCACGCTAAAACTGCTCGATGGATTTCGATAAAATTTGTTATGGAGATAGCTTATACCCTAACTTAGAAAGTTGGCTGCCTTTTATTCCGAAAAAAAACTTTTTTTTGTTATTTTTATGCATAAAATAGCAATTTTGTAAGCTAATAATAGCAAAAAATTAGCCATTTAAATTTTAACCATAATTTAATTGTTGCCAAAATTAAAATTAATTATCCATAATTTAATTGTTGTCGAGTTTATTTTTTTTTTTCCAACAGGAAAATAAATACATTTATCTAAACGTGAACAATAAAAAATAAAATAAATAAATAAATTATGCATCTCACAAAAATTGACGTCATTTTAAATTTTAAATTTCTTTTACAAAGTGCTAATATAGTTTACGATGCTAATGTGTGTTGTACTAAAATCAGTTTTATTTATAGATCCTCCTGGGTGATTTTTTAAATTTTTGCGTTGAAGTACACCGAACATTTTTCGCCAAGAGGTATAATTTAGCAACAGCGATTTTAATCTAGGTAGTTCACGATAATGTTTAGTTATTTATTTTTTTTTTTTTTATATACCATTCACTACGCTAATTTAACACACAAATAAATGAGCTGCTGTGTGTGACTCCACTTGCACGCTGTCGGGCAGAAATAATTGATTAATTCAAATTAATATTCAAATAACTAAATAAAGATATGTTTAATAGAAAGCATAGTCTTGGAGACAAACTTGGCGAGTGGACGACCAAATTTGGTGAAAAATGATAGTTTAGGGTTCCCGATGTTTCGAAGCTCTCCGACACACGGGAACGTAGACCTTGAGCTTACCAAGGGATTCTCGATGGAGTCATCTCCAAGCCCTATCGCCAAAAGTTATAAGTAGGTGTGAGTTGATTTTTGCGAAAGAGTATGTAGTCACTACGATCCAGAGTTATTCAGAGACCTATACTGAATCATTGCACTTCAGGGATTGAACTCTAAGCAACTGGACATTTTTCGTGAGTGAGTGAAAACTTTTGCTCTGGTGTAGTTGATGTTATTTGCTTTACTCCTGTAGAACAAGTGACTATTTTTTAGACTGTCCCAGAACATTCATCGAATAATGACTTATACTGTACGAGTAACAGCTTCAACTGTTTCCAGAATATTCGAAGAATTAACACCAGCTATTGGACTGTTTTTGAAAATATTTGTTTTAATAATAGTTTTTTTTTACAGATTCGAGAAGTTCAAAAAATGTTTGATATTGCCAAGGAGGTCCCATACTAAAGCTGTGACGAAAATAGTCGCCAATCGAAATATATTCAGTTACAAAGAAATCATTTAAATATAGTGTCCAGCGAAGCGGGCAAAGCCTGCTAGTAAATTTATATAACTTAAAAAATAAATTTCTGTTTTATTTTAACTTTAAAATAAGGTAAAACTAAAGAAACTGTTTTTAATTATTCACCTAAATATTTTATTTCCTTTTAGGTATATTTAATTTTATTTAAAAAAAAAAAAAAAAGAGAAATGATGATTTTAATTGCATATATAATTACTATCCAAATTAAATAATTACTTCTTCAATCAATAGTTTCTTAAAAATTATAGTATAGGATTGCTATGCTGTTAAATTACTACAGGTAAAGAAATGTTACCTTTAAATGTAGATTTTAAATGTTAATGAACATCGTTTCGTTTTCGATAACGACTTCTTTTATTTATTTATTTTATTTTTTTTTATCTTTCTGTGCACAAAATAAAATTCGACCTGTCCTTTATTATTAACAAGCTAGAAGTGTTTACGTAATTTATACACATTGAAACCAAATCAGGAAGCACAAACCAAGATTTAAGTACACTTGCTAACTATTTTACACTTTGTTTACAGCTTGCTTATTTTTTAATTACTTAAATATTTGTCTGTTTTTCTTTATGTTTCTTATTTAGGGTTTTGTAAAACTAAACTTTATTTTTTAAGTTATAGAAATGTATTGTATTTTTAAGTTATAAATATTAAAAATAGAAAAAGTTATTTTATACTCAAAATTAAATAATTTTTTATTAAAATTTTCAAATTTTGAATTGAATTGTAAAATAAAGCAAAATAAATAAAAAGTTAAGATTGCATAAAAAGTTAAAGAAGAAAAAAAAAAAAAAAAAAAAAAAAAAGTAATCCCGCAGGTAGCCTCGAACCCACGTCATCGGGGTGGGAGACTCGCGCTTTCGGATCACGCCACTGATGCACTTACTCGCTTGCGAAATAACTTGTATTTAAAGATTACTGAAACTTTAAATGCTTTTTTCTCGAAATTTTGTGGATAGTGGGTCCTACTGCTTTAATATGTTGTTACCCTCATAGTATACTACAATCCTGCGCAATTTCGTCCCGATCTGAATTTTCCATGTCGTGACCTCTCCTTGTGAGTTCCCAGTAGTAAATTTTATTAGTAACAATAAGAGGCAGTAATTAATTAATTACAATACATCTCTAGCATAGTGGAAAAATGAGGAAAAACTCTTGAAAATCACATTTTTGTATGATTTCTGTTGTAATAATGTAGCTAGAAACTATAAATTTCATATGTAGGCTACTTCTAATATATATATTCTCCTCTTCTCAGTAGAGGCTTTTAAAAAGCAATAATACAAAAAACCATAGAAATCCTTGCCCACAGACACACTTGTAATGATATAGAAAATAGAACCCAATCAAAACTTAGACCAAAGATAATTCTATGTATTCCTGTCAAAGTCAGTCAGAAAAATTAACAGTCTTTGACAAGTCAAGGAACACCTCTGAAGATGACCAGGTGCTTGGTCAAAAAGACTTAAGGTGAAATAACTAATTAAAAACACTTTAGTTTTAAACAAATCTTTATAATTACAAATAAATAATAATTAATTTAATAAAACAGCCCTTACCTCTAAAAACAAATAAATTAATGATTATGTAAAAAGAGCGTTAACTTACTATCCTCAAAAATTTGTACTAAAACCACACGTGTAATATATGTTAAAAAAGCTAAAATTGAGTTGTAACATACTATTGAGTATTAAACATTTGTAATAAACAAATGATAAATATTAATATAATGTTCTGAATAAGATTATAAAATAAAAATAATTTAATATATTTAAGCATTGTTTACACTTTTATCATTCATGCATATTTTAAGTTTATGCACTGATTTAGTACAGTTCCAATTCCTTCTTACTCATTTTAAATCAAAAATAATTAATTTATATGATACAAATATCAGTTAAAGATAACTTTCCACTTCATTAAAATACGCAAAATTTCTAATCTCAGTCCTTACTTCTATGTTATTAATGTTTCTAAAATTCTTTAATAACAACTTTTGTTGTTGTTATTGTTACACTAATGAAAAAACATGCAATAAACTTAATTTAATTTATAATACTGTATTTAATTTTTACAACCAGCACTTTAAATGATTATATATATATATATATATGAAAGATATGAAATATAAGAAATAAAAAGAAGTAAGAATTAAATTAACATTTTCGGAGTTTCAGGGTATTCTGGTTATATTTCAAAGTAATATGGCGAAATAAATTAAAGGAGATTTCATATTAAGCTGTAAGATTAAAGCATAAAAAATAATGAATGGAAAGTGAAGTCGCGTCACGATCATGTGAAATAAATAAGTTAATCATTTAAGTATTTTGATATCTGGAAATAGCTTTATAATTGGCCTCTAGAAATAAATTTAATAAGTGCCGAGCAGATACAAAGCAATAAATAATGGTTTTAATGAGTTTAAGTTGTGGTTTGATTATCTCATGTCAGATTTAATGGGTTTGGCGAGTTTGGCAAAATAGGGCGCCGATCGAATCGCAAGGTCTGCAGAATATAAAAATATATCCAATAAGACATAATGAGAAGGCAGGAAAAAGCGTTGGTTTTTAATAAAATGACCAATTAAAGAAAATGGGTGGGAACTATAACATCGCCAAACTACACCAAAAATTACGGGTATAAAAGCCCAAACAGTAAACAAACGGAGGATTTGACACGGTCTTGACTTGCTAGACTTTTCCATGCGACCCGTACCTCCGAAATTAACGTAATCTGGTAATTATCTAAACCCCGAATGCCGCGGCCGTAAGGCCAACGCGAATCATCGGCCCTTGTCGGATTAAAACTCCATTCGTCTTCGCCTTCGTCCCGACTGTGAAACAATAAAGATGTTTGCTTGAACGAACGTCTCCATCCATGGTGTCCTCCGACTCTCATCTCTCTTTCAGCAAGCAATTAAAAATACGTCACATATATATATCTATATATATAAAAGAGTAAACTCACTGACTGATTCACTGACTCAACACGGCTGTGGCGATCCTATGAGAGATAGAGTCACAATTTTTGGTGAGCTGGTTGATTTTAGGACCCTGATGCTCACTAAGACGGGATTTTCTGAAATACCCCCCCCCCCCGGGGAGGCAGAAGGCAAAAATCACCTTTATAAGCATATCTCGGGAAAAAAAAAAAAAAAAACGTCAAGCGTCTTCTTGAAAATATTTCCAAAAACTTATTTTTTGATTTTTTCAGATTTTTTTTTTTTTTTTTTTTTTTTGGGGGGGGGAGGGGGGGGGGGGGGAATAAAAATAGTGTCAGATCGTTCAAAATTGGTACATAGAGGTTTTCGATACTTTCAAATCGATTGCGGATATCTTCGAATTTGTAAAATTATTAGAAGGGGTGGGAATCGGGGGGGCAGTATGGGGGGGCTATGGGCAAAAACAAATAGAAATACAGTTAGGCCGTTCAAAATTGGTACAGATAGGTTTTAAAGGCCTGCAAGTCGCATGGGGATATTTTCGACAGTGTAAAGTTATTAGGAGGGGCGAGAAGGGGGGGGGGGCAAAAAAATAAAAATAGAGTTAGATCGTTCAAAATTGGTATATGGAGGTTTTCGATACTTGCAAATCGATTGAGAGTATTTTCGAATTTGTAAAATTATTAGGAGGGCGGGAAGGGGGAGGTGTGGGCAAAAACAAATAGAAATACAGTTAGGCCGTTCAAAATTGGTACAGATAGGTTTTAGAGGCCAGCAAGATGGGGATATTTTCGAAAGTGTAAAATTATTAGGAGGGCCGGGAAGGGGGGGGCGGAGGAGCAAAAAAAATAGAATAGAGTTAGAGCATTCAAAATTGGTATATAGAAGTTTTCAATACCTACAAATCGATTGCGGATATTTTCGAATTTTTAAAATTATTAGGATAGACGGGAGGGGGGGGGGGCGAAGAGGGAAAATAATAGAAATAAGAGTTAGAGCATTTTGGGAATTTTTTCCGAAGGCAGTGAGCCCGGTGTGACATTTTTCCTAATAAGATTTTTTTTTTCTGTTTTTTTTTTCACGTGATAAAAATAATGCAATTTTGAGAATTCAGTAATTATAGTGATTCATTTAAAAATAGGGACCAGCGAAGCGGGCGTTGCCTGCTAGTATATATATATATATATATATATTGTAATTAAGTGTCTACCAGTATGAATAAAAATTGTTTAATTAGTATTTAACATAATAAATATATATATTATGTTGATGTTCAAGATTTTAGTTCCCCATCATATATGATACATATAAGGGGCTTTAGTATTTAAAAAAATTTTCTATGTCAGGAGCTTGGCATTTTTACATGTTTTGAGGATAAGGTAAATGTATCGAATTGGAAGTGGAATAGCCTAGTAGGTGGCAGCATTTCAGTCAGCGACTGTGCCAAGTGATCAGTCCAGTTCATTTGCCTACTATAATGAAATAATAAACTAACATTACCTTATAAACTTATTATTTTTATGTAAAAATGCATTTGTATTAAGTTCAATTTGTAAGGATCACATTTATTTATTAAAAAGTCTAACTTTTTTTGTCAGCCACTTAAATATGTCTGTACAGATAGGTATAAAGGATTTAAGTCCATATTCTTGATTTTTCAGGAGACGAAAAATAAAGTTAAACTAACAAAAAACAAATCAGAAGAATCGATTAGGGAAAAGGTATTATGTTGATTTATACACTTTATACCATTCAGTGATTGTCAATCTTCATTCAATAAAGGGAAAAAATTGAATTAAATATTTTATACCAAAGATTAATGCTAAATTTCTGACTTGAATCTTTCTTTACCAATGGATTTTCTCAAAGACTAAATGACGTGGATTTAAATCCTTTATACCAATCAAAAGAGAATTTTTTTCTGAGTCTGACTATATACTTAACTCAAAATCAACATTTTTGGACTTAAATCCTTTATACTTATCAGTACAGATGTATTAACAATGCTTTTCTATAATAAAATTTAAGTAGTAATAAAAAAGAATTTATCTTAATAAAAAATTATTATAAATTTGAAAATCCTCAAAAAAAAAAAAAAAAAAAAAAAAAAAGGATGGGGGGGGGGAGGTTTCAAATGGTGTGGACACAAAACAAAGAACAACACTTCTTAACGACACCACAGAAAAGTTCAAATGCAATGTATTTAGAAAGCCAGTATCTTTGTTCATCAGGTGTATAAGAAAACATGTTCTACTGCTACAGGAGCAAGAAAATTATTGAAAGAATAGAAGGAATAAGAGAGAGGGGAGAAGAGATACAGGAAATAAGAAAGGATAAAAGACAACAAACATGACAAGAGGAAAAGCAATCAATAGGAAAGTGCAATGATAACAAAACACAGAAGTTATTTGTAAATATCTATATATTTACAAATCTAGGCCAAAAAAGTGACCCAGGCCAAAAAAGTGACATTAGTAAAACAATTACAATTTTAAATTTATGTCACTAAAAAAATGTGTATGAGAATCGGATACATATGAGAAATATAACGTTTCTATCTTCCAATTTATCCAATCCACCTGAAAGGCACTTGTGTCAATTTTTATATAGTTTGGTTAATATTTTATCATGTGTCACTTTTGAAACGTGGGTGTGATATATTTAGATTTACAGTGTTTTATAAGTTGGTTGTTTCTTTTTTCCCCCCAAAGTTTTAATTTTTTAAGTATCTCAAATATTTTACAATTTGTACAATTACACTTTCCTATCTTTTGCCCTAACTTGCTTTCTATTGGTTGTCTTTCTTCTCCTTCATTGTTATGTTTGTTATTCCCTGTTTTTTTAGTGTGCCTTCTGAAATTTTTTTAGAAGTAGAATATGTTTTCTTGTGCAATTAACGAAGAAATATGCATTGTGTCTTAATTTTTTAGTGTCTTCAAGAAGTGTTCCACTAGAAAAAGAAAAAGAAGAAGAAAAAAAAGAAAAACTTTAAAATACAGTACATTTCATAAAATTACACCAAACAAAACTGACAGCTATAATTTGCTCTTGTTCACAAAAGCAGCTTACATTTTCTTCAGATTTTCCACCTGTGGCTACTTCTTCCATGACACTCTCACCATTCTATATTAAAAAAAGGAAGAAAAAAAATCAGCACACAGTGATACAGTTTACCACATATTAAAAAGTTTAATACTGTCAAATTTGATGAGAGCCTTGACTTAATGTATACATATATATATTTAATGGTTGATTTAACAATAAAAAGTCTATTATGCAATGATTTTATTATGAGTGTAACTCTGAGAGATAATTTATTCATGAAATAGCTTTTTTTTACCCCCTCTCTCTTCAGAGCTTAATTTTATATATTTATTTATTTACTTTCTCTTCTTACCCATATATTGGTAGAGAAAGTATTGTTTTAAGGTTAAGTTTTCAAAATCGAGGTTTTGTTATATTTACATGTTTTGAGGTCCCTTGAATTCGAAAATAATGTTTTTAGTGGTTGGTCTGTGTGTGTGTTATCAGCATATCTCAAGAACAAATAATGTAGGAAGTTCAAACTCGCTATTCTAAATTTGTATTATATAGTGATACTACACTAAACTTTTCACTGAGATCAAGCAAATAGTTTGTGAACAAGGACATCCAAGAGAATTCAAATACATTATATCTATGGGAGAAATTTCTGATAAGTACAGTATAACATCTATAGACTTCATAATCATGCTGTCAAATAAAACTGTTCCTAAACCTATTTTAAATTTTTTGAAAGTGGATAGAACTTTATTATCTTACAGCTTAATCTGCAATCAATCTTTATAATATTGAAACGTAAGGCAAGAAAAAGTCGTATGAGTGACACACCAGATTATTATTGTTTTTCATTATTTTTATTATAATTTTTTTTTTCCCTCTATTGTACAAAACAAATTTCACAAAATTTTCTATCCTCCAAAGTGTGCTTCATTTTGTTCTAAAATCATATAAATAAGTAATAAAAGACAATACAATGACCTCCTTTATGATTCACAGAATGTGTGAACTTTTTAAAAATTTCTCTAGACAGATGTTCACCTAAAAACCATAGACCTATTATAACAGTGGACGGAGCATTCCATTATTAAAGGAATATAAGAAAGGGTGCAAAGATGAAACCATGTTACTGTTGAAAAAGGTTATCTTTTTCGGCATTTATTGCATTATTGGTGATTTTTTGTTCTGAATATAAATATTATTATTATTATTAAAAGATACAGCAAGCAAAACTTGTGTAAAACGGAACAGCTGCTGAAATTTATTTTTACCTTGTAATTAACACTTTCCAACAAAGTTCTAAAAAGTTTATAACTTCAGTTTGTCTATACTCACTTTAACTCTCATAAATAATCATGGACATTTTTGAAATTATATAAGGTATAGTATATTTAAACTAATTCAATGTAGAGAATTAAGTATAGCAATTATAAACATTTTATAAAAAGAATTACTTAAAAAGAATGAAATAATAAAATATTAAAACGAATCTTACCTGTGACATAAAATCCTTATTTTACATAACTTCTAGGGCTTCTAAAGTACATCTAATTACTATTTCTTGCTATAAAATTCTTTTTAAATTCAAAACAATCTAACTTTTAAAGAAGCCATCTTCACTGTCATTTAAAAAGTAATCCTATTTTTATTTTTTTTTTGGTCATTTCCAAAACTATGCCCCCCCCCCTCCTCCTCCTTTTTATTTATTTATTTATTTTTATTTATTTTTTGTGGTTTTGTGCTTTTTACTTTATAAAGGTATTAATTAGATTCTTATTCTCAATAGTGCAAAAATCCTTTAGAACTAGAAAATTTCCTGTTGTAACCATAGAAACCTTTAGCCTTTCTAATCTGTGCTTTGTACAGAGAGTCCATGTTTAACTTGAATGACCTTTATTTTCTTAACGATTTGTCCTAAACGCATGCTCCCAATTAGAAAAATGGCCAAAATTAGATAAAGAGTGAAGATATTAAAAGTTTGAAACATAAATAAATAAAAATAGTGAAAAAATGCAAAATTTAAATTTGTATACACCCCCAGTTCCTACATTCATATTTAGAGAAATTTTGACCATACAAAAATGCTTCAAATACAAAAAAAATTATATTTGTATAACCAATATTCATGGACAAATTCAAAGTTTTAACACATAGGGGGAAACTATGGTGGTTTGACCCATGCGGATTTTTCCTAAGAAAGGAAAATTTCAGGGAAACGTCAGTGACTGTACTGACTGAGCAATCATACAACAGCATTTTGTAGGTAACAGTCATTCCAGAATTATCCGTAGTTTTCTTGCAATTTAGTGCTGATTGATACTGCTTCTTTTAAGTAAATTTTGAAGATCTTGGAGTCTGTTAAATTTGAACTTCCCGTTTTGAGGTAAGTCAATTTCAGAAGTATGCTTGTTTCAGTCACTCTTTTAGCTACAGATTAGTATATAGTAGTTTTATATAACTGTAATGCAAGTTGTTAAAAAGTTAGGATTAACAAAGCAAAATTACTTAAGGAGACTTGACCCAGTGATTAATTTAATGTTCTTAGTTTCATTTAATGCATTTTTATTTTATGAATAACTAAAATAGTGTAATTTAAGGGTTCAAACGGAGACTGTAGGTTCACTTTGTGTTTGGTGAAATTCTATGGCGAGAAACTACCAATTCTTGTAAACTTAATTCACATTTTCTATGATGACGCAATGTCAGACACTTAAGAGAGATTTGATTGGTTTATTTGATTTTCTGCAATATTTTGGTTTCTTTTCTAAAGTGCCAGTGCTTTTAGGATTGAATTTGGGTGTGTTTTACGTTTAACTAGAGCTATGCAATGAGGAATTGGCGATGATGTGGGTTTCAACATTTTATTTTTAATGTAAAAAAAAAAAAAAAAAAAGAAATTGTACAATACAATGTTTCTTCTTTGAGCAAATAGAAGAGAAATAGAAGAAAGAAAGAGGCAGAAAGAAGAAAAGAAAAATTATGTTGGCAAAAGAAAGGCAAAAAAGGCTCTTAATGTGAAACGTACAAAGCTTAAGACAAACAAAAGAAAACAATAAACAATTTTTTGTATTCACTAAAATCGTCTACAAAATAAAACTAGAAAACATTTAAACCACAAAACCTGTGTTTTTTCTTTCAATACCTATGAGTTTTCTCACTTTTATGAGGGGGATCATGTTTCCCTAAGTAGGAGGTGAAATCTCCCTAAGCTTAGGGACACTTGACCCATGTAAGTAATTTTTTTTTTTTTTGCACCATTCCTAATAAGAACTGTGCTATTATCTTTAGCCACAGTATGTACAAAATAACAGACTGTTTGCTCCTATTTTTTATTCAGCTCCAACTGTTATACAAAAAATATGAAAAATTAAAAACCAAAAGCTGGGTCATGTCTCTCTAGTTTCCCCTAGTGTGGGGACGGTACACAAAGATTTTCAAATAAAAGTCTATAAACCCTGAATTATCTTAAAAAGAAAACAATTTCAATGATGACATTGTTTTAAAAGGTTTGTGAATTAAAACAATCTATCAGATAAGGCATCACAGATGGACTTTTGGGAGGCCCCACATGGCACAAAGTCGATTTTTTCAAACAGTAACTATATATATATATATATATATTTTAAATCTATTTAAAAATATGTATTGCCTCCCCCCCCCTCCAGTCAAAATAGGGTATCCCAAGACCCCTTTTTTATGTTCGTAAGAAAGTCTGAAAAGCTCAAATTATCTCAAAATTCAAGCAATTTCGCTGAATACATTTAATTGAAATATTTTGTGTGTTAATTTAAAGAATAAGATAGGCTAACTTAGATAAGGCTGTGGCTAGGCTAACTTAGATAGGGCTGTCCCCCCCCTCTATCGCCCACTCTGGGCCATGCACTCAATTACTGGATAGAGCTCCTGCTATCAGTTAGGATCCAAATGGGGCTAAGTGTCAAAAACCCCAGAGTCCTCATCAATTACATTCAGTCCTATCTTAATAGCCAGAAGCTCTGACCGGAAAACAGAACAAGAATCTGGGTTTCTCAGCTTAATATTGATGACATTATCAGGGCTCTTAATGAATACTCCACTTCCAGCACAATCCCGATCATCCCTGCTACCATCCATATATACATGGAGGCCATCATCTGGGATGGTGTTAATTATCTCAAGAGCCTACTGACATAGCAATTCAGGAGTGTCTGAAGATTTATTTGTGCTTGATAACAAATTCGGTTGGAAGTACACTCTCCGCATCCCTCGCAAGGGATCAACACAAGACTTAAGGAAGTGTGGCTCGACATCTTGATAGACTGCTTTTAGAGAGATTGCACGTGAAAAGGGGCTATCTCTTTTTAGTCTGATTATTAGTCCAATGTAAAAGATAATTAGCAGTTCTGTGCTGATCCCCATAAATAAGTAATTTACTAAAATATTTCACAAGACTAAGTTCTCTTCTCATATTTAGTGGCTAAAGGTAGGCCTCAAATAACACTATTTCGCTGGGCAGGAGTGACGTAAACCAGTAATAATGCGTCCTGCACACTGTTGAACACGATTAAGTTTTTGAAGATTAGAAGCTGATGTGCTCGAATAAATCTGTAGAACATATATAATAGTAGAAATAACTGGGAGTGGTAGTTGTATAAATGTTTATTCATGGTGGAAAAGCTTGTTACTGATTTGGAAACATTAAAAGTTAGTTTATGTTCTGCAGCAAAGTCCTGGACCCTTGAAAGTGCCAGGTTAAAATTTCATTTAATCAATTTAATATCTGAGTTTGAATCACACAGAACGATATCATCAGCAAATATACCGATCTTGCAGATCCCATTTAGCACACACTCTAATCCCTCCAGAAACAGTGAGAAAACCGTGGGGCACAAAATTGAGCCCTGAGGGACTCATGAAATTGTCTAAAATAGTCAGAGAAGGCACTGCCATATTTTACTTTGATGAGTCAGTTCTGTGTAATATCAGAAATCCAAGCAAGGGCTCTTCCTCGAACGTTAAAGGATTCATAAAGCTTAACAATAAGTTTCTTTCGCCAGACCTTGTCAAAGGCCTTAGATAGATCCAGGAAAGCTGCTGCCATTGGTTTGTTGGCTTCAAATTTTGAGCGTCTCAGATACATTGACCAAAGTAAATCACCTGATCAGTGGTGCTATGATCCCTCCTAAAACCATATTGAGCACGGGTGAGCAAGTCATTAGAATCTAAATAATATGTCAGCCTGTAGAGAATCATTTTCTTCATTAGCTTACAGGATATATTTTATTTTGATTTATAAGGTAGTATTTTGTTTATAGTATGTATTATAGATCTTACATTGCATAAATATATATATTTTTTTTAAGATCTGTTACGTACACCCTTACAAATCAATTTTTTTTTATTTGTAAGGGTGTATATAAAATATCTAAAAAAATACAATGTAAGATCTATAATACACACTATAATATCTATCATACACATTATTTCTAGCCTCAAGATATGCATCATACACTAATGAGAAAAATTAAAGGAACAGACTGATTTCTCGTTTTCTTTTACTCATAATTTTTAAAGAAATGGATAGCTGAATAAAAATTTCTATGATATGTTCGTTATCAAAATATTAATGAAGTTTTAAATAATTTTAAGAAAAGTAATAACTTTTAAATTGATATTAATTCAATTTTTCTCAAAAATAAGCTTTGAAAGAAATGAAAAATTTAAAAAAATTCAGAAAAGAAGATTAAATGAGAAACAGGGTTAAAAATGCTTTACAGATAAGAGAACACACGCCTCCAAATGTTAAATTAAAATTGAATTTTTCTTCCTGCATTTTTTTTTCTCTTATCTTTCTTTTTTATAAGTGTTTTTTTTTTTTTTTTTTTTTTTGTAAGTATATTCACAAACATTAAAATTAGATGAGATGTTTGGTAAAATTATTTATTGACATTTTATTATTCTGGTGATTTTAAATCAAATAATTTTTTTTCAAAAAGTCTGTTATGAAAAAAAAAAAAAAAAAAAAGCGGGGGGGGGGATGAATACAGAAACAAAAATTCAGTTTTAAATTAACATTTGGAGGCATGTATATCTTCAACCATCTTTAATACATTCTTAATTCCATTTCTTATTTAGTTTACTTCTCTAAAATTGTTTAATTTTTTCCTTTATTGAAAGCTTTTTTTTTTTTTTCATCATTTTTGAGAAAAATTGAATTAACATCAGTTTAAAAATTATTGCTTATGCTAAAATTATATAAAATTTGATTAATAACTCAATAACAAATGTGCCATCCAAATTTTATGTTTATGTGTTAATTTGTTAAAAAGTTATGTGGAAAAGAAAAAAACAGAAAAACAGGTTCTTTTTTCTCTTCAGTGTAAAGTTATTCTACATTATTTTAGATAGAAAAGAAAAAAAAAAAGGGGGGGGGAGTAATTTAAGGTTAATATAACATGTATTAAATAAAACACTAATAATTTATCATACTTACAAGGAGAGGTCACGACATGGAAAATTCAAATCGGGACGAAATTGCGCAGGATTGTAGTATACTATGAGGGTAACAACATATTAAAGCAATAGGACCCACTATCCACAAAATTTCGAGAAAAAGGCATTTAAAGTTTTAGTAATCTTTAAATAGAAGTTATTTCATAAATGAGCAAGCGCCCCAGTGGTGTGATCTTAAAGCGCGAGTCTGCTAGCCAGACGACTTAGGTTCGAGGCTACATCGAGACAACTCTTTTTTTTTTTTTTTTTCTCTAACTTTTTATGTAATCTAAACTTTTTATTTATTTTTACTTTATTTTACAATTCAATTCAAAATTTGAAAATTTTAATAAATTATTTAATTTTCTTGAGTATAAAATAAATTTTTCTATTTTTAATATTTATAACTTAAAAATACAACAAATTTCTATAACTTAAAAAATAAAGTTTGGTTTTACAAAACCCTAAATAAGAAACATAAAGAAAAACAGACAAATATTTAAATAATTAAAAAATAAGCAAGCTGTAAACAAAGTGTAAAATAGTTAGCAGGTGTTACTTAAATCTTGGTTTGAGTTTCCTGATTTTGTTTGAATGTGTATAAATTGCGTAAACGCTTCTAGCTTGTTAATAATAAAGGGCAGGTGGAATTATTTTGTGCAAGGAAGGATAAAAAAAAAAAAGGAAGTCGTATCGAAAAAGAAACGATGTTCATTAACATTTAAAAACTACATTTAAAGATAACATTTCTTTCCCTGAAATAATTTTTAATAGCGTTGTAATCTTATACTATAATTTTTCAAGAAACTGTATTGATTGGAGAAGTAATTATTTAATTTGGATAGTAATTATATATGCAATAAAATGATCATTTCTCTGTATTATTATTTTTTTTTTTTTAATTTAAAAGACAAAATGTACTATTGTTTCAAGCATACCTAAAATAAAATAAAATATATTTCGATAAATAATCAAAAACAGTTTCTTTAGTTTTACCTTATTTTACAATTAAAATAAAACTAAAATTTATTTTTTAAGTTATAGAAATTTATTGTATTTTTAAGTTATAAATACTAAAAATAGAAAAACTTATTTATTTTATATTAAAAAAAAATAATAATAATATTTTATTAAAATTTTCAAATTTTGAATTGAATTATAAAATAAAGTAAAAATAAGTAAAAAGTTTAAATTACATAAAAAGTTAAAGAAAAAAAAAAAAAAAAAAAAAAGTAGTCTCGAGGTAGCCTCGAACCCAAGTCGTCTGGCTAGCAGACTCGCGCTTTAAGATCACACCACTGGGGCGCTTGCTCGCTTACGAAATAACTTGTATTTAAAGATTACTGAAACTTTAAATGCTTTTTTCTCGAAATTTTGTGGATAGTGGGTCCTACTGCTTTAATATGTTGTTACCCTCATAGTATACTATAATCCTGCGGAGTTTCGTCCCGATCTGAATTTTCCATGTCGTGACCTCTCCTTGTTAGTAATGAAATAATGAGATACATACCACAGTCATATATGGAGTGACAAAGACAAAGAATATATCATAGAAAAAAAGGAGGACTAACAGCACAGTACAAATCTGAAATAAAATAGAATGTTAATTTAAAATCATTAATATAAATAATTATGTACACATCTATTAATGTTCGGATAAAAATGCACATGTGAAAATGATTGAAATACTTTATTAACACTATGTTGTTCATTTCTGCTTGCACATTTAAAATTAAATTTGAAATGCAACATAAACAAAATATCTGAATTAAGACAGATTTTAAGATATTTGATTTTTCTTCTTTTAAAATATAACATAAAAATAAAAGGACTACTATCATTGTGAAAAGGGAAAAAGAAAAGTACACTGGACAAATTAGAAACCAAATTAATGTAAGTAAAATTCACTGAAGCGAGGAAAGGATGTAGTCAGCAGTTGGGACACTTAAACAGTCATTTGGGTTTAGTACACTGTTTATTTATTTGCAAAATGCAAATATAAATAAAAAGTTAAAAAATTATTCCAGAATAAAAACGAAAATTAGTTATTAAAATCAATATCAATATGTATAGAGTTGAAAGTGTGTCTGTCCAGATTTTTAGTTTGCTGTACAAAGCTACACCGCTCAACCAATTGCTACAAAAAGTGGTACACTTATTAATCAGTACAAAATTTAGCTAACACCATAATTTTTAGTTTCAAATTATTAAAAAGAAAGAAAAATTACGTTCCAAAATAAATAAAATACACATTTATTATTTTTACTTTTTCTCATAAAATACTTTTAATTTTGCATGAATAATAATAATAATCAAAAGAATTAGCTACACTACAATATTTGGTACACTTAAACAGGAATTCACGTGGAATGTTTCAGGAATATTTTCATACAGATATTTGTCATTAGTTTGAAATTTTTATTTAATTAAACATTTTCTTTTCTACAGTAAAACAAAATTTTTCGTTTTTACTGATACTTTATGTGTAACTTATGAGGTTCTTTTATGCTTTCACCTTAATTTAAAAAAGTTATAAATAGGATTTTATAAGATTTTTTAGTTCCCCATCATACTTAAGTAATCATGAAAATTTTCGACCTCGGTTTTTTTTACTTTTTCACACGTTTTCAGGTGTGAGGAATCTGAAAATATCAAAATGGGTATGGTGTCCGTATGTAGGGTGCCTGTTAGTTTGTTAGTACGTTAGTGTACACGATATCTAACGAATAAATGATCGCAGAGAAGTCGGATCAGTTTTAAAATGTCATTTATGACATTGGCAAGAACCCTATTTATTTGCAACATTCCAATTAAAAAATTTCAGAAGTTATTGGAAATTTACGATTTTCTAAACATGGGAGAATAGGGCAAAATTTCACTTAAATGTACATGAAAAGAAATATTTTTATCATAAAGATGTAAGAACAGCTTTTAAATATCAGTTTTGATGCCCGGATGAACATCATTAACTATAAACATGCTACTTAAAATTTTGCAAATTATTCGAAATTTACAAATTTCTTAACATGGCAGAATACAGCAAAATTTTGCATAAATGTCCGTTTTAAGGGATATTTTCTTCGTAAAGATGTTAGATTACTTTTAAAATAGTATTTATGTTGCTGGCATAAACATCCTTGATTATGAATTTTCCAATTTAAAAATTTCGTAAGTCATTGGAAATTTATGATTTACTTAATATAGCAGAATAGGGCAAAATTTCGTACAAACGTCCATTTTAAGGGATATTTTAATTGTAAAGATGCCACAACACTTTTAAAATATCATATAGAATACTGGCATGAACATCCCTGACAATGAATTTGTTAATTTGAAAATTTTGTAAGTTATTTGGAATTTACAATTTACTTAACATGGCAGAATAGGGCAAAATAGAGCATTTTGAGGATCATAAATATATCAGACAACTTCAAAATAACATTTATGATACTTGTTTGAACATCATTGACTACAGATATTCTAATAGGAAAATTTTGTAAGTTGTTTAAAATTTAATATTTTATTAAAATAGCAAAATTGGGCGATATTACATATAAATATGCATTTTGGGGATTGTTGCATTGGAAATAGTAGCATGAAAACTAAACTAAGAAATTGACCCCAATAAAATAAATTAATAGATTAGAATAAGATAAATGTATCAAACTGAACGGTGGGTAGTCTATTAGACAGGGATTTAATTCCATAACTATGTCAAGCGTTTGGTCAAATTCGTTTATCTTAACACGAATATATAGAATGTTCTGTACTAGAAATTTATGAGAACGTACATATGATGAGGAACTGAGCAGAGTCCACCTATGCCAACTAGTTTTATTTTGTGAATATGATAAAACTGTAATTTGGCATCGAAGAAGTAGCTTGGACATTTCTACGCCAATGTCTTTTCTTACACAATTGCGATAGCTATTTCAATTCATCTCAAAAATGGCAAAAAAATAAAATAAAAATAAATAGATAAATAAAGTCGCCAAGGGGATTACATATTAATGCTGTACTCTTTTTCCAATTTAAACCTTCTTTGCTCAGTTCTTTCACTGATTTCAGAATTCTATAAACAGTACTTTAACCTGGGTAAACCAGGTAGACCTATACCTATTAGTTATTAAATAAAGTAAAAAGAAATGAAATTTTTTTAAAAATGGTTTTAATTATAAAAGTAACAATTATTAGCATTAGGAAAGATTATTAAAGTTCTCACTTTTAAACTTGGCAGTCGAATAGACTTGAGCATATGTATACAAAATGCAACACCTAAAATATCTTGAAGAATCCAGGCCCATCTAGACATGAAATAAAATTATACATATATAGATAGATAAAATGCATATACTGTATATACAAGGAAATTATACAAGATATTCTAGAACTCTACAGCAAACTTGGAGGGGAGAGACAAAAAACATTGTTAGCAGTGCCGGCCTGAACAAATTTGGCGCCCTAGGCAAAAAGTTTTAATGGCGCCCCTTTAACAAAATTTTCACGACAGGGTAAGACACAGAGACAATCAAATACTGTAATAAAGAACCGAATTATTTATTGATATTGAATATTTTACATTATTATTTTTCCGGCAATAATTTTAGCAATAGAAGAATAAATACACTTACATCAATTGTTCTTACTCTATTGATAATGTTGACAGTCTTACAATTATTTCTTGAGTCATTATAAAACTGCATTCTCCATTGGCCACAGACAGAGGAAGGGACAACAACATTTTTAATTATCAAATTTGTTACATAAGTCTGTTGTATAACATCGCGAGTCTCTGTGATTTATAGTTTCTCTTAATATTTTTAGAGTTCCAAAATCGCTTTGGAAGTTTCATTTTGGTATCATAATCATTAGGTAGGTATCAGAAAACATGATTTATCTTTTTGTCTGTTTAAACCTTTCATCAACTGAATTTGTTTCTGCATCAAGAAAATCAATTTAAAATAATGTTTAACATCACATATAGGCTCATCTGCTGACTCATAATTAAATTGTTTTTTCATTTTCCCCAAGCGAGCTGGCTCTGCTTCTGATGCAAATGATGCCGAAATATTAGATTTTTTAAAAAACTTCTCCCCAAACTTTAAGCCCCAAATCACTTTTACAACTTTCCAGAAAGGTTTTTGTTTTTGTCGTGCATTCGTAGCAGCGTTTAAGCTTGTATGAAGAAGTTTATTGACCGAATTAATATTAAGAAAAATATTGTACCATACAGCAAGACATGAAAAAAGCTTGAATTCTGCAATCTTTTTTAGCAAATGACTGAGTCTCGATTCGCGAATGAGATCTAGATGAACCCCTCAGAGTTTTGTTCTCGTAAATATTCATGAGGGCTTCGTGCACATCAGACAGTTCATATAAAAATGGTCGCAAGGCATCAATCTGACACTCGCACTTTGTATCATTCAGACTCTCAGTGGTTTCAGAGACAAACAAGTAGGACATTGCAAGGAAATTGAAACAGAGAAATACATATACATACAGTCGATAACAAAAGTCTTCGAACACTGGCAAAAATTCCTATGTACAAAAAGTACACTTAATAAAATTTTGTTAAATAAATCTTTGTCGAATACTGTTTTTAGACTGACTAAGAACAGGATTCGACAAGGACTTATTTAACAAAACTCTTTTAAATGTCCTTGTTTTACATAGGAATTTTTGCTAGTGTTCGGAGACTTTTGTTACCGACTGTACATACACACACACACACATATATATTCATAAATTTTGCATCTATAAGTAAAAAAAGATGTAGCCATTACAACATTTAGCTACATTATTAACCACAATATTTAGCGTATGTGATCTGCAGGAAACAATAAAAGCATGTGATTTTTATCTAAAATCCTTTTTTAATTTTGCTGCGTTTACTTTCCATATTATTTCCATTATTGTATCCCTATCTACGTAAATTTTCTAATGAAAATGACATCTATTTTAGCTGAGCTAGAACTATTTCAGTTTGGTGCAAAATGGTACTTTAGGGTTTCCAATGCTCTGCCTTCAATAGAAGCCGAGTACTGGAATTTTTAGTCAGATTCTAACATAAAATTAAGTGGGGTTTTTTTGCCAGATTCGGCTAAGTGTGTAAAAGCAGGCAAATAACCTTCGAGAAGTCAGTTGTTATCAGTCAGTCGTTCTGATTGGTCGTCTCTTAGAGATTGTGCTTTAAACATTTGATAATTGTTCCTGAATAAGTGAAATACCTGCTTTGTAGTGTAATTAACACTATTTACTTTACTTTTCTGATACAAATGACTGTTTTATTGGATTGTTTCGAGAATATTTGTTAATCAGTCACTTTTATTGGTCTGTTTTGGGTCAATTTATTGAATTGATGGTTCTGTAATTTTTTTTTTTTCTTCAAAAATATGCATTGAAAAAAGTGCATTCATTGACTAGAACCTGCATGTTTCTTTACGAACTATCTTTCTGAAACAAAAAGTCGCTATATCGAAAAATTTAGTGCCTAATGCAAGGCAAATACACTGAATTGTTTGACTAGAAGCATGGTTGAAGGCATGAACAAACTCTCAATCTTTGGCTGACTAGTTACATAATTTGAAAACTAAACAAAATCTGATGACAGCAATGCAAGATGAAATGAAAACCAGACAAAAAAAGCCGGGAGACATTAACTGAGAAAGTAGATGATGCCTGACAAGACGAATTATAGGACAAAATAGAAGCCATCTAAGAAGAGATGTGTTTCAAAATTAAGGAAATTCAAGAGAAAATGCAACGAGTGAGAGAAAATTTTGAGAAAAAAAAATAGAATTTACGAAAGTGAATGTTGAAAAGGCAATTCAAGCAAAGTTTCTAGAAATGAATGTTCGCCAATTGTGGTAGTGTAGCACTAGCGCGACGTAAAGCACATCACCCCATCTCCCCCCCCTACTCCCACTAATGAACAGCAAACAATTACCCAGCAGAAGTATTGTGATTTCCAATTTTTCTTCATTCATAACTTTTTTCAATTTACTGTATTAGATTCTAGAACCTATACTGAAGTTGAATTGTTCAATATCTCTCACTCATATTTTTTTTTTTTTTTTTTTTATGATTTCCCCCCCACCCCACCGCACAATACTAACAATCGGGGATCAAACAGGTAATTCACAGGATTACCCAAAATATTTGGATAGACAGGGGCTATACTTAGAAATGGCTGAAAATTTATTTCATTTTGTATTAGAGGCTTTTCATGTAAAAGTAAATTTAAGTGCACAATATGATGTGCATATAGTTCATAAACATTATACAGAACTACCCAAAATTAAGTTAAACGTTCTTTTCTATTGAATGTAATTAATGCAATACTATGTCAGTGAACACTGCTCAGGAAGGATAATTTTTTTTTTATACCTATACTGTAAACAAAGTATTTTTAATTGATATTTTAAACTCTCTCTCTCTCTCTCTCTCTTTTTTTTTTTTTTTTTTTCTTTTTTGTATAATATCCAGTTTTGAGGTTGTGAAAGTCCAACTTTTAACGTCTGATCTGTATTTATATCTGTTATCAGCATAATTTAAAAACAAATGATTGCAGGAAATCCAAATTTGGAATTTTGAGATTCGTATCATATTGCCACTTTAAAAATGATTTAGGATATTTCTAAATCAATACATTATTATTTATTCTTATTAATAATTTGGTATTCATATAAGGATTTATTTATTTAAAAATGCTTTTATCAATATTTAATAATTTATTTCCTATCTGAATTAAAATTTATTTAAACAATTTTTTAGAGGGGAAAAACAATTAAAATAGCAAACAGTCAATGTATTTTTTGGAATTATAATAATTTGGTATTTATATTTCAATTTATTTATTTAAAAATGCCTTTATCAATCTATAATAATAAAAGAAGATGTCTGTCTGTCTGAGCATCTATACGTTCAGCCCTCATTGAACGTAAAAGTATAAAATTTGACATATTGGTGCTCAGAAGCCTTCTCGAGGAGATAGTGAAAAAAGAATTTAAAAATTTTAATTAGTTGAGGAGATATTAATTAAAATGTCAACCTATGTCTAATCAAAAAGCAATCTCAATGACTGAGAATTCACCGCAATTGCATAAAAATAGATATTTTAAAAGAATTAAAAGCAAAAAAAGTGGAAAATAAAAATATTAGTCCGGTCATTACAAATTCAGTACTAAATGAAAGGGACTTTTTTTCTGAATATAAGAGTGCAAGAGGCTTATTGATACAACAATTCAAATTTTTAAAATTAACTAAAGTATGAATTTTAGGTGGCAACATCATTTCAACTGCCAGATGACTGTCTGCAATGAAAAAGAAAATGACTGTAACCAATTAACATGTCACATGTTTTATAGTGGGTGGGAAAAATTGCAATTTTCAAACTTTTTCAAACTCTCATTCACCTTACATTTTATTTAATATTTGGCCAAGACAGCATATTATAAAGCTACAGTTCAATTTTCATGAAATTATGTGAATAAACAAAAAAATTACAACAAATAAATGAAGACCTTACATACTTCTTGATTATAGCCTTAGCACTTTCGGGAAGGGGCCCCTCCCATCTTCAGAGGCTGCACGGTGGCGGCTTGCTTTGCTGTGTTGACGTTACTGACTTGATCTTTAGTAGTTCTGATGGTTCTACACCAGTTACGGTTAATTTCCTGTGCTGGGTCGTTGCCATTACAGGTAAGTGGGTTAAACAAAATTTCAATAGCTTCGCGATTCGCGGCATATATTGTGTTGTTAAAATCTGCCAGTTTGCGAGTTTCGTTAAAATTTATTTTTATGGATTCGGTGGTGTTTATTTTGGTAAGTGCGGTGGTAGTTTTTCCAAATTTGATGTCAGTAGAATGCTCTTTAATACGAATTAATATTAATGACCAAACGAAAAATAAAAAACCGTATTAAAGAGCATTCTGCTGACATCAAATTTGGAAAAACTACCACCGCACTTACCAAAATAAACGCCACCGAATCCATAAAAATAAATTTTAACGAAACTCGCAAACTGGCAGATTTTAACAACGCAATATACACCGCGAATCGCGAAACTATTGAAATTTTGTTTAACCCACTTACCTGTAATGGCAACGACCCAGCACAGGAAATTAACCGTAACTGGTGTAGAACCATCAGAACTACTAAAGATCAAGTCAGTAACGTCAACACAGCAAAGCAAGCCGCCACCCTGCAGCCTCTGAAGATGGGAGGGGCCCCTTCCCGAAAGTGCTAAGGCTATAATCAAGAAGTATGTAAGGTCTTCATTTATTTGTTATAATTTGCTTCTTGCTTGTTGAAATCTTCAAAAAAATTACATTTTTATTGGGAATTATATTTATCACGACTCACATGACTAAAAGACAATGTAAGAGCAGTATTTTAAATTGAGATATGTCATTGAAATTTCGTAGTCTTAATGCCCGATTTCGAGATTTTAATCCCCGATAATTTGATTGTGAATATTTTTGAAAGTGTATAATTATTATTAAGTAGGGCTTGAGGGGGGGGGGGCAGTGTCTGAAATTGGTATTATTAGGTTTTAAGGAAAGATAATTCCATTGTGGATATTTTCAAGTGTAAAATTATTAGGAGGGACGGAAAGAGGGGGATGGCGAAGGGGCAAAAATGTAGAAAAGGAATGGGCATTTAGGAGAAAACAATGGAAAATCCAGAACACCTTTATTATTTTATATTTTGCAGAGTTTCGAATTCCAAGTTCCACTCACATTCCGTACGAAGGATTTTTAACGTTATATAGCTTGGAATTACGCAAGTTTAGGAGAAAACTATGAATAAGTCAGACACAAATCTTTTTATAAAAATGTTTATGTAACCTTTGTATCTCAGCTTCTAATTAACATAATTTCATAAGAAATACATCATTTTAAAAGTTATTTGAATTGGAATTGCAGAGTATATGTTGGAAATTTCTGTCACCAGAGAGCGCTTTGATATTTTAATAATTCAATATCTAGAATTCTAATTCTAATTAAATTACTTATAACACATCATTTGAAATATTGCAGACTTTTAAACTGATATAAGACATTAAATTCTGTACGGGACTTTCAGAGAAAACCACAGAAAAGCCAAAACACCTTTATTACAATATTCTAATTATGATGCAGGCTTTCGAATTCCAATACTCCATTCATATTTCTTATTAAGGATTTTTAACACTATTTAGCCCACAGATACACAAGTTTCAGAGAAAAACCACAATAAAATCAGACGCAATTTTTTTATAGCAATGCTTATATTACCTTTGTATCTCAGCTTCTACTTAACATAATTTCATAAGTAAAATATCATTTTAACTGAAACTGAAGAGTACATATTGCAAATCTCTGTCACCAGAGGGTGCTTTGATATTTTAATAATTCAATATTCAATTCTGATTATGAGTAAATTACTTATAGGGAGAAGAATGGGAGACCATAGGCCCCACCAGATTGCGGATTTGCCACGATCAGAGTTTTCAAAGGTCCTTTACATGGTGAGCAAACAGGCTGTTTCAAATCATGAAATGTAAAGCGGTGCCTTAGTCGCTACAGAGCAGAAATTTGCTACAGTTAAAATTTTCGAAGCTATTTGCGCTATGAGCAAGCATGCTGTTGTATGTTCTAAAACGGGGATAAGGTGCCGCAGGCGTCACCGAATGGGACTTTGCAAAAGTTAGAATTTTGAAAGATCATAATACAGTGAGCGAACAAGCTGTTTCAGATATTGAAATGGGAAGAGGGCACCACAGGCACTACTGAGTGGGAATTTACTGTGATTAAATTTTTCAATAAAGCTATTTTCACTATATGTCAATAAGCTGTTGTAGGACCTGAAACGTGAAAATGGCACCGCATGCACCACTGAGCGGGATATTAGTAAAGTCTGATTTTCAATGATCGCAAAGGCGGCTAATATATAATGAAATAAGATGTGTGTGTGTTTCATTGTGTATACATATCTTGAGTTTTTCAAGAAAACGGCTGATCGCAGAGGTACACAAATTTGCATGATGGTTCGTTATGATCTGTTCTGATGCACCTCGAAGCTCAATTTTTGAATAGATTTTTTAAAAATAATTAAAATATGAAAATAATAACATGGTAAATATTGGCTTCTATTTAAAATTAAAATTAAATACCTTTAACAGAACTTTGTGCTGGCAGAAAGCTTTTTCGGTAGGGGATCCCCTCCTTCTACAGTGCCGACTTTAATTTTAAATATGAATTATAACTTCGTTAAAAGTAGTTTTTACAATTGGCTTCTATTTTCACTTTTCTAAATTTTATTCTTTCATTTTAATCCACTGCGTGTTTTAGCAACACCTATTATGTTATTTATATTAATTTAATTCATTCATCTGAATCAAAATCTTTTTTTTTTTTTTTTTTTTTTTTTTTTTAATTTATTATATTTATTGAAAATTAAATGGTAATGCAGAAGAAAAAATTAAGTAGTTCATGTATAATTTTTAGAGCATAAAACTTTTTATTTTTTTAAATTAATTTCTTGGATTTTTTTTTTTTTTTTTTTCAGTTTTTATTAAGGAAAAAAATGGTAGTATATATTAGAAAGGATTAAACTGATTAAAATTTAAGTTTATATAAAATTTATTTGTTTTTTATGTATTTAATTCCTTTTAAAAGAAAATCTACTTTTTTACTTATTATATTGGTCGGAATCAAAGCGTAATATAGTGTAAAGAGTGGGGGCGATAAAATATGTGGTTCAAAAACTAAAATATTTAATAGATGCTGAAATACTGTTATATTTAAAATCGTAATTCTTAAATAATAGCAGATCCACCTGCCGTAGATAAATACCCAGATTGAAGTGCCCGGGAAATACCTTTCTGCAGGCAGTGGGAACTGGTACCCAATGCAGTGTTGGCGGAAAAAGTGATGCCATAGTCAGTGTGTACCCAAAGCGAGATTAACAGCGATTTCAATGTAATTTTTTAAAAGTTTTTATTTATAATGTGATATAAAAAATAAATAGGGATTCAATTCTTATGAAAATTCCTTTAAATATAGTGACCAGTGAAGCAGGTGTAGCCTGCTAGTATTAAATAAATGCAAATTTTTGACAAACACACTTACTGAATCTCTCAAGCTTTTTTACTTCCGTTACCCTACTACCGTAGGTAATGGAAATATTGTATTAGAAATTATATAACTTAAAACGAGACATCACTATAACTACTTTAAATTAGATAAACCTTTTTAACTTGCCTCGTTGTTGGCTGTAAGCTTTTCACCTGGACGTCCAGGCCTCCTCAGCGGCTTCATCTGTCGTGAAGTTCAGATGGTGTTGATGTCTGTGGGCGGTTCTCTTCATGAGATGTCTCCACGCTTCATTTGGGGCCATTGCATCGCTGTCATTGCACACATTATGGTTGGTTGTAATTTCTAAAGATTCACGGAACCTCGAGTAATGGTAATTGTTATAATCGGCTAATTTTTTAGTTTCGTTAAATTTAATCTCTATATTTTCGTTGTTATATGTTTTAGCTAGTGCGGTATTAACTTTGTCAGTTTTAATATCGTGTTTGAGTTCGTTAATGCGGGTTTTAATTTTCCTTTTAGTAACTCTGATATATGAACCTGCGTTTTTATTTTGATTAATAAAAGATATTTTGTATATTCCGGCTGTTTCTAGTGGTGAAATTGGATCTTTATCGTTGCGTATTAATTGATATATATTTCTATTTGGTTTTATCGGGATATTGATATCGTATTTATTAGCTGAACTTTTAATTTTATTAGCGGCTCCTCGGTCATATGGAATTGAAGATGTAAATTTAGAGGGTTTTTTTTGAAAATTTGGAATGCTATTTAGGTTTTTTAATCTGTCTTTAACTAGTTTGTTGATTATTTTATGAGGGTATCCCGCTTTTTTAGTGAAATCTTTGCTAGTATTTATTTCATGATTTAAGTCTTCAGTTTCTTCACAGATTAAGATGGCATGATTAATGTATGATCGAATAGCGTTGATTTTATATCGGAAAGGTGTTTTGCTTTTATAGTGTATAATTTCATTACTATTTGTAGGTTTTCGGTAAACAGTGGTTTTAATTTTGTTTTCTGTGCGGGTAATTTGGACATCGAGGAAATTAATTTGGTGGTCTTTTTCTTCTTTGTATGTGAATTGTATATTTGAATCAATGCTATTAATGGAGTTTAGAATCTGTTGGATACTACAATTTTTGTCGATAACGGCAAAAACGTCATTGACGTACCTATACCAATAGAAAACTTTATCTTTATGATGTCTTATTATTTCTTTTTCAATAGTTCTTAACTTGAAATCTGCGATGAATCCTGAGATGGGCCATCCCATTGGCACTCCTTTCATTTGTTGGTAGATTTTATTATTAAATTTAAAATAGTTTTCGTTAAGTAAAAGATTGGTGGTGGCGGTAAGGGTTTGAGAAATTTTGGGGTCCTGAAATTTATTTATGATAGTGTCGTTAACAATTTGGTTAACCTCCGCGATATTTATAGATGGATATAAGTTAACAACGTCAAAACTAACGAAATGGTAATGGTCTTCATTATGGATTTCTCTTAATTTTTTAACAAAATCTTAAGTGGATTCTAGGGAGTGTTCTGAGGGAGGAATAATTTCTCGATATATCTTGGCCATATATTTCTCTAGACAATATGTAGGTCCTTTGCTTTTGTTAACAATAGGCTGGAGTTTTGGGGGGGTTTTATGGTCTTTATATTTGCCGAAAATGCGGGGTGTATTGGGAGCGTGGTTGAGAAGTTTAGGAGGTTTGTTGTCGGGCCATTTACCTTCTTTTATTAATTTCCGGGTTTTTTCAGTTAGACGATTGTTTGAATCTTTTTTAATTTCCTTAACTCCAATTTCACGGATGGTCTGTTCCATTTTTTCAATATAATCGTTTCGGTCAAGTATGGCAATTTTGTTGGTTTTGTCTGTGAGGGTACAGGTAATTTCTTTTTTCTTTTTAAGTTCTTTTAGTTCCTGGAGGTCTTCTTTATTAATATTATTATTTTGTGCTAATTTGGTTATTTCGGTGATTGCGACATTACGAATTTGAATTTTACTTTCTTCCGGAGCTTGGCTAATAGCAGATTCAATCTTTGCAATACTATCTTTAACGTTAATAGGTTGATCGAGAATATATTTCGGACCCAATTTTAATAACTCGTTTTGATGGCTATTGATTTTAGTTTTTGATAAATTAATGTATGGATATTCGGTCTTTGTGTTAGGTTTATAGTTGTTTTTCTTGAGTCAGAATCTTAGTTTATTGTTATTCCTTTTAATTATAGCATTTTCCTCGATGTTATGGTATTGTGCTATTTTGTTTTTACATTTATTCCATTCTTCAATATTAGTAAATGTCTTAAGATTGTTAGCGGTTTCATTCCAAATATTTTTGTTTTAAAAAAAATTTTGTTTTCATTAAAACCCGCATTAACGAACACAAACACGATATTAAAACTGACAAAGTAAATACCGCACTAGCTAAAACATATAACAGCGAAAATATAAAGATTAAATTTAACGAAACTAAAAAATTAGCCGATTATAACAATTACCATTATGCGATGTTCCGTGAATCTTTAGAAATTACAACCAACCATAATGCGTGCAATGACAGCGACGCAATGGCCCCAAATGAAGCGTGGAGACATCTAATAGAGAAACCGCCCACAGACATCAACACCATCCGAACTTCACGACAGATGAAGCCGCTGAGGAGGCCTGGACGTCCAGGTGAGAAGCTTACGGCCAACAACGAGGCAAGTTAAAAAGGTTTATCTAATTTAAAGTAGGAAATATTGTATTCGGTCCAAAAATTCGATATCGAGTTTTCACCTGATGTGTAAATCAAGTAAATCATTTTAAGGGCCCCTGAGTCCTGGCAATTGGTCAGTGTGTGTGTGTGTATGTATGTGTGAAATCTTCTGGCTATTATATCTCCGAAACTAATAAAGATAGAACTATGAAACTTCAGAATTAATACAGGTCTGGTGTACAGATGAATTTTTCAAATTTTGGTGAAAATTGGAAAACCTGAAATGGGACCTTAAGTCCGTATCTCAAAAACGGCTCTAACAATTTCCTTCACAGTTGCTATATAAACACTCTATTAGATGTCCTTTTGAATGATATAGTTGGTTAGTTCAGAAAAATTGATAGGCGTCCTGTATAAATAGCTCAATTTCAGGTCTTGCGAGTGTGTTCCTTTAAAAACAGCTGTACGGATTTTTTTCAAACTTGCCATATTAACTCTCTTTTAAATATTCTTTTGTATGTAATTATTGTTTTCCTGTCAATAATTGAGTATGCCAAGTTTTGGTAACAGTCGGTATCTCAAAAACAGCTCTAACGATTTTCTTGAAAATTGTTACATAAATCCATTTTAGATACCCTTTCTCATTTATTATGTGGTTATTACAGAAAAATTAATGGCCATTCTTATTAGATAGTTCAGTTTTAGATCTCGTAAATTGGAGTTTAAAAAAATAACTATCACCATTTTTTTTTTTTTTTTTTAACTAGCTGTGTAAACTCTGTTTTATATGTCTTTACACGTGTGTCAAGTTTCTCTTACTGGAAAATTCCAAAAAATGCATATAATATCTCCAAATAATGCATGTATTACATGCAATAGTGGGTAATGGAAGTCATGTGGTTGTTTCACACCAGATTTTTTTCTGTTACTTATGGTGCTGCAGATTATTTTCTAATGCCTAAATAGTTGTTGCAGATTGACAGAAAAAATTCTGCCACTGGGTGGCCATACTTGATCTATATTATCATACCACATTTATAGATGTAACACATATTGACAAACATTCTCAAAGAATCCAAATCATCTTAGCATAAATGGTGATTCATACCACTAAGTCTAGAACAGGCATCAGAAATGACTGATGTTTTATAAACAACAGTCTTCAAAAACATTTTAGAAAAAAAAAAAATCTGAGAAAATGAGGTGATCTAGAGGGCCGTATGATAAGATAATCTTGTCAAATGTCTACCTAAAAAACTTGTAGGAAAATTGCATGATCATATGGAGCCCAACTTAGTTAAACTACATTTTGTAATGAATGTGCCAGACCCCTATTAAGACAGTCTAAAAAAATATGAAGAAGGAAGTTGAGATACTAGACAGCATCTAATTAAGATAAGAAGGATGAGCTGATTAAACAGGGACACAAAAATCACTTAAACATAAGTAATGTAGTAAAGCTATATGGCTTCCGATATGTGGATTGCGGATAATTCACATGCCCATGCGGTCAGTACTAAGCATCTTTGCATATCATACGTAAAAGATTTTGAGATGTTATGTACAGTAATGTTCATATTTTCAATAGCAGAGATGCCAACTTCTAATGACAAAAAAGCAGGAGATTTTTTAAGAGAAATCACGAGACTTTTTCCAACAAGAAAGTTTACAAGAAAAAATGAGTAAAATAATGCAAATTTAATTTTAAGTAAAGCTTTATAAGCTTAGGAGGTATTTACAAAGCATCAGTGTTAAAATTAAATGAATAATATATGTTTCTTGCAGTAAAAAAAAAAAAAAAAAACCTCAGACATACAGTTATTTAAAATTTAAGACAAAATAGACAGATTTGATCATTCTGCTCCAAATATAAGCAATAAGAATCTTAATTATCTTTGTAAAAGAAAAGGTAATAAAGAAATGAAAATATCAGCTATATTCCAATGAAATTTTAATTCTTTAAGTTTTCAATGGTTATGGTATTAAAAAAAAAAAAAAAAAAAAAAATCTTATGATAATAAGACATTTTTCATTATGCAAAAATGAAAGTTAAAAATTTATTCTTAGCAAAAATTAGTTTAAAAGCATTGTATAGTAATTCACATTTAAACTGAACTTGATAAATTGCAGTGCAAGATAAACTTCAATTTTTTTTTGTTTTTTTCAAATTTTTTTACCCAATCCCACAAATTTTAAGCATAAATTATGGTAAGAGGGATAGATAAAAATTACATCAGAAAAGCAGGAGAAATGAGTGGAAAAGCAGGAGCATAGAAAAACAAGCAAAAAGCAGGAGACTCCTGCCAAAAGCAGGAGACTTGGCATGTCTGCAATAGTATACCAGAAGAAATAAGTAATTTTATGTTTTCAATATAATATTGTCATCATATTATTCTTTCTTGCATATAGATTGTGAATTATATTTTACCTGTGATGAACTGTCACAGATATAAAACTTGGCTAGGACTATACTATGACAAATTTTGTTTTGTTCTTCTATTTAGTATTAGGCAGAAAAAAATATAAAAAGATATTATATAGCTCATATCTCCTATAGTTACAAAGTTTTAAATGTTTATTGTATATAATTCAAGTTCAAATTTAATATTTTTTTCATGTAACATATGTTTTGTACTATTGAGAATGTACAAGCTAAAACATAGGCATCCTGAGTTGGTTAAAATTTAATCTGGTAAAATTTAATATCTAATTAGTTTAATTTTTTTAATCTTTCTCGTGCCATTATCAATAATAACAATAACTGCATAACAGTCAGATTTTCCACCTGGAATGTTGTCTACCTCCAGGTGAGCTCCTATGGTCTTGTAGGCAAGCCTGGAGAATCTTGCTTGGGAGGGGGGGGGGGGATATGAAAGGGATAAAAAAATGGTAAATTTAAATGATGGGATAAAAAATACATAAATTTAAATGATTAAAAACCCATTTTAAAAGTGTGAAAATCACTTGTCAAAATTTACAAATTGCTAACAATTCATAATTGTCCCTTTAAGTTTCGTTTCACGGAAGGAGACTTCATAACGTGAAAGTCGAAATAGTATATAACTTTAAGAGAAAAATTACCTTAGTCAGGGCTTTTAGCAACAAACTGTGGTTGGATATTGCATATTAATTAATCCTGGAAATCTGGAACCTCAGCTAATGAAACTATCAGCAATTTATTAATCAATTGGAAACGAAATCTGGCTAACAAAAAGCAAAAACCAAACAATGAAGAGAGTTTTTTCATCATGTAACGCTTGCTAACTATACTCATGGCCCTACAGGGTCCGCCCCTACAGCAATTTGCTGATCTTCAGCCCTGTCACATAACTGTTCCAGAACTAAGGGTGAATATCTGCTCAAGATGCCTAACTTCCAGCTAAGACTGCATTTTTCTACATAATAAAGGATTATTAGTTAATCTAATAGAGGCCTCATCTTTTCTAAGATGCTTACATCCCATAATCCATCCTATTTAATATTGCAGAAGTCTTTTAGATTTGCAAGTTTCACAAGTGAAAACCTAAAAGCCTAATAGAAACGCTCGGACAACACTCCAAATACATTACATATAAGGGTGGGAATCGATTAACAGTTTTAACTGGATTAATCGTAGTTCATTAATCGATTAATCGGCTGATTAATGAGATTTTTAATTGGTTTTCATTTTTCTTTGTATAAATTTACCTTAACGATAAATAAAACTCTCCTACACATTTTTTTTTTTTTTTTTTTTTTTTTTCAAGATAGTACATGTCAGACCATAAAAATAATATAGATGTTGATTTAACTAGTTTCTTAAACAATAAATAAGGAAAAAAGAAAATTTCTTACTTTTTTTTAATAAATGAAAAACTATTTTAAATTTAAAGATATTACAACACTTTGAAAATCAACTGTAAACATTCGACTGAGCATTTATAGATCATATTTATTTTATGAAATACATTTCCTATTAAACTTAGATTTAATTGTGAAGATATTTAATAATGATAATAAAAATTTAAATACCTTATAAATATTAAAATTATACTTACTCATATAGTATAATGGATCAGAATGCGGAACACACCTACATATTTATTTTCAAATATTACACAACAGGTCGGAAAAAAGATACTGTTTTAAGCAATCCATTAAACTCACAAGCACCTTGACATTTTCGGGATCTAAGCTTGATCTTATGTGAAATGTATACATATAAAGCAAATATGTGAACAAATATTTTGACCAACTGACTTCACTACGATTCTAGACCTATAGGTGAAGTGCCCTTCGTGGGGGCCATTCTGAGGGGTTCTAACACGTATTTGCGTGAGTTTTGGAGAAAACCACAGAAAACTCCGAACAGTGCGACCTGGGATCGAACCCGGCATTTCCCTTCTACCAGTTTCGAGCACAGAACTGTTCAGCCACTAATGTGGCGATATTTTGTAGGAAGAACAGCATTTTAAATTTTTTACTTTAATTTGTAGCTTGAAATTTTAATCGAATTAATCAAACTGATTAACTCGATTACAAAAATTGATCAGGACTAAGCATTGATCGATTAACCGAACCGATTAATTGACACAGCCCTAGTTACATATATTATATAACAGTTTGTTTGTAAATATGCAGACCAGCAACCTTATCAAACTACAAAATTTACTATAAAACAAACAACTAACCTTCCATTATATTTTCAACTATTTAATTAAGATATTAAACCATCAAAATCAGCTTATTTAAATCATACTGAAAGGGCATTTAATTAATAAGGGAAGAAATTCTAAATAAATATTTATGCATGTATATAAACTTTTGTGCATTCCTTGAATCATCAAAATAAGAAATAATAACTAAAAAAAAAAAAAAAAAAAAAAAAAAGAAGAAGAAATTAGATACTTACTTTTGATTTCTTATAATTAACCACCAAACTGAAATGCCAATAGAAACACTAACTAAAATAACTTGTCGGAAATCAATATTATAGACCATGCTCCCTAGATGGCAATCAAAAGGCCTGAAAAAAGAAATAGAAAAATAATATTTCATTTACATTTATTAATTGTATGCACATAATAAAACAAACATTTAAATGCTTTTATAAATATAAAGCAAGGAAGAAAAAGCATTAAATATAGATAGATTATAAGACATCTTCCAACTAATTTAAAATAAAGCTGAAATCATTAAAATAACTAAACACTTTCAACTACTATGTAATCATCTTCAGGGAGCAACTGAGATTTAAGAAAGCAAATGACATAGTGACAAGTGAAATTGATCCAAGGTGGCGCTCCATGCTTGGAAGGAATAGGGATCTTGAACAGACAAAGACTGAACACTAAACAAATATGGCAGACATTCGTTCAAAAACCACTTGATCGCTGTAGAACGTAATGTATTTTTACCAGCATCTGATACATTTCAATAAAATCTTTTCAGTTACCTTTAGAAAGTCTTGCAGAGTGCCATTTGAAATTTTGCAGAGTGTAATGGTAGATTGAACAAACATGGCAGATCAGCTGGTGGATCAATGTCCAGTTTCTTAGCATGTAGGGTCTCTAGGAAGAAAGAGTAAAGAGGAGAGGCAGAAGACATTCACAGCCTCCTCCGATGCCTTGAAGATGATTATGTAGTATTTGAAAGCATTCAGGATAGAGTTTTTAATAATTTGAGCTTTATTTTAAATTATGATCTTTAATTTTAATTTACTTAATAAAAAGTTTTTCAACTATACTAGCCTGTAACATCATTTAACCTTCAAAGTATTTTACCTCCAAGATGCACCTTAAATTATATTTTGTTTTTAATTATGGAGCAAGAAATCTGGTTAAAAACTTATCTTTAGAGCTTTACTTGTAGAGAGAAAGCATAAAAAAGTTTTCCTTAACATATGGTATATTTCCACAGAGAATACGATAGTTGAATCATAAAAGAAAAGCTCTGAAATTGTCATGTTGCATGACAAAGTTTTTTCATTAACACATTTTTTACTAATTTTATTTTTAAAAACACTTTAAAGTAATCGATTAAAAATATTATTTAAAATAACCATTTATCTTTTACTTCATATTTTTAAAACTAATACTGTTTATAAATATATTAAAATTTAATTGCATAAGAAATTAATTATTTTTTTAGCATAATTATTCATTAATTTATTCATTAAAATTGTCATTATTTGCATTTCGATCTTTTTTGGCATTTAACGAACTTCGAAAAGCTTTCCGTAGAGACTGCCATGGAGGGCATCCCACTCATGCCTAGGTCTCTTGTGTAGACAACTGACATCAACCCACAACACATTTTAAAAAAAATGAAAAGTTATTATACGTCCATTTCAACAATTATTCAATTTTTGTTGTTGTTGCTAGTCCCCATCTGTCAGCAAAGCTAAACAAAGTCTATGACTCCAAAAACTCTGATCATATCAAGAACATAGAGCGGATCTTTGCAGAGATCCCCTCTAGTTAGATTAAGGCAGTCGAAGATATGGTTAAGTGTAGCCTGACAAGTAGCACACTTACAAGGAAAGTATGAATCAGTAAAATTCCTATTGAGCCGAAACCAAGCTTAAATTAAAGAGCATGGTCTAAAATATAGGGCAGCGTGCAAATTTGCTGCAACAACCCCCCATAGAGCGAGAAAGCGACCCTAAAAGTTTTAGCTGTTTCCACCAAAATCAACGAAAGAGAATTGTTATGTTTTAAAAAAAACATAACACTACTTTATTCTTAGGTTTCAAATAGTTTAAGACTATTTTATTTAAAATTATAGGTTTTCAGTTTTTTTTAATTTAAAAAGTTTTCTCTTTCAGAATTCATTTTCATACTCTGCAAATTTTAATCAAAATCGATCACGATTTATTTATTTAAAATATTTCCATTTTCGCTTTGAAAATTTGCTTTTTTCAAAAATACAGTATAATCAAAACAAATTCAGCAATTCCGGATTAAAATGATATCGTAATCGATATTCTGTGCAAAAATGGCCAAAAAAAAAAAAAAAAAAATAGAGAAATCATTAAAAGTGCAAAATAAAAAATAAAATCAGAAAGATCCAAAATTATCTTGTCAGCAGTCAGTATTCCGATTTTGCATTTAAAAATATTTTCTAAGTTTTATTTCCATGTAATTCTAATTTCATGAGATTGCTTATTAAATTTCATTTAATTTGAGCCATCGCTCATAAAAATAGCTTAAAATTTAATAGTTTTCCTTTCCAAAAATTGTAAGTCCAAAAATACTCTTTTTTATTTACTGAGTTCTTAAAATCAGAAGTCGGCCATGTTTTCTTAAAGCTTTCGAAGTTTCTCGCGCTTTCAGAGGGTGAAATTTATTCTAGAACATTCCCGATAGTTCCCCATGACGCAGAGAGCGGCATCTCTGACGTCAATGGCGTCCCTTTCGAGGGCGCTCATTGGCTGGCTCGGAGGAGAGAGCGAATTTCACATCACGTTCAGTCAGAACAGTAGGTGGTCGTCCAGGAGTGAGGTTGGTCCAGCGGAGGGCGGGAGTTCTTCCCGTGCCGAAGCTTGGTTCAACACAGCTAGTGAGAAAACGTGAATTCCTTCCTCGTTTCTAAAAATTTAATAACGTTCCATGTCTGATTTCTACAGTTATAAATTGACGTAATGGAAGCAGCTAACCTTTTGAAAGGATATATATTTTTATTTTTTGGCAATATCGACTGCAAACACTGTATTTTTTTTAGCTGAATTTTTCCAAGTCTTACTTCTGCTCAAAGTGGCTGCAAGCCACTGCTTCATTTTACTTAGTTTTAAATCCCTTCCAATGGTGCTTGGCGAGATAAAAATAATACGAAAATAAGTGGCAAGAATCTTATCCTCACAGAGTTCCACATCCGAGCTAAGTGGTTGCGAACCATGTTTCAGCTTTAATAAGTCTTACATTGCTCCCGATGATGCTCAGTGGATAACCATTTTATAGAAATAAAGTCTGCTGCTGAGTAACCGACCAGAATCCTGTTCATCAAGATTGCATTAAGATAAAGATGCATAAATAGTTTAGAACTTGCCCTTAAGAGATGAATGTGCATCTGTGAAAAGATAGAATCTATAGGCACAAAAATAAAAAATTGCCTATTCAAATATTGCGATATATAAAAACGCCTGGAATTCAGCATCCCCTGCAAATGGTCCAAAGATGCATTAGTCGTATCTTCATGCTACTTAAAAAATCTCAAGATCACGGAAGAATATCTAATTTTTCGAAAGGAGCTAGATAGCTGCTGATCTTAAGATCATCCTATAAACATCCTAAAAACTGAAACTGACTTATATTCATATTATTTAATCAAACAGTTTCATGACTTACGCGTTTTTAACGTGCAGCACCTATTATATTAATGATTTGCTATTCAAGAATATCTTATCTGTGTTTTTTCGTTCTATTAGTGTGTGAGTGTATTCTCATTGTGTGGTACCACATCAATATTCTATTTTGGATTACTTTACTTGTCTATATTTGGTAAAAAGAAGTTCTGGTAAGTCGGGTTTCTTTTCTTTATTTTGTTATGCATGAATTTCACTTAAGAAATATTTTTTCTCAGGTAAAATCATTCCAGCTTCACAACTCACAGGTAGTACTCCACTATATTTAATATATTAACTATCACTGGTGCTTTTATTTAATATAATTTTAAAATTTTATGAAAAAGGGAATAAAGCTCATTTTTTATTGTAGCTCTGAATACAACAGTTTTGTACTTAGCAACATTTTAGATCATTTTCTTAACTTTCTAAAATTTGTAACTTAAAAACCTAAAACTCAATATTCAAGTTTAACCTTTTTTTAAGTTTTACAAGAATCCATTAACAGAACGGTGTGACGTAGTGGTCAGAGTGTTCAGCTTGAGTGACGAAGGTCCTGAGATCAAATCCCAGTGACTGCTTGCAGTTATTTTTTTAAATATAAATATAAATGATATACAACATAAAAAATATATGAATAATTTCAGGGAGGGGAACATGTATTAAATTCAATTATAAATATATAATGATATATTTTTAATTAACAAAATATTTTATTTCAACTACATTTTGAATTATTATTATTTTTTTGTTTTAATAATTTAAATAAATAAAATACAGTAGAACCTCGATTATCCGAAGTAATTGGGACCCAACCTACTTCGGATAATCCAAATTTTTGGATAATCGAGAATTCATCAATAATCATCTAGTTTAATATGCAGTATCGTGATTGAACTGGTATTATGACTATTTTAACTGTTAAATAAATTAAAATCATAAATGAAAATAAATTTATTTCTGAAACAAAAACTTACAATGGTTTAAACGGAAGCTTCTGGTGTAAATTGGCCATCGTTTGCAGCTATATCCCGAAGTTAAAGAGAATAGGTTCTTTGCAGAGGGTGCAATAACATTCGATTGTTCTGGGACTCGGCAGTATGATCTTCTAAATTTCGAAATGGGGTATATTTTTGTTTAGAACAAGGATGTTTGAAAGTGGGGAAGAGTACACTCATACCGAGAATTGAGCTTGCGAGAAGGAATTCTAAAAAAGGGAATTCCAAAATATTTATCTGCACTTGTAGTTTAGAAAGGACGGCTTGCATACAAAAGAACTTTAAAAATGCATGTTTGTTAAGAGAAAATTTTGGATGATAGTAGAAAGTGAAAAAAAAAAAAAGTGAAGAAGAAACCGTCTTCGGTTAACAGAGCGTAGTTTCGATTAATCGAGGTTCTACTGTAATTTAAGATAAAATATTTTTCTTCTTTGCACTGTTTTTGTGGGGCAAAGGGACAAAAAATTAGAAATTGAGCTAGACCATTCAAAATTGGCATATATAGGTCTTTGGGGTCACAAGTCGAATGAAGATATTTTTGAAAGTGTACAATTATTTGACCGTTCAAAATTGTTATAGATAGGTTTTGGGGGCCTACAAGTCGAATGAGGATAATTTCAAAATTGTAAAATTATTAGGGGGGGGGGCGGGAAGAAAGGCAAGGAAGGCAAAAAATTAGAAATTGAGTTAGATCGTTCAAAACTGGTACATATAGGTTTTGGGGGCCTACAAGCCAAATGAGGATATTTTTGAAAATGTAAAATTATTAGGAAGGGGCAGAAAGGGAGGGAGGCAAAGGGGCAAAAAATTAGAAATTGAGTTAGACCGTTCAAAATTGGCATATATAGGTTTTTGGAGCCTACAAACATGTCCAATATGAGGATATTTCCAAAAGTGTAAAATTATCAGGGGGGTGGGAAGTGAGGACAAGGCGAGCAAAAAATTAGAAACTGAGTTAGACTATTCTCAGGGTTCCCACTAAGGGGAAAAAATGAGAAGAATTCTCCCACTCTAACAAAAAAATTAAGTGGGATTTTCAAAATTTAAGTCAGATTTTTGAAATTTAAGTCAGTAATTACATTTTGCAGAAAAAATTTCTTTTCAAGAAATTAGCTGAAATTTTTTCTCTAACGTGACTGACTGGATGATTAGTTGAATAGTATTGATAACGTCATTTTCAATAAATAGATGGCATAAACATTTATATATATAGTTTTTAGCTACATTAAACATTTTCAAGATTTTTTCATTAATGAAAAAAAAAAAAAATCTTCAATATACCTGCAATAACTTTTATATCCCAATAAAAGCTTATTAAAATTTCACACCAAAAGAAAAAATGTTTTTCTAACAAATATAGAACATGATTTTTATGCATTGTGCACATTAATCATTCATATAAAAGTAGCAGTAGCTAATTATTAGTTTCAAACATGCATAAAACCAACTGAGCATTAATTTTCTTAAATTGATTCGGAAAAAAATTTCCCACCTGAAAAATTTATTCTTCATTTCCCTCATGTTTACAAATTTGATATAGATCTATATGGCATAAAGATTTAATTTAATTGAGAAAAAAATAAATAGATTTATTAAGTTCAGCAATAAAGGTCTAAAAATATTACATACGTCAAAAATATTAAGCACTACTATCATTTTATTGTTTCTAGAATTGATCATTGATCACTGATCCAGAGATGGAGTAAGGGGGGGGGGGGGGAGATAAAAAAAAAATAATTATAGAGTAAGAAATGTTAAGTTTTTCCAATTCTACTTCTAGAATCTAATAAAGCAAATTTAAAATGAATATTATATATATATATTATTTATGTTGCAGATGGGTAAAGATTGGGAAACACGACTTCTTCAGAACATTTGATTGCTGATCGCTAGATGGAGATAAATAAAGAGAGAGGTGTGCAAAAAAATAATTACATGAGCAAGAAATATTTAACAATATACCATTTCTTTACAGGTTCTAAAATCTCATAAAGCTAGTTTGAAATGGATATTGACATTTATGTTGTGGATGGAGAAAGGTTGGGAATCGGAAGCTTTTGTAGAATATTTGATTGCCGATTGTTCCCCCCCCCCTTTTTTTTTTTTTTTAAGCAAACAATTTTCGCGACTTTTTAAAAAACAAAAAAATAAATTCGCGAAGTTCCGCAAATTAGATGTAAAAAAAAAAAAAAATCGTAGTAAAATAAGTGCAGGAAAAGTGCACTATAAAATTTTTTAAAGTGGGATTTTTTTAATCATTGTGCGATTCCCGCAATCCCGCACAAACCCTGATTCTACCCTACAAGTCGAATGAGGATATTTTTGAAAGTGTAAAATTATTAGGGAATGAAGGGGGGGGGGGGCAAGGAAAGGGGGCAAAAAATTAGAAATTGAGTTAGACTGTTCAAAATTGGTATATATAGCATTTTGGGGTTCACAAGTCAAATGAGAAAATTTTCAAAAGTGTAAAATTAGTAGGGGGGGGGGCGGAAAGGGGGGCGAAAGACACAGAAGCCACCAAGCGGGAGTTTCGTAAAGTCGGATTTTTCAAGGATTGTGAACCAGCTGGTCGCCAAAGGTGGCTAGTATAACATATAAATAAACAATTGCAATAAATTCAAGTTTGGTAGTTTGAAGTTCATATGAGGTTGCCACTTAAAAAGTTTGATGAAGATTGGTAAGTTTCAAGGTGTGTCGTGGTGCGGGTGAAGATTGTTTGAATAATTTAAGATAAACTCTTGCACTTTTTGTATAAATGTAAGTACTAAACAATTGGTTGAGGGAGGCAGTAGACCCCTCACACAAATTTATATGTGAAATAAAACTGTTCTTAAAAATATTTTAAATTGTTTTTATAGTAGAGTCATATACAGTATTTGTTATTTTTATCCCTTATTCTGCCATTATCTTTATAATATTGAAATGCAGGGTAAGAGAGAGTCATGTGAGTGACACACCAGGTTATTTTTTTCATCTATTCAGTGAATATTATGTGAATAATTTAAAAAACTTCATTATTGTTAAATGACAGGTTTGATTCCTGATCAAGTCGTTTTTTTTGCTTATTAAAACTAATTAGGTATTTCTATGAAAACAACTTAAAAGTTGTAGTATAAATTTATACATAATGTCAATTGCATATTCTTACTTGCATAAGCTGGAAGGAATTTTCATAAATAATGGTTCTAAACAGCTGTGTACTGATAAAATACTTGCTAACACAAATAGGCCAATTATGATATAAACTGTAATGATAATATAAAAGAAATTATTGATCAACAAATTAAGAATATAAAGAACAGATAGATACATTGCATGCATAGATACACCATCAAAATAATTTTCGATGACAGTTTTGATAGTTTTTAATGCATAATACATTAAAAACTATTAAACACTAGAAAGTTATGGCCACCACAAAATTCTCTTCTATATATAATCTTATACAAACTTATGCAATAAATATTATTTATTAAGCGTAATTTATTAAAATCATTTTTCATGATAAATGCAGGCAATTTTATCTTAAAGAAGTATAACAATAAATGCCAAAAAAAAAGTCAATTTTATGGCGATATAAAAAGAAATGAGATTTTTTTTTTTTTTTTGTGAAAAATGAAAAAAAATTGATAAATTTGTTTTAAATTATAATAGTTCGGTACAACTTGCAGGCAGGGGTGCAGAATATGTCCGAACGTGCGAACGATGTTCGGGGGAAATTTTGAATATTAATTTTCTTAGAATAAAATAAAAATAAAAACGGGAAAAAAAAAAAAAAAAATATATATATATATATATAAACAAACTTTGTAATATTAAACAACAAACTGGTGGCTGTATTCTTCTGTTACAAGTGTATTTCTTTTAAATACGTATTTCCCCCCCCCCCCCACCATCCTAGGAAAAAAAAAAAAGTGTTAAGTATCTGAAGTTTGATGGTAAATATTTGGTAATTCCTTCAAGCTAGAGAAAATATCAAAACTTTTTTTTTTTAATTAGATAAAATGCTACAAGAATAACAACCCCATTCACACAAATAAACAAACATTTTAATGACCAAAGGCTAGGAAAAATGGTGTGTTCGCTTATTTTAGTCGATAAGAAAGGATTTGGGTCCACACTGCACAATGTCATCCCAGAGTAACACCTCCCCCACTATGCACACACAAAAAAAGTACTTGACCAATTAGCTGTGAGTTATTAAACACAAATTTTTGAATGAGTTGTTTTTTTTGTGTGTTTTAAAATTTAGTTTTCACATAACAGTTTTAATTTTAACAATTAATTAAAACTTCTGTTGTTCTTTTGTGGATATTTATAGAAGTCCAATCATTTCATATCAATTGTTATTAATCTAAAATCATGCTTAAGCTTTTTTATATTATTTTCTCAATTAAAAATTGTTTTGCATTAAAATAACACACATACTATGCTTTTTTTTTTTTTTTTTTTTTTTTTTTTTTTTTTGAATAGAAGAAAGTATTGGATTCATAAAAATTTTCGATTTTTCTGTTTTCAATGAATTTACATGTTTTGAGAGGGCCAGAACACAATTTGACCATAGAAAATGTTTGTCCATCTGTGTGTGTGGGTGACAAAAATTTTGTGACAACTGTACCTCAGAAAATACTGCATTGCATATAAATTAATATACAGATGCACCTTGACATAGATTAGTGTCTATCAACTTTTAGTGCCAATCGTTCAACAGGTGGCGCTGCAATACAGCAATTTCCACAATTTCAGAAAAGGCTATATCTTAGGAACTACTGTACAAAATTGCATATTAATTTATACACAGATGCACCTTGACATAAATTAGTGCCTATCAACTTTTGGTGCCAACTGCACAACAGGTGGTGCTGTTGTACATCAAATTCTCAAATTTCAGGGAAGGCTATATCAGAAAATTGCAGAAATTTTATTAAATGATTGTAGTTCATGCATGTTTATCTTATTCTTGATTTTGTAATTCTGTAATGAAAAGGTATTTTAAATTTTCAGAGACAGCAAAGTGGAATAAAACGAAGCAGGATTAATTTATTTATAATTATGTAGTATTATTTAAGGTATTAAAAGTTATGTTAGTTAATAAATCTAATTACCTTAAACTTTTTAATTTCCATATGGTGGACATTAATAGCAATATTAAATTCGGATGTTGTTAAAAAAAAAAAAAAGTTTGTAATATAGTAGCTTATAAAAAATCTCCCTCAATATTTGGACTAAAGAAAGATTTCCCCTTTCTCTTCCTTCCTTCCCTCCCTTCTCAAAAATGGTAAATATAAATAAAAAAATAAAAAAGAAACCCTCTGATAATAAGTTGTTCTGTTATTTTTGGGGAAATTTAGAATGTGTTCGGGGAAAAATTTCAGAGGTCTGAACATTTTCTGCACTTCTGCTTGCAGGTTGGTCCAAAACCCTATTTCGCGATTTCCTTTTAATGCCGTTTTAAATGATAATGATGTCGTTCTGAATTCTTTACAACATTTGTTTATGTTTGAAACGCATGGCAACCATTTCCAAAAATCACATTTTGCCATAACCACCGAAAAAAAAAAAAAAAAAATTGCCAAATAGAGTTGTGGACCAACATGCAAGTTGTTCCCACAGTTCTATGATTAAACTATTTATTTTTAAGCAACTGACAAGTTCTTTCGAAAGATACCCATTTTGAAAGGGGAGGAGTGATGCTCTTACATGCACATACTCCCCCCCCCTCCCTGGCTTACTACTACTATTATCAATATTTCATATCAATTTTACAATCATGCATTAAAAATAACTCTCATTATGTACATTTATATGAAGTTTTGTCTGCTGCAAAGTAAAAAAAAAAAAAAAAGTAGTTGGCATAGGTGGACTTTGCTCAGTTCTCATAAATTTCTAGTGCGAGACATATTATAATCATGTTAAAAAAAATGGATTTGACCAAAGCTTGATACAGTGACAGAATGAAATCCCCGCCTAACAGGCTATCCACTGTTCACTTCGATATATTTATCTCTATTAATTTATTTTATCAGGGTCAATTCTGTTGTTTAGTTTTCACGCTACTATTTTCAATGCAATAATCCTCAAAATTTATGTTTATATGAAAAGTTTAGAATTTCCCTATGTTGATAAAATCATAAATTACGAATAATTCACGAAATTTTCCTATTAGAATATTTGTATTCAATCATGTTCAAACAAATATCATAAATGTAATTTTGAAGTTGTCTAATGTATTTATGATCCTCAAAATGGAAGTTTATGCTCAATTTTGCCTTATTCTGACATGTTAAATAAATTGTAAATTCCAAATAACTTACGAATTTTTTAAATTGGAAAAATCATAGTCTATGATATTCATGCCATTATCCTAAATAATATTTCGAAAGTGGTTTGACATCTTTACGATGAAAATATCCCTCAAGATTGACGTTCATGTGAAATTTTGCTCTATTCTACCATGTTAAGAAATTTGTAAATTTCCAATAACTTACTAAATTTTTATATTGGAAAATTCATAGTCATTAATATTCATGCCGGTGTCCTAAATAATACTTCAAAAGTAGTCTGACATCTTTGCGATGAAAATATCTCTCAAAATTGACGTTTATGTGAAATTTTGCCCTATACTGCCATGTTAAGAAATTCGTAAATTTCCAAAACTTGCGAAATTTTCAAAGTAGTTACTGATGTTCATTCCGGCATCAAAAGTGATATTTTAAAACTGGTCTGGCATTTTTACAGTAAAAAGTTTCCATTTAATGCACGTTTAAGTGAATTTTTGTTCTATTCTCCCATGTTAAGAAAATCGTAAATTTCTAATAACTTACGAAGTTTTTAAATTCGAATGTTGCAAATGAATAGGGTTCTAGCCAGTGTCGAAAGTAATATTTTAAAACTGATCTGACCTCTCTGCGACAATTTGTTCTTGAGATATCGTGTACACAGACTAACAAACTAACAGACTAACACACTAACAGACTAACAGACACCCTACAGACAGACACCATACAAATTTTGTCATTTTCGGATTCCTCACACCTGAAAACGTGTAAAAAAGTAAAGAAACTGAGGTCAAAAATTTTCACGATCACCTAAGTTCCCCTTTACCTACAGTATGATGGAGAAAAAAAAAAAAAAAAATGGGATTATAGTGCCACCTGTTGAACGATTAATCCCCAAATTTAATCAGTACAAGTTTAGGAACAGGTCCAATTAAATACAGAGTTTGATGAATTTTTTTTCATTGGATCTGTGTGAAATTTGTGATAGACATTTTTTAAAAACAGCCAAATCGTGTTCAGGACACCTTAAAACGTGTAAATCTATAAAAAATTGCAATTTGAAAATTTTCATTAATCCAATACTTTTTTTCTTATATTATACACAGAAGAAAGTGAAAAACTTTTTAATAAGAAAAATATATATATATTGACCAAAAAAAAAAATTGTGAGGAAAAAGAAAAAGAAAAGGAAGGTGAGAAAGGAGAAAGAGAATGATAATAATTAATTAAATACAAAAACCTTAATAGATACTTCATATTTCATATTAAAATATAAAGACCTAACTTTATTTCGTGGTCGTTTAAGATCTTTCGGTACCGGGCACCCGGTCCTCATCAGAAACACTGCTTCTGTGGTGGAAAACTTGAATCTGTTCACTCCTCTGCTGATTTCTCATCAGATGGCTCCAGGCTCTATTTGGGGCTACTGTGCCGCTATCGTTGCATACATCGCAATTGGTTGAGATTTCAATTGATTCGCGGTACATGGCGCAGTTGTAATTATCGTAGTCGGCTAATTTTACGGTTTTATCAAAGTTTATTTTAATATTGTTTTTACTGTATGTTTTAGCTAACGCAGTATTAAATTTTCCGGTCTTAATATCATTTTCATGTTCTTTAACTCTAGTTTTGATTTTTCTCTTAGTGATGCCAATATATGAACCGGGTTTATTGTTTTCATCTATATATGGAATTTTATAAATGCCGGCGGTTTCAAGAGGGGGGATGGGGTTTTTATCGCTTCAGATTAATTGAAAAATATTTTTGTTAGGTTTGATGGGGATATTTATGCCATATTTATTAGCTGTATTTTTAATTTTATTAGCGGCTCCGCGATCGTAAGGGATGGATGGGGTAAATTTAAGGGGTGGTTTCTGGTGATTGGGTATTTGGTCGAGGTTTTTGAATTTATTTTTAATTAATTTGTTAACAATTTTTATCAGGATAATCTGCTTTTTTTGTGAAACTTTTAATAAGGTTAAGTTCTTTTTCAAGGTCTTCGAGTTCATTGCATATTAAAATGGCGCGATTAATGTATGACTGGATAGCATTTGTTTTATAGCAAAATGGTGTTTTACTTTTAAAATGGATAATTTCGTTACTATTAGTGGGTTTTCTATAAACGGTGGTTCTGAAATTATTTTTATTGTGGGTAATTTTAACATCAAGGAAGTTTAATTGTGAATCGCTCTCTTCTTCGTAGGTGAATTGGATATTTTGATCATGGCTATTGATAAGGTTGAGAAATTTATTAACATCAATATTTTTCTCAACGATGGCGAAAACGTCATCGACGTAACGATACCAATATTTAACTTGATTTTTAAAATTTTCTATGATTTGATTTTCTAGTCTTCTTAGTTTGAACTCAGCGACAAAGCCTGAGATAGGCGAGCCCATGGGCACGCCTTTGGTCTGTTGGTAAATTTTTTCGTTAAAGGTAAAATAATTTTCTCTAAGTAAAAAATTGGTAGTGGCGTTTAAAGTTCGGGCTATTTCAGGATCTGTATAAGTTTTGTTGATGGCTTCGTTTATTATTTTGCAAGCTTCGTTTATATCAATAGATGGATAGAGGTTTACAACATCAAAACTAATTAAGTGATAATTTTCTTTATTTTCAATTTCTCTTAGTTTTTTAATGAAATCTTCGGTTGATTCTAAGGAGTGGGTTGAGGGGGGAATAATTTTCCTGTAAATTTATGCCATATATTTTTCTAAGGGGTAGGTCGGTACTTCGTTTTTATTGACAACGGGTCTGAATTTTTTTGGGGGGGGAGAGGGAGGGGGGTTGTGATCTTTATACCTGCCAAAAATTCTAGGGGTATTGAGTGCGTGGTTTAATATTTTTTTTTTTTTTTTTTTTGGGGGGGGGGGGGGGATATTATCAGGCCATTTTCCTTCTTTAATAATTTTGCGAGTTTTTTCAATTAATTTATTGTTTGGGTCTTTATTAACGATCTTAACTCCTATTTCTTTAATGGTGTCTTCCATTTTGAATACGTATTCTTCACGGTTAAGGATGGCGATTTTTTTGGTTTTATCTGTTAGAGTACAAGTAATTTCATTGTTCTTTTTAAGTTTTTTTAATTCTGCCAGGTCTAATTTATTAATAATTTTATTTTTAGTGGATTTTTCAATTTCAGATATGGCGAGATTACGAATATTGTTTTGGTTATTTTCTGGGGTTTATTGTTGTTATATCCGGCGAATATTGTTTTAATCAGCAGAGGAGTGAACAGATTCAAGTTTTCCACCACAGAAGCAGCGTTTCTGATGAGGACCGGGTGCCCGGTACCGAAAGATCTTAAACGACCACGAAGTAAAGTTAGTATGTAATTATTAATATACTTCGTTTTTCTTTTTATTTAAATTTAAATGTCGAACCTGGACTTTATATGTGTTTACCTGTGGAATATGGAACTTGGAGCTATATGCGTCCGCGTTTATCAGTTGCATACATACAAATTTTACTTGAACAGTTTTTTCCGACCTTTATTAACTTTATACCCGCTTTATATATATATCAAAACAAAAGCATTTTTTCATCAACAAAACTTATACAGATCCTGAAATAGCCCGAACTTTAAATGCCACTACTAATTTTTTACTTAGAGAAAATTATTTTACCTTTAACGAAAAAATTTACCAACAGACCAAAGGAATCATTTGATTCATTCACGTTTCCGGCAACATGCCGCTATTTTTGCAACGGCCTCAGTTAGCGGTTGCAGGTAACAATGTTGCATCGTGTAGTTGTTCAACGGCACATGCCGATTCATCGCGAATGTGCAAATCTTCATAAAATGAAACCTATAAATAGGGGGGAATGACAGTATATGCGCTGGTGTGGCGGACAAGCTAGTCGCGATGTTTTTGTTGCAGACGCAGGTCGTCTTGCCGTTTTTTTTTTCCTGTTGATTTATAATTTTGTTTCGTTAAGTTATTCAATTTAAACTGTTAAAGGAGCAGTTTGTTTTTTTCATTGTATGGAGTAAGGATGAATAACTAATAATTGTAAAATAAGTTTAAAATGTTTTTTCAATGAATCTTAAAAGTTAATTTTCCTGGATTAAATTAATGAATAGTTTAAAAATGCTTAAAGCTAAAATATCAATAGTTTTTTTTGGAAACGCTATATAAATTAAATTATGTTTTTCCTTCAAACATATTCAGTGTGATCTGTGCTAATCATTAGCTGCATCCTGCATTGTGATATGATTTTTTGGAAATGTTCATCTTCAATGTGTTGGTGTAAAATCTTCAAATCCTGTAAGTACTTTGAATCTTTTTAATAAGCTGCAGGTTTGAACACTTCCTTGGATTTAAACACACTTGTGCTATGGTGTATGTTCATTTACCTGGATATTATTTTGAAGCAGCAGATGTTAATATTTTTGATTTGTATGTTTTTTGTATGAATCTTTCAATAATTTGCATTTAAATAGATTCATTCCTATATATATTTAATAAATCTTTTCTGTTTACATATATATATATATTTAAAGCTATAAATAAAATTGTAATTTATTTTAAAACTTGTGTCTTTCCTGTGCCACTCACACACATTGTTAGGATCAGGTAACGTTTTTTCCACTGTGTATAACTCTTCTTTAAATTTCTTTATGTTTGTATGTTGAACTTTTCAACATTTACAACATAATTAGGGTTATGGGCTTTAGAAACCGGTCCATACCATGTAAGAGTGGTCTTTAATTTTGGCACAGATTTTCTAGCAGCTTTAATATCTAAATTTCTTTTGAGGGGTTTTTTTTTCTTGCTAAACATGGCCTTGACCTTGAGTCCTTCAATTGAAAAACTTACTTATAAAAATTACTCAAGTTGGTCTCGTGATATTAAATTTTTACTTAAAGAGAAAAATGCTTGGGAAATAGTTACAGGTACTGAAAAACCTCCTAGTGATGAAGATTTAAAATTAAAAGAAAGTTTTGAAAATCGGTCACGTGTGGCTTTGACCACAATTTATTTAAATTTAGATTCAGAGTTAAAATGCTTAATTGAAAATTGTGAAAGTCCAAGCGATGCTTGGCAAGTTTTGAAATCTAACTTGGTCCCTGACAGTCGGTTTGAACATTTTTCATTATTTCATAAATTTTTGGACTGTTTTATGAAAGAAAATGAATCTATACGTACTTATTCGGCGAGGCTCTCTGAAATCATCGAACAACTCCGAAATATGGGTAAGCCGGTAGCAGACATTTATGCCTGTTATCAAATTCTTCGTCGCTTACCAGATAGATTTCAGCCAGTTATACAATTTTTGCTTAGGCTAGATCATAAAAATTTTTCATTTAAGGAAGTTGTTTCTCATTTAATCGCTGAAGAGACCCACCTAGAATTGCATGATCTTGAATTTAATAACTCTAAATCTAATATTGAAGTTCAGAATGTTACATGTCCCTCTAATTCTGGTAATAAATTTTTTAAGAAAAATGTTAAATGTTTTAGATGTGGCCGAAATGGTCACTATAGTACAAATTGTTTTGCTGCATTACCTAAAAGGTCTTTTTCTAAACCTAAAAATGTGCCTTCTAGAAATTTTAATGCTGGTAAAAAACCTTTCGGAAGGGGAGCAGAAACTCGTCCACATGTCAGTTTCACTAATTAAGTTTTTCCTCAAAATTTCTTTGTGGCTGAATCATTACTAAACTTTAATTTGGATGGCAGAAACAGCTGGGTCTTCGATTCGGCTGCTTCGCACCATTTTTTCAAAGTCAAAGAATATTTTTGGAATTTTCAAAAGGTTGATAATGAAAGCATGTCTGTTGCTGTGGACGGGGTCAGCTTCCCGATCGAAGGTAGAGGTATGGTAAAAATGCTGTTTAATAATGTTGTGTATCAGTTTAATAATGTATTGTATTCTAGTAAATTGAGGAAGAACCTCATGTCGGGACCATGTATAGATAGTATGGGAGGAAGTTATATTGGAAAAGGGGGAAAAATTTCAGTGTTTAATAGAGATGGTAATTTTGTTTTCAATGCTAAACTTAAGGAAGGTATATATTATGTTTTTCCTAGAATTTTAAAGAATCCTGAATTTGAAATTAATGGGGGGCTAGGAAATAAAAATTTAAATGTTTTTTCTCACATGCCTGTTGCTGCTGTGGTTGATCTCAATTCGGTAGATACTTGGCACTCTCATTTCGCCCATGTTGGTAAAGATCTTGTGGTCCATACCAGTAAGCAGAATTGTGTTCATGGATTGCCAAGATTAAAATATACTAAAAATTTTTGTGAACCTTGCCGTCTTGGAAAACAGAGACGCAGGTCATTTAAACCAGGGTTGGCAGGTTTTTGACGGTTTAAACCACAGTTTAAACTGTCATGTCAAAAACCCTGTGTCAAAAACTCATGTCGATAACTGTCAAAAACCTCACATTTTTCACTTCTTGGTATATTTTAACAATGAAGTAGTCATATTTAGAGAAATAAAAAATTGTAATTTTACAAAAGAGTGTTTAATTTATATGTCTCTCATGGTTAAAAATAATTCTTAGAAGTTTATTATCTGTTTCCTATGAATGCTAATGATTTCTATTTAAGTACAAAAAATTTATATCTTTACTACAAAAAAACAAAAATTCGAACATAAGAAGAATTTGTATATTCTATGGTGAACTAAATTTTAATATGAATTACATAATGCAATTTTAAATTAGTTATTTTCAATGAAAGGGATGGTGGACAGATCTCTTTTGTAAATTACTGCCTTAAAGGTATGAAAATCTGCATTTATATATATGCATTGAAATATAATATTAAATACATTAAAATTTCGAGCGAAGTCACTCCAGATTTTTTAGTGCTAACTCTAGGCTAATTTGGCTGGATGCTGCACCTGGCGGCTTTTTCAAACACATTTTAGCACCCAGTGGCCCTTTTCTCACCATTTTTAGCACCTGGCGGCCCTTTTAAAAACATATTACTACCAAATGTTTTTTCTAATATTTTAAATGTTAGAAGCTTTTAAATACTTTTCTTCCTGATATGTAACCTTCTAGCAATAGTTTTACAGCATTCCTGGAAGAACAAATGCATATAGCCTACATATATGCATGTAAAATTAATAATTTATTTTTGTCACATGCAAAAGTCACAACATAGAGGACTGCAAATTATGAAAATAAAATACCCTTTTTGAAAATAGTTTGCCTTTTTTATTGAATTCCCCCTGGAGGCTCTTTTATTCTACAGTCAGCATATTTTTTGTTTTTTAAATATTATGTTTGAATGCTAAAAATTTTCATTGAAATTTTAGCACTTAACATAATTTTAAAAATTAACCTACCATTGAATTCACAAAGTAATAACCTAATAATACATTTAATATATTTTTTTAAACCATAATAATGCTAAAACGAAGAGGAAAAATTAATAATAATAAGTAGCAGGAAAATTTTTAAAATTTTTTCTTTTTTTTCTATTCAATTAGTTTTAAAGAATTTATATAATTAATTGTATTATTATAATTTACCACCTATATATGAAAATTTGTATAGCTTTAAGACAACCTACGAAAAATGTATAATGTTCACTCTTTCCTTAAGATAATGCATTGATATGTTTCCTAACATTTCTTTTTTTCTAGAAAAATATTATATATATATACAAATAATGAATGTTAATTTATGTACTTAGTACATTGCAACTTAAAAATATGCATAAAATCATTTAACATTATACTTTAGATTTTTCACCTATGGTTTTCGACAGTTTTTGACGGTTTAAACCAGTTTTCGACAGTTTAAACCAATTTTTGACACATGTCACGTCAAAAACCAACCAACCCTGATTTAAACCTATTCAAGGTGGGCAATCTAGAGAACCACTAGAAAGACTGCATTTAGATGTTTGGGGACCAATTAGTATTTTAGGGCGAAACGGTGAGAGGTTTTTTTTGACAATTACAGATGAGTTTTCCAGGAAAATTGCTATCTACCCAATGGTAGAGAAAAGTCAGGTTTTTGACATATTTTTGAAACATGTAACTAGAGCTGAACTGTTCCTCAATAAAAAGCTTAAAGCCATTCGTAGTGACAATGGTACAGAATTCTGCAATGTCAACTTTCAGGACTTTTGTGAAAAAAGGGGTGTTAAGCACGAATTAACAAACGTGTACACGCCTGAGCAGAATGGTATTAGCGAGAGGGCTAACCAAACTATTTTAAACTGTGTACGTGCCATACTAATTGAAAGCGGCATGCCTTTTAAGTTTTGGCCTGATGCCGTCATTTATTTTGGCTACACTTGGAACAGAGTCTGTCACCGGGGTCAATCAAAGACACCATTTGAACTATATCAGAACACTAAACCTTCAGTTAAACATCTGAAAGCTTTTGGTTCAGTGGCATATGTTGGTATACCAAAACAACTAAGAAGTCATAAATTACAGCAAAAATCGAAAAAGGGATATATGATTGGATATTCGTTAAAAACTAAAGGATTCCGTATATGGGTAGAGGAAGAAGACAAAATTTATGAAACTTTAAATGTAACTTTTGATCCAGAGGATCGTGTGTACAGAAGTGGAGCAGTGCTGGGCCCTTCACCTGACCTTGAGGTATCAAGAAAGGAAAGAAATTGTGAGAGCTCCGACCCACCGCCCACGATTACGATAATGCCAGAAAGTGAGGCAGAGGGTCCACAAGTTCCGCCAAGAGTAGAGGTGTCAAGTTTCAATGAGAGTTATCAGTAATCAGAGTTATGTATTAACGAAACGTGAACTGCCTCGCGCACAAACACACATATAATAACGAACTGCACAGTTTTTATAAACCAATATATAATATATTAAATAGAAAATTGGGAAAACTTCTAAACAAAAGTAAATAAATATGTATTTCTTTACCTTCTTACAAAATGAAAGATTTTTTTAAAAAACTTGCTTTGAAGGTGGGGGGGGGGGGACATTTGAATATCTCCCACTCTCTCTCTCTCTCTCTCTCTCTTTTTTTTTTTTTGTGTGTGTGTGTGTGTGGGTGGGGGGGGGTGTCACAAAAATTTATTTTATTTAATTTATTATTATTTTTTTTAATAGCCACTTTTTAATAGACAACTGTTTTTATGGCATTAAATACCAAAACATTGTTCTTTTCTTTATGTATCTTGTATATATTTTGTTAGATGATACAGAATGTATTTGAAATTTATTAATGAAAAACAAACAGATTCATCAAGTTCAGAAAAAAGCCTAAAAATAATTGCATATGTGAGAAATATGGAGCACTTCTATCTCTTTTTTTGATGTAGAAGCTTTGATCACTAGCTGGGAAAGGGGGAGGGGCAGTCAAAATATAAACAATTAGGTGAATAAGAAATGAAACAATTCTATTTCTTTAAAAGTTCTATAATCTAATAAAGCAAGTTTAAAATGAATATTGACATTTATATTACTGATGGAGATATATTGGGAAACTAAGGGTTTCTGCAGAGTTTTTAATTGTTGATGGCTAAATGGAGATAAGAAAAGAGGGGAGGGGGGGGGGTTAAAAAAAAATACATCAGCGAGAAATATTGTATAATTGTATATTGTCTTTATAGCTTCTAGAATCTAATAAAGCAAATTTAAAATGAATACTGACATTTATGTTGTGGATGGAGGAAGATTGAGAATTGGAAAGCTTCTGTTGTGCGTTTTATCGTCGATCGTTAACGGGGATTCTTTTTTTTAACGATCGACATCCGCGATTTTTTTTTAAAGCGTATAATCCGTAATTTTTATATGTTGTCCGTAATGCCGTAATTATTGCCGTAAATCCGTAATAATTACGGACAAATCGTAATGATTGGCACCTCTACAAGAGTAACCAGTTGGAACAGGTGTCTAGTGAAGAGAAGGACTGGCACACGCACTGATGTGTACTACTATCCTGAAGGAACTAATTCTAGATTAAAGTCTATAAAAGAAATAGAAAAATATTGTAAAAGCCATAATATTCTTTTTGATGCAAATTTGTTTAATTTTTCACCCAGTGATACTTATGAAGGGGTTATACCAAAACAGACTTCAGAATCTTCCTCGGAATCTTCAGAACATTCAGAGTCGAATTCACCTCAACCTTCTAGTTCCGCTGTTTTATGACTAGATGTCAACATTCCAAGAACCTTCAACCAAGCTCTAAAATCTGCCCAATACCATGAATGGAAGAAATCTATGGATGAAGAAATTGGGGTTATGTCTGAAAGAAATGTCTGGCACCTAGTTAAACCACCGCCTGGTAAAACCGTAATTGGTAACCGGTGGGTCTATACTATAAAACGTGATGAAGGTGGAAGAATTGCACGCTATAAATCACGTCTGGTTGCCCAGGGCTTCAAGCAAGTGAAAGGCGAGTCATATGATGAAACCTTCTCCCCAGTCGTTAATTTTTCTATCATCAGATTTTTTTTCAGTTTGTTGGTTTCAAATTTAGGCTGGTATAACATCCAGTGTGATGTGAAGGCAGCATATTTATATGCACCCCTTACTGAAGAAATTTACATGAAGCAACCTCCTGGATACATCGTAAAAGGGAAGGAAGAATTCGTATGTAAACTAGACCGTGCCCTCTATGGACTACACCAGAGTGGCAGGCTGTGGTTTTACGAATTGAATAGTGTGCTTCTTGAGATAGGTTTTTCTAAGTTTCAGTGGTGCAATTGTGCCTATAAATATGAAAATTATATTATTTTACTAGTCTATGTGGATGACATTGTGGTTTTTGGAAAAAGTAAAGAAAAAATAGATAAAATTATTAAAGTTTTAGAGTCTAAATTTGATTTAAAAATGTTGGGACAAACAAAGAATCTTTTAGGAGTAGAATTTAATTATAAACAAAACAGTGTAGAAATTAATCAAACTAACTACATTAAAGAAGTTTTTGAAAGATTTAAACAGTTTCATCCCCCAATTACTTCATTACCAATAGTTAAAGGTGTTAAATTTTCAAAATTGGATTGTCCAACAAATAATACAGCTCAATTAGAAATGGCTAAGTTCCCCTATCGTAACGTTCTTGGTTGTCTGTCTTTTATTGCCAGCAGAAGTCGACCTGATATAACATATGCTGTGAACATTTTCAGTCAGTTCCAAGCAAATCCTGGATTGATGCATTGGACGGGTTTACTGAAATTATTAGGATATACTAAATATACAGAAAATTTAAAATTAAGTTTGAAATGTAATAAAATTGAACTCGTTGCTTTTTCGGATGCAGATTTTGCATCTAACAGAGATGATTTTGTGTCTGTACGTGGACAGATTGTTTTGTTAGGCCAGAGCCCAATTTCATGGCGTACCTTTAAACAACGTGGAGTTTCTCTATCTACAATGGAAAGCGAATTTATCGCCATGACAGAGTGTGTTAAAGAGCTGATGTGGTTCAGCAATGTCATTGATGATTGTTTTAAATCCAATATAATTTATAAAAAGCCCTCTTTACCTATTCTTTATGCTGACAATCAGTCAGCAATTGATTTTTCTAAATCTCCAATTGAGAACAGCCGCAGCAAGCATATAAATGTAAAGTTGTTTTTTATAAGAGAATGGTTCTACGAGGGAAAATTTGACTTAAAGCATATTCCTTCTAAACTTAATTTAGCAGATCCATTCACTAAAGGTTTAACAAAATGTGATTTATATAAATTAACCTCACAAATTTTTGTTGAGGATGAGCAATCCAATTAAATTAAGACAGTAATCTTTGGTTAAAAAAATATATATGTATAGTTTATTTAAATTATTTTTTTTTTTTTTTTTTCAAATGTTTAAAAGTTTTTTTAAGGAACTGGGAATATAAAATCAATTATAATGTGTAAATGTATAAATAAGTAATATTGGTATTGAATTTGTATTGTATATATTAAATTTGTAGTATATTTATAGTAGAATATTTGTAGTAAATTATATTATATTATTGTAGTATTAATATTATAGTAATTGCATTTGTAGTGTTGTTTAAGTCATGCATCTTTCATCGGTATGAGTGATACTAGGCCTAGTATAAGTGTGTAATCATCTATCACTCATTAAATTTGTGTTTGTCTAAATGTTATAGTAAATTTTTTTTGAATTTGCATAATGTATAAATGTTCCCAGTATCAAATTAATACAATTTTTTTTTAATTTGTTTATTGCATTACATGAATGTTGAATATAGAAATATTAATGAATTTGAATAATATAATGAACTTTTAATATACGCATACCTGCCAACATTTGAAAATGACAATTAGTAGCACACCGATTTTAAAAATAGATTGGATGGTTGATTGGTTCATTTTTATCATGCGACGCACGAATTTTGAACAAATAAATGTATGTATATTACTGTATTTTCTTGCGTATAATCAGCGGGGTACTATTTTCAGCTCTGATGAAAAATTTTCCCCAGATAATATGTACTGCCGGATGCCAGATATCCGGTTTTATTTGCCACCAAAATCCGGCAAAATGTTTAATGTCCCCCCCCCCCACCTCAGATTAAACATTTTTAAAAAAGTTATTATTTTTACCTAAATAATTTACATTAGTGTTCATATATAATGAAAAACTGTTTAAGAAAGAAACATGATTTATGAAACCAGGTATAAAATAATTTTATTCAAAATGCAGAATTCCTGTTTTTACACTATATTCAACCAGCCATTAAAATTCAGCAAAAATACTACCTATTAAATAAATATTTTTTGTTGTGTGTTTAATTATGTGTATAATTTTAAAAAATATAAATTATAATGATTGAAAAAAATTCTAATCTTAGCATTGGGATAATTGTTTAAAAAAAGTTAAAATATAAATATTAAACAAATTCAACAGTTTCTGTAGGCGTTTGATCATGGATTGGTAGGGGAGGGGGGGGGGGAGGTAAAAAAAAGAAAAAAGAGTGAGAAATATTGAACAACTCTACTTCCTTATAGGTTCTAGCATCTAATAAAGTAAGTTTAAAAAGAACATTGACATTTATGTTGCGGATGGAAAAAGATTAGAAATCCCAAGGCTTTCGTGAGGCATTTGGTTGCCGATCATTAGGGGGTGGGTGGGGAGCGAGGAGGGCACAAAAAAAAAAAAAAAAAAAATACACAAATGAGAAATATTTAACAATTCTATCTCTTTATACATTCTAGAAGCTAATAAAACAAGTTTAAAATGAAAATTGACATTTATGACGTGGATGGAAAAAGATTACAAATCGCAAGGCAAAACGTCAGAAATGTTGCAGTTTTGGTGCTAGATAAAAATTCGTAATTTTTAGCCGATTTTCGTAGCGTCGTAGTTTACGGCCCAAATTCGTAGCAATTACGAATTATTCGTAGCAGTTGGCAGGTCTGTATACGTCTAAATGTTTAAATAATTTTTGATTACTATAAAAGGATTGAAATTTAAATTGGAGTTTAAAAATTTATTATTGTATGTTTATATATATATTTAATGAGCTTGAATTAGTCTATTAAAAAAAAAAAAAAAAAGGAGAAAAATGATTTAACTGTTTCAGATAATTTTTTTTTATGGCTGTAGTAATGTCGTTGTGGGGGGCAATGTTGGAAATATTCCAGCTCCCAAATTTTTTTCAACTCCATTACTTTGGTAGATAACTTTGGAGTCATACTTAATTGCTTAAGTTTTATTAAAAATATTAATCAACTTAATTGTTAAAAAGTTTATTCATTACTTATTAAAAGGTTTATTTTTATGAATTATATAAATGAAATAGTTAATACCTCTTTTATTCACTTTAAAAACACTTACCTGTTTAACGCCGGTGTTTGTTTTGTTTTCGGCGTGTTCCGTGAATGAATCATTTGATTCATTCACGTTTCCGGCAACATGCCGCTATTTTTGCAACGGCCTCAGTTAGCGGTTGCAGGTAACGTTGTTGCATCGGGTAGTCGTTCAACGGCACATGCCGATTCATCGCGAATATTCAAATCTTCATAAAATGAAACCTATAAATAGGAAGGAATGACAGTATATGCGCTGGTGTGGCGGACAAGCTAGTCGCGATGTTTTTGTTGCAGACGCAGGTCGTCTTGCCGTTTTTTTTTTCCTGTTGATTTATAATTTCGTTTCGTTAAGTTATTCAATTTAAACTGTTAAAGGAGCAGTTTGTTTTTTTCATTGTATGGAGTAAGGATGAATAACTAATAATTGTAAAATAAGTTTAAAAAGTTTTTTCAATGAATCTTAAAAGTTAATTTTCCTGGATTAAATTAATGAATAGTTTAAAAATGCTTAAAGCTAAAATATCAATAGTTTTTTTTGGAAAGGCTATATAAATTAAATTATGTTTTTCCTTCAAATATATTCAGTGTGATCTGTGCTCATCATTAGCTGCATCCTGCATTGTGATATGATTTTTTGGAAATGTTCATCTTCAATGTGTTGGTGTAAAATCTTCAAATCCTGTAAGTACTTTGAATCTTTTTAATAAGCTGCAGGTTTGAACACTTCCTTGGATTTAAACACACTTGTGCTATGGTGTATGTTCATTTACATGGATATTATTTTGAAGCAGCAGATGTTAATATTTTTGACTTGTATGTTTTTTGTATGAATCTTTCAATAATTTGCATTTAAATAGATTCATTCCTATATATATTTAATAATTCTTTTCTGTTTATATATATATATATATATATTTAAAGCTATAAATAAAATTGTAATTTATTTTAAAACTTGTGTCTTTCCTGTGCCACTCACACACATTGTTAGAATCAGGTAATGTTTTTTCCACTGTGTATAACTCTTCTTTAAATTTCTTTATGTTTGTATGTTGAACTTTTCAACATTTACAACAAAATCAAATCATAGAAAATTTAAAAAATCAAGTTAAATATTGGTATCGTTACGTCGATGACGTTTTTGCCATCGTCGAGAAAAATATTGATGTTAATAAATTTCTCAACCTTATCAATAGCCATGATCAAAATATCCAATTCACCTACAAAGAAGAGAGCGATTCACAATTAAACTTCCTTGATGTTAAAATTACCCACAATAAAAATAATTTCAGAACCACCGTTTATAGAAAACCCACTAATAGTAACGAAATTATCCATTTTAAAAGTAAAACACCATTTCGCTATAAAACAAATGCTATCCAGTCATACATTAATCGCGCCATTTTAATATGCAATGAACTCGAAGACCTTGAAAAAGAACTTAACCTTATTAAAATTTTCACAAGAAAAGCAGGATATCCTGATAAAATTGTTAACAAATTAATTAAAAATAAATTCAAAAACCTCGACCAAATACCCAATCACCAGAAACCACCCCTTAAATTTACCCCATCCATCCCTTACGATCGCGGAGCCGCTAATAAAATTAAAAATACAGCTAATAAATATGGCATAAATATCCCCATCAAATCTAACAAAAATATTTTTCAATTAATCCGAAGCGATAAAAACCCCTTCCCCCCCTCTTGAAACCGCCGGCATTTATAAAATTCCATATATAGATGAAAACAATAAACCCGGTTCATATATTGGCGTCACTAAGAGAAAAATCAAAACTAGAGTTAAAGAACATGAAAATGATATTAAGACCGGAAAATTTAATACCGCATTAGCTAAAACATACAGTAAAAACAATATTAAAATAAACTTTGATAAAACCATAAAATTAGCCGATTACGATAATTACAACTATGCCATGTACCACGAATCAATTGAAATCTCAACCAATAGTGATGTATGCAACGATAGCAGCGCAGTAGCCCCAAATAGAGCCTGGAGCCATCTGATGAGAAATCAGCAGAGGAGTGAACAGATTCAAGTTTTCCACCACAGAAGCAGCGTTTGTGATGAGGACCGGGTGCCCGGTACCGAAAGATCTTAAACGACCACGAAGTAAAGTTAGGTCTTTATATTTTAATATGTAATTATTAATATACTTCGTTTTTCTTTTTATTTAAACTTCATATTTCATCGTTAATATTTTCGGCCGGGCGCTCAGCTCTTTTCAAACGATCTTCATCTGTGTTGGATCTCTTAGAGTTGTGGTCTTTTGTAGACTTCATAAGTTGGTTCCATATCTGGTCAGGAGCCATTGCGCAGCTGTTGTTGCACACATCCGGTGTTGTTGCTATTTCTGTGGCTTCTCTAAACAACACGTAATTATAATTATTGTAACTCTAAGAGATCCAACACAGATGAAGATCGTTTGAAAAGAGCTGGGCGCCTGGCCGAAAATATTAACGATGAAATATGAAGTATCTATTAAGGTATTTATATTTAATTAATTATGTGTACAGTGCTTCATTATAGTTTTAATTTTATTTTTTGAGAATGATAATCTTGACTACTTCCAAAGGAGTAGCCAAAGGAGAGCTATAAGAGCTTGACCTTCTGAAATAGCAGTTAAAAAAATTAAGTAATAATTAAAAAAAAATAAAAATAATTAGCATATGAATTCATAACATAAATTTATACAGATATATCATGTTAATATTATAGAAATTTTATTTTAAAAAATTATAATTCAAAATAAACTGTCTGAAAAAATGTCTGTCTGGACGTGGACAATAAAAAAAAACTAACCATTGTTTAAAAAAAAAAATTGCATATTCTGTATTTTATAAAAGTAACAAAAGCCACTTAGATATAAAAACACTGCTCATTTTTCAATTTTCGAATAATTGGAAAATATCTTACAACATTCAATTCTCTGCAGCTGATATAGCTAAAATTTAATACTTAAAAGCTAAAAATTCTAAAGTTTCCTACATTGTTAAACAATGAAGCATAACAGATCTGGAGTTTATAAAATTCTACTGAAGGATTACAATGTGACTACAAAAATGTGTTCAGGTCATTAAAGGAAGACATCTCAGCAACAAGACTGAGAAATTTTGTGATCAGTTTCAACCCAAATAAAATCTAAAATTGCAAGGACTTCAGCATTTTCTATTTCAATATCTGGCTGAATATCACATAAATGTGCATTTTAGTGTTTCAGGTCTTTATTATTAATTTTAAGCAAATAAATTGTAAAATTTTATTATTATTCTTTAGACGTACCTTTTTAAAAAAGCATCCAATCATAAAATGTGAGTTTATAGCAATTTCAGTATTTTTTAGAAAATTTTAAACCTTAAAATCGTCATTTTCGTGACTGTCTCCAAGACCAAATGTTTACATACAAAGTATGTTTTTTACTAAGAAAAATAAAATGATAATTATAATAATTGTTAATTCTTGTAAAAAAAAACTATTTGTTTTCAAAGGAATTTTTTTTTTTCTTTTTAATTACGTTAATTTTCATGCATGAGTAATTAAAATGCTTGTATGCAAGTCTTGACGTCATTTTCGTGACACGTGAAAATAACTTCATATATCATCAAGGGATGGTGCCACCATTCACTTTTCTTAAAGTTTAAGATCAGAAATCAACATTGACGATATGTGGAGAAAATAAATCTCAAGAAAATTAAAAACTGGTAAGAGTTAACATTATTTTTATTGTTTACATGCTGTGCGTATTTTTATTGCTTGTCATTTTCGAGATGCATAAAAAATAAAAATATATTATTATAAAATTTAGAACAAAGTTTTATTTTAATATAGAATGACGACCAGAAGAAGGAAATGTGACGATATCGGCTTAGTGAAAGCATGTTTTTCTGTACAGAACGAATTATTGACAATCTGTCATTTTCGTGACGGTCATTTTTGTGACGTCACGAAAATGACATTTGTTGCAGATTTACTATTTTGTAAGTCCTGGATTTAAATAATTTTTTATTTTGAGTTAAAAGATTTGTTGGTGTAGGATAAGTTTTATATTTAAATATTTAAAGTACTTTCCGGTATCCAGGTAAATATAAAAAAATTACATACGACATTAATATTAAGATACAATTAAAAAAAGCAAACTTTTAATTTTTTTTTCTTTTGCCCCCTTTAAGGTGTCATTGAGAATGTTACTCAAAATATTTTACTTGTGTCATTTATGGCAAGATGCAGAAAAAATAAGTTTGCATGGCCTGAGAAAGAGGATGTCCATGAAATTCAAGTGCCACATTTTCTGTGCAAAATTAGGAATTCTCCTGAACCTGCTTCAAATAGATATTTTAAACTGCAGAATGAAGATTTTAATAATGTTCAAAATGCTTTTTCTGAATTTAATTCAGTTAATCATTAAACTTGTAACTACAAGGATTTTAATACAATAAAATTGCTTGATATTCTCATTATTGCTCTTTCTTTTCCCTTCACAATCTTTTCTCTATTGTTCTAATATGTTCCATTTTTAATATTATATGGTCCTATTTCATTGGCAAACAATGTTACTTCAGTGAAAAATAGTCATTTTGACAAATATTGTCATTTCGGTGACAAACAGTCGTTTCAGTGACAAACATTGTCATTTCAGTGACAAACCAGTCATTTCAGTGACATCATTTTTTGACATCTTTAAATGCTATAATTAAAAATTTAATGCAAGTAAACTAATTATTTCCAGTTTACAGTCAAGAGGTATGCAGTCTATGATATTTCCCATTGATATAATTTATGTTTATAAAAAATTAACTTTAAATTTTTTTATTTATTTATTTATTTTTTTAAATTTAAAAATTTTAGGTTTTTTTTATTTTATTTCATTTTTTAAAATGGGAAGAACTTTTTAGAAAAGCCTAAGTCTTGTATTTTTTAATGAATCTGAACCACAAAAAAAAATTTTTAAATGGTGATTTTGATTTTATAAGATAATTAAAATTATAAATTTTTATTGAAAAATTTCAATAAAATTTCAAAAAATTATGATCGATCTCTGTCAAACTCAGAATTTATTTAAGATGTACTTACGGACTTATTTTTAAAAATTCAAATTAAAATACAAAGTTTGAAAAAAAAGTTAAAAAAAATCCAAAATGCACACTTATGTGATATTCAGCCATCTGTTGTTTGCCAATGCATACAGTCAAGCAAATTTCATAATATTACATAATGTGTCGGACACCTATGTTGAAATTGTACCATAGAAAGGCATGCATTCTTTGGGCTAAAAATATAAATGCACTGAACAAATGAACAATTAAATGTTTTCTTTAGTGACGAAAAAAATTCAATTTGAATGACCCTGTTGGCTAGGCATACTACTGGCCTGATCTACGACAAGAACCTCAGAAGTACTTTAGTCAAAAAAAGAAGAAGGATCTCTTATAATATAGGGCACAATCTGTTTCAACAGAACAATAGATATTGCTATTGCTTTTCTTAATGGTCAACAATGCTCTGAAGATTATCAAAATATCCATAAAACCAATCTACTTCTAATGGGATACATCTTAGGAGGGAAAACTGGAAATTCAAACAGTACAATGTATCGAATCCTATTTCCAACTCAATAAAATCTTGGTTTACACAGAATCAAGTGACAGTTACAGATTGACCAGCAATATGTTGACTTGAATTCAATTGAAAAACAATTGGGAGTACTTGTAAAAGAAATGTACACACATTGTCACCAATTTTCGACTATTCAGGAATTAAAGCAACAAGCAGAGTAGAGTTGGCTCTCATTACAGCCATAGTTCTATAAACTCTAGTTTTAATCTACCCTCTAAAGATAATTCAATATAATTTCAAGGAATGGATCCAAAATTTGAATTTAAATACAAAGTGCTAGAAAAAACCATATATTATTAGGATTGTTTATTTTGTTGTTTATTTTTTGACAAGAATTCTGTAAAATTTATACTATATTTCTTTGTTGTAACCCACTTATGTTTTGACTCCATATCCTTATTATTTTTTTGTGATTACAGTAATTTTTGGGAGATAAGCCGCGGCTTATATGTGTTTAAAAGTTTGAAATCGGCAACTGCGGCCTATCTAACGGTGCGGCCTATCTGTTGGAGAAAAAAAAATATGGAAATTTTTTTCCTTTCAAAAATATTTTTAGAAGCGATCTTTATCAAACAAAAGTATATTTCAAAATCAGAAAGAACAACTTATGCTATTTTATTTGTTTATTTATTATTATTATTTTCTGTTCTTTCAGTTTCAACCAGAACTCTTGATATTATTGCACAAAATCAAGCAAACAAGTTCAGTGATCGATTTTCATGGCTATTTTGATAGAGTCCGTAACATTAATTCATCAGCTAATATTTTATTTTGTTAAAATAATTTTTTTAATACACATCCAGAAAGCAAAAATTTTTAATCTTATTAATTTCAAAAGTACAGAATGAGTAAAACCAAACAATTTTCTATTTAAACTATATTAAGTGATTTCTATTAAAACTTTTCTTATCTAATTAATCTTTAAACTTATTTGAACATTTGTTTTGTGAAATTTTCTAGTTTATAATTTTAACTTTTTACATATAAATTTTTTAGAAGAGGTAAAAAACAACAAGCATCTCAAATAATTCTGAAAATCATTCATAATGATGAATTAAAACATTAAAAATGGGGAGGGGATCAGCTGAAAATGCAGTTGGGATGTTATATTAAGCTTATTTTTGACAAGTTTATCTAATATTTTAACTTAATTCATCTAATTAAAAATAGTTGAAAATAATAATAAGGAAAAAACGTTGTTGTGGGAAATTAATGCAATCGAAAATGCCTGTTTTTTTCAACTTTGTACTGTATAAGATTTTATCATTTAATTATTAATGCATTAATATTAATAAAGGAAAAGAAAAATTAAATGCTCAAAAAAAATACATTGATATTTACGATATCGATGTATGTGCAAAGAATTGTTTTTGTAGTAGATTAATCATGGTATAGACCGCGGCTTATTCGGCAATGCGGCTTATTTGGTGAAAGTTAATTTATTTTTGCCGATTTTTCGTTGGTGCGGCTTATCTCCCGAAAATTACGGTACTTCTTCATTCTTTTTAAACAGCTAGTTCGAAAAATTGCCTGTCCATATAATTTTAAGATGCACTGCCCAAAAGATACAGGTAATAACAAATTAACCTTTTTTAACTACATTATTAACATAAATAAACTGTTATTCATTTGAACAATTTCCTTTAGGAATATTTTCCTGCAATTAAGAAATAGTCCTTATTTTTTGTTAAAACATAAATGTTTGTTGCATTAAAAAATGAAGTACTGTACTTATCTCTAAAAGACAGACCTTGATCAATACTAACTTTCTCTATTCAAACTTAAAAACTTCTTCACGCATCATAAAACTAATGAAAACACTACTGGTTTCGAAAAGACGTGACCTTTCTACCTCAGGTGCAAATAAATGCTACTGCCTTGAAAGTAAAAGCAAGACTGAAGCTAGTCTTGAATAGCTTCTTTTTTTTTTTTTTTTTTTTTAAGTATATTAAAAAATAAATTAATTAATTAAAAGTTTAGGACATAGCTTACATATATGTTAAAATTCTAAATATTTTCTATAAAAATTCTGCAAAGTCATTACAAAGTTTATCAATCACCTGATCAACTGATTCCCTCGGTCTTAATTACATTTTAATTGAATCCAATTCTCAGATTGTGAAACTAAAATCATACAATTCCTACAAACACATATTTAACTTACAAAACTATTGCTTGTAATTACCTTCAAACACTTAAAAAATAAAATTAATTAATTAATTAATTAACTTTAGAAAATTTTTTTGGGAAAAAAAAATCATATCAAATATTTAAGAAAAGTCTGCAGAACCTTATGGGTGCATTGAATAAGATTGCATGAGAACATTAAAATTAATAATTTTAAGAAATAATAATTTTAAACCAAGTAATAACTTACCTAAATATTCAAAAAAGAAATAAAGAAGTAAGAGCATGGCTCCCATGCAGAGTACAAAAAATGCAATGTAATAGGTGCTGACATTGATAGAACTATCTTCAGCAGTATTGGCTCTAACTTTAGGCTTATTGGGAAGTTCTCTTTCATTTCCTCCAGGTAAGAGAGTCATTTCTTTACAATATCTAATTAAAATTTAATTTATTTTATTTTTTAAAAACAAAGGATAAAGAGTAATGGAATAGCAATTAAGATATGAATTAATTCTGGTATTTTTTTGTAAAGAGAACAGCAACAAAAAAAGCATCTGTCTTGTAGAAAAAATTAATCTGCATAATAATGTTCTAAAATGTACTAATTCAATTAAGTTATTAATTGGCAGGGGCAGATTTATATTTATGCGGCCTAGGGGCAAACGACACCTTGCCATCCCTCAGTCTTTCTAATAATTATCCCACACACACACACACACAGCCTTCTTTTTAAAGTTATCTTCAAAAAAAAAAAAAAAAAAAATTAATGAATAATGGGCATTTCTGATATATTTATGGAGCTGTTTACAATATAAATGCGGGAAATTTATTGATATAACTATCTGAGTATCAATGAATGAAACTGATTTTGTATTTTTTGCTAAATATAACACTTCTTATGTTATAAATGAGCACCCCTCGATATCTTTTCAGAAACATTCACATCGCAAGAAATTGCTCTAATGCCAACCAAAAGGGTGGGAATCAGTTCAATTTTGTGTAATTTGAGTAGAAATGCACTGAAATTTAGTGCATTAATAAATAGAAATGACTTTGTAAAACTCACAATTTGGACCAAAATATTTACTGCCTTTGTTCACTTTCACACTCATTTTGAATAAATGCAATGTCATTATTGAAAATAATTTTTTTTTTTTTTTCTTTAGAATACAACTAAAAACATTTGCCAATTTCATACATTTGCAAATGAAAATTGTATAAGCACATTATTTATTAACACTTTCTACATATACGTACTCGTATTGAATAAACTTCAATGCTCTTTGCCTATGTTATTATACAACACAGAGAAGGACAGAAAGAAAGATAGATAGACTAAGTGAATTCATAATCATTTTTAAACATTGTTGGAAAGTATTAAAAATGTTTAACACAAACGGAAATGCAGCTCTTAATTTCCAATTGTAGCCCTGTATTGGAATATTTCAGTGTAGCTCTGTAAATTTGAAAGATAAACATATCACACACATTCTATACAAAACATTATTTTAGCATATTTCTCTATATAAAAGAGTAAATTCACTGATAAACTGACTTAACGCAGCTGTGGCGATTCTATGGGAGATACAGTCACAAATTTTGGTGTGCAGGTTGGTTTTAGGAGCCTGACCCCCACTAAGATGGGATTTTGCAAAGGGAGGGCAGAAGACAAAAACACCTTTATAAGCATAACTCGGCTCCAAATTACTTCATGGTGAAGAAACTGCAGAAACGGGAGACAAGACTTGAGTACATTAAGGGTAATGGGGAGGGGTAAAAACGATTTTCAGAGCAAATTTAGCAAAATACGGATTTCCGAGTAAAACTCATCAATGATAGCACAAAGATATGAAAAACCGCCAAGCGTCAGGATATTTCCAAAACATCTTTTTTTTTTTTTTTTTTTTTTTTTTAAGGTGTGGGGTAGTTACGAGGGAAAATTTGAGACCCCCCCCCCTTTTAGTGCTAAATTTATCCGGGGAAATCTATAGGAGCTGAGGTCACAAGTTTTAGTGTGTGACTTATTTATATGTATCCAACACCCATTGTAACGGGATTTTGCGAAATTCCCCGCTTTCCTCCCCTTGGGTCTGATAGCAGAATACTTTTGACTGTTCTGCAACAAGTTTTCAGATGATCAAAATGTTCTGCAGAGAACATATGCGTTTTACAAATTTACCCTCAATATTATTGACTAAAGGGCAAAACTGGGAAAATTCATTAGTGGCCAGTGGCCGGTACTGTCAGTTTCATTAGTAGCCACTTTTTTAAGTTAGTGGCCACTTTTCGCACAATAAGGCTATTTCTTTCAGACTGCAAAAAGCAATTGTTACCATTTTGCGGTATAATCACCACAAGAAAAATATGAAAATAAGAAATATACATAATAATAAAATTAACACAGGGACACTGAAATTGTAATTTGTAATTACGCTCTTTTAAAAAATCTTAAGTTGCACATCCTAAATTAAAATCTACTTAGGGCTGTAATAATAACAGCAAAAGTTTTTACCTTTCAGATAATTCAGTAGTACTTTTTTTTTTTTTTTTCAATTTATTTAAGTGAAATAAGCTGTTATCATTCACAGTTCACATTGATATTTTCTAGTAAATGAATCGGCTGATTCATCATCATCACATCCTTTTACATGGTCATGTGTAAATACAGTTAGCAGTTTTATTATTTTTTCATATTTCTAAAGACACACTTTTTTAAATGATTTTATTTCAATAGAGTTAAAATATTTCCTCTTGAAAAGTATAGATATGGAAACTTAGCTGCTTCATTAAAAATAATTTATTTAGCTGCCAAATTTGCAGCTTTAAAAATAGGAAGATTTCTACTTTAAAATGGGAAGGAAAAAGGAAGATTCTACTTAAAAGAAAGCAAATACAAAAATTTTTGAAAAATACACATTTTAACCAAATCAAATTTTGATACACACATTTGTCAATTATCTTAAATGGGTTAAATATACACTAAATACTATGGAGATAATAATAGAGAAAGATTGTGCTTTGCAGGACATTTGATCATTAACTGCTAGTTGAAATGGAGCGCACATGTGTGTGGGCTGTGGGGGGGGGGGGAATACATCTATGTACTTCTTTATAGGTTCTAGAATCTAATCAAGAAAGTTTAAAATGAATATTTACATTCATGTTATGAATGGAGAAAGATTGTAAATCACAAAGCTTCAGTGGAGCATGTGATTGCCAATCGTTGGAGGGGGGGGGGGAGGATTACAAGAATTATGAGTAAGAGATAACAATTCTACTTCTTTACAGATTCTAGAATCTAATAAAGTAAGTTTAAAATAGATATTTATATTTTTGCGGCAAAGGGAGAATGATTAGAAATTATAAATCTTTCTATAAGCTGTGTGATCACAGATCGTTAGGGGGGAGGGAAAGGGGGGGGGGTCCAAAAAATTATATGAGTGAGATATATTAAACAATTCTACTTCTTTATAGGTTGTAGATTATAATAAAGCAAGTTTAAAATGATCATTGACATTTATGCCATGGATGGAAAAAGATTGGAAATCACAAGGCTTCGATTGCCTATCGTTGCTCGATTTTTAGAATCTTTTAATGATCACAAAAAGTGGTGACTTTAGTGGCGAATGATGCATAATTTTTAATCGCCATCTTTTTTTATTTAGTCGCCATGTGGCCGGTGGCGACCGTTAATTTTGCCCTTTATTATTGACACACTCATAAAAAATATATATATCTTACAATTTGACATACTGTAATATAAGTGTATAATAGCAAAAAGTTTAATAGATAAATAATAAAATGGCATTTAAAAATATTTTTATTAACTCTTTATTTAAAAAAAAAAAAAAAAAAAAAAAAAAGGAAAGGAAAGGAAAGAAAGAAAAAGAAATTAAACCAAAGCAATAAACTAGAAGTATTTTGATAAATTGTTACAATGATAAAAGCAGGATTTTAAAAAATGTCCTTTTTTGTGGCCATACCTCACAATTCCCCTCACCTTTAACTTCTTAATATCTGTAATTGTTCTGCGCTAAAGCTCTTTGTTCTGCAAAGTACGTTCCAAATTCTGACATATTCTGCTTTGGGGCCCTTGGGTACTGGGAGAGGCAATAAACACATTTCCAAGCACAGCTTTGCTTAAATTATCTCAGTAAGATTAATTTTTATGTGTGGATTGTTTATGTGTTCTCATCGCATACTATAAAGGGATTTTATGAAAATTTCCCCTCCCCCCTTAAAGGGTCGGAAGTGAAAAAACATGCTTATAAGAGTAACTCTGCTCCAAATTATTTCAGGATAGCAATTTTTTGATACGTCGATTGGTTATACATACTCAAGACATACACTACAAAGTGATTTCGTGAAATTCCACCCTATTAACCTTAGGGATGGGAGGGTGGGGGTGGGGGGGAGGGGCAAAAAACATGTTTCCATATGTAACTCTGCTTTGAACTATCTTTAAAAGGAGATTTTTTATGTGCAGGCTGGTTACGCATACCCAACATGCAATATAAAGGGATTTTGCAAAATTTCCCCCCCTTTCCTCCTTTAAAGGAGGGGGGGGGGACACATTTTTAAGAGTAACTCTGCTCCAAATTATCTCAGAAAAGCAATTTTTTGATATGTCAATTGGTTATGTGTATTCAACACATACACACTATTAGGGATTTTTTGAAATTCTGTGCTATCTCTTCTGGGGGTTGGGGAAGGGGCACAAAACATGTTTCCATGCGTAACTCTGTTCCAAATTATCTTAGAATGAAAATTTTTTATGTGTGGGCTGCTTATGCGAACTTAACACACACTAAAAAGGGATTTTGTGAAGTTCAACCCTACTGCTCCTTGAGGGGTGGGGGGTGTGGAGGTGAAAGACATGTATCCATGTGTAACTCTACACTAAATTATCTAAGGAAGAAGATTTTTGATGTGGGGGTCAGCAGTCAGCTATACAGTATGATGCAAAAGTTTAGACAATGACGTCATTCAGCTTTAAAATTTAGAATTATGACGTCAGAATTACAAAAACTTGTAAACATATTCAAAAACTGTTTTAAAATGCTATAATCAAAAGACAGTCATTTGATTTGCTATAATACTAATTTTTTTGATAAAAATAAAAGTTTGCTTGTCGCAAAAGTTTAGACAGGATTATGAGTTTTTGTGAATATTTGCTGGCATATGCAAATTTAAAATCGATGATGTCAGAGATTTTAAGTACTTAAGTTCTGCATGTGATAATGCTTCGTAGTCGACATGCCGCAAGCTAAAGAAATTCAAGTGATTGATGTTTCAAAGATTTGACAATTGAAAGCTGAAGGGAAGAGCATTTCAGAAATTTCGGCTATTATTAATAGATCAAAGAAATCTATTTATCGAGTTTTATCGCGTGGTTGTGAATGTAAAACAAAATGTAGACCTGGGAGACCGCGTGTGACAAATATACGAGAGGATCACCTGATACAAAGACTAGCGAGTACCCAACAAATGAGTGTACATGGAGTTCAAAGGTCATCAGGACTCTTTGTATCAAAGAATACGATTCATCGACAAATTGTAGAAAAAGGAACAATAGTTTATAGCAAAATGAAAAAGAAACCAGCTCTGAAGCCACATCATAAGTTACAAAGAATGTTGTGGGCTCGAAAGCATATGTCATATGGACAGAAATGGCAATCAGTCATATTTAGCGATGAAAAAAAGTGGAATCTGTATGGTCCAGATGGCTGGTCATCGTATTGGCATGACTTGTGGAAGGAACCTCGATGTTTTTTCAGTTGCAGACAAGGATGACTGGTGATGACTTGGGCTGTTTTTTGCTATAATGGACAAGTATCTCTGACCTTTACCAGTGGTCATCAAACATCACAGCATTATACAAAGACATTTATAGCAGGAAGTAAAAATCTTTATACATCATAATTATCGATGCCAGATTGAAGGATATTAAAATTAGATAGATCGTGTACTGACCTTTCTTAGTCTAAGGTGAAATTAAATTAAAATAATGTCATGGTTTGAAAAATATTTTTAAAAAATCACCAAAAATCAACAATTCAAGCTACAGATTTGAAACAAATGTTACTCGAAAATATATTCCCTTCTGTTTTCAGTGATGTAAAATTTAAAACTAAAAAAAATAGCTTGTAAAAAAGAAAAAGCAGTTCAATTTGAATTTAATACTTTTGGTTCAAAGCAATTGCATATTTTGTGGTTTATGCCACTTTGGTGACATTTAACAGTTTTTCAGCAATTAAGATACGAAATTTTGATTTTTAAAAGCTAAATTTTATAAAAGTTCTCAGATTAAGTAATTATCTATCTGAAAAATCAGTTTTCAAGGAATTTTGCACATTTAGGAACTCTCCAGCTTGTTTTAAAAAAAATTCTTGGCAAAGAAAATTAAGTTTACAAAGTTGTCAAAATATCTAATTTTACGCTAAATTGAAAATGCTCCCATTTTCTTGATAATTAACTTAGAAATTTCATATTTATCTCAAATTAAAGCTCTCGTTGATATAAATATTTAACTTTTTGTTTCATTTTTCTATGATATTTGGTTCTTTCAATTTTTAAAACTTTACAGAAAAAAGAGTTTGCTGAAGTGAGTTGGTTTCTGTATAATAAGCATGTAACGGTCTTGGGTTACATTCTAGCGATTTTATTATTGGCTCATTCTGCTTTGTGTTAGTGGTTGTTTGTTTGATTTTTTTTTTTTTTAGCTTGGCTTGGCAAAATGACCGCTTCTGCTTGATATATATTATTTTATATAAACATTTGCCAAACAGTACTTGGGGAAATTACCTACCACATGTAATTTAATTACATTTTATGGTATTTACATAATTTCTGGTTAATCACAAAATAACAGCAATTTCACACACACTCCAAATATATTAGGATATGATATACTATGAATCATTATTGCACAACTAACTTTGTAGCAGTTATATATAGTTTCTACTTTAACTATTTTATTTGGATTTATTTAATTAAACTTTAATTTTATTTAATCAAATATTATAATATATAAATTTATTTATTTACCACCCACAAACTAATGTAAATATAATACAGTAGCAGATCTTTATAATGCAAATCTAAAAACACAAGGTTGTGCATTACACAGAATTTTGTGTTATATAAAATCATCTTTCATACATCATTAAATTTACCTTGTATACATGGCCAAATATGTCTGTAATCTGTAATATATAAAAATACGGTAGAGTGATGCTTTACTTGGAACAGAAATTGAACAGATTACAACATTCATCGTTAAATTTACTTTATAAACATAGTCCAAATATGCCTAGCCTAAATCATTCATTTTAATACTCATTTTCAAAAAAAAAAAAATAAATAAATAAATAAAAGTAATATTTTTTTTTTACTTTTTTATATGTATATATAGAGCAAGTATTGGATTCGTGAAAATTTTCGAACTCCAGTTTTCGATGGATTTGCACGTTTTAGGATGTCCTGAACACGATTCGAGGCTCATTTCAAGTGAAATCACCTAAGTCGGTTGCCCTCATGTCACAGATTTTAATGAAAATTTTTTATTATACAGTACATAGTGAAAAAGGCTTAAAATATTTTTTTCAGAATTTTTTAGTCAAAACTAAAAATAAGGGGTCATTTCGAAATTTGACTAAATTTAACAAAATGGCGTCAATGATCATGACGGTTTACGAGATTCAAACCGCCATAACACTTTTATTTATGGACCGATTTTGTTCATTTTGGTGTCATTAGAAAGATAAAAGTGTAAACTATGAAATAAAATTGTGCAAATGCTGAAAATATGCGTACAAGCATTTACAAAATTATAATGAAAGCATTTTCTGAAGGAACTTTTTTGCAAACTTCAAGAATTTTTTGTAGTAAAACCCCACATCTCACCACACTAATTTTTTTTCACATAATATAAAATGACATACTTTTTAATATAAAAAAAAATCAAGAGGGTGTTTTTTGTATTTTGTGATTAAAAAATTAAAGAAGTAAAATACATAAATATTGCATTAAGTTCTGTTTAATGACTAATCTGATGTACAACAAATGAACCATACAACATGCATTCTTAATATTTTAATTATTATTATTATTTAAAAATAATTTATAAATGGATAATATTATATCTGAGCTGAAAGCATATAAACGAATAGTGCTGCACGTAAAATTGCATGGTCTGGAATTGGTGGTACTATACAATGTTTAGCCACAAGAGCAAACTTACAATGTCCATGTTACAATCACATATTAAGTCCAAAAGAAATGTTTACATTTGCCAAAATTTATGTTCCAGTAATATACACATTTTATATTACAACTGAGGAAGTAACAAAGTTCACAAAGATGTTAGATAAACGATATGAAAATTGTTCAAAAATTCCTAAGAGTAAATCATTTTTTGCAACCACTGGATGAAAGGAAAGAAAACTGCTGTAAAGCATGTTTCATCATCTAATATATTTTTTCAAGTTTCTCTTAGACTTCAAATCAAAGAATTTATCAATGTAAAAGGAGAAAAAATTGTTTAGCTATCTATAACAACAACTGGTGGCTTGGAACAATACTGAAGATTATTGAAGAACATCGAGATGCAAAGATGAAATTTATGAACCCAAGTAGAACTTCTCAGCTTATTCATGGCCTAATCATTCTGATATTTGTTGGGTTCCATATGAAACTATTTTAATGAATGTGGCTATCTCAAGCACAAGCACAAGCACTGGTCACTTATTACTTTCAACTCAGATATAATATTATCCATTCAGAAATTATTTTAAAATAATAATCTGTACTTTAATAGGCAAGCATGAAAATTGTTGTACACTTTTAAACATATTAACACGTTGAGCACCATGTCAGCCATTCTAGATTCTAGATATTTTGTAATACATCTCTAAGTACTAAAAGGAATCACCTTGAAATTTTAAGAGTGTGCAGAATATGTTATATTTCAAACATTTCAGTGAAAGTTTTACCCCGAAAGTAAAAGCAGGACCAATAAAAAACTTAAAGGTTGAGCACCCTGTCAGCCATCGATTGCTGACAGTGTTAAATATGATATAAGTCTCGTCAACCATCCGTGGCGAATATAAAATAGGATATAAAACTAAAAATATTACATTTAATGATTGAAAATTTATTAAACATTTGATTAATTTTTATTTTATTTATTACAGGAGGAATCCTGCATTATGGGATTTTAAGAATTTCTGCGGCGCTAAACGTGTTAATTATACGAGTAGAGGGTTGAATGTGATATCATTCGAAAGGTATGATTAGCCAGATTTGCAGAATACAAAAAAAAATTTTGACTTTCGGTTTTTGATAAATTTACACCTTCTGAGATGTCCTAAACATGATTCTCTAATTGTTAGAAAATGACTATTTGTCTTCTTGTGTATGATGTGTTAAGGAAATTTTATAGTATCTCATGAACTGATAGGCGGGATTTAAGTACGACTGATAATTGGTTAGACCTTGATTTAATTTGGTGCTAATTAGCTGTTCGAATATATCACCCAATAGATGGTGCTACTATGCTGTGATTCACCCCATTTAAGTTAAGGCTATACCTCAACTTTTATAGCATATAAATGCACCAAACATGATATATGATATGGACATTATGTAATACTGTGCTGTTTTAATTTGTGTGCATTTCAGCCGCCAAGTGGCTCTGCTGTGTTGCAATTTAATTATGTTTAGGAAAAGGCAATGGACTTTATCCTTGTTACGTCATAAGACCCTTGACATGTGACCACTGTAGGGAAAAATGCAACATTATAATGTTTATATTCATATTGTATAAGGAAAGGGCATATTTACAAACAAACGCTCCGTCAATCAATCTTTGCCACTCATGAGTGGCAAAAGAACAATCTGTATTGGTGGAAATACCAAGGTTTTGCCCTGAAAAGGGTGAGCAGTGCCCCGAGTTTAAGCAAGTTTATTCAGGCATAACGTTACCTGCGCTTTCCTTATAGGGAAATGTTCGTATTCTAATTAAATATTTTTATCCTATTGGGAAATTTATAGGGGAATGGAGAATTGGAAATCACATGTTGGGTATAATTTAGCTTCGAACCCAAAAAGACTGATATTGTTAATTGCTTTACCTTGTAAAAAATTGCTCGAGTATGAACCACTGGACAATATTAGTAATTGTTAAAATGTTAAGAATGCATATTGTGTGGTTAAAAGATCATTTGTTGTGCATCAGTTAGTCATTAAACGGAACTTAATAAAATATTTATGTATTTTAATTTTTTAATTTTTTAATCACAAAATACAAAAAACACCCTCTTGATTTTTTTTTATATTGAAAAGTATGTCATTTTATATCATGTGAAAAAAAATTAGTGTGGTGTGATGTGGGGTTTTACTGCAAAAAATTCTTGAAGTTTGCAAAAAAATTCCTTCAAAAAAATGTTTTCATTACAATTTTGTAAATGCTTGTATGCATAGTTTCAGCATTTGCACAATTGTATTTCATAGTTTACACTTTTATCTTTCTAATGATACCAAAATAAACAAAATCGGTCCATAAATAAAAGTGTTATAGTGGTTTGAATCTCATAAACCGTCATGATCATTGACGCCATTTTGTTAAATTTAGTCAAATTTCGAAATGACCCCTTATTTTTAGTTTTGACTAAAAAATTCTGAAAAAAATATTTTAAGCCTTTTTCACTCTGTACTTTATAATAAAAAATTTTCATTAAAATCTGTGACATAAGGGCAACCGACTTAGGTGATTTCACTTGAAATGAGCCTCGACTGTTTTTAGAAAATGTCTGTCAGTCTGTCTGTGTGTGTATATCACAAATTTTGTGGACGCTGTAGCTCACTAACTAATGAATGAAATTTAACGAAACTTGGTATTTAGTTGGACCCTGACATAAACTGGTGCTGATTAGATTTGAGGATTATTCGCTCAACAGGTGACGCTGAGATCACATTTTTTTCTAAATTTTTAACATGGCAGTATAGGACAAAATTTCGTAAAATGTACATAATGAGAGTTATTTTAATCGTGTGATTGTAAAATTAATATGAATTATTGATAATAGTAGTAATTAACTAGGAAAAAAATTTTGTGCATGTGGGGGCATCGCTCCCCTCCTCGGGGGGAGTAAATTTTTAATATGGGCATCTTTCAAAAGATTTCGTCAATACCTTTAAAACGAATGGTTGAACTATAGATCTGTGATAATTTAAAACAAAGTTTTTACTTTTAACAAAAAAAAAAAAAAAAAACTTAGAAAACAAAATCGCTTTTTTTCTGATAACTGCAAAAAAATGACTTTCTTTCGGCATTTAGTGATATAATTCTGTCACATAAAAATCATCTGTACTTATAATGAAAAATAATTTGATAATTTAATAAACACTCTACATTGAATATATTTTGTGTAAAATTATATAGAAGAAAGTCATGTGGTGGCTACAGGCTACATCATACTAGTTTTTATTAAAAAGATTCAAATTAGGGGATTGTAAGGTGTGCCGAATCTGGCAAACCAGATTCGCCGTAAAAAAGATGGCAACCTGGCTCTCAAAACTCACTGAGAGAGACGGAGTCGGGGTGTGAAGGAAGAAAGACTGGGATGTGTACTGGTCTTAGCGACCATAGTAGTTATAAATGAAATGTAAACCTGAACTGTAAAATTTCTTCATTGTACATATATCATCGATTTCATTAATATTTGTCATGCATAATTTGCGATGTGTCCCATAATCGAAATGTTAATAAATGATTTGGGACTAACTGTGATTTTTCTTGATTGTCTCTGACCACTCACAAAGAATTCCACGTTCTCAAGATATGTCAATTTACAGGGATAAAGAAAATCTAATATCAGAATTTCCTCCAGACAGTTTCTGAAGGGTGCTGCGTCCTGCCTGCCTTATGACCGAAAAAATAGCACCTTCTTGCTCCTCATCCAAAAAAATACACCCTTCTTGCCTTTAATCTAAAAAAGTTGCACCCTTATTGCCTTTTATTGAAAATAAACTACAATCTGAAGATATGTTATAAATATAAATAAATGTATTGTGCATAACAATCAACATTCGTTCACACATCAGTAACAAGCAAAATTAAAGTGTACAGAAAGTTATAACTTAAAACTTTTTCTTCTATTTATACCTAAAATTGAAATCTTAAAATAAGTGCCTTGATTTTAATTGGTAAATGTGCCCTTAAGAATCTAAAACTGCCCTCATGAATGCAGAAAATGCATTTTTTCATTAGCAATGCAGAGTCCTTTTTTAAATCTGGAGGAAACTCTGCTAATGTGCCACATTTAGTCCCCTAAGGAGTAACATTTTTTACAATGTGGGAATGCAAGTGCTTCATAACTGCAAAATTCAATGTTCATGTTTAAGAGGTTTTGTGTTATATGGAGAACTACATTATATAGAATTTTGTTATAAAGAACTTCTACTATATTTGTAATAAATTATTTTTTCTAAATCACAGAGTTTCTCATTAAAATAATAAAATGCCATTTAAGTTTTATTATCAGTTGTATATGAGACAGCATTTAGTCATGGTTTTGATCAGGCAAAAATAATTGATCAAATATTATGTATGTAAGTATGCAATTTTAATAAAATAAATTTTTCATGCAAAGTTGATTTTAGAGTTTTTCCAGAAGAGAAATTTAAAACTTAATAGGGATATACAGGGATAACTGAGAAAGAAGGGATGGTTCCTTTTGAAAAAATTAACAGTTAATAATTCTAACTGAAAAATATTAAGAGATAAGATCTAATTTCCTGAAAGCAGTCTTTCAATTTCTATAAATCTATCCTAAACTATCCTAATCTAACCTAAATCTATCTTTACTCTCACAGGACTAAAATAGCACCAAAAATAAATAGACTATTTTAGCTATAGTCAAAACTAGCAGGCTTTGCCCGCTTCACTGGGCACAATTTAAATGAGTTGCTCAAAATTCTATATTATTAATAATAACCTAAGTTAAAGTTGTTCGGTAGAAGTTTTTCTCGCTCAAAACGTGAGGAGTCCGGATCCCCACTGCCTTTGGCAGCAACTTATCCACTTCTTATTTCCCTTTCCCCAGCGAGTAAGTTCAAAGTTTTGCGAAATGACGCAGATCCCATAGATTTCCTAAGACAAATTTAGCACTAAAAAAAGAGGGTGTGTGTGTGTGGGGGGGGTCTCGAATTTGCTCCTTCATAGTTGATCCTTCGTTCCCACCCCTAAAAAAAAAAGAAAAAAGAAAAATAAATAAATAAATAAATAAAATAAAATCGGAAATCACAACAAAAATGAAAATGTATTTTTGGAAATATTCTAAAGATGACACATGGCTGTTTTCAATACCTTTGTGGTAATTTAGTAAAAGCTCTACTCAAAAATCAGAAACATATAAACAAACCAAGCACCAAGATTCATGACTGCAGTTCCCATAGATTTCTCAGGACAAATCTAGTGCTAAAAGGGATGTCCAGATTTTGCCCACTCGTAACCTCCCCCACCCCCCAAAAAAAATCGCAAATCATAAAAACCAAAAATGTGTTTTGGGAAATATCCTAAGAAAGTCGGATAGCTTTTTTCAATATCTTTGTTCCATATTTGGTAGAGTTCTACTGAAAAATCCGGAATTTGCAAAATTTCCTGCCAAAAATCAATTTCCCCCATCCCTTCCCTTAAAAATCAAAAATTCCCAAATTGCAGACAGTGTTTTATTTGCACTCATGTCTAGTTCCCCCATGTGCAATTTCTTTACTGTGAAATAATTTGGAGCCACATTATGCTTACAAATGTGTTTTTGACTTTTGTCCCCAACCCTCCCCCACCCCCACGGGGGAATAGAGGGGAATTTCGAAAATATTGATAGACATAATTTTAAGTTGGGTACAGATCTAAGTTTCTGCCAAGTGTCATTGAATTCCGTCCAGCCATTCTCAAGTGATGCCAGGACAAAAATAGTGTTACAGACATACAGATACCATGACACACACATCACAGGCAAAATTTTCTGAAGTCATTTTCGGCTTTCGTGGTGTGTGAAACATGAAGATATCGCAACATTTTTTTTATTCTGACAAATTTACAGACAAAAGTCTAATTTCATTAATATAGATATAATCAAATTTGTCTACTGCAAGTCCTGAAAATTTTACTGGCTACCAAGTATTTCTAAATTTATTATGCCTTGATCAAGTCTATTTTTTTTTCATTTGATGAAGGGGGCCATTTATTTTCAACCAAAATAATTGTTACCTATTTTTGAATTTTTTTTTTTTTTTTTTTTTTTTTACAAATTTCTTATTGTTCCTCTTTCAACACATTTTTTCTTAGCTTTTTATTGTACCCTAAATTTATCTCTGTTCTCATCAAATTAAAAAATAAATAAAATAACATAATTAAAATGTAAAATTTATACAGTATCTAAAAAACAGATTGTAAAATTATAATATATATACATTAATTTATACTTACATAGCAAACCGAATGTGTCCAGACCAATAACAACCTACAATTATAGTGAACATTGCTATAAAACGAATGACTAGCGAACTGTAATCAAAGCTCATATTGTCAGGAGCAAATATACGACCACTCACAGGGTAGCCCATAGTCTGTAAAAAGTCAAAGTATCTATAAATATCCTTGCAAATATTAAGATCATGAAAGTAAAAATAAAATAAAATAAAATAGAAACAGGAACAAAATATTACTTTGAATCTCTTGACTGAATTTTCAGAGATCAGTCCTACTGTTATGTTAATCCCTTCAGCAAAACTGTCATTGACAGGAACTGAATTCTATTATGAATAAAAGAAATCTTAATACAGAAAATGAAACAAAGTAAATTGACATATATATGTGAAATATGTTTATAACAAATTTACGCATCTATAATAAATGTATGAAAAATTATTAATTGGATATACAGTACATTACCTACATAACTCATATGAATACAGGTTAAGACCACTTAAAAAGCTCTCACACAAGATATCCCACTCAGGCGAAGGTTCCTAATGTAGAAAAATGGCCCTAACCTCCACACCATCTGATTAGATATACAATAGACTTTTAATTAAATAAAATTAGGTTATAAGTTGACAATAATTCCGGAGGAAAACACTAAACTAAAATAATTAAAAAGCCTGTTGTTGTTGTTGCTCATCCCTAAAGACTAGCAGGGCTAAATGAGGTCCATGAAATTATACACTTTAAAGAAATCAAGAACCAAGAGGATTGTCTGTAAGATCCCGCCTAGAAAGCCCCAGACACTCTAAGAATATGATCAGGGCAAGCCTGTTCAATAGAACACTTGGCACAGACTTCATAATGCTTGGAACCACCCAAAAATGCCAAAGATCTAAGATGAGCACTGAGCAATCATGTGAGGGTGGTTTGATCTTGCCTGTTACATTTATGTACCAGATAGCCACCTGGTCGGTGACTCAGATTCCAATGGTACACTGGCGGAACATGCCAAGAGGATTTATTCTGTTCTTGATCACTGAAAAAAGCTCCATAAAGGTGAGAGGTGAAGAAGACATGAAGGCTTCCCTAGCACACCAGCCTTGGCAAGGGTGTCAGCAATCTCGTTGCCCCTGATATCAACATGGAAAGGAATACACTGTAGGTGAATCTGATGAGACAAGGAGAGCTGCTTCAACTTTTTAAGAATATTAACTCCTGTATCATCTCTCACACTATGCCAATTGGCTAAGTGTTGGATAGAGCTTCTAATGTCTGAGAGAATCCAGATTTCCATACCATCAGTAAGTGGTCCAAGAGAATCAAACTCTTCATCTATGGCTATTAAATTCACTACAAAAGACATAGCAGTAGTTAGAATTCCTTCTCTGAATCCTTATTTCTTGATTTTTTAACTTGATGTAAATTCCACTGCCTGCATTATCACTATCATTTTTACTACCGTCAGTGTACACCTGAACACACATCAGATGGAATAGTATTAATTCTTTCAAGAGCCAGTTGTTCAGGAAGTTCTTTTAGCTTATTAACATGTACAGACAGTTCAGTATGGGAAAAAAACATCAGAAAGACAATCCAAAGGTGATGCTGTCCACAGGAGAAGATATTAGATTACAAGAGTTTACATGACTAAATGGACTATTTCTCCTAAGCCATTGATTTTTGTGCCGAATTCCAAGGTATTCAGAAGTCCAATTTTGAGAACTAAGACTAAGCAGTTTGTTAAAGTATTTGACTAGATATGCCCTTTTTGTAAGATTCAGTGGCAGCAGATCATCATAAAGTACAAATGTCATTGGGAGAAGAATTCCGAAGACAGTAATTATCCAAGCAGCGCTAAGCTGGACTCGTTCAAATTTCTGCAGGTTAGTGTCAGAAGCACAACAATATATCGGATATATCCATATTCCAAAATAGGCTGAACAAGAGAAATATAGGTGTATCTAAGAGTACTAGTATCAGCTCCCCAATCTCGTCCTAAGATATACTTCAGAATATTAAGTCGTCTCCTTGCCTTCAACACAATATGAATAAAAAGCCTACTTTGTTCTAGTCCATGGGCTCATTCAACCAGGTGCTGGCCATCTTCAGTGAGCTCTTGTCCTGTGTCATCTTATCTTCCATTCACTTGTGAGTGGAAGAATAACAGAAACACACACAACAAAAGCTCCCTGAAGATGGCTGGGCACCTGGTTGAATGAGCCCATGGAGTACAACAAAGTAGGCATTTTTATTATTTTAGAATTCAGTTATTTGGGTTGTGAAATATCTTGGATGGACCAAATCAAAATAGGGAATGTTTCATAAAATTTATAAAAAGAAACATAATTAATAAATCATATAAGCAATTTTACTATATCAAGAAAATGGCGTCGTTATTAAAGAATGATAACATTCATGGGAAAAAAATTAAGATAGCATAACTGTTCTGAAATTATTGATAAAAAACAAGCAACACATGAATGGATGAAAGAAGATTCAAAATTAGAATGTTGCAAAGTTGTAAGCAATGACAATATTTTGTTGTGTGTCAATTCAGGTCCAAAAAATGAATAATAATGTGCAACAGAAGAAGACAATTTTTTGTTTCAGCAAAAATTAAATTATTGTGATGCATTATGGTTTATGCTTAGATGTTTAACTAATGCAATAAAATCAGAAGATAATATTACACCTGCTGAAAAAATGATGAGGAATTTGTGTCTCATAAAATAGAGAGCAAAATTTTTGTAACACCTTTTTTTTTTCTTTTGGGGGGGGGGGGGGGGGGGAGTTCATCAGTTAAAGTTTCCTCTGTTTCATGTTTCATTGCGTTTGTAGTTATGTTATGATATTCTACAAGTTGTTTAATATTTCTGAAATTGATAATTATTTTTTGGTCTTTATTGGTTTCAGTTAAAATTAAAGTTATTTTAAACAGTATGAATTTTAACCAACAACTTAGCATGCAATGGCATAGAATCGATCAGAAACACAGACCTAAGATGATACTACCTATTAAAATCAGAAAAAAAGAAACAGTCAGTCATCAAAGTAGCAACTCCAAAGAAGGCTCATATCCCAGTTGAAAATGCTAAGTTGAAAACTTTAAAATGTATTTTAATTTTAATTACTTAAAAAATACCTTTTATAATGCTCTGTTACAATGCTAAAAATCTTTCAGGGTGAAATCCGCCCCTTCTTCAGTAGCTACATGGTCTGTCTCTGTTGTTGAAACTGATTTTTCATCTTGCTTCTTTTTCCTGGTCTTGTTCTCCATCATGTGGTGCCACACTTGATCCAAATCGGCGCGCGACTCGTGCCCGTTACACGCTAATTTGTCTTTAACTATTTCTATGGTTTCACGGTAAAAGGCGTAATCGGGGTTGTTATAATTTGCTATTTTTCTCGTTTTGTTAAAAATAATATCTATGTTGTTTTCTTTATTAACCTTAGTGAGGGCTGTAGTTATTTTACCATATTTGATGTCGTTTTGATGCTCTTTGACTCTAGTTGATATTTTTCTTTTGGTTACTCCAATATAATTTCCTCTTTTTTCATCTGTATATTTATAAGGGATTTGGTAAATTCCGGCTGTTTCAAGAGGGGGGTTGCGTCTTTATCGTTTCGAATTAACTGGTAGATATTAGGATTTGGTTTTATAGGTATATTTATATTATGTATTTTGGCTATATTTTTAACTTTAGTTGAAATTCCTTGATCATATGGTATAGAATAAGTAAAATTTGGGGAGGTTTTTTGATAGTTTGGGATATTATTGAGTTTTTTTATTCTTTTTTTTTACAATTTATTGAAGAGGTTTTTATTATAACCTGCTTTAAAAGCCATATTTTTTATGTGGTTTATTTCTTTTTCTAAATCGGCGGGGTCGTTACAAATTAAAATTGCGCAGTTGACGTAGGCTTGCATTGCATTAATCTTATATGCGCAAGGCAAGGGGTTTTACTACGGTTATTAATTATTTCTTCGTTTGCTGTCGGTTTTCTGTAGACTGTAATCATGTTAAAATTAAGATTATGTTAAAATGATGACCGAAGCTATTCAAGAAATAGGTACAACTACAATAAAAAAGAATTCGAATAAAAAATTAATAGAAAGGACACACGAACTGATAAAGAAAGGAAAATGGCCCAATACTCACCCACCATATATAAAAAATCACGCTCCTACCCCCCCCCGCCTTTTTGGTAGATATAAAGATCATAAGAACCCCCCAAAATTTCGACCAATTGTTAATAAACTCGAAGGTCCTACCTATGATTTAGAAAAATACATGGTTAAAATTTACCGCAAACTCTTACCCCCCCCACCGATAATAGTTTGGTTTCTACTGAAGATTTCATTAAGAGAATCAGGGAGATTGAAATTAAAGACAATTATAAATTCGTAAGTTTCGATATAGTCAATTTATACCCTTCAATAGACGTCAAAGAAATGTCTGACACCATAAATAACTTAATTAACGAAAAATACGATCAGGAAACGGCTAACACTTTAATAGCTACCAGTAATTTGATATTAAATGAAAGTTTCTTTAAGTTTAACGGGAAAATTTATAAACAAAATAAAGGAGTCTCAATGGGGTCCCCCGTTTCAGGACTAATTGCCGAGCATAAACTAAGAATTTTAGAGAAAAACATATTTGAAATATTAAAAGATAAATTAATTTTTTGGGTCCATTATGTCGATGACGTGTTCGCGATTATTGATGAAAACGAAAACACTAATGAAATCCTGGAAACCTTACATAAAATTGACCATAATATAAAATTTACATGTGAAACCAAAATAAATAACGAAATTAACTATCTCGACGTTAAAATAAAACATCATCAAAATAATATTAATACCACAGTCTACAGAAAACCGACAGCAAACGAAGAAATAATTAACAACCATAGTAAAACCCCTTACGCATATAAGATTAATGCAATACAAGCCTACATCAACCGCGCAATTTTAATTTGTAACGACCCCGCCGATTTAGAAAAAGAAATAAACCACATCAAAAATATGGCTTTTAAAGCAGGTTATAATAAAAACCCTGTCAATAAATTGTATAAAAAAAAGAATAAAAAAACTCAATAATATCCCAAACTATCAAAAAACCTCCCCAAATTTTACTTATTCCATACCATATGATCAAGGAATTTCAACTAAAGTTAAAAATATAGCCAAAAAACATAATATAAATATACCTATAAAACCAAATCCTAATATCTACCAGTTAATTCGAAACGATAAAGACACAACTCCCCTCTTGAAACATCTTTTTAATAATAAAAACTCAAGTTCCGTAGATAACACTAGCATCATAGTTACAATAATGTACAGTTAATGTCAAAGCTATAATAACCTATTGACATGAATAAAATAAATTTTTACCTTTGATTTGAGGAATGGGAAACAAGATGATTTAGTAGGGGGAAAAAGAAAAAATGACATCACAATTACAACAATATATTGAGTATCCATCATTTGAAACAAATTAAGAAAGTCAAAAAATTAATTGAATAGAAAAGATATACTAAGAATAGCAAGAGTGTTAAAGACATTGAATTACATTTAAAACATTCAGCTAATTAGAGAAAAACCTAAAAAATAGTTAAAATAATAATAATAAATAATAAGTAATTTAATAATATTAAAAATATCGAAAATAATATAATGAAAAAAAAAATTTTTTTTTTCATGCTTTTTTCAATTTGTTTTATATATAGGTGTTAAGATGCAAGATGCCATTAATTTAAAAATATCATATAAACATAAACAGATGTTAAACAATTTAATTTTGCTTCAGAGTCAAATAGGAAAGATGTAATGGAAAATTATATTCATTTAAAATATCGACTGCTAGGTAGGAAAAGGCCCACTAGTTTAAAATAAAGGGACAGAAATACTTACAACTTTTCCTGAAGCTGTAATGAAGAGTACAGCTTTTCCCCCTTGATTCTGAGCATTGCTTGCTTGCTCCGTAACACTACAATTATTTCGAGTCAGCAAGAGTATTTTATTGCTGGAATCATTTCTTACATCTGTACACCAATCAGTAGAGCTTACGTCTTCAATTACATGAAACTCCTAAAATGAATTAAATGAAATTTTATAGAGATGCACATTTGGCAATTTTAGTCCAGAAAACAATCAAAATGCAGTACAGTTGAACTTTGAAAATCCAGACATCCAAAATCTGGAAATCTCTAAAATCTAGACATTTTTTCAGTTTTAGTTTTATTTTTAAAATAAGATTTTGCTGTACCTTATTTCCACATTTCTTATGCAATGCAATTAAAAATCCTTTTTATTGAACACTGAATACATAAATATAGTCATAATTTTGCACATTTTTATACTGCTTGACTATTAATTAAAGAATTCATTTTTTAAAAACAGGTAAATTAAAAACGGAATTTAAAAAAAAAAAAAAAAAAAAAAAAAAAGCATTAAATTAAAACAGCTTTAAATTGCTGAAATGTTTTAAAAAAAATCAACACAAAAATTACTTTGTTTTCTGTAGTTTAAGTATTTTTTAATGAATAAATAGTTTATTAGCAGTTACTTAGCAGGCATTATCAGTTATCTATAACATTTTAGTTTAGTGTGTTTATATGTATTTTAATTCTAAATTATTAATTATCTTAATTCTGAATTTAATATATTGCATTTCTGTTTTATAATTTAATTAGTCAATTCGATCGTAATTTATTTTCACTAGCATAAAAATTGCATTTTGAATGTAATTATACTATCCTAAAAAATTAATTTTTAATAAATCTCTAAAATCCAGAAAATTCAAAATCCAGAATCACTGCGGTCCCGCCGATTCCAGGTTTTTGAGGTTCAACTGTATCTATTCTGTTTAATTTGCACTTAAATAATTGAAGACATTAGTGGCAATTTCTTTGTTAGAAGTTGATCTAGATTTTAATTTTTGAGGAACATTTTCTGTGAGAGGCGGAGGAATGTATCATGCAAAATTTTCTATTTTAGCAATCATTCTGTTTTATATATAATATGTATATATTTAATATCAAATTATAATATTTTATTAAACCAAGTATATGCAGGCCTTTAATATAATACTGTCAATAAGATTAGGATATGGAAAATTTTTTACGATGGGTGATTTTAATAAAATTAAAATAAAATTTTTCGAAAGGACTATTTTTTATGAATTAGAATTTTATAAAAAGGCAGCTAAATTGTGCCAAATTTTGTTTGGATTGATATTTTCTTTATGAGGCAAACAAAATACAGCATTTTAGAAATTTTTGTTCATGAAATCATCAACCGTGAATATTCATTTTAAGTAAATTGGAGTGTAAAGGTTGATATTTTTATTTACCAACTATGTGAAAAATACCAGAGCCGGGAATCGAACCCGGGCGATTATTATTGTCTCACTTAATATAGCTGCATTTGCAGACTCATTGACTTCGCCAACGAATATCATGTGAAAAATGCCTAGCTGGTTGTCAGCCAGGGTAGCTCAGTGGTAGAGCATCCGTGCGTTAAGCGGAGGTGCCCGGGTTCGATTCCCGGCTCTGGTATTTTTCACATAGTTGGTAAATAAAAATATCAACCTTTACACTCCAATTTACTTTAAAAAAAAAATACAGCATATTAATTATTTTGCATTGTGATTATTTTGTAAACAGCATATTCAGTTCAATTTAAACTAAAATAATCTGAACATCTTTAAGCACGGTGACCACACATTTCTGAATTATAAAAATTGGTAATCAGATACACTGGAGAAGGAAAAGGTGATGCAATAAGAAAATAAAAAGTTTTTGGCATATTGAATAAACTGTTAATTTTAGGAGTTGATTGCACTGCCATTTGCAAACAATTGAACAAAGAGAGGGACGCTGCTCATCACTCTTGGAGCGATTTTGAGTGCTTCTATGGCGATCTCTCCATTTATTGAAAAAAAAAAAAAAAAATAGTTTACAAAAACGCCAGGACTTAGTCCGAAACCAACAAAGGGCTTTGATACAAAACGATTTGGAAAAACAAAAGATTGAAATGTGCCAGGCTTAATGCCTCACACGACAAGTGGCACTCAGAGCTGCAGTATTGGTTGAATAGATGAAAGTTCTTGTTTGAAATATTTGAAAAGTCTATTTGAGTAATGTCTGAAGAAACAAGGTGCTAAATACTGTTTCTGCTGCGAGTTGCCAGGATAAAATCCCATCGCGACAAGGGGCAAAAGCAGGTGGTGGAAATTATTGCCAGGATTGACTTCCTCTCGCGACAAGGAGCAATAATTGTTGGATAAAGAAGACTCTATTAAATAGTAACAGAGCAGGCAACCAAGTTCTATTGATATTAAAATTCTTAATCAGATAGGTTGACTAAATCCATGAGAAAAGAAAAAATTTTATTTAACTTATTTATGAGCATTTTGCGCGAAATTATATTTTCCAACCAATTATTTAGTCGTGGGGATGGATTTCTTAAGTGAAAATCTCTGGTTAAGGGACAATGAAAATAATAATGGCTAGGAGTTCCCTCTTCGCCGCAAGGACACAAGGGAGAACGCCGACGATGAAACTTGTGAAGGTAAGAAGGAAAGGGACCATGGCCGGTCAAAAATGCCGTAATGGGTGGGGTAAGGGTCCAAGTGTTAGGGCTAGCCTGTGGCACTAAATTAAAAGTATATCTGCCCTTTTCAGATTCACTCCACAGGTCTTGTCATTTTAAATTCAATATTTGTTTAACTCGAGATTTGACAAAAGAGGGAGGGGCGGGGAGGGAGTAATTAACATTTGGAAATTCTGTGGCTTCTTTAGCCAAAGAGTCCGCAAGTTCATTGCCAGCTATACACTTGTGGGCAGAAACGTGTGCCAGGGAGACTTTTAAATTTAAGTTAGTTAAGAGATTTTTAATTTCTATAATCTGTGGGTTTCTGCTCCTGTGGCGAGCAATAGCAAGCAGACCCGAGAGACTGTCACTAAAAATACTTATTTCTTGATGATTAGGATTATCAATTACCCAAAGTAGGGCTTGTTTAATGGCAAAAATTTCTGCCTGAAAAACTGTGTTATGGTCCCCGAGCCTGCCCGCCCACCTATGGACGAACTCACCGAAGGCATGAACGCAGAATGCCGCAGCGACACCCTGATCGGTCTTTGATCCATCGGTAAAGATCGCCACAGAAGCAGAGGGAGAAAAGCTATTTTTAGAACAATTGGTCAATAGGGAAGCAATGTCCTTGCCAGGGTGAATATTCCAGCTGCAGGTTGTAGTTTGTATAGGGATATTGGGAAAGACTATTGAAGCAAGTTCTGTATCATTAAGTTGTAAAATTTTTGTTTTAATATATGTTTGGGAGACCTGCAGGTGGGCATGAGGAATTCCAGTGATGACGGTGAGGGCATCAATCGAGATAGTTTTGTAATCTCTTGCAATTTGCAAGAGGAAGGGCCTTTGAGCTGAATTTAATTGGGCTATTGCGTCTGTTCTCAGATGACCACCCCAAATGCCGGCACCATATGTTATTATTTTTTCTATTATTGTACTATACCAAGTTTTTAGGAAAGAGGTGGAGATACCCCACCTCTTCCCTACCATTTTCATAGAATTGTGGTAAAATGTTAAGGTTTTTAGTTTTAGATATTTGATGTGTGCCAGCCAGTTGAGGTGATCATCAAAAAATATGCCTAGTAATTTTAGTTGTCGTACATGATGAACACTGACGCCATCAATCCTCATCGTGGAACTCCTCTTCAAGGCTTTAGGAAAGGCTAGGGTTAATGCATTAGTTTTAGATGGGGATAATTGGAGATCCAAATCTTTAAGGAGTGTACTGAAAAGGGTGAGAGCTTCCTGGGCTTGTTTCTCCAGGTCTTTCCTTCTAGGCCCCGAGAGAATCAAGGAGAAGTCATCCGCGTAGGCGAAGGTGGTGAAGCCCTCAGAGGCCATGCCACGCAGGATTTTATTTGCTATGATTGTCCATAAAATTGGACCTAGACATGAAGCCTGAGGACAACCTTTTGTTTGAGGTAATTCAGACATTCCCACGCCCCAATTGACGAGGATTTTCCTTGCTGAAAGATAACTGCGGATGACTCCCGCAAGATTACCCAGACAGTTAAGTTCTTGGAGTGCTTGAAATATATGTGGTCACTCTACATTGTCAAATGCTCCTTTAATATCCAGTGATATGATAGTGGTGTAGTTCTTTGCGTTGATGCTAAAGGCGCAGGAACTTTTAATTGCCTTTAAAGCCTGTTCACACGATCTGCCCTCTCTGAACCCATACTGATTTTGGTGGAGGAGTTGGTTTGATTCAAGATAATAATTTAATCTGGTTACAATGAGTTTTTCAAGTAATTTTCCTAAAGTGGGAAGTAGGCAGATCGGCCTGTAGGAAGTGGGTTCAGAGGGAAGTTTCCCTTGCTTTAGAAAGTACACCACTTCACCTCTACGAAGGGATTCTGGAAAAAATTGAAGATCTAAGCATTTGTTGGTCCATCCTACGAGTATATGTGGCATTGTGTAAAAAATGTTTCTTAAAATTTTGAAATCTATATTGTCAGGACCAGGAGCCTTGTTTATATTAAAACTGTGTAGAGTGGCTTTAACCTCGGCCTCCGTGAAGGGAACATCCAAGGGAGCCGAGAAAGTAGGTTCTGGGAAGTGTGGGTAATTTGTTTTCGGGAAGAGTATTTCAGTTAGGTGTTCTAGGTTATTTTTCTTAGAGGAAAGAGCTCGAGGACGTTCAAGTTTCAGCTCTGTGGGTGTAAAGAATTTATTACTAAAGAATTTCTGCGCTGTGCCAAAAACTTTAGTCTGAGATGAGCAGAATTTTTTCCATGCGTTATGTTTAGCTAAGTTAACTTGTTTTTTAAATAAAGCCGCATGACGTTTAATTTTCAGATTATGTTGTTGTATAAGGGTGGGGTCTAGGTATTTTAACTGTCTCTTTAGTGCTGTAAGATGATTTCGCATGGAACGGAGCTGGGGAGACCAGAAGGTATAAGTGAACTGCCGACCTGACTTCTTAAGTCTGAAAGCTGAAGCAGCAGCGGATTGAATAGTTTTGACAAGAATTTGGGTAAAGTTTTCTAATTGGGTTGTAACTGTTATAGAATTTAGGTTGTCATTTACGGAGGAGATGTGTTTTGAGAGAAGGTATTTAAATTTTTTGAAATTGCCAAATTTTGTGGCAAATCTTTTAGAGTATGTTAGAGATGGAATTGAATTTAACGTGAAAGTTATGTAGTTATGATCGGAGTTATTCGCTGTGTCAAGGACTGACCAATCATTAATTCTAGCAAAAGTCTTTGGATTACACAAAGTAAAATCTGGCCAGCCCTTGGCATTATTTTTGAAGAAGGTAGGTTCAGAATTTTCTATGTTAGCCAGACAAACGTTATTAGAAGTTATGAATTCTATGAGGCTGCGACCCCTAGCGTCCTCCCGCGGGGAACACCACAGCGGGGAATTAGCATTGAGGTCACAGCCGCACAGAAAGAGAGATTTTTGAGAAATTAAATGCTGCCACTCCAGCAGACAGTCATCAAAGTCCGCAGACAGGGGAGCATAGGTGATGCCCATAATAAGCTCGCCCTCCTTCGTAGTCAGTGTAACGAAGACACAAAAATCCCCAGTGAAAAGGTGTGTGAAGTTAAGGTTTTGGGTTTGAATTACGAGATGTGCTTTGTTGTTTTTCGAGCTTTTGCAAACAATTGTATCATCAGACAGTATTAAAGAAGTTTATTAGCCATTGAAGCATAAGTTAAGTGGTTAACCCGTTAGTAGTCGCTATAGACAGCGCCACCTATTACAGATTGCACACTTTTTATTTAACTGTCATCAATAATTTTAAGAAGTGATGTGATCGACGTTCCTTTGATTTTATTCGCGTTTTAAGTATATCAAATGCCACTTCTAAAAATTTTTCATGGCAATTGAATAAAAAAATCTGGCAACACTGAAGGATTGGCGGCAAATCGACCAACTAGCAACTACTAACGGGTTAATAAAGCACAGTAAAAAACGCATGTATTATTATTATTATGAATTTTTAACTTATTTTAACACACTGACTGCCGAGTGCTTTTCAGAATATTGCAGCACACATTCATATATTTTGAACATCATTTTGTAAGGGGAAAAAAAAAATGAATATAATTTCTAATATTTTAGAACTTTGCACATTCTCATTATAAGCAATAAAAAAAAAATACATTTATGAAATTACATATGTTTACAATTTGAAACCGATTTGGCAAAGTGATTCGGAGGTTGAAGAAATTATTATTCCCATCTAAAACTACAGGAAAGGTAGTCAACAGTGGTACACATGGCCACAAATGGAAACACTAAACTTTAAACAACCATGGATCATGTCGTCTTAAAAAACAATCTTTCATTTTTCACCAGCAGGTCATGTGGCAATTAAGGTCAAAAATTAGAAATTGGCATAGATAGTGATTATGGAAATATTCATTTATTTAGTGTTGACTCTAGGCTAATCACTCAAAGTTAAAGTTCTAGGCTCAAAGTTAAAGTTCTTTTATTGTTCTTTTTGTGTTACAGTTGGATACCACAGAATATTAAAATAATAATTTAAAAACAGAATAGCTGCATAAACAGACAGTGTGCTGAATGCACAAAAATTTTATACAGTATAACACCTTTATTCCGGAATAGTCGGGACCTCGCCGATTACGAATTACGGAAATTTCCGAATTATAGATTTTTTTTTCAGAACTTGGATCTTGGATACATTTAAGTTACTAAAATATATAATATATAAATGTCTGTTTAAACAAACAACAAAAAAAGAAGCATCGATTATTGTGTAATAAATTATCGATTCTTTTTTTAGTAAAATAATATTAACAATTTTATTTATTTGAAATATTAAAAGTAAAAAAATCATAAAAAAATAGTTTCCTTTTGTGTGGTAGCACCATCTTGCATTACTTTGGAGAAATAACTTTTCTAACCAATAAATTACATAATTCTGTGATTTTAAATTATAACTTATATATATAATCTAATGAAAGAATAAATAATATAAATCCCGAGAATCAAAGCTATATTATTAAAAAATTTAAATTATTTAAAGAGTTTATGACAGGTAAATTAGTTTTATTATTATTATTATTATTATCATACAAATTAAAAACAGTGTAAAAGATTTAATGTTAAAAAAAATTATAAATGAATAATGCAAAAGAAAAAAAAAAAAAAATATATATATATATATATAAATGATAGATATCGTAATAAAATTTAACCTTAAAATTTAGAAATTAATAGATACAAAACAATACCAAGTACCAACACAACAAAAATAGAACTGATTGCAACATATACACAAAAATGTTGTGATACAGATTAAGCACCAATAAGAGACAAAAACAAATTAAATTACTTACGCCGACATGAATAATAATAATAAAAAAAGGACCATTAAACTTAATGACGGAGAAAGTAAATAAAATAAAGGACCATAATAATTAGATAAAAATGCTTAAAATATGAAGTATATATATACATACATATTACCCAAATATTCAAATCAAAATTTGTATAAAAAATAAGAAAATACAGAAAATTATTAAAACTAAATTAATTGATTAAAAAAAAATGTTAAAATAATTTTCAAATGCAAATTACTGTAGCATGTCTAAAAAAGACAACAGTTTTGGTTAGTGAGAACAATCAAATTTTCTAAAACGGATTTTTTTTTCTTTTTTTTTCTTTAGTGGTACCATCTGTAGTCATTTATCAAAACAAAAAACATAAAAGGAGGATTTTGGTTTTTAACAGGGTTGGCAAGTTTCTTTCAAGGTGGAAAAAACTGCAGAAAAAGCCATGGAAAAAACCGGCTGCAAGAAATAGGTTTCTTCCAAGTAGAAGAAATGGAAGAAATATAGTAATAAGTTGCAACTTTGTAAGATACAATGGATGCATTTTTCTTATAAAAACAACCTAAAGCAAACTTTATTATACCTATAAAAATTTAATTATTAATTATATATACTAAATCAATAATTACATGAGATTTTTAACGAAGATCAGGTCGCTGTCTAAAATACTCAAAATCTATTAAAGAAATCAATTTCAATTTAAACAGTATAAAGTTTTATAATTTAAACAATTTTATTTCTTTAACTGGTAATAAACAGTAAAGATCACTTGCTTACTTTCTGATAAAAGAGCTTTTTATTAACATTCAGTTAATTAAGGGAACGGGTATGCAATAATTAATTGTATCACAAAATCTCATCAAAAACCTTACTTTCTTTATTGCCATATATACAGTATAACAAACGAAAAGTTTTTTAGCAGTTCAATACTGCTTAATAGTATAGTATTAATACAAGATATGGATTTTTTTTTTTTTTATCCTGGAGAACTTGCAGGGAAATTTAAAAGTATTTTGATGTATTGATACAGTTCACTGGTTACCAGCTTAGAGGCCATACAAAGATTTTTTTTTTTTTTTTTTTAAGTATATAAATATTTTGTCTAAATTCCATAACTATTATCACTTCTACTACTTGAATACATAATAAATAATAATATGAGATAGTACATATGCAGAAAGTTCTAAAAACATTAGGCTTTAAACATTAGCATTGAAAAATGAATACTAGTAGGTATTAAAAAAAAATAGCTAATGTTTAATTACATAAAAAAAAAAATAATAAAATAAATAAAAATATAATATGTTGCACAGTAATCTTCACATATAAAACCATGCATTTTTATACTGTAAAAACTTGTAGGGATTTCTTTTTTATAGAAACGGTAGAAATTGTTAAAAATCACCCTACCCATAAAGTAGTAAGAACACATCACCTGTATATATTTAAAGTTATTTTTCTAAAAATAATATTTTTAATATTAATTGAATTATAGTTTTGATTTGACACTATGTTATGCTTTGAGTTAATATATAGTTAATATGTTTCAATTTTGAGCATCTATTTTGTCTTTTTGTTGGTTTCTTCCAGTTTCTTCTACTTTCTTCCACTGTCCTGGAAGAAACCCAACCCTGTTTTTTAATGTCCGGATTATGGATATTTCCGAATTATAGAAGTCCGAATTAAAGGTGTTATACAGTATTTGATTGTGGGTAACCTGGGTATTGTTGAAGCAAAAAGCAATGTACTAAATGTTTTTAACATTGAATAGGATAGTTATTGTTTATAAAAAGTAAAATTTAAATAATGGAGAAAATACCATTAGAGTTGAAATTTCATAAGGGGTTTTTCACATGCCACATATTTAATTTGAAGATTCAATTATTTCAAATATGTTGAAAAATTTCTTTTTTGTGAAAAATCTCATATGAACTCAAATCTTAATACATAAATAAACTAGTTGGCATAGGTGAACTCTGCTCAGTTCCCCATCATATTTATGTTATCATAAATTTCTAGTGCGAGACATATTATAATCATGTTAAAAGAAATGAATTTGACCAAAGCTTGATACAGTGACAGAATGAAATCCCCGCCTAATAGGCTATCCACCGTTCACTTCGATATATTTATCTTATTCTAATCTATTAATTTATTTTATCAGGGTCAATTCTGTTGTTTAGTTTTCATGCTACTATTTCCAATGCAATAATCCTCAAAATTCAGATTTATATGAAAAATTTACAATTTCGCTATGTTGATAAAATCGTAAATTACGAAATTTTCCTATTAGAATATTTGTAGTCAATCATGTTCAAACAAATATCAATTTTGAAGTTATCTAATGTATTTATGATCCACAAAATGGATGTTTATGGTCAATTTTGCCTTATTCTGACATGTTAATTAAATCGTAAATTCCAAATAACTTACGAATTTTTTTAATTGGAAAAATCATAGTCTATGATATTTATGCCAGTATCCAAAATAATATTTAAAAAGTGGTTTGACATCCTTACGATGAAAATATCCCTCAAGATTGACATTTATGTGAAATTTTGCTCTATTCTGCCATGTTAAGAAATTCGTAAGTTTCCAATAACTTACGAAATTTTTATATTGGAAAATTCATAGTCATTAATATTCATGACAATGCTCTAAATAATATTTCAAAAGTAGTCTGACATCTTTATGATGAAAATATCTCTCAAAATTGACGTTTATGTGAAATTTTGCCCTATACTGCCATGTTAAGAAATTCGTAAATTTCCAATAACTTGCGAAATTTTCATAGTAGCATATTTATAGTAAATGATGTTCATTCCGGCATCAAAACTGATATTTTAAAACTGGTCCGACATTTTTACAGTAAAAAGTTTCCATTTAATGCACGTTTAAGTGAGTTTTTGTCCTATTCTCCCATGTTAAGAAAATCATAAATTTCTAATGACTTACAAAGTTACATTAAAAACATTAAAACTTTTTTTAAATTACCATCACACTATTTTTGATGGTAATTTACTGATGGTAATTTAAAAAAGGTTTTAATGTTTTTAATGTAATTTTAGACTTTACCTTTTATCTAATTTTAAACTTACGTAGTTTTTTAATTCGAATGTTGCAAATGAAAAGGGTTCTTGACAGTATCAAAAACAGATCTGACCTCTCTGCGATCATTTGTTGAGATATCGTGTAAACAGACTAACACACTAACAGACACCATACAAATTTTGTCATTTTCGGATTCCTCACACCTGAAAACGTATAAAAAAGTAAAAAAACCGAGGTCGAAATTTTTCACGATTACCTAAGTTCTCCATACCTATAGTATGATGGGGAACTAAAATACGTTAAAAGTCACATGCCCATAAAGAATCTCCCCCCTCCCCCCCCCAAAAAAAAAAAAAATAATAATAATAATAATCTGCAACACTGTTCAAATGACTGGGTCTTCAGATTAAATACATAGCATGTGAAAAAACCCTTATGAAATTTCAACTCTGAAAAATACCTAAAATCTAGCTTGTTCTTTTGCTGACAATTTGCTTAATTTTTACTCTATTCAAATGAATTTTTGTTAAAAGTTGCTCAATATATCCATTTTTTGAATCTATGTAATAAAAATTTATCTATTTTTCGCACATGCATAGCAAAAGAATATTTACTGTAAATGATCATATCTCAGTGAATATTACATGTGTGAATTTTATGTTTCAGAATAACATTTTTCTAATGTTTTGTCAAATTTTCTGCAAGTTTTGTAAAATTTTATGAAAATCCATTTTAGTTATAAGCAAAAAACTAGCAAAAAAAATTATATCTGCCTAAATAATTGCGTAATTTCCACAAAAAAAAACCATACAAATATTGTACATAGGATATGCAATAATATGTTAAAATTACAAGTCATTTGTAGCTTTTTATGATACAGGGTGATCCAAAGTATTTGCACTTTTCTTCAAATTGTAGTTGGTCCCCTAATTGCATTCTGAACTAAATTGATAGAAGAAAATGTGAGTTTTTAAATGTTCTTGGCATGTCTGAAGTTCCAAGCCATTTCGTCCAGTATTTTTTTATCGGGAAAAAAAAAAAATATATTCTAATAATTTGATCACTTACAGTACATGACGTCATGGAGGTAAGCCAGAGAAAACAGTTCACTCAGGTTGCTACTTTTTGGCAATCTAGCCACTCATATTAACATGGAATACACCAAACGTAAGTGGACTTATACCCATTTGCAGTCCAGTGAACTTGACAATTTATATATATATTTTTTTTTTCAAATGATAAAACTCTCAAACAAAAATATAAACATCAATATGAAATATTACTTACAGCTTCTGACTGTTTTTCAGGCAAATTTCCAAATTCTTTAAAGTATATGATACAAAAATTTTCTTTTTCTGATGATGATTCAGCAGCAAGCACACCATATTCATTGGTAGATGCCTTAAATGAAATGAAAACTATTAATACACTAACAGTTTTAAATTTTTAAGGATAATCTTTACATACCAATATAATAATTTTACAACAGTTTCGATTTAAGTACAAGGTGAACAATTTAAAAAGAGTATCCATTATCTTTTGTGTTACTATTTTACATCTCTACTCCAGGATTCCCGTAGAGCCTTTGAGAATGGTGCTGCACCCTGCCTGCCCTTTGAAATTCATTTAACACCCTACATGCACCTTAAAGCTGCACATCAGTCAGATCCCCCCCCCCCTCCTCCCATTTTTTTCCCTTCCCATGTTATCCTATGTTTTTTTGTTTTTTTTTACTTTGTAGTATAAGGATGATGTCTCATTGAAAAATGAAATTTTTCAAACTGTCTCTAATTCTTTTCTTTTCTTTTTCTTTTTTTAATATTACCTTTTGAAGTGTATTACCTCTTAACTTAGTAAACATTTTGAAAAAAAAATACATATTTTATTTCATTAAGTAAATTACTCTAAGATTCCATCTCTAAAAGAAATATTAAAATTTATTTTTTCAAAAAATTATTCACTAAGCTACATATGACATATTTAAAGAGTAATATTCAAAAAGCAGAATTCAAAATATTTCATTTTTGAATGAGATATTCTTATAAAATGAAGCAATGAAAATTTCACTAGTACTAGATATCATGGGAAAAAAGGAAGAAGAAATCTGACTGATGCACAGGCTTAAAGAATAAAAATGCATCCTCTTTGCCCTCCAAAACATGTCCTTTTTGCTTTTCAAAATATGAGGGGTATGACCTACTTGCCCTATTTGGCCCCAAAATGTACCCTTCTTAAAAATAACAAACGAGAACAAAAATATACATCATAGTAAAACGTAACAAAAACAGTAACTTCTTACACAAAATAACGACATAAAAAAATGACCTGCTTGAAAAATACAGTTTTTTTTTTTTTTCTTTCGCAAGAAACGTTTAACTATCTTTCAATTGTTTTACACAAGAAAGAACAAATTTTTAGCTCAGAAAAGACAGATTTTACTATATATTGAATTTAAAATTAATTTTAATCCATAATATTTCAAAATAACGGTGAATTTAAAATACAAATTATTAAATTAATTAGACACTAGTCATTTATCATTAAAAATTTTTTTAAAAAGTTTCAAAATGGTTTTTTATTAAATATAAAATATTTCAGATACAGTAATTAAAAATGTCAAGTTTTACTTAATCTCAACAATACATTATTTCAAGGGTTCAGACTAAGCAATAAATGAGTAAAATCAATGAAAATAAAAAGTGAATAATATTTGAAGTAATATTTATTACAAAAAAAAAAAAAAAAAAAAAAAAATTGCTTCAAATTTAGTTATACTAAAAAAAAAAAAAAGAAAAGAAAATCAATTTTTGTAGGTATTTTTAAATTTTTAACACAATTTTGAAACTTTTTATTCAAAATTTATATTTTCTTACACTATACCAAAAATTATCTAGTATTATAGTAAACAACTGCTGAAGTCCCAACGTCCAATATAATAGACATCTCAATAAACAATTTTACTACAGAACAATATACATAGTATAAACAATTATAAAATAATAAGTTTAACTCATTCAATTAAATATTTCATAGCAATGTTTGACACAACACAATATAAATAATTATAAATAATAAAAGTATTAGTTTTAGTTTTGATACAGAAATTTTTATAAGTGAATTTTGAAGTGGAGGAGAAGTTTTGGAGCAGTTTTAAATGAAATTAGCACTTTTCTACATTCCCGTAGAATCTCAGTAACAGGTAACAGGAGAAAAGAATACATGCATAACACTGCCTATCAAGGATATCAAGGCTCCTAGGTCGCCCTTGTTAAGCACTGTTTTGTGTGTTCCTACCAAGGCACCTATAGGGGGCTCTAGAGTTCCTACCAGAGAGCGTCTAAGACGTCATACATCAGTAGCGCATTGTCGTGGGCAAAAAATGTCTAAATTGCAGACAATTTTTTATGACTGCAGACAAAAACTGTCAACCTTTTGAAAGCGGCTGTGACAGCATCTGTCACGCTTCACCATAGGATTTCGGAAGAGCCCCTCTCAAAAGGTTAAAGTTGTGGGCAATTTTTATTTAGTAGTACAGACAAAGAGTGTCTGAAAGTTAGGGACTATTTTTTTTATTAGTGCAGACAAAAACTGTCTGCAAGCCGTTTTTCTGTGCCTGCGACTATGTCGCCATGTCGCGGCATTTCTGCTACTGGGTTTCGAGGTAGTTCTGCACTAGAAACCAATGAAACATTTCAGAAAATTCCAAAACTCGATTCTTATTGAAGTTACAAATTCTAAACTTCAGAAATCTTAAACTACTATTTTTTTGAAGATTTCAAAAAGCAAGAAGCAAATTATAACAAATAAATGAAGACCTTACATACTTCTTGATTATAGCCTTAGCACTTTCGGGAAGGGGCCCCTCCCATCATCAGAGGCTGCACGGTGGCGGCTTGCTTTGCTGTGTTGACGTTACTGACTTGATCTTTAGTAGTTCTGATGGTTCTACACCAGTTACGGTTAATTTCCTGTGCTGGGTCGTTGCCATTACAGGTAAGTGGGTTAAACAAAATTTCGATAGTTTCGCGATTCGCGGCGTATATTGCATTGTTAAAATCTGCCAGTTTGCGAGTTTCGTTAAAATTTATTTTTATGGATTCGGTGGCGTTTATTTTGGTAAGTGCGGTGGTAGTTTTTCCAAATTTAATGTCAGCTGAATGCTCTTTAATACGGTTTTTTATTTTTCGTTTGGTCATGCCTATGTAATAACCGGTTTCATTATTTGTTTTGGTATAAGGGATACTGTAAATTCCGGAGGTTTCTAAAGGATTTATTTTGTCTTTTTCATTTCTGATGGTTTGGTAAATATTTTTATTTGGTTTGATTGGAATTTTTATATTAATTTTGTTGGCTGCATTTTTAATTTTTTGGGAAACCCCGCGGTCGTACATAATGGCTGGAATGAAATCGAGTTTGTTTAATCTTTCAAGTATGGTCGGGATATTGTTTTGGGGGGTTAATGATTGCAAATACGTCATCGACGTATCTGAACCAGCAGAATATTTCATTTTTAAATTTTTCTAATATAGTGTCTTCTAAGATTCGTAATTTTAATTCCGCGACTGTACCTGAGATGGGGGACCCCATTGGGACGCCTTTCTGTTGTTTATAAAATATATCATTGAAACGGTAATAATTTTCTCTTAAAACTAAGTTACTTGCAGCGATTAAAGTGTTAACTATTTCAGGGTCTTTAAATTGATTCTTAATTTTTAGATTAATTATTTCGGAGATTTCATCTAAGTCTATTGAAGGATAAAGGTTAATTACATCGAAACTTACGAGGGTTTGATTCTGGTTGATTTTGATATTGCGAATTTTATTGATGAAATCTTCAGTTGAATGCAGACTGTTTTCTGAGGGGGGGAGAATCATATTATAAATTTTATCCATATATTTTTCTAAGAAATAACCTGGGCCTTCACATTTACTTACGATAGGTCGCATTGTTGGAGGTATTTTTTGGTCTTTGTATCTACCATATATTCTAGGGGTATTAGATGCATGGTTATTATAATGGGGGGATTTATTATCTAGCCATTTACCTTCTTTGATAAGTTTTTTAATTTTATCGTTTAGTTTATTGTTGGGGTCATTTTTTAGTTTTTCTGAGCCTATTTCTTGAATAGTTTTTTCCATTTGATTAATATAGTCAGATCTGTTCATAATAACTAATTTTCTGGTTCTAACTAATCAATACTATCCAATCTTATATTAATCGCGCCATCACCGTTTGCTCAAATAAAAATCTACTAAACAAAGAACTCAACGTAATCAGAAAAATCGTTACTAAAGCAGGCTACAAAAAGGATTTAATAGACAAACTATACCGGAAAAGAATCAAAAAACTTAATGTTATAAATAACTTTCAAAATCCTAAACTAAGTTTCACTCCAGCCATTATGTATGACCGCGGGGTTTCCCAAAAAATTAAAAATGCAGCCAACAAAATTAATATAAAAATTCCAATCAAACCAAATAAAAATATTTACCAAACCATCAGAAATGAAAAAGACAAAATAAATCCTTTAGAAACCTCCGGAATTTACAGTATCCCTTATACCAAAACAAATAATGAAACCGGTTATTACATAGGCATGACCAAACGAAAAATAAAAAACCGTATTAAAGAGCATTCAGCTGACATTAAATTTGGAAAAACTACCACCGCACTTACCAAAATAAACGCCACCGAATCCATAAAAATAAATTTTAACGAAACTCGCAAACTGGCAGATTTTAACAATGCAATATACGCCGCGAATCGCGAAACTATCGAAATTTTGTTTAACCCACTTACCTGTAATGGCAACGACCCAGCACAGGAAATTAACCGTAACTGGTGTAGAACCATCAGAACTACTAAAGATCAAGTCAGTAACGTCAACACAGCAAAGCAAGCCGCCACCGTGCAGCCTCTGATGATGGGAGGGGCCCCTTCCCGAAAGTGCTAAGGCTATAATCAAGAAGTATGTAAGGTCTTCATTTATTTGTTACTATTTTTTTGTCAAACTTGGATACCAGATTCCTTCATTGGGTGCTAAGTCAATGCTCACCTTCATAGAAATGAAGGAACTACTATTTTTTTCCACATTTTCTGTAATACCATATAGAAAGCAGCACATAAAGAAACAGGTAAATTTTGGTCTAAAATCATCAATAATGACTCTTATTTTTATAGTATTATTAGTCATTTATAGAACATTCAAAGAAGTTAGTTTTGTGCTAGAAATCAATGAACTTTTATGAAAAATTCCAGAACCCTGTTTCTTTTGAAGTTAGATCTTCCAAACTCTGGCATACCTGCCAACATTAAAGAATTAAAATAACGGAGATTTTATAAGCAGCATTTTCAGACCTAGAAAACATTGATGTGTTTTCAATATGACAGTATTTTAATAACTTAATCCATGGCTTAAATTATCAAAAAGTTATATGGGTAGGTGAAATCTAATTACTTAATAAAAATTAAGTAATTATTAATTAAAAATAGTAATATATAAAGAGAACCATAATTTTTTCATCAAAAGCAAAATCTTCTTAAAAAAAAAATGGAGGTTTGTTGAAGTTTTGAAAAAATTATAGATATAACTTTAAAATCTTCAGAATAATGGAGAAATGTTTGAGAATAACGGAGAGTGGAAAACAGTCCCAAAATAACGGAGTCTCTGTTAAAATAATGGAGAGTTGGCAGGTATGCTTTGGCAACCCTAAACTACAAAATTTTGCCAAATTTGGTAGCCAAGTCCCCAAATTTGACTCCAAATCCCAAACTCTAAGCCGAAACCATAATTTGCATTGGCAAAAAACTTGGTAACTTGGCAAGATTAATGAATAAATTTGCAGAAATATTATTTCAAGGTAGCAAGATTAGGAAAGCCTTTCTCTAATTTGGTAACTTGGCAAGATTAATGACCAAATTTGGCAGAAATATTATTTGAAGGTAGCAAGATTGGTAAAGCCTTTCTCTAATATGTTTTGCATAATCTATCGTTTCTCCCCATTTATTTTCGCCAAAGAGAAAAAAAGTACACTACCAAGACTCTACAGATTCAATTACACTCTAAGCTCTGCTAATGAATCGCCAGTGGGATAATAATCTGTGGAATACTATTTCAGAGTAAGCAATATTTGCTCTTGGTGGTTTTATAATCCTACTATCGTGACTTTTGTCAATGGAGTAGGAGTAACAGTTTTCTTGGCTTGTTTTCAGGAATGTTTACCTGCCTGATTATTTACAAACCAGCTATCTCACAAAAAATTGTCAATGTTTTTGTAACAATATATGCGTATTTCAATAAGTGTATATAAGGAAATCATGGGGTGTCCTCATCTGATTTTATTAATATCATAGTAAAGCACTTCCACTAACAATAAAAAAGAATGTTATGTTTAAATATTTGCAGCCCAGTATATCTTCTGAAGGTTACATACACAGCCCATGGTGCAAATAAATATAATCCTACATTAATAACACACGGCACAACCTGAAATGCACTTCCATCAATTTTCAATTATGATCGCACTAATAGCGAGCTTCGCCCGCTAGCGGGTCAGTATTTAAAAATGAATCACTATAATTAACGAATCACTAACAGTAACTTTTATTCTTAAGAAAAGAAACTTTAAAAAAATCATTGCTGATCATGTAAAAAATCGCATCGGGTCCCCACTGCCTTCGGCAGCGCAGTCCATGTAAATTGGGTGAAATCTCGAATTCCACTTTCGATAAACAATTCGAATGATGTATTAAAAATACTGTTCCATTCCAAATCAACAAAGCTTTCAAATGATGTATTACTTATGAAATTATTTTAATTAATAGCTGAGATAAAAAAGAAAACCGATACAGGATACCTCAAAACGTGTAAATCAGATGAAATCTCGAATCCCATTTTCGATTTAGTTTAATTAGTAGATGAGATACAAAAGAAAACTGATTCAGGACACCTCAAAATGTGTAAATCAGGTGAAATCTCGAATCCCACTTTCGATAATATTTGCAATTTGTAATCGCAGTCAAAAAACACATGATTTCAATCATTAAAAGATTTTTTTCATTCGCCCCACTTTCCAGATATTATTTCCCAATTCTTGTATCTCTGTGAATGGGAGTTGCCATGGTAATCCAACACATTGAGAATTTCATGAAAGGCCACGGCGCAAGAAGCGGGTATTTCATGAAAACCTACAGAAAATTAAAAAATTTATAATTGATTCAGTTTTTGAAATAATCTTTCAATCTTTTGAGATGTGATTTTCATCTAACCAAGGTCTATATACAAAAAAAAAAAAAGAAATTATTTATCTGTAAAAGATTTTGAGTTATAAAATGCTTTGTGAAAAAATCGATGTTTCGTAAAATCTAAAAATAAGGATCGCTAATCCGTATTTTGTTTAAATGTTTATATGGTTCGAAAGAGGATTAAATGACCTTTCAAAATATACTGGTTGTTAAGAAATGGGACAGTTACTCGGTCATACAGGGCGATTCAAAAAAGACTATCGAGAAAAAGAGAAATTTTGAACCCTTTTTAAAACTTTTTTTAAAAATATAAAAAATCTGTATTTTTCAAAAAAAATTGTATCGTAAGAATTGGAATTAAATACTCTTTCTCATGGTACAGGCGTATTTTCAATATCTCCAACAGTTGAGCAGCGATTGCTTTACAAAAACTTGCAAAATTTTCTCTCTCTGCTTTTTCTTTTGAGGAATGTGGTTCAGGCTGAAAATTACAGTCGCCTGGCTTTTTGAATCATTTTTCGATTAGACATAGGTGGATGTTTTAATTAATATCTCTGCTAATTACGGTCACATTACTTAGAAATTTGTTGATCAGTCGAGATGAAGAAATTCTGCATCTAATGGCACCGGTATCAAGACGCTACAACCATTAGAGCCGGAGACAAACCCGTTATAACGTCTTTGCAGATAGACAGAGAGACACACACACAGATGTACAGATATGCACAGATTTTAATAATATAAGAGGTGAGTTATGACTTATAACGGAGGACAGTCCTCAGGAGGACCTGAGAGCTAGGTACATCGACCAGAGGTCTATTGTACATAAACCCAAAATCATCCTTAAGAGAAAAGTCTCATAGCTGAAGCAAAATTCAGCAGACACCTGACAGGAATATCCTACAGCTCTCAAGGCTCAATAAGATGCTGACCAAGATGCTCAAACCTGTGAGCAGAAAAAGTCTCAGAGTCACATAAAATGCGCCAAGCAGTCTCCTCTTCCAGACAACCACCATGACAAATGGGATCAGAACTGTTACCCATAGTGTTCAGATGCCTCTTAAGGATACAATGATCAGTGAGAAGGCCAATAATCTACCCCAAACCATTGCTGTTAAGCTTTAAAAGCTCCTTATGATGAAGGCTAGGACAGTCATGATTAAGCTCTTTTGTTTGCCTTTGACCATCAGACTTACACCATTGCCAATAATGCTTTTTACCAAGGAGCTTGAAGATAGAAGAAGCCCTGAAGGTAGTGGATTAAAGGGCAAAACTGGGAAAATTCATTAGTGGCCAGTGGCCGGTACTGTCAGTTTTATTAGTAGCCACTTTTTTAAGTTAGTGGCCACTTTTCACATGATAAGACTATTTCTTTCAGACTACAAAAAGCATTGTCACCATTTTGCGGTATAATTACCACAAGAAAAATATGAAAATAAGAAATACATATAATAATAAAATTAACATAGGGACACTGAAATTGTAATTTGTAACTACGCTCTTTTTAAAAATCCTAAATTGCACATCCTAAAATAAAATCTTTTTAGGGCTGTAATAATAACAGCAAAAGTTTTTATCTTTCAGATAATTCAGTAGTACTTTTTTTTTTCCCAATTTATTTAAGTGAAATAAGCTGTTATCATTCACAGTTCACATTGATATTTTCTAGTAAATGAATCAGCTGATTCATCATCAGCACAACCTTTTACATGGTCATGTGTAAATACAGTTAGCAGTTTTATTATTTTTTCTTATTTGTAAAGACACACTTTTTTAAATGATTTTATTTCAATAGAGTTAAAATATTTCCTCTTAAAAAGTATAGATATGGAAACTTAGCTGCTTCATTAAAAACAATTTATTTAGCTGCCAAATTTGTTAGCTTTTAAAATAGGGAGATTTCTACTTTAAAATGGGAAGGTAAAAGGAAGATTTCTACTCAAAAGAAAGCAAATACAAAAATTTATTGAAAAATACACATTTAAGCCAAATCAAATTTTGATACACACATTTGTCAAATATCTTAAATGGGTTAAATATACACTAAATACTATGGAGATAATAATGGAAAAAGATTGTGGTTTTCAGGACATTTGATCATTAACTGCTAGTTGAAATGGAGCGCACATGTGTGTGTGTGTGTGTGGGGGGGGATACATCTATATACTTCTTTATAGGTTCTAGAATCTAATCAAGAAAGTTTAAAATGAATATTTATGTTATGGGTGGAGAAAGATTGTAAATCACAAGGCTTCAGTGGAGCATGTGATTGCCAATCGTTGGAAGGGGGGGGGGGTCGATTACAAGAATTATGAGTAAGAGATATTAAAAAATTCTGCTTCTTTACAGATTCTAGAATCTAAAAAAGTAAGTTTAAAATAGATATTTATATTTTTGTAGCAAATGGAGAATGATTAGAAATTATAAAACTTTCTATAAGCTGTGTGATCACAGATCGTTAGGGAAGGGAAAGGATGGGGGGGGGGGGGTCCAAAAAGTTATATGAGATATATTAAACAATTCTACTTCTTCATAGGTTGTAGAATATAATAAAGCAAGTTTAAAATGAGCATTGACATTTATGCCATGGATGGAAAAAGATTGGAAATCACAAGGCTTCGATTTCCTATCGTCGCTCGATTTCTAGAATCTTTTAATGATCACAAAAAGTGGCGACTTTAGTGGCGATCGATGCATAATTTTTAATCGCCATCTTTTTTTATTTAGTCGCCATGTGGCTGGTGGCGACCGTTAATTTTGCCCTTTATAGTGGATAAAATACTCAGAACAAGCACAGGGCCACAAAAGTATGTGCTGGAGCTAGACCTTGCCAACTCATTACCAGGAATACACATATGACCAGGTACCCAGTAAAGACTAATCTTATTATAGGAAGAAAGGTCACAAAGTACCTTGTAACACTCCCACACAAGACAAGATGTGACCTTACACTTCACCAGTAAAAGGAGAGCTGCCTGGCAGTCAGAACAGATAAGGATGATTGAATTATGATAACCCCTGTCTAAGCACACCTTACAGCATAAGATGATAGCAAAGATTTCAGCTTGGAAAATTTTCCAAGAGGGAAAGACAGCCAAGTTTCCTCCTTGGGATAGTAAACATTTGCCCCATAATGAAAATTAAGCTTAGAGCCATTTGTATACCAAATCAAACAGTTGTCATTAAGCCAATCTTCTCTGGAAGAGAACAAGATCTTTAAAAGTTTATGAAAAGCAAATTTCATAACCATGTAGTCACTAGGCATAATGAAAGTATGAAGATCAGCAACAAATGAAATGAGGGAACCCCAACCCAGATGTTTAGAATAATCATTGTTGCACTATAATCTAGTTATTTTTTGTAGCTCTATAAACGAACAGTGAATGATTCTCATAGCATATTCTATATGAAACACGTTTTTACGCATATAAAAAATATATATTTATTTCACTTGGTTTAGTGCAGTTTATAGATGTTTAAAATCTAATTACCTACAATTTCCCCCATAAACGTAATGTATTTTTAGTAATTATAAATATAATTTTCGTAAATATCTACAAAACGGAAACTCGCAGCAAGATCAAAAAGGGAAATGCACAACTAGACATAAAAACAAACCTATATATTAATTTTCAACGTTCTATGTCCAACCATTTTTGAATTATGCGAGATACACATATTAATACATACACATAGTACATACAGATGTCATGAAAAATTGTGTAAAATCGCAGATATCTCTAAAACGGGATCTCATATTAAGATCAAAGTTGCAGGTGTACAAATAGACATCATGACAGTCACAAATATAAATTTATAATATTCTACGATCATACTTTTAAACTATGCCAAGATACAAAATCCATTTCGCAAATTGAGATTACAATACTTCCTTATTTTTGTATAAGGAAGTAAAAATTAGCCATAATAAACAGAAACTGTTTGATATAATTATAACTGCACAACTGATATAAACATACTGTATATGCCAATGAATAAATATATTTGTACTGTCCGTTTTCGTAAACCATGTCTACCTCTCGCGGAACGATCCTACTCGGAAAAGAGGTGATACGTTGAATGAGATGGGCACTTAGCCAAATGCGCTTTTCGTTCTACACGTGTTCGTTTTCTTTTTATGAGTCTTCAATATTTATTTTACCTTTTTACGCGAATTTAAAGTTTAATTTTATTTAATGTAATTTATATGACAATATGCGCGAAAAATAAAAGGTGTAAAATAATCATGATAAAAAAATCTAATGATTTGATTTAAATACGATTTTCTGTAAATTTCTGTAAAATAGAGATCCAAAAATATGGTATTTTTATTTTAGCAGTATAATTTAAAAGAAAAAAATATATTACTTTTACTACAGGTAAAGTCTACTGTAAACGTTGTTCTTTTTCTCTTCTTTTATTAATGAATTATGTAAATTTTACCTAATTTAAGTCATTTTTAATTAATTTACTACTATAATCAGTGCATGAAACAAGTGTTCAGGTATGACAGATATAGTACGAATTTAGAAATCAAGTAAGCAAATAAAAATAATTTTAACTGAAAAAAAAAAAAAAGAAGAAGAAGAAAGAAAACAGGCATTTACTTTTAAGTTTACGGATTTTATTTTGCATCGAAGAATAAAACTGATCTTCTACACTTATTTAAAAATTACAAGGGGGAAAAATCAGCATTTTGCCTTTATACGAATATAACGAAGAAGTATCGCCTCAAAATTCAATAATGTCCTGAAAAGAAAAAAAAAGAAAAAAGAAACCGCAACTTATCTCTCACTCGTAAAATGTAAACATTCTCTCATCTTCTACGCTTCTACCCTATTTTAACAAAATCAATGCAGACCTCACGCATGCGCATAGGTGAGCAGGGTCACAGCTAACGAAAACAAACAATACCCAAATTATTATAGTAAAATAAACAAACATATTGGACAAAAACAGTTAGCAAAAAAACAACAATTACTATCTTATAAATTATTAATATTAAACAATAAACTATAGACACTAAACTTGAATACGGATCACACATAAATGGCTTAAAAGTATTTTTAATCCATTTTTCAGATTTTTTTTTATTTTTAACATAGTGCAGTAATAATTGCATTTTTATTTCTTTTTAAAATGATTTACCAACTGTGTAACAATGAAAATCTACTTTATTTTACAACTTTAAAAAGTTTTGAATGTTTTTTTTAATTTTCATTTAGTTTTCGGGTCTGGTTCGGATAAAAAGAAATCAGATTTCAGTTATAAAGAAACCGGAATTGGGTTGGTGGCAGATTGTGAAAATTTTCTACTGCGAGTTCGGATCAATTTTCGGGTTAATGAAAATTTTTTTGTCGTGATTTACCCGATCTGTGCAGGACTCTAACCTGGCCCTGAACTTAACAAAATCTAATAAAAAATTAATATATTGCAGCCATCACAAAGACTTCCTCTATACCATTCTATAGAAGAGAACTATCTATTGGTTTATTAAAAAAAATTAATCAATACAGCTTCTGATAACAATAACAATGGTTTTACATATTTTATACAATAGATATTTCCCCTCTCTAATTAAAAATTTCGTAATGAATGCTACATTTTTATAAACAATAAATGACAAAAAAAAGAATAAAATAATTATTATAACTAAATCATAAAAAAGAAAGAAGAAAAAAAAAGTATAAATTGAGTTAAGTTTTAAATATATATTTACCTTAATTAACTTTATTAGGAAAAAGAAAAAAAATAATTTAAGAATGTGCTTTATCATTCTGATTGAAATTTAAAAAATTATATTATAATTAGTAATTAATATATTTAGAATACTGATTGTTCAATATTGAGAAGTTTTCATTTACAGTCCATTATTATTATGTTTACAAAATGATCACGGAATGTTAAAGAGCAGAACAGTTAAAAAGACGTGTGACTCGTTCCGTTTTCAGGTTTTTCACTAAATTTTAATGTAGCTCAGTGGTTGTAGGCAAAGCTTTACTGGCTGAGTTCAGCATAGGTTTATAATATGAAAATAATAAATAATTAAATTAAAAATTCTGATAAATAACTAAATAATAATTTTAATTATTTAAGTAATTTCCAAATTACTATCATATGATTACTATCAAGATCATGACGTCATTGATGAAATTCATGATAGAGACTTTTTTATCCTCAAGAAATTGGCAACACTAGTAGATCAACCAACCATCAAAACACAACACAATATTTGATTTGTCATCGAGTTATATAAAATTATATGTACTAGTTTATAATTTTGTTTTTTAATCAACAAAAATAAAATGCCGGTCGAAAACTTGGAAGCCGAAAGTTTGGAAAAGAATCCTAATTTGGAGTTAGCACAGTTAAAATTTCTCCTCGCTTCTCCTGAATTTCAAAATGATGAACATCTAAAAAAGCGTCTTATGGAAGCAATCATAGAAAACAGTAATTAAAATTTCTTTAAATAATAAAATAAAAGTTTTACGTAATATTGTTTCTTTTTTTTTTTTTTTTTTTTTTTTTCGTTCTATTTCTATTAATATAATTGTGCAATTTGTTATGTAAATAATTGTAAATGAAAGAGCTTTAATTCAATTTTTTCTTATATTTTGTATTTGTTCCTATATATATATATAATAGGTTTGCACAACCTTTCTGGCTGGTGGGCCACAGACGAGGTAATATAAAGGAATGGAACTGTGCGGATATATTCGCTGTATAACATATATATATATGTATGTATGTGTGTGTGTGTGTGTTTCTTAAAATATATATAAAAAATTTTTCAATCAGCGAGTCAAGTGAATCTCAAAGTGTAATAATCACAAAGTTATTGAATAGTAAGCAAAAGAATTAAATAAATATATCATATATATAAAATACAAAAAAAAGATAAATAAAATCTATTGCTTTGCAGAGAGAAGGGGAAAAAAGGGGTTATATTGGGATTCTCACACACCTAGCACAAATGTAAAGGCAGATAGAGGGTACCAAAACAAGCAATTTTATTGTAGGTAAGTGGGTATGAAAATACCACTTTCAGGTATTTGATGGCACTGGCGAGATCTATATGTGAAAAAGCTTCTCAGCTTTAATTGTCATTTTCCACATGAATTTCAAGCAATGTATTTTGCCACCTTCCTGTTCTGGCGTAAAAGAAAGAACATGGTCTGCAAAAGTCTTAATGAATTTAATAAGGATTTGGTTGCTAAACTATTATGACAGCAACCAAGGGGACCCTTTAGGGAAAATAGGAATTCAGCCTCAGCCTCCTACATGCCTCCTGCTGATAACATAAAGGGCAAAACTGGGAAAATTCATTAGTGGCCAGTGGCCGGTACTGTCAGTTTCATTAGTAGCCACTTTTTTAAGTTAGTGGCCACTTTTCACATGATCAGACTATTTCTTTCAGACTGCGTAAAGCACTGTCACCATTTTGCAGTATAATCACAAGAAAAATATGAAAATAAGAAATACATATTTATAATAATAAAATTAACACAGGGACACTGAAATTGTAATTTATAATTACGCTCTTTTAAAAAATCCTAAATTGCACATCCTAAATTAAAATCTGCTTAGGGCTGTAATAATAACAGCAAAAGTTTTTATCTTTCAGATAATTCAGTAGTATTATTTTTTTTCAATTTATTTAAGTGAAATAAGCTGTTATCATTCACATTGATATTTTCTAGTAAATGAATCAGCTGATTCATCATCATCACGACATTTTACATGGTCATGTGTAAATACAGTTAGCAGTTTTATTATTTTTTCTTATTTCTAAAGACACACTTTTTTAAATGATTTTATTTCAATAGAGTTAAAATATTTCCTCCTAAAAAGTATAGATATGTAAACTTAGCTGCTTCATTAAAAATAATTTACTTAGCTGCCAAATTTGTAGCTTTAAAAATAGGAAGATTTCTACTTTAAAATGGAAAGGAAAAATGAAGGTTTCTACTCAAAAGAAAGCAAATACAAAAATTTTTGAAAAATACACATTTAAGCCAAATCAAATTTTGATACACACATTTGTCAAATATCTTAAATGGGTTAAATATACACTAAATACTATGGAGATAATAATGAAAAAAGATTGTGTTTTGCAGGACATTTGATCATTAACTGCTAGTTGAAATGGAGCGCACGTGTGTGTGTGTGTGTGGGGGAGGGATACATCTATATAAAGGGCAAAACTGGGAAAAATCAGTAGTGGCCAGTGGCCGGTACTGTCAGTTTCATTAGTGGCCACTTTTCACATGATAAGACTATTTCTTTCAGACTGCAAAAAGCATTGTCACCATTTTGCGGTATAATTACCACAAGAAAAATATGAAAATAAGAAATACATATAATAATAAAATTAACACAGGGACACTGAAATTGTAATTTGTAATTACGTTCTTTTTAAAAATCCTAAATTGCACATCCTAAATTAAAATCTGCTTAGGGCTGTAATAATAACAGCAAAAGTTTTTATCTTTCAGATAATTCAATAGTACTTTTTTTTTTTTTTTTTCAATTTATTTAAGTGAAATAAGCTGTTATCATTCACAGTTCACACTGATATTTTCTAGTAAATGAATCAGCTGATTCATCATCATCACAACTTTTACATGGCCACGTGTAAATACAATTTGCAGTTTTATTATTTTTTCTTATTTCTAAAGACACATTTTTTTAAATGATTTTATTTCAATAGAGTTAAAATATTTCTTCTTAAAAAGTATAGATATGGAAATTTAGCTGCTTCATTAAAAATAATTTACTTAGCTGCCAAATTTGTAGCTTTAAAAATAGGGAGATTTCTACTTTAAAATGGGAAGGAAAAAGGAAGATTTCTACTCAAAAGAAAGCAAATACAAATTTTTTTGAAAAATACACATTTAAGCCAAATCAAATTTTGATACACACATTTGTCAAATATCTTAAATGGGTTAAATATACATTAAATACTATGGAGATAATAATGGAAAAAGATTGTGCTTTGCAGGACATTTGATCATTAATTGCTAGTTAAAATGGAGCGCACATGTGTGTGTGTGTGTGTGTGGCGGGGGGGGGGGTATACATCTATATACTTCTTTATAGGTTCTAGAATCTAATCAAGAAAGTTTAAAATGAATATTTACATTTATGTTATGGAGAGAGATTGTAAATCACAAGGTTTCAGTGGAGCACGTAATTGCCAATCGTTGGAGGGGGGGGGGAGGAATTACAAGAATTATGAGTAAGAGATATTAAACAATTCTACTTCTTTACAGATTCTAGAATCTAATAAAGTAAGTTTAAAATAGATATTTATATTTTTGCAGCAAGTGGAGAATGATTAGAAATTATAAAGCTTTCTATAAGCTGTGTGATCACAGATCGTTAGGGGGAGGGAAAGGGGGGGGATCCAAAAATTATATGAGTGAGATATATTAAACAATTCTACTTCTTTATAGGTTGTAGAATATAATAAAGCAAGTTTAAAATGATCATTGACATTTATGCCATGGATGGAAAAAGATTGAAAGTCACAAGGCTTCGATTGCCTGTCGTCGCTCGATTTTAAAAATCTTTTAATGATCACAAAAAGTGGCGATCAATGCATAATTTTTAATTGCCATCTTTTTTTATTTAGTCGCCATGTGGCCGGTGGCGACCGTTAATTTTGCCCTTTACATCTATATACTTCTTTATAGGTTCTAGAATCTAATCAAGAGAGTTTAAATTGAATATTTACATTTATGTTATGGATGGAGAAAGGTTGTAAATCACAAGGCTTCAGTGGAGCATGTGATTGCCAATTGTTGGAGGGGGGGGGGGAATTACAAGAATTATGAGTAAAAGATATTAAACAATTCTACTTCTTCAAAGATTCTAAAATCAAATAAAGTAAGTTTAAAATAGATGTTTATATTTTTGGGGCAAATGGAGAATGATTAGAAATTATAAAGCTTTCTATAAGCTGTGTGATCACAGATAGTTAGGGGGAGGGAAAGGGGGGGGATCCAAAAATTATATGAGTGAGATATATTAAACAATTCTACTTCTTTATAGGTTTTAGAATATAATAAAGCAAGTTTAAAATGATCATTGACATTTATGCCATGGATGGAAAAAGATTGGAAATCACAAGGCTTCGATTACCTATCATCACTCAATTTTTAGAATCTTTTAATGATCACAAAAAGTGGTGACTTTAGTGACGATCGATGCGTAATTTTTAATCGCCATCTTTTTTTATTTAGTCGCCATGTGGCCAGTGGCGACTGTTAATTTTGCCCTTTATGATAACATCTCTAGTTATGTCCCCGTTAGCAATCAGCTAAATTATCATAATAGTTACCATTAGCAACTGAATATACTGCTGAAAATCTGTGATATATCTTATATTTTTGCAAATGTAACACAACCACTGAAAATCTTAGTTTTATCTACACATTCTTCTAGCCGCTGCCCCATTTCTGTTTGCAACTTTATAAATCATAAATGATGGCCACCATTATCACGGTCGGTGTTTTTATCAGTTTCACAAAATAAGAACCCACCAGACTTATATTTCCTTTTTATGCCTCCGGGCAGAAATAAATTCGACTAACTGCACATTTGAAGTTTTTAATAGGAAGTAATTACTATTATAAATTTACGTTTCTTTCATCATTAATTTTAACACGTATAAGAGAAATATTTTTTTTTTTTAAAGGGGGGGGAGGAGCTTTTACTTACTAATTGTTACATTTTTCAGTTTTTAATCTTCTCAGGTAGATAAAGATCATTTACCAGTAGATTATTTCATGATTTTTTTAATAAAAAATGAAGGAACATACTGTGGGTTACATTATTGAGAAATTGAATGGAAAATTTAGCTCTCAAACAGAAATGTGTGTATAAACCAACAATCCCCCCCCCCTCCCCCTTTGCAAGCAACAACAAAAATTTTTTTTTTCTAAATGCCAGCTTTGCAAATGCAATAAATAAAATATTTTTTCTTTCTTTTTCATTTTATCTCTCCTACTGATGACTAATGCGAGCTAAAATATCTGTCCTTTCGCGGGCCACAAATTGATGACTAGTGGGCCGCAGGTTGTGCACCTCTAATATATAATATATATATATATATATATATATTCTTTTTCTTAACTCTATGCCAGGCGCATCCGTAGGACGAACAAAATCGGACGCACCCTGCCTGAGAGGCCTGTTCTGGTTTTTATTCTCTAAATATCCTACACATGATTCAAAAACACCCATATGGTGACCTTATTAGGAGTGAATAGAAAGCAATAAACAAAAATTTGATGCATAAGTACGAATTTATTGATTGTAGTATGAATCAGGGTTGGCAAGTTTCTTCCAAGGTGGAAAAAACTGGCCGGAAGGAATAGGTTTCTTCCAAGTGGAAGAAACTGTTTTTCTTAAAAATTTATCCTATAAATTGCAGATTTGTAAGATACAATGGATGCATTGATCTTATAAACAATTTTAAGTAACTTTAAATACACCTATACAAATTTAATAACATATTTAGTTAATAATTATGAGTTTTTTTTTTTTTGTTTTTTTTGTTTTTTTTTTAATCAAAATGAGCTAATGAGCCTTGGTATCTGATGATCACGTTCCAAAATACAGTAAAAAAATCAATTTCAATTTAAACAGTATAAAATTTTATAATTTAGACAATTTTATTTCTTTAACTGGTAATAAATAATAATTTGGATCACTTGCTTATACTTTCTGTTAAAACAGCTCTTAACGTAATCCAGTTAATTAAAAGAACCAGTATGCAATATTACTATTTACTGTATTACAAAATGTCATCAAAAACTTTATTTTCCTTATAGTCACATACAGTACAGTCAACTCCCTCTAATCTGCAGATTTATAATCTGCATACAGAATCCTTCTAATCCGTATTTGATTTTTTAATCTAAAAGAAATTCACATCTCATATTTAAAAAAAAAATCACATTTTTACTTTTTATTACCATGTTTTTATTAACTTCGATTCTTGTTTGTTTGTTTGTTTGTTCAGTACAAATCTTGCAATCTATTTTTAACTAATTTTCCTACTAGCTAGACATTTGAAACTTTCGCAGTAACTCAGAACCCGGTGACAACACAGTACTTCGAAGTCAGATTTTCGAATAGTTTTCTTTTAATTAATTAAAATATGAAAATAATAAGCTCTTAATAGCAATGAATTAGCCATTAAAAGATTAGCTATAATTTAATTGTTGCCAAAAAAAAAAAAAAATTAAAAGTTCATTTTCTTTCGACATAAAAATAAATACATTTAATTCAATGTGAATGTGAAAAAATTATAAAAAGTTAAATTATGCATTTCACAAAAATTGATGTCATTATCAATTTAAAAATTTTATACACATTGATAAGTGCTAATGTACGATGCTAATATACGTTGTTCTAAAAGGAGTTATATTTTATTTTTAAAACCAACTTTTTTTTCACTATTATTATTTCACTGAACTGATTCCGTGTGCTTAAATATTATTTTTTAGCCTCGCATATTTTATTAATGACTCATAAGAAAATTAAAAAACATGGTATATAATTTATTTTTTTTTTTTATTTTTTTTTTTTTATCTTATAATTATTTTTTATCATTTTAACATAATCTTTACTTTGAAACACAAATGGGGAAGGGGGGGGGGTAACATTCTTATATTTATTATCCTGCAATTCATACGGACTAGCACTGAAAATAAACCACTATTACATGAATGTTTAACAAAGTTAATCAGCGATGAATATTATTTCCAGACTTTTAAATATGTTTGCTTACATTTTATAGGTACCTATTATTTGAATATGCTTAAATCATTTACATAGCTGCCAAGTTTTACTCCCCGGGAGTAAAATTTACTCTTTTTTGACATTTTTTACACTTTTACTCCTAGATCACTATTTTTACTCTTTTTCTACTATTTCAACATTTTTCTACCGATTTTTATTTTCTTCTATATGTAATATAGAGAAAGTATTGGATTCATGAAAATTTTCGACCTCCGTGTTTTGATGGATTTACACGTTTTGGGATGTCTATAACATGAATTGATAGTTTTTAGAAAATGTCTGTCTGTCTGTATCACTTTTTTTGTGGACACTGTATCTAGCGAACCAGTGAATGAAATTTAACCAAACTTGGTGTTTAGTTGCACCCTGACCTGGTGGTAAATAGATTTGGGGATCAATCGCTCAACAGTTGGCACTGTGATAGCATTTTATGCAAACTTTTTAACATGGCAGTATAGGACAAAATTTCGTATAAATGTGCATAATGAGAGTTATTTTAAACTTGTGATTGTAAAATTAATATGAATTATTGATAATAGTAGTAGTTAACTAGGAAAATATTTTGTGCATGTGGGGGCAGGGGGGGAGTAAATTTTCAAGATGGGTATCTTTCGAAAGGTTTCATTGATAATAGTAGTAGTTAACCAGGAAAAAAATTTTGTGCATGTGGGGGCATCATTTCAAGATGGGTATCTTTCGAAAGGTCTCATCAATACCTTTAAAACGAATGGTTGAACTATAAATCTGTGATAATTTAAAACAAAGTTATCGATTTTTTTTAAACTTTTAACGAAAAAAAAACTAGTGGGGGGGCTGCAAATTTTTTTGTCTGTGCGCTGTTTTACTCCTTGGAATTCTTGCAGGTTGGCAGGTATGCATTTACCATCATATATGAATGTGATAGATTAGTTTTATTAATATTGAAGAAATATTTATTCTACAATTTATTAAAAATCCCCTTTCCGTTTTGATGTCTATTTAATTAATAACAACTGACTTTGTATCTGCAAAAGAAAACTGTCAACAAAAAGGCAATGATCTCTAATTTGCAAATTCCTATTATCAGCACAACCACTGGACAAAACGTTTGAGAGTTAGAGGGAGTTGACTGTAAAACAAATGAAAAGTTTTTTCGTAGTTCAATACTGCACTTTATTTTTCAACTTAAAATAGATAAATACAAACTATGGATTTTTTTTTTTTTTTTTTTTTTTTTATCCTAGAGAGCTTGCAGGACAGTTTAAAAGTAGGTATCTTACTTATTGATACAGTTCATTGGGTACCAGCTTCGAGTTTATACAAAAAATTGTATCCTTAAAAAAAATAATAATAATAATGATAAAAAGTGCAAATATTATGTCTAAAAATTCCATAATTATCAGTATCACTTGTACTGTTTGAACGTATAATAATATTATGAGATAGTATCTATGCAAAAAGTTATAAAAATATTAGCATTGAAAAGTCCATCACCTGTATATATTTAGTGTTTGTTATCAAATAACTTATTTTTCTTAAGATATTTTTAATATTAATTGAATTATAGTTTAGATTTGGCATTATATTTATACTTTGAGTTTATATACATAGTTCATAAATTTTAATTTTGAACATCTGTTTTGTCTTTTGGTTGGTTTCTTCCAGTTTCTTAAGGTTTTTTCCAGTTTCTTCCACTGTCCTGGAAGAAACCCAACCCTGGTATGAATATTTTAACAATAAAGTATTTATCTGGCCTCTGAGGCCGGGTGCACCCGACGGAGGGTTAAGTTTGCTTTTTTCTTTCTTTCTTTTTTTTTTTTTTTTTTTTTTTTTTGTGAGTTATTTGATAATCTTTTAATTTAACATTGTATCAAAGGGTGACTGGTATCTTAGAATATAAGGGAAAGTCCAGGAATTTTGTTGCAATGGAAAAAATCTGTGAAATTCCAGGACATTTGATTGAAATTCGCAAAAGTAAATAGCATTAAGTGGTCATTATATTAATGTTATTAACTTAAAAAAAAAAAAAAAAACATTAGAAATTTCATTCTATGTCTCAGATGCTGTATGAACCACCGTCACCAGTGATATTGCTGGCATGTGGTTATGACTACCATTATTCTACAAAACTACTGAAGCTATTGGAAAAACAGTTGCTTTCCAACTATAGTACAAAGATACTGCAAAACTATACAGAAACTTTGACAAAATCTTGATATTAAAAATTGTGAAATTTCAGAGGAAATGCTGAAATTTAAAAGAAAAAAAAAAGGAAAAAAAACTAAGGGAAAAGAAATTGACCTAAAAAGTCAGGAAGAAGATTAAAGCAATGAATGTTAGCGACCCTGTGTTAAGACATAAGTTAAAGTATATTATTATGCTACATGATATGAATTATGAGCACAAGCACATGTTGTTTAATTCAGTTTCTCTTAAAATGAATTAATAGTGCTGACTCTAAAACACAAAAACTGCTAGGAAGAACTTCATAAAAAGGACACCACTTGTCTCTCTCCCCCTCCCCCTCACGTTTTCTGTTCTCTACGTTCCTTTTTTCATGCTCAACAAAGGTATACTTAATAAAAACTACTACTTTGTGTGTGTGTGTGCATGCATACAAGAATTATGTGCTTACTCTTGTGGGCATGCTTGTAAAAAAAAAAAGAGAGAGAATTTAAAATAGCATTTAAGTGCTGTGAAATTGTTCTCAGATAGATGTGTGCTGGTAAGAAAGAGGAGAAAAGGTTTTTAGTCACTCAAAGTGTTGGGAAAATGTTGTCATGTGTTAAAATGCATCAGAAAAACAAATTATTTTACTTAAAAACATTAGATAAAAAACCTAAACATTACTTCGTGCGTTGTTTAAATTTTTCAACCGGGTACCCGGTCCTCTTCAAAACGACACCTTCTGTGTGGAAGACTTGGGCTGGAATGATCTTGAGCTTGCTTTGCCAATAGGTGGCGCCATGCATGGTCTGGGGCTAGAGGTCAAGACTTAACAATTTTTGTAAATGGCCAGTGGCCACTGAACATGATTAACTCAGTGGCCACTCGCGAGTCGACGTTATATCTGATATTCACACACATAATTAAAAAATATATATCTATATACATATAAAGGCATAAAACACATATGATGTGGTCGGAAAATTATGAAATAGTGGCCTTTATTGTATTTTAATAATAATTTAAAAAATATATATGCACTTCCACAGATAAAAAAAAAAAAAAAAAAAAAAAATTAAATATTGTTTGAAAATATTTTTATTTTTTTTGCTTTCATACTTCTCGAGTTTGAAATTTTCAATATCGGAAATGAAAGCAGGTGGGAGAAAGACAAAATTGGCTGAGAAATCAAATCATTGTAAAATGATTCAACTTTTGAGAGAAGATATGATCTTGTTTGAATTTCCTTTGAGCGTTTATGATTTTTTTCTTATTAGTTTTATAAACATATAAAGTAGTTATAGTAGCATATAATGCAACTTTTAAATGCTATTAATAACTATAGTATTAGAAAGAAGATTTTAAAGTTTTAGTAATGAGGAAAAATATATGGACTTTCGTAGTTAAGTATTAATTTCATTTTGATACAGAAAACAGCAGGCTATAATGATGACACATTAACAAAATAATGTTATTTCTCATACGCAGTTCATGTTCTTACATCTCCATACGGAAAATAGATGTCATTAGCATTAGAAGAAAACAAAATTATTTTCAGTCTGGGGGGAAAAGGGAGGGGGCGAGTGCAAAAAAAAACTTTTTTGATATATTATCCGAGATTTAATTATATTAACAGACATGCAATTGCTAAAATTAGAAATTAGCTGAAGTTTTTTTGCAAACATGATTGTTTAGTTAATTGATTGAACATTGATAATGTCACTTTTCATAAATTAACGTACCTGAACAGTTATATATATATATATATTTGTAGCTTTCTATTTACATTAAAAATTTCATGATTTTTTTCATCAGCACAAAACAATTCTTTAATATTATTGCAATAAGTTTTATATCCACATAAAACCTTATTAAAATCCCATGTCAACAAGGAAAAAAATAAAAAATCAAACAAATATAAAATATGATTTTTATTTATGTACATTAATCATACATATCTAAAAAAGCTACAGTAGTTAATTATCAGTTTCTAATATGCATAAAACAAACTGAGTATTAATTTTCTTAAATTGATTTAGAAAAAATGTTCCTACCTGGAAAATTTAATCTACATTTTTTCCCTTGTTTAAACTTTTTGGAATAAATATTTAATTTAATTGAGAAAAAATAAGTAGATTTATCAAGTTCAGTAATGAAGTTTAAAAATAATTACATATGTGAGAAATATTGAGCACTGCTATCTCTTTATTGTTTCTAGAATTAATCACTGATCACTATCTGGAGATGTGTATGTGGGGGAGGAGTAAAAATTAATTACATGGGAAGAAAATATTAAACTCTTTCAGTTCTACTTCTAGAATCTAACAAACCAAGTTTAAAATGAATATTGACATTTATGTTGTGGATGGAGAAAGACTGGGAAACAAAAGAATTCTGCAGAACATCTGATCGCCAATCACTAGTTGGAGATAAGAAAATGGGGGGAGGGGAAAAAAATAATTACATGATCTAGAAATATTTAACAATTATATTTCTTTATAAGTTCTAGAATCTCATTAAGCAAGTTTAAAATGAATATTGACATTTATGTTGTGGATGGAGAAAGCTTATGAATTGGGTGGCTTCCGTAGCAAATTTAATCGCCGATCATTAATAGTTTTTTTTTTTTTTTTAACGGACGATATCCGCGATTTTTTTAAAAAGCAGAAGAAGTTAATTTGCAAAATTCCGCAAATTGGGGGGGGGGGAATCAGATTTCCGCGAAATCATGAAAAAACCGCATGTCTGATTGGCGACTACAGCAATTTTTTTGGATCGCCACTTTTTTAAATTAGGTCGCCACGTGGCGAGTAGTGACTGCGAGTCTTGACCTCTATCTGGGGCTACTGCGCCGCTGTCGTGCATGGCACCACCTATTGGCAAAGCTAGCTCAAGATCACTCCAGCTCAAGTCTTCCACACAGAAGGTGTCGTTCTGAAGAGGACCGGGTACCCGGTTGAAAAATTTAAACGACACACAAATTAATGTTTAGGTTTTTTATCTAATGCTTTTAAGTAATGTTTATACTTCGTTTTATCTATTTATTTTAAATTATTTTGTTTTAAAATTTTGGCAGAATAATGTTTTTATTTTCATTATAGAAATGGCCCCATTTTATGAAGAAGTATGCAAAGATCTTTCATGGAGTGTAAATGAGTCTCTATTGCAGCAGATGAAGAATGCTAATGAAGAACAATTAAAAAAGTTAGATGAAGCAATTGAAGATGCAGAAAAAAATCTGGGTGAAATGGAAGTTAGAGAAGCTTTCCTTAATAAAGCTGAATATTTAAGCAGAATTGGAGCTAAAGTAAGCTTTAATCGGTGAAATTCTATAACTAAATGTAAATTTTAAGTTTCATATTACTTGATAATGGTAAATAATTAGAACAGCTTTAGCGTAGGACCCTCTTGGCAACTTTTGAAATTTTGGTGCAGAGTAGCTTGGCTGTTTTATGCCAAGGATTTTATTTCCACAATAGCTATTTTAAACCTAACCGCATGTTAAAAATAGATTATAAATATATGAAAAGACATAAAAGGACGTATTAATATTTTAAAAAATATTTTAAATACCTCAAAAAATCCTTTATTTGAGCAGCGTATATGATATATTTCGACACGCACACATTCGCGGTTATCTTCAGATGACTGCGAATTTTGCGTGTCGAAATATATCATTTATGCTGCTCAAATAAAGGATTTTTTGAGGTATTTAAAATATTTTTTAAAATATAGATTATAAAATTATACAAAAATTTTAAAAAATAAAAATATAATCTTTTTTTTCTTTTAATGTGTCTAACTAGATCATTCCTTAGTAAAAAATGCATTTTTAAGAATTGCAGCGTTCTTTCTATAAACGTGCTACATTATTCTAGCTACTTGTTAAAACTGCAAACAGAATATGAAATTTTACCATAAAATAATGGAAAAAGGCAATAATACAGTATAGGATCCATTATCCAGAAAGCTTGGGACCTGAAGTATTCTGGATAAAGGGTTTTTCCGTAATTCGGAACACTTTACTGTCAGTATGAAAAATGCATGAAAAAATTTAAAAAATAGCAGTTATGAATTATATAGTATAGAAATATATTAGTTATAAATTTAATTTAATCAATTAGTACTTACACAAAATAAAACATTTTTAATTACAATTTAAATTTCAATTTAATAAATGAAAAATAAATAAATCATGTATAAAATTTAAATTCAGGGAGCAGAATCCTTAGATTTCAAGTTTGAGAACATTTCTGTAATAGTTTTTTGTTGTAACGAGTTTCTTGTACAAGTTGCTCTTGTATTTTGTACACTGACATAATTTGCTGTTCATGAAGATTAAGTACACGGTGTTATGTGCATATAGCATAGCAAGTTTTTTTTTTTTAATTCCATTTTCAACTCTTTTTTTTTTTTTTTTTTTTTGTATTATCCCGTTTTGAGGTTCCCTGAATATGAAAGTCCAGTTTTTAGCGGTTGCATTGTACATATATTTGTTGTGAGCATAACTTAAAAATAAATAATTGCAGAAAATTCAAATTTTCTATTTTGAAACTCATATCAAGTTGCCACTTGAAAAATTTTATCAAGATTGGCAAGTTTGAAGGCAAATTATTAATAACAGACTTGAATTTTTTATTTATTATTTTTTTAAATAAATGTGCGGCACTATAATTGAACGAGCCTGCTAAGGGGGTGGTAGCCCCCTCACACATATGGATTTCCCTTTCTAAACTAATTTTTCTTACAAAGTTTTGTGAATACCAAGCTAAATTGAATTCAATTTTTAAAATATAAATAGAAAAAGAAAAAATGCTTTAAGTGTCAGAATTGTCATCCATATTTGGGATTTTGACGACATTTGTTGGTAATTTGGCTGCATTTGTCGACATATTGATGTGAAACCTAGTTTATAACAGACTATTTACTAAATATGAAAACGAATCATTTGAACATTAAAAAAAAAAAAAAAAAAAAAAAAGCCCTGTTCAATCATTTGAAGTTTAAAAAATGATTTGCAACCTTGGCAGGGGCGACGCCCTCCCCTTTCTAAAAATTTTCAGAGAAGACACGTCCCACTGTTTTTTTTTTAAACATTTATTGTTATACTTATAAAAGAAAAAAAAATCATCTGCATTTGATATAAAAATTATTATTTGTACTGAGTGTATTTGTATAAGAGAATATAGAAAAAGTTTTGTGATGGCCACTACATACTACTTTTATAATGGCCCTCTTACATATCAAGTTTTATGCACTTTATAGAAGCTGAGATAATATATCTTTTCCAAAAATGGATGAAATTGTTGCATACTAGTGCTATTTACTTGCAATATATCCCAATTTGAATTAACATTGTTTTGTATAATAGCTGTCTGATATATCATGCTTGGTGAAAGAAGCTAAAATATAGTCTTCCCATAAATGGAAAAATTTTCAACAGCAGCTTTATTTATCAGCATCAGAAGTTAAGGCGCCAATTTATCTCAATGTGCCACTAAATATACAGTTTTATGAAATATTCAGTTCATTAGTTCTTGATTTAGAACTGCCACAAGCTTTTTGTCACACACAGAAAGACTGAGAGACATTTTCTGAAAAGGATCAAATTTTATTCAGGGCATCTCAAGACATGTAGATCAGTCAAAAAGCAGAACTCACAAATTTTTATGAATAAAATATTTTCTTATGAATATAGAAGGAAATAATAAATAATATATATATTATATAAATGTAGTAACAAAGTTGTAGAATATAAGAAAACAGATGATGAAATGACATTATAATCTGTAAAAGTAAAAAATCTGAATAAATAACTAATATAGAAATAACCGTTAGTAAATTTATTAAAGATATAAAAAAATAAAATACCCCAATATACACTAGAATATTATCCACCTAAACTCATAAAACAAATAGAATGTTCATCAATTATATTTTTCTATGTTTTATAAAATTGGAGATGACACAGAATTTCAAACTGAAAGAAATAGGCAGGCAGCTCTTAAAAAAAAAAAAAAAATCTACAAATTAATATAACATATAATATTAAATATATATATATATATTTAAATAATAATAATAGTTGTAAAACTTTTTGTCTTAGCTTTATATTTATTTCTTTAAATCAGGATGCAGCCTTAGCTGTCTTCAGAAAAACTCAAGAAAAGACTGTATCACTGGGGCATCGTTTAGATCTTCTCTTTCATATAATTAGAATTGGATTGTTTTATATCGACCATGATCTTATTACACGCAATATTGAAAAGGCAAAAAGGTTTGTCTGTTTTTATGTTTTTAAATTATAAATTGATAATTTTATATAATACTTTTCTGTTAAGAAGGCAGATTTCCTACTCAGGGGTAATGGATTTTTTCTTGATTTTTGGAACTTGTTTAACCCATTTTATCCTATTGTCCTATTTAAAGGACAGCTAAAAAATTTCATATGAAATCAGAATTTGCTTGGTGTGAATATTTTGTCAGCTGGAATATATAATGGTATATATACGCTTCTGCTAGCGTGTTATGTGTCTCACCTCCTCCTCCATCTGGAATCTTTGTTTAATCATTACATTAGGGGGCATGGTTTATCTTCTCTTTGCGATTGAAAATTCTTTCTGGAGAACTATCATGTAAATAAGAAAGTATTATACAGATAAAGCAAAACTTTATACTCGGAAAGCACTTTTCACTATTGAAGAGAACATTAAAACATATAAGTGCGCATTTCATCCTCTTTATTTCAATGTCCTGCATACAAGGTAGATAAGATTTCTTATACAGATTTTTTTTTTTTTTCAAAATTTGTTGTATTTAGTTTATTTAGGTTTAATTAACCTTAAAAAATATAATTTTTCTCAAATTTGAGCAAAATAAATAAATTTGGATAAAATGGGTTAATATGTTTTGTGATATCAGGATTTTTTCAGTTTATTTTTCTGGGGCTGTTACGAGAAAAGTGTTGTGTAATGAAAAATTTAAGCATATCTTTTGTAATTTACTGTACTTTTTAGATTTAAAAACATTGTATATGTGTTTTCTTGGTTCAACCATAAAAAAGTTTAATTGCACACTGGCTTTTTATATTTCATGTAATTTCAGAAATTTTGTAGTAGCGTCACAATCAGTTCTGCCTACTGCAGGAAATATATCTCACTGCTGTGCTTTTAGAAATTCACATTCTTTAGTTATAATAAAACAAATGGAACACACACCAGCGCAAATATTTGTTTCAGATACAGCATACAGATAGCTGTGATCTTCAAAAATGAAAGTATAGTAATTAAATAATCTATAATATTAAAACACAAGGGTATTTCTTTAAGACCAAAATCGCCCGATCTGGGTATGCGCGAGAAAATTATGAACCAATTCGGAACGGGAATATTGTTGTCGCCAATATGGCTTAATTTAACATTTAGCAAAGCATAATATCATGCAGTGGAAACAACTCCATTAGTTAGCTCAAAGACTTAAGTTAATGTGTATAAGGCAGTTCAAAGAATGACAAAGTCATTATAAAACAAACTAACAATTTTATTGAACAAACTTAACAAGAAAAATTAAAACTTAACAATTGAAATGTTTAATAAAAGTTGAAACAATCATTTAAATTCATCTCAGGCAAATGATAAAAAAATTAGCGTCCAGCGCTAACTCAATTTAAAACTTTATATTCAAAAATAGTTAATCTTAAGCCCTATATAAAATGCAAAAAACGATGTCAACTCTTAAAGTTAACAAACAACATTTCTCAAATAACATGGCAGGCATACGACGTTAACCCTAAAGGCCAACGAACAACAGACTCAAACACCTGACTCCATGGTTCAAACTTTTATAATGAACGGCAACACTACACGGAAGGGAAACGGGAGGAAAAGGTAAACAAACTTGAAAACTAAAGCCACATTGTATTTTAATTACTTATATCTGAAGAAATTATTTTAAATGATGGAAAAATAATTTAATAAAACAACTTTCATGTTTAAAACTTAATATAACACCTTCATTACGACTAGCAAACAGAGCTATCGCTAATGCAGCAAACTAAAAACTGACCGCCGAATGCAATGAAGTTAGCTCTTATATACTATTCAAAGGATTCTAACATGCATCCAATAAGTAGCGATTTCAAGTAACGTCACACTTAATTTGCATTTTTCCTTTCGGAAATAATCACGACGCCATCTATTGAACTTTAACTAAACTTATTAGTTTAATTTAGCAATCGCTGAAAGAACGCGTGAACAAAAATGCCGATGATAAACATCGTTTAAATTTCCAGATGTTATACAAAACAAAAGTATATCTTTCAGAATAAACAGTAAGTGGCAATATTTCACATTTACTTTAATTTAATTTATATCCATAATTACTTCCATGTAAAAATTACATTAACTTTATTCAAGATAAAAACGTTTTTCCTATAATGTAAACAAAACCCATTTAAACCTTTTAAAACTTATCAGCTATCCTATTGAATCAAATTTTTTCATAAACGATGTAATAAAAACAACCTAATTCATTTATAGTTTACAGAAAAAAACAACATGGAAGCAAGAATAAATAAATTTCCCAAATTTTGACAACAATGCCCCCCACCATGTTGGTTTTCTTTAAAAAAATATCAGTTGCCTGAAATTTTTACATATAACAATAAAGAAAAATACACACAGTAAAACTTCTACTGGAAAAAAAAATTTTAGAAACATTTTGTTGTTGGTCAGCTTCAGTTCATATGTTGCTCTTCCAAATACAAAGCTTTTTTTTTCACAAACAGTTCTCCATTAATCAATCTACTAGAATAGGAAAAGAATAGGAAAACATTAAACACAATTTATATACAAAATTTCCATATCCCCATTAAAAAAAACATTAACACATTAAGATGAGTTCAAACCATAAATATGAAGAACATGAAATATGAAAAACATTCACATAATACAAAAATCATTCGCACGGCGCCGTGTCTCACATATCCCAACTAAGGAATAAAAACTAATTGAACTTATATTATACAATACAATTTCAATGGGAACATGAAAACCCTGAATCATGTGCAAAACAGTTTTCAAACAAACTTATGGAAACACTTCCATAAAAAAAATTTATATTTAAACTTTATAGGAGACATAGCTCCAAAAACACTTTATAGAGAAACATAGTTCCCAAAAAATTTATACGAGACATAGCTCCAAAAAAAACTTTATAGAAAAACATAGTTCCAAAAAAAATTTATATTTACTTTAAGAAAACTTTATTAATAAATTTTGATAAATCAGATTTAGTTAACGACTTTGTAAAAGGATCTGCCAAATTTAATTTACTACGAATATATTTAAGACTGAACTGCCCCTCGAAAAGCCATTCCCTAATGAAAAACAATTTAACATTTATATGTTTTGACCTGTTATTTTCAATGGGAGATTTTGTAAAATCTATAGCGGATTGATTGTCAGCATATAGAACAGGAGAGTTATGTTTACCAGAAATTAAATTAAATTTGTAGCTATCTTCCAGTATATGGTCAAACCACTTTAATTCCTTTACACCTTCACACATGGAGATAAATTCACTCTCCATGGTGGATAAACTTACACCCCTCTCCTTAAACGTCCTCCATGAAATAGGACTATCATCCAAAAAAACTATTTGCCCTCCCATTGACACAAAATCATCACGGTTCATTGCAAAATCTGCATCTGAAAAAGCTATTAAATCTGGTTTATTACATTTTAAATTAAGTTTATAATATTTAGTGTAAGAAACATATCCTAATAATCTGACCAAACCATTCCAATGGGTTAGACCAGGACAGCTCTGAAATTGGCTAAAAATATTAGTGGCATAAGCAATATCAGGACGTGTACGACCAGCAACGAAAGATAAGCAACCTAGCAAACTCCTGTATGGGTACCTGGATGCTTCATCAATTTCAAGTTGATTTGTCGGACAGTCCTTTTTTGAATATTTCAAGCCTTTGACAATTGGAAGAGAAGAAACAGGGATATGAAAAGATTTGAATCTTTCGCAAATCTCTTCTATATAAGTACACTGGGACAATTGAACGTCTCCATTATTGTACTCAAATTCCACTCCCAATAGTTTCTTAGTCTTTCCTAAAACTTTCAAATCAAATTTCTGTCCCAATAAACTAATCACATTGTCAATTTGTGATTGAGTTTTACCAAAAACTACAATATCGTCTACGTAAACAAGTAGAACGATAAAATCTTTAAACCTGTATGTGCAATTGCACCAATTAAATTTTTCAAAACCCAAATCTAAAAGGACACGATTTAACTCATAAAACCATAAACGTCCACTTTGATGTAACCCATATAATGCTCGGTCAAGTTTACATACAAGATGTTCCTTGCCCTTGACAACATACCCAGGTGGTTGATACATGTATATCTCTTCATCTAAGGGAGCATACAAATAAGCACATTTCACATCACACTGGGAATTAAACCAATCTAAATGGGACACCAAAAGAGAAAAGAAAAATCTAACAACTGAAAAGTTAACAACTGGAGAAAATGTTTCATCAAACGTGTCGCCTTTCACCTGATTAAACCCTTGGGCAACTAATCTTGCTTTGAAACGAGCAATGTTTCCATGCTCATCTCGTTTTACTGCAAAAACCCATCTGTTTCCCAACGGGGTTTTGCCTTTTGGTAACTCAACCAGGTGCCAGACTTTGCGACTACGCATGCTGTCAATTTCTTCATCCATAGCTGTTTTCCAGTTTAGATGTTGTTCAGATTTTAAGGCTTGATTAAAAGTTTTTGGAACAGTTAAATCTAGTCAGATAAGTTTCTTACATTCAGTCTGAGAAACAGAAGTAACAGGTTCTTGTTTTACCACCCCTTCAAAAAGATTACTACCAGAAAAATCAAAAAGTTCTGGCACAAAATTTAAATTATGATTTGAACAATATTTTTGGACATCATTCATTGACCTCAGCCTTGTACTTGACCCCTCAGGATAATAGTAAATATCCACACGTTTTCCTGTGGGCCTTGGGACAGGTTTACGAACCCATACAACATCTGGTTCAGGATCAACAGGGCTTGCTATTGGGTCATCCTCAACAACTTCATCAGATCTATCCTGGAGGATTACATCAACAGGATCGGATCCAGAACGATCTACTGGATTATCCCCGAACAGATCCAAATCAATTGAAGAGGTGCCCAGCACGGCTCCACTGTTTTTGCTGAAGAGGGAATTACCAAACGTAACATTCAAAGTTTCTATAATTCTATTTTCCTCCTCTAACCAGACTCTGTAACCTTTGGTTCGCAACGCATAACCTACAAGAACACCTTTTTGAGCTTTAGGGTCAAGCTTATGAGACCGCTTTTGTTTAGGGATACCTACATATGTGATCAACCCAAACGGCTTAAGGTGCCTAACTGATGGTTTATGTCCACTATACAATTCAAGGGGGGTTTTACTTTGACCTTTGTGTATTACTCTGTTCCATGTATATGCAAAATAAAGTATAGCCTCTGGCCAAAAAGTGAGGGGCAGTCCACTATCTATTAACATGGCTCTGGCACAATTTAAGACAGTTTGATTTACGCGTTCACACAAACCATTCTGCTCAGGAGAGAAGGTATTGGTTAATTCATGTGTGACACCATTCTTTTCACAATAATTTCGAAAACTGTCATTAACAAACTCAGAACCATTGTCTGTTCTCAAAAACTTAAGCTTCTTCCCTAACTGCCTTTCAGCTCTAGCTATGTGTTTTTCAAAAATTGAAAACACCTGCGATTTTTCAGACATAGGATATAAAGCAGTTTTTCTTGAGAACATGTCTATAATAGATAGAAAAAACCTCTCCCCATTGTTACCAGAAATTTTTATCGGTCCCCAGACATCCATAAAAATTCTCTCTAAAGGAGATTTACATTGAAAGTTCTCATTTAATTTAAAAGAAATCCTTTTCTGCTTGCTTAGACGACAAGGTTCACAAAAAAAATTTCCACGTTTCAACTTTGGTAAACCTTTTACCCCATTACATTTGCTAGTATGAACTATAAGTTCTGGACTAACATGTCCAAAACGGCCATGCCAAAATTCAATACTTTTATTACTGGGTACATTAACAGTTGAAGTAATAGTTGAAACGTGCCCCCCATTATCTTTAAAATCAACATTTTTATAAACTTTAGGGTAAACATTGTAAATACCATTGTCAAGCACAGCAGAAAAGATTTTTATGTTGTCTCTACCAATAACATCAATTTTTCCTCCCCTACCAGAGAAACTGGCGCCATTAATGTCCATTTTCGGACCAGATATTAAATTTTTTCTTAGTCTGGGGGAATATAAAACATTTTGCAAAATACAAGAATTATTATCAAAAATTAGATGAACAGAACCTTTACCAATAATAGGAAAACTAACTCCGTCAACGGCAACAAATAAACTTTCACCTTCAATAGGATTATATTCAGAAAAATAGTCTAAATTCTTGCAGAAGTGATGAGAGGCCGCGGTATCAAAAGCCCAACAGCACTCATCATCAGAATTACTTATGCAAGATTGAGCAATATAAGACATGGGGGAATTTTGTTTAGATTTGTTACGGGTGACAGAGTTAGCTCTTTTAACATTAGATTTACTATAATTAAATTTAGAGTTCTCAGAAGTACTATTGTCCTGTTTATTTAAATTAACAAAACAGTTTCTTTTAATATGTCCCCGACGACCACAGCGATGGCAGGTGATAGATTTAGGAAATGATTTCTTACCATTTTGCTGATGGTGAACATTCTGGACTTCGACTCTATTGGCTCCTCGGTCTGTATCCCTGAGTTTCAGCCTCGTTTCTTCAGCTACTAGTTCCACGACTATTTTCTTAAACTCAAAATTTTCAGACCAACGCAAGATGTACTGGGTGGCCGACTCAAATTTGTCAGGAACATTCCTCAGCAGCTGGAAGCAAAGATATACATCTTCCATCTCATGTCCAGACTCCTTCAACTCATCAGCAATTTTGGAGATTCGTGATGCATACATATTTATGCCCTCACCAGGCTTCATTACACAATGGAACAGCTCATTTACAAGCTGCATGTGTTGCGCTCTTGAATCGCTAATGAAATTTTGCTTTAAAATTTTCCAGGCCGCAACAGGACACTCGCAACTGTCTATCAAACATCTGTACTGTGGAGACACATTTAAATAAATAGTTGAAAGTGCTACCCTAGCTCTTTGCTTAAAGTCATTTATGTGACCTTTCCCTGTTACTGCTCCGTCCTTCTCCTCCGGTAGTGTTTCACTCCCATTCACTATATTCCAACAATTTTTCTCAATTAACACAAAACGAATATCCTTTTTCCAAGTATGATAGTTGTTTGTTCCTAATTTTTCAATACTAGGTAAAATATTGACTGCCATCCTCAAAAAAATTAGAACTGCCAAAAAAATTAACTTTAAAAAATACCAACCAATGGGCTGTAATACTATACCAAGTAGCCCATAACCTTTGTTGTCGCCAATATGGCTTAATTTAACATTTAGCAAAGCATAATATCATGCAGTGGAAACAACTCCATTAGTTAGCTCAAAGACTTAAGTTAATGTGTATAAGGCAGTTCAAAGAATGACAAAGTCATTATAAAACAAACTAACAATTTTATTGAACAAACTTAACAAGAAAAATTAAAACTTAACAATTGAAATATTTAATAAAAGTTGAAACAATCATTTAAATTCATCTCAGGCAAATGATAAAAAAATTAGCGTCCAGCGCTAACTCAATTTAAAACTTTATATTCAAAAATAGTTAATCTTAAGCCCTATATAAAATGCAAAAAACGATGTCAACTCTTAAAGTTAACAAACAACATTTCTCAAATAACATGGCAGGCATACGACGTTAACCCTAAAGGCCAACGAACAACAGACTCAAATACCTGACTCCATGGTTCAAACTTTTATAATGAACGGCAACACTACACGGAAGGGAAACGGGAGGAAAAGGTAAACAAACTTGAAAACTAAAGCCACATTGTATTTTAATTACTTATATCTGAAGAAATTATTTTAAATGATGGAAAAATAATTTAATAAAACAACTTTCATGTTTAAAACTTAATATAACACCTTCATTACGACTAGCAAACAGAGCTATCGCTAATGCAGCAAACTAAAAACTGACCGCCGAATGCAATGAAGTTAGCTCTTATATACTATTCAAAGGATTCTAACATGCATCCAATAAGTAGCGATTTCAAGTAACGTCACACTTAATTTGCATTTTTCCTTTCGGAAATAATCACGACGCCATCTATTGAACTTTAACTAAACTTATTAGTTTAATTTAGCAATCGCTGAAAGAACGCGTGAACAAAAATGCCGATGATAAACATCGTTTAAATTTCCAGATGTTATACAAAACAAAAGTATATCTTTCAGAATAAACAGTAAGTGGCAATATTTCACATTTACTTTAATTTAATTTAATTTATATCCATAATTACTTCCATGTAAAAATTACATTAACTTTATTCAAGATAAAAACGTTTTTCCTATAATGTAAACAAAACCCATTTAAACCTTTTAAAACTTATCAGCTATCCTATTGAATCAAATTTTTTCATAAACGATGTAATAAAAACAACCTAATTCATTTATAGTTTACAGAAAAAAACAACATGGAAGCAAGAATAAATAAATTTCCCAAATTTTGACAACAAGTATACCTTCCCCTTGATGCAGTGCAATATGAACATCGATGATAGAACTCGAGCAGACGACAATGATATTTTGCATGTCTATGGCAGACGCCTGATTAAAGCTCAATAATAAAAACGATTCACACGATTAATTCATTGATTCATATTTTCCAAGGAAGTATATTAAAAATAAAGCAATTTGTGAATACTTATTGGCTATTGCTGTATGCATTTTCATTCCATCTCGTATCATATAAACATACCATACCATATTCCTAATATTATTTTTTTCAGTTTCTTTAAAAAAAAAAATCTTTAAAAATTAATAAATTATAACTAAATTAATTAAAAACCTTACATTCTTCTTGAGTTGAGCCTTAGCACTTTCGGGAAGGGGGCCCCTCCCATCATCAGAGGCAGCACGCTGGTGGCTTGCTCAGTTGTGTTGACACCATCTCGAAAGTGCTAAGGCTCAACTCAAGAAGAATGTAAGGTTTTTAATTAATTTAGTTATAATTCTACTTCTTGTTTCTCAAATTTAATTTTAATTAATAAATTGTCGGTGTTTATTGTTTTTTAAAAGTTAACTTTTATAAATTGAAAACTTTGCTTAGAAAAAATGAAAGTAGATGTTTAAAATCAAAGGAAGTTTTATTTCATTTTATTTTATTTCTTTTTTAATCTAATTTTAAATTGATCTCTTATATTTCATTACTGTACTATATTACAGAAAAAAAAAATAAAAAGAATAACCTTAAAAATATTGATATTTTATACGAGTAATAAAAATATTATAGTTTTAAAAAATTAAAGAACACGCTTTTATAGAAATGTGAACTAAAAAGCACAAAATATCTATTTTAGTATTAAAATGCAGAGTAAGAGAAAATCGTGTGAGTGACACATGATAATATGTACATACATTTAAATCTTTAATTAAAATAATTTAGAATTAAACAAAAGCCATTTTTGAAAAACCTCCCCTGACTGGGCTCGAACGCTAGACCATTAGATTCATAGCACGGAGCTTTACCTCACAGCCACAGCGTTCACGTAGGGAAAGTCTTTTTTTACAGTATAGATTTTTTGTTTGTTGTACAAACATATACATTGGTACATACAAACATACATACAGGTGAAACTAATAAAAGCGTGTTAAAAATATGCATAGAATAATTTATTATTAAAAATTTAATGAGCAAATTAACTTGCTAAAGTATTAAATGCATTCTTACTTATTCGGACCCTGAGTATATTCTGCTTCTAAGGGAAAATAAATTGTAATTATAGAATGTGAAGAAAACACTATCAAAATTTATTTTAAATTAAATTATTTTGCCTTATAAATTTATGTGATTTTAAAAGTATTTTTATTTTTAGCGCCCCCCAATTATCAAACAAGCATATTTTTAAAGGGATCAATTAATAGAAATAAAGTAGTACAAATGAACAGTTCCATTTTATTTATGTAAAACATATAGGGTAATTTTACATTAAATTCTTAACGAAATAATTAAAGAATCTGGCTTACCTTAGAATGTTTCGTTGGCTCGATATTTTTCCGTTTAATGCTCCATATGTTTTTTTTTTTTTTTTTTTTTTGAGTTCTTCATCCCGTGGAAAGCTAAAAACATTTATTCGGCCCATTTTTATGATTGTCTCAACATGTAGGTACCACACATTTATGTGGCCTTTTTAAGACGTTTTCTTATATGTATATATCATAAAATCGCAAAGTAAGCTATCTTTTTTAAAAACGAAATGTATGTTACAATTTAATAATTCGCGAGCAAACGAACACAAGAAGGCCACAGATTACTGATATATGTGAGTGTGTACACATATATTGAATATTTACACCCATATTTATACTGAAAACAATGAAGAAAAAATATCATCTTATACAGAATTCTGCATTATAATTGAATAATAATAATAACTTCTAAAATCCCATTTAAATTACATTATGAAATTTTTCTTTAATAGTTAAATTTTCAAACATATGGATAAAATTTTTGCTTCAGAGATTGTTTCGTAATCAGTTCTGCTTTAAATTCAAATGAATTTGTTGAAATTTTCTTCAACGTTTAAACACCAATACTTAAAAAAAAAAAAAAAAAAAAAAAATGGGTGGGGGATAGGTTAATGCTGTATAATTTGAAATATAAAAGAATAAATGAATATTTTAAATATTTGAGAAGAAATTGACTTAATGTATTTATTTTATTTTATTGAATAATATGATTTCTCTCTATCAGATTGTTATATGTTTCACAATGAGAAAAGAATATAATAATGCTCAATGATCAGAGTTAATGATTTAAATCCTACAATTACATAATCTCAATATTAAAATTATCTCTTTTTCTTCTTAAAAATAACAAAAGTCCATGTTTTATAACACTGGAATTAACCTTCGCAAGGAATTTCCTTTTCACTTAAGAACGGAGGCCCAGTACCGTGACGTCATACACCCTGTGCGGAGGCTTTCTTGTAGGATGTGTTGGCAGGGCGCGGTGCCCTTTGAAAAATGCATAACATGAACACTACTTCTACTGTTCCATTAAACATGATGTCCAGATGGGGTCACCTGGAATGGTAAGAGATGGCCCATGCAGGAAACAGAATCCTCAGTATGTTCATCTGTCCCCCAACTCCACAGACGGCGAGCAGTAAGCAGAACACACCTCAACTATCGAGAAGGAAGAAACAGGAATGAACCTGGCAGCAGTGATCGAACAGAAAAAATAAATGTTGATGCGACGGACGTGTGGGGGTTCACAAAGTAAAAACACAAGTGAAATAAAACAATATAACTGTACTTTCTAGAATTTAAATACCTTATACAAAACTTTTCCATTATGTTTGACTGATTAATTTCGAACACTCCGTGTTCATCCTCAGAGTCGAAACGTCATCCTCCTCAAACTCCGTGTCATCCTCAGAGTTCAACATATCCACAATGAAAAAGACCTACTTCCGCAAAACTCTACCCCAGGAATTTACAAAATAAACTTTGAACATTTAAATGGAAATAAAGCCTGCTATATTGGGATGACGAAACGAAAAATTTCAGAACGGGAAAAAGAACATCGCGCAGACTTAAAACTAGGAAAAACCTCCACCGCTTTCTCCGCCACCCACATCAATAACCCCATTAATATTAACTCCATTAACATCAATAAAATAGCCCCTTACAATAACCAAAACTATGCACTAAAACGGGAGGCCCTCGAGATTACCACTAATTATAATACCGTAAATGACAGAGAGCATTACATCATTCCCACCGCATGGCAACAGCTACTAGAAGAACACGAAGTGAAGCGAAGTGGCAACCACTGGATACACCGGCAAAGTAAACAGCAAAGGAAGAACGACGGCGTTTAGTGTTTCGACTCTGAGGATGAACACGGAGTGTTCGAAATTAATCAGTCAAACATAATGGAAAAGTTTTGTATAAGGTATTTAAATTCTAGAAAGTATAATTATGCTTTTCCTTAAAAATAAAATTACAGTCAATATAACTGTTTTTAATGCTGATGAAAGATGGGATTTACGAGATATAATGTATGTTAATATATTTAATATGTAAATAGTGTATATATAATTTCTTTAACAGGGTTCCCACAGGCCTTAAGAAGTACTTGAATTTTGTGTAAAGTCCTTGAAAAACCTTGAATTTTCTGCTTTAGCAAACGCTCGATCAGTGCTAAACTATCTCCATCTCCATGCCATTGTCTAATATAATGCATTTTGTCATAAAATTCTCATTTCATTATCTTGCTTTTGCATATAGTTTCAGCTTATTTGTCTTTTTTGCCAATCTCATACCTGTTTGGTAGACTAGTCATTACTCATTAATTTTGAGCAGAAAGTGACCAGATCACAACTCAAACCTAAGAACTTTGGAATAATCATAATGAATGATTCCAAATCCTAAACTAATCATTTTTTGACTTTTGTAAAAGTTAATTTGCTCAATCCATCAAAAATGTATTGTGAAAACAGGCAAAGTTATTATTCTAATTATTTAAAAAAATACTAATAAAAGTAGTTACTAAATTTAAAAAACGTTAAATACCTTTAAAAAGCGCTTAAAAACTTTCAACAAAATTAACGACGCTCAAAAAATAAAACCCAAGTTCACCACCTCCATTCCATTCTGCAATGGCATAGCAAATAAAATTAAAAACGAAGGTTCCAAGCACAATATTCACATACCCATTAAACCCAATAAGAACATCATTCAAAGAATCCGAAATGAAAAAGACCTCATTGATCCTAAAGAAACACCGGGCATATACAAAATCACGTTCGATCTAGAAAATAACAATAAACCTGCAACCTACATCGGAATGACAAAGAGAAAAATCAAGGACAGAGAAATGGAACATATTAATGATCTAAAATACAATAGAAGCTCCACCGCCCTATCACGCACACATAAAACTAACCCCATAATACTTAATACCCTAAAAACCGTTAAAATAGCCCCCTATAACTCCCACAACTACGCCATGAAACGCGAAGCTTTAGAGATATTAACCTCTAACACAGCAGTAAATGAGAGAGAGCATAGCATCATAGCAGATGACTGGCAACAGGTGATAAAAACGTACCGGCGGAAAAGTGACGTAAGCAGGAGGGAAAGTGATGTGGAAGAAGATGAAGACATTTTTCAATAGTGCAGCAAAGACATCTGAAGACGACTACGAATGTAGTCGAAATATATAATAATTAAAGCTGCTAAAAATGAAGGATTGTTAAAGGTATTTAACGTTTTTTAAAGTTAATTCGTCCTTCTAAAGCTATTCAAATATTTGTAGTTACTAAAGTTTTGTGCATATGCCTAGTGTTCTGTGATTTACTAAAGTTTTGTGTATATGCCTAGCATTCTGCAATTTTCCCCCATAGTCCTTGAAAAGTTTCAAATGGGCCTTAAAAAGTACTTGGAAAGTCCTTGAATTTTTTTCCTTTTTAAGAGTGGGAACCCTGTTTAAAGTAACTTAGTATTTTCATTAAAGTAAAAGTTAATTATTAAGAGTACGTGTAATTATGATAATGGTGATGTGTGTCTTCATTCCTAAATTACTATCATGCCACCTATAGGCCAATAGTGGAAACTTCATTTCAACTTCAACTGTTAACGTATTACCTTATATTTATAATTTAAATAAAGGTTGAAAATACTTGTGATAATAACATGTATTGATTGCCTTTTTAAGTAAACAGTTTTTTTTTTCTTTTAATTCAAGTTATTTTAATATCAATATAAGTTGCATTGAAAGTTTTATCTACGAATGGTTGATTATGGAAAAAATAAATAATTCTCTTGACAGGTATAATTAATTGGAGGATTAAAAAAATAAAGAATTGCTAATTAAAAATATTGTACTTCTTGAAGTTGCAGAAGCTTTTCAGTCAGGGCCCTGACTTTCCTCGATGCTTCAATGATTCCTTTGTGGCTTATGTTTGGATTTCACTTTGTTGACTCTGGGCAGAGAAGGCGCTGCCATTTTTCATCTATGCTTTGGTTGGGTTCTGTACAGTTACAGCATTGCTCGTTAGCTAAAGTTTCTATGGTTTCTCTATTGATAATGCATGTGTTAATATTTACTAATATGTATGTGATACAAAATTCTTTTTCTCTTGTTTAAAAACTGTTTTTAATGTATATTTACTATGAAATATTATATTTCAGTTTAATTGAAGAAGGTGGAGATTGGGATCGTCGTAATCGGCTCAAAGTTTATCAAGGTGTTTACTGTATGGCTATTCGCGACTTCAAAAATGCTGCAGTTTTTTTCCTTGATACAGTTTCTACATTTACGAGTTATGAACTTATGGACTATAAGACTTTTGTCACTTACACTGTCATTTGTAGCATGATATCATTATCTAGAGTTGACCTCAGGGAAAAGGTTTGTCTTTATTTACTTATTCGTATTATTGTTAGTAAGTCTTTCTTTTGTTTTAATATATTGGGGAAGGTGGAGCACCTTGGGACACTTTTTAGATAATGATTTTTAGAAAATTTATTTTTTTATTCAATTTTCATCAGACTCAGAATTCCTGTTTCAGTTAAAATTTATTCCAATGCAGTATTCCATCAAATTTAATTTCAGTAAAAGAATTTAAAAATCTTTACAATGTCCCAACTTGCCCCTCTAGGTGGAGCAGCTTGGGACATTGACAATAAAACTGTAATACATAAAAATTACTCAGCCTAACTGATTGATAAATCTTTATTTATGGACTTAGAACCTAATAAATGACAATGTATAGTTTACTAATATATTACATTGATTAACAAATATTGTATTTTTTGTATTTTATATTCCAAAATTGCTCTTGTGTAAATTCTATAAAAAACAATTCTTCTAGAAAAAACAATTTTCTTAATAAAAATAGCCATTTTCCCAATTTTAGCATGTTTAAAGTCTCAATAAATTTATATAGTATATGCAAATATTGCTTTCTTTGCATTGTATAGTGATGGGGCTGGTTGAGAGAGTGTCCCAACCTGCCCACTTGGAACATTATCATAAAGTAACTCTCAAAAAGTTAGGCTTAGCAGTGCATTTTTTAACATTAAAATTATTATAAAAGACCATATTTTAATTCCCATATGTTCAGATTTAAATTATTTCATTTCTTAACGCAAGAAATTTGTTCATGAAATCACTCATTAATGTAACTTTGAATCTTTCAAAACAAAGAAAATTGGATTAATCTTTACCTGCTAATGTGAGAATTTCCAAATTACACTGAAGAATAAACTGTGCTGCCCACTATGATGTCCTGAGAAAACTAATTCCTATTTACCAAAGCAAAGCAAAAATGTAAGGTGCCCCAACAAAGGGCTATAGCCCAAGGTGCCCCACTTTCCTCTAATCCATAAATACAATTAAACTTGTTTATTAAAAACCTAGTTTAAAATTTTAATGAGATTTTTTTAAAAATATTTATATAATGATAAGTTTAATATTAAAAGACCTGTTATAAAATTCTCTTATTTGGAGCATAACTTAGAAGGAATGTTTTAGAAATATATTTTGGCTACTTAACTTTGATCTAAAATAGGATAAATGACAGGGTTCCCACAGCTTTTGAAAATCCTTAAAAATTTCTTAAATTTTCGTTTTTAAAGACCTCAGAATGTACTTGAATCTTTTTAATTTGAGAAATTTCATCCACATACTCATGTTTTACCTGCTTAATGTACAGAATCGTATTCTGTCACAATTCCTTCAAATGGCTGCTGCTATTCATTAATATAGACAGATGTTTTTTTAATTCGATTTGGTTAACAACAGATCCCTTTAGTTTTTGGCTAGCATCTAGATCCCATGTCTTAAAATTATTCGATTTTTTTGAAGTCTGCATTTTAGGTTTGCAAAATGTCTATTTTTAAACTTCAAAAAGGAGGAGGTTCTCGGTTCAAATTCAAACCATATGTTGTTGCCCTTTTTTTTTTTTTTTTTTTTTTTTTTTTAAGTCAGCTCATAACTTCTTAACTGATATGATTTTGATATTTATTGCTTTCTTGTAAAGATCCTATTTTGATATTAAAATCTCAACAAAATACAGGATGCACACCAAGGTCCATTCCTATTCTTTTAATTGCTGAATGGTTGCAGCTGTAGTTATAAAAATGGTGTCTGGGTAAGGTAAAGTGACTATGCACTACAAGATGTGACTGTTTATAGTACCACTTGGTGATAAACAGCAGAGTTAGCATTCCTATCTTGATAACAATTCAAGATGGAAAAGTGAATTACAGAACTTGTTTAACCCTTGTTATTGTTCTTGTTTGAAGGTACATTACCCTTTGTATTGCACATATTGTAGTGTAATAGGTGACACATGTGTTATTTAAAGTTTAAACAATATCTAGATGTTGCTTGCTGTTGACAAACAGAAATTTGAATATGGAAAATTATGGCATTTTGTGATAACTAATTTTTTCCTTTCTAATAGATTTTTCACATCACTGTATAAGAAATACCAAACAAATTTACATTTTAAGTGTTCTGATTTTAGCAATTCAATTGATTTAGCAAGAGCTGTCGAACACGATTTGACCATTTTTAGAAAATGTCTGTCTGTCAGTCTGTGTGTGTGACAAAATTTTGTGGCAACTGTATCTCAGGAACTACTGCACAGAATTTCATACAAATTGGTATGTAGTTGCACCTTGACATAAATTAGTGCCTATCAACTTTTGGTAAAAATTGCCTTACAGGTTGCGTTGGCATCCCGCTTTTTTCTAAAATTTTTAACATGGTGATATAGGACAAAATTTTGTATAAATGTGCATAAGGAGAATTATTTTTTAGTAATCATTATGAAATTTACAAGAATTATTTATAATGATAGTCAACTGGGAAAAATTTTTTGTATGTGTAGAAATGAATGAAAATTTACTCCCCCCCCCCCATTTTTTTTTTTAAAAATCCGTTACTATGGAGCAACTCTCATTGGTTGTCTACCAGTGTTGCCAATTTAGTGGAATTTTCGCTAAATTTAGTTGATTTTTGACATGATCTATGGGAAAAATAAAGGTTTAGTGGATTGGATTTTACATTGCACTGGTGCTACACTATGGGCAATTGAATTTTTAGCGGATTTTCATGTGTACTTTTAGCAGAGAAAAAAAGTTTGTGTTGGCAACACTGTTGTCTACACATGGAATGACCCAAAAGTGAACTTAACATATTGATAAAATATCAGCTAGCATTACAATAAAATTTATGTATACTTCTTAAGTAAGTAATTTTTAAAATAGATATGTAACATTTTTTCTGCACATTGGGGCACTTCCTACACATTTTTCAGTGACATAAACTCAAAATTGCCATTTTTGAGTTGTCACTCTTTTTGCTGTGCTGCTGTATGTGAAGCCACCCTTAAAATTCTTACCATATTCTGCAATATGAATATATTTTCATTAGGAGAAAAAAAAAAAAAAAAAAAAAAAAAAAAGAACTGACTCCAAAAAGAAATAATTATTATTCAGACTGTTAAATAAAAATGGAAATTGACATAAAATGGAATTATAAATTGTGCGTAAAAATATTAAATAAATTCCCTTGCCAGACAACATTAACAACTATTATTAATCATAACTTTTAAAGTCTTTGCAAAATGAAATAAAGCATAAATCTCAAATTGCAAAGGATTTTCTCTGATCTACGTGGATGTTACTAGCAGATCAATGGTATACAATAAAGGAAATTATGAAGATGGATCATTCGAGATAACAGTGTCTGTAGTTATCAGTCTGAAATAGATCTATAAAAATTTAAGCCTATTTTTGCTTTCTAAGCAATAAAAATAAAATTCTGCACAGAACAGAATTTGATTTTGTATGACGGGATCTGTTATTCCATATAAAGACATGCAGTAACTGTATTTCATTCCCTAACATTGGTTACGATATTTTCAGTGATTGTTAAGAGAAAGACACTTATAAATGGAAATTCAGCTTTTTTTTTTATGTAAATAAATTTTAATTGCATTCTGACCATTTTTTCTCTTTATATAAGTGCTTAAATTTAGTATAGCTCTCACTATTAGCTCTTTTTTAAAATGCACAAAAACAAATCTGTAGTTTTCATTTACAAAAAAAAACTAGTATGATGTGGCCACCACAAGACTTTCTTCTATATAATTTTACAGAAAATTCATTGAATACAAATTATTTATTAAATTAGTTTCCATTATAAATGCAGATGATTTTTTTCTAACAAAATTACATAACTGAATGCCGAAAAAAAGTCAATTTCTGGCCTATATCAAAGGAAATATTTTTTTGAAGTTTTTTTTTCATTAAAAGATAAAAAAAATCTATAACATTGTTTTAAATTGTCACAGATCTATAGTTCAACCATTCATTTTAAAGGTATTGACGAGATCTTTCGAAAGGCACCCATATTGAAAATTTACTCCCCCTGGAGGTGTACTTCTCCCCCGGGAAGGGGGGGGGGAAGGCGATGCTCCCACATGCACAATTTTTTTTTTCCTAGTTAACTACTACTATTATAAATAATTCATATTAACTTTACAATCACATGTTTAAAATAGCTCTCATTATGTACATTTATACGAAATTTTGTCCTATACAGCCGTGTTAAAAATTTAGAAAAATGTGATCGCAGTGCCACCTGTTGAACAATTGTTCCACAAATCTAATCAGCACCAGTTTATGTCCAGGTTCAACTAAATACCAAGTTTGGTTAAATTTCGTTCATTGGTTCATGAGTTACAGTGTCCACAAAATTTGTGATACACACATAGACAGACATTTTCTAAAAAACAGTCGAATCGTGTTCAGAACATCCCAAAATGTACAAATCCATCAGAAACTGGAGTTCGAAAATTTTCACAAATCCAATACTTTCTCTATATGCAGGGTGAGTTTGACATAATCTGCCAAACAAAAGGAGGTGATAGAACAGCCCATGGGGAGCATAAAACACCATAGAAACAGTGTCCTATCTCTAACCATTTCCGAGTTATGGTAGATAGAAGAAAAATCTGTTTTTTTTCCATCCCGTCTGAAAAAATCCAAATTTGTGAGCTTTCTGAAAGACTTACATGCAAAATAAGTACATATTTGGAAAAAGCAGAAAAAATTCTATCGTGTTGATACCATTTACATCAGGATACCTTAATTTGATGGCAAGCTACAAGCGCTAAAACATTGGCGAAGTTTAAAATTGAGTTGTCACCAAATTCTTTAACTGGCAGACTGTTCAAGCTACAATCGGTCAAATTTACCAAGAACTTCTCCATTCCACAAGCTTTAGAATGAGCCCACAATAAACTATATCTGTGTTCTAGTTCAGAAGAAATTTAGCCTTTTGTTTGAAATACATCACTGAAAACGGTGTTCGTTGAAATTCGGCAAGCGAAACGATGGTGAATAAATGGAATGTATGGAAATTCGTGACTATCTGCATGTGGACTCTTAGTGATATGCAGATGTATTCCAACCTTTCTGCTTCCTGTGCAAGCATCCCACTCGCAGATACAAAAGGCGAGTCAATCTATAACAGCTCATTAGCTCGTCAGCTTCTTTTACGTTTTATGCTGCTTATTGCTTTAGCATTTTCTAGACTTTGCCTGAGCTCGGCTGATTCTTTTTACGCTGCTCTCACATCTACTTGCTCTCTCTTAGTTCATACTTAGTATGTTTTCCTACACTGGTACGAATTAATCAAGTTGGTTCTTATTCCATAGCACTTTTTTTCTTCTACTTTTGTAAATTAATATTGAAATTTTATCCCTTTTTGTTTACCCTTCTGAATTTTATTTTCAATTGAAGTCATCACAGGGATCGAATTGTCATACTTTCCAACCTGTAAACAGATATGCCTAGTTTTACAAATGAAGAGTACGTGAACAGGGTTGCCAACTGCTCCGATTTCTGCGGAGTTTCTCCGAAAAAAATTAAAAACTCCGCAATTCCGCGAAGTAATGTTTATGCTCCGCAAATTCAGTCTTGACCACCTAACTAAATATTTTTTATTAAATACATAAAACTGAATAATGGCAGACACCGACAAAAAAAAAAAAAAAAACTATTTTTCTTTTTTCTTTCTTTCTTTCTTTTCTTTTCTTTTTTTTTTTTTTTTTTTTTTTTTTTTTTTTTGAAGAACCACATGCTTTATCGTACAATACTCATAAATAAATAGTAAAGAAAAAAAAAAAGAAAGAAAGAAAACATTCTAGTGCTAGGCATTGAATCGAAATATTGCTGACTCAGAACAGGAACAAGTATTTGTTTACATTAGCTGAGAGTGTGTTTAATTAAAACCACAAGCTGAAAGGGGGGAAGAAAGAAACCGAATGTTATGATTATGCGGTGTTTTGATTTTCATTTAAACTATATCAATGTTTCAGTTATCTTAATGCTTAATGGTCATTAAAAAAATGGTTTATTTTAATTATTTATCGATAAAAATAATGGATTCAAAGCTACTGAACTTTAAGGCCGATTGACAACGCTTTATTTAAGATTTATTTGAAATAATTATGCATTTATTTTATCATTCACTTAAAGCATTAATTTATTATTAATATTATATCTTCATTTGTATCTGGGGAAAAAACAAATAAGTAAACAAATTATGACCAATAATCTGCAAAATTCTAAAGTTTACAAAACATATGGTCCCAAGCTATGCAGATCAGAGGGAGTTGACTCGGTGATGAGATCATTTACACATTTATATGAATACCGGAGATTTCATTTTTAGATTTTTATGTGATAGTATAATAATTATTTTGACATTCATGAAAATTGTTGGAAATTTAATTTTTACTTTCCGAACACTATAGTGAGGAAAGTATTGTAATCGTGTCAAAAATCCGAATTCGAGATTTTGATGTTTCTATACGTTTTGAGGTCCCCTGAGTCCGTTTTCACTATTTTTACGATGATGTATGTATGTGTGTGTGTATGTGTGTATGTGTGTATGTGTGTATGTCTGTGAACACGCTAGCGTCTAAAGGCTTTGTTCGATTAACCTGAAAGTTGGTACGTATATTGTAAGTCACCATAGTACGAACCCTATAGATTTTGGTGAATCTAGCACTTATAGTTTTTTTACAGGGACACAAAGAAAAATTCTTTATCATTATGGCCTATGGGACCAAAATCTTAAAAGTGCGATAGCATCTAAACGCCTTATTCAATTGAGCAAAAATTTTATACCCATATTATAGGTCACAGATACTCAATCTGTATAGATTTTGGAGAATCTAGCACTTATAGTTTTTTTACAGGGACACAAAAAAAAATTCTTTATCATTAAGGCCAATGGGGCCAAATTTTTAAAAGTGTGATAGCGTCTAAACGCCTTATTAATCTGAGCAAAGAAATTGTACACATGTTATAGGTCGCATTTGCACCAACTGTATAGATTTTGGTGAATCTAGCACTACAGTTTTTTGACAGGGACACAAAGAAAAATTCTTTATCATTATGGCCTATGAGACCAAATTTTTAAAAGTGCGATAGCATCTAAACGCCTTATTCAATTGAGCTGAAAATTTGTATGAATATTATAAATCACTGTTGCACTAACTATAAGCATTTTGGTGAATCTAGCATCTATAGATTTTTACAGGGACAAAATGAAAAATTCTTTATCATTATGATCTAAGGGCTCAAAGTTCAGTAGCGTTAAATAAAACCTCGTGTGATATATGGAGAAAAAAACACTCTATTATGGTTTTCTCTCTTTTGTTTGTTTAGCAATTCCTCTTTCTTTATTTTATCTACAAAACTGTTAGTTACTCAATGTTCGGAAAGTCGAGTGGAGTCACTCCAGATTTTTTTTTTACCCTTTGTGCTTTTTTTTTTATGTGACTGAATAATCTACTTTCATATATTGGCTTTATTTATGTATGGAAAATATGCCATTATGCAAAAAACAAATTACTTTTGGATTTTAAGCTTAATATTCAGACTTAATCATTTCCCATTCTTATCTCTCTTCACTGTTTTGCTAAATATATTTGATTATCAATAAATATTTCTTAATTTCATATGATTATTGTTAATTTATTTTTGTTAGTCTTTTATTTCTTTTTTTTATTATTATTATTATTTTTTTTTTTTATGTATTTTTAAAATTGCTCCTCAAAGTAGCCAAAATGCTCCTCAAACTTTCTCTGAATACTCCTCAAACTGTTTTTGAAAAGTTGGCAACCCTGCATGAATATGCATTTTGTGTATGGATTTTGCATTGGTAACTCTCGGAGAGCCGAAGAAGAGTACCACGTTATCCACATTGTCGTGCATCCAACCGTGCTGTATTTGCTGCAATTCATCGAAGGCTTAGGGAGAGTGGGTTATTCGGTACGGTGTACAAAAGGGGTCATTGTCGCTGCTCCGCCACCACTGAAGAGTCCGTACTCGACCGAGTGGAAAAATCCAAATATGAGTTCACGCATACTTGCGAGAGAAGGTGGAATCTCCCAAAATAAAGTGATGAATGTTTTGCGCAAAAACCAGTATCATCCATACCACTTCACACCGGTACAAGAATTACGCTGCTCAGATTTTCAAAAGCAGGTAACATTCTGCTGCTGGCTTTTAGAGCGAGATATTGAGGAACACCATTTCCTTAGAATGATACTGTGGACAGATGAGTCACTTTTCACGCGGGATGGCATCTTAAGTTTACATAACTGACATCATTACACTGAACAAAATCCATTTGTAACACGAAACTCATTGTTCTAGATGTGATTCAGCTTAAATGTTTGGCTTGGAGTGGTTGGCAATCGCTTGATAGGTCCACATGTGTTCCAAGGTCATCTGACAAGCAATACATATTTGGAGTTTCTGGAACATCATCTTCCAGGATTACTTGATGTCATTCCTGTACCCCAACGAGCGGAAATCATTTTCCAACATAATGGGGCCCCTGCACATTCTTCCAATGCCGTTCGGGACTTCTTGAATCAGTAGTATCCGTGATGGATTGGTCATAATGGACCAGTTCCTTGGCCACCTAGATCGCTAGATCTCATTCCATTGGACTTCTATGTTTGGGGTTTTCTGAAGCAACAAGTTTACTGCACAGAAGTTGCCAGTTTGCAAGATTTAAGCAGCTGGCTCGATGATGCAATAATAAAACTGAGGGATGAGCTTTCGCTAAGAGCTACTGTGGTTTCCGTTCGTAAGTGGGTAAGGGCATGTATCAGGTGTGGGGGTGACCAATTTTAGCAGCGGCACTAAATTTCACACATCCTTTCGAATGCATATGTGCTTTAATCATAAACATGAAATACGTCTTTTTTTTTTTTTTTTTTTTTTTTTTGCATGTTCCTTTGTGAAAGACGTGAGATGCGTCATTGTTTCTTTTTTGCATATTCCTTTGTGAAAGACGTGAGAAACGTCACACTTCTTTTGTTTTCATTCCATTGTGTTCTGTAAACTTAATACAACTGCTACTTTTCGTGTTTGTTTTTAAAACTTTTTTTTTTGCATCTGACAAAACAGCGGGCTGAAGACGGACATGAAACCAGGAACGACAGTGGCACCCCGTGAGTCTCCTTCTCGACAAACGTCGAGTTCAGTGATGAATGTATTTCAAACAAAAGGCTAAATTTCTCCTGAACTAGAACACCGATATGGTTTATTATGGGCTCATTCTAAAGCTTGTGGAATTGAGAAGTTTTTGGTAAAGTTGATCGATTGTAGCTTGAACGGTTTTTGCAGAATTGCCGGTTAAAGAATTTGGCGACAACTCGATTTTAAACTTCGCCAGTGTTTTAGCACTTGTAGCTCAAAGTCAAATTAAGGTAGCCTGATGTAAATCGTGTCACCCGATAGGATTTTTTCTGCTCTTTCCAAATATGTGCTTATTTTGTGTGTAAGTCTTTAGAAAGCTCACAAATTTGGGTTTTTTTCAGATGGGATGGAAAAAAACGTATTTTTCTTCTATCTACCATAACTCGGAAATGGTTAGAAATAGGACAGGGTTTCTATGGTGTTTTATGCTCCCCATGGGCTGTTCTATCACCTCCTTTCATTTGGCAGATTGTGTCAAACTCACTCTGTATACAAATAGAAGAAAGTAAAAAAGTATGTATTGTATATATATAAACTTTATTAATTTCTTTATGAAAAGGGGGAAAAAAAAAAGTCATTAGATATAATTCAACTTTGATATTGGCATTTATTTTTTCAAATTGTACAATTTTGTATAAAAATTATATTACTGACCTAGTGTTTGAAATAAGCATTAGTAAAACTGCTCCATTAATACTGATTATTTTCTTTGTTTTTAATTATAGATTGTGAAAGGATCAGAAATCTTGGAAGTTCTGCACAGTGCTTCTGATATAAGGGAATATTTATTTTCTCTCTATAATTGTCAATACGCACAATTTTTCCAGAAATTAGGTAAATTATTTCAAACTTGAATTTTATATTACTTTTTTTTTCCCTTTATTTCTAATTAAATTTTAAAATGGGAAGAAAGTAGCATGAATTTTTATCATTTAAAGTTTCATAAATTTGTGTTGTTAACACGTTGAGTGCCATGTCAGCCATCAGTGGCTGACACTGAACTTTCCTTTCAGGCCGCGTCAGCCACCAGTGGCTGACAGTGTAAAATATGATATAACTCTAAAAAATTTCTTAATTTTTATTTATTTCAGGATATTATAGACGCATTGTAATGGATTTTATTGAAACACAGTAAACATAACGTGTTTTTGAGCAAGGTGCGTGGCTTGACAAGAAATTCGCATGGCGTTCAACGTGTTAAAATACGATTGAAAATTATTTTAGAAATAATAATAATATTAAATAATACAAATGAAAAGAGGGGGAAATAATTATATTTTCTTGGCAGTCTATGTAACTTTTCGCAGAATTTTACAAAAGTCACTGAAATTTTTCCTTGTCTATTTTTTTTTTTTTTTTTAAGCAGTGAAATAATATTTTTTAATAAAATAAGACTTTTATAAAACTGTTTACACTTATTATTAATTAGAAGAACTGAAAAATTTATTTTTTTCTAATAAAATATTTAACTTTTGTATTGATTTCATAATTTACAAAAAAAAAAAAAAAAAAAAAAAAACTGTTATTCCATGATTTGTGATTATTTAGAAATTTTCAATATTTCTCTTTTATAGCATTGGTTGAAAAAATGCTGAAGCAAGATCGTCTCCTTGCACCCCATTTTCGTTATTATGTACGGGAAATGAGAATTCTCGCCTATACTCAACTTCTTGAGTCTTATCGCAGTTTGACACTACAGTACATGGCGGATGCATTTGGTGTCACTACTGACTTTATTGACAGGTAATTTATTATATACTAGCAAACCCATGTGAATTTTTCGCACTTTATTTCTTTGTAACCTTTAAAATTTAAAATTATTATTATTATTTAACTTTAAAGCCATAAAAATGTCATGTTTACATATGCATGAGCAAGTTTACTATTTAATGTTTGTTTTTTATTTTTCACGTGAAAGCATATTTCATTTTATCATAGATATCGTAATAAGACATAGATTGATCATTGAGGGTGAAAAACTGATTCCTTTTCATTTGGGAAAAGTCGGCCATTTTACTTTCTTATGGATATTTTTTCCCAGGTTAATATACATAATTCAATTTTATATGACAGGACTTTTTAAAAATCTGTTCTTCAATATAAAAGCATATGAAAATTGTGTTTTGTTCTTTAGGAGCAGTTACTATATTCATTTTTTAAAATGTCTTTGATATAGCTTTAGTATAGGACTCCTATGATAACTTTTAAATTTTTATTGTCGCTTTGGTAATGAATTTAAATAGCTGTCACAATTGCATAAAGATCTTGTCGAGAAACATAAGAGCTACTTTAGTGCCAAATTTCAAAAGAAAATTGTTACACATTCATTATTTATTTATTTTATTAGACATAAATATATTTTCTTTAATGTTGGGGGGGGGAGGGGGGGGGGGAGATGAACACACACATATATAAATTTGACATCAACTTATTTCTCCTTTTTAATAATTTTAAAGTTAAAATGGGATTTTTATTTAATACCTTTTAAACTAATTATCTGATTGAACTAAAAAGTACAGTATTAGCTAGATTTGGCCATAATTAATAGGTATACTAAGCAATCAATTAAACAGTGTAGCTTTGTAAAATAAAACCCAACATATTATATATGCATATATATGTTTGATTCAAGGTGAGCTAATGCAAATTTCCACAATGCTAAAATCGCTGTCTGAAAACAGTATCTGTTGTGCTAATTTTTTTTTTATGAATTTGATAGGTTTATAGAAAGTCAAAAGTATGTTGCTCATGAATAGACTGTGGGTATAAATGACACCATAGAGGAAAAATAAACCTGTCATGAACCATACTGTGTTCTACATGCTGTTTGTCTTGAAAAGCTAGAACTACCCTGTCAAAATGTTTCTGCTACAGAAAGGGATACTATTCTATGAGGGCTGTATTTCAGAAAAATGTGCACTTTTCAAAAACATGAATTTTCTTGCATGCATTTCAAATATAAACATTATTTCACTCATATTTTCATAAAGATCAAAACAGATCTGACATATGAGGGAGAAAAAAAGCAGAAGGGTTCACCAAACAAAAATAGGCTGTAAACAATGTTTTTATTCACAAAAAGTGTTTTTAAATGTATCATAAATAATAATAATCATAGTAATAAAATTTAGTCAAAGCTTCTATAAGTTTTATAATTTTATTTATAGAGAACTGGCAAGATTTATTGCTGCTGGTAGACTTCACTGCAAGATTGATAAAGTTGGTGGCATTGTAGAAACTAATCGACCTGATAGCAAAAACTATCAGTACCAGGTAAATTTGTGGCTAAACTTATAAAAAAATTTATTGTAATGAATTTGCGAATTATATCATAAAATTATGCTTACTTATTAGTGCAAGCTAAAGATTGGTATCACTTTGAATTGCATAGCAATTAAATTCCATATGAGAGATTCAGAGAAAACAACAGAAAACCCAAAACACCTTTATTTCAATATTTCTAATTCTAATTTGGATTAAATTACTTATAATACATCATTCAAAATATATTTTAATGTAATTTTATTGCAAACTTTTAAACTGATGTAAGCCATTAAATTCTGTACAGGAGTTTCAGAGAAAACCACAGAAAACCCTGAACATGTTTATTCTTTTTTATTTTACAATCTTTCAAATTCTGACTATCCACTCACATTCCGTATAAAGGATTTTTAACACTATTTATTTCAGAATTATGCAAGTTAAGGAGAAAACCATGGAAAAGTCAGACACAAATCTTTTTATAAGAATGTTTATATCACTTTTGTATCTCAGTTTCTAATTAACATTATTTTATAAGTAATATATCATTTTAAAAGTTATTTGAATTGGAATTGAAGAGTACATGTTGCAAATCTCTGTTGCAAGATGACGCTTTTAGTTTTACTACAGTTAGAATTTTCAAAGCTAGTTGCACTATGAACGAGCAAGCTATTGTAAGTTTTAAAATGGGAATAAGGCACCACCGAGCAAGAGTTTGCTATGGTCAGAATTTCCAAAGATTATAACACGGTGAGCGAACAGGTTGTTTCAGATACTGAAACGGGAAGTAGGCGCCACAGGTGCTACCGAGCAAGAATTTACTACAGTTAAAATTTTCAATAAAGCTATTTGCATTATATGTCAATAAGCTGTTGTAGGTCCTGAAAGGGCACCACTGAGCAGGAGTTTCATATGGTCAGATTTTTCAAGGATCACAAACAAGCTGGTCACCGATGGCGGCTAGTGAGAAATAAAATTAACCGGCAACACCAAACTAAAAGTAGAGGGAGAAGGAGTAGGGAAAGAAAATGATAGGAACAAACTTTTGAACTTTAATGATACAGAAGCTGCTAATGTGCAGATTACCTAGTTAAAATGCAGAAAGCTCTTGATTCTGCACTTTTAACAGATCACCCTACTTAATCTGCAGATTAGCTAGGTAATCTGCACATTAACGGCTTTCAATCTTTAACGGTAACATAACTATTCATTTGTAATAAATATGTATTTAGGTAATTTTAATGTGTTTTTATGGAATAAAAAGAAATTTTTTTTTTTTTTTTCAGGCTTGCATTAAGCAAGGAGATATATTGTTAAACAGAGTCCAGAAGTTATCCCGAGTGATAAATATTTAATTTATTATTTTCTTTTTTAAGCTTAATAAATTTTATAAAAGTATTGAATTTGTATTTTTTATGCGTATTTCAACACATTTATTACAATTTTATATTACATTGTCAAAATACAAGTGTTTTACTTCCTTGTACAAAAATGTAAAATGAATTTTGTGTCTTGCATAATTCAAAAATAGTTGGTTGTACTTTAAAGATAACTACAATTTTAAAAGAATCTTTGTAACATCTGTATGTATGTATGTGAGAGTGTATCAGGGTTGGCAAAATGGGCCTAGCCTAGAAAACTTGTCTAGGTTTATCTCAGTGAGTCCCCCCACAAAAATCCGCTTGGTTTTTGCAAAAAAGAGGGGGGTTGCTAAAAATCAATGACTTCCAAATTCCACCCATATAAGTCTTTAGCAAATAAACCATCTTTTTTAACTGAAATCTTTTCAATATTAAAAATTTTAAAACTTTTAAACAGACCAATTTAACTTTATTACTTATAAAAATTACCTTTAATAATGCTCTGTTAAAACACTAAAGACCTTTCAGGGCGAAATCCGCCCCTTCTTCAGTAGTTACATGGTCTGCTTTTTATAAGTAATTAAGTGAAATCTTTTCACTTAATTTTTTCAATATATAAATATATATATTTCTAAAGGCACCAGTTTTACCTATCTTTAATTTGTTTCAATTTCTAACTCTTAAACAAACAATTTAATTTAAAAGAGAACTTAAATTTTCATAGTGTAAATGTGCACAGAGACAAGTACTGAGGAGAGGATGACACAATAAGAGAGGAAACCACTCCAAACTTAAGGAGAAATTGTGCTTCAATATTTAGTGGGTGAAGTGAAACGGATCGGCCCATGTTTATTAAAGAAATGGCATGAAGAAGACAGGACTGCAGAGTGCAGATGCAATTTTTTGTTGGCTTATTGCTGCTAGCTTGAGTAGATTTATTTCAGTGTTCTTTTCTTTCATAAATTAAGGGTCCACAAAGTTAATAATTTTTCAAAAATGTACTGTAATTCCTGTTTTATATCCATATATCTGGACAGAGATCATGGCATTATATGATTCTTATCAACTTCCGATTTTACCTTTAACCCTTTCAGTCGCAGTGTTCCCGCTGATGGAACACCTAATTTTTATTCTCAAGTGCGAAAACTCCTTCCGGAAATTTTTTAGCAAAAATTTACATTTATAACATAGCAGAAAAGGCCCTTTTTTTTTAACTTGAAAATTTAAAATTTCCTTTATTTTAATTTTGTTTGTGAATTCCGGTGGCAGTGTAATTTAAATGCTCTGAATTACCCTGCATCGTAAAGGGTTAAACAACAGCTGCCTCATGATTCATGGATTTTTTTTTTCTTCTTTTCTATGAAATCGCTTCAGTGTCTCTTGAAAATAGAGAAAAAATCCAATCTAATTACTTTTTACATTCTAACTGAAGAACCATATGAATCAGTGTATAACACACATAAATAAATAGAAAAGAGAAGAAAATCAAGTCCTTCCGGCTTATTCGGAAGGGTAGGTTGATTTCTTTTTCCTTATCAAGTAGCCATCGTTTTGTTTTTAAAACGACGGCTACAAATTATTAATGCACTTGGTAGAAATATTGATGTAGGCTATGCACATATGGAGTTTTAAGCAAATCGGCTCATAAATACCTTTTTATGTGAATTTAAAATTTCCAAGTGGCCGGCACTTGGAAACAAAATGGTGAGTTAAGTTGACAAATATATGAAATGTATTTGTGAGATAAGTCTTCAAAATGTCAAAAGTCATCGTGTTGAAAAATTAAGTGGCTGCCACTTCGATCAAAATGGTAGAGAAAGTTGCTGATCTAAGATATCGTTGCAAATTTGAAAATAATTTTTTTTTTTTTTGTAGAAATTCTTTCAAAGAGGCTTAGTAAGTTGAAAAAATGTTAGTTTTCTGCATTTCTAGTTTGTCTTAGCATTAAAATAGCCTATTATTTCCTTAAAAATGCATTAAAAAGATCCAGTAATACAGGTAATGGATTTGGCACCAAATTTGGCAACTTTTCCCCTATGGCGACTTTTTTGGCGAGAAAATACTTATTATCGATATACCAAAGATGGACGCAATAACGTGATTGGTTCACGAGTTATGTGAATTTTCTAGATTTTTGTTGTTTGAATGATAAATCCATTTTTCAACTTTCATTTGAATTGATTAAGTATTTCTAAAGTTACCGTGATAAGAAATTTTCAAGTGGCTGCCAGCTGGAAACAATACAGTGAACAACATGGCCAGCAAACACATCCAAGATATTTGAAGCATAGGTTCACTGTCCAACTGTGGTTCAAATTAGTGCCATGTTTCAAAAGTTACCATTATGGTAAATTTTCAAGTGGCAGTATAAGTGGCCGCCACTTGGAAATAAAATTGCAGATCAAGTCACCAAGTGAACTTATCCTAGATATTTGAACCATAAGTTCACTATCCAACTTTTACTTGAATCAGTTTAGTATTTTAAAAATGATCGTGATGGAATATTTTCAAGTGGCTGGAACTTAGAAACAAGATGTCGGGACAAGTTGCCCAGTGAAACCTTTCAAGATAATTATATAATAATATCATTGTATAAATTTGGTTCGATTTAGAGTATTATTTCAGAAGTTATCGTGATTTTAAATTTTCCAGTGGGAGCCTGATTTCAAGTGGCCCCGCTTAACTTTAAGATATCTGCCACTTTATTAAAAGTGGCGGATATAGTTTAATAATAAACTTCATCGAGATCCTTAAGTGGTCTGTTTTTACATCAAAATTCAAACAATTTCGGAATACACTTTTTACAATTTAAATTTGAAATTTTCAAGTGGTCTCCACTTGAAAACAAAATGGCGGAGCAACTTGGTTAACAAACTCATCTAAGTTATTTATAAGATAAGTTAAGACACTGTTCAAATTTGGTTCCATTTGGAGTATTATTTTGGAAGTTATCATGGTTGTTAAAATTGAAAATTTTAACACTTTTGAAATTTATTATTTTTTATCAAATCCTCCGGAAAATATTTCAGTTTCTTTTATTTAATTATTTTTCTCTATTTAAAATGCTTAAAAGTCCGTTTTTTCAAAATTCATTTCATTCCGTTTTGGCAATTTCAGATATTTTTCTAAATTTCCGATTTTTTCAATTTTAAATACTTTTCTAAATTTTATTTCCTTGCAACCTTATTTTAATAAGATTGCTTATTTAATTTCCTTTAAATTGAGCCATCGCGCATAGAAATAGCTTAAAATTTGTTTTCCCTTCAAAAAATCATAAGTCCAAAAATACCTTTCTTATTTGACTGTATTCTTAAATTCAGCGGTCAGCCATGTTTGCTAAATTATTTCGTACCTTCCCGCGCTTTCAGAAGGGGAGGAAATGTTCTAGAACACTCCGGAAGGTTCACGGCGTCTATTCTTGACGTCACAGCGTCCCTTTCGTGCAAGCTGATTGGCTACTCGGGGCGAGCGCGAAATTGGATGATGTTTTCTTTTCCCCTGACTCACTCTCTCTCTTGTAAGCGCTTGTAGGATACAGACGTTCCCTTTCGCCGGTCCGCGGCACCGGGGCCGCGGACAGGCTTATTGTAGAACTATTCATCTCCAAGTAGAGGATGTCCATGCATTTTCATGAATATAGTCCGATGATATGACTTCTTGGATAAAGCATAACTTAAAATGGAACTTTGTGCTAGAAACAGCCGATATTCACTTCTCACGCTGGGGCTCCCGATCTACAATTTAGGCCTGATAGTGGTGATGATCAGCGTAGCTGAAATCATAAGAAGATATTTCATAAAATATGCAGCGATGATCTTCTCTCGACATTTGTAATCTTGTGAACAGCCTGTATTCCGTATAATGTGTCTTATCCTGTTTTTTCTGATATATTGTGGCGTCATCAGTGTCCAAGATAGATTATATTTCGTACCTATGGAAGCATCCTTGCATCTACAAGGCCAAAAGAGCAGGCCTAATAAACGAAGTCGAATCTCGACCGATCGCTTTAAAGGTATGAGTGGATCTAAATTATGAAATTATTCACCTGTACAGATCGTGTGTTTAGCTCCACGTATGGCATTATACAGGATAAAAATCCCGTGCATCGCTTTTATGCATCTTATTGTCAATATTAGAAATGTGTTTCAGTTATATTGAACAATGTACGGACTAAATAACTATGATTGAAATATTTGAATAGTGGCTTCTGGAATAAATTTTGTATTTCAAATAAGAAATAATGATTAAAACCTATTAGTTGTGATTTGAGGATTGACAACAAAAGTGTATTTTAAAATACTACACGTGCCGGTACGTTTTCGTTAATAAAATATTTGTGTGTGTTGTGTACAAGGAAATATAAACGCTTCAATAAAGAATCTAGTGTTTCTTAAATATTTGTGATTTAATGGATATTTGTGTGCCTTTTTGGATTAATACAATTCTCTTTCAGCTATATATATTTGTTTTCTTCATGGGGTAAGTTATCCTTTATATGTACTTCATTTTTTTTCTATTAAATTTTATTTTGAGTTTATTCAATTTTAGAGTTTCGGAATTTAAAAGAGTTTAATTAGCCGCGGCACCTTATAACGCAATATACCCACTATTATACTCTTCTCCGGCCATTTATTAACGTAGTTAATTCTTATTATTATTAACGATCAATTTATTTATATACTTTATTTATTTTATCTATTCGAAATTCAAAAAACTAAAACTCAGTCAATTTTTTTTATAATGTAACAATGGTTTTAAATTTTCAAGTGATAGCCTGATTTCAAATGGTCCTGCTTAACTTAAGATATCCGCCACTTTATTAAAAATGTCGGATAAATTTCATTAATAAACTTCATTGAGACCGTTGTGTGGTCTATATTTGCATAAAATTTCAAACAAATTCGGAATACGCTTTTTATAATTTGAATTTGAAATTTTCAAGTGGTCTCCACTTGAAAACAAAACGGCAGACCAACATGGTTAACAAACTCATCTAAGATATTTATACAATAAGTTAAGACACTGTCTAAATTTGGTTCGATTTGGAGTATTTCGGAAGTTATAGTGATTTTAAATTTTCAAGTGGTCCCGCTTAACTTAAAATATCTGCCACTTTATTAAAAATGGCGGATAAACTTCATTGAGACCCTTGTGTGTCCTGTATTTACAACAAAATTCAAGCAAATCTTGCTTTAAATATGCTTTTTACAATGTCGGTTTGAAATTTTCAAGTGGCTGCCACTTGAAAACAAAACGGCGGACCAACTTGGTTAACAAACTCATCTAAGATATTTATAAGATAAGTTAGGACACTGTCTATATTTGGTTCGATTTGGAGTATTATTTCGGAAGTTATAGTGATTTTAAATTTTCAAGTAGTAGCCTGATTTCAAGTGGTCCTGCTTAACTTAAAATATCTGCCACTTTATTAAAAATGATGGATAAACTTCATTAATAAACTTCATTGAGACCCTTATGTGGCCTGTATTTACAACAAAATTCAAGCAAATCTTGCTTTAAATATGCTTTTTACAATGTCGGTTTGAAATTTTCAAGTGGCTGCCACTTGAAAACAAAACGGCGGACCAACTTGGTTAACAAACTCATCTTAGATATTTATACGCTAAGTTAAGACACTGTCTAAATTTGGTTCGATTTGGAGTATTATTTCGGAAGTTATAGTGATTTTAAATTTTCAAGTGGTAGCCTGATTTCAAGTGGTCCCACTTAACTTAAAATATCTGCCACTTTATTAAAAATGGCGGATAAACTTCATTAATAAACTTCATTGAGACCCTTGTGTAGTCTAATTTACATAAAATTTCAAACAAATTCGGAATACGCTTTTTACAATTTGAAAATTTCAAGTGGTCACCACTTGAAAACAAAATGGAGGAGCAACTTGGTTAACAAACTCATCTTAGATATTTATACGCTAAGTTAAGACCCTGTCTAAATTTGGTTCAATTTGGAGTATTATTTCGGAAGTTATAGTGATTTTAAATTTTCAAGTGGTAGCCTGATTTCAAGTGGTCCCACTTCATTTAAAATATCTGCCACTTTATTAAAAATGGCGGATAAACTTCATTGATACCCTTATGTGGCCTATATTTACAACAAAATTCAAGCAAACCTTCCTTTAAATATGCTTTTTACAATGTCGGTTTGAAATTTTCAAGTGGCTGCCACTTGAAAACAAAACGGCAGACCAACTTGGTTAACAAACTCATCTAAGATATTTATACAATAAGTTAAGACACTGTCTAAATTTGGTTCGATTTGGAGTATTATTTCGGAAGTTATAGTGATTTTAAATTTTCAAGTGGTCCCGCTTAACTTAAAATATCTGCCACTTTATTAAAAATGGCGGATAAACTTCATTGAGACCCTTGTGTAGTCTATATTTACATAAAATTTCAAACAAATTCGGAATACGCTTTTTACAATTTAAATTTGAAAATTTCAAGTGGTCTCCACTTGTAAACAAAATGGTGGAGCAACTTGGTTAACAAACTCATCTTAGATATTTATACGCTAAGTTAAGACCCTGTCTAAATTTGGTTCGATTTGGAGTATTATTTCGGAAGTTATAGTGATTTTAAATTTTCAAGTGGTAGCCTGATTTCAAGTGGTCCCACTTAACTTAAAATATCTGCCACTTTATTAAAATTGGCGGATAAACTTCATTAATAATCTTCATTGAGACCCTTATGTGGCCTGTATTTACAACAAAATTCAAGCAAATCTTGCTTTAAATATGCTTTTTACAATGTCGGTTTGAAATTTTCAAGTGGCTGCCACTTGAAAACAAAAGGTCGGAGCAACTTAGTTAACGAACTCATCTAAGATATTTATAAGATTAGTTCACTGTCCAAATTTGGTTCGATTTCGAGTATTATTTCGGGAGTTATCGTGATGACAAAATTTTCATTATAGATAGATAGATAGATAAACGAAGTGATTGCAATAGGTCAATTTCTAAAGAAATCAACCTAAAACTGCAGATCATTATCAAAATCTACTGATTCAGGAACAAGTACTTGCTGCATTAGCTGAATCTGTGATTAATTAGAATCAAAAGCTGAAAGAGGAGGAAGGTAGAAGGAAAGGGAAAACTATGACAATGCAGTGTTTTGATTTTCATTTAAACAATATTAAAGATTCAGTTATCTAAATGTGAAAAAAAAAAAACCTTTCTGTTGAAAAATTTTGTGTCAGTTATTTGTCAAAATAAATAATATATTGAAAACAATTGATTTATACTTTAATAGAAGTGATGATGGTGTGGTATAGGTAATGGACTGACAAATTAAGATTTTAAGTGCATTGATGTCTTGTGAATGTTGTTTTGGGTTATCTCAATATAACCAGCTAAAAACAGTACACATTATAATGGAATATTTATTCATCTTACAGTTTTTTTTTTTTTTTTTTTTAACATTGAAATTAAAAAAATATATATATTTCATTGATACATGCTTTAACTTGCTGTAACTCTGTTTTGTAAATTCTATAAAATAAAGTTACTTCCCTACTTTATAAATCACTATTTTTGTGGAAGAGGTGGACAGTTTTTGATTCACTTAGGAAATACATAGGTATGATGATGACATTGCAACAGTCAGATGAATAAAAATTCTTCACATTAACGAACTATTTCAAACCACCTTTACGGAGATAGCCCAAAACATCATTCACAAGATGCCACTGGTTAAATCCTGCCCCTATTCCATAGAATTTCCATGCAAAAAATTTTAGTAAATCCATAGATCACATAGCTCATATAATCATTTTATTTTACAAAACATTTAATAACTAATTAGGTCCAAAAAATTAAAAACAATCCTTTAATTTAACTACATATTACATCATAAGTTTTAAAAGATCCATTTTCTCTACTTCTATTCTCATATATAACTTATTCACTTGTTCAGTAGTGTATTGGTTGGATTTGGTCTTGTTATTTGGAATGAGTGGCAGGTTGAAAGCCTGGTCAATCTTCATCATTGGTAGAAAAATTCTAAACACAGGGAATAATTTAAAACTTAGTTAGAAACTTCAATTAACAAAGTTTCCACAGGTTTTGAAAATCTGTAAGAAGTACTTTAATTCGATTTTGGTTTACAAGGCCCCAAGAAAGTACTTATTTCATTTGGAAATCACTTTAATATATGTTCTGTAACATGACAAATGTGGAATTTAGGTTTCTGCCCAAAATTGTGCCACTGAATAGGAAAAATTTATTTCTCTTTTGCATACAACAGTGAAATAAAAATGTTCCTTACACTCTGCTAATATGTCTTTCCCATACCTTACTTTATTATTAGTCATTCAACACTTACTGTTTGTTATTTATCAGTATGGGAAAATGCTACTTTATTCAATTTGGTTTATAATAGATTCCTGTAAATTCTGGTTAATGTCTACAGGAGCCTAGTACAAAGTTCTGATTCCAGTGGCGAACCTACAACTCTCGAGGCCCAGAGCAAAAATTTCAATTGGAGCCCCCTAACTGGTGCCCTTACTATTTAGAAGCCACCACCCTCGCACTTCTTAACTTAAATTTATTACTATAAAAAGGCACAGAAATAAATTTTAAGATTGATTCAAAAGCCAAACACCCAACAAGAAGACCAAGGGCATTGGTACCACTTGTGCTGCCTTAATTAGGCTTTACATAAATGATTTTTTTTTTTTTTTTTTTTTTTTTTTGTCGCTCTATGGTTACTTATTGTACATTAATGCTCTTTAGACAGGAACCTATGGCTTAAAGAACTGAAGGGAGTTTTTCAGGTTAAGATAATGGCATGGCAACTACACCAAATATATATATACTTGGGTCATTCTCTGAAAAGTGGTCATTTCATGTCCCAGTAGTCTTGAGGGTATATTTTTAAAAGCACAAAAACAAAACGCTGTTTAAACTATCAATATTAGTTGGTTTTACATATAAACTGTTATTCTTTGGTTATTGGAATTCAAATATAATTTTTAAATAATTTTTAAAATGCAAAATATCATTCCCTCACTGTGTCCCCATTCCTACATGTAAGTAAATAAAATGGTTTCTATAGTATTAAAGTATGTATATTTGGATTATTTGAATTAAAAATTTATTAAACATACTTTAATAAATATTTATCCATTATACTACATTTATATATTATGCAATGAAAGAAATTAGAAGACACTTTATTGTTGTCCCTGGTATTAGATATCATTCCCTCATCAAACTATAATCACACCCCTACTTACTCCATTAATGGCAGCCCGTGCTTTATATAAGTCAAACTTAATTTGTATAGCAGCAAAGTAAAAAGCCATGTTGTGTTCTGTTCGAAACTTTTTACAATGAGTTGCATAAGGCTCTCAAACGTTAGATTGAAATACAGTATTTTTATTATACGTCATTCCCTCACTCATTATAAAGTTAACTAAAATAAATCAAATTTGCTTTTTTATGATATTATATTAATAAAAATATGTTTTAATAAATATTTAGTGTTTGAAAATATAACTAAACTTAATAATATTTTTATAAAGTAGTTTTTAGAAGAAATTTGTCATTCCCTCACAGTCATTCCCTCATTTTTCTAATTAATAAAAGTAATTGCTATATCAAAAATTATCAGATACAGTTTGGTTTATATTATTTTTTTTATTAATTGTAACATATGTGTACATGTACAAAAAAAAAAAAAAATGCCCACTTTTCAGAGAATGACCCACTTAGAGGTTAAGCTTTTCATGAGACCCGGGGCGAACCGCCCCCTCCGTCCCACCCTTGGTACGCCACTGTCCGATTCCCACATAACTGAAAATGTTAAACCATGTTCAGATGATTAATATCATTTTTAACTAATGAAATATTTTGCATGAAGTAAGTTTGGTTATAATTTTATTCTAAACTTTTATGAGTTGTCAAGACATTCTTCTAAAGTATGGATCTATGGATATTTCAAACAAATGAATATGTTGAATTAAATTTAGAAAATTTTAGAGGAGAAAACAGTTAATAAATTTGGAGTTGAAAGTTTAAAATATTTTTATTTAAAGCAGTGAATGTGTCAGCTAGTATTCGAACCTACAACTTTTTTTTTATTATTATTATTTAGAAGTAAAATTTTATTTTGTATTTTTATCATCTAGAAATTCTATTACCTTTTAATAATTTCTTTACATAATTAAAATAAGAATATAAAATGATTAAACATATAAATTTGATTTTTAAAATTCTTGGATAAAAAAAATAGCATGTTGGTATTGCAAATAAAATACTATGTAGAAATGAAAGCCATGCTTTGAAAGGACTTATTGACATAAATTATGTAATAAAAACATTCAACCTACATTTATGAGTTTCTTTTTTTTTTTTTTTTTTTTTTTGTTTGTTTGTTAACCAAGTGTAGACTTGTTAAATAAGATGTTTTCATGTTAAGTATAAAATGACAAATAAACAACTTAAATTATTTTAAAGATTATTATCGTCTATGTATTAATCAATCATATTGATCATGAAAAATCTAATATTGAAAATATTCTCTTTCAAGGCGAAAGGGGTGTTGAGGGAAGAGTCAAGTTAGTCTTCATTTTTAACTGTCAACTTTATGTATTAAAGATAACTCAACATTATGTACAAAATCTTTTTTCTGGCTATGGCCTTGTCTATTTCTTTTGTTTTTAAAAAATTAGGTGTAACATTAAATAGCTTTTTTTTCTACTCTCCATATCCAACATGATAATGTAATAATAGTCCACAACCGATTTACTTTGTTACATTTGCAAACTATACATAACTAATGTAATTAGCATTTTTTTTTTTTTAAGATTTTTTTTAACTGATCGTGATTAAAATGAAATTATGCTTTTTTTTTTTTTTTTTTTTTAATCAAATTATTATTTTTTAATAAAATATTATGTTACTAAAATTGCTAATTCAAAGTTAAAAGTACAATTTATTGCTTTAACAAAATAATTTTATGCATAGAACATGTGTATTTCAATGGATTTTATTTTGTCCAGTTTTTGTTTTTTTTCGAGTTTTGTCTAGTGTCCCAGACTTTTCACAAAAAAGTGGACAAAATAACAATCCTGTGTCACAGTGAAACGGGACTCATCAGAGAACATCACTCTCGACCACTGTTGGTGACCCCCAACCAATATGTTCCTTACACCAATGTAATCTTTCTCGATGATGGTGTGGTTGAAGCGGGATGTATTGAACAGGCTTCCATGCATACAAACCAACTTCATTTAATCAGCATGAAATGGTTCTGGCAGAAACATGTGTACTGGTAGTGATTGCAAGGTCTGCAGCTATTTGACTAGTAGTGGCATTTCTGTTCCTTTTCGCCACTAGGGATACATATTGATCCTCTTGAGGTGTGATGATCCTTCCACGACCACCAGCATGCTTTTAGCAAAAATACAAAAAAACTGAAACTGTACACAAAGACAAGACATTGAAATGAAATAGTAGATTTTTGATGACAAAATTTATTATAATAGAGTAATATATATTTATTTTAACCTTCAATGTATAAAAAATTAACAAATACAAAACAGAAACATAAAAAAACTAGTATGTTGTGGCCACCACATGACTTTCTTCTATCTTTTCCTATACAAATTCACTCAGCAACAATAATTTAAAAAAAAAAAAAAAAAAAAAAAAAAGTGGGACTTTGACAAAATTTTGGGTAAAATATGAAAATTATTCTAAGTTTGTCAAAACACGGAAACCGTGGGACTTTGACAAAATTAGGGGAAAAAAGCAAAAATTAGTTTAAGTTTGTCAGAACACGGAAACCGTGGGAGTTTGATAGAATTAAGGGGTGAGGAAAAAAAAAAAAAAAAAGTGGGACTTTGACAAATTTTCACATTTTACCCAAAATTTTGTCAAAGTCCCACTTTTTTTTTTTTTTTTCCTCTCCCCTTAATTCTATCAAACTCCCACGGTTTCCGTGTTCTGACAAACTTAAACTAATTTTTGCTTTTTTCCCCTAATTTTGTCAAAGTCCTACGGTTTCCGTGTCTTGATAAACTTTAACATATTTTTGCATTTTCCCCCTAATTTTGTCAAAGTCCCACGGTTTCCGTGTTTTGACAAATTTAGAATAATTTTCACATTTTACCCAAAATTTTGTCAAAGTTTGTCAAAACACGGAAACCGTGGAACTTTGACAAAATTAGGGGAAAAATGCAAAAATTAGTTTAAGTTTGTCAGAACACGGAAACCGTGGGAGTTTGATAAAATTAAGGGGAGAAAAAAAAAAAAAAAAAAAAAAGATTTTTTTTCTAAGTTTTTTTTTCGTAAAAAGTAAAAAAATCGATAACTTTGTTTTAAATTATCACAGATTTATAGTTCAACCATTCGTTTTAAAGGTACTGACGAGACCTTTCGAAAGATACCCATCTTGAAAATTTTTGCCTTTATCACCCTGTTGAAAATTTAGAAAAAGCGGGATGGCAACGCAACCTGTAAGACGATTTTTACCAAAAGTTGATAGGCACTAATTTATGTCAAGGTGCAACTACATACCAATTAGTATGAAATTCTGTGCAGTAGTTCCTGAGATACAGTTGCCACAAAATTTTGTCACACACACACACACACACAGACAGACAGACATTTTCTAAAAATGGTAAAATCGTGTTCTACACCTCTCAAAACGTGTAAATCCATCAAAAACCCGAAATCGAAAATTTTTACGAATCCAATACTTTCTTCTATTGAAGATAGAAGAAAGTAAAAATTGAAAAAAAAAAAAAAAAAAAAGCTGAAAAATCTCATCCCAGTCAGATGATACTTTTTGCCGTGGCCATAGTGGTGACACTTTGAGCTGCTTCCAGCCATTCAACCATGAATTGTACTATGCAAATTTCTCATTTTTTCAGCGGATATGCAGGGGTCTGTCCAGGTTATTTTTCCAAGGTCCTATTTTTGTGAAAAATTTTCTTATTTTTGTGAAAATTTTTTTTCTGACATAGTGATTTTTATTTTTGTGAAAATTCATTTCAAAAATTTTATCTGCACACACACATGTATATATGTTTCATCTAGATAATTTCAGGAGGCTGCTACACCCTACCTACCCTTTGACTGAAAAAATGGCACCTTTCTTGCCCTTAATCTAAAAAAGTTGCACCCTTGCCTTTTATTGAAAATAACCTTCAAATTGAATATATGTTATAAATAAATGTAAATTTTAAATTAAATGTCTGGATTTTAAATGAGCCCTTAAGAATCCAAAACTGCACACATGAATCTAGAAAATGCCTTTTCATTTGCAGCACATAGTCCTTTTTATAAACCTGGGGGGACAACTCTGATATATATGCTTATGATTTTAATGGATGATTACGACTCATAGGTAAACCCCCGAAAAAACTAGTGTTTCAGAAAAAAAAAAAAAAAAAAAAAAAAAAAAAACCTGAATTTCAAATGATACTCAAATCATTTAGACAGAAGCCTTAATCTTTCTATATCTTGTTATCAGCCAATCAATAAAAGAGGAGCAACTTAATTTGAATGTATGATGAATGTATTATTTTAACGTAATAGTCCGAATTACGGGAATTTCCTACTAAACAAAAACAAACACAGCACGGCACGGCAAAAAGATGTTGCCAAAATATTTAAGTAATTTTATTCAGAAAAATTTCGTCACTTCAAGGAAAGGTATGCCACACCCATTATCGTGTTTGACGTCATTCCCTTACTAATCAGCGTGGACTCCACGAGAAATGGAGGCGTTTTATTGTCATGTAGTAGCGATAGTGACAAGTACAAGAACATAAGAGAAAACTGATGGTATGCAATGTTTATATATTGCTGAGCAAATGTTTTTGCTCGGTATTATTTTATAAATGCTTTGTTTTTCCAAAAAAAATTTGGGAAAAGTTTGTTTGTCTCCGAATTGAATTTTGTGAAGGGTCCGTTTTATGAGTATAGAATTTTGTGAAGGGTCCGTTTTTTTTTACATGGAATTTTGTGAAGGGTCCTTTTTTTTTGCATGGAATTTTGTGAAAGGTCCGTAAACGGACCCAGTTTTCCCCCTAGACAGACCCCTGCAGATATGTCTCATCTTATTCCAAGTAATTAAGTAAAAGCTTTAGCATGTCTTAATTTTTACTAAGTCATAAGATTGTCTTTTGTCAAATGAAAGACATTCTGCTATTTCCAAACCACAAGTGGCATGCAACATATCGTTGCTATTTTCTTTACCAAATGTTAAGCACGGCACAGCACTTTCCTCAAAACGTTCTGGGAGGAACTCTGCATTCACTGCTTTTTCATAGACTTTTCTGTTGTTGTGACTAAGCGCTGTTTCCTGATTACTTATATTTTTTTCTCTGTGGTAAATACTGACAATCAACATTCTTTTTTTATTTTAAAGGGGGTAGGTGTGTGTATGTGGGGGGGGGGTGTAATGAGAGGTTACAGTAACTGATAAGTAATGTGCAAAAGAAAGTCTTCTCAATAGTTTACTTTTATTTAATTATAAAAAAAAATACATAAATGTGTTTTAAAATATTTCTTTATTCAGTAGATACTAAACAATACAACGTTTATAAATTTTTTGACAATCAATATCACTAGCTTACATTTCTGGCAGATTCTTGCTGGTTTGGATTCATATTAAATGGGTATAAATCGAAGAGTCTTGCAAAACCTGTATATCCTAAACCTGAAGATGAATAAAAGACAACAGTTTATATTAACATAGAGAGAAATAAATATTATACATTATAAGTGACAAAAATTAATCAACTCATAACAGGATTTTTTTTTAAATCATTAGTAGTTAAACTCATAAGTTTTATCTCAATAAAAAAAACTTAGTTAAACTAATTTTCTTTGAATAGTTTATGGTAAAATGTTGTTACAGAATGATATGTACTGCTTTTCCATAAATGATCAGACACTTTGGATTTTAGATATTTTGTCAAATATCTAGAAAAATACTTTATGAATTATCCTAAACATCAGAGGCATGGGCGTCGGCACATAGGGGCAAGGGGGGTGGGGCACTTTCCCCCTCTTGGAAAATTCTAATAAGTAAAAAATTTATTAAAAAATTACTATTAAAGCTTTAAAACAATGTCATCAGAATTCAAATGATCAAATAAAATTTATATCACAGAGCCAACAATTAGAGTCAAACCCACCCGGCCACGGCCTGCACTTATAGGTTATCTCGAACTTTTTCCCGAAAACAGATTTTAAATCGACGATAAATTTTTTCGATTAGTATTAGAATAAACTATATAATTTTTGTAAGTAAAATGTTTTGGCTTAAATTGCACGCATAAAAATTTGTGGTGATAAATGCTTACACACAGGCTGACTTAATCACATCAATCAACCAGCCAACCATTTAAATCTAACTAAATTTTTAAAAGTATGCTGAAATTTTGCAATTTTAAGTTTGCCCCCTTCTGAAAAATTTTCTGGCGACGCCTCTGATCAGAGGTATAAAGGACATGTTATACCTCATACATTTCAACAAAAATTTTGTCCTAAAGGCAAAAAGCAAACAGTGCTGCCATGCAGGGTAACAAAAGTCATTTTGTTAAATAAATTTCAGACACTGATTTTGGCAAAACTGTTTTAAATTTAATTGTTAATTTTCACGCAATCAGTTTTATGTTTTAACAAAGGTTTGGTGATATATTTAGCAGTGAAGTCTTGAGGAGTACATGTTTATTTTAGCCTTCTATTGCGCCATCACCAATTAACATAAGTCAAACATTGAATCCTTACTGCTGGTTTTAGTTACCCCACATTGAGGATGAGGAGTAACTTGAGCCACCATATTTTATTCAGGGTTGGCTGAGGTGGACCCAATGGGTTTTTTCTAAAAGACCCATGTGAAAAACTCCACAATTTTGCTTACTTTTGGGTTTTTTTCAATTTTATAAGACTTACTTTGATAAAATAAGCAAAATACTAAGCAACTTTTTTTTTTTTTTGGACAAAACAGTTCACAAAAAATGAGTTTTATTTTGAGTTATAAGTTTTACAAATACAAGATTTAGCATTGTATTCAGATACTTGCTTAAATAGTGCTACAACCAAAAGCTAGCTGGTATAGGTAATATCTGCCCTATTTTCTATTGTATACTTGTTCTCAGAAATATTTACTATAGAACATAACATACTATATTCAAGATTAGAGCAATGAACTCTGCTGATGGCCATTTTCCAGTCAAAGTCTGAAATTCTCCACCAACTAGGGGACCCATCACCTGCCATGACATATTTACCTTATACTGACCTGCTGCTTAATCTTATGTCAATTTTGTATTAAATTTATCATGCAGTAATTCTTATAAAACATCTGAAATTTTGTCCTGTTCAGCTATGTTATGAAAATTTTAAATTTTGTATAAATTTACTAAGTTTACAAATTAGAACATTGAAATCAGGGGATCATTGAATCACCAGTATCATAAGAAATACTATTATTTTAAAACTGTTCTAAATTTTTAACCATCATACATTCTTAAAATATAGTCTACACCAAATTCACAATAAACTGACTAACTTAATACAGATACCACACCTTTTTTACTATTTTAGGATTATTCTCATACCTCAAAATTTGTAAAAATGTCAAAAAACTGAGGTTGAAAATTTTCACAAATACCAAAGATTCCCACACCTAAAGTACAATAGGAAACTAAAAATGACTTTTTTTAAACATGAATATGTAAATTGCTAATTAATGAACTAATTCAAAATCTTTATATCAAGCATCATCAAAAGTTGCTTTACTTTAATGTAAGCTATATTACATCGTTAAGGTTTGCAGATAGAAAGGTTGCATATCCATAAATCATCATAAGTAAAAAATGAAAACTACTCATCAAATTTCAAGAACTTTCATTTAATGTACTCAGGGCCGGCTCTAGGCAACTGCCGCCTACAGCGGCAAAACCAGCTGAACTACAAAAAATAAATAAATAAAATACTTCGATTATTGAATGTAGAAAATAAATAAATAGAAAAAAAAAAAAAAAAAAAAAAAAAACAGAAGTAAATAAATAAACAAGTAAAAAAAATTTTTGGACATGAACAATGGTAATTTTTTCCTCTTACAGACTATATATTTTTTTATTTGAAAGTAAACAGATAATTGTAGTAAAATATATATTTTTATTTTTTTATAAAGGGATCATGTATCCCCACACCAAGGGATATATGATCCTTTTGTGAGGGATACTTGATCCCACTCAGAAATTACTCAGGCTATTCATTAGATAAGCAATTTACCTATGTATTTTAGTTTACTAAATAATACTTCTAAAAAATAACAATAATTATGGTTCTTTCTTAGGTATGATAACAATATGAACATCAAAATAACATTTTTATTTTAAATGCAACTTTGTAACTTGAAGAAAAATTCATGCAAGTTTTATAAATGTGTTATGATACTTTTGGTCAGTTTCTTTCTGATAGTTGACCATCAGTTATTTTCCGATAAAATTGTGCTTAATATATTTTATAATTGAAACAAATTCTTTTTTTTTTCTTGTAAAAAAGTATACGGTTTTATTAAAGAAGCCAAAATTACAACAATTAATACAAAAATCAACTTTCTGGTGCTCTTAGTGTTAATTTAGGATGTCTATTCATGAATCCTTTATACCAGTCATAATTGGCACATTCATTTTCTTTCCAATTATCTGGTGGTACTTTGTTATTTTTCACTGCATACTGAAATGCTAACTGTTTTAAATGTAATTGTTTGAGTCTATGATGTAATCTGTTTGCTTTCTCCAAATATTGGTGTAGCAAGTCTTCTTCGTCGTTTGTAAATATCTGACGTTGTTTATGACTAGACTCAAAAAGTATTTCTTCATTTGACGTATATAGGGATACTTGATCCCTGGGATCATGTATCCCTCAAAGGAAGGGATCGAGTATCCCTCGTATGAGATTTATGCAAAACATATGATTTCAATAATAAATAATAAAAGGTTGTTTACTCAAGACAATACATAATTATTAAAGACGGTCTATACTTTAAAATTACACTTACTTAATTGTTTTAAATTGTATGTAACAGACAAGACAAAGATTAAAATATTGACCTTTAAAAAAGTTGTCCTTGCCACATTTCAGACAATCCTTTCTTGACTTGAAACAAAATGGCTGAAAAAGATTAAGTGTTGCCAGTTTTTGTGTACAGGTATAACTTTAATATTGTTGCCAGGTTTCAAAGCTCTATTAATTAATTTTAGTATATTTTTGGCTGAGGGATCATGTATCCCTAGGGATCAAGTATCCCCAGTCTCTCCTACAGTTATTGATGCAGCTGCGACACGAAGGGAGAAATGTACACTCGCTGATTTAACAAGCTGTTTTTGCTCTCTAATTATAGAAAGTCAAAAGTTTGCCAATTGTACGGACTTTTAGCAGTGTTCTTCAGCATGTAGGAACTATTTGGAGGTACCCTTTCTTCCCAGGACATTATCAGTATATCCTAAGTATGAAAGACATCCTCAGCCATAAGATAGGGACATTTTGAGTTGTCCGTAAAAAAAAGGTAAAATTTGAGTTTGAATTGGCAACAGTGATGTCAGATTTAAAACAATGCTTTATTTATGCAATAACGTCCATCAAATTCATTGGATGGGGGGGGGGGAATAAATTTTTGATTAAGGTATGTTTCCATTGGCCAATCAGAATTTCAATGCAAATTCAATTAACATTTTTAAGGGTTTTTTTCCTGTTGAAAGATCTACTGGTAAGGAACTGCCTAAAGTTTTATTAAAAGAGTTGGAAAAAAAATTGGGTTAAAATTATAAAATATCAGAGGTCTAGGTTATGAAAATTGCTCATATGAGAGGCGACAAATTCGGAGTACAATCAAGGATTAAAACTTTAAACTCCAGAGCATTTCACGTACATTGCAGCAGCCATTTATTAAACTTACAAGGAAACATTTAAAAGATGTCATTTTCAAAAAATATTGAAAACAATATGTGGATTCTACTTCTCATAAAACACTAGAAAGTGAAAAAAATTATCGGCTGAAATGAATTACAATGACAACAAAAAATTATCAAAATTAAGCATTTTTGGCGATTTAGCGCTGTTAGACGATAAGTTTGCTAGCACCGAGATTGCCGTGTACGAAGAGAACCGTGTTTTGCTTCTCCACCAAGTATTCAAAATCAATCGCCTAACAGTATGAAATTGCCAAATATGCTTAATTTTGATAATTTTTTGTAGTCGCTGTAATTCATTTCAGCCGATAATTTTTTCACTTTCTGCTGTTTTATGAAGAGTAGAATCACATATATTTTTTGAAGACGACACCTTTTGAATGTTTCCTTGTTAGTAGTTAATGAATCACTGCGAAGTTGGAAAAGTTGTATAGATTCCCTGATATCTTTATTTCTTAAAATAGAAAATATTCATGATGCTTTATTAAGCATTTATAAAATTGTAGAGATAGATAAAATGATTAAAAATGAGGCAGTTGTTTATTGATTACAGTCAGCAGCAAAATTATTGAAGCAATAGCAATAATTCCTACTTAAAAGATGCGCACATAATACTGTTTTATTAAGTAAATATTTGTTGAGTGATGATCTTAGTCTTATACTCTTTATAAAAATGTAAGTTGATGATAAAAAGAAGCAATCAAACTAAAAAATATATACATGTATGAAAAATGTGGATGTGTGCTTCAATAACTTTGCTGCCGACTGTATAATAAAACAAAGTTTTTTATGTTTGATCATCATTTGATATAAAATTTTGAATCATATTAATCCGATTAAGTAAGCTACATGAAACAAAAGTTTTTGATTTATACAGTGAAACTTGTTTAATTCGAACTTGTTTAATTTGAAATTCTGGATAATTTGAACTTTTTACTCGGTCCCTTGAATTTTGTATTAAAATAATGTTAAAAAATCGTGGATAATTTGAATTCTATTTTGGATAATTCGAATTTTTTGTACGATTTAAAATATTACTGTAAAATTCATTCCCGAGATTTTTCTCAGCTAATATATTTTAACAGTCTTTCAAAAGAAGGATAAGGAAATACAAGAGAAGCCCCTAACTAGTGCATCAGAAGATATGGTGCATATACATGAACTTCGAGGGTTTTTTTAATTGAAAGTCATGGCTAATGAAGAAGGTTCTATTTTCGTATCAAGTCATATGCTATGACACAAAGATTGTACTTAAATAAGAATTAAAAAATATCTATTTTTAAAAAAGTGTTGAATAATTAAGCTCGTAAAAAATATTGATTTAATGGGAGGGGGATGTAGCAGTATTCTTAGATATGAAGTTTATGTGTTAAATCTTTGATCGTAGAATTTTAATTTATCTCTAAATAGTATATGTAATTCGAATTTTTGGATATTTCGAATTTTTTTCTGGTCCCTTCAACTTCGAATTATCCAAGTTCTACTGTACCAAGCCACTGATTTATTAAATAACTCATTAATTTTTTAAAAATCGAGATCAATTGAATCCTTTGAAAACTTTATCTTAGAAGCTGAAAAATTAGCTAATATAATAGACGTAGGAAAAAAATACTTTGAATTGACTACTACATCACATCACGCCATCATGTTCAATCTTAAAAATGAAATTTTTCTTATGAAAGTGTCGACGAATAGAAAATTTAAAAGAGAAATAAAAAATAGATTTTTTTTTTTTCAGTGATCAGATGACCCATGCACTGAAGCTGAGATTAAATTTATTGAATAATCATAATCATTCTTTTGAATTTTTATGCAATGTCCACAAACTTAAAGACACGTGCAAAAATGAATTACTACCACACTGTAAAGACCTGGGAAACGACTTTACAGATGGTGATTCCTCTGATCTTAACATTTTAAAACTGGCTGGTAAAATATACTTTATTTTCTTCACTTTTGAAAAAAAAAAAAAAGAATGCCCAGTTGACGTCCTTAAATTCATTACCTTCCTTAACATTGGGCCGAATTTAAGCATTGCTTTAAAAATTTTGTTAACCTTGCCCATAACTTTTGCTAACGGAGAAAGATCTTTTTCTAAACTAAAAATGATTTAAAAAATACTTTAAAACCATGTCTAGTCAAAATCAACTCAATGGGTTAGCAATGTTGGCCATTGAACATGAATTGAGTAACAAACTGGATATACAAGAAGTTATTCAAGATTTGCAGAAAAAAAAGTTTGAAAGAGAATATTTGATTCAGGTTTAAATTTTGTATATTGTACTAGCATTAGTTCAAAAGATTTTGTGTTTTGTTTTTAACTTAAAAAAAAAAAAAAGAAATACAGTAGAGAGTCAAAAATCTGCACAGCTTGGGACCAGAGGTTGTGCAGATTTTAGGATTTGGTGGATTTTGGAGCCCATAAGAAATCATTTTCAATTTGAATAATAAAAGTAGAATATTAATCAAACTAAACATATACCAGTGAATAATAAACAATTTCACTTGCATATTAAATTATTAGGTGCATAAGAATAACACTGAACATTAAAAAAAATATTTATAATGAAAACAATAAATAAAAATGAAAAAATAATTGTCAAATTTAGACAAAATGAGTTCATATGCAGTTTGTGCTAAGCTACACTTGAACAAGCACACATACATCATTGAGTTTTTTTTTTAAATCTATTATTAGTCATCAATTCTTATGTAACACAAATTTATTTTGCGAAGAATTTAACTGAATTCTTCCTTACAACTGTGCCTTCATCAGATAGCATTTTAAAAAATGAATTTATTAATTTCCTCATTGGTATCATTATCATCATAATAATCATAATTTTCTTTTGATTAATTTAATATAATGTAGATAATTTGTTTATCGGCAACTTGGTTCTTGCAGTTTTTCATATTTTTATTATTATAATCATAAAATTTAAGCACAAAATCTGCATTCAAGATCTTTTACAAAAATTCTGATTTGCAGCAATGAAATTTAAGTAGTTAAATTTCATTGTTTGTATTAGCTGAAAAGTTGTGTGGATTTCTGGCTCTCTACTGTAGTAAATATTATATGAGTACTATTTACTTAGCTCAATTCTATTAAACAGTTTTTACGATTTTTTTTTCTTTTTTAATATATATATATATATATATATATATATTTTTTTTTTTTTTGAAAGTTTTTAAAGCTTGAGTGGGTGGGGGGGGGGGGGGGGGCACTTTTGAGGTTTGCCTATGGCAGAAAAAATGTTAGAGCCAGCTCTGATGTACTTTGATTTAGGGACTTTTTTCTTTCCTTCAACTTTTCAGTGATTGTTAAGATAACTGTGTAATACAAATTTAGAAAATATAAATATATATAATTTACTTTGATAATTAAGATGATATTTTAATTACCGTTATGCCAATGCCATTTTCAAAAATACAAATACAATTAACTAAAACAGAACTAAATCAAAACCAAAAGTGTTATAGTATGATATGTAATATTTATATAGTAAATATATGATTATTACTATTAAACATATATAATAACCAGGGTTGGGGTTTAGGATGTCTGAAACTGGTTTTGGACAGGACAGGTGGTTTTTACCGTCCAAAAGTGTCCTAAACTGTACAAAACTGTCCGAAAGTGTCAAAACCTAAAATTATAGAAAATTCTATTGTCTACATTTTTAGTAGTAATTATAACTAGTAATTAAAAGTATTTTATACTGAAAATTTAGACTTTTTAAGTTAAAATAAATTTACAATTTAATAATAGCCATAAAAATTTTTAATGACTGAAAAAATTTTCTTACAATAAAAAATGTGTGATAGGATATTCAAAATGAATAATTTGTCTTTTATTTTTAATTGCAAAATACTTACAGACCAATATTTTACAGAAATTATGTTTAAAAGTTATTTCATAAATTACATGAATAAAAAGATACCAAAATTAAATAAAATATGAAGGTATAATTAGACAATAAAGTCTATGCATTTTCAAAACCAGCAGATATGCATCCCCCCCCCCCATCCCCAAAGAAAAGAAAAAATCTTTAAAGTGTATACCATTTAATATTTTTACATATATATTTTCTCATTTATTCAAAAATAAAATAAAATGTATTTCTTGTGTAGCTGCACATTTTAAATATTTATTTCAAGATGATTTATTGTAAATATTTTATATATAATAATAATTATATATTATTTTGTTCTCTTGATATATTTATTCATGTTGCTTATGTGTGTGTAAATGTTATAAATATCAATATTTGAAGTACAATTATCCACATTTTTCCATTAAAGCTTCAGTAATAAATTTTTGCTTTCGAATATTATAAATGTTGATATATGCATCTTTCACTGAATTATTATTAGAACTTAATGGATTATACTGGAAAATGGTACAAAACAATAATTATAATAATTTTGTAAATTTTTCAAATATTTGCATAATTTTAATAAAATATAATTCTACTAAAAAATATAATTTTGGTCAGTTTAGGACAGTTTAAGACACCAACCATGGTTTATACCGTGGTTTTTACCGTAGTGTCCAAAACCTTTCCAACCCTGATAATAACACTTTCATACTGTGACAAAAATTACCATAATTATCATTTTGATAAAACAAATGGATTACCATTACCAACATTTTCAATATATCATAAAACAAAACAAAAGTAAAAGCAGCTTCATACATTTTTATATTAAACAGACTAAAAAGAGTGAATTATTTTATCTATATGTTATATAACATGTACAATTGTACATGAACATCCTTCAAAATAAAAGGAATAAATTGTTTGTTAAGTTACAATATTGATATACAGGGTAACATAATTTTGAGAACAAATTTCAGTAGTTGTAGTTTTCAGTTGTGCTTTAGGTTGTTCTGGTTATTCAGTCAGTCTTGTATTAGAGTTTCTAAAGTGAAAGCAGTAATTGTTTGTTTTTTTTTTTTTTTTTTTTTTTTTTTTGTATAATTTATCCATAGATTAAAAACAAAATTTATTTAACATTTTCTCTGCACAAAAATGAATAAAGGAGGTAGAAAAAGAGACCCTATTTGGACAAAATTTCAAGAGGTAAAAGAAAATAGTGTGGTGAAAACTAAATGTAAAACATGTGGACACATGCAAAGCATAAAAGCATGTAGGATGTGTGCTCATATTCTATCATGTGACCAAAACATCAGTAAAATTGCTCATAAAGCTATTTGTCAGGAAGGGGAAAAGCTAATAAATACCCCATCAGTTCCTGAAGTGGAAAATTTAACAAATAAAGAAAAAAGGTACAAAGTTTGATTAGTGATTTTTGTGTCACTACCAATGAGAGTGAAAAACAAGAACTTGATGAATTGATAGGTATGTTTTTTTTTTATGCTTGTAAGTAATGTACCATTTTTTCATGTAGAGAGTGAACATTTTAAAAAACTATTAACCAAATTCAGACCAGGATACAAGCCACCAACCAGAAAAGTGCTTGCTGGAAGCATTTTAGATGATATACATAATGAACTGCAGAATGAAATGACTAAGAACTTGAAAGGAAAAACGGCAACTCATTAATTGTTGATGGATGGAGCAGCTTTGTATTCTGATAAGAAATCATACCTCGTAGATGCTATTGACACTGGTAGTGATCCTAATACAGCAAAGAACTTGATTGATTTAAATAAACAAATCATAAGCACAGCTAATGACAAATACAATTGAAAAGTCAGAAGTGTTATTACTGATAATGCTAACTGTATGGTTAAAATGCGCACAGAGCTTGAAAAATCAGAAGAAATGTATTATATTTACTCATTTCAATGAATAATGTTTACGCGTGGGTGTTGCCTTTTCAGTTAAAACACATCTTGATGGATACTATTTAATTAGAATATTGATTACATCTTAAGTATACACTATTATTTACAAACTATATACAGGAACAAAATATCAACACAATCATATCGGCTCACACACAGCCTCGAACGCCGATTCCAAACCGAAACAGTCTTTACCGCGGTTACAGTTAATAAGAGTCCAGTCAGTACACTACACCGCGGTTACAGTCAATACACTACATCTCCTCCCTCCTTATTAAAGGTTAAGTCTGTTTGGAGGTCTGCGGATTCTTCCTGAACGTCTAGGTAAGGTTCCCGGACTGATTGTCACTGGCGGAGCACTAGACTGGATTCCAGAGTCGCTGCTTTGAAGTGGTGGCAGATTCTGTGGCATAGGCGTTGAATCCCTGTCCCTCACAGGAGAACAAGCTGATAACTCTGCTGGGGAACTTTGAGCACTAGGATCTCTATCCGGAATTTGAGAGGTAAAAGTATCATCTGGGATTTTACTTAAATCCCCAGTTTGAAATCTATGATACACATTTGGAGTCTGAGCACTCTCTTGCACACGATCGCCCACTGGACGCATCTGATCAATATGTCGCCTCATTAAGGTTCCATTTACGTTAACTGTATAATGTAGAGCACCATCTTTGTTAACCACTCGTCCGAACTTCCACTTTGAATTTGCTTGTCGATAATCTCTGACAGCAACAGAATCACCAATATCAAATTTTCTATCATAAAATTCGTATACACCTTTTCTGACCTTCTCTTGGATTCTTGATTTTAGATCTGGCAGGAGTAAGTCAATCCTGGTCCTAACATCTCTCTTCAAAAATAGCATAGCTGGACTATGACCAGTAGTTACATTAGGAGCTTTCCTATATTGTAATAGGAATGTATTTAACTTTTGATTCAAGCTGCCATAATTTTCTTGCATGGCTCTCAGGGACTGCTTCAACGTAAACACATAACGTTCAGCCTGCCCGTTGCTTGATGGCTTGAATGGTGCGCTAGTTTTGTGTTTGATGCCATTTCTCTGCATAAACATCTGAAATTCGTGAGATGAAAATTGTGGTCCGTTATCGCTCACTAGTACAACTGGCAATCCGTACCGAGCAAAACAATCTCTGAGGCATTCAACCGTTTTGTTTGCTGTTGTTGTCTTCATGGGAAAAACCTCTAGCCACTTCGAATGGGCATCTACGATAAGTAAAAACATGTGCTCAAACATTGGTCCAGCAAAATCGACATGAATTCTTTCCCATGCCGTACTGGGGTATTCCCAGTGGTGAACTTTCGCTTTCGCCGGATCTGCTTTGTGTCTAGCGCAATTTACACAATTTTTTGCCTTTTCTTCAATGGCCCTATCTATGTCTTTCCAATACACGAATGATCTGGCAATTGCTTTCATTTTCACAATACCCAGATGTCCCTGATGTAATTCCTCTAGCACATTTTTTTGGTATTTTCTTGGAACACAGACTCTTTGCCCATACATAATGCAACCATCTTGCAAGGTATATTCCGCTTCTCTCCCTCCTAAACTTTCACCCAATTTCAATTTCCTGAAAAGAGGTCCTAACTCTTCGTCAATTTGGGTTTCTCTAGCCAGGTCTCGAGCCTTGATTGGAAGGGTTTCAATTTGACTTAATTGGAACAAAGCAACATCATCTTTTATTATGAGATCTTCTGACCGTAAGGGTAAACGGGACAAACAATCGGCATTACCATGATCTGTAGTATGTCTATACATAATGTCAAATTCATAAGCTTTTAATATCAATGCATAATGTAGGAATCTTGTGGCTGTAAGAACAGGAAGTCCTTTTTTCGAACTGAACAGAGAAACCAACGGTTTATGGTCTGTTATTAAGGTAAATCTTCTGCCTGTCAAATACAGATAAAATTTTTTTACTGCCCACACTATAGAAAGAGCTTCTTTATCGATTTGAGAATATTTCTGTTCTGTTCTAGTCAAAGTTTTTGATGCAAAAGCTATTGGTCTTTCAGTACCATCCTGTAATTTGTGCGATAGGACACAACCAATCCCAACTGGTGAAGCATCTGTTGCCAAGATAAGAGGCAATTTGGGATCATAGTGAACTAAAACTGTAGGTGAGCATATTTCAGATTTTATTTGCTGAAAAGCATCCTGACAAACCTTTGACCACTTAAATTTTACTCCCTTTTTAGTCAAATTATTTAAAGGATTTGCTATAGTTGCCAAATTTGGGCAGAATTTCCCATAAAAGTTTACCAACCCTAAAAAGCTTTTAACCTCTTGTACATCTTTAGGTACAGGAGCCTGAACGATAGCTGAAATTTTCTCATCTGTTTTATGAAGCCCATTTGCATCTATTTTATGTCCCAAAAAATTTATTTGATTCTGAAAAAAGTGACTTTTATTTAAATTTAGTTTCAGCCCATGTTGTTTACATTTTTGGAAAATTTTTTCAAGAGCTTTAAGATGTGACATGTCGTCAACCCCTGTTATCCTTGCATCGTCCATAAATACTTTGACCCCGTCCATGCCTTGGAATAAACCATCAACATAGCGCTGCCAAATTGCAGGCGCTCCGTTTAATCCGTACATGAGACGTTTACAAATAAAAAGTCCCTTATGTGTATTAATTGTAAGTAATTTCTGACTTTCCTCACTTACTTTCATTTGCAGATAAGCATGCTTGAAATCTAATTTGGAAAATCTTTTCCCCCCATTTAAACTAGCAAATATTTCCTCTAATTTTGGTAAGGGATGTTGAGGTACTACTAAATTTGGATTTAAACTGACAGAAAAATCTGCACACAAACGTATGCTCCCATCTGATTTCACCACTGGCACAACAGGTGTAGCCCATTCTGAGCTTTCCACTTTTTGAATTATTCCTTCTTTTTCTAACCTATCAATTTCCTTTTCTACTCTTGCTTTCAGAGCGAAAGGTACTGCCCTAAATCTACGAAATACTGGCTTAACCCCAGGTTTCAGTTCGAGTTTAACCTCATAGTTATTTATTTCCCCAAGTTCATCATTGAAAATTTCCTTATATTCATCTAAAAGTTTATCCAAACTCATTTTATTCGTAGTTTTTAACTTTTTAATGTTATGCCAGTCAATATGAATTTTATAAAGCCATTCACGGCCCAGAATGGTGTCTAAGTTTTCCTTTACAATGTATAAGTTCAGATTCTCAATTTGACCCTTATAGTCTACTTTTACTGTGACGTACCCCATGGGTATCAAAGAGTCACCTTTGTAAGTTTTGAAAATTATACTAGTAGGCTGAATTTGTTTGTTTGAAATTTTCCTAAAATTTCGCAAACTCATGACACTTACAGTTCCCCCCGTATCCAATTCCATGGAACAATTTTTTCCCTCAATTTTCAAATTTATCATTATAGGAGGTTGTTTCGGTTCTTCGCGCAATGTACGATCGTTTAACTTAAACAACTGAACTTGGTTTTGGTTTTGAGCTACATCCGCGAAATTTACTTGTTTCTGTTTTACATTTTTGGCATTCGCTTTCTTCGCTGCGAAACATGCCTTTTTTATGTGCCCGATTTTGGAACAAAAATTGCATTTAGCTGAAATAAATTTACATGTTTCTTTAGTATGATCTGTTCCTGTACACCGAGAACAAAATACAGATTTATTTTGTCTCTCAAAGAATTTCTGTTTATTAATTTGCTTATACGGTTTACTTTTCTTACTAATATGAACTGCATTTATACCTGCAGTGCACCCCATTATGTCATTTGCCCCTTTAAATGCTTTTTCCATTGCTAGCGCTATTTGTAACGTTTTTTCTAGATCGATGTTATCCTCCTCGAATAACCTATCTAAAATTGTTTTATCTCTTAATCCGCTAACAAATACATCGCGCAGCATAACATTTAACATAGTATTATCATAGTCACAATTTATAGCCAGCGCTCTAAGCTCAGCAATATAAGTACTAATACTTTCCCCTTCATTCTGTTTTCTATTTAAAAATTTATGACGGGAAGGAATAATCAAGGGCTTTGGGGTCAAATGTTTCTTCAAAACATTTTTTAACTTATCTAAACTCTGATCAGAAGGAATGTCAGGAGCCAGCAAATTTTTTAATAATTGATACAACTTTGCACTGAGAGACGAAATAAATACTTTCGCTCTCTTATCAGCAGGAACCTGCTGGATATCTAAATAGGTTTCAAACCTTTCAAAAAAACTGTCAAAATTTTCAGTTTCTTCGTTAAACTTTTCGAACTGGACTGAAATTTTCTGATTCGATACCTGTTCTTTATTTTGCAAGGCTTCAATCAATTCTTTATTCTGTTTCAATAATTCTATTATTTGCTGCTGCTCCATCTCAATTACTTCTGATTATTCAAGAAAAATAAACAAAACTTTTACCTTTTGCAGTCTTCGAGCGATGCTCTATCCATTATGATTTAAACCGAAAGCACTTTCGTTTTGAGACAAACCAAAACTCGTCGCCAAGATATTATATTTACTCATTTCAATGAATAATGTTTACGCGTGGGTGTTGCCTTTTCAGTTAAAACACATCTTGATGGATACTATTTAATTAGAATATTGATTACATCTTAAGTATACACTATTATTTACAAACTATATACAGGAACAAAATATCAACACAATCATATCGGCTCACACATAGCCTCGAACGCCGATTCCAAACCGAAACAGTCTTTACCGCGGTTACAGTTAATAAGAGTCCAGTCAGTACACTACACCGCGGTTACAGTCAATACACTACAAAATGAATTTAATTTCCCAAGGATATTCAGCCCATTATTTGAATCTGCTTGGACAGGATATTACACCAGGAAATATAATTTCTCATGTCATAAAGGTACAAAAATATTTTAGGAATCATCATGTTCCTAGGGCATGGTTAAAGAAATGTTCTGGTTCTGTTAAACCATAACTGCCTTGTGAAACATGGTGGAGCAGCTAGTTGACATGCCTCCAGTCATATTTAACAAATCATGCAGCTTATTTAAGCATTGTTAATGAACATTTTGATGATATTGATAAGACCAATCACCGATGTTATTAGGAATTTCAATTTACATAAACAAGTTAAAGATCTTGTAAAACACCAGTTACAGCCAATATCTGCTGCACTTGATTGTTTACAAAAAGACACAGCAAATATTGCTGATGCAACTCATGAATGGCTTGCACTTCTACAAAATTCTGATCTTAAACCTCATGTTGAAGCTGTAACAAGTTTACTAAGACGATTCAGCAACACCATTTGTTTGCCTATCTCATGCATCCTAAATATAAAGGAGAAAGAATGGATCATGAACAAAATGAAAGAGCAAGGTAATGGATCAAAGAGAAAAACCGATTTGTTGCTGTTTGTAATTCTTTATGAAACAGAAAGTAGTCCGTATCCAAAAGACCTATTTTAATGATTCTATCAGGAAGAAATTGGATCCAATTACATGGTGTTTCCAAAAGCAGTGACATACTCAAAAAACTCTATGAGTGTATCGAAATACTTTTTAATACTCCTGCAAGTCTGGAAAGAATTTTTTCATCTTTTTCATTTATTCATTCCAAACTGAGAAACAAACTGCAGCATCCTACTGCTAAAAAAAACTTTTCTTCTGTTATATCATGTTACATTGTAGTGAGGAAAATGAGGAATTTGATGATATTTTGTGATGATTTTATTACTGTATATTAATTCTCTTAAGTCTTAATTAAAAAAATTGACTTGTTAGTCTTTTGACTAAAAAATAAATTTCATCCTATAGTAAATTTGTGATAATACTATTTAAAACAAATTATAAAAGTTAAATAAAAAAAATATGTAGTTAAACTGAAATTTATATTTTTTAATAGCTTGTGTATTTTGATGTGCAATCTGAGTTTGGCAAAAAAAATGATGTAATTAGTAATTTAGTTTTTAGTATATATAATTTTATTCTTATAGGTCTAAGTTTACTTTAAGTTTTAAGCAGTATAGGAAGGAAAAAAAAAAAAAATCAGTTTCTTCCGAACCTATTTCTTCTGCCTTGGAAGAAACTTGTTAACCCTGTCCTGAATACAAAAAAAAAAAAAAAAAAAAAAATGCAGAATATCATTAGGAAATACATTTAGAGAACAACTATTCTTGAATTTTATTTTTTCCATGCCTTTCTTTGCTTTTTCTTAAAAAAACTTGTAATTGGTTACAGAATACTTTTGTATTAAGTGCATGGCATGCATTTTGGTTAACAAAGATCATCATAAGAATAACACAGGTTGTGATAATTGGAGCATAAAAGAAAAATATTATTGTTATTATTTCTTTTTCTTCTAAAAGTTAAATTTATCCAAAAAATACATAAATATATAGTCAGAAGAAAAATAAATGTTCGACTTTCAAATTTCTTTTGGCTATTATTTATTACATTAAAAAAAAAAAAGATTTTTCTGGAAAAAAAAAAAAAAAAAAAAAAAATTCTTAAAAAACCCAAATAAAACTGGGTTTTTTGGAGTTTTATTTAAAAAGACCCAACCCACTTAGGTTTTTTCTAGAAACAACCCGAGTTTTCGCCAATTTTATTTGTTCTTAACGACATGTTTTAAAAGATTTTTACAACAGAGTGTAACTGTAGACCCAAGGTTTACAACAATCAGTTAATCTCCAAAATAAATGCTCTTGAATTGTCATATCTTAATTTGAAAAGTGGTTTAAATCCTTGCAAAACAGTAATAAGTTAAAAACGTTTTGGTTCACCCTGTAAAAAATTAATGCTTGAAATGCATTATAGCTGTAGCATATAATAATGAGAGTTCTTTCTTATAGAAATAGCGTGTAAATTCCTAGAAATATAAAAGTTTAACTAAATTAAAACTTTTTGTTTTGTTTTGTTTACAGCATGCAAAGTTCTGAAATTAATGCAATGTCATTTTGAGAGAACTTATCATATTACAGTGGATACAATATGAAAATATTCAATATTTGATGACTTATGAATATATTTAATAATTAATTAACTGTTGATTTAAAATAAAAATTTTGGTGAACCCCCCCCCCCACCTTTTTTTTTAAAAGCAAATAAAATAAAATTCATTTTATCAGCAATAAATTACTGGATTTTGATGATATTTTATTTAAGTAATTCAATACATTTGGCTAGTAAATTAAGGGGAAAAACTTATAGTTTGCACATGCACAGTTAAAAATTATTTAATAATACATAAATCAAATGTTTCATCAAATATTGAGTATTTTTATATTCAGACTGCAGTATATTGCTTGTATGCATGTCAAGTTTTCTGAAAATAACATTGCATTAGTTTCAGAGCCCTACATGTTATAATAAAAAAACATAGGAAAGTATTTTCAATTTTTTAAAAATATACTTTAATATCTCCATGGATATATGTGCTATCTTCATATAAATAAATTAACATAATTATTTTAACACATTGACTGCCAACTACGAGATAACTTGTAAGTTTAACTAGGACACAACCAGGGGTCGAAATTGGAATCAGCAAATTAGGTGCCAAATGACAACTAACATTGTTTTCTTAGTTACAGTTATGTTGTACTAAGGTGTCATTTTAAAATTGTTATTTACACATAGAAACATATGCATAAACATTGTACATAAACTGTAATTACATTAAATGTTAATACTTTATGTAGTTTGTTTTTTCCATTTTAAAAATGTTCTAGTGTTAATATTTTTACAAGAAAATTAGGAATTTAATTCTACTATTTTGTTGCTAGTGCCTTTTATTTTAATCGCACATAATAACTGCACACTGAAGGCGTAAAAAGAATGTTAGGCGTCAAGGTGACGACTAGGTATAAAATTATGGTCGTCAAAACAAAATATTTAGTTGTAAAATACAACTAACGACAGCTAATTTCAAGCCCTGGACACAACTATGAGTTAATTAGTAGTATTTTTATTTGCCACATTAGTGCAGCTACGAGAAATTCACAGTATATTAGTGTGAATATAGATAGATAGCCTCAGGGAAGAGAACAAAAGATCAAGAATGGCTAAACAGAAAATACAATCACACAAAATTTATTCAAAATCAACAAGTAAAAGAATATTTTCTATATCAGCCATACATATTAGATAATTTGCATCACCTTAAAAAAAAAAAAAAAAAAAAAAAAAAAACTTTGAAATTTATAGTTGTTGAGAGGGCCACTGAGTCAATTACAATAAAAAAGGCAAAAATATGTCCAGGTTGAACAATGCCTATCATGGCTTTTTTCCCTCTAGTAATGGTCCTGCATCAATTTAATCATTTAACCCTTTAACATGCAGTATTCCCTTCATACAATTACTAATTTACAACTGCAAGAATTCATCCCAGAATTTTTCAGCAATTTTTTTCTTTTTTAACTTAAGACAATGTTGTTAAGTTTTTTCCTTTTAACTTTGTAAATTCTGGTGGATTTTCCAATTATTATTACCTTGCCCCTCAAAGGGTTAATGACTAAGGTATGAAATCACATCCATCCTCCCCTTCCTTATACATTTATTTATTATCAACATGCCAATAAATTCTAAAATAACTAGGTAGTTTCTAATATTTATAAATTTAAAATAGAATGCAATTTGTTTAATTTCACTTCAAACTGTCTAACAGAAGCTGGAGTCGGAGAAAGCATGTTTCCAGTGACATAGAGCAAATTACTCAAAAACCTGGCTCTCTCCAACTTTGATTTCAAAGCCTTGGTTAAGATAAACTTTAGTATCTAATCCATTAAAAACACAGTGTGTGTGTAGAAAGGCAGTAATATAAATAAGTGAAATCATGCCAATGGGCATAGGCACTAAAATTGTGTCAATTATAATACAACAATGTCAGAATTACTAGGACAATGAAATGGAATTCTTATTAATGAAGAATAAAAATTTGGGGTGAAAGTGAGGAAAAATCTTATGAAAGCAGTTTTTTATAAAAATCAGCAATTAATACATGAGCATTTTTATGTACACATGCAAGTAGGAAAAAATTGTAATGAATAGGCCAATTGGTGGCTTATTGTATCTTATCATGACAAATATTTAACTTCGAGATTTTGGTGTATCTAAATATTTTGAGGTCCCCTAAGTTTATATTTTGCTGTTTTTATGGTGAGATATGTATGTGAATGAACTCAATAGTGTCTAAATTCTTTGTTCGAAAGAGTCTAAAAGTTGGTACATAGGCATGTTATATGTGAACCTAACGTTTATAAATTTTTTATCTTTTGGATTCAAATTTTATCCTCTTTATCTTTGTTTTTCTAAAACTACTTTAAAGGATATGCATCATATATATATACCTATTAATTCAGTAAAAATACATGTAATAATGTCATTAATTGATAATCATTATCAGGGGCGTAGAAAATGTTCAGACGTCAGAAATTTCCCCAAAACACAATCTAAATTTCCCTTAATTACACAAACAGAGGTTAATCTAGAACAAATTTAGTGCTGCACTGAGGCACCTTCACAAAATCAACTTTCAGCAAAGAGGCATCTTCACGAAGTCAATTCTTAGCAATATAGCTGCACACAAAAACTTTCTATAAGCTTTGCTGGCATCAAACACATAATAAATACTTTCAATTTGGTTATTTACTGTGGACAATGGCAAATATTTAAGCAGTAAACACCTTCTCACCTTATACACAAGAAATGACTCGCCCCAAATATATATTTATTTTACAATTGTTTCATTTTATTTTTTAAATGTATTTTAAAATTAAATAAACTGCTTTGTGCATTTTGTTCAAAAATGCACAAATTTTAATTATTCAAACGCATTATTAATTTCCACGAATTTACTTGATTTTTCACAAATTATTGTATAAATTCACAAATGGGGTACCATTTATAAAAACCTGGATAAAACCCTGACAAAAGTATATTTTGTTATATAAAGCTGTTTAAGAGAATGAGTGTACACCTATAACATAAAAATGCAACTGTTAGTTTATATCGTATGCATTCCAAAGAAAGAAATTGTAATTTTAGATTTACATTTTTATTTATTTTTTTGTTCCTAAGAAAATATTCAAAATTTCTCCAGTCAATCAAAATCCCCTCCCCCCCTCCCAAACCATGTTCTGCATCCATGATCATGTAAAGGTCCTTTACATTGATTACAATTTGAAAGCTATTTAAAACACCGGAAATTATCTGAATAATTTGATTTACTTTAGTAAAATTCACCTCTACCATTAGTTCATTCTTTAAAAACAAAAAGCTTTTTTTTTTTTTTTTTTTTTAAATAAATAAAAATGAACGAGCATAATAATAATAAATAAATAAATAAAAACATTTGGGCGTTTAGCTATCAAAATTATTCCCTTTTTTAAATGTGCATCCCGTATATTAATTTTACCGCCAATTCAGTGCTGAAAAAGGATCAGAAATACTCTAAAATAAATATCGTCGTTTCAAATTGAATTTTGTTTTCGAAAGAAAATCATAATTTTTAAAGTAAATTACGAAATAGGAAATTTTTCTAAGGTTTTTAGAAATACATGGAAGATAAAACTACGCTCTTTCTAAAATCAGAAGAACCTTTGTAAAGCTTGAAAGAAGACTTTTGGTTTCAAGTTTCGAATTAAAAATAACAAAAACTGAGAATATATAATTACTTGTTCCAAAAACTGCACTCATGACTTTAGTGCTACGCAATCTAGCCTTAGCTCCTCTTGTAAAAACATGAACACTAGCGAGCAAAAGTACTGTGCCTGATATCACCTTACAAGAGAAGCAATCTTTAGGTTCGTTTTTTTCGTTTTCAGTCAACTCCATATTGAAAACTTATAATAAATAGGTTAATATTTTTTATATTCTTAAGAATTTTAAACGTTTTATAATACTGATTATTAAATAACTGCCAATATATAGCCGCATAATACGAAAAACCACATAGCCAGGACAACATGTAAACAAACAAACGTACAATGGTTGGTTGGTTACTTATCAGATGGTCGAAAACTATTTCCCCAAACAGGTCTTATTTCTCCAAATCACTATAAAAGGGAAAATTAAAAATATATATATATATATATATATATATCAAGCAGATTTTTCTATGATTTAAGCTCAGAATTTTCCCCAAATAAAGGCAATTTTTGAAAAAAATCCCCAAATAACAATGTCTCTAGTCGTAGGGATAAATCATTACGTTGCCACACGGAGTAAGAAATAACACAGTTAAGTTAATAAAGTTATTTCTTACTCCGTGCGTTGCCAACATTGAACTCCCCAGATTTGTCCCCAAAAATTTAGAATTCCCCTAAAAAGTCCCCACAAACATTTGGTCCCCAAAATTATCCCCAGAAGCCTAAAAAATCCCCAATCTGGTTACTATCGAGTAGAGCTGGACGATATCAGAAATCATATATCGCCAAGTAATATCGATATTAATGATATTATCGATATTCCTTTCAAGAAAAGAAAAATAGACATTTGCTATTTTTTTAAAGACGAATGAACACCAGTTTTGATGTATACAAGCGTGGACTGTTTTCTATATATTTTCTGGTATATTACTTCCATAACTTTTTCATTAAAAAAAAAAGTAATAATAATAATTTAAACAAAAATTGCATAAAGAGTGAATCGATGTTTTTGTTTATTTTAATTTATATCATAGCTTTTCAGTATACACTGAGCTGACCATATGTCCTCGAATCTCGAGGATAGTCTCCGAATCACGAGGACAAAATTACCTTCGTCCCCAAAAAATTACAACACATTTGGGGAAGCCGGTTATAAAGTTATTAATGTTTTATTATAGTAATTTATTATATGTATAATACATAAGCTGAAATAAGTTCTTTTTGGTGTTTTATACATAAAAATTACTAAAATTTTACAATTTAAGGTAATATATATATATATATATATATTTTTTTTTTTTTTTGTCCTCTAAATTCGAGGACACCGCCATCTTTGTCCCCAAATTCAATGAAAAAAATATGGTCACTCTACTCTAGAATGAATAAGTGGCCATTTCCTAAATCCCTTAACTAGAAATGTAGATTTCCGAGCTATGCACATGGGGCACGCCAATAAACTGAATAAACGAAATTATCGATGATTTCTAGTTTACACATTTCTAGATGCTGAAACAATATTCTGAATATTACGAATATTCTGAATCTTTTGTATCGCGAGAAATTCTCGCTTCATTTTCTAGAACTGCATAATAAACCAAGATTATAGTTGCTGAAACCCGCATCTTGCGTAGTCTCATTTATTTGCAGAGAATTTTAAATAACTTTGCCCTCGATAATATAGGCTAACGCTCTAGAATTCTAATAGGGTTTCTAGAACTCGCTTTCCGAGGGGGCTAAAATTTATACAGATGGCATGGAACTATTTTTTATTGAGCCACAGACTCTAGATGTCAGTTACAGAATTTTTTCTTAGTGTACTTGTATATAATTTGTTCTCCATTCTTCCGATTTTCAGCTTTAATTATTTTAAAATAACATTACAGAGTTAATATGTGATATTATATGTTATATTTACACAGTATATCATAAAAAATCATAATCATAAAAAAGATAAAAGCTTAACAGAAATGAAACTGTCTTAGAATGTAGATGATTAATAAAATTTTGAGCAGAAATCTTCCCTATAATATATATATATATCAATATCAATGATTCACTTACATGCAGAATTTTTTTTAAATAAATATAGTATATTAGTATGCGTTCTGCGCCGAATTTCCGTCCCTAAGTATAAAGAAAGCTTATTTACTAGTACTCATGACAGTCATTGATAACGATATGGTTATAATTAAATTAATTTCAATGAATAAGAAATACACAGTATATATATATATAGAAATATTATTTATGAACTTCCTTCAGTATTGCCATCGAATAATCTTTCTCGATTGTAGAGTAATATTTTTAATTTGAAATCTCCATAACTCGTAAGTATTCTAAAGGTCAGATACCTGCCATTTTTATTTTTGCATCTACTTACCATACAATTATAATTTTTTAAAAATATATATATTGAATTCATATTTGGTAATCGTTTTATAACAATTCGAAATCGTAGTGTGGTGAATCGTAGTTGGTCACTCAATTTATGAATAGTAATCAGTTTTTTTTTTTTTTTTTTTTTTTTTTTCAGATATGAGAATATGTTTAATTTGAATTAATATTATCATACTAGTATATAACCCCGTCAAAAATGACGGAATGTGAATGATAAATCTTGAAAACAATGTTTAGATCATGATCCGCGTTTGTAATGATCGATAGATGGCGCTTTTTCAGCTTTTGTTGTTAGTAAATATAATAGCCACGTGTATTTATTATTGTTCTTTTTGTTATTCTACTTAATATTCGTACTATAATTTCTCCGCCATTACATCATGGAATATTGATTGCTTTTGGAGAAAAATATTTCAGTTTATTCAAAGTTCGATCGGAAGTAGATTTTTAACTAATTTGAACAAATATCAGAACTATCAGAAATATCTGATTAATTCTTTATTTCCATTAGCCGAAGCAACTGAAATTTTAAATTTGTCATTTGGAAATAAATGGAAGCTTAATTCTGGATTTCTTGATCCTTTGGAGTTACACTGTAGCGCACAACAGTATGTGTTATCTTTTTTCCGGATTTATTCATTTTTATTCAATAAATATATATTAAACTAAACATCGGCAAGCAATGGCGGTTTGATGAAAGCCGAATTAAAGCATGTTAATTGTAATCCTTTTTTTTCCCTTCTGGGGGAGGGGCTGGGCATGGCTTAAATATACCTGTCAAGTGTAATTATTTTTTACTAATAATGATTTTTTTTAAAATAGATTTTTTTTTTTTTTTTGGTTAAATTTAAGCATAGAAAACTATTATAACTATTATAATTATATTATTAAGCTATTAGCTTATAAATGCATTTCCATACAAATAAAACCAGTACCTAACAATCATAACACTTGGCAGTTATGCTTGAATAGCCATAATTTGAAAAGTTGTACCCTTGCTCAAAACTAAAATCGGAATTCATAAAATGGTAAAGGGATATACTAGTGCTTTGCTGCTTTCATTTAGCTTTTTTGCCTACTTTTTATCACCTGATATATATAGAGTTATGCTTAAATATTTCAATTCAAAACATTACATGCTTTTGCATTTTCAATCAATAATGTACAGTCGGTAACAAAAGTGTCCGAACACTAGCAAAAATTCCTATGTAAAAAGGTACACATCATACGGTTTTGTTAAATAAATCCTTGTCGAATCCTGTTCTTAGTCAGTGTATGAACATGATTCGACAAGGATTTATTTAACAAAACCGTATGGAGTGTACTATGTTTTTACATAGGAATTTTTGCTAGTGTTCGCACACTTTTGTTACCGACTTTATATTTATTACTACTACCATACCACCACATTTCATATTTTAGTACAGAAAATATAAATGTTATTAAATATTGAAATTTAAAATAATTTAAACAAAGATTTTTTTACTTTCTCTTACCCATAAGGTAGAGAAAGTATTGTTTTGGGGTCAAATTTTCGAACGCGAGATTTTGTTATATTTACACGTTTTGAGGTCCCCTGAATACGAAAATCATGTTTTTAGCAAATGGTCTGTGTGTCTGTGTGTGTGTCTGTCTGTTATCAGCATATCTCAAAAACAAATTATGGCAGAAAGTTCAAACTTGGCATTCTAAATGTGTATCATATAGGGATGCTACAGTAAGCTTTTCGTTAAGATCAAGCAAATGGTTCGTGTACAGGGACAATCAAGAGAATTCTAATACATTACGTCTATGGGGGAAATTGCAGGTAAGTAGAGTTTAACGTCTATAGACTGCACTAAACCAAATGAAACGAACATATATTTTTTGTAATAGAGATAGTTAACTGGGAACAAATTTTTGTGTATGTAGGAGCCTCGCCTCCCCCCTGGGGGAAAGTCCCCCCTCGAGGGGAGTAAATTTTCATGGTGGGTATCATTCAAAAGAGCTTGCGAATACCTTTAAAACGAATGGTTGAACTATAAATCTGTGATAATTTAAAACAAAGTTATAGATTTTTTTTTTTTTTTTTTTTTTTTTTTTTTTTTTTTAAATATTGAGAGTAAAATGGACTTTTTTTTGGATATTTAGTGTTACACTACCTCTCTAATATGGAAATCGTCTGCATTATCATAAAAAATAATTTTTTAAAATAATAATTTTAATACATTATTTTTTAAAAACAGAATTATTTTTTAATAACCGAATTAAATTCTATATAAATGTAGGTGCATTAATGAAACGGGGGGTTGAGGGGGGCGGTAGCCCCCCTCACGCAGAACTAATTATCGTATAAAATTCTTCTGAAGCCTAATTTGAATTGTTTAGCATAGGTTTGCATGACAGTTCTCGTTATCTTACCTCTTAATCTGCAACCTGTATTTATAGTATTAAATTTCAGGGTAAGAGAAAGTCGTGTGAGTGACACACCAGATTATTTTTTAATGACAATGATCTTTTACTTGACACTGACATAAGAAACAGCAGAGTGCTAGAGCAGAAAAAAGTGGCTCCTTGGGTCTAATAAAAATGTTTATCGGGAAAAAGAGAAATAGAATATGGAAAACTTGATTGCATCCCCCCCCTCCTCTTCCTAAGTTCTGAAAAGCCAGAATTTACGACTAAAATAGGTGAGCAGATTGCCACCAAATTTAACATGATCAGCTTATAAAACAAAGCTGTTAAACAGCTTATCGCATTCTAAAAATTATCTTCTTAATTTTTAACTTTAAAAATGCAAAATTTCACATTGTGAAAATTTGCATTTTAGAACATCAAGATATTAAAAATTAAAAAAATCAATTTTTAGAAAGTGATAAATTGTTAATTATTTGTAAATTTTCTGAATTTAAAAATAAGGATTCATTAATGAGTTATAACGGCGCAAAATTTTCTATAGAATCACATTGGCCTTGGCTTTCGGGGGTGATAAGTAGAGAGTCTTCTTAAGTAGCCTGTCCTGTGGCAGCCCTGATAAAATATGCTTACATATTTGTTTTTTAGGTAGATTCCTTATAGGAGATCTACCTATTGCAATGGCTCTCATGACACGATTTTTGGAAAACTTCTTCATATCATCACTGATCATGACCCCTAGAACCCAAAACACCCTCCGTTCAAAAGTTTATATATATATAGAAATATATGTATAACGCTTTTTCCCATGTTAAGTTGTGAACATGATAACTGGAGTAATTTTTATTTAAATTTAACCTGCTGGAGATATGTTGTCAGGACAGTAAAAATCTCGGCCGTGTTCGTAGATGGGGTATCCAGTTCAAAGGGGGGTGGAAATTTTCATTTGCCCATAATTTCTTTAATATTGAAAATAGGAAAATACTTCAAATCAGACGAATTACCGCCTTTCCCTAAAAAACAATTTTTTTATTTAAACTTTTTCGATAACTTTAATTGCTTAAAAGTTACAAGTTAAAAAGTGATTTTTTGTCAATTGTAATGAAGCCGACTTTTACTGTAGCTTTAATTGCTTAAATTTATAATCTGATGCTTATGTCACGTTCAAACGATAATAAAAAAGATAGCTGAAAATATAAAAACCATGGTAAAAGCTTTAATTAATCATTTAAAAATATAAAATTAAAATAATAGAGTTCTAACAACCACGTGACTTTCTTCTTAGCAACCGTACTGTGCTGAAGGACAACGCTAATTTTTCCATGCCTTTGGAAGCGTAGTAGTCGAATTTTTTTTATGCTTTTGCAAATACATTTACAACACTGTGTTACAATAAATTTGTATCACTATTCCGCATTGATAAAATGGGTCAGTGAGGTCAACTGTCCCTCAGCAAACATGCTCGTGACGTCATCTGTTAGAACTCTATACGTTAGTCTTGGTAAAAATATCGTTTGTGGTGACTAGTTTAGAGCACCGGTTTACGCAAGAATTTAAATTTACGATTGAAATTGAGAGTAATAGTTTCCTTTGACTTTTTATCTTGTGGAAACAAGATATTGGTCTGTGAAAAGATATGAGGTTTTTGCGTGGGAAGAAAATATAATGACGCCAAAGCTGCCATTTTTCTTCGCCAAGCTCGCCAAATTTCGTCCTCAAATAATTAATTTCGTCGCAAACATAGAATAATAATAGAGGAAGAAGGAGCACAGCTATACTCTAATGCTTACAAACCCTTCTAGTGAATTGCCAGCGAAAGCTACTTATGCTCAGTATTACCTTGAAGTAGGGCACCCATCCTCGACACATTTATCGCTATTTGTTATGGGTGCTGCCTCGCTGACGGATTGACAGAGAGACGAGACGATTCAAAAATCTCGCCAACATGTCGCCAACCAATCAGATTGAAGCATATTTACAACCCTATACCCGGCATTCCTGGATTTTACAAACTGAAACCAAAACATATATGCTCCTTCTTCCTTTATTATTATTCTATGGTCGCAAAGTCAAAATATCAATAGCCGCAAACTATCAAATTTTGCCGCCAAATCACAAATTTCATTGCTAAGTCGCAAGTTTTGTCACCAAATTGCATGTCTTTTTGGCTTCTATTTGTTGAATGATTATGAGCTTGGATTAAAAAAAAAAAAAAAAAAAATGAAACATTTACTGACCAATAAATCTAGCCTAAAATTTTAAGCAGAATGAATAGTAGTAGTTTATAATTAAATTTCTTAAAAATAGAATAGCGACGTAAATAATGCAATGTGTGGGAACAAAGCCATTGGCTAAGTATACTTGTTAATACATATGTAATAATTCTTTACTTTTGTAACACTAACGTAAAGGAACCTTTGCCTTTAAGCTTGCCGAAAAAGGATTTTTTTTTTTTTTTTTTTTTTTTTTTTTCAGAAATGTGCACTGGAAGGCAGTTTGCATAGAATATACTATAAAGAAAATTAATAATGAATAATTTGAACATTTACTGATTATTACTTTCTTCTATATTCAATAGAAGAAAGTATTGGATTCGTAAAAATTTTCGACCTCGGGTTTTTCATGGATTTACACGTTTTGAGAGCTGTAGAACACTATTTGACTATTTTTAGAAAATGTCTGTCTGCCAGTCTGTATGTGTGTGACAAAATTTTGTGGCAACTGTATCTCAGGAACTACTGCACATAATTACATACAAATTGGTATGTAGTTGCACCTTGACATAAATTAGTGCCTATCAACTTTTGGTAAAAATTGTCTTACAGGTTGCGTTGCCATCCCGCTTTTTCTAAATTTTTAACATGGTGGTATAGGACAAAATTTTGTATAAATGTGCATAAAGAGAATTATTTTTTAGTAATCATTATGAAATTTACAAGAATTATTTATAATAGAGATAGTCAACTGGGAAAAAAAATTTTGTATGTGTAGGAGCCTCGCCTCCCCCCCTGGGGGGGGAGTCCCCTCTCGAGGGGAGTAAATTTTCATGATGGGTATTTTTCAAAAGAGCTCGCCAATGCCTTTAAAACGAATGGTTGAACTATAAATCTGAGTTAATTTAAAACAAAGTTATCGATTTTTTTTTACTTTTAACGAAAAAAAAGCTAGAAAAAAAATTGTAATTTTTTTTTAACGAAATTTAACCAAACTTGGTATTTAGCTGGTCCCTGACATAAACAGGTGCTGATTACATTTGGGGATCAATTGCTCAACAGGTGACGCTGTGATAACATTTTTTCTAAATTTTTAACATGGCAATATAGGACAAAATTTCGTATAAATGTACATAATGAGAGTTATTTTTAACTTGTGATTGTAAAATTAATATAAATTATTGATAATAGTAGCAGTTAACTTGGAAAAAAATTATGTGCATGTGGGGCATCGCTTCCCCCCTGGGGGTAAATTTTCAAGATGGATATCTTTCGAATGGTCTCGCCAATACCTTTAAAACGTATGGTTGAACTATAAATCTGTGATAATTTAAAACAAAGTTATCAATTTTTTTTTTTACTTTTAACAGAAAAAAAAATCGTTATTATTATTATTATTATTATTATTATTATTATTATTATTATTATTGTTGTTGTTGTTACTGAGTGAATTTGTATAGGAAAATATAGAAGAAAATCTTGTGGTGGCCACAACATACTAGTTTTTGATTTTGATACAACATGACTGCTATTGGAAATAGCTCGCTTACCATTAAGTTTTTTGAAAGGGAAAACAAAAATAATATTTTAAAGCAAAAACTACCGTCATTATCAGTGTAGAGGCTGCAGAGCAAAATAAAATAAAAATATTTATGTAAAACTGATTTTTCTGACTTACAGCTCTTATACCGATAATTAAAGTAACTTTTCTCATAGCGATGTATTTTAATGCATTTAAAAAAGAAATATCTGACAAAAAGAAAACTTAATATAAATTTTTATTTGTTTATTTTTCACAAATTAGAAGGAATTAATAATGAGATTTATATCGAAAATGCATATTATACAAAATATATTATTATGATACAAACGTAAGGGGATCATCTTCTGAAATTGCTGGTAACGAAATCCTATATCCACCAGTGGCTAAGCAGCACTGTGATCAAAGCTGTTAGATGTAAAGTGCCAAATTCAATCCCAGATCATGTTCGTTGACTTTTCATATTTTAAAGAAACTTTGATATTACTTTGTCGATTGATTGAAAAATTTTGTAAATATATATATATATATTAAGTCAAAATTTGCATGAAATTTCTGTATTGAAACAACAACAATATATATATATATATATATATAAATGAATTCACAACATTTTGAAGTATGTAGTTAAATTATAATAATGTAAAATTGGGGGGAGGGAGGGGGATTAAAGACTATAAGTGAAGCGTTATGTAGTGAAGATTATTGTGAAATGGATGAAGGCTGTTATTCATCAATAACTTCAACTCCCGGTTGAACATGAAAATTTGAAAAGCGTATAAAGGCAGGGTGAAAATTTTCAGGAAATTTTGCCGTGTTGTTTCTGTCATCTAGCGGTATAGTTATTTTCAGATTTTTTATGTGAAAATAACCAATCAAAGGTTATAGGAAATTCTCGACACTAGATGATAGAAACATCCTGCCAAATTTTGCTGGAAAGCTGTACCCTGCCTTTAGACGCTTTTCAAGTTTTCGCGTTAAACCGGGAGTTGAAGTTAATGGTGAATACGGCCAGAAGTAGTCTAGCGGATGTGAGCTCTTCTTATTAACGGGGCTTGGAATCAATTATCTCCTGAGAGCTAGAGAGCCTGCTTTTTACAAGTTGATCACAAGTGGTGAGAGATCATTTTCATATCTTTATATTTATTTAATTTATTTATCTGACTGAGTACTGAGTTTTTCCACGAGTCTTTCCTCCCAATATTTCAAGTTGAAATAAATTATTCATTTCATTTTAATCTAAAGAGCCTCTTTAATTCATTTATTAAATTAAGTACTAGTTAAAAGGGGGGTCTGAGATAGCCGAGGCAAGCGTTCAGACCTTACATACTCATTGACTAGATATTAAAATAGACCCCGGACTAGTAACTTTTTTGTTTCCTAACATCACATCCCCACCAATTCATTCACCAAATCTATTTTTCTACCGACATTCCACTTCCAGCAAAGCAAGTTACCTCCTCCTTTGTTATCGCTGCTTTATATTTTATATTTCGATTAGGTGTAAATTAAACACGAACCACAACTTACACTAACTTAAATGAAAAGCAGGTAATCTATTCTTTGTTATTGATTGAAAGCTTTCTGTTTGAGTTTTCTTTGGAGTTTTGGTGGTAAGAGGAACAAACTATTTAAAACATGCAAAATCCCAAGAACCAGTTGCCAAGAATGCGATTATCGCTAAAAAAAAAAAAAAAAAAAAACGCAGTCTTGTTCGGGAATTTTTCTTCATAACCATTATAAGGAATCTGTACTCTACTTCTATCACTACTCAGTGGTGTTACTAGTGGATCAATTGTATACAGTGATAAAACAATAAAGGAAACTATAAAGATAGATCATTCGAAACAACAGATTTGTAAGTATAGGTCTGAAAGCAAATCTGTAAAATCAGTAACTTTTATTTAATTGTACGCTGACTTCAAAAGTTATGGGTTGGTTGGTTGGGTTTTACGTCGCACTAGTGGCAATTGGCGACGGTCTGGGACTCACCCCTAGAGGTGGTCCGGAGACATGCCATCGCAACTTTGATCCTCCACGAAAGGGATGGCTTTCCCGAACCCCAGAGGAATAATTTTGATGGGAACATGGAGGACATTGCGGCCACGACAGATTTTACGTGCACCAGCCACCATTAGTGTACACAACAGTCTTTGGCCGGCTCGAGTACCGAACCTGCAATCTTCCAATTACGAGCCCGGTGCTCTACCGGGTGGGCTACCGCGGCCTCTTAAGATTTAGGATTAATACTACAGTCGGCTGCAAAATTATTCGAGCACTAGCAATAATCCTTGCCAAAAAAAAGTACACTTAATACAGCTTTGTTAAATAAATCCTTGTCGAGTTATGTTCTTAATCAGTCTAAGAACATGATTCGACAAGGATTTATTTAGCAAAATAGTCTTAAGTGTACTTTTTAAATATAGGAATTATTGGCTAGTGCTCGAATAATTTTGCAGCCGACTGTATTGTTTATGTTGTGTCACGAAGGAAGGAATTTTATACTTTAGGAAAAAATTATAATTCCATTTTATTTCAATTTTAATTTTATTTCTAGTAGTTTGAATAATAATTATAATTGCTTTTTGTAGTCAGTTCTATCTTTCTTTTAAGATTTCATTATTTATTATTATTATTATTTTAATTCTCTAATTGATTCTAACATTCCTTACTTAACAAGAGAGAAAACATTGTTTCGAGAGTTTAAGGCAGACTGACTACGCTATGGTCTAGGCCTATAGGTGGAGGGCCATGGGGGTCTTTCTAAGGGGTCTTAGCCCGTATTTACGCGAGTTTCGGAGAAAACCACGGAAAACTCTGAATGTCTAAGTCGATGAGCGCGATCTAGGATCGAACCTGCCACTTCCAATCTATCAGTTTTGAGCGCAAAACCGCTTGGCCGCTGGTGGGTTGAGAGAAAACCATTAGGCAATAGCCGTAGCGATAGGTAGTAGAATAAGGTGGTGGGCCAAATTACGTTACAGATATAAGCGTTTTTATAAAGACAGAATAATTTCGTCTGAAGAATGGAAAAAATGACGATTTGGTATTGTAATCGTCGTTGTGTTGGTTAAGGCCAATTGACTATGCAAAGGTTTTAGAACAAGGATTACAATTTCTGAACCTTGGATTTTCATAAATAATGGTGGCTACGGTACATGTGTTACCTCCCAATCATGGCCCGATTAATCTTACAACTCAGGTGAAGTGCAAACCCATTTTGCGGCCCCCTATAGATAACTTGGTCTGAAGACACGTACAAACGCCTCGAAAAATTTGCCGTAAAAAAACAACTCATAATTAGCTGGAATTAGGGAAAATGTACACGAAACATGTGCTGAAAGCCTGTATTCTGTGCGATGTATGAAATTATCCCATTATAAATGCATATGTACACTGTACACTCTTTATTAATCATGTACTATAATCTAGAAATGATAGTTGTCTAATCGGCCCTACTGTAACATTTTATAATCGTGAGATAAAAGGCTCTGCACTCTAAGGCCCCTATTTTGCTTAATTTGGGGTCCTTTCAAAAGTTTTGGAGGCAAGTGCATGCTTCTCGTGACCAAATGACCTAGGACCCTGGTTCCCATGCACTGCGATACGAGATAGAACCCCTTAGAAAGAACCACATGGAGGGCATTCCATTCAAGCCGAGGACAATCGTGCAGTCAGTTGGCCTCCCATATATTGCAGTTAATATGTAAAAATTAACTGAAAAAAAAAAAAAAAATAGATTTGTGTGATTTGAGCTCTCATATAAATTAAATCTTAGTCATCACATGGCTATTTTGACATTCTACCTTACCTATAAGAGAAAATATGACAGAACAGTGGCACACCCAGAATTTTTGTCTGGAGGGGGCTGAAGGTGAAGAATAATTGGGTCCTGTAGTATAATAATAGGTTTATGGGCATATACGCACATATATATATATATATAGTAAAGAATCTTCTTTAAATATTTCTTTTGAAATAAACGAATCAATGAGGTTGAATTTAAGTTGAATAGCGCAATCGAGGAATTTGTATCAGTACATATAACATGCTAAGTTACAGTAGTTCGGTCAGTTGAGGTTGCAAACATAAAGTTGTAGGTTCATCTATGATTAAAAAAAAAAAAAAAAAAAATGTCGTGTACAATATAACAAGCTAGTGAACATAAAATTCGCCCGAAATGAGATGCCCTCCCCCCATATTTCCATTGAAAATAAAATTTCATCAAATTCAATACTCTTTTGAGATGCTTTACATACATATGCAGTAACACGTAAGTAATTAAGAAATTATAATATTTATGGCCAAATAAAAATTACAGTTGTGATATGTAGGAATTGTAACAGAGTTTCAGTGTAAATTTTTACATAGCTATTTTTATTTAAATATCTGGAGAATGGGGGCAATGTTTCTTCTAGGTTCGGTTAACAGAAACAAGTCGGGCGCGTAGTCTTCGTGGGTGTTAGTTAACACAACAAGCAGGGGGCAGAACCTCTTAATATCCTAAAACATTATTTCTAATATATGATATATTACTTAGAATTTTAATTTGTTCAGTTAGCAAATATTTCAAGCGTTACCTCTCTGAGTTCCTTACAGGATATTGTATTCCAATTCCAGTATTATATATATATTATGAAATTTGAATTTTTATAACAGGAAAAAATTGCATTATCCAAAAATGGAGCTTAGATCTCAGTGACATCAGAGGCAAAAAGTGAAACTATGCATGGACCCTACTGTATGTTCTATGTACCGTGATAAAAAATAAATAAATAATAAGTGACCCTACCCTCCTAAGCATCTGTAAAATATCTTAACATATTGTTATCGGGATATTTTCCTATTTGGATCAGTAAACTACGCCTTTTAGCATTCCTCTAAATCGGTATATTTTTAGAAAAATAATTTTAAGTATTTGTGATTAAATCAATTGAATTTTATCTCCAGCAATTGATGTGAAATTTCACTAACATGTATTTGCGATAGAGGCATTTAAAGAGTTTAACACGAATATGCAAAGTTCAAACATAAATTAAAACAGTATTTTAATTTAAAATATTGTTTTAGAGGAACGACTAAGAGCAGGGCTAATTTTTATTTTATATGAAACGAGAATTTTCACTTGCAGATGCGAATATGTTAATTTTGCCCAAGGACAAAACAAACTTTCACAAAAATGCTATAAATTTATGAATTAAAATAAAAAATTGTATGAACCCGGTATTCCAATTTTCTGACAAATACATCCATGCTTACTTCCACATCAGTTTGCTTCTTCTGCCCGATTTTTTAGATACTCCAATAATACTTTTTCATGCATATCTAAAATTTTTTACCATGCCAGCTGGATCTGGAGGGGGCTTCAGCCCCCTAAGCCCCCTCCGTAGGTGCGCCACTGTGACAGAAAGTAAAATGCTTTAGTCTTTCAATAATAATTTATCGTGAATGAAATTATCAATAATCTTTTACATTTAAAATGGGTTGTGTTTGGTTGTGTGTTTTAAAGCCAATTGACTAATCTGGTGTCCTAGGTCTATGGGGGAGGACCCTACGTGGGGGTCATTCTAAGGGGTCCTAGCCCGTATTTGCGTGAGTTTTTGAGAAAACCACGGAAAACTTCGAACGGCTAAGTCGATGATCACGACCTGGGATCGAACCCAGCACTTCTCACCAACCAGCTTTGATTTCAGATTTGCTCGGCCGCTCATGGGCCATTTAAAATGGAAACAAGACATGAAAGTACCTAATTTCTATATGAATGAAACAAGAAAGAAAACATGTGTTATTCTAAATGAACATAGGTCTATAGAATTAAAATCTATCTAACATTTTTTAATTTTATGTCATATTTAAAAAAATAAAATAAATGAGCAATAAGCAAATCAAATATTATTGAAGACATTAATTAAAAAATTAAAAGAATTTTGGTTAAATTTAACAAATCTACTTTTCTGGACGCCAGATGGCAGCATCAAAACTTTAGCCGCAGAAAATATTTTTAATTGAATTGCGAAATGTTTTATGTATGATTTTTTTTTTCATTACACTTGATAATAAATACTTACAATACACATATTTTTAAAGTAAATATATAGCATAAAAATTGAGTATTTTTTAATACTATGTCTGAGAAAGTTAAAAATTATTAAAATTCTATTATTTATCTATGTTTAAAAACAGCAGAAATAAATGATCTAATTTTATTTTAGTGCTGCCATCTATGAATTTTAAATCCTTAAAATAAAGTAGAATAAAAAATAAAAAGATTTATTAATATTTATTTATTAGTACAACAGAACTATGTCTTTTAGACAGCGATTTTGAATTGTCACCATTTATTGTACATCTGGATTTTTTTTTTTTTTTAATAATATTTAATTTAGAAAATAAAAAGTGCGCTTGAAGAATGGGTATTGGATAATTTAATTGAATTTATAAAAATGCTATTGGTATAGGAAAAACTGCTTTAGCCATTTTCTTTCTTATAATAAACAGGACGGAAAACTTAATATTTTACCAGGAGACATTTTGTATATTTAGACGAATTAAAAAATGTTTTTCCTTTTTCCTTCTCGCATTAAGCTACAAAATATTAAAATGAAATTGAGAAAAATCCTGCTGGAACAGTGGAACAGCTTGGACCTCTTGGTGAAATTTGAAATTTGATACCGAAGTAGTTCAGACATTGGTCGCCAAAATCTTGAGAGGCTCAATTACGATAGATAATTAAATTCATCACCAAAATAACATAAAAAAAAATTAAATCGACCTGAGGCGGGGGGGGGGGGGGGTCTACGTTAGCTGCAAATAAAAATCTAAAAAAATTTAATAAATGAATATAGAATCCGTTGCTAAGGGAGCAATGCAGCTACCGAATTCCATTTTTAAGGAAAAATAGACAAAAAAAAAAAAAAGTGTCACGTCGTACTAAATTAAATTTTGTTTTCTGCAAAATTTTAGATCTGTTACTTAGAAAACAAAAACAAACTTCGGATTTTTATATATATACACACACACACACACACACACATATATATATATATATATATTTTTTTTTTTTTTTTTTGGGGGGGGGGGGGGGGTTGGGCTGGGGGATTAAGGCCGATTGACTGCACAAAAGTCTTAGGCCTGAGTGTCCTTCTAAGGGGTCCAGCTGAAATGAATTTCAGCGACCACAAAAAATTATCAAAATTAAGCATATTTGGCAATTTAGCGCTGTAGGCGTTCAGTTCGCAAGTACCGAGATTGCCGTGTACGAACAGAACCGTGCTTTGTTTCTCCGCCGAGTACTCAAAATCAATCGCCTAACAATGTGAAATCACGAAATATGCTTAATTTTGATAATTTTTTGTGGTCGATGTAATTCTTTCAGCCGATAGTTTTTTCACTTTCTGGTGTTTTAGGAAGAGTAGAATCACATATATTTTTTTCAATATTTTTTGAGGACGACACCTTTTGAATGTTTCTTTGTTAGTACTTTAATATTGTAATGAGTAAAAAAGACTTTTTTTTTTTCTTTTTTATATGTAATTTTAAAAAGACTGTATTTAATAAGTATTAACCTTTTTTTAAATCGAAATTCGGTGACAGGAAATTATTCCTCATTATACGTTATATTAGAAATGGCTTAGGTAGGATTAACGGTTCGTGTACAGAGACACACAAAAGAATTCGTCGAAAACATTTTAGTCTACAGGTGGAATTTTTAAAAGTGCATGTTAACATTGTTATACTGCATTGAATATAATGAAATTAACAGACGTCACATGTGTTTCCAATGCATCGAAGCATGTCTTCTATAAAAAAAGGTAAGAGCAATATTAATATTTTGTGTGCAGGTTCATACAAAGTTCATATACATTAAAAGCTATCAGTGGAAATGTTTGAAAATGCATTTTCAATTATGCATGTCTTTTTTTTTCTTTTAATTTACTATGGTTCATATACAATTTACAGACAATGTATAGGACTACTTGATTCTAGATAACTATCTATCTGTTTTACGAATTCGATATGTTCCCGTTGCGCTCACTCCTTTTGTGAAGAGTACAAACGCCAAATTTTATAACCTTTCTGCTTATTAATTGAAACATTATAATACTTCTCGTAAGATACACTAATTAGCTTGCAGTAAATAGGGCAAATATAAAAATGTTCTTGCTTTTTATTCGTAATCTATGAATCGAATGATCAGCAACAGATTAATAATAAATAATAACAGGAGACTTGGCGTTGGAATATTAAAACCCGAATAAACTACTACGTCAGAAACGCCAAAGAAAAATATTTGAGATGCATACAGCTGTTTCGGTAGCCTTAAGCGTACCGTCTTCAGTGCAAAAAGAATTCTGAATCTGGAGAAGTGCTCGTATATATAGGAGAGGAACCGAATTTAGTTCAACCAATAGGATTACGGGAAAGGTAGGGAGTGTGGCCAATAGGAAGTTAGGAATGTCAGCTGTGTAAAAAGTAGAAAAATTAAGAAAATGTGGACTGAATGTAAAATTTCGAACAATCAGACAAATAGAGAACAGCGAAATCACAATTTACAAGGTTTTTAAAATTTTTATAAATATGAAAAGCTTCAAAGAAATCGAGTTCATGAATGGATTTAGGTCTGAAAATTATTTTAACTGAATTAAATTTAAAATTATGATTTTTCCTCCCATCAATGTTTAGAAATAGTTGATTTATTGGTTTCTTGTTTGCGGACGTAATTCATATGTTCTTTTAGACGAAATTTAAGACTGCGTTCAGTTTGACCAATATATGATAAACCACACTGACAGGAAATACTATAAAAGCCCCAAGAATTATGCATATCAATGGGATCTTTTAACTGAGAAAAGGTGAGTTTATTGGAAGGCGAAAATATTATTTTAAAATCATATTGTTTGAGAATTTTAGCTATGGTTTGACTGGATTTAGGAAAATAGGGTAAAACAATACTGATATTAGAAGAGACTGATTTAGTAGACGAAATACGAGGGTGTTGTAATTTTTGGATAGCTTTGTCTAACAGATTACTTAGGGTTAACTTATTAGTAACACTGATTTAAGTGCAGTTACTTAGGGTTAAAATCAATCGAGTCGAATCCATTGCTTTCTGATTACTGTAGTTTTATAGGAATGCATTATTTATATATAATAATTCATCATTAGGATGATCAAACAAAAGGTAAGCTGGCATGAATTAATCGATAAACAGTTACATTATGGTCAACTGACTCAAATCATTTGAAGTGAGATAGCGTCTAAACGCCTTATCCGATTGAACTAAAGATTGGTCGGTATATTATAGGTCACCGTCGCACAATATGATACATTTTTATGAGTGTAGGATTTATCGTTCATTTATAGGAACACACAATAGAATTTATTTATCATGACAGTCTTTAGGCTCAAATGATTTGAATTTCGCTAGAGTCTGAATTGTGAATTCGATTAATATATAAATTGTCTGGCATCTTGTTGGTTATCTTCACAAACACCGCACACAGTGTTATAGTCTTACACGAGTGTAAGACTTATAGTTTTTTTTTTTTTAACAAGTAAGATAAACGCACCAGTAGTGGACACTTTTAATTTTAAACTCTGAAAATAAACTACCTAATAATTCTGAAGATTCGAGCAATGTTCAAGAAGAAAGTTATAGTCCTCTACTGTTAAACACTTTAACTAAAAATAATTCCTGCCATTAGTTTTAAAATAATGTTAGTTTAACTAAACAAATTTGCACTTTTTGTGATTTTGCCGTTCTCTTCTTATCACTTTGAATAAGGAAATGCAATTTTATTTGCTCTTTCTCTGCTTATTTTTAACTGATTTCTTCTAACTTTTGCTTTCATATGACTAAAATAAGTACGCAGAATTCTTTTCTTTTGCTGTTTTTTAAATCTTGTATTAACACATAGTATTTTTATGGGTGTCCACTACTGGTACCAAAATATGTCATCATGACAATAATGGTCTGCCCTGTCCACTACTGGCTCATGTGACTTTTAAGATCAGATCCAGTAGTAGACACAATTCTGTAATCTCGCAGTTTTAGAGTTGAATTCTGTGTTTTTAAACGTCACTCTAAAGCTACGCATTTAGCAATTGGCACCGGTCTGGGACTCACTCCTTGAAGGGTAAGGAGACATGTTATCACAATTTTTATCTTCTGCGGAGAAGGTGGATCCCAGGCTTCCCCAAATTAAAAAAAAATTAACAAAATGGAAATTCGTTTGAATCATGAGATAATCTTGGGACATTTAAATTTCTTTATTCACATTTCTTTTTACTTTCCGAACACTATAGTGAGGAAAGTATTGTAATCATGTCAAAAATCCGAATTCGAGATTTTGATGTTTCTATACGTTTTGAGGTCCCCTGAGTCCGTTTTCACTATTTTTACGATGATGTATGTATGTGTGTGTGTATGTGTGTATGTGTGTATGTGTGTATGTCTGTGAACACGCTAGCGTCTAAAGGCTTTGTTCGATTAACCTGAAAGTTGGTACGTATATTGTAAGTCACCATAGTACGAACCCTATAGATTTTGGTGAATCTAGCACTTATAGTTTTTTTACAGGGACACAAAGAAAAATTCTTTATCATTATGGCCTATGGGACCAAAATCTTAAAAGTGCGATAGCATCTAAACGCCTTATTCAATTGAGCAAAAATTTTATACCCATATTATAGGTCACAGATACTCAATCTGTATAGATTTTGGAGAATCTAGCACTTATAGTTTTTTTACAGGGACACAAAAAAAAATTCTTTATCATTAAGGCCAATGGGGCCAAATTTTTAAAAGTGTGATAGCGTCTAAACGCCTTATTAATCTGAGCAAAAAAATTGTACACATGTTATAGGTCGCATTTGCACCAACTGTATAGATTTTGGTGAATCTAGCACTACAGTTTTTTTACAGGGACACAAAGAAAAATTCTTTATCATTATGGCCTATGAGACCAAATTTTTAAAAGTGCGATAGCATCTAAACGCCTTATTCAATTGAGCTGAAAATTTGTATGAATATTATAAATCACTGTTGCACTAACTATAAGCATTTTGGTGAATCTAGCATCTATAGATTTTTACAGGGACAAAACGAAAAATTCTTTATCATTATGATCTAAGGGCTCAAAGTTCAGTAGCGTTAAATAAAACCTCGTGTGATATATGGAGAAAAAAACACTCTATTATGGTTTTCTCTCTTTTGTTTGTTTAACAACTTCTCTTTCTTTACTTTATCTACAAAACTGTTAGTTACTCAATGTTCGGAAAGTCGAGTGGAGTCACTCCAGATTTTTTTTTTTTGGGGGGGGTTCAATATTGCACTTGTTGGTTAAGTTCGGTTCCCATTGAAACATCGATATTGAAATAGCATAACTGTGATCAGTATTCAGAGGGTTGAGCATGAGTGAATTTTATGTCGCACAAGTGTTACACTATGGGCAGTTAACGACGGTCTGAAACACACCCCTAAAGATAGTCCGGAGAGATTTGATATCCCTCAAAAGTTTAACTTTGATGGGAACATGTAAGACATTGCGGCCACGAGGAGAAAATTGTAATGGAATGTCTCCTGACTAGCCTTATTAGTGATTCCCAGACTGTCTCCAATAACCAACAGAGTAGTACCACTAGTGCGACGTAAAATTCACTCGAATTTCAGCCCTCAATGTTGGCTTCAACGGAGATTCATGTATGTGAGGACAAACTGCTAAAACGGGTCTGTTCCCAAGATATAGAAGCGTTTGGTCACCTTAATTTTAAAGCAAAAATTCAAAGGGGTCCACAACTGGAACAAAAAAAAGGTCCACTATTGAGTTTTTAGTGTGTCCACTACTGGCGCATTTTAAGCTCTTCGAGTTTTTGATTTTTTACATATATAAATGCTACAGTTATCAATTTTCATAATACAGCTGGGTTAAGAAAGAGTTAGTAAAGATGTGAAATATTATTATTTTTTGAATTTCTAAAATTTAGGAAATTACACAAAAGATAGTCGGAAAATGTCCTTAAAGTGTCCACTACTGGTGCGTTTACCTTATATAAAGTAGATTTTTTATACATTGCAATCTGTTGGCAGAAACAATTTAAGGTTTGCTGAAGTAATGTTAAATAGCATGGAAATGACCAAAAAGCAAATGAAAAATACTTTATAATCTAGATAAATCATATGATTTCATTTTACCCCTTGATATTTCAAAGTTTTTTTTTTTGCATTTGCATAGGAACAAAAGCTTGGGCCTTGACCTCGGAAGGTGGAATGGTTTTTCTTTTTATCTTTCATAATAAGGATCTGATTGTGTAAGTGAATAAGAGATAGCTTATCATAAAATACAATGAATGTTTCTTATATCAGCCGAAATAGCGTCGCCTTAGCCTTATCGAAATGACACTTCAAAATTGTTTCCTTTCTGCGAGATACCGACGGGATGTTTCTTTCTTTTTCTTTATGTATATTTAAAAAAAAAAAAATCTAAGAATTGGTAGGTTAGAGTAGTGTCTATAGAGCATACGTTTTATAACACTAGGGGGCTCTGCCCCCTGCTCGTTCCGCTCACCAACCCCCGAAAGAGGCTGCTTCCCGACTCACTTTACTTATTAACACATGCAGAACTCTGCCCGCCTATTCGCTGCTTTCTTTCACTGAAAAGAAATATTAATAGTGCATATTACAAGACAAAAGCAGAAAATTATTATGGAAATCCTCATATTCAATGTCAAATTGATATATATAATATTTATATATATACTTTTTTTTAATAGAAAGAAATTCATAATATCTAGACCATTTTGCATTACAGCTTTAGTATATGACCCTTTTTATTTCTTTTTTACAGCCTTAGATCCGGACCACGGTACCCCAGTCTGTAGAGCACAGACCACGTAATTAGAAGATTGTGGGTTCGGTTCTCGAGCCGACCAAAGACCGTCGTGTGCACTAATGGTGGCTGGTGCACGTAAAATATGTCGTGGCCGCAATGTCCTCCATGTTCCCATCAAAATTATGCCTCTGCGGGCCACCGAAACTGGGGAGCCATCCCTTTCGTGTAGGACCAAAACAGTGGTGGCATATGTCTCCGGAACATTCGTAGGGGTGCGTCCCAGACCGTCGCCAATTATCCATAGCGCAGTAATGGGGCGACGTCAAACACAACCTACCTATTTATTTATTTACCTACAACCATGGATCACATTTTAATTTTCCTGTGTAAGAAAATTAATTTTCTAAAAGTAGAGTCTTTTTTACATCCATGGTTTCGGGCCGCAGTACCCTAGTCGGTAAAGCTCTGAGAGCTCTGAGCACGCAATTGGAAGATTGCCGATTCGATACTTAAGCCGGCCAAAGACCGTCGTGTACACTAATGGTGGCTGGTGCACATAAAATCTGTCGTGGTCGCAAAGTCTTCCATGTTCCCATCCACACTATACCTCTGGGGATCACCAAAGCGGAAGGGGATCCCCTCCGTGAAGGTTCAAAATTCTGATGTTTCCGGAACATCTCTAGAGGTGGTCCCAGACCGTCGTCAATTGCCATAGCGCAGTATTGGTGCGACGTTAAATCCAACCAACCTGCGTACCTACGTACAACGTTTGATCATATTTTAATTTTCCCATGTAAAATGACTTCATGACAGAAGAACAACGTCACTGGGAGAAACTTTTTTCAAAATGGCAAATAGAGTACCTTCATAAACTTATCGTTTTTAGTTAATAACTTCTTTAATTAAAATGATAGAAATTTCTAAGCGGCTGTAATGTCTCCCTTGGAGTATTCGGAACACATTGATACCTCTCATGACGCGAAGGACCCTGCCCTCCGTTAGAAGATGCTGTCGCAGACAAAAAAAATTGACGCCAGTGACAGTAACTTTTTTTTAATGCATAGAGATATGGGCTCATATGTTCTAGGGAGTAGTGCCCTGTTATTGGAGAAGAGGTATCACTTCTCCAGGTATCAACATTATTGACCACCACAGCACAGAATCCATTAAAAAACTGCACAGAAAGTGAATGAAAAAATGTCCAGTCACAAGTTTGCAAACGCAAATGACACTGATATCTAACACCAATAAAATTACGCAGCAAAACAATCATTAACGATTTACTATGAAAACCGTAATCTGAATATAATGAAAAATTGTCAAGAACAAAAGACCGAAATGCTCGCATTAATTATAAAACATTTTCGCACTGTATTTCCCCTCCCCCCTCTTTTTGTTGTTGTTGTTGTTGTTGTTTAACCTCCAGTATATTTTACCTCCATAGTGACACCAGAAAATAAATTTTGTTTTTAACTAAAGAAAAAGATATCTTACAAAAAAAGAGATTCAGAAACTTACTTTTAGAGCAAAGCATAAAATAAATAGCTTTTGTGTATCCTTGTATATTGTCTAACAATATCATACACCCCATATGATGTACTAAAATTTAAGCTGCATTATATTAATGCACATTAATTTTCATTACTTTATGTGCAGTTTAAATATATTAAAATAAACCTTTATGCAATTGAATTATTTTCTGAGACTCTGTACACAAACCATTAGTGTTATTTATACTGTCTTTAATAATAATAAAAAAAAAAAAAAAACACGTTTTAGCAATCCTGAATAATATATATATTCGTTTCAAGACAATTTAAAAATATTTAAAGAAAAGGGAGCGCAGACTATAATGGATCTTCGGCTATTGAACTGGAATCCGAGACGGAAGTCTCTCTCTACTAATTGTGCACTGCAAACACTAATCGGAATGATATCGGTACAAAATGCCAACACAAATATTTAATCAGTATTTATAAAATCGAAATTAAATAGTTAGTATCATTTAGAAAAATATCAAAAAATCTGAAGGATAAAGAAAAAGGAACTTACACTTAGTAAACAAATGAAAGCAAGTTATATATTAATTCTAATAAATCATTTCACACCTAGGTAAAGAAAGAAAAAAAAAAAACTATTAATTTGCCAATTTAAACTTTCAGGTTATCACATAAGGATGAAGAAATTGATGCTAATTTATAAAGTGCAGCATCAGTGTTTCTAACGAAAATGTTTTAACATTAATTGATTATGTATTGTATAAATTTGTGATTTCAAAGTGCCTTTTTTATATATATTCATAGGTACATGTATCTAAAATTTAAAGTTCATTGGAACGCCTTTCTCCACCCCCCCCCCCTGGTCAGAGACCCGGGGTGGTCAGCCCCCTCTCATATCCCTTTCCCCATTGAGCGCAGACAGACGAACCTAATTCATAAATACTTTTGAACTTATGTTGAAAAAGATTAGGAGGAATCCTCTCGAAGATACACTGTACACATACCTGCCATTTGCCTTAGATCGGATTATGCAGGGTTTTTTTCTTTTTGTTGTTTTTTCAATTCATAAAAAGAAAATCGTTTCTTTTGCGGACACACACGATCCTAGTCTGGAAAAGTCTCAATCCGAAATAGAAGAAGAGTCGGCCTAAGTGAGGCGTAACAGAATTTCCGGTCTCCTATTACGTTCTTTTAATATTTTTGTTACAAGGAAAACATTTCCTATCCACGCGACTTTCATTCGATGCCTATTCAGCTCGGAGAGACTAAACTGTTTAAAACCAGTCTATATATATATATATATATATAATGGGATTACTGCAAGTTACATTCTTCTTATTTTTTTCTGGTTGATAATATGAAATTTGAACTCTTTCTCGTTAAATTTAATTGTGTTCTTCTGGCTACTAGTGGCTTCCCTTGTTTAGTTTGAACAATCAATCCAATTTAATAACAAAAATAATATCTATAAAATAAATATTATAAAAAAAAAAAAAAAAAAAAAAAAAAAAAAAAAAAAATCGTCACATTTAAATTAATAACTTTAATTATTGATGACTGTCTTGTAATGCTTATCCTTACATGTGTGCTCTTTGGGATTATTGCTTGTGATTGAATCTTTTTACAACTTAACATTTAATTCTTCTTAATACTTTGACTTTAAGTTTAATTAATTTTGGGTTAATAAAACTAAGTTCAACTCTTAGCTTGAATATTTTAGGTTTAACACTAACATGTTCCACTACTCATAACTCTTACTATTTGATTGGTGCTAAAAATTCTCTTAATCATTCTCTTAATAATCTAAAAATTCTCTTAATCTCTTAATAAAATGCTTCTTAAATACACTCCTTATCACATTAGTTTTTTATCCTGAAATACTTTAACTGACTTATTGTTTATATAGCTAACCGCTAGATGGCGCTTGCTCACTGCTGACTTATGTATTCTTTCTTTAATCCTTTCCTTGAACGGTTTAATGATTCTTGTTTTACGTACAATTTAAATTATCTCTAACTAGATTAAACTTTAATTAACTTCAAAATAAGTTTTGACGAACTCACTTAATAATTACTCTGTGTATTTTATCGTTAATGAAAATGCTCTGAAGTTCATTCGATTAATCGATATTTGCAAAGCTTTTATTTTTAATTTCACTTTTTGTTGGCATCATCGTATTCTCCAGTTTTGTTAACTGTTATACATGTGGCTACAATGCTTCTTTCTAGTTTTCTCTCAGGTTTCCATGAAGATTTTATTTAATCCTTGTTTTAATTTAATATTTCATTTAATAATTCTCTTAATTTCTCATTCTATATGGTTTTGCTGCTTCGATCGGGGCTTGAAATGATATAACTTGCTGTGATTAGCTATATTGTTTTACGGAATCGATGCAGCTTTCACAGCTTTATGAAGTACTCGCCCCCTGAAGAGTATCTTACTTCTAATTTTAAGCATTTTTATCCAATTATTTCTGTGGTTAATTATTTGTTTTCTCTGTCATTAAGTTTAATGGTCCTTTTTTATTATCATTCATGTCGGCGTAAGTATTTTAAGGTATTATTGTCTCTTATTGGTTCTTAATCTAAATCGCAACAATTTTGTGTCAGTCTTTCCTCTAAGTTAAATTCAGTTCTATATTTTTGTGTGTTGGTATTGTTTTAGATCTATTAATTGCTAAATTTTAAGATTAAATTTTATTACATTATCTATCATTTATATATATATATATATATATATATATATATACATATATATAATTTGAATAATTTAATACTTTTGTAACACTCAGCAAACAAAAGATTGATGAAAATACCAACATATAATTAAATTTTAAATGAGATTTATTTCGAATAAAATTATTGTCGCGCTGATAATTTAATTTGAGTATCAATGATTAGTAAAAACAAGTTAAAGTACTTACGCAGAAGAGAAATGACACATAAATAACACATAAGCCTAACGATGAGATAATAGTTTGCAAAAACCATTAAAGTAATAGAAACAGTCAACATTTTATAGAAAAGAGAAAAGACTAAAATTACCAAAGAGATCCGATAAAAGGAAAAAAAAAGAGAGAGAGAATTCATGAATTGAAAATTGGAATTTTAAATGCTGAAAAATAGAAATGTTCACCCATCAGGAAACTTGCATTTCTATCACCAGAGTGCAAGATTTCGGAAAACTGTATAGCTAATTCCAGCCAATGTACAGCTCAAGTCTCTATCTTGCAACAAAACAAAATAAAAAAATCTGGTGTGAAACAACCACACGACTTCCATTACCCGCTATTACATGTATTATATGCATTTTTGAGAGATAATGTGATCAGAAAACATAAAAGTAATCTAAAGAGAAAATCGTTAGAGCCGTTTTTGAGATACCAACTTTTACAAAAAATCAATTATTGACCGAAAAAAAATAATTACATACAAAAGCATATTTAAAAGTGAGTTAAAATGGCGAGTTTGAAAAAAATCCGTACAACCGTTTTTAAAGGAACACCTTTGCGAGGCCTGAAATTGAGCTATTTATACAGGCCGCCTATCAATTTTCCTGAACTAACCAACTATGTCATTCGAAAGGACATCTAATAGAGTGTTTATATAGCAAGTTTGAAGAAAATCGTTAGAGCCGTTTTTGAGATACAGACTTACGGTCCCACTTCCGGTTTCCGATGTCTCACTTCCGGTTAAACTCAATTATTGACAGGAAAACAATAATTACATACAAAAGAATGTTTAAAAGTGAGTTAAAATGGCGAGTTTGAAAAAAATCCGTACAACCGTTTTTAAAGGAACGCCTTTGCAAGGCCTGAAATTGAGCTATTTATACAGGCCGCCTATCAATTTTCCTGAACTAACCAACTATATCATTCGAAAGGACATCTAATAGAGTGTTTATATAGCAAGTTTGAAGAAAATCGTTAGAGCCGTTTTTGAGATACGGACTTACGGTTCCACTTCCGGTTTCCGATGTCCCACTTCCGGTTTTTCAATTTTCACCAAAATTTGGGAATTTCATCTGTACACCAGTCGTATTTCAATTCTAAAGTTTCGTAGATCTATCTTTATTAGTTTCTGAGCTATAATAGCCAGAAGATTCTCCACATACATACATACATACATACATACATACATACACACATACATACACACTGACCAATTGCCAAAAACCACTTTTTTGGACTCAGGGGACCTTAAAACGTGTAAATCAGGTGAAAACCCGATATCGAATTTTCAGACCGAATACAATACTTCCATTACCTACGGTAGTAGGGTAATGGAAGTAAAAAGGAAATTAGATTAAACAATAACACAAACCAATATTGATACAAGGAATAAGTATTTTTAAGAAATCCACATGTTAAACGATACATATGGAGATAGAAGAAATAAACAGGTTGCCAAACGAACATTAGTAAAAAGAAAAGATTAAAGGTATATATATATATGTATGGAGCTTATAAATACCATTTGACATTCCGTACATTTAATAGTTATCAAGGGTTTTAATAAGTATAAAACTTTGAATAAATATATAATGCAAGAACTCGCAACAATTGTTTCGGGTCGAAAGAAAACACGGCTCTTAAATCAGGCGAGCAAAGTAGGCACGAGTGCTGCCAATCGCTTTGTTAGCAGCACTCGTGCCTACTTTGTTCGCCAAATGAAGGGTCGTGTTTCCTTTCGACCAGCAACAATTGTTGCATTTTATGGAATTTATACAAAGTTTTATATTTATTACTTTTAAACGCCATTTCTATGCTGCTATTTTAAAATCAGAGGTTTTAACATACATTTGAACATGTCAATAAACATAAGTATAAATTATAATATCTTGTTGAGTATTTTTTACCATATTCGTTTTGTTTGTATAATGGTCGATAATATATCTGAATTATTTTGTGCGTGCCTGTAAAATATTCATAAAGGATTAGCTCACATTTTCCAGTAACGACTATGTTGTGACAAAATTCTAGAATGTCCGTTCATTTTTAAATAATTTACTCCACTAGGGGTAATTAGCCTTATAGAGAACGTAATACGAGTCGGTTTCACCATTTTCCTTTAAGGAAGAAAAGTATTATAATTATTACAAAAATTCGACTTTCAGATTTCGGTGTATCTATACGTTTTGAGGTCTCCTCAGTTCCGAACATATACATTTAAGGAAGGTATTGTGATCATGTCAAAAATCCGATTACGAGATTGGAATCATGTCAAAAATCCGAAACGTGTTTCTACAGGTTTTGAGATCCTCTGAGTTTATTCTTGCTATTTTCACGGTGATGTAATGTATGGGAGTGAACATGATAGCTAAACGCTTTGTTCGAATGAGCTGAAAGTTGGTATGTATGTTATAGCACTATAGCACGAACCCTATTGCATTTAGGGAATTTAGCACTTACAGTTTTTTTACAGGAACACAAAGAAAAATTCTTTACCATTATGGCCTATGGGGATAGCGTCTAAATGTTTTATTCGATTCATTTAAAACTTTATAAACATATTAAAGATCACCGTTGCACAAATTGCATAAATTTTGGTGAATCTAGCACTTACAGTTTTTTTTCTTTTTTAACAGGGACACAACAAAAGTTCTTTATTATTATACCCCATGGATTTAAATTTTTAAAGTGCGATAGCGTCTAAACGCTTTACCCGATTGAGCAGAAAATTTATGTACATATTATAGATCACCGTCACACGAATTGTATGAATTTTGGAGTATCTAGCACTCATAGTTTTTTTTTTTTTTTTTTTTTGAGGGACACAAAGAAAAATTCTTTATCATAGTGACTTATGGGCTCAAATTATTTAAAATGCGATTGCGCCTAAACGCCTCTTCCGATTCAGTTGAAAATTTTTATCCGTGTTATAGGTCACTGTCTTACGAACTGTATAGATTTTGGTGAGTCTTGCACTTATAGATTTTTACAGGGACGCCATGAAAATTTCTTTATCATTATGACGTATGGGCTGAAATTATTTGAAGGACAATAGCGTTATATTGAACAACATACTATGTACATTGAACAACATACAATCATAGAGATTTCAAAAGAAGCTAATGATAGAACCCGTAATGATAATGTTATGAAAGTTGTCGACATATTTGCGTGTTGAAAGTAATTCTTAAAAACTTAATCATGTTCTAGTTTACGAATCACACATTCAAAAATTATTCTTTCATCCCCCAATGATTCGACTCCCAGTTTGGGAAAAAACTTTCTATGTCAACACTGACGTTTCAAACACAGCCATCTCAGCAGCACTTATTCAAAAATTTAATAGTAAATTACTTCCTATAGCTTACTTTTCAAAATCTTTAAAACCATCGGAAAAGAGATATCTATCACTGAAACTGGAGCTCATGGCAATTCATAAAACTGTGACCGCCTGCGCCTTCAGTTACTATTTAGCTAATCGTTTGTTCGTAATTTTGTCAGATAGTGCTCCCCTTGAAAAATATAAGAAAATTACCAATCCCGCGGACATTACCGCCCGATGGTTAATGAACTTACCTGAATATACGTACGTTTTCAAGCATATTCCCGAAATTTAAGCATCTTAGCTGATTATCTATCATGTTGTAATTTTGATAACAATCAAGAAGATCTCAAAGATAATCCAAATTTAATTCATGACATACAACCATTACCAATTGTTGATGTTGGTAAAAATGAAAACAGTCTCGAATTTAAAAGTGATGATAAAATGAATAATGATAATCAAGACAAATGCTCAGAATATGTTATTTATATGATTTCCAGAAATTCGAACTTGAAAGACGCCCTGCTAGAAATTTCAGACCAAACATTTGTATCCGAACAAACTAAAGATCCTGAATTAAAAACAATTAACGAGGAAATCTTAAAAAACGGATCGTCAGAAAAATTTCCAAATTATTTTTATAAATCCTGATTCTAAAATATTAATGCTCAAGAAAGAAAATATTCATAACAATTCATTCATTTATTTAATTATTGTCAAACATTCTTTAAAAGTGAAAACATTGTCTATCGCGCATTTATCTCACTTTGGTTTGGCTAAAACCTATATGAATTTCTTTCTAGAAGATACTTTTGGAGGGGCATCTATACAGATACCCTTAATTTTGTCTCTAAATGCATTAAATGCTTACAAACGAAACATCACAAAACACCTCCTGCTCTGTTACAAAAAACATATACACCCACTCATCCAAATCATACAATCTCCACAGACTTAGTAGGTCCTTTTAGTGATGATCAATATATTTTAACAATAATAGATAACTTCTCTCACAGTAGGCACTTAGAACTTTACCCATTATCTAATATCACTTCTTCAAAAATAGTTCAGTGTTTGTTTTCATACATTACAACCTTTGGTGGTATGTATTCTATCTGATTTGGGTCCACAATATACATCTGAAGTTTTCAATACGTTTAATGATACCCTAGGCATAAAAATAATACATACATTCGTCTGCTTTTCACCCCCAATCGAATTTGATTAGCGAACGTGTCCACATATCAATTAAGTATTCAATTAATATTCTATTAGAAGAAGGCCACTCATTTCGAAATGCGCTATATATACACTAGTTTCTCTACAATGGATCCACACATTCTTCCACTCAATTATCGCCCAATCTGCTACATTTTGGAAGCGAACTGTCGCTAATTTTTGGCACTTATAACTCAAATTATAATTATACTTACCTGGACTCTAATATAAACATCTATGCAGAACCTTCATGAAATGTATCAGAAAGCGTACAATAACATTCAAGAATCTCAATTAAAAAGAAATAAACATCTCCGAAGAAGAGCCAAATTAAGAAGCATCTGCACTAAAGATATTGTGTATCTAAAGTCCATAGATAAATTTAAACCTAAATACACAGGTCCCTTCATTGTCACAACCTCGGTTTTTATTACGACATGGCCACTTGTTATTTTGGATATCTTCCTCCCACATCTTCATTATACCGTTCCTCAAATTTTCCAGAAAACATCGGTAGAGGAATCTGGGTGTAAATGCATGCTATTATTTACAGCTATATTTCTTTCAGCTCCTAAAGAGCTATTATTTGAACTTATATTACTTACATTGTCACTACAGTTAATCAATAGGGTATTGAATTTTACCTCTATTTCTTGAAACTGAAAATCCATATCGATTAATTCTTCTTCTATAGCAGGAAATTCGTCATCCCTCGCTACTTGGTAATACCATAGCCTCCTTAACTAGATGCCTGTCGCGCAGCTCGGAAACATAGCAACAGTTGAAGCGGTAGACAGCGCCACCTGGTACAGATTACCCGTTTTTTTTATTTAACTGTCACCAATAACTTTAAGAAGTGATATATGATTTATATAATCGACGTTTCTTCGATTCAATTTGCTTTTTGTTTTTATGTATATCATATCCCTCTTTTAAAAATTTTGGTGGCTGTTGAATAAAAAAGTCTTGCAATCAGCACCAGGTGGCGCTGTCTACCGTTTCAACTGTTGCCAAGTATTCCAGCAACGCGACAGGCATCTAGTTTAGGAGGCTATGGTAATACTCTGCCTTCAGATATTCAAATTTATTTTTAATTTTTTCTAAAATTGATATTCGGGAAGTAATTTCTGCTTTCGAATTACTCAACTCTTCATTAGGAATGTTCAATAATTTTGTTATTTGGGATTTTATTTTTTATGTTCCCCATTTCTCTGTTTAATGCCGTTAAAGCCATTGCAGTTCGATATTTACAACGAAACTGGTTAATCTATGGTCGCACAGTCCAAAAAATGATAGCTCAAAGGGTTAAAATCTATATGAGAACTCATTTAAACTAAATAAGAATAAGAGGACTGTATAAATAACTTGATACTAGCGGTGATTTTGACATCACAGCATTTTATTGAAGACTTAAAAAATGGGAGTGTAGAGACATTCCAGCTTCCCATGCGCGGAGAAACCAAACTGACTCCAGTTGGGAAGGAGGGATCTTTTTTATACCGTTACAGTGTGCGCAGGCGTATACATAATACAACAAGAAACGTATTTTCAAGTATTTCTAAGACCAGTCTCTAATGTATTTGAATTCTTTTGTTTGGGTCTGCGCACAAAATATTGTTATTATTAAATATAATAAATAACTAGATGGCGTAGATTTGAAATATCATTATTTACGCAACGTTAAAAACGCCAATGTAAAAAACTGTTGAGTGCAGACTGCAATTTCGTTAGCGTAAAGCGTACCGCCATCAGTGCAGAATGACGAAGTAGATTATTGCTCATATATATAGGCAAGGAAGCGAATTATCGAGTCAGAGTAGCAACCAATAGGAATTTAGGAAAACTAGAGCTGTAAGCCAATAGGAATTTGGGATGAAGAAAGCTATGTAAAAATTAGGAATATGTGGAATTTATGTAATATTGATATTATTATTATTATTGTACAGTTAGAAGACCTTCTTTTGAACTTCAATTAGCGAAATTTTTGTTTGGAAAAGAGCCAGTATACGCAAGTGTTGTTGCATAAAGAAGCGTGATTCTGAAATGTACAAAAATATATAGTCACACAAATTTACTCTGTAAGAATGGATTCCCTCCCAGATTGATATCAAGGACAACGAGATTGCTGATACCCTAGCCAAGACCGGTGCCCGTGAAGCCTTTTTGTCTTCTTTGCCTCTCACCTATATGGAGCTTTTTTTCAATGGTGAAGAACAAGATTAAATCTTCTTGCCGTATTCCACCAGTGCACCACTGGTATCTGAGGAACCAGCCGGGTGGCTCTGTAGCACTTGATTGCAGTGTTGCCAGATCTGGCGGATTTTTTATTCAATAATCACTAATAATTTTTAATTGTAACATTTAGCTAATCATTTCGAAGATTGATAGTCTATTATGTATATCAAATATCACTTCACAAAATTATTAATGATTATTGAATAAAAAATCCGCCAGATCTGGCAACACTGCTTGATTGTAACAGGCATGATCAAACCATCCTCACTCTCTTTCTTAGTGGTCACCTTAGATCTTTGACATTTTTAGATAGTTCCATTTTTGGATATTTTTGAAGTCTGTGCCAAGTGTTCCATTGAGCAGGCTTCCCTTGATCATATTCTCGCGTGCCTGAGGCTTTCTAGGCAGGATTACTGTCAATCCTTTATTTGTTCTCGATTTCTTCAGGGTGCACAATTTCACGGACCTGATTTAGCCCTGCTAGTCTCTGGGGATGAGCAACAACAACATGCAGTGTAAAGATATTTTAATGACTAAAATATCGGTATTATAACAAATATTTTAACCGTAATATTTTTGAGAACACTTGTCGAAACAGCCCACCCACCCAATTTAGCACCGCCACTGGCAATCACTCTATCCAATATTCAGCATAGAGTTAATCACATTTCATTATACCAAGAAAATCAATCACTAGATAGAATATTAAAACAAAAATGAAAAGTTATGATGCCTGCATAGATTATAAACGCTTTCCAACTATATGTACCCGTTGCTTCATTTAAATTTACTTTGTCATCATGATAACACATTAAAAAATTTTTGTTTTTATTTAGGAAAGAAGAAAACTCGCCAAAATTATTTTTATATCTTTTCCTTTATTTTAAAGAACCATTAAATAGGTGGTTCTTGTGTAGACCTCACGTAATGAGTGCCTTTACAGTATATCGTCTATAAACAGCAAAAGTACAAAAATGCTAGACAAGTACAAAAAGACAGCTATGAGGTAAAGAGTCTAACAAAAGCATTTAGTAATATTTCTAAAGAGAGAGCAATTAAAATGTTCCTTTTATGGAGTCCTGTTTGTTGTCTAAACTTTGCATGCACGCCACATGGTGAACTAAAAAGAGATCTTCACAACACTGGAAATTTAGATCGAACATTTTCCTTTTATATCTCATAAAGAATAAGAATAACTTTTTGGGTCCTGTAAACCAACCAATTACGCTAATCATGCATTATTTATTTATTTATTATTATTATTATTTTTAATGTGCTTTTATTTACTTGACATGATGTAACTTAATGTAAGTAACGGAATCTAGTAATTCAATTTTCATCCATTCCATTTCTGGTCATCTGAATGATCTGAAATTTTGCACACGACTTTATAATCAATGACAATACTATATAAAAGTGTTTCGAGGCGCTTTTTCAATCCGGGGAAAGTTCCAGGGGCAAACAAAAAATCTCTGTGTATAAGACGCTATTGTATATGCGGCACAGGATTTGATCGTATTTGTATAACGTCGAGTGGCGAGAATTATTATTATTATTATTATTTCCTTTTTAATGATTTAATAGTATGTAAATAATCTGGTGTGTCACTCAAACGATTTTCTCTTACCTTGCATTTAATACTATAAAGATAGTTTCCGGTAATTATTTGTTTTTATGTTATGTTACTAATAGATATACATACAGATATATCGCTTAAAATTGGACTTTCGTGTTCAGGGAACCTCAAAATGTGATATTATATAAAAAACAGAATTGAAAATAGAGCTCCCAAAAATAGTTTATTTACAGTATGGGTGTGAAAAATTAATTTTCCTTCCTGAGTAGTGTTCGTCGACATAGTAAAATGTTGCATAACACTTCCATCAATTATATTCAATAGAAAAGAGAGCTTAGTTTAATTCTGGGTGGCCTTGTATATTGTCTATAAAAATGCTTTTTAGTTCACATTCTAGTGAAAACGCGTTCTTTAGTTTTTTTAAAGTATAATTTTATTATTATTTTACAGGAAAAAATGTTTTGTGTATTTAAAAATATTTATTATTTTAGTTATGTTGCATATAGTATAAAGATATTTACACTTTCGCGACCGCATAAACTCTACTTACACCCTACTTACTCCATTAATGGCAGTACGTGCTTTATATAAGTCAAACTTAATTTGTAAAGCAGTAAAGTAAAGAAGTCATTTTGTGTTCTGTTGGAAACATTTTACAATGAATAGCATATGGCTCTCAAACATTAGTTTGAAATACAGTATTTTTATTATATGTCATTCCCTCATTCATTATAAAGTTAACTAAAAGAAATCAAATTTGCTTTTTTATGTTATTATAGTAATAAAAATATGTTTTAATAAATATTTAGTGTTTGAAAATACAACTAAACCTAATCATATTTTTATGAAGTAGTTTCTATAAGAAATTTGTCATTCCTTCACAACCATTCCCTCATTTTTCTAATTAATAAAAATAATACTATTTCAAAACATTATCATATACAGTTTGATTTGTATTATTTTTTATTAACTGTAACATATGTGTACATACACACACACAAAAAAATAAATAAATAAATAAAAATTGAAGCAATTTTATTTGGGCTAAATTTTTTCTTTTTTTAAAGCAGACTTTTCAGAGAATGACCCGCATATATATCTATATTATTTCCTTTCGTATATTATGTTACACCCACGAAAGAAAATTTAACCTTTACTGGTGATCAGTACAGCCATAATAGACACTTTTACTTGAAAAATATTGCACTTCGCAAGTGTAATGTATTTAAATAGACGTAAAGTTATCTAAAAAAGTACTGAAGCATATACAAATCTAAAAAATCTGGAGTGACTCCACTCGACTTTCCGAACATTGAGTAGTTAACAGTTTTGTAGATAAAGTAAAGAAAGAGGAGTTGTTAAACAAATAAAAGAGAGAAAACCAAAATAGAGTGTTTGAGTATTTTTCTCAATATATTACACGATGTTTTATTTAACGCTACTGAACTTTGAGCCCATAGATCATAATGATAAAGAATTTTTCGTTGTATCCCTGTAAAAACCTATAAGTGCAAAATTCACCAAAATGCTTATAGTTAGTGCAACAGTAATTTATAATATTCATATAAATTTTCAGCTCAATTGAATAAGGCGTTTAGATGCTATCGCACTTTTAAAAATTTGGCCCCATAGGCCATAATGATAAAGAATTTTTCTTTGTGCCCCTGTAAAAACACTGTAAGTGCTAAATTCACCAAAATCTATACAGTTGGTGCAACTGTGACCTATAACATGTGTACAAATTTTTTGCTCAGATTAATAAAGCGTTTAGACGCTATCGCACTTTTAAAAATTTGGCCCTTAAGCCATAATGATAAAGAATTTTTCCTGGTGTCTCTGTAAAAAAAACTATAAGTGCTAGATTCACCAAAATCTATAGGGTTCGTACTATGGTGACTTACAATATACGTACTAACTTTCAGCTTATTCGAACAAAGCGTTTAGACGCTAGCGTGTTCACTCACAGACATACACACATACATACACATACATACACACATACATAATCGTAAAAATAGTGGAAACGGACTCAGGGGACCTCGAAACGTATAGAAACATCAAAAACTCAAATTCGGATTTTTGACATGATTACAATACTTTCCTCACTATAGTGTTCGGAAAGTAAAAACTGAATTCAGGATAATTAAGGAAGAAATTAGGCAGATCGATTTAACTAACGTAATTCCATAATTCTAAACGAGTTAATCTTAAAGAAAAGGATTAATGTTTTTATTAATTTTTATAATTCTTTTTTTCCTGAAAGATTTCTGGTGTGAAACATTAAAATTTTGTCTTTTTCTTATAGGATCTTAATTTTATTTTTCTACATTTACAGATAACCCCCTAATACATTTTAATTATAACTCTATAAATACTAAAGATAAAGTATATAAACTGTATATGTTCCGCACTCCCAGACACTCAGAAATTCGAATATGAAGTCAAAATTGGGTGTTGCTATTAAAAAAAAAAAAAAAAAAAAAAAAAAAAAAAAAAAGTTGGCACTCATTTCAATATGTAGATGACCCCTAATTTAAAATTCAATGACATTTTCAGAAAGTGCATTTAATTTCCTGTTGAATTATGCCTATTAGATGTCCCTGCGTCAATTTATAACGAAATTACAGCGGGTGTTGCTTTTTTTTTTTTCTTTTTCCCGACTATACAAATATGAATATTGGGTGTATTCTTAAGAAATAAGTAACATACAAATCGCGAAAGAAACGCCCACTGGTGGAGTTATAGGTTTTCAAATGACGTGAATTTACGTCAGCGGTCGCGAAAATGTTAAAGTGTGCTTTAAAAATATACCTCTCTTAGACCGTGATGCATAGCCACTGTATGTGTACACAAACCATTAACATAATGCATTTTATAAATATTAACGTAAATTAGAAGAGAGACAGACGAACAGAAATACAGACAGACAGACTAATTGAAGATGTAATCATTGTTAAACATTGTTAGAAAGAAAAATGTTTAAAAAACTCATACAAACAAAAACGTAATGCATGCACGTCATATGGTGAACTAAAAAGAGATCTTCAGAACCCTGAAAATTTACATTGAACATTTTCCCTTTATGCCTCATAAGGAATAAGAATAACTTTGTGGGCCGTGTAAACCAACCAATTACACTAATCATGCATTTATTTATTATCATTTTTTATTTATTTTACAGGAAAAATTTTTTTTTGTATATTTAAAAAATATTTATTAATTTAGTTATGCTGCTAATGAATACATTAAAGTATGCTTTAAAAATATACCTATCTTAGACCGTAATGCATCGAATATTTTTTGCTAGCCACTGTACGTGTACACAAACCATTAACATAATGCATTTTATAAATATTAACGTAAAGTAGAAGCAAGACAGACGGATAGAAATACAGACAGATAGACTAATTGAAGATACAATCACTGTTAAACATCGTTAGAAAGGAAAATGTTAAAAACGCTAACACAAACAAAAACGTAATTCCAGAAAATTTAATCCTTAATGTATCTGAATACTTTTATGCGGTTCTGTATACCTTAATGATAATCACACCATATTCTGTAGAAACCATGTTTTGTGCATATGAATAATTATGCTTTGTGTCGTACAAAGATATTTAAATGTATGATTTATAAAAATGTCTCTCATAGAACGCAATCCATTGGCATTCTTTTGGGTATCCCTTTACATAAACTAGTCGTTCTTTATATACAAGGTAACATGCCAGAATGAACCCGAATAACATACATTAGTTTGAAAAAATCTCAAAATATTTACGGACTTTAGAGCACGGATCGACAGATAGACAGACAAACCGAAGTCAACGTTTTTCAATTTTGTTGAAAAGTGTTAAAAAGCATTCGGATGTGGGGGGGGGGGGGGATTCTAAAGGGATCACTTTTATAAAATGGATTTTTGTGAAAGGACTATTTTTTGTAAAGTAGAATTTTGTGATGGGGTCGTTTTTATGAAGTGGAAATTTTGTGATGAGACGGCTATACGACCCCAATTTTTATCTAGATCAACTTTTAGCCTATGAGTATCTGAAATCCACGTTATTTAAAATTGCAACTCTTGCTATTCCTCAATAATCGCTGCCATCATTAATGGTCACAGTTAAAGGATTCAGTTTATATAGCAGAAATCTAAAACGCCGGTTCACACACACACGTTTTAATATACGATTTATCTTTGATTATTGTCTTTGATTAAAATGTATGTAATATACATTTACATGTGTATACATATGAGTGTATATTACATACATTTTAAACACACCTTTTAATATACATATATACATTCAGAGATACATGAAACATGAACAAACATCAATAGATATACGCGCATACATCATACATACATATTAACACAGAAATACGTTTTATTAGTATTATACATGCACACAATTTTTAATTTTAAACTTATATGCGTTTAAACGCTTTGCGTGTTGCATAGAAATTAATTTTTACTTTTGAGTTGAAAATGTCCTCTTAAACATTTAAGAGGGTCATTCTCTTTTTGAAAAACTCTCAGAACCAGTTTCTCTTCCAATTTTCTTTTTTTATCTCGTTATATATTTTTTCAAAAAGAAATTTAATTAAATAAACCGCCGCTGTTTTTAAATCCACATTTTGCTCTCTATCTCCGGATTTACTTTAATTTGGGTTATAATTATTTTTTTAAAAAGACATATTTCCTCAGGAAATAATTTCCGCGTGAGCAAGACCATTATCTACCAAATCGCGAAACACGCACCGGTTGCTATGAGAATGTTTTTTTTTCATGAATTTCATTCTCGATTCGCCACTTCCCGCCCCCTCCCCCCTCACCATCCCTTGTCGAAAAGCCACTGTTGCATGTCGCATATCCTTAGCGCCCTCTTTCGCCTGCAACCCGAAACAACGGGTTCTCGTCCAACGTGTCAACACCGTCCATCGAAATCAGCCAATAATCGAGATTAGAGTCTGATTTATCTCTGTCCGTCAGTGTCAGGATAATTTCATCCTGGGTTCGTGCAGTTCTTTCGCGACAAAAACTCAAGAAGTGTCTACAATGACGGTGGATGTTTATTTAGCTCCGGCCAGCGGTCCCTGCAGGGCCGTCCTCATGACTGCCCGGTACCTGGGGGTCGACGTCCAGCAAAAAGTGGTCAACCTGATGGCAGGAGACCAACTTAAGCCGGACTTCCTCAAGGTAAGTCCCGCCTTTGAATTATTTATTTTATCTACCAGATCAGATCAGGGTCGTAGCGTGGAGGGCACCAGGGTGTCAAACGCTCCCTGGAAAAATCCGGGAATCTATTAACTCACTTCCTAGATGATTAAATTAAGAAACATATAAATATGCTTAGAAATAAGTGTCTGTTTCTAATATACCATATAACTGTCGTGTAAAATTTTGCAGCTTTACCTTAACCAACTGATTATTATAAGAGCTATTAAAATTAATTAATCATGTTTTTGTTGCTAATTGTAATTAATGACACAACAAAAAACATTTGAAAATATTCCTATACGCTTCTCTAGAGTCCCCTGTGCTTCTAATCTGTCTTCGTCCCCCCCCCCCCCAACAGAGCTTTTTTCCAAATAGTACCGTGATTCCGTAAATCCCCGAAATTATTCCTCCGAATTCTAAACAAAGCCTCCAAACTCATTTTTAAGAAATTCTTCTTCTTATTATTATTATTATTCACTATTATTTTTTTTTCTTATTTATTTATTCTTACAGTTGTAACAATTGTAATGAATTTCTATTGAAAATTAATTTAATTATTTAATTAATTATTATTAATTTCAATTTATGAATCACATTGCCTTTTCCATAGTTTCGTATAAACGTTACGTTACCAAATAGGGTTGGTTGGTTGGTTGGTTCGTGGCTGAAGTTACAATCTTACCTAGAACTGGAGCAATGGTTTCTAAGAGATCATAGCCCGTTTTTATGTGAGTTAAAAAAAAAAAAAAAAATGCTGATTACGAACAGGTATGCCGACGAGTGCAACCTGGATTCAAACCCAGCACCTCCTATCTACCAGTTTTTAGGTTGGATGGTTGTGGATAAAAAGGCCAATTGTTAAATTTGAGGTAGCGATTATTCGTGATATCTGTGATGGAAATGTTGTGTAAAGCATTTTATGTTTTTTCCTATCGTTGTAACAAAAATAAATAAATAAATAAATAAAATAAAATAAATAATAATAATAATAATAATAATAAATAAGTAAATAATAGAATATAATAATAATAATAATAAAATGGTATCTACTATGAAGATAATAAAATTTAAATGATCTAAATAAAATAATTTATTAAATTTATTCCTAATATTTATTATATAAATCTATTAGATTTAGTCCATATTACCAGGCCCCGATTAACGCCAGGGCATGCGGGGCAGTTGCCCTGGGCCCCTTTCTGGAAGGGCCCCCCCCAACAGGCATAAGCAGAAATTTTGCAACCTAAAGACCTCGTATGTCACTGCAAGAGGGCCCCCCAGAATAATCTTGCCCCGGCGCTCGAGGTAGTCTAAGTCGGGCCCTGCATATTACATACGATGAATTGCAGCTTTAACTTAAAAAAAAAAAATGTTCTTTCCATTAATATCGATAAATTTTGTAATGTTGCATCATATACTTAAAAACTGGATTTTTTTTTTTTTTTTTTTTTTTTTTTGTGCGTGTGTATTTATTAATATACACACAGACAGGCACATTCAAAAATTGTCATAATGGGCGGCCTATCTAGTAGTCGAACGGCTAGCGCTTTGATCTTCAATTACCAGGGTTCGAATCCCGATTCAGATATGGATGTTGGTAGCAATTAAACCATTAAGCCACAGACCCAATTTTAATAATGTGCAAAAAATGAGTAGATACCTCAAACCCAAACCTGTCACGAAAGGCGGCAACATTATGCGGTAACATTTAACAAACGCTCTTATCAACCATGGAGCGGCACTGGTTTCACACATCATGTTATTTACAGAAGCGCAGTATCCACTACGGTTGGTTCGAGCGGCGCTATTCAGAATCCTTTGCTGTGGTCAAGCGGTTGGACGTGGTTCGACGTGGTTGGTTGTCAGAGAGAAGTCCCTGGCTCTAACCCCCCAGCTGAGATAATTGAGGGGCCAGAGGCAGATATCTTTGTTAATTTTGCATGTTTTCCTTTGAAGTAACTGCGCAATCTGATAAAAAAAAATAAAAAATAAAAAATAAAGGTTACAACTTATGACAAGACATTTTGCTCCTTGTGTCGGAAGCGTGATTAATGGTTTTTTGAACCTCGAAGCTTCAACCCGAGTGGAAACCAGCCTTAAAGTACTAGTTTTAAATAACATAAAACAGCGAGATTATTATTATTTATTTATTGAGGGTGTTTTTTATGGGTAATTCGAATGGAATCGTCAAGTTTTTGCATACTACAGAGAAGAAGGAGGTAATAAGGACACTCAAAAAAATTCTCGAGGGTGTAATATCACTCAGAGTCGACTCTGTGCGAAGAACATACACAAACTGCACGACGCTGATAATGGATTAAATGTTTTATTTATGTAAAGATGTAAAACGTAGTTAGATATGGAAATTTTCTTTACAGATCCGGGAGAACTACTATATTCTTTCTGTATACTATTACTATATATTATACTACATATACTATAAACTATACTATACTGTTATTCACTACGCCTAAATTGAAGTTTCAAATCTGTTAGCTGAGACTTTCTCAATAAGGAAATAAAATATTTAAAATGAAGTAAAATTAAAAAAAAATTAAGAATTTTATACTTCGTAATCGTAGGTGCTTTGAACACCATAAGTCTACCCTTGGCCACGTCCTCGGGTGGCGTAGGTTGTAGAGGTGAGTTCGGGCTCTATTTTGGCAATCCGAGCCCGCCCGGGCCCGAAACATTTTTGAACTCAGCTCGCCCGAGCCCGAAAAATTTTGTGTGATCAGAGCCCGAGCCCGCCCGAGCCCGATATTGAAAATGGTACGCTATGCAACGCATACACAATAGTAAATTTAAATACGTTTTCATTTTCAAATTAATTTTCTTATTATCAATCCTCAATTTAAATAACTATAAATGTTATTATAACAATTTATAATGTCTGTGTCTCTGTATATACATGTGTATATTTATATAGTGCAGCCCATTGTTTATAACGCGCCTATCGGGGGACAAAAAATTTATCCGAATGAGTGATATAATGAGGCCCAATATAACGAAGGAGGAAGGATTACTGTATAACACTATGACATAATATGCATCCCGTTAAAAAAAAAGTTCTATTTAGAAAAAGGAAAGTCAAAGCTACTAAGGTTTGCAAGATTATTTTGTGATTTATAACCTATCATGACTGTTATGGCATTACTAAAGGTGCTCTCAAAATGAATAAAATTTCTTTTTCTCTTTTTACATTTTCCAGTTAGTGAAGAATAAAATAAACGAAACTTTTAGCTTGAATCCGAGCCCGCCCGGAGCCCGAAGACTTGCGTAAGATTTGAGCCCGATCGGGCCCGGGCTCGGGCTGAGCCCGTCTCATCTCTAGTAGGTTGTAAGACCGATTATCTACCCGAGGGAGGAACTTACGTCTGGGGAAATCCTCCACATGGGAAGTGGGACTCTAAGGGATCCTAGCCCGTATTTAGCAGAGTTTTGGAGAGAACCGTTTCTTAGCATATAATCCAAAGAACAACCTGGTTTCGAACCTAGCACCTACCGCCTCCAATCTTGGAGAGCAGAACCACTTGGTTTCTAGAGGGATACTACGGCAGTGGCGGAGAAAAGTCCGAAGAGTCTTATCAATATTAATTTTAACTGTCTTTTCCTATGGTAATTATTGAGTTTACTTTAACTTAATAATTATCTACAAATCTAAATTTATTGCGAGGAAGAAAAAGTGATTCCTTTCCACTCCGAGAAAGACGGCCATTTTTACCGGTTAATGGCCGTCTTTCTCCGAGTGAATACACGCGGATAATTTAGCAATTAAAACATATGAATAATTTATGTACTAAAGGTGAATGAAAAACTGCAGATACTCATTATACTTTTTTTTTTTTTTTTACTAATAGATATACATACAGATAAATCGCTTAAAACTGGACTTTCGAATTCAGGGAACCTCAAAATGTGATATTATATAAAAACCAGAATTGAAAATAGAGCTCCCAAAAATATTTTATTTACAGTATGGGTATGAAAAATTAATTTTCCTTCCTGAGCAGTGTTCGTCGACATAGTAAAATGTAGCAAAGTACTTCCATCAATTATATTCAATAGAAAAGAGAGTTTAGTTTAATTCTGGGTGGCCTTGTATATTGTCTATAAAAATGCTTTTTAGTTCACATTCTAGTGAAAACGCGTTCTTTAGTTTTTTTAAAGTATAATTTTATTATTATTTTACAGGAAAAAATGTTTTGTGTATTTAAAAAATATTTATTATTTTAGTTATGTTGCATATAGTATAAAGATATTAACACTTTCGCGACCGCATAAACTATACTTATACCCCTACTTACTCCATTAATGGCAGCACGTGCTTTATATAAGTCAAACTTAATTTGTATAGCAGCAAAGTAAAGAAACCATTTTGTGTTCTGTTGAAAACATTTTGCAATGAGTAGCATATGGCTCCCAAACATTAGTTTGAAATACAGTATTTTTATTATATGTCATTCCCTCATTGATTATAAAGTTAACTAAAAGAAATCAAATTTGCTTCTTTATGTTATTATAGTAATAAAAATATGTTTTAATAAATATTTAGTGTTTGAAAATACAACTAAACCTAATCATATTTTTATAGTTTCTATAAGAAATTTGTCACTCCCTCACAATCATTCCCTCATTTTTCTAATTAATAATTTTTCTAATTCTTTCTCCAAGTGAATACACATGGATAATTTAGCAATTAAAACATATGAATAATTTATGCACTAAAGGTGAATGAAAAACTGTGGATACTCATTTTTCTTTTTCTTTTTTTTCCTTTCTTTTCTTTTCTTTTTCTTTTTTCGTTCTTTCTTCTTTTTAACTATATCTATTAATTTAGTTAATATTTAAATTTAAACTCTTTTTATATACTAAAACTAACGTTCTTTACCTGCGCCGCTGCTAACTACATTTAAAAGAATTTTGAAAATTCTACATTACTTACTAATATAAAATCATAAAAAATATCAAACTTTAAAAAAAGTATTTCGTTAAAAATCAAAACAGTAATCGTTTTATAATAATAGCAAAGCAACTGTTTATAAAAACTATATTTTTCATAAATTAGTGAAATATAACTTGCTTATGAAAACCTATTACCTTTCCCTTCGTCCATTTATTAGTACAGTTGAAAGCCATGCAATACATCGGCATTTTAAAAATTCATCAATATTCTATTTTATTACTTACTCCGTGTTATTACTATTGCCGAGTTTCAATAATGGTTAATGGCTGATGCCAAAAAATTTTTTCGGCATCAAAATTCTTTGCATGATAACATGGGGATGATAGATCTATATAAATTACTATATCTATGGTACTAAGTGACCCTCCTCCCTCCTAAAAAGTTGTGCACTTCTGCTATACTGCCTTCATCAAATTCAGACGAAAAGAAATATATAAAAATTGGATTAATTCTCTCTCACTCTCTGCCTCTTTTTTTTTTTTTTTTTTTTTTTTTTAATCGAATTGATTTGTAACTTCAGCAATGTCAAGTGATCTTTCGAAATCTGTTTGTAAAACTGGTTTGAAAATCCAATCCGAACATTGCTGGAACAGGAAAAACATTGTACTGAAATGAACGGTTTAGAAGAATAGATTACTCAACTATTATAATAACCATGGAACATTTTTCTTTAACATTTCCGTATCCTTCTGTAATTTTATTGCTGCTATTATATTTTATTTTCGTGCCTATCTCTTTCAATCTGCAATATTACGTCGTCTCATATATTTTACACTGTATGGAATAATTTTTCTTTCAATTATCTCTGACATCAAGCTAAAACGAATTATTTACAACCGCTTTCAGAAAGAAAACATTACACAATGTTCTCTCTTTCTATTTTTACCTTTAGAATGCATACTATGTCAGAAAAAAAAATGTCAATAGGAAAAGATCCGATTGTAAAATTTTTACTGTGTCTATTCGCTTTGAGATTTCCTGAATTCAGTTTTTCTGGTTTTATAGTGTTTATATGTATGTGTATACACCGGGGGGGGGGGGGGGGGGAAGGGGAGATTAAAAGGAAAATTAATTTATTTTGTCATTTTAAGGGCCCTCTCCACTCACCGCCGCTGGAAGCCGAAGCTAATGTTTTTCTATGGGAAATTTTTCTTTACAAATAACTTATTAAGTAATACATATTTTTAAATTCTGTTTTCACATTCTGAAAATTCCCAGCTGTTAAATGGACGCACCTTTTTCAAAAAATTATTTTTTTATCTTTTTGTATTTTATTCTGAAGCTGCAAAATACGAATTTTCAATATGTGAAATTTTTTCATTTTGCAATTTCAAAAAAAAAAAAAAAAAAAAAAAAAATAATAATAATAAATAAAAAAGGTTCGTTAGTTTAACAATTGGGAATTTTCTGAATGTGAAAACAGAATTTAAAAATATGTATTAGTTAATAAGTTATTTGTAAAGAAAATTTCCCCATAGAATAACATTGGCTCGGGCTTCCGGCGACGGTAAGTGAAGAGGGCTGTAGAATAATTTTGTGCCATTGACCAAAACAGCTTGCTTCGATTGACCGAAAGAATAGGGTAAAATCACTGTCACTGGATTGTCCGATAATCTGCTTGATAGATCTCTCTGTAAACGGCAAATGAGCTTGAAATGTGCTCCTTTCGATTCCAGTAACAATTAATTCGACTGAGCGCAAATTCGGCAGGTATATCAAATAATAATAATAAGCGCCATCCCCGGCCTGCCGAATAGCTATCGTTAAATGCAATTCCTAATTGGTATTAAATTCTTCTTCAGTACAAAAAGTTTAATTAATGTAAAAATTTCGTTCAATTTTTTCAATTTCTTTAAGAAATTGTGCATTTTAAGAATATTAAATTAAATTTTCGCAGCCGAAATAACTACTCAAAGCGTATAATCTCTTTTCCTCTAGTAGTCGTATGTATGCTTTGGGTCTGCGTTGACTGGTTACGTCAGTATCGCATCGTTTCGACAAAATTTAAATGTAACTAGTGAACTAGTCCACGTTAGAGAAATATTATATAGATTGATATATCTGTAGATGCCAGTTTCTATTTGAAGGTCAGTTCCCTTAAAACCCAGTATTTTCTCGTCCCAAATTTTGCCCAGAGGATTTACTATTACATTTTATTTTCATTAAAGATCCATGTATAGTTGTGTAACTCTCTTAACCCTTCGAGGAACAAACAAATTTCTCATTTAAAATCAACAGTCACCAGAAATCACCAACGATATCGAAAGAGAAATAAATAAATGAAGTTATTCCTCTTAGTTATAAAAGATAATTTTATTAAAATTTCTGGGGCCAGTTTTTGCAATTTTGAATTAAAATTTAGGTTTCCACTATGGAAATAGCACCCCTGAAAGAGTCAAGGATCATTTTAGAAGACAGATTACTTTATTTATTTATTTATTTATTTATTATCATTATTATATTTATTTTTATTACTATTTTTTTGTCGCATTACCTTCTTCTCCTAAAATTACATTGAGGGATTAAATAGTGCTACTTGAGACGACAGTAAATAAATAATAATAATAAAAAATAAATAAATAAATAAAAATAAAAAATAAGCCTGCTTCTTCTTTTAAACAAGCTTACAAGTATACAAGATAAGTAGTTGAAATTAATATAGACTTTTGTTCGTCACAGGAATTGGTTAAAGAATATGATTTAGGCTATAAATGAATTCTCAGAAAGCAATATTATTGGCAAAAATCTTTTAAAAGCCAAAGAAACTACTCATAATGAGTCGTTGTCAAGTTGTAGAGACAAAAAATATAAACTGACCACTTTAAAACACCTTATTTTTTATTATTAATGTTTGAATGATAATTTTCTGATCATCTTCGATTAGAAGGCTGCCTTTCCTCTCTAACGGACTATTTTTATTTGCTGAAATGAATGACCCTAGGGCATTTCATTGTATTTCATTCAGATTATTTTGAATTTTATACTGGACCAGGTGATTTGAATTTTTAAAGCAGTCTGTTACAATCGAAGATACAGTCGGTAGCAAAAGTATCCAAGCACTAGTCAATAATTTCGATATAAAAAAAGTACACTTAATACTGTTTTGTTAAATAAATCCTTTTCAAATCATGTTCTTTTTTAACAAAGCAGTATTAAGTGTATTTTTTTTAGACAGGGATTATTGCTAGTGCTCGGATACTTTTACTGCCGACTGTATTATTTGCAATTCTTCATACAAATCATAAGAATGTATATCACCGATCTTCTCACAGAGCAGTACCTTGTTTAGGTCGAGTCAAAATTTATAAATATCCTCCTTTTTATTGCATTTTATTTTATTTATTACATCTTTTGGATGAACCGTCTCTCTAAAGCTGAAATTTACCATTTGAAAACGTACAAGTTAATTTTGATTCGGCTGAACGAGTAAGGACGAATGGCTATACATATAGGAGAGTAGTAGAAATTTTTATTTTAGAAACATGAAAAGGGAGAATTTTGTTATTTAGGCAGATTTTAGTTTTCACATTGGTGAAAATTTATTAGAAACATATTTTTTGATATATTGACATTTTTGTAATAAAATGTTTATTTCTGAAATTACCTATTTTCTGAAAGCAACAAATAAAAAAATCGCATTATTAATACACATTATACAGCCCCGAGACTGCCCCTTTCTAGTGCGACGCCGTGGGCAACGGTGGATTATTTTTTACCTCTTTAAGCATTATTACTCCGCAATTTCTAAAATAGTTCTTCAAACTAAAAGTTTAAAATAAATTTTTATCTTGAATTTTTTTTTTTTTCTTCCATTTCATTGTTGAACATCAAAAGGTTTGAGTAGTCTGTTATATATAAGAATTTCATGTTGTATCTTTTTAATCCAACTGTAAAACTATTAGTCTTATGTTAGTTCCATGAAATTCTCATAGTTCTTACGATGACCTGTAAGAAGCCTATGCAATTTACCACACACAAATATACATCATTCCCATAGAAATTGATAAAATGAATTAAGGATCTATCTGCCTAAATGAAAATGTAAAGAAAAAAGTAAAAAATCTGGAGTGACTCCACTCACCTTTCCGAACATTAATTAATCAACGGTTGTATAAATAAATTAAAGAAAGAGAAGTCTTTAAATAAACAAATGGGAAAATTATAATAGGGTGTTTAAGTATTTTTCTCTATACATTATGTTGTTTATACAACGCTATTATTATCCTTCAAATAATTTGAGCCCATAGATCATAATGATATAAATTTTCGTTGTGTCCCTATAAAAATCTATAAGAACTAGACTCATCAAATTCTATACCGTACGTGTGACGGTGACCTTTAACATGAATATAAATTTTCAGTTCAATCAGAGGAGGCGTTTAGACGCTATCGCACTTTAAATATTTTAAGCCCATAAGCCGTAATGATAAATAATTTTTCTTTGTGTCCCTGTAATAAAACTATAAGTGCTAGATTCCTCAAAATCAATAGGGTTCTTGCTACTGTGACCTATAACATACGTACCAACTTTTAGCTCATTCGAACTAAGCGTTTAGACGTTGTCGTGTTCACTCACATACATGCATCATACATTCACTCACATCCATACTACCATATGTGTGGGTGCCCATACATCACCGTAAAAATAATCAAAGCGCGTAGATACACCAAAATCTCAGAGTCGGATTTTTGACATGATTACAATACTTTCCTTACATACGTATGTTCGGAAATTCCAATGTCGTTTCCTGTGAAAAGTGTCGACTCACTGCTTTATCTACTATCGTCTGTCCCGTGAACGCGGGGAAATGCAAACAGAGCAACCGATAGAACGGGGTGGAGGAGGAGGGAGACGCCGGTCTTTGCTACCTGTTGGGCAGGGCGACATTTTTTACTTTCTCTCGCGCAGCGTTGCTAACGATACGATAATACTTGCCAACATTTTTAATTTTTAAATCAGATTTCACACCATTATTTTTTGATAGAAATATTTCATATTAATGTTCCACGATTAAATAAAGCGAAATTTATTACAGAAAATTGCTGCTAGCTCGTATGAAATCGCCCGCCTAAACTGGACATTTAGCAATTATATGTGTGATAATTATTGGGACGGAGGACTATTAATTTCAATCTGGAGTTTTTGTAGACCAGTTTTGTGTAACACCAAAATAAATTAGAAATATCAGTCCTATCATTACAAATTCGGTACCAATGAAAGGGACGATTTTTCTGAATCCATGGGTGCAGATAGATTTTCGACATGACAATTAGATTTTTTAAATTAACTAAAGTATAAAATTTAGGTGGAAACACTTCATTTCAATTCATTTCAGTCATTTAAAAAAGTACGTGGCCCAGTTTTACGGTCAAAAAATGAGAAATAAATTAAAATAAAAAAATAAAAATAAAAATTTTACAGATTGAAATTAATAGTCCTCAGTATTAAACTAAATTCTGTCTTTGACAGAATTTTTATTTTATTTTATTTTTTTACGGTTAGCCTGATTAATCTCTGAAGCGCTAAGAGAATCTGAGTAATCATTTTGGGGGGTCCTTTCATTTAAGATTTCTTATTCTACACAAATAGAAATCTTATTTTACACATTTAGAAATTCATAATCTGAATGCTACAAATTTTATTTCCAAAAGTGACTTAACAGAATTCAGAAAAAAGAAAAGTGACATGACAGACTATATTTATCTGCATTGAAATTCCACAGTTTTTACATGTTAGATATACAGTCGAACCTCGTTAACGTGAATTACTTTAACATGAACTTTTTCCACAATCCCCGTCAAAATAAAAATTAGTTTAATTATACGAAGATTAGTGACTGATAACATGAACAAATTTTTTATCCCCCTTGAGATTACGTTAACGAGGTTCAACATAGAGTAAATTTCTCCTAATCTGAGTAAAATAAATAAATAAAAGAAAGAAAGAACACGTTTGGGCAGCCTATAGATGTAACACTGTACTTACTAGAAATTCCCCCCGTTGACAGAATGAATTTGAATTCTCTTGAATGTCCATGTACACAAACCATTCGCTTGATATCAATAAAGAGTTTATAGTATAGCCTCCCTCTATGATACATACAGATTTAGAATACCGAGTTTAGACTTCCTGCTACTATTTCTTTGTGAGATATGCTGATAACAGACACACAGATCGACAGACACACACATACAGACGAACCGCTAAAAACATCATTTTCTGATTCAAATGACCTCAAAACGTGTAAATATAGCAAAAACTCAATTTCGAAAATTTGACCCGATTTTCATATACAACTAGATTGATTTGACAACAAAATTGATTTTTTTTTTTTTTCTGATATTTAGCGTTATATTTCTCTGAGATAAGAATCGTCTGTATTCGGAATGGAAAACAATTTCAACCAATAATTTGTATAGGAAAATATACAAAAAAGTTTTGTGATAACTACAGCATACTAGTTTTTAAAATTATTTTGCAGAGAAAGCCTGAATTAATAATTTGAATATTGCATTTTAGGCGTAGTGAATAGAATAGTAATTTTTTTTTTTTTTTTTTTTTGTATAAATATAAATTTTAGTAACTGTTTCTAATCTAATGTAATAATATTTTAATGTATTTGCTGTTAGATTGGTCTAACATTATATTAAAATTTAAAACAAAAAGTTTCCGGCCAACTGCCAACGGCCTTGATTTCTCCTATGAAAGACAAGACTAAAGACTATGAGAAACGATGACTAATCCAGAGTTGCCAGACAGTCGAAAATCAATTTCCCCAAATGGTTCTCGAATTTCCCCAAATCAAGGGTTTGAAAAAAATCCCCACTCAATTTATGTAATTATGTAATTTTTTTTTAAAAAGTTAAGAAATTTTAACAAATTTAAGCTCAAGTTTATCCCTAAATGAAGCTCTTTTTTGAAAAAAAAAAAAAAATCCCTATTTACTAAAAGTAACTTTCAACACACTCGTTTAAATCCGTTTAAGCTTCTTCTCTCACCTCTACTAATAATTTGTACTTATTCCATATGTATATAAAAGCAATTTTTATGGACAATAAAATACATTAAAAACAAGCTACCCAGACGGTTTAAAGAGCTATCATTAAATTTTATATTTCCCGCCTGCAAGTTTAATTCAAGTTAAGATTAAGCATCCAAGTTTACATTTATATTATACAGCTTAATTTAAGATTAATTACTCAAGTGAAGCCGCAGTCAATACGTATCATGCATTGACCATATGCTTGCATTGCAACAGCACACATAAACCAAATAATTTTTGAAATCGAAAATGCAAATGGAAAAAAAAAAAAAAAATCTGGAGTGACTCCACTCGACTTTCCGAACATTGAGTAACTAACAGTTTTGTAGATAAAATAAAGAAAGAGGAATTGCTAAACAAACAAAAGAGAGAAAACCATAATAGAGTGTTTTTTTCTCCATATATCACACGAGGTTTTATTTAACGCTACTGAACTTTGAGCCCTTAGATCATAATGATAAAGAATTTTTCGTTTTGTCCCTGTAAAAATCTATAGATGCTAGATTCACCAAAATGCTTATAGTTAGTGCAACAGTGATTTATAATATTCATACAAATTTTCAGCTCAATTGAATAAGGCGTTTAGATGCTATCGCACTTTTAAAAATTTGGTCTCATAGGCCATAATGATAAAGAATTTTTCTTTGTGTTCCTGTAAAAAAACTGCAGTGCTAGATTCACCAAAATCTATACAGTTGGTGCAAATGCGACCTATAACATGTGTACAATTTTTTTGCTCAGATTAATAAGGCGTTTAGACGCTATCACACTTTTAAAAATTTGGCCCCATTGGCCTTAATGATAAAGAATTTTTCTTTGTGTCCCTGTAAAAAAACTATAAGTGCTAGATTCTCCAAAATCTATACAGATTGAGTATCTGTGACCTATAATATGGGTATAAAATTTTTGCTCAATTGAATAAGGCGTTTAGATGCTATCGCACTTTTAAGATTTTGGTCCCATAGGCCATAATGATAAAGAATTTTTCTTTGTGTCCCTGTAAAAAAACTATAAGTGCTAGATTCACCAAAATCTATAGGGTTCGTACTATGGTGACTTACAATATACGTACCAACTTTCAGGTTAATCGAACAAAGCCTTTAGTCGCTAGCGTGTTCACAAACATACACACATACACACATACACACACACATACATACATCATCGTAAAAATAGTGAAAACGGACTCAGGGGACCTCAAAACGTATAGAAACATCAAAATCTCGAATTCGAATTTTTGACATGATTACAATACTTTCCTCACTATAGTGTTCGGAAAGTAAAAAAAAAAAGGATAAATTTTAAAATCAGAAGGTTGAAAACGTTGATTTTTTATTTCTGAAATGGAATCCAGATTCCAGAATAAATACATTATCATTTGCTAAATTTGATTTTTTTTTTTTTTTTTTTGTGGGATTTTATTAAAAAGTATCGTTTACTAATTTTAGAAAAAACCCATGTTTTCCCCCAAAATTTTTCAGTTCCCCAAATTGCTTCCCATTAAATCTCTGCCCCCAAATATTTCCCCTGAAGCTTCAAAACTTCCCCCGAAAATGGGGGAAACTCCCCAAGTATGGCAACACTGGCACTAATCAAAATAAAAATTCTGCCAAGTGGCGACTTGGTACAACGTTTCTCCGTTTTTATTTAAGGTAACCCTTAGATGTCAGTGCTCGGGCTCGCAAAGTTACTAGCGCTTCAATGTTAAGCTCGATCCCTACGAAGTGGATCATTCTATTTAATTTGCAGGTAAATCGGTAGACAGAGGGATGGGAACCTTTGCTTGCGATTGCGCGAGCGAGGTGTGAGTGTTTACGATTTTGATTTGGCTCGTGGTTGTTGCTAATTGCTTGATTCTTTCTTGACAATTTTAAGTTCATCTTGACTCCCGTCAAAGATTTGATTGACGAGATAAAATTTTTTTTCATTTATCGCAAAAAAAGCTCTGGGGCTAGTGTTGTCGGATGATCGAAAGTAAATTTCTCCAAACAGTTCTCAAATTTCTTCAAGTCAAGGTGATATATATAAATTTTTTTTTTTTTTTCAAAAGAAATTTCAAACTGATTTTTTTTTTTTTTTTTTAATTTTAAAAATATTTACCAAATTTAAGCTCACATATATATTGAGTAAACAATAAATTTAATATAATTATGATTATTTTATTATTATCCTTTTTACTTTCTTCTATATGTAATATAGAGAAAGTATTGGATTCGCGCAAATTTTCGACCTCCATTTTTTGACGGATCTACACGTTTTGGGATGTCCTGAACACGAATTGATAGTTTTAAAAAAATGTCTGTCTGTGGTTTCGTGTTTTCACCGTATCTCACGAACCAATGAATGAAATTCAACCAAAATTGGTATATACTTTGACCCTGGCGGGGCATTCTGCTGATTAGATTTGGGGATCATTAGCCCAGCAGGTGGCGCTGTGATCGCATTTTATGTAAATTTTTAACATCGCAGTATAGGACAAAATTTTGTATTTTTCACCGTATCTCATGAACCAATGAATGAAATTCAACCAAACTTGGTATATAGTTGGAACTTGACGGGGCATGGTGCTGATTAGATTTGGGGATCAATCGTCCAGCAGGTGGCGCTGTCATCGCAAAATTTCGTATTTTTCACCGTATCTCACGAGCCAATGAATGAAATTGAACCAGACTTGGTATATAGTTGGACCCTGACATGGAATGGTGCTGATTAGATTTTGGGATCAATCGCCCTGCACATGGCGCTGTGATCGCATTTTATGTAAACTTTTAACATGGCAGTATAGAACAAAATTTCGTATAAATGTACATAATGAGTGTTATTTTAAACTTGTAATTGTAAAATTAATATGAATTATTGATAACAGTAGTAGTTAACTAGGAAAAAAAATTGTGCATGTGGGGGCACCGGTTCCCCCCCCCCCCTAGAGGGGAAGTAAATTTGAAGATGGATATCTTTCGAAAGGTCTCGTTGATAATAGTAATAGGAAAAATATTTTGTGCGTGTGGGGGTATCGGTTCCCCCCCAACTGGGGGGGGAGTACCCTTCCGGGGGGGGGGGGCAAAGTTTCAAAATGGGTACCCTTCGAATGTTCTCGTCAATACCATAAAAACGAATGGTTGAACCATAAATCTGTGATAATTTAAAACAAAGTTATCGTTTTTTTTACTTTTAACGAAAAAAACTTAGAAAAAAAAATCGTTTTTTTTTTTTTTTTTTTTTTTTAAGGTTTTTTTTTTTTTTTTTACCTTTTATTACCCCCCCCCCCCCCGGAGGGGTAAATTTTGAAGATGGGTATCTTTCGAAAGATCTCGTCAATACCTTTAAAATGAATGGTTGAACTACAAATCTGTGATTTAAAACAAAGTTATCGATTTTTTTTAATATTGTTACTGATTGATATGTATTACTTTTTTTAACAAAAAAAAAAACCTTAGAAAAAAAATCGTAATTTTTTTTTTAAATATTGTTACTGATTGAATATGTATAGTAAAATATAGAAGAATGTCTTGTGGTGGCCACATCATACTAGTTTTTTTAATATTGTTACTGATTGAATATGTATAGGAAAGTATAGAAGAAAGTCTTGTGGTAGCCACAACATACTAGTTTTCTTTAATTTTGACTGGGGAGTAAACATTTTTTAAGTTTTCCTGAATTTCTTTGTACAAGGAAATCAACTTGCACTGCAAAATATAGGAAATAAATATAGTTCAAATTTCTTCAAAACATGCTTTAAATCATCTATATACTTATAGTTGCAACTTTTGAAAAAGAAAAGGATTGAAAAGTGTGAATTGATTAAATAAAAATTACAAAAAAATACAGTTCTCACTCGCCTTTTTTTTTTTTTTTTTTTTTTTAATGCCCTGTCTGTCAAAAGAAAGGAACAATTTGTACTTGTTTATGTTGATATAGAATGTTTTACATTCATTGCATGTATTGTAGCTAATGTTAATTAATAATAATAATTAAAAAAAAAACTTGCACTATATTTTTAATCATACAGTGCATTGTTTTCAATCAATGCTCCAATTCAATGAGCAATTGTTTTCAATCATATGATGAAAATAATATTTTAAGTGCAATTATATTAAAGTAATAATGCAGTAAACTGATTTTATTCCAGTAAATAATCTTAAAGCATTACATTAAAACTTGTTTTGAGGTACACCATCTTTTCACTAATTAAAACTAAGTTCTACATTACCCTCCTTTAAGAGGAAAAAAAAAAAAACTGAGTCCGAAATTGAAATTTATCGTAATTCTATTGAACCTAACCTGAATCTCTTCTCCGACCGTCCTATTAGCTCAGTGCATTTGCATTTATCTCCAAAAATAAGTAATAAAAATAAAAAAAAAAAAAAAAAAAAAAAAACGAAGTCCGAAATCGCAATCTATCGTATCTTCCCTTCTGCTTCCTATCCCTCCGTTTACGGTCTGTCTTACCTGCAAATTAAATAGAATGATCCACTTCGTAGGGATCGAGCTTAACATTGAAGCGCTAGTCGCAAAGTTTGCCAGACAGCTTCCGATTGGTGAATATCTTGTGTTGTCTGTGTTGAGTGACTGTCAGTGGATCACGCCGCTTTTATTATTGCAGATAAACTATAAATATATTAATTTTATTGAGTTTCTGTTTTGTCGCAGATCGCAGAGTTAGTTGCCGTGTCGGTGTCACATTTGTGTATTCCTTATCTTTCTGAAAGAATATGCCTCGCATCGATTTGTATCAGCTTCCAGCTAGCGGCCCTTGCCGGGCCGTGCTGATGACCGCCCAACACATTGGAGTCGATGTAACCAAGAAAAATGTAGATTTGATGGCGGGAGAGCAAATGAAACCTGAATTTTTGCGGGTAAGTGAGCACTGAATATTTCTCTCTCTCTCTCCCCCCCCCCCCCCCTTACTCCTTTAAGGCATTAAAAAAGAAGCGAGAGGATTGGGGAGTTCAAAAACCCCTGAAATTTTTTATATTTTTCAAACTCAAAATTTTAATTTTACTTAATTAAAAAAAAAAAAAAAATTTCTTAGCAGCAAAAGCTACATCAAACAAATTTGAAAATTGCAATTCAGATTTAATGAATATTAATAATCTCATTTTGAGAAAAAGAACATTTTGCGTTCTCTCACAATATGTTTCGAAGGAACCTTCTCCTCAACATATATTATGGATGACCAGGGCCTGCTTTTAAGAAGCAGCAGTAAGGTAATCCCCCCCCCCCCCACACACACCACCACCACTACCTACTCTCATTTGTCACTGTTCTACAGACTTGATAAATTCATTTAAAAATTTTATAGAAAACCGCCTTTTAAACACATTAAAGTATTGCATATGGAGCAGGAGATGTTAATTTTACTTGTTTATGTACGATCAAACAGGGCAGTTTAGAATTACCTTCATCCTGCAATGGATTGACAAAGGCTGAAATTGATAATGAGGGTGATATGATAACATTTTTAATAGTTTTTTTTTCCCTCTCTCTAACTAATATACAACTAAATAACTTTAATTAGCTAAATAACTTTGAATAATAATAATAATATAACAAATAAATGTTGTAAAGCCTCTTAAGAGCCCCCTCCCCCCTGCATCTCGGATTTTATATCGACGCAGTTATCTCGTTTATCCTCCGAAGGTGTGATTAAATAGCCAGGGTAAATTTAATATTTTTATTGATTAATTGAGTGACAGATAAATATTTTTCTATTTTCAAGTAGTAATATTGAACAATTTCACTCTAGTTAATTTGCTGTTTTTCGGAGTGTTTTCTTTACAACTTCTCGTCTGATATTTTATATTTTACTGTTTGCGAACTTTAATTATTTTAATAGAACAATTTTACTTGTGAGAGGGAATACTTTTCTCTCTCTCTCTCTCTCTCTCTTTTTTTTTTTTTTTCTTTTTAAGCTCAATATCGAGCTTTGAAATTTGTATCTAAAACCGATGGAAAACTTGATCGGTTTCAAATTTTAGTTGCTATAATCTAAGTAAAATGTTTTAATTGCATTAAAAGTTTTGTAATTCGACTAACAACAGTCAAGAAGTTCTGTTCTGAAAACTGGTAGACGTTTCGGGTCAGGCCAATCGTTTGGAATTTCCCGTGGGTTTCTCCGAAACTTGCGTAAATACGAACTGTCTTCTTAGGAAGACTTCCTACGAGGGACAGTACTCCAAGGTGCAAGTTTCTATTGCAGATAACACTGCTCTGCCTGAAAATCGGCCCCAACATTTTTGAAAATTCTATGTAAAATGACCTTGAATCCGAATATGACGCCCATTGTGCCCTGACGCCCCCCTATGTTTATCACTTTTCGGGGGGGGGATTTCCCATTGAAATTATAAATTACATTTATTATATTTTATTAATGAATTAATATTAATATTTATTATATATTATGTTTTTTCTGTTTTTGAGTGTTAAAATAATACTTTTCCATTCTCCAAATCAAATTCGTGGCCATAAAATGGCCGAACATATAAAAATTGGGGGGAGAGGGGGGGTTGCGCCTCGAGAAAACTGTGGGTGATTGAGCAAAATGGAGATCATATTCGTATAGGAGGTCATTTTACATGAGAATCAGCAGGAATGGTATCAGTGCTTGACATTTTTTTTTTTTTTTTTTTTTGCAGTGCAGTGTAATTGCTTTTAATGCACATGTCAATAGCCCAGTAGCAGAGATTTCTGTATCTATCTGCAGCAAAACAAAATATATCTGCGATCCAGGAATGCTGGACCAGTTCATTAGTATAAATGTATTAGAAATTTATAAAAGAGTGAAATTTTCATATACAAAGAAAACAAATTGAAAATATGCAACAAAAAATTTAATTGTCTTTAACATTTTTTATTTTTTCATTTTAAATACTACAATTTCTTTATCCATTCACAAAAATCGGGACTGGTTTAAATTCAGAATGAAATGTTTCATTATTGACAGACTATGCAGGCGCCAGAATGATTAATACTTAATATTTTGGTTCATTAGCGCATCTATTAAATACCTATTGTTTTAAAATACTTTTTCCCAGTTAACTTTTTACAATCGGAATGCCCTTTCATTAGCACGGCCCGGGGGATATGTCATGTTCCATAGGTCCCGCTCGTTGGCCGTGCCTACACTTTTAGCCGCCCTGGGCGAAAGATTTTAGCTGCTCTCCTAGGCAAAAGATTTTAGCCACCATTACTAGGCACTAAAATTATTTCCCTCCTTCTGCTTCTGAAAACTGTCTTTTAAAGCCAAAAACTGCCGGGTTGCCACAGATGAAAAGTTATCAAGTTTTTTTTTTCTCTGTTTTAAAAATAGGCCACCAGCAGCCGAGTGGTTATGTGCTCAAAGCTGGTAGACATGAGGTGCCGGATTCGATCCCAAGTCGCGCTTGTCGGCCTAGCCGATCGGAGTTTTCTATGGTTTTCTCCAAAAATTGCGTAAATACTGGCTAGGACCCCTTAGAAATACTCCCACGGAGGGCATTTTCCCTCAGGTCTAGGACCTACAGCAGTCAATCGGTCTTATTCCCAAATCCAATCCAATCCTGTTTTAAAAAAAATCTAACAATTTTAGTAAACCTAATTTTTAGCTGAAATTTTGTCATTTTTAGCCGCCCTGGGCGACCGCCCCCCCCCCCTCTAAGCACGGCCCTGGCCTAGCCTTTCGGAGTTTCTCCTTATTTTCTTCGAACTAGCGTAAATTTGAGCTATTACGACTTTAAAAGACATCCTGCACATACATACACGAAGGGCGTCCCACTCACGGCTAGGTCTCTCGAGTAGGTAGTTGGTATTATACAACAACGAGCCCACTGAGCGGTTCTGCGCTCAAAGTTGGTAGACGTGAGGTGCTGGGTTCGATCCCAGGTTGCACTCGTCGGCTTAGCCGTTCAGTTTTCCGTGGTTTTCTCTGAAACTTGCGTTAATACGGGCTAGGACCCCTTAGAAAGCCCCCTTCGCGGAGGGCACTTTCCCTCAGGCCTAGGACCTTTGAGTAATCAGTTGGCCTTACTCCCAAAACAATATTCCACAACGACAGTAGCCAACGACACATTTACTTTAAAATCATAAGCGAGCGTGTTACAGTATATCCATAATCACGCGCAAACATACATATGAATGTAATTTTTGAAAACATTATAACGACATAACAAACGCTACGAGTTTAAAAAAAAAAAGGGGGGGGGGGTAGAGGGTATTTTATTTTCTTAAGATATTCACATTCAGCGCGTGACTAAATTGTGAACGGAAATATGTCTGCATTAATTTGTTCTTAAAAATTTTCACAGTATATTTAATAGGCGTGCCAAGTGAGATAGTTTGTTACAAGTATCTCTGCTTATGTTTCTAGCCTTTGGTTGAAATTACTCTTAAACCTGTTCACCTTTATGTTATTTTGTGAGTACTTTCGCAATTTTTTTAATTTTATCCCTTCTACTTCGTACATACACTCTGCTTCTCAAGTTATAGGAACTACTTTCGCGCCAAAATAAGCGATCATGGAGGGAAATTAGTTTCACAGCAGCGTAAAAACGCCGTAAGCCGTAAGAAAGATTATCATCATCATTATTATTACATCGTAGCCGCAAGTTGAGTGTCGGCGAATGGAGATAATTATGAATGAAAATACATGAAAGTTTTTATTAAGTGAAATGGTTATTAATTTATCAAAATAAAATATTCATTTTAAGCTATTATTTACTCCAACTCCCTAAAGAAGTCAGGTGCCTTTTCAACGGTTTTATTTACAATATCTGAAAAAAATCATTTGTAAAACTTGTAAATTTCAACGCATGTTGATAAAAACGTTACATATCTTTTTCAACTTTTAATAGAGTTCTACATTCCCTAACCCCCCCCCCCTCCCTTTTTTTTCTTTTAAATATCAGCGAATTTTTTGTCGATAACATATTTTACATAGTTTTACGACACATCATATACGTATCCCCCCCCCACCAACCACCTCGCAAAATAAATAAATAAAAATAAAAAGTAAATTTAACGTTTTAAAACATTGCATAGGATGAAATGATACATCACACCAAGAACTGCTGGACAAGGAAAAAGTTTGTTTTATTATTATTATTATTTTTTTTTTTTTTGGGGGGGGGGGGGTGATGAAAGCATTCAACAGATTAACTTTTCTATCAATTCCTTAAGCAAAAAATATTTTATTATAAAATGTTTCATAATTTTGTTCCTAATTACAAAATAATTAAAAGGTTAATAGTTATCGTTTCATGTATTTATAGTGCTATGTAGAACTGTTAAATCACAATCAAATTCTAGCCAATTATCACAACACAACATAGATTGTGTCCACAAGTATTTTATCGACAAAAAAATAGTACTCTTTTTTTTTTTTTTTTAAGTTAAAAAAAAAATTGTAGCTTTATTCTGGATAAATTGTAAGTAAATAAATTGGTTATTTTTTTTGCTTATTTTTCACTGGTGCTTAACAGTCCGCATAAATATGAAACATATTTAACTAGCGAACTCATGCGAAATTTTCGCAGTTTCTTTACTTATTTACCTTTAAAATTTGAAACTCATAAATATTATACGTAAGCGAAGTGTGACATCACTGACCATCGGTGGGGCCAAACAAAAGATTTCATATGTTAATTATCCGTAGAATTTTTTGTAAAAAATTATTAAAAATTAAGGGAAATTATTTCCTGATTTTAATTCCCATATTTGGATATAATTATAAATTAGTTATCGTGTATATGTGTTAGATTAAGTTATTTTGCTGTCAAATTGACAAAATTTTATTTTTTAAAAAACGTCAAAACTGTCCTTGGCGTTTTTTGCATTTGGCGATAAAAACGTAATACGAAAATATATACATGCCAGATGTATATTTTCGTAATATGTATTGTACGAAATATTGTTTCATATTATTGATTGCTCTTTTAACCCCTTAACTGCCCGGGCGTATGTATACGTCTTTCCGAAATACAATCTTCTGAACCTGAACCACAAGCGACATAATTTTATTATGTATTTAAACTTCGTTAAATTTCAATTTCGAATCTTCGCTAAACCATTCTTTTACTGCGTCATCGTTCACATTTTCACATCAGTTCTAACCTAACTATCAATCTTGTAAGATTTTTCTATCGTTTTGTCATCCGATGAAATTGCCCCTTGCCATTGCCCTCCGTGGTTTCTTAACCGTGGTGATTTTTACTAATTTCCACGTAGCATCAACATAATAAATTGCATTCAAAAAGTGAAATTTTTCCAAAAAGAAAAATCATAGTAATCCTTTCTGAACCAACTTAAGGAGTTGCTTCACTCACTGTCGCCGGATCCGGGTGCATAAGCCAAAGTTACTTTATGGGAAAATTTTGTTTACTTATAACTCATTAACTAAAAATATTTTAAATTCTGTTTTCAAATTAAAAAAATTGACAACTTTTAAATTGACTTTTTTTTTTTTTTTCTTATTATATATAAACTGATTTTTTTTTTTTTTTTTTGAAGCTATAAAATACGAATTTCAGTATGTGAAATTTTTCATCTTACAATTTCAAAATAAAACATTTAAAATTTAAAAAATCTTTTTAAACAAGTATTAGTTAATGAGTTATAAACAAAATTTTCCATAGAATAACTCTAGCTTGGGCTTCCGGTGAGGCTGTTCTCAAATGAGAAGCTGAATTTCGGGCATACTTTCTGACATTAGATAAAAAAAAAAAAAAACAGTTTTTACTTTCATATACGTAAAAAAATTAGACCTACTAGTCCAGTTTCCAGAAAATCAAATGACTTTTTCATTTTTTCTTTAAAGCAAATACTTTTGTCAAAAAAATTTCAAAAATTGACTTTTTCCATATTTGTAGTGTGAAGTTCTGGCATATTTCTGGACAGGAAAACAGAGTTAGAATTTAAAAAAAAAAAAAAAAAAAAAAAAATACATTCTACATATACGTATGTTTTTATTTTGATCGAATAACTTTTTGAAAATTTTGATTTACGGGCCCGCTTCACTCACCGCCGCCGGAAGCCGAAGCTAATGTTATTCTATGGGGAAAAAAATACATTCTACATATACGTATGTTTTTATTTTGATCGAATAACTTTTTGAAAATTTTGATTTACGGGCCCGCTTCACTCACCGCCGCCGGAAGCCGAAGCTAATGTTATTCTATGGGAAAAAAAAATACATTCTACATATACGTATGTTTTTATTTTGATCGAATAACTTTTTGAAAATTTTGATTTACGGGCCCGCTTCACTCACCGCCGCCGGAAGCCGAAGCTAATGTTATTCTATGGGAAATTTTTCTTTACAAATAACTTATTAACTAATATATATTTTTAAATTCTGTTTTCACTTTCTGAAAATTCACAGCTGTTAAAATTGACGGACCTTTTTATAATTTTTTTTTTTTTTTTTTTTTTTTTTGAAGCTGCAAAGTACGAATTTTCAATATGTGAGATTTTTTTATTTTGCAATTTCAAAATAGAATATTAAAAAAAATAAAACCTTTTTGTAAAAAAATAGAACCGACTCCAAAAGGAACTGCTATTCAAACAAATAAAAATGAAAGAAAATTGACAGAAAATGGAACTGTAAATTGCGCCTAAAAGTATAAAATAATTTCCTTCGCCAAACAACCTATAACACTACAATTAATCATAACTTTTGAAGTCGGCGCAAAATTAAATAAAATTTAATTAGTTTTTAAAGGTTTGTCTTTAGATCGGTAGCAACAAATGCTGTTGCCTCGAATGATTCATGTTCATGTTTCCTTTAATATTTTATCACTGTATACAACTGGTCCATTAGTAGCATCTCTATAGAACAGTGAACATTCTTCACAATGCGGTATTTATGTTTCTACGAAGTTAGAGTTGCCTTTGCAAATTAGACACAACTTTGATAACTATCTTCCTTGATGGCTTTTGGATTTGGCGATCGAAACGTCAGGCAAAAATATACACGTAAGATGTATATTTTCATTATATATATTGTACGATGTGTTGTTTCATATTCTTGATACCTTATCAAAATACTCATGATATCCCGAAGAAATTAAATATGCTTGCCAGATAATTTTGCGATTTTTCTTTCACCAAGGACGTCAGATGCCAGCATCTTCGCCAACTTTTGCTGCTTACGAAATCTTATTTGTTTTCTTGAATCAAAGTAGTTTTAGGCTGCGTTTTGCAGGTGACAATGTGAGATGTGTATTTTGAATAGGATTTGATTTTTGCATTGAATAAAGGTATCAATTTTTATTTAATTTTGCGCCGACTTCAAAAGTTATGATTAATTGTAGTGTTATAGGTTGTTTGGCGAAGGAAATTATTTTATACTTTTAGGCGCAATTTACAGTTCCATTTTCTGTCAATTTTCTTTCATTTTTATTTGTTTGAATAGCAGTTCCTTTTGGAGTCGGTTCTATTTTTTTACAAAAAGGTTTTATTTTTCTCTTTTCAGTGAAAACTTATTTATATAGCAGAGCATCAGAGGACGTTCGACGGAAGTTTCACAAATCACAACTTCAAGAAATGTGACATTACTCAAAAAATGGTTTATGTCACTGAAAAATACATGAAATGCACCCAATATGAACAAAAAAGTTACATCTCCATCTAGAAAGTTATCCACTAGAGAGATATTTGTGGCAGTTTTATTCTAGTCAAGTTATTTTTAAGTTGATTTTCCTCAAATGCTGCATTTTTAAGTTGTGTAACTTTTCTTGCCTTTATCGGATATGAGGAAAAAACTATCTATTGAATACGTACGTTAAATTAAAAAGTCTTTAGAAATGTAAAGAACAGATACGCTGTATTCGTAACCGAAAATTCTGTTAGGCATATATATTGAACTTTACAGTGAATACGTGTCACCTGCTGCGCTGGAAATTGCGCAGCGTAGAGTTCAAACAAAGAGCAAAATATGCATTGCAGCTGACGGACAGAAGTTTCAACATCGATACTTACATACTGCTTTTACCAGTGTAGCTGCATGCGTTCAGCATTTAGAGTGAGAACAGACTTTTGTGAGTATCCTGTAATTTGTTTATATCTTAATGAAATCATAATGAAACCTATTTCAGGCCAAGATCATTACGATAACAAAAAAGTATTAAAATTAAATCATGTCTTACGAAGTTATAAGCTAACAAATTTCAACAACAACAACGAGAAACATGGTTTGTATTGACAACCTCTTCCTTTATGAAGTCGGTTTAAAACGTCTATGCGTTAATCGATGTGACCGCTTACAATAAACATACTTTGAATTTTACATAGCATAAATGTCACCCGCTCGCTACAACATATGCAGTGTCGTACAAGTGAGCACAAAATAGGAAATTGTGAACAAACAAATGCACATTTTAAGTGTTCTGTTTTTAGCATTAATGTCTAAACTATCTTTGCGTACTACATCGATAATGCTCTGCAATTTTATAATTCACTTTTTTCCCCTGTCTTGAAACGTTTCCGAGATAGGATTGCTAACTCCACTGTTTTCCACCAGGTGGCGCTTTAGGCGGTTGAATCGTGTAGCACATGTCCAATTTACTATACCTACATACCACTTTTATGACTATATCTGCAGCTGTTCAGCAGTTAAAAGAGACGGGACTGACTTTTTTGGGCACCCTGTATTTTCTTTTATCATAAAGATCTTACAATGGGACCTATATCAGACCAAGACCTTTACAATAAAACAAAAAGTATAAAAATCGGATCATCCGTGCAGAAGTTATGAGCTAACAAACAAAAACAAAAACAAAAAGACATACGCTTTGAATTGAGAACCTCCTCCTTTTTGAAGTCGGTTAATTAGAGCATCCTTTACGAAGTTATAAGCTTACAAACACCAACAACAACAAATAGTTCGAATTAAGAACACCCTCCTTTCTGAAGTTGGTTGAAAACGACTTTGCGCTAATCGATGTGACCGCTTACAGTAACAGTACTTTGAACTGCAGAGTATACGTGTCATCCGCTACGCTGCAAAGTGTGCAACGTAGTTCAAGAGTGCACAGTGTAGGAACCTGCGAACAAACAACTACACGTTTTAAGCGTTCTATTTTTAGCAATAATGTCTAAAAACTGTCTTTTCGTAGTAAATCGATGATGCTGTACAACTTCGTAACTAACTTTACTCCCATCTTGAACCGTTTTTGAGATAGGAGCACTAATTCCGCTTTTTTTTCACCAGATGGCGCTTTATTTTCTTTGGATTGTAAAGATGTTATAATGGAACCTACTTCAGACCAAAATCTCTACAACAAAACAAAAAGTATCAAGTAACCGCATTTTGAACTATATAGCGTATGTCTCACCAGCTACGCTGCAACGTGAGCAATGTAGTTCAAGTGTGTATAGTGTAAGAAATTGCAAACAAAAACATGCTCGTTTTTAGCCTTGTATTTTTAGCATCAATGTCAAAACTATCTTTTCGTACTAAATCGATGATGCTCTGCAATTTTATAATTCACTTTTTCCCCCTGTCTTGAACCGTTTCCGAGATAGGAACGTTAGCATGAATGTCTAAACTATCTTTTTGTACTAAATCGGTGATACTCTTCAGCTTTGTAATTCACTTTTTCTTTAGAACTGTTTTCGAGATAGGAACACTAACTCCACTATTTTCCACCAGGTGGCGCTGCAAGCGGTTTAACTTTGTACTGCATGGCCACTTTGCTATACTTACATATCATTTTTATCACTATATCTGCAGCCGTTTAGCAATTAAAAGAGTTGGGACTGATTTTTTGGGCACCCTGTATTTTCTTTAGATCTTAAAGATATTACAATGGGACCTATTGTAGACCAAGACCTTTTCAAAAAAACAAAAAGTATCAAAATCGGAGCATCCGTTCAGAAGTTATGAGCTAACAAACATAAAAAAAACATACGGTTTGAATTGAGAACCTTCCTTCTTTTTTGAAGTCGGTTAAAAATACATTTTTGATAAAGGTCCGTCAATTTAACAACTGGGAATTTTCTGAATGTGAAAACAGAATTTAAAAATATATTAGTTAATAAGTTATTTGTAAAGAAAATTTCCCCATAGAGTAACATTAGCTCGGGCTTCCGGCGACGGTAAGAGAAGAGGGTCGTTAAGCTTTTAAATATTTTAAATATTTTATCATGTGTGAAATTCACTAAATATCAGTCTGCCTTTTCACTCGCGTATTTTTGAAAAACAGACTAAAGTTTAGTGAATTTCACACATCATAAAATATTAGTAGTCTGGTAGCTTATGTGTCTAGCTTTTCTTTTCGCCTGCCTATGAATGAAATGACTTTTTGAAACCGGTTCCTAAATTGTGACTTGCATTAAAACCCTTTATCCTATTTTTGTGATTATTTCTGTTATATTCTATTATCCATTTCAATTAAAGAATTTTCTGTATTTTATCCTCCTTTACGGTCATTTTGTCTAGTCTAACTCATGTTGTGGGAGCTACTTTCGCGCCAAGAAAGGCGATCACGTATCAAAGTTAGTTTACCAGTAGATGAAAAAGCGCCAATCATTCAAAACAAACATAACATAACAACATGGTAGGTTTTTACGACAAAGGAAAAGAAGGAAGCTTTCATTTTTTGATATATTTTTCATGTTGCCAAAACAATGATGATTGTGTTCGTTCATTTTTCAGTTTTTTCTCCCTAATAATTAAGCACTGGCCAGGTTTTTTTTTTTTTTTTTTTTTTTTTTTTCCCCTCTTCGACCTTTTTTCCAAATTATTCTTTAACGAATGAATATTTGAATGTGAATTCTATGAAGTGTGTTTCATTTCAAATAATTGAATTTTTATGCTACTTTAACCCTTTCATTCCCAATTTTTTTCCTCTATAAAACAATAAGTCTTATGTTTAGTTATAAATCTATTTCAAAGATAATATATACTATATATATATATATATATATATATAATTGGAGTAATAACAGAGCAGACTACGAATTAAGCAAACAAAGCAACTGAGAAGTGTTTGTTTATGTTTAATATATCCACTGATGCCATTAAAAATCACAACTTTTCAATAAATAAAAAATCATCAAAATTTTGGAAGAAATACATATTGTAATTAATTAAAATACAAATTATAAACATTAAAAAATAGAATAAAAAGTATTTCAAACAATTAATTTACTTAACACTTTAAATCCCGAATTACCTTATTTTGTGGAAAAATAGTTTGAAACTTTTTTATTATGTTTCTTTGCTGCATGAGAAACATCTCATTTTAAATCAACGAGATATATAAAGTAGAGTGATAAATGGTAACCCTTGAGAAGGTCCAAGATGAGTCATGTGACATGCTTTCCTTGCACATGCGTATTCGGTGGTTTCCTTGGTAACACCTCATTTTCAGTACATTTCTATGGCAACGGTTTCAATGTTTTTGTTTACTTTACGTAGTTTAATATTCTTTTGTTCTAAACCATTTTGATTTTGATTTTACTTCTTTCTTATTTCGTGTAGTTGAACTTTAACCGACAAAATGCTTAAAAATAGTTGAAAAATTATTATTTGTTGTTAAATTTAGCTCTTTAAAAGTTTAAATTTTCTTTTATAAACACTTTTAAAGTTTGTTGAGAAACGATGAAAAGAAAGGTATTTTATTATTTATTAAAATGTGAAATATGTGTAAAATTCTTTTAAAAGCAATTTATTTCGGTCATAGGACTGTCATGTTACCTAATAATAATGATAATTTGTTGAACTGATATTTTAAATGCCAAAATAGTGATAAAGGGCCAAACACAGCAACCTATTCAAGCATGTCACGTGATTCATCTTGAACCACAGAAAGCTAATCCTTCATCCATTGAATCAGCACTCTAATTTATATATCTCGTTGTTTTAAATTTAGCTTAACTATACAGAAAGCCAAAAAGTAAATGAAATTTAATGATTCATCTGAAAATCATGCAAAACTTTTTAGAGTTATAAAATAAAATAAATTTTCATTGTCACAGAGTTAGTAAATCATTTAAATTTTTTTTTAAATGTAATTACTGATACACTAAGTTAAAAATTTAAAAATCTGGAAAATGGATGAATAACGTTTAACTATTTATGTGTGTTGCGTACTTCAAGATCGCAAAAATATGCTTTAAGTGTAGTATATACAGTAACCGCCGCTTAATAAATTCACTGGTGATTTAAATCAGCCGCTTAATCTGATCAAATTGCCAGGACCGGAATCAACTCAATACAAACTTCTTCTAAAGCCGCCGCTTAATTAAAATCAGTATCGCCGGTTAATAAACTCAAAAATATCTCCTCAGCAGCCAAAAATACCCTTTATGCACACTAAAAAATATTTTTATTTACATTGTGCTTAAAATATATATATATATATATATATTTATAGAAAATAAAGCACAACAAGCCCTCTGTTATCGCTCATTGTCGAAAAATTTACACGTAGTACCGTTATAAATTAATCACGTCCCATAACTTATCTCCGTAACAATTTCACGGAACGTATTCTTCAAAGCGCAGTAATAAGTTACAAATTTGATTTGAAATGATATTGTTTTATTAATTACTAATTATTAAAAAGCAATTTCTAGTTCTTATTTTGAAATTACTATGATTCATGAAGTTTAAACGGAAAGAGTTTAAATTTATGAGAACAGCGTGAACTTTTGGTAAAGTAATCATGATTTTCCCCAATCCAAACGAAAGTGCATGGGAACTTGGAATGCGTTTAATTTACTTATATCGAAGAAATAATCAATTATATATCAAAAATTAATTAATATTGTTTACTAATTCCATCATTCGTTACATTTTGAAGTTTCTTTCCAAATTCAGGGAAGCAATACCTTTTCCTTAAGTGCAGGGACGTTCGCCGGTATAAAAATCAGCCGTTTAATAAAATCCCTTTGGCTCAGAACGAATGTGATTTTAATAAGCAACGGGAACTGTGTGTACTTGATTTTTCTTTGTTTATTGCCTTTCTGCAATACATATGTAATAATTTGTGTGCACATATATTTAATCATGGGAATATGTAGTATATTTTGACAGAAAGTAGTTGCTCAGGTTTATTTATTATTATTATTTTAACTGTTACATGCATTTATATAGTATACTAGCAGACCCGGCCACGCGTTGCTGTTACTAAGTTATACGTTGAATTATACGGCTGTAAACTATTTAGTACAGTCAAATTATTATTTACGAACAAAGACGAAAACGTTGTAGCCGATGTAAAAACCCACAGGGTTGAGATATGAAACTTAGGTCAAAATTTGGAAGCGATTGATAAAAATTTTCGTAGTGTTGATATTAAGCACAAATTAATTTTATTGTAGGGTCCTATAAATTTTAATGGAGGAGTGATATATATTATTTCTAATGCTACTTTGGATAAAATTGCTAAAATGACTAATATATAAATTAAATTCTATTAAAATTCTATTAAAATAAAAGTATAAAAGAAACAGACGATTTTAAAATCAATTTTTATGGAGGAGTGAAATATAATATATGCTATAATGGATAATTTTACTATAAAATGACCTCATCATTTTAAATATTTTAAAGAGGGCAACAGCTGTAGTTATAAAAAGGAAAACAATAAGGCTTAACCAGAAAAATAAGTAAATTTGATAAATATTTTAAAACTTTAAAGTTGGAAATCTTATGAAATATTGGACATTTAAAGTAAATACATGTATCATTTTAAATAGAAAAAGATTTTGGAAAAGTTTAGTGTATTTTAACGAAGTGATGAGAAGTTTTTGAGTATGTGTTAAAATTTTAATAGTAAATTCAAGTTAATAAAGATGGGAAACATTGAGGATTAAGATAAGAATAATTATAAGATAAAAAAAAAAAAAAAAAACTTTTTATATACCATGCTTTTAAATTTTAATATACTAATAATATACTAATTAAAAGGAAAATGATAAATATTCTATCATAGTTTGAAGTCAAATTTGTTTTCAAATGTCTAAATAAAATATCTGATGTAAGATACTAATATTTTGCAGCAGAATAGATTTCATTTCTGTCATCCTTGGTGAATATTTAATTCCTTTCAAAAATCATGGTTATTTTAACAACTTATATTAAAAGAGTAATGAATAATATGAAACAATATTTCGTACAATACATATTACATCTCATACATACGTACAATGAATAATACATATTACATTTCGTACAATGCATATATCTGGCATGTATATTTTCGTGTTACTCTTTTGATCGCCAAATAATAATAATAATAAAAGCCAAGGGCGACAGAGTTTTGAAATTTAAAATTAAAATTTTGTCAATTTGACAGCAAAATAATTCAATCTAACACCCGCGATAACTAATACATATCTATACCCAAATATAAGGATTAAAATCGGGAAATAAATTTCCTCGATTTTTAATAATTTCTTACGAAAAATCCAGTGGGCAATTAACATAGGAAATCTTTTTCTTGGCTGCACAGACGGTCAGTGAGTCACACTTCGCTTGCGTATAGAACTCATAGATATAGTATAGCATATATAGAATAGAGTGATCATTGGGGAGAAAAAAGTTATTCCTTTTCATTTGGAAAAAGACGACGTTTTTACCAAAATATGGCCGTCTTTCCCCGAGTGAATACACACGGGAATACATACTAATATTTTGGCAAATAAAATTTATGAATAATTTATTTGCTAAAGGGGAATGGAAGACTCCAGATACAGTTTCAAATTCATATTTCTTTCTTTCTTTTCTTTTTTTTTTTCAATACCACTTAATGGCTGTTTCCAAAGCTTTTTTTTTTTTTTTTTTTTCGGCATCAAAAATCTTTGTACGATAACATGGGGATGAGAGATCTATATATATTACTATATCTATGATAGAACTACATTAGCACTTTATCAATGTGTATAAAATCTTTAAATTGATTATGACGTCAATTTTCGTGAGATGCATAATTTAACTTTTTATAATTTTTTAACGTTCACGTTTGATTAAATGTATTTATTTTTATGTCGAAAGAAAATGAACTCGTATTTTTTTTTTTTTTTTTTTTTTTTTTGGCAACAATTAAATTAATGGAACTCACAGATATTTTGGAGCAACTTTAATAAAGGTCTATAATTAACAAATAATTGCAATAAAACAATATTGTGACAATAAATTGAGATAAAAACTATCCTATCTCTCAAGTTGGACCAAACTGCACACAGTGTGCAAAATTTCATTAAAATCGGTTCCTTAGTTTAGGAGTTTACCCCGGACAAACATCGTGACACGTAATTTATATATATATACAGATGTGTGTGTATAATATATATCCACACACATTTAAATGCTATAGTTAGATAAGTCTAAGGATATACATTGAAGATAACACTGAAGTATAAAGGAACTCGAAAAGAATGAGTAATTTCAAATGAATATGATGGGGGAGGGAGGTCATTATAATACATAAATATTTCATGATTGTCATTAGATTATATGGTTAATACTTTATTTTTGAAATAAGAACATTATCAGAATCGGTGTTTTCATGTAAGATACTGAATATGAAAAAATATTTCAAGAAAAAAGCATTGGAATATAAATATACAAATTTCTGAATACGTTATTCTATGCTATAAATAAACCCCTTCGGGAAAAAAACCGAAGAAACTGTTTTTTCTCCAAAAATTTTAGTTTTTTTTTTTTTTTCCCGACCATTCCCATCTCTAATTAAGGGCTGCAATTAGAATTAAAGGGCTGCGTTTTCTTTTGCGTTAAGCATTTTAAAATTTTCCAACGATGTTTAAGAGTGATTATGAATTCAGTTAGTTTGTCTGTTTGTTTTTCAGTCTTTCTGTCTGTCCGTTGTGTGATAAAGAAAGTAGGCGAAGAACATAGAAAGTTACACAACAAGTACGTGTAGTTGAATGTGTTAATAATCAATGCGCAACGCATGATTTTTTGTCCCCCCCCCCCCAGGGAGGCAAAAAAGAATTATATAATGGGTTGTGGACTCCAATTATGTAGGAAGTGTCTTGTAGCATTGTTAAATAGTTTAATGCAGAACAAAAATTATATTTTGCACTCTGGAAAAGTGGCAGCTGAAAAAAAAAACAGAATTTGGGAAAAATCAACTTAAAGTATTGACTTGCCTTGACATACCTCTCTCTCTCAGGTGGATAATTTTCGAGATGTCTCTTTTTGTGTACACGGAAGTACTTTATATACATTTTTCCGTGTAATAAACTGGAAATCGCTTTTTTTGTGTGTGTGTGTGTGTGTGCGCATTATTATGTTGCATTGCTTTAGTTAAGGTACGGTCAGTCATCAATCATAGGAAATGGAGTGCTATTTATCTTTTAAAGAGAAAACGAAATTATTTACACATTATGTTCCATGGGATTTAGTTACTTTAAGTGCACTAAATTATTTAAACATTAAAAGAAAATGAAATTTATTTGTTGTAGGATTATGTTACTTGCATGGTCGTTGCTGGAATTATCCGTTCGGAGACATTTTTTTAAATGGGGATTATATATACGTAAACCATTCTTATATTCACTTCATTACGGTGTATGAGCTGGATTGCTGCAACGCATATTATATCTTTGTACTTTATAAACGTACAATATTCAAATGCACAAACTATGCTTCCCGTGGATAGAGTCTTAGTAGATTTCATGATTTACACGATATAGCAGGAATATAGACATATTGTGGAGTGAAGTATTTATATAGAAATTAATCAATTTCACCAATGTTGTTCCATTTATTCATTTTTTTTTTTTTTTTTTCTGTTTATACTAAATTTCTAGCGCATTATGGTGCATGAAAATTTTTACATAATATACATGGCTACACGAAAGCAATCTAGTTTAGGCTTTGTCTTTTAAAAGTTTAAAAAAATTGTTCCGGGATTTGTCGCGTTACCTAAATAAAGTTTAACGAGTCATCACGGAGCTGTAAAAATACATTAAAGATTAAAAGATATAATTGGTAAGGTAAACGTATCAGTAGTGGACACTTTAAGGACATTTTCCGGCTATTTTTTGTGTAATTTCCTAATTTTAGAGTTTCAAAAAATAATTAATTTTTCAGACCTTTACTAACTCTTTCTTAACACGACTGTACTATGAAAATTGCTAATTGTAGCATTTTTATGTAAAAAATCCAAAATCTGAAGAGCTTAAAATAAGCCAGTAGTGGACACACTAAAACCCCAGTAGTGGACCCTTTTTTGTTCCAGTAGTGGACCCCTTTGAATTTTTGTTTTAAAATTCAAATCTAGTATAGATTACAGAACTGTGTCCACTACTGGATCGGGCATTAAAAGTCACATGAGCCAGTAGTGGACAGGGCTGTTCGCTATTGGTCATGACATTTTTTGGCATCAGTAGTGGACATCCATAAAAATACTATGTATCAGATTTAAAAAATAGCACAATAAATGAATTCTGCATACTTATTTTAGTCATATGAAAGCAAAAGGTAGAAGAAATCACTTAAAAATAAGCAGAGAGCGAGCAAATAAATTTTCATTTCCTTATTCAAAGTGATAAGAAGAAAACAGCAAAATCACAAAAAGTGCAAATTTTTTTTAGTTAAACTAACATTATTTTAAAACTAATGGCCGGAATTATTTTTTGTTAAAGGGTTTAACATTAAAGGACTAACTCCCTTCCTGAACTTTGCTCGGATCTTCAGAAATATTAGGTAGCTTATTTTCAGAGTTTAAAATTAAAGTGTCCACTACTGGTGCGTTTACCTTAAATACATTTGGAAAGTATTTTAAAAATTTACTTTCCCCTCTTCGTTTTTATGTTCTGTTTAAGGAGCGAAATATCAGTTTGTGTTGTTCTTTTCAGATGAATCCCCAGCACTGTGTGCCTACCATTGACGATGGAGGATTCTACCTCTGGGAAAGGTGAGTTGACACTTTAGAGTCATAATATAGATTAAGTTATCAAATTTCTCTTCAGAAAAATCAGAATTTCCAAATATTTTACAATAAGTAACGCAGACTAAAAAAAAAAAAATTATACAGACACGACATTATTTCATTATTTAAAACATGAAAATCTGACATTGACAGATTTTAATTTAGTGCCAGAGGCCTACTGCTAAACTTGTTAATATCGACAAATTCTTCTTTAGTTAATTCGTGACGATCTAAATTCCATGATAACGTTTTCATTAAATCAAACCAATGTGTTTCAGCTGCAGATATTGTAACAAATAACGTTGGAAGTCCAAACTGTCTTATAGCCGCAAAACAACGTTTTTTATCTTTTTCCCAATGAGGGGGAGGTGTGCCTTGGGGGGGGACTCATGTCAAAGTTGGGCCTAGGGGGGGACTCATTTCAAAGTTGTGCCTTGGGGGGGACTCATGTCAAAGTTGGGCCTGGGGGGGACTCATGTCAAAGTTGGGCCTTGGGGGGGACTCATGTCGAAGTTGTGCCTTGGCGGGACTTCATTCAATAAATCCCCATTCAATAAACCGACTGAAATAGGCCCTTAGCACTATTAAGAGTGTATTATAAAAATTCGACAACGCTGTACCGACTGAAATAGGGGTACTTTGGGGGGGACTCATGTCAAAGTTGGGCCTTGGGGGGACTTCATTCAATAAATCCCCATTCAATAAACCGACTGAAATAGGCCTCTAGCACTAATTAAGAGTGACGTATAAAAATTCGACAACGCTGTAGCGACTGAAATAGGGGTACCTTGGGGGGGACTCATGTCAAAGTTGGGCCTTGGGGGGACTTCATTCAATAAATCCCCTTTCAGTAAACCGACTGAAATAGGCCTCTAGCACTAATTAAGAGTGACGTATAAAAATTCGACAACGCTGTACCGACTGAAATAGGGGTACCTTGGGGGGGACTCATGTCAAAGTTGGGCCTGGGGGGGGACTCATGTCAAAGTTGGGCCTTGGGGGGACTTCATTCAATAAATCCCCATTCAATAAACCGACTGAAGTAGGCCTCTAGCACTAATTAAGAGTGTATTATAAAAATTCGACAACTGTACCGACTGAAATAGGCCTCTAGCACTAAAAAAAGACGGCACTGTAGCGTAATATATATATATATATATATATATATGATGTAAGGTGCGGAACTCAAAAATGAAGCTAATTTAGGGTAACATTATTTATTATTAGTGCTAGAGGCCTATTTCAGTCGGTACAGTTGTCGAATTTTTATAATACACTCACTCTTAATAGTGCTAAGGGCCTATTTCAGTCGGTTTATTGAATGGGGGTTTATTGAATGAAGTCCCCCCAAGGCACAACTTTGACATGAGTCCCCCCCCAGGCCCAACTTTGACATGAGCCCCCCCAAGGTACCCCTATTTCAGTCGGTACAGCGTTGTCGAATTTTTATAATACTCTTAATAGTGCTAAGGGCCTATTTCAGTCGGTTTATTGAATGGGGATTTATTGAATGAAGTCCCCACAAGGCACAACTTTGACATGAGTCCCCCCCAGGCCCAGGCCCAACTTTGACATGAGTCCCCCCCCAGGCCCAACTTTGACATGAGTCCCCCCCCAGGCCCAACTTTGACATGAGTCCCCCCCCCAGGCCCAACTTTGACATGAGTCCCCTCCCAGGCCCAACTTTGACATGAGTCCCCCCCAAGGTACCCCTATTTCAGTCGGTTTATTGAATGGGGATTTATTGAATGAAGTCCCCCCCAAGGCACAACTTTGATATGAGTTCCCCCCAAGGTACCCCTATTTCAGTCGGTACAGCGTTGTCGAATTTTTATAATACACTCTTAATAGTGCTAAGGGCCTATTTCAGTCGGTTTATTGAATGGGGATTTATTGAATGAAGTCCCCCCAGGGCCCAACTTTGACATGAGCCCCCCCCCCCCCCCCCTGCCCCAAGGTACCCCTATTTCTGTCGGTACAGCGTTGTCGAATTTTTATACGTCACTCTTAATAGTGCTAGAGGCCTATTTCAGTCGGTTTATTGAATGGGGATTTATTGAATGAAGTCCCCCCCAAGGCACAACTTTGACATGAGTTCCCCCCAAGGTACCCCTATTTCAGTCGGTACAGCGTTGTCGAATTTTTATAATACTCTTAATAGTGCTAAGGGCCTATTTCAGTCGGTTTATTGAATGGGGATTTATTGAATGAAGTCCCCCCAAGGCACAACTTTGACATGAGTCCCCACCCAGGCCCAACTTTGACATGAGTCCCCCCCCCAGGCCCAACTTTGACATGGGTCCCCCAGGCCCAACTTTGACATGAGTCCCCCCCAGGGCCCAACTTTGACATGAGTCCCCTCCCAGGCCCAACTTTGACATGAGTCCCCCCCAAGGTACCCCTATTTCAGTCGGTTTATTGAATGGGGATTTATTGAATGAAGTCCCCCCAAGGCACATCTTTGACATGAGTCCCCCCCAAGGTACCCCTATTTCAGTCGGTACAGCGTTGTCGAATTTTTGTAATACACTCTTAATAGTGCTAAGGGCCTATTTCAGTCGGTTTATTGAATGAAGTCCCCCCCAAGGCACAACTTTGACATGAGTCCCCCCCCAGCCCCAACTTTGACATGAGTCCCCCCCAAGGTACCCCTATTTCAGTCGGTACAGCGTTGTCGAATTTTTATAATACACTCTTAATAGTGCTAAGGGCCTATTTCAGTCGGTTTATTGAATGGGGATTTATTGAATGAAGTCCCCCCCAAGGCACAACTTTGACATGAGTCCCCCCCAGGCCCAACTTTGACATGAGTCCCCCCCAGGCCCAACTTTGACATGAGTCCCCCCCAGGCCCAACTTTGACATGAGTCCCCCCTCAAGGCCCAACTTTGACATGAGTCCCCCCCCCAAGGCCCAACTTTGACATGAGTCCCCCCCCAAGGCCCAACTTTGACATGAGTCCCCCCAAGGCCCAACTTTGACATGAGTCCCCCCCCCAACGTACAACTTTGACATGAGTCCCCCCCAAGGCACACCTCCCCCTCATTGGGAAAAAGAGAAAAAACGTTGTTTTGCGGCTATAAGACAGTTTGGACTTCCAACGTTATTTGTTACAATATCTGCAGCTGAAACACATTGGTTTGATTTAATGAAAACTTTATCATGGAATTTAGATCTTCACGAATTAACTAAAGAAGAATTTGTCGATATTAACAAGTTTAGCAGTAGGCCTCTGGCACTAAATTAAAATCTGTCAATGTCAGATTTTCATGTTTTAAATAATGAAATAATGTCGTGTCTGTATAATTTTATTTTATTTTTTTTACATTTTAAGTTACACACTAAATATACAACACATAAATTGAACTATTTACAGGGGTAAGTTAAAGGGGATTTGATGAAATAATGGTAATATAGAGTCCCACACCGAACATGATGTGTTATCTTATGGTCGTGGGCCATTTCGGCTAACATCGACCACACGTTGCATGCACTTCCTTCTATGGAAACTGCTGGAATCAGAATGTTCTCTCTTTGGGTCTCTCAGCCAAATGGGTCGCTAGGGGGCGCTGGGGTTTCGTAGCATAGGCGCGCTACATATGTATATATAACGCTGATTTTTAATAAGGATGTTTGGTGAAAATCTGATAGTTTTTAGTTCCATCATACTCAGGGTTGGCAAAGTGGGCCCAGCCCAGAAAAACCCGCCCGGTTTTTTCTGGGCGGGCCCACCAACAAAAACCCACTGGGTTTTTGCAAATAAGTGGGTTTTTGTTAAAAATTACATTTATAATTTACAAATCCCATCTATAAACTATAGGAAACACCTCACCTTTCAATAAAAAACTCTAATTTTTATTTTCTAGAAAATAGTATTAAACATAAAAAGTAGCTACAGTTATAAATATAATAAAAGCAAGTTTATCTTCTATAATTGGTTCAATTTTCCTTTTCCTGTAAAACTGAACGATATTTTTGCTTAACAGCAGACATAAATGTTGTCCAGAATATTTAAAAAATTAAATTGTTTAGTTTTAAAACTTTATAATAATTCTATTTTAATTTTAGTAGCAACATAATTATAAATCTAATAAAATGAAATTTTCTTCTATAACCATTTCATTTCAACTATTAAAAAACTTAAAAAAAAAAAAAAAAAAAAGAATAAAGCAGTGCAACTTATTTTTAAAATTAAAACTAGTTGGCATAAATGGACTCTGCTCAGTTCCCCATCATATACGAGGGTTGCTATTTATATTTCTGGCCTTGGCAACAGTAAGTGTTGCTAGGCGACCGCAGACGATTTTAATCGAAAGTTTGATATTTTTAAACGTAAATTCAGCAGACGATTTACCATTATAGCTTTATTTGTGTTGTTGACAGTAAATTGTAAAGTTCTTCTCTTTCAAAAAATGGAATTGAATCGTGAAAATTTTCGTGCGATTATTTTTCATAACTTTCGACGTGGATTGTCAAGACAAGAGTGCTTCGATGAACTTAATTCTTTATACAGCGATAAAGCGCCATTCTACAGCACTGTAAAAAATTGGTATAACGAATTTAATCGTGGTCGATGTTCGATCCAGGACGAATCCCGTGCAGGTCGTCCAAAATCCGTTGTTGTGCCAGAAAAGATCGATGCTGTGCGTGAACTGATAAAGCAAGATCGTCATGTGACATACCGTGAGATTGAGGCGTCTTTGGACATTAGTATGACTAGCATCAATAAAATATTGCATGAACATTTGAGCGTAAAAAAAATTTGTTCGCGTTGGATCCCGCATAATCTGACAAACGCTCAAAAAAACGCTCGTGTCGATTGGTGCAAGGAAATGTTGGAAAAATACGTTCAAGGTGCATCAAAGGCTGTGTATAACATCTACACAGGTGACGAATCATGGATCTATGCATATGAGCCGGAAACAAAACAGCAATCAACTGTATGGGTCTTCCAAGGCGAGGCAAAACCAACAAAAGTTGTTCGAGGAAGAAGCACATCGAAACAAATGATTGCCTGTTTCTTCGGCATTAACGGTCATGTGGCAACAGTGGCGTTAGAGCAACGCAGGACGGTCAATTCTGAATGGTACACGACCATTTGTTTGCCAGAAGTCATCGGAGAAATTCGAAAAAAGCAGAAGAACAGGCGAATCATTCTTCATCATGACAATGCGAGCTCTCACACATCGACTCAAACAAATGCATTTCTGACTGAGCGAAAGATCGAACTGATGGGTCATCCGCCGTACAGCCCTGATTTGGCACCCAATGACTTCTTCTTATTCCCACACATCAAAAATAAATTACGTGGACAACGATTTTCGACCCCCGAAGAAGCGGTTGATGCATTCAAAACGCATGTTTTGGAGTTACCTCAATCGGACTGGAAAAAGTGCTTTGAAAATTGGTTCAAACGCATGCAAAAGTGTATTGATCATCATGGAGAATATTTTGAAAAACAATAAAACCAATTTCGATCCTACATATTTGTTTTTTCATTATTTGGCCAGAAATATAAATAGCAACCCTCGTATATGTTCTCATAAATTTCTAGTACAGGACATTCTCTTAACATGATTATCATTTTAAGAGAAATGAATCGGACCAAACACTTGACACAGTGACAGAATGAAATCCCCACATAATAGGCTATCCACCGTTCACTAATGATATATTTATCTTATTCTAATATATTATTTTATTAGGATCAATTTTGTAGTTTCGTTTTCATGCTACTATTTCCAATGCAACAATCCTCAAAATGCATATTTATATGGGATATCGCCCCATTTTGCTATGTATATAAAATCTTAAATTACAAGTAACTTGCGAAATTTTTCTATTAGAATATTTGTAGTCAATTATGTTCAAACAAATATCATAAATGTTATTTTAAAGTTGTCTGATACATTTATGATTCTCAAAATGAAAATGGACATTTATGTTCAATTTTGCCCTATTCTGCCATTTTAAGTAAATCATAAATTCCAAATAATTTACGAATTTTTTAAATTGGAGAATTTATACTCTATGATAATCATGCCAGTACCCTGAATAATATTTCAAAAGTGGTCCGACATCTTTACGATGAAAATATCCCTCAAAATTGACATTTATGTGAAATTTTTCCCTATACTGCCATGCTAAGAAATTCGTTATTTCCAATAACTTGCGAAATTTTTAAAGTAGCATGTCTCTAGTTACTGATGTTCATTCCGACATCAAAACTCATATTTTAAAACTGGTCTCATATTTTTTCAGTAAAAATTTTCCATTTAATGCATGTTTAAGTAAAATTTTGCCCTATTCTCCCATGTTAAGAAAAGCATAAATTTTTAATAACTTACGAAGTATTTTAATTCGAATGTTGCAAATGACTAGGGTTCTTGCCAGTGTCAAAAGTAATATTTTAAAACTGATCTGACTTCTCTGTGACAATTTGTTCTTGAGATATAGTGTACACAGACTAACGAACTAACAAACTAACACACGCCATACAAATTTTGCTATTTTCTGTAGTATTTCCTCACACGTGAAAATGTGTAAAAAAAGTAAAAAAAACCGAGGTCGAAAATTTTCTTGATTATTTAAGTTCTCCATCTATAGCATGATGGGGAACTAAAAAATTTAAATGATATGTATTGTACTTAAGAATTTAAATTCTTTTATTTTTATCAGTTATTGTCATTAAGGATATTTATTTTGAATAAGCATGCATTAAAATAAAATATAGCTTAATCGTACTAATTAACACTATTTTAATATTAGAATCAAACCAATTTTTATTTCTAAGATAAATATTAGATTAATTATTAATTAGTAGTTTAATATAATTAGGTGTATTATAATTAATATGCTAGATAACATATATCTAACATTTCAATGCAAATGTATACAAACAAAAACCCACAAAAGCCCAGAAAAACCCACAAATACCCAGAAAAACCCGCAAAAACCCAGAAAAACCCAAGTGGGTTGGGTTTTTCTAGAAAAACCCGGGTTTTTGCCAACCCTGATCATACTATAGGTATGGGAACTTAGGTAATCGTGAAAATTTTCGACCTCGGTTTTTTGACTTTTCTACACGTTTTCAGATGTGAGCAATCCGAAAATGACAAAATTTGTATGGTATCTGTCTGTAGGGTGTCTGTTAGTCCGTTAGTTTGTTAGTCTGTGTACACGATATCTCAAGAACAAATTGTCGCAGAGAGGTCAGATCAGTTTTAAAATATTACTTTCGAAACTGGCAAGAACCCTATTCATTTGCAACATTCGATTTAAAAAACTTCGTAAGTTATTAGAAATTTACGATTTTCTTAACATGGGAGAATAGGACAAAAATTCACTTAAACGTGCATTAAATGGAAACCTTTTACTGTAAAAATGTCAGACCAGTTTTAAAATATCAGTTTTGATGCCGGAATGAACATCAGTAACTATAAATATGCTACTTTGAAATTTTCGCAAGTTATTCGAAATTTACGAATTTCTTAACATGGCAGTATAGGGGAAAATTTCACATAAACGTCAATTTTGAGCGATATTTTCATCGTAAAGATGTCAGACTACTTTTGAAATATTATTTAGGACACTGGCATGAATATTAATAACTATGAATTTTCAAATCTAAAAATTTCGTAAGTTATTGGAAATTTACGAATTTCTTAACATGGGAGAATAGGACAAAAATTCATTTAAACGTACATTAAATGGAAACTTTTTACTGTAAAAATGTCAGACCAGTTTTAAAATATCAGTTTTGATGCTGGAATGAACATCAGTAACTATAAATAGACTACTTTGAAAATTTCGCAAGTTATTGGAAATTTACGAATTTCTTAACATGGCAAAACAAAGCAAAATTTCACATAAACGTCAATCTTGAGGGATATTTTCGCCGTAAAGACGTGAAACCAATTTCGAAATATTATTTAGGATACTTGCATGAATATCATAGACTATGATTTTTCCAGTGTAAAAAAATTCGTAAGTTATTTGGAATTTACGATTTACTTAACATGTCAGAATAAGGCAAAATTGAGCATAAACTTCCATTTTGAGGATCGTAAATACATTAGACAACTTCAAAATTACATTTATGATATTTGTTTGAACATGATTGAATACAAATATTCTAATAGGAGAATTTCGTAAATTATTCGTAATTTACGATTTTATCAACATAGCGAAATTGTAAATTTGTCATATAAATATGAATTTTGAGGATTATTGCATTGGAAATAGTAGCATGAAAACTAAACAAGGGAATTGACCCCTGATAAAATAAATCAATAGATTAGGATAAGATAAATATATCGAAGTGAACGGTGGATAGCCTATTACGCGGGGATTTCATTCTGTCACTGTATCAAGCTTTGGTCAAATTCATTTCTGTTAACATGATTATAATATGTCTCGCACTAGAAATTTCTGAGAACATAAATATGATGGGGAAATGAGCAGAGTCCACCTATGCCAACTAGTTTTATTATTATACGCAAGCGATGTGATGACGTCACTGGCCGTTCCTGGATGCAAGAAAAAGATTTCCTATGTTAATCGTCCATTGGATTTTTTTGTAAAAAATTATTCAAAATAGAGGAAAATTATTTTCCGATTTTAATCCCCATATTTGGGTATAGATATGCATTAGTTATCGTGTGCATGCGTTAGATTAAGTTGTTTTTGCTGTAAGATTGATAAAATTTGAATTTTAAATTTCAAAACTCTAGAAAAAAAATGGCAAACTTCTATATTCGATTGAAAACATAAACATTTAATTTCAAGGGATTATATTTACATGATAAATATCCAACTAATATACTAATTAAAAGGAAGATGATAAATATTCTATCATAATTTGAATTCAAATTTGTTTTCAAATGCCTAAATAAAATGTCTGATATAAGATACTCATATGTTGCAGCGGAATAGATATCTGTCATATCGGTCATCCTTGGCGGAAAAAAATATATCGCCAAATTATCTGGGGAACATACTTAATTCCTTTAAAAAATCATGGTTATTTTAACAACTTATATTAAAAAAGTAATGAATATGAAACAATATTTCGTACAATACATATTACGAAAATATACATCTGGCATGTATATTTTCGCATTATGTTGTTGATCGCCAAATACAAAAAACGCCAAGGATGACAGTTTTGAAATTTAAAATTAAAATTTTGTCAATTTGACTTCAAAATAAGTCAATCTAACACATGTATATGATAACTAATACATATCTATACCCAAATACGTGGATTAAAATCGGGAAATAATTTTCCTCGATTTTTAATAATTTTTTACAAAAAATCCAATGGGAGATTAACATAGGAAATATTTTTCTTGCATCCAACGACGGTCAGTGACGTGACACTTCGCTTGCGTATCCGCTAAGGCACCTATAATAGAGGCTCTAGTATCCGCGTTTGTAATGACCGATAGATGGCGCTTCCTCAACTGCAGTTGTTAGTAAATATAATAGCCACCACGTGTATTTATATTGTTCTTTCTTGTTGTTCTATCATTGTTTCAGCGTGGAAGCTATCAGTGGTATGATAATTTCACCTTAGCCCACCAGAGGGCGAGCATTTCATTACAATCGCGGATTATTATTTGAAATTCAAATGCGTTTTTTCAAGTTACTTTATCGGCACGCAAACTTTAAAATGTCAATGCAATCTTTAAATTTCGGAATAAAATTGCGTAAAACCTGCGAGTTTGGCAATCGTCGAACTTCCAAATCCATGTTAGACTACAATCACGTGATATTTTTATGTTGGAGTATAATAACGCTTAAAAAAAAAAAAAAAAATGTGTTTTAAATCAATTTTGAAAAAAGTTAAAAATTCACTATCCGCGATTGTAATGAAATGCTCGCCCTCTGGTGGGCTAAGGTGAAATTACAATAAACATGGTTTAATTCAAATTCCATACAGCCGCCATTGCTTGCCGATATTTAGTTTCACATATATTTATTGAATAAAAATGAATAAATACGGTAAAAAAGATAACACATACTTTTGTGTGCCACAGTGTAACTCCAAAGGATCAAGAAATTCAGAATTGAGCTTCCATTTATTTCCAAATGACAAATTTAAAATTTCAGTTGCTTCGGCTGATGGAAGTAAAGAATTAATCAGATGATTTTAAATTAATATTTGTTCAACTTCAGTTAAAAATCTACTTCCGATCGAACTTTGAATAAACTGAAGTATTTTTTCCAAAAGCAATCAATTTTCCATAATGTAATGGCGGAGAAATTATAGTACGAATATTAAATAGAATAACAAAGGAACACTAATGGAACACACGTGGCTATGTTTACTAACAACTGCAGTGTTCACAAAGCGCCATCTATCGATCATTACAAACGCGGATAGTGATTATCAGTTTACGGTCTAAAAATCTCTAAATTCAGTGTAAAATTAGAAATTTTATAAAGATTTTTTTTTTTTTTTTTTAATTTGATTTTGTTTCTGGCCATTTTGCGTTGATATTTTTAAATTTGTGAGCTGTCAATCTTCGAATACACGCTAAACGATATTGTGTTTTATAGTTATTATAGCAAGCAAAAGCTTTTGTAAAAAAAAAAAAAAATCCGCGAAATTTTTACCGATTTGACAGATAATAATAAAAAAAAACTAGTATGTTGTGGCCACCACAAGACTTTCTTCTATATTTTCTTATACAAATTCACGCAGTAACAATATTTAAAAAATATATATATATGATTTTTTTCCAAAGTTTTTTTTCGTTAAAAGTAAAAAAAATCGATAACTTTGTTTTAAATCATCACATATTTATAGTTCAACCATTCGTTTTAAAGGTATTGACGAGACCTTTCGAAAGATACCGATCTTGAAAATTTACCCCCCCCCGGGGGGGGGGGGGAAACGATGCCCCAAATTTTTTTCCTAATTAACTACTACTATTATCAATAATTCATATTAATTTCACAATCACAGGATAAGAATAACTCTCATTATGTACATTTATACGAAAGTTTGTACTACTTTTGTCCATGTTAAAAATTTAGAAAAAATACGATCACAGCGCCACCTGTTGAGCGATTGATCCCCAAATCTAATCAGCCACAGTTTATGTCAGGGGCCAACTAAATACCAAGTCTGGTTAAGTTTCGTTTAAAAAAAAAAAAAAAAACGATTTTTTTTTCTAAGTTTTTTTTTTTCGTTAAAAGTAAAAAAAATCGATAACTTTGTTTTAAATTATCACAGATTTATAGTTCAACCATTCGTTTTAAAGGTATTGACGAGACCTTTCGAAAGATACCCATCTTGAAAATTTACTCCCCTCGAGGGGTGACTTCCCCCCCAGGGGGGGTGGCGAGGCTCCTACGCATACAAAAATTTTTTCCCAGTTGACTATCTCTATTATAAATAATTCTTGTAAATTTCATAATGATTACTAAAATATAATTCTCTTTATGCACATTTATACAAAATTTTGTCCTATATCACCATGTTAAAAATTTAGAAAAAGCGGGATGGCAACGCAACCTGTAAGACAATTTTTACCAAAAGTTGATAGGCACTAATTTATGTCAAGTTGCAACTACACACCAATTTGTATGAAATTCTGTATAGTAGTTCCTTAGATACAGTTGCCACAAAATTTTGTCACACACACACAGACAGACAGACAGACAGACATTTTCTAAAAATGGTCAAATCGTGTTCTACAGCTCTCAAAACGTGTAAATCCATCAAAAACCCGAGGTCGAAAATTTTTACGAATCCAATACTTTCTCTATATTACATATAGAAGAAAGTAAAAATGATTAAAAATGTTGATTATGAGTTCAGTCAAAAAAAAAAAAAAAAAATCACCAAATTCGGTTGAAAATTAGATTTTGAAGAGAAATAATATTTAATTAAACTCTGAACCCAGCCGTGCGTTGACATTTTATAATTTGCGAACCAGCCTTCTTCCATCTGAAAATGAGATTTTATATACAAATATTTAAATTCAAAGTGGGATGTTTTCGTACAGCTAACTTTAACAAAAACAATACCTGTTTAGTACTTTTATATCAAAGTTGAAATGTATTGGACTTTGTTTAATATTTTATTTGTCTGAGTGCATCCTTATTTCCATAACACTTTTAGAATGCTTTGAAATCGACAGATATACAGGGTGTCCACAATTAAACTGACAGTGCTCGCAGTGTTCTGTAGTGTGATCTAATTGCAAGAATGCCGCCAAAGTTTGTAGGAAGATTAAACAAGATGGGGGAAGAAGGATTTTACGGAAAAGGGGGGGGGGAAGAAAAGAATTCTAAAAGTTACCATTGGCATTAGGGAAATATGTGGTTGGCAGTGTGTGTGTAATAGAAAGACGTTTTAAAAAATGGAAATGTGGGGAGAAATTAGCGCAATGTTTCAGATTTCAAAATAATAAAGAGACAAAAGTAGTATTTAAAAAAAAAAAAAAAAAAAAAAAAAAGTGCACAATCATCAATTTTTAATCAAGTGATACAAAAGCTTTACTTTTAAAAATAGCGGCAAATATTCCCCTAGCGGTGACCTTTTAACCCCCCCCTCCCCCCGGAATGCTTAATTGTTCGTCTTGTTTAATCTTCTTACAAAGCGTGGAACCATTCTTGTGATTGAATCGGTTTACAGAACACTGAGTATTGTAAGTTTAATTATGACCACCGTATGCTATTCAGAATATGTTTAAAGCTTGATTATCTACCGTCCTTGCCGAGTAGTTCCGGCCTAAGGCCTTTTAAGGGTCCTAAAGTTATCCTCTAATTTAATTCTAAATTCTTCTTAAAACTTATTCATTTTTTATATTTAAATACTCGGTTAATTTTACATTAGAAATCTCACTTTTGTAAGTTTTGTTGAGACTGAAATCATATGAGGATGAATTTTTCTAGACCATGATTTATATAATCAATAACACAGCCTGCAAAAAAAAACCGAGCCCTGATACCATTCCTGCTGATTCTTGTGTAAAATGACCTCCTGAATCCGAATATGACTACAATTTTTGCCAATCACCCACCGCAATGCAAGAAAATGTTTATTGAAAGAAGATAAGGAATTCCCATGAACTGAAGTGATGTGAAAACTTATTTCACAGTATGTGTACACATAGAAAATAAATCAATATTCTGGATTTGGTATTTAAAAAATATAATGGAATTTACTGTTTAACTATGTATGTTTTTGTTTACAAATATCCCTAAAAGAAATCTGATGCAGAGCGGTCTATGAGAGATATTTCATTTTAATGTCTTTATAATACTGCACAAAACATAATGAAGTTAACGCACGTTAAGTGGAAATGTTTCGTAGCTATTTTTCAGTTTGCTTTAACATTTTTCGACTCTTTTTGAAGTGCTTCTGGAAGTAAAACACATTCAAGGTTAAACAATTTAACGGGCAAGTAATCACTTTAACAATCTATGCAAGCCACGTGAATTTTTTTTTATCTTCACCCCAACCCTCTTTCCGCCGTGCTTTTCTATAATTGGAAATTCAGATCGGATTAAGTTAAATGATGTATTTTTCATTTTTTTTCTTATTTCAGTCGTGCCATCCAGACATACCTGGTGAACAAATATGCTCCGGACAGCACCCTGTATCCGAAGGATCCCCAAGCAAGAGCTGTCGTCGACAGGATGCTTTACTTCGACATTGGTTCTCTCTACAAGGCAGAATCAGAATATCTGGTAAGACTTCTCTTTAAACAAGGAAAGTTTGTTTAGGTTGTGTTGGTCTGTTTACGTATTACTGTAGGAAATGCGAACCACTAAGCTCATCTTGTAAAATGTAAATTGCTACCTCATCTTGGCTATAGAGCCATAAATATCTCTTCTCTCTCTCTCTTCTTTCTTTCTTTCTTTCTTTTTTTTTTTTTTTTTTTAACTTTCATATTTTTATGACCATGATGTCCATTGCGATAATATTAGAGGGACGGAAAATTAATGATAATAAAGTAATGAATTATTTTAAATTATTAATGATTTAAAATGAAATACCTTAATTTTTATTTTTATGTTTTCAGAAGAATCGCAGAAAAAGCAAAGAATTGCTTTTATTATTATACATGCTTAACGTAGACCTTCTAACTATGCTAATTTATCCGTAATGGTATCAAGCCCCGCCTTTTTTTCACACCAGAATAGCTGTAGAGCAAGTGTCTTCTTATTTAATCATGAGAACATATTGCTGAATATTACTCTACAACTATTCTGGTGTGAAAAAAAGGCGGGACCTAATACCATTACGGATAAACTAGCATAGTTAGCAGGTCTATTAACGTAACGTTTTAAAAAAAGGAAAGAAAAATGGAGGGTGGGCTAGCCATTTAAAAATTACAACGTTGCTGGTCATTCAGTTTCAGGCAAAGTATCTGAAGCATCCAAAATAAAAATAAAAATATATTCGATCGACAGTTAGAATTTAGATAATACTTATCGTAATTTCCGACGTACAATCCACGGGTCAGATAAGTTAAATTTGCATCAGAAATTTTAACTGAAAAATAAACATATATATTTGTACGAGCTGTTTCTTAGAAAAAATATAGATTGTTCTGTTAAATAAAATTTCTGGTGAAAGAATGACACATCTTACCTGCGGATTATACACCGAAAACACGGTAAGTTTCTTTATATTGAAATATTTTTTTTTTTTTTTATCTTTGTGATTGACAGTATGTAACACAAGAGAAAGTTGAATTATTTTTATTTTCCCTCTAGGAACAATATGCAGTAAAAACAAATTGAAATAATAAAGTAGGGCTGTCTTTTAACATTCAACACAGTATTTTTCTTCTTCTCTATTTGGTGCTAAGAGAAGACCTTACTTCTTTCAATGTGGTCATTTCTGTTCTAAACTTTTGCAGAATATGGATATCCTCCCGCATAAGTTTTCGATGTTTACTGGCTGGATTTTTTAAAATAAATTTGAAGAATTTTTGATTATATAAATTTTTGACATGAAATTAAAATTCTCAAAAACATGATTTCGGATTTTATTTTTTTCATGTTTTATTTCAACATGAGCTCTTATTTTCTTTTCAGTACCCTCAGCTATTCAAGGGTCAGCCAGCAGATAAGGAGAAAGAAGAGGCCTTTAAGAAAGCTCTCGACCTCCTGGAAGGATTCCTGGGAAAGACGGCTTATGCAGCCGCTGACCACCTCACCCTGGCGGACTTTTCACTCTTGGCCAGCCTTACATTTGCCGAGGTAAGCGCACGATACCTAACCTTGACAACTAAAGCCCGTGTTATTCTGTGCGATTGTTTTTCCCAGAATTACTCGTTACATAATGTTTTTTTTTTTTTTTTTTTTTTTTTTTATATATATTTCTTTTTACAGTTAAAATATGTGAAAAATGCACTAAGTTAATTTTTCGTATTTTTTAAAATAAAATGTAAGATTTTTTATTAAAATCACACAATCAACTGATTGGAAGAAAATCATATTTATTGAATTATTTTTTTTCTTCTGAAAATAATGCCTGGACCGGGAGTCGAACTCCGGGTCTTTGACTTACAAGGTCAAGGCTCTACCAATTGAGCTATCCAGGCCGACAATCGGTCGGCATTACTCACTCAGACAACCTGTAGGCAGAGACATCTGGCCTATCATATAGATAGCTCAACAGAAATAAGCCCCAGGTAATGGAAAACACCATTAAACAATGGGAGAACGCGGCCCAGGCATTATTTTCACTCACAAGGAGAGGTCACGACATGGAAAATTCAGATCGGGACGAAATTGCGCAGGATTGTAGTATACTATGAGGGTAACAACATATTAAAGCAGTAGGACCCACTATCCACAAAATTTCAAGAAAAAAGCATTTAAAGTTTCAGTAATCTTTAAATACAAGTTATTTCGCAAGTGAGTACGCGCCTCAGTGGCGTGATCCTAGAGCGCGAGTCTCCCACCCAGATGACTTGGGTTCAAGGCTACCTGCGGGACCACTTTTTTTTTTTTTTTTTTTCTTCTTTAACTTTTTATGTAATCTTAACTTTTTATTTATTTTACAATTCAATTCAAAATATGAAAATTTTAATAAAAAATTATTTAATTTTTTTGAGTATAAAATAACTTTTCCTATTTTTAATATTTATAACTTAAAAATACAATAAATTTATATAACTTAAAAAATAAATTTTAGTTTTATTTTAACTTTAAAATAAAACTAAAGAAACTGTTTTTAATTATTTATCTAAATAATTTATTTCATTTTAGGTATATTTCATTTTATTTTTTAAATTACAAAAAAAAAAAAAAAAAAAAATTACAGAGAAATGATGACTTTAATAGCATATATAATTACTATCCAAAACCAAATAAAATAATTACTTGTCCAATCAATAGTTTCTTAAAAATTATAGTATAGGATTGTGATGCTATTAAATTATTACGGGTAAAGAAATGTTATCTTTAAATGTAGATTTTAAATGTTAATGAACATCGTTTCTTTTTCGAAAAAGACTTCTTTTTTTTTTTTTTTAACCCTTCTGTGCACAAAATAAAATTCCACCTGCCCTTTATTATTAACAAGCTAGAAGTGTTTACGTAATTTATACACATTCAAACCAAATCAGGAAGCTCATACCAAGATTTAAGTACACCTGCTAACTATTTTACACTTTGTTTACAGCTTGCTTATTTTTTAATCAATTAAATATTTGTCTGTTTTTCTTTATGTTTCTTATTTAGGGTTTTGTAAAACAAAACTTTATAAGTTATAGAAATTTATTGCATTTTTAAGTTATAAATATTAAAAATAGAAAAAGATATTTTATACACAAGAAAATTAAATAATTTTTTATTAAAATTTTCAAATTTTGAATTGAATTGTAAAATAAAGTAAAATAAATAAAGTTAAGATTACATAAAAAGTTAAAGAAGGGAAAAAAAAAAAAAAAAGTACCCGCAGGTAGCCTCGAACCCAAGTCATCTGGGTGGGAGACTCGCGCTCTAGGATCACGCCACTGAAGCGCTTATTCGCTTGCGAAATAACTTGTATTTAAAGATTACTGAAACTTTAAATGCTTTTTTCTCGAAATTTTGTGGATAGTGGGTCCTACTGCTTTAATATGTTGTTACCCTCATAGTATACTACAATCCTGCGCAATTTCGTCCCGATCTGAATTTTCCATGTCGTGACCTCTCCTTGTCAGTCGGGAAAAAAAAAAAAAAAAGTAAGGTGTTTAAAAATTTAAAGAATCAGTGTTTGCTAAAATATAATAACGGTTGTGAATTTTCTAAATATGAGAACGGGATTAGGGGGGGGGGGAATCTGGAGGGGAGGGGGATCTTTATAGCATAACATGGTTTTTGGTTTGTCGGCGAGGATAGTTTTTGTACGTTTTTAACTACCTCGTGATCCACCGTTGGGTTATAGCAACGTTCGCTTTTGTGGAGGAATGTACCATTTGTGGATCATATTCTCTGCAGTTTTATTTGGAAATTAGCATGCTTTGCCCGTTGCGTTGGTGACTATATTTTTTATACCGCTTTACAAAAAAATAAAATCCATTGAAATCGTTCAAAACCTCGCTTCGGTTTCCCGCTGCCTTCGGAAACGTTCACCTCGTCCACGCTGTTGCATAGTTGCCGACCTAATCTGGAGAATTGTTAGTACTCGCCCCCTTCTTTATACCAATCTGTTAGAATACTTTTCGTTTTATTTAATCGTAAATACATTTGAAGAGAATTACTTCAAAAATTAAGTGGTGTAGAAAAAGGGACGGGTACTAACAATTCTCCGGATTAGGTTCCACTATTCTCGGTTCCGGGTCCCTACTGCTTGTATCTGCATCTTAACTGGACATTTCAACTTAGGTGCTTACTAGACAACAGCGATTATTCAAGAGAAACCTTTTTACAGATGATTATATTTCAGTATCTTATTGACATTTTTAATTTTGGCACCATGTTTTAGCTAAACCAAGTATTACGTGTTTAGTGAGATTTTTGTCAAAAGTGAAATAATTGCCTATTACAGCAAAATATTTTTGCAATTAATTGCAATTTTTTTTTTTTTTTCGACTTATGTATTAAGTGTAGATCACTTTATACGACTTATGTATAAAGTGACAATAATTTCATGCCAAATATATAATATGCTCTGAGCGATATATCAACCCAATGAGATAAATAAATTTGTAGAAGTTGCATATTAATTCCCATTTTAAATATTTTATTTTGATTTATTAATTTAAATGTAAATACTAAATGTAGGTTTTAAATATTTATGATTGTTATGTCTTAGTACCAAATTTATTTAAATGGTAAAATTGTGAGGAAAAGTAATGGAATGGAACAAACAGGAAAGTTTCAATAAAATCAAAATTATAAACACATGTGTAAAAGAAATTTTAAGAAATGAATATACTAAACGTTACTAAGAAACAAAACAGTTACCACATGTCTTTATATTTAAGAACGGACAACAAAACTGTCCTGTCGTTGTAAATTAAATTTATGCCATTTTGTTCAGAATTTTATATATATTACTTAGAAAACAAAAATAGATTTCTTTTTTCTTTAAAAAAAATATATATATATATATACATAGAACTTGTCAAATTGAAGTTTGTACGTAGGGGCCCTATGACAAAAAATATGAGTAAATCTGCAACAAAGTAAGTACGAAACTTTTTAAAATACCATAAAATGCAAGAACTCACAACAATTGTTTCGGGTCAAAAGAAAACACTATTCTTCGTCAGGCGAACAAAGCAGCTCAATGTTAGGGATTGTCTCTTATGTCGTACAGGTCGCGCTTGCTTCTTCAGTGTGCGGCCTGCCTAATGCTAACAAAGCGGCTTTATTCACCTGACAAAGGATCGTGTGTTCTTTCGACCCGAAACAATTATTATGAGCTCTTGTATTTTATTATGTTTATTCAAAATTTTGGACTTATTACTTTTAAATACCAACTCTGTGGTACTTTCTAACTTATTAAAAAAAGATAAAAAATATATAATATTTTTAATTTGTTTTATGATTACCGCAAGTTATAAAAGTAATTCTTTTTTCCCCTAGTTGGCAGACTACAGCTTCGCCCCGTATCCCAAAATCAGCGCCTGGATGAAGAAGCTCAAGTCCGAAATTCCCAACTACAAGGAGATCAACGAGGAGCCGCTTGCGCAGTTCAAGGAATTCTTGAAATCCAAGAAATAATTTCTTTATTGTTTGAAATACTTCTTTTTCAATAAATGGTTATGCCCTTTCTTTGTTAATATTTTTTTTTTCAAACTGTCATTTTGTGTTCTCATTATTTTAGATTCTGTCAAATAGTATTTTTTTTTTTAGAGATGCATTAACTTGAACACCCCCCCCCCCCCGCCCCCAACTCCCCGTCCCACTTTCGAGTTTTTAAATTTCAAATGCATCAGCAGTTAACTCTAACTCTAGAATTTGCTTTGGGTTCGGTATCGAGATATAAAACACTTAAAGGTGGAGGGGGAAATCAACGCTAGAGCCCCCTCCCCTCCCGCTTTCGAAACTTTAAATTTCAAGTACATTAGGAATTAGCTCTAATATTAGAATTTGCTCCGGATCCGTTAACAAGTTATTTCAATTTAAAGGAAAGAAAAAAAAGGGGGGGGGGAAATAAAATTGCAAATATTGAAATTTCAAGTATGCCAAAATTTAGCTCTCTGACATCAGAATTTGCGGCTTTATTAACAAGTTGTTTCATTTTTAAAAGAAAAGGGGGGAGGAAACAAAATTTCAAATATGCTAAAATTTAATTCTCAATTAGCTCTTAGTTTTTTAATATTGGAATTTGCTGTGGGTTAGATAGCGTGATACATCAGTTTTAATGGTGAAGGTTGGGAGTGCTAAGTTAACACTAGTCCCACCCGACTCCCTATTTCGAATAACGAAATTTCGGACATGCCAGCATTTAGCTCTCATGTAGCTTTAATTTGCTGACTAACATTAGAATTTGCTCTGGCTTCGTTAACAAGATATTTCAATTTAAGGAAAAGAAGAGAGAAAGAAAAATAACAAATATCGAAATTTCAAATGTGCCGAAATTTAGCCCACCCAACTCCCAATTTTAAATAACGAAATTTCGGAGGTGTCATCATTTAGTTCTCATTTAGCTCTAATTTACCTTCTAACATTACAATTTGCTCTGTTAACAAGATATTTCAATCTGAAGGAAGAGAAAGAAAGAAGGGGGGGGGGCACAATTGCAAAAGTAATAAGTACAAAATTTAATAAACACCAAAAAATGAAAGATCTCACAACATCTGTTTCAGGTCGAAAGAAGACACAACCCTTCGTCGGCGAACGATGTAGGCACGAGTGCTGCAAACTGCGTTGCCGCTTTGTTTGAAGCACTTGTGCGTACTTCGTTTTCCTAATGAAGGGTCGTGTCTTTTTTCGACTTTTTTGAAATAGCCCTTTTCAGTATTCCACCTTTGTACAAATATCTACAACTCTGACAATATTATCCTTTCCTGTATAGGTTTTAATAATGCGGCCTAATAGCCATAGAGGGAACAAATTATCCTCTTTTATGATGACCATATCGCCTACTTTTATGTTTTGTTTTCAAAGGTGGTACTTTGCTATAGATTGTTTATGTAACTGTTGGACCAAAATTTCCAAAAATGTTTGAGTTAATTTACATGTTTGTTGCCACAAATTTAATCTATTGGTTTGAATGTTCGTTAGTGAGGGTTCGGGGATGCCCATTGACGATCAACCGATAAGGAAATGACCAGGGGTCAGAATTTCCAAATCCTCGATGTTCGCTGAAAGAGGGGTTAATGGAGGGGAATTCTACATTGATTCAATTTGAATAATGATGGTTTGAAAGACTTTATATGTCAATTTAGCATCAGCTGTAATGAGCTTGTAATAATACTTGATAAAAGATTTAATCCTGGCTTCCCATAGGCCACCAAAATTTGGTGCCCCGGGAGGGATAAACTACCATTCGATTTCGCATTTAAAGAGAAATTTGCGAAATTTTAAATTTCACTGGGTAACTAATTAAAAAAATTCATTTAAGTCTTTATTGACAAGATTGCTCTCATTATCCGAAAAAATTTTTAGAACATTTACCACGTCTGTCCTTAAAGCGTTTTATGGCAGTTATAAGCGACTCTGAAGTTAAGTCAGAAACTATTTCTAGGTGTACTGTCTTAGTTGTAAGGCAAACAAAAAGAACGACATAAATTTTCATGGCAGATTCATTTTTTTATGCTTATTATTATTTTATTTTAAATAAAGAATGGGCCACAGTGATTTATTCCCGTACTATTAAATACGAATCCCGGATTTATCCTTTCTTTGAGAAGATCATTCATTTTCTGAGAACATATTTTAGGGTTAGTCCTAAAACATTTAAGGGGGTGTCCATTAATTGACGTGTTTAGGGGGGAAAGGTGTCGAGCTGAATCTCACCCAATCTCACGTGGGGGAGAGGGTCTCGACAAATATCGCATAATTTTTTCCCCGCAAAAAACAGTGTAAACTTGCGAGAAAATTGAATTAAGTTCAAGTAAAACATGTTTTTTTTTACTTTGATATGGCAAAATCTGACATAATATTTATCGTGGCTATTAGGACGCCACCGTCCAGCCACACGCGAGACTCGACGAACGTTGCAGCGTACGAGCCGAGTAACCGTGACGCACGGACAGGTTCCAACCTGCTTTGTTTACGACCGTAAATATTTCGTTACACAACGACTCGGATTAGTTTCCATTGTTCAATTTTATTACTGTGATTCTAGACTACGATCTATGCAATCTTAAAAACTAGTCTTCAATAAAAATAATAAAGCAAATTGTATTTTTTGAAGTAAATCCAACGCATTTACAGTAAAAGTACGAATTTTCATAAATCTCACGTGAGATTAGTGGAGGGGGAGAGGATCGAGCTAAATCTCACGAAATCTCCCCAGGGGGAGGGGGGGTGTCAAGAAATCGTCAAAGCTGCCTTACGTAATTAATGGACGCCCCTAATAGTTAATACATAATCTACAAATTTAAAATTTTGCCCTTTAACATTAAAAGAAAAATAAGGTTCAGAAATACTAGGACCTTTTATTTGAAATGGGCAATTCTTGATTAGTCAAGAAAGGTGAACCATGCTACCGCATGGGATTGTCTAAAAGGGAATTAACAGCACATCTCATCCACAAGACATTCTCAGGATATCCTATGATGAAAGTACATCCAAGGGACATTCTCAGGATGTACTATGGATAAGTGTGCTGTTAGGAAGTCCCTCTGGTCAATAGGTCAGCAAAATTGTCCTTTCCAGAACAATGATACCAGAAATTTGGATCACTTAAAGTTTTTATTTCAGTTACTCGACTGGCCGGCCACAAACTGTTTCCGCACCGCTTGGATGAGTCTTTGACCCAGTGCAGTGTTATCTTGGAGCAGATTCAGACTTTGCAAACGATCCTAATGACAGAAAATCAGTCACTGGCAACGTTTTCCTTATTGGACAGAACCCAATATATTGGGTTTCAAAAAAACAAAGTAACATTACATTATTTACCGCTGAGGCAGAATACGTCTCTGCCGGCCATGCAGCTCAAGAAACTGTGTGGCTGCTGCGACTGCTAGAGGACCTAGATTTAAAACAGCAAAAACCAATAACAATATTTGAAGACAACCAAGCATGCATCAAACTGATAGAATCCAACAAATACCAATCACGCTCCAAGCATATAGATCTCAAATATCATCTCATAAAGGAACTTCACGAAAACAAGATGATAAAGTTGGAATACGTTGATAGCAGCAACATGACAGCTGATATCCTAACCAAGCCATTACCAAAGACGACTGTCCTAAAACTCAGGAAAAATCTGAACTTACTTGATTACAGCGAAATATAAAACAAGTAGGGGTGATGTAAAAATGAAAGAAAAACTGAAATAATTTGTGTTTTGATATTTCGCTATTCAAGAACTCTTATTCTAATAAACTTTTTATCCGTGAGACAATCTTCGTTAATGTACGTGTTGCAAAGAAGAATGTACCACTCCTAGCTTTCACCCTTTAAACTGTTTTAATCAGCATTTCTATAAACTTTCTCTCGCGCGCTCATAGTGTAGATGTATTCACTCTTAATCATGTAACCGGCATAATCGGAGCTCTGTTAAATGTTCCGTAACAATATAATAATACAACTATATAAATATACTAAAAATGCATATAATAATCAAGAATAAATGACATATAGTATCGAAAAAAAGAGCTATTTTTATTGATATATCCATTAATTACATAATTAACAGATATTAATATTTTTTTTGCTCCAAAACAGTCTATTTTCAGATACCGATGAAAGATGGTTGATACTGACGCTGAACATTTACATATAGAAGAAAGTAAAAATGATCAAATGCGTAATAAAGAGAGCAATTATTGAAATTTTCAAACTTTGATTAATTGAATTACATATATGAGATTTTTACAAATATTAATACCAGAGCTAACTTGGTTTCCAATTTTTTTTTTTTTTTTTTTTTTTGAGTGCCAGGTCAACCGCGTGGAGATGAGACTTGGCATATTGAGTATGAAAGGCTAAGTGTAGTTTAAACTACATATATGACGCGTCATACCCTTTCTGACCTGAAAATGAATTCAGTTCTGCTTAAAAATGGTTCAAAGTATAAAAGGAATGCATTGTCATCGTGTTCTGACCTATTCTAAAAGTTTCAAATGTCTATTTAGTCGGGAAGTTAGTTAAAAATCGATTGCGAAATTTGTACTGGACAAACAAACAAGAAAGCGAGTTAATAAAAACGTGGTAAAAACAGAAAAACATTCATACATCTCTTTAAGTTTACTCTACAATGCTATTACTCTACAATATTTACAGGTTGATTCAAAATAAGTGTGACCAATTTCAAAGCATCATAAATTTTTATTGAATTGAGTTATTTACATGAAATTTTCAGTGAAGTTTCCTTTAGCATAGTACATTTTACGTAAATCTTTAGGCCAAGCCAAAAGAGCTTTTTTGACCATTTTTAGGGGCATTTTTCCAACTTCCTCTTGGATTGCTTTTTGAAGCTCTTGAAGTATTCTTACTTTACGTCTACTTAATTGTTTTTTTTTTTAAGTATCCCCATAAAAAAATAATCGCAAAGAGCACAGTTAGGTAATGATGGTGTCCATTTCTCAGGAGGAAAAAAAAATATATATATATATTTTATTTTTATTTTTTAGCCCTTTTATAGTTGATTTTGCAGTATGACTTGGTACAGAATCTTGGTGAAAAACAAAGTTTTCTTGGGGTTAAAGAGGTTTACTTTCTTTGATCATGTGCTTCAAAACTTTATTCTGATAGTATTTAGCATCAATTTTAGCCTTTGATTCTACAAAAAAATGGTTTTGTTAATCCTTGGGAGGACATTCCCATCCATATCATAAAACCTGACGGCCAACTTGCCTTTTGCAAAACAGTTGCGTCTTTGCGACGCTTTTCGGGTGAAATATATTGTATCTTCGTTTTGTCAGTTATGGATGACAGATAAAACAGTTCATCTGATGCTATCCATTTTTTGTATCTACTTTTGCGTAACATTAAATACGGAGATCAAGAACATTTTCTTAATTTTTTTACGGTCTTTGCAGACATTTGATGACAGACTGGTTTATTCACTTTTTTATAGTCAATTTTCTTTATCTGACGACAAATTGTCGATTGCGATACCCGTAGTTTCTTTGCTAAAGTTCTCTGAGGCAGTGAATTTTCTACAGCGATAAGTCTTTTCTGCTTCTTTTTTTCTTTTTCACCAAGCACTTGCTTTCGTCGACATTTTTTCCCTGGAGCTTTTTATTGCCAGCCAAATTTTATTTCTTTTCAAAGTTTAGATAGTAATTCATTAGAAAAATATCTTTTTTGATTTTTAAATGCTTTATTTATAACAGAGTTTGAGCAAACATCCTTCAAAAGCTCTAAAATTTCGTTTCGGGTTTGAGGATCTAATTTCGAATCCATAATTTACTCCCACTAATAAAAATAGCTTTTAAACGTCTCACTTTTAAAATAAAACCGGCGGTAAAGCGATTAAAGTTTACCATAAATAGTTACGTGCTATTAAAATTGGTCACACTTATTTTGAATCAACCTGTACATCTCATAAAATATGTACAACACTTGATATAATCTTTGTACAATAAATAAATATATGTTTGGCGCCTGTATTTTATCAAATAATGTAAAAGTTTAGATCTTATTATGTTTCACTTTTCCATGATATTGGTTGGTTTGATAAGAGATTTAGCAAACCAACCAAGGTGAAATAGCTTTGTGGATTGAGTACTGGCTGCGGAAAGAATGTGATTCGCCTATAGTACAGCGAGCGTCAGGAAACAGAGTTTTTTCTCAATATCAAAATATTGTTGCAATTTTTAGCAACACTTCCTATATCCATTTGATCAGTAGAAACTTTTCTTCTCTTACATTGATTAAATTTTATTTACATTCAACAACGGGAATTGAAAGGTTAAATGGATGGATTAACCTCATCCAGGGCCCGATTAATCTCTGTAGCTAGGGGAAGCACGGTATCATTTCAGGGCCCTCCTTCATCTACGAGAAATTTTCCAAATTCTATATTCATAGATTAACCCTTTCAGGGGCAAGCAAATTTTCTTCGTTTAAAATCAACAGCCAACAGAAATCACCAACAATTATAAGACAAGACATAAATGAAGTTATTCGTCAAAGTTATAAAAGAAAAATTTTATAAAAAATTTCCGGGGACAGTTTTTTGCAATTTTGAATTAAAATTTGTGGTTGCACTGCCCCTGAAAGGGTTAAGAAACTGATTTGTGCTTTAGATTTTGTTTCCAAAAGTTACTTAGCAGAATTCAGTGTTAAGTTTCTTTTCCACCTATATATTATTGTAAAAAATGTTGCAGGCAATATTTACCTGCAAATTAAAATCATGAGAGACACAAACTACCCGGCAACAATCGTTTCGTGTTGAAATTATTTGGCAAAACTCTTCATCAGATGTTAGAGGGTAAGGATTAGCATAGCAACATTTTTTGCTCTTACATCATGCTTACCTCCTTTTAGTTCCCCATCATACTATAGGTATGGGGAACTTAGGTAATCGTGAAAATTTTCGACCTCGGTTTTTTGACTTTTCTACATGTTTTCAGGTGCGAGGAATCGGAAAATGACAAAATTTCTATGGTGTCTGTCTGTAGGGTGTCTGTTAGTGGGTTAGTGTGTTAGTCCGTTAGTTTGTTAGTCTGTGTACACGATATCTCACGAACAAATTGTCGCAGAGAGCTCAGATTAATTCTAAAATATTACTTTCGACAATGGCAAGAACCCTATTCATTTGCAACATTCGAATTTAAAAACTTCGTAAGTTATGAAAAATTTACGAATTTCTTAACATGGCACAATAGAGCAAAATTTCACATAAACGTCAATCTTGAGGGATATTTTCACCGTAAAGACGTGAAACCAATTTCGAAATATTATTTAGGATACTTGCATGAATATCATAGACTATGATTTTTCCAGTGTAAAAAATTCGTAAGTTATTTGGAATTTACGATTTACTTAACATGTCAGAATAAGGCAAAATTGAGCATAAACTTCCATTTTGAGGATCATGAATGCATTAGACAACTTCAAAATTACATTTATGATATTTGTTTGAACATGATTGAATACAAATATTCTAATAGGATATTTTCGTAAATTATTCGTAATTTACGATTTTATCACCATAGCGAAATTGTAAATTTTTCATATAAATATGAATATTGAGGATTATTGCATTGGAAATAGTAGCATGAAAACTAAACAACGGAATTGACCCTGATAAAAAAATAATAATAATAGATTAGAATAAGATAAATATATCGAAGTGAACGGTGGATAGCCTATTGGGCGGGGATTTCATTCTGTTACTGTATCAAGCTTTGGTCAAATTCATTTCTTTTAACATGATTATAATATGTCTCGCACTAGAAATTTATGAGAACATAAATATGGTGGGGAACTGAGCAGAGTCCATCTATGCCAACTAGTTTTTATAATAAGATGAAGGTTTGAACTAAATGATTTCAAACCAAAACAATTGTTCAGATACAGTACTTTTCATGATATTAATTTCAAAGTTCTTTTTCTTCATCTTCATTGCACATCGGTGCATAATATTTTTTATCGCACATGTTTACCGGTGTTTGCTATGGAGTGAACTTTTCCAAAATAGTGTGTGCTTTCATTTACTGCTTTAGTCAAATTTTCTCGATTTATTTTTCCTTAAGTGACAATATGAAAAACTCATATTAGGAATTTTAGGCATTGCTTTTTAGTCGTTTTGGGGGCCCTCTTAAATTTCAGAGAGGAAGCTCTTGCTTTTCGAGCATTTTGGGTAACCAGGCCCTGTCTATAACTGGAAAGAAAACATTCAATTAAAAAAAAATAAAAATGTAAAATTATTTGTCATAAAATAAGATAAATCACTGCTTTATTTTTAGTGCAATATTCTAAAAAAAAAAAAATAATAATAATAAAAAAAAAAATCTGATGTGGGCACCACATGACTTCCTTATACACTTTTAGAAATATACATAATGTTAAAAAATATTGTCACTGGACCCGAAACAGTTGGCTAAAAATATTTTTAAAAAATGCATGCATACGTAAAAAAAAAAAAAATAAATAAATAAAATTGTGCATTGAGGGGACTCATTTTAAAATCCTTGGGGGGGGGGGGGGACTCATGTCAAAGTTGTGCCTTGGGGGGCCTTATTTCAAAGTTGCACCTTGGGGGGACTCATGTCAAAGTTATGCCTTGGGGGGGACTCATGTCAAAGTTGTGCCTTGGGGGGGGGGACTTCGGATCCGAAACAATTGGATAAAAGTGTTAAAAAATGCATTTTCACCGTGTTTCTGAACTATTCCGGAAGTTTCAAATCTCTAACTAGTCGGGAACGGGAAGTTAGTTAAATAGATTTTCTGTTGAATCATATAAACGCTGCTAAAGGCAGCAGTGACACGAAGCAATTGGCTAAAAATATTTAAAAAATGCATTGTCACCGTGTTCTGAGCTTTTCTGGAAGTTTTAAATGTCTAGCTAGTCGGGAAGTTAGTTAAAAATCGATTGCAAGATTTGTACTGGTAACGCTGCCGAAGGCAGCAGGTATCGGAAACAGTTGGCCAAAAATATTAAAAAAACGCATTGTAAACGTGTTCTGAGCTTTTCTGAAAGTTTCAAATGTCTAGCTAGTCGGGAAGTCAGTTAAATTGCAAGATTTGTCCAAACCGTTTTTGAGTTATTACCGTTTTTTGATACATTATGGCCAAAACCAATGTATTTTTGGTCATTATGAACCTAATTTTCCTAAATATCTCCAAAATGGAAAATCATACAAAGTCCAAAAAGGGAGGTGCAGAACTATATGTTATAACAACCTATGTACCAATTCGCAACTTTCTACGTTCAACCGTTTTTGAGTTATTACCGTTTTTTGATACATTATGGCCAAAACCTATGTATTTTTGTCATTATGAACCTAATTTTCCTAAATATCTCCAAAACGGAAAATCATACAAAGTCCAAAACGGGAGGTGCACAACTAGATGTTATAACAAACCTATGTACCAATTCGCAACTTTCTACGTCCAACCGTTTTTGAGTTATGCGACATACACACACACACACAGACACACACACACACATACAGACGTCACGAAAAATCGTGTAAAATCGCTTATATCTCTAAAACGAGAGCTCGTGTTCAGACGACACTTGCAGGTGTACAACTATACATCATGACAGTCACACGTATAAATTGGCAACATTCAGCGATCATTCGTTTTCGAGCAATGTGAAATACAAAATCCATTTCGCAAATCGGGATTACTATACTTCCTTATACTTTGTATAAGGAAGTAAAAAAGGTATAAATACCTATGATATTCTTGCACTCCACTAGCATCAGCATTGGGGCGGTGACTCTGGCTTTTTACTTTTTCTTACCCATAAGGTAAACAAAGTATTGTTTTTGGGTCAAATTTATGAAAGTGAGATTTTTGCTATATTTACACGGTTTGAGGTCCCCTGAATATAAAAATCATGTTTTTAGCGGTTGGTCTCTCTCTCTCTCTCTGTGTGTGTGTGTGTGTGTGTGTGTGTCTCTTATCAGCATATCTCAAGTACAAATAATAGCAGAAAGTCCAAACTTGGTATTCTAAATGTGTATGATATAGGGATGCTACACTAAGCTTTTCGTTGGGATGAAGCAAATGGTTTGTGTAATGGGACACCCAAGAAAATTCAAATACATTACGTCTATGGGGGAAATTGCAGGTAAGTAGAGTTTAACATTTATAGACTGCACTAAACCAAATGAAACGAATATATATATTTTATATGCGTAAAAACATGTCTCTGTAGAATATGGTAGGGATATCATTCACTGTTCGTTTACAAGGCTACACAAAAGAGCTAGATTATAATGCGACAATAGTTGAAAATTGGTGGATGTGTACTTTAGATTGTTCCGTGTGTTATAGGATTATATTTATGTTCACCATGTGATGTGTACATAAGTACATAACTTCCAGAAGTATACAGAACTGCCAATATTTAAGCCATAACATTATTTTTTATTTTTTAATGGAAGTGCTTTATTATTATATTTTACCACGTCCAGGAAAGCTCCTAAGGAATTGAAATTAATTCATCATAGCCATATGGCAAATAATTTTTTTTGTTAAGCTAAATATTCATAACTTGGTTTTTTGTATATTTACACATTTTGAGCTTCCTGTCAAGTTTTTTAAGTTGGATCTTTGTCTGTGTCTGTTAGAGTAAATCAAAAACAAATAATTTCAGGTGATCCAAATGTTGTAGTATGTTGAATTTAATACGTTTGTTACTGGAAAAGTTTGTTCAATATTGATAAGTTTTGAGGAATTATGCGTGGGAAAGTTGTCGGAATAATTTTAAATGAATTTTTGAACTTAATAGCACATTTGAATTCTATATAATTGTAGATACAAAAATGAAACGGAGGAGGGGGTTGAGGGGGGCGGCAGCGGTAGCCCCCTCACATAGAATTAGTCAAATAAAGCTGTTCCGAAGCTTAATTTGAATTGTTTTAACATAGGTTTACGTAAGATACTCTTTATCTTAACCCTTAATCTCCAGTCTGTACTTATGATATTAAATTTCAGGGTAAGAGAAAGTCGTATGAGTGACACATCAGATTATTTGTTATACGAGAAGTTACAATGGGAATATTGTGCAATTCTGCAACAGCTACTGCTTCGTCATAAATTCCTTCAAGTTTCTCTTCTCGATATTGTTTTAATAATCTAATAACAATTTCTACCATTTTGTAGCAAATTGTTAAGTCAAGATTGTCTGTAGTTTTCTGGAAAGAGAAATGGTTAACTGAAAAATATTTGAAGTTATTATCATTACTATGATGAAATGGAATTAGGTTGTTGCTTATTGCATTTAGCAGGCTAATGGAATGATTTGATGGAGAAGCTCTATCTGTAGTTTCTAAAAATCGTACAATGGAATCGTATAAATCACAGAATTCCATGATACTTTGCGACATGTGTTGAGCATCATGTCGCTCAACCCATCTCGTTTCACTCAAAGTTTTGAGCTTTAACTTTTTTCTTCTGAATTACCCTCTAGAAAAATGTCTTTCATTAATTCTGTGCGTTTGGCAGACTCATGCACAAATTTTGTAATGTTTTTTACAGTGCCCATCCTATTTCGAACACTTTGTACTGAACACGCTTTAGAAATAGCTGAATTTAGTTTATGAGCAGAGCAATGCATGTACTTTGCCAGAGGCTGCAATTCCTTGATGCATGCTTGTACAACTTGAAAATTTCCGACATATATGACGCTCCTCTCAAGTTTTGTAACTGTAATCCAAACTCATTCAGTTTCTGTAAAATTATTTCAGAGAGGGTTGCACAACTCACATCGACAATTCGAATTGTCGCGAAGCTGGAAGAGCGATTTCTGCTCTGACAAACCTCCTACCGCGATAATTGCATGGGGAACATGGGTCTCTTATGTAAAAGAGCAATAAAAAGTAACGTCCTTCATTGTAAACATGTGCAAAATTTCAAGGGTCACTTTCGGACAATGGATAATTTATGACTTTGTCGCTCTATTTCTGTTGCTATAGTATTTGAACGCAGCTTCAGATAACAGCTCTGCAGTTTTGAAACTTATCTACCAACTTCATGCCTAACTGATAATTTAAACATTTTATTCTAGAAAATTAGTTTGTGGTAGCCAAAAGTAAATATTTTTAGTTAAACATATTTTCTTTTCATCACCCAAGAATCATGATCTGGAAGAGGTTATTCAGCAGAATAAAGAGCTAAGGTCATCTATTATATTTAATCTAACTATTGGGTTGTTCGGAAAGTAATTTCGTTTTTTCCTTCGAAAATGAAAGACGATTTTCTTATATTGTATAAATATTTTGATGAATTATATATTCTCCACTTTGATCGGTTTCTTAGCGATCTCACGAGTTGTTATTTGGCAGTTTTTCATAAATCAATACTTTATTTTGTCTTCATTAGCACAAACTGGTTTTCTAGAACGTTATGCATCTTCAACTCAAAATTGCCAGAACAAAATTTTGGTAAACCAGTTTTGACAATAGCGTTCTTTAAATAAATTTTCTGTGCACACATCGTATACTTTTTTTCCTTGTTTGAATAGTATTTTCGCATTTTTGATAGCAAAAACAAAATATGCCGAAAATGTCGCTTCCGATTTTCTTTATTTGATAGGGCACCAATCAAAAACTATTGAACAGAATAAAACGACCTTTTTCACAAGCAAGCCTTGCTATATCAGCTGTCACAATATGTAATGGCAATGCAACTTAAATGTGAAGAAGGTGTGAAAAAAATACAATTAAGTCCTCTGCTGAGAAAAACGAAATGACTTTCCGAACAACCCAATACAATATTTAAAAAAAAGATTTGTTATTATTTTTTAACTTTTGTTGTCAGAGTTCCAGATGGGATAACATGGACCAGCAGGATATGGGGTACAATGGACGATGGTCCATTTTACCCCAATTCTCTGTCATATGTGCTTTTTAAAGTAGAACATTATATTTATAATTAAGAATTAATAAACAGATTGATAAAATCTACATTTTTGAAGTATTATCTGTAAATTATATTTACAAATTTTCGGAGTTAACTTTAATAAGGTCTATTAAGGTCATTGTGCCTAAATGCGATAACCCATAAATGCGACAAAGTGCTTCTACTGAAAATCTAAATGCATAAATCGCATACTTATGAATCATAATGGAACATACACATTTCAAGAGTGGTTCGCGAAACTTTTCATTAAATTTCAAAGGTTTTTTCTAGTAGAATTTTCTTTTGCTGTAAACATTGTTCATTATGGCTTTCTGCCGTCTTTTCCTAATTGCGATGAAATATTTTCAAATAGTAACTGTAATTTTATCCTTTTATTTTTCAAGGTCAAATAACCACTGTTACGTCATGGGCTTGAATACCCTTTACACCTATCAAAAGAAAATTAAAGAAAATACTATATATTTTTAAAAAGTGGGGTTTAAAATATTTTATCGCATTTAAGGGTCTGTTTACACCATATTCCTAAATGTCACAAATTTTATCCCTTAAATGCGGAGAGTTTTACAGTTGATATATAAAGGTAACTTTAAGCATTTTTTGCTTTTTAACACTTTCCAACAAGGTTTACAAGTGACTTCGGTTTGTCTGTCTGTCTGTCCGCGCTTTAACTCCTGTAGGGACACCCGAAAGTATTCAAAAGCATTGTGTTCTATGAGTGGTATATCTGTAAGCCATATTTAATACCTCAACTGTATAATCTTAGTGAAATTGAATCATGTTATTCAAGTTCACTATCTGATGTTTCATATATAAAATGGAACAAATATCAACACTAGTTTGTGTACAGGACACTCGAAAGTATTCCAAAGCATTGCGTTCTATGAGAGGTATTGCTATAAACCAAATTTTAATAACTTTACTTTCCACAAAGCTTAATGAAATTGAAATATGTTATTCATATGCACAAAAGAGTGCTTTCTATAGAATATAGTATGATCAGCATTAGATTTACAGGGCCACACAAAAATATTCAGTTACATTATGAGCTGTTAATAAAAATTTGCTAGAATTACAATTCCGTTTACATTAAGCGTTTTTAACCCTGTCTAATAATTTTTATGTGTGAATATGATTTCAATTTAAGTATCTGCCTGTTCGTCTGTCCATCTGTCTGTTCATCTGTCCATCCGTCTGTTCGTCTGTCGCACTCTAACTCCCGTAAATATTTATGTAATTTCTTGAAACTGATATATGTTATTTAAGTTCACTATCGGATGTTCCCTATTGAAAAAGGAGTTAATATCTCTACTGGTTTGTGTACAGTGACACTCAAACCTTTTCCAAAGCAATGTGTTCTATGAGAGATATTTCTATAAACCATATTTTAATACCTTTACAGTACACAAATCTTAATGAAATTGAAATATGTTATTCCAGTTCACTATTGGATGTTTTGTATATTAAATGGAGTAAATACCACCACTGGTGTGGGCACAGAGACACTTAAAAGCATACCAAAGCATTGCGTTATATGAGAAGTATTTCTATAAACCTAATTTTAATAACTTTACTTTCCACAAAGCTTAATGAAATTGAAATATGTTATTTATATGCACAAAAGACTGCTTTCTATAGAATATAGTATGTTTAGTATTAGATTTACAGAGCAACAAAAAAACATTCCGATACATTAAAAGCTATTAATAAAAGTTTGCTGCTATTGCACTTTCGTTTACATTAAGCGTTTTTAGCATTTTCTAACAATTTTTAAGTGTAAATATAATTTCAATTTGTGTATCTGTGTATCTGTCCATCTGTCTGTCTTTCGGCACTCTAACTCCGTTAAATATACATGGAATATCTTGAAACTAGTATATGTTTTTCAAGTTCACTATCGGATGCCCCCTATTGAAAATTGAGTGAATACCTCTACTAGTTTGTGTACATTGGCATCGGAAATTACTGCAAACTATTGTTTTCTATGAGAGGTATTTCTATAAACCATATTTTAATACCATTACTTTACACAAATCTTAATGAAATTGAAATATGTTATTCAGTTTTACTATCGGATGTTTTCTATGTAAAATAGATACAATATTTCCACTGGTTTGAGTACAGGGAGACACGAACGTATTGCATTGTATGAGAGGTATTTCGAGAAACCAAATTTTAATAACTTTACTTTGCACAAAGCTTAATGAAATAGAAATATGTTATTCATTTGCACAAAAGAATGCTTTTTATGAAATACAGTATGATTAGTATTAGTGTTACAGGGCCACATAAAAATATTAAGTTACATTAAGAGCTATTAATAAAAATTTGCTGTAATTGCATTTTCTTTTACAATAAGCGTTTTTAACACTTTCTAACAATTTTTAAGCTTGATTATGATTTTTATTTGTTTATCTTTCTGTCCGATTGTCTATCTTTCTATCTTTCTATCTGGTTGTCTCTCGTCTCGAGAGTTTTTAAATATTTTCAGAATTTTTAAAAATTGATATATGTTATTCAAGTTCACTATGGAATGTTTCCTATTTAAAATGCCATTAATATGTCCTGAACAAGTGAACAGGAAACTTCCAATGCTTTTCTTTTTAGGACAGATATTTTTATAAATCACATTTAAATAACTTTCTGCCGTAAAAATTATAAATAAATTGAAATGTATTTTAATATTCTAAAATAATGTTTTGTATAGAATATGATATGATCAACCTTCAGATTTACAGGACTACACTACAATATCCAAATACATTAAGGGCAGCAATTATAATCTAATGGCTGGAATTTCTTTTGCATTAAGCCTTTTTAACGTTCTTCAACGATGTCTAAGAGCGGTTTTAAGTTCAATTAGTCAGTCTGTATATTTTTCTGTTCTTCTGTCTTTTGTTTGATAATGCAGGAAAAGAATATTAAAAGTTATACGATACAACAAGCACGTACAGTTGGAGAGTGTTAATAACCAGTGCGTAGTGCATGATTTTTCTTTCTTGTTTTAACTCTTTCCAAAAAGGTTGAAAAGTGTTAATGACTTCGGTTTGTCTGTCTGTCCGCGCTCTAACTCCCGTAAATATTTATGGAATTTCTTGAAACTGATAAATCGTATTCAAATTCCCTATCGGATGTTTCCTATTGAAAATGGAGTGAATTCCTCTCATGGTTTGTCTACAGGGACACCCAAAATTTTCCAAAGCATTGTGTTCCATGAGAGATATTTCTATAAACCGAATTTTGATACGTTTACTTTACACAAATCTTAATGAAATTGAAATATATTATTTAAGTCCACTGTCGATGCTCCCCATGTAAATTGAAGTAAATACCATCACTGGTTTGTATACAGGGACATCCGAATGTATTTAAAAGCATTGCGTTCTATGGAAGGTATATCTAAACACCAAATTTTAATGACTTTACTTTGCACAAGTCTTAAAAAAATTAAAATATATTATTCATATGCACAAAAAACTGTCTTCCATAAAATACAATATTATTAGCATTATATTTACAGGGCAACACAACAATATTCAGCTACATTAAGGGGTATTAATTGGAAATTTGCTGGAATTGCATTTTCGTTTACATTAACGTTTTTATCACTTTCTATATGTTTTTAACACTTTCCAACAAACCAGAAAAGTGTTAATGACTTAGGTTTGTCTGTCTGTCTGTGCTCTATCTCCGGTAAATATTCATGGAATCAAACAGAGTTACACATACGCTGTTCAGAAAAGAAGAGTTAAACACGGAGTTACACACTCTGTTAGAAAAAGGCAAAGTTACACTAACAATTACACACAAACTGGCAGAGATACACACAGAACTACATACACATTGTTAGCAAAAAATTAGCGGTACACACATTGCCAAAAAAAAAAAAAAAAAAAAAAATGAGATTTACATACGGAGTTACACACACTGTTAATAAAAAGGCGGAATTATACAGAGTTACATACTCAGTTAATAAAAAAGCAGGGTTACACACACACACACAGTTAAAAAGAAGGCAGAGTTACACAGAGAGTTACACACGTACTGTTGATTATATACAGGGTTACACACACACCGTTAGTTACACATAGAATTACACACACTGTTAGCAAAAAATGAGTGATACACACACAGTTACACACATTGTTCAAAAAAAAAAAAAAAAAAAGAAAAAAAAAAGAAGAATTAAACATTGAATTACACACGCTGTTAATAAAAAGGCAGAATTATACACAGAGTTACACACACAGAGTTAATAAGAAGGCAGAGTTACACACATACTTTTAATTACATACACACACACTGTTAGTTACATATAAGTATAATTACACACGCTGTTTGCAAAAAATCAGCGATACGCACAGTGTTACACACACAATGTTCAAAAAAGAGGAGTTACACACACTGTTAATAAAAAGCAGAGTTACACACACTGTTAATAAGAAAGAACAGATACACATATACACACACTGTTAATTGCATACAGGGTTACGCACACAGTGTCAGTTTCCCATAGCGTTACGTACACTGTTAGAAAAGTTCGGCAGTACACACAGAATTACACACACACGCACACACTGTTAAAAAAAAAGAAGAGTTACACTTTGTTAACAAACAGCAGAGTTCCACACAAAGTTCCACACACTGTTAATAAAAAGGAAGAGTTTCACACACTATTAAAGGCAGAGTTACGCGTAGAGTTACACAACACTTTATCTTCAAATAGTTATGTGGTATTAAATGTTTTATAAACTATAAAAAAAGACGAAAAATCATGCATTACGCAATGATTATAAACACTTTCCAACTGCACGTAATTGTTGTATCTTATAACTTTCAAAGATCTGTACCTACGTTATCACGCAACAAACAGACAGCAGTTCTGAAAGGAATACAGACAGACTAATTTAATTCCTAATCATTCTTAAGCATTGTTTTAAAGTGTTAAAAATGCTTAACAGAAAAGGAAACGTAGCCCTTAGATTGTAATTCCAGCCCTTAATCTGTCTGAAAATTTCAGTATAGCCCTGTAAATCCTAACGTTAACAAAATCATATTTTATACAAAACGTTATTTTAGCAAATTAACAATAAATATCAATTTCTTTATGATTTTACACTAGAAAGTTCCTTAAATGTAAATTATAAAAATGTATCTCCTAAAATGCGATGCATTGGCATTTTTTTGCGTGTCCGTGTACATAAAAAAGTTGTATATGACCTATTAATGCCCTTTTAATTTAGGAACATTCAATAGTGAATATGAACAACATATATAATATTTTAAAAATTCAGAAAATATTTACGGACGATGAGTGCGGTAGACGAACAGATAAGCAAATGGAGAGTCGGGCAGATAGATACAAAATTTGAAAACACGTTCAGACTTAAAAAATGTTAAAAACTGTTAAATCGCTTAATGTAAACGAAAATACAATTCCAGCAAATTTTCAATAAAAACTCTCAATGTAGCTGAATATTTTTGTGTGGCCCTGTAAATCTAATGCTTATCATACTACATTCTGTAGATAGCATTCTTTTATGCATATGAATAACATATTTCAATTTCATTAAAATTTGGGTAAAATAAAGGAATCAAAATTTAGTTCATAGTAATACCTCTCATCGAATGCAATGCTTTGAAGTACTTTCGGGTGTCCCTGTATACAAACCAGTGAAGGTATTTACCCTATTTTCAATGGGAAACATCCGATAGTGAACTTTAATAACATTTCAATTTTATTAAGGTATGTGCAAAGTAACGGTAATGAAATATGTTTTATAAAAATACCTCTCACAGAACACAATGCTTTGGAATATTTTCGGGTGCCCCTGTGAACTAACTAGTAGAAGTACACACTTTATTTTCAATAGGGAACATCCTATACTAAACTTTAATAATATGTATCAGTTTCCAGAAATTCCAAATGTAATAACGCTAATTAAAGCGCGGACATACAAACGCACAGACAGCCGATAAACGGACAGACAGACAAACCGAAGTTATTAAAACCTTTCAACTTCGTTGGAAAGTGTTAAAAACATTTAGAAAGTAATAAAAACGTTTAATGCAAACGAAACTGCATTTCCAACAAATTTGCAATAGTCCTTAGTATAACTGAATATTTTTGTTTGGCCCTGTAAATCTAACGCTAATCATGCTTTATTCTATGGAAAGCATTCTTTAGTGCATATGACTAACATATTTTAGTTTCATTAAGATTTGTGCAAAATAAAGTTTTTAAATTTTGGTTTATAGAAATACCTCTATTAGAACGCAATGCTTTAGGGAATACTTTCGAGTTTCCCTGTATTCAAACTAGTGATGGTATTTACTCCATTTTCAATGGGGAACATCCGATAGTAATGTTGAATAACATATTTCAATTTCATCAAGATATGTGTAAAGTAATGGTAATAAAATATGGTTTATGAAAATACCTTCCACAGAACATAATGCTTTGGAATACTTTCGGGTGTTCCTGTATACAAACCAGTAGAGGTACACATTCCATTTTCAATGGGGAACATGTTATAAGGAACTTTAATAATATATATCAGTTTCAATAAGTTCCATTAATATTTACGGGAGTTAGTGCATGGAAAGACGGACAGACAGATGAACAGACGTAGGGATGTACAGACGGATAGACAGACAGGCAGACCAACGGACAGACCCAAACAGAAGTCAATAACAGTTTTCAACCTTCTTTGGAAAGTGTTAATAACATTCAAGCAACTCCCGTACATTAAATGCATTATCGCAATTAGGGAGTTTGAACATCGCATTTAGGATATAGTACCTTAAATGCGACGAAAATTTGCTAAATGCGACGCTGGTATATTTTTTCATAAATTACAGACATTTTTTTAATTTCTTTAACGACACAAAACACAAGTTTAGAACTACGAGTGTAATGTTCAACCATTTTCTCTTTCTTTTCATACTTATTTGTTTACTAAAATGTCATAAGTTTCCTAAATGCGATAAACTTACCAAAAATCACGTCGCATTAGGCACAATGACCTTATATCTTCAAAGATAAATAAGCATACAATTTACATTGCAGTTTTTTCCTATTTATTTTTTTAAACATTCAGTTACTTTGGAATAATTATACTTTAAAATAATTATATTTTCAATTTTTAATACTAATAAAATAAAAGCGTGTACATAAATTTTCGTCAGAAACATGACGAAGAAGACAGATTTACATTTTATTGGCTTAATCAAATAAATAAATGATAAAGAATCTGTTTCTGAGAGATTCATGCAACGAAAACCTAATCAAGATATCTACATTTTTTTCTGTAAATATTGACGAATCTTTTATATAATTTCGAGATATTGTAAAGAGGAATCTTCTAGACACTTACCATACTTGACAAGAAAACAGAGCAGACTTTCAGTGACACAAAAATCTTTTGAATTATCATTTTCTAATTTTAATGTTCATTAATATTACATTATTTGTTTGAATCTAAGGCATAATAAAACAAACATAATGTAAAAAGGGCACTTTGTACTATTAAAAAGCACACTACATTAACATACTTTTTAAATTTCACCTGTGGTCCATAGTACCCCGAGCCATGCACCATTTTAGCCCGGGCTTGGGGTAAAATGGTCCACTTTGTCAGTTGCTATTGAAAAAAGTAAGCATAATTATTACTTTTGACTTAACGCAATATGAATCCCAATATAATGGTAATATGCGCACAAATTTTCAACAACCAAAAATAATTACTTAATGAATAAGCACTTATAATTTACAAAATTTGTCCATTTTACCCCGGTCCACCGTATATCTTACGCATAAATTAAGTTGTTCTGTTGTGCGGATGTCCGTAGTTTCATCAACATAACAATGAGAAAAATTTGACATTTTAAATTTTATCAACACTTTTTTTGTAATAAGATGATGGCAAATCTCTGTAATTTCGTTTTGAGTAGTTTTGTTCATGAAGGTGGCGTTTTTTGGGACCTGTTTCTAGATGCCTTCGAAGTGTAATATCACCAGCATCAAATGCGAAATCTCAACAAAGATCTGAATTTATTTTCGGACGTTTCATCAAGGAAAGAAATATTGGCGTCGTCTCGATGACCTCGCAGAGGTATATTTTCTCCTCCACAAAGTATAATGGTTTTTATTATGGGAGCAAACTCTCTCCTTCTCAGCAATACTTTTACTTCTTTTTTTTTTTTTTTTTTTTTTTTTTGTGTGTGTGTGTGTGTGTGTGTGTGTCTAAAATAACATCGATAGCCGATTCTGGGTTATCATGCGTTTTTATAAAATTCGTAGATTGCAGTACCACCATTTTGTGATATTCAGTAGCAGAATGGCTCTTGAATGTTTCCAATGCCTTTTTCTTAGTTTTTTTAAAGGGCGAGTTACTAGCGTACATAAAGGAACAGCATTTTCCCTCTGTCTTTTGGACCAAAAAGTACACAAAATGCTCCCTCTTGAATTTGAATGTAAAACAACCAAGGATAGTCTAGCAACCATTTTCGTTGGAATTTCCTTTCTTTTCCACCTTTGATCAGCTCAGGAAATTCATAATTTGATACATCGTGGACACGTATGAAACAGAATTCATATAGCGAGTTTAATAGGGAAAAAAAAAAAAAAAAAAAAAAAAAAACATCGGTATTGTTGTTTTTTGAAACACAGATTTTCGAGATCTAAAACTGATCTACCTAGTCAAAGCAACTGTCAGTCTTATGTAATAACCACGTAATACGCGCGAAAGGATATCTAAAAAAGGATTTATGAAACAATAAAAAAAAAAAAAATGTTAGAGTCGTTTTTGAGATACCAACTTTCATCAACACTCGACAAACTCATTTGTTGACCGGAGAATAACAACTGCATACGAAAGGATATCTAAAAGGGAATTAATATGGGTTTGAAAAAAATACGTGCAACCATTTTTAAAGGAATGCACTTACGAGACTAAAATTGACCTGCTTATACAAGATGTCTATCAATTTTCTAAACTAACCAATTAATGCATACGAAAAAACATCTAATAGATTGTTAATATAGCAGTTTTGAAGAAAGTCCTTAGAGCCGTTTTTGGGATATACGGTCTTACGATCCCATTTCCGGTTTTCCAATTTTTCACCAAAAGTTGGAAAAATCATTTGCTTACCAGACCTGTCTCAATTTTTAGTTTCGTCATTCATATGTTCATTAGTTTCGGAGATGTGATAGTCAGAAGATTCTTCACACACATACACACACACACACTGATCAATTGTCAAAAACCACTTTTTTGGACTCTTGAAACTTTAAAACAAGTAAATCAGATGAAAAATGTAATTTTCAAATTGATCGAATGTAAGTGTTTGACCAATAAATGTTTCAATAAAAGTTATAAGTTAAATATTTCAATATAAGTATTTTTCAAAAGAACTCATCGATACCTCCAAAACGTATAACTGAACCTGCATCTCTGATAACGCAGGTTTATAAAAATAATGTTGGCAAAATTTGATTTCATAATTTTAGCCGATTTATATGTTCTTTGGTATAGTGAAATCGAAAATGAAGCCTGTTTTTCTCTATCAAGTATAGATTTTTCTCAATATAGGGTACCGATACAATTTCTTCCATGATTCTTCCACCTAATGAATTTTATGGTAACGTTTATACTTGTATAACAAACTAGTATAAAAGTTACCTTGTAATTAATTATATTGATGGAAGTGAAACGGAGGAAATTATGTCGGTAGATACCCTATATTGAAATAAAACATCTATACACAATAGAGAAAAACTAACTTCATTTTCGGTTTCAAAACACCAAAAAACAAACATCAACCAAAATTATCAAATCAAAATTTTAGATATAGACTCGTGTAATTTAAGACGAAATTATTGATTTCGTTTTTAGATAACGCAGGGAATGATAACACGGGGAGCCATTCGTCCGACAACATGCAAGAGCCTCGGGATCAAGTAAGTAAGATTACTTCATTTTAATTCTTATGTATGATATGAGTTATTCTTATTCAGGATCCTATTACCACCATTCAGAGAAATTATTAATTTCCTTGAAGTTCTCAGATTTGAAGAACCCTCATATTATCTGTTAAATTTTGTGAAATACTTGGTTTTTACTCTACAAGTGTTTGCTCTTTCTCCCTCTCGCTTCCTTTATTTTATTTTATTAGTTCCCCATCATACTAGAGGTATGGGGAACTTAGGTAATCGTGAAATTTTCGACCTAGGTTTTTTGGCTGTTTTACACGTTTTCAGGTGTGAGGAATCCGAAAATGACAAAATTTGTACGGTGTCTGTCTGTAGGGTGTCTGTTAGTGTGTTAGTCCGTTAGTTTGTTAATCTGTGTACACGATATCTCACGAGCAAATGATCGCAGAGAGGTCAGATAACTTTTAAAATATTACTTTCGATAGTGGCAAGAACCCTACTCATTTGCAACATTCGAATTAAAAAACTTCGTAAGTTATAGAAATTTACGATTTTCTTAACATGGGAGAACATGAGAAAAAATCACTTAAACGTGCATTAAATGGAAACTTTTTACTGTAAAAATGTCAGACCAGTTTTAAAATATCAGTTTTGATGCCGGAATGAACATCAGTAACTATAAATATGCTACTTTGAAAATTTCGCAAGTTATTGGAAATTTACGAATTTCTTAACATGGCAGTATAGGGCAAAATTTCACATAAACGTCAATTTTGAGCGATATTTTCATCGTAAAGATGTCGGACTACTTTTGAAATATTATTTAGGACACTGGCATGAATATTAATGACTATGAATTTTCCAATATAAAAATTTCGTAAGTTATTGAAAATTTACGAATTTCTTAACATGGCACAATAGAGCAAAATTTCACATAAACGTCAATCTTGAGGGATATTTTCATCGTAAAGATGTCAAACCACTTTCGAAATATTATTTAGGATACTGGCATGAATATCATAGACTATGATTTTTTCAATTTAAAAAATTCGTAAGTTATTATAATTTACGATTTACTTAACATGTCAGAATAAGGCAAAACTGAGCATAAACTTGCATTTTGAGGATCATAAATACATTAGAGAACTTCAAAATTACATTTATGATATTTGTTTGAACATGATTGAATACAAATATTCTAATAGGAAAATTTCGTATATTATTCGTAATTTACGATTTTACTAACATAGCGAAATTGTAAATTTTTCATATAAATGGAAAATTTCGTATATTATTCGTAATTTACGATTTTACTAACATAGCGAAATTGTAAATTTTTCATATAAATATGAATTTTGAGAGTTATTGCATTGGAAATATTAGCATGAAAACTAAACAACGGAATTGACCCTGATAAAGTAAATTAATAGATTAGAATAAGATAAATATATGGAAGTGAACGTTGGATAGCCTAATAGGCGGGGATTTCATTCTGTCACTGTATCAAGCTTTGGTCAAATTCATTTCTTTTGACATGATTATATTGTCTCGCACTAAAAATTTATGAGAACATAAATATGATGGGGAACTGAGCAGAGTCCACCTATGCCAACTAGTTTTATTAGTTCCCCATCATACTATAGGTATGGGGAACTTAGGTAATCGTGAAAATTTTCGACCTCGGTTTTTTGACTTTTTTATACGTTTTCAGGTGTGAGGAATCCGAAAATGACAAAATGTTATGGTGTCTGTCTGTATGGTGTCTGTTAGTGTGTTAGTCTGTTAGTGGGTTAGTCTGTTAGTGGATTAGTGTGTTAGTCCGTTAGTTTTTTAGTCTGTGTACACGATATCTCACGAACAAATTGTCGCAGAGAGGTCAGATCAGTTTTAAAATATTACTTTCGACACTGGCAAGAACCCTATTCATTTGCAACATTCGAATTAAAAAACTTCGTAAGTTATTCGAAATTTAGATTTTCTTAACATGGGAGAATAGGACAAAAATTCACTTAAACGTGCATTAAATGGAAACTTTTTACTGTAAAAATGTCAGACCAGTTTTAAAATATCAGTTTTGATGCCGGAATGAACATCAGTAACTATAAATATGCTACTTTGAAATTTTCGCAAGTTATTCGAAATTTACGAATTTCTTAACATGGCAGTATAGGGGAAAATTTCACATAAACGTTAATTTTGGGAGATATTTTCATCGTAAAGATGTCAGACTACTTTTGAAATATTATTTAGGACACTGGCATGAACATTAATGACTATGAATTTTTCAGTATAAAAATTTCGTAAGTTATTGGAAATTTACGAATTTCTTAACATGGCAGAATAGAACAAAATTTCACATAAACGTAAATCTTGAGGGATATTTTCATCTTAAAGATGTGAAACCACTTTCGAAATATTATTTAGGATACTGGCATGAATACCATGGAGTATGAATTTTCCAATTTAAAAAATTCGTAAGTTATTTGGAATTTACGATTTACTTAAAATGGCAGAATGAGGCAAAACGAGCATAAACGTCCATTTTAAGGATCATAAATATATCAGACAATTTCAAAATAACGTTTATGATACTTGTATGAACATGATTGACTACAAATATTCTAATAGGAAAATTTCGTAAGTTATTCGAAATTTAAGATTTTATCAACATAGCAAAATGGGGAGATATTTCATAAAAATACGCATTTTTAGGAAAGTTGCATTGGAAAAAGTAGCATGAAAATAAACTACGAAATTGATCCCAATAAAATAAATTAATAGATTAGAATAAGCTATCGAACTGAATGGTGGGTAGCCTATTAGGCGAGGATTTCGTTCTGTCACTGTGTCAAGCATTTGGTCAAATTCATTTCTCTTAACATGTATATAATAAGTCCTGTACAAGAAATTTATGAGAACATACATATGATGGGGAACTGAGCAGAGTCCACCTATGCCAACTAGTTTTTAAATAAAAATTACCCACAGTGGATTAAGTCAAAATCTAGATCATTTTCAAAATTGGGAAAATAATATCTCATTGTTTACTGAAATCTAACCCCCCCCCCCTCCTACTATTTTTTCTTCATATTATTTATGCATTTATAATATATAGATGTGTACGGATTACTAAGGCCAATTGCCTACATGTGGGACCTAAGTCTATGTGGAATGCCCTCCTTAGGGAACTTTCTAAGGGATCCTAAGCCGTATGCGTGCAAATTTTAAAACATTCATGTAAAACTCCGCACAGCTAGTCTGATGCACGAAACCTGGATTCGAACTTGACTCCTTCTGTTAATAAGTTTTGAGAGGGCACATAGGGACGTAATATATCAGATAACTACATTTTATCCCTATTGTGTATAAAAATGAGAGTAAGGAGCCATAAAGGGTATCCTTAAAATGTATATATTGTAAATACTAAATATTTCTTCTTTAGTAATCAGATGCACAGAAATAATGTATATAAGAAATGTTATATTTTCGTATACTTTCAATGTAATTTTGGAATACGTTATACCTCAGCAGTATAAATGCTTTATTTGCATCAAATAAATAAATAATAAATAAAGGAAACAAAGAAACAAATTTTACTCTAACTTTAAGGTTCATCCATTCTTTTATTTTGGTGAAGAAGGTAAAAAGGGTGATTTTAAGTTCTCGAAATTATTTTAACTGCAAAAATTTTAACATACTGAATTCGTAGATTGTGCAAAACTTTAAATATCGTATTAACATATAATATTTTTATGTTTTTTTCTGACTGGTGACCATAGATATAGTAATATATATAGATCTATCATCCCCATGCTATCGTGCAAAAAATTTTGATGCCGAAAAAAAGTTCTAAAATCAGCCATTAGAGAGTATTGAAAAAAAGAATAAAAGGAAAAATGAATTTGAAACTGTACCTGGAGGTTTTCATTCACCTTTAGTAAATAAATTCTTCATAAATTTTATTTACTAAATTATCCGTGTGTATTCCTGTGTGTGATTTACTCGGGAAAAGGCAGCCATTAGAGTGACTTTTCCCGAAAAAAAAGGTATCACTTTTTCCCTCTCGCTGATCAATCTATGTCTTATTACTATATCTATGCTGGTGACAGTTTCACCCTAACCATTTGTAAACAGTCCTGCCCACTATTGGCTCATTTGACTTTTAAGGTGGGATTTAGTAGTGAATACAGCTCAGTATTCTTCCAGATTCGGTTAGTTGACTGTTTAAGTAGATTTTACGTCGCACTAAGGCGCAATTTCAGAATATGGAATGGAAAATCAATTCATTTCACTCAAAATTAGATGAAAATGCTTCAAAATATATGCTTGTAAAAAAAAATATATCTAAATTTTTTTGAAGAATTTTTTTTTTTTTTTTTTTTTTTTTTGAAGGTGACACAAATTTTCAGCAAATATATAAAAGAAAGACTAGCTTGAATTGTAATTTATTAAACTTTTGCGCAAGGGGGAAATAAAATGATTATTAATATTTAAGGTCCATTCTGAAACAAATAATGTGTTACTGAAACCAATAAATTTTTCAGAGATAACTTACTTTCAAATTTCGACATACGTTTATAAGTATTTATTTATTTATTTTTTAACGCATTAATGAATCAGACAAGTCCCTTTCTTAATTAGATGCGTATTTTCAATTAGCTCACATTTTATTTTATGTATTTTGAAAATGAATAAATAAATAAGTCATCCCTTTCTGGAGGAGAAAAGGTGGTCACTACTGGGTATTGAAGAGTCTAATACTGATGTATTACTCTGCAAAATAAATTTTTAGAGTATCAAAAAATGATTAAATTGTTTTTTTTTTTTTTTTTTTTTTTTTTTTTTCAGTACAGTTTTATATAGAAAGAATTACTTGAGACACCGAGCACTGGTTACAGTTATTATCTCCAAAATAAAGACAGTAAATAAAATATAGAAAATATCCTTAAAGGGTTCACTAGTGGTTGAGTGGGTTTTACATTGCATTAGTGATAAGCTATGAGCAAATGGGATGGTCTGGGACTCACTCCTAAATGTAGTCCGGAGACGATCCATTCCAATTTTAATCCTCCACGGAGGGGATGGCTCTACCGCTTCGGTAACAACCAGAGGTTTACTACTGGTGTACATTTACCCTAATATTTCTTTTATATTCCATATGTGTTTTCTTTTTAATACTTAATAAACATGCGTATTCTAAATTAATTAAATGAATCTTAAAACTAAAATATAAATAAAAATAAGAAGGTAAGTAAATCTTGAAATTGTTTATTGTCAGTACATTTTAAAATTATCTTTTTTGTTTCGTTCAAATTTAGTATTTAAAATAATAATAATGAAGAAAAAAATCTTTAATTTATAATAAAACGGCAGTTTTCTATCAAATGAATTTTTTTTTTTTTTTTTTTTGGTTACTTTGTTAAATTAGTATACTTCTTCCATAAATCAAAAGTTTTAGAATATCCCTACTTCTTATTTTCTCGTTATTTAAATTATCCTGGGATCTTTTTTCTACTTTCAAAAGCATTGACAAAGATTATTTTATTTTTCTATTCCCAATAGATACTTTAAATTATTTCGTTTATCTTAAAATGAGTGCGAAGTTTTCAACAATAGGAAAAATAAATTCTCAGTTTTTTATTCATTACGCAAACAATAATTTCAGAAGAAACTTTTATTATTTTAGAACGAAAAAATAACAATAATAATAATAATAATAATAATTTTTTCTTTACTATCATAATTTAAGTAACTATTGTTAATTATGATTATATTATTTACTAGCAGGCTTTGCCCGCTTCGCTGGTCACTAAATTTAAAGGAAACTCTTTTCTATATAGCTTTATAAAAATAAAATAAAATACTAAAATTGCTCAAAAGCTCGCTTCGGATCCCTGCTGCCTTCGGTAGCGATTTGGTCATCCGCTAAAACTCGGGCGCTTGTCCCTATTACCTGAGACAATGGTTTACCAATAGGCTTGCATTAAATCCTTATTAGATAACAGTTTCGAAATAGATAGTATCGAAAAAAAAAAAAAAAAAAAGAAGTATCCCCTTTATATTTGAATCCCAGTTACATATGAACAACACTATACGTGGTGCACATAATATTTGCTTTTACGTTATTTCCTATGTTTATTTTGTTTATCCCCGATCAACCATAAAAATGATAACAATTTCACGCTAAATATTATAATATGCTATGACCGGCTACGTCTGTTGCATGAGACAATTAATTTTTTGTGGTTATTAGTATTCATGGTTTGTAAGCATGATCATAGTACCGCCTTAATATAGCTCTCTTTGGCGACTTTTGAATTTTTGTCACCATTTTAGATTTTATCCCTTGTAAAAATAAGACTTAATACCTTGTAACAATATGCTATGAGCGCTATTTCTGACATATTTTAGACAACTAAACTTTTAATGGTTATATATATTTCCCATTAAGCATATTTTTATTTTCATTTATTTATTTAAATATTGATGAAATTTGAACTTCAATTTGGTCTAGTGTTGTACAGGCTGTATACTACACGTTTGTGTTTGTGAAAGAAAATTTATAAAATACATACATTAGTTAATTTTAAAAAATCTAATTGTCCGATCGATAAGCTGTTTAATCCGTTGGATTCACAAAAATTGCATCTTTCATTTGGTATCTTATTTGTAACGATACGACTGATATTTCAAATTTTTTTAATTTACTTTCCTCATTTTAAATACATGTAATTTTTATTGTTCACGTTTTTTTTTTTTTTTTTTTTTTTTTTTTTCCGTCGAAAAAATAATGATAATTTTTTTGGCAACAATTAAATTAAGGAATAAAATTAAATATTTTAAATAAATGTAATTTTTATTGTTCACGTTATTTTTTCTTTTTTTCTGTCCAAAAAAGAATAATTTTTTTTGGCAACAATTAAATTAAGGATTAAAATTAAATGGCCAATTTATCAGTTATTAGAAGGTTTTTATTTTAACATTTTAATTAATTAAAAGAAAACTAAAACAAAATTCGAAAATCCGGCTTCGAGGTGCATCAGGGGAGGTCATTACGAATCAACATGCAAATTTTTGTAGCTCAGCCATCAGCCGTTAGGAACACACCTAAACTTTATTGAATAGCAATAAAGTTCAAATTGACTCTAGAAAACGTTTGTATGGGAAATAGAAAAGGGCTATTTTTAGGGTTTTCCCGGAAATTATTCGATTTTTTCTCGCCTTTTAAACCTTCCCTAGACCTCCACGAACATTTCAAGACTAAGATAAGATAAATCCGTTCAGCCGTTCTCGAGTTTTAGTGAGACTAACGAACAGCAATTCATTTTTATATATATAGATAATGCTAAATTTTGTTTGTTTCAAATAAGTTATGTTTTAGCAATTTACAAAGCATAAACTTTTTTTAAAAAAATTATTCATATAAAATTTAAACAATAGATTTTTTTTTTTTTTTTTTTTTTAGGACTAAGGACTATTAGTTTCAATCTACGGATTTTTACGATACCAGTTGGACATTTATCGAAATCGAAAATTTATCGAAAATATAACTGAATAATTTGAAAGCGATGTTATAATTTAAAAAAAAAAAAAAAGTCCTCCGTACAAAACTAAATTCTGCTTTTGCCAGAATTTCATCAAAATCTTTCTTTTCTTTTTTCTTTTTTTTTTCTTTTTAAGAAAAGGAAAAGAAAATTAATAATAATCAGTTTCGAAAATTACCATCGGTTATAGTGTAACCACGTTTCCTACGCCTAGCAGTGAGGACGAGTCGAAAATCTTGGAGGGTTTCCAAGTTGACCAACAGGTTTGAATTTAGTAAACATCCAGTCATTCGGTATTCCCTTATCGCTTATTTTCTCTCAACGAAAAGCTTGTCTCCCCTATTTTACTAGTGGACTCGTTGAATCCGCACTTGCGCAGAGGCTTCCACGGTCGCAAGAAATGTAGTTAAAGAGTACACGTCTCGATTACCTCTTGTTTTCATTCTCGCCACTCTGAATACCAGCCATTACATTTCTGACGAGGTAAGGCCCGTCGCTCTACCCTATATTGAAGGCCTCCGAAGCGCAAAAATTAAGCAAGACAATGCACGACCGCAAGTTGCCCGTATTTTCCGGACCTTCCTTGATGTAGAATGTGTTCGATTGCTGCTCTGGCCAGCGAGTTCTTTTGATCTCGCACCAATGAAAATGACTGTTTAATCGTTGAAAAGCGACTGGCCTCCCACCACTCACCAGTGACTACGATCAAGGAATTGTGGCATCGTGTTGGAGCTTCATGAAGTGCTTTACCCGTACATGTCATCCAATCGCTGTTTGATTCAATGCCTAGGTAGATAAATGCTGCCATTGCTCACAGAGGTCGCTGTTTTATGTACTGTTTTCTCAGTACATATTACTCGAAATTTCCTGAAATTTTAATCAATTGTTCATCCTAATATAGTGTATGTGCCCAACAAATATAATTCTGATATTCTCATTCCTTCTTGGTGTTGAAGTTTTCATAAACATGAGTGCAAGATCACAAAAGAAAATGTAAAAAGAATAATAATAATAAATAAATAAATAAAAACTGGCTATTTAAACTAAAAAAAAAAAAAAACAGTAAAATAAATTATTAATAAAAACTTAATTGTCTCTTTCAAAATAGTTGAAAAAAATTACTATTTCTTTAACAGGAATGTTTCTGTTGTTTATTATCTGTACTTTATTTATATTTTTTTAGTAAAATCTAAGCTATTTTATGTAAATTAGTATAAATTATTAAAATATGTCTATTTTAAAATAAACAAATGTAATGAAACTATAGAAAATTGATGGCTGTATCCCTAAAAATAAATCTCTTGTTGTAGCATACTAAAAATCATTCTAATAGATTTATCAAATGTTTACATTTATTAAAAAAATTAGGAGAAATAGATTTTACTTTTTTTTATAATATTTTAAATTTTAAAGATATATACACATAAGTTTTTTATTTATGCGTATAAGACAATGAAATTCGTTTGAAAAATTAAATCAGATTTTTAGTTCCCCATCATACTATAGGTATGGGGAACTTGGGTAATCGTAAAAATTTTCGACCTCGGCTTTTTGACTTTTCTACACGTTTTCAAGTGTGAGGAATCCGAAAATGACAAAATGTGTATGGTGTCTGTCTGTAGGGTGTCTGTTAGTGTGTCAGTGTGTCAGTGTGTCAGTCCGTTAGTGTTGTCAGTCCGTAAGTTTGTTTACACGATATCTCACGAACAAATGATCGCAGAGAGGTCAGATCAGTTTTAAAATATTACTTTCGATACTGGCAAGAACCTTATTCATTTGGAACATTCGAATTAAAAAACTTCGTAAATTATTAGAAATTTACGATTTTCTTAACATGGGAGAATAGGACAAAAATTCCCTTAAACGTGCCTTAAGTGGAAACTTTTTACTGTAAAAATATCAGACCAGTTTTAAAATATCAGTTTTGATGCCGGAATGAACATCAGTAACTATAAATAGGCTACTTTGAAAATTTCGCAAGTTATTGGAAATTTACGAATTTCTTAACATGGCAGTATAGGGTAAAATTTCACATAAACGTCAATTTTGAGGGATATTTTCATCGTAAAGATGTCAAACCACTTTCGAAATATTATTTAGGATACTGGCATGAATATCATAGACTACGATTTTTCCAATTAAAAAAAATCGTAAGTTATTTGAAATTTACGATTTACATAACATGTCAGAATAAGGCAAATTGAGCATAAACTTCCTTTTTGAGGATCCTAAATACATTAGACAACTTCAAAATTACATTTATGATATTTGTTTGAACATGATTGAAAAAAAATATTCTAATAGGAAAATTTCGTAAATTATTCGTAATTTACGGTTTTACCAACATAGCGAAATTGTAAATTTTTCATATAAATTTGAATTTTGAGGATTATTGCATTGGAAACAGTAGCATGTAAAGTAAACAACGGAATTGACCCCGATAAAATAAATTAATAGATTAGAATAAGATAAATATATCGAAGTGAACTGTGGATAGCGTATTAGGCGGGGATTTGATTCTGTCACTGTACCAAGCGTTGGTCAAATTCATTTCTTTTAACATGATTATAATGTCTCAAACTAGAAATTTATGAGAACTTATATATGATGGGGAACTGAGCAGAGTCCACCTATGCCAACTAGTTATTAGTTGTAAATCATTAATTCATGGAGATATTTTCGAGCAGTGGTATTTTCGTAAACATAAGCTCTGAAATGTATATTTAAATTTCCTTGATAAACTTCTAGTACGTGTGAAGTTTGAAACGTCTAAAGTACTCATAAGATTGAAAAAAGAATTATTTTACAAAAATATTCCAAACTGTGCAGAAACGTTCTTGGAATAACTTATTTGTAAATAATATTAAAAGTATCACCAATTAAATTTACTCTTCAAAGTACATACTTCGGGAAGAAACATCAGCATCTTTGTTTTTTATTTTAAGTGAAGTTCTTGTACATCAAAAGACTTTTATTTGAATACAAACGAAGAATTTGCTTTTAAAAAGAAGAGTTCCTTATATATATATATATATATATATATAAATAATAGATATCGTAATAAAATTTAATCTTAAAATTTAGCAATTAATAGAACTAAAACAATAACAGCACACTAAAATATAGAACTGAATTTAACATAGAGGAAAGAATGACACAAAAAGTTGCGATATAGATAAGGAACCAATGAGTTACCATATTAACTTAAAATACTTACGCCGACCTGAAGGATAATAAAAAAGGACCATTAAACTTGTGAAAGAGAAAAAAGATAATAAACCACATAATCAATTGGATATAAATGCTTAAAATTAGAAGCATACTTTTCAAGGGGCGCATAATTCATAAAGCAGAGAAAGCTGCAACGATTTCGTAATATATATATATATATATATATATATATACTTTGTACTTCTTCTAATCTTAAAATTCAATAATTCGTAAAGAAAATAGAAGAGGTTAGCATTTTGAGATTTGTTTGACTATATATTTTAAGTAATGAGTACTGAACATTAAGAAAGAAAAAAAAAAAAAAAAACAGCTGAACGAACATTCGCTTAAATTTCGTGATGATTTTAAAATATGGATAAAATAATTTTTTTCGGGTCTAAATAAGTAAAATATATTTTTTATTTAATGGAGTGTATTACAAAAGATTGCTTAGCGTGTGAATGATTTGATTTTTCATTTATTTTTTTTTTTTTTTTCGCAATGCGTAATGTAAAAAATTGGTGTAAATGTGAAAAACCATGTTTGGTGTATTAATATAATGTAAAAGCTGAAATATATTCTTTCCGTTCACGGGATTAAAGTGCAGCATGGAATTGCTCTTTATCGTCTGATATGCGCCCGAACATATCTTTTATAAACACTGAGATATGGCATTCCGGAAAACAAGATTAATATACAGCATATCAGTACCACCGAAAAATCACAAAATGAATTAGAGAACATGAAAACAATATTAAATTTGAAAGAATCACAACCGCTCTCATTGAAAGTTATGAAACTGAATCAATAGAAATTAAGTTTAATAGCCCTAAAAATATTGTCTAGTCTTGTCTATCAATATGCATTACTTCGTGAAATGGTAAAGGTGTTAGCAAATGATAATATATGCAACCAATCAGAACCAATTTACATTGATGCCAGTTGGCGCCACCTTTTGGATCCAAGAAAAGCGAAAAGAAGTCAGCATGCACCATCACAGACCAGCACACCAACTGATGAATCCCCGGTGCTCGGTGGCGAAAATCTCTGGAAATGAAGTAATGCAGGTTTTGTTTAAATTTATAATAAGTTAAAACTTAACGATTAGTTAAAATTAAAAATGAAAAGAAATATTTAACTAAATTATGGCAATAAATTTCAATTTTAAGAAATTCCTTTGTTAGTCGCATCTATTTTAGTTGTGAAGGGAAAAGAAAACTTCAAAACACCATACAATAGTTAGCTTTTTATTAGCTAGAAAATTTTGTTTAGTTTAACTACAATACAAATTTCTTAACATTTATTCATTTAATAAGAATATTTTTTCATTGAGAGTTTTATACTGGTATTATAATAAAATCAAGCTGTGCTTACGCAAAAAGTTGCTTAAATATACCTCCTTATATAAGGAATAATAATATTAAATCTTAAATCATGCACACACAGATCATCATCATCAGTTTCAGCCTTTATCAATCCACTGCAAGATACAGGCCTGTTCTTGATAATTCCAATCTGTCCTGTTTTCTGCATTTCTTCTCCATTGACAGACGGCTATTGTACATACGAAACAGGCATTTTGATATAAAAAGGAGGAATTGGCCTAATCATACCACGCTGGGCAATGCGTTTTAGTGCGAGCCTCCGTTTTGGTTCGTAGTGCTAGGCATTACTATAGTCCATTTCCTCATCAGAGGCGCTTCAAGGCCACGGAATGCGGAGAGGAAGATCACGTGCTCAATTCCATCCAGTGAGATGTCGTTGTTTCTTCAGTAACCTAGCAACGGACGGGGAAAGTGAAATCACAGTTCATCTCAGGGGGGTGCCATTTCATAGATGCGCGAATTTTTAGCTATTTGAGATTTCTCGCGCACTACGTCGTATGGAGGATGGATCAAATTTTGTTTACATCGTTTACATTTGAAATAAATGTGTTTTTACTGGGATGTATAATAGCAATAGATAGATTGCTCATAAAATCAAAGCATGTAAGTAATTTATCATCGTGTATATTATATCATACATTTTCAAGATCAGAAGTAATAAATCAAAGGGATATTAAATTAGCAATAATCATGTAATAAGTACGTTTGGTAAATGTTTATGCTACTTCCCTTCGATTTTCAAGTATACTCTTTTAAAAGCTGAAAGTGGCCAAAGCCTGTTGTCTGCTGTCAAAAGAGATATTTTTTTTTTTATTCAAATAGGGACATAATTAAGATTTTGTTAAAATTCATTATCTTTATGAAACATATTGTGGTATCTCATAATAAACAAAATGTTTAATTTATGTAGTGGATAAAAATAAGTACACACAAAAATATTTCTGCAGTTCAAAATTAAATTTGCAGTTAATACAATTAAAATAAAATAAACTTTTGTGTAAAAAAAAATCTTAGGTACTTTTTTTAATTTAATTTTTTTTTCTTTCTTTAATCCTCTGTAGAAAGTATCTGGATAATTGAAAATTTTATGAAATTGTTTTTATGTAGTAACACCAGGGATGGAACACGGGCGCAGATTTCAAACCGGAATCTGTTTAATAAATTTCTCTAACTATAATATCGTTGATTTAAGAAGTAGAAAATTTTCTTACATTGATAGTGGTATGAATTCTGCGCCCGTGTTCCATCCCTGAGTAACACATTTCAATGTAACTTTTGTAATAACATGTTAAAAGTGTCAGTAGTAGCACATGTTTTCCAATAAAAATAGTTTTAAAAATACCAACAAGCCAACATGAGCAAAATGTTTTGAAACTATTTCTGTCATTACATATTTAAACAATGAATATAATTTTTCTTTTGTAAAAAATTGTTGATCATTGCTTAAACATTTTGGAGTATTATATATATATATATATATATATATATATATATATATAAAACACCACAGAACTGAGGTGTAAAAGTAATAAGAACAAAACTTTGAATAAACACCATAAAATGCTAGAGTTCACAATAATTGTTTCAGGTGAAAAGAAAACATGACCTTTCGGCAGCGCTTTATTGCCAGCACTCTTGCCTACTTTATTCGCCTTGATGAAGTGTTGTGTTTTCTTTTAACCTGAAACAAATATTGCAAGTTCTTGCATTTTATGGTGTTTATTCAAAGTTTTGTATTTATTAATTTGGAGTATATTTACTGACAGGGTTTAACCTGGCAAAAAAATTACTTTAGCATTTTAGCGAAAATAGGCAAGCACTATTTTAGCTTTTTGAAAGTTAATTAATTCATTGGATACCATTGATTTCTTTTACTTACAAGGAACATCACCCAAGTGTCCGGCTCGGATTTCAATGAAAGAGAGGTGTTTCTTTCATATTGGATATGCTATCAAATTTTACTCGAAAATATGCGAAAATTTTATATTTATACAGTAAGTGAATGCTCAAATGAAGAATTCAGTTGAAATAATTTTCAGTACTGTAAATTTTCATTTGTAACTTAAACATGAAAGCGCAAAATCATTTAGTATTTTTAAGTATTTTTTCTTAATTTTAAATGTTTATTTTATTAATCTTGGGGAAAAAAAAACTTATATTTTAATTCTGATGCGGTAATGGACCGTCGTTTTAAACTCATGGTCTGGTATCAAGTTTTTGCTGGAAATATTTGTTTTATAAAGTGTGCTAAAGTTTTGTCAGATCTGCACCAGCCTTCTACTGTAACTGTTTTTGTTTTATGAACTGTGCTACCATCATGTTAGAACAGTGGACCCATGTCAGACCACTGTCTCAGAATCTTTTGTGACTCTTTGTTTTTAAACTGTGCTGTCATAATGTTAGAACCGCCACACATATAATTTTTCTTTTTTTTTTTTCTGGATTGTGTTTTAACAACTGCACTTCCCGCTTTTTTGACTAAAAGAAAAAAAAAGTGATTTTCAATCCATTCTCATATGAAGCTTTTATGTACATTCATATTGATTACCGCTAGAGTACTGCAAGACAAGTTAGCTGTATAAAATTATCTTTTTTTATCAGGTACTGAAGGCATATTGCTGATTACATATATGCATATGATACATTATGCATATTATTGATTGCTGCAGTACGAAATTTCATGTAAAGTAAGGTATAATCATCTCTCAAAAATCCACAAGTCTCTGAAAGCTGTATATATTTTATAATGTAAACAAACACTGTCATAACTGATTTGTTGATTAGTGGATCGCAAAAATTCAGCTGTATTAGGAGATAAATCAATTATTAATTTGTGCTGGTGAATCACCAATCACTCAACATGTTACAGAAAACGAAATAATAAGTTTACTTATTTATAATTATTAAAAAATAAAACATATTAATTTAGAGAAAGGAAGAGAAAGACAGTTTTAATGAAAGAGTTTTCGCTCGTGAAGATAAATATTGAAGCTTTCTCATGGCACGAAGGTATGTGATTGACCAAAAATTGCTTACTTTTTTGCAGGCTATAGAAAAACAAATATGTAGGAATATTCTTGCTTAAACTACTATTCATCAGATTTTTCAAAAATCTAGATAATTTGCAACTAAAATATGATGAATGAAAATTTTTCTATAAATTAAAATTAGGTACATTTTATTTCAGCATTGTATGTATAATAAATTATTTCTTAAAGATTTGCTACTCAAATGAGGTTCTAAGAAGTAAACAAAAGAAATTATTCTAAAAACTGCAAAACACTTCTTTTTAAGCTATGCAGATTTTTGAGAGTGTACTGTATCTTAATTTTAAATGTTTATTTTATTAATCTTGAAAAAAAAAAAAAAAAATATCTATATATAATTTAATTCTGATGCGGTAATGGACCGTCGTTTTATTCTCATGGTCTGGTATCAAGTTTTTGCTGGAAATGTTTGTTTTATAAAGTGTGCTAAAGCTTTATCAGATCTGCGTTTTCGTACCAGCCTTCTACTTGAACTGTGCTACCATCATATTAGACTTGCGGCCTAGTCTCAGACTTCTTTTGTGACTGATTATGTTTTTTGAACTGTGCTATCACCATATTAGACCTGTCGGCCTGGTTTTGAGGATTTTTCTTTATATGCTTTTTCAACAGCAGAGTACACTTGGAATTCAACAACCAAAAATTCGGTAAGTGATTTTCGCACCCTTCTAATTTCTGTTATTAAGGAACCTATTTTATTTGTAAACTGATACTAATAATTATTTTGAAATATATTGTTATGCTGAAACTTTTTTTAAATAAGGAAATAATAAATTTAATATGAGTTTACAGTCTGACATAAATATTAAATTCTCCTATTCCCAATATTTAGTTTATTTTTAACATTAAAATTGATAACAATATTGAAGTATTTAAAAGGTAAACAAACATATCATAATATTACAGATAACTGAATATATTATGTATCTCTTTTTAAATTGAAAATTATAAGTGTTTTATTTTGAACAAACTATTTTAAAGAATGTAATTTTATTTCATTTTTACTTATAAAATTAAAATTCATAATTTTACTGAAATATCTGAAATGTAAACAAACAAATCACGCTAGTACAGCAAAATTTATATATTTTAGACATTTTTAAACAAATACGTGCTCTTTCTTTTGAGCAAAACATTTAAATAACTGCATTTTTCTTTCATTTCATTTTAATATAATTTAAATTCATCGTCTTATTGAAGTAATTCATGACAATGTTGAAGTATTTAAAAGGTAAACAAACATATCATAATATTACAGATAACCTCATATATTGTGTATTTCTTTTTAAATTGAAAAATATAAGTGTTTTATTTTGAACAAATATTTAAAAAAATGTGCTTATGTTTCATTTTTAGTCATAAAATTAAAATTCATAATTTTACTGAAATATCTGAAATGTAAACAAACATATCGCGATCGTACAGTAAAATGTATATATTTTACATTCTTTTAAAAAAATATGTGTGCTTTCTTTTAAGTAAAACAATTAAATAACTGCATTTTAATTTAATTTAATTTTAATATAATTGAAATTCATCGTTTTATTGAAGTATTATAAATGTAAACAAATGCATAGCAATGTTGCCGAAAACGCGAAAGATTTATAATTTTTTATGAACTTATATGTATTTAAAATAAATATTTTAACGAATGTACTTTTATTCATGTAATACCGTTCTTGATTTTCGTTTTTGGGTAATATTTATATCAGATTATAGGATATATTTTTTAGTAAGTAATAGCTAGCTCTGGGCGAACAGCCGTATATCTTGTATCGTAGTTTGTTTCTATCTTTCGCCACGTGACGTTTCACTTCTGCTTGCTTCTGATTGGCTACTCTTCAAATGGCCCAACCTTATGATAGAAGAACCTTGGTTCATCTGAGCGTGGCCTTGAGGCGACTGCGTAAAGGAAATAGAGTATAACAGCTGCACCACGTGTAGGTATGGATTGGACATTAGGCCTATGTCCTGGTTGGGTTTTTTTTTTTTTTTCCTACGCCAGAAATAATGGAATTGGAGGGTTTCCACCTAGTTTATATATATATAGTAACTTTAGGATTTAGGACCAATACAAAAATTCATATAGCTGTCCTTTTAACTGAATGCAACATGAATGTGGGGGGTCCTAACTTTCAGTTGCGCCACTTGCATGATGTCATCTCCGAGACTTCTAGGGTTTTAGGGAAATCTGACTTGTTACTAAGAGCGTTTTGCCAATGCACCTAGCTTACAAGGAAACGTGTGTGTTCCATGAAAACGGATTTGAGTATATTCTTGGGTAATCGGTAGAGAGAACTTTCCTGAATATGAATTTGGTGGTGAAATCTGCAAAACAGTTTGTCATTAGGAATATGTACCAATGTGAAACGTCATAAAATTCCAATCCCTTGTACAAAATCAATTTACTTCGGCCATGTTCAAGGAATTTTGTCAATTGTACCGTGAGTAAGCAACAACGTTTTATTTCTTTGTACTAATTCCATACGTGCTTATAATTTTTGCATCACTATAATTACAATAATAAGTGTTTTTTTTTTTTTTTTTTTTTTTTTTTTAAGTTAAAAAACATGTTAATGAAAAAGGCATTTTAAAGAAACTACAAATGCATCCCCCCCCCCCTCCTACGCAAAGATTTAAATTCTTAGCAATACCAGCATTTCAGTCAGATTCATTCACATTTTGAAAATTCGAAATTTCAAACAGAAGAAACACGCAAGCAAAAATCATGAACTAAAAATTTTTCAAGATTTTTTTTTCTTTCTTTTTTATTTTACGATAATTTTATAATAATTATAAAATTCTGTAGCTTATGAAATGCATATTTCATTTCATTTAAAAAAAAAAAAAAAAAAGTTCGATTAAAAAAATATAATCTGCTTCCCTTCTAAAAAATTCCATTCCCTATCCTTTAAAAATGTTCTTACACTGATTCTCCTTTCAGGGAAAAGAAAGGGAGGGAGGGGGGCTTGATAGCTAGATGTATGCACAAATTAATCAAACACTATGACAACAACTAGAATTATACCAATATGTCATTTCTGCCGAAAATTTGAAAAATGTCAAAACTATTTTGGGGGTCCTTTTCAACGGGAACCCCAGGCACGTGCCTAGAACGGTTTACGGAAATTTCGCTCCCAGTGTCTCGCCCCCGAGTTGTGTAAATTATATATGTAATGACGAATAAAAATATAAATATACATGTAGTAATTCTTGATATATTTCTATTTAATTCACACTATTTTCCCTTTTAATCTCAATGTAAAACATATGAATTAAAATAAGGTTTTGGAATGCAAAAATTGTTTGTTGAATTTTTTTATCGCTTTTAATTAAAAGAAAGTTTAAGTGTACAGTAATATTATTTATATATTTATTAATATTTTAGTACACGCACAGTAATTTTATTAATTTATCAAATTTTATTTTATTTTGTTTTATTTATTAATCAATTTATTATTATTGATAAATAACGAAATAAGATTACAGCACAAAGAAATTTTTAATTCCATTCGCTACTACTGTAGGCAATGGAAGTATAGTATTCGGTTCGAAAATTCGATATCGAGTTTTCACCTGATTTACACGTTTTAAGGCCTTCTGAGTCCAAAAAAGTAGTTTCTGACAGCTGGTCAGTGTGTGTGCATGTATGCGTATGTGTATGTATGTGTGTATGTGTATGTATGTGCGGAATCTTCTGGGTATCATATCTCCGAAACTAACAAAAAAAGAACTACGAAACTTCAGATCTGAGACAGGTCTGGTGTACGGATGGATTTTCCAAATTTTGGTGAAAATTGAAAAACCGGAAATGGGACAGCGGGAAATGGAAGTGGGTAAGTCTGTATATTAAAAACGGCTCTATCAATTTTCTTCAAAATTGCTGTATAAACACCTTTCGAATAATGTAGTTGGTTAGTTCACTAAAATTGATAGGCTTCTTCTATAAAAAGCTAAATTCCAGGCCTCGCAAGTGCGTTCCTTTAAAAAAGACTGCACTGATTTTTTTTTTTCTAACTCGTTATATTGACTCCCTTTTAAATATCCCTTTGTATGTAATTATTGTTTCCGGTCAACAATTGAGTATGCCAAGTTTTGGTAAAAGTTGATATCTCAAAAACGGCTCTTACGATTTTCTTGAAAATTGTTACATAAATCCATTGTAGATATCCTTTCTCGTGTATTACGTGGTTATTAGTGAAAAATTAATAGTCATCCTACTTAGGTAGGTCAGTTTTAGATCTCGGAAGTTGTTGTTTCAAAAAAGTTTCTACCATTTTTACTTCCTTATACTTTGTATAAGGAAGTATAGTTTGATCAATGGTTCAACCATTCGTTTTAAAGGTATTGGCGAGCTCTTTTGAGAGATACGCATCATGAAAATTTACTCACCTTGAGGATGGACTTCCCCCCCTCAGGGGGGGGGGGGGGGCGACGCACCTATATGCACAAAAAAAATTTCCCAGTTGACTATCTCTATTACAAAAAATATATATTCGTTTCATTTGGTTTAGTGCAGTCTATAGATGTTAAACTCTACTTACCTGCAATTTCCCCCACATACGTAATTTATTTGAATAATTTTGAGTGTCCCTGTACACGAACCATTTGCTTTATCTCAACGAGAAGCTTACTGTAGCATCCCTATATGATACAGATTTAGAATACCGAGTTTGGAATTTCTGCTACTATTTGTTCTTGAGATATGCTGATAACAGACACACAGACCATTTGCTAAAAACATGATTTTCGTATTCAGGGGACCTCAGAACATGTAAATATAACAAAAACTCACGTTCGAAAATTTGACTCTAAAACAATACTTTCTCGACCCTATGGGTAAGAGAAAGTAAAAAGCTTAACTTTAAATATTAACTAAATAAACAGATAGAGTTAAAAAAAAAAAAAAAAAAAAGGGGGAAGAAAAAGGAATTTGAAACTATACCTGGAGTTTTTTCATTCACCTTTAGTACATTAATTATTTGTAAATTTTGTAATAATCATAAATTTTATTTGTAAAATTGCTGTCTTTCCCCAAGTGAAAAGGAATCACATTTTCCACCTCGATAATCAATCTATGTCTTATTACTATATCTATGTTTCTGCTTCAGCATGTATTGTCATCGGAGTTATACATGAAGGAAAAATTTTAGATCAGTCACATGACAGGAAGTGGGGAAAATTTCGAAATCTTATTTAACTGGATATGAAGTTCCGACCCGTTTTGTCTTGAGCATATGTTGACATTGAAGTTGCGCATGTATGCATAATTTCAGTTCAGTCGGATGATAGAAAGAGCGTCAAATTTAGAAAACAATTTTTAACTGCCGTTATCACCTATTGCCCCTCCCTCAAATTTCTTACTGCATGAGCTTGTAATGTCATTCATTTCTGAATTATGTTTAAAGTTTCAAGTCTCTAGCTCATCGGTAAGTTAGTTTAAAATAAATTTAAAAATTCCGCCGAAACAAATAAACAGATAAGAAAGCAAGTTAATAAAAACGTGGTAAAATTGGGGTATTTAGGTATAATCCTTTCGACAAATAAACTAGCGACGACTTTGAAGAATTTACGCTGAAGTTAATTTTCATAAATAATTAAATTTATAATACATTTCATTATTCGAATTCCATTATTTTGATTATAAAATAAATAAATAAATAATGTTTTATTATTATTATTATTATTGGTTATTTATCACGTCTTTTGGGCACAGTTTTTGATTAGATGAATATGGCAACTTTGAAAATACGTAGGTTCTTTCAGAAATATCGACCGCAGACGGGCAAAGACTGACTAGTTAAATAATAATGAGGAGAGGAGGATATATAATAATCTCATTCATTCATACTGAAAAACACTCTGTCATTCACTGCATTTACATTAAAGCACGGGTTCTATATCGAGAGTAGCCAGCTTACTCTTCAAGAATTTCGACTTCATGATAGAATTCATTTTTCACCTTTTTTCGATCTTTCTTCGCTACTGTCGGCAGCAAAATTATTCGAGCGCTAGCAATAATTCCTAAGTAAAAAATGTACACTTAATGCTGCCTTGTTAAATAAATCCTTGTCGAGTCGTGTTCTTAGTCGGTCTAAAAACATGATTCGACAAGGATTTATTTAACAAAACAGTATTAAATGTACTTTTTTTACATAGGAATTATTGCTAGAGCTCGAATAATTTTGCTGCCGACTGTAACATCAAGAACCTCCTTTCCAGTTACTTTTTGCTCATATCCATTTTATCTGCACATTCACAGTTTTCCAACGTACATGTCCTAATCGTCTAATGCTTGGCTTAGCGGGGGAGGGGGGGGGAGGTCATCGAAGCGGGGAAGCCATCCCCTCCGTGGAGGATCAAAATTGTAATGGCATGTCTCTGGACTATCCTTAGTGATGAGTCCCGAATCGTCCCCAATAGCGCAGCTCTGGTGCGACGTTAAATCCAACCTACCAACCTCTAATGCTTGGACTGGCCCTCTCCATGAGGTCACGAAATGAAAAATTAAGATCGGGACGAAATTGCGCAGAATTGTAGTATGCTATGAAAGTAACAACACATTAAAGCAGTAGCGCGCACTAGCCACGCATTTTCGAGAAAAAAGCCTTTAAAGTTTCAGTAATCTTTAAGTACAAGTTATTTCGCAAACGAGTCAATGCTCCAATGACGTGCGTGGTAGAGCAAGTGGCTGTGACTCAGACGATCTGGGTTCGATGCTGAGTACAGAAATTTCTTTTTTTCTTTAATCTAAACTTTTTATGTTATTTTTGCTTTCTTTTACAGTTTAATTCAAAATTTGAAAATTTTAATAAATAATAATTATTTAATTTTCTTGAATTAAAAAGATAAATACGTAGGTTTAGAATTTTTCTATTTGTAATATTTATATTTTTCTATAACACAAAAAATAAATTTTAGCTTTGTTTTAACTATAAAATAAATTAAAAATAAAGGGAATCCTTTTTAATTATTTATCTAAGCATTTTATTTTATTTTTACTTTATTTTGTAATTAAAACAAATCTATATTAATAAAATCAGACTTTTGTCTGTAAATTTGTCAGAATCAAAAAATTTTGGGATAACTTCACGTTTCACACACCAAGAAAGCCAAAAATGACTTCAGAAAATTTTGCCTGTGTGTGTGTGTGTGTGTGTCTGTGTGTCATGATGTCTGCATGTCTGTCCGATATTTTTATTCGGGAATCACTTCAGAAAGGCTAGGCGGAATTCAACGACGCTTGCAAGAATTTAGAACTGTATCCAACTTAACCCTTAAATGCCGTGTGTTGCCTTTTGGCAACATACCTAATTTTGTCTTTTAAAGTATTATTAGAATAATATTGAAGCTCTAATGCTCATGTTTGCCAACTGACAATAACTTGCTTTTTAGCTGTAAACCATAGTTAAAATAATGTATGATTTTTTAAAGTATTTTTCCCGTGATTTATTTAATAAAGGTAAGAATAAAACATTTTTAAATTGATTTAAAAAATAATCAGGCATTTAAGGGTTAAAATTATACCTATCAACTTTTCAGAAATTTCCCCGCGTCAGTGGCGGATCCAGAACTTAACTTTTTTTTTTTTTTTTGGAGGGGGGTGGGGTAAGGTTTTTTAAGATGTTATTCTAGATTAAGGAAAAGTTTACAATTGAACAGGGAGTAGCCCCCGCTCACCGCTCGAAGAGCGGTGTTGAGCGCTTCCAGGAAATTCCACGTGAGCTGCTCCGAAATTTATTGAGAATTAAAAAAAGAAAAAAAAAAAAGAAAAAAAAATTACATCATGCATCGCCTGGCTTAGCCAGCCCGCGACAAGGGGCGATGCAAATGGGCATGGGTATTTACAAGAGCAGCGCCAGACACAAGTCTACCCGCGACACGGGGCGCCGCTTGATTATAGGAGAGAGGGTGCGAGGCTGTGTGGCCTTCCGCGACAAGCGGCACGCTACCAGTTTAGACCCTTGTATTTATGAGGGCTACTGCAGCATCACGGGCACACGGGAAGATAACAGGGCGATAGAAGATTAATGTGTTTAGGAGAAAGAATTTTTCTTTAGTTGTGATTTTAGGTTAGTTTGTTAGATTACATAAATCCATTATAGTCTAAGAGCTAGCAACGTTTTCGAGAGAGAATTTTAAGAAAGCTGGTTCTTTAATATATCTTTCCCTATGCTCTCTCGAACAGCGTGCGGGCTGTCTGGCTGCCAGTAAACGTTGCGTTTATTAGTGCGCATCACACCTTTACAGGTAAAAATATTGATTTTTAAATCATTTTAAGAAGAATGTTTTCTTTTTCACTAACTTCTAAACACTATTAGAAACATGAATTTATTATTGCCAGACATTTTTGTTATTGACAATAATGTGCCAGATGCCATTTTTTATAAACAAAAAATAATAAATTTCAAACCATTTTAGTATGTCTGTCATTTTAATATTATTTTCTTTATATATAAATAAGTACAAAATTAATTTGCCAGACATTAATTCGGTTGTTTACTCAAACGGCAGACCGATTAATTGCTGTACAGTACCGCGCCATTGTGCCAGTTGTTAGAGAGAGATAACGGCAAAGTAGATAGGCGGAAGAGAAACAGGAATAGAATACACTATTTAATGCATCCTAAGTAATTTTTTTTTATTTTCAATTCTTCGATTATGATAATAATAAAACATTATTATAAAAATTCTTATCAAAATAATAAAAAATAGCTAAACAAATTATTTTTAAAAGACAGGGAAATATTACGTTTTTTAAGTATCAAAATTTGATTGTTTATGGATCATTTTTAAATCATAAAAATCAAATTGTAACTAAATTAAATAATTTCATGAAAGATACGGGAAATAATGACATTAATGTAGTATCAAAATTCTTATTTTTATTTATAAATATTGTATTTGAATAATTACAATCTATTTTTAACTGAATTATGTATTTTTCAGTCCACAATTGTGTCTCAAAAAAGTGATGCATCTCCATAATCGTCATCATCGTCACTGCTGTCATTATTATAATTATCATCATCATCATCTTGCGTAGTGTTTTCCTTGTCTAGTAGTGTAGGTTCTGTAATAATAATAAAAAAATCATTATTAGGTTACTCTTTCTATTTATTATTTTATAAATATAATACTTTACTTTTTATAATAATGTCAGGAACTGCTGATGGAAACTGCTCCCCAGCAAACCAGACAAAATCGTATTTATCATCGTTGATAACCCAACCGGAAGCTAACGGCGATAAAGATGTAGGATTTTTCAAATGAGCGTTTCTCCAAAACTTTGTCACGTACCGCACTCGCAATAAATGCTGATATAATTCAGTTTTACATGGAGATACGCTCGATGAATCAAAATTTCGAAATTTTTTTTTGAAATTATCATTGCATTTCTTCGATTGATAAGTTTTTGAAAATAGATAGAAGCGAGCATCGTTAACATTTGAACAGTTAGGCACCCCATACATGTAACATATAAATTTTTCTAACCGGGCAAATGTACGTTCGAGTACATGTTCATCGTCTATTGTAATCTCTTGACATGGCAACTGGTTCTCAGCAGATTTCTTGAGCAACTTGACAGGCCTTAGTTTACTTTTCCGGAAAAAAGCTGGGGTGTAATCGCACCCTGTCATTGCGTGGAAACATGGTAAAGCTTTCGATAAAGAAATACCAAGAACGTCGTATAATTCATTGACGTTTATTAGACGTTCATGGTTTCCTACGGCCCATTGAATCCAAAGCTTTAAAGATGCAATCAGGTGATCCATGTTGCCGAGAAGTATAATCAAAATATCGGAATCTGAGCAGCGAATAACAACTTGAGCGTCAAAATGTATCTGGCAAATATGATATATTATTCGAGTATCAGCTTCTTCATGTTTTTCACATGATAATGATTCTTCAATGATTCGAATAACTTGGTTATTTTCAACATGATACGAGTAACATTTATCAAAACTCAGATAAATAGTTTTATTCCCAATAAAAGGAAACATGTTATCATTAGCCCAATGATCAATAAAAAAATTTACGAGGGCTTCCTTGAACTGTGTATCTTTGAGTTCACCAGCAAATTTATGAGGCCGAATTTGATTGGATCTGATGGAAACGCTACCAGTTGATTCATTGCGACGTAAACGCTCACAATCTTTTATGGAAGGTGTGAAGTACTGATCAAACACAATATCAATGCGAGATGATTTAAATTGTGAAATCCTTTTGAGAAATTTCTTCGATATGCTATCGAAAGTTTGCGGTACTTCTTTCATAAGGTGTAACATGAAGAAACCGTCTAAAATACTGATATCAAAACATAACGGTTGCTGATTGACATTGCTAACGTTCTTCTCGAATACTTTGACTAATTGTGCTTTATCTGTTTTACAAATACTACCATCTGCATGACACATCGATGACGGTACCGGCGTTAGGGGAAATCCCAGTACTTTTTCTATATCAACCTTGTTGGTCATAGATATCCCCAACAGTCGACCGAAAAGATCTCTTTGCATTCTTAGTTCAACAATTTTGTTACCAAGAGTTATTATTTTCTTTTTTGGAGCACCAGCAAAGTTAAGCACTTGATTTTTTTTTTATTGGTTTATCAAATCTATTATGGTCTTCAGCACATTCATTTATAAACTGTTTTCGTAAATCGTAACCATTTTTTTCAATGTTCAGCAAGAAGTCAGCGACATTTTCAGGTACAGGTTTCACAGTAGCAATATTATATAAATTATCTTTGTCTAAGTTTTGATCAAATGGATTAGTATTTCTCTCAAATATTTCTATGAAATGAGCGATTTGTTTGCCATAAATTTTGATTCGATTTGGTTGTAAATCTGCAGTCACATCTTGTAATTGCCTCAATCCACAAACATCGAGAACGTGACACATTAAAGCAGCTCTAATACTATGGCTTTTTGTCCAGCGTTGACGGGCAGCTATGGAATTGGTAAAATGTGCAATACCATTGAGACGTCTAGCCGCTTCGGCATTGATAGTCTGCTCCAGTGTAAGATCAATTGATATCCTCGAGAATGGTTTGTCGGTTCTTTTTATTCCAAAACATCCGTTCATGAAATCATCTTTGAATCCTGGATGTGTTTCCTCTACGTTATTCAAATTGTCTAAATATTTAACACACCATCGAGCATAATTTGGTTGATTTACTATGAAGAACAAGTTTGTCATTTTTGGAATTACATACCTGAACATTTCGAAATCACCCATGCGTATGCTTCTTAATAGGGTAATATAATAGTTTACAAGCTGGATATAAATATAGAACTGAGCCGTTTTCCCATGTTTACCTTGTCTTGTTTCTGCTACGAATCTCTTATATGCAAATAATAGTCTCGATAATATATGATTGGGTAATTCAATTGTCGTAGATGAATGAGAAACTTTTACCTCCTGGTAATGTAAGAGATCGTCAAAAACTTGTTTATTTAGAAAATTATATTCGATATTTTCCATCTTTAAAAATTGATCAAAATGTAACATTTGTAAGCCAAGAGCCATCAATGGATGCAGACGTTTGCAACGATTAAAATGTTTACCTTCAATTATCCCGTTCACTGAGCCAGGAGCAATAATATTGCTCTCAATCATCATATAAGATAGACCACACTCATTAATAAAAACTCCTATGGCTTTGAAGAAATCCATCATTAAATGAAATGAACCAAGATGGATGAGAAGATTATTAAATTGTGGCTTTGATGTTGATTGGATTTTATATGCTATTTTAGCTATTGCCAGATCATAAGTAACTTGCACGTATCTTTGATTACATTCTTCACCAACAATTTGGGCCTGTTCCATTGTATGTTTAACCACCGCTACATTTGTTGGTGAAAATTAATAGGTGTAAGATAAGATATTTTTTGTTTGGGGCTAGTATCTTCAATGATTTTACAATTAAAACCTGTCCACATTGGAGTAATTGGTACATGAAAGACGTGTGAAAGTAAATATAACAGATCTATTGTTTCTAGCAAAGGTAAGTTTTCTGGTAGAGTTGGTTCATTGTCTTTAACCGGTGTTAAGGTTTCTAACATCTGCAATCGATTACCAAACGACTGTAGTTCAGGAATTTCTTCATTAAAGGTCCGTCTTCTTTTTGCTGGTGATGGTGGCGGCAGGTCGAGATTTTCTCTTATATTGCTTGAATTCAATTCTACATCATAGTCATTACTTACAATTTGGTAGATGATTCCTACGGTGTCATGCAAAGTATCTTTTTCATTTAAAGTATTGACGTATCTATCGAAATTATCGAATGCTACACCTGCGCATAATGACGGACTTCGAATGATGTCAGGAGGACAAATTTAAGAACGGTTTACAGATGAGATCGTAGCTTCAGTTTCTAATTCGTCCAGTGTATTGTAGTTGCAACAATGTCCAAGTCTATTCAAAATATTTATCATTTTTCGACTACTTGTAAGACTTTTCACGGTCATACCCAGAGTTATATGCTTTGATGGTTTAACAGTACCATTACTTACACAAAAAATAGCATCAGAAGCCAACGAGTTGCTCAATTTATGACAATTAACTCCTTCTCTGCGTCGAATATCTTTACCACCAATTAATGCTTTAAAAAAGTGATCTAATTTTTCCGGAATCGTACACTCACCATTAATCAAATCCTTTGTCTTCATTACGGCAGGTAATTTTGTTTTATCCATTTTCAAAATAGTATTTCGTAGAATTAACGCAACTTTATCAATGAGATCATTCTCTTCAAGTGTCATAAGATCTTCATCTTCCAATAAGTTACTATCTTTATGCATATTTTTTTTTTTCTTTTTTGTTACAATCTTTATTTGATTGAATTGTTTTAATATTTTTTCTTCAAGATGATGATTTGTCATTAAATTTACATCAGCTTCAGGTTGAAGTATTAACTCTTGTTGTAATTCGTTATTGTAACAGAAGCTAAACACACAGAAGCTAAACAAACAGAAGCTAAACAAATAACTTTTCCTTTTGACTATATCTTCTTCAATTACTGACACAATTTTATCAAAAATATTCTTATGAATATCTCTTACACTATGCCAGAAGGTGCGTGCAGTATCAGCAATGATTCTCTTGTAATCATTTAAATATCCCAATTCACACGAATGGTGATAAAAAATTGGACCTTTTGAAATTTTAAGATCATTTATTTTTTGTAATAACTCTTGTTTTTGAAATTTTGTAACCCACTCTGTTATTTTATCATAGATCTTGACATCATTGGAGGAATGTAAACTTTGTAGCTTGCCTTTAAACTGTTTTCGATCTTTTCCACAGAAAAAGCAAACTGTTTTATTACTAAGATTTGTGTCTGTTGATTCATGATCCACGGTCGGCGGGATTTCAGGACAAGACTTAGTTTCTTCGATGTTTGAATCAGAATTATTGCTAGATATATTAAGATACTTAGCCATTAAGGCTGTAAAAGAACAATAACATTTTCTGTGGTATCCGTCAGAAGTATTTATTTCCACCGGTAACTTTATATTATTATATTTCAAGTTAAATTTAACACGTAAACTCAAAACCTCATTACATTTTTTCAGTTTATCTTCCACAAAAGTTATTATTTTTTCATTTTTTCCATTACAAAACACACATTTAATTTTACTAGCCATTATTATATTAAAAGTTTACCGTAAAGATTAAAAACAACAACAAATACTTTACATTTTCGATACACACAATGTAAAAATGGCACATATTCTAATTATAAATTGAGAACTCTCGTTCCCAAAGTATTTCAGTTTGAAGCGCGTGCGACAAACAAAAACAGAAATTCTTTACCACGGAGGATACACCGCTAACATGCGCCGCCGCAATACGCAAGCGAAGTCTGACGTCACTGACCATTCATGGATGCAAGAAAAAAATTTCCTATGTTAATCGCCCATTGGATTTTTTGTAAAAAATTATTAAAAATCGAGAAAAATTATTTCCCGATTTTAATCCCCGTATTTGGGTATATATATATGTATTAGTTATCGTATGCATGTGTTAGATTGAGTTATTTTGCTGTCAAATTGACAAAATTTTAATTTTAAATTTAAAAACTCTGTTGTCCTTGGCGTTTTAGTATCCGCGATTGTAATGAAATGCTCGCCCTCTGGTGGGCTAAGGTGAAATTACAATAAACATGGTTTAATTCGAATTCCATACAGCCGCCATTGCTTCACGATATTTAGTTTCACATATATTTATAGAATAAAAATGAATAAATACGGTAAAAAAGATAACACATACTGTTGTGTGCTACAATCTAACTCCAAAGGATCCAGAATTGAGCTTCCATTTATTTCCAAATGACAAATTTAAAATTTCAGTTGCTTCGGCTAATGGAAGTAAAGAATTAATCAGATGATTTGAAACTAATATTTGTTCAGCTTCAGTTAAAATCTACTTCCGATCGAACTTTGAAGAAACTGAAATATTTTTTTCCAAAAGCAATCAATTTTCCATGATGTAATGGCGGAATATTAAGTAGAATAACAAAAAGAACACTAATGGAACACACGTGGCTATAATGTTTACTAACAACTGCAGTGTTGAGAAAGCGCCATCTATCGATCATTACAATCGCGGATTGACGATCAAAAACGTAATGCGGAAATATACATGCCAGATGTATATTTTCATAACATGTTTTGTACAGTCGGGGAAAAAAAAAACGCAGCACTCGACGTAACTTCGTTGCTAATAGATGTAGAAAAATAAAATAGGTATCATTCGACGGGGAATTGCGAGTAGTTTCAGAAAATGAACTGAAATTTTGAATTCGGGGTCGTCTACATATTAAAACGCGCACCAACTTTGATTTTTTCTATAGTAATACCCTATTTTTATTTTACATTTGAATTCTCGGGATCGCGATAACGCGAAAAAGTATATTGGTTGTATATTTTACTTATTTTTTCACAGAGTTATAAGCGTTCAAAGTTTGAAGGTGCTAATGTTAAATTCCTATTTCAAACATTTATTAATATCTTCACAAAAATTAACTTGTTCGATATAATTATTTTTTTACGAGATACAGTTAAGAAACCCAAACATAATCCATCATTACTTTTGTTTCTGAAAAATATTTTTAATTTTGAAAAATATTAATAAATTCATATTCATAAAAATTATGAATTATGACCTATATTAATTTTTGCATAAAATGAATCCTAATGCTGAAAAATATGGGTGTGCAAATTTGCAGCTCATTCCAGTTATTAGTTTTCTAGATATAAATAAATCTTTCTTTTGGTGTGGTTTAGAGGGCCGTCTCTTATAAAGTTTTGTATGAGATAGCGAATCAAATCTTTAAAAATAACAAATAAAATTAAACAAAATACGTTTATTTTTCATTTACGGGTCAAATTATATAACAACAACGTCAAACGCAAAGAAATAAAACAAAAATGATGATTTTAGACATTAGTGTTAGCATCAAGAATTCCTGTTTTCTAAAGAAGACAAGCCCCGCCTTCATCGCTCTTCAAAAGAAATCAATACAGAAAAGAAAAGTAAATGTGGCATTGAGTATTCATGTTAAATCCCTTATTTTATGTTGACAAATACAAGCACAAGTGGTATTTACTTCATCGATTACTGGTGATATGTTTTGAATCTTTTAAACGAACACTCAGGCCCTGACCAACGGCAGGGCATACGGGGCAAATGCCCTGGGCCCCCCTTCTGGAAGCAGAAATTCTGCAACCTAAAAAGCTCTTATGCCACTGTAAGGGAGCTCCCCAGAATAGGCTTGCCCCGGGGCTACAGGTAGTCTAAGTCGGGCCCTGCGAACACTAGAAGAAAAAAAAAAACTAAATAGGCGGGGTTTACTGTTTTAAATAGAAAAGTAGGTTAAATGTAAAAATTGTCAATTTAAAAAAAACGAATGCAAGACAGACTTGTAAAATCGTTTCTTAACTACCGTCTTTATATATTTTTAAAAATATACTTTTACTTTTATAAATATATTTTAACACTTTCTGCGACCGCAGGATTTTGTCTGTTTGACAGTAAGATCCGCCTACGGAAAAAATTTCTGTATTCACAATTATATTACAAATGGATATACATTATAATTATATTCTTTCTTATCAATATATTTCTATCCATAGTATATTTTATTGCAAAAATATGAACACTGGGTACATACTTAAGAAATAAGTAACTCACAAATTACGAAAGAAACGCCCACTGGGAGAGTTACAGATTTTCAAATGACTTGAACCTACGTCAGCAGTCGCGAAAGGGTTAATTAAGAAATTATATTTTCATAGAAGTTATAAAACGAATCGTACAGTTCCAAGGAATTCAACTGACCCAAAACTGGTAAGTGCGATTAAAATTATTTAATGTTTACTTCATGAACCCTTACAATAATTTATCCGAAAAGGTTTAGTTTATGCGTTGTTGTATATATATATATATAATATTTAATTTCGTATATTATGTCACACCTACGAAAGAAAATTTAAGCTTTATTGGTGATCAGTACAGCCATAATAGACACTTTTACTTGAAAAATACTGCACTTTTTTCAAAGAGTACAGTCTGGACAAATTGCAAGTGTAATGTATTTAAATAGACCTGAAATTATCTAAAAAAGTACTGAAGTATATACTAGTGTTGCCAGATGGTCCAAAGTGAATTTCTCCAAACAGTTCTCAAATTTCCCCAAAACAAGGGGGTTTTTCCAAAAAAAATCCCCAACTCAATTTATACTAAAAATGTAAATTTTTTGGAAAAAGTTAAAAAATATTTAATAAATTTAAGCTCACATTTTTCCCGAAATGAAGCTCTTTATAGAAAAAAATCGCCATTTACAAAAATAAAGTTCAATAGGCTAGTTTTACCTGTAAAGGTGTGATGCGCACTAATAAACGCAACGTTTACTGGCAGCCAGACAGCCCGCACGATGTTCGAGAGAGCATAGGTAAAGATATATTAAAAAGCAGCTTTCTTAAAATTCTTGTGTTTTCGACGTTGCTAGCTCTTGTACTATTAGGAATGAGAAAATTTTATTTAATTTATTAATTAAGGGTTTCCTTGTTAAAATGTTGTCCAGCCAATTGTTTGGTCTGGGAGAGGGATTTCTAATATAATATAGTGCTGTTAAGGGGCAGTGGAAATAATAGTGTTGCGGAGTTTCCTCCTCGCCGCAGGAACACAGGGGAGAGCGTCGGCAATGAAATTTGTAAAGGTAAGATGGGAAGGGGCCATGACCTGTTAAAAATGCCGTGATAGGTGGAGTTAGGGTCCAGGAATTAATACGAGCCTGTGGGATCAGCGAAAAGGTGTGCCTATCCTTCTCTGAACTATCCCACAGGTTTTGCCATTTGAGATTAATAATTTCTTTGATTCTATTTTTGAAATAGGAGGGTGGGGCAGGGATTGTGGAACACTTGGTGGGGAAATCAGTTGCTTCTTTTGCAAGGGAGTCAGCGAGTTCATTGCCGATCACGCCCCTGTGAGCAGAAACGTGTGCCAGGGAGCAAGTTAAGTTAGGATTCGTTAAGAGTTTTTTGATCTGTTGAATTTGTGGGTGTCTGCTCCGATGCCGAGCTATTGCCTGAAGGCCCGAGAGACTATCGCTGAAGATGTTAAAGATATCATTCGTGTTGGAGTCGCCAATCCAGCGTATTGCTTTTTCTATGGCATAGATTTCCGCTTGGAAGACTGTATTATAGTCCTCGAGCCTGCAGGCCCACCGATGGGCCACGGTGCCACGGTCCAGCACGCAAAACTCTGCTGCAACCCCGGCGTCCGTTTTGGAACCATCAGTGTAGATCGCCATTGGAGCAGAGGGAGAGAAACTATTTTTAGTGCAATTGGTGATGAATGGGGCAACATCCTTGCCTGGGTGAATATCCCAGCTGCAGGTCAAAGTTTGTATGGGGGTTTGTGGGAAGATGATGTTTGTTAATTCGGGGTCTTTAAGCTGTAGTATTTGAGTTTTTATATATGTCTGCGAGACCTGCAGGTGGGCATGAGGAATCCCAGTGATTACGGTGAGGTCATCAGTGGATATTGTTTTATATCCTCTTGCAATTTGCAAGAGGAAGGGTCTTTGGGCTGAGTTAAGAGAGGTAATGGCATCAGTTCTCAGATGACCGCCCCAAATGGCGGCTCCGTAGGTTATTATTTTCTCGATGATTGTTTTATACCAGGTTTTTAGGAGAGAGGTGGAGATACCCCACCTCTTTCCCACCATTTTTGATGAGCTGTGGTATATACTTTGAGTCTTTAGTTTAATTTCTTTTACGTGAGCCAGCCAGTTGAGGTGCCTGTCAAAGGTGATGCCAAGGAGTTTCATGTTTTCGACATGATTGACACTGATGCCGTCTATCCGCATCTTGGGATTCCTAGTTCTTTTAAGGGCTTTAGGGAAGGCGAGAGTTAATGCTTTGGTTTTAGAAAAGTTTACAATTGTAATATTCAATTGTGAATGTCAGTACTTTTGGGGGTGGGGGGGGGCTTCAGTCCCTAGCCTCCCCTTAGATCCGCCACTGCCCAGCGTTCCCCCCCTGGAGGGGGCAAAGGACAAAAACACATTTGTCCGGGCATCACTTGAGAACGGCTGGACGGCATTCAACGGCGCTTGGCGGAAACTTAGATCTTTACCCAATTTAAAATTATATCTATCAATATTTTCGAAATTTTCCTCCGTTCCCCCCTGGGGGGAGCAAAGGTCAAAAACACGTTTGTAAGCATAACTCGGCTCCAAATTCCTTCACAGTAAAGAAATTGCACATGGGGAAACTAGACTTGAGTACAAATAAAACACAATCTGCGATTTTGGAATTTTCGATTTGTAAACGGAGAGAGGGGGGGAAATTGATTTTTGGCGGAAAATTTCGCAAATTCCGTACGCCCAATTTTTGTCCGGGCATCACTTGAGAACGGCTGGACGAAATGCAACGGCGCATGGCAGAAACTTAGATTTTTACCCAACTTAAAATTATACCTATCAATATTTTTGAAATTCCCTCCGTTACCCCCCCCCTGGGGGGGGGGCAAATGTCAAAAACACGTTTGAAGCATAACTCGGCTCCAAATTCCTTCACAGTAAAGAAATTGCACATAGATAGACTAGACTTGAGTACAAATAAAACACTGTCTGTGATTTTTGAATTTTCGATTTTTAAACGGAGAGAGGGGGGGAGGAATTGATTTTTGGCGGGAAATTTCGTAAATTCCGTACGCCCAATTTTTGTCCGGGCATCACTTGAGAACGGCTTGACGGAATTAAACTGCACATGGCAGAAACTTAGAGCTTTACCAAACTTGAAATTATATCTATCAACTTTTTCAAAATTCCCACCGTTCCCCCCTGGGGGGGGGCAAAAATCACAAACACGTTTGAAGAAAACTAGGCTAAAAATTACTTCACAGTAAAGAAATTGCACATTGGGAGACTAGACATGAGTACAAATAAAACGCTATCTGCGATTTTGGAGTTTTCGATTTTTAAACGGAGAGAGGGGGGAAATTCATTTTTGGCGGTAAATTTCACAATTTCCGGACGCCCAATTTTTGTCCGGGCGTCACTTGAGAATGGCTGGGAGGAATTGAAAGGTGCGTGGCAGAAATTTAGATCTTTACCCAACTTAAAATTATATCTATCAAGATTTTCTTCAAAATTCCCCTCCGTTCCCCAATTGGGGGGGGGGGGGGAACACGTTTGTAAGCATAACTCCGCTCCAAATTACTTCACAGCAAAGAAATTGCACATGGGGAGACTAGACATGGGCACAAATAAAATACTACCAGCGATTCGGGAATTTTCGATTTTTAAGTGGAAGAATGGGGGAAATCGATTTTTGGAGGGAAACTTCGCAGATTCCTGATATTTGAGTAGAACTCTACTAAAAATGGCACAAAGATTTTGAAAATCTATGCGACTTTCTTAGAATATTTATAAAAACACATTTTTTTGGGGGGGGGGGGAGTTACGAGGGACAAAATCGAGATACCCCTTTTGGCGCTAAATTTATCCTAAGAAATTGGAGCTGCGGTCACAAACATTGGTGCTTGGTTTGTCCATATGTATCCGACAACTAAAGTAACGGGATTTATCGAAATTACCCCCGTTCCTCCCTTGGTTGGACAGAAGGTATAATCCCCTTTGTAAGCATAACTCGGCTCTAAATTACTTCACAGTGAAAAAAAATCACATAGGGAGGAGAAAAATCGATTTTGGCGGGAAATTTAGCAAATTCCGGATTTTTGAGTAAAACTCTACCAAAAATGTATCAAAGATGTTGAAAACAGCCATGCGTTTTTTTTTTAGGTTATTTCTAAGACACGTTTCTGATTTTTTTTTTTTTTTTTTTTTTTTTTTTTTTTTGTATCTGTCATCTGTGGTGGAGGAGGTATGTGTTACGAAGTGCAAATTCGAGAATAGCACTAAATTTATCCTGGGAAATTTATGCGAGCTGCGGTCACAAAGTTTGGTGCTTGTATTATTATATGTATCCGACTTCTAAAGTGACGGGATTTATCGAAATTTCCCCCCTTTCCCCCTGGGGGACAGGAAGGAAAAACGTTTGTAAGCATAACTCGGCCTCAAATTACTTCACGGTGAATAAATTGCACATGAGGAGACTAGACTTGAGTATAAATAAAATATTATTTGCGATTTTGGAATTTTCGATTCTTACAGGACATCGTTTTTCGAGAGGAAATTTCAGAAATTCCGGATTTTTGAATAGAACTCTAATAAAAATGGTACAAAGTTATTGAAAACAGCCATGTATCTTCTTTAGAATAATTCTAGAAACACATTTTCATTTTTTTTCCCCTGCGATTTTCGATTTTTTTTCTTTTGGATGAGAGAGGAGGGGGGGGGGGGGGGTAAGAAGGAGCAAATCCGAAACTCCCATCTTAGCGCTAAATTTGTCTTGGTAAATCCATGGAATCTGTGGCCACGAAATTTGGTGCGTAAATTGTTTGTATGTGTCCGACACTTACTGTAACGGAATTTCACAAAATTCGAAATTCCCCTTACCCCCTTCCCGAGGTCGGAGGACAATAAACATTTGTAAAAGCATGTTTTCCCGCTTGAATTCGCTTTAAATTATTTTAGAATGACGAATTTTGGTGTGTGGATATTGATTAAGTGTACGCATTATGTACATTGGTGGGATTTTGCAAAACTTCGAACTTACCCGCTGAGGAAGGGGAAGTAAGAAGTGGGTAAGTTGCTGCCGAAGGCAATGGGGACCCAGACTCCTCATGTTGCGAGCGAGAACATCCGTTACCGATCACAGCGAGAACTTAGGTTATTAATAAAGATATGGGATATTGACAACTCATTTAAGTATAATGTCCAGCGAAGCGGGCAAAGCCAGCTAGTAATTTATATAAGGAAGTATTAAATAAATGAATAAATTTCATTGGGAAATTAACCATAATAACTACAAAGTTTTGGTGGAAGGGCCAAATTGTCTGAACAAGAGTCAAAAGTGACGAGGCCGAAATTGGAAGCCTTTTGGCACAAATAAAAATTCATCCACAAGACAGTTGGAATATTTCTAATTTTCTCGTAAGTAAATAATGACGGTCAGAAGTTGACCAGGATAGCACAATTGGAAAAGCAATGGTAAGTTGTTATGTGAAACAAATCCAGGTTTTAATGCCGGTGGGGCCATTTTGTGTTCTTTTAATAGTTAATTCAATCTTTCCATCAAATATTTCTAACCAAAATTGTTTGAGTGAAACTTAATAATGACAAACTTTTCTTTTGTTTAAGGAATGCATTTGCCTTGTTTTCGTGGGAAGCCCTTTGTTGGATATGACAGCCTACTGTGGACCGGATCTTCTGACTCGCTACGCCCTGAAAGAGGATGACTGTGCCGTTGCTACCAACCAACATGACACCCTTTTTGAACACTTGTTGAATGCTGCCGACACTCGAACGAACGCTGGAGGGTCGGCACTCAACTCAGCCAAGATCGCCAAATGGGCAGCAGGCACCAAAGGACGCGTCTCTTTTGCTGGTCAGTCTCTTCTTTATTCATTTACATCCTAGTCAATGAAATTATGTGTAATGTATAAAGAAACAAAAAACAGTTAACTAGTTAGTTTAGCTCGATTCCTATTAGACCGCTAAAAGTTACGCAAAATCGACTACGTTCAGTACTTAGGATGATTATAATGTCACTCTGCATTAATGTGCGAAGGAACCACTGGTGGCGATGAAGAGTCCGCGGAAAGACAGGTATGCAAGACTTTAATATTCATTGGTTTCTCACTTGAAACCTAACATTTAATATTTTTCATGCAACAATTTTTGAATATTTTTGTCCTTGGTTTCAATCGACTTTTAAACTTTTCTTCTCTTTCTGTTCGGTAGATAGCAGCATCATATCCAAATTGATGTTTCAGGAGAAGTGATTACAGAAGTCACATTCCTTTTTTAGGCATGAATGACCCTTGATGCCTTTATGATGATGTCTTGCCTACCTTTATTTTGCTTGAAAAAGAATCGTGCTATTATTTTGACATGAAACAACAACTATTGCGAGTTTTTGTAATTTACATGCACTAAGGGACAAATCTATAATAATAAATGGAAAGGTTTGTCTGTCTGTCTGTCTGTCTGTCTATCTGTCTGTCTGTCTGTCTGTCTGTCTGTTCTTTTATACGTTCAGCCCCTATTGAACGCAGAAGTACAAGAATTGACATACGGATGCTCTGGAGCCTTTCCGATGTTTTCCTCGAAACAGAATTTAAAAATCTTAATTAGTTTCGGAGATATTAATTAAAATGCTGACCCATATCGATCGCGAAAATGACCAAAAATCCTTATTGCTTAAAAAGAGGCATTCTATCTGCATTCAGCAGACGATTTTAACAGCTGTCTCTAACGGAAAAAAAAAACATGTGCAAGTCATTAATGTCACATGATCTTTAACTGGGGTTAAAAATTGCAAATTTCAAAGTGCTTCAAATTTTCTTTTTCGTACACAACACTTAATATACAACCTATTCAGCACAAAAACAACCTGCAGTTAAAATTTCATCAAATTTCATTAATAAACAAAGCAGTTACATTTTAATTGCTAATTAAATTTTATTCTAACACGTAATCTATCTTTCAATAGGCGATAAGAGTTTCCATAGAAACAAAATACATTTGAAGGAACTAAAAAATACTTTTTCTTTTTCTTTTTATTTCCATTACCCGACTACCGTGGTATAGGTTTTGGCGAAATAAAAAATACTTATTTTTCTTTTTACTTCCATTAATAAAACTACCGTAGATAATGGAATTAGAGATTTCACGTGATTTACATGTTTTATAATATCCTGATTAGGTTTTCTTTTGTATCACAGCTACTAATTAAAATAATTTCATAAGTAACACATTTTTTGAAAGGTTTGTTGATTTGGAATTGAACAGTAGATTACAGAAATTTCTACCGCCAGATATTTTAAAATTTCGATATTTCAAATTCCAATTAAATTATTTTTGATACATCATTCGAAAGATATTTTAAAGTTCTTTTAAATTATCGAAAGTTTTCACCAGATTTACACGCTTTGAGGTTTCTTGAATTAGTTTTCTTTTGTATCTCAGCTACTAATTAAAATAATTTCATGAGTAATGCATCATTAGAAAGCTTTTTTAGATTTGGAATCGAACAGTGGAATACAGAAATTTGTACCGCCAGATGGCGCTGTAATATTTTAAAATTTCAATATTTCAATTTCTAATTATGATTAAATTATTTGTAATACATCATTCGAAAGATATTTTAAAGTTCTTTTAAATTATCGAAAGTTTTCACCAGATTTACACGTTTTGAGGTGCCCTGAATCAGTTTTCTTTTATATCTCAGTTATTAATTAAAAAAAATTTCATAAGTAATACATCATTTGAAAGCTTTGTTGACTTGATACACATTTTAAAGTACTTTTACATTATCGAAAAGGGAATTCGAGATTTCACCCGATTTACACGTTTTGAGGTGTCCTGATTATGTTTTCTTTTGTATCTCAGCTACGAATTAAAATAATTTTATAAGTAATACATCATTAGAAAGCTTTTTTGATTTGGAATCGAACAGTGGATTACAGAAATTTCTACCGCCAGATGGCGCTGTAATATTTTCAAATTTCATTATTTCAATTTCTAATTATGATTAAATTATTTTTAATGCATCATTCGAAAGATATTTTAAAGTTCTTTTATATTATCGACAGTTTTCACCAGATTTACACGTTTTGAGGACTCCTGAATTAGTTTTCTTTTGTATCTCACCTACTAATTAAAATAATTTCGTAATTAGTGCATCATTAGAAAGCTTTTTTGATTTGGAATCGAACAGTGGAATACAGAAATTTGTACCGCCAGATGGCGCTGTAATATTTTAAAATTTCAATATTTCAATTTCTAATTATGATTAAATTATTTGTAATACATCATTCGAAAGATATTTTAAAGTTCTTTTAAATTATCGAAAGTTTTCACCAGAATTACACGTTTTGATGTGTCCTGAATCAGTTTTCTTTTATATCTCAGTTATTAATTAAAAAAAATTTCATAAGTAATACATCATTTGAAAGCTTTGTTGACTTGATACACATTTTAAAGTACTTTTACATTATCGAAAATGGAATTCGAGATTTCACCCGATTTACACGTTTTGAGGTGTCCTGATTACGTTTTCTTTTGTATCTCAGCTATGAATTAAAATAATTTTATAAGTAATACATCATTAGAAAGCTTTTTTGATTTGGAATCGAACAGTGGATTACAGAAATTTCTACCGCCAGATGGCGCTGTAATATTTTCAAATTTCATTATTTCAATATCTAATTATGATTAAATTATTTTTAATGCATCATTCGAAAGATATTTTAAAGTTCTTTTATATTATCGACAGTTTTCACCAGATTTACACGTTTTGAGGACTCCTGAATTAGTTTTCTTTTGTATCTCACCTACTAATTAAAATAATTTCGTAATTAGTACATCATTAGAAAGCTTTTTTGATTTGGAATCGAACAGTGGAATACAGAAATTTCTACCGCCAGATGGCGCTGTAATATTTTAAAATTTCAATATTTCAATTTCTAATTATGATTAAATTATTTTTAATACATCATTCGAAAGATATTTTAAAATTCTTTTAAATTATCGAAAGTTTTCACCAGATTTACACGTTTTGAGGTGTCCTGAATCAGTTTTCTTTTGTATCTCAGCTACTAATTAAAATAATTTCATAAGTAATACATCATTAGAAAGCTTTTTTGATTTGGAATCGAACAGTGGAATACAGGAATTTGTACCGCCAGATGGCGCTGTAATATTTTAAAATTTCAATATTTCAATTTCTATTTATGATTAAATTATTTGTAATACATCATTCGAAAGATATTTTAAAGTTCTTTTAAATTATCGAAAGTTTTCACCAGAATTACACGTTTTGAGGTGTCCTGAATCAGTTTTTTTTTTTTTTTTTTTGTATCTCAGTTATTAATTAAAAAAAGTTCATAAGTAATACATCATTTGAAAGCTTATTTTAGTTGATACAAATTTTAAAGTACTTTTACATTATCGAAAAATGGAATTCAAGATTTCACCCGATTTACACGTTTTGAGGTGTCCTGATTAGGTTTTCTTTGGAACAATAGATTACAGAAATTTCTACCGCCAAATGGCGCTGTAATATTCATCTAATATTCTAATTATGATTAAATTATTTCTAATACATCATTCGAAAGATATTTTAAAGTTTTTTTACATTATCGAAAGTGGAATTCGAGATTTCACCTGATTTACAATTTAAAGTGTCCTGATCAGGTTTTCTTTTGCATCTTAGCTAATTGAGTAAGAATAAGTAACTGGAATGGAACAATAGATTACAGAAATTTCTACCGCCAGATGGCGCTGTAATATTTTTAAATTTCAATATTTCATATTCTAATTATGATTAAATTATTTCTAATACATCATTCGAAAGATATTTTAAAGTTCTTTTACATTATCGAAAGTGGAATTCAAGATTTCACCTGATTTACAATTTAAAGTGTCCTGATCAGGTTTTCTTTTGCATCTCAGCTAATTGAGTAAGACCGTTCAAAATTGGTATATGCAAGTTAATTAGGAGGGGCTGGAACTGTGGGGAAGGAATAGGCGCGCAGCGCGCATGGGTTTGGGACCCGGTGCGAGTTTTTACCCGATGATAAAAGATTTTTATTTTATTTTATTTTCTTAATAATATTATACGTTCAGCCCCTATTGAACGCAGAAGTACAAGAATTGACATACGGATGCTCTGGAGCCTTTCCCATGTTTTGTTCGAAACAGAATTTAAAAATCTTAATTAGTTTCGGAGATATTAATTAAAATGTTGATCGCAAAAATGACCAAAAATCCTTATTGCTTCAAAAGCGGCATTCTATCAGCATTCAGCAGACGATTTTAACAGCTGTCTCTAACTGGAACAAAACATGTGAAACTCATTAATGTCACATGATCTTTAACTGGGGTTAAAAATTGCAAATTTCAAACTGCTTCAAATTTTCTTTTTCGTAGACAACACTTAATATACAACCTATTCAGCACAAAACCAACCTGCCGTTAAAATTTCATCAATTTTCATTAATAAACAAAGCAGTTACATTTTAATTGCAAGTTAAAATTTATTCCAACACGTAATCTATCTTTCAATAGGCAATAGAAGTTTCCATAGCAACAAAATACATTTGAAGGAACTAAAAAATACTTTTTCTTTTTACTTCCGTTACCCGATTACCGTGGTATATATAGGTTTTGGGATTGTCCTGATTAGGTTTTCTTTTGTTATCTCAGCTACTAATTAAAATAATTTCATAAGTAACACATTATTTGAAAGCTTTGTTGATTTGGAATTGAACAGTAGATTACAGAAATTTCTACCGCCAGATATTTTAAAATTTCGATATTTCAAATTCTAATTAAATTATTTTTAATGCATCATTCGAAAGATATTTTAAAGTTCTTTTAAATTATCGAAAGTTTTCACCATATTTACACATTTTGAGGTCTCCTGAATCAGTTTTTTATTTTTTGTATATCAGTTATTAATTTAAAAAATTTCATAAGTAATACATCATTTGAAAGCTTATTTTAGTTGATACACATTTTAAAGTACTTTTAAATTATCGAAAATGGAATTCGGGATTTTACCCGATTTACACGTTTTGAGGTCTCCTGATTAGGTTTTCTTTTGTATATAAGCTACTAATTAAAATAATTTCATAAGTAATACATCATTAGAAAGCTTTTTTGATTTGGAATCGAACAGTGGAATACAGAAATTTGTACCGCCAGATGGCGCTGTAATATTTTAAAATTTCAATATTTCAATTTCTAATTATGATTAAATTAATTTTAATACATCATTCGAAAGATATTTTAAAGTACTTTTAAATTATCGAAAGTTTTCACCAGATTTACACGTTTTGAGGTGTCCTGAATCAGTTTTCTTTTATATCTCAGTTATTAATTTAAAAAAATTTCATAAGTAATACATCATTTGAAAGATTTGTTGAGTTGATACACATTTTAGAGTACTTATACATTATCGAAAATGGAATTCGGGATTGCACCCGATTTACACGTTTTGAGGTCTCCTGATTAGGTTTTCTTTTGTATATCAGCTACTAATTAAAATATTTTCAAAAAGAATACATCATTAGAAAGCTTTTTTGATTTGGAATTGAACAGTTGATTACAGAAATTTCTACCGCCAGATGGAGCTGTAATATTTTAAAATTTCAATATTTCAATTTCTAATTATGATTAAATTATTTTTAATACATCATTCGAAAGATATTTTAAAGTTTTTTTATATTATCGAAAGTTTTCACCAGATTTACATGTTTTGAGGTCTCCTGAATTAGTTTTTTTTTGTATCTTAGCTACTAATTAAAATAATTTCATAAGTAATACATCACTTGAAAGCTTTTTTGATTTGGAATCGAACAGTGGAATACAGAAATTTGTACCGCCAGATGGCGCTGTAATATTTTAAAATTTCCATATTTCAATTTCTAATTATGATTAAATTATTTTTAATACATCATTCGGAAGATATTTTAAAGTTCTTTTAAATTATCGAAAGTTTTCACCAAATTTACACGTTTTGAGGTGTCCTGAATCAGTTTTTTATTTTTTGTATATCAGTTATTAATTAAAAAAAATTCATAAGTAATACATCATTTGAAAGCTTATTTTAGTTGATACATATTTTAAAGTACTTTTACATTATCGAAAATGGAATTCGAGATTTCCCCCGATTTACACGTTTTGAGGTGTCCTGATTAGGTTTTCTTTTGTATCTCATCTACTAATTAAAATAATTTCATGAGTAATACACCATTTGAAAACTTTGTTGATCTGGAATGGAACAATAGATTACAGAAATTTCTACCGCCAGATGGCGCTGTAATTTTTTTAAATTTCAATATTTCCCATTCTAATTATGATTAAATTATTTCTAACACATCATTCGAAAGATATTTTAAAGTTCTGTTATATTATCGAAATTTGAATTCGAGATTTCATCTGATTTACAAATTTAAGGTGTCCTGATCAGGTTTTCTTTTGCATCTCAGCTAATTGAGTAAGACCGTCCAAAATTGGTATATGTAAGTTAATTAGGAGGGGCTGGAAGGGTGGGGAAGGAATTAGCGCGTAGCGCGCATGGGTTTGGGACCCGGTGTGAGTTTTTACCCGATGATAAAATATTTTTTTTTTTAATTTTAATTTCTTAATAATAAAAGTTTGAGTTGAGAAGGAACATGCGAGTACAGCCCACGCATATCCTCAAACGTGCGCGCGCAGCGCGCATGGATCTGCGCTGCCGAAGGCAGTGGGGTCTCGGTGTGAGTTTTTACCCGATGCTAAATGATATATTTTTTAATTCCTTTTCTTAAGAATGAAATTTTATGATTAATAACGTGGAATTTTGAGAAGTCATAAGGATGGTGAAGGAGTACGTGCGCGTAGCGCACGGGTCTACGCTGCCGAAGGCAGTGGGGACCCAGTGCGACATTTTTCCCGATGAGAAATTTTTTTCTCTTATTTTATCACATGATAAAAATTAATGCAATTTTGAGAATTCATTAATTATTGTGATTCATTTAAAAATAGTGACCAGCGAAGCGGGCGTAGCCTGCTAGTAAATAAATAAATAAAATAAAAACCGCACTTGGATATTTTTATTTCTCTTTCTGTAATCATCAATTTTATCATTTTAAAAGCACATTTTAGAGCAGACTTTATTACGCTGTGTTCCACGTACAATTTAGGATTGATCCAAGTATTAAAAACAAGAGGCAATTGCTTGAAAGATTGTAATTTTAGAAAGTATTTCAAAAATGGTAAGAATAAGGCAATTAACGATACCACAAAAAATATTAATTTTAAGTGAAAATAAAAAAATGTATTAATACGCGGGATGTCAAAATGATTAAATGTTAACGAAGTATTCGTGAGCTGTTTTTTAGCAGGATATAAAATTTTTTGGCTGTTTAAACTGGAAATTAGTCTATAGGCGGCCACATTGCTAATCCAATCGAGATGACCGCAAATTAAAAAGCTAGTGCTTAAATATTTTTCTGTGATGTATTGTCGTGCAAATACATAATACGTAAGTCGCAGCCCTTAGTAGGGGCCTTTTTCAAGGCCTACTGGTTAGACCAGAACCGAAGGGACTGTGCTGTGTTGTGTAGGGCCACGACTTACACTCACGGGAAGGTGAATTAAAAAAAAAAAAAAAAAAAAAAATGTATGGTCACTTTAAAGTGTCTTTTTCTTTTTTATTTTTGGGAATCGACACAGCTTTGCTTTTGGACCTTTTCTACGACCTTTAAACTCTTAGGAACTGCGAACCATCTTAATCTCTTTATTTTTGTTACTTTTTCTCATTTCAGTAGTTTATTCACTAATTTTTCTATACCCTTTTTGTAGACTTATGTTAACTTTTCTTATCCTAATGCTTAATTTATTTAAACTTAATTTTTATATCATTTTTTTCACGCAGAATTTTTCTCTGCAGTTAGATTTTATTTTTTACTGGCTCACATGTATAGCTAGACAATCATCAATAGCCTGGACGTAAAGTGATGATCACTAGGAAGTCCATCAATGCAAATATCAGTTCCAGTTCCAGTGCTTAAATAATTATAAGATAAAAAACTTTTTATAAATCATGTTTTTAAATTTTCTGTTGAATCATAGCTATAGAACTAACTACATTAGCACTTTATCAAAGCGTATTGTTACGAAATTGTAAATAATTGTATTTATCTATACTAATATTCTATACTAATATATAAATGCGAAAGTTTGGATAGATGGATGGATGTTTGTTACTCAATCAGGCCACAACGGCTAAACGGATCTGGATGAAATTTGGTACAGAGATAGAGAATAGTCTGGAATAGAACATAAGCTACTATTTATACCGGAAATTTGATTAGATTTTTTAAAATTAATTGAAATATGAAAATAATAAACGGGTAATTGACTTAATATAAGCCATTTAAATTTTTAATTGTTGCCAAAAAAGTTTACGAGGTACTTTTTATTTATTTATTTATCTTTTTTTTTTCTTTTTTTTTCAACATAAAATGAAATATGCTTTCACGCGAAAAATAAAAAATTACTAAATGCTAAATTGGTTGATGAGAAAATGACACTTTATAATTTTAAAATATAATAGTAATATTATAAATCTAACATATTTCTTCTGAATTTTATTTCATAGCATTTTTTTATATACCTCAACTTCAGATTTTTTCTTTTTCTTTTTTTTAGTACGGCGGATGAAACACGCTTGGCATAAAAGCTAATTCAGCATTATATTAAAGGTATTTTCTTATTGATAATTCTGGACATTTTTTTTTAATTTTGATGCTGAAGTAGATCGGACATTTTTCGCCAAGGAAAAGATAGAAAGAAATACGCAAGCGAAGTGATGACGTCACTGGCCGTTCGTGGATGCAAGAAAAATATTTCCTATGTTAAACGCCCATTGGACTTTTTGTAAAAAATTATTAAAAATCGAGGAAAATTATTTCCCGATTTTAATCCCCATATTTAGGTATTGATATGTATATTAGTTATCATGTCCATGCGTTAGATTAAGTTATTTTTGTTGTAAATTTGACAAAATTTGAATCTTTAATTTCAAAACTCTAGAAAAAAAAAAAAAAAAAAATGGCAAACTTCCATGTTCGATTGAAAACACAAACATTTCATTTCAAAGGATGATATTTACACAATAAATATCCAACTAATATACTAATTAAAAGGAAAATGATAAATATTCTATCATAATTTGAAGTCAAATTTGTTTTCAAATGTCTAAGTAAAGTATCTGATATAAGATACTAATATGTTGCGGCGGAATAGATTTGATATCGGTCATCCTTGGCAGAAAAAAAAAAAAAAAATCGCCAAATTATTTGGCGAACATAATTTAATACCTTTCAAAAATTATGGTTATTTTAACAACTTATATTAAGAGAATAATATGAAATATGAATAATATGAAACAATATTTCGTACAATGCATATTACGAAAATATACATGTGGCATGTATATTTTCGTATTACGTTTTTGATCACCAAATACAATAAGCGGCAAGAACCACACCTCAGAGAAGAGGGGAATTGTCCAGCGATGTTGTAAAGGAGCTAAACTACGATATCGCGGTTTTAGAAGCGCAGATCAATGAAATGGTACCACAATTACTTCCTGAGCAGCGTCAAGTCTATGGAACGATTTTGGCGATGTTGCTACGAGTTTCCTTAATAACTGCACAGAGTATATTGAAATGAAACCTGGGCATCTATTCTCCGACCAGACTATACCTCAATTCCGACTGTGGCAGTCGTTATTTTGATCACGTGACGTCACATTCCGACTTTTGATTTGACGACTGTCGTTGTTTAAGGACGGTCGCTATGGCAGTCGGATCGGAGAATAGATACCCTGAGTACTTCTTTGTTCACAAAACTCGAACCAGTAATATTGCATTTCAATTGAATGAATTTAGGAATAATGAGGTGTCTCTTACACTGTAAAAGGAACTTCAGACGATTGAGGGCACGAAACGAAACGTTTTAGTACGTAATCGGTAAAAATGATTACGTTCCTAATTAAAACCTAATCATTCCAATGACTTTCCTGCTGTCAATAAAAATGCTATCGTTAACCTTTCCAATGCTGAATTAGTTCTTAAACACAATTGAAATTTTGCTATTTCCAAATCTCTTTCTTTTCCTTAGTTAATTGCGCCTGTTGAAAAAGCTTTCAAAAATTCTCCGCTGACTGACCAACAGAAAGAAAATCTTCGTCATTTAATCCTTAATAATGCCAATTTCAAATCAAAAATTTTTAAATCTAATCTCAGTCCTGCAGAATAAAATGCCTTGAATGAATTAAAATCTAATAAAACTAGTTGGCATAGGTGGACTCTACTCAGTTCCCCATCATATTTATGTTCTCATAAATTTCTAGTGCGAGACATAGTATAATCATGATAAAAGAAATGAATTTGACCAAAGCTTGATACAGTGGCAGAATGAAATCCCCACCTAATAGGCTATCCAACGTTCACTTCAATATATTTATCTTATTCTAATCTATTGATTTATTTTATCAGGGTCAATTCCGTTGTTTAGATTTCATGCTACTATTTCAAATGCAATAATCCTCAAAATTCATATTTATATGAAAAATTTACAATTTCGCTATGTTGATAAAATCGTAAATTACGAATAATATACGAAATTTTCCTATTAAAATATTTGTATTCAATCATATTCAAAGAAGTATCATAAATGTAATTTTGAAGTAGTCTAATGTATTTATAATCCTCAAAATGGAAGTTTATGCTCAATTTTGCCTTATTCTGCCATGTTAAGAAATTTGTAAATTTCCAATAACTTACGAAATTTTTATATTGGAAAATTCATATAGTCATTAATATTCATGCCAGTGTCCTAAATAATATTTCAAAAGTAGTCTGACATCTTTACGATGAAAATATCCCTCAAAATTGACGTTTATGTGAAATTTTGCCCTATACTGCCACGTTAAGAAATTCGTAAATTTCCAATAACTTGCGAAATGTTCAAAGTAGCATATTTATAGTTACTGATGTTCATTCCGGCATCAAAACTGATATTTTAAAACTGGTCTGACATTCTTACAGTAAAAAGTTTCCATTTAATGCACGTTTAAGTGAATTTTTCTCCTATTCTCCCACGTTAAGAAAATCGTAAATTTCTAATAACTTACGAAGTTTTTTAATTCGAATGTTGCAAATGAATAGGGTTCTTGCCACTATCGAAAGTAATATTTTAAAATAGATCTGACCTCTCTGCGATCATTTGCTCGTGAGATATCGCGTACACAGACTAACAAACTAACGGACTAACACACTAACACACTAACAGACACCGTACAGACAGACACCGTACAAATTTTGTCATTTTCGGATTCCTCACACCTGAAAACGTGTAAAACAGTCAAAAAAACGAGGTCTAAAATTTTCACGATTACCTAAGTTCCCCATACCTCTAGTATGATGGGGAACTAAAATTTTCACGATTACCTAAGTTCCCCATACCTATAGTATGATGGGGAACTAAAGTATCATCATAACCAAAATAGATAAAGGTGGTCAGATTGTTATTCTAGATTTAAAAAAAAAACACTATATCGAGAGTATTACCGAACTTATCAATGATGGTCCATATATTCTTCTGCCCGGTGACCCCTCTCCTCAAGAATTAATTAAAATTAAATCTGCTATAAAATCTTGCCCTTTGTTTTTGGACTCTACTAAATCTAATCTTAATTTTTTTTTAGTTCCCTATCATACTATAGGTATGGGGAACTTAGGTAATCGTGAAAATTTTCGTCCTCGGTTTTTTTAACTTTTTTACACGTTTTCAGGTGTAAGGAATCCGAAAATGATAAAATTTGTATGGTGTCTGTCTGTAGGGTGTCTTTTAGTGTGTTAGTCCGTTAGTTTGTTAGACTGTGTACACGATATCTCACGACCAAATGATCGCAGAGAGGTCAGATCAGTTTTAAAATATTACTTTCGATACTGGCAAGAACCCTATTCATTTGCAACATTCGAATTAAAAAACTTCGTAAGTTATTAGAAATTTACGATTTTCTTAGCATAGGAGAATAGGACAAAAATTCACTTAAACGTGCATTAAATGAAAACTTTTTACTGTAAAAATGTCTGACCAGTTTTAAAATATCAGTTTTGATGCCGGAATGAACATCAGTAACTATAAATATGCTATTTTGAAAATTTCGCAAGTTATTGGAAATTTACGAATTTCTTAACATTGAAGTATAGGGCAAAATTTCACATAAACGTCAATTTTGAGAGATATTTTCATCGTAAAGATGTCAGACTATTTTTGAAATATTATTTAGGACACTGGAATGAATATTAATGACTATGAATTTTCCAATATAAAAATTTCGTAAGTTATTGGAAATTTACGAATATCTTAACATGGCAGAATAGAGTAAAATTTCCCATAAACGTCAATCTTGAGGGGATATTTTCATCGTAAAGATGTCAAACCACTTTCGAAATATTATTTAGGATACTGGCATGAATACCATAGACTATGATTTTTCCAATTTAAAAAATTCATAAGTTATTTGGAATTTACGATTCACTTAAAATGTCAGAATAAGGTAAAATTGAGCATAAACTTCCATTTTGAGAATCATAAATACATTAGACAACTTCAAAATTACATTTATGATATTTGTTTGAACATGATTGAATGCAAATATTCTAATAGGAAAATTTCGTAAATTATTCGTAATTTGCGATTTTATCAACATAGCGAAATTTTAAATTTTTCATATAAATATGAATTTTGAGGATTATTGCATTGGAAATAGTAGCATGAAAACTAAACAACGGAATTGACCCTGATAAAATAAATTAATAGATTAGAATAAGATAAATATATCGAAGTGAACGGTGGATAGCCTATTAGGCGGTGATTTCATTCTGTCACTGTATCAAGCTTTGGTCAAATTCATTTCTTTTAACATGATTATAATATGCCTCCCACTAGAAATTTATGAGAACATAAATATGATGGGAAACTGAGCAGAGTCTACCTATGCCAACTAGTTTTTTTTTCTCCCTTTTGTGAAACTGTTTAATATATACGATATACAATTATTTTAATTTCTTGTACATCCAATAAAATGAAGTATTGGATTCATAAAAATTTTTGACTTCCGGTTTTCAATGGATTTACAAGTTTTGAGAGGTCCAGAACATGATTTGACCATTTTTAGAAAATGATGTGCGTGTGAGAAAAATTTTATAGCAACTATATATCAGGAATAAATGCACAGAATTTCATTTAAATTCATATGTAGTTGCACCTTGACATAAAATAGTGCCTGTCAACTTGTGGTGCGTATCACTCAACCAGTATTTTTTTCAAATAAGGGATGGCTATATCTCAAGTTCTATTATGTATAATCGAACAAAACTCAGAATGTGAGAGAGTTATTATTAAACATTGCATTAAATCAATTTGGGTACAAATCGGCCGACAGATGGTACTGTTGTGCTGTAATTTTCCTGCTTAACGGGAAGGCTATATCTCAGACTTCTTTGCGTGCAATTGCTCAAAATTTGATACATAAGAAAGCCATTATGAAATAGTTTTCTGGTTGTATTCAAGTGCATATCGGTCAACAATTGGCGCTGTTGATCTGCAAATTACGCTCGTGAATAGGAAGGCTAAATTATAATTTTTATTGCATATAAATGTACTAAACTTGATATGTGTGATAACCATTATGAAAATGAGTTTTAGTTTAATTTTGGTGCATATCAGCAGATAGGTTGCATTGCTATTACAGTGAAACTTGATTAATTCGAACTTGTTTAATTCGAAATTCTGGATAATTCGAAATTTTTACTCGGTCCCTTGAATTTTGTATTAAAATAATGTTAAAAAAATCATGGAGAATTCGAATTCTATTTTGAATAATTCGAATTTTTCATACGATTACCTTTAAAATATTACAGTAAAATTTGTTCCCGAGTTTTTTCTCAGCTAAAGTGCATTTTTTTTTCTTTTTTAACAGTCTTTCAAAAGAAGGATAAGGAAATGCAAGAGTATTTCCTAACTAGTGCATCAGAATATATGGTCCATGTACATGAATTTCGATGGGTTTTTTAATTGAAAGTCATGTCTGATGTAGAAGATTCTATTTTTGTATCAATTGATAGGTTGAAGTCATGTGGCATGACACAAAGATTGCACTTAAAGAAGCAATCAAAAATATTTTACTAGTTTTTAAAAAATGTTGAATAATTAAGATCGTAAAAAATATTGATTTAATGGGGGGGTGGGAGGGGGGGAGTAAATGTGGCAGTATTCTTAGATATAAAGTTTATGTGTTAAATCTTTGATCGCAGAGTTTCATTTGTTAATATTTATTTATGTCTTCTTTCTGACAAAATAGTATATGTAATTCGAATTTTTGGATATTTCGAATTTTTCTCTGGTCCCTTCAACTTCGAATTATCCAAGTTCTACTGTACTTACCTTCAGTAATTTTATATATGACTGCATCTCAGTATCTGTTGATTAAAACTGCATAAATCTGCATCCTTAAAATAATTATTGTGAAAAGGTATGGTTAAATTTTATGCATATCAAATGGTACAAAGTTAGTAATTGCGCTCTTATACAAAATGATGTAGAGGGAAGTTTTGAGGTAGCCACAATATACTAGTTTTGAAAGAAATAGCGCTTTGGAGAGATAATTTGTGTTTCATAATTTATATTTAAAGATTAAGTATAGTAGATGCTGCCTTAGTCAAGAAAAGAATAATGCAGCATTGGTAATTTTCTTGACACAAGAAAATTTATCAACGTTTTAAAAATTTTAATAATAATGTAAAAAATCTAAATTATATATCATCTAATGAAGAAATAAAGTAACAGATATGAAGAATTGAATTCAATTTAGTTATAAATATTAAACAACATTATAATTTTAAAAAAGTGGTGTGGGTTGTCACTTTCATACTATATCCGTACACCTACTTTACTCTTTCTGATGAAGAGCTATGTTCTATTATTTTAACATGAAACAATTGTTGCGAGCTTTTCCGATTTATAACGGTGCTTACAAATTACGTATTCATTACATTTTTGTTTTATACATGTTCTGCATTACACAAATTTTACTGTATGCATATGACATAGAAAATTAGTATGTTGTGCCCAAACAAGACTTTCTGCTATATATTATCTTATAAAAATTGAAGCAGCATAAATTATTTATTAAATTATTATTTATTAAAGTTATTTTCCATTATGAATGCAGATGATTTTTATCTCAGAGAAGTATACTCTAAATTCCGAAAGAAAGTCAATTCTGTGCCGACATCAGAATGAATGCGATTTTTCTTTTCTATGTTTTTCTTTTTTCGTTAAAAATGAAGTAAGAATAATCGATAATTTTGTATTAAATTATCACAGATCTATAGTTTAATCATTCGTTTTAAAGGTATTTCCGAGTTCTTTTGAATGTTACACATATTAAAAATTTACAAACCTCGGGGAGAGGGGGGGAGGAATTCCTCCCAAGGGAAGGAAAGTAATGCTCCTACAGCTCCACATTTTTTTTCCCAAGTTTACTATTATTATCGACTAGCAGGCTACGCCCGCTTCGCTGGTCACTATTTTTAAATGAATCATTATAATTAATGAATTCTCAAAATTGCATTAATTTTTATCATGTGAAAAAAAAAGAAAAAAAAAACTCTGATCGGGAAAATTGTCGCACCGGGTCCCCACTGCCTTCGGCAGCGTAGACCCGTGCGCGATGCACACGCACGAATGCATATATATGAGCGCTGCGCGCGCGTATTCCTTCATCACCCTTATGAATTCTCAAAATTCCATGTTATTACTCATAAACTTCTATTCTTAAGAAAAGGAATTTAAAAAAAAATCATTTCTGATCGGGTAAAAACTCACACCGGGTCCCCTCTGCCTTCGTCAGCGTAGACCCGTGTGCGTGCAGTGCTCACGAATTCATATATACGCTGGCTGCGCGCGTGTATTCCTTCACCACCCTTCCTGTCCCTCCTTAATTTTACACTTTCGAAAATATCCTCATTCGACTCGTAGGCACCCAAAACCTATATATACCAATTTTGAACGGTCTAACTCAATTTCTAATTTTTTGGCCCCCTTGAGGACATCTTAAAACATATAAATCAGGTGAAATCTCGAATAATTGCCAATAGCGCCCTCTATTGGATAAATTTAATGTAGGTTATTCGATAATATAAAAGTACTTTAAAATAACTTTCGAATGATGTATTAAAAATAATTTAATCATGTTTAGAATTCAAAATATTGATATTTTAAAATATTGTAGCGCCATCTGGCTCTAGAAATTTCTGTAATCTACTGTTCAATTCCAAATCAACAAAGCTTTAAAATGATGTATTACTTATGAAATTATTTTAATTAGTAGCTGAGATACAAAAGAAAACCTAATCAGGAGACCTTAAAACGTGTAAATCAGGTGAAATCTCGAATTCCACTTTTGATAATATAAAAGCTCTTTAAAATATCTTTCGAATGATGTATTAAAAATAATTTAATCATAATTAGAATTTGAAATATGGAAATTTTAAAATATTACAGCGTCATCTGACGGTAGAAATTTCTGTAATCTACTGTTCAATTCCGACAGAGATTTGCAATATATACTCTTCAATTCCAATTCAAATAACTTTTAAAATTGCACATTACTTATGAAATAATGTTAATTAGGAGCTGAGATAAAAAAGAAAACCAAATCAGGAGACCTTAAAACATGTAAATAAGGTGAAATCTCGAATCCCACTTTCGATAATATTAAAATACTTTAAAATAACTTTTGAATGATGCATTAAAAGTAATTTAATCATGGTTAGAATATGAAATATTGAAATTTTAAAATATCACAGTGCCATCTGGCGGTAGAAACTTCTGTAATCTACTGTTCAATTCTAAATCATCAAAGCTTTCAAATGATGTATTACTTATGAAATTATTTTAATTAGTAGCTGAGATACGAAAGAAAACCTAATCAGGACACCTTAAAATTTTTAAATATCATAGCGCCATCTAGCGGTAGAAACATATTAAAATGAAAAAGCGCCTTCTGGCGACAGAGAATTGCAATATGTACTCCTCAATTTCAGTTTAAAAGGCTTAAAATGATATTTTACCTATGAAATTATGTTAATTAGATACTGAGATACAAAGGTAATATAAACATTGTTATAACAAAATTTGTGTGTGATTTTTTCGTTTTTTTTTTTTTCTTTGAAACTTGCGTGTTAAAAATCCTTGATACGAAATGTGAACAGAGTATCGGAATTCGAAAGCCTGCATCATAATTAGAATTGGAGATATTGTAATAAAGGTGTTCTGACTTTTCTGTGGTTTTCTCTGAAACTCCCGTACGGAATTTAACGGCTTACATCAGTTTAAAAGTCCGTAATATTTAAAATGATGTGTTATAAGTAGAATTCTAGATATTGAATTATTAAAATATCAAAGCGCCCTCTGGCGACAGATATTTGCAACACATACTCATCAATTGTAATTCAAATAACTTTTTAAATGATATATTACTTATGAAATTATGTTAATTAGAATCTGAGATACAAAGCTAATGTAGACATTTTTATAAAAAGATTTGTGCCCGACTTATCCATGGTTTTCTCCGAAACTTGCATAATTCCGGGCTATATAACGTTAAAAATCCTTAGTACGATATATGAGAAGAAATTGGAATTCGAAACTCTGCAAAATATTAAAGAATAAAGGTGTTCTGGGTGTTCCGTGGTTTTCTCCGAAACTCCCGTTCCTTTTCTACATCTTTGCCTCTTCGCTCTCCCCCCCCCTCCTTTTCGTCTATAATAATAATTTTACACTCGGAAATATCCGCAATCGATTTACCTTGCCTTAAAAATCTAAATATACCAACCAATTTCAAACGCTGTAACTCTTTTTTTTATTTTTTTTTTATTTATTTTTATTTTTTGTAATTTTTATTTTTTAATTTTTGCCCATTTTTCCCTCTTTGAAGCCCTCCCTAATAATCGTACTCTTTCAAAAATATTCACAATCGAATTATCGGACATTAAAACCAAATACTACGAAATTTCAACGGCATATCTCAATTTAAAATACTGCGAAATAAAAAGAAAACTTAATCTTTTTCCAATAAATATGTCATTTTTTAGGACTGAGGGCCTATTAGTCTCAGACAGCGATTTTTGCGTTGTCGTTTTCGATAGTTGGACATTTGTCGAAATCATTTTTCGATAGTTGGACATTTATCGAAATCTAAAATTTAGCGAAAATATAATTGAATAATTTGAAAGCGATGTTATAATTAGGAAGAAAAAAAAAACTAATAGCCCTCCGTCCTAAACTAAATTCTGCTTTTGCCAGAATTTCATCAAAATCTTTTCAAAATGACATTGACATGAGTCCCCCCCCAAGGCACAACTTTGACATGAGTCCCCCCCAGACCCAACTTTGACATGTCTCCCCGAGGCACAACTTTGACATGAGTCCCCCCAAGGCACAACTTTGACATGAGTCCCCCCCAAGGTACAACTTTGACATGAGTCCCCTCCCCATGGCACAACTTTGACATGAGTCCCCCCCAAGGCACAACTTTGACATGAGTCCCCCAAGGCACAACTTTGACGTGTCCCCCCAAGGCACAACTTTGACATGAGTCCCTCCCAAGGCACAACTTTGACATGAGTCCCCCCCAGGCACAACTTTGACATGAGTCCCCCCAAGGCACAACTTTGACATGAGACCCCCCAAGGCACAACTTTGACATGAGTCCCCCCCCAGGCACAACTTTGACATGAGTCCCCCCCAAGGCCCAACTTTGACATGAGTCCCCCCCCCCCAAGTTTTATATTATGGTTGAAAAAATTAAAATAGAGGCAACAATTAAAAATGTAGATGTCTATTTCAAAGGAGGAAATGTGCTGTCTCGATCCACTCCTGTAGAAAAGTGTGGAAAGTTCCGGAAATTACCGTATCTCATCAGCCAATGAGATTAGAGCTTCCATATTTGGTACATCACTAATAAGGATTTTCTCGCCAATGTCGCCAAAAAATCGCCAATGTGGGAAAAAGTCGCCAAATTTGGCGCCAAATCCGTTACCTGCCTTATTGGGGCTTTTTAATGCGTTTTTAAGGGAAAATAAGGCTATTTTAACGCTACAACGACTAGAAATGTACAAAATTAGCACTTTATCAACTTACTAAGCCTCTGAAAGAATTTATACAAAAATAAACACAATTATCTACAATTTTGTAACAATATCTATACTGTAAACAAAGTATTAGGACTGAGGGCCTATTAGTATCAGACAGCGACTTTTGCGTTGTCGTTTTCGATAGTTGGACATTTGTCGAAATCATTTTTTTCCACACCAGTCATTTTTTAGAGTAATTTTATTCTTATTTAATCGTAAGAATAATTACATAGAATTACTCTAAAAATAAAGTAGTGTGGGAAAAAAGGGACTTTTTTTAGGGGTCTTAATTATTTTATTTATTCATATATTTTCATGAAAATTGAACAGTAGCTTTATAATATGCTGTCTAAGCCGAATATTCATTCAAATGTAAGGTAGATGAAAATTTGAAAAAGTTTGCAAATTGCAATTTTTCCCCCCAGTATAAAACACGTGATATCTTAATTGATTACAACCATTTCATTTTTTATCACAGACTGTCGTCTGCCTGTTGCCAACTAAATTTCATACTTTAGTTAATTTTAAAAAATCTAATTGATATCGATAAGCCGCTTGCACTCTTAGATTCGGGAAAAATCCCCTTTCATTTGGCACCAAATTTGTAACAATTGGACTAATATTTATTTTCCATTTTTTCTGCTTTTAACTCCGTTAAAATATCTATTTTTATGCAATCGCGGTGAATTCTCAGTGATTGAGATCGCTTTTTGATTAGACATAGGTTTATATTTTAATTAATATCTCCGCAACTAATTAAAATTTTTAAATTCTGTTTTCACTATCAACTCGGGAAGGCTTCTGGGCACCCGTATGTCAAATTTTATACTTCTGCGTTCAGTAGGGGCTGAACGTATAGATGCTCAGACAGACAGACAGAGAGACAGACAGACAGACATCTTCTTTTATTATTATAGATAATTAGTTTTACAATCATTCATTTAAAAGAACTCTCATTCAGTACATTTATACGAAATTTTGTCCTATACTTCCATATTAAAAATTACGAGAAAATGGAATCACAGCGCCACATTTTGAGTGATTGACCCCCAAATGCAATCAGCATCAGTTTAGGTCAGGGTGCAACAAAATACTACCTGATATATTTAATCAAAAATTGATTAAATTTCGCTCATTGGTTTGTTAAATACAGCGTCCAAGAAATTTTTGATATACACACACAGACATTTCTAATAACAATCGAATCGTGTACAAGACTTCTTAAAACGTGTCGAAAATTGAAGTTCGAAAATTTTCACGGGTCCAATACTTTCTTTATATACATATAAAAGAAAGTAATATAGAGAAAAAGATAAATAATATTCGCTTATTTGTAGTAACTAAAATAAGTTGAAGATAGTCGCTACTGACATTGCGGCATTCACTTTTCTTTATATCCCAAGATACTCGTAGTTTAGGTTTTAGGTTGATTTCTTTAGAAATCGACCTATTGCAATCACTTCGTTTATATATATATATACATATCTATAATGAAAATTTTGTCATCACGATAACTCCCGAAATAATACTCGAAATCGAACCAAATTTGGACTGGTGAACTAAATATCTTGGATGAGTTCATTAACCAAGTTGCTCCGACTTTTTGTTTTCAAGTGGCAGCCACTTGAAAATTTCAAACCGACATTGTAAAAAGCATATTTAAAGCAAGATTTGCTTGAATTTTCATGAAAATACAGGCCACATAAGGGTCTCAACGAAGTTTATTAATGAAATTTATCCGCCATTTTTAATAAAGTGGCAGATATTTTAAGTTAAACGGGACCACTTGAAATCTGTCTACCACTTGAAAATTTAAAATCCCTATAACTTCCGAAATAATACTCCAAATCAAACCAAATTTAGACAGTGTCTTAACTTATCTTATAAATATCTTAGATGAGTTTATTAACCAAGTTGCTCCGCCATTTTGTTTTCAAGTGGAGACCATTTGAAATTTTCAAATTCAAATTGTAAAAAGCGTATTCCGAATTTGTTTGAAATTTGGCGTAAATATACACCACATAAGGATCGGTAATAAGTATTTTCTCGCCAAAAGTCGCCAAATTTGGCGTCAAATCCATTACCTGCGTTACTGGATCTTTTTAATGCGTTTTTAAGGAAAAATTAGGCTATTTTAATGCTACAACAAACTAGAAATGCTGGAAACTAACATTTTATCAACTTACTTAGCCTCTTTGAAAGAATTTCTACAAAAAAAAAAAATATTTTCAAATTTGCAACGATATCTTAGATGAGCAACTTTCTCTGCCATTTTGATCGAAGTGGCAGCCACTTAATTTTTCAACACAATGACTTTTGAGATTTTGAATTAATTCGAACTATATGTGTACAGTAGACTTATCTCACAAATACATTTCATATGTTTGTCAACTTAACCCACCATTTGTTTTCCAAGCGCCGGCCACTTGAAAATTTTAAATTCGCATAAAAATGTATTTATGAACCGATTTGCTTAAAACTCCGTATGTGCATAGCCTACATCAATATTTCTACCAAGTGCATTAATAATTTGTAGCCGCCATTTTGAAACAAAATGACGGCTACTTGATAAGGGAAAAGAAATCAACCTACCCTTCCGAATAAGCCGGAAGGACTTGTTTTTATTAACCATCAATCCATCGTTTCCTTTGTAAGTAAATTTTCAATGAAAATTAACAACAGAATTTAGCGTCACTGTGGTATTGTCTTTCAACTAAAGAGTCGTTTCAAAGAGAGTGAATTTACTTTTCAATCTGTAGTAATATTTCCAACCTCAAAACTAAAAATAAGGTGATACAAATCAAACCTCCCCGTACACACACACCTGACTAAGGTTCCTATATATACGAGCTGGCGCATCAGCCATTTTGTTGCCTTAGGGTTGCCACATGTACCCAGCGTTTTCCGTACATAAACAAAAGGCAGCCATCATTTCTATCGTTTTGTATTACTTTAGAATAGAGGTCTGCAAGGGCCGAATTTTTCAATCTATTCTCGGGCCGGGCCTGAATTAAATTTTTTTTCGGGTCGCGTCGGCCCGAATTTTTTTCTGGTTTCATCGTTCATCAACGAAAAAGAAAAATGATAAAATATTTCTTCAGTCATTTATTTCGCATAATTTTACAGGCTGGTATATCACATAAAATTTTATTTTGTTAAAAAATGTCTGTAACTTTAATTTAATTGCTTATCAGTCTGTCTGTTCGTGATCTGATTTTCCGCAAATATTTTTAGCATGTCTCGAAATTAATATATTTTATTTCAAGTAATATTAAATGGTTTCCTATTCAAAATAGTATGCATGTCACTACTAATTTGCGCACATGTTCAAATAAAGAAATTAGATACGTTACTGTGTGTAAGGCTTTGTGCCCTATGGTCTGTAGAGTGAAGGTGGTATGAAGGCTATAAAAATCCTGCCGCTGTAATTTTTTCTCTAAACTCCTTTTTCTTTTCGCCAGTGCACTGAATGAAAGTAGCATCTTTTTTAGCATGTACAAAAGCCTCTTTTGTATAGAATATGATTGGATCACCATTAAAATTTTCTTTACCGGATCAGATGAAAGATTCGTATACATTACGGTACTTAAGAGGAAATGATTGAACGTGCATTTTTAGTAGTAATAATCATTTTAAATACAGTCCTATATTGTTTGATGAGTGCTAATATTTTCGATTTGACTTTCTGTCTGTCTTTGAGCCTTCTGTACGTCTGTAATAATGAACTTTTGTTTATATATATCTTGTAAAAGTTCAGCAGTTTTGTTAAAAAAGATTCTATTGCTTCGCTTCATAAAACCTCTGCAAAACCCATACTAAAATCTTTTTCATAGAAAGGCATGGTTTTTTTTTTTTTTTTTTTTTTTTTTCATTTTTCATATTTTTGAATCGAGCCGGGTCGGGCCTGATTTTATCGTTTTTTGTCCGCGCCGGACTGGGCCGTAACACTGGCAAAAAATAAACGGGCCGGGCCGGATTTTTCAATTTCATCCCAGGCCGGGCCGGGTAAGCAAAGCTTTCGTACGGGTCGGGCCGGATCCGGGCCCCAAAATTCCGGCCCGTGCAGACCTCTTACTTTGGAGTTACTTTTTAACTCATTTTCATAATTTTAGCTCGGTAAATTATCATATGGGAGATTGTTTAGTGATAAATTGCTATAATAACTGAAGTAAAGAACATAAAATGTTCAGATTTCCTTAAAATAATTTAGGAAAAATAAAATAATTTAATTTTTATTTACTTTTCTCTGTGTTTTTCACATGTTCAAATGTAAAAATAAAGGAATGTGCTATTTTAATCATAATATTTATGTTAATAACCATACATTAATTAAAGAAGCCCTTTTATTACAGTGCGTTTGAGTTTTGGCGACATTTTTGGGGTCGCCAAAGTTGTCGTTTCCGTGTCGTAATTGCGTTTTTTTTTTTTTATGAATAATATATTCTAGAAATAGCAGAAAAATAAGTAAATAAATAAAGATTTCCCACTTTTAAGCACTAAGCTCTTTTCTTTATTTCAAAAAGTTATGATTTGTATTTGAAACAGGCAGAAATACTACTAACAACACATCTTATCTCAAATACATCCACTGGGCTCTACACCTGATTCATCAGGTGTAGCCAATATCATCACCAATAGCACTTACTGAAGATCAAACCAGAGTGTTTTCATGTTTTACTATTTTCGGACTACAGAGACTATGTTTTTGTAAGCAGGGCAAAACCTCACGGCGCAGTGTTATTTGTTTTTTGTTTCAGAGCTGTTTCGGCACTAAGAATACCATATGCTTTCTTCAGTGACTCTAAAGAATTGTTAAAACTGCAGATGTTTTAGAAATATCTCAATAGACAAATAATTTTTTATTCTATTTTTTGAAATAGGAAAAAAAATTACTCCTTTTGAAATATTTAAAGAAATATATGCTGAGTAGCTGTAAAGCTGAAAAAAGAAAAAAAGTTTGAACAGTTTCAGGGGTCGGGGGGCCCCATATCTACGCCACTGCATGGCGCCTGTGGTACGTTTATTTGATTCAAATTTTAAAATTACCTATCCATTCCCATGAGCATCTATAATTTTGTAAGTTATCATAATTTTTTTACTTAAAGTTAAATCCCACGAAGAATATCACAGAATTTCTTCCTCACTAGACCTGAAAATAGTTCTAATCTCAATCCGCTCGAAAATGTTCAGTCTATAAAAGAGGGTGGGGATTCGAAATTTGTAGCCTACAGCTTTGGAAAAACTAGAAAAAATTATTTATGATATTCGGCACAGTGAAATTTCTGAGTTTCATGTTAAAAAACTGTAAAATACTATGTCATTGCGTATTAAAGCAGCAATATCATATAAAGGTAGAATTATCCAAAGCAGAATGTATATTTTTATTAAGTAATTGTTTAGATCTAAAAAAAAAAAAAAAAAAAAAAAAAAAAAAATTATTTCATACTTTAAAATATTACGTGTATATTTGATATAATAAATCATAATTGAATACAAAGTATATGTTAATTATATTACGTTTAAAGAGACAATTTTATGCATTTAGGTTTTTATTAAATACTTCGTAGAGTTGTAATGGAGCGAATTATTAAATCAAAAATGTACATAGGTATCGTGTTATGACTACCGTATTATTATGCAAACATAAGTTTCATTTGTTTCAATCATTAGTTTTTAAGTTATTACAAACATAAAAGGTATAAGTCAATTTTTCTGCGATGCGGCTTTTCTTTTTTTTAATCCTTTAGTGTATATATTTACTTATAAAATTACTTATTTATTTTTAATCAAGTTAATATGCAGATGTTTCAAACAGCAATTTTTTTTAGAATCAAAATGTTACCTTTCTGTTTACATTTATGATCGGCTGTATGTCTAATAACCATTTTTGCAATTAGTTCAGCAATTTTTTGAAGAAACTATGTACTAAACGAGGGTTGAGAGGGTTTAAGAGGGTTGAGTTAATGTGTGGCGTGTGGGTTTTTACGTCACACTTGCGCTACACCATGGACAACTGGCGATGAAAATTTTAAGGAGCCTCCAATCTCAACAAAAGACCAAAAAATGAGATTTTTTACAAGTAAAATATATTTTTATAATCAGTATGTCAGCTGTAATATTTCAGAAGTTTTTTATTTGATATTTTGTTCTGCCTGCAGTGGAGGGTTCAAAACAAAGGTTTCCAATTAATTAACTACATTTTCTATGTAAGTTTCGCCATATTAACTTTGAATTCAATGTATAACAACATTCCTAATATAATTAAGGTAATTTGTTTCTTAAAACATAAATCTGCTGTTGGATAAATTATAAACTACTGCAAGTGCATTTATAAAAATGTCAGATATTATAATTTTAGTTTTTTGAAGAGGGGCTTCAAATATTTTGTGGAAGGACCCTCAAGTTATTAGCGTCATCACTTGAAGGGTTGTTTGGTTGGGTTTAACGTCGCGTTAGTATTGCACAATGGGTAACTGAGGTCGGAGCGCACCCCTTATGATGGTCCAGAGACATGTTATCATAGTTTTGATCCTCCACGGATGTGATTGTCACATTAAGGGAACGAGGATCTTATCTTCGCTAACCTGTTCTGCACCGTGAAGTGCTCGACTGCGTACGCAGGACGTCGAGTTACTGCATAACAGTTTTTACTGACATCTGTGTTCAGATTTAAGATTGTTGTTAATAGATTTAAAATATTGTACTCAAAATAATTTCTGTTTCACGCATGTACTGTAGCATTAATTTCACTGCTTGACGTAAATATAAACAAACCAATACTTATAATAACAGGAGACTTGGCGTTGGAATATTAAAACCCGAATAAACTACTACGTCAGAAACGCCAAAGAAAAATAGTGGAAATGCATACAGCTGTTTCGGTAGCCTATAGCGTACCGTCTTCAGTGCAAAAAGGGCACTGAAGACGGTACGCTATAGACTACCGAAACAGCTGTATGCATTTCCACTATTTTTCTTTGGCGTTTCTGACGTAGTAGTTTATTCGGGTTTTAATAAACCAATACTTGTTTGACGAAGATCAAAACGGAACAGAGATAAAAAATAAAAAAAAAATAATAAATAAATAAATAAACCATACAGTCGGCAGCAAAATTATTGAAGTACACATTCACAATTTCATATATATATAAATATCTATATTAGTTTGGTCGCTATTTTTTATTATTAATTTACTTTTTTAGAAACAGCATAAAGACTAAGATCATAATTTGATAAATATTTACTTAACAAAACAGTATTAGGTGCATACCTTTTAAAAACGGATTATTGTTAGCGCTTCAATAATTTTGCTGCCGACTGTAGAAAGATCATTTGTGAATCACATAAGCTTTGCGAACAATCGTCAGCGTATTCATAAGGTGAACTAGTATAAACCAAAGATACTTTGCGTAAATTTTCAATAAATTTTATCGACGCAATTTTTCAACAAACTGACAAACATTATTCGTAACACAATAGACTAATTCCCAATAGAAAACGAAAATTGATTGCGGTCAGCGATTAGGAGGATTTTTCCATCATGATTAATCTGCTGAAGGATCAAGGGTGTAACAGTGTTCTTGTTCACCTGTGCTAGTCAGTGTTGCCAGATCTGGTGGATATTTTATTCAAAATTATTGAATAAAAAAAATCCACCCGATCTGGCAACACTGATGCTGGCACAGTCACGCCCTGTAAAAAATATATCCTATTTGCTGCCAGAAATTCTCTGTAATTTGAAAAAATACGTTCTGACAACGTAATTTTTTTTGTCGATTACATTATTTCCGTGGAGGATCTATATTGTGAAAACGCGACTCCAAACTATCAGTAGAGGTTATCCAGACTGCTTCTGATGCAATAGTCCATTGTGCAACTCTAATGCGATGTTAATACAATCAGTGAATCAGCTCCTGATCATCCCACAAGCTCTGTTGGGTTGACATACTTAAACTTCCATTTTATTAAGGCAAATGGAACTAATAAATATTTCAAAACACAACGAGTGATTCGCAAAGTCATGTGGTTCTGTTATTTTAATTTTTATGTGTCTATGTGTGTGCAAGAATTAATTCATGTATTTTTTTAATGTAATGCCATTTTTCGTAGGTTGTGTGGGTGAAGACGACTACGCATCGCGATTGTCCCACGAACTTCAAAAGTGTGGCGTGGAACCCCTGTTCGTATCAGTGTCGGATGCCTCCACAGGTATCTGCACCTGTCTCTTGAGTTCTGGAGGTGAATATCGTTCTCTGTGTACCCGACTCGGAGCAGCTGCTTTCTTTCAGAAGAGACATTTCCGTGACATTCAGGAGAGAGTGTCGGAAGCTGAATGCATTTTCATCGCCGGTTACCTCCTTACCCACTCTTCCGACCTCGTATTCGAACTCGTAGACCAACGTCGCAGCCACCAGGTAACTTCATATTATAGACTGGTTGGTTTCTACAAAAGAAGTAATTGGACAATAGCTTCATTTACCTTATCACTTATTTCTATTTTATAGTAAGGAGATCATAAATCTCCGATGGTCCCAGCTTCTAGTGAATACACATACGGTCTTTCCAGCCGGCACACTGGTCCTCAGTTTCCAATAAATCACAAAGTCCTCTCACCACAACAGCGCGAATGCGTTCGAAATATCGAGGAGGTAGTTTGAAATAACTGACTAGCTAGGAGTTTGACAGGAGTTTTACTGTACCAACTGTTGGATATGGAATAGAGTCCCTTATTAATAATACCAATCTCAGTGACAAAAATCTTTATCAAGCTAAGCGATTAGGTGAAGGAAAGTATCAACAAGTGAATAAAAGCCTTAGAGACGAGATTATATCTGAAGAGATTGGTGTTGATGAGAGAATTTAGTCTCGTCAATCACAATCTGGCCCTTTCACCTTTGGGATCTGTCGCAAGTCTTTGATTATGGCCAATATTGCCTTCCTATAATAGTAGTGTGAGCACTTCCTAAGTATTAAAGATTATAAGTTCCTGAAAAAGTAGATTTCCTGTGTAGAACTCGACTAGGACTTGTAGTAAAACAAGGGTCTCGTGGAAATGCTTGGGTCTGGTACATGGGTCCTGCTTTTTCAAGTTTTGATGTACTGGGTGCTGCACCTTAGGAACCCTGTGGGACGTCTTTCCGAACTAAACCTAAACCACATGATTTACAATATATGGGGTTAGTACTGCAACGATTTTTCTTCGCATTGGTAGCTTATTTTAACAGAACCGTATAAGCTCAACCGAATCTGTATTGGTTAGTGGAGTATTTCCGTTATCATCCGTAATCTTCCATGGATGTGGAATAAGGGGACATTTTACCAAATAATCACGTAAGGCTTTGGCTTACCTTCAAAATTTCGCTGGAGATCCCCAAATTTTTTTTCAAGTAGCAATTTTTATGTTTTTAAATTAATGATTTGAAATTAAAACATTTTACCCTTTAGTAAAGTCTTTCATTTCTTCTTCCCCCGTTACCGTGATGCAGAAAAAAAAAAGAGGCGAGTAAAACTTCATTAGCCAATGATAAGCTATTTTTCCTTCATTCCTTATGGACTATAGGAAAATTCTTACGACGAAATTAATTATCGACGCCATCTCGTGAACAGTTTAGGATGAAAAGTTAGTAACGATTGACCTTTTGCTCAGAGCTAGTGTTCTAGTATTCTGTCCCATAGGTCCCATGTTCAAATCCTGCTACACTCAAAAGTCGATACATTGATGACCCTGGATAGGGAAACGGGTATGCAACCAGTATCATCTTCATTCAGAAACAACTGATGAACTACCTTTTTCTTCCAGCATCCTACGAAACGTTCTCAACACAAATCCTGCCACGTCGTGCAACTCAAGTGGCAGCAAAGTTCGTCATTCGACATCGCGATAATTCGCTAAGCGATGCGACCCTAATTAACGGAGATATTAATTAAAACATCGACCCATATCTACCGAAAAATGACCCAGAATTCATGATTAAATGCTTAAAAAGCGACATTTTTACGGAAAAAATGGAAAATAAACTAGAAATATCAGTCGTATCGTTACAAATAAGATATCAAATGAAAGGTCCGATTTTTCTGAATCCGACGGTTTAAGTAGTTTATCGATAGGACAATTAGATTTTTTAAAATTAACTAAAGTATGAAAAAAAAGGTGGCAACAAATCATAAGAGTTTTATTAATTTCGCAATAGACGTATTTCGGTTACCATGGCGCCGGACGAAAGAATAAATAGATTTTACTTCCTGCTTTACAGATTTTGTACTGGAAATAAAAATTGCAAATTTCAAAATGCTTCAATTTTCTTCAAAATTATTTCAAACTTGCTACACACTTTTAACATCACAAGACGAAGTTGCAGTACAAATATCATTGGGTTTCGAGAATAAATAAAAAATGTACAATTTAATTGCAAATTAAATTTTATTATAATACGCGTATTTCAAATTCTAACTATGATTAAATTATTTTTAGTACATCATTCGAAATATATTTTAAAGTACTTTTATATTATCGAAAGTGGGATTCAAGATTTCGCTTCATTTACATGTTTTGAGGTCTCCTGAATCGGTTTTCTTTTGTATCTGAGCTACTAATTAAAATAATTTCATAAGTAATACATCAAAAGATAGCTTTGTTGATTTGGAATAGAACAGTAGATTACAGAAATTTCTACCGCCAGATGGCGCTGTAATATTTTAAAACTTCAATATTTCAATTTCTAATTATGATTAAATTGTTTTTAATACATCATTCGAAAGATATTTTAAAGTTCTTTTATATTATCGAAAGTTTTAACCAGATTTGAACGTTTTGAGGTGTCCTGAGTAGGTTTTCTTTTGCATCTCAGCTAATTCAGTTTGACCGTTCAAAATTGGTATATGTAGGTTAATTAGGAAGGGCTGAAAGGGTGGGAAAGGTATAGGCGTGCACCGCGCGCACGGGACAGCGCTGCCGAAGGCAGTGGGGACCCGGTCCGACTTTTTAACCGATGAGAAATGATTTTTTTTTCATTTTCTTTTCTTAGGAATAAAAATTTGATTTGAGAAGGAATATGTGCGCGTAGCGCTCGGATACCTTCACACGTGCGCGCGCAGCGCGCATGGGTCTGTGTTGCCGAAGGCAGTGGGGACACGGTTTGAGTTTTTACCCGATCAGAAATGATTTTTTTTAGAGGGCACGAAGGGTCAGGGAAGGAATACGCGCGCACAGCGCGTACGGGACGGCGCTACCGTAGGCAGTGAGGACCCGGTCCGACTTTGTACCCGATGAGAAATGATTTTTTAAAATTTTCTTTTCTTAAGAATAAAAATTTGATTTGAGAAGGAATATGTGCGCGCAGCGCACGTATACCCTCACGCGTGCGCGCGCAGCGCGCATGGGTCTGCGCTGCCGAAGGCAGTGGGGAACCGGTGTGAATTTTTACCCGATCAGAAATTATTTTTTTAGGAGGGGGGCACGAAGGGTCAGGGAAGGAATACGCGCACGGGGCAGCGCTGTCGAAGGCAGTGGGTAACCGAGCCGACTTTTTACCCAATCAGAAATGATTTTTTTTTTTAATTTATTTTCTTAACACTAAAAGTTATTGTTAGTGACTCATTAATTTTAGTGATTCATTTGAAAATACTGACCCGCTAGCGGGCGAAGCTCGTTAGTCTCCTTATATTATTAAAATCTGTGCGCATCTGTCTGTCTGTCTGTCTGTGAGAAATGCCTTGTCATAGCTAAAGCTCCGGCGCTAATGGTCGCAGCGCTTCGAAACCGGTGTCGACAGACGCAGCATTTCTTCATCTCGATATCGCAATAATTCGCTAAGCGATGCGACCCTAATTAGCGGAGATATTAATTAAAACGTCGACCCATATCTACCGAAAAATGACCCAGAATTCATGATTAAATGCTTAAAAAGCGACATTTTTACGGAAAAAGTGGAAAATAAATTAGAAATATCAGTCGTATCGTTACAAATAAGATATCAAATGAAAGGGCCGATTTTTCTGAATCCGACGGTTTAAATAGCTTATCTATAGGGCAATTAGATTTTTTTAAAATTAACTAAAGTATGAAAAAAAAGGTGGCAACAAATCACAACAGTTTTATTAATTTCGCAATAGACGTATTTCGGTTACCATGGCGCCGGGCGAAAGAATAAATAGATTTTACTTCCAGCTTTACTGATTTTGTACTGGAAATAAAAATTGCAAATTTCAAAATGCTTCAATTTTCTTCAAAATTAATTGAAACTTGCTACAAACTTTTAACATCACAAGACGAAGTTCCAGTTCAAATATCATCGGGTTTCGAGAATAAATAAAAAATGTACAATTTAATTGCAAATTAAATGTTATTATAATACGCGTATTTCAAATTCTAACTATGATTAAATTATTTTTAGTACATCATTCGAAATATATTTTAAAGTACTTTTATATTATCGAAAGCGGGATTCAAGATTTCGCTTCATTTACATGTTTCGAGGTCTCCTGAATCGGCTTTCTTTTGTATCTGAGCTACTAATTAAAATAATTCCATAAGTAATACATCATAAGATAGCTTTCTTGGTTTAAAATCGAACAGTAGATTACAGAAATTTCTACCGCCAGATGGCGCTGTAATATTTTAAAATTTCAATATTTCAATTTCTAATTATGATTAAATTGTTTTTAATACATCATTCGAAAAATATATTAAAGTTCTTTTATATTATCGAAAGTTTTAACCAGATTTGCACGTTTTGAGGTGTCCTGATTAGGTTTTCTTTTGCATCTCAGCTAATTGAGTTAGACCGTTCAAAATTGGTATATGTAGGTTAATTAGGAAGGGCTGAAAGGGTGGGGAAGATATAGGCGTGCACCGCGCGCACGGGACAGCGCTGACGAAGGCAGTGGGGACCCGGTCCGACTTTTTAACCGATGAGAAATGATTTTTTTTTCATTTTCTTTTCTTAAGAATAAAAATTTGATTTGAGAAGGAATATGTGCGCGTAGCGCGCGTATACCTTCACACGTGCGTGCGCAGCGCGCATGGGTTTGCGCTGCCGAAGGCAGTGGGGACCCGGTGTGAGTTTTTACCCGATCAGAATTTTTTTTTGAGGGGGGGGGGCACGGAGGGTCAGAGAAGGAATACGCGCATGCAGCGCGCACGGGGCAGCGCTGCCGAAGGCAGTGGGGACCCGGGCCGACTTTTTACCCAATCAGAAATGATTTTTTTTTTTTTTTAATTTCTTTTCTTAACACTAAAAGTTACTGTTAGTGATTCATTAATTTTAGTGATTCATTTGAAAATACTGACCCGCTAGCGGGCGAAGCTCGCAAGTCTCCTTATATTATTAAAATCTGTACGCGTGTGTGTTTTTGTCTGTGTGTGTGTGTGTGTGTGTGTGTGTGTGTGTGTGTGTGTGTGTGTCTGTGAGAAACGGCTTGAAACGGAAAAGGCTCCGCCGCTAACGTTCGCACGGACTTCGAACAGGTACCGTCGGACAGAGAATTTATCGCAGATGTACGATATGTAATTTGCTAAACGATGCGACCCTAATTAGCGGAGATATTAATTAAAATGTCGACCATTGTCTAACGAAAAATGACCCAGAATTCATGATTAAATGCTTAAAAAGCGACATTTTTACGGAAAAGGTGGAAAATAAATTAGAAATATCAGTCGTATTGTTACAAACAAGATACCATTGGAAAGGGCTTTTTTTTCTTAAACCGATGGTTTAAACGGCTTATCGATCGGACGATTAGATTTTTTAAAATTAAATAAACTATAAAAAAAATATTGGCAAAAAATCACAAGAATCTTAGCTTTGCAGACTTTTCGTCTACAGCAGTCTTCAACGGAAACCACGGAAACACATCTGGTATTTAATGAAGTCACGTGTTTCGTACTGCGATTAAAAATTGCAATTTTCTATTTTCTTCAATTTTTCAAATTTTACACATTTTATTTAGTATATAATATTTACACCACAAAACAAACTTGCATTTCAAATTTCATCGATTTTGGTCAATAAACAAAAGATTTACATTTTAATTGCAAATTAAATTTTATCTTTACACGCCGGACATTTTTGCAATATTCTAATACGCGTATTTCAATTTCTAATTACGATTAATTTATTTTTTATACATCATACGAAAGATAGTTTAAAGTTCTTTTACATAATTCAAAGTTTTCAACAGATTTACACGTTTTGAGGTCTCCTGAATCAGTGTTCTTTTATGGCGCTGTAATATTTTCAAATTTCAATATTTCAATTTCTAATTATGATTAAATTATTTTTAATACATCATTCGAAAGATATTTTAAAGTTCTTTTAAATTATCGAAAGTTTTCACCAGAATTACACGTTTTGAGGTCTCCTGAATCAGTTTTCTTTTATGGCGTTGTAATATTTTCAAATTTCAATATTTCAATTTCTAATTATGATTAAATTATTTTTAATACATCATTCGAAGGATATTTTAAAGTTCTTTTAAATTATCGAAAGTTTTCACGAGATTTACACGTTTTGGGGTGTCCTGAATTAGTTTTCTTTGTATCTCAGCTACTAATTAAAATAATTTCATAAGTAATACATCATTAGAAAGCGTTTTTGAATTGGAATGGAACAGTGGAATACAGAAATTTCTACCGCCAGATGGCACTGTAAAATTTTCAAATTTCAATATTTCAATTTCTAATTATGATTAAATTATTTTTAATACATCATTCGAAAGATATTTTAAAGTTCTTTTAAATTATCGAAAGTTTTCACCAGAATTACACGTTTTGAGGTGTCCAGAATCAATTTTCTTTATGGCGCTGTAATATTTTCAAATTTCAATATTTCAATTTCTAATTATGATTCAATTATTTTTAATACATCATTCGAAAGATATTTTAAAGTTCTTTTATATTATCGAAAGTTTTCACCAGATTTACACGTTTTGAGGTGTCCCGAATGAGTTTTCTTTTGTATCTCAGATACTAATTAAATAATTGCATAAGTAATACATCATTAGAAAGCTTTTTTGATTTGGAATCAAACAGTGGAATACAGATATTTGTACCGCCAGATGGCGCTGTAATATTTTCAAATTTCAATATTTCAATTTCTAATTATGATTCAATTATTTTTAATACATTATTCGAAAGATATTTTAAAGTTCTTTTAAATTATCGAAAGTTTTCACCAGATTCACACGTTTTGAGGTGTCCTGATTACGTTTTCTTTTGCATCGCAGCCAAATGAGTTAGATCGTTCAAAATTGGTATACGTAGGTTAATTAAGAGGCCTAAAAGGGTGGAGAAGAAATAGACGTGCACCGCGCGCGTATCCCTTAACTTGTGCGCGCGCAGCGCGCACGCGACTGCGCTGCCGAAGGCAGTGGGGACCCGGTGCGAGTTTTTTCCCGATCAGAAATGATTTTTTTTTTTTAGGGGGCACGAAGGCTCAGGGAAGGAATACGCGCGCGCAGCGCGTGTATCCCTTCAGTTGTGCGCGCGCAGCGCACACGGTACTGCGCTGCCGGAGGCAGTGGGGACCTGGTGCGAGTTTTTACCCGATCAGAAATGATTTTTTTTAGGGGGCACGTAGGGTCAGGGAAGGAATACGCGCGCGCAGCGCGTGGGGACCCGGCCCGACTTTTTACCCAATCAGAAATGATTTTTTTTTTTAATTTCTTTTCTTAACACTAAAAGTTTCTGTTAGTGATTCATTATTTTTAGTGATTCATTTGAAAATACTGACCCGCTAGCGGGCGAAGCCAGCTAGTAATGGTATAAATTTTCGTTGTGTCTCTGTGTAAAAAATAAGAGCTAGATTCACCAAAATCCATACAATTCGTGCGAAGATGACCTATAGCACGTGTATAAAATTTAAACTCAATTGAAAAAGGCGCATAGACGTTATCGCACTTTAAAAAATTTGGGCCCATAGGCCATAATGCTAAAGAATACTTCTTTGTGTCCCTGTAAAAAAACTATAAGTGCTAGATTCACTAAAATCTATATAATGTATTCGACGGCGACCTGTATTATGTGTATAACTTTACAGCTCAGGCGAATAATGCGTTTAGACGCTATCGTACTTTTAAAAATTTGGGCCCATAAGTCATAACGATAAAGAGTTTTTCTTTGTGCCCCTATAAAAAAAACTATATAGATTCACCAAAATTAGTAGGGTTCCTATGGTGACCTATAACATGCGACATGCGTACCAAATTTCAACTCAATCTAACCAAGCGTTTAGACGCTATCGTGTTCACTCACACACATATATATATATACACACACATACTTGCATAAAGACGTCATGAAAATTCATGTAAAGTCGTTGATATCTCTGAAACTTGAATTGGTATTGAAACCAAAGTTGCAGGTGTACAACTAGACTTCATAACAGTCACACATATGAATTTGTAACATTCTACGATCATTCATTTTTGAGCTATGCGAAATACAAAATCCATTTCGCAAATCGGGATTACTATACTTCCTTATACATTTTATAAGGAAGTAAATAAGAATGAAAAATCATGCAGTACGCATTGAGTATTAACACTTTCCTACTGTACAGTCGGTAACAAAAGTGTCCGAACACTAGCAAAAATTTCTATGCAAAAAAAGTACACTTCATACGGTTTTGTTAAATAAATCGTTATCGAATCCTGTTCTTACACTGACTAAGAACAGGATTCGACAAGGATTTATTTAACAAAACCTTATTAAGTGTACTTTTTTTACATAGGAATTTTTTCTAGTGTTCGGACACTTTTGTTACCGACTGTACGTACTTGTTGTTTCGTATAACTTTCAGTACTCTTTGCCTACGTTATCACACACCAGACAGACAGAAGGACTGAAAAGTATACACACAGAAAATTAAACTTAAAATCACTCTTAGACATTGTTGGAAAGTGTTAAAAAGACTTAAAGCAAAAGAAAATCTAGCCGTCAGATTATAATTGCAATCCTTCGTGTATCTAAATATTTTAGTGTACCCGGTAAATCCGAAGGTTAATCATATCATATTCTATATAAAAAATTATTTTAAAATATTAACAATACATGTCAATTTCTTTATGATTTTTACAGTAGGAAGTTATTTAGAATGTGATTTTTAAAAATGTGTCTCATTAAAACGCAATGCATTGTCATTTTTTTTAATTGTCCCTGTACAGAGACTATAGTTGTACAGGCATATTGATGTCATTTTAAATAGAAAACATTCCATAGTGAACTTGATTATAATGTATCATTTAAAAAAAAAAATTCTAAAAATATTTAGGGACGCTGGGGGCGGGAGACAGAAAGATAGGCAATCGGACAGACAGATAAACAAATTAAAATCATGTTCCCACTTAAAAATTGTTGGAAAGTCTTGAAATGCTTAATGTAAACGAAAGGCATGTCCAGTAAATTTTTGTTAATAGCTCTTAATATGACAGAATATTTATGTCTGACTCTGCGTAAACCTAATACTAATCATGCTACAACATTCTATAGAAAGCACTGTTTTCTCCATACGAATAACGTATTTCAATTTCATTATGCTTTGTGCAAATTAAAGTTATTAAAATTTGGTTTATAGAAATACTTCTTGTAGAACTCAATGCTTTGGAATTTTCTCGAATGTCCTGTACGCAAATCAGTGGTAGTATTTACTCCTCTTTACACAAGAAACATCCGATAGTGAACTTTAATAACATATGTCAATTTCATTAAGATTTGTGTATAGTAAAGTTAATAAAATATGGTTTATAGAAATACCTCTTATAGAACAAAATTCTTTAGAATACTTTCGGGTGTCCCTGTACACAAACCATTAGAGGTATGCACTCCATTTTCAATAGGGAACATCCGATAGTGATATTGATTAACATATATCAATTTCAAGGAATTCCACGGACATTTATGAGAGTTAGAACTTGGACAGACGAAAAGACTGACAGATACACAAACTGAAATTATATTCACACTTAAAAATTGTTAGAAAGTGTATAAAACGCTTAATGTAAACGAAAGTGCAATTCTGGCAAATTTTTATTAATAGCTCTTTATGTAACCGAATATTTTTGTGTGGAAGAGTGAATCTAATGCTAATCATTCTATAAAAACATTCTTTTGTGCATATGAATAACATATTTCAATTTCATTAAATTTTGTTCAAAGTAAAGTTATTAAAATTTGGTATATAGAAATACCTCTCATAGAATGCAATGCTTTGGAATACTTTTGAATGTCCCTGTACACTAACTAGTGGTGGTATTTTCTCCATTTTATATAAGAAACATCCGATAATAAACTTGAGTAACATATTTCAATGTCATTAAGACTTGCGTACAGTAAATGGAAACCTTTTACTGTAAAAATGTCAGACCAGTTTTAAAATATCAGTTTTGATGCAGGAATGAACATCAGTAACTATAAATATGCTACTTTGAAAATTTCACGTTATTGGAAATTTACGAATTTCTTAACATGGCAGTATAGGGCAAAATTTCACATAAACGTCAATTTTGAGAGATATTTTCATCGTAAAGATGTCAGACTACTTTTGAAACATTATTTAGGACACTGGCATGAATATCACTGAGTATGAATTTTCCAATATAAAAATTTCATAAGTTATTAGAAATTTACGAATTTCTCAACATGGCAGAATACGGAAAAATTTCACACAAGCGTCAATCTTGAGGGATATTTTCGTCGTAAAGGTGACAGGCCACTTTTGAAATATTATTTAGGATATTGAGATGAATACCATAGAGTATGAATTTTCAAATTTAAGAAATTCGTAAGCTATTTGGAATTTACGATCCTTTTAAAATGGCAGAAGAATACAAAATTGAGCATAAGCGGCCATTTTCAGGCTCATAAATATATCAGACAACTTCAAAATAACATTTATGATACTTGTATGAACATGACTGATTACAAATATTCTAACAGGAGAATTTCGTAAGCCATTCGTTATTTAAGATTTTACCAACATAACAAAATTGAAAATTTTCCATATAATTTAATCCATATAATATAAAATTTTCCAGCTATATGTATACACAGTATACATATAGCTCATGGAAATAGTGCATTTGAGGATTGTTGCATTGGAAATAGTAGCATGAAAACTAAACTACGAAATTTACCCTAGTAAAATAATAGTCAAATATATTGAAGTGAACGGTGGATAGCCTATTAGGCGGGGATTTCATTCTTTCACTGTGTCAAGCGTTTTTTCAAATTCATTTCTCTTAACATAATAACTATGTTGAGAGAATGTCCTTTCTAGAAATTTATGAATATATATATATATATATATATATATATATATATGATGGGGAACTGAGCAGAGTCCACCTATGCCAACTAGTCTTAATTTCTCAAATAGTATTTAAAAAAAAAATCCGGGGCAGTCTTTGGGGACTGCCGATAGAAGTGAAAACTAAGTAACTTGTGAATTGTATCGTCGAGCTATTAGATTATTATTTTTGATTTATTTTTGGTTTGTAAAGAAGTGTTAATGACCAATATAAACTTTAATCATTTGAACTTTAAATTTATATTGAAAGCAAAAAGAAGAATATAACAGTCTGTATAAAAACACGTGCTTGTACTTTGTGAACTATGTATATACTGTGGAAAAAGTGCATACATACATAGAATATAGAACTAGAAAGAAACAGATGCCAGTAGCCAGTATACTACTCGTATTAGTATACATTTTATACATATACATACATACATATATATATATGTATATGAGGCATGCCGCGCCGTGTGCTATATATATGTAGAGTGATATACTCTTTGTATATATATATATAATGTATACTAATAACGTACTGAGGTATATCAATGTACATATATACACAGTATACATATAGCTCATGGAAAGCGTTCGGTGACGATGACGCGAGTTCCATGATTTTTGTTCACCCAAAAGTGCTCAACGCGCCTAAAGAAGTTTTCACTTCAAATGGAAATCGTTCGGTGACGATGACGCGAGTTTCATGATTTTTGTTCACCCAAAAGTGCTCAACGCGCCTAAAGAAGTTTTCACTTAAAAACAAAAAAAAAAAAAAAAAATCCCTTTTAGGCATGCTTAAAGGCAAAGGTAGATTCCTTTACGTAAATATTACAATTGTAAAGAAATTTTACATATGCATTAATACTTAGCCAGTGGCTTTGTTGTCACACATTGCATTATTTACGTCGCTATTCTGTTTTCAAGAAATTTAATTTTCAACTACAAAGGGGTTTTACTTAAAATTTTAGGCTAGATTTATTGGTTTGTAAATGTTTCAATTTTTTAAAATTCAAGATCATAATCATCCAACAAATAGAAGCCTTAACGATATACAATCATAGCAATGGTGAATCCCGGAGGGGGCTATTGGGCTACACCCCACCCCCCTTCCCACAAAAGCTAAATCAAAATTATAATTTTGATTTTAAATCTATATAACTGTTGTTCAATATCTTTCCTTTAAAAGAAACAATAATAGAAACGTGACCGCTGAATTTCAATGTTAATTGTTATGAATTTAGTAAATTGTATGATTTGGCGAGATTTTGGTGACAAAACTTGCGACTTAGCAATGAAATTTGTGATTTGGCGGCAAAAGTTCATAGTTGACGATGAAATTTTTGACTTGGCGACAAAATTTGGCGAGCCTGGCCATGGAGAAAGGCAGCTTTGGCGTCATTATATTTTCTTTCCACGCGAAAACATCATATCTCTTCACAGACTAATATATTGTTTCGACAAGATAAAAAGTCAAAGGAAGCTGTAACGTATTTCTCTCAATCGTAAATTTTAAATTCTTGCCTAAACCGACATTCTAAACTTTTCACCACAAACGATATTTGTATTAAGATTGACGTATTATTTTAATTTTATATTTTTAAATGATTAATTAAAACGTTTAACATGGTTTTTAATTAACACACTTTTATTAACTTGATATGATGCAACTATTAATGTATATAACGGAATTTTGCAATTCAATTTTCGGCAACTTCTTGTCGTCCGAAGGACCTGAAATTTTGCACACGACTTCATAATCAATGACAATACTAGATACAAGTGTTTCCAGGCACTTTTCCCATCAGGTTCCAGGTGCAAACAAAAAATCTATACTTGTATAAAACTGTGACGTAACTGTATTACGTAATCAACGGCGCATCTTCGCTCCCTGAGAGAGAGATGTTTATAAGAGTCTGTACGAGAAAGCTTTGCTAAGCGAGCGGCAAGAAATGCCCGCATTATGTTATTTTACTTTTCTATATTATTAAATGTTGTGATTGTTCAAAAGACTCTGCTTTTCACTCTGCGGACCCATTTATACCAACAATGGTTATGGGCCCAGAGACACGCATCTTACTGCGGACTTTTTAAAAATTTAAATTAACATTCGCTAAAACGAAAGTGCGACTTACTGTTAAGCCTAAGGGCTGAAATCGAAAGTATTTTTGATTCTATTTTTATAAAGAAGCTACTATAGCTGATTAAATATGTCGCAAGTATTAAATATAGAAAAGTTATCCAAAAATAATTTTGACACCTGGAAGCTGCAGATAGAAGCTGTTTTAATCAAGAATGATCACTGGAGTTATGCTAACGGAACGAAAATTAAGCCCGATGAAGGCGCCGAAGGCGAAGAAAAATGGCTCGAAAATGATCTTAAAGCTAGAGCCGATTTAATCCTAGCAATTACCCCAAGTGAGTTGTGTCATATTAAATATTGTACCACCTCAAATGAAGTATGGAATAAATTAAAAGAAGTTTACGAATCGAGAGGACCGGCAAAGAAAGCCACCCTGTTGAAGCAGCTGCTCTTTAAGAAAATGACTGACAGTGAAAATATGTCCGATCACCTCAATATTTTCTTCGATATAGTGGACAAGCTAAAAGAAATGGACATTGAAGTAGCCGAAGACCTATTATCAATTTTGCTCTTATACAGTATTCCTGACAGCTATGAAAATTTCAGGTGCGCCATAGAAGCAAGAGATGAATTGCCGCAGCCTGAAGCTCTGAAAATTAAAATGATGGAAGAATACGAGTCAAGAAAAAATAAAAAGAATCAAGAATCATCAAATGCGTATTTTACAACTCACAAGAAAAATCTTCCTGAAAAGAACAAAAGAGAAATCTTAAAGCCTGTGCAGAACAAGAACACGTATGGCGAAAGAAATTATGCAATCTTCAAATGCAATTACTGTTCAAAAGTAGGGCATAAAGCCTCAGAATGCAGAAAGAAGATCTCAGACAGAAAATTCACTTCATCGAATAAATATAAAGATAGATCTTTCATGGTTGAAGATAGTACAGAGTTCACGATGGCAGCCAGTAACTCTTTCCAAGAACATTCCGAGTGGTGTCTCGATAGCGGTACGACATCCCATATGGCTCATGACAAGAATTTGTTTACAGATTTCGAACCTAGAATTGGATCATTTATAAAATTAGCTGTAGATGAAACAGCGGAGATCACAGGTGTTGGAACAGTCAAATTAAAAGTTCCCGGTAATCACGGTGTAACTAATTTAAAGTTGACAAATGTTTTGTGTGTTCCAAAATTGAAATGCAATTTAATGTCTATATCAAAAGCTACAGAAAACAACTGCCGAGTTGTATTTACCGAAAAATGTGCGAAAATCACAGAGCAGGACGGCTCTCTGATTATAAGTGCTACGAGAAAAGGTGATTTATATTTTTTTCAGCCGCATGTGGATATCGCTGCATCAACTCAGGTAAGCAACTTTCATAAATGGCATTTAAAATTAGGACATTTAAATGAAAAAGATTTAAAATTATTAAAATCTGAAAATATGTTAAGAGATTTAAATTTTAATGAAAAAGATTCTTTAAAAGATTGCAAAGTATGTATTAGGTCTAAACAAACTGTGAAACCATTTTGTAAAGAAAACAAATTTCATAGTGATGAATTATTAGAAGTAGTTTATTCTGATTTATGTGGCCCTATAAATGTTAAATCCCATGGCGGATCACGTTATTTTATTACTTTTTTGGATGATAAATCTCGTTACATTGAAGTAAATTTTCTAAAAACAAAAGACGAAGCTAAGTACGCGTTCCGGAGATATAAAGCAGCAGTCGAAAATCGATTAGGAAAAAAAATTAAAATACTGCATACTGATAATGGATTGGAATATTGTGGCGAAGAATTCAATAAATATATTGAAGAATGCGGTATTAAACGCGAATTTTCATCGCCAATGACCCCTCAGCAAAATTCTAGAATTGAAAGACAAAATCGTACATTATGCGAAATGGCGAGGTGTTTATTAATGCAATCAAACCTTCCAAATACATTCTGGGCCGAAGCAGTAAATTGCGCTGCATATATTAGAAACAGGTGTCCCACTAAAGGAATTAAAGAAAACAAAACACCTTTCGAATTGTTTTTCGGTTATAAACCAACTGTTAACTATTTTAAAATTTTCGGACAGAAATGTTTTGTTCTAAATAAAAAATCAAAAGGAAAGTTTCAAGCTAGGTCACACGAACATATATTCGTTGGCTATTCAAATGAATCACGCGCTTACAGATTATGGAATAAGGATACTAGAAAAATTGTCATAAGTCGTGATGTTCGATTTATAGACGAATTTGAAATAAATGATTCAGCTACTACTGATCAATTAGAATTAATTTTTCCGTCTGAGAATAAATGCAATGATTGTAATATTAAAAATGAAACTCTTATTCCTACTCAAACCGCAAACAGGGGGGAAAACAGCGGATCGATTTCCTATCCCCCTGAATGCAAAGGAGAGAGTTTCTCTTTTTGGAAAGGGGGGGAAGGCTCGCTTTCTGAAGGGGGGAACGTAGAAGATGTGAGTGGAGGGGAGGAGAGTATTGACGATATATGTAAACAAGAGAAAGGGATTAATAAAAACAATCCTATTTTTAAACGTGGTCCCGGAAGACCTAAAAAAAGTAAAAGTTGGAACTTTCAAAAGTCTCATAAGGAGTGTATTACTGATACAAAATATAAAGATGAAACTTCTCAATTAGCTGATAACTCATTTAATGAAATTAATCCCAGCGTAATCGACGCGTTAAATGGAGATTATGCTAAAAATTGGGAAAACGCGATGAAATTAGAATATGATTCTTTAGTTAAGCAAAACGCTTGGGAAATTGTAGATAGACCAAAAGATAAAAAGGTAATTGGGTGTAAATGGGTTTTAAAAACAAAATTCAAACCAGATGGTCAAATTGAAAAATTTAAGGCCAGATTAGTTGCCAAAGGGTGTTCACAGAAACAAGGTATAGATTTTGAGGAAAATTTTTCACCAGTAGCCAGATTAAGTTCTATAAGAACTGCAATCGCGTATGCTATCCAGAATGGTTTCACAGCATACCAGTTAGATTTCATTATGGCATATGTTAACGGCAATTTGAATGAAGAAATTTTTATGGAACTTCCTGAATTTTTTGAAAATGATATACATGAAAATAAAGTGTGTTTATTAAAGAAGTCTTTGTATGGGCTTAAGCAGTCAGGAAGACAGTGGTTTAAGAAATTAGATGAGAAACTGAGAAAAATGAAATTTAACCCTTTGAATTCCGACAAATGTGTCTATTACTCAAAATATCCTTTTGATGCTATTATAATCGTCTATGTCGACGATTTAATTTGTCTCACTAAAAGTGAAGAGCACTATTTTGATATAAGAAATAAATTAGCAGAATCTTTCAAAATGAAAGATATGGGCCTTCTGCATTATTGCTTAGGCATTGAATTTAATCAAGATAGGGACAGCATCACTATAACACAAAAGAAATACATTGAAGATTTATTAAATAAATTTAATATGGAAGATTCTAGAGTGGTGAATACACCTTTAGATAACAGTGTAAAATTAACTAAACAAATGTGTCCAAATACAGAAGAAGAGAAATCATATATGTCAAAAATTCCTTATAGACAATTAATTGGTTCTCTTATGTATCTGTCGGTTGCTACTAGACCAGATATCACCCATGCTGTAAATTATTTAAGTCAGTTTAATAACAATCCAGGAAAACCTCACTGGATAGCTGCTAAAAGAATACTAAGGTATCTCAATGGCACTAGAAATTTAGGAATTGTGTATTACAGAGACGATAAACCATTGACAGCATTTGTTGATGCCGATTGGGCATCGGATATAAATGATAGAAAATCATATACAGGATACGTCTTTAAATATGCCGGTGGACCTATTTCTTGGGAATCTAGAAAGCAGCGAACCGTTGCTCTATCCACAACAGAATCTGAATATATGTCTCTGTCCGAATCCGCAAAAGAGACAATTCATGTTAGAAATTTCTTAAAAGAACTGGATCCTGAAATTGTATCAAGTCCAACTGCAATCATGTGCGACAATCAGTCCGCACTGAGATTAGTAAAAAATCCTGTTCATCACAATCGATCTAAGCACATTGACATTCGTCATCATTTTGTGCGAGAAGTTTACAATAATAAACTAATTGACATTAAATATATTTCATCAGATGAACAACCTGCAGATATTTTAACAAAAAGTTTAAATGCATATAAACATGAAAAATGTTGTGATATTATAGGACTTAATACTCAGGACTGATGAACTTAAAAATATATATATATTTAAACTGTGTTTTCATTAAGAAATTAACTGCTTATATTTTACGTATTTTATTTTATAATATTAACCATAATTATTTGCTTATAATTCTATTTCTTTACTAACACTTTTCTTATTTTAAGTAACTCTTGCATAAAAATAATTTTCTGTAATTTTTAATATGCTATTATAATGCATAAATATGTTTTATTTTCGAAACATTTATTGAAAAAGGGGGAAATGAAGGATTTCAATGCATGTTTCTCATATCAGCTGTTAACCAGCGAACACCTGTCATGACGTCAGATGTGACGTAACTGTATTACGTAATCAACGGCGCATCTTCGCTCCCTGAGAGAGAGATGTTTATAAGAGTCTGTACGAGAAAGCTTTGCTAAGCGAGCGGCAAGATATGCCCGCATTATGTTATTTTACTTTTCTATATTATTAAATGTTGTGATTGTTCAAAAGACTCTGCTTTTCACTCTGCGGACCCATTTATACCAACATAAACTGTTGCCATTTTGGGAAACTCCAAAAGTAGCAAGTATGAACCATTGCCAGGTATTCCAAAATGTGTAATTGAAATTTTTGTATTACACAAAATCTGAAAAGCTTGCAGTAACTTAAAACATATTTTTTTCTATTTAAAAAAAAAAAAAAAAAAAAAAAAGATATTTTTTTTTTTTACAGATATTGAAAATTATTATACCACTTCTTAAAACTTTGAGAGATTGGTTAAAAAATACGACCAAGTATGGCATTTAAAGTGTCAAGTGAACCAGGGAATTCTCAGGTTTGAGTAGGGGAGACCCGTGTACCTAAGGCCATTAGGGCCACCCCACTTTATTTGAATAATATTTAATTTTAAGTTTTAATATTCAATTGGGCGAGTAACAACACCAGTTGCTACTTTTACAACTACTTTGGAACTTTTGAGGAGAAATTTTTGACAAGTTACATGTAGAAAACGAATTTACATGGTTTGAAGTAAAATTTTGCAGCTCATCTCTTTTGCTATTTTACAAAGGCAAATCAAACATTTTTCTTTCATTTCTAGTGTATAACTTTGCTGGTTATATTGAGTAATAAATGAGATATTTAATTAGTCCTCTCTGCATGTGAATTTTTTAGTGGAAGGCATTTTGATTGAAATTACCAAAACTTGTACCTAGGGCCACATCGCTTCCTTGTACCTAGGGCCAGTGTGTTTGGACCTTTTTAACACTTTCGCGACTGCATGTTTTTGTCTTTTTGACAGTAAAGTCCGCTTGTGGGCGTTTTTCTCATAAGTTACAGTTTTTCAAAACAAAATTTTCCGTATTCACATTTATATTACAAATATGGATATGCATTATAATCATACTCGCTCTCTCTAATCAAAGTATTTGCATCCATAGTATACTGATTGTACAAATATGAATATTGTGTATAATTTTTAGAAACAAATAACATACAGATTGCAAAAGAAACGCCCACTGGTGGAGTTTCATATTTTAAAATGACGTGAATCTACGTCAGCGGTCGAGAAAATGATAAGAAACACAGTAGAGCCTGTAGTAATTGGATGCTGACAAACCCTGGTAAACGAATCTCTATATATGACGTTGCTGAAAGTGTTGGCAAGTTCCTACAATTCTTGCTGGCACGTCCCGACTAACAAATTTTTGTGCCCAGGACACTTTAAATTTTTCGTGCACTCTTAGAAGAGCCAGACTACCCCCCCCCCCTTCCAAAATAAAAAGCCGGCTATTAACATACCACAATTTTTAGCAAGCGAAAAAGCCGACCGAAAAATGTTATTTGGTCAAGAAAATAATCTGTTTTTGCTTTGAGCTCTAAAGACAAATAAAATTACCCCCAGTGAGTCTAACGATGGATTTTATTTTAAAATTTTATTCATACAAGTGAAATCCAATTGAGTTAGAAAAAGAGAGAAAAAAAATTACGGAGGATTTAGACAATATATTTTAACCATTAGTAAAATTTTGTGTCCTTAGAAATTTTGTACCCGTTGTAGCGTGAGCCCCGGGTGCCCGTGCGATAGTCAGACCCTACTTGCTAGAAGCATACAGTCTGATAGTGGCATTTTTACAATGTGATAATATTTTCATTGTATTGTCTGGTTTTTTTCGTATGCCTGTGTAAGCAAAACACTCAGCGAATTGGGTCATGTATCTATTATTAGTATTAATATCTACATCATGTTGGCAATTTTTCTTAAGAAGGATGGGATCTTTCAGAAAGACAATGCAAGTAGGGACGTAAAAAAAAAAAAAAAAAAAAAAAAAAAAATAGAAATTTTTGAAATAAGGGAAGTAGCCTGGGAATTTCGGCCAATTTAAAAATTTTGATGGTAAGAGTCTTAGAGGAATGATATAAAAGGAGTTGATATACGGCGTATCAACATGCAGTGTAAATGAAATTAGCAGTTGTCTTGTTTGCTCAAGATGGCTGCCGCTATGACAGCGCTACTGCAGAAGCCATATTGAGTGAACCAAAACATTAGACAGTGTTTTGTTATTTAATGGATCCTGCGGTTACTATTTTGATTTCATGATTTTTCGTACACATCAACTCCAATTATATAAATCCTCAAAATGTAAGAAATTAATAGCAAAATTTGCTTTTCTTTTCTTTTAAGTCTAAAGATTAATTATTTCAATATTCTATTTTTTATTTACTTGCTAGAATTCAAGTGCGACTGAAAATCATTTAACTTTTTGTTGTAGAAATCCTTTAAAAGTGAAATATTTACATTATTATTTCCAATAAATTATGAGGTTATGCCTGCTCATTCAAATAATTTATAACGCTTTTTAAAATAGCATTAAAAAATTAGATTATAAAAATAATACAATGAAATTAAATGGCAATAAAATAAAATATAGGTTAAAATTAATGAAAATTATTATAATCGATACTAATAATCGATACGATCGATACTTCTGCGTGCAAAGTTGATACCATTCTTTTGAAACTTTTTTCTTTTTAGATCTTGTCCCTGGGCTTATCTGCTGAGTATGTGTGCCGAGACTTCAGAGGTACCATCCTGCGAATGTTGCCTTCAGTAGACATCTTGTTTGGAAATAAAACGGAACTAATGGCACTGACTGCGGACATGCATGCCGGCCATACAGGTATATATATAACAAAGCTGATTGATGAAAATGCCGAATTAATTTTAACAAGAGCGAAAACTGATTAGGCAAGGAATCGAACATGAATCCTTTAACTTACCATACAGTCACCAGAAAAATTATTCGAGCTCTAGCAATAATTCATTTTTTAAAAAGTATTCTTAATATTGCTTTGTTAAATAATTCCTTGTTGAGTCATATTTTTAGACAGCGCTAGCAATAACTCCTATATAAATAATCTGGTGTGTCACTCACACGACTTTCTCTTACACTGAAATTTATTACTGTAAATATAGGTTGGAGATTAAGACGTAAGATTTCCCAGACGAGCACTGATATGTAAACTTATGTTAAAACAATTGAAATTAGGTTTTAGAAGAGTTTATATAATAATTAGTTTTGTGTGAGGGGGGGGGGGAGAGGGCTCCCCCCTCAAACCAACGTTTCAATACTGCACTTACATTTATTATATGATTTACATCTGTTATTAAAATTAAAAATTCGCTTAAAATTATTCAGGCAACTTTCACACGCAACATTCCTTGAAACTTATCAGTCTTGATCAAACTTTTCCAGCAACAAACTTACATTAACTTGAAAATACAACTTTTGGATCCCCTGAAATTATTCGTTTTTAAGTTACTCTAAGAAACACAGACAAAGATTAAACGTTAAAAACTTAACTTCGGTAATCAGGAAGCCTCAAAACGTGTAAATATACAAAAAACAAGCAATGAATATTTAGCTTAAAAACATACATTATTTACCATATGTCTATGAGAACTTCATTTCAATTCCTGAACTAGACATGGTAAAATATTATACTAAAGCACTTCCACTAACAATAAAGAAGAATGTTATCGCCTAAATATTGGCAGCCCTGTATATCTTTTGAAGATTATGTACAGACCACATGGTGCACCTAAATATAATACTATAGTAATAATACACGGCAAAACCTGAAATACACTTCCATCAATTTTAAGCTATTGTCGCACTATAATCTGCTTCTTTTGTGCAGCCGTAAATGAACAGTGTATGATTTCCCTATCACATTCTACATGAAAAGTATTTTTGTGCATATAAAAAATATATGTTTATTTCATTTGATTTAGTGCAGTCTGTAGATGTTAAACTCTGCTTACCTGCAATTTCTCCCATAGACGTAATATATTTGAATTCTCTTGGGAGTCCCCTGTACACGAACCATTTGCTTTATCTCAACAAAAAACTTATTCTAGCATCCCTTTATCATACACATTTAGAATATGAAGTTTGGACTGTCTGCTACTATTTGTTCTTGAGATATGGTGATAACAGACAGACACACACACCAACCGCTAAAAACACGATTTTCGGATTCAGAAACCTCAAAACGTGGAAATATAACAAAAACACACTTTTGAAAATATGACCAAAAAACAATACTTTCTCTACCTTATGAGTAATAAAAAGTAAAAAAAGTACACTTAATACTATTTTGTTAAATAAATTCTTGTCGAATCATGTTCTTAGACTGACTAAGAACTAAGTATTTATTTACCAAATAAATATTAAGTGTACTTTTTTACTTTCTCTTACCCATAAAGTAGAGAAAGTATTGTTTTTGGGTAAAATTTTCGAAAGTGAGTTTTTGTTATATTTACACATTTTAAGGTCCCCTGAATCCGAAAATCATGTTTTTAGCGGTTGGTCTGTGTGTGTGTGTGTGTGTGTGTCTGTTATCAGCATATCTCAAGAAGAAAATGGTAGCAGAAAGTCCATAATTTGGTATTTTAAATGTGTATGATATATATATAGGGATGCTACACTAAGCTTTTCATTGAGATGAAGCAAATGGTTCGTGCACAGGGACACCCAAGAGAATTCAAATACATTACGTCTATGTAGTCCAGTCAAAATAGGAAAAATAGAAGAAAAAAATCGTGTAGTTTTGAAATTTTGCATACTCATAGCCGAGGGGCTCCTGAACAACATACTAAAAGTCCCCGCCCGTGGGAGGTGAGCGGGGGGCAGGGGGGGCAATTAAGGGGGGCAATTTTCAGTTTTTATTAAATATCTTAAAAACTATCGCATTTAGAGAAAAAATGTCAATTACAAAATTGATCTACGTAAAATTTCCTACAAAAATGTATCTTACATTTTGTTTGTACGATCATTAGTTTAGAAGATATAGGGAGATGAAATAACACATTTTCTTGAAAAATTCTTTTTTGCAATAGTAAAATCAACTAAAGTGTGCAATTAAAAGGGTTCTTGTCAAATATTTTCTAATGTAAAAAACAAATATATACATAGGGAATATGCAAGGATAATACAGCATGTTTTGTAAGTTTTAAATAATTTTAAGGCTAGTAGGCGCAAATGGCGGTTTGAGTAAAAATCTGGATAAGTCCAGACAAAATAGGAAAAATAGAAAAAAAAATCGTGTAGTTTTGAAGTTTTGCACACTCATAGCCGAGAGGGTCCTGAACAACATACTAAAAGTCCCCGCCCGTGGGGGGTGAGCGGGGGGCAATTTTCGGTTTTTATTACATATCTTAAAAACTATCGCATTTAGAGAAAAAATGTCAATTACAAAATTAATCTACGCAAAATTTCCTACAAAAATGTATATTACATTTTGTTTTTACGATCATTAGTTTAGAAGATATAGGGAGATGAAATAACACATTTTCTTGAAAAATTCTTTTTTGCAATAGTAAAATCAACTAAAGTGTGCAATTAAAAGGGTTCTTGTCAGATATTTTCTAATGTAAAAAACAAATATATACATAGGGAATATGCAAGGATAATACAGCATGTTTTGTAAGTTTTAAATAATTTTAAGGCTAGCAGGCGCAAGTGGCGATTTGAGTAAAAATCTAGATAACGAAGACCCAAAACCGATCAACATAAAAAAAAAAAAAAAAAAAAAAAATCGTGTAACTTAGAAATTGAGCACAGTTATAAAGTTAAGTGCTCTGAATAACATACTAAAAGTCCCTAACCATGGGGGGGGGGCATTTAAAGGGGGCACATTTCAGTTTTTATTAAGTACATTTAGAGAAAAAAAAATCTCAATTGCAAAATTAATCTACGTGAAATTTCCTAAAAAAATTGTATATTCTATTTTGTTTGTATGATCAATAGTTTAGAAGATATATGGGAACAAAATAACACATTTTCTTGAAAAATTCTTTTTTTTTTTTTTTTTTTTTTGCAATAGTAAAATCAACTAAATTGTGGAATTAAAAGGGTTCTGATAAAATATTTTCTAATGTACAAAACAAATATATGCATAGGGAATATGTAAGGATAATACAGCATGTTTTGTACGTTTTAAATAATTTTAAGGTTAGTAGGCGCAAGTGGTGTTTTGGTAAAAATCCAGATAACGAAGACCCAAAACTGATCAACATTAAAAAAAATCTTATATCTTTGAGACTTTTTTTTCTCTACATGCGATAGTTTTCAAGATACTTAATAAAAAATGATATGTGCCCCCTTTAAATGCCCCCCCCATGGTTAGGGACTTTTAGTATGTTATTCAGGGCACTTAACTTTATAACTGTGCTCAATTTCTAAGCTACACGATTTTTTTTTTTTTTAATGTTGATCGGTTTTGGGTCTTCGTTATCTAGATTTTTACTCAAACCGCCACTTGCGCCTACTAGCCTTAAAATTATTTAAAACTTACAAAACATGCTGTATTATCCTTGCATATTCCCTATGTATATATTTGTTTTTTACATTAGAAAATATTTGACAAGAACCCTTTTAATTGCACACTTTAGTTGATTTTACTATTGCAAAAAAAGAATTTTTCAAGAAAATGTGTTATTTCATCTCCCTATATCTTCTAAACTAATGATCGTACAAACAAAATGTAATATACATTTTTGTAGGAAAGTTTGCGTAGATTAATTTTGTAATTGACATTTTTTCTCTAAATGCGATAGTTTTTAAGATATGTAATAAAAACTGAAAATTGCCCCCCTTAAATGCTCCCCTGCCCCCCCGCTCACCCCCACGGGCAGGGACTTTTAGTATGTTGTTCAGGACCCTCTCGGCTATGAGTGTGCAAAACTTCAAAACTGCACGATTTTTTTTTTCTACTTTTCCTATTTTGACTGGATTTATCCAGATTTTTACTCAAACCGCCACTTGCGCCTACTAGCCTTAAAATTATTTAAAACTTACAAAACATGCTGTATTATCCTTGCATATTCCCTATGTATATATTTGTTTTTTACATTAGAAAATATTTGACAAGAACCCTTTTAATTGCACACTTTAGTTGATTTTACTATTGCAAAAAAGAATTTTTCAAGAAAATGTGTTATTTCATCTCCCTATATCTTCTAAACTAATGATCGTACAAACAAAATGTACTATACATTTTTGTAGGAAATTTTACGTAGATCAATTTTGTAATTGACATTTTTTCTCTAAATGCGATAGTTTTTAAGATATTTAATAAAAACTGAAAATTGCCCCCCTTAATTGCCCCCCCCTGCCCCCCGCTCACCCCCCACGGGCGGGGACTTTTAGTATGTTGTTCAGGACCCTCTCGGCTATGAGTATGTAAAATTTCAAAACTACACGATTTTTTTCCTCTATTCGTCAAATTTTGGCCTTCGTTGCCTGGACTAATGGGGGAAATTGCAGGTAAGTAGAGTTTAACAGCTATAGACTGCACTAAAACAAATGAAATGAATATATGTTTTTTATATGCAAAAACATGTCTCATTTAGAATATGATTGGGAAATCATTCACTGTTCATTTACAGGGCTACACAAAAGAACTAGATTACAGTGCGACAATAGCTTAAAATTGATGGAAGTGTATTTCAGATTGTGCCGTATGTTATTACTATAGGATTATATTTAGGTGCCCCATTTGGTGTGTACATAATCTTCAAAAGATATACATGGCTGCAAATATTTAAGCGATAACGTTCTTTTTTATTGTTGAAGTGCTTTACTATAATATTTTGTCATGTCCTGAAAAGTTACTGAGGAACTGAAATGAATTCCTTATAAACATATGGTAAATAATATATATTTTAAAGCTAAATATTCATCGCTTGCTTTTTGTACATTTACATGTTTTGAGGCTTCCTGATTACCGCAGTCAAATTTTTAACATTTGATGTTTGTCTGTGTCTCTTAGAGTAACTTAAAAACAAATAATTTTAGGAGATCCAAAAATTGTATTTTCAAGTTAATATAAGTTTGTTGCTGGAAGAGTTTGATCAAGACTGATAAGTTTCAAGGAATGTTGCGTGTGAAAGTTATCTGAATAATTTTAAGTTAACTTTCAGATTTAATAACAGATTTAAATTCTACATAAATGTATGTGCAACAATAAAACGGGGGGTTAGGTGGGCGGTAACCCCCCTCACACAGAACTAATCTCTATATATTAAAAAAAAGTAACTGTCGCTGGCGTCAATTTTTTTTGTCTGCGACAGCAACTTCTCGCGGAGGGCAGGGTTCTCCGCGTCATGAGATATATCAGTGTATTCCGACTGCTTTAAGAAAGGCATTTCAGCTTCTTAGAAATTTCTATCATTTTAATTAACGAAGTTATTAAGTAAAAACGCGGGTTTATAAAGGTACTCTATTTGCCACCGGAGGGAAAAGTTTCTCTTATAACGTTTTTTTCTGTGTCTCTGACGTCACTTTCCTCAGGAAAACTAAAATGCGATCAATGGTGTAAATAAGAAAAATTGAATAATTGGCATCTTTGAGATGCTCGAGAGAAGAAAAAAATATTTAGAATAGCAAAACATTTGAAAATAACCGATATTTTTAAAATATTACGTAAAAATTTAATAAAGATGAAACGAAAATTAGTTTATATTTTTATTTTAGTTTATATTATGGTATAACTTCAGTATATCCCCATAGCTGAATTTGGCGATTTTCCTTTGGCGCCGTTTTGAACGATAACGATGTCGTTCTGGACTGTTTGCGATATAATATAGCAGCCTATATGTTGTTTATTTTGGATTTATGATTTTATGTATTATGATTTATGATTTTATGATTTAGATTATGATTTTATGATTTTTAGATTTATGATTTAACCATGATCGCCAACAAAAAATCGCCAAATATCGTTGTGGGGATATACTGAAGTTGTTCCTTTATTTTAACGTTAGGCGAAAAAGATTTAGTAATGAATACCATGATTATGTTAAACAATTATTGGTATAGAGTTAGAGATTAAGCGCAGACATTTTTTAAATGGAATTTATGAGATAAAAATTTATATTAGTTTATATAAAGATTTAGTTTTTTAACTCAAAACATATTTAATAGGATATATCTTTACTATGACCAATTTAGAGATTTTTAAAATTTAGAAATGAAGCTCGTACGTTTTTCGCCAATGAATTCATTTACGCAACCACAATAGCCATTTTAACTCTAGCCATGCCTTCCTATAGAGATAAATTATAAAATATTGCAATAATAATGATAATAATAATAAAATCCGAAACCTATTTTTGTTTTTTAAGCATTGATATAAAACTTTGCAGAAAACAGAATTTAATACAACAGGACATTATATATATATATATATATATATAAAGAAATGTAGTAACTGCATGGCTAAAATATTGTAGTTACAGCTAATACAGGACCTCATTGGCTGACTTTAAATTTTTCATTTATTTTGACGATGACTTAAATTATCTATAGCAATTATGCATGTCAAGATTTTCGCGAGAAACGTCTAAGCTACTTCGGTGCCAAATTTAAAATTTCGCCAAGAGGTTAAACTGTACCATTGTTTTAGAACGACTTTTTTCAATTTTATTTTAAATATTTTTCAACTTAATTCACGAAGGAAAAAAAGAAGAATTTTTTTTTATTTGGTCTAAATGTACAAAATATCTCCAGGTAAAATATCCGTTTTTCGTTCTGTTCATTATTAGAAAGAAAATGGCTGAAGTAGTTTTTCCTGTACCATTGATGTCTTTATAAATTAAATTAAATTATCCAGTATCATTAAATTTCCTTCTCCACGCTCATTTTTTATTTTCTAAATTTAATATTACATAATATATATGTAAAAAAAATCAAGGTGTAATCAGTACATATCCAGAAGATGTAGCCAACAAATATTCAGACCAAAATCAACACAAGTTCAGGAGATATCGCCAACAACTATTAAGATGTCATGATCAATATATATCCGGTAGATATCGCCAACAATAATAATTATTCAGCAGATATCGCCAACAAGTATTCAGGAGCCATCATCAACACTTATTTAGAAAATATTGTCAACAAATATTCAAAAGCCATCCAATTTATGAATGGTGATGGTCTATCTCGAATACTTCAAACCGGCAATTCGTTTTGACAATACAATCAAGGATGAATTTTTCACTTATCAGTAGATTTCGAAAAATTTGTCCCCCCCCCCCCCCGATTTAACTTAGTATTGATATAACTTTAGTATACCCCTACAGCTGAATTTGGCAATTTTTCTTTGGCATCGTTTTGAACGATAACGATATCGTTCTGGACTGTTTGCGATATAATATGGCAGCCTATATGTTGTTTATTTTGATTTTATGTTTTATGTGGATTTATGATTTTATGTTTTATAATTTATGATTTAGGTTATGATTGTATCATTTATGATTTAGCCATAATCGCCAACAAAATGTCGCCAAATACCGTTGTGGGGATATACTACAGTTGTTCCTTAGTATTTAATACAGTTTAAGAAATTAAATGGTAAAATCAGATATTGACAGGCATCTTGGCAAATTCATGGTGTAATGCAATAAGTGGCGACAATGCAAAATCGCTATCTGAAAGAAATTGTCCTGTCGTACTACTACTACTAATGAAATTTTTAAAATAATTGCAATAATCGCATAAGATATTTATCTTCAACCTGACTAAATCATATTCTAGAAAAAGTGCACTTTAAAAAGTTGCATCTTTAGTGTTGGAAGCACCATTTTAAACCTTGCTGTACGCTGGAATTAAATGCAGAGTATTACATACTGTCCTAAATTAACTAAAAAAATTCAATAGTAAAAAAAATATAGGCATTAGAAAAAATAAGTTCGTAATTTCTTTAATCAAGCAATAACACCCAAAAAATTCATCGTCAAACAGTGACAAAAATTTAACAAGTCGATCATATACTAAAGTTGTAACGCTAAATGATTTAGATGTCAAGAATTTCTCTCTGTTCTAAATAATTAGTGCTATGGTTGTTTATTTTATGTTCTCTCTCAAAATAATGGCAAATTGTTATTAAATTGTCGAACATCATAACAGATTTTTGACATATTATAAACGATATAATATTAAATATTGTGTATTTCAATGCGATACCAACTATGGTGGATTTATATAATATTGTTCAACTCTCTTGTGTTATGTATTATTAATATTCCAATTCAATGAAAGACAAAGCTGCGAATAGTCGGATAGAATCTCGCAGGGATTAATGAGCGAAGCGAGTCGGGGGGAGGCGAAGCCTTCCTCAGGGGTTGGTGAGCGGAGCGAGCAGGGGGCAGAGCCCCCTAGTTATCATAAAAAAAAAAAAAAACTCTTCCAAAGCCTAATTTGAATTATTTTAACATAACTTTATATATTAATTATCGTTATCTTACCTTTCAATCTCCAAGTTATATTTATAGTATTAAATATCATGGTAAGAGAAAGTCGTGTGAGTGAGACATACCAGATTATTTATATTGGAATTACTGCTAGCGCTGGAATAATTTTGCTGCCGACTGTATTAACGTTCTGTCAATTGCGCTAACTCGATGTGAGTGATTAGTAACCGTCAATATTCGATCAGGTAATGTCAGAGTTTCATCAGGTAATATATAAAGGTTAGTTGGTAGAGCACTGACGAATAATTTTAAATGATTCAGCTTTGAGACTTTGCTTGTTCATTTTTCGCTTTTGTAAAAATTATTTAGAACAATTCATCAAGAATCTGTGGCTATATATATATTTATATATGCGTATAGGGTCTAAGTTACTATTCTAATTATTCCTTGTATTTCAACAATTATGTTGTTAAAAGAATAAACAGATGAAAACTTATCCATTAAGTAAGACTATTTTTATTAACAGAACAGATGAACATTTTCCCAATTTTCTTGTAATTACTATCTTAATTACACATTACACAATTATCAGCCTTTCTGAATTGTTTTCTATTTTACAATAACCCGCAGGATTGGTTCAACCCCTAATAACCGATTAAAAAAAATCTTTATCGCCCCTTAGCTTCTGCTATTTAAAATTTCATTTCAAGAACCAGATTTTTAAGAATCATTTTTCGTATTATTTTAAGAACGCTGTACAGTAACAAAACATCATAAACAAATTTAGTTCTTTAAATCTTTTGACAGAATTCAAAATGATATATTTTTACCACTTATTGGATATTCAGCCAAGATTTGCACAAGAGAAAGTATAATCCGCACCTACCCGCAAATGCGCAAAAATTTTTTTTTAGTGCCGAAGTCCTTATATGTATAAGCATTATTCTATAAACTTTTCGCTTTGAAATCGATTATAAATTGTTTATTTTATTCAATGTCAAATAAAAACTAGTATGTTGTGATCACCACAAGACTTTCTTCTATATTTTCCTTTACAAATTCACCCAGTTCAAATTATGTACAAAAACTATTATTTATTAAAATTATATATCGCCCAGTGGTCGAAACTCGACCATTTTTTTTGCAAAGCGAGGCAAAGCAAAGTTATTGCCTTGTCTTAAACGGAATGCAATCGCAACACAGCTGCGGCAATTGTTTGCCGATATTCACTCTAACTGAATCAGCAGAGTTGTACTTAATATAACTATTTCTCTCTGTAGATGTTAGTCTTTCCTGAAATGAGAGAAAATCGCAACGTGAAAACGCCCTGTTAAATTATTCGATTGTTTCATAAAGTACAGTTTTTAAACACACACACACACACAAAAAAAAAAAAAAAAAAAGATATTTTTCAAAAATAGTCGAATTGAGTTCGGGAAATTTCAAAACGTGTAACTTTATCGAAAACCGAAAATCTAAAACTTTTCTGAATCTTATATTTTCTACTTATATATGCAGAGGAAAGAATAATAAATCCACTTTTTAAAAAATAAAAATAAGCAGTCAATTTCACTTAATTAAAATGCAAGGAAATTTCAAAACGTGTAAATTCATCGAAAACCAGAAATCAACAGTTTTTATGTATCTTCTACTTGCTTCTTCTACCCACAAAAGCTAGCAATAAAGACACTTTTTTAAAAAATAAGTAGCCAATTTCAGTTAATTGAAACGTAAAGAAAGCTCAAAACATGTAAATTCAGCAAAAAACGGAAATCGGAATTTTTTCCGTATCGTCTACTTATACATGCAGCAGTTAGTAACAAATCCATTTTCCTTTTATTTAGTATATTAGTTGAATATTTATTGTTTAAATATCATCCTTTGAAATGAAATGTTTATGTTTACATTCGAAACTGGAAGTTTGCCATTTTTTTTTTTTTCCTGGAGTTTTGTGATTTTAAATTAATATTTTATCAATTTTACAGAAAAAATAACTCAATCAAACACATGTAGACAGTAACTTATATATAACTATACCCAAATATCGGAATTAAAATCGGCAGATAATATCCGTTATTTTTAAACAATTTTTTACAAAAAATCCAATGGACGATTGCCCACCAGCGGCCGAGCGGTTCTGCGCTCAAAGCTGGTAGATGGGAGGTGCCGGGTTCGATTCCAGGTCACGCTCATCGACCTAGCCGTTCGGAGTTTTCCGTGGTTTCCTCCGAAACTCGCGTAAATACGGGCTAGGACCCTTTAGAAAGACCCCCACGGAGGGCATTCCCCCCCTAGGCCTAGGACACATCAGGAGTCAATCGGCCTTAAAATCCTACAATCAATCAAACCAATGGACGATTAACACTGAAAATCTTTTTCATGGCTCCATGGACAGACAGTGACGTCATCACTTCGCTTGCGTATAGTGATGCTACATTATACAAATTACTGTGTCTATGGTTTTATTTGAGCTTTATGAAATTGCCAGATTTAATAACTTTCTACTTTTAGGTATTTTTTAATGTAAAGGAATACGTGTATAAAAGGGAAAAATGGGGGAAAATTCATAAAAAATAAATGTATTTTTAAATACCTTCTTGACATCGTAAGAAAATAATATTTGTATTCGCACCTTCCGGCTAACCATACCTTTCGAATGATACCATTTTCAACCCTCTACTTCCATAATTAATATGTTAAAAAGGGGCAACAAATTTTATGCTTGCCTATTAATATATAGATACCATGATGAATGCACACGATTTTCATGTTAGAAAAAACTAATACTAAATATCCAAAGAAAGGCAGTTTAACTAACATCTTAAAAATGCATTTTCATAATGGTTATGTCATATATCAAGATCTGTATAGTTAAGTGCCATAGAAATTGAAATATAACATTCCTGTTTCTTTGAAAAATTGCACTGTAGAAACACAACCTATTGGTACACATGCATCAAACATGAATCAGCATAATGTCTCGTAATGGTTTTCTCACATATCAAGTGTTGTTTGATTATACACATTAGAAACTGAAATTATAGTCTTCATATAACATGAGGAAATTGCTGTATAGCAGCGCCACCTGTTGAGCAATTAGTACCAAAAGTTAATTCGCACTAACTTATGTCAAGGTGCATCCACATATAAATTTTTATGCAATTTTACGCAATAGTTTCTGAGATATAGCCTTCCCTTAAATTGTGAAAATCGCTGCTAACTGTTGAACAATTGGCACCAAAGATTGGTAGACACTAATATATGTCAAGATGCTTCTACATATAAATTTATCTGCAATTTTGTTCAGTAGTTTCTGTGTTGTAGCTTTTTCTAAAATTGTAGATATCTCTGCATAGTAGATCCACCTGTAGAGCGGTTGACATCAAAACTTGATAGGCACTAACTTATATCAAGTTGCATCTGTATATAAATTTATATGTATTTTTGTGCAGCAGTTCCTGAGATACAGCCTTACCTTAAATTGGGGAAATCGCTGCATAGCAGCGTCACCTGTTGAGCGGTTGACACTAAAAATTGATAGACACTGATTTATATCAAAGTGCATCCATATATATGAAATTATATGCATTTTTATGCAGTAGTTCCTAAAATATAGCCTTCCCTTAAACTGTTGCATGGTGTTCGTTAAAACCCTCGAAACACATTTGAGGTGATTTTGAACAATTGGAACAATAAGTTTTTTTTTTTTTTTACATTGTTTTTCGTTTCTTGGCATTCGGCAGTTTTCCTCTTCCTCTGGTAACATAGGGCGCACATCCTTCTTATAGGTTTGCCCTGGTGATTCTTACGAATCTCTAAATGGCTGGACATGCTCCTTGTTTTATTTCTATTATTGTCGGGCATAACATTTTACGAAGACAACAATTCGGTAGCGAAAAGTTCACGAAATTTTCTTATTTCAATTTTGTATTTGTGGCTCTCTGGTACACGCTATCTACGGCGGCGGTCGGATTTGGGCCCGGTGAGAAACTCAGTCGAATCACGCTAGGCGATGAATGTGTTAAAAAGTAATTCTCTTTATGCATATTCATACGAAATTTTGTCCTATACCGCCATGTTAAAAATTTAGAAAATGCAGGATGGCAATGCCACCTGTTGGAAGATTTTCACCAAAAGTAGATAGGCACTAATTAATATCAAACCGCAACTACATATCAAATTTTATGAAATTCTCTTCAGTAGTTCCTGAGGTACGGTTGCAACAAAATTTTGTCACACACACACAGAGACAGAGAGGCATATTTTAAAAATTGTCAAATCGTGTTCTAGATCTCTTGAAACGTGTAAATTCATCGAAAATCCGATGTCGAAATTTTTACGAATCCAATGCTTTCTTCTGTTGAATATAGAAGAAAGTAATAATACTATATTCTACGTGGATAATAAAATAAGGTACGGTGCAAAATTAGAGATTGAAACTAGAGAGAGAGAGATCTGCATGGGCCGAAATTTTGAGGCCCAGCACAGTATGAGAACTAAAAAATCGGTGACCGGACAAAATAGATAGCATCAGGCCCGGCCCACTCGGAAAAAATAATTAAATATTAAAAAGAAAAATTCACTGCATGCATTTCTATGCAAAAAAAATTTTAATATCGTACTTTTCAGAGGTTCTATATAGCCAAAGAATATCGATTAACAAAAAATAATTATCTCTTAGAAAAATATTACATATTCATTATTACAAAGAGGTACACAGACAGACAGAAAATAAAACCGAAAGTATAAATAATTAGTGAAAAATGTAAGTAAGCATTAAAAATTGTTAATACTACTAAAAGTCTGCTTTCATCCATTTCCATTTGCATTCCGTAATGTATCTGAATCCTTTTGTGTGACCCTGCAAATGAAATATTAGTACTAATCCAACTATTTTCAATAGAAAAAATGCTTCTGCGCATCTGAAAAATAATGCTAATTTCATCACATTTAATGCGCTAAAAAGTAGCGAAAAAGCGATTAAAAATTAACCTTCATAATAATTAAACTCTGCTGACCATAGAACATAATGCTTCACAAACTATAATACTCTTAATTTCTTTTGTTTATTCACTTAATCAAACTAATAGCAACATGCATGCCATTTTGAATAGGAAACTTGCTATTAGGACCTTCAATAACATATATCACTTTCGAGATCTGCTGAAAATATTTACGAAAATCAGAGAGAGCGCTAACAGACAGGCAATCAGATGATCAAACTGAAGTTATGAGCACTTTTTACCTAAGTTTCATGTAACCTACTAGTATATAAAATTATGTAAAATAAATAACCAAAGAAGCGTTTTATCATTTACTTTTTTTCGTTAATTAACGATTAAAGCGGGGAAAAAAAAAAATCCCGGGCCGACACGGACCAGGGAAAATTTAAACCAAGCCCTACTCGGCCCGAGGATAGACAGCCTCTCTGCAGAGTGGCGGCAAATAATGAAATTACGCTACGGCGCATGCTCATAGCAGACATGTTTTTCTACCAAACTGGGCTTTGTAAAAAAATCTCGAACATTTATCATTTGAATATCAACAACAAATTATTTACAGATATCGTTGTTTTTTGGCAATAATCCTTCATTTCAGCTACAGTTTTGAGCACAGTGCTTTAAATCCATTAAAAACCCTTTTAAACGTGGACAATAATGATAAAAGTTTTCAAACCAATCAGAAACTGACCTGCCTGTCTTCTTTTTGGCTCGTTAGTCTCTACCCGAGACCAAATAGAAAAACATGGCCCGATGGCCAGGCAGACCTCTAGTTGAAACAAAAAGTGTCATTAGCATTAAAAAACAAAATAGTTCATTTCAAAAAAGGGCTCCTTCTGAAACAGTATTCATTCTGCTCCTTTTAGAGCCATTTGTGATTAGAGGTTTTTTTTGCTCAATTTGAGGTCACTTAGCATCTTCTTTCTTGCCTCTTGTCTCACGTTGAAAAAAAAAAAAAAAAAAAAAAAAAAAAACTATATCTAAAAGTTTTAATTCTGTTCATAGTTTACCTCCGATTTTTAACGTGCAATAAAAATTTCCTGTTTCATCCTTCCATTCTGTTCTAATTCCAAAACTTTTTCTCTTTATCCACAGTGGAAGGAGCTGCCTCCTTCATAGCCAGCTGGAAGGGAACTCGAATAGTGGTTATCAGCTGCGGACCCGATCCTGTCGTCTTCGCGCGAGGTCGGGAGGAACCTCGTCACTTTCCTGTATTCCGAAACGTACCAGTTCTGGATAGTGTTGGATGTGGCGATGCTCTCGCAGGAGCCTTCCTATCTGTCTTTATGCTCACGAAAAATACAGAGGAAGCCCTTCGAGCCGGAATTGTGGCAGCCGGAGAGATTTCCCAGATGTCAGGTTGCCGTCCACCTTCTAAGTCACTCGAGGAGCTCATGGCAATGTGTTCCAATACAAATCCGTCGTAGCTCTGTAACCAAATGAGAAAAGTTTCAACGGAATCTTTTCTTTTTAATTATTATTATTAGTTGCAGATGAAACGCATTCTTGTGAATAAATGTATGAGAAAAATACATTTGTTTCTTTATGATTATTATTAGACATTCTAATAAAATTAGTGCAAGTAAAAATTAAAATTTTCAATGCCCCATTTCCATTCCTCACTAATGATTTGCATTTCTAACTTTCATCTTCATTTAATTTATACGATACATAACTGTTATCACCTTTCAAAAAGTTGTAAAAAATGAAACCGCCGCTCAGAATGATCTAAAATTTAAATTATACTCGAAGAAAGGGAAAATGGTATGGCATAGGAAAATATAATAGTTCTAAAAGACGGTTTTTTAAGCATCATAACATAAATGAGTTCGGCTTCAAGTGATACCTGAATCGCAGTTCGACGGCTGTGGCACGAGCTGCACGTTAAATCAACTGTATTAATCAATATATACATGAATTTATCGGTTTTTTCTACTGAAAATAAATCTCTTATTCTGCATTTCAACTCTATAAAGACAGATTTAAGATTGAGGGGTAAGATAACAAGTACTGTGTATAAATACGCATTAAAAAAGAATTTAAACTAGGTTTATGAACAATTTTATTTGACAAATAATTCTTTGTGAGGGGGTGACCGCCCCCTCATAAAGAGTTATTCGTCACAATTGTTACATACTTGTGCGGTGAACTGACAACTTTCAGCCACACCAGTTCTTAAAACTTATCAACGTTGTTCAAGCTATTCAAGTATCAACCTCATTATTTCCAAAATACAACATACGAGTTTGTTGCAATGGACTCTTCCCACCTGACGTCAGAGGTCACATGATAGAGGAAAAACAAATAGCAGATGAAGTCTTGTTTATCTAGAGCGATTGCTAAAATAACATATTTTCTATTCTTATTTTTGATCAATCGTATTTAATCTATGTTATTTTTTACACATCATCATTTTTAACCAATTTTATATCATTATTCATCATCTTTTGTTTGGTGTATACATTTACAATCATCATTTAGTTTATACCTGTTATTGATGTTCATGAAGACATGTTTAAATACTCTGATTTTTGGTACTTAAATCAGTGACAGTGCAATATCGTACTACGTAAATCCATTTAGACCAGTAACTAAGTTAATTAACTTGTTGTAACACCTTTATGCAATTTAATTAAATGAAAACATTTTAAAATTTCGATTTATAATCCGTAAACATTCCACAAGAACCTATTATTTATTGCTAGATCAGTTAATGTTACAGTTACACTACAATATACAAAAATCGATTCCAAGGCTGGGATTGCGGTGCCTCGCTCAACACTGTCTTACGCACAAACTGTGTCTTAAGATGTAAACAAAACGCAAGTCGTATTGCAGTGTCCCACTATCTTACGAGAACCTCAGAGCTATCTTACGTCGAATCCATGGTAATACCAGAGCCTCCTTAAGTAGATGCCTAGCGAGTCGCTCGAAAACTTGGCAACAGTACAAGAAGAACCTAGCCAGTAGATGGCGCTTGATACCGTACGTAAAGTTATGTTTATTTCCCGCGAGCGCGATGCAATTGAGCTTCAATTGAGTTCTGGTTTATGTTTTATTAATTTAACAAATGTGAGAGGTTTTTTTTTTTTTTTTTTTTTTTTTTTTTTTTATAATATGGTGTATTGCGTCGTTCCATTTTATAAATCAGACAGTAGCCGTGAAAATATATGTTTCCACGAAATACCAAGCAATGCAATTCAGCGTAAAAAATTGCTTCCAAATATTTCCAGACAAGGTATGTAAACTGCATAAATAATTAATGCAATATTGCCAACCCTCCGGATTTTTGAATATCAATAATATTTTTCACAAAAAACATTATTTTTCTTTATTATCGTAAATTGTGTGATTAAGACGAAGATAAATTTAAAAGAAATTATGATATAAAAATTCGAAGGGTTGACACCTCTCTGTTAGTAAGTTAGATTTAACAAATAAAAATAGTTATGCTTATTACAAAATGAAATAAAATTTTTATTTATTGCTGTAGGAATACGTAAAAATAACTTGTTCTTAGTTACTTTCAAGTCACTCTATATTGGAGTATTTTGTAGTTTTTTTCATAAAATGAATAAAACTATAAAATACTCCAATATAGGAACAAGATTGATTTATATTTTTTTAATACCACTGTTTTTTAAAGACTTGTGTAAATGCGTATAAAAATTTGATTATTTCAGTTAAATCGAAACAAAAGTGTTGGGAATCTTGAAAAGAAAAAATAGAAAATTTTTATTTCTACTTTTGTTCTTTTTAAAAGTATTAAGTTTTAAGATTCAAAACATTACTTTTATTAACCTTTTACCACAGAAATGGAATATGGAATTAAAAATTCATGTAAAAATTAAATATCATGAGTACTGATTTGAAAAATTATCAGAAAAATGAAAAATATCCCCACATCCATACACTCACATATATATACACACAAACACATATACTGGCTAAATATAAATCAGGGGAAAACTCGATATCGAATTTTTGGACCGAACACAATACTTTCATTACCTACGGTAGTAGGGTAATGGAAGTAAAATTATTTCAAGGATGTTATTAATTTGTCCTTAAATTTGCCAATCTTTATCAAATTTTTCAATTTGAAACCTAATACTAGTTTTAAAATACAATTGAGAATTTCCTGCATTTGTTTGTTTTTAAGTTTTTCTGATAATAAATATGCATATAAATCAATCGCTAAAAACTAAAAAAAAAAAAAGTTTTTTGTATTCAGGGAACCTCAAAACGTGACTTTATTCAAAAACTTGAGTTGAAGATAGAACTTCAAAAAAAATACTTTTTTTACATTATAGGTTCGAAAAATTAATTTTCCTTCTTCAACAGTATTCGTCGACATAAAAAAGTGTACCAAAGCACTTCCGTCAATTACATTCTACAGAAAAGAACGTTTAGCTTAATTTTGGATAGCCCTGTGTGTTTTCAATAAACTATGTGCACATCAGATTGTGCATTTAAATTTAGTCTTATATGAAAAACACTTAACACAAAATGAAATACACTTTCAGCATTTTCCAAGTATATCCGAGATAGACAAACCGACGCGCACAGACCAACCGCTAAAAACATTTTTCGTTTCAGGAGACCTCAAAACATGTAAACATAACACAACTTTATTTCGAAAATATCTATCAGTTTCGAAAGCATACCCTCTCGGAACTGGTGGAGCTAATAAAATCTTGGGAAAAAAAAAAAAAAAAAAAAAAAAAAAACTTTTCGTGCGAGAGAAAACTTATACTCAAGAAATCCTTAATTTAAAAAATTTAAATCTTAATGGTTATTTATTTATTTTTTCTGACGGACTAGACAACAGATTGTTTTCTTCTCCAATTTTTATTACTGAATGTTAACTTATCCCGTTAATGTGCTGGTCTATTTTTCTTATAAATAAAATAAAATTCTCGATTTAAGAAAAATAATTCACACCTAATAAGGTAAAAATGTAACGTAAAGGACATGACCAAAAAAAGAAAAAAAAGACATGATTTTAATAATTTATCATTATAAATTATTCATTCTAAACTGAACTCATTTAAAGTTCAGAGATTTTAATTTATATAAACGAAACTTTCATCTGATATCTATATTAAAAAAATTTTTGAAATTTTTATTGAATAAATATATAAAAAATAATTTAATCGCGTGATAGACATGCCATGTTTTTGCTTATTTAATTTTAAATTTCGTTTTTTAATTAATAATATATTAAAAAAAAAAAAAAAAAAAAAAAGGTGTTATTTATTTGATACGTTGTAATTCAATTAGTTGAAAAGCTAAAATAGGTCTTGTCCACTTTCGAAGAAAATTAAACCCTATTCCCTATACTTTTTTAAATATAAATATTTGAATATTTTTTTTGAAAATATTTACGATAAAGCACTTTCACATCATTTTTTCAAATTAAAAGAAAAAAAAAAATACAATTTTGGACTTTAAATTGAAATTAATAGCTAGATTTTATATGAAAAATATAACTTATCTATGAAACAGAAGAAAATTGTTGCTCTGCGTAGGTGCTGTCACCTAGCGTTAGTTTTGTTTTTTAAATGTTGCCTAATTTAACATTGGGATTCGAAGCGCGTGGAAGGCATCTACTTAAGGAGGCTCTGGTAATACAATCCTCAGGTACGATAACGGCGTAGTGTAAAATCCGGTCCCAATACGAACTATTCGGGACGCATATATCAGTGCTGCTGCCATCTGTTATCGCAAATAGAAAGTCTTATTTATTTATTTATTTGATTCAGGCATGTGCACGAACGTACATGAATGTAAATAATTTCGATTTTCGTTTTCATAATTTAAAATAGCAATATTGAGCCGGCCAGGTGGTTCGGTCGGTAGGACGCTGCCCTCCGAATCTACTGGTCCCAGGTTCGAATCCTGGTGCGGGCATGGATGTTTGTGTTGTCTTATGTCTTCAAATATGGTGTACTTGTATAATAAAAACTTGTAAACCCTTGTGGTGTGGATTTTTCGAGATATAAGCGGCCTTAGAGGCAAGCAATAAATCTCAGTACTCATCAAACCAAACCAAACCAAACCAAACCAGCAATATTGAATATTATTTTATTTTCTTTGAACTCATGTTGTTATGAGGAGAAGAAATTTTGTTGGAATTATTGACCTCCTCCTATTAATTATTCTGCTTATTATATTTGTTAAATAAGATTAAAATATTAATATCTTGCTTTTAATACAGAATGCAAATTAAAATATCTTCTTTTCACGTAAAATTAATTTAGCAAAAATTATAGTTTATAAGTAACAAAAATTTTTATGCTATATTATTCAAGAGGTTTTTATTATAAATTTATTTAACAAAAACATCAGTTATAAAAGAAATAAAGTTTTTTTTTTTTTTTTTAATTTTTTAATTTTTTTATGTATTTATCTGTTATGTAAATGTGAAAATATTTTGTTAAAAACTACAAACTGTAGCTTTAAATTTTGGACGGTTACATAGGTGGTCATTAAATTGAGGTTAAAAAAATCATAAATGCAAAAAACCAATTCTAAAAGACTTTAGCTCTATAAATAATTTGTCTGTATAGCTTTCTGATAATCATTAATATTATTTTAATCTTGAAAGCTTTTAGGGATTTTTTTTTTTTTTTTAATTATACCAAACATAACAAAATTGCTTAGCTTTGTATTATTTCTCTCCTAAGTTATTTATAATGTAAGGTTTTTTGGATGCCTTTTTGAAGTACTTATGTTCCACTTAAATGTGAAAATATTTCAATAAAAGTTATAGGTAGGCATGTTATTCGGATTACTACCAATTGTGTATAGTAGAGAATTCTTTTTAAGAAGATGTCCTATGTGGGGGTGTACATGGGTTTCGGAGAAAACCGTGGCAAAATTCGAATGGCTATAGGGATAAGCGCAACCTGGAATTGAACCCGGCACTTCCAGTTTTCCAGCTTCAAGAAAAGAACCTCTAAACCACTGGTGGAATGCAAAAATTATTGATTAAAAATAAAATACAGTAAAACCTATGTAAAAAGGCCGACCCACTGTACCTTTAAATATTAGACCTTTATAGTAGTGGACTTCTACATTAATAAAAATCTTAATTTAGGAAATAAATTCTAAATGATTTTAACTATAATTAATTTAATTCAAATTTACATAATTTGTCAATATAGCTTCCTGTTAATCATTAATATTCTTTTAATCTTGAAATCTTTTCAGGAATACTTTTGTTTTTCAAAAAATATTTTATATACCAGAACAACAGTTCAGCTGAGTATTATTTCTATCATAAAATATTGATAACGTAGATTTCTGAATTCATTTTTGAAATGCTAATGTTTTGTTTAAATTTGAAAATACTCTGATAAAAATTACAAGCATGATATGGTATTTGAATTAAGGAAGACTGTCTATAGTAGGGATCTGGACCTAAGAAAAGATGGCCTCAGTGGGGATCTTTCTAAAGAATTCTAGCTCATATTCATGCAAATTAAAGGGGGGGGGAAATGCAGAAAACTTCGAATCACTAGGTCGACAAGCATGATCTGGGATCAAACCTGGTACTTCTCGTCTTCCAGCTCAAAGAACAGAATCACTGGGGGGGGGGGGGCTAAAAAATTATAATTATCTGTAGGAAATAGAAGAGAGTGAAATCTCCCTGCAAAGGCTATTCACGTGCCTCCAAGTTTTATTAGAATTTTTAAAAAAATTGTATGTTATTTAAATTTTACAACTTTATTGTAAAATGTTGCCTGTTGAAAGTCGTAGTAAAATTGGTTTCTAAATCTAGACAGATAAAATAATTAAAAAAAAATTATCGACTGAGAAAGATATTTCTCTTGATCACATTTCAACACTTTGTTACTTTCAGAAAACTATCAGAAGGAAAGTATTTTAATCATTTCAAAAATACGAGTTTGAGATTTTAGTGTTTATACACTTTTGAGGTCTCCTGAATTCATGTTTACTATTTTGAAAATGATGTGGTGAACACAATAGCGTCTAAACGCTCTGTTCAAATGGCTGAAAATTGGTACACATGTTACAGTTCCCCATAGCACAAAACATTTTGATTTTGGTGAATCTAGTACATAGTTTTTTTACAGGGACACAAAGAAATATTCTTTGTGATTATAGTCTGAGTGCCCAAATTTTGCAAAGTGTGATAATGTCTAAATGCCTTATTTGTTTGAGATGAACATTTATAAACATATTATGAGTCACATATATTATGTTATTTAAAATTTTCAGCTTTATTGCAAAATGTTGCTTGTTGAAAGTTGTAGAAAAATTGGTTTCTATACCCAGACAGACAAAATAATTCAAATACATTATGGACAGAAAAGGGTATTTCTCTTGATCATATTTCAACACTTTTTTAATTTCTAAACGCTATAGTGAGAAATGCATTGTAATCATGTAAAAAAAAAAAAAAAAACGAGTTTGAGATTTTGGTGTGATCTACACTTTTTGAAGTCTCCTGAATTCATATTTTTTTTTTTTTTTTTTTTTTTTTTTATGATGTATGTGAGTGAAGACGATAGCGTGTAAAGGCTTTGTTTGAATGAGCTGAAAATTGGTACATATGTTATAGGTTCCCATAGCATAAACCCTATTGATTTTTATGAATTTAGCACTTATAGTTTTTTTTTTTTTTTTTTAATAGGGACACAAAAAAAAAAAATCTTTATCTTTATGGTTTATGGGCCCAAATTTTGTAAAGTGTGATAGTGTCTAAACATCTTATTCATTTGAGATGAAAATTTATACACGTATTACGAGTCACCGTCACACGAACTCTATAAATTTTGGTGAATCTAGAGTTTATAGTTTTTTTTACAGGGACACAAAGAATAATTCTTTATGATTATGGATGGTCTATATAAGCCAAATTTTTTTTAAACTGCGATAGCATCTAAACAGGGGTCGAAATTAGAATCAGCAAGTTGAATGACAAATGGCAACTAACATTGTTTTTTAAGTTATGCATAAGTTGCAATTATGTTTACTAAGGTGTCATTTTTAACTTATTTACACATATAACATATACGTAAATGTTTACATAAACTGCAATTACTTAAAATGCTGATAGTTTATCTAGTTAGTTTTTTGAATTAGTTAGTTTTCTAAGTTTCACGTATTTATGTGAGTTTCAGAGAAAACCACGACAAAAACCGAACGGCTAAATGGATGAGCACTATTTGCGATCGAACCCGGCACTTCCTGTCTTCCATCTTCGAGAGCAGAACCTCTCGACCACTGGTGGGGTGAAAGAATTACAGTTATCACAAAAATTATTGATTAGAAATGGAATACAATAAAATGTCTCAAAAAAGCCATCCATTATACCTTTAAATATTGTACCTATACAGAGGCCTTTTAATATAGGTTCAAAAAATCTTAATTTATAAGACAAATTCTAAATGATTTTAACTATTGAAGTTTGCATAATTTTTCTATATATTTTTCTAACAATCATTAATATTAATTTGTTTTAATCATAAAAGCTTTTCAAGAATAATTTTGTTTTTCAAAAAACATTTTTCGTACTAGAACAAATTGTTCAACTTTCAATATTATTTGTATCATATTCAGTTTTATTTTCATTTCAGTATTATTTCTATGATAAGTTATTGATAATATATATATATACATTTTTTATATTCCTTTTTGAAGTACTTATGTTTTATTCAAATGTAAAAGCATTTTGATAAAAAATACAGGTATGGTATTCGGGTTAAGGCCAGTTGTCTGCATTAGGGACCTGGGCATAAGGGAAGATGCTTTCTGATTGGGGTCTTTTTGTATGGTTCTAGCTCGCATTAATGCGAATTTCTAAGAAAACCACGGAAAACTCACAAAGGCTAGGTTGACATATGCTACATGGAATCGAACCCGGTACTTCCCGTTTTCCAGCTTCGATAGCAGAACCTCTCGTGTAAAATTATCACAAAAATTATTGGCAGGCAATAAAATACATCGAAATCTTCCTAAGAAGGCCACCAGCCGTACTTTGAAATATTGTACCTTTACAAAGATTATCTCTTAATAGACAAAATAGGAATTCTGGAAACAAATTCTAAATGATTTTAATTATTCAAATTCACATTGTTTATGAATATAGCATTCTGATAATTGTTATTATTAGTGTATGATAATTTTGAAAGCTTTTTAAGTTTTTAAAAAAATTATTTTAAATATGAGAATAAATCATTTTTTTTATGTTCAGTTTAAATGTGAAAATATTTTGATAAAAATTACAAGTATGGTATGGTATATAGGTTAAGACCTATTGTCTGCACTAGGGACTTGTGCATAAGGGAAGATGGATTCTGGTGGTGGTCTTTCTAGGTGGTTATCATCCGTGAATTTAGGAGAAAACCACGGAAAACTCCGAACGGCTAGATTGGCAAGTGCTACATGGGATCGCACCCGGCACTTCCCGTCTTCTAGCTTCGAGAGCGAAAATCCTCGGCTATTGGAGGGGACTAAAAACTTTCTTTTTTTTTTACTATATCACTAGGCAACAAAATACAGCGAAACCTTTCTAAAAAGGATACCAACTATACCTTCAAGTATTGGACTTTTACAAAGTGGTCTTTTAATAGAAAAAATCGTAGTTCTGGAAAACAATTCTAAATTATTTTAATTATTCAAATTTACATTGTTTATTCATATCATTCTGATAGTAATTATTATTAGTTTGTGGTAATTTAAAAAGCATTTTAATTTTTTTTTTTTTTTAATATATTTTAAATAAGAGAATAAATCGTTTACTTATGTTTAATATAAGTTAAACATGTTTTAAATTAATTTAAATCAAATTAAATTAAAATAATTATGTTCAAAATTAAATAATGTATTAAAATTAAATAATTATTAAAACGTATGTCCACACACATGCACACAAGAAAAAAAAAAAAGTTAATAACAAATCAGTTAAACAATATTTTATACAATTTCCCCCCCCCCCCTTAATAAAACTTTTTTTTTAATATTTTCTAACGGAATTGAAAGTGTTTATGACTTGCCTGTCTGCACTTAACTTCTGTGAATAATTTTTTAGCATTTGTGAGCTGATATTACTTTAAAATATTAATTTAATAAACAAAATAATAAAGATTTCGTATTCCAACAATGTTAAATGGACGCAGGTACCGATACTAGCGTCACGATGCGGCGAAAAGAATTTTAGGACCGGTTTTAATTCTGAAACGCCATAGGAGATATTCCTCCTTCTCTTTCTACCTTCATGGTCGAATCGTAATATGATGCGCGCGCAATCACAACATAACTCGCTCTGCATCTCCCATTGGCTGGCTGGCTTTCTTTTACGAGGACACTCGGAGGACTTACTCTTGAGGCACCGCAATACCAAGTTAGGATCGTTCTTAACCACGCCCATCTACGAAAGTTCGTAACATTTATAAGACTTAAGAACGAGGCACCGCAATCCGAACCTTATAGGTAAAAATAAATAAACACATAAAATGTTTTTTAAAAATTATTAAATTTACAAATAAAACTATTCTACTGTTTACAAATGCACAATATTACTTTTATTTTATTTTATATTGAATATTAAAATTTTTGTTCTTAAGAACAATATTTAATTGAATTCGATTATTCGTTTTCCTCTATCACGTGATTGAGCAGACGACGCTGGGAAGAGCCCATTATTTTATACTATTAAGTGAGCAATATTTGTATATTTCACTGTTCTCGAAAACGGTAGATCGGACAGTCACGAGATTTAACACAAAGGTGCCCCCCGAAGGGTCATTGTGCACATCGAAGTCAGGTTTTCGAATTTTTGATTAGTTTTTTCTGAATTAATTAAAATGTGAAAATAATAACCTTCTAATTTCTGATAAATAAGCCATTTAAATTTTAACATTTTATCCATAATTTAATTGTTGCCAATTTTTTTTTCGACAAAATAATAATAATAATAATAATAATAATAATAATAAACGTACACTTATTTAAAATGAGGAAAATAAATCAGAAAGATTAGAAAATAAATTAGAAATATCAGTCGTATCGTTACAAATAAGATACCAAATGAAAGGGAAAATTTTTGTAAATCCTATGCATTAAACAGCTTATCAATCGGATGATTAGTTTTTTCTTAATTAATTAAAATGTGAAAATAATAACGTTCTAATTTCTGATAAATAAGCCATTTAAATTTTAAAATTTTATCCATAATTTAATTGTTGCCAATTTTTTTTTCGACAAAATAATAATAATAATAATAATAATAAAACGTACATTTATTTAAAATGAGGAAAATAAATCAGAAAGATTAAAAAAAAATCTGGTGTGAAACAACCACACGACTTCCATTACCCGCTATTACATGTATTACATGCATTTTTGAGAGATAATGTGATCAGAAAACATAAAAGTGACCAAAAAAGAAAATCGTTAGAGCCGTTTTTGAGATACCAACGTTTACAAAAAATCAATTATTGACCGGAAAACAATAATTACATACAAAAGCATATTTAAAAGTGAGTTAAAATGGCGAGTTTGAAAAAAATCCGTACAACCGTTTTTAAAGGAACGCCTTTGCGAGGTCTGAAATTGAGCTATTTATACAGGACGCCTATCAATTTTCATGAACTAACCAACTATATCATTCGAAAGGATATCTGATAGAGTGTTTATATAGCAAATTTGAAGAAAATCGTTAGAGCCATTTTTGAGATACGGACTTACGGTCCCACTTCCGGTTTCCGATGTCCCATTTCCGGTTAAACTCAATTATTGACAGGAAAACAATAATTACATACAAAAGCATATTTAAAATTGAGTTAAAATGGCGAGTTTGAAAAAAATCCGTACAACCGTTTTTAAAGGAACGCCCTTGGGAGGCCTGAAATTGAGCTATTTATACAGGACGCCTATCAATTTTCTTGAACTAACCAACTATATCATTCGAAAGGACATCTAATAGAGTGTTTATATAGCAAGTTTGAAGAAAATCGTTAGAGCCGTTTTTGAGATACGGACTTACGGTCCAACTTCCGGTTTCCGATGTCCCACTTCCGGTTTTTCAATTTTCACCAAAATTTGGAAATTTCATCTGTAGGCCAGACGTATTTGAATTCTAAAGTTCCGTAGCTCTATCTTTATTAGTTTCTGAGCTATAATAGCCAGAAGATTCTCCACATACATACACACACTAGAGTCCTGCGCGGGTCGGGTTTTACCCGACCCGAACCCGACAGATGAATTTTAAATCAACCCGAAACCCGACCCGAACCCGACAAAAAAATTTTCATCAACCCGAAACCCGACCCGAACCCGACAAAAAAATTTTCATCAACCCTAAAACCGACCCGAATCCGCAACAGAGAATTTTTTGCGACCCGAACCCGACCCGAAACCCGACTTATCTAACCCGAACCCGACCCGAAACCCGAAAAATGAATCATTACTTACTCATCTAAAAATCATGCAAAACAAGGTAAAATGATATAACATGATATAAAATAAATTAAATTTTTATTGTCACACAGTTGGTAAATTATAAAAAAAAACTAGTATGTTGTGGCCACCACAAGACATTCTTCTATATTTTTCTGTCAAATTTACTAAGTGCGAATAATTTATTAAAACTATTATTAAAAAGTTTAACGTGATGAATGCAAATAATTTTCATCTTAGGGAAATCTAACACTAAATATCCAAAGAGAAACAGTTTCATCGTCTATAAATAACATCTTAAACAATGCGTTTTTATAATGGTTATCTCACATATCATGGTTCGTACAGTTATATGGCATAGAAGTTGAGATATAGCCATCCTGTTATCGATGAAATTTGCAGTATAACAGCGCCACCTATTGGCCGACAAGCATTCAAACTGAGTCAGCATAATGTCTCATAATTTTCTTCTCACATATTAAGTTTTGTTTGATGATACACAATAGAACCTGAGATATAGCTTTCCTTGTAATTGTGGAAATCGCTGTGTAGCAGCGCCACCTGTTGAGCGGTTTACACCAAAAGTTGACAGGCGCTAATACATATTAAAGGGCACCTACATACAAATTTATATGAAATTCTGTGCAGTAGTTCTTGAGATATAGCCTTTCTTTAAATTGCGGAAATCGCTTTGTAGCAGCGCTACCTGTTGGCTAATAGGCATTCAATTTGAATTAGCGTAATATCTCACGTTGGTCTTCTCACATATCAGGTTTTGTTGGGTTATACGCAATAAAACCTGACATATATAATCTAGACATCTCAAAACTTGTAAATCCGTCGAAAACCGGAAGTCGAAAATTTTTACGAATCCAATACCTTTTTCGATTGAATATAGAAGAAAGTAAAAAAATAAAAATAAATAAGTAAAATGTAATTACTGATTGTATTGAGTTAAAAATTAAAAAAAAATCTAAAAAAAAAAAGTTTAATAATAATGTTTGAACATTTATGTGAGTTGTGAACTTCAAGATTGCAAAAAATATGCTTCATTTTCAGTGTTAATAGTTCGTTGTTTAATGATTATTTCTGAAAAAAAAAAAAAAAAAAAATATATATATATATATATATCTTTATTTATTGCTTTTGTTCGACATGAATGTTTATAATAATTTGGGTAGCAGGGATATATGATTCACAATTGGACATCTGCTTTCCCGCAATCACTTTCAATTCACACAATCAGCAAATTATCTTCTTACAGCTGCAATTTTCGTGCGTTGTTTTTGTTTATTTGTTCTAAAGAAGACGTTAAAGAATATTATTATTATACCTTAATGGAATCCGTTTCCTAAATGTGTTTATTTTACATTACTTTTTACGTTCTTCTGTATTCAATTGAAGAAAGTATTGGAAAAGTAAAAAAATTTCAGCTTCCGTTTTTTGATGGATTTACACGTTTTGAGGGTTCCAGAACACAATTTGTCTAGGTATTCTTAGAAAATATGTATCTGTCAGTTTGTGTGTCTGCGTGAAAAAAAAAAAAATGTGCGACTGTATCTCGGGAACTACTGCAGTTAACCTTGACCTAAATTAATACCTATCAACTTTTGGTGTCAATTTCGTAACAAGTGGCGCTGCTGAACCGCGATTTTCACAGTTTCAGGTAAGGCTATAGCTCAGGAACTACTACACGATTTTGTATATAAATTTATATGCAGATACACTTTGACATAAGTTAGTGTTTACCAACTTTTGTGTCAATTGCTGAATAAGTGGTGCTGTTATACGTCGTCTTTCGCATTTTCAGGGAAGGCTATATCACAGGTTCTGTTGTGTATTATCAAACAAAACTTGACATGTATCAGTGTAGCCATTACGCTGATTCAATTTGGATGCATATCAGCCAATAAATGGCGCTGCTATAGTGCAATTTTCCCTGAGAACGGGATGTGGCTGCATCTCAACTTCTATGGCATATAACACTACGAAACCTGATGTATGAGGTAACCATTATGAAAACGCTTTTTTTAAGACTTCATTTATAGAGAATTATACTGTCTTTCTTTTATTATATTTAGTGTTAGTTTTTTCTAAATGAAAATCATTCATTATGGTATATAATTTTAATAAATAATAGTTTTAAGAAAATATTTTTACTGAGCGAATTCCTATAGGAAAATACAGAAGAAAGTTTTAGGTGGTCACAGCATACTAGCTTTAGATGAAATCACAACAAGTATTTCTTCTATATTTGCTGTATAAACAAGTATAAATGGAGGAAAATTCAAAATTCCGTTTACACAAAAGCGAAGATTGAATTTCGTTAAAAGTAAAGGTATTAAATAAATAATAATTAAGATAATTAAAAAAAAAACAAAAAACTATTATGTTGTGCTCACCACAAGACATTCTTCTATATTTTCTAATACAAATTCGCTCAGTACAGATAATTTACTATAGCTATTATTTATTAAAATTACCTACCATAATGAATGCAGACGATATTCATCTTAGAGAAAAATTACATTGTACAAAGAAAGACAGTTTTATTCTCCATAAATAGTATATTAAAAAACGCGTTTTATTTTGTACAGTTATACACCATAGAAGTTGAAATATAGCTTTTCTGTTCTCGGGGAAAATTGCAGGACAGCAGCGCCACCTATTGGCTGATATGCATCCAAATTGAATCAGCATAATGTCTGATAATGGTCTTTTCAGATATATATATATATATTTATTTATTTATTTATTATACACAATAGAACCTGAGATATCTCTTTCCCTTAAATTATGGAAATCGTTGTATAACACTGCCACCTATTGAATTATTGGTACCAAAAGTGAAAAGACAATAATTTATATCCACATATAAATTTATGTGCAATTTTGTGCAGTAGTTCCTGAAATATAGCCTTTCTTTGAACTATGGAAATCACTGTATGCAGCGCCACCTTTTGAGAAATTGACATAAAAAGTTGATAGAGACTAGGTTATGTCAATGTGCTTCTACATATAAATTTATATGCAATTCTCTGCAGTAGTTATTGAGATATAGCATTCCCTTAAATTGTGGAAATCACTGTATAGCAGCGCTATCTGTTGAGCAATGGGCACCAAAAGTTGATAGGCACTAATTTATGTCAAGGTGCATTTATTTATAAATTTATATGCAATTATGTGCAGTAATTCCAGAGATAAAGTCGCCACAAAATTTTTGTCACACACATACAGAAACGCAGACTGATATTTTCTAGAAATAGTCAAATCGTGTTCTGGACTCTCAAAACGTGCAAATTCGTCAAAAATCGGAAGTTGAAAATTTTTACGAATCTAATACTTTCTTCTACTGAATATAGAAGAAAGTAAAGAAAAAAAAAACTTGTAAACTGCGATATCTTTTCAATTTCTAGACTGTAAATGCGAGGTTATATTTCTTTATATATTAACAACAATCGAGAAAGATTTATAATACTTTTCTAATTTTCATACAAATTCTACAAAAGATACAGTCGGTAACAAAAGTGTCCGAACATTAGCAAAAATTCCTATGTAAAAGAAGTACATTTCATTCGGTTTTGTTAAAACAATCCTTGTCGAATCATGTTCTTACACTGACTAAGAACAGGATTCGACAAGGATTTATTTAACAAAACCCTATGAAGTGAACTTTTTTTACATAGGAATTTTTGCTAGTGTTCGGACACTTTTGTTACCGACTGTACATATTAGTTCCGTTGAAGAAAAGCAAACAGATCCAGATGCAAATACGGATCTATTTTTCTGGCGGATATCCGCGGATACGAATAGGGTGCTCCGGTACATGTCTGCCCACCAGCGGTTCTGCGCTCGAAGCTGGTAGATGGGAGGTGTCGGGTTCGATCCCAGGTCGCGCTCATCGACCTAGCCGTTCGGAGTTTTCCTCCAAAACACGCGTAAGTACGGGCTAGGACACCTTAGAAAGACTCAAACGGACGGCATACCCCCTATAGGCCTAGGACACATCTGGAGTCAATCGACCTTAAATCCTCCAACCAAACAACCAACCGATACATGTCTAGTATGCGCACAGAATGTTTAAATTAGTTACATAGTTGTAAACATGCCTATAAATATATGTTTATAATTGTAAAAAATATTTTGAAAGATGTTCTCCAGTCGACCCGACTTCTTGAAAACCAAACCCGACCCGAACCCGAACCCGACCCGCAAGAAAAAAAAATCTGTCAACCCGACCCGAACCCGACCCGCACGAAAAATAGATCAGTCAACCCGACCCGAACCCGACCCGCAAGAGAAAAAATTCTGCCAACCCGACCCGAACCCGACCCGCGGGTCGGGTCGGGTTCGGGTAAAATCGGGTTACCCGACCCGATGCAGGACTCTAACACACACACACACACACACACACACACACACACACACACACACACATACACACTGACCAATTGCCAAAAACCACTTTTTTGGACTCAGGGGACCTTAAAACGTGTAAATCAGGTGAAAACCCGATATCGAATTTTCAGACCGAATACAATACTTCCATTACCTACGGTAGTAGGGTAATGGAAGTAATAAATTAGAAATATCAGTCGCATCGTTACAAATAAGATAGCAAATGAAAGGGAAAATTTTTGTAAATCCGATGCATTAAACAGCTTATCAATCGGACGATTAGATTTTTTTTTAAATTAACTAAGTATGAATTTTAGGTGGCAACAGCAGAAGATTCTATGGAAACCGTTAGGAGAAAAAAAAATGAAAAATCTGCTTCACATTAAGTCACATGATTTTTAAGTGGGATTAAAAATTGCAGTTTTCAAATTCTTTTAAATTTTCTCTCACGAACACAAAAATATAATATACAGTCTGTACCCCACAAGATCAACTTGCATTTCAAATTTCATCAATTATTTTGGTTAATAAACAAAAGTTATTATTATTTTTTTTTCAAATTAAGTTTTATTCTATCTTTGAAAAGATTTATGTGATCATAGATATAATAATATATATAGATCTATCATCCCCATATTATCGTGCAAAGATTTTTGATGCCGAAAAAAAAGCTTTGGAAACAGCCATTAAGCGGTATTGAAGGAAAAAAAAAAAAAAGAAGAATGAATTCGAAACTATATCTGGAGCTTTTCATTCACCTTTAGTAAATAAATTATTCATGAATTTTATTTGCTAAAATATTCGTGTGTACTCCCGTGTGTATTCACTCGGGGAAAGACTGCCATATATTGGTAAAATCGCCGTCTTTTCCCGAGTGAAAAGGAATCCCTTTTTTCTCCCCAATGATCAATCTATATATTATTACTATATCTATGTATGTGATACGATACATTAAGAATTTGGGTTTTAAAAGTTTTTTTAAATAGATTATTTAAACTCTATGAACCATATTTTTATTTTATCAGTTTCATTAATAGATCCTGCTGGGCGATTTTTTAAATTTTGGTGTTGAAGTACACCGAACGTTTTTCGACAAGAAGTTTAATATAGCAACAGCCATTTTAATCTAAGTAGAGCATCAAATATATAAAAACATAAATGATTTATTTTTACACAAAATTTACAGAACGAATGCAGTTTTAAAGATAGGAAATTTATTTCAACAAGCACTATTTTAAACCTAAAAAGCATTAAAAATATAAGCAGAATATAAAGGATTCTTATGTATAAACAAAAAAGAGTCTGATAAAATTATTAGCAAAATAGTCTTCCCCTTTTCATACAAAAAAAAAATAAAAAAATCCATCGCTAATATGGCGACAAAAATTCAAAAGCCGCCAATGGAGCGACATAATAAAGTTGTGTAACACGATAATGTTTACCTATTTATTTATTTTTTTATATAACAATCACTATGCTAATTTATCATACAAACAAATGAGCCTCTGTGTGTTACTGCACTTGCACGCTGTCGAACAGAAATATTTGAAAAATTCAAATTAATATTTAAATAAATAAATAAAAATATGTTTAATGGGAAATATATATAACCATAAAAAGATTAGTTGTCTAAAATACGGCAGAAATAGCGCTCATAGCATATTGTTACAAGGGATTAAGTCTTATTGTTACAATGGATTAAGTCTAAAATGGTGACAAAAATTCAAAAGCCGGCTGTACTATCAGGTTTACAACCCATGAATTATATATAAACACAAAACATTAATTGTCTCATGCGACAGACGTAGCCGGTCACAGCATATTGTAATATTTGGCGTGAAATTGTTGTCATTTAATGGTTGATTGGATAAACAAAATAAACATATGAAATAACGTAAAAGCAAATATTATGTTGCCTAAATCCAGTTACATTTGAGTCCAGTCCGAGTTACATGTGAACAACAAGTATAGTGTTGTTCACATGTAACTGGGATTCAAATATAAAAGGGAAACTCCAATTTTTTCGATACTATCTATTTCGAAACTGTTATATAATAAGCACCTAAATGAAAACTCATTGGTAAACTATTGTCGCAGGTAATAGGGACAAGCGCCCGAGTTGCAGTGGATGACCAAATCGCTGCCGAATACAGCAGGGACCTGGAGCGAGCTTTTGAACAATTTCAGTAATTTATTTTATTTTTATAAAGCTATATAGAAACGAGTTTCCTTTAAATTTAGTGGCCAGCGAAGCGGGCAAAGCCTGCTAGTTTATTTTTAATGTGGGTAAAAGAAACTAAAGCGCGTATCAGACACGACGAGTTTATAGGCGATTTTAGAGCCAACCACTGATCAGCGCCGATTTTTCGGAAAAAATTGTCTCTACTGCCAGTGTAATAGCGTGCACCGAACTTGCCCAACTTTTTCAGAGCTGTCTTGATAAAATTGTCTCTACACACAATTTTTCTACAGACTCATCCAATCAGAATGCGCTATTTTGATACGTCATATTTCCATGATGGCGGAACACGGAAATTGCTTAAAGTGGAGATTTGAAGAAGAAATATTATCGTTAAGCACGTTTATTTTACCGTTAAATGATAAGAATTTTGAATTAATCGTGATTATTTTCGTATGGCGTTATGAAAATAGTTGTAACAAAGATCAAAATAGAAATAATAATGCGATATTTTACACAAACGAAAGGGAATTTTAACACTAATCATTGCGTATTTTATTCGCGTCAAGAAAAGTGATAAGCGTCAGAAGTTAGTCTTCTTTCATCCAACTTTTCACCCGTCTATTGTAACCATGAAGGTAACCTCTACGGTGTTTTCGTCGAGGAAAAATCGGCGCTAAAGTCAGCTCAAAAATTGGTTGTTTCTAAAGTTGCTGGGTCTGATACGCCCTTAAAAATATTTTCGAGTCATTCAACAGTTATGGCACTGTTAGTTTAAAGATCATTCACCATAGTTTAAAGACCATATCACATTCAATAGGAAAAATCGGTTTTTAATTGTTCTGAAGTAAAAAACCACATTAAAAAAACAATGAATTTTGTTTTTAACTGTCCTAAGTCTGCCCTCCCCCTCACACACACACACACACAAAAAAAAAAAAAAAAAAAACGTTAAAAGCAACAATAAAATCAGTTGTTAATTATCACAGACTTGCCCAAGACATGTTCACCATTCAATGCGTCGATCGCTCTCTGCCACAAGTTGAAACTGAGAAACAACATGCTCTACAACAGGTCGGAGGAGTATATCAGGGATCACGTTGTAAATGTGTTGCGAAATGCGTGTCTTCAATTAAGCTAAGTTTGCAGTCGGACTACTGAATACAAAATTTTTCAGATAATCCAAAATTTAAAAATTTCAAGGGTTAAGATCATGCGATCAGGCTGTTGGAAAATGATGGTTGAAAAATGAATGTACTTGTTTGATTGTTTTAGGCTGTGGGAAATTTTTAATTTCTGAAATCTTGTTTTCTGATGGCTCTACACAACCATTATCTATAATGTAACCGAGAAATTCAATTCTTTGTTTTAGAAATTGACACTTTTTAAAATTAGTTTCTAACCCATAATCAGATGCTACTTTGAGTACACGTTTCAGTTTTTAACACGCTTATATTAGCTTCACCTGTATGTATGTATGTTTGTAACTTCTCTGGGAGCAAAACGTGATTGCACAAAATCCTTCATATCTCAAACAAAAAACCATTGTGTATGGTTTCCAGAGCTTTTTAAGAAAACGGCTGATGGCTGAGCTACAAAAATTTGCATGGTGGTTCGTAATGACCTCTCCTGATGCACCTCGAAGCCCGATTTTCGAATTTTGTTTTAGTTTTCTTTTAATTAATTAAAATGTTAAAGTAAAAACCTTCTAATTACTGATAAATTGGCCATTTAATTTTAATCCTTAATTTAATTGTTGCCAAAAAAAATTATCATTATTTTTTGGACAGAAAAAAAAAAAAAAAAAAAAATGTGAACAATAAAAATTACATTTATTTAAAATATTTAATATTATTCCTTAATTTAATTGTTGCCAAAAAAATTATCATTATTTTTTCGACAGAAAAAAAAAAAAAAAAAAAAAAAAAACGTGAACAATAAAAATTACATTTATTTAAAATAAGAAAAGTAAATTAAAGCGTGTTCTTTAATTTTTTAAAACTATAATATTATTATAACTGTATTTATATACCTCTGAAATTGATGGCGAGAAGTACATAAACCAAAGGGACATCTAAGGTACTCATAGGCTCCATTGTGGGTTACAAATGCGGTATATTTTCTACTTTTGTCTTCTATTTCTACATGGAAAAATCCATTTCTTAGATCTATAGTTGTAAAAAAAATTTCCCTGCTGTAAGTGATCTAAGACATTTTCAATTATAGGTAATGGAAACCTATATTTTATTATTTTTTTATTTAACTGACGATAGTCTTGGCACATGCGATAACTATTATCTTTTTTTTACAAAGTACTACGGGGCCGCGTAATCTGACGTACTAGGTCTTATGATATTATTTTTTAGTAATTCCTCTACTTTTTCCTCTATAATCTTTTGTTCTGCGAAAGCGAACCTGCGGGGACGCAGGCTAAAAGGAATATCATGAGTTACCACAATGCTCATTTTTAAATCAACTGTTTTATTTTTTTGCGGATGATAATTATTTATTAAGGACATTATTTCTTGTTTATATCTAGAATTTCTAATGTGGGTCAAATCAATTTCATCTAAATTTGTCAGCTCTGCTAAGTTAATCAAAAAGTTACTTGGTAGGGATAAATTATCATCAATTGACATCTGACTATCATTGGAAGACATTAATACCTTTTTAACTTGGAAATTTTTTGTCACAGACAAATGTAGTTTCGAAAAAACATTTTTATTTTCACCTATAGTTTTTGTTGGTTCAGTGTTTTGATCGTTCAAAACACGTTTGATATATCCCACCCGGAAATTATTCCGTTTACCAATTACCTCTAAACTATTTTCATTTATTGATATATTCAGTTTATTCATTACATCATTTCCTATAAGCAAATCATGAGCCAGTTTTCTCACCACATAAATATTGGTGTTAATTATAGTATTATCAATGTATAAATCATGGTTAAAATAGTCTATGGGGTAGATTTGTTCTTGTCCTATGCCAGTTAAAGCAGTGTTATCAAAACATAACTTGGGAGATCCAATATCAACATATCCATCATAGTTTAAAAGCGAAATTTCTACCCCTGTATCAAAATAAGCTTTCATTTTTTCCCCATTGATTTCAATAACTTTTTGCATGGTATTTACATTATTGGCATTTTCACTGATAGGAGTAATATTATTAACTTCTCTTTGGGGACAAAAATTTTGTACATGGCCGCAGTGGCGGATTTAAGGGGGGGGCTAGGGGGCTGAAGCCCCCCCCAAAACACTGACTTTCACTATTGAATATTGCAATTGTAAATTTTTTATCGGTTTAGAATAACACTTTGAAAAATCTTAGCCCCCCCCAAAAGTCAAGTTCTGGATCCGCCACTGCATGGCCGTTATTATTACATCGGGCACTTTTTAAGCCATAACTCTTCGTCGGGCAATTAGCGGCTATATGACCCTGGTTATTACATGAAAAACATTTAACATTATGTTTACTTATATTTTTAGAATTATATTCTGCATCGCCCTGCTTTATTTTTGTTTTTGTATAGTTTGATGATCGTTGAAATGATTTCCAATTTTCAAAATCTTTACCCTGTGATTTTTGTTAAAATAGTCTACGCTAGTATATTTTTTCAATGTTTTCTTTACATTCCTCCTAGCTGCTTCGTAATCGTCTAACTTGTTTACCAGTGCTTCAATATTCTTTATCCTGGGTAAGTCGTCCAAAAAATGTTCGGTCATTTCTGTTTAATTTGTTCAGTTAGGATTAATTCTCGTAAATCATCAAAGATTTTAACCTGCAGTCCACTTATCCATTCATCAAAAAATGTTTTTAATTCGAAAGCGAAATCACGCCAACATGCTAAATGTTCTTTACTATGTGTAACAAATTTTTGATGGAACTGCTCGGGTGTGAGTTAGAATTTTTTTAACAGAATATTTTTTATGTGATCATAATCGTTAGCTAAAGTGTCAGATTCCCTATTTATAATACTAACAATGTCTAAAGGTAAAAAGTTCATTAGGTAAGTCACATAATAATCCCTGCCAATGTTCATTCTAGCGATTTGTTTTTCGAATAAAGTTAAATAGACACTGATGTCGCCTATACCGTCAAATTGTGACATTAGTTTAAGCAAATTTTGTTGCTTGGGCACTATATTAATTTCCGAAGAACTGTTTTCTGAACTACTTTCATTAAGTATAACTTTATTTTCTAACTCCATTTTTTTCAATTCATATTGTCTATCGTTTTCTATTTGTTGATTTTTTTCATTTCGTTCTGCCACAATTACATCTAGTCGAGCTTTAGCAAAATTTTCATCATAATCTTTAGCACCACTAATTTTTTAAATTAAATCTGCAATCTTAGCATTAGGGGGAGTATCTAACCCTAATTCTTCTATGAATGATAAGAGATCAATTTTTGTAGCTTTATTAAGAAAGGCCTTTTTTTTTTTTTTTTTTTTTTTTTTATTGAACTATAACACTATTAAATTTCGAAAAGTGATATTTTAATTAAAACAGTTTATATTTCATAGCATACTCTTATATTCATACCATCATATATTTGTTCATTAAAAATTGGTATATTATATATCATTTACTTATTCATTTTTCAGAATAAAACATTCCGTCTACAAAAACTCTTGTTCAATTTATCATTCAGAATAAAAACTTTTATTTCTTTATTCAATAAAAATGAGAACGAAAAAAAAAAAAAAAAGGAACATTTCTGTACTCATCCCATCATCAAGATCTATGACGGTCACTTCTGAAACCAGAACTAACTTAAAACAGAAGTAAAATTTTTCTCTTCGAAAATAGAAGTATAACCATTTTCTTTTTCAAAAACAAAACTTTTTCATCTTTGTTCATATCCCGGCCGAGCCCCCATTTTTTCTGTGAGTATTATTCACAGAATAGAGAATGAGAATTAATCGTTGATAATACTATTTTTGCCATTAAATTCACAAGAATAAAATAAATGGACGCAGAATCACTATAAGAATTACGCTGAAATTCTTGAATACACTAATCTATTTAATGACGAACAGAAATTTGCAATTAATATATACAATGCATTAGTTAGAACTGTTTAGAAAATAACATTAACTTTTGAGTACCGTCTGTGCTAATTTTCATAAATAATGAGAACTTAAAGTTCTGAGCACTTATGCTCAATCATTTATGACCCGTCCGATCCAACGAGATATATATATTAGAGTGCTGATTCAATGGATGAAAGATTAGCTTTCCGTGGTTCAAGATGAATCACGTGACATGCTCGAATAGGTTGCTGTGTTTGGCCCTATATCGCTATTTTGGCATTTAATGTATCAGTTCGACAAATTATCATTATTATTAGGTAACATGACAGTCCTATGACCGAAATAAATTGTTTTTAAAATAATTTTACACATATTTCACACTTTAATAAATAATAAAATACCTTTTTTTTCATCGTTTCCCAACAAAGTTTAAAAGTGTTTATAAAAGAAAATTTAAACTTTTAAAGAGCTAAATTTAACAACAAATAATAATTTTACAACTATTTTTAAGCATTTTGTCGGTTAAAGTTCAACTACACGAAATAAAAATGAAGTAAAATCGAAATCAAAATGATGAAGAACTAAAGAATATTAAACTACGTAAGTAAACAAAAACATTGGCTTATGCGAAGAACAATCTCCAAACCGTTGCCATAGAAATTTACTGAAAATAAGCTGTTACCAAGGGAACCACCGAATACGTAGGTGCAAGGAGAGCATGTCACATGACTCATCTTGGACCTTCTCAAGGGTTACCATTTATCACTCTACTTTATATATCTCGTTGGTCCGATCATTCTGACATCTCTCGATGAACTCCAGCTTTTCCTTGTAACTCTCGTTTCAGGGTAACAGCTGTTGCCATTCTGCATCAACTAATAAATGAGAGGCTACGTGAAAGTGTATTTTCTCTGGAAGTGGGAAAGTTGAATTCTTTACATATATATATATATATATAATATTTCCTAAGATATTTTATTTTCTTTCTTATTTTTCCCAATTTTATTTAATATAATTTTCGATGTTAGAAATAAATTTCAATTACTTTTTTCTATATTTTCATATTTTTAAATGTTTCCATGTTCATTTTAAAGAATTTTATTTAGTTAGATTACAAGAAGTTTAAATCCATAAAATGAATATGATGAAGATAAAATTTTCTTTGCAAACTGATCAACACATTTACTTCACCCCGCCCCCCACCCCCACCCCACATTATGATAATAATGTTTTTTTCTGATTTGGTTCCTGGACCTAGATGGATTTCCTTTATATTGATTTTTTTTTTAAAGGAACATAGCCTATATTTACTCGAGTTTTGAAGTAAATCACGAAAAACTGCAAACGGTTGAACTGACGACTCTGATTAAGAATTGAACCAATCACTTACCACTTACCAGGTTTCGACAGCAAAACCTCATGGCTACGGGCGGAGCATATTTTATTTGGAAGAAAAAAAATAACTGATGAAATGTATGCTTTATATGTAATGTAAAAATGACTTTAAAATTTTATCTAAATGAAAATCGCGTCGTTTCTATGCTTTTTTTTTTCTAATCATTCCAATTTTAATTCAAAAATTTATACCGTTAGCTTTTAAAAATGTAAACAATTTTAATGAAAGCTAAAAAGCAGCTATTTTTATCACCATTCGTTTTTCTTTTTATCCATTAATAATAATTTAAAAAAAATCTATTTTAACTTTTAAACTGTAAAAAAGTTTATATTAAGCGTAATAAACTCGGTGGGATGAAGATAAAACTCTCCTTGTAAAATAATCAACACATTACTCCCCCCCCTCCCCTGCTAATACTGTTTTATTTGCACTTGGGTCCTACACCTAGGTAGATTGCCTTCGTATAGGTTTTCTTAAGAGCGGACAATACCTAATCTCGCCGGCAGCCTTCGCCCATGTTATTCTATGGGAAAATTTGTTTACATAATTACTCATTACCTAATGAATATTTTTCAATTCTGTTTTCACATTTAGAAAATTCATAAGCGTTAAATTAGTACTTGTTTTCCAAAAATTGATTTTTTAAAATTTTAGTATTTCATTTTGCGATTAGAAAATGAGAAAAATGCATTTTGTGAAAAATCGCATTTTTGAACTCAAAATTAAAATGTAAAAATTAAAAAAAAATGAATTTTTCAAAAATGAGTACTCATTTAACGGTTGTGAATTTTCTGACTGCGAAAACAGAATTTAAAAATATTCATTAGGTAATATGTAATTGTAGCAACAAATTTTCCCATAGAATAACATGGGCGAAGGCTGCCGGCGAGATTAGGTATTCTCCCCTCTTAAGGAGACCAAACCTGTTTTTCTCTCGAGTTTTTAAGTAGACTACAGAAAAATCCGAACGGTTAATTTGAGGACTGTGACCTGGAATCAAACCGAGTACTTCACACTTACAAGATTCAAAATCAGAACATAACGACTTCTGTTGGAGTATATTTTATTTCAAAGAAAAAAAAATATACATATATATGATGAAATGTATGCTTTGTGTATGTGATGTAAAAATTATTTTAAAACTTTATATAGGGGAAAGTTGGACAAAACGGGATACCATTCTTGTTTTTCTTTACTACGGAAAATACATTGAAGAAAACCATACATTTTATTTTTTTATAACTACTAGGGGGCTTTGCCCCCTGCTCGCTCCGCTCACCAACCCCCGAGGAAGGCTTCGCCTCCCCCCGACTCGCTTCGCTCATTAATCCCTGCGGGATTCTACCCGACTATTCGCAACTTTGCTTTTCATTAAATTGGAATATTAATAATACATAACACAAGAGAGTTGAACAATATTATAGAAATCCATCATATTTGGTATCGCATTGAAATACACAATATTTAATATTATATCGTTTATAATATGACAAAAATCTGTTATAACGTTCGACAATTTAATAACAATTTGCCATTATTTTGAGAGAGAACATAAAATAAACAACCATAGCACTAACTATTTAGAATAGAGAGAAATTCTTGACATCTAAATCATTTAGCGTTGCAACTTTAGTATATGATCGACTTGTTAAGTTTTTGTCACTGTTTGACGATGAATTTTTTGGGTGTTATTGCTTGATTAAAGAAATTATGAACTTATATTTTCTAATGCCTATATTTTTTTACTATTGAATTTTTTTAGTTAATTTAGGACAATATGTAATACTCTGCATTTATTTCCGGCGTACAGCAAGGTTTAAAATGGTGCTTCCAACACTAAAGATGCAACTTTTTAAAGTGCATTTTTTATAGAATATAATTTAGTCAGGTTGAAGATAAATATCTTATGCGATTATTGCAATTATTTTAAAAATTTAATTAGTAGTAGTAGTAGTACGACAGGACAATTTCTTTCAGATGGCAATTTTGCATTGTCGCCACTTATTGTATTACACCATGAATTTGCCAAGATGCCTGTCAATATCTGATTTTACCATTTAATTTCTTAAACTGTAATTAATACTAAGGAACAACTTTAGTATATCCTCACAACGATATTTGGCGACTTTTTGTTGGCGATTATGGCTAAATCATAAATGATAAAATCATAATCTAAATCATAAATTATAAAACATAAAATCATAAATCCAAAATAAATAACATATAGGCTGTCATATTATAATGCAAACAGTCCAGAACGACATCGTTATCGTTGAAAACGACGCCAAAGAAAAATCGCCAAATTCAGCTGTAGGGATATACTAAAGTTATATCAATACTAAGTTAAATCGAAAAAAAAAAAAAAAAACACATTTTTCGAAATCTACTGATAAGTGAAAAATTCATTCTTGATTGTATTGTAAAAACGAATTGCCGGTTTGAAGTATTCGAGATAGACCATCACCATTCATAAATTGGATGGCTTTTGAATATTTGTTGACAATATTTTCTGAATAAGTGTTGATGATGGCTCCTGAATACTTGTTGGCGATATCTGCTGAATAATTATTATTGTTGGCTATATATACTGGAAATATATTCATCATGACATCTTAATAGTTGTTGGCGATATCTCCTGAACTTGTGTTGATTTTGGTCTAAATATTTGTTGGCTACATATTCTGGATATGTACTGATTACACCTTGATTTTTTTACATATATATTATGTAATATTAAATTTAGAAAACAAAAAAGGAGCGTGGAGAATGAAATTTAATGATACTGGATAATTTTTTTAAATTTTATTTTATTTATAAAGACATCAATGGTACAGGAAAAAACCCATTTTCTTTCTAATAATGAACAGAACGAAAAACGGATATTTTACCTGGAGATATTTTGTACATTTAGACCAAATAAAAAATTTTCTTCTTTTTTTCCGTCTTGAATTAAGTTGAAAAATATTTAAATAAAATTGAAAAAAATCGTTCTAAAGCAATGGTAAAGTTTAACCTCTTGGCGAAATTTTAAATTTGGCACCGAAGTAGCTTAGACGTTTCTCGCGAAAATCTTGACATGCATACTGGGCTCTTCCCAGCGTCGTCTGCTCAATCACGTGATAGAGGAAAACGAATAATCGAATTCTGAGAATGGAATTCAATTAAATATTGTTCTTAAGAACAAAAATGTTAATATTTAATATAAAATAAAATAAAATTAATATTGTGCATTTGTAAACAGTAGAATAATTGTATTTGTAAATTTAATAATTTTTAAAGAACACTTTATGTGTTTATTTATTTTTACCTATAAGAATCGATTGTTGTATATTGTAGAGTAACTGTAACATTAACTGATCTAACAATAAATAATACAGTCGGCTGCAAAATTATTCGAGCACTAGCCAATAATTCCTATATTTAAAAAGTACACTTAAGACTGTTTTGCTAAGTAAATCCTTGTCGAATCATGTTCTTAGACTGATTAAGAACATGACTCGACAAGGATTTATTTAACAAAGCTGTATTAAGTGTACTTTTATTTGGCAAGGATTATTGCTAATGCTCGAATAATTTTGCAGCAGACTGTACAGTCGGCTGCAAAATTATTCGAGCACTAGCCAATAATTCCTATATTTAAAAAGTACACTTAAGACTGTTTTGCTAAGTAAATCCTTGTCGAATCATGTTCTTAGACTGATTAAGAACATGACTCGACAAGGATTTATTTAACAAAGCTGTATTAAGTGTACTTTTTTTTTGGCAAGGATTATTGCTAATGCTCGAATAATTTTGCAGCCAACTGTAGCTTCTTGTGGAATGTTTACGGATTATAAATTGAAATTTTAAAATGTTTTCATTTAATTTAATTGCATAAAGGTGTTACAACAAGTTAATTAACTTAGTTACTGGTCTAAATGGATTTACGTAGTACGATATTGCACTGTCACTGATTTAAGTACGAAAAATCAGAGTATTTAAACATGGTCTTCATGAACATCAATAACAGGTATAAACTAAATGATGATTGTAAATGTATACAGCAAACAAAAGATAATGAATAATGATATAAAATGCATTAAAAATGATGATGTATAAAAAAATAACACAGATTAAATACGATTTATCAAAAATAAGAATAGAAATTATGTTATTTCAGCAATCGCTCTACATAAACAAGACTTCGTCTGCTATTTGTTTTTCCTCTATCATGTGACCTCTGACGTCAGGTGGGAAGAGTCCATTGCTATAGATAATTTAAGTCAGCGTCAAAATAAATGAAAAATTTAAAATCAGCCAATGAGGTCCTGTATTAGCTGTAACTACAATATTTTAGCAATGCAGTTACTACATTCCTTTATATATATATAAAAAAAATGTCCTGTTGTATTAAATTCTGTTTTCTGCAAAGTTTTATATCAATGCTTAAAAACAAAAATAGGTTGCGGATTTTATTATTATTATCATTATTATTGTACCATTTTATAATTTATCTCTATAGGAAGGCATGGCTAGAGTTAAAATGGCTATTGTAGTTGCGTAAATGAATTCCTTGGCCAAAAACGTACGAGCTTCTTCATTTCTAAATTTTAAAAATCGTTAAATTGGTCATAGTAAAGATCTATCCTTTTAAATATGTTTAGAGTTAAAAAACTAAATCTTTATATAATATAAACAAATATAAATTTTTATCTCATAAATTCCATTTTTAAAATGTCTGCGCTTATCCTCTAACTCTATACCAATAATTGTTTAACATAATCATGGTATTCATTATTAAGGTTATCATTAATTAATGATCTAAATAACAAAAAGCTAACATACAAATAAATAATTAGAAAGCGTTTTAAGAGTAAGCAATATAACCATTTTAATATCGCATACTACAGTCGGGTAATACAATTCTCTTTTTTTTTGAAACAGTGATAGAGTTGAGTTGTAGCTTGTCATTTACACGAGTTGATTTGTAACTTACCACAACACTCCCTCCACAAGCCACAACTTACTTAACACGAATTTAATTTTGATTTCCAACTAGACTACTAAATGAAAATAGTACTAAAAGAGTACACAGTTCTTTAAACCTAACACTAGGCAAAGGTTTTGTCATTAAGTCTGCTAACTGCAAATTTCCGGGAACATGTTTAATATGCAGTTCGCCGTCAATGAACTTTTCTCGTACAAAATGATAACGGACATCAATATGTTTGGAGCGTTTATGGTATTCAGGGTTTTTGGCAAGTTTTACAGCGCTTGCTTTATCTACCAGAAGAGAGGGTGTTTTAACATATGTTAAATCACTGAACAGGCGTTTCAGCCAAATTAATTCCTTCGCACTCTCACTTGCAGCAACATACTCAGCTTCTGTCGTAGACAACACAGCACTTTTCTGCTTTTGGCTCATCCATGAGATGGCTCCACTTGCAAATCTTGAAATCATTCCAGTTCTTGAGCGTCTTGTTTTTAAATCACCCGCATAATCAGCATCACTGTACACTTCAAGCTCATTGGGATGGGTCTTAGATTGATATAGCAAACCAAAATCTACAGTTTTTTTCAGATACTTGAAAATTCGTTTCACTGCACACCAATCAGACGTCCTTGGACTTTCCAGATTTTCAGAAACAATACTGATAGCGTATGCTAGATCTGGTCTTGTAACAGTAGCAAGGTACATTAGGCTGCCAACTGCCTGACGATAGGGAACTTCTTTTCCTATCCATATATTTCCGACATCATCAGAAACATAGCTTTTGTCACTTGGAGTTGATACTGGATTAGCACCATCCATTTGAAACCTTGAGAGGACTTTTTTCGCATAGGCACACTGATTCACAAAAATTGAACCATCATCCAATCTTTTTAATTTTTATGTTCATACCTAAAAATTGGTTTAAAGAACCTCTTGTGATTTGAAAAGACTGACTAAGTTGATCCATGAATTCCTCCACTTCAACTTTATCAGTCCCAACAACAAGGCCATCATCGACGTAGATAACAACAAAATGTTTCTTGCCATCTCTATGTCTGATAAATAAACAAGGATCAGCTGCACTAACTTCCAGTTTCTGGTCTTTCATAAAATTCACAAAACACTGATTCCAACAACGATTCCAACAATGTAATCTACAGACTCTCCCACTATTATCATCAACGCTTTCTGGTTGTGTCATGAAGACTTCCTCCTTAAGTGTTCCATATAAGAATGCAGTCTTTACATCAAATTGTTGCAAGTGTAATTTTTCTTTTGCAGTTACTGCAAGAACAGATCTCACAGTATCATATCTAGCAACAGGACTAAACGTTTCATCATAATCAAAACCTGCTTTCTGAGCATACCCCTTGGCTACAAGACGAGCTTTGTATCGCTCCACGGTACCATCAGAATTAAATTTCTTTCTCAACACCCATCGGCAATTGATGACTTTGGAACCTTTAGGCCTTTCAACTAATTCCCAAGTTTCATTTTTATGCAGGGCATCTATTTCTTCTCTCATAGCTTTAAGCCACAAATCACTTTCATTCGAGGAAAGAGCTTCAGAGTATGTCGAGGGATTTTCACTATTTTCGGAATCTTCTACTGCAGCTATGTTTGCAATAAGATACTCTCCAGATCTCATCCATGCAGGTAAGCTTTTGTTTCTTTGAGACTTTCTGACAGTTTGCAGTTTCTCTTCTGAAGGATTAGATTCTTTACTCTGAATATCTTCACATCTCTCAATTAAGTCTTCCTTCACCTCCACTGTTACTGGAGTGGTACATAAACGTTCAGGTTTGAAATATACATCACGAGATTTTATGATTTTGTTCTGAGAATGCAGATAGATTTTATAGCCATCTTTCTTGTTCACATATCCCACAAAATGACCATGAACACTTTTGTCATCAAATTTACGTCGAAAATTCTTAGGTATATGTGAATAACATTCAGTTCCGAACACTTTCAAATGATCTAGTTTAATTGTTGGCTCACCAGTCCAAACCTCATGAGGGCTCTTGTTTTCTTCTGGGGATACACCAGTATGGTTTAGAAGGTAGACTGCTGTTTCACATGCATTGGCCCAGAGAGACCGAGGTAAACCACTTGCAGACAGCATAGAACGAGCCAGTTCAACGATTGTTCTGTTTCCTCTCTCAGCTGCGCCATTTTGTTCTGGCGAGTACGGTATACCAAGAGTCAGAACTGTACCTTTTTCAGCAAGGATTTGTCGAACTTCACCACAGTCAAATTCTCCTCCTCCATCACAGCGCAAAGCTTTTACAACATGACCATAATTGGTAGCTTCATTTAAAAACATACATAAGCAACTACTAACATCACTTTTCTTTTTCAAGAAAAATATTTTACGATATTTACTGTAGTCATCTTTAAAACAAACATAATATCGAGCACCACTAAGAGAAGTTATAGACATGGGACCGTTTACATCAGCATTAATGATTTCACCAGTTGACATGGCTCTATAAGGACGTGATTTAAAAGGTTTTCGATGAGCTTTACCAAGAGCACATCCATCACAGAATTCATTTGTCATTGCATGACTTACAGATATGCCTATATCAGTTAGCAACTTACGAACATGTCGTTTGTTTTGGTGACCAAGGCGTTCATGCCATAACTGTAAAGATTCAGATTCAGTAACAGTACTTATTTCAGCTGGACTTGCTGGAATAACAACTCTCATGCAGATAATATATGTGTGATCTGACCATGATCCAACTGCAACAAGTTCTTTAGAACTATAAAATTCAATATATCTTTTTGTCATTTTTACTTCAATACCATGCTTGGCAGCTTGTTGCACAGAAAAGAGATGCCTCTTCACATCAGGGACATACCAGACATTTTCCATGTGAGCACCATACCATTTGCCATGAATATAAACTTGAATATTTATTTTACCAGATCCATATGCATAAATCTTCTTATTATCAGCAAGTGATACCTCAATGGGCACGGCCGCTTATAATCGGACCTATGGTCCGAATATTCCTTAGGATAATCGGACCTATGTTCGTTAACGCATGCGCAAATACCATCCGCGATCGTGGACTTAGAAAATTTTTGAACTCTACCTTAAGTAGTGATCCGTCTCACTGGCGCCATCTAGTAGCAAATAGATGGAGTAAACAATACTTTGCAGTTTTATATCATTTTGAATAATTCATTTTAGCGAAACATTAAATATCTAGTTAATTTATAATTGCATGTAAAAATTTAATTGTGTTATTGATATTCGGGAAAAACTTATTATATTAAAACTGTTATATTAGATGTGTAGTATGGATTTTTAAGTCTGTTTTTCTCAGAATGAAATTGTCAGTATTTTTTCAACTTTTACAGGTTATATCTCAACTTGTAGTCAAGGTACAAGTCTGAAATTTTGCACACTATTTCTTTATAGTATTTTGAACAAATTGTCTTCGCGATTTTGCATTTCATAAATTTTCTTCTGAAATATTTGCTTACAAATAAAACTTACTCTAAAAAATTTGGATTTTTTCTTTTCTTTTTAAATTTGTAAGCAATATTTTTATAAACCCTGAACACAATTTAAAGTATATTCATTTCTGAATGTAAAAATAAGAAAAGTATGAAATTTTAGCAAGTATTTCAGAAATTATATCAATTTTAAAATATGCTTAAAAGTTTAATTTTGAATTTAAAATTATTTGACAGTGTTTTCATATGTAATGAATATTTCATACAGACATGTATTCTGGGGAAAAAATTCAGAATTAAATACTAATAAAAAAAAATAGAAAAAAGTGTCCCAGCCCCCCCCCCCTTAAGCACTTACAGTAAATAAGTTATAACATAATGTTTTTATAGCAGTTTTTTTCTTTTAGTTATAATAAAAAGTTAGTTAAATATTAAAAAATATTTTATTTATTTAAAATTATATTTATTGTATTATTGATTATTATTATGTATTATTTATTATTATTATGTATTTAATGTTCGAGGGAAGAATTAAAAATACATCATTCAGCCGAGTATCGAACGTTATACCATAGCAACAGTAAATCGGCATCTTAATCATTCGGCTACGACAGCACATTTAGCTTCTCCAATATCTTGTTTTGGTACATTCTGAAGTTCAGAAATATATTCTGCGCATGCGTTAGCGAACATGGGTCCGAATATACTGGATTTTAATGGGACCGTTGGTCCGATTATCCACTGCGAATGGGCACAGGGAAATGTTTGTATGTGACAAAGTACTGTTTGTTTGCAGTCATGTGATGGGAGGCCCCAGAATCACAGACCCAACTATCTGGCTGAGTACTTTTTGCACTGGCAGTAAATGCACCTTTATTATTCTTTGAAAATGAGAATTTATCATTGGACCTTTTCTTTGGACAATCTTTACAGAGATGCGCACTCGATCCACATTTAAAACAAGTCTTTTGTTTAAAATTACTCAGTTTGGCATTATTTCTTGGCGTACTTTCAGGAAGTTTTTCGCCATTTTTCACAGCTTTTTGCTTACCAGGAACACGAGCTGCAAATGCGCCATAATCCACAGGAGCAGTAGATTTAATGCGCTGTTCAATTGTACATAACTTTTCAACAAGATTTTTAGTAGTTCGTTTATCAGAATCTAAAGACTCCCATACATTGTTAAATTCTTGGAATTCTGGACCCACAGTAAGTAGTATTTTACCATGTAGTAATTCTTGTGGAATAGAAGCTGAACCTATACGGTTTAATTCATTATTCATATCCGTATAAATTCTTTCAACTTTAGCAGCATGTGTAGCAATATTATCACTGGGATCTTTACAGACTTGAAAAAATTGAGTCATCAATAAATTAAGTCTCTGAATACTGCTTTGTTCAAAAACACTAATTAATTTGTCCCAAATGTCCTTTGCATTCAAGTATGTCATCACTAAATCAGCAACAGAAGCGCTCAACGTACTTGCAATAAGGGCGGCTGCCTTGGCATTATCACGGCGCCATTCAGATACCTTCGCCAACTCATTCGTATCGACTTCGGCATTTTCAGCGTCTGGACAAATTTTTGTTCCATCAATTATAGATGTCAAATCATATTGATCAAAGTGCATTTTCATTTGCCACTTCCACTTACTCCAATTTTTAGCACCGTCTAGCTTATCGATTTGTACTTTCAGTTCAGCCATATCGTAATGTTTCGCTGTTAGAAATAACAAATTCTGTAGTTCACTTAGCTTTTCAAAAAATTTTCAGATAATTAATTTACGCAGATTTAAAGCATCCTGGGCCCATAACCTATTAAGGTTATCATTAATTAATGATCTAAATAACAAAAAGCTAACATACAAATAAATTATTAGAAAGCGTTTTAAGAGTAAGCAATATAACCATTTTAATATCGCATACTACAGTCGGGTAATACAATTCTCTTTTTTTTGAAACAGTGATAGAGTTGAGTTGTAGCTTGTCATTTACACGAGTTGATTTGTAACTTACCACAACATTCATTAGTAAATCTTTTTCGCCTAACATTAAAATAAACGAACAACTTCAGTATATCCCCACAACGATATTTGGCGATTATGGCTAAATCATAAATCTAAAAATCATAAATCATAATCTAAATCATAAAATTATAAATCATAAATGATAAAATCATAATCTAAATCATAAAACATAAAATCATAAATCCAAAATAAACAACATATAGGCTGCCATATTATATCGCAAACAGTCCAGAACGACATCGTTATCGTTCAAAACGGCGCCAAAGAAAAATCGCCAAATTCAGCTGTGGGGATATACTGAAGTTATACCATAATATAAACTAAAATAAAAATACAAACTAATTTTCGTTTCATCTTTATTAAATTTTTACGTAATATTTTTAAAATATCGGTTATTTTCAAATGTTTTGCTATTCTAAATATTTTTTTCTTCTCTCGAGCATCTCAAAGATGCCAATTACTCAATTTTTCTTATTTACACCATTGATCACATTTTATTTTTCCTGAGGAAAGTGACGTCAGAGACACAGAAAAAAACGTCATAAGAGAAACTTTTCTCTCCGGTGGCAAATAGAGTACCTTAATAAACACGCGTTTTCACTTAATAACTTAGTTAATTAAAATGATAGAAATTTCTAAGCAGCTGAAATGCCTTCTTTAAAGCAGTCGGAATACACTGATATATCTCATGACGCGGAGAACCCTGCCCTCCGCGAGAAGTTGCTGTCGCAGACAAAAAAAAAATTGACGCCAGCGACAGTTACTTTTTTTTAATATATAGAGACAACATTTATTGAAGCACACAAAAAACATATTTTTAACTAATTGTAATGATTGTAAAATACTAAAAAAAAAGTATTTATCAAACTCTTACACATCCCGTTTTAGCATACCTGGGTTGGATAAAACGGGATAGGGATTACAATGTTTAATTTTTTGAGTAAAACTAACTGGAAAGCATAATTAGGTGACAGAAAACTGTAAAGCAAAATTTCCACTTGAAAGATCAATGTCTTCAGTAATCCGAGACTTAAAATAAGAGTTTTTTATGTTTTTATTTACAAAATGGGAAAGACCTTTTATTTAGGCCTATAGCAAAACAAAAGTCGCATAAAAAGGCATTAGAACACGCTTCGTGAGCCCATTCTTGACATCCAGAACATTGTATACAACCTTCACCAGCCGTAAAATCGACGTACAGTCAGGGCCGGCTCGACCATATAGGCAAACTAGGCGATGGCCTAGGGCGCTCAAATCTAGAGGGCTGCACAATCCAGACAACAAGATCTATTTTATTTATTACTATCTAACGGCACTTTAGAATAGATAAAATGTAGTCTTGGAAACACAGCACTCATGTTGTGTGAAATTTTTAAACACTTACAATCTTTGTCTAGAAAGGACTAAAAGGTACAAGTCTGCTGCTATGACTTGGAAACATTTACTGAGTTTTTCTTGCGTGCTTTCAATTGGACGTGTAAAAATGAAGTAAATGGGTAATCCTCGAATTGACTTTTCAGGGCATCAAAGTCAATCTAATTTATCTAATGAGAAGCGCTAGAGAAAGAGTCACAAACAACTGGCTTGATTTTACCATAATAACGATATATTTATTTCAAAAACTTACAACGTCGAATTGAGTTTTGAAAACAGTCCGTCAATCTGTCCATCTAATTGTTAACAGCTTTACACTATATCTAAAAGTCACCGAATCATTATTTAATGGGGTTGTACTTTATTGGAACTATAAAGTTTTGACTTTCCATTCAAGGGTCTAAATTGTACATCATGTTTTTTATAATTTTGAACTGACATAAAAAGAAAATAATAATAATAAAATTTGAAGGAAGCTAGCTCTAACTAGAAAGAAGTTTTAGCTCTTTAGACTAGGTGACTTTGTAGGGGCTATGCGTGGGGGCTTTTTGGAATTTTACAAAGTGATTCTGTTATAGTTTCTTTTTCTAGTAGCTCAACTTTGTAATATAATGTGAAATTTCGTTTTCAGTACAATTGATACTTGAGACTAGCTGCTAACAGTAAAAAAAAATTTGGAGTACAATTTTGTAAGAGAAAATTAGAGAAAAAATATCATTAGCAAAGCAAATTAGACTCATTTGAAAAGTTATTTTCGTCCGAATCCTAAAGAAACACTATCAGGATAATAATTTGAAAAAACAAAAGATTTTTCCACCTGAATCTGAATAAGTAAAAATCTTGCTTCATCTTCCAAAATAATTAGTAAATAAACAATAGTTTGATATGAAAGAAATAAAGATTGAGGCTTTGATAAACAGAACATGGAAAATGCTTCCGGTTTCACTTTGAGTTGCAATGTGAGAAAATTCTATGGGTAATCTGCAGCGAATACATGACATGACTCTCTGACGTCATTCAAAGTCCTGACGATTTTCTTTTATTTAACCTGTAGGAATCTTCTTTTAACCCACAAACAGTGGAATGTAGCCTATCATAGCACAGCTTTTTCCTGCAAATATTAAAAGCTCCACTTCGTTCTAGTTGTCCATTCTCGACGAACACAAGCCAGATCATGTATAAAAAATTTTAATTTCCTATTAGAAAATAAGTGAAGAAAGTTTTCGTAAGTACATAACAAAAGACGACGCGCCAATGATGAAAATGTGACCCAAACTCCACTACTAATGCACTACTAGAAACAATTTTTTTTTCTTGGAAACTGTAAAAGTGATTTCGGATTTGATAAACAGGAGGCATTTTCAGAAGAAATTAATATTGCGGTATCATTCCCATCGGAGTTGATACGATTACGAAAGCCAGCCCGATTACGAAAGGCTGTGGCTATTGCTACGGCATCCGTAACAATATTATTGTTACGGCAGTCTGACTGCGCTTGCGCAGTGAGACTGCCGGAGAATTTTTAAGAATGATTCTTTATTTGAATGATTCTTGTATCCGGCAGTCTATTTGTTTACTTTTTTCAGCCATGTTTTTTCTTGGATAGCCCAGAATAATGCTACCTGTGTTTGTCGCATTAATAATCTTGGACTATATTGATCCTTGTACAAATAAAAAAGCAATGAACGGTTATTGTTAATATTTAAATCTTTATCAAATACATTTTAATGAAATTTATCGAGTGTTAGTTAAAGACGATGAAAAAAATTGCACTTAAGATTAACATTCCTTTTTTAATAAATTGTCTTTAGAAAGCTGTACATATTTTACTTATGTACCGATGTGTATTTTAAATTATCTTTTTTTATACATGTAATTAAAATTAGAATTTACTGTCAGTTTTTTTTCCCCCTCAGGTACAATTTCCGTAATTACTTTCTGTTCAATTAAAATTAGTTTTAAGTTTATACTCACTTTGTCTTTCTGTCTCGTTACATAGTTTATCATGTCTTGTTTACTAGGTAGTATTAAAACTTTATATTTTACCCGTATTGAAAACCAAAACTACCGTAACGGATCGTAAATCTTTATCAACATTAAATCTACAAAAATATAACAAATTATTCTGCTGTCAAATGTGTACTTCATTAATAACTATAAATTAGTAAGCTTTTCACATTCTTTTCTTTTTCAAGTTTGCAAACACAATCATATATGCTTATGTGTGCAAGCATTGTTATTGAAAAGTTTTAAATTATTACAAAATTGATATTTATTAATAATTTAGATGATTTTAATGTTATACACACTATTAAAAATATATTTTTAATGAGCTAATGTTTAGTCTTCAGTAACATTAATAACTTAAATCTTTTATGTCATATTCTTAATAAAAGAAAAATAGTTTTTGTATACTTCTCTTTTTCATCATCCCCATGGGATTACTAAAAATTTTCATAATAGCTTTATCATATTAGTACTAGTACCTTGACAGTACATTTTTTTATAACAGCCCTATAGTATCGTTATGATAAAAGTACCCCCCCCTTTTTTTTTATTAAGTAAGCCTAAATTATATAATTTTTTTTTACCACGTAAAGTCATTTATTTCTGCCAAAATATTTATTATGTATATATATTTAAAATATTAAATACGTGAGGTGAAAATATTCTTGGATAACAGGAATATCCTTATGAAACTAACATTTAGAAAATAAGTGAGAATATCCTTTTCTTTTTTAGATAAAATGAAAAACACGTTTAAACCTTGCATGTGAAATATAACTTATTCATTGTTCTCAAAAAGCGTATATTTAGCTTTATTCCCCATATTCTTTTTTCTTTGTAGGAAGAGGGGATATTTTCAATGAAATACAGCTTTAAGATATTTTATTCAAACAAAAAAGTACTTAAGCTTTTTATTTTCATTTTATTTGCTCAGTAACAAGAACATTTAAAACTCATAAACGGTTATTAAATGTTTTAGGAAAACCAGAATATAAAAGATTAAAGATATTAGGTTTAGAAAGCAAGCTTAAAAGCTATCAAGCAAAAAACTTTGAATAAAACACTATAAATTGTGCATCATCGCTTTGTTTGCGGCACTCGTGCCAACTTAATTGTTTTGGGTTTTTTGCAGTTTATAGTGTTTATTCAGTTTTTCACTATTACTTTTCAACAGTTCTCTGGTGTATTTTTTATTATTTTAAGATTAAAAGAAAAACTAATGAAAAGTATTAAAAAAAAGAGAAAATTCAAATTTTATTAAGAATAAGCTGTTTATTAAAAGCTAGTTTATTTTTTTTAATATTGATTTTAGCGACAGATTTTGGCTTAGGCCCATGCCTAGGGGCGCCTAAGTTTTAAAGATAATTAAAATTTGAACAGTAGTGGCAGTTAAATTTGAAGGACAACCAGTATTTAATAGGAATGAGAAACATTTTTAATTAATTGTTTTTATTTTTTGCCAATACACTTTATCAATCCCTGTTTAACACGTTACAGATTTTTAGATAGTGATTTGAAATATACGAATAGATAGTGTTATTGAAAATTGATTTTTCCAACTGAGTGAAAATAATGCCCGGATCTTTGACTTACACGGTCTAAGATCTTTGACCATGTAAGTCAAACATCTGGGGTTTGACTCCTGGTCCTGCCATTAATTTCACTGAGCTGGAAAAATGAATTTTCTCTACATATGATTTTCTTCCCAATCTGTTGATTGTGTGATATTAATAAAAAAAGATAGTGTTATATTTGAACGGTTGATCCACTGGACTAAGCAGCGGCAATATGTAGCTTGGGATGCTGCTGTTTTCTTATGGCGATTAAACGTCCAGCAATGGATTATGCTTAGATCCAGGTAGAGTGTGGCAATTTTTTTTAAGCTTATATTAAATTCTTAAAAATGATTTAATTGTGAACAGAAATCCAAACATTAAGAGCAATCGAATAGATTTTCAGTTGATAATACAAATTTCAAAGCATGATCTGCTCTCTCTGTCATGAGTCAAACATGTTATGATTTGATGAGAGAAATTATTTTCTGAAAATAATTAAGTATGCAATGATTTAAATATAAAATATAGAACAAGAAGCTGTAAAGAAACTATTTTTAAACAAATTAAATGTTAATAATCAATCATTCAAAAAATAAAAAGGTGTAACTTAATTTTTTTCTTTTTTTTTTAAATCTTAGGACTCTAAAAAAAAATGTGAAAATGATAATATGTAAACATAGTTTATAATTCGGACGTCAAAATGTACATTTATGTGTATCAAACATTGCGTACATTAAAATGTACAGTTACAATGTACATTAAAACTAATCACGGATGCATAAAGTATTCAAATTGTATAAAAAAAAACTAATTTTCTGATGTTCATACTAGTAATTGATATTTATACTAACAAAGAAAATTTATTTATGAATTTAAACATCAATAAGTTAAGTAACTAATATTTAATGAAAAATAAAAAAATATTTATAAAGCACGGGAAAATTTGTTTCCATAATTATGCATTACTTAATGTATTTTTTTAAATTCCGTTTTCACATTCAGAAAAAATCACAAACAATAAATTAGTACTTGTTTTGCAAAAATTTAGTTTTAAAACTTTTATCATTTTATTTTGCAGTTAAAAAATGCAAATGATATACTTGGTTACTTTTTTATATTTAAACTAAAATATTAAAAGAACCAATTTAACAGTTGAAAAATTTCTAAATGTCAAAACAAAATTATAATAAATTGTATAATCAATAATTCTGGAAACAAATTTCAAAGGTTAGGTAGTACTCTTAAGTATTAACCACTTCGCAGGCTGCAGTAATGTGTAGACGACAGCTATAGTGTGCCTCTGACTAGTTGGTCAAGTGGTTAAATGAAGCTTATTTTATTTTAACATGCAAACTTTAATATTGTCTTTCTACTAATTTATATTAATAAAATCAGACTTTTGTTTGTAAATTTCAGAATAAAAAAATTTGCAATTGTGTCCGTAACTTTATTTTTGTCCAAGTATCACGCTAGAACGGCTAAACTGAATTGCAGGAGACTTTGCAGGAATTTAGGTCTTAAAGCAACTTAAAATTATATATATCAACTTTTACAACATTTTCTCCCCTTCCAAGGGGTCAGGAGGCAAAAACATGTTTGTAAGCATAACTCAGCTCCAAATTACTTCACGATGAGGAGATTGCACATGGAGAGACTAGATTTGAGGACAAAAAGGAAAAAAACTTTCTATGATTTTGAAATTTTTTATTTTTAGGGGGGGGGGGGGAGAAAATAAATTTTTGGTGGAAATTTTCACAAATTCCCGATTTTTGAGTAGAACTCTACCAAAAATGATTAACAAAGATGTTGAAAAGAGCCATGTAATTTCCAAATACCCATTTTTGTTTTTTGTAGTTTTTTAGGGATTCGATTTGTGCACAATGCTAGTGCTTTAGTGCTGAATTTGTCTTGGAAAAACTGTAGGAGCTGAAGTCAAGAATTTCAGTGGGTGGATTATTTATATGTATCCGACATCTATAGTAATGGAATTTTATGACCCCCCCCTTTCTCCCTGGAGAGCAGGAGGCAAAAACACGTCTGTAATTGTAAGCATAAGTCAATTTCACATTACTTCACGGTGAAGTAATTGCACATGTGGAGAGTATTGAGTATAGAGTCCTGCATCGGGTTGGGTTGACAAATTTTTTTCTCTTGCGGGTCAGGTTTAGCTTTCTATGAGTCAGGTCGACTTGAGAACACCTTTCAAAAAAAATTTTACAGTTGAAAGCATAAATTTGTAGACATAATTATAGTTTCTTTAACTGATTTTAGACATGTGTTGGAGCTACATATTCCTATACACGGATATCCACCTGAAAAAAAAAAAAAAAATCCGTATAAGCATGAGAAAAAAATATTCGTATATGTTTTCTTTTCTTAAACAAATCTAAAACTGATCATATGTAGAAATTGTATGAAAATTTTAAAGTACTGTATAAATTTTTATTGACTATTGTTAATATATATATAAGAAATACAACATAACCTTACTTTTACGTTTTGGAAATTTAATTTATTTCTCAATTTACATTTTTTTTTAAAGATATCTTTATTTTCAATGAATTTAATCCTCGCTTGTATGTTAACGAAATTTTGAATTTTCTTCCATTTACATTTGTATATACAGCAAATATAAAGGGAATACTTGTCGTGATTTAATTAAAAAAAGTAATGTAAAATAAACACATAAAAGAAACGAATATCATCAAAGCAGATTATATTCTTTATTGTCTTCTCTAGAACGAATAAATAATGCACCAGAAAACTGAAACGAGAAGCTAAGTTGCTGATTATGCGAATTTAAAATGATCAGTGATTCTTAAAAAGCAGATGTTTAACTACGAATCACATACATGCTACACAAATTATTATAGTAAAGTAAACATCTACATCGGACAAAAGCAATAAAGAATAATACATCTTTATTTTTTTCCAGACTATAAGTAATAAATAATAAATTATGAACATTTAAATTGAAGTGCATTTTTTATTTTCTTCTATATTCAATAGAAGAAAGTGTTGGATTCATAAAAATTTTCGATGGATTTACATGTTTTGAGAGGTCTAGAACACGATTTTACCATTTATAGAAAATATCTGTCTGTGTGTGTGTGACAAAAAGTTTGTGACGACTGTATCTCCGGAACTACTGTTCAGAATTATATATGAATTTATATGTAGAGGTACCTTGACCTAAATTAGTGCCTATCAATTTTTGTCAACTGATCAACAGGTGGTGCTGCTATACAGCAATTTCTGAGATTTAAGAGAAGGCTATATCTCAGGTTCTATTGAGTATAATCAAACAAAGCTTGATATGTAAAAAGGCTATTATGAGACATTATGATGATTCAATTTGAATTCTTATTGGCCAACAGGTGGCGCTGCTGCACAGCGATTTCAGCAGTTTAGGCGAAGGCTATATCTCAGGAACTACTGCATAAAATTGCATATAAATTTATATGTAGATGCACCTTGACCTAAATTAGTATCTCAACTGTTGGTGTCAACCGCTTAACAGGTGGTGCTGCTATACAGCAATATTTGCAATTTAATGGGAGACTATATCTCAGATTCTATTGTGTATAATCAAACAAAACTTGATATGTGAGAAAGCCATAAGGAGACATGTTGAATCAATCTGTATGCTAATCGGCCAATAGGTGGAGCTGCCATGCTGCAATATCCCTTGATAATGGGAAGCTCAACTTCTATGGCATATAACTCAACTTCTATGGCATATAACTCTACGAAACCTGATATGTGAGATAACCATTATAAAAACGTACTTTTTAAGATGCTATTTATACGCAATAAAACTGTCACTTTGGATATTTAGTGTTAGTTGTCTCTAAGATGAAAATCGTTTGCATTCATCCTGTTAGATAATCTTAAAAAGTAGTATTTTTAATAAATTATTTGCAATTAGTAAAATATAGGAAAGTATAGAAGAAAGTCTTGTGGTGGCCAAAACATACTAGTTTACTCTTGAATTTCACAACTCACATAAATGGTTAAAAATTATTATTGATCCTTTTTTCAGTTTTAAATTAAGCAATTAGTAATTACATTTCAAATTCTTTTTAAAATAATTTACCAACTGTATGACAAGGAAAACTTACCTTATTTTATAATTTAAAAAAGTTTTGCATGATTTTTAGATGAAAAAGTAATTTTCATTTAGTTCTCGGGTTTCGGGTCAGGTGCGGGTTGATGAACAATTTTTAGTCGGTTTTCGGGTTGATGAAATTTTTTTTGTCAGGTTCGGGTTGATATAAAATTCATCCGGGTTTGGGTCGGGTGCGCAGGACTCTAATTGAGTACAAGAAAGCATTGTCTGTGATTTTGAAATTTTCAATTTTTAAGAGAGGTAGGGGGGAATTTTTGAGTAGAGTTTTACAAAAAAGTGGTAGATATTCTAAAGAAAACGCATGGCTGTTTTCAGTATCCAAAAACCCATTCATATTTTTGTGACTTTCGATTTTGAGAGTTGTGTTGCAAGGGGGCAAATTCGTGACCCCCCCTCCCCTTTTAGCACTACATTTGTCTTGGGAAATCTAGGTAAGTTGTAGTCATGTATTTTAATGCATAAATAGTTTACATGTATCCAATACCTATTGTAATGAGATTTCCCTCCTTGGGTTCAAGGGGGGGGGGGAGAAAAAAAAAAGTTTCCAAGTGTAACTTTGCTCCAAATTATCTCAGTCAGATTAATTTTAATGTGTGGGTTGGTTATGCATACCCAACATGCACTATAATAGGATTTTGTGAAATTTCCCCCCTTCCCCCTTTTAAAGGTTGGAAGGAAATACATTTTTAAGACTAACTCTGTTCCAAATTATCTTAGGAAAGTGATTTTTTGATGTCGATTGGTTATGCATACCCAATACACACACCACAAAGAGATTTTGTGAAACTACTTTCTACCTCCTCCCATAGGAAGAGGGGGGGAGGGAGTAAAAAGAAAGTTTTCAAGGTTAAATCTGCTTCAAATTATTTTAGAACAGTAATTGTTTATGTGTGGGTCAGTTATATGTATCCAATATGTAGTATAAAAAGATTTTCCAAAATTCTCCCCTTTTTCCACACTTTAGGAACAGGGCTTGTGCAAAGACACGTTTTTAGCATAACTCTGCTCCAAATTATCCGAGGAAAGAGATTTTTTGATGCATCAATTGGTATGTGTATGCAACACACACTCTAAAGGGGTTGGATTTCGCGAAATTACCACCCCCCCCCCCAACACACACATACTACCACCGTCCATTGGGGTAGGCTCAGCAAAAAACACAGTTTCAAGTTTGAATATGCTTCATATTTTCATGAAATGGCGAATTTTGGCATATGAGTCAGAGATGCTGTTTATGTGCTATAGTGCGCAAATTATGTGAAAAATTTATTGTGGCGGGTACCAGCGGACACATAATTTTCATTCTTGAAAAAAATAATAAATAAATAAACGAAGAAAGAAAAAAATAAATTTTAAAATATATTTCTTGTTTAAAACTAATATTTTCTTTATATTTTTAAAGCATTCTGCTCTGAAGAAGGAAAAAAGATCTTTTCCTCCTACATAATATTAGTTTAAGACAATTTCAAAAAGGGCTGGTTAAAAATTCCTAAAAATCTGTTTTTCATTTACAAAAAAAAAAAAAAATTATATCTGTAATATATAAATTCATTCATGTGGGAACCCATTTTTTGAAAAATTGACCCAGATTTTTTAAACTCATGGGACCCAAGATTTTGAAAGACTAGCGGCATCACTGTGAGTATTGATTAAGAATATGCAATATTCTCTCTGATTCGATTTATTGAAAATTCTGATTTTCCTGCCAGTGGTGGATCAAGAACTTAACTTTTTGGGGAGGTGGGGGGCTAAGATTTGTCAAGATGTTATTCCAGATCAATGAAAATTTTACAATTGTAATATTCAAATGTGAAATGAATGCCAGTATTTTTTTTTTTTTTTTTTTGGGGGGGGGGGTGCTTCCCCCCTTAGATCCGCCACTGTTTCCCGCTGTGGACAGGGGAGTAAATTAGTGCCGAAGGCAGTGGGAACCTGAACTCTTCATGCTGCAAGCGAGAAAATCTCTACTGAATGCGACATAAACTTTAACTTAGGTTTCAACTGATTTTAGTATTTTTATTTTTGAGATTTTATAATAATGATATGGAATTTTGAGAATTCGTTTAAATATAGTGTCCAGTGAAGCAGGCAGAGCCTGCTAGTAAGTTATATAGTTCTTCAGAATTATAAAAAGAAATTTGTAATTAATTAGCATGAAAGAAATTAGCACAATTATTTCAATTAAAAATATATACTGTATTAAATTAAAATTTATTTAAATATGCATTCATACTTAATTTTTAAGGTTTTAGTTAATTACGGCTGAATCTGCAGCTGCACAAACTGTTCATAAATTAGAATTTTGTAACAATTGATCTGTATTAGTTCCCCATCATACTATAGGTATGGGGAACTTAGGTAATTGTGAAAATTTCCGACCTTGGTTTTTTTACTTTTCTACACGTTTTCAGGTGTGAGGAATCCGAAAATGACAAAATTTCTATGGTGTCTGTCTGTAGCGTGTCTGTTAGTGTGTTAGTCTGTTAGTGGGTCAGTCCGTTAGTTTGTTAGTCTGTGTACACGATATCTCAAGAACAAATTGTCGCAGAGAGGTCAGATCAGTTTTAAAATATTACTTTCGACACTGGCAAGAACCCTATTGATTTGCAACATTCGAATTTAAAAACTTTGTAAGTTATTAGAAATTTACGATTTTCTTAACATGGGAGAATAGGACAAAAATTCACTTAAACGTGCATTAAATGGAAACTTTACTGTAAAAATGTCAGACCAGTTTTAAAATATCAGTTTGGATGCTGGAATGAACATCAGTAACTATAAATATGCTACTTTGAAAATTTCGCAAGTTATTGGAAATTTACGAATTTCTTAACATGGCAGTATAGGGCAAAATTTCACATAAACGTCAATTTTTAGAGATATTTTCATCGTAAAGATGTCAGATTACTTTTGAAATATTATTTAGGACACTGGCATGAATGAATATTAATGACTATGAATTTTCCAATATAAAGATTTCGTAAGTTATTGGAAATTTACGAATTTCTTAACATGTCAGAATAGAGCAAAATTTCACATAAACGTCAATCTTGAGGGATATTTTCATCGTAAAGATGTCAAACCACTTTCGAAATATTATTTAGGATACTGGCATGAATATCATAGACTATGATTTTTCCAATTTAAAAAAATTCGTAAGTTATTTGGAATTTACGATTTACTTAACATGTCAGAATAAGGCAAAATTGAGCATAAATTTCCATTTTGAGGATCCTAAATACATTAGACAACTTCAAAATTAAGTTTATTATATTTGTTTGAACATGATTGAATACAAATATTCTACTAGGAAATTTTCGTAAATTATTTGTAATTTACGATTTTATCAACATATCGAAATTGTAAATTTTTCATATAAATATGAATTTTGAGGATTATTGCATTGGAAATAGTAGCATGAAAACTAAACAACAGAAATGACCCTGATAAAATAAATTAGAATAAGATAATTATATCGAAGTGAACGGTGGATAGCCTATTAGGCGGGGATTTCATTCTGTCACTGTATCAAGCTTTGGTCAAATTCATTTCTTTTAACATGATTATAATATGTCTCGCACTAGAAATTTCTTAGAACATAAATATGATGGGGAACTGAGCAGAGTCCACCTATGCCAACTAGTTTTTTATTTATAATCTTGCTGGAGATGGAGATTACTGAAATATTCCACATAATATTCATACTAGAGATATACCAAATATTTGGCCATATTACTGATTATTCCATTTGGCCGAATCTGAAACTATTTGGCTAGATGAATATTCAGTTTGTCCAAATATCCAATTATTTGGTAAGCTATTCAATTAGCCAAATTTATAAAACTTCATTTATTACTTTCTTCTACATTTTAGTAGAAGAAAGCATTGTATTCGTAAAAATTTTTGACCTTGGGTTTTCAATAGAGTTTGATTTACGCATTCTGAGTAGTAGAACACGATTTGACCAGTTTTAAAAAATGTGTCTGTGTGTGATAAATTTTTGTGGCAATTGTATCTCAGGAACTACTGCTTAGAATTTCATGCAAATTGGTATGTAGTTGCACCTTGACATAAATTAGTGTCTGTCAACTTTTGGTGAAAATAGTCTTAATGGTGGCTTTGCCAACCTGCTTTTTCTAAAGTTTTAACATGGTGATATATCTCAAAATTTCGTGTAAATGTGCATAAAGATAATTATTTTTAACAGTGATAGTCAACTGAGGAAAATTTTTTTGTATATGTAGGAGCATTGCATCTGTCTCCTGTAAATTTTCATTATGTACCCAAAGAGCTTTAACTATGTCCTTTAAAACGAATGATTGAACTATAGATCTGTGATAAAAGTTATTGATTTTTTTCATTAAAAGAAAGAAAAAAATTTATTTTTATAAAATGTTATTTGGAGAATAAAATTGATTTTCTTTGGATATTTGACGTTACGACTTCTCTAGAAATGTAAATCATCTGCATTTATCATGGAAAATAATTTTAATAAATTATTTTTACTGAGAGAATTTGTTTACGAAAATATAGGGTACAACCTCAGTATACACCCACAGCTGAATTTGGCGATTTTTCTTTGGTGCTGTTTTGAACGATAACAATGTCATTCTGGACTGTTTGCGATATAATATGGCAGCTTATATGTTTTTAATTTAGATTTGTCATTTTATCATTTATGATTTAGCCATAATCACCAAATATTGTTGTGGGTGTATACTGAAGTTGTTCCAAATACAGAAGAAAGTCATATAGTGGCCACAACATGATAGTTTTTTTTTTTTTTTTTTAATTCCATTTAAACATTCAGAAAACTATTAGTACTCATTTTACAAATTTGAGTTCAAAAATGCGAGTTTTCATTAAGTGCATTTTTCTCAATTATTAGCCATAAAATGAAATAGTACTAAAAATTTAAAAAATTAATTTTTGAAGATTAAGTACTAATTTAATGACTGCGAATTTTTTGAATGTGAAAATAGAATTTTAAAAAATACATTAAGTAATGAATAATTATGGAAACAAATTTTTCCATACAATAACTGTCAGTGAAATCAGGTATTATATGCTCGCAACATGCAAAAATCCCTGAAAACTGGTACTTTCATGCAGAATGGCAAGACTTGTTAATGATATATAAAATGGCTATTATTAAAAATATTTATTTACACTAATCATAAATGATAATATGATATTTGCGAAGTTCTAAGAAAATTACAATGCAAATGAAATATTTCTATAAAAACAAAATAACATGAAATTCAGAGACACAACTGAAGCGAATCCTGCAGATAACATACTATTATTAAGTCTTCCTTCACTATTCATTCTGCATGCAAGTAGCAGTTTACAGTTTTTTGCTTTCTAAGCGGTTTTACACCCATCATGTAAATTAAAGCAAATATTTTAAATCATCCACAGCAATATTAAAAAAGATTAATTACATTTATTATAACAATTAATATTTGAATAAGTACAAATTCTACTATGGTACAAAACAAATAAAAGATATGAGAAAAAACTAGTATGTTGCAGCTATGACAAAACTATGTTCATTTTCCTATAAGAATTCACACAATACAAATAATCTATAAAAAATTATGCAAACGATTTTCATCCCAGAGGCCAGAGAAGTATAACGCAGAATATACAAAAAAAAAAGTAAATTTTGTTTTGCAAAATAAATCGATTGTATTTTAAATTATCACAGATCGATGGTTCAATTATTTTCTGATCGAAATCCTGTTCCGAAATCATTATATGAGGGAAATAAATCTCCCACATTGATTTCAACATTTTTTCCCGAACACACTAGCTCAAAAAATAAATTAAAATGCCGCATTAAAAAAAAAGCAAGGAAAGTAAAGCGATCATTTAACATAATAGATATAAAAATGGCGTCGTGGATGTCAACATGTGTGCTACGAGATTGATTCACAAAAGAGTCGTTCTTAGTGGGAGCGATAAAGATTCATTGGTGACTGCCGTAACAATAATATTGTTCCGGCTGCCGTAGCAATCCGCGTTTGTAATGATCGATAGACGGCGCTTTGTGAACACTGCAGTTGTTAGTAAACATTAGCCACGTGTGTTCCAATAGTGTTCTTGTTATTCTACTTAATATTCGTACTATAATTTCTCCGCCATTACATTATGGAAAATTGATTGTTTTTGGAAAAAATACTTCAGTTTATTCAAAGTTCGATCGGAAGTAGATTTTTAACTGAAGTTGAACAAATATTAATTTCAAATCATCTGATTAATTCTTTACTTCCATTAGCCGAAGCAACTGAAATTTTAAATTCGTCATTTGGAAATAAATGGAAGCTCAATTCTGGATTTCTTGATGCTTTGGATTTACACTGTGGCACACAAAAGTATGTGTTATCTTTTTTACCGTATTTATTAATTTTTATTCAATAAATATATGTGAAACTAAACATCGGCTAGCAATGGCGGCTATATGGAATTCGAATTAAACCATGTTTATTGTAATTTCACCGTAGCCCACCAGAGGGCGAGCATTTCATTACAATCGCGGATAGACACTTCGATTACGAAAATAGAAAAAGAAGTTTAATTATGCAGTCAGCTGATAAATCAACAAGTGAGGCTAAACATCATTTTAAGATTAATTTTTATATTTCTTTTCTTGATACAGCAAGAAATTCGAATGATGAGAAGTTCAAACAGACCAAAAATACTATAAATCGTGTTTTCTGATGCCTTTCTAACGATTGTGAGTCGTAAAACAAAACTTTCAAGATGATTTTGAAATTTTGTAGAAGATTAGGAGATCTTCTGACTCAAGGAAACTCTAAGGATGTTGATGAAAGAACACTACAGGAAGTTTTGAATATTTTTTGTGAAAACGAACTAGTACATTGCGTATTGAATTTAGTAATAGCTGTTGCTGACACTTCCTGTGTCTGTGGTCAGTGGAGAACTCAGCTTCATATAATTGAAATTAATAAAAACTTACTAGCATTCTATAGTGACGTGAGAAAGATTTGTAGGACTGTCACCATTATCAACAGCTCAAGATAAAGCTAAAACAATTCATTTGAAGGATATTGTTTCTACTACCGCTAAAAGTAGAGCCGAAAAAACAATAATATTCAATATGTAATAAAAATAATTAGTTGATTATTTATTACAGTATTTGTATATGTATAATTGTATGTATAATTGTCTGCGTGTCTTACATTTTTTAAAAATTTGTTTTAATGGGGCGCCACGAAAATTTTTCGCCTAGGGCGCCAAATTTGCTCGGGCCGGCACTGCGTACAGTGTATTACAATATATGCAGGTTTCTCCTCCCTCTGTTTTTTCTTCAGATAATGACGACATGCATTCTTGGCTGCTTGCTGAAGGTTTTTTTTTTTTTTAAACTTTTTTATGTTTTGACTTTTGACATTAGGATTAGGGTTCTTTTGGATTCTTTTATAGGCCTACTTTCAGGTTTGGCTGGACCTGGTAGCTCTTTTCCTTCCTCTTTTCCATTTCCTTTTCTTATAAACTTCTTTTTGGAATTTTTAGAAGGATTTCTTAGCAGCCTTTTCTTTAATTTTCTTGGTTCTTTCTTGTAGTTTTATCATCCTTTCTATTTCTTCCATTTCTAACTCACTCTTATATGGAGATGATGTTATTACTACAGTTTCTTTTTTCTCTTATCAGCCTTGTTTTCTGGGCGAGGTCCTTTTACTTGAGGCATAGGTAGAACAAACTTTGGAGAGATGGAAGAGGGTAGCTTAGGTCGATAGCAAGAGAGTTCTAATCCTTTCTCCCCTGAGGATGTTGCAGGTTGGTCTGTCCATAGGCTGTCTCCTGACAGGTTTGTCGGTTGGTCTACTCCTACGATGTCCCTTGAGAAAAGTATATAAAAAAACTGTATCCCGTTTTATCCAACTGATAAGTGTCCCGTTTTGTCCAACTCCGACACTTTTCAAAATAAACATGGCTTCTGCCTAAATGTGAAAGGAAAATTAGATAGACTACACATGAGAATATTCGATAATAAATGCTTAATCAAATGTAATATTCACCGGAATGGTATCCCCATATATGTAGGCAGAATAATGTAGAAAACAACGCACGTAAAGTGCCAAGAAAACAGAATAAAAAAGTTCTAAGAACTACAACTTTCCATCAGTTAGTGGTCTCGAGACGGGACGAACTAAGAATGATGGCCGAGAACAAGTTTCTGTCGTCATCCTCTCGATAGCAGTACTAGCCGGGTCTCTAGGTGACGTATCCCGTTTTGTCCGACTATCCCGTTTTATCAAACTTTCCCCTAGAGCAAATTTGCATAATTTCCATGCTAAAATTATTCTTTCTAGTCATTCCGATTTTAATTTAAAAATTTATACCATTAGCTTTTAAAAATATGAACAATTTTAGTCAAAAGATAAAGAACGGCTATATAAATCACTATTCTATTTTTATTTATTTATTTATTTGATTCATTAATTAGAAGAAAAAAAAAGAGCTTGTAAAAAAAGTTTTAATTTATGAACTGAAAACCTGAGAAATTTATAAAGTAACATTAAGTATAATAAACTCAGTGGATGAAGGTGACATTTACCTTGCAAAATGATCAATACTTTCACTTCAACCTCCCCTCTAATCTAAAGCTGTTTTGTCTGCACTTGGTAGACATAGGTAGATTGTCTCCATATTGGTTTTTAAAGAAACCTAGCCTGTATTTGCTCGAGTTTTGAAGAAAACTTCTAACGATGAAGTTAACGAGTGCAACCTGGAATCGAACCAGGCACTTCATGTCAACCAGTTCATTTTAAAGTAAGAAATTTATTTAGCTGATAAAATGTGTGCCTTGTATGCAGTGTAAAAGTTAATGCAAATTGTTTTAGATAAAACTGTGAAGCATTTATCTGCAAAATTATATTTTTTAGTCATTTAAAAATTTGTACCATTAATTAAAAAAAAAAAAAAAAAAATGATAACGATTTTAATCAAAAGGAAAAATGTGGTTATTTAAATCGTTATTCCAAATTTATTTTTTATTCTTACAATAATAATAATAATAATAATAATAATAATAAAAGTTTTAGTTTTTAGAATGCTAGGATCCACTAACGGCCAAGAGGTCCTGTCATTGAAGCTGTAGACATGAGGTGCTGGGTTTGATCCCTGGTTGCGCTCATCAGCCTAGCCGTTCGAAGTGTTCGGTGGTTTTCTCCGAAACTAATTTAAATACGGCTAAGATCCTTTAGGAAGGCCCCCATGGATGGCACTCTTGCACAGGCCTAGGATCCTAGTGCAATCAATCGGCCTCAATCCTAAAACCATCAACAACTTTTAAAATGTAAAAAAAAAAAAAAAAAAAAAAAAAAAAGTCAGCTTGTAAAAAAATTAAATTTATGAACTGATAACCTAAAAAATTAATAAAATATATTAAATGCAATAAACTTACTGTGCAGAAATTTCTTGCAAAATAATCAAAACATTCACTTCACTCCCCCCCCCCCCCTCCATGATATTGTTTTACCTAACTTAGGTCTTTGACCTAGGTGGATTGCCTTCATATTGGTCTTTTTAAAGGGCCCTAGTCTGTATTTACTCGAGTTTTGAAGTAAACCACAGAAAACTCCGAACGTTTATTTTGACGACCATGACCTGAAATCGAACCAAGCACTTCCCATTGACTAGTTTCGAGAGCAGACCCATACTGCTACAGTCGGAGCATGTTTTACTTCGAAGAAAAATAAACTTATGAAATATATGCTTTGTACGTGATGTAAAAATGATTTTAAAATTTTATCAGAATCAAAACTTACATTATTTCCGTGCTAAAATTATTTTTTCTAGTCATTCCAATTTTAATTCAAAAATTTATACCATTAGCTTTTAAAAAACGAAACAATTTTAATCAAAAGATAAAAAGGGGTTTTTAAAAATTACTATTGTATTTTTATTTATTTATTTGATTCATTAATTTAAAAAAAGAAAAATGTTACACCCAATTAAAATTTTTAAATAGCTACAATTAATCTAAATCATCTAAAATTATATATATATATATATACTGTTGCCTGTAATCTTCTATTAAAACTTTTAAAAGAAATTTATAGTTTAACGTTAAACAATGACAATAAGCATTGTGTAAACAACAGTTTTCAACTTGTTAATAGAATAAAAAAAATTTAATAATATTACAAACATCAGTACATTTGATTTTAATGATTTATTTAATAATATAGACATTCATGACTTACATAACACTATGTTAATTCTTTTTAATGAACACCAACACAGTATTAAAGAAAAAATATCGACTCATTACTTTAAAACTTTGTTAAATTTCATATTACATAATAATTTTATTCTGTACAATCATACTATATTCCAAAGTATTAAAGGAATTCCACAAGGTGGTTCAGCTAGTAGTTTATTATCTGATTTGTATCTTTATTATTATGAAAGAAATTTCTCTATTAGTAATGACTTAATGTTTTATAGATATATAGATGATATTATTGTTTTATACTTTAATGATAGTAATACCAACACCTTCATAGATAATTATCCTCATAGTCTTTTATTAACTAAACATGATATGATAAACAATGAAATAAATTTTCTAGATTTAAAAATTTATAATGAAAATGGATCTTTAGATTTTGATATTTATGATAAGAGAAAAGAATTTTCTTTTAACGTTAATCTATTTACTCATTACAAATCTTGTTTACATAAAACCATCTATAAAAATATTCTAATTAACTTCCTCTTTAGAATAAAACATCTTTGTTCTAATAAACATAAAAGTAAAAACGTTAAATCTATCTGTAATCAAGCTAGAGTTTATGGTTATCCAAAATTTCTAGTTAATTCAATAATTAAATCATATTTCTGATTTAATCATCTTACCTTGTATATGGTGTTTACATATTAAAAAAAAAAAAAGTGCATTTTTGCATTATTATCAAAAAAATTATATAAATAATTAAAGACAATAAAAAATGTGGAGGATGGGTGGGCAGATGCTTGATTAAGGAGGATGGGTGGTGTTGTTAGGCTGGATGGTTGGGAGGGTTTGAGATTCTCGCGTATTTATATGTGTGTTTGCTTTATAGATTTAGAATTTAAAAAAAAAAAAAAAAACTGTAATTCTATAAACTATAATATTAAATTACTGATTCTCTACTAACTTAATTTGTCCAAAGAAACATTTATTATATGTACATAAAAACATTACTTATAATTAACCTCAATATTAAATGGTTATTTAGTAAATTAACCTCATTATTATTTAGTAAATTAACCTCAATATTTAGTAAATTAACCTCAATATTAATTACATATTGCTTTGTGTTCCTCTATTATTATTAATTGTTAATTATTATTTGGTAGATTAACCTCAATATTAATTATTATTTAGTAGATTAACCTCAATATTAAATTATTTGGTATATTAATTATTATTGATTATTGTTGTTAACCATTATTATTTAGTAAATTAACTTCAATATTAATTACATATTGCTTTGAGTTCCTTTATTATTATATTCTTCATTTTCGATTTTCAACTTAGTTAATTTGTCCAAAGAAACGTATAACAAATTTACATTTAAAAAATAAATTAATCAATAAATTAACCACAATTTTCACTACATATTGCATTGTGCTCTTAAATTAACTCTTAATTGTATTTTAAATGATTACATTAGATTAAATTTTATTCAGCTCACGAACATTATAAATATAAAAAAAAAAACAAAAAAACATTAGGGTTACTACTTTTTCTAAACTACACAAGATGGCGTTACTTACTCTATTTACTGATTTCTATGTTTCAATAAAATGACACTTTGAAGTTCATGCATTATCGTAAATTAAGTTATTCTCAATTTTAATCAAAATTTAATTTTAAATTATCACTTTTAGGTTTATTATTAAAATCAAACATTTCAATCAACTTTATCGTTCAGTTGATTAATACAAATTCAAAAATAAATTAATCGTTCAGTTATTTAATCGATTCCTCAATTAACTGTGAATCTTAGCTGTATACAGACACATGTATATCTCGTGTACTAGCGTCTCGCCGCAGCGCCGGCTCCCTACAAAAATGCTAACTGAGCATGCGTACAGACTTGGATTTTTGGAAGTTGTTGGATTCGAGCAAGTTAAACAGAGTTTGGCGAGGCATCACCCCTTTAGCACATTTTCCTAAGTTATGTGTATTACTTTAGTCTTTAATACAAAAAATGTTTCAAATGACAAAAACATCCCCACCGCTAAACATTTCTATTTTTTTTTTTTTTTTTTTTTAAATAGTAACTTTATTTTTAGGAAAATTAATAGATAATTTAAAAAAAATAACTAAGAAAAAAAAAAAAAGCTTGGATTTCATTACAAATTTAAAATATGTAAAATATTTATTTTTAAGTTCAAATAATAAAGAAAAATTATTTTATTTAAATTTTAATTATTATATAAACTTGTTTGAATTTGTTAAATGTGTTACTTAAATTACTTCTTTTTAAATTTCCTTTAATGCAAAGATGTTTCAAATGACAGAAACACCCCCCCCTAAATATTTCTTTCCATATTTTATTATAATAACTGCAATTTATGAATTAATAGACTACAAAGAGAATTTAAAAAATAGTCCAGGTAAAATGATTAAAAGAAAAAAAAAAAATCCTTAAAAACGAAACAGCTATTTTCTTAAAATATCTTCAATACAAATTTAAATTTATTGCTTTTTTTTTTTTTTTTTTTTTTTTTTTTTTTAATCTATTAAATCTATTAAACAGTTTATTTTATTTTACTTAGCTTAAGGGGGAAAAAAACGTGGATTAGAATAAAAATTTATAATAGAATTTTTAAATATGTAAATTATTTATTTTTATGTTTAAATAGTAAACAAAAATTATTTCATTTAAATTTTAATTATTATTTAAAATTGTTTAAATTTGTTAAATATATTTCTTTTTAAAATTCCTTTAATGCAAATATGTTTCAAATGACAAAAACACCCCCCCCTAAATATTTCTTTCCATATTTTATTAAAATAACTGCAATTTATGAATTAATACACTACATAGAGACTTGCTTTTTTATTTAATACTAATTCCTGCGAAGATTTTAAAAGAATATTTTTATGAGAGTTATTTAAGTTAATTAATGTGAAGAAAATAAGAAAACTTCTCAAATTGTAAAAGCATTCAGCAATTATTTCAATTTAATAAAGCATGACTCACCATCAGACCAAAAAAAAAAAAAAAAAAAAAAAAAAAAAACAGGCAAATGTGCAACATGAATGCACCAGCACAAGGCAGCAATTTTTCTACAGAATCTTTAAAAGTGTGTTTCTGAATGTGGGATTAGGCCTGAGTGAGATGTTCTCTGGGCAGTCTTTTTAAGGTGACCTAGCACATTCTAATGCGAGTTCCTAAGAAGACCATGGAAAAGTCGCACAACTAGGTTAACAAGCGTGTACCTGATTCAAAGCTAGCTCCGACCATCTATCACCTTAGATGACAGAATCTCTTTGCCAGTGCAATAAATTTAGAATAAGAAATTTGTTTAAAATACGGATTTCAAATTCGAAAAGAAATTTTTTTAAACTGATAATTTGGTAGTATTTTTATTTATTTATTTATTTTATTTTTTCCATATAAATAAAAAATATTAAAAAGGTTTTGACAACAAGTTTTCGTCTGTAGTCAAAGCCTGACTATAGCACGGGAACATGGGGCTCCTGCCCTGAGCACCAAGATAAAGCACTAAACTCCTTAAAAATGTATTCATAAATGTTTGTTGAGACTTTTTTTTTTAAGAAGTAATTTAAATTAAAAAAAAGAACTCTTTTAAATAAAAAAAAGAACTCTTTTCTTAAGTTTTTAACGAACTCTTTTACCTTTTTTTTTAAAAAAATTATTTATTAATTTTCCTAACACACACACACACACACACACACACACACACACACACACACACACAAAAAAAAAAAAAAAAAAAAAAAAAAAAAGGTTGCTGTTTTTTAATAAAACTTTTTACCTGGTCAGTTTTTTAAATTCTCTTTGTAGTCTATAAATTCCTAAATTGCAGTTATTGTAATAAATTATGGAAAGAAATATTTAGGAAGGGGGGAGAGTTTTTATTATTTGAAACATCTTTGCATTAAAGGAATTTTAAAAAGAAGTAATTTAAATAACATATTTAACAAATTTAAACAAGTATAAATAATAATTAAAATTTAAATAAAATAATTTTTGTTTACTATTTAAACATAAAAATAAATATTTTAAATTTGTATTGTAATTCAAGGTTTTTTTTTTTTAAGCTAAGTAAAAATAATAATAAACTGTATCAGAAACAACTTCCAAAAATCCAAGTCTGTACGCATGCTCAGTTAGCATTTTCGTAGGGAGCCGGCGCTGCGGCGAGACGCTAGTTATCTCGTGTTCTGATTTATGTGCAAGAGTGCAAGCTACTCATACAAGTTTTTTAATGTGTAATGTATGTTATACTTTAGTTTTATTAATTATTAATAGTATTTCATTTAACTATTTTTATTATTATTTCCATTAATAATATTGAATATGCTGCATGAATTAAAATATGATTTTTATCTGGTTTTCACATATATTTTCAGTTTTAATTTTCTCTTTTTTGGTGGTGTTATTGGGTGTAGCTTGTTGTAAATATTTAGCAATTTGCATACAACAAGACAGAAATAACACCCACTTTACATGCAACATTCATTCTACACCCTTGAAAAAGTAATGAATTTGTATGTTTCAATTTCTGGATGGTTGATTGTCGCAATCTCTTTTTGAATTTTTCTGTTTTATCTTTTTCAAAGTTTATTGTTTTCGTCTATTCAATGTTTGAAAAGGTTTTCAATATATATATGTGTGTGTGTGTGTATGTATAAAGATGAAAAAAAGAAATGAAAATTAGAAGGGGAAAAAATCAGTTTAACTATTTTGGAAAAATTGGAAAATTTTATTTATTACTTACTAGCAGGCTACGCCCGCTTCGCTGGTCACTATTTTTAAATGAATCACAATAATTAATGAATTCTCAAAATTGCATTAATTTTTATCATGTGATAAAAAAAGAGAAAAAAAATTCTGATCAGGAAAAATGTCGCACCGGGTCCCCACTGCCTTCGGCAGCGTAGACCCGTGCGCTGCGCGCACGTATTCCTTCACCATCCTTATGACTTCTCAAAATTCCATGTTGTTACTCATAAACTTTCATTCTCAAGAAAAGGAATTAAAAAATATATCATTTAGCATCGGGTAAAAACTCACACCACATCATTATTAAAAACCTAATGTATCTTAGTTTTAAAATTAATTGATTAAAATAAAAATGATAGAGTTTTTAAATAATATCTACATGAAAAAGTAATATGTCTTAGCATTTAAAATTAATGATTTAAAAAGTAGTAATTAAAAAATAAAAATAAAAATGTTCAAATAATCCCTTTATTTCTCTATATTCTCGCATTAATAGCATAACAATTTTTAGCCAAATTTTTTTTAAATAAGTACATAAAATTACGTAAAATTTATTAAAAAGCAATTATTTCCATAAGCTTTCAATGCTAATCTGCTATCACGGCTGATCTTTGCGTCGTCTAGCGGCCTGTTGATTAACTAAATTTTCTGGTCCGTTTTCCTGCCGAATCCCTTATCTCGTTTTCCCTCCTCCCCTCTATCTTCATGGTTTAAGCATTCACCGATTCATCCTCGTGCAAAATAATACTTCTGTAATCAACAGCAGCCCATCTCCATTTTACCATTTTTTTTATCCCTTCCGTGGAGGATCAAAATTGTGATGGCATGTCTCCGGACCACCTCTAGGGGTGTGTCCCAGACCGTCGCCAATTGCCCATCTGCGCAGCATTAGTGCGACGTAAAACCCAATCACCATTTTACCATTTCAGTTCAAAGCAAATATCTATTTGGAAAATTTTCATATTAGTTTCGTACCCTCACCTTCTCCCACCATTTTGCTACTCTGAAACTTAAAGCCCTTCGTCGGCTTAACTATGTGAAAGCTGTTGCTGGCCGCTCGCGGGGCATCAACAGCAACCACCTGATTAAGATCATTAATGCTCTCATTCGTAGTCTGCTGGAGTATGGTGCTCCGTCCTCTCTCCGGAAACTTGAGGTCATTTACAGTCGGCTGCAAAATTATTCGAGCACTAGCCAATAATTCCTATATTTAAAAAGTACACTTAAGACTGTTTTGCTAAGTAAATCCTTGTCGAATCATATTCTTAGACTGATTAAGAACATGACTCGACAAGGATTTATTTAACAAAGCTGTATCAAGTGTACTTTTATTTGGCAAGGATTTTTGCTAGTGCTCGAATAATTTTGCAGCCGACTGTATAATGCTGCCATCAGAACTTCTACTGGTCTTCCTCGGTGGTCCCCAACTCCTGTCCTCCGTCGTGAAGCTGCGGTCCCAAGTATCACCAGTCGTCTCTCTCTTCTTACTAAACAATTCCTGCTTCGGCTGCCTCCTGGTCTTCGTCTCGGAGCTTTCGTGCGCACTGCTCTGACTTCCCAACCTACAAAGTGGAAGTGGTGGAAACCCTTGCAAGATTTGCCGGACTCCCTCCATTGTCCCCTTAGTCAAGTAATCCAGTTCTCTTGGCCCCCTCTCCCTAATACGTTAAACTTTCAGGTTATTACGCAAGGCCTGCCGTTTCAGAATACGGCTACCTCTGGTCAGGATATTGTTAAAGCTTGGTGCAGCTGGCGCTCCTCTCTCCCCCCTTGCTCAATTTTCGCCCCCGACGCCTCTAAAGATGCTAATCGGACGGCGATCGCGGCTGCAGACGCAGAGTCCTCTGTTTCTCTTGCTTCTCTGGTCCCTCATCTTAACTCCGTCTTTACAGCTGAGGCCCTGGCCATCTGCCTCGCCCTCTCTAAACTCCCTTCCGGCTTCTCCAATATTTTTATACTTTCCGACAGTCTGTCAGCTCTTAATGCGCTCAGCTCTTGGTCGGTTCAATCTCCAAAGGTCATTCTTTTCCTTCTATCCTGTATCCACGCTCGCAACCTTCACGGCCAAAAGATTACCATTATTTGGTGCCCGGGTCGCAACGGAATCTACCCGAACGAGCAGGCTGACGAACTTGCCAACTCTGGCCCGTACTCTTGCTACTCTCCTCCCTGGATTTCTCCGGAAGATCTGCGGACGCATGTCAGGAATGCCTGGTTTATCGAAAACGACAATGCATGGATGAACTGCGAATACGTGACCTCTTTCCCCCACCTTTCCGGGCCGCGGTAGCCCAGTCGGCAGAGCGCCGGCCTCGTAATTGGAAATTGCAGGTTCGGTACTCGAGCCGCCCAAAGACCGTCGTGTACACTAATGGTGGCTGGTGCACGTACAGTCGGCTGCAAAATTATTCGAGCACTAGTGTTACGTAAAGTATTAGGTTGTGATTTGTGGCAACAGTTTTGTAATAGCTGAAAATAAACAAGAATAGAATTCCATGTTGGTGTAAGAGTTTAAGATTCTCTTTATCCTTTATTTAAAGTATTTTAAGATTATACAACAATATACGAAACATGGTGGCAGACGGAAATTTATAAAGTAGTACTGTGAAGCTGTGAACTGTGATTTTTTTTCTCAGAGAAGAAAAATACTCCTGATACGATGAGTACCGATGCTAAGCCTATCGCAGTCAAACCGCCAGAACCTTTGGTGTTCGATAATAATCTGTGTACGAACTGGAAATTGTTCAAACAAAAGTGGGCAAACTATGCTATTCTAACCAACTTAGAGAAACAAGATGTAAAATATCAAGTTGCTTTACTATTGCATACTCTTGGTGACGCTGCGTTGCAAAGGTATAACGGATTTTCGTTTTCTACAGCAGAAGATGCAAGAACAACTACGGATATAATCGATACGTTCGAGCAATATGTAGTAGGTGAAATTAATGAAACGTATGAACGCTTTATGTTCAATAATAGAAAGCAACAAGAAAACGAAACGTTTGATGAATTTTTATCTGCCATAAGAGTGCTAATTAAAACATGCAGCTACTGTACGGATTGCATTGACTCGTTACTTCGAGATAGAATTATTTTGGGTTTGAAAGATAACCAATTGCAAGAACTGCTCCTGAGAGAGAGAAAGTTAACATTAGAAAAATGCATTGACACATGTAGAGCTGCAGAATATGCACAAATTAAAAGAAAAGAATTTCGTCCAGAGATTGTGAACAAAATTAAAATTCATCATAACAAGAAATCTTTTGAAACGAAGAAAGAAGATGGCAAGAAAGAAAAATCATGTAAATATTGTGGAAAAAAGCACAAATTTACCAAAGAACTCTGTCCAGCATGGGGAAAAACATGTTCTAAATGCAAAAAAAGAAATCACTTTGCAATCAAGTGTTCATCATTCAAAATAAAGAAAGAAGATAGTATACATCAGCTGAATTCAGATGAAGAAGAATGGGTGAACAAAATAGGAGATCCAGGCAAGGATATAAAGGGTGTGATGATAATTAATGGAAAAGAGGTAACTTTTCAACTTGATACTGGAGCAACGGTTAATATCTTACCAAAACAGTATGCAACTGGTATAGAGCCATGCAAGAAAGTTTTGAAGATGTGGAACGGCAGCACTTTTGAACCAATAGGACTACATCGGGAACATGTAATCAACCCCAAAAACAATAAAAAATACAATATTGAATTTATTATCGTTGACAAAGAACATATTCAACCACTGCTTGGTTTGAAAGCTGTTCAAGCTATGAAGTTGATTACAATTCAAGAGAAAGAATTCCAATCTGTGAATATTGTTGACTTAACTGATTATAGTGATGTTTTTGCTGAAGGCATTGGAGAATTGCCTGGTGTCGTTCATCTTCAGACTGACCATGATATACCTCCATCTACTATGCCAGTACACAGAGTGCCTATTGCTTTGAGAGATAAGCTAAAAGAAGAACTGGATCGACTTGAAAATAAAGGGGTCATCCGAAAAGTAACTGAACCAACTCTGTGGACCAGTAACATAGTGTGTGTAGAAAAACCAAATGGCAAGTTAAGACTGTGTTTGAATCCTCTTGAACTGAATAAAGCTCTTAAAAGACCAAGATATATTATGCCTAATTTAGAGGAAGTACTACATGAATTAAATGGTGCTACAGTATTTAGCAAATTTGATTTACAGAATGGGTATTGGCATATTTCACTTGACAAAGAATCGAGTTTACTCACAACGTTTCAAACTAATTTTGGTCGGTATTGCTTCCTACGTCTACCCTTTGGCCTAAATGTGGCTTCTGAAATATTTCAATTGAAGATGAAGCAATCATTTGAAGCTCTTCCTGGACTCATCAATATTGCTGATGATGTAGTAATTTTTGGAAAGGACATAAAAGAACATGATGAAAATGTAAAAATATTTTTACAGAAGTGCAAAGATCTAAAAGTGAAGCTCAATAAAGAAAAAATGGAACTACAATGTCAGGAAATCACTTTTATGGGTCATAAAATATCCAAAGATGGTGTGAAACCAGACTTTAAGAAAATTCAAGCAATTGTAGATTTAAAAGAGCCAAGCAACAAAGAAGAATTAAAAAGGTTCTTGGGAATGTGTAATTATCAAATGAAATTTGTGAAAGACTATGCTACAATTAGTGAGCCATTGTATACTCTTTTAAAGAATGACGTTCCATGGAATTGGACAGCGAGACAAGATGCAGCTCTGAAGAAATTGAAGAATCTACTTACAAAAGCACCGACTTTGAAAATCTTTGATTCTACAAAACCTGTTGAAATAGAGTGTGATTCAAGCAAATTCGGTCTTGGTGCAGTCTTAATGCAAGGTTCTAGCGCAATCGCCTATGCAAGTAGAACACTAAATGCTGCAGAGCGTAACTATGCTCAGATTGAAAAGGAGATGTTAGCTGTCATATGGAGCTTAGAGAAATTTCACCATTATGTATATGGAAGAAAAGTAACAGTGTACAATGACCACAAACCTCTAGAAGCTATAAGAAAAAAACCTTTATATAAAGCACCTAAACGTTTGCAAAATATGTTACTTAGAGCTCAAAGGTATAATTTTGATTTAATCTACAAGCCTGGAACAAAAATTCCTGTTTCAGATACTCTCTCCAGAGCACCATTAGAAACAACAGAACATGACGATAAGGAGATTGATATAGTTTGCAGTATCCATACTTTACCAATTAAAGGTACCTGTTTAGAGAAAATTCAAGATGCATCAATTAAAGATGAGGAAATACTTGCTTTAAAACAGATGATCACAAAAGGATGGCCAAAAGATAGAGTTGATGTTTCTCCGATAATAAGAAGTTATTTTGATTATCGAGATGAATTGGGAATTCAAGATGGTGTTGTAGTAAGAGGAGAAAGAATTGTAATTCCAAAAACAATGAGAAAAGAAATGAAAGATAAAATTCACCTCGGACATCTAGGTATCAATTCATGTTTAAGAAGAGCAAGGGAACTCATATTTTGGCCTGGTATGTCAACAGAAATTAGACAATTCATTAGTGGATGCCATACATGCTTGTCATACAGTGATCATAGACCTCAAGATGCTATAAAGTGGCATGAAGTAGCTGAAAGACCTTGGCAGAAGGTTGGAATTGATTTATTTGTTTTAGAAGGTAGAAATTACTTAGTTACTGTGGACTATTTTAGTCAATTCATAGAAGTAGATTACCTGACAGACACAAAATCTACAATTGTGATAGGAAAAGTCAAACATCATTTTGCAAGGTATGGTATACCAGAAACAGTTGTAACTGGAGGTGATACTCAACTAAGATCTGATGAATTCAGCAAATTTTGTGAAGCTTGGGATATTAAACACAAGCAAACCAGTCCTTACAACAGTAAATCAAATGGTCAAGTTGAGTCGGCTGTGAAAATTGTGAAGAAGATTATGAAAAAGAGCCTTTTTGCAAAAGAAGATCCCTACTTAGGTCTTTTAAATTATAGAAATACTCCAATTGAAAATGTTGGGAAAAGTCCAGCGCAACTACTTCTTGGTAAGCGGACAAGAACTCTAGTGCCAACTTCAAGTTCTTTATTCAAGCCGTCTTTCAACTCGTATCCTGAAATCACTCAACGTAAAGAAGATGTAAGGCAGAAGAAGTCTGAATGTGATAATAAGAAAAATGCTCTGCCTGAATATAAACAAGGAGATGTAGTATACATGCAACCTCACAAAAGAAATGAAACCTGGAAGAAAGCTGTAGTTACAAAGACTTTAACACCGAGAAGATTTGAAGTCACTACAGATAATGGACAAACCTATGTGAGAAATAGAATGTTTCTTCGAGGAACGCCTTACCAAAAGAAGATTACAACACATGTACCGGATGTCTCGACAATTCGAAGGTCAACCAATGAAGTTGTACCAACACCAAATCCAGATGCCGAAGTGAATCAGAAAAATCCTTCTGTACCACAAGAAGTGAACACTGGTGTGATGCAAGAAAGACCTCAATATACCACTAAGTCAGGACGAGTTGTAAAAGTGCCTTCAAGATATAGAGACTAGAACTGTTGACTATTTTTTATTCTAATATTGGGTTGTATTTTATTTCAGAGATGTTAAAAAAGGAAAGGGATAAATGTATAATGTGAAAATTTGTATAACTAATGTATGGAAAATTATTAATCTAAATTTCTTAATAAGTAAAAGGGGAAGGATGTTACGTAAAGTATTAGGTTGTGATTTGTGGCAACAGTTTTGTAATAGCTGAAAATAAACAAGAATAGAATTCCATGTTGGTGTAAGAGTTTAAGATTCTCTTTATCCTTTATTTAAAGTATTTTAAGATTATACAACAATATACGAAACAACTAGCAATAATCCTTGCCAAAAAAAAGTACACTTAATACTGCTTTGTTAAATAAATCCTTGTCGAGTCATGTTCTTAATCAGCCTAAGTACATGATTCGATAAGGATTTACTTAGCAAAACTGTCTTAAGTGTACTTTTTAAGTATAGGAATTATTGGCTAGTGCTCGAATAATTTTGCAGCCGACTGTAAAACCTGTCGTGGCCGCAATGTCCTCCATGTTCCCATCAAAAATTATACCTCTGGGGGTCACCGAAGCGGGAGAGCCATCCCTTCCGTGGAGGATCAAAATTGCGATGGCATGTCTCCGGACGACCTCTAAGGGTGAGTCCCAGACCGTCGCCAACTGCCCATCTGCGCAGCACTAGTGCGACGTAAAACCCAACCAACCCGAAATTCCCCCACCTTTCCTTAACCAGGAATTTTCCTAACTGGTCCGCGTCCCGGATGATGGACGTTACTATGGCTCGTTGGAGATCCAAAACGATCATCACTCATCAAAAGCTTTACCGCCTTAAACTATCGTTCTCCCCGTTCTGTAGATTCTGTTACGATCATGAGACGCCGGAACATATTCTGCTACATTGTCCTCGTCTGGACATTCCCCGGCGCAACTCTCCTGTTTGTGTCTTTCGAGCTTAAGCTGCCTATTTTGGCATAGCACAAAGCTCAGTTCCAACCTACCTACCTATATTACTTTCGTTTCTCTGCAGTGTCGGTATGTGTGGGTGAAATAAAAAAGTTAATTATTTTTTGTTTAATCGTAAAAAAGACAACACAATTTATTCTCTTATAAAGACAAAATGTCTGCGATTTTGCGAATAACTTTTCTCTTCTGTGCACTATGTATTTGCAGTTCTCTTTGTAAGTTACCGATTATTATTTATTTCTCTTTTTTGCAAACCGCAAAATAATTGTAAAAATTCGTCGTCCATAACATAAAAAAATCCCTTTTTTTCTAATTTAATGTTTTCGTACACTAATTCTTTAATTACAGACCTATTTCATAATTATTTTGTTAATATTCCACATGCCATATATATATATGTATAGCTGTCTATAATACGTGCATCGTATATTCATATTCTGTGAGATATTATCTTCTGAAATTTTTTTGGGAGTTAATGCTGGTGTGATTTCAATTTATTTAACAAGTGCATCTTAATTTGTATGGTAAAACTAGTTACCGCTATTGTATGTTATAATCACCGTATTATCGTACATAATATTGTTTAATATAATGTCCCATCAGATCCAGTTAATCCTGAAAGGTAAAAAAAAGAATAATAATAAGCTAATTATATGCCTGGAAACAGTAGTGGCATCAGAAATTCCCCGACAGCGGGGCACTATATAGAGAGACTTTATTAAATGAATATTTATCAAAAACTGCAATATTGTTAATAATATTATTGTTAATATTTGTACCATTCCATTTGTTAGTACTCCTCATGGTTTTGGAGATCATCGTGCCATTCTGTAAGTGTATAATATTTTCTTTCAACAGAAAAAAATATGTGCAGGGTGCATGAAGGAAAATTCTTAAGAAAAAATTAATCTTCGTATCCCATTGATCACAGGCATATATATATATATATACACACACACACACACAGTCTAATTTCTCTAAGGGGACCAGACCACCGATCGTGCCATAGAAAATTGGCTCTCTAGAGAGGTGGCCTTTCAATAGAAGTTGTCTTCCTATTTACTGAGTAAATACAGAACAGCAGTGCCACCTATCAGCTCATATGCACCTAAATTAAATCAGTGTATTGTTTTAAAATGGTCCTCTCATATACCAAGTTTTATGTAATTACATATGATAGAATGGAATCTGATAGCCTTCTCATTCACGGGAAAAAATTAAAGCACAGGAGCTTCATCTATCTGGATATACATGCTGAAACTGATTCCACATAATGTATTATAATGGCCCTGTCATATACAAAGTTATTAGCAATAATATACAATAGAAACTGAGATATAGCCATCCTCTTCTCGGGGAAAATATCAGCAGAGCAACTTATCTGCTGATGTGCACATACATTAAATCAATCAGATGTTTCATAATGGCCCTCTCACATATCAAGTTTTGTTCAATTATACAAAATAGAACCTGAGATATAGCCTCCCGTTAAATGAAAGAAATTGCAGTTGAGCAGCGCCACCTATAAGGCAATTTGGACAAAAAGTTAATATCTGCCGATATGCACATACATTGAATCAATCAGATGTTTCATAATGGGCCTCTCACATATTAAGTTTTGTTCAATTATACAAAATAGAACCTGAGATATTGCCTCCCGTTAAATGAAAGAAATTGCAGTAGAGCGTAGAGCAGTGCCACCTATAGGGCAATTTGGACAAAAAGTTAATAGATACTAATTTATGTCATGGTGCAACTACTTACAAATTTAGATGTAATTCTGTGCATTAGTTCTTAAGATACAGTTTGAACAAAATTATTGTCACATATAGACATATTTTCTAAAAATATGGTCAAAATGTGTTCTGAACCTCTCAAAACGTGTATATTCATGGAAAACCGGAAGCTGAATTTTTTTTACAAATCCAATGCTTTCTTCTATTGAATATAGAATGCAAAAATTGGAATGCTCCAAATTTGTAAAAGAAAAGAATAGTGTTCACATTTTTTCAAAAAAAAGGGCAGGGTGGATTTATCAAAGAGTGCACTTTTTTGTGAGTATAAAGGGCACATATTAATAGACGAAAGGGCACTTTCTTCACTACTTGTTAAATGGTTTATTAAATGTACAGTTCACAAAATACATTAATAAATAAAAAATAGAACACCCAATCTATCTCATCACCTAACTAATGAATACCATTCTTTTTGTATATGTATTTATTTTAATTTAATTATTTACATATGTAAACAGGCAATGATGTTAACATTTTCATTTCCAACAAATACACCATTTTGACTTTATAGATTCTACAGAAAATTTTACCATTGGATACTAAATTTGAAGTTACTTGGCCAATAAATTTAGTAATTATACTTATTGGGACTTTTGAGTTTTTAATATTAAATTCACTTTTCAACCTTAAATCAGGTCTTCTGGTGGTAACAGCTTATTAGGCGTAGCTCAAAATGCACTTGACTAAAAGAGCTGAAATTTCATAAAATTATAAATAAAATAATTAGAAGCTGATTTGTGGTAAAATATTTGTAATTTTTAATTCAAGAATTTTTACTTAAATAATTACAAAATACATATTTTTTACATATATTTTATTTAAAAATATTTTAACTGTAATCTACAAATATTTTAAAATTATTGCTAGCTTTAATATACATATAGATGCTTTAAGTATTTTGTATTTTTTTCCATAAATTATATAAATTACACAATTCTATAAGGAATAGTAAGTATCTATTGTGTCCCTCTCAGATATTTAGGCAATATATATATATATATATATAGGTCTATATATTATTTATATTTATATGTATTTATATATATATATATATATAAAGAAAGAAATCAAAAGAATGCCTCTTATTATTGAGAAACTTTTGGAGGGAAGGTGAAGAAAAAGAAAAATAACTGCACAGCACATGAAAAATTAATGTAAATTAACAAAATTTATATTTACAGTCTCAACAAATTGTTAAATTCTGCTGTAATTTCACCAATAATCGATAAAATTCCCGTCTTTATTCAAAACTGATTCCAGAAAAAGCATGGTACTTTTACGATCAATTGCTGAAATATGCAATTATTTTGTCAATCAATAAAATTTCCTCTGTGAAGTTAAATTCCAAAATAATCAATTATTTCACCGATAATAGAGGAAATTCGCACTTTGTTCTCAAAGCTGAATACCGAAATATGCAAAAATTTTGCCGCCGAATTCAGAAATATGGGATTATTCTCACCGCTAACTGTAAATTTTTTATAGTCGAAATTTACATTTAGTCACAACTAATTCCTAAATTCTGCTATTATTTCGCCGCTAATCAATAAAAGTTGCACTTTTTTTCCCTCCTTTCCCCAAAGTTCTTCCTGAAATTCACGATATTTTTGTGCCCGATTGTTGTTATTTCACCCCTAGTCTATGAAATCAATATTTTTTACAAAGTTGAATCTCAAATTCTCAATTGTTTTGTCACTAATCAATGAAATTTGTCCTTTTTTAAAAGCTGAATCCTGAAATAGGAATAACTTTGCGACCTAACTCGGAAATAGGAATCATTTCACTATCAACTGTTAAAAAGTTATGCTTAAATGTAGGGGTGCACAACCTTTTTTGCTGGAGGACCAATCTCGCTGTTCAGTGGGATATGAAGGGCCACAGACGAGATAATGTAAAAGAATTAAACTATGCAGATATATTCGCTGTGTAATCTATATCTATATCATTATATAAAGCGCAAAAAATTGTATGTTTGTGGAGGGTAATCTCTGAAACTACTGAACCGATTTTAAAACTTCTTTCACTAACCAAAAGCTACAGTATGCCTGATTGTTATAGGCTATATTTAATTTTGATAATATAAATTTCAGTTTAAAATCTGAGCATTTTAATTAAAATCCCCATAAAAGCCATAATAGAAATGGAAATAATGAAATATTAAAATAATTAGCTGCTGCCAACATAAAAGAAACATTTAGTACATGTTCATTTTGTTTTCAAAATATCTTGACATGAAAAGAAAAGAAATATATTTGCACGTCAATTAAATTGAAATTCATATAAAGCTTTGCGAAATGTTAAACTTACACGTTAAATCTGATGTCATTGTAGCTTATTATTATTTTTTTTCTAATGATATAATTTATTTAATACTAAGCACTAATGTTTAAACACATGTGGAAACAAAATTGGATTAAAAATAAACAAATAAATAAATAACTTACCTGAAGCATTAAATGTTTTTTCAACATTAAATTCTAAAAAGTACAATTTATAATAAAGTTTATACACCTTATTAAAATACGCAAGCGAAGTGATGACGTCACAGACCGTCAGTAGGGCCAAGGAAAAGATTTTCTATGTTAATCATCCATTGAAATTTTTGTAAAAAATTATGAAAATTCGAGGAAATTTATTTCCCGATTTTAATCCCCAAATTTAAGTATGGATATGTATTAGTTATTTTGGACATGTGTTATATTAAATTGTTTTGCTGTTAAATTGACAAAATTTTAATTTAAAATTTAAAAACTGTAGAAAAAAAAATAGCAAACTTCCATTTTCGAATGTAAACATAAGCATTTCATTTCAAAGGGTGATATTAGCACTATAAATATCCAACTAATATACTGATTAAAATGAAAATGATAAATATTCTATCATAATTTGAAGTCAAATTTGTTTTCAAATGTCTAAATAAAGTATCTGATATAAGATACAAATATGATGCAGCGGAACAGATTTGATATGCCAACCTTGGCGGGGAAAAAATGATCTCCAAATTATCTAGCGAATATATTTAATTATTTTGAAAAATCATGGTTATTTTAACAGCGCATATTAAGAGAGCAATCAATAATATGAAACGATATTTCGTACCATACATATTACGAAAATATAAATCTGGTATGTATATTTTTGTATTACGTTTTTGATCGCCAAACACAAAACAAGTAACTCGGACACCATGGACGTCCGAGTTTTGAAATTTAAAATTAAAAATTTATCAATTTGACAGCAAAATAACTTAATCTAACGCATGCACACAATAACTAATACAGATTTATAAGACCTAAATATAGGGATTAAAATCGGGAAAAAATTTCCTTGATTTTTAATATTTTTTTACAAAAATTCCACAGGATGGTTAACATAGGAAAACTTTTTCTTGGCCCCACAAATGATTAGTGACCCCACACTTCGCTTGAGTATAGCCATGATTTTTGAAGGGAAATTAATACTGCGCGAGATAAGTGAGCGATTCTTATTTCTCCAAACACGAAATATCAAATCTGTTTCGAAAACTTCATAATAGTCGTCAAGCAAGTGAATATTGCTGGTGCTGTGAAAATCATTTCTTTAATATTTCCCTCTCGAGCATTTCTAAAAATTAATAATTCAAAAATAATTTTCCAGAAATGTAAGCAATTATTTTTCATTTTTTTATTGATTATAATAATTTATTTAAAAGTATTTATCGACATTATAAGTGCTAATGCTTAAACTTAATTCTACTTTTTTCGGGTACATGACACTTTGGTCCCGCCGTTTTGGTCCCGCCACTTTGGTCCCGCCGAATTGGTCCCGAGGAAATTTTGGTCCCGCCGTTTTGGTCTTGCCATTTTGGTCCCGCCATTTTGGTCCCGATATCAGGAAAAATCAAAGTATTACAGAAAAAAAGCGAAATTCTTTTTCATATTTCGAATTTTTGTCATTTGACTTGAAAACATGGGGGTAGGAAAAGTCAAAATTATTATCATCATTATTATTATTTTCCAACAGAAAGTTTTAGTAACAAATAAAACTGAAAAAATGTCTAAAATTTTGAGATTTAGATTTTTTTCTTTGTATACGACAGAGGAAAAAGGACAGCAAATACATGAGGGGACTTCGGGCAAAAGAGAACTTGGATGGAGAGTTGAATATCTATAACCTTTGTTGAAAATGATGTGACTATAGGACACACAGAACAGAAAATTTATTATTTCGGATCGAATTTTGAATGATAAAGGTATTAGTTATCAGCGCGGATCCAAGCATTGTTAATTTATCGAAGTCTGCAAAATTTCAGTTTAAATAACATACAAGGTTTTTAATATAAAACACTGTAATGCGGCTCTTAATTATCACAATCATATTTAGAGTGCTCGAATACAAAATTTGTAGGAAATTGATGCTTTATCGAAGCATCTCCTAAATATTAGAGTTTAATAATAAAGATGCGAGAAACCTAAATAATGATCTCGGAAATAATTTGTACAGATCTGCTAAATTTAAGTCATTTTCTTCTCTGTCAATCCGGATATATTTGTCAAACACAGGAAATAGTTACACATCACATAGAATTAGAAAATCATTTTTATTACAGTATAACCCCTTACAATATTGTTTAAGAAAATGTCCATTAAAAGCCCCACCTACCCCCCTCCCCCTTTTTTTTTTTCAAATGCGCTGAAACAAAACAGTGAAATTCCTTTTCATTGTCTGTGGGAGAAACAGATGTGAAACGAATACCAAGGTGCTACAGAGATTTCAATGCGGGCATGGTTTTTAGTCATAGAGACATATCAGACAGATATATTTATTTATTTATTTTTAAACATAGTATTAAACTAAAAAGATTTTTAAAAAAATTGTACATCAACATTTTCTGAACATTTATGCTTGCAATGCGCTCAGTTAACTAAATATTGGACTACTTACATTTTTTCATTTTTAAAATAAAACCATTGTAATTTAAATAAAAGTAATTTATACACATATATACGTAATTTACACATTTATATATAAAAATAATTAAGTAATTTAAAAGTAATTTACATTACACATATACACATTTATACACATATTAACGTAATTAAATATCGCAGACAAACAATTATGCATTTTATTATTATTATTATTATCAATATAACACAGATTTTGAAATAAATCACAATCAAATCGAATGAAACGTATCTCTCTCTCTCTCACACACACACATATATATATGTATGAATGAATTCATATATAAATTCATAAACTTCATAAATGATCCCAAGCTTATGCTTATGAAGAAGAGTCTATGATGGGAGCAGGCCAATAATTAGTTCTTTGAAAGAAATAGCATCCTGCCACTAAAAGCAAATTATATTTTAAGTCGTAAGGTTTTCTTTTTCCCATTTTTTAAACAAAATTTTTCTGTATTTTAAAATAACTCAAACTTTATCAATAAATATAATCAAATGGGGATTCCTTTTTTAATAAGAACGTACTGTTGTTATTGTTAACTACTTTTAAAATCACAAAATTTTGTCACTGATAGTAAATTAAAAATCAAATTACAATTGAAGCAAGTTAAATCGAAAACAAAGGAAAAAATTCTCAATAAAAAAAAAAAAGTTCAATTGCATATATATATAATAAAACAAATATATTAAATGTTCGTAAAAAAAAAAAAAAAAATAGTATAAATTCGCCGAATCTCAATAGCAAGGCAGCAATCGTAATGTCGAAAATTTATATATTTATCTGTAAGATATTCCTTAATTAAAGATATTCTAAGAGAACTTCAATATTCCCGTACCAATAAATATGTTATCATATTAAAAAACTGATATATATTTAAAAAACTGCGAAAAATTGGCGGGACCAAAATGTCTCGGGACCAAAATGGCCAGGGACCAAATTTTTCTCGGGACCAAAGTGGCGGGACCGAAATGGCGGGACCAAAGTGGCGGGACCAAAATGGCGGGACCAAAGTGTCCTGCTTCGACTTTTTTCAGTTATATGACTGTCACGTAATTTAGCGCATTTGGCGATTTGCACACATGGTTAAACCAGTGAATATTTGGTGGACCGCAATTAACATTAAACGTTTGAACCAGAGAGTTCCACTGAGGAACCAATGAATTAAACATTTCTGATAGGCTAACTCTTTGAATCATGTTCCCTTAAAGAATCAAGGAGACTTTACGCATTCAATTTTATTGCCTGCTTCTCCAGTCACTATATTTGAATGATTTTTTTTAAATTGAATAATTGAAAGTTTAAATTTACTTAGCGAACATTATCAGCAATTAACAATTATGACAAGTAGCACAATATAAAGCAGCTAAGAAAATGCAAATGACATTTGATTATTCGAGTTTCATTATACTGATTAGAAACATGGTTCATTTAAAATAAATTAAATATGTATTCCAATTGGAAATCTGCTTTTGTATAGGACTTCCTTGGCGATATTTAGAATTTGGCACCGCGATAGCTGGGATGTATCACACCAAAGTCTTTACGCTATTGCGATAACCTTCTAAATTCATCGCCAAAATCACAAAAAATATTAATGATCGCTATGGAGAACCATTACTAAAACAGTAACCATATTGATTTGCGGACGTTAAATTTAAGAAAATAAAAAACACATAAGCAATTTATTTATTAAAATTAATATTTTAAGAACAAATAAATAATAATAATAATAACAATAACAATAATTAATGCTATTATGACGTCAGTTTTATATTTTAAAAAATAATAAAAATTAAATCATGTCATAGGTTTCATTTTTCAATACATTTTATTCGCATGAGTATATAAATGTTTCTTTTTATGTAAGAAATAAATGAATAAATAGATAAATAGTTAGTAAAAATTGTCATCATCAGCTTGAAATCTTAATTTAAATAAATAATAATTTTAAAAAATGAGAAAAATTGCATGAATCATAATTTTTTGAAGTTCTATTAGGAATATCGAAAATATATGTTGCAAATATGCATGTATTTCTTTTTATAGAAAAGAATTGCTAAACTTAACATGCCATAGTTTATACTGTACGTCAGACACAGACAGGTATATTATTTCTTCTATTAATATAGATACCGTTTTGAAATTTGAATTTAGCACTGAAATAGCTCAAACGTTCCTCGGCAATGGCTTTACTTATGCAATAGAGATAGTTATCTTAGTACATCGCAAAAATGAAAAAAAAAAAAAAAGATATAAATAGCAATAAAAATAAACCTAAGAATTAATGTATAAATAAGTAAAATGTCTTCATGGAGGTCCTTTAGCAATGCTGTATCTTAAAACCCGAATAAATTACTACGTCAGAAATGACAAAGAAAAATATTGGACGTTTCTGACGTAGTAATTTATTCGGGTTTTAATATTCCAACGCCAAGTCTCCTGTTATTAAATACTGTATCTTATCTATTTACCTACACATTAATTTTTAATTCATATAATTTAAATTTTTCTACCTTTCGAAATTCCTTCTTTTTAGGGACTTTTCATTAGAATATGCCTAATAAAAGTCACAATTTTATAAACAGTTATTAATATTGCTTCCCAAACACATAAACTCATATATCTGTTGTTGTTTTTTTCTATACCAATCCATTTTTAGCTAGAATTTGTTCATCCGTGCGGAGCTGGACGGGTCAGCTAGTGTATATATATATATATATATGGGTCATTCTCTGAAAAGTGGGCTTTTTAAAAAAAAAAGTTAGCTCAAATAAAATTGCTCCATATTTTTTTTTTAATTTTGTGCATTTACACGTTAATAAAAATAATAAAAATACATACACAGTTAATAAAAAATAGTATTAACCAAGCTGTATCTGATAATTTTTGAAATAGTAATTATTTTTATTAATTAGAAAAATGAGGGAATGACAAATTTCTTCTAGAAACTACCTTATAAAAATATTATTAAGTTTAGCTATATTTTCAAACACTAAATATTTATTAAAACATATTTTTATTAATATAGCATAAAAAAGCAAATTTGATTTCTTTTATTTAACTTTATAATGAGTGAGGGAATGACATATAATAAAAATACTGTATTTCAATCTAACACTTGAGAGCCATATGCTATTCATTGTAAACTGTTACCAACAGAACACAAAATGTTTTCTTTACTTTGCTTCTATATAAATTAAGTTTGACTTATATAAAGTATGTGCTGCCATTAATGGAGTAAGTAGGGGTATAATTACAGTTTGATGAGGGAATGATATCTATCACCAGAGACAAGAATAATAAGTGTTCTAATTTCTTTCATTGCATAATATATAAATGTAGTATAATGGATAAATATTTATTAAAGTATGTTTAATAAATTTTCACTTCAAATAATCTAAATATAGCTGCTTTAATACCATAGAAACCATTTTATTTACTTACATGTGGGAATGGGGACACAGTGAGGGAATGACATTTTGCGTTTTAAAAAATATTTTAAAATTATATTTGAATGCCAATAACCAAAGAATAACAGTTTATATGCAAAACCAATTAATATTGATAGTTTGGACTGCTTTTTGTTTTTGTGCTTTTAAAAATATGCCCTCAAGAATACTGGGACATGAAATGACCACTTTTCAGAGAATTACTCATATACACATAGACATGCATATATAAAGGGGCACACTATCATTATCATACGCCTGTGTGCAGAACTTAAGTTTCCATCATATGTTACTTAAAAAAAAAAAAAAAAAAAAAACTTTTATAATTTTTTTTTTTTTTTTTTTTTAATCAACAAGTTAAGTGAATCTGGAAGCATGATAATAATAAAGTTATTGAATAGTAAGCAACAGAATTAAACAAATGTATCATATAAAATACAAAAAGGATAAATCAAATAATCAATTAAAAAGTATGGTTTGCAGAGAGAAAAAAATTATATTGGGAGTCACAAAAACAATAAGCACAAATATAAAGGCTGATAGAGGATATCAAATTAAGCAGTTTTAGTGTAGGTAAGTGGGTATGAAAATATCGCTTTGAGATATTAAATGGTACAGGGGAGATATGTAAGTGAAAAGGCCAGGGTTGGGTTTTTGACATGACAAAGGTTTAAACACGGTTTAAACCGTCAAAACCCTGTATTGTCAAAATTCAACATCTATAAATGAGCTAAAATTTGGTTAGAAATAGGATTTAGTGATATTTGCCATATACAAGTGAATATCTAAATATTATGCTGTTTATAAATTAAGAAATCTGAAAACAATTTGTAGATAATTTATAAAAAATTAGGTAAATATACTGGTTTATAATCTAAGAAATATATACAAAGTATGCATACAGTTATATTTTGTCTGTTTATGTTTATTTATATTAAGATTTATGAAATTCTAAAATTCCGAAGTTACTTATGAATTTTCACATAAGACATGAAAACACAGGAATACTGGATTTTTTTTTTTTTTTTTTTTTCTCTTTAAGTAAAACATAATATATGTGGGCAGTAAATTAATATGAATTTGAAAGTAATTATATTTATAATCTACATTTATTATACTTATCATTTATTAATGAATTTTTACCTGTTTATTATTATTATTGATTGTATAAATATTTGTACCTGTTTATAGCTTGGACTATTGGTGTTCGGTGTTTTGGGAGTAAGGCTGATTGACTACTCTAGTATCTTAGGCCTAAAGGGTATTGCCCTCCGTGTGGGTCTGTCTACAGGGTCCTAGTCCGTATTTATACAAGTTTCGGAGAAAAACATGAAAAACTCTGAATGGCTAGGCCAACGAGTGCGCCCTGGGATCAAACCCTACGCCTCACGTTTATCAGCTTTGAGCGTAGTACCACTTGGCTGCTGGTGGGCCCTACAGCTTAGACTAATAATTTTTTTAAAAATCTGTACGGGTAAATATTACATTACAATTTATACATGTCTAGAAAGCATTCATATTTCTCGTGTTTCACGGTAATTATATGAATTTCAGACACAATTCAAGCTTTTTTAACATTCAGAATTATTACTTTTTCTTAAAAACTTGCAATATCAGCAGTCATTAAGAAAAAAAAAAGTTATATTTTTCAAAAAATATTTAAATACAAAATATTAGGCTATGCATTTTTATTTTACTGGTTAAATACATAATACTAAAAGCACAATACTAAAAAAATTGAACTATACAATGTTGTATTGCAAATAAAATGATTTGTCAATCAAAATGATCTATCGATATATAAATCATTAATTTTTAGAAGCCTAAAGTTTTGTTTTTATATTAATCAAAATGTTATAATAATGTTTCTCCAAAAACATTAATATGTATTATGTTTACCTTTTAAAACATACTGATAAATAATATCTTATTGAAAACAACTATATTTTTAAAGTATCGCCTAACTAAGTTTAACATGTGCTATATCAAACATAGTTATAAATAAATTTCATAATAATATATAAAAGTATCACAGCATATTTTGAATGAACATAGAAATAATTCATAGTAAAATTTTAAAAGCCTAAAGTTTTGTTTTTTATATTAACCCTTTCCACTCCAGGGACGTACGTGCATACGTCCTAGTGTTCATGGCCATTAATACCATGGACGTACGTGCATACGTCCAAAGAAAGTATACGATACTATTTCAAAGTTATAATCTGGTATTTCAGACATTTACACGACAGCTAGCCTGGAGCGGAAGGGGTTAATCAAAATGTTGTAACAATGTGTTTTTCAAAGAACATCATTCTATTTACTTTTCAAAAATCCTTATGAACTATATTTTATTAAGCTAATTTTTCATATGACAATTAAATTATAAATATAGGTTTTTGACATGACGGTTTTAACCATGGTTTAAACCATCAAAAACTGTCACCTGTCAAAAACCTGCCAACCCTGGAAAAGGCTTTTGTGGTCATAATTGTCATTACGAAAAAAAAAACAAGTAAGTTTGTGAAAATTAATAATGCTTCTGGACAATTAACCAAAATGCATAAAGCAGTTTATTTAATTTTAAAATACATTTAAAAAATAAAATAGAACAGTTGTAAAATAAATATATATGTGGGTGATGTGTTATTTCTTATGTGTAATATAAGAAGTTATTTAGTTAATTACCATTACCTCCACTAAATATCTAAATTGAGGGTATTTATTATAAGTTTGATACGGCAAAGCTCATACAAACTTTTTAGTGTGCAGCTATATTGCAGAGAATTGACTTTGTGAAAATGCCTCTTTGCTGAAAGTTGATTTTGTGATGGTGCACAAATGCGGCACTATTTTTGTTCTGGATTAAACTCTGCACAAACAACATGGTCTGCAAAAGTCTTAGTGATTGTATTGAGGATTTGGTTGCACACAAAGGCATAGCCATAGGAAGGAAAGGGATATTGGAGCTCAGATATTTCTGAATTAAATAAATTTTTATAGAAGTTTTGAGGAATAAATTAGGTTTAAGAAATGCAGCAAATAAATAACAAACAAAGGTTTAAGAAATTTTTATAGAAGTTTTTGTAAATGCCTGTTTTGTGAATGCAACAAACAAGTACTTTTTTTTTTTCTCTTTTTTCTTTTTTTCACCTGTTGATGATTAATGCAACTTAAAATGCCAGTCCTTTGGCGAGCCACAAATTGACGGCTACTGGGCCGCAGGTTGTGCACCTCTACTTAAACGTATCTAATTGCTAAAATATGATATTATTTAGGTATTAATTGATAAAATTTGCTCTTTTTTTCCAAAGGTGATTTCCGAAAATCGTGATATTTTGTAGCTGATTGTTGAAACAAGCAGTTCTTTTGCAGCTGTGCCCCCCCCCCCCCCAGTCCCCTAGCTGGTGCCACCCTTGCCTCGAAATATTAACATATCATACAATTTTTTCCCCCTCCGACCAGAACAAAAACTGTCAGTTTAAGAAATTTTAAATCTGTCAAAATTACAAATAAATTTTCCAAGAGTTTGCCATATTACGTGAAAAAAAAAAAAAAAAAAAAAAAAAAATTAAGTGCAATTATTTTATTTACTTGTTTAATTATGAGTTTTGATTGTAGCGACCCCAGCTCCAGAAAAAGCAAAAGATGAACCCTCTGATTCTACTGAAGAAGAATCAGGCGAAAATGTAGACGTAACTATATCACCTGCTGAAAAAGAAAAATTGATGCTTAAAATAATGAAAAATCAGGAAGAAAATGCTGAAAAATTTGGACTACCTCTGACTTCAAAACCGGAAGAGTTAGAAACCTTTTTGGAGAAAGAAGGAAAATTGTATGGACAAGATCTCCCTGATAAAATAGACAAGGAGTTGGCTGAAACTGAAAGCGACGATGATTTTAAAAATTTAATGCACTTTCTTGAGTTATTTGATAAGGTATGGAGTTTTTGTGATGTTCAAAAATTGTAATTATATTGAAAGTACATTTGCAATAAAATACACACACATAAAAAATATATATATATATACTAGCGTTGAGTGAAGTTAAATAAATTATTTTGTATGTAAACACTGTAAATCGCAAACATGTGCAAAATTTTTTTGTAGTTATAATAATAAAACACGATCTCTGGTCACACACACACACAAAAAACATAAATACAGTGTAACTTGCAAAATTTCTGTAAGTTATAAGATAAAGTAAATAAAATGAATGTGCAATTTATAAACATGTTTTTAATAAATAAAATAATAAAAAAGTTATTTATATATTTATTTGGTTTGAATTTATTGTTAATAAAACATTTATTATTAATATTATGATCTTTTTTATTATTTTTTAGAGTGATATCTAATTTAGTTGAATGTTTTAAACACAATTTGACAGTTTATCATGCATGTTCCCATTAAGTCACCAAGGGTAGTCTTAAAATAAAAAAGTACCTTTATATTTATACATTTTAAAAACTTGCTAGTGTTCACATTTCTTTTTAAAAAGGGCAAGGTGGATTTATCAAAAAGGGCACTTTTTTTTGTGAGTAAAAGGGCACATATTAATAGACGAAAGGGCTTTTTTGACAGGGTTGTTATTTTGTCCACTTTTTTGTCAAAAGTCCGGGACACTGGACAAAAGTGGAAAAAAACCTGGACAAAACTGGAAAAAAACCTGGACAAAACTGGAAAAAATCACACGAAACTGGACAAAATAAAATCCACTAAACTGTACATGTTCAATGCATAAAATTATTCTGTTAAAACAATAAATTGTAATTTTAACTTTAAATTAGCAATTATTAATTTTATTAAACTAGTTGGCATAGGTGGACTCTGCTCAGTTCCCCATCATATTTATGTTCTCAGAAATATTATAATCATGTTAAAAGAAATGAATTTGATCAAAGCTTGATACAGCGACAGAATGAAATCCCCGCCTAATAGGCTATCCACCGTTCACTTCGATATAATTATCTTATTCTAATCAATTTATTTTATCGGGGTCAATTCTGTTGTTTAGTTTTCATGCTATTATTTCCAATGCAATAATCCTCAAAATTCATATTTATATGAAAAATTTAATTTCTCTATGTTGATAAAATCGTAAATTACGAATAATTTACGAAATTATGCTATTAGAATATTTGTATTCAATCATATTCAAACCAATATCATAAACGTAATTTTGAAGTTGTCTAATGTATTTAGGATCCTCAAAATGGAAGTTTATGCTCAATTTTGCGTTATTCTGACATGTTAAGTAAATCATAAATTCCAAATAACTTACGAATTTTTTAAATTGGTAAAATCATAGTCTATGATATTCATGCCAGTATCCTAAATAATATTTCGAAAGTGGTTTGACATCTTTACGATGAAAATATCTCTCAAGATTGACGTTTATGTGAAATTTTGCTCTATTTTGCCATGTTAAGAAATTCGTAAATTTCCAATAACTTACGAAATCTTTATATTAGAAAATTCATAGTCATTAATATTCATGCCAGTGTCCTAAATAATATTTAAAAAATAGTCTGACATCTTTACGATGAAAATATCTCTCAAAATTGACGTTTATGTGAAATTTTGCCCTATACTGCCATGTTAAGAAATTCGTAAATTTCCAATAACTTGTGAAATTTTCTAAGTACCATATTTATAGTTACTGATGTTCATTCCGACATCAGAACTGATATTTTAAAACTGGTCTAACATTTTTACAGTAAAAAGTTTCCATTTAATGCACGTTTAAGTGAATTTTTGTCCTATTCTCCCATGTTAAGAAAATCGTAAATTTCTCATAACTTACGAAGTTTTTAAATTCGAATGTTGCAAATGAATAGGGTTCTTGCCAGTGTCGAAAGTAATATTTTAAAACTGATCTGACCTCTCTGCGACAATTTGTTCTTGAGATATCGTGTACACAGACTAACAAACTAACGGACTAACACACTGACCCACTAACAGACTAACAGACACCCTACAGACAGACACCATAGAAATTTTGTCATTTTCCGATTCCTCGCACCTGAAAACGTGTAGAAAAGTAAAAAAACCGAGGTCGAAAATTTTCACGATTACCTAAGTTCCCCATACCTATAGTATGATGCGGAACTAAAATTAATAATTTGATTAATGAGAAGTGTAATTTCATTTTAATCACGATAAACAACAATTAAAAAAAAAAAAAAAAAAAAAAAAACATGAAGAAAATGCTAATTACATTAGTTATGTACAGTTTGTAGATGTAACAAAGTAAATCTGTTGTGGTGGACTGTTATATTATTATCATACTGGATATTAAGATAAAAAAAAAAGTTATTTAATGCTATATCTAAATCTTTAAAAACAAAAGAGATAGACATGGCTGTTTAGCCAGAAAAAGATTTCATGCATAATGTTGAGTTATCTCCAGTACATAATGTTGGCAATTAAAAATGAAGAATAACTTAATCCCCCCCCCCCAACACCCCTTCCCCTCGAAATAGACTATTTTCAATATTAAAGTTTTTTACAAATGATGTGATTGATTAATACATAGACGATTATAATCTTAAAAATAATTTAAGTTGTTTCTTTGCACTTAATATGGAAATACCTTATTTAGCATTTCTATACTAGGTTAAAAAAAAAAAAAAAATCTCATAAATGTAGATAGAATGTTTTTATCAATTTATGTCTACAAATTCTTTCAAAGCAAAGCTTTCATTTTTATGTAACACTTTTTGTGCAGTACCAACATGTCATTTTTTTTTTTTTATCTAAGAATTTAAAAAATCAAATTTACATACTTAATCATTTGATAATTTTATATTCTTATTTTAATTTTGTAAAAAAAAAAATATTGCTTGGTAATAGAAATTCCAGGGGAAAAATATACAAAATTAAATTTTACTTCCACATAGAAAAGTTATTTATTTTTCACAAAAGTAATGTCTTTAACACGTTAACTGCCGTGTCACCCGTATTCGGGTGACAGCAAAAGTTCTCATCAGGCCACGTCACCCGTATTCGGGTGACAGCAAGAGTTCTCATCAGGCCACGTCGGGTGACTCCTTCCAAAGGATTTCCGAACATATTTAGATAAATATATGACAGGAGATAATAATACTGTTGAATTTTTTATTATGAAACTAGAATGTATTTGGCAGATTCTGAAAGTGATTGCGATCACTAGACTCTTTTGGTTGCTTTGGAATCGGATTTTGAAAAAAATTCAGTGAAACTCAAAAAAGGTTTGGGGGCGGAGTAACAGCAGGCGAAGGTCTTCACGAAAAAGGCCCCTGGCCAAATGGTTCAACGTGCAAATTTCCCGATTGTTTTATTATGAAACTAGAATGTATTTGGCAGATTCAGAAAGTGATTGCGATCACTAGACTCTTTTGGTTGCTTTGGAATCGGATTTTGAATAAAATTCAGTGAAACTCAAAAAAGGTTTGGGGGCGGAGTAACAGCAGGCGAAGGTCTTCACGAAAAAGGCCCCCTTGCCAAATGGTTCAACGTGCAAAATTCCCGATGGTGTTTTTATGAAACTAGAATATATTTCGCAGATTCTGAAAGAGATTGCGATCGTTAGACTCTTTTAGTTGCTTTGGAATCGTCGTTTGAAGATGGGTATGTATAACTCGGAAATGTATACTCTGCTCGTGCAGAGTAATAACGTGATAAATGAGGATCGTAATAGATATCGGGGTGAGAGTACCGAAAGAAATGTAAACAGACATGCGGTAGCAGAGCACGCATCTTACAGTGGCACGGGTGGCCTGACGGGGATTTTGTTGTAAACACGCGTGGCAGTCAACGTGTTAATGATATAAATGTGACATATGTATATGACTATATATTTATATAATCAATTTGATAAATAAACAGAAACGTTAAGAGACATAATAAAAATGTTGAGTGATTCCAGTCAAATTTCTGAACATTAAGTAATTTACTGTTGTTTAAATAAAGTAAAAGAAGTCATTAAATAAACAAACTAGAAAATAATAATGTTTGATTATTTGCTACCAAATAGTATATTGTTTAATGGAACAGAATGTATCCAAATTCTTTTGTGTATCTCTGTAAAAGAACTAATAGTGTTAAATTCACCAAAATGTATACAGTTTGTGTGAAATATACTTACAACTTGCATATAAATTTAAAGGTCAATCAAATGAGGCATTCAGACACCATCACATTTTAAATAATTTCAGACTATAGGCTATAATATTACAGATTTTTCATTATTTCCCTGTAAAAAAAAAAAAAAAAAATTATAAATGCTAGATTCACCAAAATAAATTTACACAATTCATTCGACAGTGACCAATAACATGTATATAAAGTTTCAACTGAATTGAATAAGGAATTCAGATGCTATCACACTTTAAATTATTTGAGCCCATAGGCTAAAATGATAAAGAATGTCTTTGTATCCTGGTAAAAAAAAAAAAAAAAAAAAAAAAAAAACTGCTAGATTCTCCAAGATGTATACAGTTTGTGCTACGATAACCTGTAACATATGTACCAACATATGTACCAATTTTTAGCTCATTTGAACAAAGCATTTAGACAATATTGTGTGCACTCTACTCAGATATACATACATCATTGTAAAATAGCAAAAATGAACTCATAGGACCTCAAAACATGTAGATACACCAACATCACAAAGTCAAATTTTTGTCATGATTACAATACTTTCTATACCTATGTATTTTCAGAAAATAAAAAATTCCATGAAATATATGTGAACCATTCATTTCATCATGCTTAATAACAAATTTTTAAAAGGTATTTACGACTATGAGAGAGAAGATGGCAATGTAGTTGGAAGGAGTGGGGGGGGGGGGAGGGAAGAAGGGAATTAAAATTGAAACTATAAAATATCACTTTTGCATCCAATCCACCCTTAGGAAAATAGATATAAATAATAGATATAGATAGATATAAATATAAATAAATATAAATATATAGATTAAATATCATTAACTTTCATGTCTATTTCAATCATTCATGTCTATTTTGAAATATTTAAATTGATTATATTCACATACACAGAGTTCAGGAATTTGTAAAAAAAAAAAAAAAATGGTCGCCAACAAAAAAAATTCTGGTAGTCCGTAAAAAATATTCTCCACTGTTTTCTTTCTTTTCTTTCCCCCCTCCCCTTTCAGTTTCAAAATTTACTTGAATATAGAAATTAAGATTCTATATATAAAAATCAATTATTTATTAGGCTTGAATGATTTCTTTTTTTTACATCAGGGAATACCTGTTTAAATTTAACAAAATGAAACTGGTTTTATTATTTTCATTAAACCAATAGACCATCGGAATTGATACATCATTACACAGGTACAATGATTTACCACCAGGTCGATAGCATACGCAGACAAGGAGCAGTGTAAACCAACTCTCTAAGACGGTGCAATAATTTAATACCGAGTTGTGAAACATGCACCGAGATGTGTAAATCCCTTAATTCAACACAGTATCTCAAAAAGTAGTGCGAGAAGCAGGAATCAAAACAGGGAAAGTTAGCCTGCATCGAAAGTAAAATTGGAGCCCGATTCTAGGACCAATTCTTTCACCAAAAAATATAAATATACATATATAAGTTTCCTTAAAATTGAAAACATTGCTAGTTAAAAAATATTGGTCGCCAATGGCGACCAGCTGACCGTATTTCACGAGCGCTGCACACACACTTATTGATAAAGAATTTTTTTATATATAGGGAAAGAATAAAGATAATTTTTTATTTAGTACTCGCACATAATTAATAGTGGACAAAAGTGGACAAAGCGGTATTTTGTCCGGGACGGTTTTAACCAGGTTTTTTCCAGTGGTTTTTTCCGCTATGGAAAAAACAGAACAACCCTGTTTTTTGATAGATGAAAGGCACTTTCTTCACCACTCACTAAATGGTTTTTAAAATGTATACAGTCCACAAAATAAATAAATACCAACAAATAAAAAGGGAACACCCATTTTTCTCATCACCTAATTGACGGAGAAACACAGCAGGTACCATCCTTCTTGGATTCATGTCTATTTTAATTTAATTATTTATTAAAAATGTAAGCTTAGTAGCTATTTACAGATGTAAACATGCAACAATGTTAAAATTTGAAAAGTTTCTGTTTATGTAGCAAATCAATGAAATCAATACGTATATATTTTACCCTATAGATATATATTACTTTTCTAATCTTAAAAATTTTGTTACGTTTTCTTTATGAAATTGTGCCATTTTTAAATATGTGTTTTTCTTTGGTTGTTTTCTTTGTTTGTTTTTGTGATTCCAGTTCGTTAGATTATAATTTTAGAGACTTTAGTTAAAATACACAAAATTAACAATTTCAGAAAATCTCCAAGTAATGGTGCATAAACATACCAAATTGGAATTTCTGGAAGAGTCACCAAGCAGTGGACTGAAGCTCATTTACACCGATATCAGTTTTAATTTAAAAAAAATGTACGCACATTTGATTTTTTTTTTTCTTTTAAGAAGAACACAGAAATATAAAAAGTCAAAATGAAGTTACTTTTTGTATTACTTTTTAAAAAATATTGGATATTTAACAAGATAATACATACATAATTTTAATATTAATAAACATCATATCTAATCTGAATAGCTTCAAATAAAAAAAAGGTTCTTTCCCTGAAAAATAATGTATTTTGATAGTATTTTATGTAATAATAAGCACTCATGTTTTCCAATAAAGAGCTTCTTACTTTTATTGTAATGTCAGTTACACGGAGTAATGTCACTTGCTTTTAAATCAAACTCAGTTATTACATCACTCAGGTATAGTTTGAGAAGAGTTTCTTTTAGATGACGTTTTAACAGAATTCAGCTGTATGTTTTATCTTATTTTTTACGAATTCCTGTGCACTAGAAGTGTTATTTATAGCATTTTCAGTCAGGAGATCTTGTAGTGAACCTGAGAAAAAAAAAAAAAAAAAAGTTAGCCCAAATAAAATTGCTCCATTATTTTTTTTATTTTTATTCATTTTTTAATTTTGTGCACGTACACATACATTATAGTTAATAAAAAATAATATAAACCAAACTACATCTGATAATTTTTTGAAATAGTATTATTTTTATTAATTAGAAAAAATGAGGGAATGATTGTGAGGGAATGACAAATTTCTTCTTGAAACTACTTTATAAAAATATGATTAGGTTTAGTTGTATTTTCAAACACTAAATATTTATTAAAACATATTTTTATTACTATAATAACATAAAAAAGCAAATTTGATTTCTTTTGGTTAACTTTATAATGAATGAGGGAATGACGTATAATAAAAATACTGTATTTCTATCTAACGTTTGAGAGCCTTATGCAACTCATTGTAAAAAGTTTCGAACAGAACACAAAATGGCTTTTTACTTTGCTGCTATACAAATTAAGTTTGACTTATATAAAGCACGTGCTGCTATTAATGGAGTAAGAAGGGGTGTGATTATAGTTTGATGAGGGAATGATATCTAATACCAGGGACAACAATAAAGTGTGTTCTAATTTTTTTCATTGCATAATATATAAATGTAGTATAAAATGGATAACTATTTATTAAAGTATGTTTAATAAATTTTCAATTAAAATAATCTAAATATACGTGCTTTAATACCACGGAAACCATTTTATTTACTTACATGTGTGAATGGGGACACTGTGAGGGAATGATATTTTGCATTTCAAAAAATATTTTAAAATTATATTTAAATTCCAGTAACCAAAGAATTACATACAGTTTATATGCATAACTAATTAATATTGATAGTTCTGACAGATTTTTGTTTTTGTGATTTTAAAAATATGCCCTCAAGATTACTGGGACATGAAATGACCACTTTTCAGAGAATTACTCATATGTCAGTGTTCACTGTATTCTAAATTATTTATAGAACTAAGAGTGTGGGCAGATAAAACAAAGATGACAAGTCTTAAATAGCTATAATTTGAAGCAATGAGTATGATCATAACAACTACTTATTATCAGTGCATTAAGGGTTTATACAACTTTATAATGCTATAATTAATAGTAAACTAGCAACAGTTATAATTTGTTTAGATTTTTAAAAGTTTTTCTATATATGCATTATTTTTATATGTGTAAACAAATTACCTAATTTAATATCATTTTTACCAAACAGAGACGGGAATTTTTTTTCCCCCATCAACCGTGTCAATGAAGAATTTAAAACAGATGTTTGGATATTTGTTTATTTTATTATTATTATTATTAATACTGGAGTAAAATGTCCTGATCAGGAATCAAAGTAGATACCTTTGGTAATTTGAGACTGAGATAATTCACTCAAAGTGTTATACAGGGTGATTCAAAAAAACGTGGACAAAATGATATGGCAGATCAGTTGTACAACAAGGATAAAAAATTGCATAGGAACAGAGGGTCGCAAACACCTGTAGAAGGTGCTAGAGCCACGAGAAGGCGATGCAATACAAACACGAACTGAGCAAACGGAGATTGTCTTCATTCGAGTTCTGGATGCGTTCGGTGTAACATGGCTAGTTACACGCACCGCAAAATGGCTGACATGCCTTTAATTTATGATATGACCCACTGCAATGGACAAGCAGCCTTGCGAATGTATCGTGAGAAATATCCTGGTATAAAGGTGCCTAGCCGCTCATTCTTTGCCAGTCTGCATCGATGATTGTGTGAAACCGGCTCGTTCGACATGCCTAAGCTGGATGCTGGTCGCCAACAAATAACTCCGACAGTTGATGTTGAAGAAAGAGTTGTCAAAGAACTCCAGCGTAATCCTTCAATGAGTACACGAGTTGTATCCCGAAAGACCCATATCCCCCAATAAAGGGCAAAACTGGGAAAATTCATTAGTGGCCAGTGGCCGGTACTGACAGTTTGATTAGTAGCCACTTTTTTAAGTTAGTGGCCACTTTTCACATGATAAGGCCCACCAGCGGCCGAGCGGTTCTGCGCTCAAAGCTGGTAGATGGGAGGTGCCGGGTTCGATCCCAGGTCGCGCTCATCGACCTAGCCGTTCGGAGTTTTCCGTGGTTTCCTCCGAAACTCGCGTAAATACGGGCTAGGACCCCTTAGAAAGACCCCCACGGAGGGCATTCCCCCTCTAGGCCTAGGACACAACAGGAGTCAATTGGCCTTAAATCCTACAACCAACCAACCAACCACATGATAAGACTATTTCTTTCAGACTGCAAAAAACATTGTCACCATTTTGCGGTATAATCACCACAAGAAAAATATGAGAATAAGAAATACATATAATAATACAATTAACACAGGGACACTGAAATTGTAATTTGTAATTACACTCTTTTTAAAAATCCTAAATTGCACATCCTAAATTAAAATCTGCTTAGGGCTGTAATAACAGCAAAAGTTTTTATCTTTCAGATAATTCAGTAGTACTTTTTTTTTTTTTTTTAATTTTTTTTTTTTAAAGTGAAATAAGCTGTTATCATTCACAGTTCACATTGATATTTTCTAGTAAATGAATTAGCTGATTTATCATCATCACAACCTTTTACATGGTCATGTGTAAATACAGTTAGCAGTTTTATTATTTTTTCCTATTTCTAAAGACACACTTTTTAAAATGATTTGATTTCAATAGAGTTAAAATATTTCCTCTTAAAAAGTATAGATATGGAAACTTATCTGCTTTATTAAAAATAATTTACTTAGCTGCCAAATTTGTAGCTTTAAAAATAGGGAGATTTCTACTTTAAAATGGGAAGGAAAAAGGAAGATTTTTACTCAAAAGAAAGCAAATACAAAAATTTTTGAAAAATACACATTTAAGCCAAATCAAATTTTGATACACACATTTGTCAAATATCTTAAATGGGTTAAATATACACTAAATACTATGGAGATAATAATGGAAAAAGATTGTGCTTTGCAGGACATTTGATCATTAACTGCTAGTGGAAATGGAGCGCACGTGTGTGTGTGTGTGTGGGGGGGGGGGGATACATCCATATACATCTTTATAGGTTCTAGAATCCAATCAAGAAAGTTTAAAATGAATATTTACATTTATATTATGGATGGAGAAAAATTGTAAATCACAAGGCTTCAGTGGAGCATGTGATTGCCAATCGCTGGAGGAGGGAGGGGGGGGGGGAGATTACAAGAATTAGTAGTACGAGATATTAAACAATTCTACTTCTTTACAGATTCTAGGATCTAATAAAGTAAGTTTAAAATAGATATTTATATTTTTGCGGCAAATGGAGAATGATTAGAAATTATAAAGCTTTTTATAAGCTGTGTGATCACAGATTGTTAGAGGGAGGGAAAGGGGGGGGGGCAAAAAATTATATGAGTGAGATATATTAAACAATTCTACTTCTTTATAGGTTGTAGAATATAATAAAGCAAGTTTAAAGTGAACATTGACATTTATGCCATGGATGGAAAAAGACTAGAAATCACAAGGCTTCGATTGCCTATCGTCGCTCGATTTTTAGAATCTTTTAATGATCACAAAAAGTGGCGACTTTAGTGGCGATCGATGCATAATTTGTAATCGCCATCTTTTTTATTTAGTCGCCATGTGGCCGGTGGCAACCGTTAATTTTGCCCTTTATCCCCCAAGCTACCATCTGGCGCGTTGTACATGACGAAGGACTACATCTTTATCATTTACAACGCGTCCAGGCACTGGTTGGTTGGTTGGGTTTTACATCGCACTAGTGCTGTGCAGATGGGCAATTAGCAACGGTCTGGGACTCACCCCTAGAGATGGTCCGGAGACATGCCATCGCAATTTTGATCCTCTGCGGAAGGGATGGCTCTCCCGCTTTGGTGACCCCCAGAGGTATAATTTTCGTCCAGGCACTAGAACTGGGAGACTACAACAATCGTATGGATTTTGCGTTTTGGTCTTGTAAGAAAGTGCTGCAGACAGAAACTTCGCAGCAAGTGTTCTCTTTACGAATGAGGCTGTTTTCTCATTAGAATGTGTGATGAACTTTCACAACCTGCATACGTGGGCAGATGAAAACCTGGTGCTTCATGTCCGCATGGAGCACAATGAAAATTTTCCATTAACGTGAGGGCTGGCATTGTAGAAGACTGTTTACTTGGTCCGTACATTCTCCTAGAAAGACTTAACGGTCCCATTTATCTAACATTCTTGCAAGAGGTTCTACTAGAAATGCTGAATGATGTTCCGATGCCTATTCGTCAATGCATTCGATTTCAACACAACGGAGCTCTTGCACATTTCAGCACAGATGTCAGAGCACATCTGCAGGCTACTTTTCCTGTCGGCTGGATTGGTTGCGATGGACCAATCGCATGGCCACCACAATCACCAGATCTATCTCCCTTGGATTTTTTCTTATGGTGATTTTTAAAAGGACTTGTGTATGAAACACTTGTTGTAACGCCAGAAGACTTGGTAGGAAGAATCGTTGTGGCACCAAGATGTGTTCGAGATACACCTGGTATCTTTGAGAAGGTGCGGCGTTCTATGCAATGTAGATGCGAGGCGTGTCTCGATGCATCTGGCAAAAACTTTGAGCATCTCCTGTAGGCTAAACATTTGGCTTGCATAAGTTGCATGTTAGTGAGTAATTATCATTAAAATGATCTGTAATGGTTTTGTTTCTTCTCTTTGTGTTATGTATTATTTTAGACGTCCTGTAGCGGCTCCGGATCGCTGTTGCGACCCTCTGTTCCTATGCGATTTTTGATCCTTGTTGTATGACTGATCTACCATGTCATTTTGTCCACGTTTTTTTGAATCACCCTGTATTCATTCCACCTTATATATATATATATATATATATAAAGATTATTCTTGTTTAATAAATGCATTTATACTCAATAACTTTTTTTTTTTTTTCACATTTTATATTTGTAAATAATAATTACAGTTTTTTTTTTTTTTTTTTAAGCTTTTTCTCTTAATCGTTATTATAAGCTCTCCCCCTTCCACCTTTTAATTCATTCAGTTTTCTTTTTTAAAAAAGGGACTTGTTCTTGAGATTTTACGATGTTTATAATTATACTTTGTTTTAGTATATAATTATATGTAAGACATACAAATTTTTATAATTTTTTTTCCTTGCATTACTAGATTGAATCTGCAGCATCTGAAAAGGAAGAAGAAGTGGTTAATAAAACATCGGCTGAAATGAAAGAACTGAAAGAAGAAATCTTCAGACTGACAAATGAATTGAACAGAAAGAGGGGTGCAGAAGAAGTGTCACATGAAGAGTTTAATAAAGTGTGGAATAAAAGAAAGAAAGAATATGGAAAATATTTTCCAGGGAGAGCTGAAAAATTAGCAGTGTTACTGAAGAAAACATTAGATGAGATGGAAACCACAACTGCTGAAACAACATCTGAAGTAATAAAATTTTGTTGTGTGTCCACATATAAACAATATATACACAAATTACAGTGAAGCTTCAATAATTTGGCATCGGCGAGAAATAGACTTTGCCATATTACTGATTTTTCCAGATTATAGGTGTTTCAAAAATGTATCAAAATCGTCAGTCAAACACAACTTCAGAAACATTTCTTAAAAAATTGTTTAAAAAAATATATACTCTATCAAAAACCTAAAATTTAAATAACATTTGAAATAATAAGTACGGAACTTTGAATAAACACCATAAAATGTAAGAATTCGCAACAATATTTTGTGTCGAAAGAAAACATTACCCTTTGTCATGCGAAAAAAGTTGACATGAGTGCTGCAAACAAAGCAGCAATGCACTGCATTTAATTCAAATTTCTGTATTTATTACTCCCAAACTCCAGTTCTGTGGTGCTTTTTTATAGTGTTTGGAATAAGTTAAATTTGCAATTGTGTGGCAAAAAAGTTCATTCTTTTTTCGGAATTTTGCTGTCTCTTGATTAATCTGTAAAAAATTCACACCAATCCATAAATCAATAAAATTCAATGAAAATCCTTAAACTTTACTAACAATTCATAAAAGCTGTTTAGTGTGCGGTTCCATGGTCGTCTATGAGTAACCTATTGAGTACTATGATTTACGGGCGGAGAAGAAAAAAGGAAGGGGGTCATCAGTGCCAGATTACAGCTTTCCGAATCATTGATCCTTGCGTAAATATGGGCTAGGATCCCGGAGAAAGACCCCCCACAACCCCCACAGAGGGCACTCCCTCAGGCTTAGGACCCTAGTGCAGTCAATCGGCCTTAATCCCCATAACCCGACCTAAATCATTGATGCTTCACTGTAATATGAAAATAAACGGTTAATTTGCACAAAAATTGAGATAGTGTAACTACTACTCCACAAAATTTTTTTTCATATAAACAAAACTGCTTTTCAAAAAGGAAAAAAACCTCTTTTACAAAATTCAAATTCATAAAAATTGTTCTTTCACAAAATATTATTTTATAGAAACTATCTTTTTATAAAAAAATTTTCATACATGAACCACACTATTAGTATTTTATCTAATGATTACATGAACTTGCTTCAGTGAAATATTATTCAGGTGTTTGCTTATGATTGAAGGACATTTAAAAAAAAAAAAAAAAACACAATTTTAATTAAATACACACATTTTTAGTTTAAATGTGTTATTAAATAGGGCAAAGGCATAATTTTAAATGAAAGTCTTACTTTTGTCCTACAGATGACATAAGCGTATGGAGTAGCCTTATTGCTACAATAACTCATTATATAGGTAAGGGTTGACAAATCTGCAGCATCAACTCTGTTCTCACGTTGGAGTGGCTGGTTTGTAATCTGCCATAGTGTATAAATACGGTAGGATTTTCTTGTATGTGGCTCTTTCATTTTGGTTAAGTCTTGTTTTAAAGACTTCTTGTTCTCTTTATAAGTTATTTTAAGTTAAGCTGTAAAGTCATGAGCATTTATATTTATTAAATGTTAGGTTTTACTTATGTTTTTTAGTATAAGTTATAATTATCTTCTACTGTCAAAAGATGTTTAGATATGCCGGTAATATTTATACCTGGCTATGAAATTGAATCTCATGGTCAAGATAAGTAGATGTTGATTACATAGTATATAAAAATATCCTCTTGGCAGTTTAAAAATGATATTTCATCTCTGACAATATCTATTAAAGTTTCTCTATTAAGTTAACTTTTACTACTGTTAATTTTTTGACTTCTTTGCGGTTAACTTATTACTTTTTAGAATTAATAAATTTTTTATTTTGTTAATTAAAATCTCTGTTTTATTAACCTTTTGCAAGGGGCTGTGGCAGCATCTGTCACGCTTTACCACAGGATTTCTTAAGAACCCCTCTCAAAAGGTAAAATGCAACACATTTTTAATTAAAAAACTTAATGCTTTTAGAGCAATATAAAAGTTTTGCACAGTGCATTCTGCTATAAAGAAATTGGCAACCTATTTTTGTTAACAGATACCCAACCTCACTGTGCATTAATTGCAGAATAATGTAAAAATCAATAACACAGCAATGTGTCCTTTGCTGTTGACAGATTTTCTTATTTTAACACATTTACTGCTGATGTCACATGACTGCCATTTGAAACGATACTTCACATCGTGTGCTAGCACTTGATTGGCAGTGAATGTGTTAAACAATAAGAAAATTCTGTATTTCAGAAAATATTTTTACGTATTCGTGTTAAAGTCATTTAAATTTATTTCACAGCAGTTGATTGGGTATGCTACACTATTATATACATAAGCCTATGATATTTTAGTAGGTTAACACAAAATGTGTAATATCCATTTGTAGATAAAACATTGTTTTGAAAAAAAGTCTAAAATTAGGGCTTGATTTTCTGACTGTGCTCAAAATCTCCTTCGTGGTAAATTGTACAACTTGGATAACTCTATTTAAAGCTATATATTAAATTGTAATCAGGTGTTAGTACATCTAATTTGATTGATTAGTACACAGCATAAATTGATTTTTTACGGAATTTGTAAGTTATTAGTGTTATTGTATAATTTGAAAAATATTTTAGTGGATAAATCTTTCTAGTAGTATTTAGGATTGATTTTACTTCTGACTGTGATCAAAATCTCCTTCGTGGTAAATTGTACAATGTGGATAACTCTATTTAAAGCTATATATTAAATTGTAATCAGGTGTTAGTACATCTGATTTGATTGATTAGTGCACAGCATAAATTGATTTCTTACGGAATTCGTAAGTTATTAGTGTTATTGTATAATTTGAAAAATATTTTAGTGAATAAATCTTTCTAGTATTTAGGAAAGCATACATTGTATTTGTTTTACTTTTCCTTACATTATTTTTTGTAATTTTATTTCTTGGTTTGTTGTTTTAATGATATATATAGGCGTGGTTAATTACAGAAGTTGATGAAAGGCAGTCCATAACATCAGTACTTACTGGTCCTTTTTCTAGACAGAAGAAGCCCTCCTCTAAGGGCTAAAGCTGAGAAAAGTTTGAAAAATATCCAACAACAAAATATATATATATATAGTCAGTGAAACATCGTCCTTCGTATAATGGGACTTCACTGAAATATCTCATGTAGTGTATTTCGCTTTTCAGCCAATGTGTTTTACATACTATACACAATATTCTGGGATATTTATTTATTTTTTGTCAGCTTTTGTACATGCAAGGGGTATTTTCATCTGTCAATAATTGGGATTTTAAACTGTACCAGTAGCTCATGATGTTGTGGACTTCTTTCTTAAACATTTGGAGTTAATTGCAACCTTGACCACGCTTCAATATCTTTAGTTACTAAAATATACAGATTGATAAAAAACTATATTCATGAATGAAAGAACTGGCAAACTTTTCCTCAAAACTTTGTACGACATATGTATTTGAAAATACATATGATATTTCCTAATGCACATGTCCTAAATTCCTTTACTCTGCACAAAAATGATGTAGAAAGCACTTCATTCATAGTTTGCTATCTTTGGCGAATTAGCACACATTCACAATTATGTTACTCGCCAATTGAATGAGGCATCCTTTAACTAAATTTCAACTTCCAAATGTTTATTAACTTTTGTCTAGATTAATCATAGTGAATTCAGTCAAGGCTTATTAATTTTATAATTTTTAATTCAGGTTTGTGAACACCATTTAGCTTTGATGCCAGCAGTGATATACAATATTTTAAAAATGTATTTTGAATGGTGAAAATCGAATGATAACTTAAAATTAAATATAGATAAAATAATTAAATTCAACTCTATGATATATATATTTATAAGGCTCTATGAGGCCCCCTTTGAGATCACACGTGAAATCAATCATAATACTTTTTTTAGTCGACGCGAGATTTTGTCCTGTTTTTGGAATTCGAAAATTATAAAATTTTTTTATTTAAAACATAACTTTTTTTTTACAAACCATTTAAAAAAAAATAAATTTTAAAGCAAGAAAAATATGCACATACTTTTTGTGCAAGTGATTAAAGAAAGACAATTTAAATAAATAAATGAACAGAACATGTTTAAAAAAAATTAGAAAAGTCAAATAAATTGAATGACGTCATAACGTTTGAAAAAATAGTTCAAACACCAGTGTTTCTGTTCTGAAGTAACAATTTCCAATATAAGTTGGTAGAGATGTTTATCTTAATACCCTTTAACTATACAATTGGTATGTTACAGTTTGTAAGTGTTTCTTGTCAGATTTCTTCAGGTTTCCACAGAATAGAGTGTGCCTCCTTGCATCAATTTCAATTGGTCCATTGTTATTGTATGTTCTGTGACCTACCAAAACCTCAATGGCTTAGCAGTTCAGGGTGTAGTGATGGTTATTGTAATTTGTGAATTGATTGAATTTTTCTCAATTGGTCCATTGTTATTGCCTATTCTACAACCTACCAAAATCTCAGTGACTGTGATTCAGAGTGTAGGGATAGTTACTGTGAGTTTATTGTATTTTTTCCTGGCATGAACTTGTGTTCACTGTGAACTGAAGATAATTACATAGCTGGCTAAAAACTTTATTTAAGTAAATTTTAATGGCTTTTTAAACTTTTTAACTTAAGTTTATTTTTGAAGGATTTAAAAGTAAAAATATTTTGGAAACCTCAATGAAGGTCCCTTTTGAAATTAGTTTCACTTTTCATCTGTTTTAAATATTTGGGTGCAATAAAAAATAAATTAGCATATTACTTAAAGTCTAAAGCAATTTATTATAATATATAGATTTGAAATAATTTTAAATTGTATAAATTTTTAGATCAGCATCTGATTTTTGCAAGTTTGTGACACTTATTTATTAATTATTATTGTTATTATTTAGTTGCAAAATAACATTAATAAAATTTCTTTAATATTTTAAACAGCATTAATACATATATATATATATATATATATATATATATGAATTTAAAGAGCTTTTTTTTTTTTAAAAACATTTTTCTATAAAGGTTTTAAACCATGTTTCACTCATAGTTTACATATTTTTTTAAATTATTATTTTTAATTTACAGGTTTCTGAAGCTATTACTTCAACTCAGTCTGGTAATATATTTGTATTTATTTATTGTTATTATTTTACATTTTATACTTTTTTAAAATATATCATTTTTTAATATCTAATAGCATTTTGTAAATGTAGTCAAACTCAGTCATAACATCTTCCAAAGGTTTGAAACATTTTTGAGGCCTTAGCCAAGTGACATAATAGCTAACTTCTCAGTTTTAAAAGCAAGGGAAATCGCTGTATGTAGCAGACATAATAATAAAGTGAAAACATCTTCATTAGAAAACTTTACAAAATGTAATTGTCGTATATAACACTTTTAAAATACACCTGCCTCACACATTTTTCTTGAGAAAGTATCTTTTTAATTTAAAATACAATTATGGAAGATTATGGAAGATAAATTATGGAAGAAACACCGCTGCATTTACAAGAAAAGTAGTACAAAAAAAATCACTCTCTCTACCTCTTAAAATTTGTCCGTCTCCAAATTCTAAGTTATTCTATGGATAAATTTGTTACTAGAAATACTCATTACCTAATAGTCTTTAAATTTAAAAATAAATCATATTCCTCAACAGTTCAATTTGTTCTTATTTCACAAAACTTTAATTTTGAGTGTTTTATTTTGAGGCTATAAAAGTGAAAAATAAATTTTCACATTTTACACACACACACAAAGTCATATTCCAAGAATCCACTTCTCAACAGTTCAGTTTGTTTTTATTTACAAAAACTGATTTTCAGTGTTGTATTTTGAGGCTGTAAAATGTGAAAAATAAATTTTCACATTTTCACACACACACACACACACAAAAAAAAATCATATTCCAAGAATCCACTCCTCAACCGTTTGATTTGTTCTTATTTTCCAAAACTTTTATTTTGAGTGTTTTATTTTGAGGCTATAAAGTGTGACAAAAAATAAATTTTTCACATGTTTTAGCTCCAAAATAAAATTAAAAAAATCTGTTTTTGGAAAACAATAACAAATTGAATGGTTGTGATTTTCCTGAACTTGAGAATGGAATTACAAAAAATATGCATTAAAGTAATGAATAATTCTAATGACAAATACAGTTGAACTTTTAAAATCTGGAATCAGCAGGACATGGGCTAGTCCAGATTTTCGAATTTTCTGGATTTTAGAGATCTGTTAAAAACTGTTTTTTATAATGTTATAATAACATACAAAATGCAATTTTGTTGCTAATGAAAATAAGCAACAATCAAATTGGCGAATTAAATAATAAAATAGGAATATAGTAAAATGTTTATGTTGAATTAAAATAACATAAACACAATAAATTATAATATACAACAGATAATGCCTTAAACTATTTATTCATCAAAAAATACACAAATAAAACTATAGAAACTGACAAAGTATTATATATATATATGTATACATATATATATTGTAACATTTCAGTAATTGAAAGATTTTCTATCTAGTAGGAATATTGTTTCTCCTTCTTCTTCTTTTTTTTTTTTTTTTTTCTTTAAACCTGCTTGTTTTTATAGAAAATAAAATCTTCAATAAACAATTAAGCAGTATAAAAATAAGTATGGTTATGTCCATATTTATATATTTGGTGTTCAATATTCAATTAAAAGGATTTTAAACTGCATTCTATAAGAATTGTGTATATCAGGTGCAGTAAAGTCTTATTTTAAAAATAAAACTGAAATCAGAAAAGTGTCCAGATTTTAGAAATTTCCAGATTTTGGATGTTCAGATTTTCAAGGTTCAACTGTATGTCCATAAAATAACATGGGATTAGGTTTTGGGTAGTGATAGATCGAGAGTCTCCTTAAGTTTGTTTACATTCTCTGTCGTATTCCTGATGAAGGATCGATTGAGAAGAGTAAGACAGAAGAATCATTTTAATAAATACCTAAACAAAACTTAAGTATTTAATTACTTTCTAATAATACTTATAAATAAATAATTAAATATAAAAGTACTTGATTACTAACTAATAATACTTTTAAATAAATAGTTAATTAAACTTATAAATATTTTTATTTTTGTTCTTTTATTATTTTTATAGTATTTTAAGAAATCCTACTCTGTTTAACTATGAGTTTTGCATAAGTTGAATATTTATATTCTGCAGGTGTTATAAAAGAAGAACTACCTAAGGGTGTATTTTCCATCAGAAATACTGAGGGAGAGATATGCATACTTGCGAATTTTCAATCTGCTATTACAATAACTTATGCTGGAAAAACATCTGAGCAGGTAATGGTAACTTATTAAATATTAGTTTTAAGTTAAATTTTTAAAACAGTCAAATGTTTTAATTAAAACCAGAAGCATGGTGGTATATATTATGTACCATCTATCTTTTATCCCAACTGCTAAGATTCCTCTTGGAATATTTTTTACAAAATTTTGCTTTTAAAACTACGTGATAAAAAATCTTTTATTTCTTATCTTCTAACTTTGATTGTAATTTCTGGTGGCAGTCAATATTAAATGAGCCTAATTACCTTGTATTTCATAGCGTTAAAAGAATCAATCATAATATATTTTAAATCTACTGGATTTGGTAGGGGAAAATATTAAATTGTACTCCTTAAGGGCATAGTGGTATAGAAAACATACTACACATTCAAGCTTTTCATTTTTGTTACCATTTGTTAATTTAGTTCAAATACTACTTCTATTTAAAAAATATATTAAATATTACATACTATATTTAAATTTTTTTTTTAAATTTAATAAATAAAATGACCTTATATGCTTCTGTTAGATGCTATAGCACTTTCGAAGGGGGCCCTCCCTCTTCCTCAGCAGCTGGCTTGAGTGATTCAGCTTATGATTTTAATTTTTTTTTTTTTTTTTCTGAATGATGAGTTGGTGCCACAAGTAGCTGAACCCAATCGTTGACTCGTTGCCATTAATGGAATTAGAATTGTTGGAAATTTTGACTGTTTCTCTATTGAATGCATAAAATAGGTTATTACAATTTGCAATTTTTCGACTGTTACTAAAATTTACAATTATGTCTTCGTTTAGGTACTTTTGGATAATGCAGTTGTTGCTTTTCTGAATTTAATATCGTTCTAATATTCCTTAATGTGGGTTTTAATTCTTCTTTTTGTCATTTTGATGTAACATTTTTTCAGTTTGGTTATTACCTATAATTGGAACTTTATAAATGCCGGCGGTTTTTTGTGGGGAATTGGATCTTTTTTCATTTTGGATGATTTGATAAATGTTGGGATTTGGCTTTATTGCATTTCCTATATTTTTAATTTTAATACCACAATCATAAGGAATCGACTATGTGAATTTAGGAGGGGCTTTTTGGTGGCATGAAATGTTATTGAGGGCCTGAATTCTTTTTTTATATAGTTGCTAAATTTTTCAGGTATCCTGCTTTTATAGTAACTTTTTATGAAATTAAGCTCGTTTTTAAGGTGTTGGGGTTCAGTGCATATGAGAATGGCACAGTTAATGTAGGTTTTAATTAATAGCGGTGATTTTATACCAGTACAGGGTTTTACTTATACTATTAATTATTTCATTACTAAAGGTTGGTTTCCGGTACACTATAGTCCTGACACTATTTATTTTATGGATAATTTTTACATCTAAATAATTAATCACGTTATATTTTTAAATTTCACAAGCAAATATTAGGTTAGCGTCTAGTTGATTAAGAATTTCTAAAATATTGTCTATGTTTTCATTTTTATGGACTATTGTGAAAATACTTGAAAATTCTAATTTAAAACTACCTAATTACAAATAATAATATAAAGGCCTATTTGAAAGCTTTGCAAAACTTTTTCGGTGCAAGCACGCACCTTCATTAGGCAGCTTCCAGATGCTTGTTGACGCTTCTGATTGCAACTGTGCATATTTCTTACGATTTCTATGGCTTCGCAATTGACAGCATAATGGTAATTTTCATAATTTTGAGTTTTTTAATATTGTCAAAGTCTACTTAATATCACTATTTTGAAAAACTTTAGTTCATGCAGTAGTGGATTTATTAAATTTAATTATTTATTAAACAAATTACACATAAAAATTTATAAGTTTAATGACTGATACAATAAAATGAAACCACATACTGTATTTATTATTTTTATTTTAAGGGAAAAAGAATACACATTAAGAACTGTTTTGTATTCCATTGCAAAAGATAAAATAAATTTTAAAAGATTTTTTAGTTCTTTTAATTGAGTGAATAAACATTGTTGAAATTAAATAATTTAACCTGTTTAAATTAATTTCAAAATTATATTTATTTGAGTACATATATGATTTATGTTAGATTGCACCCTAGGCCCATTTCGATGTGGCGCCTCTCCACTGTATCTTCTGAAATGTTGTATAAATAATAATTAATAGCACTAAATGTGACTAAAGAAAAATATATTATTCCTAAATATATAAACTGCTATGCAACATTCATGTAATAATCAATATATAATTAAAAAATAATCCAGTGTGATCATGAGTAAAAAGACTAGAATGTTGTGACCACCACATGACTTTCTTCTATATTTTCCTATGCAAATTTACTCAGTAAAAATAATTTATTAAAATCATCATTTAATAAAATTATCTTCCATGATATTGCAGTACGATTTCCATATTAGAGAAGTAATATAACGCTAAATATCCAAAAAAGTTCATTTAATTCTCAAGATTACATTAAAAAAAAAAAAAAAAAAAAAAGATAACTTTATTTTTAATTATTGCAGATTGATGGCCAACCATTCATTTTAAAGTTATTGGTGAGCTCTTTTGAAAGATACCCATCATGAAAATTTATTCCCCTTGGGGGGGGGGGGGCTCCTGCATACATAAAATTTTTACCAGTTGACTTTTAAACTTCTATAAATAATTCTTGTAAATTTCATTATGAATATTAAAAAATAATTTTCTTTATGCACATTTATACAAAATTTTGTCCTATACCACCATGTTAAAAACTTAGAAAAAGTGGGATGGCAACGCAACCTGTAAGACAATTTTTACCAAAAGTTGATAGGCACTAATTTATGTCAATGTGTAACTACATACCAATTTGTAGGGAATTCTGTGCAGTAGTTCCTGAGATACAGTTGCCACTATATTTTGTTACACACACACAGACAGGCATTTTCTAAAAATGGTTAAATTGTGTTCTACAGCTCTCAAAACGTGTAAATCCATCAAAAACCCGAGGTCGAAAATTTTTATGAATCCAATACTTTCTTCTATTCAATATAGAAGTACTCATCAAAACATTGTTAATTCATGTGAAAGAGAGTAGATAAAACTTTAAAATTTGTTTCAATGATTAAAAACCTAATTAGTTTCGAATTTCAGTTACATTTTGTTCTTGAATTTGTGTTTAAAATTTAATTGTTTTTAGGATTTTAGTAGGCTTAAAAATTTCGCCAGCTTTAACCCAGGTCTAAGCATAATCAAGTTCTGAATGCTTAGTTGCATATGAAATTAGCAGCATCCCATAGTTATATACGATCGCTCTCTGGTCCGGATGATCCACAGTAAAAAAAATACGGAGTGCATTCATGTGATGTATTTCAAACCAATACTTAAATATCTGTAATGTGTCAAAGAAGGAAAGTGTTTTTTATAATCACCGGAAAACCCAATCAATTGGCAATTTTCACTTTTTCTCACTCCTTTTAAATTGGATTTCCCTTTCAAATTTTGGTTGTTCTTCAAATTTTAATTACCTTTAAAACTTACATGTCCCTATGCACAGACCTCACAGGTCTAAACCTAAATCTGTCGTTGTTGATATTATATAAGTTACATACTATGCTATTTAGAAATTATAAATGATTAGGTGTCACATGTAATGTGGGATCACAATAATCCTTCATTTAATAGTGCACAAAGAGAAGGAGACTGTTGAATATTCTAAATAATTTCCCTGAAAATGGAATGACATGCTAACAGAACTTTTTTCACGTTAAAAAAGGGCAAATGTTGCATTCAATATGGAATAATCTTAGAATGGCATTATTAGCACATTTCATCTAAGAGAAAAAATTATGTAATTCAAACGTTGAGGATGTCTCATTCAAAGATGTTTGAAACAATTAAATTGAGAGAAAATTCATGATCATAATAAAAATTAAAAAGATGTCAACTGTGAAAAGACAATCACAAAAAAAAAAAAAAAAAGAAGAAATAAATATATAAAATCAAATTAGCTTTCAAAAACATCCATACAGAATACTTGTTGCAAGAAAGCCTGAAGGGCATGCCTATACTCTCATGGCTGATGAAGAGCAGTTCTTTATTATTTTTACCTGAAAATTCATCTTACAGTAACCATATACATTTTACTTTATTCTCTTTGCCATAAATGTAAACAAACTCATTTATAACGAGGAAGAATACATTACAGAATTTACTTGTTAAATCCCAACTGCTTGGGGAAAAAAAAATATATATATATACAGTGGAGCACCGTTTATACGTTTTTCAAGGGACCGTTCCTAAAAAACGTATAACTGAAAAAAACGTACAACTGAAAATTCGTTTTAACATTAATACACAATAAAGTGTCATATTAATAATAAAAATATAATCAACTTTCATGATTTCCTTTACATTTATTCGAAAAAGATATATTTTTAATTAAATTTAAAATATTTTTAAAAGGTAGAATAAAAATTAAATAATAATTAAAAATATAGAAATTCAGATTTTTTTTTTTTTTTTTTAAGATTTCGTTTTTAATCTTCGAAGACAAAGCGTTTCATTCTCTAAACGAATATGACATTTTTGCAAGCGATTAAAAGGAAGGAAAGAAAAAAAAATTAAAATAAAAATTAAACTTGTTTCTCCAAACATAATGTTAAATAAACGGGATAAGAAAAAAAAAAATCTTACAAGTCACCCAAAGTGAATAATAAATCTTCAAGTTTACAAAATGGTTTTTTTCCCCTTTCATACCCCATCTCTGGAATCAATTAAAAGAGAAAGTGGGAGGTCTTCAAGTGGTCACTGGCTACTTGTTACCATTCAACCCAGTCGCCAACTGCTCTCTGAAAATTTCTCACACACCCCTTTCCCCAGGCTATGGACGCAGGTCGCACTTTGTTACCATAGTTCTAAGAAAAAATAATCGAAAAAGATAAGAATAAAACATAAAGAGCATTCAACTTTTTTTTTTTTTTTTTTATCCTGGAAGAAAACTCAAACTTGGAATTCTACAAGGAGAAAAAAAAAAAAAAAAAAACGTATAAGTGAAATTAAGAATTTACTCGTGTCGTATAAACGAAATATTTTAACATTAGAATTCAATGGAATGATTTGGGACCGAAGTCGAAAAACGTATAAATGAGAAAAACGTATAAATGAGAAACGTATAAAAGGTGCTCCACTGTATATATATATCAGAATAAGAAAAAAAAAAAAAAAAATCTGATGTGGATACCATATGACTTTATTATACACCCATTGAAATATACATATTGTTATGAAAACATTGACAATTTTGTGTAAGGTAACTGATTCATTAAAAAACAGGCAGGTTCTAGTCCGCGAACATTTGTGTCAACAAGCCCCCCCCCCCCCCCCCCAAAAAAAAATAAATAAATAAATAAATAAATAAAATAAAGATAAATAAAAATACTGCTACTCCAACCACAAAAGTCACAATGATAGGATTATATATATTGCTGAGACAAATGTAGTAGTTTTTTTTTTTTTTTTTTTTCAGAAATAGTACTCCCCGAGTTATTACAAAATCTCTCATTGGCAAATGCATGCCTTAGAATGTTCAATGAAAATCATTCAAGTGTATATGGCCTTGGTCTACTTTTGTTCACTTTGGCGAAAATTAATGGCAAGGAATCCCCCCCCCCCCCCCTAAATGAGCTAAGATTTTTTTTTTTTTTTTCCAGAAATTTATGCATTGCTCAGGACCTGATTATCGCCGGTGCGTGTGTGCAACACATGCCCCAGGCCCTGAGTAGCAGGGGGTCCTAAAAACTATTTCATTGGTGAATTTTGCCCTCTTCTTCAGAGATTGACACCAACAGTTTACAGGCACTAATTTATGTTAAGGTGCAGGTACATATAAATTTATATGTAATTCTGTGCAGTAGTTCCTGAGATTTAACCTTCACTTAAATTGTAGAAATTGCTGTATAGCAGCGCCATCTGTTGAGAAATCAGTACTAAAACCTAATATGCACTTATTCAGGTTAAGGTGCATCTATACATAAATTTATATGCAAATTTAAGCAGTAGTCTCTGAGGTATAGCCTTCCTTAAAATTATGCAAATCGCCATACAGTAGCCAGGAGTCGATCTAGGCAAAAATTTGGTCCTCTTTGCTGCCCCTTCACAAAAATCCCCTCTATAAAAGAGGACCCTTCACAAAATTCAGATTTATAAAATGAGTCCTTCACAAGATTTGTTTTAGAAAAGCGATTTTTTTCAAAAATGTTCCCATGTTTTCTGTGTTATTTTTAATTAATTGGTTCAATGAAACTATGTTAATTTGATATTAAACATTATTTAGAATGGCAGTTAAAATGGAAGGTTTTATACACGTTTTTTTTTTTTTTTTTTTTTTCCCACAAAAATAAATAAAAATTTCACAAAAATATTTTGTTTTTCACAAAAAGGGGACCCAAAATTTAAAACCTGGATCAACCTCTGGTAGCACCATCTGTTGAGAAACATACACCAAAAGTTGATAGGCGCTAATTTAGGTCGAGGTGCACCTACATATAAATTTATATGGAATTCTCTGTAGTAGTTCCTGCGGTACAGTTGCCACAAAATTTTTGTCACACACAGACATTTTTTAAAAATGGTCAAATCGTGTTCTGGACCTCTCCAAAACATGTAAAACCAGCGAAAACCGGAAGTCAAAAATGTTTACAAATACAATACTTTCTTCCATTGAATATAGAAGAAAGTAATAAAATCATACAAAATAACCATCAGTGATTTCTGTAAAAATTAATTGTAATTAAAAAATTTTAAATAAGGGCTGCTATAACACATGCACATATATAGATTTTCAAATGGCTCTTCATGGCTTTTATTATTTTTTTTTAACCCCCCCCTCCTACAGAAATATTCTGGCTGCGCTACTGGCCCCTCCCCTTTAAAAATATTCTCGGTGTGCCATTGGATGAATGCCGATTTTTTTTTTTTTATCTCAGAGAAGATGTACTAGATATAAAAAGAAAGTCATTTTTGTGTGATATAGGCAATATTTAAGGAAACTTTTTTTTTTTTTTTTTTTTAAGTAAAAAAAAAAAAAAAAAAATAAATAAAGATTGTTTAAAATTATCTCAGAATTATGGTACAACCTTTCATTTTAAAAGTATGGACAAAGTCTTCCCCATCCAAAGGGGAAAGCTCCTACATGTACAAACTCTTTCCTTGTTGACTATTTCTATTATAAATAATTCTTTTTAATTTCACAATGAATTGTTAGAAATAACTCCAATTGTGTGCATTTGTGCAAAATTTTCTCCTATATTTCCATATTAAAAATTATGAAAAAATAAGATGGCAATACCATGATTTAAATTTATATGAAATTCTGTCTATAGGTTTTGAGTTAGAGCTCTTAAATTTTCCTTGGTAAACACCAACTTTCATTGAATCTGGGCTCATAATAAGCAGATTCATCTGAGGATTTTTTTTTAATTCATTAATTTTAGAATTTTAATAGGAAATTTGTTTTGAATCATAGTACTGGTATTTATAAAAAGTTTCTAGCTTTTAGTTACTGTTATTTTCAATATTTTTTTTAGAAAGTGGAAGTGACCATTCCTGAGAATGCTCATACAAAAGGAAAATGTAGAGGTCCTAATGGATCAGCTTTACTCCATATAACTTGGGGAAAGTTTATTTTTTCACTTATCTTTAATCAGGTATGTTGATAACATTTCTAACTCTTTTATTGATTGCATCTATTCTAATGTTTAAATTCTAATGAATGAAATAAACCTTGAAGTTTCAAAACATTTATTAATACAGAGGATGTCTACTTGCATAAAATTATTAGGATATGATCATATGTGTACTGTACATCTTTTAATGAAAGGTTTAATTAATTAATGAGTGAAAAGTTACTGAGACAGGAATCAAATATGGATCCTTGGCAATGAAGTTCCAATACTGTACTACTGAACTAACCCAACCAACTTCTAACTGGCATTATTTGCTTACAGAAATTTTGGGAATTTTCATCTGCTCTTGACATAATGATGTTACTTACAGACATAGTTATTAATATTTTAAATTTTTTATATTGGTGTTTCATTAGATAATTAAGACTTGTACCTTTGATCAAATGTAAATAGCATATTGTAGAAGGAAAAGCTCAATTTTAACAAAAGCAGCAAGTGATTAGGCCAGGAAGAATCTAGGTTTCTTTTATAATGTTTAATAACACTCTGTAGAGTATATAAACAGCATATGTTTTATATATTTTTAATTACATACTTAAGATATTTCTTATTCAAATACATTTTTTATACACTTTTTTTCTGGTACTTACTTACCATTTAATGACTTTTGACATTATAAATTTCACAACTAAATATATTATTACTTACAACCTTTGAATAAACACCATAAAATGCAATAAACTCACAACAATTGTTTCAGGTCGAAAAAACACACGACCCTTCATCAGGCGAATAAAGTAAGCACGAGTGCTGCAGTCAAAGAGGCAACGCACTTGACTTTGCAGTCTTTTGACTGCAGCACTCATGCTTACTTTATTCGCCTGATGAAGGGTCGTGTGTTTTTTCGACCCAAAACAATTGTTGTGAGTTTATTGCATTTTATGGTGTTTATCCAAAGGTTGTAAGTAATAATTTTTACAACGCCAGTTTTGGGATGCTTCTTTATTAAACTAAATATGTTACTTAAAATTCTTTTTTAGTATGAAAAATTTGAAAACAAGAATCTACACACAGTACTACGATACAGTCTTGTGTTCGTAATTACTCATTTTCCATTTTGGAAGATTTTTGCAGGAATGTGAACCAGGGTTGGCAAGGTTTCGGACACTATGATAAAAACCACGGTATAAACCATGGTTTTTACCGTACTGTCCAAAACCTTGGTGTCTTAAACTGTCCTAAACTGTCCAAAACTATATTTTTTAGTAGAATTATATGTTATTAAAATTATGCAAATATTTGAAAAATTTACAATATTATTATAATTATTGTTGTTTTGTAACATTTTCCAGTATATTTCATAATGTTTAGTGAAAGATACATATATTAACAATTATAATATTCAAAAGCAAAAATTTATTACTGAAGCTTTAATGGAAAAATGTGGATAATTGTACCTAAAATATTGAAGTTTATAATATTTACACACACATACACAGTATATATAAGCAACGTGAATAAATATATCAAGAGAACAAATTAATATATAAGATTTACAATAAATCATCTTGAAATAAATATTAAAAATGTGCAGCTACACAAACATATTTTATTTTATTTTTATATAAATGAAAAAATATAATGTAAAAAATATTAAATAGTACACACTTATTTTTATTTATTTATTTTATTTTATTTATTTATTTATTTTTTTTTTTTTTTGGGGGGGGGGGGCATATCTGCTGTTTTTGAAAATGCATATACTTCATTGCCTAATTATAACTATTATATTTTATTTTTGGTATCTTTTAATGTATGTAATTTATGAAAGAACTTTTAAAAATAATAGACAAATTATTCATTTTGAATATCCTATCATACATTTTTTATTGTAAGAAAATTTTTTGAGTCACTAAAATTAAATTTTTTCATAGCTATTTATAAATTGTAAATTTCTTTTAACTTAAAAAGGTTTAAATTTTCAGTATAAAATACTTTTAGTTACTAATTATAATTGCTACTGAGAATGTAGGGAATAGAATTTCTTATAATTTTAGGTTTTGGACACTTTCGGACAGTTTTGTACAGTTTTAGACAGTTTAGGACACTTTTGGACGGTAAAAACCACCTGTCCTATCCAAAACCAGTTTCAGACGTCCTAAACCCCAACCCTGATGTGAACTAATGACACATCATTCTCTTACTTTTGTAACAGTTCTTTTTGAACAAAGTTTTGGAAAATGTTAATTTGAGCAAATTATAGTGTCACTATCATTACACTCAAAGTCTGTATCAAAATCAATATCAACATTTTGCATCATTTCTGATATTGAAGGTTCAGTTAAACATTTTCCATGCTTTGACATTGTAACGGTAAAAACAGAAAAATTTCACATCTAAAAACTGCATTGCAAATTAGTCTTAAAAACTGCATTGCAAACATAAATATCCAATGCACTAGCAAATAAAAAAAACTCCCCTATTTACTATAAGCTAAAAGCTGCATACTCATTTAAAGAGCTATCATAAAGCATGTGATTTGGAAAAATTCCTTTCTCCTTATGTTTATATATTTAAAATACACATGCATATGAGTCAGGTTACTCACATTTTATGTAGAGGGTCAAATTTACATGTATCTCAAGTCCTATGGACATACACTGCCATCCTGTGCCAAAAATTACAGTTTTTAAAACGTTTCAGGACACTGGCACAAATGTGTGATGGCTGGAGGTGAACGAGAAATGCTTTGTCACGCCAGCATGCCACCTGGGAAATGAGTGCATTTCTTGCTGGCACATATGCATGACAATCAGCACGAAATAGTTAAGGGAATGCCAAAAACATTCTCCCTTTTTGAAAAAGGAAATTGTTGAGACTTTAAAATTTTTAGGAAAATGTCGCTATCCATTTCATAGAAGTAATGTTTTTAATTTAATTGAAATTTATTTCAAAACTAATAAAAATCAAATAAATCTGTGTTTGAATGAAGAGCTGGGAATTGGTTTTGTATATGGTTTTGTCAAAGAATATTCCAAAAAAAAACTAAAAAAGTAAAAACCAGAAATATTAACTAAAGCTAGAGCAGCAGATTTATTTCTCAATACTGTAGTGTAGATACATTTTTTGATTTGTATTGGGAAAAAAAAAACTTAATAAACAATAACGTACAAGATCAACATGTGAGGAAGCAACTTCTTTAGCTAAAACCCTGCTTTTATATTAATCGCGAAACGAACGACTAGCCAACACCCACCAATTCATCCAGTCAGAGAACGGCACATGTCGAGATCGCACAATGTTGACGTAAAACGCATCATAACATCACTGGAAGTGCGATGCGCCGCCTGATGGCGAAAAATGAAGTTGTGTCAGTTGCAGATTTAGCTGTACTAGGGGAAAGATTCAAAAGTAAAAGATAAACAAAAACTAAATAAACGGAAGTTGTTTTACTTTAATTGAAAACAGATTTAAGTGAGTAAAGAAATTCAATTACTTTTATGCTTTAAATTATAATAAAGAGAGCTATCATTAAATAAAGTTAAACTAATTTTTATATTATATTTAGAAAGTTATAATTTAAATTGGGAAGATATTAAAATATTCACTTGGCTAAAAATGCCATGATATTCTATAAATATAGTACTTGTACCTAACAATATACAATTCTGAACAGTAGTTCCAGAGATGCAGTTGCCGCAAAATTTTTGTCACACACACAGAGAGACAGACAGACATTTTCTAAAAATGTTCAAATTGTGTTTTAGACTTCTCAAGATGTGTAAATCCGTTGAAAACTGGAAGTTGAAAATTTTTACGAATCCAATACTTCCGTCCATTGAATATAGAAGAAAGTAAGAATATTTTGCGATTAGCCTTATTGAACAAATTTATCTTTTAATAATAAGTTGATTATTCTCTGTGGCATACGCATAGCAAGCATAACTGACACTCGAAACACTATAAATTTGTGATGCTTATTTTCACATTTTTTCTGTGTGGGACCAGAAACATTTTTTTTTTTTTTTTTTTTTTTTTCGTTTCTGTAAATACTCTGGTAAATTTATAAGTAGAGATATTATGACATTAATATTTTTAACATGCATATTTTTATACTTTTTTTAATTATAATTTTAGACAACTGAAGATACATGGGCAGTGACATTGGTCGAATTAACTTTTGATACGTCTGGTAAAATTTTTGATGGAGCTGCTGAACGTAATTATTATTATTATTATTATTATTATTTTGTTATTAATAAGATTCTTAATGGTTTTATTCAGAGATTGATTTTTGCTAGTGCTTTCTGTTGATTTTTTTTTTTTTTTTTTTTTTTTTTTTTTGTTCTTTTATAGTGCAAATTTTATATTTAATGCAAATCAAAAAAAGTTTTATTTTGGTGTGTAGATGAGTAAAAATATTTTTACCTTATTGGATAAGTAAAAAATTAAAGTAAACTTCTTACTTGATATATATTAAATTGAAGTGGAAAAGCAAATATTGCATAACATATTGTTAAATTCACAAGTTAAGCATCTTAGGTCACTTCTTAAACAACACGAAATTAGAACTTAAATAAATAATTGTAACTTTTTTTATGAAAGGGATGATGAGCTTTGCACCAGAAAAGTATTGTGATGGGTAATAGAATTTTCTGCAATTAGTAACAGAAATTAATTTCCCAGTAACAGAGTTTTCTGTATCTCTTTGCACCAATACAAAATTTGTCTGTGATCCAGGAATGCCGAACCAAGTCTGGTATCACAAGAAGTAATAGTAATACATAAAATATCTAAAATTTGTATCCACAAAGAAAATAAAATAAGAATATACAACAAGTACAGAAATCTAGAAAAGTAATGTAAATTATATTTGTATTTTTAAAAGCTTAACCTTTTTTTTTTTTTTTTTTTTTTTTTTTGAGATATTAAATTCACCTGCAGAACTTTAAACAATCTGAAACACATGCTGCCATGCATGCTGCTCTATTTTGTCTATTTCACCCACAGGGTTCTTGCGTTTCCATTTCTCCTTTGGGATTATAAATGGATAATCATCTATGCATGACTTTGAGGCTTTTATCAGAGATCATATGTGACAGCTAAGCACCACGTTAACTTAATAAATTTGACTCATTATTATTCATTACATAATGAATTTTTAAAACTTCTGTTTTCACATTTGGTCTAGCCATTTTGAATTTTTTGTGGTTTCCTTCAAAACTCGTGTAAATATGAGCTAGATCCCTTTACAAAGACACTACTTAGACATAGGATCTTCTTGTAGTCAGTTTGCCTTAAGAGCTATGCCACACTGACAGGAAATTCATAACTAGTAAATTATGTCTATATCAGTACTTTTTACTCGTTTTCCAAAATATTATTATTATTATTTTCATATTTCAGCTTGAAGTTGTAAAATCTATATATATAATGCAAAAAGTTTGTCAGCGGAACACATCCAGGTAGACCACTCCTATTTTTAATTGGTCTAGATTTAACTACTATGGTGATGAAAGTCAGCTATTTTTTTTTTTAGTAAAAACTGATGAATTTTTTTAAAAGATACTACATAGATGTTATACTTTTTTAAAAGAACTCTAAAAACTGTTCATTTTTTGTGAGGACACTATATACATCAAGTTATTAGATTTAAAGATATTACGTTGCAAAGTTTTCTTTTAATTAATTAAAATAGGAAAATAAATATTAGCTATAACTGAATTGATGCTAAAAAAAAATTACGAGTTCATTTTCTTTCGACATAAAAATAAATACATTTAATTAAATGTGAACATTAAAAATTGTAAAAAATTAAATTATGCATCTCACAAAAACTGATGTCATTGTCACTTTAAAAATTTTCTACAGATTGATAAAGTGCTAATGTAGTTCTATATGCAAGCCAAGTGATGATGTCACTGGCCGTCCGTGGATGCAAGAAAAATATTTCCTATGTTAAACGCCCATTGGATTCTGTTAAACTTTAAGTTTATGGATACTGTTAACTTTTAAAAGAAAATTATGAGTGAAAGAATAAATAGTATATAAAGTGGAATACTTAGAAAAGTTTGTTGCTTCTATAATACACATTTAGTCATTACTTGAAATCTTCATCTACCTATTAGTAATATAAGTTCAATTTTTAAAATACCTTATTTTTGCTGGAAGAGTTTTAAGTAAGTACTCCTTAAAAAATGTAAGATAAGTAAATAAACTTTCACTCATCTAAACAGCCTGAAGCAAATGAAATCTTGGTGAAAATTGATCATAAGAAAAATCTTGAAATAAACACGTAAATTTGAAATAAACACTAAAAATTTGCTATAACTTTATTTATTTGAGAATTCTACTTGATCCTTATTGTTACAAAAAAAATATTTTCTTGACAGTAACAAGAGAAAACTTGAAAGTAATTTTCAAACATTAATTTAAATAGTATAAACTCATACCCAATGCCTTTGCAAAGATAAACAAACATTTGGAAATTTCTATTGCAACACCTGCATCCATTCTAGTAACTGGCATATCTCCGTCTCCTGATGAGTCTGGTAAGAAAAAAGAAAAAGCGATTTGACAGCAGACGACGTCTTGTTTTATATCTTGCTGATTGGCAGTTAACAGCGAATTTCGCCGTTATGCTGGTTGCGTTATCTATGCAAATGCATTGGTATGAAAAAAATTAAATAAAGTAAAGTAAAAAAAAGAACAAAACATCCAAAGTAAAATAATTAGTGAATTTTTATAAACGAATATTTATTAAATGTCTAGAGAAAAATTAAGTTTTAGTAGCTTTACTAGTAGCTAGTTATTATAATGCAGTTGCGATCGCAACTGTTATTGCTGAATACCAAAACTGGGAGTTTTCTAATAGAGTGGCAACAGCTCATTAAAGTAAGTTTTGTAAACAAAACAACGTCTAGTTAGATCGTTCTTAACAGGAAACTATAAAATTAAGATATAAATTTAAACTTTGGATGTTTAAGAAAAAAAAAAAAGGGTAATTAAATATATTTACAAATTGATTTAAACCTTTAAGAGGTAAAAAAAAAAAAAAAAAAAATTGTATTGAATATGCATGGGGAAACAACGAATGTAGCATGCACTGCATCTACAAATGCCTCCCTTTTCCCATACATATTCCATGAAAACTAGAAATCAAAATACATAGAATTTTACAGATGACTTGAACATGTTCAGGGTAAACTTGAATTGAAACTATAAATGCAAAAAGTTTTTTTTTTTTAAAGTTCACTTTGTAGTCTAGTCCCCTTTTTTTTTTTTTAAAGAGTTACTCTATAGCTGGCACTAAATATGCACTTCTTAATCTTAAGAAAATAGTTTTGTTCAGTGCCTTAGTTAGGAGGTCAGCTAAATTTTCTTGTAATCTTACTTGCTGTATATTAAACTCTTTATTTTCATACAGTTCTCTGACAAACATATATTTGATATCAATGTATCTATTCCTGATGTTTTCAGATCTAAATTTGATGTACTGAATAGCCGCTGAATTGTCACAAAACAAAATTGGGAGTTGAAATTTAATCTCAATATTCATAGTCAATATTACAGTTTTTATGTTGGTTTTAATATACTTCAGGTCTTTTGCCGCTTCTGATGCAGAAATAAACTCTGCCTCCATGGGCGACAGGGCAACAGATGTTTGTTTCTTGACTCTCCAAGTTATGGCCATTCCATTCATAAAGATAGAGTACCCAGAAAAGGATCTTCGATCTGAAGGATCACTGGCCCAACTTGCATCGGCAAATGATGAAATCTGGAGGGTAGAATCTTGGGAATCATACCTTAATCCCAAAGTCTTTGTAGATGCAAGGTACTTCAGAATCTGCTTGAGACGGTTCCAATGGACTTTAGCTGGGTTTTCCGCAACTTGGGCAAGGGTAGCAACAGCATACGAGATATCAGGACGGCAGCGTCCAGATATATACAGAAGGCAACCAAGGAGGTTTCGGTAAGGCATCTTCTCCATTGCGGCTTTTGACTGGTTGTCTCTAGGAGATTCCTGTTTGGAGGAAACTGTACCTGGTTGTATAGGAAGAGATACGTTAGTTATCGTAGAAATATCAAATCGTTCAATACAGGAATCTATATATTTACTACAATTTATGTTTACTGTACCGTCTTTAATGTCGAATTGTATGTCTAATAGTTGAGTGATTGGGCCTAAATTTTCGAGCTGATATAACCCTTCTAATAACTGAATAACTTCTATTAGAGTTGACTTGTCTTTAGCAAAAATCGGGAGATCATCTACATATACCATAATGATTGCTTTAGTGTTATATCTATAAATACATGTTAGTCCCGGAATTTCTGTAAACCCGTTTGCAATGAGTTTATGATGCAATTCTTCAAACCAGCATTTTCCAGATTGGTGTAAGCCATAGAGGGCTTTATTTAATTTTAAAACGTAATTTTCTTGGCCTGGTATTATATAATCATTAGGTTGGTTAATATATATATCCTTATCAATATTACCATACAAATATGCACATTTTACATCTAAAAGACTATGTTCCCACTGGAGAATACATATAAAAAGTGCAATGAACAATCTTATCAACATGAAATTAACTACTGGACTGTATGTTTCATTATAATCTAAACCCTCTCTTTGGTTATTACCTAAAGCAACTAATCTTGCTTTAAACTTTCTAGATTCATTTTTATTTTTAAGGGTATAGACCCAACGGGTTCCTATTACTTTAGTATTAGCTGGTCTGGGAACAACTTTCCAAACATTTCTGTCTATCATAGTTTTTATTTCACTGTCCATGGCCCTTTTCCATTCTGCAGCCTCTGGTAACCTTTTTGCCTCCCTAGCTGTTTTTGGAATAATTATTTCTACACAATTTGCTTCATCTTCGACTAATGGTATTTCTTCAGATTCTTTGTCTGAACTTTCTTCGGCTTCGTTTAGATTCTCATCTATGTCATTAATGGGGGATTTTCTTTCTAGTTTAAATTTGCCAAGGATTTTGCAGTTTTTAGAAAAAATATTTAATGAATCGTCATATATGAAGTTATTTTCCTCGCAATAATCTTTTAATTCTCTAGAACTCCTTAATACATTCCCCTCTGGTGTTTTTACATAAATGTCTTCTTTACCTCTACTTTCTCCTGTCTTTCTAATTGCTATATATCTCTCTAACATTAATTGTGGGTCATCTACTGGTTGGTAGGGATTTTCGGATATGTCTAATTCATCATCTGATTCTTCTGCTAATATATGACCTTGTTTTTCTATACCTAATTTCGTTTCATCAAATCTGACATGTTTTGTCTCTATTATTTTGTCTTCAGTGGGTAGCCATATTCGATAACCTCTAGTACTGTAACTATAACCTACTAAAATTCCTTTTTGAGCACGAACTTGAAATTTGTTACGCTTTTGCGATGGAATGTGAGCATAAGCTACACATCCATATCTTTTTAAATGACGGAGAGAAGGTTTTCTGCCGAACCAGCGCTTGAACGGTATTTCCCCGGTTGAACTATGCAAAAGTCTGTTTCGTACATAGTTTGTTGTTTGCATGGCCTCAAGCCAAAGTTCTTCTGGAAGATTAGCAGAATTAAGCACAGTGCCGGCCTGAGCAAATTTGGCGCCCTAGGCGAAAAGTTTTCGTGGCGCCCCATTAAAACAAATTTTTTAAAAATGTAAGGCACGCAGACAATTATACACATACAAATACTGTAATAAATAATCAACTAATTATTTTTATTACATACTAGCCGCCTTCGGCGACCAGCTGGTTCGCGATCCCTGAAAAATCCGACTTTACGAAACTCTGTAAGCCTAAAATATATTTTAGCTAAAAGTTGTTGCTGTTCAGTCCACAATATTAAATAAGGAAACTTACTACCTTACAGCAACTAAACTAATACATTTTTTATTTAGCAGCAAATGGCAATGGAAGCCAACTGGAAACTAAGGTAGTGAAAAAACATGTTGACAGTGAGAGGCAATAAAGACAAGATATTTATATAAAACAACTAACGTTTATTAAATATTAATAACAAGTAAAAATAAAGTAACATCATTAATATATCACAGATTTGATGCTCAACTAGAAAAAAACTTTAAACATATGAGAGAAGAATGAACTGCTATTTAAATTTAATGTATAAATATATGTGGAGAGAAACTGACTATTTTTCTGAACTGATGTTACGTCCGTTTAATTTATCTTCCGGTGAATCAGTAGAGCCAAGAAAATAAACGTCCACATCTTCTGGACAAACACCAGGCTATCTTAAAAGAATAACCTTTCAAAAACTATTTACTATTTCAAAAAAAAAACACTATCATTCCCTATTACTATTTCAAAAGTCAATTTAAGAAAACGAAGAAACATCATGGCCAATAATTAGGCTTTACCACCAGCAGTAAAACATAACAAAAAAGAAAGAGCAATATTCTATTAAATTACTTCATATTTATACTTATCGTCTGCCAAAACTATCCGTGCGGTTCACCGTAAACATGAAACGCCCACAGAACTAACCAATCAGAAAATAGGTGGTTGAACGATTGATTGTGAGCGTTCAAAACTTAGACAGGCGCCACCAAACGGTGAAAACTAAAAGTTCAGTAGCGAAGGGTTAATGCCGCAACGGACTAAACCAAGATGGCGACGTAAACAAACCCGAAGTAACTGCAACGCGGTACTTCGGAAAAATTACACATTAAAGTTAATAACGTAAGTAATGCAATTATTTTACACTTTAATAAAGATTTAATAAATTTAAAAGACAATAACTTATATTTATAATAGATTAAGTATATTAAAGACTTGAAATAAAAACGATGTCAAGTACAATTATATATTTAAAGTGGGCCAAAAGCCAACATCTGCCCCCCCACTTGACATAAAAAAAAACTAAACTACTACTGGCTCACCAGATAATGCATAACAATAATTAATAGGTTAATTTCAAATATATAACACACAAGGAAAAAGAACACATCTTTCAATGCAAGAAAGCCTGCCCATCTAATACATTTCAATTCAGGATAAAGTTCATCATTAATTTCCAGGAAAAGTTCATATTCACAGGATCTGAAAGAGAATCTATTTTTGTTTCTTACTATATTACTAATTATGCACCGCAAGTATCAACAATTTCAGACAAACATCATGAAAAATATGAAATTATGACAATGAAATTATCAATGAAAAATATGAATATCAAATATGAAAAAAAATTTTAATCACCCCCAAAGTTATCAATTTTAAATTTTGAATATGAAACATAAATGATGTTTGAAAAGATGAGTAGAATGAGATTATGTATGAAAAACATTTAACACAACAGTCAATGACTTCATAAATGCATTAATATGCATGTATGATAAATTGGCATGGGCACCCATGCAATGATAGACTACACCGATACTTGCAATGGATAATTTAATTACTGTATAAACACATTTGCCATTAACAATTTATAATTGAAAATTTATGTAAAGAAAATATCACAGGAAAATTTTAGATATACATATAAGCACTGATATTATTGCACTAAGTATAATCACAGATTCTAAAGTATGTAAGTATGTATAATCACTAATTCCAACATTATATAAAAATATCACAAGAACTTTTAGAAATATAAATGTATAAATACCATGCAATTACATTGTGTATAACTATACTTGCAAAGACATTTAAATCTATTCAAATTAGCGTATAATTATATTTGCAAAAACATTTAAATCCATTTAAATTAGCGTATAATTATATTTGCAAAAACACTTAAATCTATTTAAATTAGTGTATAATTATATTTGCAGGAACATTTAAATTAGCATATAATTATATTTGCAAAAACACTTAAATCTATTTAAATTAGTGTATAATTATATTTGCAAAAACATTTAAATCTATTTAAATTAGTGTATAATTATATTTGCAGGATGAACTCCGAAAACTTATTTCTTTTCCTTTCTTATATTTACTTATACCTAATAGGCAAGGAAAACCACTTTTTCCCCAATATATATATAGGAAACAAAATTCAATTAAAACTTAACAAAAACACATATAACATACTGGTAGTAATACTAATTTTAACCAATACAAAAAACTTAATTTGTCACAAAAATTTTATCACAAAATTGCTTAAGGTCATATTTGGTCTGTGGCTTCGTGAAAGGGTCTGCAAGATTCAATTTACTTTTAATATATTCTATATTGAAAACATCTTTATTAATTAAATCCCTAATAAAAAAAAGTTTCACATCAATGTGCTTGGTCCTATGGTTTTCAATTGGTGATTTTACAAAATTGATACAAGCCATATTATCAACATATATTACTGGTTTAAGTTTAACTTCAAGTAAAATCCCCCTATTATGACATTCATCTAAAACCCGATCAAACCACAGGGTTTCTTTAGTTGTCTCAGTTAATGCCACAAATTCTGACTCCATGGTGGAAAGTGAAACACACCGCTCTTTAAATGACCTCCAAGCTATTGGTGCATTGTCTATAAAAATTATTTGACCCCCCATAGATGTTCTATCATCTTTATTGGTTGCAAAATCTGCATCAGTAAAAGAAAAAATTTGTGAAACATTACATTTTAATTTTAGTTTATATTCATGTGTATATTGCACATACCCTAACAACTTCAATAACCCTTCCCAGTGTGCTTTACCAGGATTACTCTGATACTGACTAAACAAGTTGATGGCATAACTTATATCAGGTCTTGTTCGACCGGCTAGAAAAGACAAACAACCTACTAAACTACGGTATGGATAGGTTGACATTTCAAGAATTTCTTCCTCAGTCTGAGGACACTGGGTTTTAGAATAAACAGTTCCCTTACTGATAGGGAGAGAAGAAATGGGAAAATGATACCCCTCAAAGCGTTTACAAACTTCACTAATGTAAAGCTGTTGGCCGATAGTTATTTCATTTTCACCTTCCTCGAACTCAACCCCTAACAATCTACGGGTTCTACCCAAAACTTTTAAATCGAAATGCCTTTCTAATAATTTAATTGCTTTACTAATGGTTGATTTGTCAACACCAAACAAGACCATATCATCAACATACAATAAAAGCACTAGGGTTTTCTTATACGTGTATGCACAATTACACCATTCTAGTTTAACAAATCCCAAAGTTATTAATACCCCATGTATTTCAAAAAACCACTCACGGCCACTTTGATGGAGGCCGTACAAAGCTTTATTCAACTTGCATACTAAACTTTCTTTACCCTCTTGAACAAAACCCGGAGGCTGTGTCATATAAACTTCATTTGATAAAGGGGCATATAAATATGCGCCCTTAACGTCACATTGGCAGTGGGACCAGTTTTTGCTTACTACAAGGATAGAAAAGAAAAATCTAATAAGGCCAAAATTTATGACCGGACTGAAGGTCTCGTCATACGAAATGCCTTTAACTTGTTTAAAGCCTTGCGCAACAAGGCGGGCTTTATATCTTATGATTTCTCCTTTATCGTCACGTTTTAAAGCAAAAACCCACCTACAGCCAACAGGTGTGTGATTTGAGGGAAATGGGCACAAACTCCACACTTTACGTTGTTCAATGACACTCATCTCCTCGTTCATTGCGTTTAGCCATAAGTCCTTTTGTGGGGATTTTAAAACTTGATTATAAGTCTTTGGGATTTGAATGTCTAGTCATTCAGATGAGGTCGCTAAGCTTGTAGAAGCCGCGTGTGTTTGATCTGATACAATTCCCTGATACTTATTTTTGCCTGAAAAATCAAAAAGTGTCGGGTCAAAGTTTATGTTATTAGTCTTACAGTATGTTTCCACATCGTTTAAAGATCTTAGTCTAGTTTTTGAGCCCATTTCATAGTAATATACGTCCGTACGCGAGTCATCAGTTCTGGTTTTAGTTCTACGTTCCCATTTCACAGATCTTAGTTGGGAAGTTTGAGTTGAACCACTGGCTTTCCTAGCACGGGCTTCGTGGATTAAACGTAAATCATCATCTGAGTCATCATCTGCGAAATACGGGGAGGAAACATAAATGTCATGTGTCGACTCTACACTCGTATCACTGACGTGACCACTAGACTCCGATTCGTAACCCAGCACTGCTCCACTGCGTGTTGGTCCATCAAGTGGTTCTTCTTTAAAGTTAACGTTTATTGTTTCTACAATTTTACCAGTATCTGGAAAGAAAATCCTGTACCCTTTTGTACGAAACGCATAACCTATCATTATGCCTTTTTGGGCTTTAGGATAAAGTTTAGATCTTAACTGACGAGGGACTCCAACATAGGCTACGGAACCAAAAGGTTTTAAATGGTTTATGGATGGCTTGTAACCACCATATAACTCGAAAGGTGTTTTACTTTGACCCTTATGACAAATTCTATTCCAAACATATGTAAACGTTAAAAGTGCGTCTGGCCAAAATTCCTTACCAAGATTACTATCAGCAAGCAGACAACGGGTACCATTCAAAGCGGTTTCATTAAACCTCTCAGCAACACCATTTTGCTCAGGAGAGTACGTATTCGTAACTTCATGCTTTATACCTCTCTCTGTGCAAAAGCGATTAAAATTATCATTTACAAATTCGCTACCGTTGTCGGTCCGAATGTTTTTCACTTTGCACTCAGTAAAACGTTCAGCACGTGCTACATAGTTCTCAAAAATCCTGAACACCTCAGTCTTCTCACGTATAGGAAAGACTGATGTTTTCCTAGAGAAGTCATCAATTATTGACAAAAAGAATTTTTCCCCGTTTCTGCCTACATCTCTTGTAGGACCCCAGACGTCCATATAGATCAAATCATTAGGATTTTTAGATCTTATAAAATTGGTAGCTTTAAAAGAGACACGTCTTTGCTTATTTAAATTACAAACTTCACAATTTAATTTAAACTTTTTAAACCCTGACAACCCTACAACGCCATTTTTACGAATTGTATCTTCAATTGCAGCTGGACTTACATGTGCCAGTCTACGATGCATTAAACATTCATCAACTTTCTGAGTAATTAATGCACCAGCATTGGATTTTTTCTTTTTAGGCATTGTAGGATTTAAAACATAAACGCCATCTTTTAATTTAGCACGAAAAATAATTTTAGAATTTTGCTTGACCCTTATTTCACCTCCGCCACCTTCAAACTTTATACCCTTTCTATCTAACCTTAGACCAGAAATAAGGTTATGTTTCAAAGAAGGTGAATACATAACGTCGGCAAAATAAAAATCACGTCGACCAAATCTGAGCTTAAGAAGACCCTTCCCTTCAATGGGAAAAAACTGATCTTTTATAGCAACTGACATTTTATCAGAAAAAGGGGTAAATTTTTCAAAAATTTCCTTATTACCACTGAAATGATGAGAAGCAGCCGTGTCGAAGACCCAAGTGTTCGACACTTCGCTTACATCACTCATACAAGCTTGAATATAAAAAGCATTTTTACCTGTACCAGCTATATTAGGTTTACACAAACTCTTCTTATTAACATTATTTCTAGAAAACCGAGTCCTTTGATTTCTGTTATTGGCACCTGGACTGGAACCTCTTGACGAAGCTGATGATGCTCTCTGACTAGAACTTCTAGTGGGAGTCAAAGTCCGTGGTCTGGAGCTTCTTGTAGACGTCAAAGTTCTTTGAGCAGGATTAGGATTACTAGTTGAGGACTCCTTTAGGGCATACGCAGGTGACAACTCTGGACACTGAGGACGAATATGACCACGCTGTTTACATCTGTAACAGATTACTTGCTTTCTAGGTTTATGTTGATAATGTGTGCTATGAGCAGCAACTTCATATTCATGCTGCTTGTCTTGCTCACGTAATTGTAAACGAGACTCTTCAGCAATAAGTTCTACAAGGATATCTTTATATACAAACTTCTCATCACTCCAGCGCAAGATGCTCTGTACAATCCCATCATACTGTGCCGGGAGGTATCGCAACAGCTGAAAAGACACATACACTTCTTTAACTGGACTTTTAATTCCATTTAATTGCTCCTGGATCCTCATTAACCTCGCTGAAAACAAGCTGATGCTTTCATTCGGAAGAATCTTACAGGAAAACAATTCTGTTACCAGCTGCATGTGACGACTCCGGTTGTCAGGTTCAAAGAAAGTTTTCAGTCTCTGCCAAGCCTCCTTTGCATCAGTCAGTCCTTCAATAACTTTACGGTACTCTGGAGACATGTTGTGGTATATGGTTGAGATGGCAGCACTTGCTCGCTGATTAAAGTCACGGAGGTCTCGATATGTAATTCCTTTCTCCACATCGACGACTGGTGCCTTTTCACTACCATCAACAATGCCCCAGCATCCACGCTCCATCAAAACATACATGACATCGGCTGACCAGTTTCCATAATTTGTAGCAGTCAGTCTCTCCACACTAAATACATTAGCAGCCATAACTAAAGTCTATTTAACACTCAAAAATTTTATTAAAAAACTTAATCTCATATAGAGAAAAACTCAATTTATGGCCCCCCCCCACTCATTAATCAATGAGGGTGCCAAAAAAACTTAAAAAAACATTTTTCTCTGCTTTAAATTTTTAATTTTACTGCTATATTTAAATTTATTTTTCTTTATTATATTAACTTTTACTTCACAAATTCAAGTTTTAATTATTACTGGAATAACTATATATATTGCCAAAAAAACTTTCTTCACTGTCAACATAACTATATTAGCCAATAACACAGCATTAAGAAACCTTTAAATTTAATATGGGACTGGCCCATAACCAAAAATGTAAGCCTAAAATATATTTTAGCTAAAAGTTGTTGCTGTTCAGTCCACAATATTAAATAAGGAAACTTACTACCTTACAGCAACTAAACTAATACATTTTTTATTTAGCAGCAAATGGCAATGGAAGCCAACTGGAAACTAAGGTAGTGAAAAAACATGTTGACAGTGAGAGGCAATAAAGACAAGATATTTATATAAAACAACTAACGTTTATTAAATATTAATAACAAGTAAAAATAAAGTAACATCATTAATATATCACAGATTTGATGCTCAACTAGAAAAAAACTTTAAACATATGAGAGAAGAATGAACTGCTATTTAAATTTAATGTATAAATATATGTGGAGAGAAACTGACTATTTTTCTGAACTGATGTTACGTCCGTTTAATTTATCTTCCGGTGAACCAGTAGAGCCAAGAAAATAAACGTCCACATCTTCTGGACAAACACCAGGCTATCTTAAAAGAATAACCTTTCAAAAACTATTTACTATTTCAAAAAAAAAACACTATCATTCCCTATTACTATTTCAAAAGTCAATTTAAGAAAACGAAGAAACATCATGGCCAATAATTAGGCTTTACCACCAGCAGTAAAACATAACAAAAAAGAAAGAGCAATATTCTATTAAATTACTTCATATTTATACTTATCGTCTGCCAAAACTATCCGTGCGGTTCACCGTAAACATGAAACGCCCACAGAACTAACCAATCAGAAAATAGGTGGTTGAACGATTGATTGTGAGCGTTCAAAACTTAGACAGGCGCCACCAAACGGTGAAAACTAAAAGTTCAGTAGCGAAGGGTTAATGCCGCAACGGACTAAACCAAGATGGCGACGTAAACAAACCCGAAGTAACTGCAACGCGGTACTTCGGAAAAATTACACATTAAAGTTAATAACGTAAGTAATGCAATTATTTTACACTTTAATAAAGATTTAATAAATTTAAAAGACAATAACTTATATTTATAATAGATTAAGTATATTAAAGACTTGAAATAAAAACGATGTCAAGTACAATTATATATTTAAAGTGGGCCAAAAGCCAACAAACTCCCGCTCGGTCGCGCCTGCGGTGCCTTTTTCCCGTTTCAGGTCTAATAACAGCTTATTGATATATCGTGAAAATAGCTTATTGAAATCGCAGTAAATTCCCGTGCGCTAGCGCCTTTGGTGCCTTTTTCCCATTTCAATATCTGAAACAGCCTGTTCGCTCACCATGTTATGATCTTTCAAATTTCTGACTTTAGCTAAGTCCCGCTCGGTGCGCCTGCGGCACCATATCCCCGTTTTTGAACTTACAACAACTTCCTCGCTCCTTAGAATTTGAAATATTGAAATTTTAAAATATTACAGCGCCATCTGGCGGTAGAAATTTCTGCAATATATTGCTCAATTCCAAATCAACAAAGCTTTCAAATAATGTATTACTTGTGAAATTATTTAAATTAATAGCTGAGATACAAAAGAAAACCTAATCAGGACACCTTAAAACGTGTAAATCAGGTGAATCTCGAATTCCACTTTCGATAATATAAAAATGAAATTATACTAATTAGAAGCTGAAATACAAAGATAATACAAACATTTTTTAAAAGATTTGTGTCTGACTTATCTGTGGTTTTCTCCAAAACTTGCTTAATTCCGAGATATATACCGTTAAAAATTATTAGTACGAAATGTGAGCGAAAATCTGAATTTGAAACTCTGTAAAATATAAAAGAATAAAAATTTTCAGGTTTTTCCGTAGTTTTCTCCGAAAGTTTCGTACAGAATTTGAACGGCTTATATCATTTTAATAGCCTGCAATAAAAATACTTTAAAATATCTTTTGAATGATGTGTTATGTATTACAATAATGAATATCTTTGATATATTTTAGACTCAAAATGGCTAATCTATCAAGGGCGAATAACGATTTCTATTGAAATCCGTCTAAAATTTAAGAATTCCAAAACTGCATTTTTACAACCAAATTCATAAAAAAAAGGGAATAAAAATCAATATTATTCTGTTAAAAGTAACTTTTGGTGTCATTAACAGATAAAATAAAAATGAATTTAAATATAATATGTCTATTTATTTTATTTTTAAAGCTATACTTTAGATTTTTTAACTGCATACAGGTGAGCCATAATGACGGGCAATTTCGAAGTTCTACTTTTGATTGATTTTAAATTGAACAAATTCAAAAACTGCTTTTTTTATTTCCACTACTTTGTCACGTGGGCGAAAAACGAAAAACATTTTTCCCGACCGGAAGCCAGCATGTCTAGCACCTGGCACTGAAGAATCTTTGATAAATGAAATAATTAAGTGTTCTCCTGTTGCTAATTTAGTTTAGTTAATTTTAAAAAATCTAATTGCTGTAGAGATAAGCCACTTGCACTCTTAGATTCGGAAAAAAAATCCCCTTTCATTTGGTACGAAATTCGTAACGATCGGACTAATATTTCTAATTTATTTTCCCCTTTTTCTGTTTTTAACTTCGTTAAAATATCTATTTTTATGCAATCGCAGTGAATTCTCAGTCATTGAGATCGCTTTTTGATTAGACATAGGTTTACATATTAATATCTCCGCAACGAATTAAAATTTTTTAATTCTGTTTTCACTATGCATTCGGGTAGGCTTCGGAGCACCCGTATGTCAAATTTTGTACTTCTGCGTTCAATAGGGGCTGAACGTATAGATACTCAGACGGACAGACAGACAGAGAGACAGACAGACATCTTCCTTTATTATTATGGATTGCATATTATTGTTTTTTCGGCGCTACTTTTAGCGGTAGTAGAAACAATATCCTTCAAATGAATTGTTTTAGCTTCATCTTGAGCTGTTGATAATGGTGATAGTCCTACAAATCGATCTCACGTCACTATAGAACGCTAGTAAGTTTTTATTATTTTCAATTATATGAAGATAAATTTTCTCTAATTTTCTCTTACAAAATTGTACTCCAAATTTGTTTTTTTCTGTTAACAGCTAGTCTCAAGTATCAACTGTACTGAAAACGAAATTTCCCATTTTATTACTAAGTTGAGCTACTAGAAAAAGAAACTATAACAGAATCACTTTGTAAAATTCCAAAATACCCCACGCATAACCCCTACAAAGTCACCTAGTCTAAAGAGCTAAAACTTCTTTCTAGTTAGAGCTAGCTTCCTTCAAATCTTATTATTATTATTTTTTTTCTTTTTATGTCAGTTCAAAATTATAAAAAAACATTATGTACAATTTAGACCCTTGAATGGAAAGTCAAAACTTTATAGTTCCAATAACGTACTGCCCCATTAAATAATGACTCGGTGACTTTTAGATATAGTGTAAAGCTGTTAACAATTAGATGGACAGATTTAATGACGGACTGTTTTCAAAACTCAATTTGACGTAGTAAGTTTTTGAAATAAATAGATCGTTATTATGGTAAAATCAAGCCAGTTGTTTGTGACTCTTTCTCTAGCGCTTCTCATTAGATAAATTAGATTGACTTTGATGCCCTGAAAAGTCAATTCGAGAATTATCCATTTACTTCATTTTTACACGTCCAGTTGAAAACACAAGAAAAACTTAGTAAATGTTTCCAAGTCATAGCAGCAGACTTGTACCTTTTAGTCCTTTCTAGACAAAGATTGTAAGTGTTTAAAAATTTCACACAACATGAGTGCTGTGTTTCCAAGACTACATTTTATCTATTCTAAAGTGCCGTTAGATAGTAATAAATAAAATAGATCTTGTTGTCTCGATTGTGCCGCCCTCTAGATTTGAGCGCCCTAGGCCATCGCCTAGTTTGCCTATATGGTCGAGCTGGCCCTGATTAAGCAAAGTTCTCATTCCATCAAACAACATTCGATTAAGACGTTCTGCTGCACCATTTGATTGAGGTGAATATATGTTTGATCTTTCATGTTTTATACCCAATGATTCTAATAATTTTTGTACGGGAGTACAACAATATTCTAATCCATTATCGCTTCTTATAGCTTTTACTTTTTTATTGGTTTGACGTTCAACAAACTGGATAAAATTTCTAAGTTTTTCACAAACTTCATTTTTACTTCGCATTGGATAGCAAAAGGCTCTTCTACTATAATCATCAAGCAAGGTTAAAATATAACGATAACCATGCTTTGAAAGATAAGGAGCAGGGCCCCAAATATCTGTGTGAATTAATTCTAAAATGTCTTTTGAACGAATACTTTTAAGTTTTGGGTAGGGCTGTCTTGTATTTTTCCCCATTATGCAAGCCTCACAGCAGACCTCTTCCCCTTTTAATCTCACTTGTGGTTCTACTAGGTCATTATTAAACATTTTCTTAATAGTTTGTATATTACAATGAGCAAGTCTTTCATGCCAAATCATAATCTCGTTAGTATCTACAGCAAAAGCTTGATTAAATGTTTGCTTTGTATGTTTTGGTATTAGCTTTTTAGATGAGCTCTCAGTTTGTGTACATTGGTTATTAGTTACTTCTTTATGATGGCTATTTTCCAAAGTATCTTTTATTTTTAAAACATTAGGTTGGTTATAAATAGGTAAACCCTGTATAACGTAAAAGTTATTTTTCATTTTTGCAGACCATAAATAGTTCCAATCGGAATCAAAAATTTTAAATCCTCTATCAAGTTTAGCATGAAAACCTGCTCTATCCATTCGACTCATACTAATTAAATTTCTATGAATTGTTGGGACATAAAGGCAATCATTAAGTGTAATTCCTCTTATGTTTGGACCATCTTTAATTTTAAACTGCACTATTCCTATACCTTTAACTGGATGAGATGTAGTTCCCATTTTTATCATTGAACCTTCTGTAGAAGGTTTTAGGTATGTGAAAAACTCTTGATTTTGACAAATATGTGCAGTCGATGCACTATCTAATGTCCATTCCCTAGTTGGTAATAAATTTTCGCTTTCAAAGCATTCTGAAATAAACTCTGTTACAAAAGAGGATTCTTTTACATTAGTTTGATTTTTACTATTACCCTTATTTTTAAACCTACAAATATTTTCTGTGTGGTTTGGTTTTCCACAAAAACTACATGTAACTAATCTTGCTGACTCTTGTTTTACAGAACTAAATGAGTCATGATGTTTGTGTTTTTCAACAGAAAAGCATTCAGTTGTTTTACTAAGCTCATGCAAGTTACGACGATTATATTCTTTAATTATTTCTGCTTTTAGTTTTGCAAAATTAAAATCTGTATCCTTACAATTTTCAAATTCTCGAGCAAGATAATCGTAATCTTCTGGCAAATTTTGCAAAAGCATGTAACATCGATGTTCCTCACTTACAGTTTCCCCTGCATCAGTTACTTTTCTATACTGATGTTCAAATCTATCAATAAAAGTTGGGAGTTCCTCATCCGGATTTGGTTTCATAGTTCTGAATTCAGCTAAACATAGAGATTTATAAGAACGACTGGCCGTCAATAGATTAGTTTTTAATGTATTCCAGATAATTTCTGGTTCTTCCAAATTATCAATCATTAAAACTATTTCTTGACTACAATAGGTTTTAATTAAGCCTGCTGCTTTTGCTTTAGATTGATTTAATTTAAATTGCTCTAGTGGGGATAATTTATCCATTTCTTGAGGATGCTTTTCTGCATCAATCCAAGCAGTTAACCCTTCTGTTTGCAAAATTCGCTTCATACTAGTTGATGAAGATTGGTAATTATATCTAGTAAGAAACATTTGTGGATTTATATTGGATGCCGTTTTTCAATTGAATTTAAATGCAACTCTAGCAATTACTTTTCGATCAATAAAGACTACAATAAAAAATATTACAATACTTCATTCTTCAGGTTAGGGCTGGGCCCATAACCACTGTTAAACTTTAAGTTTATGGATACTGTTAACTTTTAAAAGAAAATTATGAGTGAAAGAATAAATAGTATATAAAGTGGAATACTTAGAAAAGTTTGTTGCTTCTATAATACACATTTAGTCATTACTTGAAATCTTCATCTACCTATTAGTAATATAAGTTCAATTTTTAAAATACCTTATTTTTGCTGGAAGAGTTTTAAGTAAGTACTCCTTAAAAAATGTAAGATAAGTAAATAAACTTTCACTCATCTAAACAGCCTGAAGCAAATGAAATCTTGGTGAAAATTGATCATAAGAAAAATCTTGAAATAAACACGTAAATTTGAAATAAACACTAAGAATTTGCTATAACTTTATTTATTTGAGAATTCTACTTGATCCTTATTGTTACAAAAAAAATATTGTCTTGACAGTAACAAGAGAAAACTTGAAAGTAATTTTCAAACATTAATTTAAATAGTATAAACTCATACCCAATGCCTTTGCAAAGATAAACAAACATTTGGAAATTTCTATTGCAACACCTGCATCCATTCTAGTAACTGGCATATCTCCGTCTCCTGATGAGTCTGGTAAGAAAAAAGAAAAAGCGATTTGACAGCAGACGACGTCTTGTTTTATATCTTGCTGATTGGCAGTTAACAGCGAATTTCGCCGTTATGCTGGTTGCGTTATCTATGCAAATGCATTGGTATGAAAAAAATTAAATAAAGTAAAGTAAAAAAAAGAACAAAACATCCAAAGTAAAATAATTAATGAATTTTATAAACGAATATTTATTAAATGTCTAGAGAAAAATTAAGTTTTAGTAGCTTTACTAGTAGCTAGTTATTATAATGCAGTTGCGATCGCAACTGTTATTGCTGAATACCAAAACTGGGAGTTTTCTAATAGAGTGGCAACAGCTCATTAAAGTAAGTTTTGTAAACAAAACAACGTCTAGTTAGATCGTTCTTAACAGGAAACTATAAAATTAAGATATAAATTTAAACTTTGGATGTTTAAGGGGAAAAAAAAAGGTAATTAAATATATTTACAAATTGATTTAAACCTTTAAGAGGTAAAAAAAAAAAAAAAAAAAATTGTATTGAATATGCATGGGGAAACAACGAATGTAGCATGCACTGCATCTACAGATTCTTTGTAAAAAAAATAATTAAAAATCGAAGAAAATTATTTCCCGATTTTAATTCCCATATTTGGGTGTAGATATGTATTAGTTATCGTGTGCATGCTTTAGATTGTCGTTTTTGCTGTAAAATTGATAAAATTTGAATTTTAAATTTCAAAACTCTAGAAAAAAAAAATAGCAAACTTCCATATTCGATTGAAAACATAAACGTTTCATTTCAAAGGATGATATTTACGCAATAAATATCCAACTAATATACTAATTAAAAAGAAAACGATAAATATTCTTTCATAATTTGAAGTTAAATTTGTTTTCAAATGTCTAAATAAAGTGTCTGATATAAGACACTCATATGTTGCAGCGGAATAGATTTCATGTCTGTCATTCTTGTCGGAAAAAGAAGATCGCCAAATTATCTGGCAAACATATTTAATTCCTTTAAAATTCATGGTTATTTTAACAACTTATATTAAGCGAGTAATGAATAATATGAAACAATATTTAGTACAATACATATTACAAAAATATACATCTGGCATGTATATTTTCCTATTGCAGTTTTGATCGCCAAATACAAAAAATGCCAAGGATGACAGAGTTTTGAAATTTAAAATTAAAATTTTGTCAATTAGACTGCAAAATAACTCAATCTAACACAAGCATACGATAACTAATACATATCTATATCCAAATACAGGGATTAAAATTGGGAAATAATTTTCCTCGAATTTAATAATTTTATACAAAAAATCCAATGGGCAATTAACATAGGAAATCTTTTTCTTGCATCCACGGACGGTCAGTGACGTCACACTTCGACTTCGCTTGCATATAGCTTTAAAATTCAACAGAAAATTTAAAAACGTATATATATATATATATATTTTTTTTTAATCCTATAATTATTTATAATTTATTGTCATTTCTGCGATAAGTTGATATAAGTAATGCATAAGTAAACATTTTGGCGAGAAACACTTCAGTGCCAAATTTCAAATTCCGGCAAGAGGTCCAAGCTGCTTCAATGTTTTTGCACAATTTTTCTCAATTTTATTTTAAATATTTTTGTAATCCAAGTGGGGAAAAAAAATGCATTTTTTTAAATTGGTCTAATTATACAAAATATCTCCATGGAAAATGTTATGTATTTTCCATTCTGTTTGTTGTCAAAAACAAAATGACTAATGCAGTTTTTCCTATATTATTGACATCTCTATAAATTAAATTATCCAGTACCAAGTGACATTGCTGTGAAGAAGCCTCTGCCAAAGGCAGCGATGGCCCGAAACGAAGATTTTAAGCAATTTCAATGTATTTTTAATTTGTAAAACGGTACAAAAAATATTCATTCTTTTTTTTATTTATTTAAATACAGTGACCAGCAAAGCGGGCAAAACCTACTACTACAGTATGAAGCCAAAAATCCGGAAAATTTCAGCTGTGTTAATCATCATCATCAGCATTTTTTTTTTTTTTTTTTTTTTAAATATAAATATACCTAAATAAGGAACCAAAAAAGTATTTTATTTCTTATTAATCTTCAAAAATGGTTTTTGCAACGTCTGAAAGAGGAGGGAGAAGAATATTATAATAATAATAACAATTCTTAAACATTTAGTTAATTGAAAACTAAATTCCATATTCTATTTCAACTATGCTCAAACTTTTAACTGAAAAATCTATAGTACTTAAAAAAAAAAAAAAAAAAAAAAAAAAAAAATCACGGAAAAGTTTTTAGAATGGTATGTTTTTCTTATTTATTTTCTTTTATTGTAACTTGTACTAATTTTTTGTATGCAAATATTTCAATAAATCTGTTTTGTTTTTCAAGTTTAATTTTTAATTTTATTTATTTGTTGTAACAGTTGATAAAAAAACTATTACAGAATATATTTAAAAATCGTAATATATTATTTTTTTCTTGAATTTGCATTTATCCAAATACTTAAACCGAAATATTCTATTTTTTAGGCATGACCGAAAATCCAGAATCACCGTGGTCCTGACGATTCCGGATTTTCGGTTTTGTACTGTATATCATAATTTATAGCTTTAAAATAAATTTAAAAAAATTAAAAATATCTATTTTTGGAGGACAAAAATTGTTTTGTCAAATTTTCTGAATCTGAAAATTGAATTTAAATATTTGATGATTAATTGTTAGTCAGATTTCCCTAGAGGTTAACATAATGTTTGGCCGCTCTTGACATTTTCTGATAGAGAGACTTAACAGAGATGAGCTCTCCAGACTACTAATTAGAAATAAAATCCATTTAAAATGAAAAGTTTGACTAATTTTTCTGTTATTGACTTCTGAAAACAAGTCTTTAATAATTTATTTATTTTAATTTGGACAGGAAACATTGTAAATGAGTTTCAAGAACCATGCATCTTATCATGCCAGTCCTGGTATTTCTAGCATGTATAAAAATTAATGAGTTTTGATTCTCTTGAATTCTTTATCATTAATAAAAAGATTGCATATGGGTAAGCTGAACAGATTATGCATAAAAGAAATCTGAAATCAAGATGCAATTAGAATTTTCCATATTTTTAACCTCAAATGTTTGTGAATGTAAAAATATAAATGTCTGAGAAATATTAATTAAAATCGTGTGTATAAGTATGCCCATCCTGTAGTCCATTGTTATAATGGTCTAGGCTTAAGTTGCCAGGCACCAGATTCAAATTCTAATTCAGGCCTGTATGTTTGTAATAGCTCGGAATCCACCTTAAGCTGTAGATCTCTATCTAATCAACCTTAATATACAAAAAACAGTTGCAAAGTGACATCTCAAACCATGCATATAATTTTTATAAATAAATTTTGCTCTGAAAATAAGTATGTCAGGGTATTTATGTGCTCAGTATTTTGTGATAAGGAATGCATTAATTTTCCTTCAACCATCTTAAGGAATTTTGATTAGATGGTTGAATAATATTTATACTGAACAAAATGTCCAGTGGTAGAGTATTGCTATGTTAAACTAAAATTCCCAGAATTGATTTCTTGCTATATATTTTTCATTCCATATAAAAATCATTCAACTTTCCTATTCCAAATTTTGTAGTCAAAGTCTACTTTTTTATCATTTTGTTATTTAGGTAATCATATAATTAGTATAACAGGTCATACTCTTTCTTTCAGACAGCAATTTTTTGAATATATAAGTAAAAACGAAGTATTAAACTTTAATTATTAAACATAGAAAAAACCTTAAAACATTACTTCGTATGTCATTGTTTAAATTTTTCAGCCAGGTACCCGGTCCTCATCAGAACGACATCCTCTGTGGAAGACTTGAGCTTGACTGTTGTTGATCTTCTTTCACCATAAGGTGGCGTCATACACGGTCTGCAATCAAATACGCTGCAATCGAGCTACTGACGACATGGCCATACACGGTCTGGTGCTACTGTGCCGCTGTCGTTGCATGCCTCGCCGTATGATCGCAGAGCATCCAATAAAATAAGACATGTAGCAAATAAATATGGCGTAAATATCCCTGTCAAACCTAATAGAACTATTTTCCAGTTGATTAGAAGTGATAAAGACCCCATCCCCCCTTTAGAAACTGCAGAAATTTATAAAATACCTTTTACAAATCAAGATAATAAACCAGGATCTTATATAGGAGTTACAAAAAGAAAAATTAAAACAAGGATTAATGAGCACAAAAATGATATAAAAACGGGAAAATGTAATACAGCCATAGCCAAAATGATATTAAAATTGAATTTGATAAAGCCAGTAAAATTGCAAATTACGATGATTATTACTATGCGATGTTCCGAGAATCAATTGAAATTACAACCAATAGTGAGGCATGCAACGAGAGCGGCGCAGTAGCACCAGCCTGTGTATGGCACCACCTTATAGCGATAAAAGATCAACAACAGTCAAGCTCAAGTCTTCCACAGAGGATGTCATTCTGATGAGGGCCGGGTACCCAGCTGAAAAATTTAAACAATGATGCACAAAGTAATGTTTTAAGGCTTTTTCTTTGTTTATTAATTAAAGCAATTTTTTGTTTATTACCAATTTTTATCTATCACCTTGATAGAACGTGCAAACATTTTTGCTTTTATCTAAATATATAAAGCTGAAAGTTTGTCATTGTATCTGTCCAGATTATAAGATTTTATCAAAAAGTGGTACATTTATTAATCAGGACAAACTCTAGCTAACATTGTATTTTTGAGCTCAGTCAAATAGTTGGTTCTAGAGATATTAAATAAAAATCCCATTTTAACTTTAAAACTAATAATAATAATAAAAAGATACCAAAAATAAATAAGTAAATGTATTTATTCTTACGTTGGAAAAAAAAAATGAGTGTGCTAACATTTTTTTTAAAATAATTAATTAAAATTCAGAAAAATCATGCTAAAGAATTGAAACAGCTTCATTATAGAACTTCTTGGTGAAGTTTGAAAGTTGGCTCTGAGGTAGCTTGGACATTTCTCGTCAAGTTATTTTCTTACACAATTGCAATAGCTATTTTAATTCATTACCAAAATGTTAACAGAAATTTAAAAGCTGCAAAATGGACTCCTATGCTAAAGCTATACCAAAGAAATTTGAAGTAATGAATGTAGTAATCGATCGTAGGGAATGAAACACAATTACTGGAATGCTTTTATATAGAAGAATAAATTAAAATAAATCCTGTCATACTAAATTTAATTCTATTTTATGCAGAATTTATGTCTAGAAAACAAAAATAGACTTAGAGAATTTTTTTTTTTTTTTTTTTTTTGTTTTATTTTAAGCTTATCTTCAGTTTTTATTATTTCTTTTCCCCATTTTGTTGTAAATTTATTTTCTTTGTTTTTAAATGCATGAAGTATTTTTCTTTTGATTTTTTTGCTTGAATAGGTTCTGCTTTTTGTTTGCCACTGGATAATAATGTTTCATCTGTACAAGAGGTATGTTTTTGCATTAATTTATGATTAATCTTCATCAATTTTATTTTTATGCAAATTTATCAAATTCTTAAGTTATTTTTCTTTTATAATTTTCTTATTTTTCTCTATATTGTTTTGTTTAGTTTTTATTTAATTTTCTCACAGCAATGTAAAATAAACTGATTTTTAATTAAAAATTTTAGACTATAGAATTATTTATCAATGGCTTTTTTTTTTTTTTTTTTTATTCAGTACAGCCCTATATTATGTCTAATGTAAATATCCAATTTAAAGGCAGAAACAGATTATTCCATTAAATAATAGGGCTGTACTCACATTTTTAGAAAATAAACATCTTTTTTGCTATGTGAATATCATAGGCTTCTGGCACTACATTTGAGTACGTCAAACAAAGATTATTTTTCATTATTATTTTCATAGTCCTTTTTCTTTACAGCTTTAGTAATATAATAAACTATGTTGATTAAAATATTTTTTTCTTGGTTGTAGGTGAAAAGGTGACAGTGAAAAGCAAACAGTTGAGCTTGTTTGAAACTCCATATGGAAAATCATACTTTTGTCCTGCCCAAGAAGTCATTCTTCTCTACCATGAAGATAAACAGGTGGCTACAGTGCGTCTGAAGGAGATACATTTGCAGCCCTATGATGTTGAGGATGGAAAGTTTTCATCAAGTAATGAAGCTGAATTTTTATGAGGAAATTTTAAGTTCATGAGGAAACAATATTTACTTGATGTTTGAAATCAGTTAGCTCGTCAGTAGAAATATTCTGAAATTATAAACTTTTCTAATCAGCTGACTTTCAAAGTTTTTAACATATTTTATAATTTACTAAGAATACTATTTATTGGTACTGGGGTTTAGAACCTAATATATATATATAACAACAAATACATTGTATATGTATGTGACATATTCGTATTCCTATTTGACATTCGTGGAGCATACAAGGAAACTAGTCAAGCTTGCTGAAAATTCTTTATTTAAAATCCATTTCTGGGCTGGGGATCAGAGTCCGGTAAGGCAATGAAGATTGGTGGGGTCTTGAAGGCGGCCCCAACCGCGTTAAACTGAATTTGCCGGCACCCTGATCTCGCATGTTAACTTTGAAATTCGGTGTTGCAGATTTACTAGATTGTTACTTGCAAGAGCTAATCAAGGAAGATCATTAATTTTGGCGAGTCTCGTCTTTTTATACCTGTAATTTTTGGTGTAATTTGGCATATTTCTAATCTCCTCCCTATTTCTTTTATTGGTTACTTTATTTAATAACATGCCTCTCCTTTGTTCCTTATTGGCTGTACTTTCGTTTTTTCCAGACGGTCTGGAACCTTAACCCGCCAATTTGCCAAGTCATTAATACAATTGCTTATTGCTTTATATTTGACATAAGTAATCAAACTCTAATTTATTGTAAAAAATCTTTTATTTCTTTTAACATTGCTAATTTAATTCTTGCATTGAATCTTTCCGGCGCCAGATACTTTTTTATTACTCATTAAACTTATAGAATATTTCCAGATATCAAAATGCTTATTCATTTTAAATGATTATCTTGTTTATTTATTTTCAAATGATCGCGATTGTAATTTCTGTTTGTTATTTTTTATGCTTTTAGAGTAACTTACAGCCTAATATGAAATTTGCTTTAATTCATTTTGCAATATAAAAAGAATACCATAACATGTGAAAACAATAATTTAAAATATAAAAATATTAATTTAATTCTTACCGCTTTTTTATCCATTATATATCATGTATATATATGTATGAAGTTAAATCATTTAAAATTTTAATTTTTATCTGACTTTTTTATATGAAAATGTTCCAATATTAATAAGGGTTGAATATGCTAGTAAGGCAATACACAAAATGTATTGTAAAAAGTCCCATAGAAAAAGAAAACAGAGAAGTTAAATTAAAGCATTTTTCAATGCCTTGGCATATAATCTTCCTAGGGAAAGAGGCGGCGCAAGGCATGGGTGACATGAGCCATTGCCTACAGCCTCACACCAATAATAAGGGGCCTCGCACTGCATCAGTCTCAAGGCTATATAATATATATCAGTTATATCATATTTTTTATGTTTTTGAATTCAGAAAAATATTTTATTACAAAAGGTATCAATGTAACAAAAAATAAATTCACCAATGTCTAAAACAAAATGTGCCTGAGTTATAACTCCTTTTTACTGCCGGTAAAATAAAAATTTCTACAATTCTCCCTTATAGATAGTCCATCCACCTTGCTAGTTCAGCCAAATGAAAATTAAATTATATTTCTTCAAATGGTAAATTTCAGTTTCAGAGAGACCGCTCATCCAAAAAATGAAATAAATAAACTAAATTGCAATAAAAAAGAGGATTTTTATGAGTATTAACTCGATCTAAACAAGGTACCACTTTTTCGGAAGACCAGCGATATACAGAACAGTCTTATAATTTGTATGAAAAAAAATGCAAATAATGTCTTTGTTTGTAACAGACTACATTAAAAATCTAAAGCATCTGCTCCAATATCTAATCCAAATTAATCTGAAAGAAATATAATGAAACGTTTTAGGGCTATGTACTGTATCACAGAAAATTGGCCCTTTAGAAAGGCAGCCTTATAACGCTGCTCGGCATGAAAATTGCCTCTGACACAATTTCAGCATATTCTTATGTAAAATGACCTCCTGAATCCGAATGTGACCACCATTTTGCCCTATCACTCACCTTTTTTAAGGAATGGCCCCCTATTTTTATCATTTTTCAGTGATTTTTTATAGCTATAAATGTTATTTTTAGGAGGGGGGAGGATTATTTTAACCGTTAAATATTTTCTGAGGGGCTACAGAGTTGGAAAATTCTCAAAAATGGACATTAGCGACAAGTGAAAAATTTTGGGGGGGGATGGGGGATTTGCCACTGAAATTATGCATTACATATCTTATAGTTTTTTAATCTATTATTAATGTTATTTTTTAAACTTTATATTTTTTTGCTTTTAGGTGTTAAATTCATTATTTTTCATTCTTCAAATGAAATTCATGGTCATAAAATTATCGAACAGGGAAAGAAATTGAGGGAGTGGTGTTTCTAGAAAACGGTGGGTGACTAGGCAAAATGGGATTCATATTTGGATTCGGGAGGTCATTTTACATAAGAATCAGCAAAAATGGTATCAGATCTCTTTTTTTTTTTTTTTTTCAGAGCAGTGTAATAGAAGTTGATCAAAAAATTATCATTCAAGCAAAAAAAAATCAGTCTTTTTAATTAAGTTGTTTTAAGCACTCAAATTTATATTGTTTGTCTATATAACTTGGAGTAGTTTCTTTGGCTTTCAAATAATATTCTTTTCTAAGAATTCATTTATATCCTAAACCATATTCTTCAAACATTCCCGTGAGGAACAAAAGTCTCTTTATTAATTTCAACTAGTTAATCTCGTAAGCTTGTTAGAACGAAGTAGTTTTTTTTTTTTTTTTTTTTTTTTTTTTTTTTTTGTCATAAAAGGCATTATTTAACCACTCAATGTAATTTTAGAAAAAGAAGATAATGAGATAATAAAAATAAAATATTCTGTTCTTGTGCAACTACACATAGACCTTTAATGAATAATATTTCATCTTCTGAGAAAAAATTGGGACACGAAAATACTCGGGGAAGTGGCCTTTAAATAGAGGCTGGCATTTACAGGAGTATCAATCTCTCTACATGTATTTATATTGCAATGAGAACAAAGTCAACATTAGCTGTAAATACAGTATCTCTTTAGCGGCTGAGCGACATTTTTTAAAACTTAAGTTGACTAATTTATTAATGGTAATCTATAATAAAGTCAGAATTTCGTCTGTAAATTTCTCAGAATTAAAAACCTTTACAATATCTCTCACATTTCATACATCGTAAAAGCCAAATATGGTTTCAGGAATTTTTCTCTCTCTCTGTGTATGTGTGTGTCTGTATGTATGTAACACTATTTTTGTTCGAGTATCAACTATCACGTGAGAACGACATAACGAAATTCAATGACACTTGGCATGAATTTAGGTCTGTACTCTACTTAAAATTATGTCTGTCAACTTTTGCAAAATTCCCAGGGGGACATGAGGGAAAAGCATGTTTGTAAGCATAACTCTGCTGCAAGTTGCTTCACGGTAAAGAAATTGCACATGGAGAGACTAGACTTGTATAAAAAAAACATTTTCAGCAATTTTGGAATTTTCGATTTTTAAGCGGGGAAGGGAAAAATCAATTTTAGGGATGGGATTTTGCAAATTCCGGGCTTTTGAGTAAATTCTACCGAAAATGGTTCAGATATGTTAAAAACAGCCACGCATCTTCTTTAGAATATTTCTAAAAACGCATTCTTGTTTTTTCGTGATCTTTGATTTTTGGAGAAGGAGGAGGGGGGGGGGGGAAAATTCGAATCTTCCTTTTAGTGATGTGGTAATTTGTCCACTAAGTCTATAGAAGCTGTTGTCACAAATTTTGATGTGTAGATTGTTTCTAGTATCCGACACCTCTTTTAACAGTATTTTATGAAACTCTCCCCTTGAATTCGGAGGGCAGTAAACTTGTTTCCAAGCGTAACCTTGCTCCAAATTATCTCAATTTTATGAGTGAATTGGTTATGCATTACCCAACATGCACTACAAATGGATTTTGTGAAATTTCTCTCTCCCCCTTTTAAGCGCGGGGGCAATCCATTTTCAAGAGTAATTCTACTTCAAATTATCTCAGGAAGGCGATTTTTTAATGTGTATGGTGGTTATGCACACCCAATACAAAGGGATTTTGCAAAATTACTTTCTACTTACCTCCCTCCCTGTAGGAGGGTTTGGTGGTGAAAAAAAAACTTTTTAAAGTTTTACCCTTTAATGTGCGGTGTCCTCACTGCAGGAATGCAATTAAAAATTCTCAACTATAAAAATTCCTACCTGTTTTTTTTTTTTTCCTTATCTTAGTGATTTTTGATTGGTAAGTTGGTTATACATATCCAACATGCAGTATAAAGAGATTTTACAAAATCCCCACCCTTTCCCATCTTTTAACAGCAGATAGCAAAAACAAGTTTTCAAAAATATATCTGCTCCAAATTATCTCAAGAAGACTATTTTTTAATGTGTTAGTTGGTTATGTGTAAGTATGCCGCACGCACTGTAAAGGAATTTTGTGAAGTTACTTCCATTACCCCTTGGGGTGGACAGACAAAAAAAAAACAGTTTCAAACTTAAATCTGTTTCAAATTACTTTAGAATAGCGAATTTTGGGGTGTAGGTGTTGATTGAGTGTAAACAATATGCAATTTGGTGGAATTTCGTGAAATTTCTAACTTACCCCCGGGAAGGCAGGGAGTAAAAATTGGGTAAGTCGCTGCTGAAGGCAGTGGGCACCAGGACTCCTCATGCTGCGAGTGGGAAAACCACTACCGAATGCAGTGGGAAATTTAAATTGGGTTTTGACTAATTTCAATGCTTTTTTTATCTTTGATTTTTCGAGATTTTATTAACAATTATATGGAATTTTGAGAATTCATTTAAATATAGTGACCAGCAAAGCGGGCAAAGCCTGCTAGTAACTAAGTATATGTGTCTATGTGTTAAAAGCTTCCACCATTACAAAAACAATGTTATTTTTTTCACTCTAAAAGTTGCATAACTGTTTCTTTTCGTCTTGTTTGTCTTTTTCAGTTTTTTCTTTGTTATTTCAGAGTTATTTTATGAATTTTCATTCTTTTAGCATCTTTCAATTAAATTATGGATTTTTCAATTTTATCTTCAGTCGTTTTGATTGTATTTTAAATTCTTTATAATTTTCATCTTGATCGATTTCCTTGTTTCTTTGTATTATAGTGATCTGATGAAATGTTTTATATGTATATTACATTGTATATATACATATGTCTTCGAAGCAAAGGTTGTTCCACTAGTTAAACAGCTTGAGATATTTGCAATTTCTCATAGATATCATCGGTACGAGAAAATTTTGACACCCATTACGTGGAGTAATTGAAAATACGGCATCATAGCTCAAAAACTTATTTTAAAAAAAAGTTTCTCCCCCCTTAAAAATTAATTATTTTTTTTTTTCATGGGCTTTACATGACACTTGTGCTATGCTATGGGCAATTGACGATGGTCTGGGACACACCCCCTAAGAGTGATGCCAAGATATGCCATAAGAATTTTAATCCTCTGCTTTAGTGATCCTCAGATGTATTACTTGGAAACATGGAAGATCTGACGACCACTTCAGATTTTGATTTAAGTGCACTAGCCTATGTTAATGAACACAATGGTCTTCTGCTGTATCCGAATCTTCTAATTAAGAGCTTGGCACTCTACAAATCAGACTACCCCGGCCGCTCAGTGTTGCCCGATGAATACTACAATTTTATTTTTTAACACCACTAATTTCATATTAAAGCAACTGCTTTATACAAAAAACAAATCAAACTTAATTGAACTAGTACTTTAATACTCTAAACATTTAGTGGTGTTAAAAAAATAAAATTGTAATATTCATCTGGCAACCCTGTGACCACCTGTTCCCTTCAGAAAATTAGTTTTAACATTGATATGTAAGATTTGTAATATATTTAATACAGAGTACTGCAGAGCGGAAAAATAATTCTGTTAAAAACCTATAAAAGAATGTTCTGCATTAAAAATAATTTTACAATTGAAAAGTTTCATCACTATAATTTAAAATTAGCTTTAACACCATAAATAATTTGAAGCTTTCGAATTCATAATTTATTCTGTTCATCCTCTGGTGGAGAGAAGACCTTTCCCAACAGCTTTACAATGTTTCTAGCTTTTTATTGTGTATTCTCTGTCTTTGTCATCTATATCTTTTTCATCTTTGTCAATCTTTTGTCTCTCAAAAAGTCTTTGAATTTTTAATCATTTGCATTTACAAATCATAATATTGCAATATTTTACTGAATTTGTACTTTAAATTCCCATTATATCTTTGAAATATTTAAACTTATTTAAGATTTATTCTACAATGAAACCTCATTTTATTCAGTTGTCTGTGAAAAATATCTAGACTCAGACTGGATTTAAAGTACTCTTATGAAATGCAACAGTGTTCACATCAGTTCCAGGTTGCTCTGTATCAAATGACATTAAAAAAAAAAAAAAAATAATAATAATAATAATATTCCAGTGTCAAAACAATATTAAGTAATTGTGATATTAGACTATGATACACTATCCAGAGAATAGTGAGGTAATGAAATTTTCATGTGGTGATAACTATAAGAATCTGTTGATATCTCATGCTGTGTATGCAGTCGGACACTACACTCTATATTTTTACAATGATTCAAGAAAGATTGCATGTTTTGGTTGTTATATTTATTGAAAAGTCATCTAAACCTGATTATGAAATTTTAATAATTTCAATAAGGTTCAAGACATTTTCATTTTTGTAATTTTGTACTTTTAATAATAGTTTAAAATCATTACATTATTTTTAATATTAATGAAAAAAAAAAATAAATAAATTTAAATAACTGTTTCTTCTGTTCTTTGCATCCTTTATATGATTTTCATTTTTTTTTTTTTTTAACACCATTTTTTTTACAGAAAGATAACCCACGTTTTATTTAATTGCAGAAATCTTTGAATAAAAAAAAGCAAAGTTAATAATTCAAAAATACTACTACTGAAAATTTAGGATTGTATGTCCCCTAAATCACTTGTAAACACGATACTAATTTAGAAGCAATCACTACGGAATATCAGTAAGAATTTCGTAATATTTGCTAGTTATTCCTAAGTTTTGTGCTATTCTCACAACTTTTTTTAGCGCCAAATTTTACATTTGACCAAACTTGGCACCTCTTTGACTTACACAGACAAAAATTAATTGCATATGAATATACAGCAATGCAAATAATGTCAGTAATATTCATTACATTTTCATGTCTGTCTGATTTCCCTTTTCAACACAATAAAAGGTTTCAATAGAAAAATAGAAGGGGGGGGCCTCGCACAACTCATCTTGACCACTACCAATTTTGATCTCGCCCCGCCTGCCTAGGGAATTGTCCGTAGATTCTTTAGGGGCCATGCACAAATTGCAAAAATAATGATAATGTAAATTAATAGATGCCAATAATGTCATTTTTGTATTGCATTTTACGTATTATTAATGTAAACATGTTTGCATTTTTTTTTTTTCCATCTCTACACATTTTTTCTTAACATACCTCCAAAGACTTCCATAATGCAATGCTGAAATTTTATACATTGCTTTATTAGTATGTGGGGCACATTTTATTCATTGGAAATCTTTTTGTATAGAAGTTATATTAAAATTAAAATTTTATAATTCTTGTACACTAAGGAACAAAAGAAAAAGCACTTGAATTTTTTTCTTTTCTCTTTTTGCAACCTCCAATTTTATCATTTAAAAAGCAAATTTTTGAACAGATTTTGTTACATCGTCCTTCACATAAAATTTAGGATTGAGCCAAGTATTCAAAAGAAAAAACAGTTGTTAGGTAAGTTGTAATTTTTAAAGGCATTTAAAAAAGGGCAAGGATAATTCAATTAACGATGCCACAAAAAGTATTAATTTTAGAATGAAAAGTAAAAAGTATTATAATGCGTGAGATGGCAAAATAATTAAATGTTAATAAATCACTGGTAAGATGGATTTTAGCAAGATATAAAATTTTTTGGCTGTTTAAACTGAGATTTGGCTTTAGGTGATCACATTGCTTGTCCAAGTGAGGTGATGTAAGTAAAAAGACAATGTTTAAAAAATAAATTTGTATCATGTTCAGAACTTAAAAAAAGATTCAGAAAAAGTGTATAGCAAAATAATTTCTTCAAAAACAATGCAGTAACGATTAAACAAAGCAGGTTTATATGTTTAAAAATCTGCAAAAAAGCCATTATTAACGAAAAGAATTGAGAAAACAAGACTTCAGTATGCAAAAAAATTTTTTAAATGATCAAATAATTGTTGGGTTGAAGTGGTTTTCTGTGATGATACAAGTTTAATTCATTTGGATCTGACGGAAATAAACTATTCTGACAATGAATGTGTGACAGATTAATGAAAATTGCCTTTTTAAAACAGTGACATATTCTCCATACATTATGGTACAGAGGTGCATAACTTTTCAAGGAATAAGGCAAATTTTAATGCTCAAGGAATCAATTTACTCGAAATAAAACACAGCTGTTACAAAAATGATGCCTGACCAACTATTTTAGAGGTATCTGAGACTTTTCCACAATTAGTGTTTCAAAATGATAATGTACCTTGCCAAACAGTGATTGTGATATATTTATTTGATTTAAATTGTTAAAGTTATGTATCCATTCCCATGAGCACCTATAATTTAAGTAATCATCATTATTATTATTATTATTATTTTTTTTTTTTTAAGCAAACCTGGACATAGTCCTCATTTCAATCTGTTCGAAAATGTTAAATCTATAAATGAAAGGGAGGGGGAGGGGGAATCAAAATTTGTAGCTACACCATTGCAAGAATTAGAAAACAGTATTTATGATATTCGTCATAGTAAAATTTCTGAGGTTTATATTAAAAAACTGAATGATACTATGCCTTAAAGCAGTAATTCCATATAAAGATAGAATTATACAATAATGAATGCATTTTTTTTTTTTTTTTTAATCAAGCAATTGCTTAGATCTAACAAATAGTTTTATTTCATATATTAAAATATAATGTGTTTATTATATTACACTAGTCTACAATGAAACTTTTTTCTTCAATGTGATGTATCTTATTGGACGCTCATTAAGAAAAAATTATTCAAAAATTTCCTTCACATGCAGTTTTGACAAAAAAAGGATTTTTTTTTTTCTTCTTAAAGCTCCACTTTTTCAAATCCCATCTGAGATATCTCCCATAAAATCTAGGTGATGTGAGTGAAGAACAAGGAGAGTTATTTCACCAAGACACCAAAGAAATGTAGAGTTGTTGTCAGGGGCAATGGAGAGTTAACATGTTATCAGATTATTGTTGAATGCTGCATAGAAAATTACCCTTTGCACTCATCCAAGCCCTCAAATTGAGCACAAGATCTAAATGGAGCTTTGATGCAAAGAAACACATTTAAAAAATAATGTGTAAATAACAGCCTATTTTAATGGTTTTAAATTTGTTATAGTCTCTGTTATGAATTCTTCCGATCTTCATCTTTGTTTTGTGAAAAACCCTTATTTGATAGGAAGAAGAGACAATCATTTTTGAATTGAGCGTATCAACACATTAGAGACATCTAAAACCTTTCAAAAAATGAAAAATCGAAAAGTGCGATTTTGCAGACCTGTGTTAAAAAGAAAAGTTTCATACAGATTTTTATTTAGTGCTTCGTAAAGTGTAATAAAGCAAATTACTAAATCAAAAATGTACATAGGTATCATTTAATCTCTTTGTGATTATGCAAATATGGCAGTTTATTTGTTTCAATCATTAGTTTTGAAGCTATTACAAATAAGAAATATATAAGCAAATTTTTCTGCTCTGCACCTTTTTTTTGTTGTTGTTTTGTTTTTTTCTTTGTCCCATAGTGCAGTTTAATCTTCTGAAAATTTTAATTCATTTTTTAATACACCTTTAAAAGGAAAGGAAAAAGAAACTTAGCAGCTTATTATATATGTCTAAGAACAGTAAACTAAGCCAAGGTCTGTGTTTATTGAATATCAGGTATAAGTTTATGGGAAATATAACCAAAGCAATCAAACTGATTTATTTTAACATGAATATGCCTTTGGATTGATGTACTATTAAAAAATTGTGCTGTTTAGTAATTAAAACATTCACTGTTGATTAGTGGTCGAGCTCACTAATGGTCCCTGTTATTTGGTTTAGTTCAATTACTCAAATACATATTACTACACATATGTATATCACATACATTTTAATACTAGCATTGTAATATATACATGCATATATAGTATATGTAATATAGTGTATACATATTTCAGTATATACACACACATTATGATATATGACAGAATATTTAACTATAACTTATTAAATAATTAAACAGTATTTTAATTAAATTTAGAAGAAATCAGAAAGATTGAAATTAAAAATAAATGTTTAAATTAGAAAATGAATTCAAATTACTTCAATGAATTTAAACTCAAAAAAAATAATCTTTTTTAAGTTGAGCAGTTGGAATTCCAAACTAGAACCAAAATTAATTGAAACCTGCATTAATTTACCATTTCAGCATCAAAGAGTCCAAAGTAGTAAGCAATTAAACACAAAGATTATATCTGCTAATTCTAATCAATAGAGAATCAGGGGAGGAGTTTTTGGCTCTTTAGTGGCAATTTCAGAAATTAATGATATAAAATGGATGAACACATCCAAAAAAGCAGAATTTTAGAGTTTGACATGCTTCTAGAATTTCAGCATCTCTTGATTTTTAGCCAAATTACTAGCTGGCTCATTAGACTCGGCACATAATTATAAAGTCTGTGACTGTTCCCTTCTGACAATGTGTTGTAATGCAACAAGGAAGCTACAAATTACATTAGTTTCATATGGCATCTCACTATTGCTTTGCCTTGTGATTGCTTCAATTTTTTTATTATCACGAATAGGGATGAAACTTTTCAGAGGCTACCTTGAATTCAGGGGTTTTGAATTTTTCCTATCTGTGAATTTCATGCTAAATTATTTTGTTTTTAATAGAAATTTCTCATTTTGAATGTTTAATTTTCCTTATAATATGTTAAGAACTCGTAAAATATCACTTTTTATAGGCATGAGTAAAATGCATCATTAAGTCCTCCCTTGACAATCATTCTGCAATACAAGTACAGTAGAATATCTTTATACAGAATTTGGATGAATCATACCTTCCATTATTAAATTAAATTTATAAACATAGTCCACATATGCTAGTACTAAATCATTCCATTTCATTTTCAAAAAAATAAATAAATAAAATTTCTGTCAAAGACAAAATTTACTTTAGTACAAAGGACTATTAATTTCAATCTGTAATTTATTTATTTATTTATTTATTTTTAATCATTTTTTGATCATAAAACTGGGCCACATACTATTTAAAGTGACTGAAATGAATTAAACTGAAGTGTTGCCACCTAAATTTCATACTTTAGTTAATTTTAAAAATTCTAATTGTCGCGTGGAAAAACTGTTTGCACCCCCTGGATTCAGAAAAATTGCCCCTTTCATTTGGTACCAAATTTGTAACGATAGGACTGATATTTCTAATTTATTCTGGTGTTACACAAAACTGGTCTACAAAAAATCCAGATTGAAACTAATAGTGTAATGATAGCATTTTTTTTTGTGCGTGTGTGTGTTAAAAAGTTCCAATCTAAGGCGGTAAAGGAAAACAAATGTATTACACTAAGTTCTGTGCAGAGTAACAGTTTTTACAAAATGTTTCTTTTCTGTAAAATTCACTGTTTATGTCTGAGAAGTTATGCATTATATAGAAAACTGCATTATATAGGATTGCATTATAAAGATCTTCTATTGTAGTAGTTTACAGAGTTTTTGCATGCTTGGTAGTTTCACCCCTGCATGAACACTTAGGTTGGTGTTACGAAAGTCCAGTGGGATTTTAATTATATAAGGAATCGTATAGAGGTTTTCTGCATAGGTTTGAATCCTACCGACTCTCTCTCTCTACACACACAAATGTTATGCATTTTATGTTCACAGGGATATTATACAAATATATCACACACATACATATTATATTTCTATATTATTACATTTTTACACATGCACATACATATTATGTTTACATATTACACACATACACACACTTTTGGTGTGAAAAATAACCATACTTTAATTTTTCTATATGGAGCAAGGAAATTTATTTGTTTTTCCCTCATTTCAGTTCATCGTTGTAACCAGGTTGTAATTGGAGGTCCTGATGAAGAGCCTTTTGTTCAAGATGAGACAGTTCCTCTGGCAGTTGGATGTACCCTCGCCCTTATCACTCTGCTGATACTGGTTGGATTCTCAGTCCATAGAGCTTACCATGCTGCAAAAGTGGATTATAACACCATGGAATAACTTGTTTATTCTATCCTGTTATCAATTATGAAAGGTGAAATGTGAAAGTGTAAGGTATCAGTTTCATATGGAAACTTATGCCTTATGCCAGTGTGGTCCAACTAATCTTTTTTTTTTTTTTTTCTGAAGAAAATATTGAAAGTTTAATTATACAGTAGAGCTTTGATTATTGGAAACAATTCCAAGCTAAGGATGAAAAGAAATATAAGTTTTCAAAAAACTGGTCATTCACACATCCCCCCCCCCCCCAAAAAAAAAAAAAAAAAAAAAAAAAAAAATATCAGTGTCATAAAGGATGATATGAGACAAAGAAATAGTGATATTAAGCTTAAAACCATAGCAAAATACTTTTAAATGTTCTGCAACAAGCTTTCAGATGATGAAGAATGATCTGCAGGATTTACATGCGTCTTACAAATTTACCCTTACAGTGTTATTGACACACTCATAAAATATATATGTTTTACTATTTGACATATAGGGGAAAGTTAGCAGTAACCACTAAAAAACTTACCATGGAGTGACACTTTCTGTCCGATTGCTGCATTATTTAGAAAACTTGAATTTGTCAGTTCTCTACCATTCATTAATTTACACCGAAGCCTGTACATTGAGATGTATAACTATTTTCAGAAGAAAGCTTTGTATCCTGTATATTCAACAAAAAATAATTAATTTAAACCCATAACTTACTTTTCTTTTTCTTAATTTTTAAATATCTGCAATTATTCTGCAGGAAAGCCATTTGTACTGTGACATACAATGTAAATTTTAGCATATTCTGTTTTAAGGAGCATACGTACAAGCATACTTAAATAAAGTTTTGTGCAATTTTTATATTACCAACTAGAAAGCGTTTGATTAACCAACATTTCAGTTGATCAGTATTTGGATAATCAATGCTCTACTTTGTAGTATGATTGGATACTTTTCCATTAAGAAAGCAGCATTTGGCATTTTAGTGTCATATTTGCAATTTTAACATTTTCTCAAACAAATATAAATTTTGGTAAACATTCTTATCATCTGGTATTCACTAAATTGTGTAATTAATGTTTCCCTGAAAAAAAAAAGGTTAAAAAAAAATGAACAATCTATCAGTCTTTAGAGTAATTGGATTATAATAATTGGCATGTGTAAAACATTCTGTGAACTATACAATACTTGATGTATCATTGATGTTAATTTTTTATTGCAAAACACATGCACTTTTTACTGCTGTCCTCTTAATAGAAAAGTACTGTATGTTTTAAGTAATGTATGAATAAAATGAATCTTCTTTTTTAAACTTCATCTTACAATATTAAAAAATAATCTTTTTTTGCATACTTGGTAAATAGTGGATTCTTAATAATGCGCTAACTCGGTAGCTATAAGCAGCGAGAAAGCGGGTATTTAGATGAAACATGTGAATATGTTTTTTTTACTCCTAGATAGTTACAGTTACAGGTTACAGACACTTACAGTTACAGGCAACGAAAAGCTTATCATATTAGGCAAATCTACTATTGAATGTTTAAAGATTAATTTTGATGTTTATGATAAGGGGATAATAAATATTTGTATGTTAGTTAGATTTTTCACATTTAAGAAATTTATATCTTGTTGAATGTTAATTAGAATATAAGATCTGAAATCCAAGATTATGTGGATTTAAATGGCTCCTGATTTTTTATTTTTTTTTTTTTTTCTGAGATTTTGAAGAATTACTCTTAACTGAGGTATAAATATCAAAGAATGATAAAAAGTAAACTTTAAAGTGTGAACAACTGCTGCAGAACACATCAGAAAGAACATTTCATGAAAAATACCATAAAAAACTACCAACAAACTACGTCTTCCCGCAAAATATTTCTTTTTCCTTTTTTTCCCCTTCATTTATGCATATTTTTTTCTGTTTAATTTTTTAAAATTTATTATTAATCATAATTTACTTTCCTGTACTTTGTACTACTGCACTTTCCTATTTATTATCTGTTCTCTGTTTCTATTCATTGTCTTATCTCCCCTCTTATTGGTTATATCTGCTCTCCCTTTTCCTTTAATTTCTCATTTTTCATTTTTACTTTGATAATGGTATTAGATGTGTTTCTTGTGCACTTGATGAAAAAGAGAAAATATTTCAAAATAGGTTGGTTTTTCTTATGATGGTGTTTTTATGAATTGTTATTCTTTCTAATAAATAGAATGAGTCTTTGAAGTGTTGTATGTTTAAAAGTTAATTATTATAATTAATAAGATTGTTGACTGAAATTATGTGAAATGAATGTGTAAAATCAGTAGTGAAATGGTGGTGCAATGTTTGATGTCTAGTATTATAATCTGTGAGATTATGTTGCTAGTCATCATTTTTGCCAAAGATTTAATTTATCGTAACAATTTATTAATATTTCTTTTTGGAATGATTTTTAAAGTTTTCAAAAATTGAGCATATCATTTGGAATTCATTTTTGATAATGTGATATATTTATTTGTTTAATGAATTTTTAAAAAATCTGTGTGATGTGCCTAACTCTTTGTGTCAGAGTTATTAAGTATGTTTTAGCAAATATGTCAATTTGTTTAAGTACTTTTGGGTAGTTTTGTGTTAAAAAGGCAGTTGTTGGCAGAATTAGAAAGGAAATTTATTAAAGAAATCAATCCTAGGTATTTTAATCTTTAGAACATCGGATGAGAGATGTAAAAAGGAAAAAAAAAGAAAGAAAAATCAAATATAGGAAAAAGTAAGTTGAAGAGTAAGAACTTTGTACACAAATAATAATAATCAATGATTGTTTTAAATTGAAATAAGTAAGCCTGATTTAATTAAGAATTAAAGCTGTAAAATAAAGAAGGGGTTAGGAGTGATAAAATAAACAATTTTAAACTAGAGGCATGAAATCTGCAATTTGCTTTAACTTAGCATTGAAAGTGATTTTTAAATCATTTTATCACTGCAGTTTATTAAAATAGAATCTGCTTATATAAAGCATTGCATTTGCTTAAATTAGTTCAATAGCTGATCTTGCATGTTTGTTTAATTGTTATGGTGAACCATGCTTTCTGGTTTAAACAAAGAAAAAAGAATTTTTTAAAATTTCTTAAAGGACAAATCAGTTATCAGAATAATTGAGTTGCATCAACACTGGTATATGCAGAAGGTACATTGATTTGAGTTAATGTATTTGGCAGATCATTGGACAGATCATTTATTTTTTATTGAAAATCTTTTTCACAACTACCTTAATAGAAAATAAACCAAAATTCTTATAAGAAACAATTCTGATTGAATTATGATGAGTTTTGCCCAACAGGTGGCACATTAAAAAAAAATATATCTGAGTCATAGCCATATTTCATCGTTTACCTTAAACTATACCAAGTGTGATAAACAATTGGATCACTATATATAAATTTACAATTTAATTTTGCTGTTGCCCTCTTAATACAAAACTGCCTGTTTTTGTAAATAGTGTGGTACTTTCTTATTAACAACATACGTGGGGTTGATTGCTACTGTGAACTTGAAATGATTAATGAATTAGTTTGAAAACTTTTTTAAAATTGATTCAACGTTAAGTTTATAGCAACCTATGTTAAACTAAACTCATTCTTATGGCATATGGTTATTAACCTTTAAATGCATGAATTTTTATTTTTAATAAATAGCATTTGAAATCAACTGGGAAATGAGCATAGTTTATAAAAAAAAAAAAATCCATAAGAATTTTTTCAAAAAAACATATTGATGTATTTCTACGTCATCAAAAAAATCCCCACATTTCTCTTGCATAAATTTATCAGTACATGCAAAAATATAAATATTATTCATTACTTTTTATATAAATAATCGTAATTCATAATATCCACGCCAAAATGAAATTATATTCAGATAGCATGCCAACAATGAAAATTGTCTCACATTAAAGAAATAAACTGTTAAAGATTCTAGTTGCATCAGAAACGATAAAATAGTTTTGGTAAAATTTAAATGAGGAAAAAAAAACACTATGCAAAGGTTGCTACATGAAGAGACATGAGGTTTTAAACATATGATGCAGATCTACATCGCTTTGCATTCAAGGGTTAAGAAAGTACCAATAATTTTTTTGAAATCTGTATTAGTATAGTTTTTTTTTTTTCTGCATATCATATTTGCATTGTACATTTTTTCTGTGATCATTTTTTAAAAACACTTTTTATAATTAATAACTGTATATATTATTTAGAATTGAAAGCACTTATATAGAATTTATCGAAAGTAGTCAGTTGGGCCACACTGCCTTATGTAAAATATGTCAAATTTGGTGTAGTAGATTTTCAGTCGTAAACTTAATCATTCTTTTTGTTCCCCAAACAGTTTAAACATTTTACCAAATGTAATAGGAAAAAAAAAAAAAAAAGAATCTAACTTCCTACTAAGGTTTCTTGTTCAATAATTGTGTATTATCTCATGCAAGGGATTGATCCAGGCAAAAATTGGGGCCATTTAGCTGTCTCTTCACCAAAATTAAATTCATAAAGACTCCCATTTCAAGAAATTTCTTTCTATAAAAATTATCTCTTTCTCAAATTTTTCCATTCCTGATTATTCAGGAATGGAAAAATTGAAAACAGTGTGACTCTTGATTTAGTCACAATACTAAACACAAGTGATTTTTAGCATTGTGTAAAATGACTTGATTCAATGAAAATTAGCAGCTTTGATATCAAACAAAAAATAAAGGAATCCCAGTTGGAGAATGTTTTTATGCTTTTTGTGAAGCACAAGCCTTATTAATGCTAACTTTTTCTGCAAAATAATACTGTATAATAATATATTATACACATAACATGTGTTTCAATTATAAATATACTAATACTGTTCATATATTTCAGTGGAACTTTTAAATGAGGTACCAGTTTATATTTTCTATTGAAACCTAAGAATATCTTTAAATTTTCTAAACAAATCTTTCTGTTAAGGACAATTTCTTTTCTATGACAGTGTCACCGTGTCATGTAAATTTTGCCACAGAAAAACGTATTTTTCATGGAAGGACCACATTTGTTTTAACAAGTGCAAAAGAATGATATGCCAGGAAAAAGAACACAAGTCTCTTGGGAAAACACATCAGTGTTTTTTGCTCCTGAGCTGACTTAGTTCACATCAGTGGCTGACCATGCAGTCACTTGAAAGATGGTCAACTGGGTTAGTCGAATGATAGAGGACTGATGCTTTGAGATTGCTATTAATTTTTCTTAACATTAGAACCTAATTTTCTTCCTATTTGGAAACATCAACGGCAGTCAAATTGATTGCTCAATAAATTAATGCATATCTTTAGGTTGAGATACCTTTTTTAGATAATAGCATATTCTTTTTAAATAGACTTTTAAATAATTTTTATTTTATTTATTATTATTGTTGTTATTTTTGTTTTAAGATCTTTAAGCTGAAATAAGGAAAACAGTAAAAAATAGTGGCTGTGGTTTTGACAGTTTCAGACTTACATTTCATTGCAGTTACAGATCCCAATTATATAATATAGTGATCTGCTAAAAATTAGAAGATTGTACACAGTATTTTATTTAACAAAAACGTTTATTTGTCCCTGAAAATGTAGTTTAAAAAATGAAATTTTGGATCAATCCCTAGAGCTAAGGGAGTACAGATTGCAAGTACTCTAATTGAATGTATGTTAGCAATACATTTCACATATTCCAAAAAGTAAAGGTGATACTTCTGTAAACATTTTATCAATTTTAATGTAGTAAAGAAAATTTAATTTTTTCTCTTCCTGTTCAATTTCAATGAGTTTTATGGTAATATTATGATTATTTAAAAATATTCTTTTTAAAATTACATACTGAATAACTTTTAATTTGAATATTACTTACATTTATAAAATGTATGATCTAAAATGAAATAGGTTTATGACTTAAAATAAAAATTTGTTTAAAAAGTTTTTGCATTTTTTATTTTGTTTTAAATGTTAATATTTTATAAAGAATTTACAGACAATGGATTAGTCTTTCGTCTTCATCTGTTAATAAGGCATCATTAACAAAAAATTGTAGAATTTTGATTGTCATTCTTTTAAAAGTTATTAGCTGCTAAAAATTTGCTATTACATTGTTTTTGAAAAAACATTTTTGTATGTGAGCTGCATGGTTGTTTCATGTTTGTCAGATTTGTTTGTGAATAGCATATATTGTACTTTGTTGTGTTGTGTGTGTGTAACTTATTTTAAATTGTACAAATCTGTGTAAGTAAAGATGTGTGTAAATATGGGGATAAGTAGTAAAGAAGTATACTTTAATAAGTTTTCTTGACAATTAAAGAAAACGACCCAATCCAATATTTCTCAGCCTTTTCTTTCTGACTTTGTTTTCTAATAGCTCATTTTGACCAGATTTTTGAAAGTCAGTTGATTCATAATGCAGATATTATGAGAAATATTTATGGAATATGGAAAGAATGTTTGTTACTTTACTTCATTAATTATAAATGGACTTGTCCTATCATAACAATGACAAAAATATGCAGTGACATTTAAATTCATTTTAAATGAAGATATATTTAATTACTTTTAAGTATTTACCTTTAAAATCATCATATGATATATTTGCCTTTGGGCCCGAAGCATCTTCTTATATAACTGCAATATCGGAATTTCCTCTTCTTCGATTTAGCTTGGCATGAGTGTCTTATACCACCTGCCGTCAGTGAGTGTTAGATAATTTTGTTACACGTAACCAGATTGGTTAATACCTCCATGGCTTCTTGTTTTGGAGCATAACTATTATTTATGCAGTTTATGAGTTTTCTTGCATTATTAAAATCTGTTTTAAAATTTTCTTTTTGGTTTATTTTCTTTCGGTCTGTGGTTATTTTGCTAAATTTGATATCCTTCTAGTTTATATTAAAAACACACAAAATTAAATTTTCTTTAAAAGATTTTTAAAATATTATCCGAGGCTTTTTGCTTTGAATACCAAAGCATTATCAGGGATTTTTATTACTCATTTAATAGTAATAAAAACAAGTAATAAAAAATCCCTGATGATGCTTTGGTATTCAAAGCGAAAAGCTTTGGATAATATTTTAAAAATCTTTTTAAATAAAATTTAATTTTACTTGTTTTTAATTAACAAATGACACGTATTTAATTTAACTCTTTTTTAGCGATAATTTGTATCCTTCTAGTGTTCTTTTATGTGACTTTTTTTTTTTTTTTTTTTTAATTTTGATTACTTTAGTTTGAGATTAATTTTATGAATTACTTTAACAAACCTTAAATAATGAATTCTTTATTTTTATATCTTTATTTATTTATTTTACTTTTCCTGAATTTTTAAATCCATGATACTCTTTTATTCATCTGCTGACTTAAAAAAAAAAAGTGAACAAATGTTTAATTTCTTAGAATTTCAGTAAGTATAGTGTTTAATGTGTTGGTTTTGCTACATAACTTTGGGACTTATTATGGCTCAAAGTTCTATTGTCTTGAATAATTCTTTTATATATTTTTTTATTAAAGCAATGCACAATTTTATTACACTAGAACAGTGGTCGGCAACCTCATTTTTGAACAAAGCCAAATGTCAACAATACAATGGTTAAAATATCTTTTGAGAGCCAAAAATTTTTAACCTAATTTACATTGACTCATTCATTCTTATTAACATAATTAGAGTATTCCTAAGTCGACATTTGCTAAAATCTCAAGAGGTGAAAAATCTGCGTGTGGCTCACGAGCCGCAGGTTGTTGACCACTGCACTAGAACAAGACAAAATTATGCCACATGGAACTGGAAGTGGCGAAACCCACACAGTATTTGTCATAACAATGCATAGAGAGTCACATGCCAGAAGAAAGATGTGATGGCAAGAAGAGAAATATCATTACTTTTGGTGGTTTTTTTTTTTTTTTTCGGGGGGGGGGGGGGGGGACAAGTATTTTTGCTTATAACAAGAATGGGTTTCAACAAAATTTTTACAAAAGTTACGGGGAAAAAAAACAAACAAAAAAAAAAAAAAAACATTCTGGCGCACATTCAGCTGAAATGTGAATATTTATAGTAAATTTTTTACTACATTTAAGTGTTTTTTACATACACAAAATATAGCAACAATTATTATTCTAGCTGCCTTCGGCGACTAGCTGGTTAGCAATCCTTGAAAAATCTGACCATATTAAAGTCCATCTCGTTGAGCAAATTCCTGCTTAGTAGTGCCTGCGGCATTGTATTCCTGTTTCATGGTCTAAACAGCTTGTTCGTTCACTGTGCAAGTGATCCTTGAAAAATCTCACTGTATTAAACTTTCACTCGGTCGCACCTGCAGCGCCTTCTTCCCATTTTAGAACCAACAACATCTTGCTTGCTCATAGTGCAAATACTTTTCAAAATTCTAATTCTTGCAAATATCTGCTCTGTGGTCACGGCAACGTCCTTTTGTGTTTCATGATATGAAACAATCTATTCGTTCCTCATGCAAACAACCCTTGAAAATTATGATTGTGGCAAACCCCAACCCGGTGGTGGCTATGATCTAATCTACCCTATATAAGTAATTTAATCATAACTAAGAGATATTGAAATTTTAAAATATTAAAGCGCCATCTGGCGACAGAGATTTATGACGTCTACTCTTGAAATCTAATTCAAATGAGTTTTAAAATGACATATTACAAAATTATGCTAATTAGAAGCTGAGAAACAAAAATAATATAAATACTGTTACAAAATTATTTATGTCTGACTTTTTCATGTTTTTCTCTGAAGTTTGTGCAATTACGGGCTAAATACTGTTAAAAATCCTTAGTATGAAATGTGAACGGAGTATCAGAATTCAAAACTCTGCAAAATATAAAAGAATAAAGAAGTTCAGGGTTTTCCGTTGTTTTCTCCAAAACTCCCGTTTCTTTTCTGCATCTTTGCTCCCCCCCCCCCTCCTAATAAATTTACACTTGAAAATATCCACCATCGATTTATCTTGTCTTAAAACCTAATAATACCAATTTCAAACGCTGCAACCTTTTTTTTTTGTCCGCTCCTCCTTTAAGCACTTTCTAATAATTCTACACTTTCAAAAATATTCACAATCAAATTATTGGGTGTTAAAACCAAATGTTACGAAATTCCAACGGCATATATCAATTAATACTGCAAAATATTTAAAAAAAAAAAAAAAAAAACTTAATCTTACATTGTCTTTTGGTCATGTGATTATAAATTCCCAATAAAAATGTAATTTTTCTTTTTATTCACACATTTTCATGAAAATTGAACTGTAGCTTTATAATATGCTGTCTAGGCCAAATATTAATTTAAATGTAACGTAATGAAAATTTGAAAAAGTTTGAAAATTGCAATTCCCCCCTCCCCCCACTATAAAACATTTGACATCTTAATTGGTTACAATCATTTCCTTTTTCATTGCAGACTGTCTTCTGGCAGTTGAAATGATGTTTCCATCTAAATTTTATACTTTAGTTAATTTTAAAACTGATTATTGTATCAATAAGCCGCTTGCACTGTTAGATTCAGAAAAATCGCCCCTTTCATTTGGTACCGAATTCGTAATGATCGAACTAATATTTCTAATAAATGTTTTGTAATTCTTAAGAAGGACGAATAAACTTTTAAAAAATTTAAAATACCTTTGACAATCCTTCTACTTGAGCAGCTTTGATTATATGATATATTTCGATCTGCATTCACAGTCATCCTCAGATGTTTTCTTTGCTGCATTACTGATTCACGTCTTCATCCTCTTCCACATCACTCTCCTCTTTTCCTACGTCACTTTGTCATCGATAAGTCTTTATTACATGTTGCCAATCTTTAGCTATAATGCTGTGCTCTCGCTCATTTACTGCAGAATTAGTGGTTAATATTTCCAAAGCTTCGCGTTTCAGGGCGTAGTTATGTGAATTGTAAGGTGCTATTTTGATGGTTTTTAGGGTATCAGTTATTATAGAGTTAGTTTTATGCATACGAGCTAAAGCGGTGGAGCATCTATTGTATTTAAGATCGCTGATGTGCTCTATTTCCCTGTCCTTAATTTTTCTTTTTGTCATTCCTATGTATGAGGCCGGTTTATTGTTGTTTTCTAAGTCAAATGCAATTTTGTATATTCCTGAAGTTTCTTTAGGGTCAATAATATCTTTTTCGTTCCGAATTCGTTGAATAATGTTCCTATTGGGTTTGATGGGTATATGTATATTATGTTTGGATCCTTCGTTTTTAATTTTGTTTGCTATGTCGTTACAGAATGGTATGGAGGTGGTGAATTTGGGTTTAGTTTTCTGGGCGTCATTAATTTTATTAAGCGTTTTTTGTAGAGTTTTTGGACAAGAGAGTTACTGTATCCTGCTTGTTTAGCAATGTTTTTTATGAATTTTATTTCAGTGTTAAGTAGATTTTTATTTGAGCTGATTAGGATTGCGCAATCTATGTATGAGCGTATGACGGCGGTTTTGTATTGGAACTGGGTTTTGCATTTATTGTGAATAATTTCGCTATTGTTTGTTGGTTTTCTATAGACTGTAGTATTAAGGGTATTATCGCGATTTTTAATGATTTTTACGTCTAGAAAATTTATGCTATTAAATAAATGCAAAACCCAGTTCCAATACAAAAACGCCGCCATACGGTCATACATAGATCGTGCAATCCTAATCTGCTCAAATAAAAATCTACTTAACACTGAAATAAAATTCATAAAAAACATTGCTAAACAAGCAAGATACAGTAACTCTCTTGTCCAAAAACTCTACAAAAAATGCTTAATAAAATTAATGACGCCCAGAAAACTAAACCCAAATTCACCACCTCCATACCATTCTGTAACGGCATAGCAAACAAAATTAAAAACGAAGGATCCAAACATAATATACATATACCCATCAAACCCAATAGGAACATTATTCAACAAATTCGGAACGAAAAAGATATTATTGACCCTAAAGAAACTTCAGGAATATACAAAATTACATTTGATTTAGAAAACAACAATAAACCGGCCTCATACATAGGAATGACAAAAAGAAAAATTAAGGACAGGGAAATAGAGCACGTCAGCGATCTTAAATACAATAGATGCTCCACCGCTTTAGCTCGTACGCATAAAACTAACCCTATAATAACTGATACCCTAAAAACCATCAAAATAGCACCTTACAATTCACATAACTACGCCCTGAAACGCGAAGCTTTGGAAATATTAACCACTAATTCTGCAGTAAATGAGCGAGAGCACAGCATTATAGCTAAAGATTGGCAACATGTTAATAAAGACTTATCGACGACAAAGTGACGTAGGAAAAGAGGAGAGTGATGTGGAAGAGGATGAAGACGTGAATCAGTAATGCAGCAAAGAAAACATCTGAGGATGACTGCGAATGCAGATCGAAATATATCATATAATCAAAGCTGCTCAAGTAGAAGGATTGTCAAAGGTATTTTAAATTTTTTAAAAGTAATATTTCTAATTTATTTTCCACTTTTTCTGCTTTTAACTCCGTTAAAATATCTATTTTTATGCAATCGAGGTGAATTCTGAGTTATTGAGATTGCTTTTTGATTAGACATAGGTCAACATTCTAATTAATATCTCCACAACTAATTAAAAATTTTAAAGTCTGTTTTCATGAATGCCTCGGGCATCCGTATGTCAATTCTTGTACTTTTGTGTTAAATAGGGGCTGAACGTATAGAAGAACAGACAGACAAACCTTTTCTTTTATTATTATAGTTTACATGCATTGAAAGTTAAAACAGTAGAGCAACTTATGTCAAAATTTCATTTAAATAGAATAAAAATTAAAAAATTTATCATCGAAAGATTGAGCTAGATTTTAGATATTACAGTTTTAAGAGGAGATCCAATTAATTCATCCATATCACGAAAGACCATTTTTGTGAAAAACCCTTTTTAAACTTGTAAATCTTAGTAAAGAAATATAAAATTCAGCTCATTCCTTTGATGATAATTTTCTTAACTTGTATTCTATTCTACTGAACTTTTGGCATAACTTGTCTTATATATATCTGCCTTTCTACCTATGTAAATAAATTTAAAAAAGGGAAATCCTTTGTACATGTAGAGTAAAAGAAGAAATATATATTTACTACAAATACTCATATCTCGGTGAAAATGAAATGTATGTTTTTTATTTTAAGCGTCCAAGAATGTTTTTCATATATCTGAAATTCAAAGACGAATTTCTCCAGTATTTGATTATAATATATAAAAAAATTTCTAATAATACGATTATCTGCTTTATATATTTTTCTTTTTATGAAGAAACTGTTTTAAGAATAAATATGTTTTATTTATAGTTTCTCTAGTGGAATATTCAATGTGTAAGAGAAAATAGTAGGGAGAATTGTAATAAAATTTATTAAGACACAAAATTTCACACTATATTTAAAATAATTATTGAAATAATAGCTAAAATTCAAAATAGATGTTATGCTTCAAATATCTAATGGACAGGTACAGAATTAAATTAGATTGTGATGGTGGCATAGTGTTCAGGTTGAGGCCCAACTGTCTATAATTGGGACTTGTGCCTAAAGGAGATGCCCTCCGTGGAGGTCTTTCTAAAAAATCCTAGCCCATATGAGTAAATTGTACCTTAGCAATATTTATTTCTATTGCATTTCTTCTTTTTATTTTCTTCTATCTATATAAGAAGAAAGTATTGGATTCATGAAAATTTTCAAACTCTGGTTTTCGACCAACACCATTTACAAAAAGTATGTTTGTCTTTGTATGTATGTCTGTGTGTGTATGTGTATCACAAATTAACGACACTGTTTCTCACGATCTAATAAATGAGATTTAGTTTGACCCAGACCTAAACCAGGGCTGATTACATTTGGGGATCAATAGCTTAACAAGTGATGCTGTCATCCCATTTTTTCATAATTTTTAGCAGTATGGGATAAAATTTCATAGTACATGATAAGAATTATTTTTAACAAAAATGATCAAGGTTGCTACAGTACCTGGAAAATTCAAGGGATTTGAAAAAATATTAAAAGACAGGGAAAATTCAAGGGATTTGAAAAAATATTAAAAGACAGGGAAAATTCAGGGGATTTGAAAAAATATTAAAAGACAGGGAAAACTCAGGGAATTTCAAAATTTATTGCAAAAACAGAGAATATTCATGGAATTTTGAAATTTAATAATCAAATCTTTTTTTAAATTTGAATGCTTTTATAATGAAGAAAAAGTCAATTATAGTAGACTCTCCTATAATGCAGGGGATATGTTCTGCATAATAGGAAATCACGTTATAGGAGACATATATTGAGCAGGCGATTTCATTCCGCAAGGAGACCAAAAGCGTCGGGTGTTGGCATAGTAACGGAGCAATCCTTATCTGCTGTGAAAAAGTAAGTAACCTTGAACAGGTTGAAAGTAGAAAAGATGTCATCACGTGCTTCCTTTATCGTACACATTATATGAGACTCTTTATCACGTGTATGAGTAATAGTCGCAGATTTTTCGTCGCGTTATACGAAATCGTGTTTTGTGAAAGCGCATTGTACGAGATTCTACTGTATATATATATTTTTTTTCCAACTACAGTAAGTTAACAAAATTAATATACCCTAGATATGTTGTTCATGTTAAATTCTAATGCTGCATGATTGCAGATCATCTACTTTACTTTTAAAAGAGACAGGAAAAACTCAGCAAATTTTTTCTCCTGATTTATAGAGTAACCCTGATGATAATGAAATTAATATGAATTATTAATAATAATAAATTAGGGAAAAAAATGTGTATGAGCATCGGTGAAGGTGCCCCCAGGAGTGTAAATTTTCAATATGGGTATTTAAGAACTTATCAATATCCATAAAAAGAATGGTTGAACCATAGATCTGTGATAATTTAAATCAAAGTTATTAATTTCTCTTTTTTCCATTTTTAATGGGGGGGGGGGATCTTTATTTTGATGTTGGCACAAAATTGACTTTTTATGACATTTAGTGTTACACTTCTCTGAGATAGGAATATCGTCTGCATTTATTATGGAAAATATATTTAATAAATAATAATTTAATAAGTAATTTGTACTGTGTGAATTTATATAAGATAATATAGAAAATAGTCTATCTTGTGATGGCCGCAACATATTAGGTTTTTTTCTTTTCTTTTAATGTTATACACTGGTTTTCAAAAGTTAGGCTGCAACATATTTTCTCATTTTCTTCTTTTGCATGAAACTCTTAAACAAATGAATATAAAATTTAGGTGCCATGTTTGATATACAGACTAATATTAACTTTTTATCTCTAACTTTTCTGAAAAATCATCTGTTAATCAGAAATTTTTTTCTTAAAAAAAAAAAAAAAGGAATATAAAATTTGAATGATTTTAAAACTAAATGAAAGATGGTTCTATGAAAGCCTAGTAGTTAGGCTATACCTTCAAATGCTAAATTTTAACCAGCTTTTCATTCCTGTATTCATTTTTATTTTGCTTTCATAACAAACTTTCTAAGGTAAAAAGATTAACTTTGGTAAAAACAAACTTCATTCAATAATAACATGTATTTTATTTACAAACTGTATTATACAAATCTCTTCTAGAGAATAAATAACATCTTTGATCTCAAACAAAACAGTAACAAATGTCATTTTTGTTGAAGAAAAGGTGAAAAAAAACATTTCCTGGTTTATCTTAAAATCGAGCTATATTGCATAGCTGCAAAACAGTTAGTATCATTGTATTCATGTAGATATATTTTGTAATATTTATCTACTATTAAACACGTTCATAATTACTATAAGAAACAATGATACTGATTTTTTTTTTTTTTTTTTTTTAAACAGTAATATTGGCAACTATGATAATGTCTCGTTGATAGACTGTTCATTTCATGTAATACGAACCACTCAGTGACTCAGTAATTGCCTAATGTGTAACAAGGCTTCTCTATTCTCTTGCATTGAATCCAGCAGCCACCTAGATACACAATTTGAATTTTTATTGCGAGAGTATAAAGCAGGGCAATATACCTTCGACTTGTTCAAATAAAGTAAATACATTAGAATCTAAAATATATAAATACAATGTTAAAAAGAAGCTGAACATTTACATAATTTATATATTTTATATTAGCAAATGCTTTATCAAATTAATTTTCTTTTTCATTATATATATATGTAATATATTTAAATAATGATCAGTGATGACATGAAAGTGGAATGTAATAAACAACAAAAAAAATTATTTAACAATGTTAATAAACAAGGAAATTAGTTAAAGTTAAACATTATTTAAACCAAAAAAATTAAATTATGCTGTGCTTTCCTCTTCAGCAGCTATTAATAGCTGTGTTCCCCCACCTGCTGAAGAAGAAAGCACAGCATAATTTAATTTTTTTTTTTTTTTTTTTTTTTTTTTTTTGGCGTAAATAGTGTTTAATTAATTTTCTTGTTTATTAACATTGTTAAATAATTTTTCTTGTTGTTTATTACATTCCACTTTCATGTCATCACTTATCATTATTTAAATATATTATTGTTTTTGTATATAATTTAGCGCTGCTTTGAGTGCCTTTTTTATACAAATTAATTTTTGTCATTTATATTGAATTTAATATATATATATATCTGAAGAGGTAACAGTTAATAAATAAATTTTATAATTTATTGTATTGTTGTATATAAGCATCGCCAAAATAAGTTTGTGTCTGTAGGTCTGTCAACCTACATTTTTAATTCATGCATTGAATGATGGAATTTATTAAAACAAAAACTGTGATATTGTGATGACAGAAAATGGACTGGATAATCACCTCTCCTCATGTATATAGTTCAATGGTACATCCAATTAGATGATATAAATGGCAGCTCATAATCTGGATTGGCTGTTGTGTATTGAGGTATCTTGAGTTATTGCTGCAGGAACTTTATCCACATATCGAATTTCTGCATTCTTAAAAAGATTATTAAACTCCTGTACTGTCATCTTGACATACCCGGGGGGTGCAATATGATCCCCAGGAGCATAGTAGGCATGAAAAAACTGTTTTTTCAAGTCTTGCTGATTCGATGTCTCAGCTCCATTATTGTAGTGATTTTTATTGTCTCCGTGTACACCGCTGCTGCTTACAAATATGAAGGGATGCTCACTTTGGTAGGTGGGAGAGTTGTGTAGGCTGTTGCTGTTGATCTCTTCTGATGTACTTCTAAGCTCTTCTGAAATGGGATTGACAGTATGGGAATCCTTCTTTCCTGCATATTTGATAGGCAGGTAAGAACTGCTATTGTTAAACAAAGGGGCATGTTTGTCGAGAGTCACATATGACATATTTCTGTTTAATTTTCCAAAGTCTGATATCTGTGTTGATTCTGGTGTGCTGGCTGTGTAGAACAAGTACTCTTTTTCATTCGGGTACTCATTTGCATTTGTGTACTCTTGTTGAGTTGGACGAACAGGAACGTGAAGAATGGCAACTTCCCTTTCGATTAAGGCTGGAGATCCTCTGATGTTTGTGACTATGCTGGGATTTTTATAAAGTGTTTGTAATTTCAAATTCTTATTCAAATAATTAGAAGATTTTGGGAGAACTGGCCTGGGCATGGTTCTTAACGGTAAGTTGATCAATGTTGGATTTTTTGGCAAAGATGTGTAAGGGATTACTGGACCTGATACAGTGTGTTTTGGGTAGAATGGCTTGATTGGATTATAAGATGGATATCTCGATCCTAAATGCTTACTCATGTGTTTGGCTAAATTTTTGGTTATTGTATGAGGAAGTACGTTTTTGGCAATTGGTATAGGATTATTCAGTATTGTCGTTGGGACTCTGTACTTAACATTTGGATATACTGGAGCCATCGGAATGTCAGATAGAATCGTGACATCTTTGTAATTGTTTATTTTTGGAATAGCTAATTTACCTGATTTTATAGCCTGTAATTGTGAGTCTCGATATTTTTTGGTCTCGATAGGATTAAAGAGTCGTTTTGCAGGATGGTGGCTTTCAAGGGGAAAGGTTGTCCCCTTATAATTGTTTGCATATTTATAAGTAGTTGGCTGGTGTATATTGTATGGCACTTGAATAATTCCGGAACTTCCACCGTAATTTAATTTTGATGAAGGTAAGTTATCCCTAAAATAATTTAAGGTACTGTATTTCGCATGTTTCGGGGTCGGACCAGGAGAATTCTTAATGACTGGATATTTTGTGTTCATTTGAAAATTTGGGCCCAGATATTTTATTTGGTCAAGATGTATCTTGCCTAATTGCTTGATGACATCTGAATCTACTTCACCAATCGGTGTTAATTTCAGATAGGTATTTTTGCCAGCATTATGTAGTATGTTGAGATCATGCAAGTTCAAGGCTCCGATGGGTAAATCTTTCAAAGTAGGAAGGACATAAGGAGATTGTTGGCGTGGGTTTTCTAAAATATCGAGAGGTCTCCTTGGATTTTCATTATAAACAGGTTTATAATCTATGTCTAGTTCTTTAGGTCCATCATAAGCAGATTGAGGTGGATAATAAGCATATATATCTTTGTTTGGCTTTAGATCAGAAACTGGATAACCTTGATTAGGTTGCGAATCATGAGAATTCTCATATGAAGACTGGGGAGGTACTTGTGTGTATGTCTCTTTGTCTGGTATCTGCACATTAGAATCTGGTTGACCTTTCTGGTTGTGAGGTTCACCATATTCTGATTCTGGTGAATAATGAGAATAAACATCCTTGTTTGTTTTGTGTACAGGGACGTTTTGTTGTCCAGTGGTTGGAGAATCACCATACTCTAACGAGTGGGAGTACACATTTTTACTCAAATCATGTCCAGATATCGGTTGCCCTTTTGAAGGAGGAGAACCATCATACTGCAGTTCTGGTGAAATCTGAGAGTAAACATTATTACCCAAATAATGGCCAGATATTGGTTGACCATTAAAAGAAGATCCTTTGTATGCAGATCCTGGAGAGTATTGCGAATAAATCTCTTTACCTGGTGTTGGTTGGGGTTGGTTGCCATAGCCTGAAGGATGCGAGTAAATCTCTTTACCTGGTGTTTGTTGGGGTTGGTTGCCATAGCCTGAAGGATGCGAGTAAATTTCGGGCTCGTTTGTGTATGTATTGAATTGACTTGGATTGACGAATTCTATGTGCTCCTCAAAATGATGTTCGACATTGTGCTCAGGAGGTCCGTGAAATAGTGTTTTGTGATTCAGGTAGTCTACATTGCTTGAATAATCGACATTTCTTCTTCTTACAGGTCCGAAATAAAAAGGATGGCCTGGCAAAATAGGCGTCCATCCTCCATAGATGATTCTTGGAGGGGTAAAACTTCTCGAGATGTGTAGGAAACTGAGCACAACAAGAGTTTTCAGCATCCAGTGCAAATTCTAAAATAAAAATAAAATAAAGTATAACAAAACTTAAAGGAAAAATATATTAATGCATTATTAGTTAATAATATAAATTTGAAATCGGTTCTATTAGTCATATTTCAACAACAAAATATTGAACAAAAGAAGGTATGTAAATTGAAAAGTGTCTAAAAATTTGTGACAGAAATATATTAAATAGTTTCAAATGACATTAAAAAAATATCTGAAATAATATCTAATTGATCTACTTAAACCTTTTGACATCACTTTTGTTTTTTCCCTTTCAAAAGGAAATAATCGTTATTTACTAAATATTTTACAGATAATGATAATAGGCGGCAGCTCTAAACTTTTTTTTATTTTTAATTCATTCAGAATTAGAATGTGTGATTTTGTGACTTAATTTCTTTTAAATTCTTATGCACTTATTGTTTTTTCAAATACTCTGGTGGAGTTTTTCTGTCTCTCTTTTTTTTTTTTTTTTTAGCAAAGGATGCACATTATAAAAGGAATCCGAGGGGATTGAACAGATTTTAGTTTCACCCTCATATCATTTTTGACATGAAATGTTACAAAATTTCTTTAGGCTACAGGCGCTGCCTAGAATTGTGAGCTCTCATCATCAAATGTTAGTTACTACAAAATTTTGATGACACAGTCAGGCATTTTCTGAAATATAATCAAGTTGCATTCAGAATATACCACCAAAATTGAATTAGTGACCGAAAGCCCCCCAAAAAGCATTTACATTCACAAAACTTATAATTAAAAGAAAACAATTTAAATTCATATTGGAATGATTGCAAACATTTTCAGTAAAATCAATTTAAATAATTGTCTGCCATAGTTAAGTAAACATACATCAGCGATCAAAAACCTCTCTAAAAGTTCACCTCTATTTAAGGGCCACCTCCTATAAGGGTAAATTTTTTTGGCTCCCAAATATATATTGTTCAAGTTCATTATGGAATGTTCGATATTGAAAATGGGGTAAATACTGCCATTGGTTTGTCTGCAGGGACACCAGAAAGAATATCAAAGCATTGCGTTCTATGAGAGGTATTTCCATAAATCATATTTTAACATTTTATCTCATGCAAATCATAATGAAATTGACATTAACAATACATGTGCACAAACAAAAAAAAAAAGTTTTCTATTGAATGTAGTATGTTTAGCATTAACATTTACATTGTCACAAAGACAAAAAATATTCAGTTACATTGAAATTCGATGGAATTTAATTTTCGTTTACATTAATCGTTTTTAACACTTTCTAATGGTGTGTAAGAGGGATTATTATATGAATTAGTCTATACGTCTTTCTTTCTGTCCATCTGCTTGTGAACTCTCTAACTTCCGTAAATATTCACGGAATTTTTTGAAATTAATGTAATAATTATAAATGAATTATTGCAACAATTTCTTGGTGCAATCTAATGTATCTACGGAATGCACCCTAATATTAGGGGAGAACGGGGTTGAATGGGACAATACCTAGATTTTTATGTTTTGCAAGCACCAGAAAGTTGACATTTTTTCTGATATATGGCAGTACTGAGGTCATTCATTTAGTTTCACAATTGTGCTATCCATAGAAGGGCAGAAAAAAAGAAGTGTCTTTTTCAGCTGCCAAAGTAAGTTTTTACTGATTCAATTAGGTAGTAGTTAATATTTGCTTAAAGTTAATATAACTCTTATACGATGAAAAGGCATAATCTTTTATTGTGTTTATGATATTCAAGAAAAATATTGACAATTGTTCATTAAGCCTATTTCCTGTTTTATATGATCATGTGGTGGTTGCTTGTTGGGATGAATGGGACATTCCCCACTATGTGCTAATTTAAAATTGTACACAATAATTATATTAAAACAAATCTTAAATAGATTTTCAATATTTTTATAACCTTTAGTTCAGTAGTTATAACATGAAATTATAAAATTAGCATGGATTTAAAGAAAAATTAATTGAAATTGTTCTGATTTTTGTTTATAATAATTATGATTAAAAAATTGTAAGTTAGAACATTCGATGCAACTTAAATCAATAATTAAAAAAAATAAATAAACTAATAATAATTTGATTAAAATCACAATTTCAATCAAGCTAATTAAATAAATCTTGGTGATTATTAATGTAATACAGTTACAGAATAGAACGCTGATTTTTCCCGATCAGTCAGAAACAAAAGTTTATCTGGATAATTTGTACTCTATTATAATGATTTATCTCTTTCTAGTGTCTTATTTATTTATTTATTTTTAGATTAGGTCTTATTAGATTAAATTGCCAAAGCTTAGAGCACTAGGAACTGTTTGAAGCAAAGGACTTTTGTCTTTTGATGTTAATTTGAGTCAGTACATCAGTTTATGTTAATTTCAGTAAATTCATTGTGTGTAATAAAATCACATAAACCAATTTAACTTTAAAAATGTATTTACTTTCCATTTTGTTTTATTTTCTTTGTTAACTCCAGTCCTATCCTATTCATCCCCATAGGTGGGGATGAATGGGGCAATGCACATGCATGTAAAAAATATATATATATTATTAATTAAAAATAACTTTTTATTAAAGTTAGTATGTTTATATGTAACTGATTACTGAAGTGTACTTATGAGCAATGTTACAAAATTCTGGATTACGTATGGTGAACGTTATCATTAAAAACATGAAAAATGTCCCATTCATCCCCACTCTCTCCTACGATTGTATATTTTTCATTGATCTGGAATACATTTCCAAAACTCTTAGCCCCTCCCAAAAGTGAAGTTCTGGATCCGCCACTGACCGAAAGATCACATTATTTAACCTATCTACATTCATATTCCTGAAATGTTATAGAATGTTTTATAAATTTAAAGACACATTCGTCTTTAATCATTCGACACTTTCAGGGATGAGAAATTTCTGCCTCTTTTGTTACCACATTTTTGTAAACAATAGTTCCTATCCTATTTAATTACGACACATTACTAAAAAATACGGTGAAGATTTCTGTATGAAAATAGTGGTAACAAAATTGGTGGAAATTTCTCATCCCTGAAAGTGTCCTGAAAAAAGGACTGATACTTTGGGCTCTGTGATTCTCAACCTGATAGGTGCGACTACCTATCGGGCGTGACTACTAAATGAGTTGCTTGAGCTTATCGAAAAGAAAATATATAAGGTCATTGTGCCTAAATGCGACGTGATTTTTGGTAAGTTTATCGCATTTAGGAAACTTATGACATTTTAGTAAACAAATAATTATGAAAAGAAAGAAAAAATGGTTGAATATTATACTCATAGTTCTAAACTAGTGTTTTGTGTCTTTTTTTTTTTTTTTTTTTCAAGAAATTAAAAAAATATCAGTAATTTATGAAAATATATACCAGCGTCGCATTTAGGAAATTTTTGTCGCATTTAAGGTACTATATCCTAAATGCGATGTTCAAACTCCCTAAATGCGATTATGCATTTAATGCATGGGAGTTGCTTGAATGTTATTAACACTTTCCAAAGAAGGTTGAAAACTGTTATTAACACTTTCCAACAAGGTTGAAAAGTGTTTATGACTTCGGTTTGTCTGTCTGTCTGTCCGTCCGTCCGTCTGTCTGTCCGCGCTCTAACTCCCGTAAATATTTATGAAATTTCTTGAAACTCATATATGTTATTCAAGATTACTATTGGACGTTCCCTATTGAAAATGGAGTTCATACCTCTACTAGTTTGTGTACAGGCACACCCGAAAGTATTTCAAAGCATTGTGTTCTATGAGAGGTATTTCTACAAACCATATTTTCTTACCTTTACTGTAGACATATCTTAATGAAATTGCAATATGTTATTAAAGTTTACTATAGGATATTTTCTGTATAAAATGGAGGAAATATCACCATCGGTTTATGTACAGGGACACTCAAAATATTCCAAAGCATCGCGTTCTATGAGAAATATTTCTATAAATCAAATTTTAATAACTTTACATTCCACGAAGTTTTTGGAAATTTAAATATGGTATTTATATGCACAAAAGAATGCTTTGTACAGAATATAGCATGATTAGCATTAGATTTACAGGGTGGAACAAAAATATCCAGTTACATTAACAGCTATTAAAAAAAATGGCTAGAATTGTACTTTCGTTTACGTTAAGCGTTTTTAACGCATTCTGACATTTTTTAAGTTTGAATATGATACCTCCACTGGTTTGTGCACAGGACACCCAAAAGCATTCGAAAGCATTGTGTTCTATGAGAGGTATTTCTGTAAACCATATTTTCATACATTTACTGTAGACATATCTTAAGGAAATTGAAATATGTTATTCAAATTCCCTATTGGATGTTTCCTGTATAAAATGGAGGAAATACCACCACCGATTTATATAGAGGGACACTCAAAAGTATTCCAAAGCATTGCGTTCTATTAGAGATATTTCTATAAATCAAATTTTAATAACTTTACTTTCCACGAAGTTTTTGGAAATTTAAATATGGTATTTATATGCACAAAAGAATGCTTTGCACAGAATATAGCATGATTAGCATTAGATTTACAAGGTGGCACAAAAATATCCAGTTACATTAAGAGCTATTAAAAAAAAATGGCTAGAATTGTACTTTCATTTACGTTAAGCATTTTTAACACATTCTAACATTTTTTAAGGGTGAATGTGATTTCAGTTTTGTGTATCTGCCTGTCTGTCTGTCTGAGCTCTAAATCTCATAAATATTTATGGAATTTCTTCAAAGTGATATATGTTATTCAAGTTCACTATCGGATGTTCCCTATTTAAAATGGAGTTTATACCTATACTGGTTTGTGTACACGGACACCCGGAAGCATTTCAAAGCATTGTGTTCTATGAGAGGTATTTCTATTGGTTTTACTGTAGACATATCTCAATTAAATTGAAATATGTTATTCAAGTTCACTACTGGATGTTTCCTGTATAAAATGGCGGAAATACCACCACCGATTTATGTACAGGGACAGTTAAAAGTATTCCAAAGCATTGCGTTCTATGAGAGATATTTCTATAAATCAAATTTTAATAAATTTACTTTCCACGAAGTTTTAGGAAATTGAAATATGTTATTTATATGCAGAAAAAAATGCTTTGCATAGAATATAGCATGATTAGCATTAGGTTTACAGGGTGACACAAAAATATCCATTTATATTAAGAGCTACTGATAAAACAATTCTAGAATTGCACTTTCGTTTACATTAAGCGTTTTTAACACTTTCTAACATTTTTAAGTGTGAATATGATTTCAGTTTTTGTATCTGTCCATCTGTCTGTCCGTCTGTCTGCCCGCGCTCTAACTCCTGTAAATATTTATGGAATTTCTCGAAACTGATATATTTTATTGATGTTCACTATCGGATGTTCCATATTAAAAATGGAGTGAATATCTCTTCTGGTTTGTGTACAGGGACACCCAAAAGCATTGTGTTTTATGAGTGTTATTTTTATAAACATTATCCCTATAGAATGTTCCCCATTCAAAACGACATTAATAGTTTGTTTACAGGGACAACAACAACAAAAAAAAAATGCCAATGCATTACGGTTTAGGACAGAATTTTTTGAAAGTTAAGTCTTTCTACTGCAAAAATCATAAAAATATTGAAATGTATTGTTAATATTCTAAAATAATGTTTTGTATAGAATATGGTATGATTAACTTTCTGATTTAAAGGGGTACACTAAAATATTCAGAGAGATCAAAAGCTGTAATTATAATTTAATGGCTGCATTTTATTTTGCGTTAAGCCTTTTTAACTCTTTCCAAAATGCCTAAGAGTAATTTTAAAATCAATTAGTCTATCTCTATATTTTTCAGTCCTTCTGTCTGTTGTGTGATAACGTTGTAAAGTTTGCATTGACGCAAAATCCATCTTAACTTAATTAGATCACTAAATGGATAAGTAAGAGAACACAAGACTTGAATTAACAATAACTAAAGTTTATTTGAGCAGATTAATGGAGAGAGTGGCCTGGCAATTAAACTAGCTCAGTCAGTGTATTACTCAATCAATATATATATATATCAACAATTAAATTAGATTATCTTAAATATCGCACCCCAGCAAGCAATTGAAGGTGTAGCGACGGTTGCACTCGTAACTCCACTGCTGCGACTTCACTTTCGATCAGAGGATTCCCTACAGATCGAAATTCACTTTCACGAGCGCTAGCAAATACTCGTACTAACACTTATCATGACTTATTCCTCACTCCTCTAAATTTCTACTACTCAGTATTCGCCAAAATAAGACTTTCAACAATCCACTATAATACTCCAATATTCACACTATAATATGCTCCGACATCCACTCCCATCTACTAAAACCATCGCCATTTTATACTTCTTCCTACATCCTCCTCTCTCTTCATTTCAATCCGTCCTTTTAAAATCACTTCTAATTTATCTAACATTCAAAATCTAAGTCTTTCATTGCAGCACCCTGCCGACACAAAGCTAACTCGACCTCAACTTTCGTCGAGTCACTGGCGACGAAGCGATTTTAACCGTCCCCACTTTCTACTTTGCTGGATCCAGCTTAATTAAAACAACTGTGGTGACGTTCTGACGTCTCAACCTCACAACGTAGGCAAAGAATATTAAACGTTATTCGATACAACAATTACGTACAGTTGGAAGGTGTTACTAATCAATGGGTACTGCATGATTTTTCTTTTTTGTTTAAGTCTTAACGTGTTTTCAATTTCTGTATCTATGTGCCCGAATCTCCATTTGTCTATCTGTCCGTGTACCGCACTTAGCGTCCGGAAATATTTTCTGAATTTTTAAAAGAATATATATGTTGTTCATATTCACTATTGAATGTTCCCAAATAAAAAGAGCATTAATAGGTATACTGTACAACATGTTTATGTACAGGAACGCGCAAAAAATGCCAATGCGTTGCATTTTAGGACATACATTTTTATAATTTACATTTAAAGAACTTTCAACTGTAAAATCATAAAGAAATTGGCATTTATTGTTAATTTGCTAAAATAATGTTTTGTATAAAATATGATTTTGTTAACCTTCAAATTTACAGGGCTACACTGAAATTTTCAGATAGATTAAGGGCTGGAATTACAATCGAAGGGCGACGGTTTCTTTTGCATTAAGCATTTTTAACACTTTCAAACAGTGTTTAAGAATGATTAGGAATTCAATTAGTCTGTCTGTATGCCTTTCAGAACTACTGTTTATTTGTTGTGTGATAACGTAGGTACAGAACTTTCAAAGTTATAAGATATAACAATTACGTGCAGTTGGAAAGTGTTAATAATCATTGCGTAATGCATGATTTTTCGTTCTTTTTTATAGTTTATAAAATACTTAATACCACATAACTATTTCAAGATAAAATGTTGTGTAACTCTATGTGCAACTCTGCCTTTAACAGTGTGTGTAACTCTTCCTTCTTATTAACAGTGTGTGGAACTTTGTGTCTAAATCTGCTGTTTGTTAACAGTGTGTAACTATTCTTTTTTTTTTAACAGTGTGTGTGTAATTCTGTGTGTATTGCTGAACTTTTCTAACAGTGTACGTAACGCTATGTGAAACTGTCACTGTGTGTGCAACCCTGTATGCAATTAACAGTGTGTGTCTCTTCTTTCTTATTAACAGTGTGTGGAACTCCATGTGTAATTTTGTTTTTTGTTAACAGTTTTTTTTTTTAACATTGTGTGTGTAACACTGTGTGTATCGCTGATTTTTAGCAAAAAACGCGGGTAATTTTACTTATGTGTAACTAACAGTGTGTGTAACCCTGTACGTAATTAAAAGTGTGTGTGCAACTCTGCCTTCTTATTAACTCTGTGCGTAACTCTTTATTAACAGCGCCTTTTTATTAACAGTGCATGTAACTCTGTGTATAATCTTGCCTTTTTATTAGCAGTGTGTGTAATTCAATGTTCAATTCATTTTTTTTTTTTTTTTTTTTTTTTTTTTTTTTTTGAACAATGTGTGTAACTTTGCGTGTATCACTGATTTTTTGCTGTGTATAATTCCGCCTTTTTATTAACAGTGTGTGTAACTCCGTATGTAAATCTTTTTTTTTTTTTTTTTTTTTTTTTTTTTTTTTGACAATGTGTGTAACGCTGTGTGTACCGCTAATTTTTTGCTAACAATGTGGGTGTAACTCTGCATTTTTATTAACAGTTTGTGTGTAATTGTGTGTGTAACTTTGCCTTTTTATAACAGAGTGTGTAACTCCGTGTTTAACTCTTCTTTTCTGAGTAGTGTATGTGTAACTGATTCCATGAATATTTACGGGAGATAGAGCACGGACAGACAGACAAACCTAAGTCATTAACACTTTTCAACTTTATTGGAAAGTGTTAAAAACATTTAGAAAGTGATAAAAACGCTTATTGTAAACGAAAATGCAATTCAAGCAATTTTCCAACAATACCTCTTAATGTATCTGAATATTTTTGTGTAGCCCTGTAAATATAATGCTAATAATATTGTATTTTATGGAAGGCATTATTTTGTGCATATAAATAATATATATTTACGACTTGTGCAAAGTAAAATCATTAAAATTTGGTGCTTAGAAATACCTTCCATAGAACGCAATGCTTTTAAATACTTTCGGATGTCCCTGTATACAAACCAGTGATGGTATTTACTTCAATTTACATGGGGAATATCCGGCAGTGGACTTAAATGATATATTTCAATTTCATTAAAATTTGTTTAAAGTAAACGTATCAAAATACGGTTTGTAGAAATATCTATCATGGAACACAGTGCTTTGGAAAATTTTGGGTGTCCCTGTAGGCAAATCAGAAGAGGAATTCCCTCCATTTTCAATAGGGAACATCCGATAGTGAACTTGAATACGATATATCAGCTTCAAGAAATTCCATGAAAATTTACAGGAGTTCGACTGCGGGCAGACAGACAAACCGAAGTCATTGACACTTTTCAACCTTGCTGGAAAGTGTTATAAAAAGAACGAAAAATCATGCAGTACGCACTGGTTATTAATACTCTCCAATTGTACGTGCTTGTTGTATCGTATAACTTTCAATATTCTTTGCCTGCATTATCAAACAAAGGAGAGAAGCACAGAAAAATATACAGATTGACTAATTGAATTTAAAACAGCTCTCAGACATCGTTGAAGAACGTTAAAAAGGCTTAATGCAAAAGAAAATCCAGCCGTCAGATTATAATTGCTTCCCTTAATGTATTTGAATATTTTAGTGTAGTCCTGTAAATCTGAAGGTTGATCATATCATATTCTATACAAAACATTATTTTAGAATATTAAAATACATTTCAATTTATTTATAATTTTTACAGTAGAAAGTTATTTCGATGTGATTTATAAAAATGTCTGTCCTAAAACGCAAAGCATTGGAAGTTCCCTGTACACAAACACGTTGTGTAGGACATATTAATGGCATTTTAAATAGGAAACATTCCATAGTGAACTTTAATAACATATATCAATTTTTCAAATTTCTGAAAATATTTAAGAACTCTCGGGACGAGAGCCAGATAGAAAGACAGACAATCGGACAGAAAGATAACCAAATTAAAATCATATTCGCGCTTAAAAATTGTTAGAAAGTGTTAAAAATGCTTATTGTAAAAGAATGTGCAATTACAGCAAATTTTTATTAATAGCTCATAATGTAACTTAATATTTTTATGTGGCCCTGTAAGATTAATACTAATCATACTGTATTTATAAAAAGCATTCCTTTTTGCATATGAATAACATTTTTCAATTTCATTAAGATTTGTGCAAAGTAAAGTTATTAAAATTTGGTTTGCAGAAATACCTCTCATACGAGGGTTGCTATTTATATTTCTGGCCTAATAATGAAAAAACAAATATGTAGGATCGAAATTGGTTTTATTGTTTTTCAAAATATTCTCCATGATACACTTTTGCATGCGTTTGAACCAATTTTCAAAGCACTTTTTCCAGTCCGATTGAGGTAACTCCAAAACATGCGTTTTGAATGCATCAACCGCTTCTTCGGGGGTCGAAAATCGTTGTCCACGTAATTTATTTTTGATGTGTGGGAATAAGAAGAAGTCATTGGGTGCCAAATCAGGGCTGTACGGCGGATGACCCATCAGTTCGATCTTTCGCTCAGTCAGAAATGCATTTGTTTGAGTCGATGTGTGAGAGCTCGCATTGTCATGATGAAGAATGATTCGCCTGTTTTTCTGCTTTTTTCGAATTTCTCCGATGACTTCTGGCAAACAAATGGTCGTGTACCATTCAGAATTGACCGTCCTGCGTTGCTCTAACGCCACTGTTGCCACATGACCGTTAATGCCGAAGAAACAGGCAATCATTTGTTTCGATGTGCTTCTTCCTCGAACAACTTTTGTTGGTTTTGCCTCACCTTGGAAGACCCATACAGTTGATTGCTGTTTTGTTTCCGGCTCATATGCATAGATCCATGATTCGTCACCTGTGTAGATGTTATACACAGCCTTTGATGTACCTTGAACGTATTTTTCCAACATTTCCTTGCACCAATCGACACAAGCCTTTTTTTGAGCGTTTGTCAGATTATGTGGGATCCAACGCGAACAAATTTTTTTTACGCTCAAATGTTCATGCAATATTTTATTGATGCTAGTCATACTAATGTCCAAAGACGCCTCAATCTCACGGTATGTCACATGACGATCTTGCTTTATCAGTTCACGCACAGCATCGATCTTTTCTGGCACAACAACGGATTTTGGACGACCTGCACGGGATTCGTCCTGGATCGAACATCGACCACGATTAAATTCGTTATACCAATTTTTTACAGTGCTGTAGGATGGCGCTTTATCGCTGTATAAAGAATTAAGTTCATCGAAGCACTCTTGTCTTGACAATCCACGTCGAAAGTTATGAAAAATAATCGCACGAAAATTTTCACGATTCAATTTCATTTTTTGAAAGAGAAGAACTTTTCAATTTACTGTCAACAACACAAATAAAGCTATAATGGTAAATCGTCTGCTGAATTTACGTTTAAAAATATCAAACTTTCGATTAAAATCGTCTGCGGTCGCCTAGCAACACTTACTGTTGCCAAGGCCAGAAATATAAATAGCAACCCTCGTACAACGCAATACTTGTAAGTCTCCCTGTACACAAAACAGTGGTAATATTTTCTCCATTTCACATAGGAAACATCCGATAGCGAACTTGAATAACATATTTCAATTTCATTAAGATTTGTGTAAAGTAACGGTATTAAAATATGGTTTATAGAAATACCTCTCATAGAAAACAATAGTTTGCAGTAATTTCCGATGCCAATGTACACAAACTAGTAGAGGTATTCACTCCATTTTCAATAGGGGACATCCGATAGTGAACTTAAAAAACATATATTAGTTTCAAGATATTCCATAAATATTTACCGGAGTTAGAGCGCCGAAAGACAGACAGATGGGCAGACAAACAGATACACAGATACACAAATTGAAATTATATTCACACTTAAAAATTGTTAGGAAATGCTAAAAACGGTTAATGTAAACGAAAGTGCAATTCCAGCAAACTTTTCTTAATAGCTCTTTATGTATCTGAATATTTTTTTGTTGCTCTGTAAAACTAATACTAAACATACTATATTCTATAGAAAGCAGTCTTTTGTGCATATGAATAACACATTTCAGTTTCATTAAGCTTTATGGAAAGTAAAGTTATCAAAATTTGGTTTATAGAAATACTTCTCATATAACGCAATGCTTTGGTATGCTTTCAAGTGTCTCTGTGCCCAAACCAGTGGTGGTATTTACTCCATTTAATATGTAAAACATCCGATAGTGAACTTGAATGACATTTCTCAATTTCATTAAGGTTTGTGTACAGTAAAGGTATTAAAATATGGTTTATAGAAATATCTCTCATAGAACACAATGCTTAGTAAAAGGTTTGGGTGCCTCTGTACACAAACCAGTAGAGATATTAACTCCTTTTTCAATAGGGAACATCCGGTAGTGAACTTAAATAACAGTTTCAAGAAATTACATAAATATTTACTGGAGCTAGAGCGCGGACAGACGAACAGACAGATACTTAAATTGAAATTATATTCACAGATGAAAATTTTTAGACAATGTTAAAAACGCTTAATGTAAACGAAATTGAAATTATAGCAAATTTTTATGAACAGCTCTTAATGTAACTGAATATTTTTGTGTGGCCCTGTAAATCTAATGCTAATCATGCTATATTCTATGCAAAGCATTCTTTTGTGCATATGAATAACATATTTCAATTTCATTAAACTTTGTGGAAAGTAAAGTTATTAAAATTTGGTTTATAGAAATACCTCTCATAGAACGCTATGCTTTGGAGTACTTTCGAGTGTCCCTGTGTACAAACTAGTGGTGGTATTTATTCCATTTTATATATGAAACATCCGATAGTGAACTTGAATAACATGATTCAATTTCACTAAGATTTGTATACAGTTAAGGTATTAAATATGGTTTACAGCAATACCTCTCATAGAACACAGTGCTTTGGAATACTTTCGGGTGTCCCTACAGGAATTAGAGCGCAGACAGACAGAGGGACAGACAAGCCTAAGTCACTTTTAAACCTTGTTGGAAAGTGTTAAACAGGAAAAAATGCTTAAACTTCCCTTAATATATCAACTGTAAAATTCGCCGCATTTAAGGGATAAAATTTGTCGCATTTAGGAAAATGGTGTAAACAGACCCTTAAATGCGATAAAAATTTTAAACCCCTCTTTTTAAAAAAAAATGTAGTATTTTTTTTTTTTTTTTCTTCTGGTAGGTATAAAGGGTATTCAAGCACATGACGTAACAGTGGTTATTTGACCTTGAAAGATGAAAGGATAAAATTACAGTTACTATTTGAAAATATTTTATCGCAATTAGGAAAAGATGGGGGAAAGCCATAATGACAATGTTTATAGCAAAAATAAATTCCACTAGAAAAAACCTTTAAAATTTAATGAAAAGATTCGCGAACCATTCTTGAAATGTGTATGTTCCTTTATGATTTATAAGTTTGTAATTTAAGCATTTAGATTTTCAGTAGAAGAACTTTGTCGCATTTATGGGTTATCGCATTTAGGCCCAATGACCTTATATAAAAAAAAGTTTAATTTATTGAAATGAAAGCAAGATAATATACATTCTGACATTATGCAAAATAAAATACATATTTACACTAAAGCACTTAAAAATAGAATTGCTTCAGTACTACATTAAAACAGAGATATTTCTTATTAACAACTTAATGATAAATCATAACCAGCATTATTTAAATATAAAAACTTCACACACCATCAAATCAAAGGAAGCACTACCAGTTTCGATAAAACACCTTTCTTCTTCAGGTGCAAAACTACAAAGCACGTGTTACTGCCTTGAAAGCAAAAGCAAGAACCGGTAGTGTTTTCATTAGTTTTATGGTGTGGTGTGTAAAAGAGTTTTTAAGTTTAAATATTGATTGTACACCAGTTATTTAATTTAGTATTGCATTACACTGGTGTTCAAAATTAAAGCAACAACCTGTTTTCTCGTTTTCATGATTGCCAACTTAACCTGGAAGATTGTTAGTCCTGCCCCTTTGTGCCTATATTTTCACACTAATCTATTTTTATAGTATTTTTCTTCTTATTTAATCGTAAATATATTTGAAGAGAATTGCTCTAAAAATTAAGTGGTGTACAAAAAGAGGCAGGAACTAACAATCTTCCGCGTTTATACGTTTTCTTCTTTTGTGCATAACTTTCAAACAAACATATGAACATAAAATTTGCATGGCAAGTTCGTTATCATATCATTAATCGAATTTTATATAACTTTATCCATAAGTAATAATTTTAAAACTAATAATTATTAAATATAATTATAATTATATTTAGCAATTAAATATTGTAATACTTAATTATAATTAAGAGGACTCTCTATTTATCGTCCCCGGAAGCTAAAGTCAATGTTATTCTATGGAGAATTTTGCCCCATTATAACTCATTAACTAATACATATTTTTTAATTTCGCTTTTACATTCAGAAAATTCACAACTACGAAACAGTTTATCGCTTTCTAAAAATTGATTTTTTTAATATTTTATTTAGGGCTGTGCCGATTAATCGGTTCGGTTAATCGATCAATGCTTAGTCCCGATCAATTTTTTTAATCGAGTTAATCGGATCGATTAATTCGATTAAAAATTTTCAAAATCCGATTAAAATTTTCCAACTACGAATTCAAGTAAAAATATTGTTCTGCCTACAAAATATTTTTTCACATATTTTGCTAACAAACATTCTAAGAAACATCCATCAAATAATGAAAAAGCAAAAAATAAATAAATAAAATAAATAAATAATAAATAAAAATAAAACCTCTCAAAAGAAGTAGTTGCACTTTTGTTGATAGAGAAAAGGGGGAGGACGGTTATTAAACAAAATGCCACTTCATGTGCATGCTGGAGCAGCATCACCTGTCTGTAGTCTTCTACAGAAAGTGTTGGCCAGGGTAATAGTATTCTCAGAAACAAGAAGCTTTCAAGAGATAGAAATGCTAAAGATTAAAAAAAAAAAAAAAAAAAGGGGGATTGAGATTTTCACTATCTCTCTGATGGGGATATGTCAAGATTGTTATGAAAATTATATGGAATTTTGAGAATTCATTTAAAAATAGTGACAAGCAAGATGGACAAGGCCTGCAAATATAAAACTAAAATATGTGTAAATTCATTTAATGTTTCTTTCAAAATGAATCGAAAAATTAATTTATTAAAAAAAAATAAAAAAAATAATAATAATAATAAATAAAATCGAATAAGTGAAAATGTTTATATAAAATTAACACTTAAAGTCACCAATTATTACTCTGAAAATTGCTTTAAATTTCAGTTATGAAACAGATATAATTAATTAGACAAAAACTTTTGAAAAAAAAAAAAAAAATCAGTCAAACTTATGAATTCAATAATATATATATATATATATACACACACACACAATATGAGAGTTTTATTCATCGTTGAAATAAAATTTATATAAAGAAAAATGAAAACCGATTAAAAATCCGATTAATCGACCGATTAATCGATTAATGAACTACGATTAACCCAGTTAAAACTCTTAATCGATTCCCACCCCTAATTTTATTTGGAGGTTGTAAAATGCGAATTTTTACAATGTGAAATTTTGCATTTTTGAACTGAAAAATAAAAATCTTAAAATTTAAAGAAATCATTTTTAGAAAGCGACAACCCATTTAGCAGTTGCGAATTTTCTGAATGGGAAAACGGAATTTAAAAATCTGTATTAGTTAATGAGTTATAACGGGGCAAAATTTGCCATAGAATAACATTGTCTTCGGCTTTCGGAGACGATAAGTAGAGAGTCCCCTTAAATATAATTATTCAACTTTTCTCAAAAGTAAGATTTGGAAAAAATATACATCATATCCATATCTTATCTTATCATATCCATATTCTATAAGGCCCCACCAGTGACCGAGAAGCTCTGCTATCATCAAAGCTAGTAAACAGAATGTGCCGAGTTCAAACCCAGGTGGCGATCGATGGTCTAGCCGTTCGAAGTTTTCCACTGTTTTCACCGAAATTATAGGAAATAGCGTCTAGGACCTTTAGAAAGGCCTCTATGGATGGCATGCTATCTATGCCTACGTCCCTTTTGTAGAGAAGTGACATTAATCCAAAACACCCAGTATCATATTTTATAGGACATTAATACACATGAATAATGTTTCGTTGTATTTTGTACAGTTTAAAATAGTCAGTTAGGCCAATCAAATTCATAAAAAAAAAGTAATAATAAACTTTTACTTAGGATATCTCAAATATATTGATAAGAATTCTTGCATTAATGAGGGCGAATTCAGATGATTTATTAAACCAAGAACAAAACCCACGTAGCTAGACTGTAACTAATTCTCCCATTAGATTCCCAATAACAAAGATTAAATGCGGTGAAAAATAATCCTCTTAATCATCTTAACGAAACATGTAATATGAGGAGTTCAGAAAGGGAATTTTTTAAAAAATCATTATTTTCACATGGATAATAGAATAAAAATAAGCTTGAATGGAAAGGGGGGGGGGGGGAATTAGTTATAAATGAAGAAGTTGGCAATACAAATAGTATTCATCAGGGGTTAAAATGAAAAGTAAAGCTACTCATCTGAAACATCAACTATTTAGATGTTTCATTCTTGCCCTGAACTGTGATTCGCTTCAATTGTTTACCGACGACTTGCGTGAAAGTAAAAAAGTAGGTTGAAGATGTTGTTGTTGTTCTTTTTTTTTTTTTTTTTTTTTTTTGTAATCCTCTCAATTCAAGATCACATTTTTCATTTTCTACATCAGAGAATTCCACAGTTTCTTGTTAATACAGAATGGTAGTTCGCATTTTATGGAAATGATTTTTTACTTCCGTTTCTCGTTAAAAATTTGAGATTATAATATGGCCTTTTTTTGGATAAATAGTCTGATACTATTTTGTTTTGGTTGGGATGTCAATTATGGGAATTTATATTGAAAATGTTGTTGCCTGAAAAGATTAGCAGATAACTCGAAAATGATGTAAATGCTGTTTTCGGAGGAGGGGGAGAGACTGTATAAATAAATTATAAAGCTGCATAAAATCTAGAATTGTTACATTTCTAATATACTAAATATGAAATGGCTAAAAATTTAACTTGAAGCAAAAATGAAAAATAGGGCAGCAAATCTTATTTTAAAACAATTTGACACGGATCGGGCATATCTGCTAAATATTACAATTTTTTAATACTAATTTTTCTAAGTAAAAATTTGTACTTTATCATCAAAGGAAAGTGCTACAAAAATTTTAAAAGATTTCTGTTAAAAGTTACTGGTAATCAAAAATCATAGCTATTGGCAGTTTGAAAATCAAATGGTAATGCAATAGAAATAAATTGTTACGTTGATGTATAAATTTTATAGTGTAGCAACTTTTTATTTTTTTTAAATTAATTTCTTTAAAAGAATTTTTTTTTTTTATATATATAATATTTATTGGGTGGAAAAAATGGTAGCTTATAGTACAAAGGATTAAACTGGTTAAAATTCGTTTTTTTTTTTTCATAAAAGAAAATCTACTTTTTTATTTTATTTTATTGCACTGGTCGGAATTAAATCGTAATATAGTGTAAATAACGTGGGCTATAAAACACATGGTTCAAAAACTAAAATTTATTATAAATGCTGAGATACAGACATCTTTAAAATCGTAGTTCTTAAATAACAGAAAATCCACAAGTCGTCGATAAATACCCAGATTGAAGTGCCCGGGAAAGACCTTTCTGTAGACAGTGGGAAACCGGACCCGATGCAGTACGGGCAGAAAAAAAAGCTGCCTTAGGCAACGGGTACCCGAAGAATCGAGATCTAAAGCGATTTCAGTGGTTTTTTTTTTTTTTTTTTAAGTTTTTATTTGTAATGTGATGTAAAAAATAAATACTGATCCAATTCTTTTGAAAATTCATTTAAATATAGTGACCAGCGAAGCGGGCGTAGCCTGCTAGTACTTAATAAAACTATAAAAACCTGCGTGATCTTGCTTCATTTCAGAAAGCTTTTTCGCCTGAGGGCCCTCGGCATCGTCGGTGCCTCCAGCTTGCAGTGGACGGCGACTACCTTGATCTTGGTCTTGATTACTGATTTCGAAAAGATGACGCCACATAGTGTCAATCTCAGCTGATTCGTGGTCATTGATTACGTTACGGTTAAGCGCGATTTCGATGGTTTCTCTAACTAGTATGTTGTGGCCACCACAAGACTTTCTTCTATATTTTCCTATACATATTCAATCAGTAACAATATTAAAAAAAAAAAAAAAATACGGTTTTTTTTTTCTAAGGGTTATTTTATTTTATTTTTTTTTTTTCGTAAAAATTAATACATATTCAATCACTAACAATATTTAAAAAAAAAAAAAAAAAATGCGAATTTTTTTCTAAGGTTTTTTTTTTTTGGTTAAAAGTAAAAAAAAATCGATAACTTTGTTTTAAATTATCACAGATTTATAGTTCAACCATTCGTTTTAAAGGTATTGACGAGATCTTTTGAATGATACCCATCTTCAAAATTTACCCCCCGAAGCGATGCCCCCCCATGCACAAAATTTTTTTCCTAGTTAACTACTACTATTATCAATAATTCATATTAATTTACAATCAAAAGTGTAAAATAACTCTTATTATGCACATTTATACGAATTTTTGTCCTATTCTGCCATGTTAAAAATTTAGATAAAATGCTATTACAGCGCCTCCTGTTGAGCTATTGATCCCCAAATATAATCAGCACCAGTTTATGTCGGGGGCCAACTAAATACTATGTTTGGTAAAATTTCGTTAAAAAAAATCGATAACTTTGCTTTAAATTATCACAGATTTATGGTTCAACCATTCGTTTTAAAGGTATTGACGAGATCTTTCGAATGATACCCCTTTTCAAAATTTAACCCCCCAGGGGGGGGAACCGATGCCCCCCAATGCACAATTTTTTTCCTAGTTAACTACTACTATTATCAATAATTAATATTAATTTTACAATCAAAAGTTTAATATAACTCTCATTATGCCCATTTATACGGAATTTTGTCCTATGCTGCCATGTTAAAAATTTGCATAAAATGCGATCACAGCGCCATCTTTTGAGCTATTGATCCCCAAATCTAATGGGCACCAGTTCATGTCAGGGTGCAACTAAATAATAAGTTTGGTTAAATTTCATTCATTGGTTCGTGAGATACAGCGTCCACAAAAAAATGATACAGACACACAGACAGACATTTTTTAAAAACTATCAATTCGTGTTCAGGACATCCCAAAACGTGTAGATCCGTCAAAAAACGGAGGTCGAAAATTTTCGCGAATCCAATACTTTCTCTATATTACATATAGAAGAAAGTAAAAAATGCGTAATACGGGTTATTATAATTTGCGATTTTTGTTACGTTGTTTAAGTTGATGTAAAAATTATTTTCCTGATAATTTTTGGCTAAGGCAGTGGTGTTTCTATTATATTTAATATCGCTTTGATGTCCCCTAATTCGAGTTTTAATTTTTATTTTTGTTACACCTATTTAACAGTAATCTTCATTATTTTGGTTTTTAAGCGGAATTTTGTAGATACCGGCTGTTTCAGTATGCGGAATTGAACCTTTATCGCTTTTTACTTTCTTCTATATGTAATATAGAGAAAGTATTGGATTCGCGAAAATTTTCGACCTCCGTTTTTTGACGGATCTACACGTTTTGGGATGTCCTGAACACGAACTGATAGTTTTTAAAAAATGTCTGTCTGTGTGTCTGTATCATTTTTTTGTGGACGCTGTATCTCACGAACCAATGAATGAAATTCAACCAAATTTGGTATTTAGTTGCACCCTGACATGAACTGGTGCCCATTAGATTTGGGGATCAATAGCACAACAGGTGGCGCTGTGATCGCATTTTATGCAAATTTTTAGCATGGCAGCATAGGACAAAATTCCGTATAAATGGGCATAATGAGAGTTATTTTAAACTTGTGATTGTAAAATTAATATGAATTATTGATAATAGTAGTAGTTAACCAGAAAAAAAAATTGTGCATGGGGGGCATCGGTCCCCCCCCCTGGGGGGGGTTAAATTTTGAAGATGGGTATCATTCGAAAGATCTCGTCAATACCTTTAAAACGAATGGTTGAACCATAAATCTGTGATAATTTAAAGCAAAGTTATCGATTTTTTTTACTTAAAAAAAAAAAACAAAAAAAAAAAGTTTTTTTTTTTTTTTTTAACGAAATTTTACCAAACTTGGTATTTAGTTGGTCCCCGACATAAACTGGTGCTGATTATATATGGGGATCAATAGCTCAACAGGAGGCGCTGTGATAGCATTTTATCTAAATTTTTAACATGGCAGTATAGGACAAAAATTCGTATAAATGTGCATAATAAGAGTTATTTTACACTTGTGATTGTAAAATTAATATGAATTATCGATAATAGTAGTACGTAACTAGGAAAAAATTTTGTGCATGGGGGGACATCGCTTCGGGGGGTAAATTTTGAAGATGGGTATCATTCGAAAGATCTCGTCAATACCTTTAAAAGGAATGGTTGAACCATAAAGATAATTTATAACAAAGTTATCGATTTTTTTTTACTTTTAACAAAAAAAATAAAAAAACTTTTTTTTTTTTTTTTAACGAAATTTTACCAAACATAGTATTTAGTTGGCCCCCGACATAAACTGGTGCTGATTATATTTGGGGATCAATAGCTCAACAGGAGGCGCAGTAATAGCATTTTATCTAAATTTTTAACATGGCAGAATAGGACAAAAATTCGTATAAATGTGCATAATAAGAATTATTTTACACTTGTGATTGTAAAATTAATATGAATCTTATATATATTATAAATGTGAATGTCCGTTTATTTGACTGAGTTTCACGCTAAAACTGCTCGATGGATTTCGATAAAATTTGTTATAGAGATAGCTTATACCCTAACTTAAAAAGTTGGCTACCTTTTATTCCGAAAAAAAAATTGTTTTTGCGATTTTTATGCATAAAATAGCAATTTTGTAAGCTAATAATAGCAAAAAATTAGCCATTTAAATTTATCCATAATTTAATTGTTGCCAAAAAAAAAAAAAAAAAAAACGAATTTATTTATTTTTTTTAACAGGAAAATAAATACATTTATCTAAACGTGAACGATAAAAAATTATAAAAAAAAATTATGCATCTCACAAAAACTGACGTCATTTTTAATTAAAAATTTCTTTTACACATTGATAAAGTGCTAATACGCAAGCGAAGTGATGACGTCACTGGCCGTTCATGGATGCAAGAAAAATATTTCCTATGTTAAACGTCCATTGGATTTTTTTGTAAAAAATTATTAAAAATCGAGGAAAATTATTTCCCGATTTTAATCCCCATATTTAGGTATAGGTATGTATTAATTATTATGTCCATGCGTTAGATTAAGTTATATTTGTTGTAAAATTGACAAAATTTGAATTTTTAATTTCAATACTCTAGGAATAAAAAAAAAAAAAAAAATGGCAAATTTCCATATTCGATTGAAAACACAAACATTTGATTTCAAAAGATGATATTTACACAATAAATATCCAACTAATATACTAATTAAAAGGAATATGATAAATATTCTATCATAGTTTGAAGTAAAATTTGTTTTCAAATGTCTAAATAAAGTATCTGATATAAGATACTAATATGTTGCAGCGGAATAGATTTGATATCGGTCATCCTTAGCAGAAAAAAAAAAAAATATATTGACGAATTATTTGGCGAACATAATTTAATTCCTTTCAAAAATCATGGTTATTTTAACAACTTATATTAAGAGAGTAATGAATAATATGAAACAATATTTCGTACAATGCATATTACGAAAATATACATCTGGCATGCATATTTTCGTATTACGTTTTTGATCACTAAATACAATAAGCGCCAAGAACGACAGAGTTTTGAAATTTAAAATTAAAATTTTGTCAATTTGACAGCAAAATAACTCAATCTAACACATGCACATGATAACTAATCTATACTAATAAATGCGAAAGTTTGGATGGATGTTTGTTACTCAATCACGCCACAACGGCTAAACGGATCTGGATGAAATTTTGTACAGAGATAGATAATAGTCTGGAATAAGACATAGGCTTCTATTTATACCGGAAAAAATGTAAACTTTTAATTAATCTATATACAAGGATGGAACACGGGCGCAGAATTCATACAACTATCAATGTACGAAAACTTTCTACTTCTTAAATCAACGATATCATAAGTAGAGAAATTCCTTAAACAGGTTCCGGTATGAATTCTGCGCCCGTGTTCCATCCCTGTATATAATATAAATATTTCTTCTATAATAAAATTTTAAAATAATTTATTTTAATTTTTAATTGTTGCCAAAGAATATTTCACGCGAATAATAATAAAAAAAATAATAAATATTAAATTTGCTTAGGCACATGACAACATAACGTCATTATCAAAATTAAATAATAAGAAAATGAAAGCTAATTCAGATCTCTATTAAAGAGCTTTATTAGTTGATAATCCTGGGTATATTTTTAATTTTAATACTGAAGTAGATAGGACATTTTTCGCCAAGGACTCTATTTTTGTGACAGCAACCTTAAGCCAAGTAGTCCATAAAAAATATAAACAAATCTGTACATATAAAAGAGTAAACTCAATTATTCACTGACTCAACACTGCCATGACGATTCTGTGGGAAAGAGGGTCACAAATTTTAGTGACCAGGTTGGTTTTCGGAGCCTGACCCCCAACTAAGACGGAATTTTGCAAAATACCCCCCCCCCCTCCTGTCTCCCTTGGGGGGCAGAAGGCTTATCTCGGCTCCAAATTACTTAACGGTGAAGAAATTGCAGATGGAAAGACCAGACTCGAGTACAAAAAAATTACTTTCTGCGATTTTGGATTTTTAAGGGGGAGGGGGGGGGGGGAAGGGAAAAGGTTTTGGAAAAAGGGTACTCAATACACGGGGAAATCGAACTGAACACACACTACAAAGGGATTTTATGAAATTCCACCCTACCGCCCTTTGGAGAATGGGGGGCAAAAACATGTATTCATGCGTAACGCTGCACTAAATTATATAAGGTTGGACATTTTTTATGTAAGGGACGATTATATGTATCTAACTCATAGTATGAACAGATTTTGCGAAATTCCCTCCTTTAAGAACGGGGGGAGAGATTTAAAAAAAAAAAAGTTTTAAAGCATAACTCAGCTTTAAATAATTTCATGATCTCAATTTTTTGATGTGTCGGTTAGGTATGTGTATGCAACATGCAATATGAAGTAATTTTGGAAATTTACCCCCCCCCCCTTCCTCTTGGGGTGGGCGGGGCAAAAACCACATTTTGAAGCTTAAATCCGTTCAAATTACCTAAGAATGGCGAATTTTGGTGTGTGGGTGTTAATTAAGTGTGCGAAATATGCACTTTGATGAGATTTTGTAAAACTTTCAACTGTAACCGCGAGGGAGGGGGAGTAAGAAGCAGGTAAGGGACTGCCGAAGGCATTGGGCAACTTAACATTAGATTTTGACGGATTTCAATGATTTTTTTTTTTTTTTAAGATATTTTATTATTATTAATGATATGCTGTTTTGGGGATTCATTTCAATATAATGACCAGCGAAGCGGGCAAAGCCTGCTAGTTATTGATAATAGTAGTACGTAACTAGGAAAAAATTTTTGTGCATTGGGGGGGCATCGCTTCGGGGGGTAAATTTTGAAGATGGGTATCATTCGAAAGAGCTCGTCAATACCTTTAAAACGAGTGGTTGAACCATAAATCTGTGATAATTTATGACAAAGTTATCGATTTTTTTTACTTTTAACAAAAAAAAAAAAAAATTTTTTTTTTTTTTTTTTTTTTTTTAACGAAATTTTACCAAACTTGGTATTTAGTTGGTCCCCGACATAAACTGGTGCCCATTAGATTTGGGGATCAATAGCACAACAGGTGGCGCTGTGATCGCATTTTATGCAAATTTTTAGCATGGCAGCATAGGACAAAATTCCGTATAAATGGGCATAATGAGAGTTATTTTAAACTTGTGATTGTAAAATTAATATGAATTATTGATAATAGTAGTAGTTAACCAGAAAAAAAAATTGTGCATGGGGGGCATCGGTCCCCCCCCCTGGGGGGGGTTAAATTTTGAAGATGGGTATCATTCGAAAGATCTCGTCAATACCTTTAAAACGAATGGTTGAACTATAAATCTGTGATAATTTAAAACAAAGTTATCGATTTTTTTTTACTTTTAACCAAAAAAACAAAAAAAACTTAGAAAAATTTCGATTTTTTTTTTTTTAAATATTGTTAGTGATTGAATATGTATTAATTTTTACAAAAAAAGAAAAAAAAAAAAAAAAAACCTTAGAAAAAAAATATCGTATTTTTTTTTTTTTTTTTTTTTTTTTTAATATTGTTACTGATTGAATATGTATAGGAAAATATAGAAGAAAGTCTTGTGGTGGCCACAACATACTAGTTATTATTTGGAATATACTAGGATTAGGTTTTATTGGTATATTTATATTTAATTTACTGGCTGCGTTCTTAATTTTATTTGATGTTCCTTGATTGTATGGGATGGAAAAGGTAAAATTTTGGGGGATTTTTTGTCTATTTGGAATTTTATCTAGTTGTTTAATACTATGCTTTCTATTAAACATATCTTTATTTAGTTATTTAAATATTAATTTGAATTAATCAAATATTTCTGCCCGACAGCGTGCAAGTGCAGTCACACACAGCAGCTCATTTATTTGCATGTTAAATTAGCGTAGTGATTGGTATATACAAAAATAAATAGCTAAACATTATCGTGCTACACAGCTTTATTAATTTTACATTTTTCTTGAACTACCTAGATTAAAATTGCTGTTGCTAAACCTCTTTTATATTTTTCTTGAACTACCTAGATTAAAATCGCTGTTGCTAAATTAAACCTCTTGGCGAAAAATGTTTGGTGTACTTCTACGCAACAATTTAAAAAATCACCCAAGAGGATCTATAAATAAAACTGATTTTAGTACAACACACATTAGCATCGTAAACTATAGCACTTTGTAAAAGAAATTTTAAATTTAAAATGACGTCAATTTTTGTGAGATGCATAATTTATTTATTTATTTTATTTTTTATTGTTCACGTTTAGATAAATGTATTTATTTTCCTGTTCGAAAAAAAAATAAACTCGACAACAATTAAATTATGGATAATTAAATTTAATTTTGGCAACAATTAAATTATGGTTAAAATTTAAATGGCTAATTTTTTGCTATTATTAGCTTACAAAATTGCTATTTTATGCATAAAAATAACAAAAAAAAGTTTTTTTTTCGGAATAAAAGGCAGCCAACTTTCTAAGTTAGGGTATAAGCTATCTCCGTAACAAAATTTATCGAAATCGATCGAGCAGTTTTAGCGTGAAAATCAGTCAAATAAACGGACATTCACATTTATAATATACTAGCAGGCTTTGCCCGCTTCGCTGGTCATTATATTGAAATGAATCCCCAAAACAGCATATCATTAATAATAATAAAATATCTTAAAAAAAAAAAAATCATTGAAATCCGTCAAAATCTAATGTTAAGTTGCCCAATGCCTTCGGCAGTCCCTTACCTGCTTCTTACTCCCCCTCCCTCGCGGTTACAGTTGAAAGTTTTACAAAATCTCATCAAAGTGCATATTTCGCACACTTAATTAACACCCACACACCAAAATTCGCCATTCTTAGGTAATTTGAACGGATTTAAGCTTCAAAATGTGGTTTTTGCCCCGCCCACCCCAAGAGGAAGGGGGGGGGGGTAAATTTCCAAAATTACTTCATATTGCATGTTGCATACACATACCTAACCGACACATCAAAAAATTGAGATCATGAAATTATTTAAAGCTGAGTTATGCTTTAAAACTTTTTTTTTTTTAAATCTCTCCCCCCGTTCTTAAAGGAGGGAATTTCGCAAAATCTGTTCATACTATGAGTTAGATACATATAATCGTCCCTTACATAAAAAATGTCCAACCTTATATAATTTAGTGCAGCGTTACGCATGAATACATGTTTTTGCCCCCCATTCTCCAAAGGGCGGTAGGGTGGAATTTCATAAAATCCCTTTGTAGTGTGTGTTCAGTTCGATTTCCCCGTGTATTGAGTACCCTTTTTCCAAAACCTTTTCCCTTCCCCCCCCCCCCCTCCCCCTTAAAAATCCAAAATCGCAGAAAGTAATTTTTTTGTACTCGAGTCTGGTCTTTCCATCTGCAATTTCTTCACCGTTAAGTAATTTGGAGCCGAGATAAGCCTTCTGCCCCCCAAGGGAGACAGGAGGGGGGGGGGGGGTATTTTGCAAAATTCCGTCTTAGTTGGGGGTCAGGCTCCGAAAACCAACCTGGTCACTAAAATTTGTGACCCTCTTTCCCACAGAATCGTCATGGCAGTGTTGAGTCAGTGAATAATTGAGTTTACTCTTTTATATGTACAGATTTGTTTATATTTTTTATGGACTACTTGGCTTAAGGTTGCTGTCACAAAAATAGAGTCCTTGGCGAAAAATGTCCTATCTACTTCAGTATTAAAATTAAAAATATACCCAGGATTATCAACTAATAAAGCTCTTTAATAGAGATCTGAATTAGCTTTCATTTTCTTATTATTTAATTTTGATAATGACGTTATGTTGTCATGTGCCTAAGCAAATTTAATATTTATTATTTTTTTTATTATTATTCGCGTGAAATATTCTTTGGCAACAATTAAAAATTAAAATAAATTATTTTAAAATTTTATTATAGAAGAAATATTTATATTATATACAGGGATGGAACACGGGCGCAGAATTCATACCGGAACCTGTTTAAGGAATTTCTCTACTTATGATATCGTTGATTTAAGAAGTAGAAAGTTTTCGTACATTGATAGTTGTATGAATTCTGCGCCCGTGTTCCATCCTTGTATATAGAAGATTAATTAAAAGTTTACATTTTTTCCGGTATAAATAGAAGCCTATGTCTTATTCCAGACTATTATCTATCTCTGTACAAAATTTCATCCAGATCCGTTTAGCCGTTGTGGCGTGATTGAGTAACAAACATCCATCCAAACTTTCGCATTTATTAGTATAGATTAGTTATCATGTGCATGTGTTAGATTGAGTTATTTTGCTGTCAAATTGACAAAATTTTAATTTTAAATTTCAAAACTCTGTCGTTCTTGGCGCTTATTGTATTTAGTGATCAAAAACGTAATACGAAAATATGCATGCCAGATGTATATTTTCGTAATATGCATTGTACGAAATATTGTTTCATATTATTCATTACTCTCTTAATATAAGTTGTTAAAATAACCATGATTTTTGAAAGGAATTAAATTATGTTCGCCAAATAATTCGTCAATATATTTTTTTTTTTTTCTGCTAAGGATGACCGATATCAAATCTATTCCGCTGCAACATATTAGTATCTTATATCAGATACTTTATTTAGACATTTGAAAACAAATTTTACTTCAAACTATGATAGAATATTTATCATATTCCTTTTAATTAGTATATTAGTTGGATATTTATTGTGTAAATATCATCTTTTGAAATCAAATGTTTGTGTTTTCAATCGAATATGGAAATTTGCCATTTTTTTTTTTTTTTTATTCCTAGAGTTTTGAAATTAAAAATTCAAATTTTGTCAATTTTACAACAAATATAACTTAATCTAACGCATGGACATAATAATTAATACATACCTATACCTAAATATGGGGATTAAAATCGGGAAATAATTTTCCTCGATTTTTAATAATTTTTTACAAAAAAATCCAATGGACGTTTAACATAGGAAATATTTTTCTTGCATCCATGAACGGCCAGTGACGTCATCACTTCGCTTGCGTATTAGCACTTTATCAATGTGTAAAAGAAATTTTTAATTAAAAATGACGTCAGTTTTTGTGAGATGCATAATTTTTTTTTTATAATTTTTTATCGTTCACGTTTAGATAAATGTATTTATTTTCCTGTTAAAAAAAATAAATAAATTCGTTTTTTTTTTTTTTTTTTTTTTTTGGCAACAATTAAATTATGGATAAATTTAAATGGCTAATTTTTTGCTATTATTAGCTTACAAAATTGCTATTTTATGCATAAAAATCGCAAAAACAATTTTTTTTTCGGAATAAAAGGTAGCCAACTTTTTAAGTTAGGGTATAAGCTATCTCTATAACAAATTTTATCGAAATCCATCGAGCAGTTTTAGCGTGAAACTCAGTCAAATAAACGGACATTCACATTTATAATATATATAAGATTATTTCGTTGCTAGTCATAAGTTTACGATACACAGTTGTTTTAACATGATTATTTTCTCATTTAATTTTTACATCTAAATAATTTATTTCTTTATTATTCTCACATTAAAAAGAAAATTTTATATTTTCGTCTAAATAGTTTAATTCATTAAGAATTTCTTTTGTATTGTGGTTATCCTGGATTACGGCGAAAATATCGTCTACGTACAGTCGGTAACAAAAGTGTCCGAACACTAGCAAAAATTCCTATGTAAAAAAAGTACACTTTATACGGTTTTGTTAAATAAATCCTTATCGAATCCTGTTCTTAGTCAGTCTAAGAACATGATTCGATAAGGATTTATTTAACAGAACTGTATGAAGTGTACCTTTTTACATAAGAATTTTTGCTAGTGTTCGGACACTTTTGTTACCGACTGTATCTAACCCAAAAATTGATTTTATTTTTCATTAAATTCATAATTTTATTTCTCTTCCATTAATCTTAATTTAAATTCTGCGACGATCCCTGATATGGGCGTGCCCATAGGGACACCCATATTTTGTTTATATATGGTATCTTTAAATTTAAAAGAACTCTCCCGTAAAATTAAATTACTGGTGGCTATTAGCGTATCAGCTATTGGGGTTTCATATTTTTCTTTTATGGCTTGGTTGATTATATTTGAGATTTCGTTAATTTCGATGGAGGGATATATTTATTTCGTTAATAGTTTTTATGCGCTACAGAACTTTAAAATAACAAATGCCCAACATTTGATTCAATGGATTCAATACAAAAAAATTTAATAAAAATAACATTTTATCATATTATTTTATGCGATAAAATATAAATAATGCGAGACTTACAAACCGTATTATAATCAAATACAAAAGTATGGACAACAAAATTTGAACAGAAAATTCGAGGTAAAAAGGTATAATTAATATATTAATATATAATTTTTGGTACGATTTAATTTAACTCTACTAGTATTAATTTTAACATTATCATTTAATATTTACTCTGTGTATTTTATCTTTAATGTAATTGTTCTGAAGTATTTTCGATTAATCGATATCTGTCGAGCTATTATTTTAACTTCAATTTAGGTTTTGGCATCACCCTTTTTTCCAGTTTGTGTTAACAGTTTTCCATGTGGTTACTCTGCTTATTTCATGTTATTAATCTGGTTTCCTTTAAGATTTTAATTAATATTTATTTATCCTTTGTTTTAATTTAATTTTTCACTTTTTTCTCATTCTTTATGGTTTTTTTGCTGCATTGATCGGGGCGTGAGATGATATAAATTGCTATGATTAGCAATATCGTTTTACGAAATCATTGCAGCTTTCTCTGCTTTATAAAGTATGCGCCCCTTGATAAGTATATTTCTAATTTTAAGCATTTATATCCAATTGATTATGTGGTTTATTATCTTTTTTCTCTTTCACAAGTTTAATGGTCCTTTTTTATTATCCTTCAGGTCGGCGTAAGTATTTTAAGTTAATATGGTAACTCATTGGTTCCTTATCTATATCGCAACTTTTTGTGTCATTCTTTCCTCTATGTTAAATTCAGTTCTTTATTTTAGTGTGCTGTTATTGTTTTAGTTCTATTAATTGCTAAATTTTAAGATTAAATTTTATTACGTTATCTATTATTTATATATATATATATATATATATATAAACTGTTAATGTAATATCGAATGCAGGGTTGGCAAGTTTCTTCCAAGGTGAAAAAAACCGGCTGGAAGAAATAGGCAGTGTTGCCAGGTCTGGCGGATTTTTTATTCAGTAATCACCAATAATTTTTAATAGTACACTGTTAAAAGTGGTTTCTTAAAAATGAGCTAAATTATCTCAAAATAGCTCCGAAACAATATATACTTAAATTTTTAAACCCATGTACTCATTTTTGAATATATTGACATGCTCAAAAATGGGGTTGATCAATAAGAATCACAATATCCCCATGTTTGACATGTCAATATACTCAAAAATGAGTACATGGGTTTTCAAATTTAAGTATGTATTGTTTCGGCACTATTTTGAGACAATTTAACTCATTTTTAAGAAACCATTTTTAAAAGTGTAACATTTGCCTAATCACTTCGAAGATTGATAGTCTATTATGTATATGAAATATCACTTCTCAAAATTATTGGTGATTATTCAATAAAAAATCCGCCAGGTCTGGCAACACTGGAAGTATATTTCTTCCAAGTGGAAGAAATGGAAGAAACTGTTTTTGTTTAAAATTAATTATATACGTCGTAATTTTCTAAGATACAATGAATGCATTTTTCAAATTTAAGTAAATTTAATTATACCTATAAAAATTTTATTATTAATTATGCATGTTACATTAATACTTATATGAGATTTTTAGCCAAGATCAGATCACACACCAATATACTCAAGATCCATTAGAAAAATCAATTTCACTTTGACCAGTATAAAGTTTTAAAATTTAAACAATATTATTCTTTAACTGATAGTTAAATAGTATGTATCCCTTTCCTACTTTCTGATAGAAGAGCTTTTAACCAACATCCAGTTAATTAAGCGGACAGATATGCGATAATTACTGCATTACAAAATGTCATCAAAGTCTTTTTTTTTTTTTTTTTTTTTTTGCAGTGTAACATAATATAACCAAAAGTTTTTTAGCAACTGAATGTTGCAATTAGTTTCTCAACTTAGAATAGAATGCAAAATATGAAAATAATAGCAGTAATTTAAATACTTGATAACTTGTAGGGGAGTTTAAAAGTATTTTTACGTTTTTATATAGTTAATTGGTTTATCAGCTTAGAATTTTCACAAAGGATTGTATTCTAAATATAATAATGATCAGACAATTTGACTAAAAATTACGTTAACTATTATCACGTGTACTATTTGAGCATATGATAATATGCGATAGCATCTATGCAAAAAGTTTTAAAACATTACTCTCTTAAAATAAACATTGAAATGTGAATGCTAGTACATATAAAAAATAGCAGTTATGTACCCCAAAGCAGAATACTTTTGGACGTTCTGCAACAAGTTTTCGGATGACCAAAAATGTTCTGCAGGACCCTATGCATTTTAAAAATTCACTCTTACAATATGATTGACACACTCATAAAAAATACATATCTTACAATTTGATGTGCTGTAATATGAGCGTATAGCACAAATAATAATAATTACGAATAATAAAATAGCATTTAAATGTAATTTTTCTGAAAGTTTTAATTAAAAAAATAAATAAATACATAAAATTAAACCAAGGCTGGATAGAGAATTCACCATGCAATCAACTATTTTAGAAGTATTTTTGATGAATTGTTTCAATGGTAAAAATAGGATTTTTAAAATGTCCATTCTTGAGGCCGTAATTCAAAATCCCCCCATCCAATTTCTAAAAATCTACAATTGTTCTACAGTAAAGCAGTTTCTTCTGCGACATACGTTCCAAATTCTGACATATTTTGCTTTGGGGGCTATGTATAATTAATTACTTTTTTTTCTGATTTAATATGTCGTTTAGTAATCTTTGCATGCAAAATTACGGTTTTCACATTAAAAAAAAAGGTGTGTGTGTGTGTGGGGGGTTATATATATTTATTTTTTATATAGAAATGGTAGTAATCGTAAAGAAAAAAAAAAAAAGTCCTTCCGGCTTTTTCAGAAGGGTAGGTTGATTTCTTTTTCCTTATCAAGTAGCCGTCATTTTGTTTCAAAATGGCGGCTACAAATTATTAATGCACTTGGTAGAAATATTGATTTAGGCTATGCACATATAGAGTTTTAAGCAAATCGGTTCATAAATACATTTTTATGTGAATTTAAAATTTTCAAGTGGCCGGCGCTTGGAAACAAAATTTTGGGTTAAGTTGACAAATATATGAAATGTGTTTGTGAGATAAGTCTACTGTACATATATAGTTCGAATTAATGCAAAATCTCAAAAGTCATCGTGTTGAAAAATTAAGTGGCTGCCACTTCGACCAAAATGGCAGAGAAAGTTTCTCATCTAAGATATCGTTGCAAATTGGAAAATAATTTTTTTTGTAGAAATTCTTTCAAAGAGGCTTAATAAGCTACTAAAATGTTAGTTTTCTGCATTTCTAGTTTGTTTTAGCATTAAAATAGCCTCATTTTTCCTTAAAAACGCATTCAAAAGATCCAGTAACGCAGATAATGGATTTGGCACCAAATTTGGCGACTTTTCCCCTATGGCGACTTTTTTGGCGACTTTTGGCGAGAAAATACTTGTTATCGATATACCAAAGTTGGACGCAATAACGTGATTGGTTCCCGAGTTACGTGAATTTTCTAAATTTTTGTTGTCTGAATGATAAATCCATTTTTCAACTTTGATTTGAATTGATTAAGTATTTCTAAAGTTGCCATGATAACAAATTTTCAAGTGGCCGCCACTTGGAAACAATACAGTGGAACAAGTTGCCAAGCAAACACATCCAAGATATTTGAAGCATACGTTCACTGTCCTACTGTGGTTTAAATCAGTGCCGTTTCAAAAGTTATTCTTATGGCAAATTTTCAAGTGGCAGTCTAAGTGGCTGCGACTTGGAAACAAAATAGCAAAACAACTTGCCCATCGAGATCATCCAGTATATTTGTACGATAAGTTCATTGTCCCGTTCTAGTTTAAATTAAATCAGTATTTCAAAAATTATCGTCATAAGAAATTTTCAGGTGGCACCACTTGTAAAAAAAAAGTGGAGTGAAATGTCCAGCGAACTTATCTGAGATATTTGAATGATAAATCCACTACCCAAATTTGATGCGAATTGATTCTGTATTACTAAAGTTACCATAATAACAAATTTTCAAGTGGCCGCCACTTAGAAATAAAATTGCGGATCAAGTCACCAAGTGAAATTATCCTAGATATTTGAACCATAAGTTTACTCTCCAACTTTTATTTGAATCAGTATAGTATTTTAAAAGTTATCGTGATGGCATATTTTCAAGTGTCTGGAACTTAGAAACAAGATGTCGGGACAAGTTGCCCAGTGAAAATATTCAAGATAATTATATGATAATATCACTGTCCAAATTTGGTTCAATTTGGAGTATTTTTTCAGAAGTTATCGTGATTTTAAATTTTCAAGTGGGAGCCTGATTTCAAGTGGCCCCGCTTAACTTAGGATCTGCCACTTTATAAAAATGGCGGATATAGTTTATCAATAAACTTCATTAAGATCTTTATATGGTCTGTATTTACATCAAAATTCAAACAATTTCGAAATACGCTTTTTACAATTTAAATTTGAAAATTTCAAGTGGTCTGCACTTGAAAACAAAATGGCGGAGCAACTTGGTTAACAAACCCATCTAAGATATTTATAAGATAAGTTAAGACACTGTTCAAATTTGGTTCCATTTGGAGTATTATTTCGGAAGTTATCATGGTTTTAAGTTTTCAAGTGGTGGCCTGATTCAAGTGGTCCCGTTTAAGATATGCGCCACTTTATTGAAAATGGCGGATAAAGTTCATTAATAAAGTTATTTGAGACACTTGTGTAATCTATGTACACATAAAAAAAAAAAAAAAAAAAAAAAAAAAAAAAAAATCGGAATACGCTTTTTACAATTTGAATTTGAATTTTTCAAGTGGTCTCCACTTGAAGACAAAATGGCGGAGCAACTTGGTTAACAAATTCGTCTAAGTTATTTATAAGATAAGTTAAGACACTGTCCAAATTTGGTTCGATTTGGAGTATTATTTAAGAAGTTATTGTGATTTTAAATTTTCAAGTGGTAGCGTGATTTCAAGTGGCCCCGCTTAACTTAGGTTATCTACCACTTTATTAAAAATGACGGATAAATTTCATTAATAAACATCATTGAGACCCTTATGTGGTCTGTATTTACATCAAATTTCAAACAAATTCGGAATAAGCTTTTTACAATTTGAATTTGAAATTTCAAGTGGTCTCCACTTGAAAACAAAATGGCGGAGCAACTTGATTAATAAACTCATCTAAGATATTTATAAGATAAGTTAAGACACTGTCTAAATTTGGTTCGATTTGGAGTATTATTTCGGAAGTTATAGTGATTTTAAATTTCCAAGTGGTAGCCTGATTTCAAGTGGTCCCGCTTAACTTTAAATATCTGCCACTTTACTAAAAATGGTGGATAAACTTCATTAACAAACTTCATTAAGACCCTTATGTGGCCTGTATTTAGATCAAAATTCACGGAAATCTTGCTTTAAATATGCTTTTTACAATGTCGGTTTGAAATTTTCAAGTGGCTGCCACTTGAAAACAAAAAGTCGGAGCAACTTGGTTAACGAACTTATCCAAGATATCTATAAGATTAGTTCACTGTCCAAATTTGGTTCGAATTCGAGAATTATTGCGCGAGTTATCATGATGACAAAATTTTCATTATAGATATATAGATATATATAGATAGATAGATAGATAGATAGATAGATAAACGAAGTGATTGCAATAGGTCGATTTCTAAAGAAATCAACCTAAAAAAAAATGCCTACCCCTTAAGCAGTAAAATCCCATCACCTGTAGATATTTGGTTATTAATAAATAACTTATTTTTCCAAAAATAATATTTTTATTATTAATTAAATAATAGTTTAGATATGTTTGAGTTCAATTCTTTGCATAGATAGTTAATGTATTTTAATCTTGAACATCTGTTTTATGTTCTGCTAGTTTCTTCCAGTTTTTTCCATTTCTTCCGTTTTTTCCCACTTTCTTCCGGAAGAAACCGAACCCTGATCGAATGTATATTGCTCTTTAAAACAGTAAGCCCCACATTACAGCGTTTTCTGAAACGTTGCATTTAACTTGAGATGTATGAACCTTCTAATATTTTAGGGATGGGAATTTCGAGCAGAACTCTTACCGATATTTGTTTAAAAATTTTCTCTTCTTTTAAGATGGTTGTTTTAAGAAGAAGAAAATGTGGTTTAATAAATACTGGTATGAGTTCCGCGCCAAGTTCCCATCACCGATATTCAAATACAAAAATATGGGCAACAAAGTTAAAACAAAAAATTAGCAGTAAAAAACTAGGAAAGGTAATTTAATATTTAAGGAAAGAGACTCAGCATATCCACATTGGATATATTCCTCATTTGTAATGTAAGTCTTTATGATTTTTCTTTTTCCCAAATTCTTATGTACTTACTGTCATTCACTACGGTATGTTTGTGAATCTCAACCTAATAAAAAAATGCGCCTCAATTTTAAGGTAAATACAATCTTTTTCATTTGCCTCTCCGAGGCTCAGGTGATTAGAGCGCCATGTTAGTGTCCCGGTGGTCCAGCGTTCCATTCCCCAAAGGTCCGGAGTGTTAATTTTTGAAGAGAATTGGTAGAAAAGATGTCAATTGATAAAAGAAAATTTATCGTTGACTACACAGTATCCTAAGAATTTTTGAAGAGTTTTTTTAAGGAGCCTTTTCCCCAAATTCTTTTGTACTTACTGTCATTCACTACGGTATGTCTGTGAATCTCAACCTAATAAAAAAATGCGCCTCAATTTTAAGGTAAATACAATCTTTTTCATTTGCCTCTCCGAGGCTCAGGTGATTAGAGCGCCATGTTAGTGTCCCGGTGGTCCAGCGTTCCATTCCCCAAAGGTCCGGAGTGTTAATTTTTGAAGAGAATTGGTAGAAAAGATGTCAATTGATAAAAGAAAATTTATCGTTGACTACACAGTATCCTAAGAATTTTTGAAGAGTTTTTTTAAGGAGCCTTTTCCCCAAATTCTTTTGTACTTACTGTCATTCACTACGGTATGTCTGTGAATCTCAAGCTAATAAAAAATGCGCCTCCAATTTAAGGGGAATATAAGCTTTTGCATTTGTCTCTCCATGTCTCAGGTGGTTAGAACGCCATATTAGTAACACGGTAGTCGAGCGTTTGATGCCCCGGAGTGTTATTTTTTGCAGATAATTAGTAGAAAAGAAGTCAATTGATAAAAGAAAATTTTTCGTTGACTACACAATATCCTAAGAATTTTTGAAGAGTTTTTTGAAGACGCTTTTTTCTTATCTTACATCTCTTTTTAGAAGCAAAAAAGAGTTTTTTGTGGAATACAAGCGCCCTCTATTGGACGGAATATCCATTAAAATGTCAATGAAATAATTAACAATACAAAATAAAAATGATTAGGAAAAACACATAAACGTTAACCAAATCAGTAAAATATTAAGTTATAATATAAAAGAAATAATAAACTAAAATAATTATAAAAAGGTGCCTCAAACGAATAATTAAATTGCAGATATTGGCCCTTAATCAGAAAATGAAATCAAAAAAATTATAGGCAATCGTGTGGTGCTGTCATCTATTGTGAATTTTAAGAAATAATTTCTCTTTTCTTTCCACAATTTTGGTTAATAAACAAAAAGTTACAATTTTTTTTTTTTTTTTGTGAATTAAATTTTATTCTAACTTCGAAAAGATTTATGTGATACGCTATATTAAGAATTTGGATTTTAAAAGTTTTTTTAAATAGATTATTTCGTCTTTTTGTTTAATGTATCAGTATTAAATGCAGTACTAGCAGGAAAACGTGAAATAAGTCAATGATGTCACTTCTGCAACTTGAAACAACATCCCCCTACTCTGATTTTGTAATAGATGACCCATTGGAAGTCAGATTAATAAAAAAAAAAAAAAACATGATAAATGAATGAATGCTTCTTTGATTGTTTGCTGTTTTAAGAATTTTCTTACAAATCATTTTTCCCTCTTTAAATCCTATAAAACATGTATTCCTATTGTCATGTTCCTAAGTACAATCAGTGTTGCCGATTTGTAGAGAACTTTTTGATATTATATGATATTTTGATTTATATGATAGTCGATTAGACAAACATTACAATTACAAATTTGTGATGGATATTATATATACAAGAATACAAGTTGGCAATACTGAGTATAATAGCCCAGAGTGAGTGTGTATTTTCTTGCATTATCTCCCAATTCCAGTGCAAGCTAATGAAAGATGATGAATTTCCGTCATTTTTACTTTCAGAACATACTATGTAAGGTAAGCATTGTAATCAGGATTTGCGAAATGGATTTTGTATCTCGCATAGCTCAAATACGAATGGTCGTATAGAATGCTGCAAATTTATATTTATAAGTGTCATGACGTTTAGTTATACACCTCCAATTTTGGTCTTGACACGAGGTTCGCTTTTTGAGATATCTACAATTTTACACGATTTTTTGTGATGTACAGTCGGTAACAAAAGTGTCCGAACACTAGCAAAAATTCCTATGTAAAAAAAGTACACTTCATACGGTTCTGTTAAATAAATCCTTGTCGAATCCTCTTCTTAGTCAGTCTAAGAACATGATTCGATAAGGATTTATTTAACAGAACCGTATGAAGTGTACTTTTTTTACATAGGAATTTTCGCTAGTGTTCGGATACTTTTGTTACCGACTGTCTGTATATACGAATATATATGTGTGTGTGTGAGAGAGTGAGTGAAACCGATAGAGTCTAAACGCTTCGTTCGAATGAGCTGAAAAATGGTACATATGTTATAAGTCACCGTGGCACGAACTGTATAGATTTTGGTGAATCTAGCACTTACAATTTTTTTTTTCTCTTTTACAGGGAACGTATATAATTTGTCAGTTCAGTTGAATAAAACGTTTAGACGGTATCGCATTTTAAATAATCTGAGCCCATAGGTCATAATGATAAGGAATTTTTTTCTTCGTATCCCTGTAAAGAAAAAGGTCACCGTCGCTCGAACTTTATAGATTTCGGTGAATCTACTTATAGATTTTTACAGCGACACAACGAAAAATTCTTTCTCATTGTGAACTATGGGCTGAAATTATTTGAAGGGCAATATCGTTAAACGCCCTATTCGATGGAGCTGATTGGTTTCAGACTTCTATTATTTTAGTTTATTTTAACAATCTGTAATTACTTAATTTTCGGGAAGTCGAGTGGAGTCACTCTAGACATTTTATGTTAAGCAAGATTGAATTTTGGGCACATAAAACTAATTTAGGACAAACAATTTAAATTTGACGACCGAAATTGTTTAAAAGTATCCAAAGAACATAGAAATGTAAATAGAGAAGAAAGAACTTTTTATCTAACCCCCCCCCCCCCACACACACACACACACACACGCCTCCCTCCATTTTAAAACAATTCTATTTTAGAAATTGCGACTTTTTTTTTTTTTTTTTTTTTTTTTTTTTTTTTTTTTTAATGTAATCATTGTTTATTGCAAATGTTTACATATAATGTACCATGGTCTTTAAATGGGGATTGAGTTTTAAATCAATAAAATTATATATTTATCTTTTATTTATTAATTTATTATTATTGTTATTTGTTTTATGTGTATTCACATATTAAAACGTAAATAAATGAATAAAATATCTAGTAGTTAATCGGTTTATAGGAAGGTAGGCGAGAAGAACTTAGCAAAAATTTCGGGGGAAGTGGTGGTAATTTATTTTTATTGTTCTCCATAATAACAAATTGTCAGATTTATTTATTTATTATTATTATTTTAATAAAGAATAAAAAAATAACTTTGAAATAGCCTGGCCAGAATACAATTCTTTAAGAAAAATTGTTTGAGACAGTTTTGCAGAAATGGGTTTTTGGACAAATTAATATAAAAATCATAACTGGGGATTTTATCGCTGCGGCCAAAACCTAACCACTTACCATATTAAATTTACCGATTCTAAAGGACAGTGTAATATATTATTGAGTGATTTGAATCATGGAAGATAGATAAATTCAAATAAGAATGTTATTTATTCGATTTTCTTCGTTCTTTACGAAAAGATTATTTATCTAAAACGCAAAACTTAAAAGTGCATTCTGTATGTGGCTATAAACAAGAAAAATAGTTTGGCATAAGTGGTTGCATTTAGTTTTTTAATAGACAACTATTAATTATTAGGTAACAGACGCTGTACTGTATTACAGCCAAAGAACCCATTGACAAAATAATTTTCCTTAATTGAATTCATGAGACGGCATAAAAGAAAATTGGTATCCACACGCCCTTCTCCTGAGCCAGAAAAAGTGAAACCGTTTCACCCATCTTATTTCTCGATCAGCTTGAACACAGTTAATGAACTTAATCTTCGCCTGCAGGCGTGTCAAAGTCAGCTTCAGAGAGACTGTCATCGATTTTGGCCGTTGGCCCTATTAAGAGAGTTTTGTGTAAGGAAGAAAATTAGTGATCTAGTTTTAAACTTTTTTTTTTTTTTTTTTTTTCAGATCCTACTAAAAGATTTGATTTGAAACGGCTGTTAGAATGGCAGCGAAAAATAAATTCCAAATCATAATGGAACGGCATAAATTGATTTTTCTCGAAGATGAAGAGCAATAAATTCAATACGATCAGAACTTGAAAAGCCCCAACCACTAGACTATTTCTTTCTTTCATACTTTGATACATTTCTCTAATCCTAATTTGCTACCTAATGATACTGGTGTCAGTGTTGTATTCGCAAAAATTTTCGATTTTCACTTTTTGATGGATTTATACATTTTGAGATATCCTGAACACAATTTGACCAATTTTATAACATGTCAGTCTGTCTGTGTATGTGAGAGAGGCAAAAAAATTTCTATCATCTCTAACTCAAGAATTAATGCACAGAATTTTATAAAAAGTTACATTAAATTACCAGGGGTTGATCCAGGTTTTAATTTTTGGGGCCCATTTTTGTGAAAAACAAATTATTTTTGTGACAATCTAAACATTTTTGTGAAAAAAAGAATTGTCGTAGAAACCTTTCATTTTAGCAATTACTCTATCTAATGTTTAATATCAAGTTAACAGCATTTTATTAAACAAGTATAGACACTCATTAAAAATAATACTGTAAACATGGAAAAATTTGACAAAAGTATTACTTTTATAAAACAAAATTTTGTGAAAGGGCTGTTTTTATAAATCTGAATTTTGTGAAGGGACCCATTTTCTGAACTTGAATTCTGTAAAGGGACCCATTTTAAGGATTTGAATTTTGTGAAGGGGCCCATTTTAGAGATCTGAATTTTGTGAAGGGGCAGCAAAAGTAGTGTTCACATTTTTTTTTTTTTTTTTTTTTTATGGGCAGGGCGGATTTATCAAAATGGGCACTTTTTTGTGAGTAAAAGGGCACATATTGATAGACGAAAGGGCACTTTCTTTCCCACTTACTAAATGGTTCATAAAATGTACAGTCCGTTAAATAAACAAACAAAATGAAATAAATACAAATAAAAAGATAATACCCATCTATCTCATCACCTAATTAACGGAGAAACACAGCAGTTACTATCCTTCTTGGATTCATGTGTATTTTAATTTCATTATTTATTAAAAATGTAAGCTTAGCAGCCATTTACACATGTAAACATGCAGCGATGTTAAAATTTATACTTCCAACGAATATACAATTTTGAGTTCTAGATTCTAGAGAAAATTTTACCATCGGATACTAAATTTGAAGTAATTTAGTCAATAAACTTAGCAATTATATCTATTGGGATTTTTGAGTTTTTTAATGTTAAATTCCTTTCACAATCTTACATCTGATCTCCTGGTGGTATTAGTTTTTTAGGTGTAGCTCAAAATCTACTTGGCAAAAAGAACTGAAATTTCATAAATGTATAATTAAAAAAATTAAGAGCCAGTAAAATATTTGTTGTAAAATATTTCTAATTTAATAATTTTTACTTAAAATTTTTTTTAATATTTATTTTTTATTTAAAAGTTTTTAAATTGTAATCTAAAAATATTTTTCAGTTATTGCAGGTTTTAAATATGTAGATTCCCTAAGCATTTTTTCTCATAAATAACACTGGTCTGAAATAAAAAAAAAAATCGAGATCTGATACCATTCTTGCTGATTGTTATGTAAAATGACCTCCTGAATCCGAATATGACTCCCATTTTGCCCAGTCACCCATCGTTTTCTAGATACACCACCCCCTTCCTCAATTCCTTTCCCTGTTCGATAATTTTATGACCATGAATTTGATTTGAAGAATGAAAAATAATTAATTTAATTTAACGCCTAAAAACAAATATATATATATATATATATATATATATAGTTTAAAAAATAACATTAATAAAAGATTAAAAAATATAAGATATGTAATGCATAATTTCAGTGACAAATCCCCCCCCCACCCTAAAAAAAAAAAAAAAAAAAAGAAAAAAGAAAAAAATGTTTCCTTTGTTGCAAATGTCCATGTTTTAGAATTTTCCAACTCTGTAGCCCCTAAGAAGATATATAACGGTTAAAATAATCCCCCCCCCTCCTAAAATTCAAATTTATAAAAATAGGGGTCCATTCCTAAAAAGTGGTAGGTGATAGGGCAAAATGGGCATCATATTCGGATTCAAGAGGTCATTTTACATAAAAATATGCTGAAATGGTGTCAGAGGCAATTTTCCTGCCAAGCAGTTTAATTAAATTACACATGATTCTATAAGAAATGGTAGGTATCTATTTTTCTCCCTCGATATTTACTCGATCAGATAGATAAGGGTGTTATCTTTTTTTTTTTTTAAGTCTATACATTATTATTAAAATATAAATAAATAAATGCACCTAGTTTTTTCGATACTTATGAAAAAAAAAAAAAAAAAAAAAAAAAAAAAAACTACACAGTATGAGCAAAATAAACGTGAAATTAACAATATTTATATTTATAGTCAAAACTAATTGTTAAAATATGCTATACTTTCGCCAGTTATCGATAAAATTCCCGTCTTTTTTCAAGACTGATTTCCAAAATTCGCGATAATTTTACGATCGATCGCCGAAATGCATAATTTTTTTTTCGTCGCTAATTAATGAAATTTCTGCGGTTTTTTAAGTTAAATTCCCAAATACTCAATTATTCCGTCGATGATAGATGTAATTTGTGCTTTTTTCTCAAAGGTGAATGCCGAAATACGGAATAATTTTGTAGCTGATTTCGAAAACACGAGATTATTTTCATCGCTAACTGTGGTGTCAATTTTTATAATCAAAATTTACATTTAATCACATTTAATTCCAAAATACCGCTATTATTTCGCCGCTAAAAATAAAATTCAGGATTTTTTTTTTTTTTTTTTTTTTTCCAAAGCTGTGCCTGGAATTCACGATATTTTTGAGGTCGATCGCTGAAACCTTGTATTATTTAGCGCCTAATCGATAAAATTCGTATTCTTTATAAAATTCAATCTCCAAATACTCAGTTATTTCTCCGCTAATCTGTAAAATTTACGCCTTTTTCAAAGCTGAATCCCAAAATATGCAATAATTTTGCGGCCTAGTTCGGAAATACGGGATTACTTTACTATTAACTGTCAAAAATTTATGCTTAAACGCAACTAATTGCTAAAACACGATATTATTTCGGCGTTAATCGATAAAATTTGAAATCTTTTCAAAGGTGATTTCCGAAATTCACGATGTTTTGTGACTGATTGTTGAAACACGCAATCATTTCATCGTTGCTTAATAAGATTACTTTAATCCTAATTGTTTGCTGAAGTAGGCTTTATGTCTATGTTAATCAATGAAATCCGCGCTTTTTTACAAAGACGATATCCGATGTACGCAATAAATTTGCCGAAATATGGAATCAATCATTTTACTGCTAATTTTTAAAAATTATGCAATAGCAACTAATTGCTAATATAGACTATTATTTCACCGCTAATTTTTAAATTTTGTATGTCTTTTTTTTTTTTTTTTTTAAATGAATGCCGAAATATAAGATTATTTTACAAAACAATAATAAAATCTTTTTTTATTATTATTATTTATGCATTGCAGAAATACGCAATACGAAAGTCTATCTACAATACGAGATCGTTTAAAATTTACTTTTAATCGTTCCAATTACATGCTGAAATAAGCGGTTAATTTACTACAAAACAACATAATATTCTTAAGGAGAGTTATCGAAATTCATCGTTTTATGTCTTATTAACAAAATTTACCTTTATCATGACTAATTGCTCAAAAAAGCGATTGTTTCTCTTTTTCACTAAATAAAGATAGGTAGCTATTTTCGCTGCTATAATCGACGAAATTCGTGCTATTTTTGAAAATTAATATCGCAAATGTTAAATACATATATTAAGTCAAAAATCAGCTAGATTTCTACCTTTTTATTTTTTTAGCGCATGTTTGCCGATTACATAATTTTTGCATCATTACCGAAATATACGCAATTTTCTCGTCCGAATATTCTGGAAAAACTTTTGTGAAAAATCTGTTTCATGTTCGTTAATTTCTTAAGTAAATTAGTTTTAACACAAAATTGAGAAAATAATAATTATAAAATGAAGAGTTTTCGCGGAAATATTGCGCTTCAGCACAAAATACGAAATATGCAGAATACTCGAAAACCTGCATAGGAGAATTGGATGTCGATTTCAATACTTTCAGACTTTCTCATAATTTCTGTGATTCTTTATTTTATTACATTATTTCCGTAATAGTCATTTCTACTTTTTGGATACGCAGAAAATATCTCCAATACGCAGGCTTCCAGCAACGTCGTGAACAAAAACATCGGTAGAAACCGCGGCTAACGATCTTTTTTTCCGCCGGTCACGCGAAGATACAGACCGACGGCACATAGATCGCGCGGAAGTGACTTCTTACGGAATTTTCAGATCGCGTTTGGGCATAAGGTATATTTTGTTTTTGCTATTAAAAAGGCGAAAATACTGTTCAAACAAGGAAAAGGGTATACGATGTGTATACAGAAAATTTATTTAAAGAACGCCAGTGTCAAAACTGATTTGCCAAATTTTGTTCCAGCAATTTTGGCGTAAAGATGCATTACGTTCTGGAAAACCAGTTTATGCTAATGAAGACAAAATAAAGTATTGATTTATGAAAATTGCCAAATAATAACTCGTGAGATCGCTAAGAAAACGATCAAAGTGGAGAATATATAATTCAATAAAATATTTATACAGTGAAACTTGAATAATTCGAACTTGCTTAATTCGAAATTCTGGATAATTCGAATTTTTTATTCGGTCCCTTGAATTTTGTATTAAAATAATGTTAAAAAATCATGGATAATTCGAATTCTATTTTGGATAATTCGAATTTCTCATACGATTACCTTTAAAATATTACACTAAAATTTGTTCCCGAGATTTTTCTCATCTAAAGTGTATTATTTTTTTTTAACAGTCTTTCCTACCTTGAAGAGTATTTCCTACCTAGTGCATCTGAAGATATGGTCCATATACTACATGAACTTCGAGTTTTTTTTTTTTTTTTTTTTTTTTTTAATTGAAAGTCGTGTCTAATGTAGAAGATTCTATTTTTGTAACAATTGATAGGTTGAAGTCATATGCTATGACACAAAGATTGTATTTAAAGAAGCAATCAAAAATATCTAACTACTTTTGAAAAAGTGTTGAATAATTAAGCTCGTAAAAAAATATTGATTTTATTGGGGGGCGGGGATGAATGTAGCAGTATTCTTAGATATAAAGTTAATGTGTTAAATCTTTGATAGTAGAGTTTAATATTTTTTTTTATTTATCTTTTCTTTTTGACAAAATAGTATATGTAATTCGAATTTTTCTCTGGTCCCTTCAACTTCGAATTATCCAAGTCCTACTGTACAATATAGGAAAATCGTCTTTCATTTTCAAAGGAAAAAACGAAACTATTTTCCGAACAACCCAATATGATAGTGAATTAGAATACCGAGTTTGGACTTCTTGCTAGTGTGATCTTGATATATTCTGTTAACACACACAGAGAAAGAGAGAAATCGCTAAAAACCTGATTTTTTTTTTATTATTATTCTGGTGACCTCAAAACGCGTAAAACTACCAAAAACTCAGTTTCGGAAATTTGACTCAAAAACAATATTTTCTCTACCATTATATGGGCAAGAGAAAGTAAAAAAGAGTTTTGGCTAAATTTTTAGTTTTTATCCAAAAAATGTTTTGCTTGAAATAGCTAAAAATATTTTTAAAAGCTGTGTTATCAATGTCAAAGAATGAAAAAGTATTTTCATTCTCACGAGATATTTTCAATGTGGTTTAGTTTAACATTATAAAAACCAAATTTGTGTAATACAATGAAAATAATTTCGAATTTTGTTCTTTAGTGAAAAGTGCGTTCCGTTTAATGTACTGAGATGTTTGAGATTGTTGAAGCAGATCTCTTTATAGAAGAGATCAAAATTTGAAGGCACTTTGTTTAGTTTATAACACAACAGAAATTAAAGCAGTCTAATGCTTTTATACTCTCGATTCTTAAAAGTACACATATAAAATTCTTAGTGCTTCATTACCTATAGTAACATTAGCACCATTCCCACCGTAGAAGCCTTTGCTTTTTGGAAATGTAAAACAAGGCCTTTTTCTACAGTTAGAAAGAAATAATTACAAGATAAAAAGATCTTTTTATATACCATGTTTTTAAATTTTCTGTTCAATCATATAAACGCTACCGAAGGCAGCGGGAACCCGGAGCAATTGGATAAATTTTTAAAAAAATTCATTGCTCTCGTGTTTTGAGCTATTATAAAAGTTTCAAATGTCTAGCTAGTTGGGAAGTTAGTGAAAAATCGATTGCAAGCTTTGTACTGGTAACGCTGCCGTAGGCAGCAGGAACCCGAAACATTTGGCTAAAGGTATTAAAAAAATGCATTTTAACCGTATTCTGAACTATTCTGAAAGTTTCAAATGTCTAGCTAGTCAGGAAGTTAGTTAAATAAATTTTCTGTTGAATCATATAAACGCTGCTGAAGGCAGTAGGGACCTGAAACAGTTGACTAAAACTATAAAAAAAAATATGTATTGTCACTGTATTCTGAGCTATCCTGAAAGTTTCAAATGTCTAGCTAGTCGAGAAGTTACGGAAAAATCGATTGCAATCTTTGTACTGATAACGCTGCCGAAGGCAGCAGGAACCCGAAACATTTGACTAAAGGTATTAAAAAAATGCATTTTAACCGTATTCTGAACTATTCTGAAAGTTTCAAATGTCTAGCTAGTCGGGAAGTTTGTTAAATAAATTTTCGTTCGAATCATATAAACGCTGCCGAAGGCAGTAGGGACCTGAATCAGTTGACTAAAAGTATAAAAAAAATGTATTGTCACTGTATTCTGATCTATCCTGAAGTTTTCAAATGTCCAGCTAGTCGAGAAGTTAGTGAAAAATCGATTACAAACTTTGTACTGGTAACGCTGCCGAAGGCAGCAGGAACCCGGAGTAGTTGGTTAAAAATATTTAAAAAATGCATTTTCACCGTGTTCTGAACTATTCTGAAAGTTTCCCATGTCTAGCTAGTCGGGAAGTTAGTTAAATAAATTTTCTGTTGAATCATATAAACGCTGCCGAAGGCAGTGGGGACCTGAAACAGTTGACAAAAATGTATTGTCACCGGTTTTTGAGCTATCCTGAAAGTTTCAAATGTCTAGCTAGTCGGAAAGTTAGGAAAAAATCGATTGCAATCTTTGTACTGATAACGCTGCCGAAGGCAGCGGGAACCCGAAACAGTTGGCTAAAGGTATTAAAAATATGCATTTTAACCTTATTCTGAACTATTCTGAAAGTTTCAAATGTCTAGCTAGTCGGGAAGTTAGTTAAATAAATTTTCTGCCAAATCATATAAACGCTGCCGAAGGCAGCGGAACTTGAAGCAGTTGACTAAAATTATTAGAAAAATGTATTGTCACCGTGTTGTGAGCTGTCCTGAAAATTTCAAATATCTAGCTAGTCGGGAAGTTAGTTAAAAATCGATTGCAAGATTTGTCCCTGACAAACACACAAACACACAAGAATCGAAGTTAATAAAAACATGGTAAAATACTTATAATATTCTCTTTCTAATAATCGTCTTTTTTTTTTTTTTTTTTTTTTTAAGAGCTCTTTTGAAAATGAAAATTTTCTGCCTTTTCTTACTACAACTATTTTTTATAGAAAAATCCTTATCCTGTTTAATCACGACACATTTACTATTAATTTGAAAATATTATATAAATATCTCCATAAAAAAAACTGGTAGCAAAAACTCTGAAATTTTTCATCCCTGGAAGTGCCTTAAAAAAAAAAAAAAAAAAAAAACATGCGGAGAGTGAGACCCATGTTTATACATTACAAAATGCATTGAGACAGTCTTTTATATTAAAAATTGTTGAACTTAAGATATATTTATGGCAATTAAATCCTGCATTAATTTCCAATTCCAAATTAAAATAGTTAACCCTTAAATGTCGAGTGTTGCCTTTAAAAATAATCAGACATCTAAGGGTTAAATATATAAAACACATTCACAATCTATATATTATTATGAAGGGAGAGAACACAAAATAAGAGCATTTCAGTTTAATCTTAAAATTTTCCACTCTTAGAAGTGCAGGAATTATTCTTTATACAATATATAGTAAAAAAAAAAAAAAATCTTTTTTTACTAATTTAATTTCTTGTGGTCACACACTACCATTTCTTACTAATTTTCACAAAACAAGTTTTTTCTTCACTTCCAGCAAAATAAGAATCCATATGCTGATGAGCAGTGTGCAATTCGTGCCATGCTCATGAACTTGGAGGAAGGACAGATGACATGTCCGGAGAAACATGAAGTCAAACTCGTAACCGCAGAAACCATTAAATAACAGTTATATAAGAAATTCTAAATTGTTGTTGTGTTCTAATGTCATAGGGATTATTCGAGACCAAAGTCATTGTAACTACGGCTGTCAGATAAGTGAAATAACACAGTACTTGCGTGCGTTTCGGTAGACTCAGTGGGGTAGCTTTGATTGCGGATTGCGGCATCCATGTTGAGGCCGTATACCAATTCCTGTTACTGTTCGACCGAGACAAGAACGACCCAGGAACTGGCTTAGTCACTGTCCAGTTGCCAGGGTAACCGATCAGTCGACTTAATTTTAGGGATGTCCGGTATTTTCTTTTCGCGCCAACACTGGAATTTCTCGCCACGTTCCTCTCGTTCAGTCATTCCGTTCAGCGATTGACTTACCGCATTTCCTATTGTGAAATCGTTCAGACAGGTTGTGTATTTAGAGCTCTTGCAATTTCGAAAGGAAAGATTTTCTTATTCTTATTTGTTTCTTGTTACATTTTCTTGTATAAAACTGCTAAAATGCTTCCTGAATTCATATACAAGATTTTAAAAAAGGGGGAAAAAGGAGAAAAGAACTTTGATAACTACGCCAAATATGACAACCTTTCTCTCACACTTAAAACTTGTTCTCCCTCTGATAAGTTGCCCCTTCCTTTCTTACAACCATACCCAGAGCTGTTCTTATGAGAGCCAGACAGTATATCATTCCTCCAAGCTCATGAAGCACGATGCTGTTTATTTCATAGTTTAGTTGAATCCCAAAATTGTGCAATCATTTGTTGATTTGACCACGATTTTTAGAAAAATTGACACAAATACAGTCGAACCTCGTTAACGTGGATTATTTTTAACACAAACTGTTTCCACAATCCCTGTCAAAATGAAGATTAGTTTAGTTATTACTTACTGAAGCATTACTTACTGATAGCATGAACTACTGATAACATGAAAAAAAAATTTTATCCCCTCTTGAGATTCACATTAACGAGGTCCGACTGTATTTAAATTTGAGGACATTTCATGCCCTCAAGTAGTTAAACATTTTTTTGAAGGACAAAAAATAAAAAAAGCTCAGACTACAGAGGCAGTCCTCGAATTTCGAGAACGCATGGGCACCTTAGGATAACCCCTGCTTTTTAAGAATCCGTAGACCTGCGCTCGAAATTGAGTTCTTAACGACCCTCTTCACTTACCGTCGCCGGAAGCCCGAGCTATTGTTATTCTATGGAAAATTTTCTTTATTTATAACTAATTAACTAATATATATTTTTAAATTCTGTTTTCACAATTCAAAAAATTCCCAATTGTTAAATTGACGCACCTTTTTTAAAAACGTATTTTTTTAATTTTTACTATTTTGAAGTATCAAAATGGAAAATTTCACATATTGAAAATTCGTATTTTGCAGCTTCAAAATAAAATAGTAAAAATTAAAAAAACACATTTTTTAAAAAGGTGCGTGAATTTAACAGTTGAGAATTTTCTAAATGTGAAAGCAGAATTAAAACATATTTATTACTTAATGAGTTATAAGTAAAGAAAATTTCCCATAGAATAATATTAGTTTCGGCTTCTGGCAACAGTGAGTGAAGCGGGCCCTTAACGATGCAGAATAGGACACCACCATAATAAGAAGGCACCACAGAACTGGCGTTTTAAAGTGATAAGTGGGTCGAAAAAACACACGACCCTTCATCAGGCCAACAAAGTAGGCACGAGTGCTGCAATCAAAGCAGCAACGCACTTTGTTCGCCTGACAAAGGGTCGAGTGTTTTTTTGACCTGAAACAGTTGTCGCGAGTTTATTACATTTTATGGTGTTTATTCAAAGTTTTGTACTTATCAGAGCACCACCGTGCCTTCGATCCTTTCACAAACTAGTAGAGAAAACAATGCCTTCTCAAGTCCAAACAGATTGAATTTGTTTTATTGACATCATTTGTTTTGTGACATCATGGAGTAACGAAAGTAACACGTCGCAAGGATTATTATTTCAATAATCATAAAAACAGAGCTCCATGTCATAAAGCTAAGGAAAAAGTTATTAATAGTAAGTTGGCTGCACGTATGGCATCCACGGGGATTCATTATCGAAGATTTATAGTCGTTTCGTTGTTATATAGGGAGAACAATTAAGAAATGTAATTATCTCGTTCCAAAGGAGCTTGTAAAATTATAAATAATTGAAACTGCGGAAGGATAAATATTGTGATACAATGAAAAATAACTGTTTAGAGACAGTGAGTGCCTCTAGCCTGTCATTATCGAAATATGTGTTTTCAACTTGCATGTTAATTTGAAATTAATATCAAAAGTAGCGCAGCGAACTGCAATTAAACTGGTATTATCAAATGAAAACCATTTAACATTCAACTCAGTCAGTAGTAATCATATTGAGAAAACTTTGATTTTATATTATAGATGGATGTGTAACGTCCATTCTGAGGTTTTTTTTTTTTTTTTTTTTTTTTTCGTTCGTCATTATTACTGTTGAATTTAGTTCCCCATCATATTACATGTATTGAAATTTAGATACTCGTTAAAGTTTTAGGCCTCGGTTTTTAGTGATTCTACATGTTTTGAGATTTGAGGAATACGAAAATTGCACAATCTATGTACTGTTCCTCTATAAATTAGTTAGTTTGTTAGTCTATATAGACAATATCTCAGGAATGAAGTGTGCGTCAGAGTAGCACGGTCGGTAGAGCTAGAGTATCGAACTCATAATCTAAGAATTGCAGGTTCGATACTGGATCTGCTCAAAGATCGCCGTGTACATTAATGATGTTTGGTGCACGTAAAATCCGGCGAAGCTGTAATACTGTCCATATTCCTTAAAAATAATATCTTTAAGCGAGGGAGCCATCATTTCCGTGGAGGATCAGAATTGTGTTAGCATATCTCCGTGTCAAAGGTGGGTCTAGGGTCTAGGAATAAATTCCAGATCGTTGCCAATTGCACTACATTTTTTGCATTTTTTTCTCTCAAACTCTTAAGAGGGGACAATACCTAATCTCGCCCACAACCAAGGCCCATGTTATTCTACGGGAAAATTTCCTTCCACAAATACTCATTACTTTTTTTTTTTTTTACGTTCCATTTTCATTTACAGAAAATTCATAATCGTTAAATTAGTACTCATTTTCGAGAAACTAATTTTTAAAACTTTTTATATTTTTTAATTTTGGGTTTAAAAATGTGAATTTTCATTAAGAGCATTTCTCTCTCTCTCTCTTTTTTATCGTAAAATGTAATACTAAAAATTTAAAAATTCAATTTTTGGCAAAACAAATATTAATTCAACGGTAATAAATTTTCTCAATGTGAAAACGAAATTAAATATATATATTATGTAATGAGTAATTATGGAACAAATTTTCCCATAGAATAACATAGGCCACAGCTGTCGGCGAGATTAGGTATTGTCTTCTCTATAAATAATAGCAATACCCATATTTATAATAGTAACAACCAATCAGATTTTTTTTTTTTTTTTTTTTTTTTCATGTATTGGGGAATTCTCCCGTCCCTCCTTCCTGGGAGTGAAAACTTTCAGTATGGGTACCTTTCAAATTTCAAAAGAACTCATCAACACTTTTAAAACGAACGATTGAATTAAAGCTCTGTGATAATTTGAAACAAAATTATTGATATATATATATATATATTCTTTTTTCATTGTACACTACCTTTTCATAAATGACTGGACACTTTCGATTTCCAACGTTTCTTTAAATATTTCCAAAAGTACTAGACGAATCATCTTGAAACTTTAGGGGGCGTAAAGAACATGTTGTACCTCATATATTTCAGTGAAAGTTTTGCTCCGAAAGCAAAAGGAGAATCAATAAAAAAATATATATATTAATTAATTAATTAAATGAAAATGCTTAAATTGCATTTTGGCTAGAGCATGTTATTATGAAGCTTCTTATTATCTGTATAAATTTTTATGATACTACCACATACATTCAAGAAGATATGACAGTTTAAAAAAAAAGTCACTTTTTTTTGTTGGTGTATAATATTTTTTTTCGTTTTTAATAAGTGTTTTTTACAATCTTTTTTTTAATTTTTAGTCTTTGGTAAGTGATTTTTACAACCTTATTATAAGTTTTTATATTTATAATTGTTGTATATAAATGTTGTGTAATTTTTGTTTAATTTTCTTTTGTATTTCATAAATTCTTAATTCGTAATTTCGTGCTAGAGTAATTAAGGTTTTTTTTCTCTTGGCGGAACGCAGGGGACCAAAATGTTTTTAGCTTTTGCTAGTATCTCTTGAAAAGTCTTGGTGTTCTATTTCCACCCTGCATTTGAGAGGTTTCCCTGATGATAGCCTCAGTGCTTTTTGAGTTAATTATCTTTCTGATTTTATTGTTATTTTTCTGTTGATATTTATAGTTATTTAATTTTTATTCAGATTTACATATCTAATAATTGGGCATTTAATGTGTAAATTCTGATTTAATTTTGCTTATTTTATTAACCTTTTGATATATTTGTTTATTTTATTACTAACCCATTGTTTATTTTATTAACCTTTTGGTGTTTTCTAACCTTTTGATATTTTATCCTCTTCAAGTAGGTATGTATATATTTTCTTTTTCGAAACTGTGGTTTTGCTATAATTATACGTTTTGAGACCTCCTCAAATGAAACAATCAGATTTTGAGAAATTGTACTGTTATCGGTAGAGGCGGTATTTCAGCATTTCATTTGGGAGTAAGGATAAGATATTTTTCTGTATGAAAACTCACAGTATGGAACATATAAAGTGTTTTTTAACAAAATGAGGATCCCGAAAGTGAATTCATGACAAGAAAAATAATCGTTATTGATATAATTTTTGCAAACTTTTAATTTTAAATTATTATAATGTGCAATTTTTCAAAATATATACATTTATTTTTATCTTTTACTGAAGTTTTAAACATCGTCGTTTATAGTCTAGAAGAAAAAAAAAATTGTTATAGTATCAACACAATCGAATGTTATATGTTATTCTATAACTAAAAAGTCTTTCTAGTCCCATTGTAATGTGAAAATGAGTTTTTAGTCTTTTAGATACGAAAAAGACTTTTTACAACAAACTGAGTTGATTGGTATAGTAAAAAACAATCACTAATGTTAAAACCGAAATAAATGTTAAAATTTTGCTTTTCAAAATAATCTAAGAGGCATTTTGGATAATCTATGTTTTCATTTTTACCATTGAATATAACAGTCGCATTTCACAGTGCAATTCTGCTTTCTGGATTGGATGCTATAAAGTGGAAAAGGTTTTTATTTGGAGTCAATAATTTAAAGGCGCGACAGCATCGCATCGCACCTTCCTATTTGCCGGCCTTGGTAATCAGCATAACAATAACTCAAAACACAGATATTAGCAGAAAAAGGCCAAATTCGGTGTTTCAAGTGTGTATAATAGGGAAATATATTACTTTAAATATTTTACTAAGATCATAATCTGTGTACAGGGATGTACAAGAAAATGCATTACGTCTATGAATGGAATTTATCGTTGGTACATTTTAACATCAATAGACTGCCCTTAGCATAATGAAATTAACATACACTTTTTATAGGCATAAAAACGTACTATGTATATATACTTTACGGTAGGAAAATCCTTTATCATTCATTTACAGAACCACATAAAAGAATTCAGATATATTAGGAATTATGGTTAGACATGGCTCGAAGTGCATTTCAAGTTTTGTACTGCGCTAAATTTAAATACACTGCGTGGTGCATAATCAATGTATAGGCAATATACAGGACTACCCAAAATGAGTGGAATACATTCTTTTATGGCAGGTTCTGGTGTAATGAACATTGAGGCGGAAAAAAAAGAGCGACATCTCACAATAAATTATTATTTTTTATTGTATGTAATGGCTGAAAATGCTTTACTAAATGATACATGGCCAAATTATTATCAATCAGAAAATTTTCACCTGCACAGTAAAGACTTCAGTGTAAATGTAGGCCTGTTAATAAAAACATCTTCTATTAAAATTCAGGGTAAGAGAAAGTAGTGTTAATGTCATACCAGATTATTCTGCTGTTGTTGCCTTATTCTTCTTTTCTAAATACACGGAAAATGAGTGATATATATGAAATAAGGTTAAAATGAGATGAATTATAACGCGTTCGGTAAACATTATTTTTAAGCGTAGAAAAACCAACTCTGCTTTCCTCAGGTATCCGCTTGGACAAAATAATTTATGTCCCAGAAGTCATTTTGTTGTTATCTTAAGATACAGCACTCGTGACACAGGCCAGAAGGAATGGGTCGTTCTGAAAAATGAAAGTTAAGAGAAGTAGCTAGAAAGATAAAAGGAGAAAAAAAAATAGCAACATCATTGAAATTCTGCTCGCTTATCTCCAAATATGGTGCAAACGAGAAGGATATTTCAAAGGACGCTCAACACAACAAAGCCTAATCAATCTGATCATACACCAAAGCGCCTAGCAAAATTAATGATATATATCAATTCCTTCTGGCTGGTGCCGGCTATAAATAATTCTTCACCATAAAGATAGAGACATAGAATAACTCACATTTTGTCTGTTTGTCCACAACCCGAGATCAATAACCTCGCAGGTGTCAAGGTGGAACAACACCCTGCCGACTGCTGCTCTACTTGTAATGGTAGTGGAAGACCAAACCCACTTATATAATTTTTATAGGTGACCTTGTTTTGAGAGATGGAATTTGTTAATGATTAATGTATAGATCGATGTATCGATACACTAAGAAAGTTCAGCAGAACGCGTACCGATTATCTCGTATCGAAACAGTTAGATCTTTTTAATAATCTACATTCATTGTGCGTCGTTCTCTGTATCAGTAGCAATCTTTAGAGTGGTTAGTGCGAATCGCCTCCGAGAACAATGCTTCTATTGAGAAGATGATACTCTTTCAAACAGTGAAACCAGTTAATTAGCAACAGAATGCCTTAAACAATAACTTTCATTGAAGGACATAAGCTTAAGTAGGATTTAATTAGTAAGACAGTATTTATTTATGAATATTTTCTTTAAATATCGTAATCACGTAAATCTTATTATTATTTTTTTTGTCTTTTTTAAAAAATGTTTTTAAAAAGATGTTATAGTCTAGTAGGTAACAATCGCCGAAACGTCAATGGGGCTTCCTGATTAAAACTCAGTTTTCGGTGTCTATATGTATGCAGGACCCGATCAAGCCTGTATTAGACCCAGATTTTGATGCATTGTGTAATGCTTCCCTTTCCCTTTTCCCCAGCTTAGAAATTCACAATCAAAAATTACATTATGTAAATGTTATCTTACGATCATACATAAAATTTGATGACTCTAAAATTTTGGTGCTTAGGAGCCTCGGACTCGCTGGATCGTGTGTTTAAAAGACCCTGTATATATTTATGCCCCATGATTCCGTTCACAAAAAATATCTATTTGACTTGAAGTTTATAACAAATATTAATGAATTACATGCAATTAGCAGTATAATTTTTTTATGCATAGAATGTTTGTAACTTGCGTATAGGGACGCACAAAAATTTTTTTGATACATTGTGGTCTACTAATGGTATCTATTTTAAGTGCATCTTAGTACTGCATTCAACATAGTGACATTAACATACATTATTAAGATGCTTAAAAATATAGTTTCTGTTTAAAACAGCGTGCATCGAATTCATAAACAGCTTACAGATGTACACAAAATAATTCCAATGCGTTATACAGTCCATACTGTGACAGAATTGTTAGTATTCTCTCTTTCAGCACCTAAGCACCGAATTCGAGTCTCGGCTCAGCCTGTGTTTTTATAGTAGTTCTGAATCCCCTTTGAGCCGTAGGTCTCAATTTAATGAAACTTAATGCGTAAAAAATGACCGTAGAATGACAACCCAGACCCAAACGATATGTTTTGAACGTGGTACAAGATGTGCATTTACGTTGTGTTATATGCATAGTGGGCAATGAAAGCCGATATTCAAAGAAGATTGAGAGGGTAAGTTAACTAGAGGCAGTATGTTTTTAATAATTACTCTCATTGAAGGTGCCTGACAAATTATTATTCGATAGTTAGTATTAAATTAGTTTAATGGTTAAAATAGTATTTATTTTAGATAATTTTCGTTCAATGTCATAATCGTTTGAATTCCTCCCTTTTCCTTTAAAAATAAAATCCGGAGTGACTCCAGTCGACTTCCGTAACATTGAGTAATTAACAGTTGTATAAATAAATTAAAGGAAGAAAAGTCGTTAAAGAAACAAAAGAGAAATTTGTAATAGAGTGTTTGAATATTTTTCACCATACAGTATCTCGTTTGATTTAACGCTATTACACTTCAAATAATTTGAGCCGATAGATCATAATGATAAAGAAATTTTCGTTGAATCTGTATAAAAAATCTATAAGTGTCATCAAAATATATATAGTTCGTGCAACAGTGACCTATAACATGTACAGTGAAACCTCTCAAGTTGGACACCCCTCTAAGTTGGACGCTTTTTCTCGGAACGGAATGTATCCATTAACATTATGTCTAACCCCTATAAGTTGGACACCTCTCTAAGTTGGACACTTTTTCTTGGAACCGTAGGTGTCCAACTTAGAGAGGTTTTACTGTATATACATTTTCAACTCAATCGAATAAGGAATTTAGACGCTATGGCATTTTAAATAATTTAGGCCCATAGGCCATAATGATAATTTTTTTTTTTTTTTTGTGAGTGTGTGCTCCTGTAAAAAAAAAAAAAAAAAAAAAAAAAAAAACTATAAGTGCTAGATTCATCAAAACCATTGCGTTTCAGTTTCAGATAAAATACTCTTTCTGAAAAGAACGAAAAAATTGAATAAAAAAAAAAAAATCTTATTTGAATTTATAAATCAGCTACTATTCTTATCACTCATTAGCATATTGTATTACCCTTTATTATCGGTAAACTTAATGTGGAAGGTGGTTAGGTTTTGGCTGCAGTGATAAAATACCCGATTAGGGTTTTTTATTTATCTGTCCAAAAATCCATTTCTGCAAAACTGTCTCAAACTACATTTCATAACGAAATTGTATTTTGACCAAGCTATTTCTAGGTTCTTTTTTTTAATCTTTATTTATAAATAATAATAATAATAAAAATATTAAGCGTATTTTTGTTTTCTAAGTAAGAGATATAAAATTTTGCACAAAACATAATTTAATTTAGTACGACAGGGCTTATTTTAATCTATTCTTCCATATAAAGGCACGCAATAATTGTGTTTCATTCCCTAGCATCGGTTACTATATTCATTTTTTAAAATTCCTTCAGTATAGCTATTTCACAGAAGCCCTTTAGTAGCTTTTTAATTTGTTTTTATCATTTTGGCAAGGAATTAAAATAGTTATAACAACTGCATAAGTAAAGATCTTGGCGAGAAACGTCCGAGATACTTCGGTGCCAAATTTCAATAAGGGTTTTATACTGAAGCTGTTCCATTTCTTTAAAATGATTTTCTCAATTTTGTTTTAATTATTTAAATATATATATATATATATATATATATATATATATATATATATATATTGCATGTTCATTTTTTTTCCACATAAAAAAAAAAAAAAAATACTTATTTATTTATTTATTTTTGACATATGAATCATAAAACCTTTCGATCTATAGTTTCCATAGTTTTAATAATTTTTTACTAGTCGTATTTATGCCTCAAAATGTTTACCTTCAGAAATTTCCATTTCTCTTATTAAATTTAAGCGTTTTCCATTTATTTTAATGTATTAAAAATTGCCATCATTATTTTAGAAATTTTAACCTTCTTTTCCGTAATTTAAAAATGTTAATTATAAATATTTTTAAATAAATTTCTTAATAAACATATGGCGTCCCATCCTTTTGAAATTATAATAAATACAAGCAAGTTAACTTTACGTTTTTTTTAACATATAATAATAATAATAATAATAATAATGCATAATATATAATATATATCGTTCTAAACTGGAGTTGTCTCATTTCTTTAGCACGATATTTCTCAATTTTATTTTAATCATTTAAAATCAAAAAATGTTTGCAGGTTTACTTTTCTTTTTTCGGCATTAAAAGAAATATATTTATTTGTTTATTAATTTATTTTTGATATCTTTATTAATATTATTAATATTATTAATAATTTTAAAGTTAAAATAGAGTTTTTATATTTTTATTTAACATCTTTTGAATCAATATCTCAATTAACTAGATTTTGTCTTGATTAATAAGTGTACCAATTTTTGATAAAATCTAATAATCCGGACAGATACAATGACATGACAAACTTTTAGCTTTATATATTTAGATATAAACAAAAATCTTTGCACGTTCATTCAAGGTGTAAATACAATAAACGTCACAATGGAAAATCGCTGTCTGAAAGAAATAGTTCGATCTGTCATTCTAATTTAAAAAAAAAAAAGAAAGAAAGAAAAAAAAAAAAAAAAAAAAAATCGACAATTTTGTTATTATACAATAACAAGAAAAATAAATTAATACCGTGTAACCTACCCCGAAATTTCTATTGAGTTTTTCTCTCTACCTCCCCATTAACCTTTAACTACTAGATATTTTATTTATTTACGTTTTAACAGGGGAGCACACAGAGTACATAAAATTAAAAAGAAAAGAAAAGAAAAAAAAATGAAAGGCGCTAAACCAGTGCGCATTATATTGGATTAAATATCAATCCCCATCTAAAGATCAGGTACATCATATGTAAATATTTGCACAAAGCAATTGTTATATTAAAAAAAATCGTGTACCACAAAACAGAATTTATTTAAAGGAAGGGTTGACAAAAGCTCTTGCTTCTCGTTTTAGATTTCTCTATTTTCTGGTTACTTTTAAAAGCAATTTCGGTCGTCAAAATTTAAACTTTTTGTCCTAAATTAGTTTTGTGTGTCCAAAATTCAACTATGCTTGAAAAAAATAAAATTCTGGAGTGACTCCGCTTGACTTTCCAAATATTAAGTAATTAACGGTTGTATAAATAAATTAAAGTAAAAGAAAGCTGAAATCTATTAGCTCAATCGAATAAGGAATTTAGACGCTATGGCGCTTTAAATATTTTGAGCCCATAGTTCATCATGATAAAGAATATTTAGTTATGTACCTGTAAAAAAAAAATTACAACTACTAGATTCACCAAAATCAATAGGGTGCTATGACTTATAACATACGTATCAACTTTCAGTTCAACCCATTAAAGTGTTTAGACGCTATCGTGTTCACTCACATACATACATATATTACCGTAAAAATAGCCAAAATAAACTCAGGCTACCTCAAAACTTATAGATACACTAAAGTCTAGAAGTCGAATTTTTGTCATGATTACAATACTTTCCTTACATATGTATATGTTCGGAAAGTAATAGAGGTTATAAACAATCATATGTAGATCAAAAGATTTTCTTTTAATCTAGTTGTCTAATTAGAAAAAAATTCATGAAATTCAAAGTTAAATTTTTTTTAGTGTGGTTATAAAACGCATAAAGCAAAGTTTTTTTCAAACCAGTTTCTGTAAAACTAAAAATTGTTAGAGATTTATATATATTGCAAAACAAATTCTGTATTATTAGATTCAATAAGGGCCTAATTTATGCTTAGTCGCAGGCCTTAGGCTTCGAAATTTTTGATTTGATTCATTTAAACTAGGCTTTGTGAGGGTCTTCTTAAGGGATCCTCGCCCGTATTCACACAAGTTTCAGGAAAAACACAGAAAAACTGTCCAGACAATAACCGACGAGAGCGTCTTGATTATGCAGACGATGGCTTTGTATTTAGGGCTATTATAACATTTAATTAACGCATGTATCTTTTTGAGATATTCTTGTTGAATAAAATGTTTGGTTACTACACTATTTTCTGTTTTAGAGATATTCACGATAATTCGAAAATGATTAGCCATAGAAGGTTAAAATACAGCATTTAAGCCTTGAATAAGGCTTTGATGTTTCTCAGCAGAATCCTACAGATATAGAATATCAAACTTTTACTTTCAAATCTGCGTAAGTTATTCGAAATTTAATATTTTCTTAACATGACAGAATAGAACGAAATTTCACATAACGTAGATCATGAAGATTATTTCATCGTTAAGAAATCGGACATTTTTTAAAATAATATTTACAATACAAGTGTGCACTTTATTGAATAGCGACATTCTGCTTTAAGATATTCGTAAAATCGTAAATTATTCAAAATTAAAGATTTTTCACAACGTATCAGAAAGAACAAAATTTTGCATACATGTGGATTATTGCATGGTAAATAGCTGGAGATTGCTTAAAAACTAAAATAAGAAACTGAAAACAATAAAATTACGCAGCAAATCAGGATAATGTAAATGAATCGAAGGGGGACTAAAGATAGCCTAGTGCTTACATCATGATCGGGCCTATTCATCACTCGTCAGTCGCGTTTATTCCTCTTATTTTGAATATTGTATGGCCTGTAATATAAAATAAGACTTTGTAATTTATTAAAAACAGATTTTTTTTTTTTTTTTTTTTTTTTTTTTTGAGTGGGGGGGGGGGGGGTAATTTAACTATGGGAACTTTTTTTTTTTTTTTTACTACAATCGGTTTAATTTTTTACAAAACTAAAAAAAAAAAGTTGAATCTAGATTTGTAATCTAATTTAACAAGAATAAAATAAATAAGAAAGAGTGAATTACTTTTAGAAGAGAATTGTAGTTACTTCGAGACTAGAATAAATATCAAAAGAATGGACTTTTACAATCTTATCTGTATCCGCAGCCGCACATATACCCAAAGGGTTTTTCTTTTGCAGTCGTACAGATCAGGAAACTTGCAGGTGGTTTTTTGTCGCGTTGTAGGTAAGCACGAACTTCAAGAAAAATCACCACTCGACTGCAACTTGTAGTTTTTTAAACTTTGAACATTTTTCTGGTTGCCTAGATTAGGTGTCAGTTATTTATGAAAGAGTCGAAAGGTTGCCTCTAAAAAAGTTCATGTCCTTTTCTTTGATGTCATCCTAGGATGTCTTATTTAGCTGACGACTCCTTAAAGTGTTCTAAATATATTCTTTAAAATCTATGCCAACTAGAAATTTCTTGAAAAGTTACACTTGTCAAAATAATAAAAACTCTGGTGTGTAACAAATACGTGACTCGCCTTACCCACTACAACACATGTTAAAAATATTTTGAGGGACAGTGACCAAAAGACATAAAATTGACCTAATTCACCCCTAACAATTTCCCTATAGTAACCAACCTATGCACGCGTCGTAAAGACATAACAACACACTTGCGAACCTAAAATTGACAGGACGCCCATCAGTTTTCAAAAAGACATCTGAAAGAGGATTTATATTACTATTTAAGTTTAGAATGTGAAAAAAACGAGAAAAAGGGGGGAAAAAAGGTAAAAAAATTTCGAAGAAAAAAGCATGGGTTTTTTAAACAACACACTTGCGACACCTAAAATTGACAGGACGCCCATCAGTTTTCAAAAAGACATCTGAAAGAGGATTTATATTACTATTTAAGTTTAGAATGTGAAAAAAACGAGAAAAAGGGGGGAAAAAAGGTAAAAAAATTTCGAAGAAAAAAGCATGGGTTAAAAAAAAAAAAAAAAAAAAAAAAATCACGCAATTACAAGTGTGGAAAAAAAAATAACATTATTTAGTAAATTAAGGAAAAATAGCCATGAAAATGAAACCAAACTGTGGGAAGGGTGAAAACAAATTGATACATCTCGCCTAGGTCACGATTTTTTGAACATGTAGTATAACATCGCTAAAATTTGACTCTGATTTATCATAAATTTAGTGGCTGCATCAGTGACAAAGAGATTCTGCTCTCGAAACTAGTAGACGGGGATGCTGGGTTCGAACCCTATAATGCACTTTGCTACCGATTCTGATTTTTCTGTAATTTTTTCTTAAACTTTCTTTTATACGTGACTAGCAGGCTTTGCCCGCTTCACTGGTCATTACATTGAAATGAATTCTCAAAATAACATATATTTAATTATAACAAAAAAAAAAAAAAAAAAAAAAAAATCATTGAAATCAGACAAAATTGAAGTTAAAGTTCTCGCTACCTTCGGTAGCGGTTTTCCCACTCATTGCACTTCACAAAATCCCCTTATAATGCGTGTTGCGTACACACCTAACCGACACATTAAAAAATCGGGATCCTGAGATTATTTGAAGCAGAGTTATGTTTTAAAACGGGTTTTTCAGCCCCCCACCCACCCCGCTCTTAAAAGAAAAAAGGAGGAGGGAATTTCGCAAAATATCTTTATATTATGAGTTAGATACATATAACTGACCAACATATCGAAAATCTCCTTCATAAGATAATTTACTGCAGAGTTACACATGAATACATGTTTCCCATCCCACCCGCCCACTGAGGGGCGATAGGGTGGAATTTCACAAAATCACTTTGTAGTGTGTGTTGAATACGCATAAGCAGTCCACATATCAAAAATTGCCATTCTAAGATAATTTGGAACAGAGTTACGTATGAAAACATGTTTTTCACCCCCCCCCTCAGCCCTCAAGGGGGAGGATAGCACAGAATTTGAAATAATCCCTTTGTAGTTTGTGTGTGTTGAGTACGCATAACCAATCGACATATCAAAAAATCGCTATTCTGAGATAATTTGAAGCACAGTTACTCTTAAAAGCGTTTTCCCCCCTCCCCCGCTTTCAAAGGGGAGGAGAGGGGGAAATTTCGTAAAATCCCTTTATAATGCATGTTGGGAATGCATAACTAGCCCGCACATAAAAAGTCGCCTAAGGTAGTTCGGAGCAGAGTTTCGCATGGAAACATGATTTTGCCCCCTACCCCTAGGGGGGATAGGACGGAATTTTACAAAATCACTTTGTAGTATGCGTCTTAAATACGCATAACAAAACGACATATCAACAAATCGCTATCCTGAGATAATTTTGAGCAGAGTTACTCTTATAAGCGTGTTTTGCCTCCCCCTTCCGCCCTTAAAGGGTTGAGGGATAATTTTCGTAAAATCCCTTAACAGTGCGTGTTGGGAAGGCATAAACAACCCACACATAAAAAATTAATCTTGCTGAGATAATGTGAAGCATAATTATGCTTTGAAATGGGTTTATTGCCCCGCACCCCCAAGGGGGGTCTTCTGCAAAATCCCGTTACAATGGGTGTTGGATATACGTAAATAAGCCACACACTAAAATGTGTGACCTCAGCTTCTATAGATTTCCCCACACGAATTTAGCGCTAAGGGAGCTGGGGGGGGGGCTCGAATTTGCCCCCTCATAACTCCCCCCAGAAATTGAAAATCTCAAAAAGCCAAAAACTCATTTTTGTAAATATCCTCAAGAAGACTCTTGGCGGTTTTCTATATCTTTGTGCTATTATTGGTACAGTTTTACTCGAAAATTCGTATTTTGACAAATTTGCCTCCGAAAATCGTTTCCACCCCCTTACCCCCTTACCCCCCTTAAAAATCTAAAATTCCAAAATCGCAGAAAAGGATTTTTTTTTGTTCTCAAGTCTAGTCTCTTCCGCTGCAATTTCTTCACCGTGAAGCAATTTGGACCTGATTAATGCTTATAAAGATGTTTTTTCTACTGCGACCCCAGAGGGGAACGAGGGGGTGTTTCGCAAAATCCCGTCTTAATTGACGTCAGGGTCCTAAAACCAACGTGCTCACCAACATTTGCGACTCTATCTCCCATAGAATAGCCACGGCTGTGTTGAATCAATGAATCTGGGAGTTTACTCTTTTATATACACTAAGCGACAGGAAAAAAAAAGCCGCACCTCAGAAAAAAAATGACTTATACCTTTTTTATTTGTAATCACTTTAAAATTAAGGGTTGAAACAAATAAAACTGTCTTGTTTGCATAATACCAAAGGGATGAAATGATACCTATGTACATTTTCGATCCAATAATTCGCTTTATTACACTCTACGAAGTACTTTATAAGAATCTGCATAAAACTTTCGTTTTAAACTTAATGCAATAACCATATACACTTTGTATTATATTATGATTTATTATATGAAATAACCAAGTTATATTTTAATATATGAAATAAAACTATTTATTTGTTAGATCTAAGCTATTTTTTATTAAAAGTATGTATTCTGCATTGGGTTAATTCCATCTTTATATGGAATTACTGTTTTAATGCGCAATGTCATAGTTTTATACAGTGTTTTAATATAAATTTCAGAAATTTCAATGTGCCAAATATCACAAACAATTTTTTCTAGCTCTGGCAGAGTTATAGGCTGTAAATTTCGAATCCTCTCCCCTCTCCCCCGCCTTTTTATAGACGAAACATTTTCGAGCGGATCGCGATTAGGACTATTTCCATGTCTGATAAAAAGGAAATTCTACTATATCCTTTGTGGGATGTAACTTAAAGTGAAAAAAGGGTAGGCGGTAAAAATGGCACCGGTAAAAATGGCACCGGAAAAAAGGGCAACGGTAAAAATGGCACCTGGTAAAAATGGCACCGGTAAAAATGGCAACGGTAAAAATGGCACCTGCGATTTGCGTAACATATACTACAATGAAAAATAGCCGCATTATTGCTAAAAATTAGGAAGTATTTTGAGCTTTGTTTGACTGTCGTGATATATTTGGCCATCACATACAAATACCTGTATTATGAATAAAAAGTATTGAATTTTTTATCTTTTATAGAAATATTATAGATATATTTTATAGAAAGTACTGATTTTAAGTAAAATTTTAGAAGGAAAATTAGACATTAGAAATTTAAATTAAATTGTTACAACATTCACTTAGTATATGTCTGTTGAAAGTTTGGTTGTGTGTGTGTGGGGGGGGGGAGAGTTAGGAGACGACTGAAAGAAAATTATTGTTTTTATATCACCATCTTACTGATTTTAATGAAACTTTGTATAATAATCACTTACTATTTATGAAAAAGCTAACAGTGTTCCATATACGGGGGGCGGGGTCAGAGGTATATGTATTGAAAACTTTTTCAAACAATGCTATACAAATATGAATCCCATTGAGCATTATATAGAGCTGAGGGGGCCAAGAGGGTGGTGCACGCAGATTTTCTTTTTCTTTCTTTCTTTGTAATCATTCTATTATTTATTTATTTATGACCCTTCTTGTTTTTAAAAAGTTTTAATATTTTACTTTAAACGTGTGATATGCAAAAATTAAATAAGTTGAAATTTATCACTTTTTAGCTTCAAAGTGAAATATTAAAAATTTAAAAATTCAATATTTGGAAAACGATAAAAACGGTAACGTTTACGTATTTTTCAAATGTGAAAACGGATTTAGAAAAATTAGAAAATGAGTAATTTAAGAAACTAATTTCTCCATTAATTAACAGAGTTGCACTGGCAATCAAATTAGGTGAAAAACATAGTTATTTATAATTATTAATACTTTTATATAATTGATATATATATATCGCTATTATTATTCAAATAATAGTATCAGTACAGTATATATATATATATATATATATATACTATTAATATTTATAATTATATATATATATATATATATATATACTATTAATATTTATAATTATATATATTATCAGTAATTATTATATCAAAATAGTATCTTAGAGTATTTAAATTTATTTAATGAAAACTTAATTTTAAAAATTATATATAAGATAGGTTCAAATGTAAAATATAGATTCATTTCAAATTTATAAAATTATTTTTCTAAAAATTCCAGGTTATAGCCCTTTCATGTTTGCTTGTGAATGTGCAACTGTCATGCAGTAAAAGATAATTTTTCAAAAGAGGGTTTGGCATGTTAGTCAGTTTTGAAATGTGTGACAGCTTCAGTTGTCTATTTGTTGTTCGCAGGTGGGTACACGGTGAAGGGGGATTATATGATTATTGTATACGAAGAAATGAAAAAAAAAAAAAAATCACTTAATCAGCATGAACGTCACAGACCTGTTATCAGTAAAGTAAAGTATTATACACAGTAAATTACATAGTAAAGTATTTCAACAATGCTTTTCTCTCCAGAACAAAAGGTCAAATTATTTAGTAAAGATATAATAATGAAGTATCAATCATATCAGTAAAAATTTTCGATTCAAAAGAGTTACTTACAAATACCTCCATTTCATAATTTTTATTTTTGATTGACCCGCAATACCATAATAGAATTTTTACTTCATTAATATTTGGTCTCCTTTTGTGGATAGCTCATGTAAGGGTGCTTTATTCCGTGGTGATTTTTCCAGGGCTGATTTTTTTTTTTTTTTTTTTCGGATACCAAATAAAAGGACACTATTGTAATAAGCAAATCGCAAAATAATAAATATGAATAATACATTTGAAGAATGATTTCTAAATCGCATTTCTAGAAATTTCAATTGATTGTGTACAGCATTCATTTAGTATATACCTGAGGGACGGGGACGGGGGGGTAGTGCCGGTTGTATTTATACCACCTTCTTACCGATTTTAATGAAACTTTATATAATCGCGTACAATTTGTGAAAAAATTACAGTGTCAGACATATAATTGGAGGTGGGTGGCAGAGGAAAACAACATGATTTTTTTTTCTTGTATCACCATTTTACTGATTTTAATTACATATTCTATAATTATCACTTACTTTTTTATTTAGATCAAAATGAGGGTTATATATACCTGGGGGGGGGGGGGCAAAAGTGTTTGCAGATGAAAACAAAAAAAAAAAAATTTTAAACTGCCTTAGTATCGATTTAAATAAAACATTAAATATATACTTACTGTTAAAAAATTGCAGTGAGTGTTACAGATATCTTGGGGGGGGGGGGGGGGGGAGCGGAATAAGAAAAGAAGTTGATTTTATATCGCCATGCTACCTATTTATATGAAATGTTGTATGACTATTACTTACTTCTTTTATCAAAATTATAATGAAAGATACATGTAGTTCAAAAAAGGGGGGCAAGTGAATGGGGCAGATGAAAAATAAAATAATACTTATTATCGATTTTTTTATTGACATTTTGTGTAATTATCAATTACTTTTAATGAAAAATTACAGTGAAGGTTACATGTCTGGGTGGGTGGGAGGCTGGAGGCAGAAGGATAGAAAATGAATGTTTGACCCCAATGCTTTTTATTTTAATAAAATGCATCATAAATATCATTTAATTTTCAGGAAAATTTACGTGGACTGTTATATATATTTTGGGGGATATGGAGGGAGCAGAAGAAAAAAATGATTCATAAATACCAGAATGCTACCAATTTTAATTAAAATTTCTACAGTTATCACCTACTTTTAATGAAAAATTATGGTGAATGTTACCTATAGTTGGGGGGGGGGGCAAGAGGAACAGGAAGGGAAAGAATGTTATTTTTAAATCACACCGCTTCACATGTATAGAATTTTTTTTTATAAATATCACTTATTGTTTATGAAAAATTATAGAAAGGGATGCGTATCGTAGTATCTTTCAGTTCCTAAGTTAGTATGCAAAAATTCAATGTATTATTATTATCAGACATTAGTTAAAAAGTTAATATCAAAAATTGTAAAAAGATTATTCTGAAACAGAATTTTTTTGTTTAATCTGTCCCATCCTCCCCCGTCCCCCCACTACGTAAAACATAAAAAATTCGCTATCGTTCATGTTTAGCAAGTATTTTGCAAGTTACACTTAAGAAAAGTGCCCTTTTTCCCACATCGCGGAAAAAAGGGCACTTTTCACAATAACTGCTTGTGAAAAATATGTGTCAAGGAAATTATTTAAGGGGTTCTAAGAGGGAGAGGAAAAGAAAATGATGGTATGATGTAAAAAACATTATTTAATTTTTTCTGCACGTTAACCTCTAGATTTTTTTTTGCATTCATACGTGTATTTTACAAGCAGCAATTGTAAAAAGCGCGGAAATTTTCAACATGTAAAACACATGCTAAATATCAATGAGAGTGTACATTTTTTATTTAGGGGGGCAAAAAAGACAGATTAAAAGATGAAATTATTTTATTTTTAAATCTTTTTATTTATTTATCTATTTTATTTATTTTACAGATTTAAATCATGCATTGAATTTTTGCGTACAAACTTATGAAGAGACAGAAACTGATACGCAACACTCACTGTAAGGTTTTATAAACAAGTAAAATTTCATTAGATCGACAACAGGGTGGTGTAAAAATATATTTTTTCCATGTGCCCTCTAGCTCTCAGTCGATAATATAACCCTCTCTTCAATTTGATAAACAATAAGAGATATTTATACAAAATTTCCTACAAATGTAAAGCAAAGTGATTTAAAAAGAACTTACTTTTTCCCCCCTCAGTATTCCACCTCCCCGCTCTCCTGAGTATATGTAACACTTTTGAAATACATTTTATTATTAAATTTTTATAATTAATTTTATTTTTTTCCCCCCATTTTAACTACTTTTTATTCTATTCATTTATTTACTTACTTATTAATTTAGTCCAATTGAGTTCATTGTAATTTTTATGTAGTATTAAGATTTTCATTTTAAATTATTGATAAATGAAGAGTGCGTTACGAAAGACGATTCATATTATATGTAATTATAAATTGAATTATTGTATATGCAAATATCGGCATATTTATATATACATGTAAATTATTATTATTATTATTTTATTATTATTATTATTTTATTACATTTAAACGAAAAAAATATTTCATTACTGTAAGATTCTTAATAAGTAATAACAAAAGTTAATTTTAATATAAAGCATTATACATAAATTATTTTTTTCAATCAATTAATATATTTTGTTTTGTACCGTATCAATTAACTAAGGGTAAAAAAGGATTAAATAATTTAAAATAAATAAATTAAATTAAAATTGAAATGACTGAAAATATATATGGTTTATTACTTCCAAATTATTATTAGGTAAGAGCGAGAAAAAGTTGTTTTTATAATAATAAATTATTTTATTATATAAATAAATAAATTACATTTTTAAACTTTCGCATATGACATTTTTAAAGCAATCTCCATCAATATATATATATATATATATAAATATTTATCAAACTGTGTATATTTTTTTTTCCAATCATGCTATAGGTATGGGGATCTTAGGCAATCATAAAAATTTTCATCCCTTTTTTTTTTTTTTTTTTTTTTTTGAGGTGTGAGAAATCTAAAAATCACAAAACTGATATGGTTTATCCGTTTGTGTGTTAGTTAATTAATATATGTACTCGACATAATTAGAAATTTTTTTTAATTAAAAACTTCTTATACATTAAGAAATCAAAAATTAATACATTTTTATTATTAGTTTTAAAAATAAATTTTAATTTTAAATAAAATTTTCAAAAAGTTAAATTTTTCATATTTGAATATATAATATATATATATATATATATATATATATATATATATATATATATATATATATATGTATATATATATATATATATATATATATATATATATGTATATATATATATATATACATATCTTACAAAAGCATCTATTAACACATACATACATACACACATATATTATATATACACACATATGTAATCATAAGTCATTATTTTAATTCTTTAATTCATAATATATATGATTGATTTAGTTCATATAAATTTGGTTTTTAATTATCAGTAATTATTATTGTTTTTTTTTTAACCTAATAATAAAAATACTTGTTTATCCTGCTCCACCAGTCTTAAGCCGTTGTGGCCTCTGCTCCTTCTTAGTTTTGTTTGAGTTTCATTTGTTTGAAATACTGCCTTTATTTCACATAGTTTTTAGTTTTTATACTAAACATGTGTACTCATCCCATACTCACTCTAAAACATTCTTACAAGCTTTTAAAACGCATTTTTATTTATGTATGTTCTTTTATTACTTTTTTATTGTGACTTTTTTCCCGCATGACTTTCTTTCCGGTGACTTTTCTTCCTGTGACTTTCTTTCTCAGGTGACACCGTTTATACGTTTTTTAAGGGACCGTTCCAGAAAAACGTACAAATGAAAAAATCGTACTACTGAAAATTTGTTTTAACACATTAATACATAATAAAGGATTATATTATTATTAAAAATCAAATTAATTTTCATGTTTTCCTTCACATTTGTTCGACTAAGATAATTTTTAATGAAATTTAAAATAATTTTAAAAAGTAGGATAAATTTTAAAGATAATTAAAAATGTAGAAATTCAAGAAATTTCCTAAAAATTTTTATTTTAACCTTTAAAGACAGCCTTTCGTTTTCTAAATAAAAATGACATTTTTGCAAACGGTTAAAGAAAAAAAAAAACTGCTTTGTCTCTCCAACAGCAAGATGTCAAATAAGAATAAGCATGATAAGAAATAAGAAAATCTTCTGGTATCCTATTCAAATTTACCCAAAGGAAGTGAGTAATAAACCTTTAAGTTTACAAAATGCCTATGAAGTTGTGAGATTTTTTTTTTTTTCACATCCCGTCCCTAGAATGCAATTAAAGGAGAGAGTGGGACGGAGGTCTACAAGTTATCAGTTTTCATTCTCTCAAAGAAATCCTGTCCACTTTTATACTTACCAATTCACCCAGTCCCGAATGCTTGCTTCTGAATGTTTCTCTAATCCCCCCCCCCCCTTGCAGGCTATCAGCCCTACTTGGGCGTTATTGAGTTGCGCTTAAGAATAGGAGGTACTACTCAGTTGCGCTTAGGGCCTTCATCCTCATAGGCATCAATTGCGCCGAGATCCTATCCCCCCCCCCCCCAAAAAAAAAAAAAAAAAAAAAAAAAAAAAAAAACGCATTAATTGCGCTCGTAGGCTTTTCAAAAAATCAGGAAAAAAATTCTAAATGATTTTGACTATTCAAATTTGCATAATTTGTCGATAAAGCTTTCTGATAATCATTAATTTTGTTTGTTTTAATTTTTTGAAAGCTTTTCAGGAATAAATTTGTTTTTCAAAACACATTTTGCATACCAGAACAAATTGTTCAGCTTATTCTGTCATAAGTTATTGATGGTATGAGATTTTTGGATTTCTTTTTGAAGTCCTTATGTTTCATTTAAATGGGAAAATATTTTGAAAACTTTACAGGTAAGACAAAACTAAATAAAAATATGGTGTATATTCAATATTTAAACTTAAAACTTCTTCACAGACCATAAAATTCAATCCAGCGCAACGTTTTCGAAAGGACTTGGCATTTCTTCATCAGGTGCAAAAAAACATGTGCTACTGCCTTTGAGGCAAAAGCAAGACTTGCTTTTATTTGTGTAATATAAATATTTCTTTAAATAAATAATATAATATAAACATTTTTTAATTGTTCTTGTTTGAATTTATTGGAGCCTATTATCTTTACCCAGGAGATAACACGAGAATAAGTAAATAATTTTTTTCCTTCCTAGAAATTATCATTCGTTACCTTCCGATATACAAGAGGGGAGAGGGATGACAATGAACGTTATCTGTAATTTTTCTTGCGAGCGCAATTGATGTATTTTTAACAATGGGGGATTAACGTAAGCACAATTGACGTGTGCTCCTGTACTTAAATGATATTTTAAACTTAGGAAGAGCTGTATGAGGAAAAGCTGTACGATACCTGACCCTTCATTTCGTATATGCCCGCCTTTTCTCTTTTATAGTTAACCATGTAAACCTATCTGTTACTTTATTTGAAGTATGACAATGCCCCAACTGAAAATACCTCAATGTCATGACAAAATATTTCTTTGTCCTACCAAACACTAATATTCGTTATGCAATGCCTTTTTTTTCTTTCGATTGTACAGTATTATTATTGTAATTATTATTATTATTATTATTATTATTATTATTATTATTTATTTTTATATAAATATTGGAAAAATATAATTCAATAAATTAAAATTGAGTTTTTCCGTAATGCACTTTTTAAAAGAAATTTTCTTATTTTATAAATTAATTTTTCTTTCCTTAAGATTTTTTTTTTTAGCGGGTTGTTAGCTCGAATATTGGGCTAACTTAGCATTTCATTACCTAGATAAATGTTTCTGAAGGCTACATATATCATGTTGACCAAACAAAACTCTATCTCCTAATTTTTCTCAATAATGCGATCATTTTTCATTTTAGCATATGCTTCGCAAATCGCAGGTGCCATTTTTACCGGTGCCATTATTACTGGTGCCATTTTTACCGGGTGCCATTTTTACCGGTGCCATTTTTTCCTACATTCGAAAAAAGTTATGATTATTTACAGAATTATAGGTTCTCATGGGAATGGATAGGAGATTTTGACAATCTGAAGTGAATAAACTTATTACAGACGCCGTGTAGTAAGGTGCATTATAATCCTGAAATGCTGTTTGCGGAAATGTTCAAGATACCTCCAAAATAGTCGGTCAGGCACCACTTTTTATGAAGATTGTATTTTATTTCGAGTTAATTGATCCCTATAGCATAAAAATTTACTCGACTGTTTGAGAAGTTATGCACCTCCGTACCATAATATACGGAGAATGTGTCACTGTTTTAAAAGTGCGATTTTCATTAGGTCGGTCATATTTTCGTTGTCAGATCTGCTTACTTTCTTTAGCTCGAAATAAGTTAAACTTGGCTCATAAAAGAGAACCAGTTCAGCCCAATAATTAACTAATCATTATTTAATTTTTTTAGCCTACTGAGATCTTGCTTTCCTATTTTTCTTCACTAAAAAAGGAATTTTTTCAAATTTTCTGTTATTTAAACCTGCTATGTTTAATAGTTGCTGTACTGTAGTTAAAGAAATTATGCTGCTAAACACTTTTTCTGAATCTCTTTATGTTCTAAATGTAATACAAACCGATTTTATAAGCAATGGCTTTTTAACTTACGGTCATCTCACTTGGATGAGCAACATGGCCGCCTAAAATCAAATTTCGAGTTTAAACGGCCAAAAAAAATTATATATCTTGCTAAAAACCCTTTTACCAATATTTCGTTAACATTTAATTATTTTGCCATCTCATGTATTAAAATATTTTTTGATTTTCATACAAAAATTAATACTTTTTGTGGCATCGTTAACTGCCTTATACTTACTATTTTTGAAATAATTTCTAAAACTTCTATTTTCCTTACAGTTGCATTTTGTTTTTAACACTGGACTCAATGCTAAAGTGTATGTGGAGGACAACATAATAAAATCTGTTCGAAAATTTGCTTTTTAAACAATAAAATTGGCGGTTGTTGAAGGTGAAAATGAAAATATCCAAGTGCGGCTTTTTTTTTTTTTTTTTTTGGCGCGTAGTGTATATAGATAAAACTGCTGAGAAAGATCTCGACGAAGGGTACTTCACTCAGGCTTAAGCCAATCGCGTTGTAGTCGGCTTTAAAATCTATAACATAACACAGCGCAGCACATAAATTCAGACGCTATAGTAGATTCTGCCATAAGACTGTTAAATATTTTGACAAATTTTTTGCATTATGAGCGTCTTTTAAAATTTAGTTATGGTAAATTTTTTCACCGTGATACAGTTACAACTGATGAGGTTTCAACATTTCATACCATCTGGCAAAAGATTTTTAACAGCATATAATAAAAAATATCAGGAGTTTTAACACTTGCTGCAACCCAGTTTCTAGAATGATTCCTCTATTCACATGATCTCATTCCCTGTGAACTTTATCGTTATGTTAATGACATATTTTCTTTTGATCGACATATTCACATGACATGGAATACAAAATTAATTTTCGTGTTATACAAATTTTTGCCATCATTTGTTTTTTAAACAATGTATCCAATATTTCAGTTCAACAATTGAATGAAGAATTGCAACAACTATTTAATAAATAATATAAAAGAAATTTTTTGAAGTCAATTCCTACATACAAAAACTATCGAAAAAGTTTTTTTTTTTAATAATTTTGAATTAGGAAATAAAAAGCGCGCGTGTAAAATGAAAGAAAAATAATTATAAGATAAAAAAAAAAAAAAACTTTTTATATACCATGTTTTAAACTTTCTGGTGAATCATAGAGCTCTTATCAATGTGCATAAAATTTCAGTTTTTGTGAAATGCATAATTTAACTTTTTATATTTTTTTTAATATTCACGTTTAATTAAATGTATTTATTTTTGTGTCAAAAGAAAATAAACTCGTTTTTTTTTTTTTTTTTTTCTTTTTTGAACAATTAAATTATAGCTAATATTTTAATGGCTATTTTAACGCTATTAAGATGTTATTATTTTCATATTTTAATTAATTATACAAAAACTAATAAAAAAATTCGAAAATTGGACTTCGAAGTATTCTGTTGTCACCGTGTTCTGAGCAATCCTGAAAGTTTCAAATTTATAGCTGGTCGGGAAATTAGTTAAAAATCGATTGCAAGATTTGTACAAGATATTTATATATAGGAAGAGTGTGAACTAATAGAAGGAATTGAAAAATAATTGTTTGATAAACAACAATATTTATATATATACATTTTTACAACAATGAAAACTTTCTCTTTTTAACAATTTTTTTCAGTCTAATTACTGACCCTCATCTGAGAATGATGTATCTTTCGTTCTTAGGTGTTTTCTCCGTGAGTTACTTTTTTAAAAAGTTCCTCGTGTGGTTTATTTTTAAACTTTTCGAGCATCATCCTATGGATGATGCTCGGGAAAGGTATGCGTGTCCAGTGACTTCCATCTTTGCTGGACGTTATTTGTTAATGAATAAAGATAGGATAGTCACATTTTCAGAACCCAGCTTTATATAAAGCTCGTATTTGCAAGCATCCAAAATTGGATATAAAAAAGCTGCCAAAAGTTGATGATATTATTTCACTGCCTGATACTGTTACTGATGCACTTAAGTTGCAAACCGAAGTGGACTCAGTTCAGTCTCAGGTAGTGGACACACTCGATGAAAAAGAAACAGTTTCTACTGCACTGTCTGATAATTCTACTGACGAACCTCCGTTTCAAATCGAAGTGGAATCAGTTCTTTTTCAGTCAGTGGAAACAGTTATTGAAAATCAACCAGTTTCTGTTTCTTCACAACATCATAAAAAAAAAAAAGAAATTCCGAAAATTGAGAAAATTTCTGAAAATATGTTGTTGTTGCATTCGTAGTGTAAAAGACTTGGGACTTGGGACAATACCTAATCTCGCCGGCAACCTTCGGCCATGTTATTCTATGGGAAAATTTGTTGCTACAATTACACATTACCTAATGAATATTTTTAAATTCTGTTTTCGCAGTCAGAAAATTCATAACCGTTAAATGAGTACTCATTTTTGAAAAATTCATTTATTTTTATTTTTACGTTTTAATCTTGAGTTCAAAAATGCGATTTTTCACAAAATGCATTTCTCTCATTTTCTAATCGCAAAATGAAATACTAAAATTTTAAAAAATCAATTTTTGGAAAACAAGTACTAATTGAACGCTTATGAATTTTCTAAATGTGAAAACAGAATTGAAAAATATTCATTAGGTAATGAGTAATTATGTAAAATTTTTTTCCCATAGAATAACATGGGCGAAGGCTGCGGTATTGTCCGCTCTTAATTACCTGGGGATGCTTGCTTCCAGTAGATATGGGGGGCCTACCTTATCAAAACTCCCCATGAGAAATGATGCATGACGACTTCCACGTGGTGTTTCTCGGGTAACGCTAACAGCCATGCGCATTTAATTTAGATAAAGTTGTTATTATAAGGTTTCGTTCGCGTGTATGTGTGTATTATGGTTATGGTTATAACATATATACCCAGTTTTTCTCTATAATGAATATATCCGCTATTTAAATTATAAATTTGCATTTTTTCGTATATTTATAACCTACTTGAAACTCGATATTATAAATTTTAAAGTAAAATTAAACTCGCACATTACATTTTCACATTGAAAAAATATCATTTATTCCAATAAAACTACATCTTTTTTTTTTTTTTTTTTTTGGGGGGGGGGGGAGGGGGGCATGCTTAAGCTGAATAGTTCACGTCAAAAATGTTCAAAACTGTAATATATGTTATATCAACCAAGTTCTATAAAAGTTGTACCGGTAAGAAATGAAATCGTATTACAGTTTAATATTAGAGAATACTTTTAATTTTGTACTTATTTTCGAATTTTCTGAAAATTATTAGATTAATTTCCGTTCAAAGCAGCCAGTGTAAACAAACAAGGTAGAAGTACCATTTTATCCATTAAAGCTTTAACCACGAGCGAATTTAGGGAACTAACAATAAACAAATTAAGAAAATAATTATTTGTATCCATGTTAATAAAAGTAAATATTAGTAAAATATCAATTAATTTAGTAAAACTCTACCAATAATAGCACAAAGATATAGAAAACCGCCAAGAGTCTTCTTGAGGATATTTCCAAAAACTCTTTTTTGCGATTTTCGATTTCGGGGGGAGAGTTAGTAACACAGCGATTTCTGCAATTTAAATAAAGGCTATATCTCAAGTTCTATTGCGTATAATCAAACAAAACTTGATATGTGAGAAGGCCGTTATGAGACATTATGCTGATTCAAGTTGGATCCTTATAGCTTATAGGCCAATAGATGGCACTGCTACACTGGAAATTTCCCCGATAACGGGAAGGCTATATCTCAACTTCTATGACATATAACTGTACAAAACTCGATATGTGAAATAACCATTATAAAAACAATTTTTTGAGATGTTATTTATAGACAATAAAACTGTCTTTCTTTGGATATTTAGTGTTAGTTTTCTCTAAGACGAAAATCATTTGCATTCATCATGTTAGATCAGTTTAGTAAATAATAGTTTTAATAAATTATTTGCCCTTAGTGAATTTGTATAAGAAAATATAGAAGAAAGGTCTTGTGGTGACCACAACATGCTAGTTGTAATAGGTGTTAAGATGCAAAAGATGATGACATTAATTTAAAAATAATCATGTAAATCGATGTTAAATGATTCAAATGACAAAGATGCAATTGCCGAAATGTTAGTGAAGGCCTTCATGGGGAGACTCAAAAAGATTTTGGGTTCTGTCTGTGTGTCTCTTTGTCTGTCTGTTTGTCTTTCAATAGCGCCCGCAAACACAACTATTGACTTGAAATTTTGTACACATGCTCTTGAGCCACATGGAATTTGCTGTATAGTTTTGGGTGTGTATTCTACATGTAGTTCATGCACAGGGACACACCAAAGCTTTTCTTGTCATTACGGTCTATGGACAGAATTTGTATGTACCACAATAACGGCCGCAAAAATCCTCCGATGGGCTTGTAAATTGGTACATACGTTCAGACTATGCATATAAATAGCTATATATATATATTTGTCTTTATTGTTGAGGGATTGTGTACAGGGACACACCTAATTTTTTTTTATCATTACGGCATATGGAGTGAATTTCATTTAAACACATCTTAACATAATTACTTTGCAATCATCAAAATGAAATTAGTGTACATTACTGAGATGCTTAAACTTATGTTTTCTGCAGAAAATATATGCTCTTAGGCTTCCTAATTAATGAACAGGATCTTACAAAAGTGTTCTGACAATGTCACATAATTATCCAAATTATGTCAAATTTCGAACAATTATTCATGAAAAACTTTGAATAAGCTGAATTGTTTTTAGTGGTGTATACAACGTTTATGGTTCGTTTACAAAGACACATAAAAGAATTTCTTGACATTAGAGCCTATGGACAAAGTTTTATTTAAGCGCACTTTAATGCGTTTATGCATCTCAAAATGTTATCATTTCAAAATGTTATGCATTTCAAAATGTTAAGCATTTCAAAATGTTATCTTACATTCAGATGTTTTGTTTTTTATCTTTCAATTTTTAAATAGTGCTTTTAACGTCTATAAATTTAAAAAGTACAGGTTTCAAATTTCATTAATTGACAGACTTATTCTCTGTTATTGCCGAATATCTATATTTTAGTTCTGACTGTATACACACACACTAAGTTCAATATAACACTTTTTTTTTTTTTTTTTTTTTTTAATCGCAATCGCGTGTTTCAGTTGTATATCTTTAACATTTTATTTCAAAAATAAAACAAAAATGCTTCAAAATATTCTGCATTTACTAAAACAATTAATAATATTACACTGGGAAATATTATTTCAATTAAAATTTCAACAATATTAATATGCAAAAAATAAATGAAGAAAGAAATAACAGCCAAATTATTAATTATTAGCTCTTGAATATTTTATGTATTGATTTAATGCATTTAAAAAATATTGCTTGAATTCGTAATAACCGAAGAACTCATGCTCGATTTTATTCCCCGTGCTCTTTGAGTGATTATAACAAAATTTCATTAACTAATGTGAAATTTTGTTCGATGAATTTTAATAAAATTTAATAATTTTAAAGTATTCTTACCATAATTTAATTCCACTGTATTATTTTTTATAACATTTTTTATAACATATTTTATTATGGTACCTATTCATTAAAAAAAAAAAAGAAAAAAAATTAAAGTTATTTAAACAGGCAGACAACTTCATCATTTATTATTGTCAATAACGTAAACGTTTGTTTTTTTACAATTTTCTGTAAAATAATCACATAATTGTTGATATCACTTTTATTTAAGCAAATAGAATAAAAATGATATTGAAACAAGTTGTTTGGTACACCTAAAAGAAGTGAAATTAAATCTAAATATTGAATATTAGGGGATGTCCATAAATGATGTCACGCTTTTCTTCAGAATTTTGGACCCCCTCCTCCCCCCATTGTCACAAAGTGTCACGTTTCAATATACCCCCCCCCCCCCCTTATCACATTTCACGGAACATGACATATACTTGAAGTTCAGAAACAAAATATTAGACTAGAGATCATATTTCAAATTTTATTTTTAAATGTTGAGTATGGATCTTAATGACATCTGTATATATAACCATAATAATGATACGTGTAGTTATTTTGTATGAACCAAGAGTAAAGTTTACAAAAATAAATCCAAATTAATATAGAACAGTTGCAAAGTATTCATAGAAAACAGCAATTGAAAACAGCAGTATTTTGGAAAACTGAATAAAATTTAATATACAGTCGTACCTCCATTTAACAAAGTCGCCAAATCCAGCAAAAAAGTTCATTTTATGAAAAATTTATTAAAGATTCACATTTTATAATGCTTTAAACTATTCAAACACCAATCTGTAATTCATAAGCACTAAATATTATATGAAAAATATATTGAATTAAAGTGAAGATATATTGAATATATCTTCACTTTATGAACACAAAACACTCTAAAACAGATTGATTTTTTTTTAATGTCTCAATTGTTAGTTTTACTTAAATGAATTGTTATTTGCCACATTAATTATATTAACATTTATAAAATTACAGCCGGCCAGGTGGTTCGGTCGGTAGGGTATGCCTTCCGGATCTACTGGTCCCAGGTTCGAATCCTGGTGCGGGCATGGATGTTTGTGTTGTCTTATGTCTTCAAAATATTGTGTATTTGTATAATAAAAACTTGTAAACCCTTGTGGTGTGGATTTTTCGAGATATAAGCGGCCTTAGAGGCAAGCAATAAATCTCAGTACTCATCAAACCAAACCTAAAATTACATACCCAATCATACAACAGAAATTAATTGTAATCGTTTACCATGCATTATGAATCTTCTTCCCATGGAGAAGATATATGTTCATTCAATGAATACACGGGTATTTTGATATTTGTATTATCCTCGGGTATAGTAACCCATGTGATGTCACTGTCATCCAGTGTTGCCAGATTTGGGGATTTTTTTATTCAACATCCACCATTAAATTTTTATTGCAACAGGTGCCTAATCACATCGACGATTAATCGTCTATTGTGTATGCCAAATTTTACTTCTCAAAATTATTGGTGGTAGTTGAATAAAAAAGTCCCCAAGTCTAGCAACACTGCAGTGTCATCTTCATCCACCCAGTCTGCAAATTCAAAATTTTCTTTGAAAACAGTTACAGTCATGATTTCTTTTTGTCTGCGTGCAGAAATTCGAAACGGTCTAATTTTGCCAACTTCTGGCTGACACTTTTTTGTGGTTTTATGCATAATAGTTATGTGTTTCTTCAACATGACACTGGATGCAAAATACAAATTGCAATGCTCACAAACACGAGTAGGAAGTACGCAAGTAGGAAGTTTAATCTTTGACAATTTTAAAAAAATTTCAACTGCTGAATATAAATGTTTGTATTTTAGCTGAAATATGTGATGTCACACTTTTTGTTACCCACCTCCCCTTCCTTGTCACAAACTGTCACAATTTCACGAACCCCCCTCCCCCCCCTCCAAGCGTGACATCATTTATGGACGGCCCCTTAGTTTCTTCCCATCAAAGTTTCCAAAGTTCCTAAAATTCCCGGTTTAAACCCGAAAATTCCCGTGTTTATTCTCTAGAAGCAAAATTTCCGGGTTTTTTTTACATCTCTAATGGAAAGTGGCTGGACTTCCAAAACTTCGTCTTCATCTGTAATCAGGCGGCGCCAAAAACCGGAATAGATACATAGTAACGCCGCCTGATTACAGGTGAAGACGAAGTTTTCGAAGTCCAGCCACTTTCCACTCAAGCAACGACTGATGAAGCTTAGGGCCCTCCAGCGAAAAATAGCTTATGCAAGTAATGAAGCAAATTTTGAAATAGATGCTTAACTAGACGTTATTCAAGTCCTATATACACAATTTCAAACGTATACGACTGATATCTTTTGAATTATCCTGTAAATCTCTAAAACGAAAGTCATATAAGGACCAAAAGGCAGATTCTTAAGTAAATGTTATAATAATCCCAAATAAAATAATCTCTACACTGTAAAAATAGTTTCTTAAAAATGAGCTAAATTGTCTCAAAATAGCTCCGAAAGAATACTTAAATTTGAAAACCCATGTACTCATTTTTGAGTATGCTCAAATATGGGGTTGACCAATAAGAATCCCAATATCCCCATGTTTGACATACCAATATACTCAAAAATGAGTGCATGGGTTTTCAAATTTAAATATATATTGTTTCGGAGCAATTTTGAGACAATTTAGCTCATTTTTAAGAAATCATTTTTAACAGTGTATATTCTATGGGTAGCCGTTTTTGAGTTATGCGTGGTACAACATACGTTTTGTAAATCGGGATCACAATACTTCCTTTCTTCGTATAACCTACACTGCTAAAAATGGTTCCTTAAAAAATGAGCAAAATTGTCTCAAAATAGATCCGAAACAATATATACTTAAATTTGAAAACTCATGTACTCATTTTTGAGTACATTGACATGTCAAACATGGGGATATTGGGATTATTATTGGTCAACTCTGTTTTTGAGCATGTGACTATACTCAAAAATGAGTACATGGGTTTTCAAATTTAAGTATAATATTGTTTCGGAGCTATTTTGAGACAATTTAGCTCATTTTTAAGAAATCATTTTTAGCAGTGTATTTAGTAGCTAAATGTTTAGCGCTTTGTCCTTTAGAAGCCTTGTTCAAATTTCGGTTCAGGCGTAGAAGATCATAGTAGTTCGAAATCCACTTTAAGCCGTAGATCAGGATCTACGGCTTAATGACAAAAAATGACCTTTGATCTACGCAGCTTAGATGGACAAAAAATGACCGTAGAGTCCGACGCACCAAATCCAAACCCTTTCCTTTTCGCAAGGAAGTAAAAACAAATAGAAGCTTTGCACCTCTTGAACTGCATTAAATTTAGAAATGTCACACGAATTTTCCCATATTAAAAAACATTTTTCGTACGCATGGAGTTGTCGCGCTTATCCTCCTTGTAAACAACTTTTAAAAAGAAAAAAAAAATGAAGAACGATACTTTGCGAGAAGAAATAGGAAAAAGAAAAAAATTAGCGTCTTCTGTTTGCCTTCTAGCAGGCTATTCCGTGATGTTCTCACCGGTTTTTTTATTTTTCATTAGACTTTTGACATAGGATATATCCTTGAAAGAAATAAAATGAGATTTAAAATATAATAATAATAATAATAACGAGCGTGTTTTATCGCAGTTATTAGTTTTCTGGAAGCTGGTGTTGTTTAATTACATGTGAAACGTTTTTCAATGCAGTTGAAAAGTGTTTATGACTGCAAATAGTCTGTCTGTCGGGATTTTCATTTCCGTCAATATTTTTACAATGTCTTGACACGGGTATAAGAAACCTGACTTATAATCACAATGTTGTTTATAACCAAAAATCGGTTCCATTTTATATTAAGTTATTCTGGTTCAGTATAAGAAGTTTTCTTCTTGTAATAATATAAATACAAGGAACTGATTTATGTACAGGAACTCACGAAAGAATACAAGAAGATCTATGAGCGAAATTTCTTTAAACCTACTTCATTATCTTTCATTGGCCCAAAAAAGTATTCAGATGGCCAATAGTATATATTCTCTGTCCTATAGAATACAGGGTATGAGTATGATTTTCCATATGGGGTTTTACCCTTCAAAAAATTCGAACTGCTGATATATATATATATATGTGTGTGTGTGTGTGTTAGTTGAATTATGGACAATTCTAAACATTTAGATGCTTTAATTGTGATTCTTCGTATTATGGTTCAAAAGTTTGAATAAAATTGCAACTGATGTCTTTCTATTTCCAAATTTAGCGCTTATTTTCTGAAAAGTGCTTTTTGCCACCACCGTAAGATACCTTACCGGGAAATTAACCTACTGGCTTTTTTAAGATTTTATAAATTTCCAGAAGTTCAAACGTTTTTGAAAAAATATTTACAAAAATAAATTTAGTTTTACTAAATATTAAATCATTTAGCAGATATCCTTTATATAAATGTGTGCGCAAAATTTCCTAGCAATAGACGATTTTTTTTTTTTTTTCTTTTTTAAATTCAAAGTACGGATAATGGCAAAAAAGTACTTTTGAAAAAAATACGTGTATATAAAGTTTGGAAATGCAATGAAGATCAGTATGGAAATCAGTTATAATTCTGCTCAATACTTTTGAGCTAAAGTGCAAGAACCATAATCGAGGTAACAAAATCTTCAAGATTGTTCATATTTCAGCACATTTCTTTCTTTCTTTTTTTTTTTTTTTTTTTTTTTTTCAAAAAAATTTTTAAGGGTAAGATTTCATAGACCCCTTAATGATTGTTTTAAGGACTCAGGGATGTTCAAATATATTACTGGGATATAAGCAAGCCCGATTATGACATAACAGGGACCTGGAGATTTTCTTTTTTTTTTTTTTTTTTTTTTTTTTTTTTTATGTACAACTGCGCTTGTGTTTCATATAACTTTGATGCACAGCTACATATTTTAAACGGTAAAGTAATTGAACATTTATGTTAGTCATATATATATACATTAAAAAGAAAAAAAAAAGGAAGAAAGAAAGAAAAATCTGGAGTGACTCCACTTCACTTTCCAAACATTAAGTAATTAAAGGTTGTTTAAATAAATTAGAGTAAGAGAAGCCGGAAATCAATAAACTCAATCGATTAAGACATTTAATGCTATTGCACTTCAAATAATTCGAGCCTATAATTCATAATGATTAAGAATATTTCATCGTATCCCTGTAAAAATCTGTAAGTGCTAAATTCACCAAATTCCATACAGTTCATGCGACGTTGACCTATAACATGTATATAAATTTTCGATTCATTTGAATGAGGAATTTAGATGTCATCGCACTTAAAATAATTTCATCCCATAGGCCATAATGATAAAGAACTTTCCGTCGAGTCCCTGTAGAAAAAAACTATAAATATTAGATTCACCAAAAACTATACAGTTCTATAACATACGTGCCACCTTTCAGCTCATTCAAACAAAGCGTTTAGTATCGTGTTCACTCGAACAAAGCGTTTAGTATCGTGTTCTTCAATCGTGTATGTATTATACACGCATAAATACATCACGAAAAATCGTGTAAAATCGTAAATATCTCTAAAAAAGGAGCTCATGTCAAGAAGAAAATTAGAGGTGTGTAACTAAACGCCATGACACTTATAACTGTAAATTTACAACATTCTGTACAACCATTCGTTTTTGAGCTATGCGAGATACAAAATCCATTTCGCAAATCCTGATTACAATGCTTACCTTACATAATATGTTCGGAAAGTAAAAAGAAGGGTTTTGAAATTTACTAGCACTTTTTTTCTCTCCTCCTATTTTCATGCAAAATAGGGGAAAGCACAATACCCAACAAATACAGCAATTCTCACAAATATACAATATGAGGTTTAAATATATATATATATATATATATATTTAAATGAACAACAATTACGCAATTTCTAAAATTATCTCTAAATTTTCAATACACCATATTTTGGGCAATATACAGGGCTGTACAAAGCAACCTATTTTATGATTTCTACTTAAATATTAATTAACAAAGACCGGTTTTGTGCGCTTTCTTTCTCTACAAGTTAAAAACCAAGTAGATTTTAAATTATCCTCCAGAAAGTGAGATGCTTCGAATGTTTAAATGATATATCAGGTAAATACAGATGGAAAATATTTTGTAATCGATGCAAACCGCGTATTTTTTTCTTCTTGCTTTGTTTATTTATTTATTTATTTTTGCACATTTCTTTAAATCAAAAGTTACTTTCTACCATTCTTTGAATTTTAATTTTGAAGCAAGTATTTTCAAACATAACAGAAAATTTTGTCCTTTTGTTTCAATTTTTGCAAATAACATTGCTGTGCTAGCCGTTAAAATTGCCACACCAGGAAGGAATGCAAGAAACAGAACGACATTTTATGGATGCATACATAATAGCGGAAGAACAAGTGGTTAAATTTTCAGCAAATTTGGAGGTACAGATCCTGAGAAATCAGTACCCAGAGCGGCCACCCCTGCAGCAATAAGAGCATTTATCCGCCTAGGCATGGAGTAGAACAAAGATTGATGGTATGTACGGATACAGATCTCTATGCAGTTTCATTGCAATGCCACAGTTCTTCGACCGTAGTTACTGGTGAGTGGTGAATGAATGAACGTATGTTGACCGTGTTTTCTGGACCTTCCTTGATACAAAACGTGCTTGAATGCCGCCCTGGCCAGCATGTTCTCCTGATCTCTCACAGGTTAAAAACGCCTGGCTAATGGTCGCCGAGTAACTAGTATGCCATCATTTTCCAGTTACTACGGTCGATGAAATGTGCCATTGGTTAAAACTGCATAGTATCTGTACAAGTCATCCAATCTCTGTTCGATTCCATGTCTAGGTGGATATTAGTACTGTTATTACTGCAAGAGGTGGCTGCTCTCGGTACTGATTTTTCAGTGTCTGTACCTCCAAATTTCCTGAAAATTTAATCACTTGTTTAAAATTTTCAGGATTACCATAATGTTTTTATGTGCCTAATAAATACTATTCTGTTATATGCATTCCCTTCTCGTGTAGCAGTTTTAACGGTCTGTTGTGTATTTCAAAATAAATTTTGCATTGGAGTTGGGGGTACAGAGCTCATCATATGAGTCCATTACTACTTGAGGCATGTATTGTCATTGGAGTTATACATGTCCATTTTAGTCGGATAATAGGAAGAGGGTGAAAACTCAATTCCTATATTTGGCCCACACACATAAATTAAAAAAATAATCAAGATGCAAAGTTAAATAAAAGCTTCTAAGAAACAAGAGTCGTGAAACAAAACACTTCCATCATTTTATCGCTATAATATATTTCAGTTTTGCAGATAAAACTAGTTGGCATAGGTGGACTCTGCTCACTTACCCATCACATTTATGTTCTTATAAATTTCTAGGGCGAGACATATTATAATCATGTTAAGAGAAATGAATTACACCAAAAGCTTGACACAGTGACAGAATGAAATCCCCGCCTAATAGTCTATCCACCGTTCACTTCGATATACTTATCGTATTCTAATCTATTAATTTATTTTATGAGGGACAATTCCGTTGTTTAGTTTTCATGCTACTATTTCCAACGCAATAATCCTCAAAATTTTACTATTTATATAAAAAATTTTCAATTTCGCTATGTTTATAAAATCTTAAATTACGAATAACTTACGAAATTTTCCTATTAGGATATATGTAGTCAATCATGTTCAAACAAGTATATCATAAATGTTATTTTGAAGTTGTCTGATATATTTATGATCCTTAAAATGGACGTTTATGCTCAATTTTGCCCTATTCTGCCATGTTAAGTAAATCGTAAATTCCAAATAATTTACGAATTTTTTTAAATTGGAAAATCATAGTTTTGATATTTATGCCAGTATCCTAAATAATATTTCGAAAGTGGTTTGACATCTTTACGATGAAAATATCCCTCAAGTTTGACGTTTATGTGAAATTCTGCCCTATTCTGCCATGTTAAGAAATTCGTAAATTCCAATTAACTTGCGAAACTTTCAAAGTAGCATGTTTATAGTTAATGATGTTCATTCCGAATTCAAAACTGATATTTTAAATCTCTTCTGACACCTTTACAGTTAAAATTTTCTACTTAATGGACGTTTAAGTGAAATTTTGCCTATCCTCCCATGTTAAGAAAGTCGTAAATTTATAATAACTTACGAAGTTTTTTTAATTCGAATGTTGCAAATGAATACGGTTCTTGCCAGTGTCGAAAGTTAAAACTGATCTGACTTCTCTGCGACAATTTGTTCTTGAGATATCGTGTACACAGACTAACAAACTCACTAACGGACTAACAAACTAACAGACACCCTACACACGGACACCATACAAATTTTGTCATTTTCGGATTCGCCATACCTGAAAACGTGTAAAAAAGTAAAAAAAAAAACGAGGTCGAAAATTTTCGTGATTACCTGAGTTCCCCATACCTACAGTATGATGGGGAACTAAAAATGTCTTATTCTTGTGAATTACATTTTATGATTTGTTTCGAGATGCTTTTCCAAAATTTTACTTTACTTTACTTTCTTTCTTTTTTTTTTTTCCCGTAGTTAGTTAAGTAGACATTATTATTATTATTATTGCTTTTTTTTAAATAAGTGAAATTTAAATGTATTTATTTATTTATTTATTTATTTTTCAATGAACGAATAAATTAATAAATTAATAGAGGGGGTAGGATACTCCGGAACAGGACAATTCCGCCGAGATTTTAATCCCCTGTTCCCCACATAGGACAATTCCGCCGAGAATTTTAACCCCCCTTTTTCCACATAGGACAACTCCGCCGCGCCATTTTCCTGAGACGAGAAGAGGGGGTCTACAGCAGTATTTCCATTTTTGGCGACGCATTGCACCTTGGCGCCACATCGAGCATTATAAGAGCCCCCCCCCCTCTCCCTCGCTTTGGAAAGTTAAATAAAAGTAAAGTAGTTTTTAACCAGAATATGAATTAAAAATTGTACTCATAAACATGTATTTAATTTTATTTTTCATTATTACTATATGTTTTTTTATTTTATAATTATTTAATCGAAATAATAAATTCTGCTATTAATAAATTTATTTCTGATTTTCGTGTAGCACTTAAATATAATAAAATTCAAGTAACAATTAAGTTAAGAAAAATTTTTCATCTTACAAGGAGAGGTCACGACATGGAAAATTCAGATCGGGACGCAATTGAGCAGGATTGTAGTATACTATGAGGGTAACAACATATTAAAGCAGTAGGACCCACTATCCACAAAATTTCGAGAAAAAAGCATTTAAAGTTTCAGTAATCTTTAAATACAAGTTATTTCGTAAGCGAGTAAGCGCCCCAGTGGCGTGATCCTAAAGCGCGAGTCTCCCACCCAGAGGACTTGGGTTCGAGGCTACCTGCGGGACTACTTTTTTCTTTTTTCTTTAACTTTTTATGTAATCTTAACTTTTTATTTATTTTACAATTCAATTCAAAATTTGAAAATTTTAATAAAAAATTATTTAATTTTCTTGAGTATAAAATAACTTTTTGTATTTTTAATATTTATAATTGAAAAATACAATAAATTTCTATAACTTAAGAAATAAAGTTTAGTTTTGCAAAACCCTAAATAAGAAACATAAAGAAATAGACAAATATTTAAATAATTAAAAAATAAACAAGCTGTAAACAAAGTGTAAAATAGTTAGCAGGTGTACTTAAATCTTGGTTTGAGCTTCCTGGTTTGGTTTGAATGTGTATAAATTACGCAAACACTTCTAGCTTGTTAATAATAAAAGGGCAGGTGGAATTTTATTTTGTGCACAGAAGGATAAAAAAAAAAAAAGGAAGTCGTTATCGGAAAAGAAACGATGTTCATTAACATTTAAAATCTACATTTAAAGATAACATTTCTTTACCTGTAATAATTTAATAGCGTCGCAATCCTATACTATAATTTTTAAGAAACTATTGATTGGAGAAGTAATTATTTAATTTGAATAGTAATTATATATGCAATTAAAATCATCATTTCTCTGTAATATTTTTTTTTAGTTTAAAAAATAAAATGAAATATACCTAAAATGAAATAAAATATTTAGATAAATAATTAAAAACAGTTTCTTTAGTTTTACCTTATTTTAAAGTTAAAATAAAACTAAAATTTATTTTTTAAGTTATATAAATTTATTGTATTTTTAAGTTAGAAATATTAAAAATAGAAAAAGTTATTTTATACTCAAGAAAATTAAATAATTTTTTATTGAAATTTTCAAATTTTGAATTGAATTGTAAAATAAAGTAAAATAAATAAAAAGTTAAGCTTACATAAAAAGTTAAAGAAGAAAAAAAAAGAGTAGTTCCGCAGGTAGCCTCGAACCCAAGTCATCTGGGTGGGAGGCTCGCGCTTTAGGATCACGCCACTGGGGCGCTTACTCGCTTACGAAATAACTTGTATTTAAAGATTACTGAAACTTTAAATGCTTTTTTCTCGAAATTTTGTGGATAGTGGGTCCTACTGCTTTAATATGTTGTTACCCTCATAGTATACTACAATCCTGCGCAATTTCGTCCCGATCTGAATTTTCCATGTCGTGACCTCTCCTTGTTAGTTTAAATTGTTCCGATTACATTTAAAAAAATATTAAAGGATAAATAAGAACTTACATTTTCTTTACTTAACGCAATATTCAAATATATATTACTTAACTTTTATTAAATTTTCTTTACTTATTTTCTTTAATTTTTTATTCAACAGTGATGAATAACAGTAATAAAAACAATAATAATTCTCTGCGATGAAAATCATCTTCCTCTGCATATATCGTGGAAAACAGTTTTAATAAACAATAATTTTATTTTTATTAAATAATTTGTAATACGTGAATTTGTATAGAAAAAGTATAGAAGAAAGTTTCATGGTGGTTGCAACACACTAGTTGATATTGGAGGAATATTCAGAAGATAGTTTTTAGTAACATAGCTGATTTTATTGGGAGACTGAAAAAAAAGAAGAAAATACGACTTTTGGAAAAAAAAAAAAAAAAAATTACCACGAAAAATATCCTCCCAGAAAAAGAACCCACTTAATAATGCATAAAGAATTTTATTATGGTATTCTGGGTCGATTGAAAATAAAAATTTCAGAACAGAAATGTCCGCAAATAACTCTTTTAAATGAACGACTTTTAGTAATATAAACGATAAATCGATTTTTATAGTTTCACTATAGATTTTGACAGTTTACTCTAGAAAGGCAATCCTTGATTAAATAATATATCATGTTTGTGACATTTTCACGGAATAAGAATAATTGAATTACCTTTTCCATATCTTCGTTTTCAATAGTCATATCATTTCACAATAGTCAATAATAGTCAATAATTCATTCAATAATAGTCATATAATCCCCCCTCCCCCGCCTTTCCCCGCTTGACCTGCAATAAATGGGCATTTCTAACAATACCACTTTCAATCCTCTACCCCTATAATTCATATGTTAAAAAGGTACGACAAATTTCACGTTAGCACAATAACATATATATAATTACCATTCTTTTGTGTATTTATTTTTAACAAAATTTGAATGCCTGAAGTTTTAGCATGGAAAATATCGCCAACCTTTACTTAGCCAAAGGTAATGCCCCCCCCCCCCCCTCATTCGGCGGAATTGTCCTATCGATGGGAAACGGGGGAAAGGAATGCGGCGGAGTTGTCCCATCGGGGGAAACAGCTGATAAAATTTTCGGCGGAGTTGTCCTATGCTTCGGCGGAATCACGTCGTGCCCGGATACTCTGCCCTACGACATTGATCAATATTTTCCCAAAATACTGAATTTTGTAGTCACTGTTAAAGTGGAAAAACTTTCGGGTGTACCATATACAACCCCTTAAACCTAATTGAACAAAATTGAACATTCTTAGATAAAACGTATTTAAATCTATGCCGAAATGCATTAAAAACGTAAATTCTGAGCATTAAATAATTTGGTTATGCATGTTTTTGCTACATTGTTATATATATGTATATTTGTTGAGTGTTCACAGAGCCCATTTACTTATGTGAAATATTGTTTTAAATTGAAAAAAGAAAAAAAAAAAAAAAAAAAGATATTTGAGCATTAAATTATTTTGTTTTTAAAAAAGTTTTGAATATATTTTTAATACAATAAGTGGATTTTATTATAGACAAGAAAAAATTCTTATGTAACAGTTTGGAAATCAATACTTTTAATATTTGAAATTATTTTTTAAGGCGGCGACACCCAATATAATGACAGTCATATTGTGGGTTAAGTTTCGTTTTAAAATTCTATTACGACTGAAGAAAAAAACTTACCGAATTCTAAAGTTATAATAATACAAGACATAATGGGAGTCATTTGATTGCTAACTTTACAGATAAGTAAAACTGGAATCAGGAAAGATGTCGCCAGTCAAAGGTTCAGACACCAGCTAAATAATGTCCTGTCTACACTGAGAGCACAATAAACCAGAAAATTTTGAGGAAATAAAAGATAATTGAACTCAATATATTTTGGAAGGAAAAAATTCTGGGAAAGCAGAATAAGAAATCAAAATTATACATGTGAGCGTATACAGGAAACTAAACTTGTGCAGTTTTTGGACACTTTAAATGCATAGATCATTACTAAATGCACTTAAAAAAAAAAAAAAAGTTTTGTCCTTAAGGAATTAAAATATATATATATATATATATATATATATGAACGATAAATGAGTTTGGATAATTTTGCACTTAAATTGAGTTAAGTTTTATTTTCCAAATTCACTTTTATGAAGTATAATTACAATTATGTTAAGTTGATTTCTTTAGAAATTGAAATGTTAAAAAATAATCTATTTAAAAAAGCTTTTAAAACCCAAATTCTTAATGTATCGTATCACTTAAAACTTTTTGAAGTTGGAATAAAATTTAATTTGAGAGATAAAAAAAAAAAGTTAATTTTTTTGTTTATTAACCTAAAAAATTGATGAAATTTGAAATGCAAGTTGGTCTTGTGGGGTACAGGCTGTATATTATATTTTTGTGTTCGTGAGAGAAAAAAAAAAAAAAAAAATGAAAACTGCAATTTTTAATCCCACTTCAAAAACATGTGACTTAATGTGAAGCAGATTTTTTTTTTTCTCCTAACGGTTTCCATAACATAAATCTTCTGCTGTTGCCATCTAAAATTCATACTTTAGTTAATTTTAAAAAATCTAATTGTCCGATCGGTAAGCTGTTTAATTCACCGGATTCACAAAAATTTTCCCTTTCATTTGGTACCTTATTTGTAACGATATGACTGATATTTCTAATTTATTTTCTAATTTATTTTCCTCATTTTAAATAAATGTAAGTTTTTTTTTTTTTTTTTTTTTTTTTTCTCCTTAATTCTGTCGGGAAAAAAAAAGAAAAAGAAAAAAGGCAACAATTAAATTATGTTGAGATTCACAAACATACCGTAGTGAACGACAGTAAGTACATAAGAATTTAGAGGGGAGGGGGGATTGCACTTGTTTGTGTTTAACCTCTTAACAATCTCGTAATTTTCAAGAAAACGGTTTAAAAAGTGCTTATTTTTTTTTTATTCAAGAAAACTGTATAAAATAAAGTGTATGAACAATATATGTATTCATTTTTAATTTATGGAAATTGTTTTAGCTTGAAATCAAAAAATTTAATTTTGCAGAAAAACCAACAATCAGGATTATTATGACTAAATGTTGGTTTTCCAGTAAGTACAAAAAATAAAAGATATGTGTTTTAAACATTAAAGCAGAATTATATGAAAATAATTTTACGCATAATACAACACCATACACTGTCCACATATTTGCAATCCGAATATTCATAAATATCACTTAATATTTCCGAATCACTCTCAGATGCAATTACACTAAAATTAGAATCCAAGTAACTTTGTGATTTTGATTACATAATGTACACAGTATTAAAAAATGTATTTTACCATAAAGCATAAAACTACATGCATTTAAAAGCCTAACTAAGCTAAGATTACAAAATAAGTATTACAAATATTTAAAATTGGATGGGGCTGAGAATTTCAAATAAACCTACTATCTCCAATTGCCTTTTAAATAGTCTACTACTTCCATCTGGAGTGTAAAATAAGAAATAACTAGAATGTTGTGGCCACCACATGACTTTCTTCTATATTTTCCTATGCAGATTCACTCAGTAAAAATAATTTATTAAAATTATTATTTAATAAAATTATCTTCCATGATAATGCAGTACGATTTCCATATTAGAGAAGTAGCATAACACTAAATATCCAAAAAAAGTTCATTTTATTCCCGATATTACTTTTTTTTTTTAAATGAAAAAAAATCGATAACTTTATTTTAAATTATCACAGATCGATGGTTCAACCATTCATTTTAAAGGTATTGGCGTGCTCTTTTGAAAGATACACATCATGAAAATTTATTCCCCTCGAGGGGGGACTTCCCACCCCAGGGGGGAGGCGATGCTTTTACATATGCCAAAAAATTTTCCCAGTTGACTATCTCTATTATAAATAATTCTTGTAAATTTCATAATGATTTTTAAAAAATAATTCTCTTTATGCACATTTATACAAAATTTTGTCCTATACCACCATGTTAAAATTTTAAAGAAATATGTCACGAATCCTTTTGAATGTTTAGGAGTTTAAAAAAATATGTTATGCCACATATATTCCAGCAAAAATTTTGTCCCGAAACCTAAAAAGAGATCAGTCACAAATTAACCAAAAAATATAATCTTTGGGATCACCCTGCTTGAAATAAGTTGTAGCTGAGCTATATGATTATCAGCGCTCTTTTAATTATAAATACAAATTTATATGAGAATTGCATTTATATTAATGGAGATACAAAAGTTTTTTTAAAAACATCCAGATTTTTTTTTTTTCTTTCTTTCTTCATAACATGCAGGATTTTAAAACCAAAGCAATGTTGCAGTAAGAAAACTTTACATACCACATTAGACACTACATAACGTAATCAGAATATAAAAATATCGATTATGTCATGAAGTATGAGTATTTTTACTAAATAATATTTTACTGCGCATGCACAACACTCAGTAAAATTTCTTTAACATAATTTATTAGCCAAATATATAGACTAACTCTAAAAAAAAAAAAAATCCCCAAGCAAATATTGTTAAAATTCAGAAAAGATAGAAAAGTTGATTTTCAGGTACTTTCAAAAACATGCAAAACGTTAAGGTGGTTTTACCCATATTTTCATTTTGAATCGGCGTACAGTCATAAACATAACTGAAGGCGCGCTATGTATTTTCTGAAAAGATGGGGAAATATTTGAAAACCCCTTTTTTACTAAAACAAAATCGTTTATATAACCTTTGAATGTTATAATAACTACAAAATATCAAATTAATATTCAAATTAATAAATTTTCAAAAATAAATAGAATTTTTCAGCATCAAACTGAAAGACAGAAGTGAAAGCACAGTAACTGTAATATTAGACAGAATAATGTGTATATATAGTCAATAGTACTGTCGATACATAAAATAGTAAAGATTATATTTTTAAAAATATGTTTTAGTAAAAATAATGGTTTTCAAAAATATTTCCCCATTTTTTCAGAAAATGCACAGAGTGCCTTCACTTATGTCCATGACTATTCGTCGATTCAAAATGAAAGTATGGGCAAAAACCCCTTAGCGTTTTTCATGTTTTTGAAAGTACTTGAAAATCAACTTTTCTATCTTTTTCTTTCTGAATTTAAACAATATTTGCTTGGAGATATTTTTAGAGTTAGTCTATACATTTGGCTAACAAATTATGCTAAAGAAATTTCGCTAAGTGTAGCGCATGCGCAGTTAAAATTTATTTAGTAAAAATACTCATATTTCATGAGATAATCGATATTTTTATATCCTGATTACATCATGTTGCGTCTAATATCGTATGTAAAGTTTTCTTAAAGTAGCATTGCTTTGGTTTTAAAACCCTGCATGTTATGAAGAAAAAACATTTAAAAAAATTGTGGATGTTATTAAAGAAACCTTTATATCTCCGTTATTATAAGTGCAATTTTCATATAAATTTATATATGTAATTAAAAGAACGCCGATAATCATATACTACAGCTACAACTCATTTCAAGCATTATTTTTTACAGGGTGATCCCAAAGATTACATTTTTTGGTTAATTTGTGACTGATCCCCTTTAGCTTTCAGGACAAAATTTTTGCTGTAATATATGTGGTATAACATGTTTTTTACACCCCTAAAGTATCAGAAGGATTCATGAAATATTTCTTTAGATATTAGATAAAAACATCTAGATTCGGAAGTGTGTCTTCATTTATGTCACGAACTCTATGAACTTTTTTGTATGTCTCTGTAAATGAATATTGAATGCTTTTCACATTTTTTTCCATTAGAAACAAGCTTTTGTGCAAATGAAAAATATATGCTAAATTTCTTATGTTTAGTGCTATCTAAAACTGTTAAAATGTACAGTCGGTAACAAGAGTGTCCGAACACTAGCAAAAATTCCTATATAAAAAAAGCACACTTAATACTGTTTTGTTAAATAAATCCTTGTCGAATCCTGTTCATCAGTGTAAGAACATGATTCGATAAGTATTTATTTAAGAAAACCGTATGAAGTGTACTTTTTTTACATAGGAATTTTTGCTAGTGTTCGGACACTTTTGTTACCGACTGTATCAACGAGAATTTCCGTCCATGTATTGTAAAATAATTGAATTCTTTTTAGTCCCTGTAGATTAATTATTTTCCCGATTCCAGTGAAAAAGTCTCAAATTTGATACACATGCTCTATGTAAAACAGATTTAGAATACCGAATTTGAACTTACTACTAATACTTGTTTTTGAGTTACGCTGATTTTAAAGGCACACAGGGAGACACTCACACAGCTCAGCCGCTAAAAACTTCTATTGCAATAATAGAAAGGTTTCAATTTCTAAAATGTGACTCCAAAATAATTAACTTTTCGATCATATATGCGTAAGAGAAAATAAACAATATATATATATATATATATATATATATATATTGTCCTGATGTTTGGAGGTGATGGTGTATAGAGATCAAGGATAATTGTCTGCGCTACAGACCTGAATCTGGTTGATTTTTCTAAGGAGTTCTAGGCTGTATTCGTACGTGTTTCAGAGAAAATCAAAGAAAACTCTGATCAGCTGATTAGGCTGGACGAGCGTCATCTGGAATTGAACCCGGTACTACTCGTTTCCCAGCTTCGAGAATAGAAGCTCTCGTCTCCTGATAAGTCCTTATGATTGGGATAGATTATGAAAAATGAATTCTAGCAAAGACGAATTTTTTAAAGGACTGCTCTTGGGGAGAATTTCTTCTTGACTTGATAAAATCCGAAATGAATGTTCCATAATTTACTCTCTTCACGCGCCACTGATGCATAGCTGAATATGTGGGTTAGGAGTGGTTGAACACATGGGTGCAAAACAGTCGTTGAACACAAAGAACCTCAGGGATGCGACTAATGGTGCTTGTCAATGCTACAAAACAAACGTTTCTGAAAACTGCTGCTTGCAAGCAAAATAAGTGATATGGGGACGATAAACGTTGTATCACATGGCTATTATTAAAAGTATTTATTTATACAAATGATAAGTGATATTTGGAGTGGAGAATTCTTAAGGCATTATAAAAAGTAAATTAAACAATCTAAATGAGAAATTTCTTTAAAAACAAGTTAATCTGATATGAAATCCGAGACAGCAAGATTTTTCCATAACCCTAAATGCAGGATTAGTCCCTTAAAAATTTCAATCCCTACATTTAACAAATCAGGGTTCAATGTAATCATAAAGAAAAGATTATTTCGCATAACAGAAAAGAAAGAAAATTCACGCGGTTCTCATAGATTGTTAAATACATTCCAACTGTACTTACCTATACCTGATTTAACCTTCAACGTAAACATGTAAGTGAAAATGTACTTTGAATCCTCTTTCGTTATATCCCGTAATGCATGTGAATATTTTTGTGTAGATCTGAAAACTAATCACTGAAACTAATTAAATATTCTTCAATATAGGAAGTATGCTTTTGCAAATCGGAATAATGTATATCTTCATTAAGTAGGCTTTAAATAGACACCTCTCCTTAGAAAGTCTTGATCCGAATAATATTTTCACTCCCTGTATAGTGTTACTGATATCATTTTTAACAAGAAACATGGTATAATAAACGTGAATAACTAGAATTAACACACACCCTCCCCTTACAAAAAAAAAAAAAAAAAAAAGTGTTTTAAAGGATTTTTCCAAATTCTGATTTTGTGATCCAAACATATAAAATAATGAACAATTACATTATATAACAGGGATGGCGAACCCGCAGCCCTCGGGCCGCAAGTAACCCACCGTGTACTAATTTCCGGTCGGCGGCAGAATTCATGAAATTCATAATTTAACAACTTCGGTTACTCTTCGAAATAAAAATATCGATTATGGTAGCCAAAGAAATAAATATTCTACTGGTTATTTTTGATAACATTTTATTAGATTGGTTATTGATTCGTTTGTTGATACTTCTTAACGTTTAAATTTTTGACAGTTCTATTATTAATTTATGAATAAATTTAATATTACTAATATATTTTTCCAATCTGAACAGTTTTTAAACCCCGCACACCTAAATAAATATATATGTATATGTAATACATATACACACACAATGCGGCCCACCTGAATAAAATGGATTTCCAGTGCAGGTCACCAAGAGTTTGGGATTGGACAGGTCTGTTATATAATATATTATAAATGCAATTAGTCCACTTTTATAAACATACTTATTGCATATATGAATGTGTCCAAGCTAAAACAGCATAAAAATTTTAATTTAAAAAATACTTAATATAAATTGTCTTTGTATCAGTGTATAATTGTACAAATACTGAATATTTTAATTTAAGGATATTTTTTGGCTATTTTTTGAGTATTGCTGTTTTTAATTTTAGAGCTGTAACTAATGATTGTTTGATACCTCCCTTTAATTCTTTACGTACATGATTGTACTGTCGAAAATTTTGATTGAATGATTTTGTATTTCTTCAGAAAAGGTGAAATAATTGAAAATGTATGTTTAATTAAGAAACTGTATTTTTTGTTTCAGCGTTGTTTTATTTAAAACTAGCACTAGTAAGACTATTTCATTACTTTTGAACTAGTAAGACTATTGAACTAGTAAGACTATTTCATTAATTGAAATTAATATTTGCATAAAATAAATTGTACAAAAAATTTAAAGCTATTATCACGTAAGCCTTATCACAAATTTTTGATGATACAGGTTTAAATTTTATTATTATTATTATTATTATCATTATATTTGCGTATAAAGAAATATTTCTTTTTGTTTAAAATAAAATAAATAGAAAGTTGTACGTATTTTATTTCTATTGGCATCAGCTTAAAATTACAGCCCCCCCCCCAAAAAAAAAAAAAAAAAAAAACAGAGGAAGAAGAAAAGAGGAAGAAGAAAGAAAAAAAAGAAAAGAAAAGAAGTTGGTAAAAAAACATAAAAATACCTATAAAATATAATTTTTTTTTTTTTAAATGTAATAAAAAATATCGAAAATCTAAAAGTATGTTGCAGATCTAGATACATTCCTTTCTATAGGGAAAAAAAAATCAGAACTGTACATGCCATAGTTTTTTCTGCATGTACAGTTCTGCATGCAGAACAGACATGCAGATGTTCAGCATGCAAGTGACATGCATGCAGTTCAGCACAGACAGACAAACGCTTTCTTTTATTACTGAATTGTAATTTGTAGATAACAATTAAGTTACCCCTTAGTGTGATAATCTTCTAATTACAAGACTAGCGAGTTTTTTTTTTTTTTTTTTTTCATGTTTACATGAATTGTGCATGTCATTTACAAAAAATGAAATATCTTCCAAATATGAATCTATTGAAGCATTTTGGTCTAATGTTAGGTGAATAACGATAGTCTGATCCACATTACGCGTTTCGGAGAATGTTAAACTGTATCCACTACTTGATCTCGTTTTAAAAGTTCAATGAGCCAGTAATGCACAGGGCTTCTACAATTCTTTCAGAATGGCCACACAATAATTGTGTAGCCATATATATCGAAATAATCAAGCATAGCCCTTTATCAGGCAAGCACGACTGTTCTCTGGAACAAATAATGCAATATAGCAGGGTTAAAGTAGTACTGGTGTTGAAGATAGAAATACTTTACGTCGACTACTGGACTGGTGTGTTTTTAACAATAGTTACCATTCATTTCACCCACAGTATCAGGGGAACAATTATTTTATGGAAGATTGATAAAAAACTTTTTTACACTTTTCAATTACATTAAAATATATTAATATTAATGGTTTTAATTATTATTTTTTTTTTTTTTTTATCAATACTTAGTTTAAAATTACTGAATGTTCAAAATTACTAAGTTACTAAAAGTTCAATATAACGTTCAATAAATTGTTCGAAATTTATGTTCTTTGTAATAAAACATTAACAAGAACACAGAAAAATTATTAAATATTTTCCTTGTAGTTGAGCTGAAAATGCTAGCATGTGTAACAGGATCATTAATTCGAAAGTAGGAATCTGGCAGTGGAACTAAAAGAGGATTTTTATATAATAATTGTTGTGATGGGAAGGTAGTTGGAATTGTTGATGATTTTGTCAAACAACCTGAGTAGAGGAATTGAAGGATAAGCGAAATTGACTCTATTGTACGGTATTCCCGGAAAATTGAGGTCTCTTGATGTTGATTATTTGGAGCTCTATCTTGAGCTATAAGAATATTTACCAAACAACAAACAAAAATTGCCGCTAGTAATTTCTTTAAAATATGTGTCTTTCAATTACTAAATTTTACTTGCATTTTACAGAGTTGCCAACAATTATAATTAACTTCCGAGCATTGTTAATCCGGCCTCTTTTTCCTACCACTTTTTCTAAAGTTTATTTTTTTTTATTATTATTATATTGTAGTTATATATTGGAGAAAATTATTCTATAAATAAAGTGGTACGAAATGAAGGCAAAACTAAAAATGCCCCCGAATTAATTATAAAAGTTGACAACCCTGCATTTTATAAATATCAAAATGTAATTTTTGAAAATTTTACGTTAATAATGATAAATTAACAATGTGTTTCAACCTTATCCATTATATTATATTAACATACTTTAGTAATAAGTCAAATTTAAAAACTCTAAAGCTATTTTGAAGAATATTTTAATAATAATTAATATATATATTTATCATCCCTTAAAAATATTGATAAATTTTATTTCAAAGTAATCCATTTATAAGGATTATAATATATTGCATTTCATAATAATATAATACATTATATTATATTTTATAATAATATATTACATATTTTTTTAATGTATTTTCTATTACATTTTCAAATAAAACTTAAACATTCAATAAATTACTAATATTCATTCTACATCAGTTTCTACTTAGATATTAACGTTTAAATCCTATAATTATTTAAAAATAAAAATTATATGTGAAATCATCTTTAATTTTAATATCTCTAATAATATTTTATTTTTATTAATGTGAATAAAAATTAACTTTTAATTATATGTATATATATGTACGGGGCTCGAAATTAACAGTGATACGTTGGTTCATGACCACAAAAAAAAAAAAAAAAAAAAAAAAATTCAACGGACCAGCAAAATATAAATTCCAGCGGTCCACCGGACCAGTGAAGCTTTTCAATTTTTTACTTTCTCCTAAAATTGTCTGTAAGTCTGTTACAGAATAGATTTTTATAACAATAGTAAGTGCACATTTTTATAATTGTCAATGTAACCTATCCCCTGTAATTTTTCATTGAATTTCATTTTCATAACCTTTATTTTATTTTTAATTCTTAATAGTAAATACGTAACATTAAGCTCGTTTATTAAGGGGACTCTCTACCTATCGTCTCCGAAAGCCGAAGCCAATGTTATTCTATGGGAAATTTCGCCCCATTATAAGTTCCGTTTCCACATTCAGAAACTTCACAACTATTAAACAATTTATCGCTTTTTAAAAACTGATTCTTTTATTTTTAAGATTTTAATTTTAAGCTCAAAAATGAAAAAATTCACATTGTGAAAATTTGCATTTTACAACCTCAAAATAAAATATTAAAAATTTAAAAAAAAATAATTTTTAGAAAGCGATAAATTGTTTAATAGTTGTGAAGTTTCTGAATGTGGAAACGGAACTTAAAAATATTTATTAGTTAATAAGTTATAATGGGGCGAAATTCTCCATAGAATAACTTGGCTCTGGCTTCTGGGGACGATAAGTGGAGCATAAATTTTTTATTTATATAAGATTTCATTTGTATTTTTTAATTAATTTGCAAAAAAAATATCCTATTTGACTTACGTATACATATAAACAAAGTCAGTTTTAGTAAAACAAACAGTTTACAAATTTTTCCCTTAAAAATTGAAAATTTCTATATTGAAGATAACATTTTATTTGCACTCATGTCTAGTCTCTCCATGTACAATTTCTGTACTATGAAGTAATTTGTAGCCGAGTTATGCTTATAAACGTGTTTTTGGCTTTTGCTCCCCCCCCCCCAGAGGGGAACGGAGGTGAATTTCGAAAAAGTTGATAGATATAATTTTAAGTTGGGTAAATATCTAAATTTCGGCTAAGCGTCGTCGAATTCCGTCCACTCGTTCTCACGTGATACCCGGACAAAAATAGCGTTACAGACATACAGACACGATGACACACACACACGCACACACACACACACACACACACAGACTAAATTTTCTGCTTTCATTTTCAGCTTTCATGGTGTGTGAAACGTGAATATATCGCAAAATTTATTGATACTGACAAGTTTATAGACAAAAGTCTGATTTTATTAATATAGATAATTACATCATTCCATAAAAATGTGCTATCTATATTAATAAAATCAGACTTTTGTTTGTAAATTTATCAGAATTAAAAAATTTTGCGATATCTGCACGTTTCACACACCATGAAACCCGAAAATGACTTCAGAAAATTTTGTTTGTGTGTGTCATGGTGTCTGCAAGTCTGTAACGCTATTTTTGTCCGGGCATCACTTGAGGATAGCTGGGCGGAATTCAACGGCGCTTGACAGAAACTTAGATCTTTACCCGACTTAAAATTATATCTATTAACTTCTTCGAAATTTCCTTCCATTCCCCCCTTGGGGGAGCAAAAGTCAAAAACATGTTTGTAAACATAACTCGGCTCCAAATTACTTCACAGTAAAGAAATTGCATATGGGGAGACTAGACATGAGTACAAATAAAACACTATTTGCGATTGGGAATTTTCGATTTTTAAGGTGAGAGAAAGGAAAAATTGATTTTTTGCGGGAATTTTCGCAAATTCCGGATTTTTGAGTAGAACTCTACCAAAAGTGGAACAAAGATATTGAAAAAAGCTATCCGACTTTCTTAGAATATTTCCAAAAACACAGTTTTGTTATTTTATGATTTGCGATTTTTTTTTTTTTTTTCATGGGGGGCGGGGGGGGGGGTTACAAGGGGGCAAAATCTGGGCATTCCTTTTAGCGCTAAATTTGTCTTGAGAAATCTATGGAAACTGCGGTCATGAATTTTGCTGCTTGGATTATTTATATGTATCCGATACCTAAAGTAACGGAATTTATCGGTATTGCCTTGGTGGGAGGACAGAAGGTAAAAATACTTTTGTAAGCATAACTCGGCTCCAAATTACTTCACAGTGAAGAAATTGCACATGAGGAGACTACACATGAGTACAAATAAATTACTATATGCGATTTAGGAAATTGATTTTTAAGGGTAGGTAGGGGAAAAATCGGTTTTTGGCGGGAAATTTTGCAAATTCCGGACTTTTGAGTAAAACTCTACCGAAAATGGAACAAAGATGTTGAAAACAGCCATGCGTCTTCTTTAGGGTATTTCCAAAACACGTTTTTGATTTTTTGCGATTTTTTTTTTCTTGATTAGGGGTGGGGGGGGGGAGGAATTGTTTTAAAGTAGTTTTTGTTCAAATTTAAATTGTTTATTTCGCAAGTGTTATGAAATTTCTAGACTTTACAAATCCTAAAATATTCTGATCTAGAAAATTCCTCAATTGTTTATAAACGAATGTAAAATTCAGTTGAGTTGAAAAATAAAGTCTCGAGGTGAGCTTAAAGTTCTCTGTGTTATTTCGCTTTAGTGTTTCTCCACAAACATTCATCTTAGTGATCTACCTGACAATATTAAAATCCGTCTGACACCACTAGAAAACAAATTTTTACGCGTTCATTTTCCTCCTTTCTCACCTTTTCTTTCTTTCTTTTACTTTTCTTTTTTCTTTACTTTTTTCTTTTCTTTTTTAGACATGAAAAGAAATATATTTACCCGTAAACAATAAAATTGTTATATAAAGCTTTGTGAAAAACTAAACTTGTACGGTGAAATTGACGTTATAGCTTTAAAAGTATTTATTTTTCTAATGGTATATACGATTTATTTGAAATATATATATATGTGTTTGTGGATATTCTAAATATTGACGTTTAAACATTATTATAAATTATATTTGTTAGTTAGTATTTAATTTTGAAAAAAACATTTAATGCTTCAGATAAGTAATTTCTTTTTTAATCTAATTACTTTTACATTATTCTTAATATATTCTTTTAAATAGACATCGCTTAAATGCATGATTTAATTTTATTTATTTTTATTTAATTTTATTTAATTTTATCTTTCATCTTTATTTATTTTCTTTCTTTTGTTTTTTCGCCGCTATTTTCCAATTGTGTTATTGTAACTCAGTTTGGTGCATTTGATGATTAACACACATGACGTGTATATCAGGTTATTATTATTTTTTTTTAATTAAAAAATAAATATATATTCTTTACATATCTACATCTATATAAATAAAGAGAAGTATCTGTCTGTGTATTTGTGTGTCTATGTACTGATCGCAGAGCTTGGTAGTTGGGTAGCTAGGGCGATGCACGTGTGCACCTCCTCCAGAGTTTTTCGAATTTTTCTTTTCTTTTCTTTTTATTGATTGACTTTTCTGTTTCATTTTCTAAAATTTATTCTTCATTTCAATAGTCTGCATATCTTAGCAACGGCTATTACACTTTTTTTTTTTTTTTTTTTTTTTCTATTTATTGAAATCAAATGGTTAAACAGTAGAAAAAAATGAATACATTAAATTTTATTTTAAAAAATCTATAACTTAAAAAATATAAATAAAGTACCTTACAGTATAATCCTTTAATTGTGCATATATATTTCGGTGCGCTGTCGCGCCCATCTTCAGTGCACATCGTGATTTCTGCTTCGTCTAGATTGTTTTCATCTTTCCTTCCTTGATCTTCGCTTCACTTCGTTTTTAAATTGTAAACTTAATCCTTTACTTTAAAATAAATTATAAAAAATCTATTCTTAACATTTATGTTTGCGTATAATTTTTACAATATTACAACTTTTTATTCCTCCTTTTTTTTATTTCCTCCTTCTCCAACTTTTTACTCCTTTGGGATTTTTTTTTTTAGTTTATAGCATTTATTGGATAAAATGGTAATATAGTTCAAATTAAACTTATTAAAATTTAAGTTTAATTAAAATTTATTTTTACTTATTTAATTCCTTTTAAAGGAAAATCTACTTTTTCTTTTATTTATTATATTGGTCGGAAACATATGGTAATATAGTGTAAAGAGCGAGGGCTGTAAAATAATAGATGGTTCAAAAACTGAAATATTTAATAGAGGCTGAGATACAGTCACCTTTAAAATCGCAGTTCTTGAATGATAGCAGCTAAACCAGTCGTCGATAAATACTCAAACTGAAGTAAGTGGCCGGAAAAAACCCTTTTTGCAGACAGTGGAACCTGGACCCGATGCAGTGCGGGCGGGAAAAGAACTGCCGTAAGCAGCGGGTACCCGAAGCGAGGTTTAGAGTGATTTCACTTTTTTTTTTTTTTTTTTTTTAAGTTTTTATTTATAAATTGATGTGAAAAAATGGTGATTTAATTCTTTTGAAAATTTATTTAAATATAGTGACCAGCGAAACGGGTGTATCTGGCTAGTTAACAAATATATATACTATTAATCAAACATTTTGATAAAACAAGAAAGAAAAATCATGCAGTACGCATTGATTAGTAACACTTTCCAACTGTACGTAATTGTTGTATCGAATAACTTTTAATATTCTTTCCCTACGTTATCACACAACAGACAGAAGGACTGAAAAATATACAGATAGACTAATTGATTTTAAAATTACTCTTAATCATTTTGGAAAGTGTTAAAAAGGCTTAACGCAAAAGAAAATGCAGCCATTAGATTATAATTACAGCTTTTGATCTCTCTGAATATTTTAGTGTAGACCTGTAAATCAGAAAGTTAATCATATCATATTCCATACAAAACATTATTTTAGAATATAAATAATACATTTCAATATTTTTATGATTTTTTTCAGTAGAAAGACTTTTAAATATAACTTTCAAAAAATGCTGTCCTAAAACGTAATGCATTGGCTTTTTTTTTTTTTTTTTTTTTTTTTTTTTTTTTTTTTTTGTTATTGTTGTTGTTGTTGTCCCTGTAAACAAACTAGTTGTATAAGACCTATTAATGTCTTTTTAAATGGGGAACATTCTATACGGGAAATATTTATAAAAATAACACTCATAGAACACAATGCTTTCGAATGCTTTTGGGTGGCCCTGTACACAAACCAGAAGAGATATTCACTCCATTTTCAATACGGAACACCCGATAGTGAACTTCAATAAAATATATCAGTTTCGAGAAATTCCATAAATATTTACAGGATTTAGAGCTCGGACAGACAGGCAGTCAGATAGACGGACATACAGATACACAAAAGTGAAATCATATTCAAACTTAAAAAATGCTAGAAAGTGTTAAAAACGCTTAAAGTAAACGAAAGTACAATTCTAGCAATTTTTCATTAATACCTCTTAATATAACTGGATATTTTTGTGCCACCCTGTAAATCTAATGCTAATCCTGCTATATTCTATGCAAAGCATTCTTTGGTGCATATAAATAACATATTTCAATTTCCCAAAACTTCGTGGAAAGTAAAATTATTAAAATTTGATTTATAGAAATATCTCTCATAGAACGCAATGCTTTGGAATACTTTTGAGTTATAACCCGATGGTGGTATTTCCTCCATTTTATACAGGAAACATCCAATAGTGAACTTGAGCAACATATTTCAATTTCATTAAGATATGTCTACAGTAAACTTATGAAAATATGGTTTATAGAAATACCTCTCATAAAACGCAATGCTTTGAAGTACTTTCGGGTGTCCCTGTACACAAACCAGTAGAGGTATAAACTCCATTTTCAATAGGGAACGTTCGATAGTGAACTTGAATACCATATATCAGTTTCAAGAAATTCCATAATTATTTACATCAGTTAGAGGTCGGACGGACAGACATTCAGACAGACAGACGGACAGGCAGATACAGAAAACTGAAATCATATTCACACTTAAAAAATGTTAGAAAGTGTTAAAAACGCTTAACGTAAACAAAAGTACAATTCTAGCAATTTTTTATTAATAGCTCTTAATATAACTGGATATTTTTGTGCCACCCTGTAAATCTAATGCTAATCCTGCTATATTCTATGCAAAGCACTCTTTTGTGCATATAAATAACATATTTCAATTTCCTGAAACTTCGTGGAAAGCAATGTTATTAAAATTTGATTTATAGAAATATCTCTCATAGAACGCAGTGCTTTGGAATACTTTTGAGTGTCCCTGTGTATAACCCGATGGTGGTATTTCCTCCATTTTATACAGGAAACATCCAATATTGAACTTGAACAACATATTTCAATTTCATTAAGATATGTCTACATTATGAAAATATGGTTTATAGAAATATCTCTCGTAGAACACAATGCTTTGAAATACTTTCGGGTGTCCCTGTACATAAACCAGTAGAGGTATAAACTCCATTTTCAATAAGGAACGTCCGATAGCGAACTTGAATAACATATTTCAATTTCATTAAGATATGTCTACAGTAAAGGTATGAAAATATGGTTTACAGAAATACCTCCCATAGAACACAATGCTTTGAAATACTTTCGGGTGTCCCTGTACATAAACCAGTAGAGGTATAAACTCCATTTTCAATAGGGAACGTCCGATAGTGAGCTTGAATAACATATTTCAATTTCATTAAGATATGTCTACAGTAAAGGTATGAAAATATGGTTTATAGAAATGCCTCCCATAGAACATAATGCTTTGAAATACTTTCGGGTGTCCCTGTACACAAACCAGTAGAGGTATAAACTCCATTTTCAATAGGGAACGTCCGATAGTGAACTTGAATAACATATATCAGTTTCAAGAAATTCCATAAATATTTACGGGAGTTAGAGCGCGGACAGACAGACAGACGGACAGACGGATAGACAGACAGACAAACCGAAGTCATAAACACTTTTCAACCTTGTTGGAAAGTGTTAATTATATGTATCACACTGATAATGTTTTTTTTTTTTTCTTTTTTTCTTTTACTTTCTCTGAATATTCATTGATTATAAAATTACTCAGTTTTATACTGCTCTAATAAAGTGTTAAATATAATATTGTTTTCTAGCACGTTCTACAGAATTGCGCACTCGGAAAAATTATATAAATGTTAAATACATAGTGTCCGCCAAAAGTCCCACCCTACCCTTTGTATTCGGGACATGGCATGAACAAAAATTCGTAAAAATTGTAAAAGTGTTCAATTAATTTAAAGCTATCTCATTTAATTAAAAAGAAGAAGACTAGATCATAGAAGCTTTTTGGAGAAAATTTTTAAAATTTCAAGTGAAAAAATGTTTTTATTATTATTATTATTTGTTTGTTAGCCAGTTATAGCATTTTATGGTGTTTATTCAAAGTTTTATACTTATTAGTTTTAAACGCCAGTTCTGTGTTTTATGTATATATATGTAATTTTGTTATAGTTATAAACGTGTATGGCATTGCTTTTTAAGGAAATTACAATTAATTAAAATCTAAAAATATCATAAAAAATTATTATTTTCTTTACATAACTATATTGAATAATTTAGGTTGCACCTCTATGCTTCTAGCCCCACCGTTCTTCCTTCTTTTAATCAAATGGATTCTCCCTCAAACTAATTGAACACATCCCCCCCCCCACACACACACACACATACACCAAGTTTTCAGAAATTCCGAGATGCTTCTGAGATACAGGGGGATATTGGAAGTTTTAGCGAGAAAACTTTAATAATTGTAACGTCTTAAAAAAGCATAATAAGACAAAAAAAAAAAAAAAAAAAAAAAAAATTGGGAAAAAAAGTCTCATAAAATTTTCTTTAGCAAGCTAACAAAAGAAACCCTGTCTATATCATTACTTAATTATTGCAGAAATGTGCAATAAATACTAGTCGGCAGGAATTTATGTCTACTTTATATGTAGGTTAAAAAAAAAAAAAAAAAAAAAAAAAAAAAAAAACTTATGGGTTATATAAACTTATCTCCATATTAAAAAATTATCCAGCTTTAAAAACTCAAATTTTAACCCCCTCATTTGACGACAGAAAACTAATCTAAATAGACTAAATAAAAATTCGTACGAAGTTTCTATCAATAATTCCGAAAATATTTAATGTTTTACTTCTGGGGATCATGTCCAGATTGAAATTTTTTTTTTTCTTTCATGTCAGTTTCAACAAATTTATTATTGCTTTCTTCTACAAACAATGTGTTTCAAACATCTAGTAATTCTAAAATTCGACGAATACAGGGTGATTATAAAGTTATGATTTCAAAACGCTACAGTTTTAAAACAATCGCTGAGAATGACTCGATATTTTACTAGAACAATCGTTAGGCAATGGAATTTTGTTTGGCAAAGGAGAAAAAAGAAGTTCCAAAATGTACCGTTAATCATTCGTAAGATGTCTGTTTCATGAATATATAGATTTTAAAACTTCTTTACACACCATAACTTTTAATCCAGCAGTCTTGCTTTTGCCTCCAAGGCAGTAGCACGTGTTTTTTTGCACCTGATGAAGAAAGACTACGTCCTTTCAAAACCGGTTGTGCTGGCTTAAAATTTATGGTGTGTAAAGAAGTTTTAAAATCTATATATTGATCGTGCACCAGTTCTTGAATTTAGTTTTGGTGTTTCACGAAGCTCCTCTTTTTCTCTTGTCACTATCACTGTTTCTGCTGTAAACTCATATTCTTGTCTTTTTGCTAAAAAAGTTGTCGTAAACCCTTAGAGTCTATTGTTTCCTGCTATTTTGTTCTACTGCTAAGAACATTCCTGCGTAAAATGAATCTATTTAGGCATTTCTTTTGGGATTACATTGACAGCGCCATCTGTACGCACATTTTATAAATACCTTTTCCTTTCAAAAAACAAAATCCCATTGCCTCACGATTGTTCTGGTAAAATATCGAGTCATTTTGACCGTCAGTTTTAAAATTACAGCATTTTAAAATCGTAACTTTAATTATAATCACCCTGTACAGTTGGAAAGCTTAGTGGTACAAAATAATCTTTTAAAAACTGGTTGTTTCTTAACTTTTGGTAACCTATATGGTTAAATATATTGATGAAATTTATGTTAAGATTATTAGATTTAAGGTGCCTTTTTCTTTTCCTTTCTTTTTTTTCTGAAATCTGATATATTTTCATTATTATTATTATTATTATTATTGTTTATTATAATAACAGGAGACTTGGCGTTGGAATATTAAAACCCGAATAAACTACTACGTCAGAAACGTCAAAGAAAAATATTTGAGATGCATACACTTTTTGCACTGAAGACGGTACGCTTAAGGCTACGGAAACAGCTGTATGCATCTCAAATATTTTTCTATGGCGTTTCTGACGTAGTAGTTTATTCGGGCTTTAATATTGTTTATTATATTTCTTAATGTTCTTTACTAAATATTTCTTGAATCAATCTAATGAATCTGTCTCTAATCTATATCTGTGTATATATATTCAGGTATGATTAGGATTGATGACTAGTTTACAGGGTCACACAAAAATATACAGATACATTAGAGGATATGAGTGAAAATTCTTCGAAATGCCTTTTCAGTTGTGTTATGCATTTTCCTCAAAATTGAAAAATTGAGCGTTTGTGAGGTATCAGGTAAGTACAGTTGGAAATGGAAAGTGTTTTATAATCTATGTGAACATCATAATTTTTCTTTCTTTTTTATGTAAATATCAGGAATCTATGGTTTATGGGGAAATGAAGTGCAAAAATTCCGGTATCCTCAAATGTAAAAAGTAGGTCGCTAAAGCTGCATTAACTTTTAGATTATGTATATATCTAAACTGAAGAACTCTCAAATATGAACTTTATAAATTTAAAATAAGCTTGCGTAACATCTAAATAAAATATACAAATGATTTGGATAATCCCCGGATGCTTCGGTACTGTTGTCATCATAAGGCCTTGGATAACTTGTGTCAAAAACAGTATACTAAGCGCGTCATAGCATTCAAATGCGTTACACATCGCATCCATTTAAAATCGTAACGATTTGAAAAGAGTTTCTCGGGCAAATGAACTTCGACAGCGTTCAATTTTTAGAGCGTAGTGATTTAAAAAGGAAAATGATACTAATCCTTCGGGAATAACAGTGATTCTGAAACTCGCTACGTCTTTCACTTGTAACGGGTGTAACTACTACATTACGGCAACAAACTGCTTTCTTTGGGTTCTTTTCTCACGCATTAATCGCTTAAAAAGAAAAGAGGTAAAAAAAGAGAGAGAAAAGATTATTATTTTTTATTTTTATGTTACACGTAGTAACAATAAATCATATGTATGTATTACATAAAATAACTGTTTTTATATACGTACGAGTATAATAGACATGCGTATACGTACACATATAATATTAAAGTACGTCTGTGCGGCTATTAAAATGTGTGTAATGTGTGTGCGTGCAATAATATTGAAATATGGTATAATAAACTAAAATAGGTTTGTCTGCGTGAGTGTGCATAATATAGTTTAAATTTACAAACGAACATTTTTCTTTGATTTATAAATTTTCCATCTGATGAAATGCTCTCAAACTTTGAAGATCCAAGGAAAGCATAGTCCTCATCTTTTTACTTCCATTACCCGACAAGCGTAGATAATAAGAATATTGTTTTCGGTTAAAAATTTCGATACAGAGTTTTCACATGATTTACACGATTTTTAAGGTCTCCTGAGTTCAAAAAAGTGGTTTTTGGCACTTCGTCAATGTGTGCGCATGCATGCGTGTGAGGAACCTTCTAATTATCTTACCCCCTAAGCTAATAAACATAGAACGATGAAATTTCAGAATTGAGACAGGTCTGGTGCACAGATGATTTTTTCAACTTTCAGTGAAGATTTTAAAAACGGAAGTGGGACATTAGAAACTCGAAGTGGGACCGTAAGTCCGTATCTCAAAAACAGCTCTAACAATTTTCTTCAAAGTTGCTATATAAACATCCCATTAGATGTCTTTTCGTATGTATTAGTTGGGTAGTTCAGGAAAATTGATAAGCGTTCAGTAATAAATAGGTCCATTTCAGGTCTCGCAATTGCATTCATTTAAAAACGGATGTACGGATTCTTTTCAAACTCGCCATATTAACTCTCTTTTAGGTGCTTTTCCGTATTATAATTGTTGTGTTCCGATCAACAGATGAGTTTGCAAAATTTTGTTAAAAATAGGTATCTCAAAAACGGCTCTAACGATTTTCATGAAAATTGTTACATAAATCCGTTTTAGATATCCTTTCTCGTATATTACGTGGTTATGACAGGAAAAGTAATCCTGCTTAGGTAGGTCAGTTGATCTCGGAAATTAGTGTTTCAAAAAATAACTATGTACCATTCCCCCCCCCCCCTTATTTTTTAACTCGCTATGTAAACTCTGTTTTACATGTCTATATATATATATATATATATATATATATATATATATATATATATATATGTATGCATATATCAGCTTTCTCTTATAGGAAATTTGTTAGGTGTCTACTTCGTTAGGTCAATTTTATGTCTTCTGATCACATTTTTAAAAATTGCATATAATACGTGAAATAGTGGGTAATGGAAGTCGTGCGGTTGCTTCACACCATATTTTTTCAATAAGAAAAGGATTACGCTGAGAGAATATATATATATATCGCTTTCATCTAGAGCGAATAAGTAGTCATTTACTGAATTCCTAAACTGGAAATATAGATTTTCGATTTTGTGTATAAGGTAAACAAACTGAATGGACGAAATGATTGAGTCTAATAATTTTCTAGATGGTGAGGCGATATATATTATATTTTGAATCCTTTGTATTGGCTAGAAATAATAGCTTTGATTTCTAGAATCGATTCATAAAGTAGAACTACAATTACTAAAATTCGCATCTTGTGTTCGCAGTTCGCATTTAATTTACAGAGACTTTTTTTATTAAGTTTGTTATCCCGGTAATATATGAAAACACTTTAGAATTTAATAGATGTGCCTAGGACTCATTAACACAGGGAATTAAAATATATAAGAATGCCATGGAACTATTTTTATTAGAAGCATGATTTATTTTCTAGATGTCAGTTTATTTTCTAGATTTCAATGTTAGGCAATAATTAGGTGGTCTACAACATACTGAATAAAAATTAATGTTTGGGGTCATTCTGTGTGGAATGATCTGTCACTGCAGCAAATGTTAATACTATAAGACCTTGCGCAACTTTTTGATGCATTGTGTAATATACACTAGCACAGTAATCAAAGAAAGTCACAAGCATTTATTTAAGAACTTAAAAAGAAATCAGCATGTTTTTCATTTATATTATACTATGCATAGATTTTTTACAAACGTTAATATCGCTTTCAAATAAATTGAAAAAGCACTCTACAAATAATATAAACCTATTGGAACACAAATATAGTAAATATCTTATGAAGTATGCGCATTTGAATAAAAAGTCATTTAACTGTGCATGTGCTAACGATATATATATATATATATAAATATAAATAAACCAAATCCTAAGCTGAATCCAAAAAAGCTATAAAACGAAACCCTGTGCAAAAATGCATGATTTCACTTTCTATTTACGATATTTGTGTATATATATATATATATATATATATATATATATATATATATATTTGTGGAAATAGCGAGATTATTTATAGAGAAATTTTTTTCCCCTAAAATTACTCATATTATTATCATTATTATTATTACTATTATTATTATTGTTGTTGTTATTATTATTATTAACAAGTTTTTTGCTTATAACATAAATGGATTTCAATAAAATTTTGCAAATAAATTCGCAGAAAATTTGAGAAAACATTAAAACTTTAAAATTTATACTTTTTTTTCCCCCTCAGAAACGCACAAATAAATTTGGATACACTACCGTCTACTGCAGAAATATTCGAACTCAAGGAGAAATATTTAAACACTCTATTGTACTTTTCACTTTAAATCCTTCTCGGAATTATTCGATGATTCGAATTTATTTAAACAGCTGATAACAACTAAATGTTCGGAAAGTCGAATGTTCCATTCGACTTTCCGAATTTCAGGATTTTTTTTTTTTCTTTGCGAACTAATTTGCTTATATTATTAATCTACTATTAATACTGTTAATACCATTTAATCTCCTGATTTTCCTTTTAATTGAACCTTTAATGCATGCATTGCAGAATATTACGGTATGGCAAAAATTTTTATCAAAATGACTCATCACCTAATGCATTTTTTTGAAATTCCTTTTTCACATTTAGAAAATTCACATCCTATCAATTTGTACTCATTTTACAAAAATTGATTTTTTAAATTTCGTATGTTTAATTTTCGAATTTAACCCAAGTCTCCTATTTTGGGAAACTATCTTCAAGAATTTTTTAATCTATTACAAATAATTAAGATTTTTTTTTTTTTTTTTTTTTTTTAATTGAATATTGAAGTGAATATGATATAATTTTTACAAAAAGTTTGTAATGTAAATTCGATTATTTTTAATTATTTAAACAAAATTGCCTGTTTTTACTGCATAAGGAAAAAAAAAATCAAAATATAACTCATTCGAGTGTAGGGTTTAGAAATATTGAATATGAAAGAAAGTTCTTCAATTAAATTATAACAAACAGGGATGAAGAAAACTAATTTAAAAGGATTTTGTAGTTTATCTACATCTATGCTTCTCCCTTGTCAAGTGTCCCATTTTGGAACCATACCATACCATATCTTCTAACAATATAATATAATCCTTTCTTTGACAGTTTTAATGTTTCTTGATTTGCGTACAATTTAAATTAACAATTAATTAACTTTAAAATACTTTCACTAACTCAATAAATAATTACTCTGTGTGTTTTATCGTTAATGAAAATGCTCAGTCGTTCATTCTTTATCGATTAATCGATGTTTGCAAAGCTTTTACTTTTAATTTGATTTTTTTTGTTGGCATCATCCTATTCTCCAGTTTGTGTTAAAAGTTTTACATGTGGCTACTATGCTTTTTTCTAGTTTTCTCTCTGGATTCCATGAAGATTTAATTTAATATTTTAATTAATTTCTCATTCAATATGCTTTTGCTGCTTCGATCGGGGCTGGAACAATATAAATTGCTATGATTAGCTATATTGTTTTACGAAATCGATGTAGCTTTCACAGCTTTATGAAGTACATGCCCCCTGATGAGTATTTACTTCTAATTTTAAGCATTTTTATCCAATTAATTCTGTGGCCATTTATTTGTTTTCTATGTCATTAAGTTTAATGGCTCTTTTTTATTATTATCATTCATGTCGGCGTAAGTAATTTAAATTGTTTTTGTCTCTTATTGGTTCTTAATCTAAATCGCAACAATTTTGTGTGTGTCTTTCCTATTAGTTAAAATCATTCTATTATTTTGTGTTGGTATTGTTTTGTATCTATTAATTGCAAAATTTTAAGATTAAATTTTGTTACGATATCTATCATATACATATATATATATATATATATATATATATATATATATATATTAATTATTTAAACTACATATGAATATAGAGACCCAAAACATACGAAAATTCAAAATTTTTCGCAACAAAGATTTTTTTTTCAAAACTTTTTCACTTAATGGGATAAAAATGTAAAAAGCTAACTAAGTGCATTTTTCGTAATGTTTAATTGTAAAATGAAATGTTAAATATTTAAAAAATCAGTTTTTGGATAACGGGTGCTAATTGAGCGGATGTGAATTTTCCCGGTTTAAAAACGGAATTAAAAAAAAATACATTAGGTGATGAGTCATTCTGGTAACAAATTTCCCCATAGAATAACACGGGCTTTGGCTGTCGTAGAAGAAAGTATGTGAAAATTTTTAAGGAAAGTATATGAAATTTTCTTATTTTACAGATGTACGCATTTTTCATAAGAGAAAGACTCTGAGGAGAAAATTCGGGAATTTTGATTTTTCAGAAATGATGTACCAATCTGCTACACGGAATATTAGTAAATTCCCCCATGGGTTTCGTCTAATATATAAAAATGTACTGATATAAAGAGAGTATAGGAACTAAACTCTCGTATGCACCCATGCAAATTAAGCTATATCTTAATACATCAATTGATAGGGAAAACTCTGTAAATTCTTAAAAGGGCTGCATGACAGAGCCACCAAAATTAACCAAAAGAGGGTATGTGTAATAATAATTAAAGAGGTATGCATGTATGTTATATTGGGTAAGTGCACCAGTGATTGACACTTTTAGAACAATCTCTGATGTTTTTAATGTTATAGTCATCAGAAAATATTTTTAGAAATCTTAAGTTAGTACATATGGTGTGAAAGACATTCAGAACCACATATATGTTAAAATATATACATTTGATAACAATTATTTTTTTATGAATTTTTATTTGGCACCCACTCAGTGTTCCAGTAATTGACACTGCCAGTTTTTCCTTTTATCAGTAATTGACACCCTATGTTCCAATGTTTGACACTGCTAGTTATTCATTTTACCAGTTATTAGCAACCTATGCTCCATGGCTTGACATAAAATGTCAAAATTCTTATATGTAAAATATATGATTTTCTTATTATTTTCCTTATTTATTAATTATTTCGGGATAGATATCAATTACTGGAGCATGCCAATCACTGGAGCACCTAGCCTATATGGATATTAAAATACGCGTGTGTAACATATATGCACTATATGTGTATGTCTAGCTATTAAAATGAGTATGTACATGTACTCAAAAATAATAAAATGTGTGTATAAAATATTAAAATATCTATGTATGTTTAATTATGTCCGTTTGTGTATTTTAAAATATATACCGATGCGTAATAATGTACATTGTTGAACATGAACTACTTAAAAAGGGGATGAGCCTCTTTATATCTTTTTGAGAAGATTTTTCTGAAAAAATGCAAGAGCCATTGGTTTCTGACAAATGGGAATATTAGTAAAAAAAAAAAAAAAAAAAAAAGTATAATTTCTAATAATTTAATTCTATGAAAGGCGTTCGATAAGTGTTTTTAATTTGTTTTATAAATCCCTTGAAAAATGTGTACACTGTTAAAACAAACGTCTCAAAAATAAGCAGGATTATCTCCTTTATGAGAAGTTTCATTACTTATAACAGCTCCGAGTTGAAACTTCTCCTTTTTAAGAATTTTCTTATTTAACTATTCATTTCATATTCATTCTTGTAATATTATAACGAAAGTTGTTTCGTTTGTGAACGCCGTATTTTTTAGGTAAAGCATCGGGCTACAAAGCAAGAGATTGTGGGTTCGACTCCCGTTAAGGGAACTTGTTTAACCCATTTTATTCCAATTTATTTATTTTGCTCAAATTTGAGAAAAATTATATTTTTTAAGGTTAATTAAACCTAAATAAACTAAATACAACAAAATTTGGAAAAAAAAAAAATTATATTCTGTATAAGAAGGGTGGATAAGATATCCACCTTGTACGCAGGACATTGAAATAAAAAGGATGATATTTGCACTTATATGTTTTAGTGTTCTCTTCAATAGTGAAAAGTGCTTTCCGAGTATAAAGTTTTGCTTTATCTGTATAATACTTTCTTATTTACATGATAGTTCTCCAGAAAGAATTTTCAACCGCAAAGAGACGATAAACCACGCCCCCTAATGTAATGATTAAACAAAGATTCCAGACAGAGGAGGAGGAGAAACACATAACACGCTAGCAGAAGCATATATATACCATTATATATTCCAGCTGACAAAATATTCGCATCAAGCAAATTCTGATCTCTAAATGCTATTTTTCAGCTGTCCTTCAAATAGTACAATGGGATAAAATGGGCTAAAAAAGGTTTTTGCTTAAATCTATTTTGTTTTTCTTTCATTTATTCATTATGTTTATGTTAATTGTTCGGTTAATGCAGGAGCCGTACTCCCCTCCTTTTTTTCAGGACACTCTTAGTGATAAGAAATTATCGCCTTTTTTTGCCACCACTAATTTCATGCTGAAATACTTCTGATATATTTACAATAACGTGCCATGATATTACAGGATACCGATTATTGTATAAAAATAGTGGTAGCAATTAATTTCAAAATTTCCCATCATTGAGAGTGTCTTGAAAAAAGAAAGGGCGGAGAGTACGACCCCTGGTTAATGTTATTCAATTTCTAGATTTTTAGAGTTTTAGAGTATTCTGTTCTAGAAAATTCATCAATCGTACATAAAGTGATGTAAAATTTGAAATGTATAGTTAAATAAGAAAAAAATAAAATAAAAATAAAAATGAGAAGTTCCTACTCGGAACTATTATAAGAAATGAAATTTCTCCTCAAAAATGAGAAGATCCTATAAAGAAATAATATAATATGCGATTGTTTTTATAATATGAGAAGATCCTGCTTATTTTTAAGAAGTGTGTCATAACAATGTTTACACAATGTATGCGTAATTATCTAATATTATATGTAATGGCTATTTCTTTTCCCTTCAAATATGGAAAGTGTTTCAGAATTTTCGAGTGATTACTTTATACTCTAATAAACGTGTATACTGATATATGGGTCGTTCATTCTAAAAGTGAATCATCTCCTTAGAAACTGATTTTGAAATAACGAGCTTTTTGCAAATTTATGTGTAGGAAAAAAGTCAAGATTCAGTAAGTGTTATCGATTTTTAGTGTTTAATACAAAGCATAGTTATAAGAATTTATTAATTATATTAAAAATAATTTGAAGTAACTTAGAATCTTCATGTTTATAATGAATATTTAGAGGTTTTAATTTTCTGAGCAAAACATGTAATGCCATTTATGGGATTTTAATGCAATTATTGGAGTTTTTTCTTTTTCATAATGAAAGATGTGACAAAATGGGATGCAATTAAGCAAAAAAGTATATATTTAAAAAATATGGAGTTACACCACTTTTACAATGAGCTGTCCATATATGAGTATACATAGGTATATATATTAAAATGTATGTGAGAAGTCAGTGTTGCCAACCTGTAAGTACTTTTTTATTCAGTAATCACCACTAATTTCGAAAAATGGTGTTTCATAAAAATGTATGATAAGTCTATTAGACAAGCATATAATTAGGCAAACATGACAATTAAAATTTAGTTATGGATATTGAATATAAAAGTCCCTAGAAGTTGGCAACCTAGTGTGAGTGTGTATATATATTAAAACATGTGTGCACAATATATAAAAAAAATTAATCGCATTCAAATAAACATATTTAAACTTTCCTGTATAGAAACAGGGTCTAGTATTCGAAAAATATTAATTTAAATGCAGTTGGAATTCCAGAAGACATGTCACTGAATTCCAAACACTTTTAAGCCGACTTCAAGACATTTGCCAGTCTACTGGATTAATTAGGTGACGGTTCTGCTGGCATATATTGGGCATAAATTATTAAGCCCACAGACTCTATGCATTTTTGCCGCGTAAAACGCAGTTTTATTTTCGCAGGTTATTGAAACACGTAATTTGCGAAACAGATTTTGTTTATTTCAGCTTCTCTTAAGGCGTTTCTGTGTAGCAGGATGCATCCAGGAATAGCTTCAAGTTAGTTTACGCCTCAGGCCCTAATCGATATATGTCGATAATAACTAGAGTAAGCAAATAATGTCATACATAAAAATCTTTTTTTTTTTTTTTTTTTTTTTGCTGTTTTTCTGTTTTCGCACCCTTAAAATTTGAATAATGAAAATCGGGAAACTACTTTTTTTTTGGTATTGTAACTACAAGCCTCCCTGTAAAATGTTGAAGATCTACGTTCTTTGCGTTCATTTCAATCGTAGACTTGTATATAAGAATTCTTTTGTGTAGCTCTGTATTTTCATATCATATTCTATAGGAAACATGGCTTTTTGTATACATTAAATAAATATATATATATGTTAATTGTATTATACCGAGACCAACGATAAATTCTGCCCATAGAATTAATATACTTGAATTTTTTGTATATTTTTATATACGGATCATTTGTCCGATGAAAAAAAAAAAAAAAAAAAAAAAAAAACTTTAAGTCACAGTAACATTTCGTAAAGATTTAAAATAATAAATTTGGATTTAACAGACTGAGTAGGGTAAAATTTTACATAAACGTGCATCATGAGGATTATTTTTATTGCAAAGAACTGAGGCTGGTAACTTAAATGTTCTTTATGATACTGGAAAGAAGTTAATTAAATATCAACATTCTACTTTAAAAACTTCGTTGGTTATTCAAAATTGAATATTTCCAAAACATAGCAGAGTACGGCAAAATTTCGTAAAAAATTTCATTACGAGGACTATTGCATGGCAAATAGCATGGACTTACAAAAAAAAGTGAAATACAAAACTCATACTAATAAAACTGCACCAGCAAATTTGAATACGTTATACATTGGGGAAAGGTTGCCTAGAAAGTAAGAGAATTAGAAATTTATGAAAAGAAATACGTGATGGGAAATTGCGCTGAGTTCACCTATTCCAACTCGCTTGTTTGTTTGAAATAGGTTTTAATTTAATTTATTATTGTGCATTTAATTATCATTTTTAATAGTTTCGATACATCCGATTTTCATTTGATTTGCAAAATTGGCTCGTTAAAATAAGCCAATCTTGCCGGTCTTTTCTATCTTGTTATAAATTACTTTGATTATATTCAGGCTTTTTAATATCATCTCGTGATAAACTGACCAGCGCCGCCTTCTCTTATTAATGACGGGCTAAAAATAACTTTTTTTTATTGATATAGTTCAAAGCTCACTTTTCAGCTCACTGTTACATATTGTAATAACTTTTTTGAATATTGACTAATTATCCTTTTCAAATCGGTTGCCACCGTTGCTTTTATAATTAACGTTATCTGAACGGGCAGATCGAGAACAGCAAAACTGAGCAATGAACTTTGGAGAACAGGTTTCCCAGCGATCTTCCGTTCATTAATGTCGCCCAACAAAAGTAAGCACGACAGATTATGGAAAAAGCCTCACAGTCACAGATATATATTCTCTGCCCATTCATTTATTTCCTCTAAACATCCAACAAAACGCTTTTTAAAAAGAATATATTTCTCCATGTCAAGACTGTTTTAGGATAAGTGTATGCGTTTAGAGCAACAGAAAGTGGCACATTTGTGTCTGTACTTAAGCCTAATAGAATAAAATTAATCCACTTAGCCAACGATCCGTGAAAAGAAAAAGGCGATCCCTTTTGGCTCTCAACTGAAGTGAAGAGCGGAAATAATTAATATGGATGCAAAGGAATATCCAAAATAAACAAACAACTGCGTTATCTTTATATAGATATTATCATATTTTTTACCATAAATAAATAAATAATATAGAATAAAATAAAAATGTGAAAAATGATATAAAAAAGTGTGAGAAAGTTTTTCATATTTTATGAATGATGCAAACTTTAGCGGCGTGCGCTTGTTACTTTCTCTTACCCATAATGTAGAGAAAGTATTGTTTTAAGGTCAAATTTTCGAAAGTGAGTTTTTGTTATATTTACATGTTCTGAGGTCCCCCTGAATACGAAAATCATGTTTTCAGCGTATGGTCCGTGTGTCTGTTATCAGCATATCTCAAGAACAAATAGTAGCAGGTATTCTAAATGTATATGATATATTGATGCTAGTGCTACATTAAGCTTCACTCACCGCCACCGGAAGCCGAAACTAATGTTATTCTAATTTTTCTTTACAAATAACTTATTAACTAATACATATTTTTAAATTCTGTTTTCACATTCTGAAAATTCCCATCTGTTAAATTGACGCACCTTTTCTAAAAAAATATTTTTTTTTTTTTTTTTTTTTTTTTTTTTTGAAGCTGCAAAATACGAATTTTCAATATGTGAATTTTTTTCATTTTGCAATTTCGAAATAAAATATTAAAAATAAAAAAAAATACATTTTTAAAAAAGGTCCGTCAATTTTACAGTTGAGAATTTTCAGAATGTGAAAACAGAATTTAAAAATATGTATTAGTTAATAAGTTATTTGTAAAGAAAATTTCCCCATAGAATAGCATTGGTTCAGGCTTCCGGTGACGGTGAGTGCAAAAGGCCGTTAAGCTTTTCGTTGAGATGAAGCAAATGGTTCATGTATATATAGGGACTCCCAAGAGAATTCAAATACATTACGTCTACGGGGGAAAGTGCTGGTAAGTAGAGTTTAACATCTATAGACTGCACTAAACCAAATGAAACGAATATATATTTTTATATGCGTAAAAGCATGTCTCATGTAGACTATGGTAGGGAAATCATTTACTGTTCGTTTACAGGACTACACAAAAGAACTAGCTAAAAGTGCGACAATCGTTGAAAATTGATGGAAGTATATTTCAGGCTGGGCCATGTATGATTACTATAGGATTATATTTAGATGCACCATGGGGGTCTATTTATAATCTTTGAAAGATATACAGGGCTGCAAATATTTAAGCGATAACATTCTTTTTTGTTGTTAGTGGATATGCTTTACTAATAATATATTACCATTTCCAGGAAAGCTGCTCGGGAATTGAAATGAATTCCTCATAGAGATATGGTAAATAATGTATGTTTTTAAGCTAAATATTCATCGCTTGTTTTTTGTATATGTACACGTTTTGAGGCTTACTGATTACCGTAGTCAAGTTTTTTAATGTTTGATCGTTGTCTCTTAGATTGACTTAAAAACGAAAAATTTTAGCCAGGAGATCCAAACGTTGTATTTTGAAGTTAATATAAGTTTGTTGCAAGAAAAGTTTGATAAGTTTCAAGAAATGTTGTGTGTGAAAATTGTCTGTATAATTTTAAGTGAACTTTTAATTTTAATAACAGATTTAAATTCTATATAAATGTAGGTGCATTAAGGAAACGAGGAGTTGAGGGGGGCGATAGCCCTCCTCATACAGAACTAATTATCATATAAAACTCTTCCGAAGCCTAATTTGAATTGTTTAACATAGGTTTACATAACAGTACTCGTTATGTTACCTCTTAATTTCCAACCACTGTATTTATAGTATTAAATTTTAGGGTAAGAGAAAGTCGTGTGGGTGACACACCAGATTATATGTGTTTGTATTCACACAGAAACCGGTTATTCGAAAGTCTACAATACATAAATAAATACTATGATGTATGTATGGGGGATCCAAGAAGTCCGTTGTAATTTTTAATCCCAAAAGTATCAGGATTTCTCCATAGATTTTCAGGATTGTCATTTTTGCTTGATTTTTTAAATAAAATAATTTTTAGGTGAAATTTAAAAAATAAAATGTAAAATTCCACTTTTGGCATAAAATTTCTTTCATTTTTTTTTTTTTTTTTTTTTAAATAATTTTCGTACATTTTTCTTTCTTTTTCTTTTCTTTTTTTTTTTTTAATTTAAGAATGTCCATTTCAAATATTTTTTGTGCATATTCTTTAATGCATAAGTATTTTTATGATGGAAGCAGTGACGTTGCCAGAAAATTTTTCAGGAGGAGGCAAATTGCAAAATTTCAGTAGGTATACATTAGAAAGCAACGAGATGAGATATATAAAGTAGAGTGATAAATGCGGTAACCCTTGAGAAGGTCCAAGATGAGTCATGTGACATGCTCTCCTTGCACCTGCGTATTCGATGGTTCCCTTGGTAACATCTTATTTTCAGTAAATTTCTATGGCAACGGTTTGTAGATTGTTCTTCGCATAAATCATAAACGCCAATGTTTTTGTTTACTTACGTAGTTTAATATTCTTTTGTTCTAAATCATTTTGATTTTGATTTTACTTCTCTTTTATTTCGTGTAGTTGAACTTTAACCGACAAAATGCTTAAAAATAGTTGAAAAATTATTATTTGTTGTTAAATTTAGCTCTTTAAAAGTTTAAATTTTCTTTTATAAACACTTTTAAACTTTGTTGGGAAACGATGAAAAAAAAGGTATTTTATTATTTATTAAAATGTGAAATATGTGTAAAATTATTTTAAAAACAATTTATTTCGCTCATAGGACTGTCATGTTACCTAATAATAATGATAACTTGTCGAACTGATATTTTAAATGCCAAAATAGCGACAAAGGGCCAAACACAGCAACCTATTCGAGCATGTCACATGATTCATCTTGAACCACGGAAAGTTAATCCTTCATCCATCGAATCAGCACTCTAATTTATATATCTCGTTGTTAGAAAGTAAATTCAAATGGTTGGTTTGTTGGTTGATTGAGTTGATTAAACAAGCCCGTGTTTAAACATCTGCTACAATAAATTTCTGTGTATGCAATTTAAGCTAAGGCATTTTATTTACCAAAATGTTAGTTCTTCCAGACTACAGTAGAGCCTCGCTTATCTGAGGTACTGAGGATCGGGGGTACCTCGGACAGTCGAAAACTTGGATAACACGAACTCTGTTGTAAATCGGAGGGGAAACAGATGGCAAAGTTTAAAATGGTTGAAAACTTAGTCAATGAAGTAAAATAATACATATATTACACATTTAAATGTAGTCAATTAAAAATGCAATTACAATATATACTCTAATTTCCGGCGTATAATCTGCAGGTAAGATCAAGGAACGCGGTAGCGTTCCGCCCTGCCAAGCTAAAACAAACATTAAGAGAAAAACAAATGCAATTTACAAAGTAGGAAAGTCAATGGTGAACGCTACAAGTGCATATTATGTCGACATAGCATCTCGGACTTTTCGACTGCCTCTATCTCAGCTCCCTGATCCCCAAGACCTATGATTTTTTGCACAGACCTTGAGCATATCCTTAAGACAAAACATACAAATTTGCATGCCGCTCCGAATTAAGGGGCCTGAGTTATATAACTTTGAAAACCCGAAATTTACCAGTCAGATTCTTCTTCTTCTGGTAATTATTAAGACAAAGAATGTTTAAAAGAAACCTTTTTCTTATTTTTTTTTTAAATTTTTACAAGAAACATGTTTATTAAAAAAAAAAATAATTGATAAGTTTGGATTTCGTAATAAATAAATGCTTAAAGGACGCGCTAAACAGACTTTGAACAAAAGTAATGTGGCTGATTAAATAAAAGAGCGATTCGTTAACTTTATAAAATTACGGATGGTGGAAGAATACATACAATTAAATTCCGATTATATATTACAAACGAGAAATATTATCATGGAAAAATTCAAATTTGACATTTTGTGTTTCAATGACTTTTGAGGTTTTCTGAATTCATTTTTCATTTTTTATAATAAAGAGGTATGCATGTATGTGTATCAGTGAATACGATAGCGTCTAAACGCTTCATTTGATATGTATGCTGGAGGTGACCCACAACTAATGATTTTAATGATGTAGAACTTAGTTTTTTTTTTTCTCCACGTTTTTATTAACTTCGATTCTTGTTCGTTTGTTTGTTTTTCCAGTACAAATCTTGCAATCGATTTTTAGCTAACTTCCCGAGTAGCTAGGCATTTGAAACTTTCAGGATAGTTCAGAACACGGTGACAATACATTTTTAGCACTTTTAGTCAACTGTTTCAGGGCCCTACTGCCTTCGGCAGCGTTTATATGATTCGACAGAAAATGTATTTAACTAATTTCCCGACTAGCTAGACTTTTGAAACTTTCAAAATAGTTCAGAACACGGTGACAATATATTTTTTTAATACTTTCAGCCAACTGTTTCGGGTTACTGCTGCCTTCGGCAGCATTACCAGTGCACATCTTGCAACCGCTTTTTAACTAACTTCCCGACTAGTTAGACATTTGAAACTTTCAGGATAGTTCAGAACACGGTGACAATATAATTTTTAACAATTTTAGTCAACTCTTTCAGGTCCCTACTGACTTCGGCAGCGTTTATATGATTCGACAGAAAATTTATTTAACTAATTTCCCGACTAGCTAGACATTTGAACCTTTCAGAATAGTTCAGAATACGGTGACAATACATTTTTAATGCTTTTAGTCAACTGTTTCGGGTTTCTGCTGTCATCGGCAGCGTTACCAGTACACATCTTGCAATCGCTTTTTAACTAACTTCCCGACTAGCCAGACATATGATACTTTCAGGGTAGCTCAGAACACGGTGACAATGCATTTTTACCAATTTGAAAATCATTTGAGGACAAACGAAAACGTTCTCGAATTTACAAATTTGTCCTCAAATTAAAGCATAATTTAACTCTGTCCTCAAATGGCCTTTCAATTTGAGGACGCTGCGATGATTTGTCCTCAAATTGGGTTTAAAAAATTTGGTCGCCTTAGTTAAACCCAGTATCAACTTGAGTTTCACCAAAAACGCAGCTTAAATAACAGCTGACAACATATAAATCACACCACAAACGGTACCATAGTCATAACATACAGAAATAAACTACAATTCAATGGTAGAGACTTAGTCATTCAAAACTTTCTATTCGTAAAGTCTTAGCGAGAAACTCACCTCAGTGGTCGGAACGGGACTCCTTTTATAGCCTGCCATTAATCTTGAATTTTACAGTAACTTCCGTAATAATCGAGTTACAGCTTGGACAATGGGTCTATGGATAATAAAGTTTTTTCACCAAGGTCGTCAAAATAGTTGTCAAGGTGCGATAAAGTCGCCAAATTCATCGCCAAGTCCATTACGTGCCCTGATAAAGTGTGTTTTTAACGGAGAAGGATCTTTTTTTAACGCGGAAACAAGCTAGAAATGCGAAAAATTGACATTTTATAATGTGACTAAACCTCTTAGAAAGAAATCACATAAAGATAACTAGTACTATTTAGAAATCTGTAACACTATATTTACATCTATGCATAACACGCACGATTTTTATTGATCTGTTACACAAATATATTCATTATGCATACGCATTATATTTATAAAAGTACATACATAACCAGCAAAAAGAAGTGATATCTCATAAAAAACAATACTATTGTAAAAGTAACCCCGCCCAGCAAAAACTCTTACCTTTCTTAAGCAGCCAAAAAAAGGATTGATATCAAATTTCGCCGCCGCTATTGAATCCCGGGTACTCAATGCCTAGCTTAATGAAGATCTGCCAATAACACTGCATGTATCTTTCTAATAAACCCTAATCTCTTTCAACATTCTTTGTTATCTGTGTTAGTTTTTTCGCTGCATTATAAAGTTATAATTTAAAGTATTTTTACGGCGGGGTGCGTAATAATATTTTAATCTTTACTAACTAATTTTTTTATTAATTAAAACTTCTACATAGGGGACACACCCCGCCGTAAAAATACTTTAAATTATAAATTTATAATAAATTATAACTTTATCTCTACACCCCCCCACACACACACACACACTCCAGGGTGTTAAAATATCCTTTAATGGAACAAGTATAGCTTTTCAAAGAGTTAGGTGAGAGTTACGTACATGGTAATTCGAAACCCTGGATTTCCGCACACCGCTTACCCACCCCCTTGTTTCTTCCTCAAAAAAGAATCACATCTATTATAGTTTTAACCCTTTTCAGAGACAGGTATAAAACGTTCGAAGTTAGATTTTGTACTACATTTAGCCTTGCAGTTCATTTTTTTTTTTTTTTTTTTTTTTTTTTTTAATTGAAAGTGTGACTTACCTAACAAACAGTTTTGATGAGAAATTATGTTTATTTAACAATAATATGTTTGTCACAACAAAAATCTCTGTCTAACTGTGTTTCAATAAATTGTTTAGATTAAGAAAACAATTTAATTTCTTTTCCCCAACTGTTTTTTTTTTTTTTTTTTTTAACCTTATAGTTTTAAATACACAAAAAATATAGTAAAATAAATTTAAAATTTTTTGTAAGTTTAAGCAAATTAAAAAGAAAAGAAAAGAAATGTTAACAATATTTCTCGTGTCATCGCAGCAAAACGCATTTTTACTTTTGACAAAAATTTGATTTAAAATAACCTGAAACACTTAAAACATTTCATTAATTTTGATCAAATCTTTTCTATGGATGAAGATTTTCCTCCACATAAAGGTTTAACTTTTCGTTTCCTTTTCATTGATTAATTTTATGATACTACATTTTTACTTTTGCCTATGTTCAGACGAAAAAAGCATTAAATTCTTTAAAATGTCGACTTCTGATTTCAATAGATGTTAGACGTTTTAAGAAGAACTGAGCTTGGTGTGACTCTTTTTAGAATTATGTCTCTCTGTATACTTGTGCCTGTGTGACAAAAAAGTTTGTGGAAGCTCTAGATCAAGAACTAATGCATAAATTTTATAAAATTTTCTGTTTCATTTCACCTTAAAATATATTTTGTCGATCAATTTTTGGTTCATGTCGCTCTACACATAGAGCTGTTATTATCGCACTTTCATCAGATTACGGGAAGGCTATATCTCAGTTTCTATAGCGTATAATTACACAAAATTTCATGTGTGGGAGGCCTTTCATGAAAAACTATTCTGATTCAATCTGAGTATATATCGGTTGACAGGTGGCGCTGCTATGCTAAAATTTTCAATTTATAGGAAGGCTATAACTCAGCTTCTACAGTATATAAGCAAACAAAACTTGATATGTATGACAGTCATTATGAAAAACTATGCTGACGTAACTTGACTTATATCAGTCGACAGGTGGCTTTGCTATGCTGCAACTTTCTCAGTTTATGGGAAAGTTAAATCTCAGCTTCTATGCTGTATAAACGAACCAAACTTGATACGTGAGATAGATATAATGAAAAATCATGTTAATATGGGCGTACATTGGCTGACAAATATTGCTGCTATTACTCACATTCATCGATTTTTCCACACTGCTATACCTCAGCCTCTACTGGTTCAAACTGCACCACTGCATATGTAAAATCTTTATTGTAAGAAATTAAATTAATTAAATTTTTCTGTCTGTTAAACGGTAGGTCGCTCTATTATGTAGAAATACATAGAAGAAAGATCTGTGATGGCCACAGCATACTAGTTATATCACGATGAATGCTTTAACCGACTCTAAGAATAGAAGTCGAAGATTTCATTGAAATAATCAGAGCGGTTTGTTCTCTGATTTTTTTTATTTTTTATTTATTTATTTTTTAGTTAAATATAAATTTTCAGAATCGTATAAAAAGAACACGAGAAAAAAAAAAACTTTATATGTAATTTAAATTTTATGAACAAAATAAACAAATATGAAATGGAATAATAAATAAATAAATAAATAAATAAATATTTAAAAACTTGCCTAAAACAGATTTTTAATTAGTACATTTCTATAGGAATGATTTAAAAATTTGAATTCCTGTTTTACTTACATTTATCACGGGAATACTACAAGTTTTATATCAATCTAAGGTATTTTTACAATTATTTTAAATTGAATCTAACCACTATGTATATGAATTTTATAATTATAACAACATAATCTTTTTCTCATATTTTGAATATTTTATTTATTTCGCTTGAAAATAAATAAAAATCTCCGAGCAATATTATAGCTTCAATATATATACATATATATGTGTATATATTAATTAGTCAAAATGACCTATTATTTCCATATTAGGTGTTATTACATTCTCAGGTAGAAAATAAACATTAAAATAAAAATATACAGATTACATCGTATAAATGTTATTATTATTACTATTATTAAATCATATATTTTAACTTTATGCCCAAGAAAAAAAATTACACCCACAGAGTCCATAAAATTGGAAACGATGCAAAAGCACAGATAGAACGAAATAGATCTATGGCACATAAATAATAGTTATTATGAAAGCTTTATTTAATATTGGATACTTATAAACTTCTTTAAATTACAGGGGGGGGGAACAACAATCATATTGTAGTTCCGTTTGAAAAACGAAATAAATAAATACCACGAATGGTTAAAACGAACCATCAGCATGGTTCAGTAAAGAGTGACTATTCTTGCGCATCGAATGTAACAGTGGGAATGAAAAAATGCAGAAGAGGTGATTGTTTCTGTGTGCACAAAATTTTCCGCTAAGAAATGTGAAGCATTTATGATAAAAATTCTAATCTGCTAACAGAAACATCGACTAGACACAAATTAATCATAAAAATACTATTTAAATGTCATTAAAAATATTGCAGAACTATATTTAGAAATCACATACCTTCCTAAAAGTTATAGTATGTATGCGAAAAAGGAATCTGTTTCAACTAATCATAGTTTTTTTTTTTTTTTTAATTCTTATTAAAACCACACAAAAAAGTCTACGTTTAAGATTTATTTCAGCTTTTAGAAAACCAGGAAATGAATTACAATAAAAAAGGTCTCACAATTATTAATGTAACCAATGTTTTCAGGTTTATTTTATAATCCGCAAGATAACTTAATTTGGAATTTATATATTAATATATAGCTTGCATTAAAATATTTTCAAATCTGTATTGTACAGAATTAATAATATTTTTAAGGAAATTGTCGACTCTCTTGTATAAAGAAAGAAGTTTGTAATGAAAAAGACAGGTTCTAGTCGATAAATGAACTTTATGGTAACTTCTCGAATCAGTACAAAAAAACCGTGATTTCACAGAATATCTTGAAACAGTCCTCTATAATACTGTCAATTCAACGAATATTCTCGAAGCAGCCCAATAAAGCTCATATCACCAAAGACCACTCATATCACCAAAGTCACTAATCGACGAATGTTCTGGAAACAATCCAAGAAAACAGCCACTTGTTCCACAAGAGTAAAGTAAACAGCGTCAAATACTCCACAGCGAAGGAATTACGCTGATCCACCAACAAAGATCAATTGCTGTTATAATACAGTCTCAAAAGTGCAATCACGTAGAATAGCTCTCTGAACAACACTCACTCTCTATTCATCATAGATCTGCAAAATTTAGAAAACCCTAAACTACCTTTAAAAAAAATAAAAAGTAAATAAAAAAATCACCAAGTCGCCAAATCAGTCTCCAAATCTCCAAGTTTGTCGTGAATGCCAACCTTAGTGGAAATGAATCGAAATGCCATTCATTTCCAATTTGACTGTAAATTTACTTTCACTGCAACAGTGTAATTGGGGCAGAACGGAAATTTAATTCGTTGCAACAATATCTTCAAGATAATTAACATATTCATTATTTTTAGTGATAAATTAATTAAAATTTTCATAAAACTTTTAAATTTATTCGCGTTTATAATAATGCGCATTTAATAATGTGTTTTTTAAATTTATTTGATATTTTAAAATACTTGAGGCTAAGAATTTTCTATACGATTAATTCATTTAGATATAAAATGCAGTTTTGGAAACATATTTCAACGGAAGTTGTATTGTATTAATATGCAAATTCTAAATTAAGTTATCTTATGGATCGTGATAAACACTGAAGGATTTCGCTACATTAATAATTGTGCTCTTTTATTATTTTATTTTTTATGCTTTTCCAAAAGCTGAAACAATCCTTAATAGACATATTCATATTTATGTGTCATTTAAAAAAGAATTTAAAAACTTGTGATCAGTTGAAACAGACTTCTTATTTTTTTTTTTTTTTTTTAAGCTATGAGACACCTTAATGACTTATATAAAATTTATCAATTATTAGTTATTTAATTGCATGATAAAGACTGAGGTATTTAATAATATTAAAGAATCAATAAGAATATATATATACCTCACAATGAATATTTCTGTTAATTTAGGGAGATGTTGTTACTAAAATTTTGCGAAATACGGAATATACTTTTGAAAAATTAATGCGATTTTTTTCCCCCAAATTAACGTAATAATGGAATGGAATTCATTTTAAATGAAAGATTAAAAGTCATATAATTATTTTATTAGAAAAACAGAGGAAAAAGAAAAGAAAATCACTTGTAAATTATAAAACGTTTTTTCCACGTTACGGAACAATAAAAATGAGAGTTTGTTTAGCGAAGGTTATTTAAAACCTAGTATGATGTGGCCACCACATGACTTTCTTCTATATAATTTTACACAAAATTTATTCAATACAAATTGTTTATTAAATTATCAAATTATTTATTAAATTATCAAATTATTTTTCATTACAAATGCAGACGATTTTTATCTAACAGAATTATATCACTATATGCCGAAAGAAAGTAATTTTTTTGCAATTATCAGAAGAAATGCGATTTTTTTTTTTTTTTTTTTTTTTTTTTTTCGTTTAAAGTAAAAAAAAAAAAAAAAAAAAAAAAAAAAAAAAAAAAATCGATAACTTTGCTTTAAATTATCACAGACCTATAGTTCAACCATTCGTTTTAAAGGTATTGACGAGATCTTTCGAATGATACCCATATTGAAAATTTACTCCCCCCCCGAGCGATGCTTCCACGTGCACAAACTTTTTTTTCCCAGCTTACTACTGCTATTATCAATAATTCATATTAATGTTAAAATCACACATTAAAAATAACTCTCATTATGTGCATTTACACGAAATTTTGTCCTATAGTGCCATGTTAAAAATTTAGAAAACATTGCATCACAGCACCACCTGTTAAGCGAATGATCCCCAAATCTAATCAGCACCAGTTTATGTCAGGGTCCAACTAAATACCAAGTTTGGTTAAATTTCGTTCATTGGTTCGTGAGATATACCATCCAGATAATTCGTGATACACACAGAGAGAGACAGACAGACAGACAGACATTTTCTAAAAACAGTCGAATCGTGTTCAAGATATCTCAAAACGTGCAAATCCATCGAAAACTGGAGTTCGGAAATTTTCACTAATCCAATACTTGGTATTTAGTTGGACCCTGACATAAACTGGTGCTGATTAGATTTATGATACAATTGCTCAACAGGTGGTGCTATTATCGCGGTTATTTTATTTTTTATTTTATTTTTTAAATTTTTAACATGGCAGTATAAGACAAAATTTCGTATAAATGTACATAATGAGAGTTATTTTAATCGTGCGATTGTAAAATTCATATGAATTATTGGTAATAGTAGTAGTTAACTAGGGAAAAAATTCTGTGAATGTTGGAGCATCGCTTCCCTAGTAAATTTTCAATATGGGTATCTTTCGAAAGATCTCGTCGATACCTTTAAAACGAATGGTTGAACTATAGATCTGTGATCATTTAAAACAAAGTTATCGATTTTTTTTTTTTTTTTTTTTTTTTTTTTTTTAATCTTTTAACGAAAAAAACTTTGAAAAAAAAAATCTTATTTCTTGTGATTTGCAATAAATTGACATCTTTCGGCATTTAGTGATACTATAATTCTGTCAGATAAAAATCGCCTGTATTTACAATGGAAAATAATTTGATAATTTAATAAATAATTTGTATTGAATAAATTTTCTGTAAAATTATACAGAAGAAAGTCATGAGATGGCCACATGATACTACTTTTATTTTATAATTAATATCAAACATTTCATGAAACTAGGCCCTACACATCATTTGTACTTTACTTTCTGGAGTAATTCCGGGAATTAACTTTTATTCTGCCTTAACAACCTAAGAGTTACTTTTTTTTTACTTTCTCCAGTATTCAATAGAAGAAAGTATTGGATTCGTAAAAATTTTTCGACCTCGGGTTTTTTATGGATTTACACGTTTTGAGAGCTGTAGAACATGATTTGGCCCTTTTTAGAAAATGTCTATCTGTCTGTGTCTGTGTGTGTGTGTGTGTGTGTGTGTGTGTGTGTGTGTGTGTGTGTGTGTGTGTGTGCGTGCGTGCGTGTGACAAAATATTGTGACAACTGTATCTCAGGTACTACTCCACAGAATTTCATGCAAATTAGTATGTAGTTACACATTGACATAAATTAGTGCCTATCAACTTTTGGTAAAAATTGTCCAACAGCTTGCGTTGCCAGCCCGCTTTTACTAACTTTTTAAAATGGTGGTATAGGACAAAATTTTGTATAGATGTGCATGAAAAGAATTATTTTTTAATAATCATTATGGAATTTAAAAGAATTATTTATAATAGAGATAGTCAACTGGGAAAAAAAATTGTGTATATAGGAGCCTCGCCTCCCCCCTGGGGGAAGAGAGTCCCCCCCCCCCCTCGAGTTTTTTTTTTTAATGTAATTACTGAGAATAAAATTGGCTTTTTTTGGATATTTAGTGTTATACTACTTCTCTAATATGGAAATCGTCTTCATTGTCATGGAATAATTTTTTTATATAATAATTTTAATAAATTTTTTTTACTCAGTGAATTTGTATAGGAAAATATAGAAGAAAGTCATATGGTGACCACAACATACTAGTTTTCTTTTACATCTGCCGGAATAAATCTTATTGAACTAAAAATTATGTTTTCTCTCTCTCTCTCTCTCTCTCTCTCTCTTTTTGTTTATTTCTTTTCCTTTTTCATTTTTTAAACAATTTCATGTTTGAACAAATATTAAAACTTTCATGTTAAAACATGGAATATAAACAAATTTCCACATTTAAATAATAGATTACGAACTAAAAAATGTAATATAAATCTTTAGATTTTTTTTTTTTTCTTGTCTTAAAATCGTTTTAATTTTTTACATTCTGAAAGTAACTATCTGAATTACGTCATTGTATTTATGTTTAAAAAAAAGGGGGGGGGGTTAATTCTTGGTAGGAAGTGTGTTATATTTAACACTGTTTCCAAATACAAACTAGCTCCTTTTTCTGGCACATCTACAAAGTAATTTTCATTCAGAAATGCATTAAATTTCAGGTATTATTGTTAATATTTCAGAAAATGAAATAACATCTGAATTTTCATTTTTAAAGCAACACATTTTATAAAAAATTACATCAAGTTAGGTGTTTTGTTTTAGCCCTTTAACATTCATTGGTTTCGCACTGAAATTGAACATTTAAATTTTTTTTTATGCAACAAATTTTACACAATACTTTTTCCTTGTTGTAATCGAATTTTAAACTTTTGCTCCTTCCCTGTTCGTTAGATAGTAGCGCTACTTCGAAACTGATCAAATGATGTCTCAGAGGAAGCCAAAGTCAGAATTCCCTTAAATTTCTTAGGTGCGAGTGCACCTTACTTCTTTGCTGATGCACCCATGCCTAGCTTTCTCACTCGATGAAGGGCTGTACTATTATATTGACCTGAAACAACTGTTGCGAGATTTTACGATTTATAGACTATACTTACAGAATTATCTATTAATTAAATTAATTATTACTTGAATTTAATCAGGTTAATATATAAATGCTTCAAACCAAATAACTATATTTATGGGTTTAATTTTTCTTTCGTTCTTTTCTCTCTCTCTCTCTCTCTTTCTTTCTTTTTTTTTTTTTTTTTTTTTTTGATCCACGTTTATAAGTTGTAGGCATTTTATTTTTGGTGACATCTTCTTGAAATTACAACTTAAAAAAAAAAAAAAAAAAGGATGTTGGAGAAGGGGGAAAAAAAAAAATGCAAAAATCGCATAAAACGCATAAAAAAAAAGTATAAAAGAAGTATATATATATATATATGTAAAGTCAAAATCAAAAATTTTTTACATACTGTACACCACAATTAGCTGACGTATATCTTAGCAAAATATGATAAGGTTTCCATGAACACTTTTTGAGTCTATGAAACTTTTAAAACTGAAATGTTTTGCCCTACTTCAACATTAAATATTAAATAAAAATAATGCTTTGACATAGAAACGGCTTGTTTTATCATATTTATCCCATATTTCTGTACAAAATGGCCCAAATTCATGTTTTTATATTAAATATCTTTTAAGGTATAAGCTAAGAAAGTGGAAATGACATGATAAATTGAAAAACGGCAGCGGTAGTATTTATTTATTTATAGATTAGAGAGATATTAATCGCGTATTTCAAAAGCCAGCTTTGAAAAGAACGCGAATTTTATCAATTGGCGGCGTAATAATTGTCTATTTTGAAATTAATTGCTGTAAATGTAAATTTTATCAATTAGAGACGTAATTTAATAAAAAAGCACCACAAAACTGGCGTTGTAAAAAATATTACTTACAAGCTTTGAATAAACACCATAAAATGCAATAAAATCGCAACAATTGTTTCGGGTCGAAAAAACACACGACCCTTCATCAGGCGAATAAAGTAAGCACGAGTGCTTCATGCCGCTTTGACTGCAGCACTCGTGCTTACTTTATTCACCTGATGAAGGGTCGTGTGTTTTTTCGACCCGAAACAATTGTTGCGATTTTATTGCATTTTATGGTGTTTATTCAAAGTTTGTAAGTAATAATTAGAGACGTAGTGGTCATGTATTTCTACAGTTGGCTACAAAATTTATCATGTATTATCTTTGCTAATTGGTCTCAAAGATAAATTAATAAATTAAATAATATGAGTTTAATAACGAATAAATAACATATTTTATCAAATATATACGTATACATTATATATATATATATACACATACACACACGGTATCCCGAAAGATTGAAAAGCGGTTTAATTCTTTAGCAGTTAGGGATAAATGAACAATGTCGTTTTTAAAAATGTTCAGAATAAGGTAGGAAATAATACTGCATTAAGAAAAAGATCCAATAATTATTTTTCAAAAAGTTACATTTTTTAAATACTTGAACGACCCCTATATACAAATAGGGTCGATTAGAAAGTTTTTATTTTCAATATATTCCAAAAAATTATTTAATTATAAAAAAAAAAAAAAAAAAAAAAAGCATAAAAATTGAGCATTGTAAATAAAGATGAGGGAAAAAGAAGAAAAAAAAAAAAAATAGAGTAAAAATTTTCCAAAATTTTGTTAAACTAAATTAAATTTAAGTATATATTGTGTAAGTATATACATATGTCGCATTAGAAAAGTCTAAGTATGAGACTTATACTATATTCCCACATCTACTATCTTATAATACAAGTACTTACCCATTCTCCCCTATAACGGACAGATCCGGCGTGCTTCATTTTAACGGTCAGCTCTCCACCTGTGGCCAGTCTTCCGGTTTAAACTCCAAAACGAATCGTGTATTTCCAAACACAAAATTTAAACGTGCCCGTCTTGACTGCTCTTGCTGCTCTTCTCACTGATCGACAAAAGCTTCCCGCCTCACACAGACACCCCTTTATAGACGCAGTTTTCTTCCCTCCGTAAGTGGGACACACTCTCTCTCTCAGCAAGGTGAGTGAACATAAAGGGCCGCGGGGAAGAGGCAAGAGCGGATCTTTTGCGATTGGAATCTATATTAATAAAAGAAAGTGCCACAATATATATCTACGGGTGCGCTTCTGTGTGTGAGTGCTATTCAATGCTGGACTTAATTTTAGGTGCCCATTTAACCCTTAAATAATTAAAAAAAAAAAAAAAGAAAACTAAAAATGTTTTTTTGCCTTTCCTTTTTTAAATAAATCATGGGAAAAGTACTTTAAAAAATCATGTATTATTTTAAGTATGGTTTACGGCTAAAAAGCAATTTATTGTCAATTGGCAACATCAATGTTTAATTGAAATAATAATTTTTCCTTGGTAAAACTCTAAATATAGACTATATACTTTACCATGTAATAATTTTTAACACTAGTGTTGCCTCTACATGATGAAAATTGATTTAATAATACTATCAGTCCGTAATTTATCAACAACATTAGGCACTAGAGCTTCAATATTATTCTAATAGTATTTTAGAAGACAAAATTGGTTATGTTGCCGAAAGGCAACACACGGCATTTAAGGGATATTATTTAAACAATCTTGACAGCTGACGTTTATTTTTTACTTCCAACCTGACTACCGTAGGTAATGGAAGTATTGTATTCGGTCAAAAAACTCGATGTCGAGTTTTCACCTAATTTACATGCTTTAAGGTCTCCTGAGTCCAAAACAGTAACTTTTTGGCAATTGGTCAGTGTGAGTGTATATGTGTGGGGGTAATCTTCTGACTATCATATCTCCGAAACTAATAAAGATTCAGCTACGAAACTTCATAATTAAGACAGAACCGGAGTACAGATGAATTTTCAAATTTTGGAGAAAACTGGAAAACCATAAGTAGGACATCGGAAACCGGAAGTGGGGCCGTAAGTTCATATCTCGAAAACGACTCTAATGATTTTTTTCAGAGTTGCTACATAAACACTCTATTAGATATCCTTTTGAATGATATAGTTGGTTAGTTCAGGAAAACTGATAGGCGATCTGTATAAATAGCTCAATTTCAGGTCTCGTAAGTGCGTTTTTTTTTTTTTTTTTTTTTTTTTAAATAGCTGTACGAATTTTTTTCATACTCGCCATATTAACTCCCTTTTAAATATCCTTTTGTATGTAATTATTGTTTTCCGGTCAATAATTGAGTATGCCCAAGCTTTGATAAAAATTGGTATCTCAAAAACGGCTCTAACGATTTTCTTGAAAATTGTTACATAAATCCATTTTAAATATCCTTTCTCGTATATTATGTGGTTATTACAAAACAATTAACAGTCATACTGCTGAGGTAGGTCAGTTTTAGATCTCGGAAACTGGTGTTTCAAAAAGTAACTCTACTATTTTTTTTTTCCCCTTATTTTTTAATTCGCTATGTAAACTCTGTTTTACATGTCTATATATACATCAGATTTCTCTTATAGGAAATTTGTTAGGTGTCTATTTCGTTAGGTAAATTTTATGTCTTTTGATCACATTTTTAAAAATTGCATATAATACGTGAAATAGTGGGTAATAGAAGTCGTGTGGTTGCTTCACACCATATATATATATATATATATATTAACTTTTGTTCAAAAGAACATTACGCAGTGGTAACATACATACTGCCGAATATTAAAAACAAACCAACTGCAAGTGTACAATTCGATTTAAATATCTGGTATCAAATTTGATTTTTAGGCATTTAAAGGTTAAAAAAAAGAAAATACACTCCTTCTCATATTTATAAGGACACTTTATGTTTTGAAATAACTAATGTAAAAATAATTGTAAACAAGATTATAGTAAGTGTACTTAATATATCTAGTATTCTAAAAACCAAAACTGTTATAATTTTTTTACTATAAAACAAAATTAATAAAAAATAATGCAAAATGTGTTTTTCTCCACGTTTTTAGATGTTCATAATTATAGGGACAATCCAGATTTTTTCGTTTTATTTAACTTACTAGCGGATAAATTACAGTTGACATGCAAATTTGTTAACTACTGGACTAGATTAATTCATATATAAGCCTTCAATTTTTCTTGGACGGACATTACTGATAATTCCTCGAAAAAAAGAACGTTCAAGTAGTGAAGTATGATAAATGTGTTTTTTAAGTGGAAGGATAATTTCAATCCGCCGAATTTCTAATGAAATTCGAAGGTCTAAAATTGCTGAAGGAAATGTGATCAAACGTTCTGCTGGTTCGATAGGAGAGAGATCTGATGCAAAATCAGAGTTGTTTTACAGAGATCGAAGACTCAAAATTCCTCTTACTGTTCTACTCATAATGACTGCTGCTGAATTTGCTCGTAATTTTTAACAAAAGATTAGGGTCCACATTATGCATGTTTAAAATAATTAATGATATGTTAAAATGAATAAAAAACCTGTAATAATCAATCAGCATTTAATGGGGGAAAGAACGTCTGTGTTAAAGTTGAGTAAAGACAATATTGATTAATAAAATGTTGCATTTTCGGATGAAAAACATTTTATTCTTGATTAACTAAATGGTTTTAACAGTTACTGGCACGATATGAAGACAGCGAAAGACAGAGCAGATTTTTTAAAGGCAGATATGAATCGGGCATTTTAAAGGTGGATCTATGGTGCTCTGGGGAGCTGCTTCTACTGAAGGCAGAATGAATTTAGTATTTTTTTCTATTATTATGAACATCAAGAGAATACCCGCAAAATTTAAACGTGGAATTATCAGATTTTTGTTAGATTTTGGGGGGTAATAATATTTTTTTCAACAAGACTTACATTTTTGCTCTACTTTTAGAGCAATTGGAAATAGTTTGAAGAAAGAAACTTCTGTATTATTGCCTTTCCCATGGCCTAAAAGTTGAAAAAACCTTAACTTATGATATTAGACAAGTGCATGCAAGTGGAAAGCAATTTTAAATAGTTTAATTTTATTAAGAATATCATATATGCTATATGAAATGAAATACTATTGAAACTGAATATTAAAAAGAAAATAATATATAAATATATACCAGAGAGACTGCCTGACTGTTTAACCCTAAAAAGAGACCCCATAAAAATATTAATTTAAAGAATAACTGAAAAAAATTACTAAAAATCGAGCTGTCCTTATAATTGTGAACATCTGAAAAATCATCTTTTTACCATATTTAAAGTTTTTTAAGATAGAAAAACGATAAAACTTTTTAAATATAGTCTATTAATGAAATTCAAATTAATTAAAAATATATTTGTTTAAATAATAGTTCTCAGTATTTAGTTAATATAGAAAAACGGGTGTCCTTATAATTATAAGAACCAGTGTAAAATCGAAATTTGTCTTCAACAGATGTAAAGTATATAGTTTTGCCCGGAATGGCTATTTTATCTCTACAAATACGAAAAAATGCTTTCATATTACTTGAATGACGATTGATTTCTTTATTATTTCTTTATTGTAATACGAATTTTTCTTCCACAAATGTCGCAGTATTCATCAGTAAATTCACTTCTGCGTTCTTCACCTATTAAAACTTTATCCAGTAATACAGGTAAGTGTTTCACCTTATATCATTTCCAGGTTATTTCCATCAAAAATCTATCGAAGTTCTTTTTATTATTGTTCGAACTATTTATATGTAATACAAAAATCTTCAATTTCGAAACATTTACGATTACTTTTTAAACTAGAATTAATCCGACTTCTTTAGAAATATTTTTTTTAAAGCAGACTTATTCGAAATTTTACCGTAGTCTGCCTGCCATGAGAAAAATCTCAAATTTAGAATAACTCACATAACTTTGAAAGTAGGATATTTAAATTCAATTTCACCTATTTATGATACTTTAAAACTGGTCCGACTTCTCTATGACCCTTTATTCTTGCACACATTAACTAACAAGGAGACGACAAGGGTGTGGGGTTTTTATATCAAAGTAGTACTCAGTAAGAAAATTCATATGACTCAGCAGCGCGCACTACTGAGTCATTATTAGATCATTATTATGATGAATTTTTACTTTCTTCTATATGTAATATAGAGAAACTATTGGATTCGCGAAAACTTTCGACCTCCGTTTTTTGACGGATCTACACGTTTTGGGATGTCCTGAACACGAATTAATAGTTTTTAGAAAATGTCTGTCTGTCTGTCTGTCTGTCTGTGTGTCTGTATCATTTTTTTGTGGAAGCTGTATCTCACGAACATATGAATGAAATTTAACCAAACTTGGTATTTAGTTGCACCCTGACATGAACTGGTGCCCATTAGATTTGGGGATCAATAGCTCAACAGGTGGCGCTGTAATCGCATTTTATGCAAATTTTTAACATGGCAGCATAGGACAAAATTCCGTATAAATGGGCATAATGAGAGTAATTTTAAACTTGTGATTGTAAAATTAATTTGAATTATTGATGATAGTAGTAGTTAACTAGGAAAAAAAAATTGTGCATGGGGGGGCATCGGTTCCCCCCTGGGGGGGAAGTACCCCCCCGGGGGGGTTAAATTTTGAAGATGGGTATCATTCGAAAGATCTCGTCAATACCTTTAAAACGAATGGTTGAACCATAAATCTGTGATAATTTAAAACAAAGTTATCGATTTTTTTTACTTTTAACAAAAAAAAAAAAAAAAAAAAAATTCGATATTTTTTTTTTTTTTTTTTTTTTAATTATTGTTAGTGATTGAATATGTATTAATTTTCACAAAAAAAAAAAAAAAAAAAAAAAAAAAGGAAAAAAAAAAAAATATCGAATTTTTTTTTTTTTATTGTTACTGATTGAATATGTATAGGAAAATATAGAAGAAAGTCTTGTGGTGGCCACAACATACTAGTTCAAGATGATGAAGAAATGCCTACGTGCATTGTTAAAATAATACCTCCAAAATGTACCCCGTTAGTACAATCTTGTGATGTTTACTTTTACAGACAAGTTAAAAAATTGATTTAAAAAAAATACAACATTGTTCGCAATTGATTGAAGAAAATCGGGAAATTAGTTCCCGTGAGGATAGTATTAAAATTCAATCAGTCGTTCATCATCAGCTCGCTTGTCCAATTTTTTCGAAAATGGTCAAGTATGCCTGGTATGCGTCAAAACTATCTGAACATCGAGAAATATTTATGAATATAAACGAGGTCTGTTTTCCCGCAGAAATTCTAAAGACACCTTGCTCTTGTAAAAAAGCTGCATTTATTTGTTGTGCAAGTTTTCGACACAATTGGTGTTTTTCTTGTTTTTATGATAATTATCATACAGGTTCTTGTATTGCAAAAGGTGAATGATTAAATCAATAATTTCTAACGCTATAAACATCATATCGTATGTATCCATTATATTTAATAATGTTATTATTATTTTTTTTTATGAAAAATAAATAATAATAATTTTGTATTTCATATGTGTTTTATTTAAATTTCTTTGTCTTTTATAAATTTTGATTATTAAAAAGTAATCAATCATTAAATTTGTCCTTCAATAACCTAAAAAAGTGCAGTAAAAAAATTGATCATAACAAAATATCATATAGTATAATAAAAGAATTTTTTTTCAACTTTTTATTATTATTATTTATTTATTTATTTATTTAATTATTTTAAATCAATAATAACTAATAGTGCTACGACTTGGCCATATGAGTTCTCTTTCTGAGGGCTGTACACGCATAACCTTACTTTGATTTGAATACCCCACACCTTTTAACCCTTAAATGCATAGTGATGCATATTTGTATCATATATATAAATGGGTTTGTAATTCCTGGTGAAGTTTCCATTAACTAATCAATATATAATATACAAATTAGCATATTACACAAAAAAAGAAACCTGATTTTTTTTTTTTTTTTCCGTTGAGTTTTCTGTGCAATAAAATTATCTTACATTTGAATACAATCTTTCAGAAGAAATAAAAATCATGCATTTAAGGATTAATGCAGTTACATGAATATGAAGAAATATAATTGAAAAATGCAGCACGCATATAGTTAAAACTTTCTGTCTCTCTCTCTCTATATATATATATGCATATATACAGTCGGTAACAAAAATGTCCGAACACTAGCAAAAATTCCTATGTAAAAAAAGTACACTTAATACAGTTTTGTTAAATAAATCCTTGTCGAATCCTGCTCTTGGTCTGTCTAAGAACATGATTCGATAAGGATTTATTTAACAAAACCGTATGAAGTATTTTTTTCACATAGGAATTTTTGCTAGTGTTCGAACACTTTTGTTACCGACTGTACTCGTCGCTGGTACAAATAATCTTTAAACATCAAATAAAAAAAAAAGTAATAGTTTTTTTTTTCTCTGATATTTAACCCATTCATGGTCACGCCATTTTTAATTTTTTCGTTTCGAAGCCATTTCAGAGGGATGTGTTTTATATTTTTTTAGTCATTAAGTACTAATAATATTACGAGTTTATCAGGAATACCGAGAAACTGATTTTTTTCTATTTAGCAAATTCGTAGCAATGAATAAATGATTCAGAAGTAAAAAACTCTGACCGTGTATACACGTTCATGACCATGAAAGGGTTAAAAAAGATAAATAATAATAATAAAATAAAAACTATTACGGAAAATATGTATAAAGTTTAACGCTCTCAAATATTTTAGTAAGATTTTTTTTTTTTTTTTTTTTTTTTTTTTACATATTGATTTCCTTTGTTTGGAAAGTATTACATGAAAATCCACAGACAATGGCCAAAGAAAAATTTAACTGAAGACAAAGAAAATCAAAACACAAAGAAAAATTTAACTGAAGATACTGACGTGAATTAGTATTTTCTCTATACCAATTATGTTGGTACACAAATTACTTCAGGTATTAAGTATGTTTTTTGTATTAACATAAGTTCCATTATTATATCTATCACCGTTATCTTTTTTTTTTTTTTTTTTTTTTTTTTTTTTTCAATTAACTATTTTTTACCATTATCCATAACGTATCCAAAATATTTTCTGAATCCCTAGACGCAACCCAGTCACATTAAATGCACAATTTATTTAAATCAATAAGAAATTAAATAAACAAAAAGAAACATATTTATAAATTTTATTTTTAAAACTGATATATATAATAATAATAAAGATAAATATTAAAACTTTTCAATTGTTTAATTTTAAGATTGTTATTAGTTTAAACAATTACCGTGATCAATCCCCAAAGGTACCAAAATCAAACTAAAGTAATTACCAAATAAATAATTAAAGTAGCCTGAGAATGTTCATAAAATTAACATTATTTTTAATTGGATTTTTTAACATATGAGCATTTGTCAACATATGAGCATAAAATTTGAATGGCATGTTAGTTATCATATCATTAATCAAATTTGATATAACTTTAGCATAAGTAATAATTTTTAAACTAATAATTATTTAATTTTTCTCAAACGTAAGCTTTGGAAAAAATTAAAAATTTTAACAATTTTAAAAAAGAAAAGAAAAAATAGTGGTAAGGATGCATCACAGTTAGGTGAAGACGAACAGGCCTTCAAATGTCAAACTTAATCCTGATTTTTTTCTCTTTCTTTCACTTAAATATATATATATATATATATAATTACTAATTTGTAAACTATGAACTTCATCATGATAATAAAATGTCGATAAATATATATATATATACATATATGTATATATATATTTTTTTAACGAACCATAGTTTTCATGTTTGTATGTATATTTTTGAAAAAATTATTCACATGCGAAAAAAAGAAGGAAAATCAGGAAGAAAAATCTGGTTTAATTCTAACACATGCATGTATATGAATCTTCACTGTGTTCATTTGTTTAAAAATTACGCGCAAAAGAAGTAAACAAATTATGGCTTTAATTTTGTACACCCGTATACAGTAGAAGAAATTATTAGGTATATTAATTTTTTAACCAGCAGTTTTTGGTGACATTAGCTATTTTTAGTGTTAAAGTTAAAAAAGAATAAAAACGTAAAAAAATAATATTTTTTGCAAATTTTTACATAGACATGCATTAAAGATTTCAAATCTCTATAAATTTGATATAAAAGTTATTAAAGTACGAGATTTATCAATTCTTTTATGCTGAAATATTACTAATACAATTTTATTATTCCTATTTGGCAATTCGTCGCACTTGGCGAAATTTTCAGCGGACGCAGTTGTCATAAGGGATTAAAAAAGGCTGTCCGCAGTTGGTATAGGTGGGGGAAGAAGAAATTGAAACACCTGGTATGTCGGGTTGCAGTTGGACGACACCGCCCTTGCCGTCCCCTTGTAAGAAACTTGACTGGTTTTCGGATTCCTCATATTATACCTCAAAACGTGTAATGAAAATAAGCCAACGTGGCTGTGGCTCTTACACTACTTTATCTTACCTTGCCAGTTCTGGAATAATAGTTTTATTTTCTGATAAAAAAAAAAAAAAAAAAAACTTCTGAAGAAACAATTTTATTGTATGAAGGACTACTATCCCAATCAGCAGTCCCCATTTCAATTTTGTGCCGACCTTCATAAAACATTTAGAATGTTTACTAAATTACATATATATCACTGTTAAAAACGGTTTCTTAAAAATGAGCTAAATTGTCTCAAAATAGCTCTGAAACAATATATACTTAAATTTGAAAACCCATGTACTCAGTTTTGAGTATATTGACCTGCCAAGCATGGGGATATTGGGATTCTTATAGGTCAACCCGATTTTTGAGCATGTCGGTATACTCAAAAATGAGTACATGGGTTTTCAAATTTAAGTATATATTGTTTCGGAGCTATTTTGAGACAATTTAGCTCATTTTTAAGGAACCCTTTTTAACAGTATATATGTATATATATTCGATAAGAGCTTCCAGCCTACATCACTCTTTGAAACTTACTAATCTTAGTCAAAATTTTCAAGAGACCTCCTCGTGATGATCTTCAAAATACTAAATTCGAACATTCTGAAATTATCATTAACTTGTTGATAACAGACGTATACACCAACTGCTAAAACCTGGATTTTAGAATTCAGGGAATCTCAAATCGCTTAAATATAGCAAAATCGCAGCTTCGAAAATTGGATTCCAACACAATAAAATTTTCTGGTATTAAGGGTAAGAGAAAGTAGTAGAAAACCGGGGACGAACATTTTCACGAATATGTAAGTTTATTGTACCTTTAATTTAGTAGAAACTAATAAAAATTATAAAAGAAAGTGTGTATACATTTTCTCCAATTAGTAACTAATCCTTCGACATACAATTCTATTGTTAGAGCAGAATCCACTGATGAATGGGACTGATAAGATGAGAAATGGATGACACTCATAAAAATGATGTCCGATAATAGCACCGACACGCGCCCTCGTTACGCTGCGGCGGTCACAGTGAAATCTGTCCAGATGGATATTCGAGGAACGGCGATATTTTCTATACATTGAAAACGATGTTCGAAATCGACAGCATCTGCTCCCTTTATGTCATGAGTGTTGGAGTTAAATCGCGATTACAGAAATAATCGTAAGGGATCACAACCATAAAGGGGTTAATTAAACAGAAACAGCATAGTTATTAAAAATTAACAATGTAATTCAAATAGCATAATAATCAATATTCAAGGGTTGAATGATTAAAAATAAAAACTTTATAAGCAAAGACACACACAGAAAAAAAAAAAAAAAAAAAATAGTCGTTAATAATTTTCTTTAGTATGAAAATTTTAATTTTGAAATAATATTACAAAAAACAATAGTAATAATAATCTTATTTAGAAGGGCATTTCTGCAGGTTTATGTAGGCTTAAAATAGCACTAGATCTAAACAATAGTGGACAATGGGCGACAGTCTGGATTCACCCCTAGGGGTGGTCCGGAGACATGCTATTACAATTTGTATCATTCGAGGGGAGATAGCTTCTCCGGATTCCCAGAGGTTATTATTTCACAGAACATGGCGTATATTGCAGCCCCGACGGATACGTGCATCAGCTAACATACACAGTGGCTTTTTGCTAGCTCCAGTATCGAATCCACAATCCTTCGATTACGAGCTTGACGCTCCTGGCAGTGGGATATCGTGACCTCTGCGCGCATGTGGAATATACGCTAGGAATAAATGTTCCATTCAATTAAATTGAAATTGTTTAACTAAATTCTACTTATTAGTACTTAATTAATTGAGTATAATTTAAATATTTACAATTTTGGAAATTTACCCTTTACAGTGGTACAAAAATGCTGCTTTTTTTTTTTGTTGGGAAAGAATATACGGTTAATTATCTTTTTTTTTTTTTTTTTTTCATTTTTAGTTTCCCTTATGCTGGTATGGGTAACTTAAACGTTCCTGATATTTTTAAATTAGATTTTCCATGTAAATTTTGATGCTTATATTTTATTAAAGTCTTATTACTTCTCAATTTTGTTGAAAATTGTCAGAGCATCTTAACTTGACTTTCTAAAACCCTCTCTCCACAGTAAAACGTCCAACTTTTTCTTAAAAAGAAAGAAAAAAAAAGGACAAATTAGTCATAGATATAGTAATATATATAGATCTATCATCCCTATGTTATCGAGCAAAAATTTTTGATGCCAAAAAAAGTTCTAAAATCAGCCATTAGAATAGAAAGTATTGAAAAAAAGAAAAATGAATTTGAAACTGTATCTGGAGTTTTTCATTCACCTTTAGTAAATAAATTATTCATAAATTTTATTTACTAAATTATCCGTGTAGATTCCTGTGTATAATTTATTCGGAGAAAGACAGTCATTAGAGTGACTTTTCCCGAGAAAAAATGAATCACTTTTCCCCCCTCCATGATTAATCTATGTCTATTACTACTATATCTATGAAATTAGTACGATATCTTATTTTCAAAATAAGAAATAGGGACAAAAGTATACTTAAAAAAATGCACAATCATCAGTTTTAAATTATAAATTGCGACAAAAACTTTACTTAACCCTTTGAGTGCTGAATACTCGCGGCCTATGCGGTCCATACGGACGGCGCGTGCTGGTTGGCGCTGACGAGTTGTCTCATTCTTATTGAGGACGCGCTTTATGCGAGTGTTGCATAGTACACTGATCATTTTTGCCGGGCGTGTATTTGCGTCCATAGTCCATACTGATAACATCTGCTAAGCGCGTATTTGCGTCCATAGTCTATATTAATGACTTTCGCTGGACGCATATGTGCGTCCATAGCACTCAAAGGGTTAAAAAACTAATTCATGAGGGAGGGGGAAAAAAGAAAAACTACCAAAAGGGGAGGGCGTTTAGTTGCTTTATTCTACAGACATTTAACTTACGAAATTAGAATTATTATATTAACATTTCTTACGTTTTTTATTTTCCATCATACTATAGATATGGGAAATTTTGGTGTTAGTAATAATTTTCGTCTGTGGTTTCTTATATTTTTACACATTTTGAGATATGAAATGGGAAAAATCTGAAATCATAAAATCGGTGTGGAGTCCATATGTATATGTTAATTTCTTATTCTGTGCAGACATTATCTCAAGAATGAATAATTACAGAGAATTCTAACCAGTTTTAAAATAGCATTTAGGACGTTGACAAGAATTCTATTGACATTTTACTTTATAAACGTAATAAGTTATTCGAAATTAATGATTTTCATACTTTTCAGAATACAGCAAATTGCATGAAAACTGAAATAGGAAACTGGCATGAATAAAATTGTGTTGCAAATTAAATAGATAAATGAATGAATCGAAAATTTGAGGAAATGGAAGGTAATAATAAGAATGCCCCACAGAACTGGCGTTTTAAAGTAATAAGTACAAAACTTTGAATAAATCCCATAAAATGCAATAAACTAGCAACAATTGTTTCGGGTCGAAAGAACACACGACCCTTCGTCAGGCGAACAAAGTAAGCACGAGTGCTGCAATCAAAACGGCACTGTCGCGAGTTCTTGCATTATTCGAAGTTTTGTACTTATTACTTTAAAACGCCAGTTCTGTGGTGTTTTCATATTATATTTGTTAGGTGCGTTGCCGCTTTGATTGCTGCACTCGTTCTTACTTTGTTCGCCTGACGAAAGGTCGTGTGTTCTTTCGACCCGAAACAATTGTTGCGCGTTTATTGCATTTTATGGTGTTTATTTAAAGTTTTGTACTTATTAAAATGGAAGGTAGCCTAATGGGTAGGATATTTCGGTCCCCAAATCGGTTTGGCCATCAACCAAGTTCACTGCTCTTGAAATGAATTAAGAATGACAATTAGTGGAAACTTATGAGAATAAATGTACGACGGAAAATTAAGTGAGTCCATCTATACCAGCAAATTTAAATTAAATTTTAAGAGCACATTCCCTGGTATCATCACGATAAAAGGGCCGTCCGATATCGTTCTACTTTATAATATCCATTTATCATGTTTCGATTGAATCGAAAATCCTTAATCCGTTTAGGTATTACTCGAGACAAAAAATGCCAAATAACTTCTGCAATACATTACTCAATATTTTCCTTAAACTGGCATCCGCTTCGCTCTTTGCAACGAGAAGATTTATTCTAAAACAAGACTGTGATTCATCTCTAATCTTGTCCGCATATTTTTCAGATGGAAATAATTTTTTCTTATTGAAAAAGAAACTATTTGGCATTAGTGGACTTTGCTCATTTTCCTATCATATATTTGTGCTCATAAATTTCTACAACTGCTGCAACGACATTTATGGTGAAGAGCAATGGATTCACACAGCACGGTAAGAAATTTATAATGCTCCATCCAATAGGCTTCCCCTCTCCTCGCGCCAATACATTTACTTTATCCTAATTTATTGCATCATTTGTCAATTTTGTATTGTAGTTTTCATGCAGTTCCGTGCCATTTCTCATGCATTAATCTTCATAGTACAAATTTATGTGAAATATTGTCTTAGTCAGCCATGGACCTCACTAGTGGCCGAGAGGTTCTGCTTTTTAAACTGGTAGGGTGTCGGGTTCGTCTTTTGTAGTTTATAGTGGTTTTCTCCGAAATTCGTGTGAATCAGGGCTAGGATTCCTCAGAAAGACTCCACGTAAGGTATCCTATCCAAGCCCCATGTAAAATCTAATGCCTTAACATGCCTTAATCTAAAATACCAAACACACGCCTATTTTGTTATGTTATGATATATATATATATATATATATATATAATAATGATTTATTAAGCGTAGTAGAAGCCAAGCAACAGATACAGGATCACTGAAACCACAAAGACCAATAAGAATGAAAAATTTCTTTGTGTAGGAGAAGCTCAGAAAGGTGAAAAAAATTCATCAGGGGATGAAATACACATATTTAAAGAAACCAGACTTATTAATTATCAGCCTGCATAACAAACGAAACAATAAACTAAATCAACGAAATCTTAACAGAAAAACATAAACTAAATAGAAATTTATGTTAAATTAATTTAAGAAACTCAATAATGAAGAAACTGAAAATTTAATGGAAAAAGAAAGATTGAAAATTAATACTATTATGCGAATAACTTACAATGATTTTAAAGTATACTGTTAAGTTGATATTCAGTAATGTTCATGCCATTATCATAAATGATACTTTAAAGCTAGTCCGATGAAAATAATGAAATGAATAATTTACGATAAAAATAATGCTCACACTGTACCTTTATGTAAAAATTCGTCCTATTCTGTCATGTTCAGAAAACCTTAAATTTCGGTTTATTTAAGAAGTTTTCAAAATGAAATGTCAAAATTCACCACAGTTCTGGCCAGTACCATGAATGATATTATAAATCGGGTCCAACTTCTTTATGAGAGTTCATTCTTAATGTTCACACAGAATGGCAAACATATAAAAAATATCTCTTATAGCCTTTTATACATTTTCACATAAATGGAAAACAAGACAATTGTTGATCATTTTTATGAATGGCATCTATTCCATTATTGTATCCAGTCACATGACTTAATTTTAAGTCATTATCCACGTCTCCATTTTTCCTCTTTCTCTAATTTTCCAGTATTAAACTTGCCAACAACACAATGTTTGCTTCTGCTTCTGTGTAATATATAAGTATAAATCCATTCTGTCATATCGAATCGCGAGTTTTAATTATTATCTCACTCAACAGTAACTTTAGTGACATGACAAATGCAGCTTGTCATTGTACAGCTTTTGGTACTGGTATTGGTACTGTATAACATGAAAAAACAATGACGAACTAGACTGACCATTTTACCTCAAGGGATTAAATCTTAGACCACTACTATTACCATCACGTTGTGTACTATAATGGCACTTTTTACTTTCTCTTGTATCCAATAGAAGAAAGTATTGGTTTCGAAAAAAAATTCGACTTCCGGTTTTCGATGGATTCACGTTTTGAGAGTTCCTGAACTCAACTTTAACATTTTTAGAAAATGACTGTCTGCCTGTTTATGACGAAAGTTTTGTAGCACTACAAAGGGATTATTTGAAATTCCGTGTTATCCCCCCCCCCTCAAAAGAGGTAAAAAACATGTTACCATGTGTAATTCTGTTCAAAATTATCCTAGAATGGCAATTTTTGATGTGTGGACTGATTAAGCGTATTCAACACACACTATGAAGATGAAGTGATTTTGTGAAATCACACCCTACCGCCCCTTAGCGGAGAGGGGGCAAAAAACATGCACTCATGCGTAACTCTGCTGTAAATTATCTTAGAAAGGACCTTTTTGATGTGTGGGTTAGTTACATGTATCTATTTCATAATATAAAGTGATTTCGCGAATTCCCCCCCCCCTTCTTTCCTTTAAGAACGGGGTTAAAAAAACACATTTTAAAGCATAACTCGGCTTCAAATAATCTCAGGATCTCGATTTTTTAATATGTCGGTTATGTATGTATATGCAACATGAACTATAAAGGAATTTTATGAAATTACTCCCCCCCCCCGCGTCTTAGGGGTGGGCGGGGTAAAAAAACGCGTTTTCAAGCTTAAACCTCTTTTAAATTACCTTTGAATGGCGAATTTTGGTGTGTGGGTGTTGATTAAGTGTCCGTAATATGCATTTTGCCGCGAGGGAGGGTGAGTAAAATACAGGCAAGGCACTACCGAATGCACTGGGGCTCCAGACTCGAAGCGTGGCGAGTGGGGGCTCTAACTGAAGGTAGCGAGAACTTTATCTTAGATTTTGAGTGATTATTTATTATTATTTTTTTTTATTAATGATATGGTATTTTTAGAATTTATTTCAGTATAATGACCAGCGAAGCGGACAAAGTCTGAATGTTTCATATAAATTTACATGAAGTTACGTATTGAAAAAAGTTGTTTCAACCTTTGGAGAAAATCACCCAGAAAGGGGCTGAGTAATCTCAGTTTTCATTTCCCTAAATTTTTAATTTGGTATTATAGGACAAAATTTTGTATAAATGTGCACGACGTTAATTTTGTCAAGAATTGTTTTTAACGAATTATCAGGAAATTAAAAATAATCATTTATAATAGTAAGGTTGGTTGGTTAAAGGGTTTAAGGCCGTTTGACTACGCTAGGGGCCTAGGCCAATAAATGGATTGCCTTCTGTGGAGGTCTTTCTAAGTGATTCTAGTCCGTTTTACGCGAATTTCGGAGAAAACCACGGAAAACTCCAAACGGCGAGGTCGATGAGTGGGACCTGGGACCGAATCCGGCACTTCCCATCTACCAGCATTGAACGCAGAAACACTCAGCCGCTGGTGGCCATATTTAACTAGGAAAATAATAGTATATGTAGGATCATACACCTATGCACATAATTTGGGTGGATATAAAGATTTACATCCAGTGTTAGAGTGTAAATTTTTTAATACTATGAATATTTTTCAAAAACATTCCGCCTTTGACAAAATAAATAAATAAATAAAATCATCACTAATAATCCGTAACGAACATGATTGAGTGTCTGACGTTTGAACGTAATAACAGTAAAAATTATTATTATAATTATTTAATGTAATTGTCCAATGTTCTCTAAAAGCAACAAGTATAAAATGACAGAAAAAAAAATCATTAAAAAGCTACTCGTTTTCCGTTCCTGAAAGAAAATAGGAAAAGTTAAAATGCATACCTGCCAACTTACTAATTAATATTCCGTAAAATTGTTCCGTAGAACCCGCGTTTTTTTTTTTTTTCAAACCACTTTATTTTCAGAGAAATTTTCTTCAAATGTAATTGCGATTAACCAAGAAGAAAAATACTCTTTAAAAAAAAAAAAAAAAAGATCGGTGTGAAAAAGGGGGAAAGTACTAACTATTTTACGGAAATTTAATTAATAAGTTGGCAAGTATGAAATAATGGCTTTGACTTTGACTATTTCAAATAACAATTTAGAATTTGAGATATTTTTGTACGCGAAGTCGATTATTTTCGGGGGGGGGGGGGGATTCTTTCTACGGGTAACCCGTTTTTCGGACACACAAAGAATATGACAGAAAGCAAACTGCTTAATTACTTTAATCATTTAAGTGATTGTAATTTCTTTCAAGAGTTACGTTGGTGCTCTTCTTAAATAGTCATATACAATAAGTACGAAAAAGTTTTTTTTTAATTATTACTTTTCAATGCCAGGACCCCCCCCCCCCCCCCTCCCCCAGTATAATTTTACAAATTACATACAGATTTTTCCTTTATTAATATTTTTAAGTTAATTTTTCAGATTAAATGTATTTATATATCTATACCTACCTATCTATTTATCTAAATATTCATCTATATGTATAGGTGTCGTATACAATATCTGTGAAACTAGTTGGCATAGGTGTACTCTGCTCAGTTCCTCATCATATATATTTTCTCATAAATTTCTAGTGCAAGACATATTATAATCATGTTAAGAGAAATGAATTTGACCGAAGCTTGACACAGTGACAGAATGAAATCCCTGAATAACAGGCTATCTACCGTTCACTTCGATATATTTATGCTATGCTAATCTTTTAATAATTTAATAATTTATTTTATCAGGGTAAATTCCGTTGTTTAGTTTTCATACTACTATTCCCAATGCAATAATTCTCAAAATTCCTATTTATATGAAAAATTTACTATTTCGCTATGTTGATAAAATCTTAAATTACGAATAAATTACGAAATTTTCCTATTAGAATATTTGTAGTCAATCATGTTCAAACAAGTATCATAAATGTTATTTTGAAGTCGTCTGATATATTTATGATCCTCAAAATGAACGTTTATGCTTAATTTTGCCCTATTCTGCCATGTTAAGTAAATCGTAAATTCCAAATAACCTACGAATTTTTTAAATGTGAAAAATCATAGTCTATGATATTCATGCCAGTATCATAAATAATATTTCAAAAGTGGTTCAACATCTTTACGATGAAAATATCCCTCAAGATTGACGTTTATGTGAAATTTTGCCCAATTCTGCCATGTTAAGAAATTCGTAAATTTCCAGTAACTTACGAAATTTTTTATTGGAAAATTCATCGTCAATAATATTCATACCAGTATCCTAAATAATATTTAAAAAGTGGTCTGTCATCTTTACGATGAAATTATCCCTCAAAATTGACGTTTATGTGAAATTTTGTTCTATTCTGCCATGTTAAGAAATTCGTAAATTTCCAATAATTTACGAAATTTGTATATTGGAAAATTCATAGTCAATAATATTCATGCCAGTGTCCTAAATATTTCAAAAGTGGTCTGACATCTTTACGATGAAAATATCCCTCAAATTTGACGTTTATGTGAAATTTTGCCCTATTCCTATTCTACCATGTGAATAAATTCGTAAATTTCAAATTACTTGCGAAACTTTCAGAGTAGCATGTTTATAGCTAATGATTTTCACTCCGAATTCAAAGCTGATATTTTAAAACTGTCCTGACATCCTTAGAGTGAAAATTTTCTACTTAATGGACGTTTAAGTGAAATTTTGCCCTATTCTCCCATATTAAGAAAATCGCAAATTTATAATAACTCACGAAGTTTTTTAATTCGAATGTTGCAAATGAATAGAGTTCTTGCTAGTGTCGAAAATAATACTTTAAAACTGATCTGACTTCTCTGCGACTATTTGTTCTTGAGATATCATGTACACAGACTAACAAACTAACGGACTTTGTAACGGACTAACAAACTAACAGATACCCTACAGACGGACACCATACAAATTTTGTCATTTTCGGATTCCTCACACCTGAAAACGTGTAAAAAAGTCAAAAAAACGAGGTCGAAAATTTTCATGATTACCTAAGTTCCCCATAGCTATAGTATGATGGGGAACTAAAAAGAATAAATAAATAAATATTTTATTAAAATTATTTTTATTATTTTTTGTTAGCTATTGTACCCGTTCTTCACACAGGAAATGTCAATAGAATTTACGTTTCTCAGGAGGAGAAATTTTACTGAGGAAAAAAAAAAAATAATAATAATAATAAGTGTAAGGATATGGAAAAAATGCTCCATCCTTTGGAATTTCCTAACAAAAGTTTTATTGGGCTTTCGCAGATTTCTTTTGACCATATCTCTAAATGTTATCAAATGTTTTAAGTGATCGACAGATATAATTTTATATTGGGTACAGAGCTAAGTTTCGGCCAAGTGCCATTCCATTCCGGACACATTTTAAGTGATGCGATTTAAATAAATAAATAATACAGGCATGTGATGCGATTTAAATAAATAAATAATACAGGCATACACACACTTACAGAAAATATCCATACGGAAGGCATTTTTGGCTTTTTTGTTGTCTGAAGCGTAAAGATATGGCAAAAATTTTCAATTCTGTACGATTGACATATGCAAGGCTTATTTCATTAATATAGTAGATATCGTTTTCTTTAGGCAATTTATATCTCGATTTTAAATAGAAAAAAATGAATTTCTTTTTGTTTTGCGGAATCAAAGGGAAAGGAATGTCGTTTCGAAGTCAATCATCTGTTTAATGTGTTGAGATGTGTATACGGTTACAGTTGACTAATTGTCTGCTCGAGTTTAACGAACTAGCGATAATTCACTTTGTATAAACTGTGCATTGTAAAAGGAACACATATTGAATAACATGTAAAGCTTATCTTTAACACTAAGATAGACGATAGCATAAACAGGAACAGGGATAATAATTATAATTAGCAGAAATAGTAATATGATTGTCCTGAAAACCTTCAGAAACACTGTAAAATATTACTCCGATTTAATTTTTACAGAAGAAACATTTGTAAATACTAAACAGTGACTCTCTTAAGACGTTTTTGTTGCGAATTTTTCTAGTTGTAGCAGCATGTGTTGGTGTCCATTTTCGCCAGAACATTCAGCTGAATTATTATTATTATTATTATTACTACTACAGTAGAACTTGGGTAATTCGAAGTTGAAGGGACCAGAGAAAAATTCGAAATATCCAAAAATTCGAATTACATATACTATTTTGTCAAAAAAAGAGTAAATTAAAAAATTAAAACTCTACGATCAAAGATTTAACACATAAACTTTATATCTAAGTATACTGCTACATCCCCCCCCCCCCCAATTAAATCAATATTTTTTACGAGCTTAATTATTCAACATTTTTTTTAAAAATAGTCAGATATTTTTGATTTCTTCTTTAAGTACAATCGTTGTGTCATAGCATATGATACAAAAATAGAATCTTCTACATTAGACATGACTTTCAATTAAAAAAAACTTCGAAGTTCATGTATATTCAATTCACCATATCTTCTGATGCACTAGCTAGGGGCTTCTCTTAAATTTCCTTATCCTTCTTTTGAAAGACTGTTAAAATATATAATCCACTTTAGCTGAGAAAAATCTCGGGAACAAATTTTACTGTAATATTTTAAAGGTAATCGTATGAAAAATTCGAATTATCCAAAATAGAATTCGAATTATCCGTGATTTTTTAACATTATTTTAATATAAAATTCAAGGGACCGAGTAAAAAATTCGAATTATCCAGAATTTCGAATTAAACAAGTTCGAATTATTCAAGTTTCACTGTACTACTATTTGCCGTTGTTGTTGTGTGTTATCGATTTGAGAATTAATACATAGTAAGACAAATTATAAAAAAAATAAAATAAAATAATAAAAACTCGCTTTTATTTTAAAATGATACTAAAAACTCAGCGAAAGTGGATACAAAGCTTAGCTTAATCGGATGGTAGGAAGTGGGCTAGAATGTAAAAATAAATTTTGGACTGGAGTTGGGGTCTTGGTATTCAGACCTCACGAGTACTAAGTTAAATAAAACCGTGTAAAAGAGAGAAAACTTAATCCTTAAATGCATATCGATGTAAATCTACATCGTAATGTTTAAAACCTTATAATATCTCTTTATGTAGCAACCTTTGCGTAGTGTTCTCTCTCTCTCTCTTTTTTTTTTTTACCAAAACTATTTTATCGTTTCCGAACGCAACTAGTATTTTTGACAGTTTATTTCTTTAAACGATTTTCATTCGTTAATGCGCGATCCGAGTACAATTTCATTTCAGTGGGTGTTACGAATTACGATTATTTATATAAAGAGTAATAAAAGTTTTCGGATAGAAACAAGGGACGAGTAACGAATAATATTTATTTTTATTTTTATTTTTATTTATTTATTTTTATTTTTATTATTATTTTTTTTTTTTTTTTGCATATACTGATAAATTTATGCAAGGAAAATGGAGTTTTTCTTGATGATGTAGAAATACATCAATACGTTTTTTAAAAACAAAATTCTAATGCGGATTTTTTTTTTTTTTTTTTTTTTTGTATTTTTTCCATTAACTACACCCATTTCCCGATTGATTTCAAATGTTATTTATTAAAAATAAAAATTCATGTGCTTAAGGGTTAATAGAGCTCGTATAGATAGATTAGAAAATATTTTACCACTAGACTTATTTGTTAAACCTCCAATATACTTTACTCTCGACGAAATCTTTAAATATATATATATATATTAAATATAGATGTGTGCGTGGAGGGGGGGGGGATATCCCAGAAACTATATTTACAGGTTAGCCGTTTTACGAAGAAGTATTTATTAAGCCCTGTATTTGTCTAAAAAAATATATACACGTCATAAAGTGCACTCAGAATTTAGTATGATATAAAAATAATTTCATAACACAAATGAAAATTCATGTTGAATACATATTACATAATATATCTGAATAATTTTCTCTAGCCCTCTAAACAAATCATTCATGCTGATCATACTGTATTATACGGGAAACTCTTGTCGATCTGAATAATGTATGTTCATTGCGTTACGTTTCGTGCTGTATGTGGATATTAAATTACACTTTAAAGAAATATCTCTCATAGACCCTAATGTATCCGAATTCGTTTGGGATTCCTGCACAAAACCTGTAATAAAACCTTGCTTTTTACCATTGCCATTGTTATAGTGAACTGAATAATCTACCAATAAAATACCCGAGGATAAAAAATATTATTTATAAATGGACAATATTTACGCACGCACACTCATCTCAATGATCTAATAAGAAAATATTACGACATTTGTCTGATAAGGAAATTTTATGGAAAAATGTATTTTTAAAAGTTGAATCTTAAGAATCTTTGCAAGTGTCATTTTAAACCTAGCAATACGTTAAAGATATATACAGAATATGAATTATCTATATATTAATAGGCAAGCAGGAAATTTGTGGTACACTTTTAACATATTAACTATAGAAGTAGTGTGTTGAAAGTGGTATCATTCGAAAGATATGATTAGCCAGATGTGCAGCACGGAGTAAGAAGGTATTTAAAAATATTTTTATTTTTTACGCATTTTTCCATTTTATATACATATTCTTTTGAGTCGAAAGTTGTTAAATCCAGTTAAATCTGCAATTTCTTAAAATTCCAATAAAACCATAGACACAGTAATTTGTGTAGATGTAACATCACTATACTCACGACTACAGATTTTTACTTTCTTCTATATTCAATAGAAGAAAGTATTGGATTCGTAAAAATTTTCGACCTCGAGTTTGTGATGGACTTACACGTTTTGAGAGCTGTAGAACACGATATGACCATTTATAGAAAATGTCTGTCTGTCTGTCAGTCTGTGTGTGTGTGACAAAATTTTGTGGCAACTGTATCTCAGGAACTACTGCACACAATTTCATACAAATTGGTATGTAGTTGCACCTTGACATAAATTAGCGCCTATCAACTTTTGGTAAAAATTGTCTTACAGGTTGCGTTGCCATCCCGCTTTTTCGAAATGTTTAACATGGTGGTATAGGACGACAAAATTTTGTATAAATGTGCTGGTACATGACACTTTGGTCCCGCCGTTTTGGTCCCGCCGAATTGGTCCCGCCACTTTGGTCCCGTGGAAATTTTGGTCCCGCCGTTTTGGTCCCGCCACTTTGGTCCCGCCATTTTGGTCCCGATATCAGGAATAATCAAGTATTACAGAAAAAAAAAGCGAAATTCTTCTTCATATTTCAAATTTTTGTCATTTGACTTGAAAACATGGGGGTAGGAAAATTATTATTATTATTGTTATTATTATTTTACAACAGAAAGTTGCAGTAACAAATAAAACTGAAAAAATGACTAAAATTTTGAGATTTAGATTTTTTCTTTGTACGATAGAGGAAAAAGGACAACAAATACTCGTACATGAGGGAACTTCGGCCAAAAGAGAACTTAGACGAATATTTTCAATTGGAGAGTTGAATATCTACAACCTTTGTTGAAAATGATGTAACTATAGGACACATGGAACAGAAAATATATTATTTCGGATCGAATTTTGAATGAAAGAGGTATTAGTTATCAGCGCAGATCTAAGCATTGTCAATTTATCTAAGTCTGCAAAATTTTAGCTTAAATAAAATACGAGTTTTTTTTATATAAAACACTGTAATGCGGCTCTTAATTATCACATTCATATTTAGAGTGCTCGAATACAAAATTTGTAGGAAATCAATGCTTTATCGAAGCATCTCCTAAATGTTAGAGTTTAATAATAAAAGAAGAAGCGAGGAACCTAAATAATGATCTCATGAATAATTTGTACAGATCTGCTAAACTTAAGTGATTTTCTTCTCTGTCAATCCGGATCCGGATGTATTTGTCAAACACAGGAAATAGTTACATATCACATAGAATTGGAAAAGCATTTTTATTCCATTATAACCCCTTACAATATTGTTTAAGAAAATGTCCATTAAAACCCCCTCCCATCCCCCCCCCTTTTTTTTTTTTTTTTCAAATGCGCTGAAACAAAACAGTAAAATGCCTTTTTATATTGTCTGTGGGAGAAACAGGTGCGAACCGAATCTCAATGTGCTACAAAGATTTCAATGCGGGCATTGCTTTTAGCCATAGAGACATATCAGACAGATTTATTTATTTATTTATTTTTAAACATAATATTAAACTAAAAAGATAAAAAATTGTACATCAACATTTTCTGAACATTTATGCTTGCAATGGCACAGTTATTTAAATATTGGACTACTTACATTTTTTCATTTTTAAAATAAAAACATCGTAATTGAAAGAAAAGTAATTTATACACATATATATACGGTTAACGTAATTAAGTATCACGGACAAACAAACATGCATTTTATTATTATTATTATCAATATAACACAGATTTTGAAATAAATTCCTCTTAGATTAATGATAAAGTCGAATGAAACGTCTCTCTCTCTCTCTCTGTGTGTCTCTCTCTCTCTCACACACACACACACACACATACACACGCAAATATTTATGAATAAATTCATATATAAATTCAAGAACTTCATAAATGATCCCAAGCTTATGCTTATGAAGAAGAGTCTATGATGGAAGCAGGTCAATAATTAATTCTTTGAAAGAAATAGCATTCTGCCACTAAAAGCAAATTATATTTAATATAGTAAGGTTTTCTTTCTTTCTTTTTCCCTTTTTTTAAACAAAATTTTTCTGTATTTTATTATTTTTAAAATAATTCAAACTTTATCTACTGTTGTTATTGTTAATAATACTTTTAAAATCACAAAATGTTGTCACTGATAGTAAATTCAAATTCAAATTACAATTGAAGTAAGTTAAATCGAAATCAAATGAAAAAAATATCAATTAAAAAAAAAAAGTGCAATTGCCTAAAATAAATAAATAAAATGTTCGTAAAAAAAAAATTGTACAAAATTCTCCGAATCTGAATAGCTAGGCAGCAATCGTACTGTTGAAAATTTATATATTTGTGTGTAAGATGTTCTTTAAGAGCGGACAATACCTAATCTCGCCGGCAGCCTTCGCCCATGTTATTCTATGGGAAAATTTGTTTACATAATTACTCATTACCTAATGAATATTTTTCAATTCTGTTTTCACATTTAGAAAATTCATAAGCATTAAATTAGTACTTGTTTTCCAAAAATTGATTTTTTAAAATTTTAGTATTTCATTTTGCGATTAGAAAATGAGAAAAATGCATTTTGTGAAAAATCGCATTTTTGAACTCAAAATTAAAATGTAAAAATAAAAAAAAAATGAATTTTTCAAAAATGAGTACTCATTTAACGGTTATGAATTTTCTGACTGCGAAAACAGAATTTAAAAATATTCATTAGGTAATGTGTAATTGTAGCAACAAATTTTCCCATAGAATAACATGGGCGAAGGCTGCCGGCGAGATTAGGTATTGTCCCCTCTTAATTAAAGATATTCTAAGAGCACTTCAATTTTCCCGCATCAATAAATATGTTATCATATTAAAAAACTGATACATATTTAAAAAATTGCAAAAAATTGGTGGAACCAAAATGTCTCGGGACCAAAATGGCATGGGACCAAAATTCCCTCGGGACCAAAACGGCAGGACCAAAATGGCGGGACCAAAGTGGCGGGACCAAAACGGCGGGACCAAAGTGTCCTGCTTCGAAATGTGCATAAAGAGAATTATTTTTTAATAATCATTATGAAATTTACAAGAATTATTTATAATAGAGATAGTCAACTGGGAAAAAAATTTTGTGTATGTAGGAGCCTCGCCTCCCCCCCCCCCTCGAGGGGAGTAAATTTTCATGATGGGTATCTTTCAAAAGAGGTCGCCAATACCTTTAAAACGAATGGTTGAACCATAGATTTTCGATAATTTAAAATAAAGTTATCGATTTTTTTCATTTTTAACAAAAAAAAAAAAAAAAAAAAAAAAAAAAAATGTAATATTGACAATAAAATTGACTTTTTTTGGATATTTAGTGTTATACTACTTCTCTAATATGGAAATCGTCTGCATTATCATGGAAGATAATTTGTTTAAATAATAATTTTATTAAATTATTTTTACTGAGTGAATTTGCATAGGGAAATATAGAAGAAAGTGATGTGGTGGCCACAACATACTAGTTTATTCTAAGAGAAAACAGTCATTAGATTGTTGAAATTTCAGTGAATGAGTGGTAGATCGAAGTTTACACTGTTGAAAATATACGCAAATTAAAAAAATATTTGATTTGTGAAAGTTCTAATTTTTTTAAGATCTAATTTCTTTTCTTTTCTTTCTTTCTTTCTTTTTTTTTTTTTGTGTGTGTGTGTGTGTGATTTACGCCAGCTCTAATTTGAAGACATATTTTTTAGCAAAAACCTAATGCATTCCAATTAACTGAAATTGACTACTTAATTTTTAAAAATAAAGGATTTATTACTAGCTTCTATATGTATAGGAAGAAAGTAGAAGAGAAAAAAAAATTCGATTTTCGGTTTTTAAATAATTTATACGTTTTGAGATTCACATGCATTTTAATTAACTGAAACTAAGTACTTATTATTACTTTTTGTTAAGTGGATTTATTACTAGCTTATGCATGTATAAGAAGAAAATAGAAGATACGGAAAAATTTCGATTTCCGGTTTTCAATGAATTTACATAGTTTGAGAATTCCTTGCACTTAAATTAACTGAAATTGACTACTTATTTTTTTTAAAAAGTGGATTTATTATTCTATCCTCTGCACATATAAGAAAAAAGTATAAGGTTCAGAAAAGTTTTAGATTTTCCGTTTTCGATGAAGTTACATGTTTTGAGATTTCTTGAACTCAATTCGACCATTTTTAGAAAGTATCTGTCTAATTGAGTTCGAACACTGTACTTTATGTTGATATTTAGTTTGACCTTGATTTGAATTGGTGCCGATTAAATTTCGGGCTACATCACCGAACAGGGAGCGCTTCCATGCTGCGATTTTCTCTCATTTCAGGAAAAAGCTCAGCATCTACAGTGTAACAAGCTTAGAGAAATATATGAAATAAAACTCGGCTGATTCACTTTGAATGCATATGACAAACAATCGGCGCAGCTAAGTTGCAATTTAATTCCGTTTACGAGAAGGCAATTACTTTGCTTTGCAAAAAAGTGGTCGAGATTCGACCAGTGGGCGATACTAGTAAATTGACTAAAAAACAGATCATAAAAAGTACAATCAAAATAGGAATTAGTTATTTTTTTATTAGTATTATTATGGCAAAATAAATAATAAAAAAGGTATCGCCAAATGGCGGCAAAAATTTAAAATTCGTTCATGTGGGTCCTATACTAAAACAGTACCTTTTTATGCCTTGCGGAAGCATAAAAACTGGATCGTCAATTATCAATTTTATTTTGAAACCTTTCTTTGTATGATTTTAGTTTCAATACTGTGCAATATTAATTTGCTTCTAATAATAATTTGGCGACTGGTGAATTAAAATTTTAATTAAGTTGTGAAATTCACATGATATTTATGAGTTTCAAATTTTAAACATAAATAAGAAAAGAAATGCGAAAATTTCGCATGGGTTTGCTAGTCTATTATATTAGACTAGTTTGTTATAGGGCGACTAAGGCGCCCGTTGAAAAATAATCGTTTTATTTTATTTACTTCTCACTCTCTTTAAATAATTCATTTGCTAGCCAGCCCGTGCGAAATACGCAAGCGAAGTGTGACGTCACTGACCGTCCGTGGATGCAAGAAAAATATTTCCTATGTGAATCGTCCATTGTATTTTTTGTAAAAAAGTATTAAAAATCGAGGTAAATTATTTCCCGATTTCAATCCCCATATTTAGGTATAGATTGCATGTGTTAGATTAAGTTGTTTTTGCTGTAAAATTGATAAAATTTGAATTTTAAATTTCAAAACTCTAGGGGGGAAAAGTGGCAAACTTCCATATTCAATTGAAAACATAAACATTTCATTACAAAGGATGATATTTACACAATAAAAATCCAACTAATATACTAATTAAAAGGAAAATGATAAATATCCTATCATAATTTGAAGTCAAATTTGTTTTCAAATGTCTAAATAAAGTATCTGATATAATATAAGATACTAATATGTTGCAGCGGAATACATTTCATATCTGTCATCCTTGGTGGAAAAAAAATATATCGTCAAATTATTTCGCGAACATATTTAATTTCTTTCAAAAATCACGGTTGCTTTAACAACTTATATTAAGAGAGTAATGAATAATATGAAACAATACTTCGTACAATACCATAGAATAATAATAAAGGAAGAAGGAGCATAAGGTTTCTACATAAGCTGTTGTGTTGCCACAAAAAACAGCGATTATTAACAAGCCTTTATTAACAAACTTCAATATTGAGAGGAGCAAAAGTAGCTTTCGCTGTCATTTCACTAGAAGGGGTTTGTAAGCATTAAGACTATTGGCGTGCTCCTTCTTCCTCTATTATTATTCTATGTACAATACGTATTACGAAAATATACATCTGGCATGTATATTTTCGTATTACGTTTTTGATCACCAAATACAAAAAACGCCAAGGAGACAGAGTTTTGAAATTTAAAATTAAAATTTTGTCAATTTGACAGTAAAATAACTCAATCTAACACATGCATACGATAACTAATACATATCTATACCCAAATATGGGGATTAAAATCGAAAAAAAAAAAAAAAAAAAATATTCTCGATTTTTAATAATTTTTTACAAAAAATCCAATGGGCGATTAACATAGGAAATATTTTTCTTGCACCTTTCGGACGGTCAGTGACGTCATCACTTCGCTTGCGTATTTTCTCACTTTGTTTATCTCTTCGTTACCTTTAAAATTATTATTTTATAGACGTCATTTTTTTCATATGCATGAGCAAATTTATTTTTATTTATTTTCGGGAAAACATTTTATTTTATGCTGAAAAAAAAAGAAAAGAAAAAGAAAAAGCAACAATTAAAATTTTAAAATGTATTTTGAAGCTTTTATTTTTATATTTTAATTAATTTAAAAAAATCTAATTATATATTCGTTACAAATAAGGTACCAAATGAAAGGTGTAATTTTTCTGAATCCGTTGATTTAAACAGTTTATCGATGGGACGATTAGATTTTTTAAAATTAACTAAAGTATGAAAATTAGGAGACAGAGTCCAAGGAAATCTCTATCTTAAGCCTAAAGTGTGACAGAATCAGCCACGGATAAGGGTAACTATATATGCTGATTATTTATATTGATTATTCATATATATAAGTTTCAAGGCATTTAAAAAGTATTTACCGAATTCAGAGGGTGTACAGACAGATAACACTGCACTGAAAAAAAAAAAAAAATGTCGAAAAGGGATAAAAATAGGGGGGGGGGTCCCTAAAAAACGGTGGGTGATAGGGCAAAATGAGCGTCATATTCGGATTCAGGAGGTAATTTTACATAAGAATTTGCAAAAATGGTGTTGGGGCCGATTTTCGTGCAGAGCAGTGTAATTGAACCAAAATCATAAACACTTTTTAACTTTGTTGGAAAGTGCTAAAAACTGCAAGAAAATGCTTCAACCCATCCTTGCTGTGGATGAGCTTCTGGACAAACTTATAACAAGTTGATTATTTTTTTTTCTAGAATACAAAAGAAAAAAGTAATTAAAAAAATCTAGAGCAAATGCAGGTAAAGGCTAAAGTGAAAGCAATCTGTAAATCTGCGGTTATAAAAATTTTTCTTTTCATTATTAAAAAAAAAAAGGAGTGCCGATTGATTTCTTTTCTGAAAAACGACCCGCTTTTTTGGGGTTACTCACTTATTAGGAACATTCGACAGACTATTTTTATTTCATCTCTCTCCATAAAGTTTTGCCTCGAAACAAATGAAAATGGGGCAAACTTTTATGATGGTTGTCTTACTTTAAATTAAAAACAAGCCAGTCTATATGTAATGCGTTATACGCAGATATCTTCAGGTATAGATATGTTTAGAACCAAATGTTTCAGCGTGTAAAAGCATGAATTCCGGCTTTAATTATTTGGTTCTTTTTTTTTTTTTTTTTACTTTCTTCTATCTTCAATAGATGAAAGTATTGGATTCGTAAAAATTTTCGATTTCGGGTTTTTGATGGATTTACACGTTTTGAGAGCTGTAGAACACAATTTTACCATTTTTAAAAATGTCTGTCTGTCTGTGTGTGTGTGTGTGAGAGAGAAAATTTTGTGGCAACTGTATCTCTGGAACTACTGCACAGAATTTCATACAAATTGGTATGTATTTGCACCTTGACATAAATTAGTGCCTATGAACTTTTGGTAAAAATCGTCTTACAGGTTTCGTTGCCATCCCGCTTTTTCTAAATTTTTAACAGGGTGATATAGGGCAAAAATTTTCAAGATGGATATATTTCGAAAGGTCTCGTCAGTACCTTTCAAACGAATGGTTGAACTATAAATCTGTGATAATTTAAAACAAAGTTATCGATTTTTTTCACTTTTTACGAAAAAAAAAACCAGAAAAAAAAAATTTTTTTTTTTTTTTTTTTTTTTTTTTTCTCTCCCCTTAATTTTATCAAACTCCCACGGTTTCCGTGTTCTGACAAACTTAAACTAATTTTTGCTTTTTTCCCCTAATTTTGTCAAAGTCCTACGGTTTCCGTGTCTTGACAAACTTTAACATATTTTTCATTTTCCCCCTAATTTTGTCAAAGTCCCACGGTTTCCGTGTTTTGACAATCTTTAACAAATTTTCACATTTTGCCCAAAATTTTGTCAAAGTCCCACTTTTTTTTTTTTTCTCTCTCCCCTTAATTCTATCAAACTCCCACGGTTTCCGTGTTCTGACAAACTTAAACAAATTTTTGCATTTTTCCGCCAATTTTGTCAGTCCCACGGTTTCCGTGTTTTGACAAACTTAGAATAATTTTCACATTTTACCCAAAATTTTGTCTAAGTCGCACTTTTTTTTTTTTAATTATTGTTACTGAGTGAATTTGTATAGGAAAATATAGAAGAAAGTCTCGTGGTGGCCACAACATACTATTTTTTTTTTTTTTTTGTAATATATATATATATTTTTTTTTTCTTCTATATTCAATAGGAGAAAGTACTGGATTTGTAAAAATTTTCAACTTCCGGTTTTCGATCGATTTACACGGTTTAAGAAACACAAATTGACCATTTTTAGAATATGATTTTCTTTTTGGACACGAATTGACCAAAACACGATTTGACCATTTTCAGAAAATATCTGTCTGTCTATTTGTGTGAAACAAAACTTTTGTTCCAACTGTATCGGAGGTACTACTGCTCAGAATTACATATAAATTTATATGTAGTTGCACCTTGACATAAATTAGTGCCTATCAGCTTTCGGTACCAATCGCTCAACAGGTGGCACTGCTATACAGAGATTTCCAGAATTTTAACGAAGGTTACATCTCAGGGAATACTGCACAGAACTGCATATAAATTTATAGATAGATGCACCTTGACATAAGTTAGTGCCTATCAATATGTGCTGCCAATAGCTCTTTCCATATTTTCAGACTAATGCACAAAATTGCATATAAATTTATATGTGTATTTACCTTGTTATAAGTTAGTGGCTATCAACTTTTGGTGCCAATCGTTCAACAGGCGGCGCTGCTATACAACGATTTCCGCAATTACAGAGACGGATATATCTCAGATTCTGTTGTGCATAATCGGACAAAACTTCATATGGGAAAAGACAATTATAAGACACTATGCTGATTCAATTTGGGTGCATATCGGCCGATAGGTGGCGCTGCAACACTGCAAATTTCCTTGATAATGAGAAAGTGATCATCTGTAAAGTAAAACTTCACTTCCATTGGACATTTCCTGTAATACCTCTCTGAAGTGAAAACAATCTGCATTTGTAATGAAAAAAAAAATGATGTGGGCCCCACATGACTTTTTTATACACCAATTGGAATATATATATTATTATTAAAAAATTGACATTTTTGCGTGAGGTAACTGATTCGTAAATAAACAGGCAGGTTCCAATCTACGAAAATTCCTGAAAACAAACAAGGGAAAAAAAACTGCTACTCGTGCCACAAAAGTCACGATAATTGGATTGGATTATATATACCGCGGAGACAAATACAGTAATTTTTTCAGGAATAGTGCTCCACGGCTTATTACAGAATCTCACATTCTCAAATGAACAGCTTGAGTTCAATGAAAATCATTCGAATTATACAGGCAATTCTCTTTGGAGAAAATTAGTGGCGAGAAACGATATATTTTATCAAAACAATGAATTCCGTTAAAATTGCGAAAAGGTTTACTAATTCTGGCTCTCCTGAAACAATATTTGCCGTCAAATTTGACCGCTAATCTCGTCAAGTGTGTAGCCAACACAGATTTTGCTCTTGGCATCGAATTTGGCGAAAATTTGTAGTTTAGGGTTGCCAAAGTTTGGAAGTTTTAACTTCAACAAGTTCTAGAAGCTTTCATTGATTTATAGCGCAGAACCAATTACTTTGAAAATTCCATAAATAACTAACAAGACTGAAAAAACAAAAAAACAAAAAAGAGTTAATATTGCTGTTTGTAGACTCAGGGGTTGATCCAGGTTTTAATTTTTGGGGCCCATTTTTGTGAAAAAAAAAATTATTTTTGTGAAATTTTTATTTATTTTTGTGAAAAAAAGAATTGTCGTTAGAAACCTTTCATTTTAGCAGTTACTCTATCTAATGTTTAATACCAAGTTAATAGCATTTTATTAAACAAGTATAGACACTCATCTGTCATCTATATATATAAAATCTATATATAAAATCGTTCTTCCTGACTGAGTGAGTGAGGAGGTGATTCATCATCGCCCAGACCAAACCCCTGGACCTAGAAGCATGAAATTTTGTGACAATGTTCTTTCTATGACGTACGCATCCACTAAGAAGCGATTTTACAAAATTCGCCCCCCAAGGGGTGGAAGGGGGGCAAAACGTGATTTCACAAAATCCTTCATATCTCAAACAAAAAAATCAGATATCCGTAAATTTTTTGCTTTAAAATATAGCTAATACAAATATCTAAAAATCGATTTCTGGAATTTTAGAAATTCGGTCCCAGGGGGGGGGGGGGGGGCGAAATGTGATTTCGCATAATCCTATACATCTCAAACAAAAAAACAGATACACGTGAAATTTTTGCTCTAAAATATAGCTAAAGAAAATATCTAAAAAACAATTTCTGAAATTTTAGAAATTCAGCCCCCAGGTGGGGCTGCAAAGAGGGGGGGGGCTATGGGGCAAAAACAAATAGAAATACAGTTAGGCCGTTCAAAATTGGTATATAGTGGTTTTCGATACTTACAAATCGATCGCGGATATTTTCGAATTTGAAAAATTATTAGGAGGGGTGGGAAGGGGTGGGGCGGTAAGGGGGGCTATGGGTAAAAATTTCAAAATTGGTACAGATAGGTTTTAGAGGCCTGCAAGTCGAATGGGGATATTTTCGAAAGTGTAAAGTTATTAGGAGGGCCGGGAAGGGGGGGGGGGCGGAGGCGCAAAAAAAAAAAAAAAAGAGTTAGATCATTCAAAATTGGTACATAGAGGTTTTCGATACCTACAAATCGATTGCGGATATTTTCGAATTTTTAAAGTTATTGGGAGGGGCGGGAAGGGGGGGGAGCGGAGGGGCAAAAAAATAAAAATAGAGACAGAACGTTCAAAACTGGTGCATAGAGGTTTTTGATACTTACAAATCGATTGCGGATATTTTCGAATTTGTAAAATTATTAGGATAGACGGGAGGGGTGGGGGCGAAGGGGGAAAATAATAGAAATAAGAGTTAGAGCATTTTGGGAATTTTTTCCGAAGGCAGAGAGAACCCGGTGCGACATTTTTCCTAATCAGATTTTGTTTCTCTTTTTTTTTTTTTTTTTAACATGATAAAAATTAATGCAATTTTGAGAATTCAGTAATTATAGTGATTCATTTAAAAATAGGGACCAGCGAAGCGGGCGTTGCCTGCTAGTTAAAAATAAAATTGTAAACATGGACAAATTTTACAAAAGTATTATTTTTATAAAACAAAATTTTGTGAAAGGGATGTTTTTATAAATCGGAATTTTGTGAAGGGGCCCATTTTAGAGATTTGAATTTTGTGAAGGGGCAGCATGAGGGTCCCAACTTTCGCCTGGATGTACCCTTGAGCTAGAACTTGCCTATATCTTTACGTGCTACTTTTTATACGGTATTACAGTGAAAAGGAAAACAGATAGTAGCTTTTTCCTTTCCACGAGGGTGGGCGTTTACTTTGCGTCAAATAAGGCTTCCAAATGGGGCGAAAAGTGGCAATTTAGGATTACAAAGTTTGGAAACTCTAACTTCAATAGGAGTCGAGTTCTAAAATTTTTTGTAATTATTCATTAGTTTCTAGCGCTTTCCTCGAAAATTCTATAAACCACTCTGATAATACTCTCCATGATTTCAAATTCCATTCAGACTTCGAAATTTTCAGTTACTCCCAAATTAGCAAAATTTTAGCTTTGTAGTGTATTTAACAGTGTTTAATTGATTTTTGTAGTAAGAATGACTGTTTCATTGGATTGTTTCGAGAATATTCATTGTTTATTGATTTTTGTAGCACAAAAGATTGTTTTATTCAATTGTTTCCGGAACTCATTAAATAAACTGCATTCATCGACTAGAACCTGTTTACGTCTTTAAGAATTACGTTCTACAAGCACAAATGTAGATAACTTTCATAACAATATCATTACAGGCTCTATCTATGGGCTGAATATTCCTTAAATAATGTGCCTTCGTCGACTAGAACCTACTATGTCTTTAGGAATTACTTTCTACACGCAAAAATGTCTACAACTTTCATAACAATATCATTACGGTTTCTATCTAACGCGCTGAATATTCATTAAATAAAGTGCATTCGTAAGCTAGAACCTGCTTATACTTTTGAGAATTACTTTCTGTGCGTAAAAATGTCGAAAACTTTCATGTGAGTATCATTAAGATTAAGGACTGTATCTAAAGGCTGAATATTCATTAAATAAAGTACATTGGTCGACTAGAACCTGCATATGTCTTTAGGAATTATGTCGACAACTTTCATAATAGTATCATTATGGGCTCTATCTACGAACTGAATATTCATTAAATATAATGCACTCATTGACTAGATCCTGCTTATGTACTTTCTACATGCAAAACTGTTGACAACTTCAATAATAATAACATCACGAGCTGAATATTCATTAAATAAAGTGTATTCGGCGACTAGAACCTGCTTATGTCTTAAAAAATAACTTTCTACACGCAAAATGTCGATAACTTTCCTAACAATATCATTAGCTTTTGAAATCTCTATGATGGTAGGTCATATATAATGGCCAAAATTCGTATTTTTGGTCATTATGAATATAATTTTCCTAAATATCTCGAAAATCGTAGAAAGTCCAAAAAGAGAGGTGCACAACTAGATGTTATAACAAACCTATATACCAATTTGCAATGTTTTACGCCCAACCGGTTTTGAGTTATGCGAGACACATACACACGTCACGAAAATTCGTGTAAAGTCGTAGATATCTCTAAAATAGGCGCTCGTATTAAAACCAAAGTTGCAGGTGTACAACTGGACACCATATAAAAGACACGAATATGAATTCGCATCATTCTACGATCATTTCTTTTTGAACTATGTGAGATATAAAATCCATTTCGCAAGTCGGGATTACTATACTTTCTTATACTTGTATAAGGAGGCAATAATAATAGATATTTTGTACTGCATAAATTGGCATAGGAAAATATCAAAAAAGTTCTGTCGTCGCCACAACGTACTAGTTTTCATTTATTCTCCTTATTATTATAAACGATTTGTATCTACATACAGGGTGTTTATAAAGTCCCGGACCTATTTTGATGTTTAATAACTCATAAAATAATGAAGATATAAACAAACTTATGGCATTTATTGATGGAATAACTCATATATTTTCTTTTCAGGTTTGAATATCTTTACTTTTGTAAATATCGTCTGCGCGTGTGGTTAATTTCAGATAATTTCATTTTCCAGTCTAAATATCTGTACTTTTCTAAATATCGTTTGCTTATTAATTGCATTTTTCTCTCTTTTGTTTTTGGCAACTATTGCAATGTTATGTTTACTTTTGATGTGTTTGTTCTATGCAGTAATTTTGTATGTGATGTTTTTTCGAGCGGATATTAAGGAGAATGCATACACCACAAGAGAAAGCACAGATTTTATGGTGGTACATAGAAACAAAATCGATAGTGCAAGCACAGAGAAATTGCAGAAGAATTTACCAAAAAGATCCTCCATCCAAAAGCAGCATCTTGCGGTGGAAAAATAATTTTCTAGAAACTGGAAGTATCACAGATAAGATACGTTCCGGACATCCCTGCACAAGAGATTTTGATGTTGACCGTGTCAGAGAGACATTTTTACACAATCCTAGAAGATCTGTGAGATCAGCGGCAAGAGAAATGGATATGCTAATTTCGACGGTGTACAAGGAAGACTGCATGCATACAAAGTTCAAATTGTTCAAGTTTTGGAACTGGGCGACAGGCCTAGGAGGATGGCCTTTGCAACAGATATGATAAGGAGGATAGAAGATGATGCTGATTTTCTGAAGCGCATAATGTTCTCCGACGAAGCATCCGTTCATGTTTCTGGCATTGTTAATCGCCATAATCTGAAAACCCGCATGAATATCGTGAGGCACAAAGGGATTCCCCAAAGGATATCACCTGATATAACGCCGCTGGACTTTTTCCTTTGGGGATTTGTAAAGGACAATGTTTACAGGAGGAGAGTGTCGAATATTGATGACCTAAAAGTCAGAATTACAACCGCAATAGCCTCTGTGGATGTCGACATGCTTGCCGCTACATGGCGTGAAATTGACTATCGACTTGATATTCTCCGTGCGACGAAGGGGGCACACGTGGAAGTTCATTGACAAGGGTCATGAAACTTTTTGAGTCTATCTAACCATTTATGTTATTAATTTTAATCTATCTTTATTATTTTATGAGTTATTAAACATCAAAATGGGTCCAGGACTTTATAAACACCCTGTATATCATGGATTTTTCGGAAATAACGGTTTTGGTGTAAAATTTTAGGTTTCAGGGTTTTTTAGATGACAATTCGATATGAATTGCTCTCATCTTCAGGAAAATTAGCGTCCATTGGTAATCAGCGCTCTGCCTAGCTGCCTAGCACAAAATATACCAGACTTTCTTTCTTTTTCTTTTTTTTTTTAATTGCTGGAACGACTTTGATAAAAACTTAAATGTTTTGAAATGAATTACCCTTATCTTTAGAAAAATTAGCACATATTCATAATAACACGTGTTCCCTCTAGGCTAAATGTGGCAGAAACTTGGTTTTCTTAGAAACTGCTCGAACGATTCTGATTTAAAAAAAAGATTAGGATGACGACCGAGATGTTTTTGAGATACAACTTGATTTGGATGACCCTCATTTTTAGGAAAATTAGCTGTCACTGGTAACTCTCGCATGAATAATATGGTAAAAATTTTATTTTATTACAAATGTCTCTAACGATTTTTGTCAAAATCAAAGATAAAGGGTTTTCTAAAATCAATATGATTTTACAACACATGAAACTCTACGTACATAAGTTGATACAATGCATTAAAAAGTTACGATAATTCATAGCAGCCCTAGCCAGTACCCGACTAACAAATATTTGTGCCCAGGGCACTTTTAATTTTTCGTGTCCTCTCAGAAGAACTAAACTTCTCCCCCCCCCCCCCCAAGAAAAAAAAAATCTATATAATATTTCTCCAACGTGGTCCAGTTATGATTATTTTTTTAGAAACGATACGATAATGACTTAATAAAATATGTGATGATAAAAAATAATACATAAGCAATATTTAAGCACGCGGACTCAGTTCAGTGATCTAATAAAAAAAATTATGGCATTTGTCTGATCAGATCATTTTATAGAAAAATGTATTTTTAAAAGTTGCATCTTTACAATCTTTGCCAGCGTCATTTTAAATCTAGCAATATTTTAATGACATAATCCCCATATGAACTTTTGTCATAAATTGACTGAAAAACGCAATAATCAAAATAGATATTAAGTTTTTATAACACAAAATCATGCCAAAATAAATAATCTTTCTATATATAGTTTGCAAGAGAGATGACGATTACGGTTCGTACTCATCTATATAGCAAAGTTGGGACCTAATTTCCATACTTTAGTTAATTTTAAAAATCTAATTGTTTGATTGATAAGCTGTTTAGTCCGACGGATTCAGAAAAAAGCCCCTTTCCTTTGGTACCTTATTAGTAACGAAGTTTTGATAAGATTTTTTAAAATTAATTAAAATATGAGTCTAATAACCTGGCAGTAACTTGAAATTTGGACATTTAAATTTATAATTGTAGCCAAAAAAATTTTCCAGTCATTTTTTTTTTTTTTTTTATTAAGCATAAAATGAAATATGCTTTCATGCGAAAAAAAAAATCTATATATATAAAAGAAGACTTCCTGAGTGAGGGGGTGATCTATCAACGCCAAGACCAAACCCCTGGACCTAGAAGCATGAAATTTTGTGACAATGTTCTTTCTATGACGTAGGCATCCACTAAGAAGCGATTTTACAAAATTCGCCCCCCAAGGGGGGGAGGGGGGGCAAAACATGATTTCACAAAATCCTTCAAATCTCAAACAAAAAAAACAGGTATCCGTAAAATTTTTGCTTTAAAATATAGCTAACACAAATGTCTAAAAATCAATTTCTGGAATTCTCAAAATTCTGTCCCCAAGGGGGGCTGGGGGGGCAAAACGTGATTTCACACGCGTAAAACGTGATTTTGCATAATCCTATATATCTCAAACAAAAAAACAGATATCCGTAAAATTTTTGCTTTAAAATAGAGCTAACACAAATGTCTAAAAACTAATTTCTGGAATTTTCAAAATTCGGTCCCCAAGGGGGACGGGGGGGGGGCAAAACGTGATTTCACATGCGTAAAACGTGATTTTGCACAATCCTATATATCTCGAACAAAAAAATAGATACACGTGAAATTTTTGCTCTAAAATATAGCTAACACAAATGTCTAAAAACCGATTTCTGGAATTTTCAAAATTCGGTCCCCAAGGGGGCGGGGGGGGGGGGGGGAAAGCGTGATTTCACATGCGTAAAACGTGATTTTGCATAATCCTACATAATCTCAAACAAAAAAACAGATATCCGTAAAATTTTTGCTTTAAAATATAGCTAACACAAATGTCTAAAAACCAATTTCTGGAATTTTCAAAATTCGGTCCCCAAGGGGGACAGGGGGGCAGTGGCGCCGACTATGTGGGGGCTCGAGAGCTCGAGCCCCCCCAGAAAATTTTCAGTAGGGGCTCAGCCCCCCCAGAAATTTTGAATACTGATTCCCTATTAAACAAGAAATTCTTTCCTCTATTTCTCATTTAGTTTTTTACCAAAATCATAGCTGTAAAGTTTCAGTAGAGGCTCAGCCCCCCCCCCCCCCCCACACAAATTTTGAATACTGATTCCCTATTAAACAAGAAGTTATTTCCTTTATTTCTAAGGAGGGGGGGGGAGTTCAGAGAAAGATGATTCCCTTTGCTGTGCTATGGGAATCCCAATCACTTATGATTTGTGCATGAGGAGCAAAAGTTTTCAGAAACATCGATGCAAAGTAATATAACTATTTTCCGAAAGTTACTGCCATATTGTTATTACATTTTTAATTTATATTTTATTTTATTAATATTTTATACGCTTGATGCTACTCTCTTCCCTAAGTTTAAGTGAAAATAATTTTTATAAAGGTTTCTGAGATGTTCACCTTTTTAAAAAATTCTTTTATTTATATTTGCATTTTATTTATCTGGTTGCTTCTTTTTTCCCTTGGCATTTTTAAATAAAATTGAACTTTTTTGGATGTAAGTCAGGAATTTATAAACAATAAAAGGTATATAATATTGCCCCCCCCCCTTTTTTTTATGAAACTTTTTATTTTAGGAAAATAAAACTTGATAATCTGGTGTATCACTCACACAACTACCCTGAAATTTAATACTATAAATGCAGATTGGAGATTAAGGGGTAAGATATCGAGGACAGTTATGCAAACCTATGTTAAAACAATTCAAATTAGGCTTCGGAACAGCTTTATTCTACAAGTAATTCTGTGTGTGGGGAGCTACCGACCCCCCCCCCCCCTCAACCCCCTGTTTCATTACTTTACCTACATTTTTATAGAATTCAAATCTGTTATTAAATTCAAAAGTTCATTTAAAATTATTCGGGCAACTTTCACACCAACATTCCTAAAAACATGATTTTTGGATTTAAGGGACCTCAAAACTCAGTTTAGAAAATTTGACCCAAAAACAATACTTTCTCTATCTTATGGGTAAGAAAAATGTAATAAATCGATTTAGTACGAAAAATATAAATGTAGTGATATTACCATCATTTGTCCTATTGCCTTAAATAATTATTTAATTAATTAATTAATTAAAGATCATTGCAGAAAATTTTGGAGTGTAAGGCTGATTTTTTATACCAACTATGTGAAAAATACCAGAGTCGGGTATCGCGCCCGGGCCTTCCGCTTTACGTGCGGATGCTCAAACCATTGAGCTACCCTGGCTGATTACCAGCTAGGCATCTCTCATATAACATTCGTTGGCAAAGTCACCGAATCTGTACACATAGCTATATCAAGTGACATTAATAGTCATGGCACAACTCCAATAAACCACGAAATTTTAATTTAATTTAGAAATTTATTCATCAACCCTGAAAGTTCATTTCAGAAAATTTTGGAGTGGAAGGTTGATTTTTTATACCAACTATGTGAAAAATACCAGAGCTGGTTATCGAACCCGGGCCTTCTGCTTTTAATTAAATATATTTAGAATTATTATTATTTTTAACAGCTGTTAAAAAAAATTAAATTAAATTAAATTTTATGGCCTATTGGAGTTGTGCCATGTTCAAATGTGTCACTTGATATAGCTGCTCTACTGCAGACTCTGTGACCTTGCCAACATAAATTATGTGAGAAGTGCCGAGCTGGTTATCAGCCAGGGTAGCTCAGTGGTTAGAGCATCCGCACGTTAAGCGGAATGGCCCGGGTTCAATTCCCGGCTCTGGTATTTTTCACATAGTTGGTAAAAAATCAGCCTTCTACTCCATTCTATCAAATTTAATTGAAGATAGTTTATGAAATTTTAAGTGAAAATGAAAAGTAAGAACAAATATTGTTTTTAAAACTTAAAGAGAAGATATAGCATTATTTCAAGATACTGCCTTTCCCCTCCAATTTTAACTTAACCGTAAGCACAATATAGGTTTCAAATTGAAGTGGCCGATGGCCGTATTATCCCAGTGACCTCCCTGCTACTCTTAATTTTGTTTTATAAATTCGATTTACATAATTTTATAAACTAAATGGCAAAGACATGATGGCATTTACAGGACCAGTTTTGGGGCCCTTTGCTACTCAGGGCCCCTGGCACGTGTACCTGTGTTAATCAGGCCGTTGTTTGTGTGTGCATATGCTCTTTTCCTTGGGTAAGTGTGTGTACATTATTATACCATATCTGATTACCTTGTATTAGAAATATGATGCTCCCCCCCCCTTAAAAAATAATCCTGTCTACGGCCTTGGTTCGAGCCCCCCCAGAAAATTTTCAAAGTCGGCGCTGCTGCAGGGGGGCAAAACGTGATTTCATTTGCATAAAACGTGATTTTGCATAATCCTATATATCTCAAACAAAAAAATAGATACACGTGAAATTTTTGCTCGAAAATATAGCTAATAAAAATATCTAAAAACCAATTTCTGGAATTTTAGAAATTATGCCCCAAGGTGGGACAACAAGAGGGGGGGGGTATGGGGCAAAAACTAATGGAAATACAGTTAGGCCGTTCAAAATTGGTACAGACAGGTTTTAAAGGCCTGCAAGTCGAATGGGGATATTTTAAAAAGTGTTAAGTTATTAGGAGGGGCGTGAAAGGGGAGGGGAGAGGGGGGGGGGGCAAAAAAATAAAAATAGTGTTATCGTTCAAAATTGGTATATAGATGTTATCGATACTTACAAATCAATTGCGGATATTTTCGAATTTTTAAAATTATTAGGAGGGGCGGGAAGGATGGTGGGGAGGTAAGGGGGGGGGGCTATGGGCAAAAACAAATAGAAATACAGTTAGGCCGTTCAAAATTGGTACAGATAGGTTTTAAAGGCCTGCAAGTCGAATGGGGATATTTTCGAAAGTGTTAAGTTATTAGGAGGGGCGTGAAGGGTGGAGGAAGAGGGGCAAAAAAACAAAAATAGAGTTAGATCGTTCAAAATTGGTATAGAGGTTTTCGATACTTACAAATCGATTGCGGATATTTTCGAATTTGTAAAATTATTAGAAGGGGCGGGAAGGGGAGGGGGCTACGGGGCAAAAACTAATAGAAATACAGTTAGGCCGTTCAAAATTGATACAGATAGGTTTTAGAGGCCTGCAAGTCGAATGGGGATATTTTCGAAAGTGTAAAGTTTTTAGGAGGGCCGGGAAGGGAGGGGGCGGAGGGGCAAAAAAAAAAATAAAATAGAGTTAGATCATTAAAAATCAGTACATAGGGGTTTTCGATACCTACAAATCGATTGCGGATATTTTCGAAATTTTAAAATTATTGGGAGGGGCCGGAAGGGGGAGCGGTGGTGCAAATAATAAAAATAGAGATAGATCGTTCAAAACTGGTTCTTAGAGGTTTTTGATACTTACAAATCGATTGCGGATATTTTCGAATTTGTAAAATTATTGGGATAGACGGGAGGGGGGGGGGCGAAGGGGAAAAATAATAGAAATAAGAGTTAGAGCATTTTGGGAATTTTTTCCGAAGGCAGTGAGAACCCGGTGCTACATTTTTCCTAATCAGATTTTGTTTCTCTTTTTTTTCACGTGATAAAAATTAATGCAATTTTGAGAATTCATTATAGTGATTCATTTAAAAATAGGGACCAGCGAAGCGGGCGTTGCCTGCTAGTATATATATAAAATAATAGCAAACCCATGTGAAACTTTCGCACTTTATTTCTTTTCTTATTTACCTTTAAAATTTGAAACTCATAAACCTTAAGCCAAATTTCCCACCCAATTTTAATTCCTCAGAAGCCAAGTTATTATTAAAGAAAAAAAATCTGGAGTGACTCCACTCGACTTTCCGAACATTGAGTAATTAACAGTTTTGTAAAGTAAAGAAAGAGGAGTTGTTAAACAAACAAAAGAGATTAAACCATAATAGAGTGCTTGAGTATTTTTCTCCATATATTACACGATGTTTTTATTTAACGCTACTGAACTTTGAGCCCATGGATCATAATGATTAAGAATTTTTCGTTGTGTCCCTGTAAAAACCTATAAATGCTAGATTCACCAAAATGCTTATGTTAGTGCAACAGTGATTTATAATATTCATATAAATTTTCAGCTCAATTGAATAAGGCGTTTAGACGCTATCGCACTTTTAAAAATTTGGTCCCATAGGACATAATGATAAAGAATTTTTCTTTGTGTCCCTGTAAAAAAAAAAAAAAAAAAACTAAGTGCTAAATTCACCAAAATCTATACAGTTGGTGCAACTGTGACCTAAAACATATGTACAAATTTTTTGCTCAGATTAATAAAGCGTTTAGACGCTATCGCACTTTTAAAAATTTGGCCCCATAGGCCATAATGATAAAGAATTTTTCTTTGTGTCCCTGTAAAAAAAACTGTAAGTGCTAGATTCACCAAAATCAATAGGGTTCGTACTATGGTGACTTACAATATACGTACCAACTTTCAGCTTATTCGAACAAAGCGTTTAGATGCTAGCGTTCACTCACAGACATACACACATACATACATCATCGTAAAAATAGTGAAAACGGACTGAAGGGACCTCGAAACGTATAGAAACATCAAAATCTTGAATTCGGATTTTTGACATGATTCCAATACTTTCCTCACTATAGTGTTCGGAAAGTAAAAATTAATATTGTGAGATGAAATGCTAATGAAAATCAAACCAATATCGTTCACGAAAGACTTAAAAATAAAATTCATGTTTAACGACCTAATTTTCATACTTCGTGAGGCAGGACAGATTTAGTATAAGACCCTCATGGCGATTTTTAAATTTTTGTCACCTTGTTGGCAATACATTTTTATTAATTTATTTATTTTTGCATAATTTTGTGTTAAAAAAAACTTAGTACCTATTTTGATTAAACTTTTTATTATTGCGTTTTTTAGTCAATTTATGACAAAAGTTCATATAGGGATTACATCATTAAAATATTACTAGATTTCAAATGACGCTTGCAAATATTGTAAAAATGGAACCTTTAAAAATACATTTTGTCTATAAAATGATCTCATCGTACAAATGTCGTCATTTTTTATTAGATCACTGAACTGAGTCCGCGTGCTTAAATATTGCTTATGCATTACTTTTTTTTATCCTCGCGTGTTTTATTAAGTCACTATCGTATCATTTCTAAAGAAAATTAATCATAACTGGATTACGTTAGAGAAATATTTTATAGATTAAATTTGCTCATGCGTATGAAAATGGAGTAAAAAAACAACCATAACCCTTTTCTATATACTTCAATTTTAGAATTTTTTCTTTTTTGTTTTGTTTAAACTTTTTTTAGCACGAATGAATCGCACTTGGCATGAAAGCTAATTCATTGATAATCCTGGGTAATATTTTAAAATTTTGATGCTGAAATTGATCCGACATTTTTCGCTAAGAATTCTCCTTTTATGAAAGCCACTTTGACTTTAAGCGAAGTTAGCTCACCAAAAATATAAATAAATTATAAAATATTGAAAAACAGAAAAGAAAGAAAGAGAAAAAATAATCATAAATATTGTACAGTAGGGAACCAATTTATCCGAAATGGTTTTTACAAGACTATTCTGGATAACTGGTTGCTCACCAAAGCCAGCCTTATTCATCAGAATTTTAGAATGCATATCATGGTTCTCATTTAAAATAAATATTTTAAATAAAAAATTGAAATTTTTTATCAATTAATCCAATTAAAATACTTAATTAACCTGAATTTATTTTTTTAATGAAAGTATTAAAATAATTTTTAATCAAAATAAATTTTCATCAAAATTTAAAATGTGAAAAAATGTGAAAAAAAAAAAAAAATCTTTGAAACTTAACTTTACATAAACTCAATCTGTCCAAATCCAAGTGTTTTCAAACATGATTATCCTATGATTTTACAACATTGAATATTACTAAAGATAGAAAATTAAGACCTGGTTTTACAGGATTTTCTTTTTATTTCTTACGAAAATTCATGTATTTTGGCCTTGAAAGTGCGAAATATTCATAAATTTTTAAAGGTTATTTGGTTTTAATTATTACCTCCCTCCACTAAATAAATAAATAAAATAAATTCAGTGCAGGACCAATTATCTCCATTTCACCTAATTCTTTCGGTCGGCGTTAGTTCACATCCATCGGCAGTCGTGACGTCAGAAGGGGGTGTGTCTAAAGAGTTGAAAGAAATCCGGCAATTTTGCATGGATTTTATTTTGTCGTTGTCAAAGCTTAGAAAGGTAGTTTTGTATGTTCTGTTTATGCCAGAATAATGAAATATATATGCAGAAATAATAATGAGATTTCGTTTGAGGAATTTATAATTGTTTTGCAAGAACAATATAATACGAAATTAAAAATTATCTAAATTTGTTTGCTTCAAAAGCGACAAGGTTTTCATTGAAGTAAAATATAGTACAATCGTAAAATTCTGATCCATTAGTGATTCTTTTCTAAACATTCAGAAAAAAAATTATGTTTTTAATGCTTTATTGACAATCTGCTTGTGATGTGTAATGGTTAATTTCATTTGTGACAGACATATCACACAGCTTTCTTGTTCAATTTTAAATACTAAATTTAAATTTAATGAATTTTGGTGTTCCGTTATATCTATATGTTTTTCTTATAAATAATACATTTTTTTTTTCTTTTTTTCTTTTTTTAATCTAAAGAAAAAATAATTACATTTACTAAGGTAAAGTTATAGCGTGACAAACATGACAACAAAGCATGTTTTCAGTAATTGATCTTTGTCACTCATTTGCTCTAAACTGAAATACATCCGGAGTCCAGAGATTTTAATTTACACACACAGGGCTTTTGTCTCATTAAAAAAAATAAAAATAAATAATAATAATTGTGTGACAGACATTACATGTATAAAAAGATTGGAATTATTTTCTGCTTAATAAAAAAGAAATAATGATTTATATTTTTTAAATATATGCAATGTGCTGTATTACTTGATAGGTTTTTTTATTTCAAAAAAAAAAAGAGAGAGAAATGTTTGATATTTTTTATTTTATTATTATTTTCATTTTTTAAATATCTTAATTCATTGTTGAGTTATTGGGCAATGACAATGATACTACACAATCTGGTATATTACTGTGCTAAAACCAACTCATTTTCTATTAACCTACTGCTATAGTCCTTGATAAAGATATAGTTGTAATTTTGTAAATTTCAAAATTATTTTTCAGTATTTATTAACTTTTCTATATATTTTGCTTTGAAGTAATTGTTTATTGATTTATTCAAGTCTTTCTTCCTGGTATTTGATCATCATAATTATGAAATATTATTATTATATTATAAAAACCTTTTCAAACAATATACAAGAAATATTTATATGTATAACAACAGATAATTTTTTGTGATAAAGGAAAAATTCAAACAAATAAATTAGAAATAGCATAAGAAATGAAGATTAATCCTATGAAATTAAAACAATAGACGGATTATTATGAAAAAATACTCATTTGACAACATCTTGCTCAAGGGAAAATTATTACAAAAGGGAAAATAATACTAATATCTTTCTGATAATACCAATTTATTAAAAAATCCAAAATATTGCTAATTAGTTTGCCCAGTATCAGTAAAAACAAAATACACCAATAATTTAATGAAGAGTCATTACAAAGGAATATTAATTTAGAAATTTCTTTTTTCCTGCTTTACTTGTTACTTTATTTTAAGTGGGTGGTTGCCCCCCCCCCCCCCCCCCCAGTTTCTTCAAAATTAAATAAATTTAATTTTTGACTATTCAAACAAACTAGGAATTCAGTCTTATGCTAATGCTTCTTTTTTTTTGCCTTAGCCCTCTGTTACCATACACACAAAGTTTAATATTTGTGCATCTTTAATATTTAAACGAATCATTTCATTATAGAAACTATGTCGATCAAAAGCTGAAATTTTTGAAATCTTACATTATAAGAATTGTAAAATGTACCATTTTCGAAACTAAAAGGTGACCATTATCAGCAGAACTAAGAAAATGTGTTGAGTAATAATTAAGGTCAAATACACTGCATAATATATTTTTGTACAGGGCTCCAGAAATTATAATTACTTTCTCGTACTTATACGGCAGACAATATTTTGTTTTGGAGTCCAATTTTTGATTTAGGTGTGTTTGTGTGCAAGGCCGACTGGCAACACATGAGTCCTAGGTCAAAGGTGGTGTGCCCTCCATGGAGGCCTTTCTAAGAGGTTCTAGCCCATGTTTATACAAGTTTCAGAGAAAACCATAGAAAATTTCAAATGGTTAAGTCAATGTACGCAATCTGGGATCGAACCCAGCACTTCCCGTCTACCAGCTTTGAGCTCAGAGCTACTTGGTAACTGGTTGGGCCATTTTTGACTTAGAATTTTGCTACAATTGCACGTTTTGAGGTTTTCTGAATACATATATCAGACTTTTAGCTTAGAGTCTGCTATCATTATAAGTTAAAAACATGAAAATTATAGAAATTCAAATTTGGTATTTGAAAGATTGTATGGGAATGCCACTTGAAATTTTTGACTTAAGATCTATAAGTTTCCAATAGTGGAGTGAGTAAAGTTCTGCGAATAATTTTAAATGTATATTTTAGTTTTATAACAACCATGAATATTTCATGAATGTTTGTTAAACATTCAAATAAGGAATGAAGGTGATGATAGATCCTCCCATCCCCCCCCCCCTTACACACGGAAATATATGCCACATTAAAATGCTTCTATAACTAGAAAGTTAAGAGAAGGAAGTGTGTGTGTCACCCCATATTTTTTAATCAATAGCATACTAGTAATAATTAGAGTACTATTACTTAACTTAATTATTATTATTTACTATTAATTTTAAACTACTTATAATACTTTTAGAAAACCTCCCAGGACTTAATTATTAAGATTACATATTTCAAAATTTTCTTTTCTTTGATTTAGGGAAGTGAAGAGAGGTGCCTATAAAGGGAAAATTTAAAATTAAGATAAGTTGAAAATTGCAAAAATTTAAAGCTAAAAGTTATAACTCTTATATGTGTGTGTATATATATATATATAAATTAAATTAAAAAAAAAGAGAGAGAGAGAAATATATATTTCACTCTATATATTCTGCATATTTATGTAGAGTGAAAGTTTTTAGGAATTGCATTTATTATTATTATTTATTTATTTTTCAGTATTTAAATCAAAAAGTAACACAAAAATACTTAAAATATATGAAAAATGAACTTAAAACACAAAGTTACAAAATGACACAAAAATTCCCACTTCAGGATCGAACCGATGTACTCAGAGATCATAGTTGGATGTGCTATCCACTGTGCAATCGGTACTCGCTAAACCGTACGATAGAAAATAATCATGAAGGTAAACTGCTAGCAGCAACCGATGACGCAATCTACTATTTTGATCATGTGACAAGCAGTGACGACGTCACGACTGCCGATGGATGTGAACTAACGCCGACCAATTCTTTCCAGATATATAAAACTGCCATCGTTATGAAATTGTGTAGTGGTGCCATCTATCGACACTTTTCAGAACTAAAACTATTTTTTCAATTTACTATGACCTTTACCTTATACCCCCTACCAAATAAGTACTGCTTAAAAATAAATATAACGAAATTAAATGGAATTATTATTTTATTAAATATTTCTTTTACTTTTAATTGTTTGAGATTACAATACTAAACCATTATTTAAAAAAAAAAAAAGTTTCTGTATTTTTTTTAAAATGCATTGCAAGTTAGTTGTTTGAAAATGTAATTCAGGATAACTGGATTCCGGTTAAACAGTTCCATACTGTAGTATTCACCTGCGAACCCTGGCTACAAACTAATACACAGACCGACTGCTAAAAACTAGTTTTTTTCTAATTCAGGAGACCTTAAAAGTGTCCATATAACAAAAATTCAATTTTGAAAATTTGCCCCAAAAGCAATACTTTCAAAACCATATATAGGTAAGAGAAAGTAAAAATAGAATAACCACTACTGTATGCATTTGCATCAATTATCAAACTAGCTCTATGCTACAGTATCACACTTATGCTACAAAATGTATGAAAAACAAAGATACTCTGCCTCTTTTAAACTTGAAACTGATCTCTTGTGTTATACGAATCTAAAATAGAACCACTTTCTCCCTCTTAAAATACATTTCAGACCAATTAACCAATGGGGTTACTCAACTCACCCTTTTCATCCAGAATTCTCCTACATCCAAGTATGAGTAATTTTATATATAAAAGAAAAATCTCCATATAATATTATGGGCTTTGGTTGTCAGCAAAAATAGGTATTATATACTCTTAAATGAAAAAGCTTTTTTTTTATAGATTTGTCATATTTAGTTTTTTAAATGAAAACTATTGCTAATTAGTCATAATTAACATGAAAAATTACAAAGAGTTTTAAACATAATTTTATTTTAAATGAAATTACACCACATCACTGTCACTTGATTTAAAATATTACTCAATTTCCCTCTAGATCTTCATGGATACTTGGTTTCAATTTTTCGCAATGTTTGAAAAGGTTTTCAACACACACACACACATATATATGTATATATATAATAATAATGATTTATTAAGCGTAGTAGAAGCCAAGCAACAGATACAAGATCACTGAAACCACAAACACCAATAAGTATGAAAAATTTCTTTATGTAAGAGAAGCTCTCTATATATTTATTTCCAAGTCCGGCTGGTTTGGTGATCCGGTTAGTGGATCTTTCTAGATCCTCAGGTCCTGGGTTCAAATAAGAATATGAGCATGTATGTTTGTAGTGTCATATGCATTCATGATATTGTGCATTTTTCTGTGTAACATGTATATAACCATGTGATGTAATATGGATCAACCGAGACAAAAGTCATTGTAACTGTAACAACAGGTCTCAAAGCTGCCAAATAAATACCAAATATCAAATACCTGGATAAAGAGAAAAAAAAAAAAAACTCCACCACTTATGAAAATCTATTCAGGTGATGGGACAAGACCTATAACATATCTGCCAATTTGCATATCAAATGGATAAAGCATTTAGACGCTATTATATTCATTCAAACACACACACACGCATCACCATCATAAAAATAGCAAAATTTAAATAAGGAGACCTCAAAGTATATAGACACACCAAAATAAGATAACTGGACTTTTTCCTAACTATAATACTTCCTTTACATAGTACACACTTAGAAACTAAACAAACAAACAAACAAAAAATCTTCCTCAGATAAACCTTAACATTATAAAATTATGGGGAAGAAGATTTATAAACAATTTTGAAAAACAAAACACACAGAGATATTTAATATTAAAATGAGGCAGTCGTAGCAAATCTTAATGCAATGGAGCCTTTCTGTTACTCACTCTTTCTTTCAGCTGTCTCCAGAAAAATCTACCGCACTTAGAAACACAACAAATGACACACACATAGTCTGGAATATCTTTGTGTGCACCTAAAAGCCAAATTTTCAAATTTTTATCTACGAAACAAGTTAGTTATTAAAAAATTTATGTTTTATGTGATGTTTTTCACATTTTTTCCTGACATTTTTCTTTGAGTTACAATTTCAAGCTGTTCACAGGGTTGGCCTGATTTTGCCCAATCCGGAAAAACCCAGATGGGTTTTTTCAATAAAACCCACTTAAAAAAACAAAGTGGTTGTTTTTTTCAAAATCCTTCTATAAAATTGCACTTATATCTAACTTACAATAAACATATAAATGAGGAGCAAACATTCAAACCGTGTTTTCTCCAAAAATAAAAAAAAATGAGTTAGCGATTTTTCTGTGAACTCAACATTAAATAGCACAAAATTATAC